>OY728162.1:953204480-958004480 GCA_963277665.1 Viscum album | reverse complement strand
ATAAATATATCATACTTATCTTTTATGTTCATATTATTAGAGAACCTATTTGATCTCTTCAATTCAGTATTTTGACGTTTTAAGTGGCGCCGTTAGGCTACTGAATTTTTAAGGGATTCTTTCACCCTTCTCGTTTTCAAGTTCTATTTTTATTTCAAGACTTTCAAGTTCCTTTTTATTATGTTAGGGTATGATATATATATATATATCATTCTGATCTTGTATGTTAATATGATAGGATACCCTATTTTATCTCGTCAATTCATTTTTTTGAAGTTTAAGTGACGCCGTTAGGCTGCCGAATTTTTAAGGGTTTCTTTCACCCTTCTCATTTTCAAGTTCTATTTTCTTGTCAAGTATTTCAAGTTACTTTATGTTGGGGTATTATATATATATCTATCATAATGATATTGTATTTTCATATGATGAAATACCCTATTTGATCTCATCAATTCATTTTTTTGAAGTTTAAGTGACGCTGTTAGGCTGCCGAATTTTCATAAGAGAAATCTTATTTTATTGTCTTCCTTCCATGTTTTTAATCTCAATTGTTATGTCCTTAAAATTTCGTTACCATGTTCATATATCCTTCATATTCTGTCCCTATATTGTTTTATGGGTCATTTATGAATTTTTGACCCATGTCCCCTCTCTTTTCAATGTTCTCTAAAACCCCGAAACATAGTTGTTATGCTGTAGAATTTCGGCCTCAAAATCTCTCTCTCTTTTTCTAAAGTTCTTTTATATTATTAAGTGAATACTCAAAGATCTCTCTTCTATATGGGTATTCAAATATATACCAAAATTTTCTATTTTAAATTCTGGGATTTACATACATGAGACCCACCTTTCTTTTCTGTGGGTTTTAAAGTGACACAAAGATCATGTCTTTAAAGCAGTTTTTAAAATGTTATGATTATGAAATGAAACCCATTTATTTTATGCTATATGGGTTTTTTATGAAATGATAGAGGCTAATATATGTGGCTATCATGATATTAAAATAAAATTTAATGGTGCGCCCTGATAGCGCTCCAATGCATTGGGTAAAGACTTAATCTCTAGAGATAACCATTTAGACTGATACCTTGGTGAATAACCTTGGTAATTTTTATTGACACCTTGGGGATGGACCTTGGTGAAAAAGAAATTATTTTCTTTGTTAAATGTTGTAGCCACATCTTCAATTTATGAAAAAAATTATTTTTATTATGATATGGCTCACGATTTCTTTCTCTTGCCTTAAAGTTCTTTTTCATGACATTGTTGTTGTATCCCAAGTTAACATGTTAAATGTTTCCCCTTGTTTCCATTACTGGGCCTTCTTCTCACCCTTTCTTTTGATGTATGTACCCAGGTTATGAGATGCAATAATTATCCTAGGGTGAACATGAGGATAAACCTTTCAAGTGTTTAAGAATAATGTGTTAGGTTTTCATGTTTTAAGTTCCTATTTTCCAAGACACTAATCCTTAAAGATCCCCGGTTTTGTAAAATGTAATGAAAGTTTATGTGATAAAAAGGCAGGATTCTATAGTTGGTATCAAAGGATGGTTTAGTTATTTGTGGAAATTAGGATATGAAAAATTTAGGAATAACCCTATAGAAAAGTTTAAATAAACGAAATCTTCCTGGTATTTTGGTGAGTATTGAGTAAGGGGTTTCCAAGCAAATACATCCCTGTCTAGATACGAGCAGGTAGAGGTGGCTCTGGCACAGATATAAATAGGTCTAAAACCCGAAAACACTACTTTGATCTAGACTCAAATGGGAACTGGTACACGACAACAGGCCTTGCTGCACTCTTGGTTACGACACTCCCGGGGGATATGCTTTGGTAAATTCATAAGGTTAGTATGAACCATTATTAAAGGAACAAAGATAAAATAAAATAAAGATTCACATAAGAATATATGATCATGTATAACCTTGATTGGAACCTAGGGGATCACAAGTTAGGGTATACTTTCCTTCTACAAGTTTATCCTTCTATGCTTAAAGTTTCCTTTTAATGATTATTGGCTAAGTATTCAAGCCCCTAATTATAATTTCTTTTCTTAGTTAATGGAGGGAAATGAAAGAACATGTCCCAACAACCTATGTGATAGGAAATGTGATGATTTCCCTATTGATATGACAGAGATGATGAGAGATCAAGTTGAACATATTGTGATTATGCCAAACCAGCTATCAAAAATCACAATTAATAATTGGTACCTAGTTGAATTCCCAAATCTATCAAGAAAGAAGAAGATGAATTCTTAGGGAGGTTCATCTGATAAAGTTGATAAGGGAAATAAGAACCAATTTCCTTTGTGCAAAAATTGTGGAAAGGGGCACCATGGGGAATGTCACAAAGGAACCGGGAGATGTTTAAGTGTGGGAAGATAGGGCGTAAAGTACCCAATTGCTTTAAAAAAATGGATAATGTGATGAATGGTGATAAGGTTCGATCTAATGTACCTTATACATTTTGATGTCGTAAATGTGGAGAAGTTAGACATTATCCAAGGCAATTATCTCTTGGAATGGGTGAGAAGCATGATGAGCATCAAAAATCTTCGAGGACAAGGGAACAATGCAAGTCCTATGCTGAGATGGATCATGATGACTGAAGTACATGTAACTTCGTCACAATAATTGTCTATGTCATGTTGTATTTTAGATCATGCTCCATGAGCATATCTTTAATGTTTTCTAAGAACATAGAGTCACTACCTAAGATGGTTTTATATCATTAAGGAAAACATATATTTTATGTACCACATGTTGATGTAGTGAAGCTGTTCTTATTAAAAAAAGGGTGATTAGGGGATTAAAAGATGATTATTATTTTGGAAGATGTTCACTATTTTGGGGACCCTATATGATTGAGGTAAATAGATTACTACAATATTTTCATTGAGGAGTAAGGTTGACTTATATTTTGATGAATCAATGAATTTAAGGTGGACTTCTATTAATTTAGGTTACTTATGGAAATGATTAACCTATCTTAGGGAAAATATGTTTAGGTTAGTTAATTTTGTTATAAGATGTTAGGAGTGGTTTATATTGTTTGGAGATGAACGATGAAGTTTATTTTGGAAGACTATGTTATCAAATCCTTCTTGTATTTGGGTTTTAATCTTAGTTTGGTTTATTTTAAGGAATTTTAAGGACAGTTATTTATGGAATGGTCTATGATAAACTTTGGGTAGTACCATGGAACTTTGAATATTTAAAAGTATTTTCCCTTCTTATGGGATTATTTCTTTTTGAAGAGTTGTTTTATCTTACCCTTTCTGTTTTTGGGATAATGTTTAAAGATAGAAGAAATAGATAGTTAATCTTTTGTGAATTATGTGATTCTCTAGAAGATGATCCTTGTGCGTTTGATGAGGCCAAGCGTTTTTGAATTCTCCTCATTTGGAGAAAATATTAGTTTTGGTAGAAACTTATTAAAGTATGAAACTCTACTTGAAGGTTGGTGTATTTCCGTATGTTTTTATTCTATGTAGTAAATGAATTCCTCAAAATTATGAAAGGGAAAGAAAAACAAAAAAAATGTTGTTAGTTTACGTTTCCTACTAGGTAATCAAAGACCGTTTGTACACATCATAAGTTTGTGATTTTCTTGTTGTTAACTTTCTTCTAATCATGTTTTCTATCACTCTACATCAGAACTTGACTCTTTGTTTTTTTCTTCCATATCCATGTTTTCCTATATGGAATCCTAGTATGGGTTAACACGGGTGACCTTTGTACTTCACTTCCTTTCTTTTGAAGTAATATTTTTACTGACTCTTTTTTCGATGTGGGACTTTCAATGAAATTTGTAATCCCAATTTTAAAATTGTGAGGATGCAATTTGTCATGGGGGAAGATTGTAACGACTGGAAATTTTGAATAAATCTTATTTCCTAATTTTGTGTGTTATTTTATTTTATACTCAACAAAACTGTTTCATTTGATAACATGAGTATAATTAAATTGAGACTATGGGGTTTTTACTATTATATGACAGCTAGTCAGTATGACCATTGGAAACTAAATGTTGAAACTATTGTCTATAAATACAAGTGATCTTGCTTAATTAATATAGAAAGAAGATTAGATGGCCTCACCCAGTAGTCTTGGACCGATCGAATCCCATCTAACAGAACTTGGGAAGGAGGTAACACCACTAAGCTTTGCTCTGGATCAAACCCAAACCGATCTTCGTTGTGTGAAGCTAGAACGGAACCGCCTTCGCGAGAAGTTGAAACTAATAGAAATTACTACTCATGCGATGTTGGTTGATCCTCCCTCGTATTCTCTCACCTTAGAAAACCTTAAACTTGGGTCCTATGCTGGTGTGATAAGGGGCTATGTAAGGAGACCGTAACTACCTTGTGTAATCCTTTGTTTTAATTAAAAATTTTGATTTATTCTTATGATGAAGTTTATGAATATTCAAATGTCCGGATAAATATAGTATGCATATTTTTGGTGAATTTTAGAGAAATGATATTCTAAAAAATGTTTATTTAAACCTTAAATAATTAAAAATGTGTATTGATTTTCAAAAAATGGTCTTCTACAATCATGTTCAGCACGTAATTTAGAGTCTAATAAGATCAACTTAATTTTTGATGAATAGTAAATAATGAATAGTGATTTTATGCTTAGGATTAGTAATGTGACAAAATGGATTATTAATCTCATTTAAAGAAGGTATTAATATAATCTAGGCACCATGATTAAGTAATGTGATTCAATAAAATGGTTAAATAACAGTTTCATATATTATTATTCAAGTATTAGTTTTTTTGGGTGAATAATGTTTTTTAATTAAAAATTAAATTAAAAATACTTAGAAAATTATTTTTATAAAATGGATTTCATTTTTGAACTCAGAGCGTCGATATTATGTTAAGGCAATTTTTTGGGATTTTTCTGAAAAAATGAATTTTCAGTGAATAGTGTATTTATTTAAAAATTAAATTAAAAATATTTAGAAAAATATTTTTATAAAATGGAGTTCATTTTTGAATTCAAAGCATTGATATTTGGTTAAGGTGAAATTTTGGGATTTTTCTGAAAAAGTTGAATTTTCAATGAATAGTGAAAATACAGTTTTTATGTTACGGGTGTTTAATGACATCATTAAATGATGTAATAAGCATGTAATAAATATGGTCGACTTATGAATAGTAAGATAAGGTATGTGGTGTCCCAAGTGGCCAATACCATGGGCAAATACCATGGGCAAGCCCATGGGTTTTCCAAAACCACCAATGAGGTGCCCCTTGGCCATTAATGCCTTGTCCTCTCACTTTCCCTATAAATACCCACCCTTTACTCCTCTAGTTTTCACTACCAACTCTCCCCCAACGAAGATCTGGTCTCACTACCTCCCAAGGAGTCCTCCCAAGGTTCCACCAAGCCCTCAAGGTCCCAACCTTTGAGTTTTAAGAGTTACGTTTTAAGGTAAGGGATCCAACACCTCTCTTTCTTTTCAAGTGATCTCTTTTATGTCATTTCTTTTATGATCCGTGCTATTATGTTGGAGGAGGTTCTTTTATATTTATTATAATGTCCTTTTTATGTTCATATTATGAGATACCCCCTCTTACTCTCATCATTTCTTTTTAAGAATTTTTAAGTGGCGCCTTTAGGCTGCCGAATTTTTAAGGGATTCTATAACCCTTCCCATTTTCAAGTTCTATTTTCATGTCAAGTCTTTCAAGTTCCTTTTTTTTATTTTGGGGTATGATATCTAAATATATCATACTGATATTTTATGTTCATATTATGAAAGACCCTATTTGATCTCTTCAATTCATCATTTTGACGTTCTAAGTGGCGCCGTTAGGCTACCGAATTTTTAAGGGATTCTTTCACCCTTCTCGTTTTCAAGTTCTATTTTCATGTCAAGTCTTTCAAGTTACTTTTTATTATGTTGGGGTATGATCTCTATATCTATGATACTGATATTGTATGTTAATATGATGGGAGACCCTATTTTATCTCGTCAATTCATTTTTTTGAAGTTTAAGTGACGTCGTTAGGCTGCCGAATTTTTAAGGGATTCTTTCACCCTTCTCATTTTCAAGTTCTATTTTCTTGTCAAGTCTTTCAAGTTACTTTATGTTGGGGTATGATCTCTATATCTATCATACTGATATTTTATGTTCATATGATGAGAGACCCTATTTTATCTCATCAATTCATTTTTTTAAGTATAAGTGACGCCGTTAGGCAACCGAATTTTCATAAGAGAAATCTTATTTTTTTTCTCCCTTCCATGTTTTTCATCTCAACAGGTATGTCCTTAAAATTTCGTTACCATGTTCATATATCCTTCATATTATGTCCCTCTATTGTTTTATGGGTCATTTATGAATGTTTTACACATGTCCCCTCTCTTTTCAAAGTTTTCTAAAACCCCGAAACATAGTTGTTATGATGCATAATTTCTGCCTCAAAATGTCTCTCTCTTTTTTTAAAGTTCTTTTATTTTATTAAGTGAATACTCAAAGCTCCCTCTTCTATATGGGTATTCAAATATATAACAAAATTTTCTATTTTAAATTCTGGGATTTACATACATGAGACCCACCTTTCTTTTCTGTGGGTTTTAAAGTGACACAAAGATCACGTCTTTAAAGCAATTTTTAAAATGTTATGATTATGAAATGAAACCCATTTATTTTATGCTATATGGGTTTTTTATGAAATGATTGAGGATGATATATGTGGATATCATGATAATAAAATAAAATTTAAGGGTGCGCCCTAATAGCGCTCCAATGCATTGGGTAAAGACTTCATCTCTAGAGATGACTATTTAGACTGATACCTTGGTGAATAACCATGGTAATTTTTATTGACACCTTGGGGATGGACCTTGGTGAAACAGAAATGATTTTCTTTGTTAAATGTTGTAGCTACATCTTCAAGTTATGAAAAAAGTTATTTTTATTATGATATGGCTCACGATTTCTTTATCATGCCTTAAAGTTCTTTTTCATGACATTGTTGTTGTATCACAAGTTCACATGTTAAATGTTTCCCTTTGTTTCCCTTACTGGGCCTTATACTCACCCTTTCTTTTGATGTATGTACCCAGGTTATGAGATGCAATAATGAACCTAGTATGCACATGAGGGGAATCCTTTCAAGTGTTTAAGAATAATGTTTTATGTTTTCATGTTTTATGTTCTTGGTTTCCAAGACACTAAACCTTAAAGATCCTCAGTTATGTAAAATTTAATGAAAGTTTATGTGCTGAAAAGGAGAGATGCTATAGTTGGTATCAAAGGATGGTTTAGTTATTTGTGGATATTAGGATATGAAGACTTTATGAATAACCCTATAGAAAAAATTTAAATAAAGGAAATCTTTCTGGTATTTTGGTGAGTATTGAGTAAGGGGTTTCCAAGCAAATACATCCCTGTCTGGATACGAGTAGGTAGAGGTGGCTCTGGCACAGATGTACATAGGGGTAAAACCCAAAAAAACCGCTTTAAGTTAAATTCGAATGGGAACTGGTACACGACAATGAGCCTTGCTGCACTCTTGGTTACGATACTCTGGGAAGATATGTTTTGGTAAATTCATAAGCTTTGTATGAACCATTATTAAAGGAACAAAGATTAAATAAAATAAAGATTCACATTAGAATATATGACCATGGATAACCTAGATTGGAACCTAGGGGATCACAAGTTAGGGTATACTTTCCTTCTACAAGTTTATCCTTCTATGCTTAAAGTTTCATTTTAATGATTATTGGATAAGTATTCAAGCCCCTAATTATACTTTCTTTTCTTCGTTAGTGGCGGGAAAATGAAGAACATGTCCCAACAACCAATGTGACAGGAAAAGTGATGATTTCCCTATTGATATGACAGAGATGACAAGAAATCAAGTTGAACATATTGTGATTATGCCAAACCAGCTATCAAAAATCACAATTAATAACTGGTACCTAGTTGAATTCCCAAATCCGTCAGGAAAGAAGAAGATGAAGTCTCAGGGAGGTTCATCTGATAAAGTTGATAAGGGAATGAAGACCCAATTTCCTTTGTGCAAAAATTGTGGAAAGGGGAACCAAGGAGAATTTCAGAAAGGAACTGAGAGATATTTAAGTGTGGGAAGATAGGGCACAAAGTAGCCAATTGCTTTAAAAAAATGGATAATGTGATGAATGGTGATAAGGTTCGATCTAATGTACCTTATAAATTTTGATGTTGTAAATGTGGAGAAGTTAGACATTATCCAAGGAAATTTTCTCTTGGAATGGGTGAGAAGCATGATGAGCCTCAAAAATCTTCGAGGACAAGGGAACAATGCATGTCCTATGCTGAGATGGATCATGATGACTGAATTACATGTAACTTCTTCGCAATAATTGTCTATGTCATGTTGTATTTTAGTTCATGCTCCATGAGCATATCTTTAATGTTTTCTAAGAACATCGAGTCACTAACTAAGACAATTGTATATCATTAAGGAAACCATCTATTGTTATATACCACATGTTGATGTAGTGAAGCTGTTCTTCTTAAAAAAAGGGTGATTAGGGGATTAAAAGATGATTATTATTTTAGAAGACGTTTACTACTTTTGGGACCCTATATGATCGAGGTAAATAGATTACTATGATATTTTCATTGAGGAGTAAGGTTGACTTATATTTTTATGAATCGGTGAATTTAAGGCGGACTTATAGTAATATAGGTTACTTATGGGAATGATTAACCTATCTTGGGGAAAATATGTTTAGGTTAGTTACTTTTTTTATAAAATGTTAGGAGTGGTTTATGTTGTTTGGAGATGAACGATGAAGTTTATTTTGGAAGACTATGTTATCAAATCCTTCTTGTATTTGGGTTTAAATCTTAGTTTGGTTTATTTCAAGGAATTTTAAGGACAGTTATTTATGGAATGGTCTATGATAAAATTTCGGTAGTACCATGGAACTTTGAAGATTTAAAAGTAGTTTCCCTTCTTATGGGATTCTTTCTTTTTTGAAGAGTTGTTTTATCTTACCCTTTCTGTTTTTTGATAATGTTTAAAGATAGAAGAAATAGATATTTAATCTTTTGTGAATTATGTGATTCTATAGAAGATGATCCTTGTGCGTTTGATGAGACCAAGGTTTTTTGAATTCTCCTCATTTGGAGAAAATATTAGTTTTGGTAGAAACTTATTAAAGGATGAAACTATACTTGAAGGTTGGTGTATTTCCGTATGTTTTTATTCTATGTAGTAAATGAATTCCTAAAAATTATGAAAGGGAAAGAAAAACAAAAAAAAACGTTGTTGGTTTACGTTTCCAACTGGGTAATCAAAGACCGTTTACACACATAATAAGTTTGTGATTTTCTTATTGTTAACTTTCTCCTAATCATGTTTTCTATCACTCTACATCAGAACATGACTTTGTTTTTTTATTCCATATCCATGTTTTCCAATATGGAATCCTAGTATGGGTTAACTCGGGTGACCTTTGTACTTCACTTCCTTTCTTTTGAAGTAATATTTTTACTGACTCTTTTTTTCAATTTGGGACTTTCAACAAAATTTCTAAGCCCAATTTTAAAATTGTGAGGACGCAATTTCTCAAGGGGGGAAGATTGTAACGACTGGAAATTTTGAATAAATCTTTTTACCTAATTTAGTGTGTTATTTTATTTTATACTCAACAAAACTGTTTCATTTGATAACATGAGTATAATTAAATTGAGACTGTGGGGTTTTGACTATTATATGACCACTAGTTATTATGATTGTTGGAAACTAAATGTTGCAACTATTGTCTATAAATACAAGTGATCTTGTTTAATTAATATAGAAAGAAGATTAGATGGCCTCACCCAGTAGTCTTGGACTGATCGAAGCCCATCTAACAGAACTTGGGAAGGAGGTAGCACCACCGGGCTTTACTCTAGACCAAACCCAAGCCGATCTTCGTCGTGTGAAGCTAGAACAGAATCGCCTTCTCGAGAAGTTCAAACTGATAGAAATTACTACTTGTGTGATGTTGGCTGAGCCTCCCTCGGATTCTCTCACCTTAGCACACCTTACACTTAGGTCCTATGCTGGTGTGATAAGGGGCTATGTAACGAGACCGTAACTTCCTTGTTTAATACTTTGTTTTAAATAAAAATTTTGATTTATTATTATGATGAAGTTTATGAATTTTCAAATGTCCGGATAAATATATTATGCATATTTTTAGTTAATTTTTGAGAAAGGATATTTAAAAAATGTTTATGTAAACCTTAAATAATTAAAAATGTGTAATGATTTTCAAAAAATGGTCTTCTACAATTATGTTCAGCACAAAATTTATATTATAATAAGATCAACTTAATTTTTGATGAATAGTAAATTATGAATAGTAATTTTACGCTTAGGATTAGTAATGTGACCAAATGGATTAGTAATCTAACTTAAAGAAATTATTAATATAATCTATGCACCTTGATTAAGTAATGTGATTCAATAAAATGGTTAAATAACCGTTTCATATATTATTTTTCAAGTATTAATTTTTTTGGGTGAATAGTGTTTTTAATTAAAAAATAAATTAAAAATAATTAGAAAATTATTTTTATAAAATGGATTTCATTTTTGAACTCAGAGCGTCGATATTATGTTAAGGTATTTTTTGGGGATTTTTCTGAAAAAAATGAATTTTCAGTGAATAGTGTATTTATTTAAAAATTAAATTAAAAATATTTAGAAAAATATTTTTATAAAATTTAGTTCATTTTTGAATTCAGAGCATTGATATTTCGTTAAGGTGAAATTTTGGGATTTTTCTGAGAAAGTTGAATTTTCGATGAATAGTGAAAATACAATTTTTAAGTTACAGGTGTTTAATGACATTATTAAATGATGTATTAAGTATGTAATCAATATGGTCGACTTATGAATAGTAAGATAAGGTATGAGGTTTCCCAAGTGTCCAATACCATGGGAAAATACCATGGGAAAGCCCATGGTTTTGCCAAAACCACCAATGAGGTGTCCCTAGGCCATTAGTGCCTTGTCCCCTCACTTTCCCTATAAATACCCACCCTTTACTCCTCTAGTTTTCACTACCAACTCTCCACCAACGAAGCTCTGGTCTCATTACCTCCCAAGGAGTCCTCCCAAGGTGCCTCTCAAGCCCTCAAGGTCCCAACCTTTGAGTTTTAAGAGTTACGTTTTAAGGTAAGGGATCCGACCCCTCTCTTTCTTTTCAAGTGATCTCTTTTATGTCATTTATTTTATGCTCCATGTTCTTATGTTGGAGGAGGTTCTTTTATATTCATTATACTGTCCTTTTTTATGTTCATATGATGAGAGACCCCCTCTTACTCTCATAATTTCGTTTTAAGAATGTTTAAGTGGCACCGTTAGGCTGCCGAATTTTTAAGGGATTCTTTCACCCTTCTCATTTTCAAGTTCTATTTTCATGTCAAGTATTTCAAGTTCCTTTTTTATGTTGGGGTATGATATCTAAATATATCATACTGATATTTTATGTTCATATGATGAGATACCCTATTTTATCTCTTCAATTCAGTATTTTGACGTTTTAAGTGGCGCCGTTAGGCTACCAAATTTTTAAGGGATTCTTTCACCTTTCTCGTTTTCAAGTTCTATTTTCATGTCAAGCCTTTCAAGTTCCTTTTTATTATGTTGGGGTATGATCTCTATATCTATCATAATGATCTTGTATGTTCATATTTTGAGAGACCCTATTTTATCTCATCGATTCATTTTTTGAATTTTAAGTGACGCCATTAGGCTGCTGAATTTTTAAAGGATTCTTTCACCCTTCTCATTTTCAAGTTCTATTTTCTTGTCAAGTATTTCAAGTTACTCTATGTTGGGGTATGATCACTATATCTATCATACTGATATTTTATGTTCATATTATGAGAGTCCCTATTTGATCTCATCAATTCATTTTTTTGAAGTTTAAGTGACGCCGTTAGGCTGCCGAATTTTCATAAGAGAAATCCTATTTTTTGTCTTCCTTCCATGTTTTTCATATCAAATGGTATATCCTCAAAATTTAGTTACCATGTTCATATATCCTTCATTTTCTGTCCCTCTATTGTTTTATGGGTCATTTATGAATGTTTGACCCATGGCCCCTCTCTTTTCAATGTTTTCTAAAACCCCGAAACATAGTTGTTATGCTGCAGAATTTCCGCCTCAAAATGCCTCTCCCTTTTTCTAAAGTTCTTTTATTTTATTAAGTGAATACTCAAAGATATATTATCTATATGGGTATTCACATATATACCAAAATGTTCTATTTTAAATTATGGGATTTACATACATGATACCCACCTTTCTTTTCTGTGGGTTTTAAAGTGACACAAAGATCATGTCTTTAAAGCATTTTTTAAAATGTTATGATTATGAAATGAAACCCATTTCTTCTATGATATATGGGTTGTTTATGAAACGATTGAGGATGATATATGTGTCTCTCATGATAATAAAGGCAAATTTAATGGTTCACCCTGATAGCGCTCCAATGCATTGGGTAAAGACTTAATCTCTAGAGATGACCATTTAGACTGATACCTTGGTGAATAACCTTGGTAATTTTTATTGACACCTTGGGGATGTACCTTGGTGAAATGGAAATAATTGTCCTTGTTAAATGTTGTAGCCACATCTTCAAGTTATGAAAATTGTTTTATTATTATTATATTCCTCACGATTTCTTTCTCATGCCTTAAGGTTCTTTTTCATAACATTGTTGTTGTATCCCAAGTTCACATGTTAAATGTTTCACCTTGTTTCCCTTACTGGGCCTTATGCTCACCCTTTCTTTTGATGTATGTACCCAGGTTATGAGATGCAATAATGAACCTAGGATTAACATGAGGCGAATCCATTCAAGTGTTTAAGAATAATGTTTTATATTTTCATGTTTTAAGTTCATGGTTTCCAAGACACTAAACATTAATGATCCTCAGTTTTGTAAAATGTAACGAAAGTTTATGTGATAAAAGGCAGGTTGCTATAAGTTGGGAAGAAATGTCTATCCTTATATTCTAAGACATGGTGGGATTTTAAATCTACCCCCACATCAAAATTAATTTTTTTGGAATATGAAACATGAAAATATATTATATATATATCCAATTTTGTATGAAGATAACTAGAAGAAATTTGTTGAAAGAAGATGAGGAGATGCATTTTTTGTAAGTGAAATGTTTCCATTTATATGTTTTACTATATTAATGATCATATTAGTTATCATATTAATTAATTTTTAATTATTAATTTTCAATAATCGAGGATATATAATTAAGAGATCGAAGAAAAAACATATACCATCATACTTTATCATAGGTAGGGTGTAGGATACGAGAAGGGAAAATGATGGATGAAAAATTTCCAAAACTAAGGGATGAGTCTTTAGGATTAGGAAAGGTTAGCCCTCCCACCCATAAGGCTTGAAAAATGGAAGATGTATCAGATGAGAAAAAAAGAACTATATTTTATGGAAGAGTCGAGGTTTGTAGCTGAGAAGATTTTAAAATGTTAACATTATTCACTTATTTAATTTAAATCAATTGTGTACATATTGTAATTAATTACAGGATTTTTCAAATATCATATACAAGATTCTCTTGACGAGCAGAGCACATTGGGGATCTTTATAGATGAGGGTAGGTGGAATGTTTTAGTTGTAGTATTGGGAAATTCCAAACACCCGAGTCATGTTTGGGGATACCTGGATGGTGTTTCAGTAAAAAAAGTGTTTCCCCATTCTGAATATTCATCAATGTAGGATATAATTAAAAAAAATAGAATGTTTGGGAGATGATGTTTGGGATATCCACATGATTATGTAGTACATGATCAGATCTTCCACATAGGTGATTTATGCATCCCTAAAAACATAATTTCAGATTACTGATCTGACACCTCCACCTCTGTCACCTCTTCTAGCATACCCCACTCCTAATTATCCTACTCATAAATCTATGCCTTCATACACCACTCATACTCAACCTACTCCAACAACCGCTTCTTCCAGATATTCCCTTTTGTTGTGAATTCTATATTGGTGATCCCCATCATATTGTTGAATAAGTGATGATATTTTATTTAGTTGATACCATTCATCATCAATATATAGATATTGAACATCATAGGGTCATTTCACATGATATTGTATATAAATTTGTAATAATTTAATGTCCTAGAGATGAGGTGAATACATTTGGGAAAATTATTGACAATATTCTAGCTTGGGCCATATAGGCTTGTTCGACATGTTACCATAGAGGTATTTGTATATTTTATCTTTTATTTTATTTTGGTATTAATTTTTTTATCATTATAATTTTTATATATTTATGGATTTTTTATAAAAATAATTCAAATGTGAATAAATAATATATTGTCAATAACATATAAAAAGTGTTATGACTTTATATGCAGTTTATACTGAATTTGATAGATTTTTCAGATAATCAAATCTGTTATTGGATGTATATGATATTAAAATTGAAGATGTTTTTTTGGGTGTGAAATTAATGTGATACTTTTTAAAAATTATATCATAGAGAATTTATCTAGATATCATCTAGACATCAACCTGATAATTTTTTCCATGTAAGTCGGCTAACAAAATTTTAACAATAATTTAATTTATTTAAAATTTATACCTATTTTTGTTTTATATTGTGTATATTTATTAAATTTTTTCAGATAATTACAATTAATATCTATATCAATTTATGGATCAATAATTTATTCACCTATATCTAGAACAATGGATGATGTAGAAAGAATATTTTATATTGCTGAAAGATTTCATAAGAATGCAATTATTTAGTGTATAATGTTTCCATATCTTCAATATTACGAATCATATTTCTCACAAATTGTTTTATACATCATAACATACTAACAAATCATATTAAATTTTATTATATATTAGTGCGCTCAGGATGTTGGTCATTATTTGTCGAAGGGAGGGGACACAGTACATGATATGCTTGATCCATGATGAAGTGAAAATTGTTTTATAGATGTATTGAACTAGTATATTTGATTATTTTAATAATTTTTTATATTATAATGACCTATATTTATTTTATTTATATTATTTTCAAATAGGAAATTATATTCTCATAGATAGACCACTTGATAGAAGAATGGAAAGATCAAATATCTAAAATCAAAGGTGAATTTTCATTTATAATTTTTAATTTTGGATATATTACTTATAAATGTTATTTAGAATTGATAATTTTTTTAAATCAAATTCATAAACAAAAAGGGGTGAAAATTTTGCATACTATTTTTTATGATTTGGGTTTGAAATAATTGAAAATGGGAAGCTTTCAAAGTTTAATAAGGTTAGATTTCATTATAAACATTTCTTTAACATCTCATTAGTTTTATTCAACATACATACATTATAAATGATTTATTGATAACATGTATCATTTTTATGACTCTTATCCTTATAGTGAAAAGGATTTTAGGCTCATAAAAAATTAATGGGTGAATCATTTCACATGTATGATTAATTATTATCTTATTTGTAATATATAGTGTAAACTAGAAAGTTGAAATATCAAGTGTAATGGTATTTTTCTACCGATTTTCTCTTGTTTGATACTTTTCTACATGTTTCTTCTTCTTTTTTTGGATAGGTTAGGGTGGACAGAAAGCATATAAGAAAGTTGATTTTTCATGCCAGTTACCAAATAACCAGTGTGAGAAACCTTCTTCTACATGAGTTCTTTTATAAAACCTAAATAGAATACGGTTTCTCGATGGATCTTTCACATTTGTTATGTATATAACATACATATAAGATAAATTGACTCTCTATTTCACATCAGTTATTACAGAACTCATGTGAAATATTAATTTTCTCTCTCTTTCATGTCGGTTATTTAAAAACCAAGGTGAAAAAGATACTTCCACATCAATTATTTCATATAACTGACATGGAAGAACCATTTTTACATCATTTATTGAAAAAATTATGTGAAAAAAATTCACAAAAAAAAAAATTAAAACATCAGTTATTTATAAATGTCATTATAAAATTATTTACAATGGCCCATACAACAGTTTAACCTACTAACTATCATCTAAAATTAATAAAATCAAATGTAAAAAATCTTTATTTTCACTAGTGAAAATATTTTTGGAAATATCAAAGAACATTAGTTTTCATAATGACCTTGCATATGTAATATAAATATATAGTCATAGGTTTTCTTCCATTATTTATTATAATAATGAATTTTTTATGAATTTTTTTAAATTATTATCATAACCCAAACAAGATCTCATTTTTCATTTTATTGAAACTCATCATTTTATCAAATAATTCTATACCTTGAACCAAAAAGGACACATTTGACTTTAAACATTAAATTTCATTTTAAATATATTATTCTCTTTAAGAACATTATCAAAATTATTTATTTCATCTTTTTGTCACTTTGATATGAAATCAAATTCTATGTTCAATTTATCATTTTAGTAGGAGAATAATTTATTTATTTTTGAGAGTTTTCTAGATATGTACATATGGAATTAAAATCTATATTTTCAGATTTTAAGCATTCCAAGAATGATTAATTTGGATTTTCATTATCCATAAGAACATCATTATGTTTTCTGTTAAGGATCTTATATAGACCAGTGATCTTGTCAACTTTATTTCCAATCCTATAAATTTTTTTAATCAATTACTCAATAGTGGTATTTTTAGATTTTGATTTATAAGATGAATAATAAGTAGAATCAATTTCATGATTTTAGGAAGCCATTAAGAATAAGTTTTCCATAGACTTTTCAGACCTAGATTCTTCATAAGTACTTGAATACTAGGTGAAATTCCATATGGCTAATATTACCTTCTTTTATTTAATGTATTACTTCCTCTTATTTTTTCTTTCTTTATTCTTGGGAAATTAGGTATAATTCTCCCTCTATTACTACACTCATAAAAAAATACATCTTGATCAAAATTAGAAATAAACTTACCTTTATTATTCTATTTATAATCATCCTTATGATATTCTTTTAGGGACCTCGTTGAGTATCTATCCTTGCATATATTCCACCTTTTGTAACATATGATGAATCATTCCTATAACTTCTCTATAACTTATTATCACAAGATAAACTAGATGAATTTGATTTAGAATCAATTAACATATTTATTGAATTATATTCTTTATCAATATTCTTAATCTATAACTCATATTATAATAATTATCTGATAAGATCAACAAGATTATATTCCCTGAAATTATTACTCTCATCGATCATGACCTTTCTATCATGTCACTTATTAGGAAGTTATCTAATTACTATTTGAAAAATCATAGGATTTTCGAGAGTATCACCCAAATAACTCATACCATTTACAATACTACTAATTCTATAGAACATTTTATTAATAGTTTCATCTTTACCCATTTTAAAATTTTAATATTCATCTCTTAACATACCCAACTTTATTCTAGTATGATTATCCAAGACAAGATGTGTCACTTATAGATGACATGAGTTGTTTTTCATGACGAAATATATCTCTATAAATTTATATTTGTTTCACAATATAAAATATTAATCTCCTTGTAAATCAAAACATACTTTATCACATCACTACCAACTAATGATCCATGTTCATCTTTTGGAAGCTTGTATGTCATTTCCATTATTTCATAATGATCAATTATGAGTTTATTTAAGAAATATTACATATTAGATTACCAATATCCAAAATCTACATCATCAAAATGAGGTGGGTTTTTAGTATCCATCATTTATTTTATCATTTTTCATTCCATCTTAAATATATATTTTCCCTTAATGGTTATTTTTGGTAGTGGTTAAGACATATATAAATATATATATTATCCAGGGAACCACCTCTGATATAAAATATTGGTATAATGTTAAGATGGAAAAATTTACAATAGGTGGTGAATTATACATTTAAAATGAATTTATAGTTATATCATATTTTTAAAGTAAATCTGTAAAAAGATAAAAGAAAATGAACATATGATATTTTTATAGTTGTAAATATCTAAATGATCATACTATACTCTTCACCCCTCCCATGAATTGAGAGTTATAGAACACATTATAACCAATATAATGGAATCTTACAAAAACTTTTGTCCACATAAAGTCACAACCAAATTAAAAAACTTTTTCCATTCAAGGATCAAAGATAGACTAATGAAACCTTTTTTATAGAGGCACAACCGAAATAATCTATATTTTAAACTATATGTGCAACCCAAATCATAAATTTTGTTAGGGATTCACAACCCAGTTTTCTATATTTTAATGGGATGTATAACCCATTAAAAATTAAAAAAATGGAAATAAATAATAGAAATATTTGAACCATATAACAGTTGCACAGTCTGAGTGTCCAGGAAGCAAGTCACTCTACATCCGTAAAGGATAAAAAAATAT
This sequence comes from Viscum album, assembly GCA_963277665.1. Classification (NCBI taxonomy): domain Eukaryota; kingdom Viridiplantae; phylum Streptophyta; class Magnoliopsida; order Santalales; family Viscaceae; genus Viscum; species Viscum album. Next base: position 957,986,018 of record OY728162.1, on the reverse strand, counting down.
TATTTTACTAAGGGAAGAAGTTAAAAAATGTATTTCAATCTTATATATTTCATGAATATCCTAAACCTTGTGATTTAATCTTGATTTTAATAAATCATAATATCATGTTTTTCTTTACATGGTAAAATAAAAAAATGAATCTCATTTCAATTTATCTTTCCCAATACTACCTGTGATATAATAAATGAATGCATATGAAAAATATACACAAGTGTGTTAATTCAATAAAATGTTACATTAAAATCATAATGTAAATTGATATCATGTTAGAATAATTAATATAGTGGTAATAATTAATTATAACCAACATTAAAGTCCCTTTGAATACTCCCATACAGTATGTGAGATAATAATTTCAAATTCCAACCATATTTAATTTGAAACTCACGTTTTCCCAAGAAAAAATTTAAGCTTCATCCCAAGTGATACACATTTAATCCTATATAAGTATATTCCAAATAAGATTACATAGTATTAAAATTATTAATAAGTAATTATGTAATAATTAAATCATAATAAACATGTGAAATATACATGAAATAATTTTATATATAAAACTATAAATAAAACAGAGCATTTTTTGAGATAAAATATAATAAAGGAAATAAGTGACCATGGATAGCTCATAAGGTGGGTTCAAAAAATTTAAAAATTTCAACATGTGGTCAGTAATTTTTTTTTCATGTTTTTAGTATTTTTTTTTTCATGTAGTCATCACATTTTATTTTCATCTAGTTAGTAGATTTCTATTTATGTAGTTTGAACTTTATTGTTCATGCAGTCATTAAAATTTTTTCATGTAGTAATTATGTATTTCATCATATGTTCAGTATATTTTTTCATGTTATTGGTATATTTGTGTTCATGTGCTCAACAAATTTTTTTCATGTGTTAAATATATTTTTTCATGTGGATAGTAAATTTTTTTCATGTTGTATGTATTTTTTTTAAGTTGGTACGTACTATTTTGTTCATTTAATCAGTATATTTTTGTTCATGAGGTCAGTTCAAGACATTTAAAAATGTTCAGAAATAGTTAGTTCCTGAATTTTCCAAAATATTCAAAACAAAAAAAATATTATGTGAAATTAGAGTTATTTGAATTATCTAAAATACTAATAAAATGGATCAAGGATATGGTTCAATAGTAATATTTAATCGATTTAGATTGATGGGTATTTTTCCCAAATTTCATATAGAATGTTCCAAGATGACATATTCCCATATTCCATCACTGTTTAGATGAAGGTAAGACACTTCTCTAATTTATTTATATTTTTGATTAAAATTAAATTTATTTAACTGGTAATCGAGCATCACATGATAGGTTTTTCGGTTGGGATGGTTTCAAGGATGTGTTTTAGACCATATAATAGTGGGTGTTTATATGAGATTATGGAATAATGGAAACACTCAAGAATGTTTTCATCAAAATATTACTCTTTTTTATTTATTTAAATAATAAATTATAATTGTTTATAATTAATTATTTAATTTGTATAATGTGAGGAATAATGTCAATTGGTTTTATGAGCTAGGATGTGGCATGGGGGGGGGGGGTCGAGCAGGTGCAGAGTAGTTCATGGATTGCAACTCCTTGATAGATGTAGGTTGTACCTTTAATATAAATTCATATTCTTATTTATGCTTGATTTTTCTTTATTTTAATCATTTTATTAGGACCGAAAGATGAATAGGGACCAGGAGTAGCCTAATGGCTAATAGGATGTTGTTGGGTTCTTACGCTATGAGGCTAGTGACCTTTAGCACTTGAGTTGGTTGGAAATTCCCAATTACTATGTCATCAAAGGGAAAGAGTGATGTTTATGTTTATGGGAGGCATTTGGTAAGTTGTGGTGTTTGATATGTGATGTGGGTATCCAAAGTGGAATCTCCTAGGGCTAGAGAGCATATGGGAGAGGTTTTGGGCCCTGTGCTAAAAAATAATATTTTTTAATGTGTTTGGTATGATAGGAACACTATCTTAAGGGTGGTGTGGTCTCTTGGATGAAATTGTTAGAAAAGTGAATCCTTCAAGACTCGATTGGGTGTGATAGACAAGAGTCTCTAAGATAAGGGTTGAGGGATCATGATATGGATGGACTAAACTAAGAGGTCTAGGTCAGAGGATCCTTCAGGAAATGGTTTCATTGGTGGGTGGTGAGTGGGAGTTGGTACCAATTGGTAGAGACTATGATGGGTATAGAGGGCCCAATAAACACCTTTATAGGATGGGTGAGATGTGTTTGATGAACGTATAGGTCTCAAGAAACTATATACCAAGCATCAGTTAGAGTTTAATGTGATGGTTAATGAGATCTCTATGTTTTCATGTGTATGTGGCCTCCCCAGAGTCGATGGGGATGGGTTGGTGTACTTATGACCTCAAAATAGTCTGCAAGGATGGGTTGGTGTGTTGATCATCCAAAATTCCTTCATGTATCTGATTGATGGCCTTCCTAGTCATGGATTGGGTTAGTGTTTATGAATTAGACATTGAACTATAAAGGCATGGGTAGGATACTGCCCTACGGGTTAGGTTGTGGGATGATGTGATGAATGACTAGTGGACCCATCCAGGAGTGATTAGGCAGTGAATTATATATTATATATATAACTATGACCATTCATTGTGTTTGTTGGTAGTGGGTCATAGTTTTTGGATTATTCCCAACATAGAGTCTTTGAGTACATACATGAAATCGATAAAATGTCATGAGAGAGATAGGATGATGAGGTGGATTCTGGAATTGTTCTAAAGTTGGAATGACCAGCTGTTATGGTGGACTCATTATCACATAGTGACTTTACGTACAAGTATTGAGGGTGTTCTAGTTATCTCCTTACAATAATGGTGATTGTGTTGTAACAACCCGAGATTTTATAAGATACATTCTTTTTAATTTCATTCATATATTCTATTGTACGACACACCAAGATTATCTTGCGCTATACGCAACACTATATTAGCTTGCAGTATACCCAATCGCGACCTTCCTCGATAGGGTGTCTTGTACGCAATACCAGGTTTTACTAAACAACGATATATTATTATAATATTGTTATGAACTGGCCTTTATGAATAGTGTTAAATAAATTTTTAATTTTATAACATTATTATTCATCTTACACATTTCTAGAACATGGTATAAGAACAAAATAAATTTTTTGGGTAAAATAAGTATTTTTCAAAAAATGCAGTTTTGCAACCTTTTGATGGTGCACCCACTTTAAATCTTTTTTTTGACATGTTTATAAGTTAAATTTGACAAAATAAAATTCTTCTTTTGAATCAGGATATAAAAATTTACATTAGATAAAGTTTTGATATTTTTCCGATAACTTTCATATTTTAATGAATAGTAAAAACACACTATATTTTAATTAAAAACAACTTTTTTTCATCATAATATCTTATGTGGTTAAATTATAATATTTAATGGTTTTAAAGTATAAATATAATATATTTTTACCATTTAATATAATGTATGTCATTATCATTCATTTTACCTTGAATTCGTAGGTTAAATCAATTCAATATTTTGCAATGTTTTATAGAAAAACCCGTTTTCTTTCGACAACTAAATTAATTTTAATTTAATTTCTGAATCTTTTGTGTATTGAATTAGGAAAAATGGATTCCATATTTGGAATCAGTGGGTCTAAATTATGTTAATAAGCTAATTTTTATTTTTGGGCATTGTGAATAGTAACTACGGTAAATTTTATTTACTATAGTTAAAGGTAAATCAGGTAATTAAAGGTAAATATAAGATTATAAAATTACCCTAACACTTGGAAACATCCTATTGGATGGCTAACAGTAGACCCATATAACCTAAGGGTCGTATTATATTCATTTTTTGGACTTTTTTCCATGAAAATAATTTAATTATTATTAAAACCAAAGAATGTGACAACATGTCACTTTCTTAAATCTTATAATTATAATAATTTTAATTTAGTGATAACCTTCATGAAACTTCGAGCATGAATAGTCTCCAGAAATATAATACAAGTATATACATCATAGGTATTTATTTAGAATTTTTAGGGATTAAATAATTATCATTTATTATGACACAAAGATGATGCAGTAATTGTCTTATAAATGAAATATTGACATAATTGATGTTATAAATGCCCAAATAAATATAATTTGAGACTTTTTATGACTTAAATTAATTTTATAGGGTAATATGACATGTTATTGTTGATATACGTAACTTGGTTTGAAATTATCATTCTGTTATGAATTTCATAAAAATCATGTACCAAATAGTGTCAAAATTGACATAAATTAGTTTTTTTAAAAAAATATTATATTATTAATTGTTATTTAATTCCAAAAAATCTAAGGTTTAGACAAATGACTTAGATAAGGATATATATATTAATAATAAACAACTTGGGGATCGTTTGGCTTGTTATGGTAAGTTTATTGACCATATAGTGTAAGAAAAGAAAAAGACACGGTAAAAGTTAAATTATTTAACTTAGAGTTAAATCTAATTGATTAGGTTAAAATAATAACCTAAACTTGTCTAAATCCTATTGGATGAGAGGATTTAGACCCATACCCACTTTAGCTTCGAAATAAGACCCTTTGGAACCATTATAAACTGAATTTGACCTTAATATAAAATAATATTTTGAGATTTTCCTAAGGTGCCCCTCTCCTCCCTTATAAAAGGGAACCTCCTCCCTCTCCTCCTCACACCAATTTGAGCATTCAAGCTCGGCCAACCCCTGACAAAATCTCTTCTCCACTTCCCTAGTATCATACTAGAGGTCCTGGTCTTCTTCAAATACCATCCTTAGTTTTTTAAGTGGAGGTTAAGTGAAGGCGCGTCAAAAAGAGGTAATATCCATTACCGATCATTTTCAATTTCTTTCTTCTTCAACTTCTTCTTCATTATTTGTTTCATGATAAAGTAATAAAATAAGTATTTATTATATACTGATATTTTATTATAAATATGAAACAACTCTAATTAACCTTCTATCCATCCTACGGAAAAAGGAAATCACCGAGCGTGCGTACATACGGAATACCGTCTCCACGCCATGGTGTCATCTATTTTCCACCACCACCTTACTTGGATGGGTATAATGGTGCAAATAATAACTCTATATGACTAATTTAAAGTTATATTGATTCTGAAATAGAATACATACACTCCAATACAATCCCACGATCATGAGAATGATATCATCGCTCGTGCGTACGTACGGACTACCGTCTCCACGACGCGATGAGATTCATTCTCCACTTTAACCATTCATGAATGATTAAAAAGTATATATAATAAGTAATCATGAAATATATGACATAATAATGATACAGGATTTATGTGTATATATATGTATGTCATCTACTTAATTCTATTCAACTCAATAAGGAAACGAAAACAGCGTTCATGCGTACGTACGGCCTACCGTCTCCATGAACGGTGTATTTCCTTCCATTTACTGATTTATTATATATATGTATATTCTGAATATATATTATATATAAATCATGTTTTATATTCTGGAATGAAGTAATCATGATCTATGTAATCATATGAATAATTACAAGTCAAAACACGGACGACAAATGAAACAATTTTACCCAAAACGCTCTTTAACATTGAATTTACAAAAGAACGGGTAATATAAAGTCATAAGTGAACCATATATGATATAATAACAATTAATATGATTTTGTAATAGGTCAATGACATTATTTAAATCATTATACAGGAGTTTCAGACACTTACGAAGCAAATCAGACCTAAGGTAAGGGAAATATCACAATCTCATTTTTATCCGAGATTGTTTATACTTTGGTATTTACTGGGGTGTATTTTATCATCCACATCCATGTTTCCTCAATATTTAATATTATTTCCATCCACCTACAATTGTTTAAATCTAATTTTACCCTTCGGTGAGTTTTTAGTAAAATATATGAAAGGAATATTTTGTCGTTTTTCATACGAGGTACTTTTTGACTTTTCTGACAAAAGTACGAGAAGAATGTTTTTTTAACTTATACGACATGAATGGATTTTTAAAACATTATTTCCAAGAAGATTCCTTTAAAAGTTTTCAAGTTTATTTGTAATCAACTTCTTTTAGTTCAGAATTGTATGACATGTTAAGAAAGGAAAAGTGTTTTTGAAACAGAAATGAAATTTTCCTCAAGAATAGAGTTCAAGTGTTTTATCAAAATTATTTTCCATCTAAGATAATAAAGGGTTCTATTTCTATCCCTATTATTACATTGATTTGATTATGTTGTGATGGAATTATATTTTTATGAATTCCTTTATCTTATATGAATTGTTTTATGATGTCATGATGTTTAAGATTCCCATTTTTATTACATGGGTTATGCAATGATGTATGATTTATGATTTTTGTGGCACACATAAGAATGGTTTCATTATGATATGGGTGGGACCTATATCTCCCTCCAATGCATTGGGTAAAGATTTTATATCTCATGAGATAGAAATGGCTGGAATGGTAGGTTATACCGGTTCAGTGAAACAGGACTGAAACGAGGGTGACTCGGTTCAGAAATGGACTTTGTCCACTAATATAGTCTTGGAAATGAGTCATGACTAATAAGATATGATTCTCTATGATTATGTGTGTATGCCACAAAGTTTCATGTTTTATGTTATGATTATTGGGATTTAATTTCACTACTATGATTTATCCCATGTTATGAAATTATGCACTCTTTTCCAGGTTAAGATTTCCAAAATGTTATGTTCTTATGAATATGATGTGATTGATATTTATTTTGTTTACCCTTACTGAGAATTTGAGCTCACCCTTTTATGTTTTCTTTTTCCCAGGATATAAAGAAAGGTTTTAGGTAAAAAAAGTAATATCTTTATGGGAGATGTCGAAGATCTTTCACCACGATTAGAAGATTATATTCCGAGTTTCCAAAGACACTAAACTATTACGATCCTTGTGTGTGTGTTTTTGTTATGTACTAAGTATTCCGCAAAAGTAATGTAATGTCCACGTACGTCAAGATTTGGGTCTCTACAGTTGGTATCAGAGGAAAGGTTTAGTCAACCTTTGGAAACTAGGATGCGAAAACGTTAGTGAGACCCCTAGAGATATTTCTAAGGTATGTCTAGGGATGTCCCTAAGGTTAAGTATACGTATAGGTTATAGTACTAGAATTATGATAACGATCATAGAATTAAACCTAAGATGTTAGATATTGAAGGTACTCCCCATTTATTATGTTGTTTTCCCTATCATGATTTTTTCCTCTCACACTATGATTTTTGGGTTTTAGACGATGGCTGGAACCCGAAGGAACCGTGTTGATCAATGCAATGGAGAATGTAATGATTGTCCTCCTGAACAAACAAATGTTATGGGAGATGGAGTGCAAAATCTTATTGCTATACTTACACAAGCTATGAATCATTCTGGACTTCCAAATGAGCAGAGAAGGGAACAATATTCTATTGAGTCCTTCATGAGGCAACGTCCACCTTCTTTCATTGGGTCTTCCGACCCACTTGTTGCTGAACAATGGATCAGTACCACTGAAAAGATATTTTCAGTTCTTCAATGTTCTGAACATGATAAAGTCATCTTAGTAGTATATCGTTTGGAAGGTGATGCTGATCAATGGTGGAATCTTATCAAGAATACAAGGCCAAGAGATGAAATTGAGTCTGTGGAATGGGACGAGTTAAAGAACTTGTTTTTCAGTAAGTACTTCCCTCGTATTCTTCGAAAAATGATGGGAAATGAGTTTCTTGAGCTGAAGCAGAAGGATGATGAATCTGTTGGTATATACGAAGCGAATTTTACAAGACTTGCAAGGTATGCATCTGGCATTATCATCCAACCTAAAAGAAAAGTTGATCGATTTTTTAGTGGCTTAAAACCAAGTCTTCGAAGGGCATTAGCTATAAGAGACTTCAGTAGCTATGAAGAAATTGTGCGTTGTGCTATCAAGGTAGAAATGAAAGTTGGTGTTACATATCCATATCATGGTTTTGACAAGAAACGAAAGATGGAGTTCAAGGAGAAATCTCAGAATAATGGTCAAAAGAAGATGAATGTTTCCTTATGCACAAAGTATGGAAAGAATCATGGTGGAGATTGTCTTAAAGGGAATAGAAAATGTTTTAAGTGTGGAAAAGAAGTTCATCGAGCAGCTGAGTGTCGAAGTAATGGAAAAAGGGTTTCTAATGATGTGAATAAAGCAAATACTGCAGAGAACGCACCACCAACACTTCAATGCTTCAAGTGCAAGGAAATGGTGCATTATGCTAATAAATTCCCTAATCCAAGGGTTAGTGATGATCGACATGAGAAACCGCTTAAGGTAAAGGACAAAGGGAAGTCACATGCAATCACTATTGGCGATGTTGAATATGACAACGATGTGGTGGAATGATTAAGTGTTTATGTAATGGGATTCCAAAATAATGTTGTATCATGGAGTATTGGAATATTTATGTATTGTTCTAATGTGGTATTCAAAGTGATTGAGATATTTTTGGAAATAAGATGATATGCGCATAATGAAGGGAAAATGAGAAAATGAAATGTCTAACAGTATTCATGAGCTCATGATTGATATAAGGACTATGTGATATCATGGTTTGAGTATATAGAATTTTGAGGATTTTGGTATGTGGAAAGTGTTAAATTTTAACTGCATTCATGTTTTCACTAAGGTTCAATGGGTATTCATTCTTCAAGAGAATACATGATTAAGGTATTAACATGTTTGTAATTTGACCAACAAGATATATCTTATGATATATGGGGATAAATTATGGCATTCACGTGATTGTTATGTGACATTTCAAGTAATCATTTTCTTTATACTATGAGATTGGACTGAAGTATTTTAGATAAGCCTAATGATTGGAATGGATTATGTTGGACATAAGTTAGTATTTTTCGATATTATTCATGGGATGTTATAGTAATATAGTTTTAGAAAAAGGACAACCTGTAGGACGGGCGACAACCCATCGCATCGGACAAGGCTGTGGGAATCGAACCCACAACCGAAGTGTGACTGGCCTTTATCACTTACCACTGACCTACAGGAAGTCCCTGTTTAGTAGAAACTAGTTTTATTATATTAAGCAGTATGATATATGAAGTATAAGTCCATTTTAGGAACTAAATAAGATTAATCTCACTATAGATGGACTAATGTATTTTTTGATAACTTTTCTAACCTTTTGTTTGAGATAGATGGAATGACCCATCATTCTATCACATGATCTGCTAACACATCACGAAGGAAAAATTCAACTTCATTTCTTTAAGAGATGAAGTGGAAATTGTCCAAAGAACGACAAACGGTGAGACTATACCAAAATCACGAAAGTATTTCTTCTAATTCCAATTTCATCAACTTTAGGGAAATGATATTGAAAACCAAAAATGTTGTCCTAGTGCTCTTATATCTGATGAATCAGATTGTACCTTAGATCGTCACAAATTTATGGCTTTGTTCTCTACCAATCTCCATCAGAACATGATGGTTAGATTTCTCTTCCACATCCATATTTTCACCTATGTGGAAACCCAGTGATTAGTTTATTTGGGTAACAGTTACGTTTCATACTTTTGTTTTTAAAGATTGGTTTTGGTATTCCTTTTTACGATGTGGTTTTATATTAAAGAAACTTTCGAATAGTAAACCATTTATAACCCCGACGAATTTTGAGGGAGAAATTCATTTTAAGGGGGGTAGAATGTAACAACCCAAGATTTTATAAGATACATTATTTTTTATTTAATTAATATCTTCTATTGTACGACACACCAATATTATCTTGCGCTATACGCAACACTGTATTAGCTTGCAGAATACGCAATCGCGACCTTCCTCGATAGCGTGTCTTGTACGCAATACCGAGTTTTACTAAACAACGATATATTATTATAATATTGTTATGAACTAGCCTTTATGAATAGTGTTAACTAAATTTTTAATTTTATAACATTATTATTCATCTTACACATTTCTAGGACATGGTATAAGAACAAAATTAATTTTTCGGGTAAAATAAGTATTTTTCAAAAAATGCAGTTTTGCCGCCTTTTGATGGCGAACCCACTTTAAATCTAGTTTTTGACATGTTTATAAGTTCAATTTGATAAAAATAAAATTCTTCTTTTGAATCAGGATATAAAAATTTACATTAGATAAAGTTTTGATTTTTTTCCGATAACTTTCATATTTTAATGAATAGTAAAAACACGCTATATTTTAATTAAAAACAACTTTTTTTCATCATAATATCTTATGTTGTTAAATTATAATATTGAATGGTTTTAAAGTATAAATAGAATATATTTTTACCATTTAATATAATGTATGTCATTAGCATTGATTTTACCTTGAATTCGTAGGTAAAATCAATTCAATCTTTTGCAATGTTTTAAAAAACACCCGTTTTCTTTCAACAACGGGATTAATTTTAATTTAATTTCTGCATCTTTTGTGTATTGAATTTGAAAAAATGGATTCCATATTTGGAATCAGTGGGTCCAAATTATGTTAATAAGCTACTTTTTATTTTTGGGCATTGTGAATAGTAACTACGGTAAATTTTATTTACTATAGTTAAAGGTAAATCGGGTAATTAAGGGTAAATATAAGATTATAAAATTACCATAACACTTGAAAAAATCTTCTTGGATGGCTAAAAGTAGACCCATATAACCTAAGGGTCGTATTAGATTCATTTTATGGACTTTTTTCCATGAAAATAATTTAGTTATTATTAAAAACAAAGAATGTGACAACATGTCACTTTCTTAAATCTTATAAGTATAATAATTTTAATTTAGTGATAAACTTCATAAAACTTAGAACATTAATATTATCCAGAAATCTAATACAATTATCGACATCATAGGAATTTATTTAGAATTTTTAGGGATTAAATAATTATCATTTATTATGACACAAAGCTGATGCAGTAATTGTATTATTAATGAAATATTGACATAATTAATGTTATAAATGCCCAAATAAATGTAATTTGAGAGTTTTTATGACTTACATTAATTTTATAGGTTAATATGACATGGTAATGTTGATATCAGTAACTTGGTTCAAACTTATCATTCTGTTATGAATTTCATAAAAATCATGTACCAAATAGTGTCAAAATTGACATAAATTAGTTTTTAAAACAAATATTATATTATTAATTGTTATTTAATTCCTAAAAATCAAAGGTTCGGCCAAATGACTTAGATAAGGATAGATATATTAATAATAAACAAATTGGGGTTCTTTTGGCTTGTTATGGTAAGTTTACTAACCATATAGTGTAAGAAAACAAAAAGACACGGTAAAAGTTAAATTATTTAACTTAGAGTTAAATCTAATTGATAAGGTTAAAATAATAACCTAAACTTGTCTAAATCCTATTTTATGAGAGGATTTCGACCCATTCCCACTTTATCTTCGAAATAAGACCATTTGGAACCATTATAAACCGAATTTGACCTTAATATAAAATAATATTTTGAGATTTTCCAAAGGTGCCCCTCTCCTCCCTTATAAAGGGGCACCTCCCCCCTATCCTCATCACACCAATTTTAGCATTAAATCTCGGCCAACCCCTGCCCAACTCTCTTCTACACTTCCCTAGTATCATCCTAGATGTCCTGGTATTCTTCAAATGCCATCCTTAGTTCTTTAAGTGGAGGTTAAGTGAAGCCGCGTCAAAAAGAGGTAATATCCATTACCGATCTTTTTTAAATTTATTTCTTCTTCAACTTCTTCTTCTTTAGTTGTTTCATGATAAAGTAATAACATCAGAATTTCTTATATACTGATATGTTATTATAAATATTAAACAACTCTAATTAACCTTCTATCCATCCTATGGAAAAAGGAAATCACCGCGCGTGCGTACGTACGGAATACCGTCTCCACACCGTGGTGTAATCTATTTTCCACCACCACCTTACTTGGATGGGTATAATGGTGTAAATAATAACTATATATGATTAATTTAAAGTTATATTGATTATGAAATAGTATACATACACTCCAATACAGTCCCACGATCATGAGAACGATATCATCGCTCGTGCGTACGTACGGACTACCGTCTCCACGACACGATGAGATTCATTCTCCACTTTGACCATTCATGAATGATTATAAAGTATATATAATAAGTAATCATGAAATATATGACATAATAATGATACTGGATTTATGCGTATATATATGTATGTCATCTACTTAATTCCATTCAACTCAATAAGGAAATGAAAACAACGTTCATGCGTACGTACGACCTACCGTCTCCATGAACGGTGTATTTATTTCCATTTAATGATTTATTATATATATGTATATTCTGAATATATAATATATATAAATAATGTTTTATATTCTGGAATTAATTAATCATGATCTAAGTAATCATATGAATAATTAAAAGTCAAAACACGGACGACAAATGAAACAATTTTACCTAAAACACTCTTTAACATGGAATTTACAAAAGAACGGGTAATATAAAGTCATAAGTGAACCATATATGATATCATAACAATTAATATGATTCTTTAATAAGTCAATGACATTATTTAAATCATTATATAGGAGGTTCGGACACTTACGAAGAAAATCAGACCTAAGGTAAGGGAAATATCACAATCTCATTTTTATCTGAGATTGTTTATACTTTGGTAATTACTGGGGTGTATTTTATCATCCACATACATGTTTCCTCAATATGTAATATTATTTCCATCCACCTACAATTTTTTAAATCCAATTTTACCCTTCGGTGAGTTTTTAGTAAAAGACATGAAAGGAATCTTTTGTCATTTTTCATACGAGGTACTTTTTGACTTTTCTGACAAAAGTACGAGAAGAATGTTTTTTTACTTATACGGCATGAATGGATTTTTAAAACATTATTTCCAAGAAGATTCCTTTAAAAGTTTTCAAGTTTATTTTTAATCAACTTATTTTAGTTTAGAATTGTACGACATGTTAAGAAAGGAAAAGTGTTTTTGAAGCAGAAAGGATATTTTCCTCAAGAATGGAGTTCAAGTGTTTTATCAAAATTATTTTCCATCTAAGACAAAAAAGGGTTCTGTTTCTATCCCTATGATTACATTGATTTGATTATGTTGTGATGGAATTATATTTTTATGAATTCCTTTATCTTATATGAATTGTTTTATGATGTCACAATGTTTAAGATTCCCATTTTTATTACATGGGTTATGCAATGATGTATGATTTATGATTTTTGTGGCACACATAAGAATGGTTTCATTATGAGATGGGTGGGACCTATATCTCCCTCCAATGCATTGGGTAAAGATTTTATATCTCATGAGATAGACATGGCTGGAATGGTAGGTTATACTGGTTCAGTGAAACAGGACTGAAACGAGGGTGACTCGGTTCAGAAATGGACTTTGTCCACTAAGATAGTCTTGGAAATGATTCATGACTAATAAGATATGATTCTATATGATTATGTGTGTATGCCACAAAGTTTCAAGTCTTATGTTATGATTATTTGGATTTCATTTCACTACTATGATTTATCCCATGTTATTAAATTATGCTCTCTTTTGCAGGTTAAGATTTCCAAAATGTTATGTTCTTATGAATATGATGTGATTGATATTTATTTTGTTTACCCTTACTGAGCATTTGAGCCACCCTTTTATGTTTTCTTTTCCCCAGGATATAAAGAAAGGTTTTAGGTAAAAAAAGGAAGATCTTTATGGGAGATGTTGAAGATCTTTCACCAAGATTAGAAGATTATATTCCGAGTTTCCAAAGACACTAAACTATTACGATCCTTGTGTGTTTGTTTTTGTTATGTACTAAGTATTCCGCAAACGTAATGTAATATCCATGTAAGTCAAGCTTCGGGTCTCTACATGTGTGACATGTTAATTTTATTTCATGGATATACATATATGATTATGTATACTTTGGGAATTTTTTGAGGCCCTATAGAGATTAATCTTTCATAACTTTCATGGGAAACTTCGTTCTTGTGCATGCCTTATTTATGATTTCATGTTTATCAAAGGACGCACATATTTTTATGCCGGTACAGCTTAATGGGAATTTGAAAATAGGGTTTGAAAGGCCCAATGATGTTAATAGGGATAGTGTGCGTGCATTTAATTCTTGATTTTTTTGGGGATCAACCGAGTGGGTGATTTGGGTATTTATAACTATATGATTCCATTTGACACAATTTTTATAGAATTATGTTTCTTAATTTATATGATCTATGATTATGTCTATTCCTATTTTGGTTATTTTCTTTTATTGTTTAATTTGATTCAAGGGAATAATCACCCCATTGTATGGATTAAAAACTCACTAGTAGTCAACAACCTTTGGAATATGGGTAGGTGCACCAGAGTTCATGTGGTGACCTTATCTTGGAAAGCACTAAGTGGATGAAGTTCAGGGTGCTACATCCTGATTCAATTAGAAAGTTTATTTAATATTGTATGAATCAATTTATCATAAGGGATGAGGAATAATTATAAATACCAAATCATATCAATATAGGATAAAATAATAAATATAATAAACATAATAGAATATCAAAATGAAACCTATCATAATTATTCATACATGATTCCATAAATGTTTACCCTTTAGTCAATGTATTGCCACCAAAATATGCTTAGTTTTATATTATAGAACATACATCAGATCACAGGGGGTCATGATACTTGTTTCATATCCATATTATTTTGTATTAGTTCTCTAGAATTAGTCAAAATGTGCCCTAAATATCAATGTCTTAAAATTCTCCTCACATTCATCATAGGATAAGGTTAAATTATATGGTTTCCCTACTAAGCCCATGCAAACCTCACTTTTTTCTAACCATAAACTCCATAAAATTTCTCAACCAAAAGCTCTGATACCACTCTTTCATGAACCACCCCCACTAAATCTTCTCTTGGGCCAGTAGAGTAGATGAATGTTATCCCCAAATCCTACCTCCAGTAAACCCTGGGTTAGAGACTATCATTGAGGGAATAAATTATAATTTTGGGAGGCATTGCCCTCTTAATTTCCTAGATAATAAAACAAATCCACAAGTCAAATCCATATATATTAATGGAAAATTTAACATCCCTAATTGTGACTATAAGTACATAAAACATGAATAATACAACCCAAGGAAATAAAATACTGAGATCCTCAATCTCCACTCAAGCTACCTGAACAACAACATTTCCCTCCTCACTCAAGATATCCAATAAAAACAACTCAAGAAACACTATAGAGGTTTGATCACTTAGGTGTAATCAATATGATCATATGTTAAAGAAACTAACCATCCAAGTGAAATCAATGTTCCATGATAGACATGAGTGAAATAAATTTAGCAGGAACATTATATAATCAAGGATATGGATAAAAGAAGTAAGTAAATTCACAAGAAAGAATGGTATTTGAGAATCTCACAACTGAAACTTCAACATGATCACATGAAATTACTAAACATTGTCAGAATACATCAATATAAATTATAGTGAATTATATAAGGTTTTTTAAATCATAAAAATAAATCACAAAATGTTCTAGAAACAAATCAACAATTTTCCACCCTTCAAAACCATTCCATTATTTAATCAATATAATTTCCATAATTTTCACATCATAAATAACTCTATTACCAGAACCATAATATCTTTAAAACATCATATAAACAATCATAACCATTAGGAAAATAGGAAAAACTATGTCTCAACCCATTCCAATCATCCCATCATAATCACATTATTTCTTTATTATTCGTCTCATTTGGACCATCATCACTCCTCGAAAATGGGCCTATACCCACGGTTTTCAAAAACCGCAGGTATAGGGGTAATATGGGGACCTATATCCACAGTGTTTAAAAAATAGTGGGTATAGATTATTTATAAAGACCAATTCCCACGTTTTTGCAAAACTGTGGGTATATGTGTTTTTTTTCAAGACGTATACCCACGATTTTGGACAAACCGTGGGTATTGTTGTTTTTTTGAAGGCTTATACGCACAGTTTTAGAGAACCATGGTTATAGATTTCCCGCCTTAGGGTGGGAAACCAAAATTACGTGGGACAAAAAATATTTTTGGTGGGAACACGGTTTGGATTAATATAAATACAAAGATAAAAATATAAATAAAACAAGCATACATAGCTTGGTTGGTTAGGCCTCCTATCTTGTTTAAAACGGTCTGTTGTTCGAATATCAGTGAATTATTTTTTTCTTTTTAATGAGTTTAAATAATATAAGTAAATAGATATATAATTATGTTAACAAAATATCATAGCTCATTTGGTAAGGTGGCGGATCGTGCTTGCAAAAGTCTCGTGATCGATTCCCGCCGCATATTTTTTTAGATTAGGGCCTATATTAATATATATATATACACTAAACATCGCAGCAGCTCAGTTGGTCAGAGACGGTCGCCAGCGTCTGGCGCGTCCCGTGTTCAAATCCTGCTGCCTGTAATTTTTGAATATAAAAAATACCCACGGTTTTCAAACCATGGGGGTAGTGCTGTTTTAGTTGTACACTAGTGTGCCATGCTGTGACACCTCTATACCCACAGTTTGGAAAAACATGGGTATAGGATAAGACCCCTATCGTGACGCCTCTCATCCCCACGGTTCCCAAAACCGTTCTAGTAGGGCGTCCTACACCCTATGAATCATATCATATCCATATCATCCTTCAATAATAAACCCTTTTAAACCCATCAAAAAATTAAATCATCTCGAAAAAATCTCATTTACATGTTCTATAAAATGAGATCCATCAAACATTTAATATCCCTCGGCCTGATTCTCCCCCACATGACTAAGTCAGGTTGGATACTGGACCTCATGCTTGCCTCCCTATACATGAGAGGTTGATGATTAGCAGTAAGGGTGTAAGAAACATAATATTGAGACTATACCCATTTGTAAATAATTTAAATAATAGTGGTAATAATTTAAATAATCATGCATTAACACAAGATTAATAAAGGAAAAAATGAAGAGACCCAAATAATAATAATCCCCATGTAATGACATGATGAATATAACGAAATGATGTACTAAAATTCATACCTATAAAATACTAAAAAACTTAATAAAAGACTCCAAAAACTATGTCCTGAAACACACATTAGTTCTATCTCCAAGATATAACCCATCCAACAAGAAATCAATCAATATAGGTCCCTTTTATATTGTCTAGATCTTTATCCATTAATTTTTTCTAGGTACCAAACGATGATCGAATAGGGTGGGAGTGCAACTCAGTAGACCTATAAACATTGTGTATTTAAACATAATATTGAATATATATATATATATATCATGCATTTAATTATACAATAAATAGGTGTATTAATTCATAAATTAATCCAAAACATAAAACAAACCCGCCGACCCCCGGTATCTTGGTTGACACCTCGAGTCAGCCAAACCAAATTTAACTCAATGTCAAATATCTATAAAAATTGGGGTATACTCCTATATTTGGTTGGATCGACCATTTAATTAGTGGATTATTCCATGTCAGAATGAATTTCCTAAAAAATGTCTCAATTAACCAAGTGACACTACGCACCATGCGTATGTACCCATGATAGAGTCTCTTACATATTCTTATGTTGCACATTTCCAAGGGGTAAGTAACCATCTTATACTAGGTTCCATGTGTATACACCCATTATGGATCCACTTGGACTTTCCCATGATGTAGGTCAGAAAGGGTAAAGTAATCATCTCCTACTGGGCTCTATGTAAATTTCCTAGGCTAGAGTAACTTACATCTTTCCATGGTCCAATACCATACTTTGTGTAAAGTAACCACATAGGTTGGTGAATTCACCTACATCATGATGAATCATTAGTACCACATATCATGAGACAGTGGGTCAATACATTGAGGATCATCTAATAAATGTAAAAAAAATAAAGGAAAGAAAAAAAGAATATAATAGTCAATTGGTGGATTGCCTTTTGTCAATATGAATCACTGATAGTATGTATCAAGTAATAAAACATCAACATGTTGTCAGGATATCAAAATCCAAGTTGGGAAATTCTTCCAATTACCAAATTATGATCTCTTTGTTCTCAACAAGTTAATTCTCTTACATCAGGACGAATAAATCGTGTTATATCATGCTAGGTTACCATTTTTTTAAGTTACATGTTATTTCAAATTCATGTTATCAAGATTTTTAGTTCATCATAGGTTCAAGGAAAGTCTCACCTCTTAGGTGGCCTCATGTTTTTTCTCAATTCCAACAGACCCAACATGATCCCTGGGAGGTCTAAGTGTGTAAAAATTCATAAAACAATGAATTTCCCAATAAATTATGTCACATGCATGGAGTTCCAACATGATCTCACGTATTCCACATACTATAAAAATAAAATAGACATTATCGAGTTCTTATAGACCATCCGAATCAAATGAAGAGTATATATAAAATATTTCTCAATGTTTTAGGTAGAATCTGGATACCTTATTCCATACCATTAATGATAAGCCAATAACTAATTGGTACAAGATGTTAGATTTAGATATGGGTTTGGAGAACTGAACAATGGTTAACCCCAAGAGAAAACCAATGGATCATGATAGATATGAATTTACAAGAGACTCACCATTAATCTCTAAGTATATAAACAACAATGTTCAATGTGTTATACTTCTAGTTTGAATAGGACTCCCAAATATCGCTAATGGAAGGTCTGTAATGGAGGTAAAGGGGGTGTATGATATCATTTTGCATTGAACTAGATTTTAAAAGGATGTTATAGAGATTAATATTCAATATGTGATTAAGGTTTTAAAATTTTGAATGGAATGTTTTCAAATTATTCTAAAACACCCAACACCTCATCTTAAAACTAAAAAAATAACCACCTCACATTGTAAACCCATATAACAGTGTTAATTTTCATTTAACAGGCCTATCGATGTCTATTTAGGTCAAGAATTAGATTCATGGGGTCTTCCCATACCCATTAATTCCTTATATATATTTCATGGGATCTTCCTAGGTTAATTCACATAGTGAATTAATTCTGTAGCCAGACATTGACCCCATTTGTACATCCTTAGAACATTGAACCCAACCTGTTTACTAACATAATTACCAAGATGAAAACCAAAAATACAAAAACACAAGAAGGATTATCCAAAACTGTAACATCCTAGGTAAATGAAGAATAAGATATTTTCATATTTATTAATATTTTTGAATTAAATATTAATTTTACTTTAAAGGTGTTTCTATGTTCGATAGCGTACCCGATACGCAATAACAAGTTTCTTTGAAATCTTACATTGCACACTAATAATAAGATATTATTATTTTAAACGGTAGTTAACTCCTAGATATTGTGTTGGAAGTAATGATAAAAACTAACTACAATATGATTATACATGATTGTTAAATGTATTTACATTTATCCAATAAAAAGTTAGAGGCTTAAAATGTGAATGAATCTAATTTTAAGCATAATTTACATTAAAAAGGGCAATTTACAACCTTTTAATGGAGATACCTCTTTAAATATAGTTTTGGTCACTTTAATACATTCTAATTGTCCAAATAAAATCCTTTTTTATAATGGGGACATCAAAATTTACATTGTGTAATTTTTTGGGATTTTTCCAATAAAGTTCAATTTTTAATGAATAGTGAAAATATTGTATATTAATTCAAAAGTGCCTTTTCATCTAATTTATTTATATTGTTAGATTATCTTTTTAATTGGGTTTAAAGTGTAATTATAATTTATTTTTTCCACTTAATCCAATGTTGGTCATTGGAATTAATTTCACTTTTGAAATTGGACATAAACAAGTGTCAATCTTTTGATAGTTATTGTTTCTTAAAAACATGCTATTTGTTTTAACAACGGGAATGAATATTAATTTAATTAATAACACTTCTCTATTTTGAATTTGAAAAAATAGACATCATTTTTGAATTCAGAATATCAATATATCATAGGCTGAATTTTTGGTATTTTTCTGAAAAACATAAATTTTTGATGAATAGTGAAACCACTTAGTAGTAGTTTAAAAAATTGTCTTTTTCATTTAAATGAAATTTTACCACTTCTATGAATTTAATTTCAAAAACTCAACCTACATGGTTGTTATTAGGTAGTGAAATTTGGTTCAATAAGATGAAAATAATTTTTGGTGAATAGTAACTTTTGACTTTTATTTACCGTAGTTAAAGGTAAATAAGGTAATTTAAGATAAAAAGAATATTATAATAAATCCAAATTTCCTTAAAACTTGTCCAAAACATATTGGATGAGTCATGGCCGAGAATGGGAATCTTTGGGTCGCTTTTGGGAACCCATGGAGCCACTTATGAAAGATAATGACACTTTAGATTAATTAATTTAATGTAAAGGCAAAAATGACATTAAAACAAATATTTTAGTATATTAATTTTTATATGGTGTTATATAAGTAATAATTTTGCCTATAAATATTCATTGGAAATATAAAACTATTTCCTACATCATGGTATTTTTTTATAATTTTTAGATATTAAATAAAATAATTTTTTTATGCTATAATAATGATGCAGTATTCAGCTCATTAATAAATGATTTAAATAAACAAGATTATAATGATTAAAATATTATCCAAAACATTTCCAATTTTGATTGGATGATTTTATTTCGACCATTAGTCATCTTATATTTGACTCTAATTATTTTTGGACCTTTAGAAACTGAATATCATTGTATAATAAAATAATAGTTTCACACTTTCCTAAAGAGCCCCTCCTCTCCCTTATAAAAGGAGACCACTTATAACCAATTCCTCACACATATCATGATTTTTGGACCGTCCAAACTCTAAAAATTTATGCTCCTTACATCCCTCTCCTCCTACTAGAAGTCTTAACTTAGGCATAATGAACTTCAAGAAGTCCTTTGGGTCTAACCAAACTGATTAACACAAATTAAAGGTAACCATTTTTCTTAAATTGTTTTCTATTATTTTACTTATCCAACCCCTAAACACTTTTTATTCCTTTATTTTGTAACAAAACCAGTATCCTCAATATACTAGGATATTTTTATGAGAATTATTCTAACTACACTTACACACACCTCCATCTAATGGATGAAGAACATATTGTTTATGTGGATGGAAAACTAACGCCTCACGAAACAATGCTTGTTCGATTATCTCCTACCGCCACTCATGGTGGCCATTATGATGGAACTATATTTATATATGAAATATATTATGTTTATGTTTTATTTATTCTTCTGTAATTTCCATTTATAGAATGCCTTTATGGTTTCCATTACGGGTAAACACGATAATCTCATTAAAGGAAGTGCAGACTACCGCCCCCTCAAAGTGATATGACTCGTGAATGCCATATGTGGGACGTATAAAGGATGGCGTTAATTATATTATATATGATATTATATATGAAATTATTCTGTAATTATAATATACCTATGTATCATTATGTTTTAATTCCATTAAAATAAGAAATAGGAATGAAAGTAGCATTCATGCATACATACGACTTACCCTCTCCATAAACGGTGCATTTCATTTATTACCTCCAAATGTTATGTACTATTATAAATAATTGTATATGCTGGATATATATGATACATATTAAATAATAATCATGAATATCATTCTGGATATAATGAACCTTTGACCACATGAACAACATGTAATTATAAGAAGTCCATTTTTGACTCAAGTACAAAATAACAAAATGAACATCATTAGCTTAAATGATTACATAATGTTTATAACACGGTAATAAGTGATATAAAAGGAATAATAAACCTAAAAAAGGTTCTTAAGCAAGTAGAAATTAACTTTAGTTTATAATTCAGGATATTAAAGAACGATCGAGTCAAGTCGGACACGAGGTAATTGACTTTGTCTCAATATCCTTTCATTGAGGCGTATTTTGTTTTAATACATGACTTTCTTTTATATGCTGTATAAACACCCTTGACTTTTCAAAGGGAATATTTTTCTACGAAGCGTTTTACTAAATGTTAAAAAGGAATGTTACTTTTAACATAAGCGGTGACAATGACCTTTTCCGCCACCGCAAGTATTATTTGTTCTTTGGATTCCTTAACAAGCCGTAATGTTTTTTTGAGGAAAATAAATACCATATACTCTTTTATGTATTTTGTTATTGAAACTGGTTTTGATAATGGATTTTTTATGTTAATATATTTAAGTGATATATTGTTATTGAAATGTGGAAATGTTTTCTTTCCTTTATATTTGTTTTATGATTTTATAATGGTACTTGGACATTTGACGGGTGGTTACATGATAAACCAAATGATGGGTGGTGCCATGAATACCAAGACAGGTGGTTATGTTATAACCTCCAATGAATTGGGTATTGAAGTCGGCCGTATGGCTATTCCATTTAGTGATATGTGTGGAAGCCGACCATATGTTTATTAAATTTAAGTATGTTTATGTCCCAAGTTACCTTTATATGTTATGTGTTCTTTATATGGGTTTTATGGTAATATTTTGGTTACAAAAGAGTAAGCAATGATCTTTTTTTCAGTGAAGAGTATTTACTACTTCATAAAGGTTAACAGTATTACTAATGATTAAGTATTCATGGTTTACTTGTTGTTTTGAAAAAATAATAGTTTCCTTCATTGTGTTTCCCTTAATGAGCTTTTTATGCCCGTCCCATGTTTTTGAAATGTTTTTTACAGGACATAAAGTGGAATAGGTTCAAGGATGGGGTCATGGAAAAGTCATTCCATCTAAAACATGGAACTAGACATGACACTTTTTTTCAAAGAGTTTTTATTTTATGAAAAAATGGAAACTGAGTAGAACTGTCTACTTTGTAATATATTGTAATGTAATGGTTATGGCCTAACTCTCTAAAACTCTAAACCTGAAAATATCCTCAATGTGAATTATTCATTTAATTCTAGATTATGTAATATTTTAAGGCCGAGTATTTATAGTTGGTATTAGAGGTAGGTTTAGATAACTTTAGGAGTTAAAGTAATGTTATATAAATGTCCATAAATTAATTTATGGTAATACTGAAATGATATAGCATTTATAGATTACCATGTTGCTTTGCCTAAGATATTTCTGTGTTCAGAATGGTTTTCCGTAGAGGAAATAGGGAAGCTATGTTGGGACAATAACAGGAGGAAGGCAACCTTCCAAATTAGCAACCTGAGAGGGTCGGAATCAGAACTGAACAGTTTGTTGCAGTGATGAAACAGTTGACTCAGGCTATAAATGGTGGTGGTAACCATTCATGAGATTAGCCAGATCAACCACATAGGATCATGTCAGTAGTGGAACATTTCATGTGGCGAAATCCCCTATCATTCAGAGGATTATCTGACCTGGTGCTAGCAGAAGGGTGAATTAAATCACTGGAGAAGATTTTCGATGTCATGGGTTGTTCAAAACATCAAAAGGTTAGTCTCGCTGTTTACCGTTTTGAAGGTGAAGCTGATCAGTGGTGGTCTATGGGGAAAAATATCAAGGATAGTAACTAGATTGATGCTCTTTATTGGGATAAATTCAAAGGTAAGTTTGTTGAGAAATATTTTCCTAAGTTGGTTCGTCTTAGGATGGAAAAGAAATTCCTAGAATTGAGGTAGGAGGATGACTCAGTGGATGCTTATGAAGCAAAGTTCACTCAACTATCATGGTATGAACCAAATTTCATCCGCGATCTTTATAGTAAGATAAATCGATTTTAATCAGCACTAAATCCACGATATCAAAGAGTGTTAGCCTCTCGTGAGTTCACAAGTTATGAAAAACTTGTTCAATGTGCAGATAAGGTGGAAATGGAGTTTGAAGATGATCAAGTGTTATTTGACAAACAATAGAATAATAGGTCTAGTTGGCAGGAAAATGGGAATAATTCATCAAAGAATCTAGGAGGTAAGAAAATTAAATATCCAACTTGTGAGAAGTGTGGTAAAAAGCATCCTAGATAATGTTTATCAAAGTCTAGAAAGTGCTTCCAGTGTGGTAATTATAGTCATATTTCTTGTAACTGTAAGTAGTTTGATCAAGAAGACAATAAAAATACATCAGTAATATGTTTCAAGTGTAATTAAATGGGTCGTTATGCAAATGAGTGTCCAGAGAAGAACTAAACTGAGGGAAAGCAGCTAGACTACATGCAGAAAGGGGTGGTGAAATCCTTTGCAACTACTTCAACGAATGTTGGGCCATCAAATTATGTAGTATCAGGTACTCTATTTGTTTGATCATATTATGACAATGTGTTGTTTGATTCAGGGTCTACACACTCTTTCATTTCTGAGAATTTTTCTAGTAAATTGGGAATTCCATCTTTATATATGAATATAGAACTTATGGTAAAAACACATGGAAGAAATTTTTAGATAAAAAGAAAACATAAGAACATTCATGTCCTTGTGTGCTAAAAGAACCTATCTTAAAACCTTATTGTTTTTCCTTTAGTAGAGTTTGATGTTATTTTGGGCATGGATTGGATTTCTATTTATCATTATAAGATTAACTGTAGATCTAAAGAGGTTTGTTTTCAGAAATATTTATAGTTTGTGTATAATAATGAACCCTTGCTTTTGATAACATATCAGAAAGCTGAGAAACTAGTAAAAAATGGAAATGAATGTTACCTTGCACATATTGTTGAAAATAAAGGAACTGTTCAGATTAATGATGTGCCAGTGGTAAATGAGTACCTTGATGTTTTTCCTGATGAGTTTCCTAGAATTATACCTAATCGGGAAGTTGAATTTACTATTGACTAAGTTCCTGATGCTAAACCAATTTCAAAACCCCCTTATCAAATGGCTCAAATTGAACTTTTTGAGTTAAATAAGCAATTGAAGGAGTTGTCAGATAAATGTTTCATTCGACCTAGCACATCACCATGGGGTGATCCTGTATTGTTTGTTAAAAAGAAATATGGTTCAATTAGACTTTGCATTGATTATAGAGCATTGAATAACATCACTTTTAAGAAAAAGTATCCTTTGCCTCATATCGATGATTTTTTTGATCAGCTCCAAGGAGCTCAGTATTTTTCAAAGATTGACATGAGATTAGGGTACCATCAATTGAAAGTAAAGGAATCAGACATTCCAAAGACCACGTTTTATACTAGATATGGCTATTATGAATTTGTAGTTATGCCTTTTGGTTTAACTAATACACCTACTGTATTCATGGATCTTATTAATATAATTTTCGGTGATTTCTTGGATAAGTTTGTGGTTGTGTTCATTGATGATATTTAGGTTAATTACAAAAGTAAGGAGGAACATGAAATTCATTTAAGGGTTGTCTTGCAAACATTAAAAGAAAAGAAACTATTTGGGAAATTCAGAAAGTGTGAGTTTTGGTTAAAAAAAATTTCTTTCCTTGGTCACATTGTTTCAAAAAATGGCATAACAGTTCATCCTACAAAACAAAAGTTGTTGAAGAATGACCAAGAACCACAAATATAACCAAGATTCGTAGTTTTCTTGGTTTTCTAGGTTATTACTGTAGGTTAGTTGAAACCTTTGCATGGTTATCTAGTCCAGTGACTATGTTAACTTGAAAAGGTGTTAAGTTCAACTGGAAAAAAGAATGTGATGATTGTTTTCAGGAATTGAAAAGAAGATTGGTGAATGGATTTGTTTTATCACCACCTTCCGGAAATGGTGAGCTTGTTATCTATAGTGATGCTTCATTGAAAGGACTTGGATGTGTCCTTATGTAGAATGATCAGGTAATTTCTTATGCTTCACGTCAGTTGAAACCCCGTGAGTTAAATTACCCAACACATGATTTGTAATTAACTACTGTTGTTTTTGCATTAAACATTTGGAGGCATCATTTGTATGGAGTGAAGTGTGAAATATATACTGATCACAAAAGTTTGAAGTATATATTCACTCAAAAAGAATTGAATATGAAACAGAGGAGATGGTTGGAATTAATGAAGAATTATGATTGCATGATCCATTACCATCTGGGAAAAGCAAATAAAGTGGATGATGCTTTGAGTTGAAAAAGTAATGCTTCATTATCTATATAATATTTGGAACAAGATCCTTTAGTTTTTGATTTGATGAACTTTGGCATAGATGTTATTGGTGCAGGAAATTATTCTGTTTTGTATAAGGTGTCAGTGAGATCATCTCTATCATACAGAATAAAGCAAGCACATAAATAAGACAGTGAGTTACAGAAAAAGGCAGAGTTGGTTCAGAAGGGTAAGTTTCTTGAATTTAACATTGATAATTATTGTGTTTTGAGATTTGGAAAGAGATTTTGTGTGCCTTGTGATTCATATTTGAAGAATGAGTTGTTATGTGAAGCTCATAGTTCTCCATTTTCAGTTCATCATGGTAGTCCTATGATGTACAGAGATATTCGAGAGTATTACTGGTGGGATGGAATGAAAAGAGATATTACTGATTTTACTGTGAAGTGTTTGACTTGTCACCAGGTTAAAGCAGAGTGGTAGTTACTGAAAGGGATTCTTCAGCCTCTACTGGTGCCAGAGTGGAAATGAGAAAATATATCCATTTACTTCATTGTGGGGTTACCAAAGACATATCGAGGTAATAATGCAATCTGGGTTATAGTTGATCGATTGACTAAATATGCTCATTTCCTTCCTATTCGAGATACTTTGTCTCTAGATCAACTTGCTCAGTTGTATGTTAAAGAGATAGTCAGGTTTCATGGGGTTCCCATCTCCATTACATCTGATCGTGAACCTAGGTTTACTTATAACTCTTGGAAATTCCATCATAATTCGTTTGGCACTGAATTAAATTTTAGTAGAACTTTTCATCCTCAATCATATGGGAAATCAGAACAACCAATTCAGAAATTAGAGGATATGTTACGTGCTTTCTCGATGGATTATTAGGGAAGTTAAGACCAACATCTTTCTTTGGTTGAATTTTTATATAATAACAATTTTCATTCTAGTATATAGATGGCTCCATTTGAGGAATTATATAGAAAGCGTTGTCGAACTCCAGCTTTTTCGGATGATGTAGGTGAAAGGAAGCTGATGGGACCGGAATTGGTAGAAGTGATGATAGAGAAAGTTCAGCTGATTCAGAAGCACATGAGAACAGCTCAGAGCAGACAGAAAAGTTAGGTAGATAACCAGAGGAAGGGTCTTTCTTTTGCGGTAGGCGATCATGTCTTTCTCAAAGTTTCTCCATGGAAAAGTGTAATGCATTTTGGTAAGAAGGGAAAGTTGAGTCCGAGGTTCATTGGAACTTATAAAATTCTGGATAAAGTTGGATCAGTTGCATACATAGTGGATTTACCTCTAAGTTTATCCCAGGTACACAATGTTTTTCGTGTTTCGATGTTGAGAAAGTATATTCCAGATCCATCTCATTTTTTGAGCCCAGAGGTAGTTCAGTTGGAAGAGAATCTCTTTTATGAAGAAAAACCAGTTCAGATTATTTACCATAGAGAGAAAGTGTTATGCAATAAGTTAATTCAACAGGTAAAGGTTTTGTAACAAAACCATACGATTGAAGAGGCGACATGGGAATCAGAAAATTCTATGAGGGATAAATACCCCCACTTATTTTGATATGTGAATAAAAATTGTGAGGACAAAATTTCCAAAAGGGGGGAAGGATGTAACATCCTAGGTAAATGAAGAATAAGAAATTTTCATATTTATTAATATTTGTGAATTAAATATTAATTTTACTTTAAAGGGGTTTCTATGTTAAAGAGCGTACCCGATACACAACAACGAGTTTATTTGAAATCTTACGTTGCACACTAATAATATAATATTATTATTTTAAATGGTAGTTAACTCCTAGACATTGTATTGGTAGGATTGAACAAAACTAACTAGAATATGATTATACATGATTTTCAAATGTATTTACATTATTCCAATAAAAATTTAGAGGCTTAAAATGTTAATGAATATAATTTTAAGCATAATTTACATTAAAAGGTCGATTTACCGCCTTTTAATGGAGAACCCTATTTAAATATAGTTTTGGTCATTTTAATACATTCTAATTTACAAAATAAAATTCTTTTTTATAATGGGTACATCAAAATTTAATTTGTGTAATTTTTTATGATTTTTATGATAAAGTTCATTTTTTAATGAATAGTGAAAATATTGTATTTTAATTCAAAAGTGCCTTTTAATATAATTTATTTATATGGTTAGATTTTATTTTTAATTGGTTTTAAAGTTTAATTAGAATATATTTTTACCATTTAATCCAATTTTGGTAATTGGAATTAATTTCACTTTGAAATTGGACATAAACAAGTGTTAATCTTTTGATAGTTATTGTTTCTTAAAAACACGCTATTTATTTTAACAACAAGAATGAATTTTAAATTAATTAATGCCAATTCTATGTTTTTAATTTTAAAAAATAGACATCATTTTTGAATTCAGAATATCAAATATATCCTCAACTGAAGTTTTGGTATTTTTCAGAAAAACTTCAATTTTTGATGAATAGTGAAACTACTTAGTAATAGTTAAAAAACTGACTTTTTCATTTAAATGATATTTTACCACTTCTGTGAATTGAATTTCAAAAATTCGACATACATGGTTGTTATTAGGTAGTAAAATGTGGTTCAATAATATGAAAATAATTTTTTGTGAATAGTAACGTTTGACTTTTATTTACCGCGGTTAAGGATAAATAAGGTAATTCAAGGTAAAAAGAATATTATAATAATTTAAAATTACCTTAAAATTTTTCCAAACCTTATTCGATGAGTCATGTCCGACCATTGGCATCTTTGGGTTGATTTTGGGGCCCCATGGAGCCACTTATGAAAGATAATGACACTTTAGATTAATTAATTTAATGTAAAGGCAAAAATGACATAAACCAAAATATTTTAGTAAATTAAATTTTATATGGTTTTATATATGTAATAATTTTGCCTATAAATATTAATTGGAAAGATAAAAATATATCCTACATCATGGTATTTTTTTTTATAATTTTTAGACATCAAATAAATTAAATTATTTATGACACAATAATGATACAGTATTCACCTCATTAATAAATGATTTAAATAAACAAGATTATAATGATTAAAATATTATCCAAAATACGTCCAATTCTGATTTGATGATTTTATTTAGACCATTAATCATCTTATCTTCGACTATAATGATTTTTGGACCTTTATAAACCTAATATCATTGTATAATAAAATAATAGTTTCCCACTTTCCTAAAGAGCCCCTCCCATCCCTTATAAAAGAAGACCACTTCTAACCAATTTCTCACACCTCTAAAGCCTTTTGGCTCGTCCAAACTCTGCCCAATTAAAATAACCACATCCCTATACTCCTCCCATAAGCCTTAACTTAGGAATAAGGCACTTCAATAAGTAATTTGGTTCAAACCAAAGGGAGTTACACAAATTATGGTAATAATTTCTCTTAAATTGTTTTCTTTTATTTTACTTCTCCAACCCCTTAACTCTTTTTATTCCTTTCTTTTGTAACAACAACATTATACTAAATATACTAGGTTGTTTTTATGAGAATTATTTTAGCTATAATTACACAAACCTCCATCTAATTGATAAAGAACATAATATTTCTATGGATGGAAAACTAACGCCTCACGAAACGATGATTATTCGATTATACCCTACCGCCTCTCATGGTGGCCATTATGATGGAATTGTATTTATATATGAGATATATTATGTTTATGTATGATTCTGTAATTTCTATTTATATCATGCCTTTATGGTTTCCATTACGGGTAAATGTGATAATCTCATCTGAGGAAGTGCAAACTACCGCCCCTCAAAGTCATATGACTCGTGAATGCCATATGTGGGACGTATAAAGGATGAAGTTAATGATATTATATATGATATTATATATGAAATTATACTAGAAATATAATATACCTATGTATCATTATGTTTTAATTCCATTAAAATAAGAAATAGAAATGAAAGTAGCGTTAATGCGTACGTACGACTTACCGTCTCCATGAACGGTGCATTTCATTTCTTACCTCTAAATGTTATGTACTAGTATAAATACATGTATATGCAGGATATATATGATATATATGAAATCCAAATCATTAATATCATTCTCTATATAATGAACCTTAGACCACATGAACAACATGTAATTATAAGAATTCCATTTTTGACTCAAGTACCAAATAAAAAAACGAACATCATTAACATAAATGATTACATAATGTTTATAACATGGTAATAAGTGATATAAAAGGAATAATAAACTTAAAAAAGGTTCTTAAGAAAGTATAAATTAAATTTAGTTTATTATTTAGGAGATTAAAGAACAATCGAGTCAAGTCAGACATGAGGTAAGGGACTTCGTCTCAATCTTCTTTTATTGAGGAATATTTTGTTTTAGGACACGACTTTATTTTATACACTGTATAAGCACCCCTAACTTTTCCAAGGGAATATTTTTCTATGAAGCGTTTTACTAAATGAAAAAAAGGAATGTTACTTTTAACATAAGCGGTGACAACAACCTTTTCTACCGCCGCGAGTATTAGTTGTTCTTTGGCTTCCTTAACAAGCCGTAATGTTTTTTAAGGAAAATAAATACCATATACTCTTTTATGTATTTTGGTATTGAAAATGGTTTTGATAATGGATTTTTTATGTCAATATATTTAAGTGATATATTATTATTGAAATGTGGAAATGTTTTCTTTCCTTTATATTTGTTTTATGATTTTATAATGGTACTTAGACATTTGATGGGTGGTTACGTGATAAACCAAATGATGGGTGGTGCTGTGAATACCAGGACGGGTGGTTATGTTATAAACTCCAATGCATTGGGTATGGAAATCGATCATATGGATATTTCATTTAGTGATATGTGTGGAAGTCGACCATATGGTTATTCCATTTAAGTATGTTTATGTCCCAATTTACCTTTATATGTTATGTATTATTTATATGGATTTTATGGTAATATTTTGGTTACAAAAGGGTAAGAAATGATCTTTTTTAGTGAAGAGTATTTACTACTTCTTAAAGGTTAAAATTATTACTTATTATTAAGTATTCAGGGTTTACTTGTTGTTTTGAAAGAATAATAGTTTCCTTCTTTGTGTATCCCTTACTGGGCTTTTTATGCTCATCTCATGTTTTTGAAATGTCTTTCACATGACATAAAGTGGAATAGGTTCAAGGATGGGATCAAGGAAAATTCATGCCATCTAAAATATGGAACTAGAAATGAATCTTTTTTTCAAAGATTTTTTATTTTATGAAAGAAATGAAAACTGAGTAGAAGTGTCAACTTTGTAATATTTTTAAATGTAATAGTTATGGCCTAACTCTCTAAAATATAAACCTGAAAAGATCCTCAATGTGAATTATTCATTTAATTCAAGATTATGTAATGTTTTAAGGCTGGGTCCTTATAAAAACACAATGAATTATAACCTTTAAAATAAAGGACCCTAAAGGATTCTTGGAATATACCATGTTTTCTAGGTACATCTCTCCTTGAATTTTTGGTTTGATGCTTAGTGGATGAGTCCTATTTAGAGATGGAGAAGCTTTTCTATATAAAATTACCTAAATTTCATGGATGTATTTTATTTAAATTAACTGAGTCTATATATAAATTTGTTAAATGGGGTTATGAGGGGTTTCCGTGGTATGGTAGGCATTTGATGTGGGTTGGGTCCTTTATTAGAAACTCAGATAAAAAAACTATATGTATAGAATATACGTGTCATGTATATATTACACGACATTTAAATATTTCCAAGAACATGTTCTGAATTGGGACATGTGGTGAAGTGGTTACACATTATGCACCTAATTCACATAATATAAATGTTGATTGAGATAAATATTAACCCAAGGCAATGGGTTTTTTGGTGTATCTCATTACTTTAGAAACACACAATGTGTATGGTTTACAAGATGTGTAATAATCAGACCCATCAATTTTTTTTGTGTTATTAATTTTATTTTCCCCATTATTTTAGGGAATTACTTCCTTCTATCTATTCCAAAGGTCCTATAAGAAATTTTGGTTCCCTAACCTTCTTTATTGATGTTCCATTTCCACATTAGATCCTTGGTGAGTTTCCTTTCTTAAGTTTCCCTCTTCTCTTCCATCATTCCTTGTCCTTATAATGTAAATCATCGGAGCATGAGTTTTTTTAGGTTTTGATCGTAACCTAGGTTTATCTAGGTTTTTGTTTCTATCTTATTTTTCTTCGTCATTACTGAAATTTTCCATTGGAACCATTTCTAAATCACCAACTAAATGTATGTTGTTTTAAAATAACCCTAAATTCTATTTAATTTCAATGTATATGTAATATTATGATTGCACCAACATAACATGCACATTAATTAATTTTATATTTTATTAATGAAAAATAATGGAATGAAATTGGTTGGATCCCTTGGGATCAATTGTTGATTTGACATGGCTTATGGATACCATTTAGTGTGAAATCCCTTGATTTATATGAATTTGATAAGGTCTTACATATGATTTTAGCATGAAAAGTGTTTTAGGTGATTTATTTTTATTGATTAACCTTGGGAAAATTGATTATTTGATTAATTTATTTTATGTGTAATTTGAAAGACAAATGGTAATTAGTTGAATTAACCATTTCATATGATGTTGTTATGTTGTGATATACTTATTTTTTTTGATATGCATGTGTGAAACATGCTACAATGATTATATTTAAGGATAGGAAATGAAACTTGATGCAATTTTAATATACCAGGTTTGGACCTAACACATATTGTGATGTTTAGATATTGAGCTAGTCCCTAACACATGTTGTGATGCTTATATACCCAGTTAGGCTCTAACACATGTTGTGATGATTATATATCAGGCTAGGACTCAACACATGTTGAGATGCTTATATGGAGGTCTTGGTGTAGTGATATGTTATGACATGTGTATTCTTATGTGTTTGTCTTGGTTATTCTACATAATCTGAGATATTATAGCATGGTTCCAAAGTAAGTTGTTTGGTTTCATGGTTGTGGTTGGAATGGTTGTATTACATGATTGAATACATTATAGCATGGTATTGAAGTTGGTTGATTGAATTATTATTTTCATTGTTGAATTAATTAATTCACTAATTATTCCCACAATTTCATGCACTATGTTTATTAGACTGGTTTTGTTTAGACATGATGGTTTTGACAAATTGAGTTTCAATCAAACCCTATTTAGGAAACTATTTGGTACCTAATAATATTACATGGTTACAGTTTTGGACAAGGTCAAGGGACCTTGTTGTTGATTTTTGATTTTGTAGATCGGATGGGGTTTTGAGGGGGGACATACCTAGGGATTAGGATTGGGGGCTTTGAGTTTATTTTGTGTTAGTTGATTCTTTTATTTTTATTGTTTTTAGTTTTATATTTAGATACATTTAAACCTGTAATTACATGATTTCTTATTAATTGATTATTTGTTCCATTCTTTTATTTCCAAATTTCTGATATATTGTTTCTGCTTCATCTTTTAATCTGATTAAATTTATTTATATTGTTTATTTCATCTTCTATGTAACTCCACACCAGATGGTAGAGTCTCCCCATTATATCATCACACCCCATGATACTAGTCAGGAGCATTTGGCATATGGAGAGGCATGACTGAGGTCATGTATCCAACCAACTCAGTCACTTGAGTGAGCACCAATATAGGGATATTTCAAAGAGGTATTAGATGTGATGATTTTTCTTTTCTATTTCTTTTATATTTGTAAAAGGTGGAAAGGATACTAGGATGTGTGAGTAATTGGTAAATAGATTTCTTTCATGGGAATATTGAACCCTTATATGAGGTAAAATATGAGTGCTCGAGGATGTGATTATTGTTCATGATGTTTGATTGTTATGGTTTGATGTTATTTCACCATGGTTGATTTAAATGTTGTGTGGTTTTATTATTTATAGACTAATAATTATGGTCTATTATGATGTGAGATGACTATATATCCATCATTATGTGAACATAGGGATATATACAAATACATTCATTGTTCATGATAGGGACATATTTATTGAATGTGATATATTTTTCAATATGAACTGTGAAATGGAAAAATTCATTATATATGATAATATAAATAAATGAATTGATATGTAATTCTAAATAACTTGTTAATAAATTTTTAGAGAGACTAAGATCAGTGGTTCTCTGTTGTTCATACCTATTAAGGTTGACAATGTTTGTTATATCCAGTTTTATAAGGAGTAGGTTTGTATTTTAAGAAAATGACTCATCATCATCTTCGAGTTGAGAGTAATGATAGTGGAAATCAACATGCTCCTAACACGGATGTACTAGAGAATCATATATCTCTTAAGGATCAAATATATGTTCAGATTCATGATACATTCCTAAGGGTCATGTAGTCCTTGAAAAGGGAGCTTGTTCACACCATACGTTCAATGTCTGAGATGACGAGAGAGTTCTATATATAACATCTTCTGATGTTCACTAGGGAGGGAGCCCCCCTAATAGATGAGTTATGTATTGAGTTAGTCCAGATGAGTTTTAAACATCTTGGGAGACCCACTGATTGGAGAGTGAAAATTGTTGTGTATATACTTTTTGGACCTTCCAAACATTGGTGGGATAATCTAGAGCATTATGGGTAGAAAAAGAAGTTACATGGAAGGAAATTATGGAACATTATTCATACACTTCTATCTAGTGAAATTGAGGGATGAGAAGTCTCACGAGTACATGAATCTGACATATAATGGCATGTGAGTGCTAGACTACATCAAACATTTAACTGACCTGTAGCACTATGCACCATCTCTAGCTTCAGACGAGGCTTCCCGGTCTAGGAATTTTCATGGTGGGATTTGATATGAGATCAGGTCCTAGGTGAACATTTTTCATTTGAGTGGTTTTCAGGATTTTATGATTCAGGAACTCATTAACGAAGAGAATATAATATCAGCCCTGAGAAATGGCGAGGCTATTTGACCAGGGTGAACTGGGAGATATTATTCAGGTGAAAAGAAGAAACACATGATATTTTTTACAATGTAAATAACATGTAAGTAGTTAGGTAAGAGGGAATCCATATCAGGGTCATGTTCTATTGCAGTGCTATCAATGATTAATATTTGGGAATAACTGGACTTAGTTTACATACCCTATATTAGAGTGTCATGCTTGTGTTAGATTTGGTCATCATTAAAAGTTTTGTGGGAACCTTCCATAGTAGGGTAGAGGTAGGGTATCATGAAAAACACTTAATAAAAGAAGGGGCTCAGCTACCCTTCAACAGATAGGTATCCAGAGTCCCACTAGTTAATCTGACCAAGGTAGGGGTTGTGGTATACTAATGTAAGAGAGTAAATACCACTCAAAAGATATTGCATAGTGGAGTTATACTAGAGCTCAAGGAAGAGGGGTGATCCAGCTTCATGCTAGCCAATTTACTCCAGCCCGTATGGATGCCGGATCTTCTACCATCAGAGATACAATTCTTGTATCATCAACCTTAGATTTTGTTTTGTTTGATATAGGATCATAGAATTCACTTAAATATTCTCTTTTTTCAATTTTTTTGGGGTTTTATATGAAAATAATTAATGGGTTCATGACTGTTGACACACCATTGGGAGTGTGGTCAGAGGGTATCAAATGTTTCAAGGAGTGTTATCTTTAAATCTGTAGCTATCATTTCCATTGGGAACATTTTGTGATGTAAACTACATGATTCTATTTTATTCTTTGTATGGATTTGATAGTTCTATAAGAGGATCATATCAACTATTATTAAAGGGGAGTTACCTTTCCTTCTCTTGACGAGGGAATATATACTCACTAGGTTGATTGGGATATTTAGGCTAGTCATACATGAACAATTCAGTTTATATTAGATTATCTCACTTCTCAGACACTAATAATTGTTTTGAATTATTTATAAGTACATAAAGATACATTTATTGCAATGGTTGGCCATTTTCAGGACATCTCTCCTAAAGAGTTTTCTACCTTACCAACTGAGGATGATAATGAGTTCACGATTGAGTTAGTTTTAAGAGGTAAGAAAATTTCTATCCCACCTTATAGAATAGAACCCGAAGAGTTTTGTGATTATAATGTTTAGTAAGAAAATCTTAAAGTGAAGGGTTTTATATGGCCAAGTATATCTCTGTTGTTTGATCTAATTATTTTCACTAGATGCCGGATGGGACATTATTATTATGTGTTGATTATAAGAGATTAAAATAGATGATGGTTAAGAACTAGTACCCCCTTCCACAGATTGAATATATCTTCGATCAACTGAGAGGTGACGAGATTTTTTTAAGATCTTCCTAAGGTTATGGTACCACCAATTGAGCGTATGACTATCGGACATGCAATGAAATTATTTTAATAGAAAGTATGGCATACATGAGTTTGTAGTGATTTAGTACAGTCTAAAAACACATCAGGGGTATTCATGGCCTTGTTGAATATGATCTTCCATCCTCTCTTAGATCATTTTTTGGTAGTTTTTACCATATAATATTATTTTACTCCAAATATATAAATGATCATGCTAAACATCTTGACATCAACTTTTACTGTATTGAGATAGCATCTGCTTTATGCCAAGATATACAAAAGATCTTTTTTATTTGATAATGTGAAATTCTTTGTCCATGTTATCTCATAGGCTAGAGTATCAATGGACCAAGTGAATGTTTTAGTCATGGTATCTTGGGAGAAAACATAGAATAGATTTGAGATTTAGAGTTTTCTTTTCTTAACAGGTTATTATCGATGCTTCATCAAGTACTTCTCCTATCTGTCAACACTAATTTCTAGGATGAATAGAAAATGGTTGAATTTTGTTTGGTCAGATTCTTAGAAGATAAATTTTTAAGATCTAAAAGGAAGGATAAATTCATCACATATTCTGACTTTACCTATGTCTGTTAAATCATACAAAATTTACATTGATGCATCATTCTTTAGACTCAAATATGTTCTAATGTAATAGGATCAAGTGGTTGAATATGTATCGAGATAGTTGAGACCACATGAGAGAAATTATCCTACTCGTGATCTAGAGTTTGAATTTTTGCTGCATTATCTATGATGATAGAGACACTATCTTTTGGGTGATATGTTTGTGGTGTACACGAACCACAAGTTCCACAAGTACATATATCTTCTATGAGACCTAAGATTTGAACAGAAGAGGTGGATTGAGTATCTTCAGTATTTGGACATTGAGGTATCTTATAATCCAAGTAAGAGAAATGTCATTGTCGACACCTTGATTTGGAAGAAACAAACATAGGTAGTGTGAGAATCTTATGAAGAGTGGATGATGATGGAACTCTTCTAAGACAGGAATCTTGTTGTTCAGGAGTCCTAGGGATGAGTTGGTCTAACATGGACATCTGTTAGAAATAAACTTCTTGATCATATTATTACATGGAAGTTATTTGATCTAGAGGGCTTAACATTGATGAATAGCATATATGGTAGGTATCCACAAGCAGGATGGTCTCTTGGAAGTGAAAATTATATTATTTTTCATTAACAATTATGGGATCCTAAGGGATTTTGTGAGGAGGTGATGAGAGAGATTCATGATTATATACGGGTGATATATCTTTGTTTAAAAAAGATGTATCATGATCTCCATAGGTAGTACTGGGGGTAAGGAATGAAGGATGAGGTTGCAAGATTCTTGGATAAATGTTTCATCTATCAAAATGTGAAATCCAAGCATCAGAGGGTAGCTGGGCTATTTTCACCTCTACCCATTCTATATTGTAAATGGGATGATATCCAAATGGATTTTGTGACATGATTCCATAGGAAACCCCATATGAATGATTCAGTATAGGTAATCATTGTTTGACTGATGAAGGTATCCAAATTATTTCCTATTAGGGAGACCTTCACCATTTATGATCTGAGTAGTCTATATTTATGCGATAACCTTTTATTTCACTATATTCCTACGAACAATGTTTCTGATCAAAATTCCCATGTCCATTCTTAGTTTTGTAAAGGTAATCAGAAGTCTTTTGGATTGCATGTTCTTTTTAGCATAGCCTATTACCCTCAGACTCACAGTCAATATGAGTAGATTATTCAGGTTCTATAGGATATCCTATGAGCCTATGATTTGGATTTCAATGGTTCATGGGAGAATCATTTTCCCCTCGTGGATTATCCATATAATAACAGTTTCTAGGTATTTATCCAAATGTATCCTTTACAGGATTTTTAAGGTATTTCATGTCTTTTTCCTCATTGCTGGTTGGAGGAAGGTGAGTTAGTTTTTGTTGAACTTGATTTTATGTAGGAGATGACCGGACATGGTTATTTAATCCGAAAGTGGTTGGTAACCATGTAGAGCTAAAAAATAAAACATTAACTATTAGATACAACCTCTAATGTTTTATGTTAGTCATCATGTTTTCCTTTGGGTGTCCCATAGGTTTAGTAAATTCCGTACAAAGAAATAGGGAAATCTAGTCCCACATTTTTATGGCATTCTATTATAGTGGATAGGGTTAGTTCAGTAGAATAATGATTTTCCACTCCACCGTGCTACAATGACATGAATAACAAGTTTCACATGTCATAAATTTGTAGATATTATCTTGGCCCTTCCTACGTGGTAGAAGTTAAAAACATTGAGCATTGTGATGATATGTCTTCTGAGGATCATCTAACATGTATTTTATACTATAGGGATCATTATCATTGGGGGGACTAATATTCTAGTTTGAGTGCAGAGGAATCATGGGTGTGGTCAAGAGGAGACCTAGGTGAGAGAGTTTGATATGCGAGATCATTAGCCAGACTCATTCATCATGGACCCTAGTGATTCTTGGAGAATCTCGGGGATGACCTATTATATGGTGGGGAGGTTGTAAGATCCCATATCCTCCATTTACATCTCTCTTGAGTTTTTAGTTAGAGCCTTGGTGGATGGGTCCTGTTCATAGATAGATATCCTTTGTTGGATAAAATGACATATGATTAGGGATGCATGTTTATTTGAATTAATAGAGCCTGTATATAAATGTTTTAAATGGTATTATGATGGTTTTCCAAGGTATGTATGACATTGGAAGTGGTTCCAGTCCTTTAGTACACACTGGAATGAGAACTATATGTGGAGAAATTATACGCCATGAATGTGTTACACAATGTATATCTAATTCCAAGAACATGTTGTGAAATAGGTCATGACATGAAGTGTTTACACATCCTACACATAATCCATTTCATGTAAATTTCGATCAAGAAAAATATTAACCCAAGGTGATGGGTCTATTTCTTTATATATTCATTTAATAAATAATTTTTTTGAATGGGTTACACTTCATGTAATCCTCAGCCCCAATTGTTTTAAGTGTTCCATGTGTTTGATTAGTGTAATTCATTCGATGAAACCCTTCCTGCTCTCAAGACCTAAGGTGATCAAGGTTATATTGGTTCTCATCCCTTCATTTTATATAATTTTATTCCACATATGATCCATGATGAGTTTACTTTATTAGGTTTTTTTCTTATTTTCGATTGTTCCTTAATGTTGTGGTGTAAATATTTTGACTAAATGTTTGTTTTGGATTTGGATATTGACCTCATTTGATGTATATTATTCTTATAATCTTCAATGTGTTCATTTGTGTTGGAATTTTCCGTTGGAAACATTGAAAAATCACTAGATAAAGGTAGAGAGTCTGAATCGAACCCTGTGGTCATTTTAATTGAAAACTATATCCAATATTGTGATGGTACCAATATAATGTGTGCTTTAATTAATTTATTCTTTGAGTAATGGTAAATCATGGAATTTATTTGGTTGGATCCCTTGGGTTCAATTATTTATGCGACCTAGATTATAGCTACCCATTGGGTGAGAAAACCCTTTTTTAATATGAATTGGATAATGGATTACAAATGTTTTTATCATGACATGTATTTTAAGTGATTTTTAAAACAGATTCACCTTGGGAGAATGACTTATTTGATTAATTGAATAAATGGGTAAATTGAAATACCAGTGGTAATTAGAAAAAATAACCATTTGGTCTTATGTTGTATTTCAAAATTCTTTTTGTTGTGATATGGACTTGTGACACATGATGCGGTGCTTATATATCAGTATAGGATCTGAGAAATGCTATGATGATTATTTATTGGGATAGATCCTAATACATGATCTGATTATTATATACTAAGCTAGTTCCTCATCCATATTGAGATGATTATATAATGGTCTAGGCCCTGACACATGTTTATATTCTTATCTACCAGGCTAGGCCCTGAAACATGCTGAGATTCTTATATAGTGTCATTGGAATAGTGATTTGTTTTACAATGTGTATAATGTTCTGTTTGAAAT
Source organism: Viscum album (assembly GCA_963277665.1). Lineage (NCBI taxonomy): Eukaryota > Viridiplantae > Streptophyta > Magnoliopsida > Santalales > Viscaceae > Viscum > Viscum album. The sequence continues at coordinate 957,945,527 of OY728162.1, read as the reverse complement.
GGTTATGGTATATGCTCAGATACATTCATACATGATTCTAAAGGAGGATTTTTTCATTTTCATTGTTCACATGTTTATGCTACATTATTAGAGACATTATAGAAGGGAGTCGAAGCAGGTTGACTGATGTATTATATTAATTTTTTAAATTAATTAATACACTTGATATTCACTCTATTGAATTCCTTATGTTTCTCATATTGGTTTTGTTTAGACACAATAATGTAAATCTACTTAGTTTTTCTCACGCCCATTTCGAGTTTTCATTTGGTACTCGAGAATATTACATGGATGTAGGTTTGAAAAATTACAAGTGAAATTTTTGTTGATTACTGATTTCTGAGATGGGATAGAGATTGGAGACGAGACAGACCTGGGGTTCAAGAACATGCTTTTTATTTTTATTTTACTATTATCTACTTTTGTTATTTTTATTATTTTTGGTTTGAAATTTAATTATATTTCATCCTTTAATTACATTATTTTTTATTATTGGATTATTTGGCCCCTTATTTTATTTCCAAACTTCATGATATATTTCTTTTTCATTTTCTTTTACTTTAATTATATTTATTTATATTTTTTATTTCCATCTCTATGTAACTCTATATAAGGGAGTACGGTCTCTCAATTATTTCACTGCATCCTTCTTCCTAGTCGGAAGCCTCTATCATATGGTGGTCCACACCTGATGTAACACCCCGACCCCAGTTACCCAGATTCGGTGCATTATCACATAATATTGTTTTGATCAAAAGGGCTCAAATCCCAAAATAATGATCAGTTCTGTATCCATGTAAGTAGTAGATAAATACATAATTTTTACATTACATTATGAAAGAAAAACAACAACATCATTTTTCCCATTTTAACACACTTATATCCCTTATTCTATTCCTGCAGTTCAACCATAAAATACTTCTTCACATCCTGGGAAAAATAAAACAAAGAAAGGGGCGATCGTAGATGATCAGTAAGGATAAAAATATAATGGAAACTTTAACAAATAAGCATAAACATTTAAGGCATGTATAAGACTAAAAAATCCCTTTAAACTTAAACTTAATCATAATATGGAATATATAAATCAAATAATTTCATTTACTTATTCGCATGGATATTATACTAGTATAATAATCACATGCAATATCAATAGCCAATTTCATAATGGTAGAATGCATAATGCCGGACATCATAACCATATATTCAAGGACTTGCGCCAATAATTCAAATAATATTTCATCAAGGCCTTGTGACAAGATAGTAGTTTGTCACATGAGACATACTGATGCATCTAGGAGCTATAGAGGGATTCACCCATCACTTACCAAGTCCAATGCATTCCTCCTATGAAAATGTTGAAACATAACATAAACATCCATATTAAAACTAGTATACTATAGGTTAATAAATTAACCACAAACCATGAATGGTATAAATATAAAAAATACACAGTCAAATATACCACAAAACCTTAAATACAATATGGAATATTGTATCATAACTTCAAACAAGTGTAAAATCCATCAAAGGATGTTGACATAGATGAAATCAAAACTATTTGAGAGAAATATCTATATCTATTTTGAAATCGTTAAAACGTCCTGAAATTATAAAAGAAAACATTTATTTTTAAAATATTCTTATAATATTGTAATGGAATCTTCGATGGAGTTATAATAGTGGTAAATATCCACACCCACCGTATAAGTTAAAAAAACATTCTTTCCTTAATTTTGTCGAAAAGGTCACAAAGTACCTTGTTTGGAAAAGAACAGATAGATTCCTTTCAATACATTTTATAAAAAGTAAGAAAAGGGTATAAATAACTTTAACCCATATTCTAGAAAATAGTAAAAATATTTTGAAATACATTTTAAAGAAAAACATGGATTTGTATGATAAAGATGTCACATTAGATACTTATGTATTAACAACCATAGATAAATAAAGAGATTGTATAATTAAACCTTACCTTGTAATTTTCCTTAGTCGATGGAATGTTAAACTCTTGTATAATAGTTAAAACATTGTTATTAAATTATACAGTAACTATGTACATAAATATGATATCATATATCATATTCTAATATTGGTTTGTTAATAACATTTTAGTAGTATCATCGTTTCAGATGTTAACTGATTCATTTTCCTTTATATGTATTGTTACACAAGTAATGATTATTATGGATAGGATGTACTTTATTCATATCTAGAATGATATTATGTTATTAAACATTATTTTTAATCATCAAATGAAAATTATTCTTGAATGGTTACGATGGGGAATGAATCTCCTCGCGTTCATGGAGACAATAATCCATACGTACGCACAAATGACAATATCATTCAATTGAAGGTGAAATCGTATATAATTGGATGCTATATTGTAACGACCCAATCTTTTTGAGTAGTATATTAACTTACTCTTATTTATTTAATAAGATGTTAATGGTTAATGCAGAAAGAGGAGTCGATGGCTTCATCCAGTAGACTCAACCCTTACGAAGCCCACTTATCAGAGCTTGGGAAGGAGGTAGCATATGTGGGCTTCGCTTTGGACCAAGCCCAATCCGAGCTCCAGCGTGTCAAGCTTGAACGAAAACACTTGCAGGAGAAGTTCAAGTTAGTGGAGATTGCTACTAGGGCAATGTTATCTGAGACTCCCTCAGATTCTATCACCATAGCACACCTTACACTTAGGTCTTATGCCAGTGTTATAAGGGGCTATGTGATGAGACCCTAGTTTCCTTGTGTAATCCTTTCGGATGAATAAATTGAGATTTCTTCCTTTAGTGATGTTTGTGAAATTTCAAATGTCTAGATAATTTTAGAATGTATTTTATTGATGAATTTTGAAAAAGGGATATTTTGAAATATTTATGTAAACCCTAAATAACTAATGATGTGTAATGATTTTCAAAAAATGGTCTTCTACAAAAGTGTTCATTAAGGAATTTGGAGTCTAATAAGATCAACTTAATTTTTGATGAATAGTAAATTATGAATAGTGATTTTACGCTTAGGATTAGTAATGTGACCAAATGGATTAGTAATTTTCACTTAAAGAAAGTTTTAATATAATTTAGACACCTTGGTTAAGTAATGTGATTCAATAAAATGGGTAAATAACGGTTTCATAAATTATTAATCAAGTATTAGTTTTTTCGGATGAATAGTGTTTTTTAATTAAAAATTTAATTAAAAATAATTAGAAAATTATTTTTATAAAAATGAATTTATTTTTGAACTCAGAGCATCGATATTATGTTAAGGTAATTTTTGGGGATTTTTCTGGAAAAAAATGAATTTTCGATGAATAGTGTATTTATTTAAAAATAAAATTAAAAATATTTAGAAAATTATTTTTATAAAATGGAGTTCATTTTTGAAATCATAGCATTGATTTTTGGTTAAGGTGAAATTTTGGGATTATTCTGAGAAAGTTGAATTTTCAGTGAATAGTAAAAATACCGTTTTAGGGTTTCGGTATGTTTAATGACATCATAATGATGTCATGATGATGTCATGAGATCTTTTGAGGGTTGGCCGGCCAAGGGTGATGAATTATTGTTTTGGGGGCCCCATGTGGCCTAACTCCATGATAAATGCCAAGGGAGAGCCCATGGGTTTGAGAAAAGCACATGTGAGGTGTCCTTTGGCCATTAATGCTTTGTCCCCTCACTTTCCCTATAAATACCCACCCTTTACTCCCTTAGTTTTCACTCCCAACTCTTCCCCAACGAAGTTCTGGTCTTCTTACCTTCCAAAGAGTCCTCCCAAGGTGCCCCCAAGCCCTCAAGGTCCAATCCTTTGAGTTTCAAGAGTCACGTTTTAAGGTAAGGGATCCGACCCCTCTCTTTCTTTTCATGAAATCTCTTTTATGTCATTCCTATTATGCTCCATGTTTTTATGTGAGAGGATGTTATTTTATATTCCTCTTACTGCCCTTTCATGTTTATATGATGAGATATCCCCTCTTACTCTCATCATTTCGTTTTATGAAAGTTTAAGTGACGCCGTTAGGCTGCCGAATTTTTAAGGGATTCTTTCACCCTTCTCATTTTTCAAGTTCAATTTTCATGTCAAGTCTTTCAAGTTCCTTTTTATTATGTTGGGGTATGATCTCTATATCAATCATACTGATCTCTTATGATCATATGATGAGGGACCCTTTTTGATCTTGTCAAATCATTTTCTTTTGAAGTTAAGTGACGCCGTAAGGCTGCCGAATTTTCATAAGAGAAATCTAATCTTTTTCCTTCCATGTTTTTCATTTCAAATGGTATGTCCCTAAAATTTCGTTACCATGTCCATATGTCCTTCTTATTCTTTCACCCTACTGTTTTATGGATCATTTATGAGTGGGTGACCCATGTCCCCTCTCATTTCAACGTTTTCTAAAACCCCGAAACTTAGCCGTTATGCTGCAGAATTTTCCCCTCAAAATGTCTCTCTCTTTTCTAAAAAATTATTTTATGTTATAAAGTGAATACTCAAAGCTATTATTTCTACAAAGGTATTCACATATATATCAAAATGTTCCATTTTAAATTCTGGGATTTACATACATGAGACCCGCTTTCCCTTTCCGTGGGTTTAAAGTGACGTAAAGATCATGTCTTTAAAGCAGTTTTTAAAACATTATGATTATGAAATGAAACCCATTTATTTTATGCTATGTGGGTTATTTATGAAATGTTTGATGATGATATATGTGGCTCACATGATAATAAAGGCAAATTTAAGGGTGCGCCCTGATAGCGCTCCAATGCATTGGGTAATGATGTAACCACTAGAGATTACAATTTTCACGATACCTTGGTGAATAACCTTGGTAATTTTCAAATAACACCTTGGGGATGGACCTTGGTGATATGTTCATGATTGTCTATGTTAAATGATGTAGCCACATCTTCAAGTTATGAAAAATGTTATTTTTATTATGAAATGCCTCATGATTTCTTCCTCATGCCTTAAAGTTCTTTTCATGTCCTTATTGAAGTATCTCATGTTCACATGTAAAATGTTCCTCTTGTTTCCCTTACTGGGCCTTCTGCTCACCCTTTCTTTTGATGTATGTCCCCAGGTTATGAGATGCAGTAATGAACCTATAATGAACATAAGGAGACGCCTTGCAAGTGTTTAAGAAGAATGTTTTATGTCTTTTTTTATGTATTATGATCCTTGTTTCCAAGACACTAAACCTTAATGATCCTCAGTTTTGTGTAATGTAATGAAAGTTTATGTTATAAAATGGCAGGATGCTATAGTTGGTATCAAAGGATGGTTTAGTTATTTGTGGAAATTAGGATATAAAAACTTTAGGAAGAACCCTATAGAAAAGTTTAAATATAGGAAAACTTCCTGGTATTTTGGTAAGTATTGAGTAAGTGGTCTATCAAACAAATACATCCCTGTCTGGATACGAGCAGGTAGAGGCGGCTCTGGCATAGATGTACATAGGGGTAAAACCCGAAAACACCGCTTTGAGCTAGACTCGAACGGGAACTGGTGCACGATAACGGGCCTTGCTGCACTCTTGGTTACGACACTCCCGAGGGATATGTTTGGTTAATCACATGCTTTTTATGAATCATTATGAAGGAATTATAGAGAAGTATAATTGTCTAAGCATGAAGTCTTAGTTAAAAGATTCATAAATGAAATAAGTTTCTCACTAAGGTTTTATTCTTTTAGAAAATGGCGGGAAATAGGAGAAACCGTGCCGATGGTGACCGCAATGCACCATGTGCTGACGGCCCTCCGATGGAAGCTGGAATGGAAACATTCATGCGGATGATGAACCAACTGACTCAAGTTATGAGTAATAACTTGAATCAAGCTGAGAGGCCGACCTCACCACGAAGGGAACAACTTTCTGTTGAGTCCTTCATGCGTCAACGACCGACAACATTCAGTGGATCTACTGACCCATTGGTTGCGGAACAATGGATAAGCTCCATTGAAAAGATCTTTTCTGTACTTCATTGTTCGGAACAAGAAAAAGTCACCCTTGCTGTTTACCGCCTAGAGGGAGAAGCTGATCAGTGGTGGTCACTGATCAAAAACACGAAGCCACGAGGAGAGATGGAAGCTATGGAGTGGGAAGAATTTCGGGGAATTTTCTTTAACAAGTATTTCCCTCGTTCCATGAGAACGAAAATGGAGAAAGAGTTTCTCGAGCTGAAGCAGAAGGAGAACGAATCTGTCGGAAGCTATGAGATGAACTTCACAAGGCTTTCCCGTTATACCTCAAGCTTTGTCATGGACCCTAATGGGAAGGTTGATAGATTCTTTGGCGGACTACGACCACATCTGCGGAAGAATCTAGCCAACAGGGACTACGATAGCTATGAAGAAATAGTTCGAAGTGCTATGAAAGTTGAACTAGAGTTTGGGGAGACACAGTGGTCTCACAAATCTAATGAGAAGAAGATAACTCTAGAACCAAGCCTGGGAAGAAGTTTTGATCAGGAAAGAGGTGGAAAGCATATGCAACATGCCACATGCAATAAATGTGGGAAGAAGCATCCGGGGAACTGCTTGATCGGAAGTGGCAAGTGCTATAGGTGTGGAAAAGAAGGCCATATTTCTCGGAATTGTCGTGGTGATGTGAAGCCTCAACTTCCCAACACTAACGACAGAGGAAATATGGTTATGGCCCTACCCGAAGTCACATGCTTCAAGTGTGGACAGCTTGGGCACTTTGCTAATCAATGTCCAAATCCGAGGGCGGTGGAGGGGAATCACCATCAACCTCAGCAGAGGCCAAGGGAGCAAGGTCGTGCTTTCGCTATCACAACAACTGAAGTTGAAGTTCCGAACGATGTGGTAGCAGGTACTCTTGTTGTCCTCTCAAAACTAGCAAGTGCTTTATTTGATTCTGGTTCTACGCATTCCTTTATTTCTTCCAAGTTTTCAAAGAATATAGAATCAATCCCCGAATTGCTTGAGGTAGAGTTGTCAGTCAAGACTCCAAGTGGGATTATCCATGCATCAACAGTGTTTAGAGACTCTAGTGTTTACTTTGGTGAGCACAATCTTATCACAAATCTAGTAGTCATCCCCATGATGGAATTCGACGTTATACTAGGGATGGACTGGCTCTCAAAGTATAATGCTAAGATCAAATGCAGAAGTAAGGAAATCTCAGTAGTCTTGAATGAACGACCTACAGTTATCTTCCGAGGAGAGATATCCCGAACTGATCCCTATCTAGAAGCACCTCCTATAGCTTTCTTTATGGAGTTAATCGGTGATGAAGAAGAAGGGAAGGGGAGCATACAAATTGAAGATGTTCCGATTGTTCAGGAATACATGGATGTATTTCCTGAGGAGTTACCTGGACCTCCCCCAGAAAGAGAGGTAGAGTTATCCATTGAACTCGTACCTGGGTCTCAACCGATATCAAAGACTCCGTATAGAATGGCAAATGTGGAGCTAGAGGAGCTAAAGAAACAACTCCAAGACTTGTTGGAGAAGGGGTTTATCCGACCGAGTGTGTCTCCTTGGGGAGCACCAGTTCTCTTTGTGAAGAAGAAGGATGGATCAATGCGGCTATGAATTGATTATAGAGAACTGAACGGGATCACAGTGAAGAACAGATACCCTCTTCCAAGAATTGATGATTTATTTGACCAACTTCATGGGGCTCAATTCTTCTCTAAGATTGACCTTCGATCTGGTTATCATCAACTGAGGGTGAAGAAGGAAGATATTCCAAAGACTGCCTTCCGATCAAGATATGGGCATTATGAGTTTACTGTTATGCCCTTCGGCTTGACTAATGCTCCTGCTATTTTCATGGATTTGATGAATAGAGTCTTTAAGGACTACCTTGATAACTTTGTGGTAGTTTTTATTGATGATATTTTGATATATTCAAAAAGTCGTGAGGAGCATGAAAATCATCTGAGGGTTATTTTGAAAACTCTACGGAAGGAGAGGCTCTTTGGGAAGTTCAACAAGTGTGAGTTTTGGTTACAACAAGTGGCTTTCTTGGGGCACATCGTAACCAATGAAGGTATCTCGGTTGACCCTGCAAAGACAATGGTTGTGGAGGAGTGGCCTCAACCCACAACAGTAACTGAGATTCGTAGTTTCCTTGGTTTAGCGGGATATTATAGGAGGTTTGTGAAAAACTTTTCACGGCTTTCTAATCCACTAACTAAGTTGACTCGAAAAGGGGTTAAGTTCATCTGGACAAAGGAATGCGAGGAAAGTTTCCAAGAGCTGAAGAAGAGATTGGTTACTGCACCAGTGTTAACACTACCCTCTATCGGAGAAGGATTCGTTATTTTTAGCGATGCATCTCTGAAAGGGCTTGGGTGCGTCCTCATGAAAAATGACAAAGTAATTGCTTATGCATCTCGACAGTTGAAGATTCATGAGAAGAATTATCCTACGCATGATCTAGAGCTGGCGGCAGTTGTTTTTGCTCTAAAGATATGGAGGCACTATCTTTATGGGGAGAAATGTGATATATACACTGACCACCAAAGTCTAAAGTATATTTTCACTCAGAAAGAATTGAACATGAGACAAAGGAGATGGTTGGAGCTTATTAAAGACTATGATTTTTCAATTCATTATCACCCTGGAAGAGCAAACAAAGTCGCGGATGCGTTAAGCAGGAAAGATCCTGTTGTTCTGGCAACAATGAGGATCCTGGGAGATCCCTTGATTAATGATCTAGTAAAACTGGACATGGAAATTATAAGGAAAGGGACATCATCAACCCTATCCCAAATGATTTCTCAACCTTCATTACTAGAGAAGATCAAGAAGGCTCAAAAAGAAGATCCTTTGCTGCAGGAGAAGTTCGAGGCTGTAAAGGATGGGAAGTTCCCTGATTTCAATATTGATCAAGAAGGTGTATTGAAATTTCGTACAAGACTATGTGTTCCATCTATTCCGGAGATAAAGAAAGAACTGATGGATGAAGCTCATAGCTCTACTTTCTCTATACATCCGGGAAGCACTAAGATGTATAGAGACCTTCGTGATCATTATTGGTGGGATAACATGAAGAGGGAGATTGCCGATTACACTACAAGATGCCTGGTGTGTCAGCAAGTAAAGGCAGAAAGACAACTTCCTAAGGGGGTATTACAACCGCTACCCATACCAGTATGGAAGTGGGATAATATCACCATGGACTTTGTAACTGGTCTCCCGAAAACATCCAAAGGAAACAATGCGATATGGGTTATTGTGAACCGTCTCACCAAGACAGCCCATTTTATCTCTATTCGGGAAGATTTCTCTCTGGATCAGCTTGCCAAGATATATGTGAAGGAAGTGGTAAGGCTTCATGGGGTACCACTATCCATCGTATCTGATCGTGACCCAAGATTCACATCAAAATTCTGGAGAAGTCTTCAGCATGCTCTGAATACTGAATTGAATTTTAGTACGGCCTATCATCCTCAAACTGATGGCCAATCTGAAAGGACTATTCAGACACTCGAAGACATGTTGAGATTATGCTCAATGGAATTTAAAGGTGGATGGGATCAACACCTCCCATTAGTGGAGTTCTCTTATAACAACAACTTCCATGCGAGTATTCAGATGGCACCCTATGAAGCTCTGTATGGAAAGCGGTGTAGAACTCCTACTTGTTGGGATGAAACTGGTGAGAGGAAGCTTCTTGGGCCTGATCTCGTGCAAGAGATGACAGAACAGGTTCATGCCATCCAACAACACATAAAGGCTGCTCAGAGTCGGCAGAAGAGCTATGCTGACAATCGTCGAAGGGACTTGGAGTTTGGTGTTGGTGACAAAGTCTTCCTTCGAATTTCTCCATGGAAGAGAGTCATGCGGTTTGGGAAGAAAGGGAAGCTCAGCCCTAGGTACATTGGCCCCTATGAAATCCTTGATCGCATAGGAGCAGTGGCCTATCGTCTAGCACTTCCACCGAACCTAGCTCAAGTTCATGATGTCTTCCATGTATCTCTCTTGAGGAAGTACATACCCGACCCTTCGCATGTACTGAACCCAGAGGTGGTACAACTTGAACATGACCTCTCTTATGAGGAGCAGCCAGTGGAGATCTTGGACTGTAGAGACAAGGTCCTACGAAACAAGACAACCCACCTTGTGAAAGTGTTGTGGAGGAATCATAAATATGAAGAAGCGACTTGGGAGCCTGAGGAAACGATGAAGCAAAAGTACCCTCACCTTTTCAACTAGGCCTCAAGTATAAATTTCGGGGACGAAATTTCTTAAGGGGGGAAGAATGTAACGACCCAATCTTTTTGAGTAGTATATTAACTTACTCTTATTTATTTAATAAGATGTTAATGGTTAATGCAGAAAGAGGAGTCGATGGCTTCATCCAGTAGACTCAACCCTTACGAAGCCCACTTATCAGAGCTTGGGAAGGAGGTAGCATCTGTGGGCTTCGCTTTGGACCAAGCCCAATCCGAGCTCCAGCGTGTCAAGCTTGAACGAAAACGCTTGCAGGAGAAGTTCAAGTTAGTGGAGATTGCTACTAGGGCAATGTTATCTGAGACTCCCTCAGATTCTATCACCATAGCACACCTTACACTTAGGTCTTATGCCAGTGTTATAAGGGGCTATGTGATGAGACCCTAGTTTCCTTGTGTAATGCTTTCGGATGAATAAATTGAGATTTCTTCCTTTAGTGATGTTTGTGAAACTTCAAATGTCTAGATAATTTTAGAATGTATTTTATTGATGAATTTTGAAAAAGGGATATTTTGAAATATTTATGTAAACCCTAAATAACTAATGATGTGTAATGATTTTCAAAAAATGGTCTTCTACAAAAGTGTTCATTAAGGAATTTGGAGTCTAATAAGATCAACTTAATTTTTGATGAATAGTAAATTATGAATAGTGATTTTACGCTTAGGATTAGTAATGTGACCAAATGGATTAGTAATTTTCACTTAAAGAAAGTTTTAATATAATTTAGACACCTTGGTTAAGTAATGTGATTCAATAAAATGGGTAAATAACGGTTTCATAAATTATTAATCAAGTATTAGTTTTTTCGGATGAATAGTGTTTTTTAATTAAAAATTTAATTAAAAATAATTAGAAAATTATTTTTATAAAAATGAATTTATTTTTGAACTCAGAGCATCGATATTATGTTAAGGTAATTTTTGGGGATTTTTCTGGAAAAAATGAATTTTCGATGAATAGTGTATTTATTTAAAAATAAAATTAAAAATATTTAGAAAATTATTTTTATAAAATGGAGTTCATTTTTGAAATCATAGCATTGATTTTTGGTTAAGGTGAAATTTTGGGATTATTCTGAGAAAGTTGAATTTTCAGTGAATAGTAAAAATACCGTTTTAGGGTTTCGGTATGTTTAATGACATCATAATGATGTCATGATGATGTCATGAGATCTTTTGAGGGTTGGCCGGCCAAGGGTTATGAATTATTGTTTTGGGGGCCCCATGTGGCCTAACTCCATGATAAATGCCAAGGGAGAGCCCATGGGTTTGAGAAAAGCACATGTGAGGTGTCCTTTGGCCATTAATGCTTTGTCCCCTCACTTTCCCTATAAATACCCACCCTTTACTCCCTTAGTTTTCACTCCCAACTCTTCCCCAACGAAGTTCTGGTCTTCTTACCTTCCAAAGAGTCCTCCCAAGGTGCCCCCAAGCCCTCAAGGTCCAATCCTTTGAGTTTCAAGAGTCACGTTTTAAGGTAAGGGATCCGACCCCTCTCTTTCTTTTCATGAAATCTCTTTTATGTCATTCCTATTATGCTCCATGTTTTTATGTGAGAGGATGTTCTTTTATATTCCTCTTACTGCCCTTTCATGTTTATATGATGAGATATCCCCTCTTACTCTCATCATTTCGTTTTATGAAAGTTTAAGTGACGCCGTTAGGCTGCCGAATTTTTAAGGGATTCTTTCACCCTTCTCATTTTTCAAGTTCAATTTTCATGTCAAGTCTTTCAAGTTCCTTTTTATTATGTTGGGGTATGATCTCTATATCAATCATACTGATCTCTTATGATCATATGATGAGGGACCCTTTTTGATCTTGTCAAATCATTTTCTTTTGAAGTTAAGTGACGCCGTAAGGCTGCCGAATTTTCATAAGAGAAATCTAATCTTTTTTCCTTCCATGTTTTTCATTTCAAATGGTATGTCCCTAAAATTTCGTTACCATGTCCATATGTCCTTCTTATTCTTTCACCCTACTGTTTTATGGATCATTTATGAGTGGGTGACCCATGTCCCCTCTCATTTCAACGTTTTCTAAAACCCCGAAACTTAGCCGTTATGCTGCAGAATTTTCCCCTCAAAATGTCTCTCTCTTTTCTCAAAAATTATTTTATGTTATAAAGTGAATACTCAAAGCTATTATTTCTACAAAGGTATTCACATATATATCAAAATGTTCCATTTTAAATTCTGGGATTTACATACATGAGACCCGCTTTCCCTTTCCGTGGGTTTAAAGTGACGTAAAGATCATGTCTTTAAAGCAGTTTTTAAAACATTATGATTATGAAATGAAACCCATTTATTTTATGCTATGTGGGTTATTTATGAAATTTTTGATGATGATATATGTGGCTCACATGATAATAAAGGCAAATTTAAGGGTGCGCCCTGATAGCGCTCCAATGCATTGGGTAATGATGTAACCACTAGAGATTACAATTTTCACGATACCTTGGTGAATAACCTTGGTAATTTTCAAATGACACCTTGGGGATGGACCTTGGTGATATGTTCATGATTGTCTATGTTAAATGATGTAGCCACATCTTAAAGTTATGAAAAATGTTATTTTTATTATGAAATGCCTCATGATTTCTTCCTCATGCCTTAAAGTTCTTTTCATGTCCTTATTGAAGTATCTCATGTTCACATGTAAAATGTTCCTCTTGTTTCCCTTACTGGGCCTTCTGCTCACCCTTTCTTTTGATGTATGTCCCCAGGTTATGAGATGCAGTAATGAACCTATAATGAACATAAGGAGACGCCTTGCAAGTGTTTAAGAAGAATGTTTTATGTCTTTTTTTATGTATTATGATCCTTGTTTCCAAGACACTAAACCTTAACGATCCTCAGTTTTGTGTAATGTAATGAAAGTTTATGTTATAAAATGGCGGGATGCTATATATATCATATAAAAAAAATCTATAATAGGTTATATTTATTATTTACATAAATTATATATCATTATTATACCCATCCAAATAATGAAGTGTTGAATAACAACTACACCATGATGTGGAGACGGTAAGTCGTACGTAGGCACGTATGGTGAGTTTTTCAATCATAGGATGTATAGAATAATTAATATGGGCATAACATATTTATAATAACATCCAAGTATGAAAAATGTACTGTAGTTATTATTTTGGTATTACAATAACAAATTAAGAGGAAGTGGAAGAAGAAAAGAACTTGAAAGAGGTGGTGAAATAATTATCTCTTCTTCGGTTTCTTCCTTTTGATTTAATAAAAAGGTCTCTTTAGGTTTGATATTGATGAAATGAAGGCCTCTAGGATGAAGTGAGGGTAGTTGGTAGGATATCGTGTTAGGGTTTGGCTGAGACAAATGGCTTTGGAGGTGTGATTTTGAGAAAAGGGGAAGTGCCCTTTTATAAGAGAAGTGAGGGTCACTTTAGGAAAAGCGTGAAATATTATTTTATAATAAAATCAATTTCGGTTTCTAATGTCTCAAAAAGGATTTATTTTGAGGATAATGTAGGTATGAATCAAAAACCTTTCAACCAATAGGTTTTAGACTTGTTTATATCACCATATTAACCTTATCTTTTATATTTAACTCTTAGTTAAATAGTTTAATTTTTACCATGTATTCTTGTATTATTATAATAAATGGTTAATAAACTTAATATAAAATTCCAAGAGAAACCCAAGTGGTTCATTATTGATATATCCAACCTTATATAAGTCCTTTGGGTGAACCATATATTTTTAGGAATATTATATCATTTAATAAAATATATTTTTTAAAAACTCATTTATGTCAATTTTGACACTATTTAGTATTTGATTTTTTTTGAAAGTTATAACAAATTTATCACCTCAAATAAAATTTATTTAATCAACATTAACATGTCAAATTGAACAATAAAATTATAATAATGAATTAAAATTCTCAAATTACATTTATTTTAATATTTATAATATCAATTTTTTAATCTTCTTCTAATAAGGTAATTTATACATCATCATTGGGTCACTAATAAATTTAATTATTTACTGTCTAAATATTATAAATAAAATAAAATAATGTAGGAAACATTTTTATCTTTATAATTAATATTTATAGTCGAATTTATATTATGTATAACCCAATATTAAAAATATTTTAGTTATTAAAAGTTTAATTTAACACTTTTAACTCTTATTTAAATAAAATAATAATAAATGTCCTAATCTAATCCATGTGTATAAAAAGAGGAATATTTTATTCATAAGGTTGATTTTGGTCAAAATAAAGTTATCCAATAGAATTAGGACATGTTTTAGGGTAATTGTAATATCATTCTTACCTTTAATTACCCTATTTACTTTTAACCATGGAAAATAAAAGTCAAAAGTTACTATTCACCAAAAATTATTTTTATCTTATTGAACCACATTTTACTTACTAATGTCAAGTGTGTCTTTTGATGTTTTGAAATTTAATTCACAGAAGCGGTAAAATTAAGTTTTATGCAAATTTGCTAATGCACCTAGAAGGTGGGTAAAAGACGGTAAAAATTTCAATAATGTTTTATATATCTAAACATATTATAAAATAACTCCAATGAATTAAATTGAACTTAAATGGGTAATATGTATCTATTTTTACCTAAAATAAATCTAAATAAAATAAATAATATTTAAATAAAAATTTGGTTTTAAACAATAACGCATTGTTTTTCACTATTCATAAAAAATGGAATGTTTTTAGAAAAATACCAAAAATTCACCCTAAGCTTATTTTTGATATTATGAATCCAAAAATGAAGTCCATTTTGAAAGATAAAATTTATAAAATTTCAAAAAGTGGGTATTACTATTCATAACGGCTAGTTTGATTGGTTGTGGTGTGTTAGAACTCGATGTTGCGTACAACGCAAGCTATTATATTATTCAAAGAGAAGCGTACCGTGGAAGCTTGAGGTGTTACACCTAATGTCACATACCCAACCAACACAATCACTCAAGGGAATACTGGGTTGGGGGCATTACTCTTCCAACCATATAAAAGCTCTTCCCTGAGCTGTGCTCCAAAGTATCTCAATTAGTATCAGGAAACAATTATGGACATTCTGTCTGTATTTTATATTCCCTCTCTCAAGTATCCTCTTGAAAAATAATATGATGAGACTTCAAACATGCAAGATTTATGGTCTTCCCTTAGATATTTTACTAACTATGGTCCATGATAAAAATCATATGCTCCTCAAAGGATGCATAAACATCCAACACAATGTCATCAAAATCTATCCTGTGAGAAGGGTCAGGATGATATCTCTAAATATTTGACATATTAAACATGTACTGCATGTCACTGTAGCACTGTGATAGGGTTAAACGTTATGCCACAAGACTGGCCCTTTTCACCAACTCAAATGGCCTGAATACCTGGGCATTAGATCTCCTTCCTAATCTAGTGTTTCCTAATCCTAGATAACACCCATAGAATGACATGATGACCTACCTCATACTCTAGAGGTCATCTATAATGGTTATCTCCTGATTTCTATCATATTTTTGTGGTCACAAACAACTTTTTGATTGACAAGACATTCTCAGAATAATCCTCCACAAGACTAGGTTCAATGAGCACTGACTCTCCTACCTCCAACTAGTAAAAATATTAATAGAATGGCCTTCCATAAGAAACCTTAAAATGATTCATTTAGAAAAAATCTCAAAATTTTGTACTATAGGAAAAATCTATGAGTTCCAGATGCTACTCCCAAGAACCACTAAAGTCCAAAAAAAGTCTCATAACATATCCTACAGAATCTGAAGTTCCTGTTAAAGTTGAAAATCTATCTGAGTATGGTAGTCTGTACTCAGATGAAACTTCATTTTTAGTTCCTTATGGAGACCCTTACATTACTAAGACATGAAACAAGGATCCTAATCAAAAACAAAAATCCATAGATCACTGTGAAACCAAACTATTTCCCACACATAAAGACTACCCAGATCATCGACAATGAAGGTGCACCTAATAAGGAAAAAGTTGGATACCTTCATCAGTTGTTCCATGTTCAACTATACTACATCAGTCTTGTGTGGTTTCCTGAGTAATCATTTCACACAATCCATAGTTACATCATATCATTTATGTAACACCCCGAGCTTTCACAATACGCTTCTCTTTCAATAATGCAATAGCTTGCATTGTACGCAAGTTCGAGATTCTAACACACCATGACTAATCAAAGTAGCCGTTATGAATAGTAATACACAATTTTTAAAATTATAGAAATTTTATATTTCAAAATGGACTTCATTTTTGTATTCAGAATATCGAAATTATCCTATGTTTATTTTTTTTTGTAATTTTCTGAGAACTTCCAATTTTCTATGAATAGTGAAAAATAATTAAAAACAACTTTTTTAATAAAAATAATTTATAGTGATAAATTATACTGTTGAGTGGTTTTAAACTATAATTATAATATATTTTTACCATTTTATCCAATGGTGTTCATTAGAATTAATTTCACTTTGAAATTGGACATAAACAATTGCCAATATTTTGATATATATTGTTTCTTAAAAACACGCTATTTGTTGTGACAGCGGGAATTAATTATAAAATTAATTAATGAAACTTATATGTTTGGTATTTTGTAAAATAGACATCATTTTTGGATTTGGAATATCAGTTATAGCTTAGGGTGAAATTTTGGCATTGTTCTGAAAAACTTCAATTTTTGATGAATAGTGAAACCACTAAGTGGTAGTTAAAAAATTGATTTTTCGTTTAAATGAAACATTACCACTTCGGTGATTTGATTTTCAAAAATCCGACATACATGGTTGTCATTAGGAAGTAAAATGTGGTTCAATGGGATTAAAATAATTTTTTGGTGAATAGTAATTTTTAAGTTTAATTAATCGCGATTAAAGGTAATTAGTGAAATTTAAGGTAAAAATAGTTTTATAAAAATATGGAATGACCTTTACACTTGTCCAACCACTATTGGATGTGTCATGGCTGACCCAGACAATCCATGGGTCAACTTGGGGACCCCATGGAGCCACTTTGGTAGGAAAAGGACATAAATAACTTTTTATTTAATGTTAAAATAAAAATGTCACAAACAAGAGTTGTTTTACTAAAACAATTTTTAAATGGGGTTATACAAGTCCTATTTTTGACTATAAATATTACATAGAAATATGAAAAGATTTCATATATCATGATACTTTTTTTATAATTTTTATTCATTAAATAAATTAAATTAGTTATGACACCATGATGACGCAGCGATTACCTCATTAATTAACGATTTTAATAAAATGGGAGGATAATGTAAAATATAAGCATTAAACTTCTCCAAAGCCTATTGGATGAGAATATTTCGAACCATTATCACCTTAGCCTAGAAATATATAAGTTTGGGACCTTTATAATCCGAAAATAAATTTCATAATAATGTAACATTTCAATCATTCCAAGAGTGCCCCTCCTCTACTCTTATAAAAGGCCCCCACCTCTACCACCTTATTCACACTTTCAAGACATTTGGATCCGAAAAACTCTGCCCAAATACTCTCCCAACTTCCCTACCTTACTCTTAGAATCCTCACTTTTGGAAGAAGTCTTCCCAAGGAAGCCTTTGGCTCAAATCAAAAAGAGTTACCCGATTTTAAGGTAATGTCTTCTCTTGTGTTCTTTTATTTTATTTTTCTTATCCAACCCCCTAAACACTTTTTATTAATTTCTTTTGTAAAAACACCAGTATCCTCAATATACTAGGATGTTGTTATAAGAAGTATTAGAGCTACACATACACACACCTACATCTAATGGTTAAAGAACATACTGTTTCTGTGGATGGAGAATTTTTGCCTCACGAAACGATGATTGTTCAACACTCATATAACACCTCTAATGGTGGCCATTATGATGACAATATTTTTATATATGATATATATTATGTTTTTGTTTTCCTTACGATTTTTTATTTTTCATTTATGGTATACCTTTATGGTTTCCATTATGGGTAAACGCGATATTTTCATTTTAGGAAGTGCGGACTACCGCCCCCTCAAAGTGATTTGAATCGTTAATACCATATGTGGGATGTATAAATGATGGATTAAATGGTATTATACACTATATTATACTGGAATTATATTATAAATTTATATCATTATGATTTAATTCCATTAAATATGAAATAGAAATGAAATTAGCGTTCATGCGTACGTACGGCTTATCGTCTCCATGAACGGTGCATTCCATTTCTTTCCTCTAAATGTTATGTAATATTATGAATGAATGTATATAATGGATATATAAGATATATATGATATCTAAATCATGAATATAATTCTGGATATAATGGATATTTCACTACATGAACAACTTGTAATTATAAGAAGTTTATTTTTGACTCAAGTACCAAAGATCGACAAAACGACCGTTATTAACTTAAATAATTACATAATGTTAATAACATGGTAATAAGTGATATAAAAGGAATAAAAAACTTGAAAAAGTTTCTTAAGAAATTATAAATTAACTCTAGTTTATTATTCAGGAGGTTAAAGAACGATCGAGTCAAGACAGGACGCAAGGTAAGGGAACTTCTTAACCCAATTTCTATTCTTTGGCTTAATCTCCTACTTTCAAATTATGTCATGATATTATTATGTCATATCTTGTATTTGTACTTTATTTATGTGTAATTATAGTGAATACAACTAATAGACCTACTTTATTTTAAAAAAATTATCTTTGTAAGGGTCTTCGTCTCAATATCCTTTCATTGAGGCATATTTGGTTTTATACACAACTTTCCTTTATACGGTTTATAAACCCATTTGAATTTTAATTTTATTCAAAAGGAATATTTTTATACGAAGTGTTTTTACTAAATGAAAAAAGGAATGTTTTTTGTACGTATGCGGCGAAAACGACTTCTCCGCCGCCGTGACCATTATTTGAGTTTCGGCTTCCTCTACAAGCCATACCTTTTTTTTAAAAGAAAAATAAATACCATGTTTTACTTTTCTTTTATTTTGGTATTGAAAATAGTTTTGAAAGTGTTTTTATTATATCAATGTGTTGTATAGATATCTTGTGATTGAAATGTGTAAATGTTATGTTTCCTTTATGCATGTTTTATGTGATACAATTATGTTATGTTTAATGATATGTTTAAACCTATTCATATGAGGAATGCATTGGACTTAATAAGTGACGGGTGGAGCCCTCTATAGCTCCTCGATGCATCAGAAGGTCTCATGAGACAAACTAATGTCTTGGCACGAGGCCTTGACAAAATATTATTTGTGGTCTTGGCACGAGGCCTTGGCTACGTTGTTATGATAGTATGGCATTATGCATTCCATCATTATAAAAGTGGTTATTGATATTTCATGTGAATATTCGACCAGTAGAATATCCATGTGAGTAAGTAAATGTCATTATTTCATTTTACTTTTTCCATATTATGCTAAATTTCAAGTTTAAAAGGCTTTTGTTTTAGTTATACATTGCCTTAAATGTTAATGTTTGTTTATGAAAGCTTCCACTATATTGTTATGCTTACTGAGCATCTGAGCTCACCCCTTTCAATGTTTTAATTTTTCCAGGATGTGAAGAAGTATATTATGAATGATCTACAGGGATAATATAAGGGGATATGAAGATAAGATGTTGTAGTTTTGTTTTACTTTATGATGTAATGTAAGACTTGTGAATGTATCTAGTGTTTCCAAGGCTACTAAACTAATCGGTCTTTCGAGACTTGATCTTTTGCGATCATGCCAATGTTATGAAGTAATTCACCGACTCTGGGTAGCTGGGGTCGGGGCATTACAGTTGGTATCAGAGGCAGTTTAGTACTAACCTTGGAAGCTATATTTAGATAAACTCTAATTAGAGAACATAGCCCAGAGATAAACTTTGAGGATTTGTATAGAAAAACTTCCTAGAATTTTGTTGTTGTAGAGATTTTGTGAGTTTTTCCGAGCAATACATCCCTGTCTGGATACGAGCAGGTAGAGGCGGCTCTGACACGTATGTACCTAGGGGTAAAAACCAAAAACACCGCTTTGAGCTAGACTCGAACGGGAACTGGTGCACGACAGTGGGCCTTGCTGCACTCTTGGTTACGACACTCCCGAGGGATATGCTTAGGATAATTCTCATTTTATTTACAAACCACTATGAAGGGTTATGAGTATATACTTCCTCAAAGAAAACATTTTTATGATTATGGATTATATCCATAAATAGTTCAATTTATGTTAAGTATTTTATAAGTATGTAATTATGTATTTTGATTCATAAACTAATATAGTTTATGCCATTGTTTAGAAATGGTGCCTAGTGGAAGGAATGGAAACCGTATCAATGCATGCACTCCGTGTAGGGATTTCCCTCCTACTCAAGATAATTATTGTGGAGCTGGAGATACAACTGGTGGTGATCAACTTATTACCATACTGGGACAACTCACTCAGGTTATGAATAATAACCTTACTCGTATGGAGCACCCTGATCCGCAACGTGGAGGATCAATGTTAGACCGCTTCATGAGGAAAAAACCACCAACATTTAATGGGGGGTACAAATCCATTAGTAGCTGAACAATGGATAAACTCCTTAGGGAAAATATTCCATTCCTTGGGGAGTAGCGAAAGGGAGAAGGTTGTCATGGAAGTCTACCGCCTCACTGGAGATGCCGATCAATGGTGGTCGCTGATTCAAAACACGAAGGAAGATGAAGAAGTATCAAGTATGGAATGGAGAGAGTTCAAAGGGATTTTATTAGAAAAATACTTTCCACATGACCATCAGGAAAATATGGAAAGGAAATTTCTGAGTCTAAGACAAAAGGAGGATGAGAATGTCACAAAGTATGAGGCTAACATTACAAGGTTAGCAAGGCATGCTGCAGATTATATACGTAACCCAAGAAGTAATATTGATCGTTTCTTTGATGGGTTAAAACCATTTCTCCATCGAGCTTTAGTATCACAATCTTTCTCAACATATGAAGATACTGTCTCATGTGCTATCAAGACAGAAAAGGAATTCGCTAAGTCTTATGACAACAAAGTAAAGCAAGAGAAGAAGAGAATGGTGGAATAATAAATGGATAAAGGGAAAAAGGGAAAGAAGGATTTTCCATTATGCGATAATTGTGGGAAGAATCACCCCGATACTTGCCTGAAAGGAATGAGAGTTTGTTAAAAATGTGGAGAAAAAGGTCACCAGGCACGTGATTGCAAGGGAAAGAAAGAGGCTATCAATGTTGAATGCTACAATTGTAGGGAAATGAGGCATTATGCAAATGAATGTCCTAAGCATCAGGGAAACTTACCTAAGAAAAAGACAAGGGATGAAGGACAATCTTATGCTGTTAATACAGTTGAATTGGAATAATTAATGTATTGGTGCTTTTGGAAACAAGGATTATATTTTGGTTATAAGAATAATGTGATATATATAAGGATTGTACTGCCGTACTTGTTTTTTTCATTAAGGTTTTAATATGATGAAGGTAATCATATTTTAAGTATGTGACAATAAGATAAAATTTACTTTGTTTGGGGAATCTAATGTTACAGTTGATTTTGGAATTTAGAGACCTTTTAGAAAAAGTATGGACAGAGGTATTTTGGATAACTATATAGGATGAAATGGATTAAGTTGAACCTTGGATAGTATTGTTTAAGGTTAAAACATTTATGAAGATTATTTTTGGAATATTATAATACTATATTTTTAGGAAAAGGACAACCTGCATGGTGGGGCATAACCCGTCACGTCGGACAAAGCTACAGGAATCGAACCCACAACTATAGTGCGATATGCCTTTATTACCTACAACTATCCTACAGGAAGTCCTTGGTTATTAAAAAATAGTTTTACTAATCTAAATGGTATGTGTTAATATTTGGAACCTTATACAATTAGGATAAATAAAATATTTTTGAGTTCTATTACCTTTTAGAGTGAAATATAGGTTTGTGGTAAAAATTTATTAAAGAATGAAAGTATACATAACACGTATGTATATTCCGTTACGTTCTTAGTAAATCTCCTAAATAAATTCCTCAACTTTATTAAAGGTAACTTAAAACAAAAACGTTGCCGGTTAACTTTTCCAATTGGGGATTCAATGACCGTTTAACCAATCACAAGTTTGTGATTTTCTTATGGTTAACTTTTTCCTAATCCCGTTTTCTACAACTCTCCATCAATCCTTGATGGTTTTTTTTCTTCCATATCCATATTTTCATTGAATCCTAGTATGGTCTATCTCGGGTGACCTTTGTACTTATCTTTCTTTCTTTTAAAGTTATATTTTTATTAACCTTATTTCTGATGTGGGTTTTCCACAAAGGTATTTTCTATTTTCAACCTTTTATTTTCAATGAAAAATTTCAAATTGCGAGGACGCAATTTATTGAAGGAGGGGACAATGTAACACCCCGAGCTTTCACAATACGCTTCTCTTTCAATAATTCAATAGCTTGCATTGTACGCAAGTTCGAGGTTCTAACACACCACGACTAATCAAAGTAGCCGTTATGAATAGTAATAACCACTTATTAAAATTATAGAAATTTTATATTTCAAAATGGACTTCATTTTTTTATTCAGAATATCGAAATTATCCTAAGTTGATTTTTTTGTAATTTTCTGAGAACTTCCAATTTTCTCTGAATAGTGAAAAATACATAAAAACAACTTTTTTAATCAAAATAATTTATAGTGATAAATTATACTGTTGAGTGGTTTTAAACTATAATTAGAATATATTTTTACCATTTTATCCAATGGTGTTCATTATAATTAATTTCACTTTGAAATTGGACATAAACAATTGTCAATCTTTTGATATATATTGTTTCTTAAAAACACGCTATTTGTTGTGACAGCGGGAATTAATTATAAAATTAATTAATGAAAATTATATGTTTGGAATTTTTTAAAATATACATCATTTTTGGATTCGGAATATCAATTATAGCTTAGGGTGAAATTTTGGCATTGTTCTGAAAAACTTCAATTTTTGATGAATAGTGAAACCACTAAGTGGTAGTTAAAAAACTGTTTTTTCGTTTAAATGTAACATTACCACTTCTATGATTTGATTTTCAGAAATCTGACATACATAGTTTTCATTAGGAAGTAAAATGTTGTTCAATGGGATTAAAATAATTTTTTAGTTAATAGTAACTTTTAAGTTTAATTAATCGCAATTAAAGGTAATTAGTGAAATTTAAGGTAAAAATAGTATTATAAAAATATGGAATGACCTTTAAACTTGTCCAAACACTATTTGATGTGTCATGGCTGACCAATAAAATCCATGGGTCAACTTGGGGAACCCATGGAGCCACTTTTGTAGGAAAAGGACATAAATAACTTTTAATTTAATGTTAAAATAAAAAGGTCACAAACAAGAGTTGTTTTACTAAAACAATTTTTAAATGGGGTTATACAAGTCATATTTTTGACTATAAATATTAATTAGAAAGATAAAACGATTTTATACATCATGATATGTTTTTTATAATTTTTAGACATAAAATAGATTAAATTATTTATGACACCATGATGATGCAGCGATTACCTCATTAATTAACGATTTTAATAAAATGGAAGGATAGTGTAAATTATAAGCATTACACTTGTCCAAAGCCTATTGGATGAGAATATTTCGAACCCTTATCACCTTATCCTCGAAATATATAAGTGTGGGACCTTTATAATCCGAAAATGCATTTCATAATATTGTAACATTTCAACCATTCCAAGAGTGCCCCTCCTCTCCTCTTATAAAAGGCCCCCACCTATACCACCTTATTCACACTTTCAAGCCATTTGGCTCAGAAAAACTCTGCCCAAATACTCTCCCAACTTCCCTACCTTACTCTTAGAATCCTCACTTTGGGAAGAAGTCTTCCCAAGGAATCCTTTGGCTCAAATCAAAAAGAGTTACCCGATTTTAAGGTAATGTCTTCTCTTGTGTTCTTTTATTTTATTTTTCTTCTCCAACCCCCTAAAAACTTTTTATTAATTTCTTTTGTAAAAACACCAGTATCCTCAATATACTAGGATGTTTTTATAAGAAGTATTAGAGCTACAAATACACACACCTACATCTAATGGTTAAAGAACATACCGTTTCTGTGGATGGAGAATTTTTGCCTCACGAAACGATGATTGTTCAACACTCATATAACACCTCTAATGGTGGCCATTATGATGAAACTATTTTTATATATGATATATATTATGTTTTTGTTTTCCTTACGATTTTGTATTTTTCATTTATGGCATACCTTTATGGTTTCCATTATGGGTAGACGCGATATTTTCATTTTAGGAAGTGCGGACTACCGCCCCCTCAAAGTGATTTGAATCGTTAATACCATATGTGGGATGTATAAAGGATGGAGTAAATGGTATTATACACTATATTATACTGGAATTATATTATACATTTATATCATTATGATTTTATTTCATTAAATATGAAATAGAAATGAAAGTAGCGTTCATGAGTACGTACGACTTACCGTCTCCATGAACGGTGCATTCCATTTCTTACCTCTAAATGTTACGTAATGTTATGAATGAATGTATATAATGGATATATATGATATATATGATATCTAAATTATGAATATAATTCTGGATATAATGGATATTTCACCACATGAACAACTTGTAATTATAAGAAGTTTATTTTTGACTGAAGTACCAAAGATCGACAAAATGACCGTTATTAACTTAAATAATTACATAATGTTCATAACATGGTAATAAGTGACATAAAAGGAATAAAAAACTTGAAAAAGGTTCTTAAGAAATTATAAATTAACTCTAGTTTATTATTCAGGAGGTTAAAGAATGGTCGAGTCAAGACAGGACACAAGGTAAAGGAACTTCTTAACCCAATTTCTATTCTTTGGGTTAATCTCCTACTTTCAAATTATGTCATGATATTATTATGTCCTATCTTGTATTTGTACTTTATTTATGTGTTTTTATAGTGAATACACATAATAGATCTACTTTATTTAAAAAAATGTTATTTTTAAGGGTCTTCGTCTCAATATCCTTTCATTGAGGCATATTTGATTTTATACACAACATTCCTTTATATGGTGTATAAACCCCTTTGACTTTTAATTTTATTCAAAAGGAATATTTTTATACGAAGTGTTTTTACTAAACGACAAAATGAATGTTTTTTGTACGTATGCGGTGACAATGACTTCTCCACCGCCATGACCATTATTTGAGTTTCAGCTTCCTCTACAAGCCATACCTTTTTTTAAAAGAAAAATAAATACCATGTTTTACTTTTCTTTTATTTTGGTATTGAAAATAGTTTTGAAAGTGTTTTTATTATATCAATGTGTTTTATTGATATCTAGTGATTGAAATGTGTAAATGTTATGTTTCCTTTATGCATGTTTTATGTGATACGATTATGTTGTGGTTTATGATATGTTTAAACCTGTTCATATGAGGAATGAGTTGGACTTAATAAGTGACGGGTGGAGCCCGATATAGCTCCTCGATTCATTGGAAGGTCTCATGAGACAAACTAGTGTCTTGGCACGAGGCCTTGACAAAATATTATTTGTGGTCTTGGCACGAGGCCTTGGCTACGTTGTTATGATAGTCTGGAATTATGCATTCCATCATTATGAAAGTGGTTATTGATATTTCATGTGAATATTAGACCAGTAGAATATCCATGTGAGTAAGTAAATGGAATTATATTATTTTACTTTTTCCATATTATGCTAAAGTTCAAGTTTAAAAGGCTTTTGTTTTAGTTATACATTTCCTTAAATGTTAATGTTTGTTTATGAAAGCTTCCGCTATATTGTTATCATTACTGAGCATCAGAGCTCACCCCTTTTAATGTTTTAATTTTTCCAGGATGTGAAGTAGTATATTATGAATGATATGCAGAGATAATATAAGGGGATATGAAGAGAATATGTTGTAGTTTTGTTTTATTTTATGATGTAATGTAAGACTTGTGAATGTATCTAGTGTTTCTAAGGCTACTAAACTAATCGGTCTTTTGAGACTTAATCTTTTGTGATCATTACAATGTTACGAATTAATGCACTGACTCTAGGTAGCTGGGGTCGGGGCGTTACAATTTACTTTATGCAGTGGGTAGAGGATACAATAACCTATAAGTCCTCTTATGTTAGGCCTTCACCTACAAAAACGTGAAATATATTTACACAAAGACTATTATTTCCATTATATTCCTAGACATTATTACTTCCTACAGATATAACGATGCATCTCTGTAATCCTAGCATGTACCACCAATATAGAAGTATTAAAACCCTTCATTAGATCCTCATGTAATCTTATAGGAACCCATACATAACCATGGAAAATACAAAAAATTGCTGATGCCAAGAGACCATCCTAATGGTGGATACTCATCATATAAGTTATCCATTAGAAATACAAACTCAATATTTTATAACTTCTCTATCTTGATCAAGCCCAAAATCTAAGGTATAATAGATTTAGAAGTCAGAGATAGTAATCAATGGGACTCTAATACTTCTCAATGCAGGTCAGTAAATAGTTTCATCCACTTCCACTCATTGTAAGACTCCAATACTATCTATGTATTCATTTTCCAACTCAAATAATCAATATAGTGTTCACGATCAAGTAGGTTCCATGAGATGATCCAATTTATATCCCACAATAAAGAATGGATCCATAAGAGCTTCATGAGTTGAATTTTTAGTTATAAGATCTGGAAGCTGAGGGTTTTTTATGGCCTAGTACATATCTCTAGGGTACTCTAATTATTTTTACTAAAAGCATGATATGATATTATGCTTATGTGTAGATTTTTAGAGATAGAACATGATGATGGTTGAGAACTAGTATACCCTACCATGAATTTAACATCTTTTTCATCAACATAGAGGTTATAGGACTTTATATAATACCAAAATGAGGTTATGGTACCTACGGTTTATGGTGCACTATTAGACATACCCTAAACTTATTTTAGGATCATTAATGGCATATATAATTTTGTAGTGACGTCATTCAGTATGATGAACACACTAATATTATTCATGGCCTTGATAAATATGTTCTTCCATCCTTTCCAAGATCAATTTTTGGAAGTTTTTGTCGAAGAAATATTAGCACACTTCATGTATGATTATTATCATTCCCAATGCCTTGACATCATATTTAGTACATTGGAAGAGCATCAAAATTATGATAATCTATAAAAATGTTATTTCTGGATTGATAATGTGCACTTCATGGGAGATGTTATCTCATAGTATATAGTGTTAATGGATATAGGGAAGGTTTTTTTCATGATATCTTAGGAGAAAACCACAAATTTATTTTAGATTTGAAGTTTTATTATTCTAGAAGGTTATTACCGGTGCTTAATCTTGTGCCTCTCTTATCATTCAACACTAATTTATATGCTGACTAGGATGGGGGTGAAGTTTGTTTTGTCATATTCTTATAAGAGGTATTTTCAAGAGGTGAAAGTAAGGTTAACCTATTCACCTATCCTCACATTAACTATGCCGACTTAATAAAACACCATTTACTTTGATTCATCTATAGTTGGACTTGGAGAAGTTCAAATACAGGAGGATTGATTGTTTTCTTATGCCTACATATAGTTGATTCCACATGAGAGGAGTTATCCTACTCAATATCAGGAGTTACAAATGATAGTACATGACCTAAGATTATGAGAAAACTATCTTTTGGGTGAGTGTTTTGTGGAGTACATATACCATAAGAGTCTAAAGTCTATATTTTCTCAGATATAACTGAACATTGGAAAGAAGA
Organism: Viscum album; assembly: GCA_963277665.1. Lineage (NCBI taxonomy): Eukaryota > Viridiplantae > Streptophyta > Magnoliopsida > Santalales > Viscaceae > Viscum > Viscum album. The sequence goes on along the minus strand of OY728162.1, from coordinate 957,917,454 downwards.
GGTGTGTTGAGTATCTTAAATCTTTGGAATTTGAGCTATCTTACAAACCGAGTAAGGGAAAGGTCATTGTAAATGAATTGAGCTGGATGACACAATCATAGGTTGTGTAGGAATATTATTATGAGTGGAGAATGATGTAACTCTTTGCAAATAATATTTTAGATGTTCAAGAGTCCTAGGGATGAGTTTCTCAAACTTCAACATCTGTTATACCCCTATTTATTGATCATATCATTACATAGAAGTTATCTGAACCCGAGGTCTTAACATTTAGGCTTAGAAAATATAGTGGGTATCCATATTTAGTATGGTCTCTTGGAAGATAAAATTCTATAATTTTCTATGGACTAGTATGGGTTCTTAAGCGCTTGTGCGAGGAGGTGATGAGAGAGTTTTATGCATCTATATGTGTGGTATGTCCTGGTTTAACAAATATTTATCGTCATCTATAGGGATAGTAAAAGTGGTTAGTAATGAAGAAGGTTCTATTTGGATTTATGGAGAGATGTTTTATCTATCTCCTGGTGGAAGACAAGCATTAGAGGCCAACGAGGCTGTTGCAGCCTCTACCCATTACAGAGTGGAAATGGGATGATGTCACTATGGATTTTGTGATAGGATTTACAAGGATAACCCATATGAACGATACAGTATGGGTGATCGGGGATTGATTGACGAAGGTATCCTAATTATTTATTATGAGTTAGACCTTCACTATTAATGATTTGGGTATTCTATACGTGTGTAAGGAATTTTTGTTTCATGATGTTCCAAAGTACAATTTTTCTAATCTAGATTATAACTTAACATCCTAGTTTTGTAAAGGTTTTCATAAGGCATTCATATCACAATTTATTTTGAGCATATCATATAATCTTAATACTCACAGTCAATCTGAACAGATATTCAGGTTCTGAAGGATATGTTATGAACCTATGTTTGGGATTTGTTTTGGTTCAGGGGAGAAGCATTTGCCCCTCATGGATTTTACCTATAATAAAAACTTCCAGGAATTGATCCAAATGAATCCTTTTCAGGATTTTCAAGGCATCTCATGTCATTTTACTCATTGTTTGTTGGAGGAAGGTAAGTGTGTAATTGTTGAACCCAGTCTCATGAAAGAGATGATTGAGCAGGTTTAGTTAATTAGAAAGTGGTTGGTGACTATGAAAAGGAAACAGAAATCATAAATTGACCATCATAGACAACATATAATGTTCTAGGATAATCATCATTTTTTCTTTTGGTTGTACGCTATATTTGTGAAACACCATATCATGAAATAGGGTAAGCTAGAACCCTTGTTCTTTGATATTTCTAAGATAGTGGATATGGTCTTTCTATTGGCATATCAATTTTCCTTTCTAAAACACTACTGTGCCATGAACACTGTGTTTCACATGTTATTGGTTTGTAGATATTATTCTGGCCCTTCTTTAGTGATAGACGTCAAGAAAATTAGTATTTGTGATGATGTGTTATATGAGGAGTGTCTAATACAGATTGTGGACTATAGTGATAAATATCTTCTGGGGGGATGATTCCTCCAGTTTGAGTGCATGGGAGGCATAGGTATGGTCAGGAGGAGACCTAAGAGGGGGATTATGATATGTTGGATAAGTGCCTAGACTCATTTATTGAGACCACACAATTACTCTTAGGGAATCTCAGGGAAGATCAGTTATATGGCGGGGAGGATATAAGATCCTGTCTTTTCTAGGTACATCTCTCTATGATTTTATGGTTAGGGCCTTTGTGGATGAGTCTTGTTTATAGATATAGAGCCTTTTTGGATAAAATGGACTAATGTTCTGGGATTTATGTTTACATGAATTAATGGAGTCTGTATATAAATGTGTTAAATGGACCTTTGAGTGGTTTTCATGATATGGAATGAATAAGAGATGGTTTGGGTCCTTTATTACCAGTATGAAAACCCTTTTTAGGGAAATTACATTCCATGTATATGTTACAAGATGTGTAACTACCTCTAGGAACATGTTTTGAAATAGGTCATGATATGAATTGGTTACACACCCAACATCTAATTCATGCCATATAAATGATGATCAGGAATAATATTAACACAAGAGGTTGGGTTTTTTGGAATATCTATTTAACTAATTATTACAACATGTGAATGTTTTACACACTACATAATCCTCAGCCCCAGTTGTTTTTAGTGTGCATTATGTTTTATTATCCTCATTATTTTAGTGAAACACTTGCTCCTTTCAATTACTAAGGTTCTAAAGGTAATTTTGGGTCCCTTCCCTTCATTCCAGACATTTTATTTCTTCATCTAATCCTTGGTGAGTTTTCATTATTAGGATTCCCTATTCTCTTCTATTGTTCCTTATTTTACAGTGTAAAATATTTTGAATATGGGATTGTTTTGGATTTTGATTTTGACCTAGGTTAATATAGGTTCTTCATACGATATTTTCTTTCCTCATCCTTGTTGGAATTTTCCATCGGAAACATTGATAATTCGTCAAATAAAGTTATGGAGTTTGAACTAAACCCTATGGTCATTTTAATTGAAAAGTATATGAAATATTGTGATGGAACCAAGGTAATGTGTGACTTAATTAATTTAATCATTGATTAATGATAAATCATGGAATTTATAATTGGTTGGATCCCTTGGGTTAAATTATTGATGTGTCCTAGATTATGGATACCCTTTGGGTGAGTGAACCCTTTATTAATATAAATTGGTTAATGGCATACATAATATTTTAAAATGACATGTGTTTTAGGTGGGGTTTTGTCACAGATTGTCCTCGGGGAAATGGCTTATCCGATTAATTGAATAAATGGGTAAATTAGAAGACAAATGGTAATTATTAGAACTGACTATTTGGTCTTATGTTTTTATATGTTTTTATTCATGATATTTTGATATATACTCATTACATACATTTAAATGATTATATATTAGGTAAGGAATTGGAATATGCTGTCATGATTATATACTGGGATATGCCCTGATACATGAGGAATTTTATATATATTAGGCTATTACCAGATGGATGTTGTGAATATTATATAATGGGATAGTCCTTGACACATGTTGAGATTCTTATATTCTAGTATAAGACCTGAAACATGTTGAGATTGTTATATTGAAGGATTGGCACGAAGATGTGGTATTACAAGTTTATACGGTTGTGTTTGGAATGATTGTGATATATAATCAGAGATATTCAGGTGTGGTTCCAAAGCATTATTTTCTGATTGTGGTTCATATGGTTGTGCTATATTCTTATGGACATTTTGGAAGGGTTCTGAAGTAGTTTGAATGATGTATTATATTAATTTATAAATTAATCAATACACTTGTTATTCGCTTTATTTCATGCATTATGTTTCTCAAGCTAGTTTTGTTTAGACACAATGGTTTCGATATAATAAGTTTTTCTCACACCTTATTTAGGTCTCCATTTGGTACATAGAAACATTATATTTATGTAGGTTTAAACAAGGGAAGGGGCATTTGTTTGATTGCTAATTTCCTAGATGGGATGCAGTTTGGAGATGCGACCGACCTTGGGTTCATGATTAGGATCTTTGATTTTATTTTTTTCATCTAATTCTTTTATTTTAATTATTTTTAATTTTAAATTTAGATACATTTTATCTTTTTATTACATTATTTATTATAATTCAAATATTTGGAAACTTCTATTATTTCACACTTGCATGATATATATATATTTTTCATTTACTTTGATTTTATTTATTTATATTGTTTATTTTCACAATCTTGTAAATCTATACTACGGGGTAGATTCTATCCATTATTTCATCACATCCATTTTTCTAGTCAGTAGCCTCTGGCATATGGGTTGGCTCACCTGAAGTGATGTAGCTAACTAGTACGATCACTTGAGGGAGGACCATGTTGGGGTTGTTACTCTCCCCACCATTTAACAACTCATCATAGAGCTATGCTCAAAAGTATATCAATGGGTATCAGTGAATGATTATGGACACTATGTATGCATATCATATTCCCTCTCTCAAATATTCTCTTACACACTCTATACTACCACTTCACTCATGAAATTGGTGCGGTCTTCCCCTATATATTCTTCTCACTCCAAGATAAAAAATTTGACGCTCCTCAAAGGATGTGTCATCATCCAACCCAGTGACACCAACCCCTATCATATGGGAAGGGTAAGTATGATATCTATGAAGACATGAAACATGGAACATGTAATGTATGGCACTGTAGAACCGTGGAAGGTCCAAATAGTTTTCCACTAGACCGAACCATTCCACTAACTCAAATGGCCTGACAGACCTAGGCATGAACTTCCATTTCTTCACAATATAGTCTTTCCTTAGCCTAGGTAGCACGTAAAGAAAAACATGATGACCAACCTCAAACTCCAGAGGTCATAAATGAAGGTTAGAATATAATTTATATCATATTTTTGTAGTTACCAACAACTTTTTGATTAACTGGACCTTCTCAAAAGAATCCTACAAAAGACTAGGTCTAACGAGTGCTAACTTTCATACTTCAAACTATTAAAGATAATAATGGAATGTACATCCATAAAAAAACCTTAATATAATCCATTTAGACTGATTTGTAGAATTTTTTACTATAGGTGAACTTTGTGAGTTCCATATGCAACTCCCAAGAACCACTGAAGTACAAATTAATGTCTCACCACATATCCTATATAATATAAAGTGTATGTTCAGATTGACTGTCAGTGTGAGTAAGATAGTTTGTACTCAGAATAAACATCATTATCTATGCCTTCTGGATCTCCTTCTATAACATATACATGAATTGAGAATCCTGATCATAAACAATACTCCTTGAATCACAATGAAACTAGACTTTTTCCCATATACAGAGACTTCCCATATCATCGATAATCAAGGTGTCCCTAATTGGCATGCAGTGGGATACCTTCATCAATCGTTACATGATAAACCATACTACAAAATTATTCAGAGGTTTTATAAATAATCATATCACATAACCATAATTACATCATCTCATTTCCATTATAGAGTAGGAAGAGGTTGTAATAACCTATAAGGCCTCTGGTACATGCCTTCACCTATTGATTGGTGAAATATCTTTACACAAGGACTATTATTGCAATTTTTATTCCTATACCCCCATACATTCAATAAATATCATGATAAAGAATTATTATCCAATGAAAAACCACCAATATAGATGTAATAAACTACCCCATTAGATCCTCATGTATTATAGTCGAAACCCATACATGACCACGGAAAAGAAAAACATTTTTACTATCACGAGACCAAGCTAATGGTGGCTTCCTACCATATAATTTTTTCCATAGATATAAGTAATTCATATTAGATAACTTCTCTATCTTAATAAAACACAAAATCATGGTTATAATATATGTTGATGTCATATATACTCATCCATTATACTCTTGAACTTCTAAATGCATGTTTGTAAAGAGTGGCATCAAACACCACTCTTCATAAGACTCCAATACTATCTATGTGTGAATATTCTAGATAAATGCATCAAAAATAAGGGTTAACATTTATATCTTATAATCTATGTCAAATTAGAATGATTATAGATACTTGACCCACCTCCTCTACCCAAGGATTGGGTTTCATAGAGAAAATATATACATGAGGATCTTTTGGTTCATTTACACTATAAACCACTAACCCAATAGATAGTGTTAATGGAATATCATGATTTTTAAAATCACATCTAAATCTACATCATTAGGAGGGTAGTTTTTCTCATATAGTCCTAGTTTTCTAGAGCTATAAGTAACCACTCAATCTTACCATCTCCGAACTACTCTGAGTCCGACTTAAGATGTGTAAGTACAAGGAATTTTCCATACCTGGAACATGTAAGGTGACGATTAGTGTTATGGTCATCATACTATTCAACTTTGGGAAATCCATTTCACAAGCATATAACAAAAGAAACTTCACCCATTTTAAAGCCATCCTAAAAACATGTGCTTCCATACAAGAGAATTCCTGGATGAAAATTCAATAATAGCCTTCTAGACCCAAAAAACTCTAAATCATAATGAAATTCTGGGTTAGTTTCCAAGATATAAAAAATGTAACATTAATTGGGTCCAATAACACTCTATCTTCATAGATAAAATGATCCAGGAATTGGAATTTATCAATCTATAAATTTATTTTGGATAGCTTGTCATCAAGATGATGCTCTATTGGTGTAATCAGGATAATGCTATGATATTTGACACTATCATTTGTGAAATGGTAGTACACTAATATTTCATTGAGGAAAACAACCTCAAAAAAATCAAGTAATGGAGTAATGATCTAGTACATCATGGAAATAAATACCATTGGTTTTTTAGACTGAATGGCATCACCATGAACATGTACAATCCATACATGCTCCCAAATAAATTATTGGGTTTATAAGATGATATATTCCTCAAATAAAGGTACCCTAACCTCATGTTTTTGTTGGAGAATATCACACAACCTCTTAGATAATAAAATAGATCATTGATGCATGGAAGGGAATACTGGTTCTTGACCATCATCATATTCATTCTATGATTATTCACACATAAGTGTGAAGCATTATCAGTTTTCACAGTAAAGAACATTAGAGAACCCCATGGGGAAGTAATTTTTAATAATAATACATTTTCTTCTAGATATACCAACTAAAATTTGAACTCATGAAGCTTTTTTAGTCACCCTATAAGGTGGAAAAGAAACTATATAAACTCCAAGAACCAACTCTACTATCACCTCAATCTCCTTATTAGGTGGAAAGTTAAAGAATTAATATGGAAACATGTTTTAAAAATGGTCTATAACTTGATAAAATGTATCATTATACATTACAACATCATCCAAAACAATTCTCACCAATTAGTCCATGTGATAATACAACCTGTAGTGAATTGGTTTTGTATAACCTACATGAAGATCCCACTCACCTTGGTGATAATAGATGTCTCCTTCTAGATATAGAAAGGTAACTCTACTTCAATAATATTTGATATGATCATGTTAGGGAAATATCCAATCCATACCTAGAATAAAATAAAATCCTATCATTTCTAGATCAAACAACTACCAATGGAAATGGTAGCTACCAATCTCAAGAGAAAATTTCTTACATTATTTTCCATCTTATGATCACATTCCTAGAGGTGTGTCTATGATTGTAACACCAACCAAACTCTCCATAACCAAACACAAAACATTTAAAATTGAGAAGATAGAAAGTAATGTGATTCCCCAATATCAAAATAATAGAAGCCAGTGTACATGATACGAGAATCACAACTCTAATGGTAGAAGTTACTACTTCAATACTATTCAGAGTAGATTGTATAGTGTGAAGCTAACTCGTCCCTCTCCCTTGGGATTCAGTCAAACTCCCTCATTATTCTCTATATGTATGGTAATTTTTCTCTTATGTTGGGATAATATGTCCCCTACCTCAAAATTAACATCCAATATAACACAAAATTTCTATCTGTTGAGGGGTAGCTGAGTCCCTACTAGACTTTGGTGTTTATACTAATATCCAAGAATTGTTTTGCTACTAAGAGTTACTACATAACCTCTGGACATGACCCAAAATTCCATAATAACGACACCCCATAGTGTACAATGTAGTATTATGATTCCAAAATTTCCACACTAAAATCACTCTATTGTTCCATAGTCCTATTGTGGTTTCCCATTGTCCTAGATACTCTTCACACCACTACCTTGACGGTAACTTCTAGAGCGGAGCTTAATACTACCAAAAGTAGAGATACCTAACTATCCTACTGTGACTGATTGGTTAACACATGGGGCCTCACTCAGGTTCCCATTCATGATGAGAGATTGATTCATCATGTCTTCAAAGCTTCTCAAGAGAAAAACTTTCACCGGTTACCTTTATACTATAAATTTTTCACCTTAACAACCAAAACTACTTCAAAATATGGATACAAACATTGCAGATTGATGAAACGTATGACATAGTCCATCAATAACATGCTCTCCTATGTTATATGCATGAACATGTGATCCTTATCATCTCACAATGTATCTAGATTGAAGTATCTGAGGAACTTCATCTCAATGTCCTTCTAGGTGGACTCCTATTACTCATCGTATTTCTCCATAACATCCCACAAACACCAAGTTGGTCCTCTTAACATGTAAGTAGAAATATTAAACCTCCTATCCATAGGATTGTTGAGGTCATTAAATATCATTTGGAGTAAATCAATCCACAACTTGTCTATCTGGGGTCCTCTCTCCGTAGTGAATGTAGAGGAATACTAAAGCTACGACACTCTGTTTAGATCAAACATTGATGGGATAGTGTGAACTGTCTCCCTCTCAATGCATCACATGAACCTTAGGAAACTTTCATTAATATTCACATTAATATAATTCCCTAGAGCTGTAGTAGGTTATAGCTTAACCACATTTGAAGTTTATTGATTACCACTCTTGTAACACTCCGACCCCTCTAAGCTAGAGCCGGTGCATTACTTGTGATATTGTCATGGTTCAAATAAATGAAAATCCCGAAGGAACGATCATTTTAGTATTCTTTAAGAAACTAGATACGTAGATGTTACTCAAATTACATTGGATAAGTTTACAAAATACAATACATAACAAAAACTAAAAATGACATCCCCAAGAACTAAATAAAAGATATTCGCTTCATCACCTGTTGAAGGTAGACAATGAAAGGGGTGAGATCAAACACTCAGTAAGGGTTACAAATAGCAGAAGCATGAGTACAATAATAAGTGAATCACAAACAATATGACATAATCAAAATGCCAAAGTGAATAAATGAATAACTAATGCCATTAATAACCAAATATGAAACTGCATCCATAGATTTTATCATAGTGAAAATATAATGGATAATAATAATAACTGATAATGAATAAAGATAATTCTTATTAATTGGACATCATGTATTTGGAACATCAAACCATAATACCGTAAAAACAGTTTAGTTCTGTGGGTAGAAACCCGTCTGATTTTTGGAAACAAACTCAAAGGGTTTATTGCAAAACTGTTTTGTCTCATGAGACCTACAGATGCATAGAGGGGATGTAGAGGTCCCAAAAATGCAAATGAATGTACAAATAATTATTTATAAATTGATTCAATATAAGAGAAATATTCCTTTTCAATATCCTCATAGAGTATAGTATACGGATTCATCAATATTTCCATTATTAAAATAAAATTCCAAATAAACACCGTATGTAAAATGGTATACTGTTTAGACAAAAAACATATCCATGACATGAGATTATGGATATTTAATATAAATATAATTTCAAATGAAAAGTTATCTGAAATGGGAAGTAGTTACACCACATAAAGATTATTAGGTGCACAATACAAAGATAGTCACAACAAAAACCACAGTTGAGACAAAGTCCCTTACCACAATGTAATCGTCCGAATCATATGACCATAACTTAATGAACATCAAGTGAATAATTGAATAACATGAATATAAATATAATAATTTTATTATATATCAAATTTCAGCACACATATACCACATACAAGAAATAAGTGGCGAACAGTGAAAATCCCCCAGAACTGAAAGTGAGATGAGAAACCCCTTACCTTTTGGTCTAGTGTGTTCTCGATTGTTCTTAACAACCTAAATAATCAAATTTAGATTCATTGATTAATAATTAAAGAACCTAATAAACATTTAATAGATATGATATAACCTTATTATGTTCATTAATGGCCTCTTTTATGGGTTTAAGAGATTAAATCTTATTGTTTTGGAAGCATTTTCTTACTTGGTTTCATGATTTATTTACTTGTATTCATGAATGGAAGTTGGTTTGAAAAATGGTTAAACATCCAGAATTTTTAATATAAATTATTAGTGACATTAAAGAGATATAAATTATCTTATAATGATTATGGTTATATACCATGAGGATGACTCATTCGATGAGTTAAAAATAAACGCTTGAATTTGGATTGACAGTTTTGTGCTCAATAAACTTGTTTCGTATAATTATTCCATATTATGTATATGTAATGATTCCAGAATGTTAATCAAAATAAAACACATATATTATGACCTGGTTCAAAAATATATTTGGTTTCATTAACAGTCTTGATATAATTAATAGAAATTGAAATTTCAACGTCCATGATGTCGGTAATTCGACAAATCACGGACAATGTTTTTATTCCTTAAATAAGCGGGGGAGGAGAATAATAATGATGAAGAATTTTCCATAAGCATTAGAACATACTGAATATACATGATTATGGAGCATACATTCCTCATGGTTAAGATGAGGTGAGGAAATAAGAAGAAAATAAAGAATCTTAAAATGAATGAAAACTTGATAAATTTCTCATGAAAATTCGGCAGCCTAACAACATCTCGTAAAAATTCATAAATATAGTTTGATGAGAGGAATGGAATATATCATCGTTAATAAATAATATGTATAGTAATTTCAAATATTTAATGAAATATCCCAACAAAATCCAAATTAAATGGAAGAGAATAACATAAAATGAAAGAAAAGAAAGAAAATAAAAGAGGTTGTTTACCTTTTGATCTCTTCTCATTGAAATCCTTCTTAAGGGCTTTGGTTTTGGTCTTTTGGTGAGACCAGAAGCTCTAGGACGTGGGGAAGATACTTGTGAGGATTATTGGGCAGAACCTTGTGGATATTCAAGTCTTAGAGGAGTGAAGTGAAGAGGTAGTGGTGGGGGGTTTTTATAGTGGAGGAGAGGGGTATAATTTGAATATTTAATTCATTATTTTATTATTTCTCTCAAGACAATCAAATAGTGTTTTTTCATGTGACCCCTAATAGTAATAAGTGCATGTGAGTTCGAACAAAGTGGACTTGCATCACTTTTGATGTCATGAATAGTGTATTTTACTGATAAATTTAACATACGGTATTTTACCGTAATTCACTATTCATAATAAATTCCAGATTTTCAAAAAAATCCCAAAAATTCACCCCTATCATTTTTTGATGTGTATAATTAAAAAGTGAAATCCATTTTTCAAAAATAATTTTTTGAGTATTATTAATTTAATTTTTAAATAAGGTCATAGTTAATTCGAAAAATAACAATCTTGAAGTGCAATTAGTTTTATGTGATATTGAAAAATTAATTAAGATCCCGTTATCATATTTCCTTAAAAAAATAAAAGAATATTATTATTTATAATTAATAATGGTCATATTACTATTCATATTACTATTCATAAGGGTATGTTAATATTCACCAAAAATCAAGTTTGTTCTATCAGACTCCAAATGACTTACAGATCACAACTCTAGGTAACCATTTTTTGAAATTCAAAACATAGAGGTGGAAAATTTATATCTAATGGATAGGTTTTGACTATCACCTAAATAACCTAGTGTTGTTTCAAAGGAACATGGTGATGAATAAAAGGTATTTAAGAGAAAAATAAAATAAAATATTTGGGGTGCTACATTATTCCATCCTTTAGAAATTTTGTCCTCAAAATTTTATGAATAAATCCCACTAAAAAGATGTGGCTGGTTCTTCTTCATGAAATCCCTTTATTCCCATGTTGCTTCCTCCATATTCTGATTTCTCCAAATAACCTTTACTAGATGCGTTGTTTGATTTCTCAATACCTGATCCCTTGTGTCAATAATACTGATAGGATTTTCACAGTATGATAAATCGGGTTCCAGTTCTATTTATTCATATGTGAGTACATGCGTTGGGTCTGGCATGTACTTCTTTAACAACGATACGTGGAACACATCATGAACTATGGAGAGATTTTTCAGAAACACTAAACGGTAAGCTACAACTCCTATTCTTCCCAAAATTTCAAATGGTCCTATGTACCTGGGGCTCAATTTCCCTTTCTTACTGAACCTTAAGATGCCCTTCCATGGAGATAATTTTAGAAATACATTATCTTCCACTTGAAATTCCAAGTGTTTTCTCCGGTTGTAAGCATAACTCTTCTGCTTACTTTGGGATAATTTAATATGGGTTTATATTTTATTCACCTTTGTTGTGGTCTCTTCAATAAGATACGAGCCTATAAGTTTCCTCTCACCAACTTCATCCCAACAAGTTGGAGTTCAACATCTCTATCCATATAATGCTTCATATGGAGACATTTGAATACTAGAATGGAAACTATTGTTGTATGGAAATTCCACCAAAGGCAAGTATTGATCCCACATACATTGGAAGTCAAGTGAACATGACCCCAACATATCTTCTAGAGTTTGAATAGTCCTTTTAGATTGTCCGTCGGTTTGGGGGTGATATGCAGTACTCATATCAAGCTCAGTATTCAAAGCCTTCTGAAGAATTTTCCAGAATTTTGACGTAAACCGGGGATCTCGATGAGAGACAATTGATAGAGGTGAACCATGAAGTCTCACAACTTCATTAATATAAAGTCTTTCCCCGTGCTCAAGTGGTAAATCCTCTCTTATTGGAAGGAAATGTGCTGTTTTAGTGAGACGATCAACAATTACCCATATTTCATCATTTCTTCTAGGTGTCCTCAGTAGTCCGGTGAAAAAATCCATCGTAATGTTATCCCACTTCCACATAAGAATAGGTAGAGGTTGCAGCACTCCTTTGGGATGTTTTCTCTCCACCTTCACTTGTTGACAAACTAGACACCTTAACACGTAGTCAACAATTTCTTACTTCATATTATCCCACCAAAAATATTCCTTCAGATCTCTATACATCTTGGTGCTACCCAGGTGTATAGAGAAATTTGAGCTATGAGAATCGTCTAATAGTTCCCTTTTAGCTCAAGTACTGATAGAACACATAACCTCTTCCCAAACTTCATAACTCCTTCTTCATACACAAAGTTAGCCAGTCTTCCATCCTTAATGGAATTAATTTTCTTTTGCAGATTCTCATCATTAGATTGAGAATTTTTTATCTTTTCTAATAAAAATGGTTTATCAATCGTTTGATAGAAGAGTGATGTTTCCCCTTCCTTAACAATTACCATATCCATCTTTAGTATATCCATAAACATAGGATCTCTTTAAATCCTCATTTGAGTTAGAAGGACATGATCTTTCCTGCTTAATGCATCTACCACCTTATTCACCTTTCCTAGTTGGTAGTGTATTGAACAATCGTAATCTTTGAGTAACTTGAGCCATTTTATTTGCCTCATATTGAGTTCTTTTTCTGTGAAAATATATTTCAAACTCTTGCGGTCTGTATAAATCTCACATCTCTCTCCGTAGAGATAATGCCTCAATATTTTCAGAGCAAAGATTATGGATGCTAACTCAAGATCATGAGTTGGATAATTCTTCTTGTGAGTCTTCAACTGCCTTGATGCGTAAGAAATAACTTTATCATTTTTCATAAGGACACATCCCGGTCCATTCTTTGATGCATCGCTGTATATTACAAATCCATAACTTCCAGATGGAAGAGTAAAAATTGGAGCATTGAACAATCTTATTTTCAATTCATCAAAGCATTCTGTAAATTCATTTGTCCACACATACTTAACGCCTTTATGTGTGAGCTTGGTTAGTGGGTTAGCCAGTCAGAAAAAATTCTGAATGAAACGTCGATAATAACCTGCTAAGCCAATAAAACTGTGTACCTCAGTTATGTTTTTTTGTCATGGGACATTATTGTATTGCCTTTGTCTTTGTAGGATCAACTATGATTACATCCTTAGAGAAAATAAGGCCTAGAAAAGAAACTGACTAAATCCAGAATTCGCACTTGCGAAACTTCCCATATAATTGATCTCTTCTCAGAGTTTTTAGAATAGTTCGAAAATGATCCTCATGGTATTCATAGATTTTTGAGTATACCAATATATCATCGATGAATACCACAAAAACGTTATCAAGATATTCCTTTAAAACTCTATTCATTAAATCCATGAAAATAGAGAGTGTATTTTTCATTCCAAAAGGCATCACTGTAAACTCGTAATGCCCATACCTTGTTCGAAATATTGTCTTCGGAAAATATTTCTTCCTCACACATAGTTGATGATATCTGGATCAAAGGTAAATATAAGAAAAGTGTTGAGATCCATGAATTTGGTCAAATAAATCATAAATCTGGGGCATAGGATACTTATTCTTTATTGTAATATCATTGATCTCCCGGTAATCAATGCAAAGCCTCATGGGTCCATCTCTATTCTTTACAAACAAGACCGGGGCTCCCCATGGAGAAACACTAGGTTGGATAAGTCCTTTTTAACACAACTCTGCTAGTTGTTTCTTCAGCTCCACTAACTCCACAGTGGCCATTCTATATGGGGTCTTTGATATAGGTCTTACATCAGGAATTAAATCAATATAGAACTCAACTTCCCGCTCTGGAGGATGTCCAAGTAAATCCTCTGGAAATACATCAATATACTCTTTAACTATGTGAAAATCTTCAATTTGAATATTTATTTCCTCTCCCATAGATATTGGTTTATCTTCCACTCCAAGTATTACATTCAGTAGAGCTACTTGGGGTGGTTCTAGATAAGAATCAGGCGGTGAAGTTTCTACCCTAAACAAAAGGGATTCTATACCATTTACAAAAAGTGTAACTTCCTTTTTCTTGGAATAAATCCTCGCATGATAATTTTATATCCAATACATACCAAGAATTATATCAAATTCAGTAATGGGTATGATGATAAGGATAGCAACTAAAGCACGTTTTGGTGTTTGGAGGGGGACTAGTCGACATGCCTTTGTTGCAATGATAAATTCCATGGGAGTTTTGACTGACAACTCCTTTCTTAAATCAAATTAGACATATCTAATTTTCTTAGAAAACTAAGAGGATATAAATGAATACGATGATCCAGAATCAAATAAAGTGTTGGATAAATTTGAGGAAATAATTAAAGTACCTGCCACCACTTCACTAGGAACTTCAACCTCCACGGTTGTAATCGCATAGGCTCTCCCTTTCTCTATTGTATTTTTATAAGGATTGTTTATTTGGAACTTAGGAAAATCATTTTCATAGTGTCCCATTTCTCTACAATTGTATCATTTAACATCATTGAATCATTTCTTTCCCTTGCATTCATCAGATCGATGACCCTTTCTCAGCAGTTATAGCAGACTCCCTTGTCTTTAAAGAATTTCCTGGGATGATTCTTTCCACATTTATCACATAATGGGGAAATATTAATTCCTTTTCACTTCTTTGTTGATTCTCCTTTTCCATTGTTATCAGAATACCACTTCTTATCTTCATTTCCTTTGAAAAAATTTGATCTAGAAAATTCCTTCTCTATTTTGATGGAACTTGATACAATTTCATCAAATGATGAAAATGATTGAGAATACAGTGACCTTCGAAGACTTGGCTTAAGACCTTCAAAGAAATGATCAATCTTGTCCGCTAAGTCATGAACGTAATCCACGAAATACCTGGCTATCCTTGTGAAGGTAGCCTCAAACTCTGCAACACTGTCTTCTTCCCTTTGTTTCAAGCCAAAGAATTTCCTATTCATTTCAGTTCGTTGCTCATGAGGGAAATATTTTTCGTAGAATATTTCCATAAAATTTCTCCATTCTCTATCCTATATCTCTTCTTCCTCTGTGCTATTTTGAATCAAGGACCACCATTGATCAGTGTCTCCCTTGAGACAATACACTGTCAGTACTACATTTTCATTTTCATTGCATCTTAACACCATGAATATATTTTCAAACGACTGAATCCATTTCTTAGCAACCATTGGATTAGTAGTACCACTGAATGATAGGGTCTTCTGCCACATGAAACGATCCAACATAGGTGTTGAATGGTTATTCATTACAATTTGAGTAAGTTGTCCCAATATGTTCATGATCTGATCTGCTCCAACGTTGACTGTGTTGACCTGCTCAGTAGGGAGATCCCTACCTTTCCCACGAGTATTGATTCCCCTTCTACCATTAGATTCCATTTCTAAATAATGGGATACACTAGATTAGTTTATGAATCTCAAATAGAAAAGCACTCAACATATATTTATATTATATGCATAGCTAATCTTATAAACATGGTTCCTCTAAGGAAAAGTTTAGATTAACTCCTTCATAATGGCTTGTAAAGAAAACATGAATTATCCTAAGCATAACCCCTGGGAATGTCGTAACCAAGAGTGCATCAAAGCCCATTTTCATGCACCAGTTCCTATTTGAGTCTAGCTCAAAGCGGTGCTTTCAGGTTTTACCCCTAGATACATTTGTTCCAGAGCCGCCTATACCTACTCGTATCCAAATAGGGATGTATTGCTTAAAATATACACATAATATATCCCTTAACAAAATACCAAGACGTTCTTGTATGTTAATCCCCATATACTACCTTAGGTATTTGTTCCCTACTATACATCTCCTACTATAGTTTCCATTTTTTCTACTAAACTTCCCCTAATACCAACTGTAACACCCCGACCCCTCTAAGCTGGAGCCGGTGAATTACTTGTGATATTGACATGGTTAAAAAGAATTAAAATTCCAAAGGAATGATTAGTTTAGTAGTCTTGAAGAAACTAGATACATATATGTAACTAAAATTAAATTGGATAAGTTTACAAAATACAATACATAACAAAAACTAAAAACGGCATCCACAGGAACTTAATAAAAGATCTTCTATTCATCACCTGTTGAAGGTAGAAAATGAAAGGGGTGAGCTAAAATGCTCAGTAAGGGTTAAAAATATCAGAAGAATGAGTACAATAATAAGTTAATCACAAAAAATCTTAGATAATTAAAATGGAAAAGTGAATAAATGAATAACTAATGCCATTAATAACTAAAAATGAAACTGCATCCATAGATTTTGTCATAGTGAAAATATCATGGATAATACTTATAAATGATAATGAATAAAGAGAATACTTATTAATTGGATGTCATGTATCTGGAACATGAAACCATAATATCGTAAAAATGGTTTAGTTCTGTGGGTTGAAACCTGTCTGATTTTTGGAAACAAACTCGAATGGTTTGTTTCCAAACTGTTTTGTCTCATGAGACCTACCGATGCATCGAGGGGATGTAGCGGGACCCACCCACCACTTAATGTCCAAATAATTATTTATACATTGATTCAATACAAGAGAAATATTTCTTTTTAATATCCACATAGAGTAGAGTATACAGATTCATCAATATTTCCATTTTTAAAATAACTTTCCAAATAAACACCGTATGTAAAATGGTATACGGTTTAGACAACAAAGATATCCATGACATGAGATTAAGGATATTTAAAATAAATATAATTTCAAATGAAAAGTGATCTCAAATGGGCAATAGGTACACCACATAAGGATTATTAGGTGCACAATACAAAGATAGTCACAACGAAAACGACAGTTGAGACCAAGTCCCTTACCACAATGTAATCGGTCGAATCATATGACCACCACTTAATGAAAATCACATGAATCATTTAATAAAATGAATATAAATATAATCATGTTATTATATATAAAATGTTAGTACACATATACCACATACAAGAAATAATTGTCGAACAATGAAAATCCCACAGAACTGAAAGTAAGATGAGAAACCCCTTACCTTTTTCTCTAGTGTGTTCTCAATTGTTCTTAGCAACCTGAATAATAAAATTTAGATTCATTAATTAATAATTAAATAACCTAATAAACATTTAATATATATTATGTAACCTTATTAAGTTCAATAATGGCCTCTTTGATGGGTTTAAGAGATTAAATCTTATTGTTTTGGAAGCATTTTCTTACTTGGTTTCATGATTTATTTACTTGTATTCATGAATGGAAGTTGGTTTGAAATATGGTTAAACATACAGAATTTTTAATATAAATTATTAGAGACATTAAAGAGATATAAATTATCTTATAATGATTCTGGTTATTTACCATGAGGATGACTCATTCAATGTGTTAAAAATAAATGCTTGAATTTGGCTTGGCAGTTTTGCGATAAATAAACTTGTTTCGTATTATTATTGCATATTATATACGTGTAATGGTTCCAGAATGTTAATCAAGATAAACACATATATTATGACCTGGTTCAATTATATATTTTGTTTCATGACCATACTTTAAATAATTAACTGAAATTGAAATTACAACATCCATGATGTCGGTAATTCGACACATCACAGACAATGTTTTCATTCCTTAAATAAGTGGGAGAGGAGAAGAATAGTGATGAAGAATTTTACATAAACATTAGAACATCAATAATATCCCAGATTTTGGAGCATACATGCCTCTTGGTTAATATTAGGTGAGGAAAAAAAGAAGAAAATAATGGAATCATAAAATGAAAGAAAACATGATAATTTTCTCACGAAAATTCGTTTGCCTAACGACGTCTCTTAAAATTTCCTAAAAATAGTTTGATGAGAGGAATGGAATATCTCATAGTTAATACATAATATGGAAAGTAAGGGGGAATATTTAATG
The DNA here is from genome assembly GCA_963277665.1 of Viscum album. Taxonomy (NCBI): domain Eukaryota; kingdom Viridiplantae; phylum Streptophyta; class Magnoliopsida; order Santalales; family Viscaceae; genus Viscum; species Viscum album. The sequence goes on along the minus strand of OY728162.1, from coordinate 957,898,964 downwards.
AAATATCCCAACACAAGCCAAAGAGAATGGAAGAGAATAACATAAAATGAAAGAAAAGAAAGAAAATAAAAGAGGTTGTTTACCTCTTGATCTCTTCTCCTTGAACTCCTTCTTAAGGGCTTTGTTTTTTGTCTTTGGGTGAGACCAACAGATCTTGGACGTGGGGAAGAGACTTTGGAGGATTATTGGGCAGAACTTTGAGGAGCTTCAAAGCTTAGAGGAGTGAAGAGAAGAGGTAGTGGTGGGGGGTTTTATAGTGGAGGAGAGGGGTATAATTTGAATATTTAATTCATTATAATATTATTTATGTCAAGAAAATCAAATAGTGTTGTTTCATGTGACCCGTAATAGTAATATGTTCATGTGAGTTCGAACCAAGTGGCCTTTAATCACTTTTGATGTCATGAATAGTGTATTTAACTGATAAATTGAATATACGGTATTTTACCGTATTTCACTACTCATAAAAAATTCCAAATTTTCAGAAAAATCCCAAAAAATCACCCCAAACATTTTTCAATGTGTAGAATTAAAAATTGAAATCCAGTTTTAAAAAATAATTTTCTAAATATTATTAATTTAATTTTTAAATAAGGTCATAGTTAATTCGAAAAATAACAATCTTGAAGTGCAGTTAGTTTTATGCGACATTGAAAAATTAATTAAGACCCCATTATCATATTGCCTTAAGAAAATAAAATAATAAAATTATTTAATATTCATAAGGGTCATATTACTATTCATATTACTATTCATAAGGGTATGTTACTATTCCCCAAAAATCGAGTTTGTTCTATCAGACTCCAAATGACTTACAGATCACAAATTTAGATGACCATTTTTCAAAATTCAAAACCTAGATGTGAAAAGTTTATATCTAATGGCTAGGTTTTGACTATCTCCTAAATATCCTAGTGTTGTTTCAAAGGAACACAGTGATGAATAGAATGTGTTTAAGATAAAAATACCAAAAAATGTTTGGGGTGCTACAACTCTCCTAGCACTCTGACCAAAGACAATGAGGAGTAATTTTCTATATAAGGGTTAACACACTCCTTAGAATACACTTTACACCACAAGGTAAACCTCAAAAAGCGAGAGAAATAGATAATAATTGGCTTAAGGTTCCTTTATACTTAGTTTAGATATTTAGTTGAGAAAAAATAATAGTTTCTTTCATTTACTTTTCCTCATATAAAATAAGTGATTTATCTTCATATGTATGTTCATTTTTTATGTCCCTTGAAATAAATATGTCCTTAGAATGACAAATTCATGTCAGTATAAATTCCAATATGCCCACAATGATGCATGCACACTCAAATCATGATATTATAGCCCATGAGTAAAATCTAAAATAGGACAGAACAAGTTAATCAACCAAGTTGAAGTAACATCAAAACAATAACAATGGAATAATATGAAAAACACTCTTATCCATAGGCACTCTACTTTTCCCCCATGCATGGGTTATATACCCCCATAAAAAATCTCATTGCCAAGACCTAACACATATGAGTCTCATATATCTCTTTTAAAAATTGTAACACAATAGAAAAAATATCATATGATACCACATTGCAATATCCCGTGCCCTAGTACTCCCACACATAACTATGTTGGGTTAGCTACTAGACATCATTCATGCCTCTGTGTATGATAGAGGCTACTAACTATTAATATGAGTGTAAGGAACACAGTGGGGAGAATATAACCTCTCATATATATTAGAAATAATATAAATAGTCATGCATTCACATAATAAAAAAAGTAAAAAACTAAACAAACCCAAATAATAATAATCCCCACGTAATGTCAGGATAAATTAAACTAAATGATGTTCCCAGATTCATATAAGTAAAAGGATTAATAGAATAAATAAAAGACTCCAAGACACTAAAAATGAACCCAATGATTGTTTCATCTCCATTCTCTAACCCATCCAAAAATCAATCAATCATCACATGGTCCTTTTTCATTGTACAAACCCTCATTCATGAAATCTGCACGAGTACCAAATGACACTCGAACATTGTGTGAGTATAATTCAATAGAAAAAAATACATGGTGTCTAAATAATATTTTTTGAATATATAGAGTTCATTAAATAATAATATAAACATGGGTATTAATTAAAAAATAGATACAAAACATCAAATAAACATACTATCCCATGAGATTCTGGTTGACACCCTAGGTCAACCAAATATACCTCATATCCATGAAAGATATCTCTACCAAGTGTTTGACCCTCCTATATTAGGGTAGATCATCAATTATTTTTTTCGATTCTCTTGGATCAATATGAATCACCACCAATATTTTTCAAGTATCCTAGTGACATTAGATTCCATGTGTATATACCCATTATGGAGTCTCTTATATATTCTAGTGGTTCATCTATTGAGGAGTAAATAACCATCTTATTTTTTGATTTATGTATATATACCAATTATGGAGTCACTTATATATTACCAAATCACACATCACAAAGGTGTAAGTAACCATATTGTACTAGGATCTATTTAAATGTCCAATGCTAGAGTCACATAATTCTTCCCATGGAGAAATACCACACCAAGAGTAAAGTAACCATATCAATTGGTGGATTCTCCTGCATCAGGAAGAATCAATGGTACCATATCTCACAAGATAGTTGATCAATTCTTAAGGCATCATCTTAGAAATGCAACAAAAAATCAATAAAGAAACATTTTCAAAACATTAAATCAATGGATTAACATAATTTATGAGGAACCCCCCATGGTATTCATCAAGTAACAAACATCAACATGTTATCATGTTATAATAATCTAGGTTGATCAATTCATCTAATTACCAATTTATAATCCCTTTAATCTCAAATGGTTAACTCTCCTATATCAAGATTAATCACAAAAGTCATATATTTCTTGGTTACCATTTATCATATTTAATATGTTATGCTAAATCTAAATTATCAAGACTTTCATTTCATCATAGGTTCTTGGGTAGGCTCACCTCTCATGTGGCCACAAGTCTAGTCTCAATGTTAATAGACCTAATGATATCATTGGTAGGCCTAGTCCAATGAAAATTCCTTAATAATTTAATTTCTAAATTAATTAGGTCACGTGCATGGTGTGTTGGCATGTTTTTAATTATTTCACATTCTATATTAATAAAAATAGAAATTAATGATTTTTTCTAGACCACTAACCTTAAAATTAATGTAGATGTAGAATATTACTCAATGTCTATGGTAGGAGTTGGATTCCCATTTCATTCTCTTTAATGTGAAACTATGAACTAATATACATAAGATTTCAGATCTAGATCTGGGTTTGGAAAACTGAACTAGGGTTCACCCTAAGAGAAATACAATGGATCAATATAGGGATGAAGTTATAAGAGACTCACCTTTATCATCTAAACCTTGAAGCACCGAGATACAATGAGGTTTTCATCTGGTTTAAATCGGTATCCCATATGTTTCTAATGAACGGTCTATAATCTAGAGAAAGGGGTGCGTGACATCCAAACTACATGTTTCCATAGTTTAAAAGGCGGGATGGGTTTAGTACATTGTTGAAATGAATAGTGTTTTCACATTATGAATAAAGAATTTTATACCTATATAAAAAAACACGACACCTCTGATCAAAATCCCATAAAAAACAAAATCACATCGTAAACCCATCTCATGATCTGAGTTTATATTTCAAATGTCTTACCATATCCATTTAGGTTGTGAAGGAGATTAACGGGGTCTACCAAAACCTATTCACATCTTGTGTGGATTTCATGGTGTCTTCCTCAGGTAATTCACTTCACGAATAAAAAAATCATGCTGTGATTTAATCATACAACTAGAGTTATCCCCACTTTCTGCATCCTTTAAACAGTGAACCCAATCAGTTTACTAACATGATTACCAGTGTGTAAAATAGAACCACACATACATAATAAGGTTTATCTAAAACTAAAATATAGATATTCTTGGAAATGAATGGATCTTATAATATCCAATGAACATGAAATAACCGTAATCCATAATATCTTGAGGGAAATGTGTACTTGTTGTAACATTAAGACATTATGACCCATAAAAAGGTCTTTCAGTTGTGGTACTTGTTTCTTGTCCTTTTCTTTTATTTAATAAATGGTCAGAGGGTTATCCTCTGACGAATTTTCTGGTATGGCCCATAAAAAGGTGCATGTGTTGAAACCACATGGCATTAATTCCCACACATGAAAACACATAAACTTTACCTTAATCCATTACATCTAATATATATATAATTGTAATCATAACTTCAATACATTACAATACATAAGGACTATACATGTGTCAAAATTGACGCATTATAACTCATTTATATGTGCACTATGCCTTAAGCCATTACAACCTATGATAATATACACATAACTAAAATTAAATATGGATCACATTTATAGTTTCATTAAATTATAGACAAACAACGCACTAATAAAATATCATATGAATCAAATTGAAGATCACATGAGAAATCAACCAATCAGTGAACATAAATGATAACAGTCAATGTTACACATAAGGAATTAAGAGTAGTGTTATAAATGTATCAGTATATAAACTAATTTCATAATTTTATAATCAAGTAAATTACCCCGAACCCATGAGAAACTACCACTAAAATACCTATCTAAATTTTTTAATCACCAATTAGATATTCAGTTATCCTATTCTAATTAACCCTTGAATAATTAATCATAAAAACATAAACATGATTACCTATGACACAATCGAGACTTAAAACCACACATCCCCAAACCAATAAAATACCTATAAAGTAATAACATCTACCTAACACTTCAACCCATCCTCCAAATCATATCCATACTCCCTCATGACTCACTTCACTAAGACTTTCCCAACTCCCTCATCTCTAGATATTCTCTATATAACACAAAAATTTAAAGAATTCATCATAGGGTGGTAAAAATCAAAAGGGACAAGACCCATATCAAGAGGTTAATAAAAAAAATACATAATATCATATAACTATTATAACCAGCCACCGAGAAAACCAGCCTTATAGGAGTGAAATGAACCAACAATCCAATCATAACCATATCCCAATGCAATCCCAAGGTGAAAACCCATAATCACTAGAAAAACCTACTCAACCTAAGAAACATTATCAAACCCACACAAATATATTTTTCATCTCTTCCAACATCACTCACATAAAACCATAGTAATTTTCAAATTTACCCCTTATAATCATTCATCATTCTGGTGCTTCATATCCCATTAAGGTAAATTCCAAATTTACATATCATCATTGTACGTGTTCCACTTCTCATCCATGTATATCATTCATCATAGTATTACCATCACAAAGAAACAACATATATATATGATTCAATATAATTTCATCATTTTTTCATAATATTTCATATGCGATAAAAAAATTCATAATGGTAGTATACTAAGAATAAAATTCCTCCTTTCATATTCCTCATTAGTATTTCATATTCCTTTTTTAAATTTCATTCTCTTCGTAATAACCATTCTACATATATTTTAATAATTTATTATTCCATATTTATATGAATATCACTGTATAATGAAAGTTTATTATTATTAAAGAAGAAAGTAAAGGAAGGTAGAAATCCAAAAAAGAGAACAACAACAAGCCATAATAAATCAAAAAAATGTGAAAATTAGTGAAAAAATATAACCTATCATCAGTAACCAATCAATGATACTTGGGTCAAGGGATGAGTAGGATAAGGTAAATTCATTATAAAAATTCAATCCATTCCCCTAGACCAAAACATCACCACTGATACCTAGGTAATTGTTTAAACTTAACATGTTTGTGTAATCTTATGAATTAGTAGGTTATAAAAGGTGGATATGTTATAGGAATATTGGATCATTAGATTCATCAAGAGGATTTTAATCAAATATATTAATGGTAAATCCAATCTTTCTTTTTAAAGGGACAAAATTAAAGTGAATTATCTTATTGGGATTTAAATAAGCTATAAATTGAAGGGTCCAAGGATCAATAAGGCTTAAAGGATCACACAATATATGCATAATCATAAATTTTAGAAGGTAAAAGATATGCTTAGAAATCACCCTAATAAATAAAATAAATTCTATATCGAGAGAGATATAAAGAGAGCCAATTAAACAGAAATATTATTCCTTGAACCTTTGAAATCACATTCCTCCCCAACCCATTAACCATAATACACTATAGCTAAGATAAAATGATACTATCATCCTCCATATAATAAAAAATAAGGAGATCAATGTAAAAGATATGAAAGGGAAACAACATATCATATAAGGATCAATGCCATAAATTCAAAAAGATATATACCTTAAAAGGATGAACAAATAATTTAAATATAGGTCTTAGAACCATGGATCGAGTGAATATAACATGGTTGACTGAAATAGTCGACACCTATTTTTATGGAAACTCATCTGACCTCCACTATAGCATGCACACATTCAGAATATTCCTAACAGTCTTAGTCCAAGAAAGGTAAAAATATTTGATATTAAAAATAGCCAACCCCCTTCTATCAAGGGAAATTTATCCACTTTAAAAAAAGGCATGACCATCACCATGACCTCCCTCGAAGACCCACTATGGTGTGGGGTAATTCTCATTATTGTTTTCAATTAACCATGGCTCATACCACGATGCGGGGGAACCTTCCACACTACTAACAAAACACCACCACTAGCTCAACCTAACCTCAACACAACACCACCATGCTTACTAACAATTTTTTTACCATCTCCATTTCCAATTGGGAAATTCTCCAAGCACCAATCCCATGAAATGAATTTCACAGTGACATAGTGATATTCACATAACAGAACTAAATAACACAAAATTCTTAATGATTCCACAACCTTTATGATAGGAAACAAACCCATATTTTTGTTTCATAGGGAAATACCCCAGAAACACTCCCTAAAAATCTTTCATTTGAAGTATTGGGTTCACCATGAACTAAAATGATAAGATCTCATGGATAAAAATCCATAACAGTCTCTACCATATCCTACACTGTGGAAATTTTAGACCCCATAGAGAAAAAATATACTCTACACCTATGGAATACCTACAATGAACGAAAAATGAGAATTTAAGGGTTATGGAAATTTCAGTCCCATACACATCATGGATTTATTTCATACTATATAAAAATTAACTTTTGCTAAGAATAATTCTCATTTTATATATTGGTTATTTCTACTTCTTCCATATTTTTTTTGCGAAAAGGGTTTCTCTCCTTGTTGAACTTAAATCAATTCATAGTGGTCTCTCTATTTGTTTGTCTCTTAACCAAAATATATTATAAGTGGAAAATGATTTATCCATTCGATCCAGCTTTATTCTAGTCTAGACCCCTAGTCCCTAGTCTATTGCTTACGAAATTAGAGTGTGTAGGAATATGATAGATCTGGTGTTCATGATATAAAACACCCATAGATAAGGAAATATGGTTGCATATTCCTTAACATTGAAAGTTGGGAAAGAAGCGGATCTTATAATTTAATCTACCACCAGTTACCTTGCTAGGGACTAATGGGATGTAATATGCATAGAGACCCTCAAGATCCACCATTTTAAAACCCCATGATTGATTTATGAGCATCGACTCCCTTCCTTATTTCCCTATTTCCCTATCCTTAATAAAATATTTACATTGAGTGTATTCACTTCCTTACCTTTAATATTTATTTTTATCTCTTTTAAAAATATTGTTTCATAATTATTATAAATATTTTTGTTTCATTAAAAATGTTAAGAATGTTTAAAATGGTATTTCTTCCTACTTATATATATTTTGAATCTTCTACTCTACATTTTCTCCAGTTTAAACATTATGCCATTTTTTAAAGTTCCATTATTGGGATGTTTAATTATAAAATAGTTTTTTAAAATCCTTCTCTGAATATTTAAAAATGATTTTAATGTTTACATACATCATTGAATTTATGAAAAACACATTTAGAAAACCATTTTGAACTTTTGAATAAATTTCTCTCACTACCTTTAAAAGATCAATAAACATTGGAATTATCTTTCGTGTATCACCCACTCAAATTTTTTTCCTATGATTCTTTTGGGTGATTGAAGATTAGGTTTCATCTGATCCAACCATTAATTTCTTCTTATGTGATACCTTATGGAAATTTAATATAACTTATTTTATTTTCTTGAGTTTTTATCAAGATATGATGTATGATTGAATTAATGAGACACACATGTGTACGGTTTAACATTATGTGATAAGTGGGTCTGATATACTCCTATAATGCATTGGTTAATGTTTTATATCTCATGATATTGAGATGAGACTGGAGTGGTGAGCCTAAGTCCCCTATGTTATGGACTGGTGGTTAGCTTTGTCCATTCTGATATGAATTTTTTGTTGGTTAACATTAACATATGTTATGATTTACTATACTTATGTTTGTGTCATATTCTTATGTTATTCTCTCTGTATCATGATTATCATCACATGTTTCTAAACTCTCATATCATTTTATATTATATAATTCATGATTATAATTTTGAGGTTATATGTCCTTATTCCAAAATTTATGCTATTTTATCATTCATTATAATTAGATCTTATAATTCCATGTTATTGTCAATCAAGTATTTATCCCATGAATATGTTTTCTCACATATTTACTATCTAATTTTTTATGAATCTTTGATATTTGTTACCTTAAGGAGATCTTAATCTCACTCTTTATGTTTTCCATTTCCCCAAGAAATTACATATAAGAATATGTCTAGGTGGAATTTAAGTGTGTAGAATTTTATGGAATATGTGGAAGAAATAATTTGTAATAAGATATTTATGTATCTATACGTAAAAAATCTAATCCTTTGTCTTCTTAGATTATTTGTTTTATTTTTGTGATGTATTTTTTAATCATATAAATGATGTAAGATAAATGTATATCATGCTCGGGTTGTCACATTCCCTTTAAATGGTCCCATTTAAAGTATAAAAATCACAGTCTTAAATCATTTTAAATAAAAAATATATAAATAAAAAATATATTTATATATAGTATAACACATACATATGAAAAAATTTACATTTTTGATGACCAAAATATGTTCAAAAAATATATATCTGATTTCACTTTGTATCCCAAAAACATTTTTCATAAGTTGAAATTTAATTAAATGTATAATAATAATAATTAAAATATATTTCAAACTATAATAACTCTTGTCCTAGTGGATTTTTTTAGTACTGGTGGCAGTTTAAACAGCCCCTATTTTGTTTAGGGTCAGTTATTCAAACCAAAAAAATTTTCACAGTTGAAAATCATTTATTGAATGTTTTTATAGTTTACCAGTGATTTTTATATGTTCCTTTTTTTGAGCATAATTTGGATGTTTTTTATTCAGTTGAAGGTGATTTTTTAAAAATTTGGATGAAATTAACATAACTAATGCTCATTTAGTTAGCAGAGGTTTACTTTTCAGGAGGTAAAATTAACCAAAATTAACTGAACAACCAAAAAAATAAATAATGGGATTTTGGTTTAGCGTTGTTTTAAAAAAACATCACACAAAAATATAAATAAAATATTTGTTGAAATCAAATTTTTCAATCAAAAATCTGTATATAATGAACATAGTCATACAACGAACACAATAATAAATACACAATAAAATCAGTCATACATCCACAATCATATATACACAACCATATATCTTCAATAATAACAGTAATATTATATATATATATATATAATATGTCCAACATCCATCATAAACCCAAAAAAATATTCCCATCTTACCATCGCCACTCAATCCAAGAATATCTATATCTAAAGTCATCATACACATAATTAAAAACATCATGTCATAAACTAGAACAAAAAGAAGGTATAAATTAGAATAAACCATAATAAATAATAATTACAGTAGAATAATTGATAATATTTTACCATACCATAAAAAATACAGGCCATCACACTACCTTTTCAAGAGTTTCATGGATCCAAACAGTCATCCCCTTACCTACTTCCAGTATCTATTACATACAATAAAAAACTAAAAATTTAAGAAAATAAATACAAAAAATAATAGGCATAGAATATATTCATAATTTTTATATAACATTTGTTATTTTTTAAATAAATAAGATGAAATTTTAAATTAAAAAATAATATATCTTGAATAACACTTTGAAAAGATAAACATACCTATTTAATATATGATAAAACACATTGAACTCAAAAGGGATAATTATATAAGGATCTGAAATTTTTTAAATGGATGTCATTTATTATATATCAAAATGAATTCAAAGGTTGTCTTCTAATGATTTCAGTTCCATTAAAGGCCATTTTATATGGTTTTGACCATTACACACATGGTTTAGTTTTCTAAAACACTAAAATTGTGTTTATAGGAATCCTGAGAAAACTGATTCTCAGATTGACATTGCATACATTTCTATGTTTCAAAATCCATTATATAGAAATTGTACTATGATTTCATGGCCCTCTAGAACTTTCAAATTCATTAATTTTATAAGGAATTCATCTTTCTCAGGATTTTTCATTTTAAAAATAGCTGAAGGACACTTTCCATTCTTATTTTCTTACAAATAACACTTTATTTTCAATAGTTCCAAATCCTTATTTGCATTATAGTGATCCTTTGATTTACCCAGCTCATTAAACTGTGTAAAAATCACATTTTCCCTCATGTTCTTATCAATATGCATTAGTAGTGTCATGAATGTTACACCATATATGCAATAAATATTTTCAAAGGACTTAACCAAAATATATGTAGAAAATATTTTTCTGATTGTTATTGGTATCCCAAAAACATTTTCATAAATAAAAATTTAATGAAATGAATAATTATCATAATTAAAATGTAGTTCACACTATAAAAAATATGGTCTAAATTTATTTTTTTTACAACTGTGGCCATTTAAATTTACACTATTTTATTTAGTGTCGGTTATTCAAAATATAGAATATCTCACAGTCGAAAATCAGTTAATTGTGGTTTTATTATTTTATAAGGCTTTTTATATGTGTATTTTTTGTGCACTCAGTGGAGTTTTTTTATTCCAAATACTTATGTGAATTATGGTGATTGTTTTATTTAACCTACACATTAAGCAATGTAAAAATTACATTTTCATGAATGTTCATATCCATATGTATTTGTAGTGCCACAAATGATAGGACAACTATGTAGTAAACATTCACAAAGGACCCAACCAACATTATATTTAATAAATATTTCTCTCTCCCACTCTTTTTGGTTCTGTTTATTGTGTTTTTGTGATAGTCTTGATAAAAAATTACGATGAAATTTTTTCATTGTAAAAATATACCTCCGAAACAATGAATATATGATTGAAAAAATGCATGAAAAATATCTCAAGATATTTGAAATCCTAATAGAGTGAAAAAAATCATTTATATATACTAATGGATACTATGATATCTAAAGGATATCTATCGATCCATAGATTTTTATGTGGGTGTGAAACAAAAAAATATCAAACCCCAACCATGGTAACACTAATACAAAAAAGGGCTTTATCAGCGCTTAAAATAGGCTTTAACAGTGCTAAAAAAGCATTGTAAAGCTCAGTGATGATAAAGGGGGAGGGTTCCCCTTTATCAGCTCTAAAAAGGCACTGATAAAGGATACCTTTATATGTTCTAAAAAAGTTCTGATAAATGCCCTGCCTGCTGTAATATAAAAATCTGCAACAACACATCCAAACAAGACCTGCAAAAAAATCAGCATATCAACAAGTATACCCATACAAAATTAACACATAACTGATAAGGTAATTTTAGTGTGTATACCAATACAACAAGTATACACATACACCATTAACACAGAATTCACAAATTATATAAATACATAAAGAATTAAATTCATAATTCAAGGGGTTGAGGGGTTGTTTAGGGGTTTGGGGTAGCTGTCCAGGGGGGGGGGTGTCTAGGGGGTGTCGGTGTCTTGGGGGGGGGTGTCTAGGGGGATGGGGGTGCTTGGGGGGATAGGGTTGTCCAATGGGGGTGGGGTGGTGTCCAAGGGGTGGTTGGGGCTGTCCATAGGGGTGGGGTTGTCCAGGGGGTGGGGGGTGTCCAGGTGGGGGGGGGGGGGGCTCTAGGGGGTGAGGGTGGGGGTGTGGGGTGTCCAGGGGGTGGTGTGGTGTCCAGGGGTGGTGGTGGTGGTGGGGGGGGGGGGGGGGGGTCTAGGGGGTTGGTAGGGCTATCCAAGGGGGGTGGGGTGGTGTCCAAGGGGGTGGGGGTGCAGGTTTTTAGGTGGTGGAGATGGTGTCTAAGAGGGGTGGGGGTTTCATCCAGGGGGTTGGTGGGTGCCCAGGGGGTGTCCATGGTGGTGGTGGTGGTGGTGGGGGGGGGGTGTCCAAGGGGGGTGAGGTGGTGTCAAGGGGGTTGGGGGGATTTATAGGGTTGGGGGTGTCCAGGGGGTGGGGTGGGGCTATCTAAGGGGGGTGGGGTTGTGTCCAAGAGTGGGGTGGCTGTCCAAGGGGGTGGGGGTGTTTAGGGGGTGGGGGTGTCTAGGTGGTTGGGGTGTCTAGGAGGGGTGGGGGGTGCCGTCTAGGGGGTTGGTGGGTGTCCAGGGTGTGGGGGTGGGGGGATATCCATAGGGGTGTCCAGGGGGGTGTGGTGGTGTCCAGGGGGTTGGGGGGGGCTTTCCAGCGGGTGGGGGTGTCCAGAGGGGTGGGGGTGGCAGTCCAGGGGGGATATACAGGTGGTGGGTGGTGTAAAGGAGGGGTGGGGGTGCCATCCAGGGGGTTGGTGGGTGTCTGGGGGGGGGGGGTATCTAGTGGGTTGGGGGGATTTCCAGGGGGGTTGTCTAGAGGGATGGGGTGGTGTCCAGGGGGTTGGGGGCTTTCCATGGGGTGGGGGTCCAGATGGGTTGGGGGGGGGGTGTCTAGATGGTGGCGTGGTGTCCAGGGGGGGGGGGTGGGTCCAAGGGGTTGGTGGGGCTGTCCAATGGGGGGTGGGGTGGTGTTCAGGGGGTTTGGGCGTGGATTTCTATGGGGTTGGGGGTGTCTAGGGGGTGGGTGGGGGTGTACATGGGGTGGGGTGGTTTCTAGGAGGGGTGAAGGGCATCCTGGGGGTGGGGGTGTCCTGGGGGTTAGGGGGAGTCCAGGGGGTTGGGGGTGTCCATTTTAAACAAAAGAGAGACACTTTGAGTGATATCAGCCACATTGTTCCTTATATTGAGGCAATAATGACTTTTGAATGTCACAAATGATCCATGGATTATTCCCCTAAAGTATCAACACAATCAGAATGCGTTTGGTCGGATTTCTGTATGTTAGTTGTTGTTTTCAGTTAAAATTCTGTCCATTTTAAACAAAAGAGATAATTTGAGTGATACTGGTCACACAATACCTTAAAATGAGGTGGTGTTGAATCATATAGGTAAAAAATAACCAATGTATCATTCACCTAAAGTATCAACACGATCTGAATGTGTTTGTTTGGATTTCCATACGTTAGTTGTCATTTTCACTTAAAATTCTATCCATTTAAAAAAAGAGAGACACTTTTAGTGATACTAGCCCCACTGTTCCCCATATTGAGGCAGGGTTGACTCGTAAATATCAAAAATGACCCATGGATCATTCCCCTAAAGTATTAACCTAATCCGAATGCATTTGGTCAGATTTCCGTATGTTAGTTGTTGTTTTTACTTAAAATATTTTCCATTTTAAAGAAAAGAGAGACACTTTGAGTGATACCGGCCACACCATGCCTTAGATTTAGGTAGTTATGAATCTTAAACATCAAAAATGACCCAAATATTGTTCTTCTAAAGTATCAACACAATACGAATGCATTTGGTTGGATTTTCCTACATTAGTTGTTTTTTCATTTAATATTCTGTCCATTTTAAACAAAAGAGATACCTTGAGTGATATCAGCCAAAAAGTTCCTCTTATTGAGGTGGGGTGACTCGTACATGTCCCAAATGACTAATGCATTGTTACCCTAAAGTATCAACACAATCCGAATGTGTTTGGTCAGATTTCTGTACGTCAGTTGTTGTTTTCACTTAAAATTCTGTCAAATTTAAACAAAAGTGGGACTCTTTGAGTGATACCGGCCACACCATGCCTCATATTGAGGTGATGTTGAATCATACACATCCAAAATGTCCCATGTATCATTTCCCTAAAGTATCAACACAATATGAATGTCTTTGGTAGGATTTTCGTACGCCAGTTGTTGTTTTCACTTAAAATTCTGTCCATTTTAAACAAAATAGAGACTTTGAGTGATACCGGCCACACCATGTCTCAGATTGAGGCAGGATTTTCTCGTACGCATCAAAAATGACACACGTATCATTCCTCCAAAGTATAAACACAATTAAAATGCGTTTGGTTGTATTTCTGTATGTCAGTTTTTGTTTTCACTTAAAATTCTGTCCATTTTAAACAAAAGAGAGACACTTTGAGTGATACCGGCCACACCATGCCTCTGATTAAAGCAGGTTTGAATTTTACACATCACAAATATCCCATGGATATTTAACCTAAATTATAAACATAATTCTAATTCATTTGGTAAGATTTTCATACGTCAGTTTTTGTTTTCACTTAAAATTCTGTCCATTTTAAACAAAATAGAGACACTTTGAGTGATATCGGCCACACCGTGCATCAGATTGAGGTGGGGTTGACTCTTACATGTTAGAAATGACCCATGGATCATTCCCTTAATGTATGAACACAATCCTAATGCATTTTGTTGGATTTACCTATATCAGTTGTTGTTTTTAATAAACATTCTGTCCATTTTAATCAAAAGAGATACACTTTGAGTGATACTGGCCACACTGTGCCTCATATTGAATCAGGGTTGAATCAAACACAGCAAATAATGTTCCATGGATCATTCCCCAAAATATCAACACAATCCGAATGAGTTCTGTTGAATTTTCGTACATCAGTTGTTGTTTTCACTTAAAATTCTATCCATTTTAAACAAAAGTGATAAACATTGAGTGATACCGGCCACAGAGTTCCTCATATTGAGGAGGGGTTTACTTGTACATTTCAAAAATGACTCATGTATCATTCCACTAAAGTATCAACATAATCCAAATGCATTTGGTCCGATTTCCATACATCAGTTGTTTTTTTCACTTTAAATTCTTTACATTTTAGACAAAAGAGAGACTTTGAGTGATACCGGCCACACTGTGCCTCATATTGATGTGGGGTTGACTCGCACACATAAAAAATGATCCATGGATCATTCCCCTAATGCATAAATGCAATCTGAATGCGTTTGGTCAGATATGAAGGTATTTTGGAGATTTTACTATTTTTTCTTATCCAAATCCCAATGAAAAGTGGTTCATCATTATTGCATGTTGTTGGTGAATTTCATATTTTAAAATGAAAAAAATGACTCATTGGAGAAGGGATGTTTTATTTAATAACAATTACTTTTTTCCTAAAAACATTTACATACAACAATGTTTCATCTTTTGATCCCCTTAACCCCTCTCAAAAATGACCACCAATGGCACACGTCCCCAAATCAGATCTTCATGATATTTGTGTACAATCTTCCATCAGGAATGTGGCCCACTCATTTTTGAACAAATCTATATCATCTTCTGAGTATGATGCTTTTATATAGTCATATTAGTACTGAAAAATATATAAATAAATAATTAATAAAGAATTTGAATAAAATAGTAGTTGTTTTTTAAAATACCTCTTTAGGGATGCTAGTTTGTTGATGAAAAATGATCTATTTCATAAATTTACAAACATAATAAACTAAATAATTATCATTTGTTTGTTTTGGACATTTCAAAAAATTTAATCATTAGGTGAATAAGTAACTTGTGTTGATATGTGTTTGCATAGTGAAATTTTATTAAGTATACCCTGATATTTGTCCAGACGTAGTACTTTATCACCTCCTTATGCTTAGCCCCTATCCTCATTCTTTTTTTAGATGATAATGATACACCTCCCTATCATAAAATAATCCTCAATAAAAGATAATATAAATTATATTACTTGATGTTTAGACCTAAAATATAGGATTTAGTGTCTTACAGATTCAAAAACTCCTTAATGTGTGGCTGGTTTGTTGGATAACCTTGCATTGAATCCAGAAAATAAATATTTGGAGTATCCAAGTTCACCGTAATTAGCATCCAATGTTTCCTTAAAGCACAAAAAAGAATAATTAATAAAATAATTGAAAATATAATTGATATACTTTAATCGTATAGTTTTACCCCCGCATGGTTGGTATTAGGAAGAGTTTGTCATCTGTAATCTTTCTTTCAAATGTTTTCAGCAAGTCATTCACTATTTCATCCTTTTTTGATGGCTCTAATTTCGTTAGTTGTGTTGATGTGGTATGAGGAATAATGAGTCCAAATTTTGTCTCATGGGAAAATTCCTTTAACTTTTTTTCATATATACGTCTGTCAATAATATAAAATGCATTTATTCATAATTTTCACATTATATTAGCTTTTAAAAAATCAATTCATCAAAACATACCTCATATATTAATTTACAACTGTGATGCCCAGCCGACCATATTCAAGGATATCATTTACATTTTTAGTAGAAACAAAACTTTGAATTTCCTCTCTTTATATATTCTTTTCAGAAACCACTAATGACTACTACCACCTCTTAGCTTTGTATCCACATGAGTCTTCCATTCCAGTAAATGTGGATAGAGAATATGTGGTGTTATGGTGCTTTCAGTTGCTCTTTGGGATCAGTTGGTCAATCATTTAGATTCTTTTTAGTGGACGTTTCTTGTCACCCCCTTCCCTTTCTCTGTCTAAAATAACATTCATTTGTTCAGACCCATTTGTCATTAACTGTTAAAGGTTTAGCTTGAAAAAAATGGAAATAAATACCTCTTTGTCCACATGTACTCTTACAACTTGTGATGACCATGAAATGAATGTCCCAATAGCCTTTTAAATTGTATGAATATCATCATCAACAAGTGAATAGGTAGCTCTACATTTGTCCCATGAGCTACAGTAATTATCACTTTAAGATGATCTTTTAGAAGTGGTATATTATGCAGCTTGTTCTCTGGGATGTTGAACATAGTAGCCCTTGCTACAAGGTGATAGGTGGGTGTTGACATATATAAATCACAGTCATTATCACCCTGTATAAGATAATTACAAGAAAAGTATCAATGTTTTTCTAATTCATATTTCATTTGACCAATTATTATAATATTTATTACCACGACTAAGACAGTTCTTTAAGGGGAATGGCTCACCTCAAAGCTGGTGGGGGGTGCACCAGGGTCTTCATGCATTAGTTGTTCCTGAGTTGTGTCTTCTCCTTGCTTCCCACCCATAAAAGTTGGTAGAAACTCTCCCAGCCATTGAAATCATTCTTTAAGAGTTGCTAGTCTTTCACTCATTTGTTTTATTTTTTCATCTCTATCATCCATTTTTTTCTCCTAATAGACTCAGGATGTCAGCCCAAACCCTGCACCTCTGACACGAGCATATTGTTCTGGCCTCTTCAAAGCCGTCGATAATAGGTATGCATCTGCTACATGAGTATATGATTTCTTTGACTATCAGATATAGGAAAATAAATAATTATTTTTATATAATAGTAATTTAAAACAAATCTTTTTATCGTTTCATTCTTAAATATATTTCCCACACTTTGTGTATTTTCATCTACTAGTTTCCCTTCCTTATTCACATGTGCCTCCTTCTATAGAACATGATGTGGGATGGAAGTGTCTTTGGTTTTAGACTCATCAATCTACATATAAATATAGAATGATAATTATAATCTTGTTTCTTATCACATAACAATATTTATGTAAATTTAAAATATGTACCATTATCTTTTCTAGTGAAGCATACCCCATCCTTTCTTTATGATAAGGGTATGTTGGTTTTGATGCACATTCCTTATTTTCAGTACTGATTTGTTGTTTCATAAATGAAATATTGACAATCAAAGTGATGAATACACATATCCTTAAACAATATATTATCCACCACAATGTACCAGAAACTTCTCATCCCCACAGATGCCAATAAATGAATCCCATGCTTCTTGGGATATCAGCTGAGCGTAGACAAGGGGTGGGTGTAGATTTATTTTTCCTTTAGAGTCTTTTTGGTGAAATTCTATTAAAATAGTGCGAAAACCTCGATGAAACCTTCCTGCAAGCCTTATTACATAATTCTTGTGTGAATTATCTACTATAAATGTACTCTTAAAGAGATTGAGAAGAGTAAGGCACTGTTTCATTATTTTATTTTCCTGTAAATTAAAGAAATAATATCATAATGTTACCGTAATTTATTCATAGATTATAGCCTTCAACACAGACATAACATGGTTCCATGAATCTATGTCAATCGACACACGTTGCCGAGTGGAAATTCCAATTTTACTACTAAACATATCCGTGTTGGGATTTAAAGTTTGGCCATGTGCATTCCATCCAACATCAAATTTGATGCCTTTGATTTTCACCTTAAAAACATTGGCTATCACCGTTAAAATATGACACACCTGTGTTTTCTACGACGTCAGTCCTTCATCCTTGACCATTTCATCAATATCATCATCATCTATATATTCATATGAAATGATATAAATTCCATGTGATGATGGTTATTGGACATCAACACTAGGAGCAAAAGCAAGTTTAGAAACATATTGTTGCTCTGCACTGTGAGCAGCCACAGTAGCAACAGCAGAAAAAACAGCTTGAGAGACTAGTTCAGTCTTGAGGTTAGGAGCACCAGAACATGCAGAAGTCATTATTTGAAAAAGTGGTTCAATAGTTAATTTATATCACATAAATTTAGTAATGATAAGATAATAACATGAGATAATATGATGTATATTACAAACAAAATATAACTAATTTATTGAACTCTGTTTCTTTTATTCAAAGGATGAAAGGATTTTACACCTCTATCGATTATCCAAATCTCTTCATTGTGGTCTCCTGTAACATAGAAAACATCATCTACATTGGGAACGCTATAAAATGATTGCGACGTACCACTGAAAGGATCATCCTCAACTGAATTTTCATCAGACCCTTCAGTAGTTTTGGATGATAACAGAAAAATCGCCCACTTTCTGTTTTCGGGATCTGGAACATAAAATACTTATACCGATTGTGATGCAATTATTAAATGTTCTTCTTTGTACCCTTATTTAATAAAATCAAATTTTACAAATCCTAATTCATCTATTTTAACACCACTATTGTTATCAACCCATTTTCATTGAAAAATCGGCAATTGGAATGTTGTATAATCCAACTCCCATATTTGTTTGATAATTCCAACGGACGACATAATTTCATAAATTGGATTTTTGTCCTTACTACCAGAAACATGCATCACTTAAGCCACAAGTTTAACTCCACTATTTTTCATGGTACTATCTTCATCATGTTTATCTGTATAGAATATATAGCCATTAATTACATAACCACCATAAGATAATACATAAAAACTTGGTCCGTCGGCTAGACATCAGAGTCGTTCTGAAATTGAATTCGGATTTTCATCTAAATCCTTAAAAATATGGTCTTGAAACCATCTAATAAACTGGTGATTATGTGTATTTAATATCCATTTTTTCCCCTTAATGTATTCAACTGCCTAAGAATTTATTTGTGGGTTTAAATATATGGAAAACCTCCCAACTATTATACAAAACATAAATATGGTCCTACTACTAATATATAATATTGATTGTCACAACATTTCTTCCAGAAATTACCTAACACTCAATGCATCCAGTGTGACAAGATTCCATGAGACCAATGCTTTCCACATCAGATATGTATTTGGTATAGAATTCAATGGATTCCTCAACAATATATTACTCCATTATAAAACCCTCTGACTGACTTTGATTTTTGACATACCCATTCAAAATATTTATATACCATTCAATGAGTTACATCCATCTATAGTGCACAAGACCACAAAGTCAAATATCTCTCACCAAGTGAAGCATCAAATTAACCATTATATAAAAGAATGTTGGAAAGGTGAATAATTCTAATTCACATAATATGATGACAATTTATCTTTCCATAGATGGAAATTTCGTGAGGTCTAAAACATTACTACATATCTCTTTGAAAAAGAAACAAATTTTGGTTAACATATGACGAAAATTCTTGGAAAAAATGCAACGTAAATCTATATGAATAAAATCTTTCATCAAAACATGGTATTCTTGTGATTTCAAACCTTTTAACTTCAAATAATTCATTGACACAATATTCTTTATATTTGATGAATACCCCTCTGAAACCTTTACATCATTGAAGAAGTTGAAAAAATGATATCTCGTCTCCCTAAAAAGAGTGTAAGCAGCTGGAGGAAGAAACATCTGATTTTTACCCTTCACGGGAGCCAACTCTTATCATATTCCCATGTCAACCACGTCCAAGCTTTCCTTAATTCCATCCTTTTTTTTCTAGGGGAATTTAGAAACATTCAGATAACACTATCAAATACATTTTATTCTACATGCATCACATCAAGAAAATTTTTAATGTACAAACAATTCTAGTATGGTAATTAAAAAAATACTGATATATTTTTCCAACCAATTTTCGTAAGGTTTTTCAAAAATGGTTTACAAAAAATAGTTTCACATCTTTTAATTTCTCAAATAGCTGATCACCTGTTTGCGGAGATGGTGTTGTGCATTGTTCTAAACTTCCATTGAATGAATTCATCCAGGATCAGTACTTATGTCGATGAGGTAGAAATCTACGATGTCCTAGAAAAACAGTTTTTGATGAACGTTTTAACCTAATTGATTCTGTATCTTCTTTGCACATGGGACACCTTTGATTTCCTTTAATTCCATAGCCTAAAAATTTCCATAAGGAGGGAAATCATTTATCATCCCATAAAACCTCAATCTAAACTGGAAGTATTCACTTTTATAAGAATGATACAACATAACACATGAATCCCACAATAACTTCAAATCCTCGATCAAAAGAGACAAATAAACAACAATAACATTACCTGGTTGTTTTTTTCCTGATATAAGCATAGATAACATGATAAATTTCCTCTTCAGGCATAACCAGGGTGGCAAGTTATAATTTACCAACATAACAGACCATGTACTGTGAGTGATGGCTTGAAAACCGAAAGGATTCACTCTATTTGTAGATAACGCAAGGTGAAGGTTTCTCGGATCGTTTCCAAATTCTGGATACTCATGATCAATTATCTTCCATTGAGGAGAGTTGGTTGGGTGACATATTTTCCCATATTTATTTCTTTTATCTACATGCCATGACAATTGTCTTGTACTTTCTTCACTTCCATACAGACGCTTAAACCTTGGAATGATTGGATAGTACCATACAACTTTTTTAGGACTAGATTCATCTTTCTTGTATCGAGAAGCACCACATTTTGGGAATTCTGTAAGTGATTTTTTCTCGTTGCGAAACAATATAAAATCTTTTGTACAGTCATGTATTCTTTCAAAAATCATACCCATCGAGTGTAGCATCCATTTAGCTTCACATGTCTAGTATGGGAGCACATTATCTTCTGGGAGCATGTCATTCAAGAGAGAAAGTAGTTTCGTAAAACTGACATCACTGCATATGTTGCCTGCTTTCAATTTATACAACTCCAATACATCTGACAATGCTGTATATTTAGTACAACCAACATACAATGGAATCTTTACAAAACTCTTTAACTTCTCAAACAATTTTGGGCAATCAAGGAGTTCATCTTCAACTATCCCTTTCATTTCCTCAATACGATCATCATCATCATTGACATCTGTAATCACATCCTCCATATGGTCTTATTCATTATCGATATTTGTATTCATATCTAATGATTCATAAAACACAGTTTTATCCCAACCAGTAGCTACATTCACTTTTTCTCCATGTTTATTCCAAACTTTATAACTCCGATCTATTCCGTGACATAAAACATAATTTTATCCCAGCTAGTACCTATTTCTAATAGTAATACAAAAAAATTATAACCAACATATATCATACCTCCAAACACTCTTGGAGCCTCTTGGTGAAAAGACTCTTGTGACCACAACTATCTGAGATTCGAACCACTAACTTCCCAATATAGGAGTGGTCTACTTAGGGGTAGTATTATTAGAATGAAACCAATGTTCCATCCACCTCAGGCTGCTCCCCGATCTCCTCCATAACTTTATTGTTGTACATAGGTCCTTTCTCCTGTTCCTTCCTCTTCCCAGGCTATTTGTCGACTGCCTCTCTGATTGTATCATGAATGATAACAAAATGTAATGTGATATGTCTATACCCATCAAAATAATATTAAATTCCTTAGAGTAATGGGCTATCCTTGAGGTACCTATGAATGAAAACTCTTCCTAATATGATACATGCATCACACACCTACTGTGGGTGGGTGCTTCTAATCCTACATCCCAGAAGATTAGTACCTTAAAAGATTATGATATCAAATCAAACCATAAACATAATCATAGAACACTAATATAGCCATCCCAATATTAGTATTACATGTTGAATTCCCCCAAACCACTAGAGGTCGGTCTATGAATTGATCAACATAAATTAACGGATTTAATAAAAAGATCTTAAATAAAATCCATTCAGGTGAATAAATTTTAGAATCTTTTGAGAATAAATTCATCCCCCATCATGTTATCGGGTTCTCCATAATGTGGGTGTACTTAACCAAAATCACTAGGCCTGAAACACCAAGGGTAGTTCTTTACTAGATAAGTCTCCATTAAAAATAAAAATACTTGATACCCATAATAGGTATCAGTGAAGAATCACTATCTACCCAATGAAGTGCATGGTGTCTCCCCATTTTCATGAAAAACCTTCTAGACTATCACCTAGGAACAACAGGTCATAGAGGTTCACTACGTTGACACCATCCTTAAATTATCCTTGACATAAAAGAAAGTGGTGTGGAAAATACTATTGATCGAAGTCAAGAAACATCCCACAATCCTAAAAAGAATTAACCACCCAAATACAACTACTCACATGTTCATACCACAATCTAAACCCAATGCATATGCTTAAATTCAAGAAGAAAACTACATAAAAATGTTTTAGATTATCACCTTTCCAACAACGAAGCTGGAAAAAATTATACAAAACCACTTAGTATATTTGATAAGCATTTTAAACAATTATAAATATGTTTTTTCAAGATGAACCTCAAGTGCAGTCAAACATAGCCTTATACACAATCAATTGTGATCAGTTTTGAGCACTTTTCAATAAGTGATGTCAAACATAAACTATGTAACCTATAAACACTTATACAAAATCATTTTTCATAAATGGTGTCACAAATGTTTTTGTAACTATCAAGAAAAACCTACATAATTTATAGACAACTATGAACAGACACTAAGTATATAGAAAATGGCTAGAGAGCAACAACCGAGGAGGAAGAAAACTAAATAAAACACTATGAGGGAGATCCTACCAAAACCGAAGCCAAGTCCAAGTCTCACAACCGATTTCTACTCAATTATATCTACCTATCCATCGATCTAGCCTCCCTACATAAAAACCCAGATGAGACCCCTCCCAAATTAGAACCTTCCCTATAAACAGAATAATAAATAGAACCTTACCCAAAAACACAATCACCAGAACATCATGACACCCAGAAAATGTAATAAACTAATAATGAGGCGGGTACTATCAAACAACTTCTTTTTCATGAAGGGGTTTACAAAAACATCACTTTCCCCAGTATAGATACACCCACCAGAAGGATGAGGAAAAATACTCAAAATTAATAAAATATTCATGTATAACAAGGTCAAGATGGAGGTTGCATGAGAATATCGAACCCTTATACATATGACCCTTGGGAAAAAATAAATTATAGTTCCAAACATCGTAAAGAACCATGGGGGATCATAAAAAGCCATACTTTAGGTCAAATCATATGCTAACCAAGTATAAGAATCCACTACGTGGGTGATTTCGTGACATAGATTGTTGTTACTCTATGTTAGTTAGCATCTAATCCAAGGCTGGTGATCATAGGAAAGAATCCAAACATCACCCTAATGAAACATACTCTCACAAAACCTATCCACCAAAAATAATCCTAAAAAGAGAAGTGGGAGACTTACCTAGAGTAGATCCCACTCGCGATGGAGGGTGAGAAGAAGCATTGAGCGGCCAGGGATCCTTCTGCGCTACGTAGGGAGGGAAAGGCACGAACACGATTGGGAAGTGCATTGGAGGAGCCACCACCGTTGAGAAATGGAGGAGTAGGGTTCACGGGGAGTTCAGCAGAGAAGATGAAGTAGGGTTTTAAGGGAGGAGGATCCGCGGAAGGGGTTCAAGGGGGAGAAGAAGGAGTAGGGCTAGCAGCAGAGCTCCGAAAAAGTGAAGATCGCAGGTGTAGGGGAGTTGTCGTAGGGGTACAACACCACGAGGGCTTGAGGGTTCAATAAACAGAGGATACTGTGCACCAGATTTTATAAAATATGTGACTATGGTTTTATCAATGCTTTCTAGCACTGATAAAGGAATCCTTTATCATCAATTTTTAGCACTTATAAAATGTACTCTTTATAAGAGATAATAAAAAATAGCTGATAAACAATGACTTTATCAACACTAATATTTTAGCGCTAATAATGGGTTCCTTTATCAGCACTTCTGTATTAGTGCTGATAAAAGGTGGCTCTTACCTTGCCCGTTTTTGTAGTAGTGTTATTTTAATTCTTATATTGATACAAACCACCAGTTGATATGTTCAAATTCAATTGGGACTCGATCGATGAGGGCATAACTCAGAATACACACCAGAGCAGCCAGACTGACGGAACATCATCCAAAAGCACAATGAAAAATGGGAGATAGTGGGAAGCCATTAAGAGGGGTTAATCACCACCATTGGTGTTATTAATGGACATGGAGGGACAATTAGGAGACACAACATGTTGTTCTAGAATATCCATGATGTAGATGAAGAGTTTCATTCCCTGAGATTAGTGGCTAGGACCACAGATTAAGAAGTAGGGCATCACATCGGTGGGGTTGAAGAAGTTCCAACCAACTCTAGTCATGTTTTGGTTGAAGACCTCATTGGTTGAAGTAGTTAGGCTTCACATCAATTTTCCTGGATTCACAATGGTTGTATTTTCTATCTAGTGAAGGGTGTCCTTCTTTTTCAATGAGGATATGTTTAGCTGCCGGAAAAGACTAATGGGTGATTCACTCTGTCTCCCACAATCATTTGGGAAACCTTCTAGAAACCCGCATATAGTGATTATTATATTTTGAAGAATTATCCATATTTTATTCTTTAATTATTGGTCTTTCATTTTTTATATCATTACTTCTTTTTCTAACTCGTTTAAATGGATAATTTAGAGTCATTCTCCCCCTACATGGAGGAAGTAACCATAATTTCCACATTAGGTTCAGTCGTCTAGAAGAAAGCATACTTCAAATCTTTATTTCAGTAACCTATGCCACATCACAAGGTGACACTACAAGCAGAAAATACACCTCCAAAGGACTTAAATTCCTTGAAATCCATGGTAGTCCAAGTATTCTCCCAGATCCTCCACAACATAGAATAGAATATGTCTTGAAGGAACACAAACCTGAAGCTCTTGGATGCCCAAACATCACAGATGATGATTCTGATCAAAGAGGGAAGACAATTTATTTGACCATCCACAATGATAAATGGTAGATTCCTTTCCCAAAGACACAAAATTCCATAATTTCCAGTTTTTTAACTAATAATTCACTAAGTATCAAGATGGAACAAATGTTGGGAGTCTCCTCAAGTTCTGTGATAATGTCGGAAAATGTCTCCAGTACTTTGTGCACCATTAGGGTACTTCTAACTCCCATTCATAACATGCAACTTATCTATATGAAGCATTGATTCATTGGAATAACCCTGTTCAATAGAAATAACCCATGAATAAGCTATAAAATAAAACTATCATATGAGAAAACATGTTTTTATTATTACTTACACAATAGAGTGATCGATTGATAAGTGAATTCGATATGATTTGTAGAAATATTCAAATATTATGTTGTGACTGTCTGTGCTATATCCATGTTGGAGCTTCTAGTCCATGTGGAATAAATTTTAGTCTGGAACCTACCACATTCAGCCCCTTCAGATTCAAGACTGAAGAGAGAGTATCCAAGTGAAAAGAGGAAAAAAGGACCCACACTTCTCCATTTATTACTTTTTTAACCACACTTTTGTTAATTTGAATAAAATTAAGTGGGTTGTCATTGAAATGAATTTCCTTGTGAAATAAAAGGAGAAAAGACAAATGGGTGATTCACCATCTCTCCTACGATCATTCTCTCAACCTTCTGTAATTGCTCATTTGGTGAATATTATATTTTGAAGTATTATACAAGTTTATTCTACTTTTATTAATCATCTTCCATTTTCAATCGTCCTTTTTATGACCCATTTAATGGATTTTCTACCTTTTCTATGATGAAGGGTCATATGATCAACACCCTAAGGGAATTAGTCTCATTCAAATGGTTATTCGACAAACACTTGGCCTGAGGGATGTGGTTCTCCCTATACCATAATGCCTACATGGAGGAGACAGTGAGAATTTCCACTCCAGGTTATGTCACCGAAAAGAAATAACACATTGAATCTTTCTTTCGGTAACTCGCATCACAGTAAATGGAAACACTAAAAGATGAGCCCCATGTCACCACTAATCTGCCTCCAAAGTACATAGAGGCCTCGAACCTTGTGGAAGTCTGGTAATTCTACCTAGATCATCTACTATAGGGCATAGACGAAACCCTATTAGAACAAAAACCAGAAGCTCTGGGATTCCCAACCATTAATGATGATTATTCCAATAAAAGTGGGAAGACAATTTATTCAACAATTTTTAGCATATAAATAATGTCTCCATACATGAATACTCCAAACATTATAATTTTCAGTGGGTCAGCTGGAGCATCAGGGAGTCCCATGTAGGAACATAATTCAAGAGTCTCCCCAGGTTCTATGACCGTGTCTATAACTATATCTAGTACTAAGTTGTAAAGACCCGTAAAATTCAAGGAAAATTTTTTCTTAATTTTCTTTAGAATTTTACAAGAGCGAGGTTTCAGACGGCACCTGATTCCGAGGCCCGGAGTGCCCGGAATTAGTTTCCGAAGTTTGGCTCGGGTACGTTCAGTGAACGAACGAGCGGGAATTCCTAACTATTGATCCGGTGCTCGGATTTGAAATCCGAGGGCACCGATGAACTCGCAGCGCCGATATTCGCTTAATGAGACCTTTTCGGGAGTTGCGTTTGTTGCGGGATGAAAGTTACGTTTTGGGGTTTTTCAGTTAAGTTAAATAAAATTTGTGCAAAACAAATTTTATTTTAACTTATTTTAAAAACCTACCAAAGGAGGTTAGAAGTGGGACCCACACCCACTTAACCTCCCTTGGGAGGATTAAGTGTGGTGGGGCCCACACGAACCCCTTTTCTTTTCAAATTCTCTCAACGTACCTAACCCCTAATTAATTGGCTTAGGTTACTCTTATTTAATTTTGGGGGTAAACTCTTTTGAATTTCAAACTTTTGAAATCCTTTTGAGTTATGTGTTAATAAAATAAGTGGTATTCTTATTTTATTTAGAGTTCTTTGTTTGTCTTTGGAGAGCTTTCTCATCTTCAAGCTCTGACGAAGAACGAAGAACGAAGAACGCTCAAACTCCGACGAAGAACGACGCCTCTCTTCTTCGTCCTCGGTGTCAACGAGAGGGAACGCCGCTTCCTCCTCGGACCTTCTTTGTCGGCAAACGAAGATCCGCCAACGTCGTGTCTCTTCGGGCTTAGCACTTCGTCAACGGATTTGACGAGCAACGACCACGACACCCCGACCTTCGCGACGCCGTCTTCCGCGGAGCGTAGCCGAACCTTTGAATCTTAAACCCGAGGTAGGGGTTGTTGGTTCATTATTTCTTTATTCTTTTCCTTGAACGTGGATCTCGCATGTCTAACTTGATGCTTGATTGTTTAAGTTGCGTTATTAATTTAACGAGAGGGGGCCGGACCGCACGAACACGGCCGAACCCCCCTCCAACGTTCATGTTTATTCATGCGGGTGGAAGCAAGCAGCGTGGTGCCGTCGCACCACGCGGATGATCGTACAATTAATTTACGTGGCGCCGTCGCGCCACGCCGAGGGAAAATCTTCAAGAACGCGACGCCGTCGCGCCGCGTTGAAAAGAATCGAAGCACGGCGAAGGGGCGCGGTGCCGACGCACCGCGCCGGATGACGAACGCCGCGGCCGGTTCCGAGCCGCGGCGGGACGAGAAGACCGCGGCCGGTTCCGGGCCGCGGCGGGACGAGGAGACCGCGGCCGGTTCCGGGTCGCGGCGGAAGGGAAGACCGGCGGCCGGGCCGCCGGCGTCGGAAGCCGAAGAACGGGACCGGAAATTCCGGTCCCGTTTGAGAAAACCGGCCGGCCAGCTGGCCGGCCGGATGTCTTAAAAACCGGGGGAATTAATCCCCCGGCCATCCATTAAAACCCCCCTCTTAATGAGGGGGGCGGTTCTTGAGGGAAGGGGGCAGCCGCCCCCTTTGGTTCGGCGCCAGCAGGCCCCCCACGTGAGGGGGGGGGGGGGGGGGGGGGGGGGGGGCGGTTTGAAGAAACCGGCGCGGCCTTGTGCCGCGCCACCTTGAAGAAACCGCGGGGCTTAGCCCCCGCGTGACCCGCGAGCGCCGCGGCCCGCCGCCGCCACGCGGCCCGCCACCGCCGCCACGCGGCCCGCCGCCGCCGCCACGCGGCACGTCGCCGCCGCCGCCACGCGGCCCGCCGCCGCCGCCACGCGGTACGCCGCCGCCGCCGCCACGCGGCCCGCCGCCGCGCCGCCACCGCCGCGCCGCCGTCGCCGCCGCCGCCGGCCGCCGCGCCGCCGCCGCGCCGCCCCCGGGGGGGGGGGGGGGTCGGGCCGGGTCGGCCCGGACCCGGACCCCCCCGTTTCAAACCTGATTTGGTTTTTGGCTCATAACTTGAGCTTCGGACCTCCGAATGACGAACTGTCTGCGGCAACGCGATCCTTGGATCGCGACGGTCGTTTCGTTATATCGCACTCAAGGTTTCGGGTTACTTTGAGTTCGGCCGGGTTGGTTCGTTCACGAAACCAACCGGGCCTTCGGAGCGGAAACACTCATATCTTGAGCCACGAACGTCCGATTGACGCGCCGTCAGTCGCGTTGTGTTCCTCTTAGTGAATCGGATCTTTTGGCATACTCCGCCCGAGGTTTGGACGCAGGTGGAGTACGGTCGGGTTGGTTTTTCCTTAAAAACCAACCGGGCCCCGGAGACGAAAATGCCAGTAACTCACAGACCGGGCGTCCGATTGACGCGCCGTCTGTTTCGTTGACTTCCTCTTGATGAGACGGAACTTTTGACATACTCCGCCCGAGTTTTGGATACAGTCGGAGTATGGCCGGGTTGGATTGTACCCGAAATCCAACCGGGCCCCTGGAACGGGAAAGCTGATATCTTTCAGACAGGACGTCCGCTTGACGAGCCGTCAGCAGCGTTGGTGGTTACGTTGAGTAACGGTCCCTTTGAGTTTACCCTATGGGAGTTCGGGGTACAGTTGAGATACGGCCGAGATTGGTTTCGCTCTCGAAACTAACCGGGCCCCTGGGACGAAAAGGCTAATAACTCACAGACCGGGCGTCCGATCGACGCGCCGTCTGTTGCGTTGAGACCCCTGTGACGAGACGGACTTTTGAGATACTTCTTCGTGGGACTTTGAGATACTTAGAGTATAGACCAGTAGCTCGTGGAGCGGATCCTCCCGGAGACGAGCGTGCAGAGTACGGAGACCGTGTAGCCGGCTGAGACCTGACGACTGCTTGACCGACTCGACTTGGAGTGAGTCGACTAGCCCAGTGGACGGAGCGCCCAGTAGTTGGTAGCAGACCCACGGCGGACGGAGCGCCAGGTAGTTGGCCACAAACCCGCGGTACTCGACAGGAGGAGTACCTCAGTAGGCTATCTGGGTAGCGCCCGATATTTGGCGACAGACCCTCAGCGGACGGAGCGCCAGGTAGTTGGCCGCAAACCCGCAGTACTCGACAGGAGGAGTACTTCAGCAGTCCTAGGTTAGTGAGTGGCAACCTCGGAGTCGTGACAGGACGACTGTACACTCTAGAGACGGAGCTCTTCAGCAGTTACGGTTTCGATAATGAAAATCCTGGTTTGAGCTGAGACTTTTGACCTTGTGTTTACTTCATGATTGAGATGGGTCACTTGCTAACTTTGGTATATGTATGGGCATATACCCGGGTAGTGGTTATCCGTCGTTTTCACAATCCTTGTGTTTCCTCATGACTGAGATGGGTTACTTGATAACTTAAGTATATGTATGGGCATATACCTAAGTAGAGTTTATCTGTTGTGATCTTCTTGTGGTTATCCTTGTTGGTTTTAGTGAGACCTTGAGGGTCTCGGGGTCCCTACTGAGTATCGTTATACTCACCCCTGCACGGGCTATGCCCGCACCTTGTTGTGTTGGTTGCAGACGACGGCCAGTACTGGCAGAGGCCGAGTGTTCGAGGACTGGACGGTACCTGGAGGTGGACTATACGACGAGGCGGTACCCAGAGGCAGACCACTGGGCGGGATACACTCGGAGCAGACGGCGGGACCCGAGGAGCAGAGGAGCTATCTGTACCCACCCTTCAGGTGGGATTTCCAGTGGACAGCTCGGCGTAGCAGCTTTACTTTTCAGTTGCTGTTTTTCCTTTTTGAGTTGTACTTTACAGTTGGGCTTGTATTTCCGGCCCCTTTTACTTTTCAGCTCTTCTTTTTGTACTTAGTGTTTTACTTCCGCTTGTACTCTGTGGTGCTTGTTTTCTTTATAAAGGCAATGCCTTCCCAGTTATCGGGATTTTACGCCTTTGGTGCTAGTCGCCAACCCCTGGCCTATGGAAGGCGGGCTTGGGGTAGTCACGGCACGGGCCCCGAGGACGGGTCGTGACAAATTGGTATCAGAGGTGGTCGGTTCTACCGCAGACTCTGATCTTTCTTTTCTGTGAAGCAATAGTGTTAAGGGTACCGAGTGTGGTTTTCAGTCCAGGGAGTCCAGTGTTGGTGCGGGCGGCCGACGTATCCATACACCAGGACCCTGACAACTGATTTCCGACTTTGTGCACGAAAACACTGATTGCGTGTATGTTTTCAAAAGTTTTTCCCCTTAAAACAGCTCAAACCAGGTCAGCTCACCAGGTATAATCGTTTGATCGTGTTACGTTGTTTCTTTCAGGATGTCTTTTCTCAGACGACCAGCTAGAGCCCGGAGGGATGTGCGTGCTGACAGTTTGTCGAGCGACGAGGCTTCGGTACAGGGCCCTCTTGCAGTTGAGGCACCAGCGGTACTACCATACGTTGGGCCACCGATGCCACCAGCCCCAGCAGTAGGCGATGCACGACGCTTGAGCGCGCTGCACGAGTTCCAGCGCCAGAGGCCACCTAGGTTCCGGGGAGAGACGGACCCGCAGGCGGCTGAGGTTTGGCTGGAGGCTGTGGTGAGAGTCTTCAGGCTAGTGGGGACGCCGGCAGACTTCATGGTGATCTTTGCTACCAGCCTCCTTCAGGCAGCAGCAGGTAGGTGGTGGAGCCACTTGTTTCAGTTTTGCGATGAGATGAACTTCGCATGGGAAGACTTCGAGACCTTCTTCAGGGTGGAGTTTGTGCCAGTATCTCTACACCCCGAGCGTGTACAGGAGATTCTGCCTATGCCGCGTGTTTTTCGATCAGAAGCCGAGTCATCTGTGGGCAGTAGACAGATGATGCAGAGGTCCAGGAGGACCAGACCAGCAGTTGGGCGATCTCGGGTTTTAGGACCAGTGGTGCAGGGCACCCGGAGTGGGAACAGAGCTATCCGTGCAAGGAGCAGGTTGTGTTACTCATGCCGCGGAAAGGGTCACCTAGCACGTGACTGTCCGACTCCTCGATCCGCAGGCTTGGAGGGAGCCACCAAGGTTGAGGCAGCGACAAATGCTTGAGCAACAGTAAAGTAGGTGGGCAGGAGTGGAACTAGTGGATACGTCCTTTGTACTTCTAGTTCCATGTTGATGTTGCTTTTGTGTAGGGTCTTTTATTATGAGATGCAATAATAAAAGACGCATCCTTTGTGATGTTTTCATTCCTGTCCTCTTTTGTGATGTTACTAAGAGGTTCCAGTTGACTGTTGACTTGACCCTCACTTGTGAGACATCTACTGGAGGAGACCAGTTACCACACACTGATGCCGACAGTGTGACTCAACCCTTGGAGGCGAGAGTAACGGTTGGATCTCTTAGTAGTAGCGTCGAGGCCTTACGACGTCATCCTTGGTATGGATTAATATCATCCATGTTAGGATTGACTGTTTTAGGCAAAGAATGTGGTTCATCCAGGGGATGAGACCAGATTTCTCTTTTCGGCAAAGAAGAAATCTTGCAGCTCTTGTGGGACCAGAGATGGTCCGGGCCACGTCAAAAGAGGTCCATGTCATCCAGGAGCGGGTCCTACATGGACGATCGATTCCTCTTGTGCGCAACAGATGGCGGCACGGGAATCTCCAGGAGAGCACATGGGAGCGGGAGGCTCAGATGCGTGCTCAGTATCCTCTTTTTGTTTCCCTAGTTTTTGATGTAGCTTTACGGGGACGTAAAGCCCTGAGGTGGGAGTAATGTAAAGACCCGTAAAATTCAAGGAAAATTTTTTCTTAATTTTCTTTAGAATTTTACAAGAGCGCGGTTTCAGACGGCACCTGATTCCGAGGCCCGGAGTGCCCGGAATTAGTTTCCGAAGTTTGGCTCGGGTACGTTCAGTGAACGAACGAGCGGGAATTCCTAACTTTTGATCCGGTGCTCGGATTTGAAATCCGAGGGCACCGATGAACTCGCAGCGCCGATATTCGCTTAATGAGACCTTTTCGGGAGTTGCGTTTGTTGCGGGTTGAAAGTTACGTTTTGGGGTTTTTCAGTTAAGTTAAATAAAATTTGTGCAAAACAAATTTTATTTTAACTTATTTTAAAAACCTACCAAAGGAGGTTAGAAGTGGGACCCACACCCACTTAACCTCCCTTGGGAGGATTAAGTGTGGTGGGGCCCACACGAACCCCTTTTCTTTTCAAATTCTCTCAACGTACCTAACCCCTAATTAATTGGCTTAGGTTACTCTTATTTAATTTTGGGGGTAAACTCTTTTGAATTTCAAACTTTTGAAATCCTTTTGAGTTATGTGTTAATAAAATAAGTGGTATTCTTATTTTATTTAGAGTTCTTTGTTTGTCTTTGGAGAGCTTTCTCATCTTCAAGCTCTGACGAAGAACGAAGAACGAAGAACGCTCAAACTCCGACGAAGAACGACGCCTCTCTTCTTCGTCCTCGGTGTCAACGAGAGGGAACGCCGCTTCCTCCTCGGACCTTCTTCGTCGGCAAACGAAGATCCGCCAACGTCGTGTCTCTTCGGGCTTAGCACTTCGTCAACGGATTTGACGAGCAACGACCACGACACCCCGACCTTCGCGACGCCGTCTTCCGCGGAGCGTAGCCGAACCTTTGAATCTTAAACCCGAGGTAGGGGTTGTTGGTTCATTATTTCTTTATTCTTTTCCTTGAACGTGGATCTCGCATGTCTAACTTGATGCTTGATTGTTTAAGTTGCGTTATTAATTTAACGAGAGGGGGCCGGACCGCACGAACACGGCCGAACCCCCCTCCAACGTTCATGTTTATTCATGCGGGTGGAAGCAAGCAGCGTGGTGCCGTCGCACCACGCGGATGATCGTACAATTAATTTACGTGGCGCCGTCGCGCCACGCCGAGGGAAAATCTTCAAGAACGCGACGCCGTCGCGCCGCGTTGAAAAGAATCGAAGCACGGCGAAGGGGCGCGGTGCCGACGCACCGCGCCGGATGACGAACGCCGCGGCCGGTTCCGGGCCGCGGCGGGACGAGAAGACCGCGGTCGGTTCCGGGCCGTGGCGGGACGAGGAGACCGCGGCCGGTTCCGGGCCGCGGCGGAAGGGAAGACCGGCGGCCGGGCCGCCGGCGTCGGAAGCCGAAGAACGGGACCGGAAATTCCGGTCCCGTTTGAGAAAACCGGCCGGCAAGCTGGCCGGCCGGATGTCTTAAAAACCGGGGGAATTAATCCCCCGACCATCCATTAAAACCCCCCTCTTAATGAGGGGGGCGGTTCTTGAGGGAAGGGGGCAGCCGCCCCCTTTGGTTCGGCGCCAGCAGGCCCCCCACGTGAGGGGGGGGGGGGGGGTTTGAAGAAACCGGCGCGGCCTTGTGCCGCGCCACCTTGAAGAAACCGCGGGGCTTAGCCCCCGCGTGACCCGCGAGCGCCGCGGCCCGCCGCCGCCCCGCGGCCCGCCACCGCCGCCACGCGGCCCGCCGCCGCCGCCACGCGGCACGCCGCCGCCGCCGCCACGCGGCACGCCGCCGCCGCCACGCGGCCCGCCGCCGCCGCCGCCACGCGGCCCGCCGCCGCGCCGCCACCGCCGCGCCGCCGTCGCCGCCGCCGCCGGCCGCCGCGCCGCCGCCGCGCCGCCCCCGGGGGGGGGGGGGGGGGGGGGGTCGGGCCGGGTCGGCCCGGACCCGGACCCCCCCGTTTCGAACCTGATTTGGTTTTTGGCTCATAACTTGAGCTTCGGACCTCCGAATGACGAACCGTCTGCGGCAACGCGATCCTTGGATCGAGACGGTCGTTTCGTTATATCGCACTCAAGGTTTCAGGTTACTTTGAGTTCGGCCGGGTTGGTTCGTTCACGAAACCAACCGGGCCTTCGGAGCGGAAACGCTCATATCTTGAGCCACGAACGTCCGATTGACGCGCCGTCAGTCGCGTTGTGTTCCTCTTAGTGAATCGGATCTTTTGGCATACTCCGCCCGAGGTTTGGACGCAGGTGGAGTACGGTCGGGTTGGTTTTTCCTTAAAAACCAACCGGGCCCCGGAGACGAAAATGCCAGTAACTCACAGACCGGGCGTCCGATTGACGCGCCGTCTGTTTCGTTGACTTCCTCTTGATGAGACGGAACTTTTGACATACTCCGCCCGAGTTTTGGATACAGTCGGAGTATGGCCGGGTTGGATTGTACCCGAAATCCAACCGGGCCCCTGGAACGGGAAAGCTGATATCATTCAGACAGGACGTCCGCTTGACGAGCCGTCAGCAGCGTTGGTGGTTACGTTGAGTAACGTTCCCTTTGAGTTTACCCTATGGGAGTTCGGGGTACAGTTGAGATACGGCCGGGATTGGTTTCGCTCTCGAAACTAACCGGGCCCCTGGGACGAAAAGGCTAATAACTCACAGACCGGGCGTCCGATCGACGCGCCGTCTGTTGCGTTGAGACCCCTGTGACGAGACGGACTTTTGAGATACTTCTTCGTGGGACTTTGAGATACTTAGAGTATCGACCAGTAGCTCGTGGAGCGGATCCTCCCGGAGACGAGCGTGCAGAGTACGGAGACCGTGTAGCCGGCTGAGACCTGACGACTGCTTGACCGACTCGACTTGGAGTGAGTCGACTAGCCCAGTGGACGGAGCGCCCAGTAGTTGGTAGCAGACCCACGGCGGACGGAGCGCCAGGTAGTTGGCCGCAAACCCGCGGTACTCGACAGGAGGAGTACCTCAGTAGGCTATCTGGGTAGCGCCCGGTATTTGGCGACAGACCCTCAGCGGACGGAGCGCCAGGTAGTTGGCCGCAAACCCGCAGTACTCGACAGGAGGAGTACTTCAGCAGTCCTAGGTTAGTGAGCGGCAGCCTCGGAGTCGTGACAGGACCACTGTACACTCTAGAGACGGAGCTCTTCAGCAGTTACGGTTTCGATAATGAAAATCCTGGTTTGAGCTGAGACTTTTGACCTTGTGTTTACTTCATGATTGAGATGGGTCACTTGCTAACTTTGGTATATGTATGGGCATATACCCGGGTAGTGGTTATCCGTCGTTTTCACAATCCTTGTGTTTCCTCATGACTGAGATGGGTTACTTGATAACTTAAGTATATGTATGGACATATACCTAAGTAGAGTTTATCTGTTGTGATCTTCTTGTGGTTATCCTTGTTGGTTTTAGTGAGACCTTGAGGGTCTCGGGGTCCCTACTGAGTATCGTTATACTCACCCCTGCACGGGCTATGCCCGCACCTTGTTGTGTTGGTTGCAGACGACGGCCAGTACTGGCAGAGGCCGAGTGTTCGAGGACTGGACGATACCTGGAGGTGGACTATACGACGAGGCGGTACCCAGAGGCAGACCACTGGGCGGGATACACTCGGAGCAGACGGCGGGACCCGAGGAGCAGAGGAGCTATCTGTACCCACCCTTCAGGTGGGATTTCCAGTGGACAGATCGGCGTAGCAGCTTTACTTTTCAGTTGCTGTTTTTCCTTTTTGAGTTGTACTTTACAGTTGGGCTTGTATTTCCGGCCCCTTTTACTTTTCAGCTCTTCTTTTTGTACTTAGTGTTTTACTTCCGCTTGTACTCTGTGGTGCTTGTTTTCTTTATAAAGGCAATGCCTTCCCAGTTATCGGGATTTTACGCCTTTGGTGCTAGTCGCCAACCCCTGGCCTATGGAAGGCGGGCTTGGGGTAGTCACGGCACGGGCCCCGAGGACGGGTCGTGACAAAGTTCTCTATTTGGGTACTTATAGCTCCCCTTCATAGCCTAAACTTTAGCTATATGAAGCACTAACAAAATGGAATTGCTTTGTCTAACCATATAATCCCATGAATAAGCTAATGAAAATAACTTTCATAAATTAAAATGATAGGTAATTTTTGTTTATGAAACTATGTGATCAATTGATCAGTGTATTCAATATTATTTTCACAAATCATCATATATTGTATTAAATATATATGTTTCATCCATGATGGAGCCTTTGGGCTATGTGGGAGGAAGTATAGTGATTCCCCCACCACGTTCATCCCCTTTCGATTCCAGACAGAAGGGGGAGAAGCCAAGAAAAAAGAGGCAAAAAAACATGAAATTATCTATTTAAGTATTTTTCTAACCAAACTTTTGTCGTTTTGATTTCAATTAATTGGATTTTCTTGAAATTCAGTTCTTTGAGAAGTTATAGGTGATGGATGGAAGGGAAACACAAAAACATCAACCTCGACCAAACCCGATGGTCCATTTCATATAACCTTATATGGTTTCTTTGATAAGTTCAGCCTTTTAAAGAAAAAAATTACTCAAACCTTGCTATTTCTATGTTTTTTATACAACCCTTAAAAAATTTCATATCAACCAAGAGGTTTTTACTTTAAATATAGTTCATTCATATACTGGAGCAGAAGGCCAAACAAAATTCTAAGAAACTACAGATACCACCAAACCTAGAAGATGGTTCTTTATAACCATATCATGATGGTTTCTTTGAGATGATTTATTTTTTTAAATGCCTCCTACCTCTGAAATTAAGGATAAATTAGATAGTGGGTTGAATAAGCTTTTACACTATTTTGGATTGAAACAAAAACTAGTAGATATTCATGAAAACCAAATCCACCCACAAACTAATCAAATGGAGAAGGTCACCCACTACAAGAAAACTACCTCTTACCGGCAGTTTAAACCGCTGCTATATGGTTTCGCGGCGGTTTATAGAAACCGCCGCGAAACGGGGATTCAGCAATCTATTAGCAGTGGTTTTATGCATTTCGCGGCGGTCAAAGAAAAGTTTCTTAGTACCTCATTTCGCGGCGGTTTTTGGTAAATTTAGTGGCAGTTTTACGGGCTATTTAATTAGCAGCGGCTATAATCGCCGCGAAATTCAGGCGTGTCATGTGCCTGCTTAACGGCGATTAAAACCGCCGCTAATTCCAGCGTGATTTCTCGGCGGTTTTAACTGCCGCTAAGTTTATTTACGAATACAATTAGCGGCATTCTAAACCGCCACTAAATGTATAAGTGGTAAAACATTAGCGGCGGTGAAAACCGCATCGAAATGATGACCCGAAAAAATAGCATTTCTACTTATACTGCACCACTGCCCTGGAAAACAAACCAAACAAGAAACCATTTATAAATAATAAAAAATTCATGGTTTTAATCACACCCAACACAAGTACTAAAACCATTCATGGTTTTAATCACACCCAAAAAAACTATCAAAGAAGAGAAGGTTTGGTGTTACACCCAACATATATACATGAATATAACAATGGTTAACATTACACCCAACCCATATAATAAATAATAAAAATAGTTGGAATTACATTCAACCCTTGTAACTAACAAGAACACTAGTTTTAATTGCACCCAACCCATATAAGAAGTGATAAGAATATTTGGAATTATGCCCAATCTATGTAAAAACCAAGATAAATTTGTCAGAATCATGTATAACCTACATAACCACAAAAATTTGGTTGGAATCACACCCAACCCATATACCAATAAGAATGATAGTTGGCATCTTATACAACTTATTATAAAATGTTCAACATGGTTAAAAAATAGCCAAACTATATAGGATTCCAAAGAAATGGTTATCATTATGCCAAACCTAATTAACAATATAGAAACATCATTGGAATGAAACCCAACTAAAGGACCAAGTAATAACAAGAATTTAATTACACCCAACCAAAAATATACATCATTTTACTAAAGTCACTCTTACTTGGATAAGATCTCCACTATCAATTAGGTTATATATAATTCACCATCATTGAGTAATTTCTTTAAATAACTTTTAAGATATTATCATTTCACATTAATACATACCCCTCTTGGTTATCATTCCAAGTTCCACCACCAATTTAAATTTAATTCATGGATGTACATGATTAATAATTATAAACTAGAGTACCTTACACAGCCCTAAAAAACCATTCCTGAATCTCATGTATGAGGAAATCTAATTTTGTTCCATCCTGATCCATTGTTACCTTCCCTTCTACACTTGTGCATTAAACAACACATACAACATATATATAATGAGGAGAAAATTTATGCACCACCTACTCAATATTCATAAACAACCTTTCATTTAATGTTGATGAAAAAGTTGATCCAATTCAATAAGAATACCTAAAGCATAAAAAATACCTAAAATTATGGATTTAGAATGAAACACAAGACAACATCAAATGAAAAAAGAGATTGGGGGTCACATGGATTTATACTTATAGTTTATGAGATGATCAAAATTGAAAATATTTGATTCCATAAAGGATTAAAGTGTATGGATCAAAATGTGCCAAATAAGAGAGGGGAGGGATCACTACTAGTCGTTTGTCCTATAAGGAGGAGGAACGAGGATTAAATGGGTTGATGTTCAGTCAGAATAAGAACCTTTGAAACACCATTGTTATAAAATACTTTGTATCGATGATTGACATTATGGTTCCAGGAAATAAGGTCTCTCTAGTCTACCACATAAGAAGACATTTGAGAAATAGAGGACATATTTAAGGAGAATAGAGAATATATTAGAAGATATGTAACCATTAAGAGAGAATAAGTTGTGCTAATCAAACAAAATAAGTGCATAACATGGAAAACATTACGTAGACCACATGATCCATTCTAGGTCACGAAAATCACATAACCCATAAAACATCTTTTGATCACATGATTTTTCTTAATACATATAATCATGTTACCATGTGAAGGTCATATGAATCACATAAATATTAGTAGATCCTGAAAAAAATCCTCATGAGACAACTGAATCACATAAGATAGACTAATGGCCAAGGGTGTGCATCAAAGTTCAAATAAATTACCATTGATTAGTTCATGGATTGATTAAGTGAGATATTTAGACAAGGTGATCACACAAAGAGGTCAAGTGACATGATCACATGATTAGGTCTCTTGTATGGTTCTTGTGATGAGGTCATGCAAAGTTTTCTTGTAAAACAATTGCACGAGAGAGGAGGTTTTGAGAGCTATGGAGCTTCATGTCACCGGTCAATTGACCAGCCTCTCACCACCTATTTATACGAAACCTCAAGGAATATGAATGGACTTATAGAAGTCCAAAATATGTTTTGAATTCCAACCAGAGAAAGCATAAGAGACTCA
This sequence comes from Viscum album, assembly GCA_963277665.1. Taxonomy (NCBI): domain Eukaryota; kingdom Viridiplantae; phylum Streptophyta; class Magnoliopsida; order Santalales; family Viscaceae; genus Viscum; species Viscum album. The sequence goes on along the minus strand of OY728162.1, from coordinate 957,858,793 downwards.
TGAAGTCATTTTCTACCTCATAACTGAGTCCTTGTTCCTTCGAACATCACTTTTGTGGGGGGGGGCATTTTTTGACGCTAGCCAAATGAGCATTGTATATTTTAGGAACAAAGAAATACCCAAATCATAGGTATTAATATATACCCAAAGGAAATAAAATTATAGCATGTATACATATAGATTAATCACCTAGGTCACAAAGACCATGTGAACTTCAATGAGGCTCATGATCACATGACCCTAGGAACATCATTCAAAGGGGTTATGCAATTCATGTGATCTGTTCCTGATCATGTGAAGCCCCATCAAATAGCCCAATTAATCATGTAAAACCCCTCTGATTATTCTTTTTTATCATATAACATGTCATCTAACAATCTACCAATATGTTCATAAAATAAAAGTTAGAAAAGAGGGAAGCTTCATGGGAAGGGAGTTGCATTGGTTTTCATTTGTTGTGGTTACGTGCCTCCTAAAAACTACTAATGATCATGAAAATAACCTCAGAAAACCATCTTGATCTAGTGATATCCATTAAACATGGCTGTTTGGACATGCAACACCCTAATGAGTCCAATTCCCAATGCTGAATTTACAACAGAAACATCAAAGAGCCTATTACCATAGATCATATAACCAATGAAACAAACACATCATTCTGTTTACCACCTGAGGTTATTGTGATCATTCAAGGTTAGCCACTGAAGCTCCTCCAAGAAAAATGGGTTTTTAAAGGTTCCATACACCACACATGTTATATATACAATCCAACCTTTCCCATATTTGTTCAACACATCAACAATACTACTCATGGTCCGATGATGCATCATCACCCTCTCCACCTCCATCTCCTACAGCCACCTGTAAGAACATTATATTGAAAATTAAATATTGTTGCATATTTATAATTAAACTTAAAACCAACAAAAGTTTGAAAACTAAATGATTTTGATTTTTTGTGATTTACCTGCTCACCACCACTCGGTGCACTACCACTGGGGGCATATATGCTCATCTGCTGATATAAATCAGTCAACACTTTCTGCATAGCGGATATCTGAGCCCCTTGGTCTTCAACTGTGGCTCATAGCGAAGAAATCACCCTCTGAGCATCTTCAGGTATGGTCTGACTATAACCAAGAGTAGATGCGGCTGGAATCCCTGATGGCCTCCTAAAGACCTCAGATGGTACGGGTCCCAAACCCATCCTTCCCACTCTACCAGGATGATCCTTCCCAAGGACTTGAGCAACCGGGTCATCCTGGGAGACTGAGTAGGACTGCTGAGGATTGGCATCCCATATTTCATTAATTTTTACCTATAAATCAAATATCAATACATATTAACACAGTAAAAACTGATAATAAGTTATTATAATAAAAATTTGACTTCATACCCCAACTTCTTTGGTAGCCTCATTAACAAAAGAGCCATCTGATTTTCTGTGAACATCCAACCACAGTTCAGTCCGGGAGGCTTCGTGCCCTAAACTCTATGACTGCATTAAGAAAATATAAATAAAAAATTCAATATATTAAATAGATAATATTGTATTATAAATATTTAAACTATTTAAAATATTACCAATGACATTCAGCTTCTAGAAAAGCTTTTTGAGCCTGCCATGTGAGGGATGACTTGCTTCGCCCTGTTTGATGCATTCTGTCGTGAGAGATCCTGAAATAAATAAAATGCAATTTAACAGTAATGTATCCAATGTCATTTCCTCTTAATAAACATGTATTAATGTAAAATTATGATAATATAATAATATATATTTCAATACCATCCGCTTCTCATCACGATGCCTGTCAAAAAAAACTTTCCACTGCTCTTTCGGTACCCCACTGGGTAGCTTGTCATACATTTGTTCCAAGGTCAACGAAGTATCGTTGACATCACACCACAATCTCTATTTTAAATCATTCCATTTTTTTACCAAGATTTGTTAAAGTCCACTTCTGTGCTATCACATCAGTAACTGTGAAGTGGAAGAACATCTGTATACAGAAATTCATTTTGAACATATTCGTAACATGCCATTAAATTACACCATAATTTAATAAAATTACCTTTATTTGAGAATCTAAAACATCATTTTTACAGTTTGGAGGAATATGTCTCCAATCATCATATGAAATTTGAAGGGAAATGGGCTCCGCTGCCAACTGACCTATAATCTAGCCAAGTAACCCTGCGACATCATCTGTAGGGACTCCATAAGAATGAAATGGCACAAATATCTTTTCTCCATTAAAGTTCCAAACATCTGAGCTTTTTAAGTGTTTCTCCACAGTTTCATTTTTGTCATCTTCAATGAGCAATCAATTAGTAGAAACAAAATGAAATAAATTTATTAAATTAAAATTTATACCTATGACTGTGACCCTCCAGTATGTCCGGGATGAACTGGAAGGGGTCTGTCGCCGCCCAACTGATGAGGCACCTGTAGGGGGAGTCGACGACTCATCCTCTAATGGGAGACCCTCTGATGGTGTGAGAGATCGTGCGGGGGGAGATGGTGAGGGGGTGTAGGCAGCTGGTGCCTCAGATGTCGTGGGGAGTGACCCAGATAGAACGGAATCCGTCACAGAACTAAAAGAAATGGTATACCGCTTCCTCCTTGGCATTCCTGTCATTTAATAAAATAAAATTAAGTTCAGAATATATATTTCAAAAAAATTATGCAGAAAAAAAATTAAAAATGATAATAGATGCCCAATAATAACAAAAAAAATATATATAACAATGATAATGAATGACTGCAGAAATGAAACAAGTGGTTGCTGCATGAATGAATAATTGTACATACAATCATTTTCCCCTTCAATCATGTCGGTTTCCTGCTCCATTGCTTCATCCACTTCATTCATCCTTGCAAGACTAATATTTTCAATATCATTATGGACAAATAATTCTGCTTCCTGTTGTTGATGACATTCAATTTCAGAGGTCAAATCTTCCACTTCATCACCCATTCATACAAATATATTTGTATTACGTGAGTAACTACACTCCATCCTTCATCCACAACATCATTCACATAATATACCATTTTTACTTGCGACACAAAGATATATGGATCATGCATTTCACGATCACCAACATCCATTAAGGGAGAAAAGTTCACAGAAGTAAATTGAAATGAATCTATTTTAACACCTCTAATAATATCGACCCATTTGCATTTGAATAAAACAACAGAAAAATTTCCATGGTAGTTTAATTCAATAATATCATGCAGCTTTTCATAGTATCCAACTTCAGAAAACGTAAATATACCACTATTCTGTGTTTTCAAACCCACTTCTCGATCGACTGTACGAAATCTAAAGCCATTCACATTATAAGCGTCGAACTTTCTAACTTTGTTTATAGGACCTCTAGCAAGAAACTTCAAATCTTATGACAAGTCTGCTCGAGTATCAGTAGTCATGATCTGAAAAAAGAAATATAATTTAATATATTTACAAATTGTATGTGTCAAACTAATATTTATATTTATTGAAATATTTATGAACTTACATGTCGTGAAAACCATTCTACAAGCTGTTTATTCACAGCTTTCGTTATATCTTTATCATTTTGTGTTCGGCCTCTCATTAGTCTCTTTGTTTGTATCCTCAACTCTTCAATAAATGGATCTGCAATTTCACTATTCAGCAGCACATATCTATGTGCCTCTAATAATTCCAATTCTGTCAGTGTCACATTTGAGGTCCTCCCAACTGATCATCCAATAGCAGGAAATATTTTTGATTTCTGATGCATTTGAGATTGAGTTGATGTGTCGTCACCACGTCCAACTCAATTAAATATTGTCTCAATATCATCTAAATACCTGGAACAAAAGGTAAGACATTCCTCAGCCAAATAGCCTTCAGCAATAGAGCCTTCTGGTTGAGCTTTATTTCTCACATATGATTTCAAATGACCAAGATATCTATGAAATAAAATAATAATATTATTCATTTATCTAAATGTCAAAAATTGTTTACTTAACTAGAAAACATATAAATAGAATACCTCTCAATTGGATACATCCATCGATAATGAACGGGGCCTCCTAATTTAGCTTCTTCAACCAAATGCACAGTTAAATGCATCATGATAGTAAAAAACGATGGAGGAAAGATCATATCCATTGCACAAAGAGTCAATACAAACCTCTCATGGAGGTTGTCAAGCTGAAATGGATGTATAACCTTCTCACATAATTTCTTGAAAAATGTGCATAATTGGAGTACAACAGCAGTAACTTTTTCAGGTAATAATGTACGCAATTCCAATGGTAGTAACTGCTGTAACAAAATATGTGAATCGTGACTTTTCAATCCATGTAACTTACGATTCGTCAAGTCAACACACCTCGAGATGTTACTCGAATACCCATCAGATACCTTCACATTCTTTAAAATTCGAAGGAACTTATATTTATCCCTATTTTTCATTGCGAAAATGGCCGGAGCATACTTTTCATTCTCATCTGGCCCGATATCGCGTTTTATGTTCATTACTTGTAAGTCTTTGCGAGCATTAAGACGATCCTTCGAATTTCCATGCTCATTAAGTAATGTGAAAATCAAATTATCACAGACATTATTCTCAATATGCATCACATCAAGATTTTGGCGCAACAAATTAAATTCCCAATACGAAATTTTGAAGAATATACTTTTTTTCTTCCATTGTTGCGTTCTGATTTCACTTGACGATGTACTTCGGACCTGTTTTCCGCTATCATTCAAATGATGAACCTTCCCAAATTCTGTTTCAACATTTTCAAGCTGTGTTAATATTTCAGAACTGGTTAACAACTTTGGAGTTGGTATACGATCAATGAAACAATTAAATTTTTATTTGTTCAGCCGAAATCTATGAGATGCATCGAGAAATCTTCGATGGCATAAGAAGCACCATTTTCTACTGTGAGGTAGCCGTTTGTGCTCAAAATCAAAGTTACAAACGGGACAAGCCAAACCTGTATAAGTTTTCCAACCAGATATATTCCCAAGCCCAGGAAAGTCACTAATGGTCCACAGTAAAGCAGCATGCATTTTGAACATTGTTTTAGAAGAAACATCAAATGTTTCAACACCGTTACTCCATAACTCTTGCAATTCTTCAATCAAATTCTGCAAGTATACATCAATATCATTTCCAGGCATTTGTTTTCCAGGAATAATCATTGAAATGATAAAATATGATTGTTTCATACACATCCATGGAGGCAGATTATAAGGGATCAAAACAACTGGCCAAATGCTATAACTTGTACTCAAAGTCCCAAATGGGTTGAATCCATCGGCAGCCAATCCCAATCAAACATTCCTAGGATTAGCTTAGAAATATGGATGTAATGAATCAAATGTCTTCCATGATTGAGAATCTCGTGAATGTCTCATTAACCCATCATTTTTATTATCTACAGAATTCCACTTCATGTGTTCGCCGGTTTTTGATGACATGAATAATCTTTGCAATCGAGGATTCAAGGGAAAGTAACGCAAAATCTTTGTTGGTGTGCTCTTTTTCTTCTTCTTCTCTATGAAATTATGTTCATTCAGACTTCGAACATCACCCTTTTCCTACCATCTAGAAGAAGAACATTTCCTGCAATTCTGTTTACTTGAATCCGCTCCCCAATAAAGCATACAATCATTGGGACACGCATGTATTTTTGTATAATTCAGACCAAGCTTGTTAACAACTTTTTTCATATCATAAAAAGATTCTGGGATTTTTTCTTTAGGAAATGAATCACGTATCAATTCCAATATCCTGGACATTGCCTTATTTGTAATTCCACAAAGACATTTGATGTCATACAACTTCACCAGAAATGAATGTTTTTAATATTTCAAACACCCACAATACAACTCTTGATTTCCATCGTCAACTAAATCATGAAACACATATTCCTCAGTGAAGTTTTATCTTACATTTGGCTCCACAAAATCAAGAGGAGGATCCAATGATATGTGACAATCTTGATCTGCCTGGGTTACAGTCTCAATAACATCACTTGTCATGTTGAAATTTGTAGCACCCTCTTCTGGTTGTTCTGATATGTTTTGATGCTGATAGTGGTGCCTTGCAGTGCCGAATGCATCATTTATTAGGTTTTTCATTTCATTTTCCATTGTCGATGAACTTGGGACCTCATTCTGCGGATTAACATCAGTGCTCAATCTTTCTCTAACGTACGATTCTCCATTCCAAATCCAACACAAATATTGACCAGGGAATTTCTTCAGTATTAAATGTTCATAAACCTAATCTCTCTTCAACCATGTTCTAAATTTACATTTAGGACATGGACATTTTATTCTCCCATCAACGGATCGATTAGAAATCAAAAAATCTAAAAACTCATTCAAACCCTCAACATACTGAGGTGTGTTCCTCGGTAATGTGATCCAACTTTTATCCATGTATATCAAAATGTGCCTACACAAAATATACGATAGTGTATGATTGCAGAATCATAATATAATAAAGATAAAAAATTGATCATAAACTATGCATAATATAATAAATATGATTCATTGATCACATTTACCACTTACTTAGCATGCCCAGACAAACCAAACAAGTCTGGTCCCTAGGAGACAGCGTGAACACCTCATTGAGGAGTAGTAAGAATACCGGGTTACACAATTATCATAACACTGTCAATCACACATTTATGTTGCCTCAAACAATTTGTATCCCCACTACATTAATGAGATACATTGGTCCACTCAGATTACGTCCACACCCTCACAAAAAATACTACAATTTTCCTAAACATCTCATATACTCAGGTGCTTGGTCATCTCAATTAAATTTTTTATTTTATTTTCCATATCTAGAAATGGGATACCAGTCGGTATTTATAAAATCCATCCAAAATCACTAATATAGAATACCAATGCATGGGTTCCCATTTCTAGAGTTTCCCCTCATTGGATTATGTTTAATAATCATTACCTTCACTTATCAATATTATAGATCAATAAAAATAATATGGAATATTTTTTTACCATATTTAGTTTCATAATTTGAAAAATGTTGTTGATACTTGTTTATAATCCAATGAATATTCTCCTCACTAGATCCAACATAGTGATAACACATTATGATAATTACCCCACTTAATTTCAATGTTTTTTCATCTATTAACCATTTATTTAGTCATGATTACCTATTCTTCAAAGATGGACAAGGATTATTTAATTCATTAAAAAGATGTGTTTTATTTTTTTGGTCTTTATCAACATTACTATAAATTATTATCTTTTCATTAAATATAATCAAGTACCTTTTATTTATATAATAATCATATGGTTCAAGTGATCTTTTATTTTGAGTGATGATACTTTTTTTAAAAGAATTAAATGGTTCTGTCCCATTTATCCTCATAAACCAAAGAAAAATATTCATATATCTATTATCCATATACATAACATGGTTGTACCTTCCATGAGTTCCTTATGAGGGTGTCGTTGAGTTGGATACATAGAACACGATTCGTTGATGAAGGAGTAGTGAACTCATATTTTTCCATGGATTACATCTTTTACATGACTTATTGAGGACACAAATTATTTATAGTGGGGAGTTTGTAAGATCCTATTACTGATCTATCAGGTATTTTTTTATCCTCTTCATGGTTTTCCTTTTTTCCATTGTCTGTAAAGGACTAGGACTGAATTGGTAAGATACCTAAAATGAAGAAGTTAGATATTTTTTGTACTTTCATCATTAACCAACTTTTTCTACATGATTCAAAAGTCTTTCACACTGTATAACTAGGTTACACACCATGTAACTATTACTAGATACAAGTCATGAAAGGGTATTCATGCTGTGAAAGTTTACACCTCGGGAAGAGTGGTTTCACATCGTAAATTTTAAAATAATGGATTTTTAATTCGAGGTGAAGGATTTTTCAACATACTAGAACACCATGGATTTCACAGCAGGTAATAGTATTACACATCATCAAATGGCCCTCGTGTAGTTTTTAAAATAGGCGAGTGGCTATTTTGGTTTCAGTTCATTTCTCCAGGACCTTGGATCCCTACTAGAGATCTTCTTGGGTTATTTTGGGAGACTATGCTCTATCTAGATTGATCCATTCAACATTGGATCTTTTATTATATTCGTGGTGCATCTCTCCGGGTAAGAAATATTTCTGATTCTTCATTTATCTTGATAATGGTGGAAACCTAGGGTAAAATTATCAGATCTGGTGGCCTAAGTTTTTCAATCTTTGTGTATTCTTCTAGATCCTTTGAGAGATCTCATTATGGAGGCCATTACTTGGTTAGTTGTGGTGCGGTGGATGTCTGTTCTTGAGGTATTTGGTGTTTTCCCTTTCCACCAACCCCTTCTTTTCTAATTTATATCAATATTAATGTTTTTATTATATTCTAGGGCCTTCGTTTTCATCATTGGGTTTTCATTGTTGGTGGATCCCATTACGGGAATGTGTGACTTGAGCTTTGAGGTAGGTGGTTGCATCTCTAGCCTATGATAATTATCCTAATTTCTCTTAGTTTATAAGTTGATTTATCAAATTGGAATGACTATTTTCATTTGTTTAAAAAGGGGTTTTTGAGAGAAATGTTTTTCCATGATTTTAGATAAATGAAAATGAAATGGGTACTTTTAAAATATTGAAATTGATTTGTGAAAATGAGAACATAGGTTACCTTGGGTACTTAGGTTGAAGGTTTATCTTGATTCCATCGTCCATGTTTTGTGATTATTATGAGGTTTTCTCATGGGTATTTCCTTGGTTTCCTAGTCCCATTGTTCTAGTGGACAACTTAGCATTTTCAGGGGGGGTTTACTCACGAGGTATTCCTCTTCTTCCTAGGCATGTGTTATAGGAATTGGATTGTGCACATGATTTATTATGGTATAAGTATTCTTCTAGTCTAAACTATAGTGTTCCTTGGTACTTATGCCTCTACTGCTTATTTTATTTTGTACTGATTGGATTTCTGAGTTATAATTGATATACATTATATACCTACTTTTGTTTAGAACTAGGAAAAATGGAAAAGTTTACCCATGTTTTCTATAAAATTTCATTACTGCTTATCATTCCATGTTATCACCCAGTAGACTCCAAGAAAAACATATCCTCATCGATCTAATAGTTATTCCAAGGTTCAAGTTTCTAAACTATTAGACTAGAAAATCCCTAATAGAGCCACTAATGATGTGATTCCTTAAGTAAACTAAATCACATCACCCCAAAAATGAAACCACACCAACCACTCTAATTGGATCATAGACAGGGTCAAAAAAAGTTGGAAGAACCCATAATATGAACACTCTAATTTCATAATAGATCTTTTTTGGAGGGGGGGAACACATCAAATAAACTAAAGCATAGACCCTTAAGTATTTGTTTCCCCAAAATCACACCACGATATCCCAAAACATCCTAAATGGAACATCACATTCTCCTATAAATTCTTTTAAAACAACAAAATTAAAAATAGAATAAAAAAACAATTATCAAAAAATGCATTTTCCAAAAATAAATTTTTCAAATAACACATGTTCTTGTAAAAGATCCAAATTGCATGCGTAAATCCTAAAACATTATCAACCATTTCTTGATACCACCTAAGATTCTCAAATATCAATATTTAATTAATGTAAAAAACATTTACTATATCAATTTCATTAAATGAAAATAGTCTGTTTTTCAAACCCCCCATGGGGTTCCAAATTCCTTTAAAACTGAATTGGTTTTTAAAAGAAAAAATTATTATAGAAAACCAATTCAAATGATTTAAAATAAGAAAAAAATCCCAATAATTTTCCAAACAACAGAAAATTAGCAAACAAATCCCAAAGGATTCCTATCAAATTAGAATGATTTTCCATAAAAAACTCATTTAAAAAACACACATTTTACACAACAATCACATCAATTATTTTCTAAATTCCTAATAAAATCAATGGTTTCAAAATATTTCATCAAAACAAGCACATTTTAAAAACAATTTACATGGAATTGATTTATAACCAAAGGAATATTTTCTAGGGAAATCTATTTTTTTTCACATAAAATGATTTTCACAGCACATCCACAAACTGAATATCAAAGAAACAAAACAATACTAAAAATTAATCCAAATATTCAAATATAACACAAGACCTACCATAACCATAATCTCTATCAAAATTTTCCATATTTCAAACCTAAGTCACCGGAGATGGAGGTCATGGGGTCACTGGATACGGAGGTCGCGGAGTCGCCAGAGGTCGCGGGGTCACCGGAGGTCGCGGGGTCGCCAGAGGTCGCAGAGTCGCCGGAGGTCGCGGGGTCGCCGGAGGTCGCGGGGTCACCGGAGGTTGCGGGTCGCCGGAGGTCGCGGGGTCGAGGGTTGCGGATCGCCGGGGGGTTAGGGAAGAAGGGAGGGTGTGGGGGTTTGGGGGAAAGATTGGGGTGGGGGTAGGGAAGGGTCGCGACTGTTTTAAAATTTTCGGGTTTCACGGTGGTTTATTAAAAACCACCGCGAAACCTTTCGGCGAAAACGTTTAGCGGCAGTTTTGTGAACCGCCGCCACAAAACAGCCGCTAAACCCGATTTTTGTTGTAGTGACCCATGAGTTTTCATTAAATTTAAAAAAGGACCTAAATAATTCTATTATAAATTTTAACTTATCAATGTTAGAAAAATATGTTTATTCAATGTGATTTTATTACTAGACATTGGTAGATCTCAATCAAAAAAACTAGGAAACAATTTTAATCCATGGAGTCCTTCTACAAAAGATTATATCTCATAGAATCTATCATAAAGAACTAATAACCCACTAAATGATTACACCGGTGGATGTAGTTCATTTCTCTTATATATTATTGGTTGGAGCTCGTCAATGGATCAAACAAATGGAACTATATCATGTGTTTGGTTGGTATATCTTCATGAATGTATTTCTCTAGCCAATTTTGAGCTTCTGTATAGTAGAAAATATATTTTCTTAGTATGAGTCTAGATTTATAAAGCTAATTTTCATTGTAATTTCAAATTTGAAGTCTCATTCACAGATTTCATGCACTAATAAAATATTTATAGCTTAATTAAAAAAAATATATATTCGTTCATCCCCACAAAAAATAAAAAAATAATTGAAGGTAGCGTTTGGAATTTATCAATCATTAGGGCATATGCTTTAAATTATTATCAAGCACAAAAGATTTTGTGAAGAATAAACCCAGAAAATCTCTTACCAAATAATTAAACATTTAACTTGGTATAATATAAATATTTTAACAAGATGACCTATAGATTATTTCCAAGGGATATCACACTCATGATAAGAATATATATATATTTTATCCTCCAATTCAAAATAATCATATTAATAACTATATAAAATTTAAATATAGACTTTAATATTTTTATAAAATAATGTAATTCAGTAATACATCTCCACACATCATATTTTTATCCTTATTAGAATAAAATTTCACTAGTAGTCAAAAAAATGTTGGAACCAACTCTGTTCATTGAAAATGTTATTGTTGGAGCTCATATTTATTTTATTGTTATAGCATTTTTACTAACATTAATGCAATTTATTTAATTTGGAATGCACATTTTAATTTTTTAACATATGTATCCAATTTTTATTCTTCCATTTCATGATTCATGTTCCATATATTTACATATATTAAATTTTTAATTTAATTAATTTCAGATTGAAAACAATATAAAAATTTGATATAATCATGTAAGAATATAATTATGTTTCTTTAAAGAAAACTACAAATTTATGATGTTTTTAACTTAATGTAGAGTAGTGACATGGTTACATGATATTCCATTTTTATTTTTCATATTTAGGTCCTATAATGTAATAATATAAATGGTAATGATATCAATCCATGTTATTGTCTATATATTTTATAATTTTTACATTCCAATATGTTTTTTTATCCAAAAAAAATATTTAGTGGGAATGAAATAATTGTATATTTTTATTAAATGAGAATTATGTGATGATTGTATATTAGTTATGTAATCATTGGTTTGTGATAAAATATGAAATTTTGGGCATAGAGATATAGATACACGAATGAAATACATGACAAACAACCTTAGTGGACCAATAACACCATTCACGAAACATGATAATAAATGTCAGTAGTTAGTTGTTTCAGTTAGGTTGAATATGAGACACCCAAATAATGATCCAATAAAATATTATGATTTGTTAAATCATGTTAAAATACCAATATTGTTGTGGTAAAAAAAATTTGGTGAGAAGAAACACGAATTTGTTAAAAATAAAATCTTGTTTAACATGCCCAATGTATTCTAGGATTGAAAAATGAATCATAGGAAGCATACATTTCATGATCTTGAAACTCTGGTAAAAAAATACAATGAAACAAAATATTTTTTGGAAAAATATAGATTATGAAATATATTAAAAATTATGTCCCTGAGAATCATATAATTTTTCCAATTTTTGAAGTATTGAGATTTTAGAAAATGAAAAGTGAAAAATAATGGAATTATATGAAAATTAATTTATTCTTTTTCAAATTTGAAATGATTTCAACATAAATTAATCCATATATACGTACATACATCAATCTATACATATTTGTTAATATGTAATGTCATAAAACAAATCATTCCTAAAATAAAGAGATTGCCCCCACTATCTTAAGTACAATAAGAGGAGAGGTGATGAAGAATCCATGTGGTTTTTTGAAGTTATAATTGTTTTCAATATATTTGTCTGATAACAAGTCAATGTAGTGCTAATTAAAGGCTGGTGTTCTTCATTAGAATTATTATTGAGAATTATTCATGTTTTGGAAAGGATTATTTGGTTTGAAGAAGTTGGTTTAAATATATCAAAATTTTAAATGTGACGATTGTAGATCCAGTCTTTAGTTCAAAAAAAAAAATAAAAAATATAAATGAACATTGTATATTACTATGATTTTATTAGTAAGAAGAATGCGCCATGAAAAATAATATTTATTTTTCATGAGGAAGATTTTCATGATGTTTATGAAATAAATTTTAGAATAGAAATTATCTAGTTGATTGGGTGTTATTAATATTTTTCAACGTAAATGAGCTGGTTGGAAATTATTATATTTTCAAATGTACACAAATTAGTACTAAAACAATTATCCAACAAATTGTTCCCTACATTGATTCGAAGATTAAGAAGATGATTCCATGCAAAAAAAAGTATTTTTCATGAGGAATATTTTCATGTTGTTTATGATATAAATTTGAGAATGGGATTTGGAAAGTTGGTGGGGAATTATTAATATTTTTCAAATTAGAAATTTTTTTTGGGAATCGATATGTTTTTCAGTGTACACAAATTGGTACATAAACAATTATCTAGAAAACGAGTCGACCCTAACCAGCATGACCTAAGGAGAGCTAGCCCGAGCCATCAAGAAGAGGACGTGTGAAATCCCAAGGTGTTTGGATAAGAATGTGCATATCATAGAACGATATCCTACAAGTAAGTGGGTACAACAGTGCACCTGCAAGAACCTGTACGATGTGGTACCAGGGAGGGAGATGAGTTTTCTTCTTGAGTGAGATGTGGGTTGTAATATAAGGAAATGAACAAGAACAAATCATTTTGTTGTGTTATTTCACTGGATTAATAGGAGTTGTCTGATCGATCATTTGTTTTATCTGGACCATTGATTTGTTAATCCATTTAAACAAAATCGGATAGTACTGTGGACACTAGATCTATTTGATAAACATTTTGAGTTTTTTGATCAGGCAAGCATCGTCGTCTTCTCCATGCTGCGATTCCATCTTCAACTTCATCCTGCAACAGAGCTCATGTTTACTGGAATTTCCATTCTATTTGGACAGTAGCTCAAGGCATGATATTTGCATCTATGTGATCTATTATATCACATATTCCCAGCTGTTGGATAAAGATAACGGGGGAGTATAGGTTCTTATAAATGTAATCAAACATAAATTTGAAGGAAAAAACAGAGAACACGTGGATTTTACATGATTTCACATGATTTTCTACATCCATGGGAGAAGTGGGCCACGTAACACCTTGACCCCAGAAGTTTAGAGTTGGTGCATTATTTTAATACATTGGCATGGTTACTGGGAATAAGAAACCTGAAGGACTGATTAGTTTATTAGTCTTGAAGAAACTAGATACATACATGGAACCCATTTTACATTTTTATGTGTAAAAAAATACGATACATAATAAAAGATAATAAAATGCATCCTTGAAAACTCAATAAATGATCTATTCTTCTTAAACAGGGGAAGGAAAAACAAATGAAAGGGGTGAGATCAAATTATTAGTAAGGGTAAGAAATATAGCGGAAGATAAAATAAACATTAGGCATGTTGAATACATACAAACATGTGCTTTTAACAAAAACCTGAACACATTATAAAAGAAATAAGAGCTGAGTAAGTAATTCTATAAATAACCATAATCATGGGTATTCTACTAGTCTAATAACCACATGAACCATATATTATATTTTTATAATGATTTAATTCTTAATTCAGGACAACATAACCATACCATCAAGGACTCATGCCAAGACAATTAATAATCATTTTGTCAAGGCCTTTTGCCAAGAACGTAGTTTGTCTCATGAGACCTACCGATGCACCAAGAGGATATAGCGGGACCCAAACAACACTTAATATGTCTAATTAATTCCGAATATGAATGGGGTGACCATAATCAATATATAAATTTATATTGAATCTGATATATGAAATGTAAATACCATTCCCCACTCATAGAACATATATACTAACCATTAGGAATAATATGGTGAATGATATAAAATAGAACATCCATAGTCAGAATAACTAGAAACCCTTCAAAAAAATATTGAAGATGATATCGTAATAGATAACCCTCAATTAAGTCCAACATTAAACAAATGATGTTTAAATAAATGAATATATTTATAAATGATACCATTGAAAAATTCTTGAGAAAATAATCCTTAAACATGACAAAGTGTCCCATACCTCCATGAAACATTCAAATAATAATCCCCTAGAATATCATATGGAAAAGGAGACTCTAGATATGATATACCAAAGGACAGTACATACACCACAATAAATAAATAAGTGTTGAATAAGGCATATATCTCCTAAAAGTTAATGAGAGACGATAAAAACCTTTTTACTTTTGAAAGAAGATTATTTTCAGAAAATCATTTATATTTTACATGAAATCATATTTTAAACATGAATATCACATAAAATAAAATACTAGGATATTGAAATTATATTATGGGCATAAATTATGTCCCACTAAAGTGAAATAAATAAATTATTTTAGAGCATTTAAAGAAAGTATTAAAGATAATTTTGAAGTGGAAATGAAAATTTGTTATATTAAATCCATAAATGTTACAAGATCATTTTTCATTATAAAATGACTATTTTTATAAAACTAATGGAGCCCTAAAATGGATTTTTGAATACACTTGAAAATGGGTAAGAATATGAAAATATCCCTTCAATCCGGTTTTTATTTCGGAAACAATTTTGAAAGTTCCTTTTGAAACATGTAACTATCCATAAAATAAGGAATGCTTTTGGTCAGTGAACATATATATAACCCTCAAACAGAATTTATGAAGGGTACATAAGAATAAAAAAGAGTTTCATTCTGGTAATTAGACAATAAAATTTACGCGAATGAAAATTGAGGTTTGGGTGAAAAAAACCTTACAAATTTGTAATCAATCGATTCATATGCCCCAAAAGTAATAATATTAAAATGATAAATTTAATTCCATGAAATTAAATATATTCATGATATGTTACACCAATGGTAATTATACATACACCATACACAATTATTAGTAGTGAATACTAAAAACCTCACAAAATGGAAGTGAGATAAAGAAATCCCTTACTATAAGTCTGAATGTGTTCCTCTCTGGATCTTAAGGTCCTGGAACATGAAATTAGACTTATTAATAACTTATTTCAGAACCTATTAGACATGTATTTATATTATAATAATTCTATTTAGTTTATTTATTCCTTTCTTGATAAGTTATTATATTGAATTACGTTGTTCCGCAGAGTTTGTTTTCTTTATTTTCATAATTAGTTCACTTGTTCTTAAGTAATAGAGTTCATGTGGAATGCATGTAAATATCCTGAATTAAATTCTCATATTATTTGTGATCATATATATGAGTTAGTGGTAATAATTATTTTACATGGAATGAGGATGAATTATTATATAGAACATTAATGATAACTGTTTTAGTTAATTTGTGGGTTTTAATTACAACGAACTCATTTTTATTTATAACTTAATTCCATTTGTAAAAAGGGATTATAGAACCTTACATAGGGTATATGAAATATATAATAATCTGGTTAAACCATAACAATAATGGTTTCATGAAAATAATTGAGGAAGATAATAGAAATCGAAATCACATCGTCCTTGAATGTGGTAAATTGACATCACAGATGGTGTTCTTGCTACTATTATAAAAGAAGGTAAAAGGAAGAGATGCTGATGACTTATTCCACTATTAGGAAAAAATTATAGTATATGTAAGTTATTGTATTCATCACAATATTTGGATAAGGATAGGTAATAATAGAAAAAAAACAAACGAACTTGAAAGGAATGAAAAAGAATTGAAAAGAGGAATTTACCTCTTGAACCAAACTTCCTTGAGAGCCTCTTTAAGGGAGAGGTTTTGGTCTTTTTATTAGACCAGGGATTTATGGTCGTGGGATAGGAGGTTGGGAGGATATTTGGATAGAATTTGGATTATGCACAAGGCTTGAGAGGAGTGAATAGAAGAGGGAGTGATGGGGGTTTTCATAGTGGAGGGGAGAGCGGATTTCTCAATTTTAAGTTCATTAATTTATTATTTCTACACAAGACAAGGAATAGTGAGTATTCCATGACCAATAATAGTAATTTTATCATTTGAATCCGAATAAATTGGTCTTACATCATAATAACATCATACATGACTGTATAATTAGTGTATTTAGCTTATTTTGTAAATTATGGTATTTCACTATTCATAAAAAATTCATGTATTTCAAAAAAATCCAAAAAAATCACCCCAACCATTTCTAGCCATATAGAATTGAAAAATCAATTCCATTTTTCAAAAATAATTTTCTAAATATGATTAATTTAATTTTTAATTAAAATCATAATTTATTCTAAAAAACAGTTTTAAAACAATTATTTACTTATTCCAAAACATAGGTATAACACACTCCAACTTGAATATTATTTATATACTATCATAGGTAAGGATACTATTCATTAGGGTATATCACTATTCATAAAGGTATGTTACTATTCATAAGGGTAGTTCACTATTCACCAAAAATTATGATTTTCTTATCAGACTCCAAATAACTTACTCATCAAAAACCTGTATGTCAGATTTTAAAAATTCACATCGCAGAAGAGAAAAACTTATGTTTACTTGGATAGCTTATAAAAAAGTGGTGTTTGTAGAGGCTCAGTGATCCACGCATTCTATTATAAAGCTATCTGCAAGTTCTTAGGGTGTTACATTATCCCCTCACAAAAATGTTGTCATTGAAATTTGAAATTGAACATTGAAAGATAAGGGTTGATACTTGAAAATTCCCTTAAATAAACCCACATCCGAAATAGGGTTATTAAAATACCATCCTCAAAAAAGTTAATGGAGATGATGTGGTCACCCAAAAATGTATTCTTTCGAATTATGTGACATTAGATGGAGGAAAAAAAATGGACATGGAAGAAAAATCTAACTTTGAAGTTCAGATGAAACATGATAGAGGACATGTTCAGATGAATATTGATTACTAAAAAAATATAAACTAAAAAATAAATAAATAAATTCATTGATATTATCAATGATAATGATAATAGGAAATTTTTTTATTTAAGACTAATTTCCTAGATTTGACGAATTATTCCACTCTATAAGACTATAAATATACATTTCTACTTATAAAATCATCCTTTTATTGTATTTTAACTATTTATAACTCATCACATAGCATGCGTTACACCATTTGGTGAAGTAATACATTATCCTCTAAAATCTCATACAATGATCAACTTAATCCATTTCATAAATGGTTAAAATAATCCAAAATATAATGATTCAACACATCATAATAAATTCCTCTAAATTTATAAGACGAACTTATCATTAACCCTTAACCAACAAGAAGTATCACTAAAATTCACATTCCCAACATGTGAATAAATTCATCATGTATCCTCTTAAAATATCATAATAACTTTAATTAATGTAAAAACATATAGGAAACATGCATTCATCTATATTATTTAAGTAATATACATGTTATTGGATATATTACTTAAATCCAAAAGTGCTATAAACTTCATTGATGATAGCATATACCACTTCTCGACAAGTCAATAATCAGTTCCAAGGTAGTCAATACTTATCTGAATCAATCATGTATTCATCATTATCTCAGCATCAGATATATATTAAGGGCTGTATTTCCCTCAATCATGTTTTTTTTTCTAAAATGTTTAACATTCCACTGAATCACTTTTCCTTTGTATGAATCATCATATGACCACAAATCCTTAATAGAAGAGTACTGCAGTACAATCCTAATATATCCCATAATTCATACCACCAGTACATTACTGAAAAAATATATAAACAACATGATTCTTGGCTAGGCATATTAATCATTCTACTTCATCTACTGTAGCATCATAATTTTCTCAATATCTAAAAACATCATTTGGGTTATATTCCTTTGAATATTGGGACATTGATTAACATAGTGTCCCATCTCCATGAAATTGAATCATTGTACATTGGAAAACATTTTCTTACCCTTTCAATCATGAACATGGTTTTATTTTTCTCCACACATGTAGCAAACACCCATTCCATTCAAGAATTTACCAGGGCGATTCTTTCCACATTTATCACATGTGGGAAAACACTTCATTCCATTCTTACCTCTATACCCATATCTCTCTTCCATCATCTTATTAATTTTATTCCCTTAAAATCCATAGGACTCAGAGAAGTCTTTACATACCTTGCTAACACGTGATATTATTTAATCATATGATGAGGATACATGAGAGAAAATCTTCCTTTTAAAAGATGTCTTAAGACCATTTGTGATATGATCCTTATTACTATCCGCATCCTGCGCATTGGTAAAGTTCTCATTCCTTATTCTAGTCACCATATCCAATCAATTACATATTATATATTAGAGCATAAAATTATGAAGTCTCTATAAATCTAAACATGGTATAGCACATAACATAAATTTATTCCTTGTAAATCCTAGAACCATATACTTTGGTTACTTTAGGGACATAAATCCCTCACAATGGTGGGTAAATAAAATGTTAATTTTCCTAATCATATACCATAGGAGATTCAAAACCAAGAGTTTGTCAAGGCCCATTGTTGTGTTCCAGGATATCCCGGGTTAAGCCTGAAACTCCTTGTCAGAGTTTTCACTCCTAGGTACATCTGTTCCAGAGCCACCTCTAGTTTTTTGTATCCAGACATGGATGTATTCACTATAAATATCCACATAATATATTACTTAAAATAATTCTTTTATGTTCTTGTTTTTTTATCGTCAAATACAATATTAGGTCTTTGTTCCCTAACATAAATTTTCTAAATCTAGTTCCCATGGTTTCTACTAAACTTCCTTTACCCTGACCCTAGAAGCTCAGATCCGGTGCATTATTTTAATAAATTTACATGGCTACAAGGAATAAGCCTCCCAAAGGACTGATCAGTTTAGTAGTCTTGATGAAACTAGACACATACATGGAACCCATTTTACATTTTAAAATGAAACAAAATATGATACATAACAAAACCTAATAAACTGGATCCTTGAAAAATCACTAAATTATCTATTCTTCTTAACATGGGGAAGGAAAAGCAAATTAAAGGGGTGAGATCAAATTCTCAATAAGGGTATGAAATATAGCATAAGATAACATAAACATTAGGCATGATGAATACATAATAACACATTCCTTTAACAAAAACCTGAACACATTATGGTAGGAATAAGAGCTGAGTAAGTACTGTCATAAATATACATAATCATGGGTATTATAGTAGTCGAAAAACCACATGAACCATAAATTATATTTTTATAATACGGGAATTCATAATGCGAGAAAACATAACCATACCATCAAGGCCTCATGCCAAGACCATAAATAATCATTTTGTCAAGGCCTTGTGCCAAGACCTTAGTTTGTCTCTTGAGACCTACCAATGCACCGAGGTGCTATAGCGGGCATGACCCAACACTTACTCTGTCCTATGAATTCCTCATATTAAAGTGGTGAACAAAATAAACAAATACAATCATATTGAAACTCTAATATGAAATGTAAATAACATTCCCCACTCATTGAATAAAAACACTAACCATTATGAATAATATGGTGAATGATATAAAAATAGAACATCCATTGTCAGAATAACCAGAAACCCTTGAACAAAATATTTTATATTATATCTTAATAGAAAAAACTCAATTAAGTACAACATTAAACAAATGATGTTGATATAGACGAATATATTTATAAATGAGACCATTGACAAATTCTTGAAGAAATGATTCTTAAACATTCCAAATTGTCTCATACCACCTTAATTCATTGAAATAATAATCCCTTAGTATATCATGAGAAAAAGGAGAATATTTATATATTATACCAAAGGGTAGTACATACAACACAAAAAATAAATAAGTGGTCAACAAGGAATATATCCAATAAAAGGTAATGAGAGATGGGGAAAACCATTTTTACTTTTGAAAGAAGTTTCCTTTTGGAAAATCATTTTAAATTAACATGAAAACATATTTTAAACATGAATATCCCATAAAATAAAATAATATGACATTTAAATTATATTTTAGGCATAAATTATGTTCCACTGATGTGAAATCATGTAAAAATATTTCTTATGATTCTTTATAAATAAAACATTTTAGAGCATTTTAAGGAAAGTATTAAAGAGAATTTTAACGTGGAAATGAACATTTGTTCTCATAAATCCAGAAATGTTCTAAGATAATTTTTCATTATAAAATGAGTTATTTTATAAAACTAATGGTGGATTGAACCAGATTTTTGAGTACACTTGAAAACGTGTAAAAATTTGAAAATATCCCTTCAATCAGGTTTGTATTTCCGAAACAATTTTCAAATATACTTTTAAAACATGTAACTATCCATAAAATAAAGAATGATTATGTTTGGTGAACATATATATAACACTGACACCTAATTTATGTGGAGTACATAATAATACAGAAGAGTTTCATTGATGTAATTAGACAATAAAAGTAACCTAAATGAAAATGGAGTTTGAGGTGGAAAAACCCTTACCAGTTTGTAATCAATTAATTCATTTGACCCAAAATCAATAATTTTAAAATTATACATTTAATTACATGAAAATAAATATATTAATGATATGTTACGTCAATGGTCATTATACATACACCATACACAAGGATTAGTCATGAATATGGGAAACCTCACAGAAATGGAAGTGAGATAAAGAAACCCCTTACCTTAAGTCTGAATGTGTTCCTCTATTAAACTTAAGGTCCATGAATATGAAATTAGACTTATTAATAAATTATTATAGAACCTATTAGTATGTTATTTAGTTTATAATAATTCTTTTTAGTTCACTTATGCCCTTATTGATAAGTTATTATATTGAATTTTGTTGTTCCTTAGTGTTCGTTTCCTTTATTTTCATAATCAGTTCACTTGTTCTTAAGTAATGGAGTTCATGTGGAATTGATGTAAATTTACAGAATTGAATTAGAATATTATTTATGATCATATATTGGTGTTATTGGTTATAATTTAGTTACATGGAATGAAGATTAATTATTATATTGACCTTTAATGATAACTGTTTCAGTTAATTTTTGGGTTTTGATTACAACGAACTCATTTTTCTTTATAACATATGACCATTTGTACAAAGGGATTAAAAAACCATAAATAGGGTTTATTAGATATATATTAATCTGGTTCATCCATAAAAATAATGGTTTCATGACCATAATTGATAATGATAATAGAAATCGAAGGCCCATCATCCTTGAATGTGGTAAATTTACACATCTTAGATGGCGTTCTTACTAATAGTATAAAAGAAGGTAAACGTAAGAGATGATGATAACTTATTCCACTATCATGACAAAATTACATTAAAATTAAGGTACTATAGTCATAAAAAAATCTAGATAAGGAGACATAATAATATAAAAATAAAACAAATGAACTTGAAAGGAAATAAAATGAATTGAAGAGAGGAATTGACCTCTTGAACTAAACTTCTTTGAGAGCCTCTTTAAGGGATAGGTTTTGGTATTTTTATGAGAAACAGGCTTGATGGACGTGGGAGAGGAGGTTGGGGGGATATTTGTACATAATTTGGATAAGACACAAATCTTGATAGCATTGAATAGAAAAGGGAGTGATGGGGGTTTTTTAAATTAGAGGGGAGAGGGGATTTCTAAATTTTATATTCATTAATTTATTACTTCTCCACATGACAAGGAAGAGTGAGTTTTCCATGACCAAGAATAGTAATTTTATCATGTTAATACGAATCAATGGGGCTTACATCTGAATAAAATCATACATAACTGTATAATTAGTGTATTTAGCTTATTTTGTAAATTATGGTATTTCACTATTCATAAAAAATTCATGTATTTCAAAACAATCCCCAAAATTCACCCCAACAATTTTTCGATGTGTAAAATCCAAAAATGAAATCCCTTTTTCAAAAATAATTTTATATATATGAATAATTTAATATTTTATTTAAACCATAATTTATTCTAAAAAATAGTTTTAAAACATTTATTTACTTATTCTAAAACATAGGTATATCATACTCCATCTTGAATATTATTTACATACTATCATTGGTAATGTTACTATTCATAAAGGTGTATGACTATTCATAAGGGTCTATTACTATTAATAAGGGTAGGTCTCTATTCACCAAAAATTAATTTTTTCTTAACGTACTCTAAATAACTTACTAATCAGAACTGTGTGTGTAAGATTTTAGAAATTAACATCACAGAAGTCACAAAATATTGTTTACTTGGTTAACTTATAACAAAGTGGTGTTTGTAGAGACTCAGGGATCCATTCATTATATAATTAATCTATTTTTAAATTCTTGGTGTGTTACAGGCCATTTATGCATTATTCTCTCTAGATAATTTCATCAGAGGATCAAGGCTCACAGAATTCATCCGAATTTTCTCATTACAAGTACATGGGATTTCCTATCCATTTCAAAGAGGAAAAAAATTGGTTTTTTTGGCCAGTTGTTATCTACCCAAATAATTCCTCATTACCAGCCATGTCAATGATCAATCACACCGCCTAGGTTTTTTCCACTAAAAATAGTCACTAAATCAATCTGACTTATGTAGGAGGAGTTGTCAATTGAATAAATTATAGCATGTGGAAAAAATCCTCCAACTGATTCCTCCCCATATTGGGAGTGGACACCACATGAGCTTACATCGTTTTATTGGGAGGTTCCATGAGGGCATCATGGGAACATGTAATAGTAGTGCATTCCAATTAAGTTAGGCACATGCATTGAAACCATTAATAGTGCTAAAATTTTTAAAACAAGCGCGCCAACTGAGTAAGTTACACAAATTCCATTTTACCAGTTTTCCGAATTTAATAATATATATTAATATAATAAATTATCGTTAAACAATATATATATATATATATATGTAATGACAAAAGTGGGTAGGTGGGGGTGTACATGGTCGATTTAAATTGGTTAGGGACACCGATTTCAACAAACTGAACCGATTGATGATTAGTTCACACCCAACATAAACTAAACTGGCCAGTTTATGCTGGATCTAACTAGTTTTGATCGATTATTGTAATATGGGGAAAAATTACATGATGAAAGAGTGATTCATAAAATAAAATAATAATATCATAAAAATTCAGGGATAATGAATCTAAGATAATGTAAAGATTATGATACAATAAACAATATAGATATATCTAAGAAAATTTGATCATATCAATATTAAAATGAAGAAAATATGTTGATATACAGCCAATACAATAAAAGGAAATGACATAAGAGATTTAATAATGTGGGGGAAACATTCAATGTGGTCTCATGACTTGTATCCACTTAAACATTGCACATGCTCATAATGTTTCATTATAACAAAAAAATGAACAATGCTTTTTTTTATTAAAAATTTATCTTAAAAAGTAAACAATTCTCACACTTTCAACAATGATTTAAATATTTCATTTTATTATTCAGATAAAAATGGTAATTTTTTTTAATACTGAACAAGCCGAAAAACAGAATTATACTATATCCATCAACCATCATGAATTGATTATCCTATTTAATCCAAATTTTATGGATTTAACTTTGTTTAATTTTATTAGCTTTGGTCAGTTTAGTTATTTTTAAACAGTCCTATGTGTAGGGGTGTGGAATATCAATTTTGGTAATAATCAAAATTGGTATTTGATAACTATATGATTATTTGGTTATAATATTGAAAACAAAAGCAGATGAATTTTTTTTGGTTTTTATTATATATCTTTCTTAACCATTTTATTTATTTTATATACATTTTGGCTAACCATTCAATTAACTATCAGGTAATAAAAAATTTCTCACCCTAACGATGTTTGACATAAACCTGATATAGTAAAATAAGTGTTAAATAAAAAAATTATTTTTACACAAATATAAATTTATAATAAAAGATATTTATTTTTTTGAGATTATAGTCAATATAATAAGTTATTTAGAACATTAAATTAATAAAATAAATAAAAAATTATAAATTAAATGATTTTTTGAGTTTTAATTTATTAAAATAAATAACCAAAACCCACTAAAAAATTGGATATTAAATAAATAAAATTTTTACTAAGCTAAATTCATTTTAGCATAGTTTTTTGATTGTTTTAAATTTTGTTTTCAATTAATAATTTAATTAATCATGCATTTTAACATCCATATAAACTAGTGAATTTCCAAATAAGAATGAAAGGATTCATAATATTTTTTTTCTAGAGGTGGATGACTATTGGTTTCGGTTATAGAAAGAGATGTTTTTGATAAGCTTATGGTTTTTGTGTCACGAACCAAATCTAGTCGCCACAAAAAATGGCACCAAACCCAGCCCGTGACAAGGCCCGAAGGGAATTCCTTTTCCCCACGGTATGGTACAAGTACCCAGGTGTCATTTATTTTTTTTGGGAATGATTTACCCGAGTTTATAAACTTAAAACAACAAAAGAATCCAATAAAACGAATCTGTATTTTTCAATCCAAACAATCTTTTACAAAAAAAATCAGAACTGAATTGCATATTTTAAAACAACTCAACAAGACTATAATAAAGGTAAAAACCCAAAAGGGAACATCCCAAGAACCCTCATAGAAAGGGGAACCACCCTCAAGCTATCTCCACAAGACTTCACCACCACAGTCTTGCTAGAAACCTGAACCACTAGAACTAAAAACTGTACCCAACCTACGACAACAAAAATAACCAAGTCTAATTACACCCAAGGTTGTAAGTAGGGTTTTAGACAAAGCCCAAATGGATACCACCACTAATAGATTCCATGTAATAAACATTTAATGACGGAAAGAATGAAAGTTTTTTAAAAAAATGAAATACTAGTTACAATTTCTAAAAGATGCTACATTAAATAAAAACAGTTTCAGGTGGGATAATTTAAATAATAAACACTTTTAAAATAAATAAAAAAGCTACTGAATTTTTCCAGACACTCATACCATATGCCGATGGTAAGCACAAAATTTCTAGTGATCACACACAATGGGAAATAACACCTAGGAACTAGCTAGTTGTGGGTCCTAGGTACTTCGTATCTCGGTGAGAGTAACCATAAAAAATATTTTTCCTCCTACACGATCCACGAGTAGGGAACATACCCATAACCTAGTGGTCCTAAATCATCATCATCATCATATTTTAGTTAGAGTTGTAAGCACCAATCTGGCTAAGTGAAACTGAGGCCAAACCCCACAGATTCACTAGCATACTAGTACACGTCCACCCGCCTAGATACCCAGGTTTTTCCTTTGTTCTCAAACAAGTTCAACAAGTCAAGGGATATAATTTTCACATGAAAATATCATTTCCATATCATAAATTCACCTAACATCCCACATGTATACAACACAAGTCACAAAAGTCCACTTTTCATTCAAATTGATTTTGAAATCCGACTCACATCAAAATAGCCCACAACACTTTTCAAATTTCTTTAACACTTCCACAAATCCATTAAACAATTTTATAAAACCATTACAATATCTTAAAACTCTCATAACAGCCCAATCACTTGTTACATAATACCCTTTTTACCTTCAAAATCATTTTATCATCAAACTTACACGAAACAGCCCACAAACATGTTTCGCTCCAACATCACAATTTAATAAAACATTTCAGAAATTTACAAAACATTCTAAATTTTTTTGACATCTTAAAACCTCACTTAACCTTTAAAAACCCATTAATAGGTGAACAAACATACCAAACAGTATAAATTTCCCATTTTCCCACTTTGTTTAACCAACTAAAACATTTACAATTTTCATAAAAAGAACCCATGTGGTGTAAATATGTCTTGCATACAAAACCCATTTCAAAACCCCAATTTAAGACCAAAAACCATACCAATTCCTATCCAAAATAGAATTCGAAGCCCTAGAAACATTTATAAAACCATATTCAGGTTTTATAAAATCACCTTGAGTAATACTACAAAAGATTCAAATGAAAACACACATTTTCATAAAATGCTCTCAAGAAGTATAATAATGTTTTACACATAAAACCTATTAAAAAATCCTATTTTTAGGCCCACATTACACTAATACATTACCAAACCATACTTGGAAGGACAAACAAGATTTAGTAAACCAATTCCATATGTTATAAAATACACCCAAATAATACCCCATGAGTAACACATGAAAACACCCAATTTCATGTTAAAATGCAAATATACAATTAAACACTTAACCAAATGAATCATAAACTGTTTCCACACAACACCCAACATATGAAGAATACGAAAAAGGAGTAAATACATCAAGATAACTCATCAATAATTTTTTATACATGGAACCACCTACCGAAAGTGTCGAATCCCTGTAAACTTGGTGCGAAACATCAACCACAACACTGCCGCATCATAAGGAAGATAAATTCAGCCCTAGACCACAATATTTTACCAAACATACACCAAATAAAACCATAGGTTTGAACCCTAACTTCAGGAAATTTTAGAACATAATGAAAGAGGGATGAAACCCTAAAGAGAAGGAATAAATTGGAGAGAGAAATACTTACTGAAAATAAACTTGAATAAAACAACCAAAAATCCACCAGTATCTGAATTTGAAAACATAAAAACATTCAAGGGATGTTCGAACAAGGATTATGAGATGATGTAGGAACTATAATAGATGAAAAATATTATGAATTGAGAGAGTTATGATGAAAAGAACTTACCTCTTCAAATCATTCATATTTTAGAAACCATAATAATTTCAGCACTAAATTGCAATGAATAAGAGCTCCAAAGAGGTGAGAGAGAGGTAGGAAGTGCCTATGGGTTCCATGGGAGTGTTTGAGGCTTAGAATCATCGAAATATCCTTAAATTTGAATATGTTATTAAATAATCAAATTTTATTTTTAAAACAGGAATTGAACTTTCAAGCAGGCCCAATCCCTTAAATAAAAACTCATATACAATTTGGTTATGTATTTCTAAAGGATCAAAACTATAATGGTGGTGTTAATATGTCAGGGGAGACCATTTAGGAATTGGAATTATTTCAAAATATTAAAAAAATAACGATTTATAAAAGAAACAATATTTATTTTTAATTCTGGAATTGGGCTCACAGTTTGGCCCAATTCACAAAAACTCACCCATTCCACCATAAAAGCTTGAGAAACCCCAAAAACAAAGCATAAATGGAAATTAAATGAAATTTAACTTTAAAACAAGTCATTTATGTTACAATTATCCCCAACATTAAAAATTTCCTCCCCGAAAAGTCACATCAAGGCCAAAGCAACAACCAAATCCAACTGAGAAACCAAGAGGTACTCCCTTTCTAGGTTTCACCCCCAAAGGCCAAAACACCTCCAGTGATCAATTAAGGAATGATTAATCTAACAACCCAAACTTACACCAATTTCCTGAAATGATCAATCACATTTATACTTTATCCCAAAATAAAACTCCTCAAACACTATCCGAACAAGGCTCAAGCAATTCACCCAAACAAACAACAACTTCGAACAAGGTTACACTTAACTTACATTAACTAAACCATTAGGAGCTATCCAATACAAACATTTACTCAAGGAAGATGTTGGTATCTAGATAGTTCTGAATGATACTACCTATAACCAAGCCCATACCATGTATAAATCTGATCTATTGGTATGGGGGGACACAAATAGGCACCCCACCATAAGGGACAACCTATAGTATTTTATGAGATTGAATCAAGACACTAACAGGGGGAGTCCTGAATGAACTCACTAGTACAAATGGTAGAATTCTATTCACAGTTTATGAAGGAACATACATGAGAATCATAGTGGGTCTCCCCACCATAAGAACCAACCATCTCAACTGACCTGCATGGGCCAACACAGAAAGACCCATTTTTTTAATGATTTGGGAAGGGAACAGGGCAGTCCTCAAGGTTTAGAAAATTATACACTAACTATGCAGATCATTCTTTTTGCATGGCTTCCTAGAACATGGTCAGTACTAATTGTACACAAAATGTGTCCTCATCACATCTACCCAAATTTCCAACCATTATCTAATGACTCGATGGAATCCAAAGCGGGAGGTAATTCCATTAGTTGATGACATGGGTACAAGGCCCTCAACCTATTTCCACTGAACGGTAACAACAAAAGAATGATGATGACACTAGCGGTAAAAACTTTTTCTATCTTTCATACTAAGGATAAAAAATTGTAAATCGGTTTAAACAACCTTGAAATTTCCCCTGACTATGAGCCAGCTTCTCTCTGACACCTATGGCTGGAGCTCAAATGATTGAAGCATCTTCGGCCTCATAGTTAGGATTTGGAAACCCCATGAATGAGAATTATTCTTTCAGTGCAACCAACAACTACACTGTAATCCCTGATAAGTTTTCCAAGACATAAAAAATTACAAACTCACTTTACCCTAACCTGATATTTCACTGAAACATGGTCTTGGAAGATGCACACACATCACACCTTGTTTGTTCGGGTGAGAAACAATAGAAGTAAAGAACACATATACTCACATTCCTCTAAAAATAGTATATTTTTAATTTTTTCCAAGGGAGACATTCTCCCAACATAACTAAGACTCTCATATTATTGCCCAACTTTCACCTTTGCGGTCAATCGAGCACATGACATCATAATGCATCACCAAACATGACCATTGCGGCTGATATAAACAATGCATGGAGAGGGACCTTATACAACATCCCCAAACAAAACAAAATTCTAGAAAGTGTCCACAATATTATATCATGACCATATTTCCCACACAGGTGGTTTAACATGAACTCATGCTTCAAAGAAACTATGAAGAACCCATAGCCCCTCTTAGACAGCATCGAGACACTCATCCCACTAACAACCATAGACCACTTCCAGCATCGATGAATTAGAAAACTTAAGAAACTAAGGTCTCTTTTTAACTTCCACGAGCACTCTCCCTCTACAATATGATCTAAAAATAAAATAAAGGAATTCATGTAGACTTAATTAACAATGACTGATAAAATATTCCTTATATTGATCAACTGGAGGATTTTCCAATGGCGAAAAAATCCGGGTTGCACTTAAGTTATGCATTAACCCTTAATGGGGGTGTACCTTATCCAATGAGTGAACCAAAGGACCCAACAAAGCTGGTACATTGGTCAAAACAAGACATAAAACAGATCCAAAAACATTAAATGGAACCACCATAAAGGTGTCCTGAAACATATCTCAGAGGAGACTACTAACCGATCGTTCTACCCATCTTACCGACCAAACATATACCCAAAACACAGTTCAAACAGGAGGGGTTCTTGGACTCAAAACATCCCACAACATCAAAATTTTCCAAAAACACATAATATAATCCATCCCAAACAATTCATCAAGAAATCATGTTTTTCTTTAAAAACATTTCTTGAAATAAAACGGTTCA
Organism: Viscum album; assembly: GCA_963277665.1. Taxonomy (NCBI): domain Eukaryota; kingdom Viridiplantae; phylum Streptophyta; class Magnoliopsida; order Santalales; family Viscaceae; genus Viscum; species Viscum album. The sequence goes on along the minus strand of OY728162.1, from coordinate 957,828,409 downwards.
CCTATTAGTCTATCCACCAATGGTACCCCATGGGACACACACATGCATGTTTATGTGCCACACCGAGCACCCTCCTCTTATCCATCCCCACACTCATCTAGTTATGACATCAACCATCCATAATCTCATATAACCCCATGAATGTGGATTCTCAAAAAAATACCAAAGGTTAAAACAAATTTTTTTTCCACTTTTCAAAACCAAAACAGTAAACCAACACATCCTTTTTCTCAAAACTGCTAACCACAAGATCAAAATCCCAATTCACATCATACAAAACATTTCATAAAGACACAAACATTTATAAAATAACCCAATTTAAAGATATTCACACCAATTTCAAAACATCTCATCCCATTAAAACAGCCTTTGATTGTTTAGAAAACTCTTTTGGAAACACTTTTCAAAACCAACTTCAATATAGTTCCTACTTTTTAAAGATGTGTAAGAACACCATTTTCCATTTCAAAACAATTCTGAAAATTCAGTACCACAATTTCAAAAATCCAAACATTCCCTCTTTATTTGTAAATCATTTCAAAAAAACATTACTCTTCTTAAAACCAAAGTACCATGTTTTCAAAACTAAAGCACAAAACAATGTGAGAGGAAAATAGTTTCACTGGGTGACTTGGACATATGCTATTCTAATCACTTCACTATCACAGAGAGTGTTCTAGGGAATATCCATGGCTCCACATGGCTTTCCAGGCCCTACGAGATCACTAAGACCATTAAACCAACTCTCTTTTCATTTCCCCACATCATCATCGAACCAAGAAAACTAAAGGACTTAGATAAATCCCAACTTCTCCTAGAAACTTGAATCCCTTCCTGAGGCGTGGTGATCAGGAACACTACCAATAAATGTAATTCCAAGTCCCAACAATCCTAACTCTAGAATATTCTGACTCTTCCCCAAATAACATGACCCAAAGTGTCAACTTGAACCTCCTGTGAAACCATTTTGTCATGAACCAAATCTGGTCTCCACCAAAACTGGCACCAAACCCAGCCCGTGACAAGGCCTGAAGGGTTTTCCCAATCCCCATAGGCTAGCACAAGTGCCCAGGTATCATTTATTTTGTTTGGGAATGATTTACCTGTGTTTATAAAGTTAAAACAACAAAAGAATCCAATAAAACGAATCTGAATTTTTCAATCCAAACAATCTTTTACAAAAAAACCAGAATTGAATTGCATATTTTAAAACAACTCAACAAGACTAAAAAAAAGGTACAAAACCAAAACGAAACATCCAAAGAACCCTCATGGAAAGGAGCACCACCCTCAAGCCATCTCCACAAGACTTCACCACCACGAACCTCCTAGAAACCCAAACCACTGGAACTAAAAACTGTACCCAACCCGCGACAATAAAAATAACCAAGTCTACTTACACCCAATGGTGTAAGTAGGGTATGAGACAAATCCCAATAGGATACCACCACTAATAGATTCCATGTGATAAACATTTAATGACTAAAAGAATGCAAGTTTTAAAAAAACATGAAATGCTACTTACAATTTCTAAAAGATATAACATTAAATAAAAACAGTTTTAGGTGGGATAATTTAAAGAATAAACAATTTTAAAATAAATACCAAAACTACTGAATTTTTCCAGCCCATCAAACTTTATGCTGACGGTAAGCATAAAATATCTATTGAGCACAAGCAATGGGAAATAACACCTAGGCACTAGCTAGTTGTGGGTCCCAGGTTCCTCGTATCTCGGTGAGAGTAACCATCACAAATATTTGTTCTCCTACAAGAGCCACTAGTAGGGAACATACCCATAACCTATTGGTCCCTAATAATCATCATCATTTTTTAGTTAGTGTTGTAAGTGTCAATCTTGCTAAGTGAAACTAGGGCCAAACCCCACGGATTCACTAGCATAATTGTACACGTCCACCTACCTAGATACCCGTGTTTTCCCTTTGTGCTCAAAAAAGTTCAACAAGTAAATGAATATACTTTTCACATGAAAATATCATTTCCATATCATAAATTCACCAAACATCCTACATGTATACAACACAAGTCACAAAAGTCAACTTTTCATTCAAATTGATTTTGAAATCTGACTCACCCTAAAATAGCCCACAACACTTTTCACATTTCTTTAACACTTCCACAAATCCATTAAATTTTTTTATAAAACCATTACAATTTATTACAACTCTCAGAACTGCCCACTCACTTGTTACATAATACCCTTTTTACCTTCAAAATCATTTTATCATCAAACTTACATGAAACCGACCACAAACAAGTTTCGCTCTGACATCAAAATTTAATAAAATATTTCAGAAATTTACAAAACATTATAAAATTTTTGACATCTTAAAACCTCAATTAACCTTTAAAAACCCCTTAATAGGTGAACACACATACCAAAAATTACAAATTCACTCTTTTCTCACTTTTTTTAACGAACTAAAACATTTACAATTTTCATAAAAAGAACCCAAGTGGTGTAAATATGTCTTGTATACAAAACCCATTTTAAAACCCCCATTTAAGACCAAAAACCATACCAATTCCTATCCAGAACATAATTGGTATCCCTAGAGTCATTTATAAAACCACATTAAATTTTTATAAAATCACCTTGAATAATACTACAAAATATTCCAATGAAAACAGACATTTTCATAAAATGCTCTCAAGAAGTATAACAATTTTTTACACTTAAAACCTATTCAAAAACCATATTTTTAGGAACAAATGACACTAATACATTACCAAATCAAAATTTGAAGGACAAAAAAGATTTAGTAAACCAATTCCATATGTTATAAAATACACCCAAATAATACCCCATGAGTAACACATAAAAACACATAATTTCAAGTTAAAATGAAAATATAAAATTAAACACTTAACCAAATTAATCATAAATAGTTTTATCACCACAACCAACATATTATGAATACTAAAAATGAGTAAATACAGCAAGATAACTCATCAATTATTGATTATACATGGAACCTCCTACCGAAAGTGTCGAATCCCTGAAAACTTGGTGCGAAACATCAACCACAATACCACCACATCACAAGGAAAATAAATCCAGACCTAGACCACAATATTTAACCAAAAAGACACCAAATAAAACCATAGGTTCTAACCCTAACTTCTGGAAATTTTAGAACATAATGAAAGAGGGAGGAGACCCTAAGGAGGAGGAAGAAATTGAAGAGAGAAACACTTACTCAAAACAAACTTTAATAAAACAACTAACAATCCACCATTATCTGAAATTGAAAACATCCAACCATTCACAAGATGTTTGGACAAGGATTAGGAGATAATTTAGGAACTGGAATGGAAGAAAACAAGTATGAATTGAGAGAGTTATGATGGAAATAACTTACCTCTTCAAATCTGAACGATTTTAGAAACCCTAAGAAGTTTAGCACTCAATCGCAATGCATAAGAGCTCCAAAGAGTGTAGAGAGAGGTTGGAAGCGCCTCTGAGTTCAATGGGAGTGTTTGAGGCTTAGAATCACTTAAAAATACATAAATTTGAATAATTTTTTAATTAATCAAATTTTATTTTTAAAACTAGAATTGGACTTTCGGGCAGGCCCAATCCCTTAAATAAAAACCCATATACACCTTGGTTATGTATTTCTAAAGGCTCCGAACTACACTGGTGGTGTTAATATGTCAGGGGGGACCATTAAGGAATTGGAATGGGTGAAAAATATTAAAATAGTAAAGAGTTATAAAAGAATTTTTTTTTTTTAATTTTGGAATTGGGCTCACAGTTTGACCCAATTCACGAAAACTCAACCATTCAACCGTAAAAGCTCGAGCAACCCCAAAAACAAAGCATAAATGGAAATTAAATGAAATTGAAGTTTAAAATAAATCATGTATTTGACATTTTGGTTATCATTTTTAAAACTAATTATAGTAATTGTATTTATTTATTTATTTATTATTTCAGTTATCAATTTTCCATAACCTCCACTTATTTTTATTTTGGTTTTACGTTAACTATTATGTAAACAAAATTATTACCCTAACTACGATTAAGAAAAACATAAAAACATAAATTAATATTAAATTTTATTAATAATACAATTTTTAAAACAAAAATAAATTTGTAGACAAAAATATTTTTTGGATAATTTTATTCAATTTCATTACAAATTCACAATATTAAATTATTTAAAACCTAAATATTTTAAATGTGGTAATTTAAATTGTTTTTAGTTATTAAAATTTATAATCAAATCCAATCAATATTTTTATATTAACAAACAAAATAAATTTTTTACTAACCAAAACAAATTTTAGTATTGCTATTCAATAATATTTTATTCATTCATGGGATAACTATTTTTAAGCACTCACTTGACCTCCCATTTTTTGTCTTGAAGATTTATAAAATATAATAATTCTGGAACAATTCCAAATTTACTGGAATTATTTGATTACATAAAAAAATATTTTATTATTATGTTAATGATGAGAATTAAATATTATTTGACCATATAAATAATTATAATTTAATCATCTTTTAGAGTATTTTTTTATCACATTTACCAGTTTATCCTCTTTTGGTCAACCAGAAGTGAATAAAATATTCCGCCCGTTTCCCATGGATGTAGGAACCATGTAAAATCTCATGTTTATTTTTCTTTTTGTTTGTTTGTGTGTTTTTTAGTATAAGGCCCTGGCCTTAAACATTAATTATTATTGAATTAAATGAATAATTCACATTGAGGATCTTTTAAGGATTAGAGTTTTAGATAATTAAGACTTAACTATTACATCTCAATGATTACAAAGTAGACACGTCTACTTAGCTTCCATTTTGTTTCACAAAATAAAAACTCTTCAACAAAAGAGTCATGTCTAGTTCTTTTTTTAGACAGCCTGCCATTTCCTTAATCCCATCCTTGACCCTATTCAACTCTATGTCTTGTGAAAAAAACTTCAAAAAAACCTGGGATGAGAATAAAAAGATCAGTAAGGGTTATAACAATATGGAAAGAGAACATTAGTCCATGTATACATAATAATCAATGAAACCATACATTACTCATAAAACATAAGCAATTTAACATACCTCATGAAATCATAATATTTACAAATAACTCATAGAAATCGTAAGACATAAAGGTAACTTGAGGCATTAAAAACATTATTACGTAGGGATTAACCCTCATGGTTACGTTTTGAATACCCATCAAAGTATATTCCCTAAATTTTTCGGAGAAACCTTAACGTTTAACACCTTCGCGTTACCCAATGCATTGGAGAGCTATATCGGGCTCACCCGCCCTTAGTTTATCACGGATCCAACCGTCTTCATAAACAATGACCAAGAACCATAACATAATCACATCACATAACTTAATCATAAAAGAAATATAACATTCCCACATTGCAATAACAATATAAACTTTTAAGATATTGAAATAATGAATCCATTCTAAAAACCATTTTCAAAACCATTTATAACATTTAAAAAAGATATTTTTGAATCAAAGTGTCCCATACCACTTTGAATCTTTTAACATTTTAAACCGTTAATATAAATATAAATAAATCCTTAAAACCATTTTGAAAACATGGATATTAATGAGAAATATTTATAAGAATAAATCAATAAAACATTTAAAATTATATTTTAGTTAAAGGGTTTTAAACAAAATGAGAGACACTTGAATACAATAATTGAGGAATAACATTTAATCAGAACTTTATAATATCATGAGAATAAATGAATTCATGATATATTATTCCAATGGACATTATATACACCATATAAGAGTGAATTTGTTCATAAAAACAATGAAGTCTCAATAGAATTGTAAAATGAGATGAAATCCTTTATAAAGAAGGTATCCTAAAAATTAAGGATAAATCAATCTCATAATTATGTGTGAAAAATATAAATACACTCAATATAATTGGATATTAAGTGTAAAAAAACCAAAGTTCATTCAAACATATTAATAGGATGACATATTCAATAACTATAAGTTGAACCCAAAGAAATTGAAATTGGGTTAAAAAGTTCCCTTCGTAAAATTCGACAGCCTAACGACGTCACTTTAAAATTCATAAAATTAGTTTATGAGAGAGAAAATGGGATCTCATCACATGGAAATAAAATTTACATCAATAAGGATATATAAGAACATATCCCATCATATAAATATTTAAATTAAAATTCATAACAAAATAAGTCTTTTAAAAAAAGTGGAGTGTAAAAGGTTCCCTTACCGATTTGGGAAACTTTCGAAACGTACACCCCAATAAAGAAGGGCTATAAAATGAAGATGTAAATACCCATAAATGAGAGTATATTATAAAAATAGTAAAATAATGGTCTGTACATACAACACATGAAAGGAAATAGTGTCAAATGTAGCATGAATCTCAAGGGAATAAAAAGTGACAGGAAAATCCCCTTATGAAAATTCAGCAGCCTAACAGTGCCACATAAAACTTCCAAAAATGTATTGATGAGATCAAATAGGGTCTACCATCTTATTGAAATAAAATTTAAAGAAATAGGAATATAAAATAACATCCCCCAAAATAAGAAATAGGAGCTTAAAGTAAGTTACATAAAAAAAGAGTACTTAAAAAGAAAGAGAGAGGTAGGACCCCTTACCTCAAGTCCGACTTGTCTTGTTCGTTTCATTATATTCCTGAATAATAAACTTTGGTCAATTTATAATTTCTTAAGGTACTCCTTTAAATATTATTAGTCAGTGCATATCACATATTATAATGTTATAATAGTTGGTTAATAATGTGAGTTCATATCATACGTTTTTGTCGATGTTTGGTACATGAGTCAAAAATGAACTTGTTTGAAAATGATTTTCCATGTAGTTATAAGTAAATCATCGACATAATAATATTAAAGATTTAAATATCATATATATCCAGTACATATTAATTTTATACTATTCCATAACATTTGGAGATAAAAAGAAATGAAATGCACCGTTCATGGAGACGGTAGGCCGTACGTACGCATGAACACTACTTTCATTTCTTTGACATATTAATGGAATTAAAAATAATTGAGAGATATATATATTATAATTAAAGTATAATATATATGTTTTATAGGTCACATATGTTCATTAATTTAATTCTTTATACATTCCATGTATTGCATGAATGAGTCACATCACTTGAGGGGGCGGTAGTCCACACTTCCTCGTATGAAATTATCGCATTTGCACAACTTGAAAAGCATAAAGGTATGTTTTAAATATAAAATACAGAAGCATATGGAAAACATAAATACCATATATATCATATATAAAAAAAAGTGAAATCATAATGGCCACCTTTAAAGGTGTTAAAAGAATATTGAACAATCATCGTTTTGTGAGGCAGTAATCCACCATCCACAGAAACAGTATGTTCTTTAAACATTAGACGGATGTGCGTGTATTTGTAGATCGAATAATTCTTGTAAAAAACTCCAAGTATATTGAATATAATTTTGTTTTTACAAAATAAAGGAATAAAAAAAGTTTAGGGGGTTGGAGGAGCAAAATAAAACAAAAGAACACTAGGGAAGACTTTACCTTTAAATCAGGTAACTCTTTTTTATTTGAGCTCAAAGGCTTCTTTGGAAAGACTTCTGCCCAAAGTGAGGCTTCTAGGAGTAATAGAGGGATGTGTAGAGACAAAATGGGCAGGGTTTGGCCGAGCCAAATGCTTGAGAGGTGTGGGTATGGTGGTAGAGGTGGGGGCCTTTTATAGGAGGAGAGGAGGGGCACTCTTGGAAAGTCTTGAAAAGTAACATTATTATAAAATGATTTTCGGATTTTAAAGGTCCCACAATGATATATTTCTAGGATAAGGTGATAATAGTTCGAAATACACAGAGACAATAAATTTTTGACAAGTTTAGGTCTTATATTTTACATTATCTTTTCACTTTATTTAAATCGTTAAATAATGACGTAATTGCTGCATCATCACGGTGTCATAAATAATTTAATTTATTTAATGTATAAAAATTATAAAAAAATATCATGATGTAGGAAATATTTTCAGATTTCTAATGAATATTTATAGTAAAAAATATGACTTGTATAACCCCATGTAAAAATTGTTTTAGTAAAACAATACATGTTTGTGACATTTTAATTTTAACTTTAAATAAAAAGTTATTAATGTCATTTTCCAACCAAAGTGGCTCCATGGGGTCCCCAAGTTGACCCATGTATTTTTGGGTTGGACATTACTCATCCAATAAGGTTAGGACATGTTTCAATGTCATTTCATATTATTATAACATTATCTTTACTTTAAAGTACACTAATTACCATTAATCGCGATTAATAAAACTTAAAAGTTACTATTCACGAAAAAAATTATTTTAATCTCATTGAACCAAATTTTACTTCTTAATGATAACCATGTATGTCTATGTTTGAAAATAAAATCATAGAATTGGTAAAGTTTCATTTAAATGAAAAAATCAGTTTCTTTAACTACCACTTAGTGGTATCACTATTCATCAAAAATTGAAGTTTTCAGAAAAATACCAAAAATTCACCTTAAGATATATTTGATCTTCCGAATTCAAAAATTATGTCTATTTAAAAAAATTAAAAATATATAAGTTGCATTAATTAATTTAATAATTCATTCCCGCTGTCAAAACAAATAGCGTGTTTTTAAGAAACAATATCTATTAAAAGATTGACACTAGTTTAAGTCCAATTTGAAAGTGAAATTAATTCCAATGACCACCATTGGATTAAATGGTAAAAATATATTATAAATAAACTTTAATCTCAATTAGAAAGATAATATATCCATATAAATAAATCATATTAAAATGAGGTTTTGAATTAAAATGCAACATTTTCACTAAAAATGATCTTTATCGAAAAAATAACAAAAATTTACACAAAGTTAATTTTGATGTCCAGATTCTAAAGAAGGATTTTATTTTGTCAAATATAACATATAAAATCTTAAAATTTATATTTAAAATGGGTTCTCCATAAAAAGGTGGTTAATCGACCTTTTAAAGTATATTAGAAGATTTATGCTTAAAATAGGATTAATTCGCATTTTAAGCCTCTAACATTTATTGGAAAAAAGTAAAAACATTTGAAAAAAATATATAATAATTTTTTATTTATTTCTATTAATTCCTGCCATTACAACGGATAGACGTTAACTGTTATAATATTATTAAATTATTATTGTGCAACGTAAGATTTCAAAGAAACTCATTGTTGCGTATTGGGTATGCCATCGAGCATAACATTCCCTTTAAAGTAGTATTAACATTCTATTCACAAATATTGAAAAATGTTAGAATGTAATATTATATATTTACCTGGGATGTTACATCCTTCCCCATTTTGGGAATTGAGTCCTCACAATTTCAAAATTTGTCTTGGAAACTTCATTGAAAGTCCCACATCGGAACAAGAGTTAGCAAAACTATCACTTTAAAAGAAAGCGAGAGAAGTACAAAGGTCACCCGAGTTAAACCATAATAGGATTCCAAGTATGAAAATATGGATATGGATGAAAAACCAAAGGGTCATGTTCTGAGGGTGAGTGATAGAAAACATGTTTCGGAGAAAGTTAACCACCAGAAAATCAAAAACTGGTGATGAGTTAAACGGTATTTGATTCCCCAGTAGGAAAAGGTAACAGACAAAATTTTGTTTTTAAGTTACTTTTCATTGTGTAATTTATTTATGAGCCTAACTAAATCATAAATAAACATACATACTTGTCATGATGAATTCCAAATTTAACTAGATTTCTTACACGAACTCATATTTTCTCCAAAAGATGTGTATTTAGGATGACTTGCTCACATTAAGAGAGCTATAATCAACTTATTTAGAATCACCTAATCTAAAAAATATAACTATAAATTTCCCATGTCTTTAGAGCTTAACGAAAACCAAAAACAAAAATTTTAGTACAAGATTAGATAATCCCAAAATGGATAATTTTTTTTTACAAAAAGAAAAACTACTCCTAATCTCCAAAATTTGTCAAAAAGTACCCAAAGTTCAACAAAGACCCTTCAATAAACATCTATCCATAAAATTATTCAAAGTAAACAAAACTAAGATTGAAACCCAAATCTTTGAAGGATTTAATCACATATTCTTATAACGTAAATCTTAACATTTATCTCCAAATAACATTAGTTTCTCTTAAAGTCTCGTATTGAAAAGAAATTAATCTAATCATATATCCTTTATGGTAGGTCAATCATTTATATAGATAACCCAAAATCAACTTACTCTTAATTAATAAAATCATCTAATAAAAAGAATTAGTCAAACCAACCAGGGACTTCACGTAGTCCTGTGGTAGGCGATAAAGACCAGTCGCCCTATAGTTGTGGGTTTGATTCCCGCAGCATTGTTCGACGCGACAGGTTGTCACATGGTCTGCATGTTGTCCTTTTTTACAAAACTACATAATTTTTAAAACATTCCCCAAAACGAGATAAAATCTTCAAAAATAACCATAACATAATTTAACGTCATGTTTATCTCATGTTGTTCATATTCCATCATAACATATAGTAACCCATAATTACCCCAAAAGTACAGATCATATAAACCCTAATGGTTACCTTTATAATTAATACCTGAACTTCCACATCGAGTTTGTTCTCTCGTACATGATGCATTATAGAACTCACCAAGGTTCAAGTGGTTGATCACGACTCCTGATATTTGGTTTATAATAACCATGATATTTCTCATTGTATCCCCTATTTCTTCTAGTCTCTTAATCAGAGAACCACAACAGTTTCCTTCAAACTCATTATCACTTTGGTGCCTGCTAGATTCATCCATTTACTAAAACCAAAATGGTCAGTGTGAGTATATCAATAAAATCATCATGTACTACAGAAGAAGATAAACACTAATATATAATTATCCAAGTTATCTCAAACTCATTCCAACATTCAAAAATTATAATGACTCTATCTAATATAATAACCATTGTGGCTATACACAACTTGTCACTTATGCTTAAACAACACTCTAACCTCTAAAGTTATCTAAATCGACCTATGATACCAGCTATAAGACCCCGACCTTAAACATTACTTATTATTTAATTAAATGAATAATTCACATTGAGGATCTTTTCAGGCTTAGAGTTTTAGAGAATTAGGACATATCTATTACATATCAAAGATTACAAAGTAGACACATCTACTTAGCTTCCATTTTTTTTCACAAAATAAAAACTCTTGAACAAAAGAGTCATGTATTGTTCTTTGTTTTAGACAGCCTGCTATTTCCTTGATCCCATCCTTGACCCTATTCAACTTTATGTCCTATGAAAAACATTTCAGAAAAACTTGGGATGAGCATAAAAAGCTCAGTAAGGGTTATAACAATACGGAACAAAAAAATTAGTCCATGTATACATATGAATCAATGAAATCATACTTTACTCATAAAACATAAGCAATTTAACATACCTCATGAAATCATAAGAATTATGAATAACTCATAGAAATAATAAGACATAGAGGTAACATGAGGCATTCATAACATTCTTACGTAGGGAGTAACCCTCATGGTTACGTTTGGAATACCCATCACAGTATATTCCCTAAATCTCTTCGGAGAAACCTTAACGTTTAACTCCTTCGTGTTACCCAATGCATTGAAGATCTATATCAGGCTCACTCGCCCTTAGTTTATCACGGAACCACCAGTCTTCATAAACAATTCCCAAGAACCATAACATAATCACATCACATAACATAAGCATAAAGAAAAGATAACATTCCCACATTGGAATAACAATATAACCTTTAAAATATTGAAATAATGAATCCATTCTAAAAACCATTTTCAAAACCATTTAAAACATTTAATGAAGAGATTTTTGAATCAAAGTGTCCCATACCACTTTGAAGCTTTTAAAATTTTTAACCATTAATATCCATATAAATAAATCCTTAAAACCATTTTGAAAACATGGATATTAATGAGAATTTTTTATAAGAATAAATCATTAAAACATTTAAAATGATATTTTAGTTAAAGGGTTTTTAACAAAATGAGAGACACTTGAATACAATAATCGAGGAATAACATTTAATCAAAACATTATAATATCATGAGAATAAAGGGATTCATGATCTATTATTCCAATGGACAGTATATACACCATATAAGAGTGAATTGGTTCATAACAACAACAATGTCTCAATAGAATTGTAAAATGAGATGAAATCCCTTATAAAGAAGGTATCCTTAAAATTAAGGATAAATAAATCTCATAATTATGTGTGACAATTATAAATACACACAATATAAGTGGATATTAAGTGTAAAAAATCTAGTGGTCATTCACACATATTCATAGGATGACATATTCAATAACTATAAGTTGAACCCAAAGAAATCGAAATTGGGTTAAGAAGTTCCCTTAGTAAAATTTGACAGCCTAACATCGTCACTTTAAAATTCATAAAATTAGTTGATAAGAGAGAAAATGGTATCTCATCACATGGACTTAAAATTTACATCAATAAGGATATATAAGAACATATCCCAACATATAAATATGTAAATTAAAAGACATAACAAAATAAGTATTTTAAAAAAAAGTGGAGTGTGAAAGGTTCCCTTACCGATTTGGGAAACTTTCGAAACGTACACCCCATGAAAGAAGGGTCATACAATGAAGATTTAAATACCAATAAATGAGAGTATATTATAAAAATAGTAAAATAATGGGTAGTACATAAACCACATGAACGGAAATAGTGGCAAATGGATCATGAATCTCACGGGAATAAAAAGTGAGATGAGAATCCCCTTATGAAAATTCGACAGCCTAACGACGCCACATAAAACATCCAAAAATGTATTGATGAGATCAAATAGGGTCTCTGATCATATTAAAATAAAATTTACAGAATTATGAATATAAAATAAAATCACCCAACATAAGAAATATGAGCTTAAAGTAAGTTACATAAAAAAGAGTACTTAAAAAGAAAGAGAGAGGTATGATCCCTTACCTCAAGTCCGACTTGTCTTGTTCGTTTCTTTATATTCCTGAATAACAAACTTAGGTAAATTTATAATTCATTAAGGTACTCCATTAATTATTATTATTCAGTTCATATCACATATTCTAATTTTATAATAATTGGTTAATAATGTGAGTTTATATCATACGTTTTTGTCGATGTTTGGTACATGAGTCAAAAATGAACTTGTTTGAAAATGATTGTCCTTGTAGTTATAATTAAATCATCTCCAGAATAGTATTAATGATTTAAATATCATATATAAATAGTAAATATTCATTTTATACTATTCCATAACATTTGTATATAAAAATAAATGAAATGCATCGTTCATGGAGACGGTAGGCCGTACGTACGCATGAATGCTACTTTCATTTCTTTGACATATTAATGGAATTAAAAATAATTAAGAGATATATATTATAATTAAAGTATAATATATATGTTTTACATGTCACATATGTTCATTAATTTCATTCTTTATACATTCCATGTATTGCATGAACATGTCACATCACTTGAGGGGGCGGTAGTCCACACTTCCTCATCTGAAATTATCACATTTGCACAACATGAAAAGCATAAAGGTATGTTTTTAAATATAAAATACTGAAGCATATGGAAAAACTAAATACCATATATATCATATATAAAATATAGTGACATCATAATAGCCACCTTTAAAGGTGTTAAAAGAATATTGAACAGTCATCGTTTCGTGAGGCAGTAATTCACCATCCACAGAAACAGTATGTTCTTTAACCATTAGACGGATGTGTGTGAAAGTGTAGCTCGAATCCTTCTTATAAAAACATCCAATTATATTGAAGATACTTTTTTTGTTACAAAATAAAGGAATAAAAAATGTTTAGGGGGTTGGAGATTCAAAATAAAACAAAAGAACACTAGGGAAGACTTTACCTTTAAATCGGGTAACTCTTTTTGATTTGAGCTCAAAGGCATCCTTGGAAAGACTTCTGCCCAAAGTGAGGATTCTATGAGTAAGAGAGGGATGTGTAGAGACCAAATGGGCAGGGGGGGGGGGGGGGTGCCAAGCCAAAGCCTTGAGAGGTGTGGGTAAGGTGGTAGAGGTGGGGGCCTTTTATAAGAGGAGAGGAGGGGCACTCTTGGAAAGTCTTGAAAAGTAACTTTATTATAAAATGGTTTTCAGATTTTAAAGGTCCCGAAATTATATATTTCGAAGATAAGGTGATAATAGTTCGAAATACACACATCCAATATGTTTTTTTACAAGTCAAGGTCTTATATTTTACATTATATTTTAATTTTATTTAAATCGTTACATAATGAGGTAATCGCTGCATCATCATGGTGTCATAAATAATTTAATTTATTTAATGTATAAAAATTAAAAAAAATAATGATGTAGTAAATATTTTTATATTTCTAATGAATATTTATTGTAAAAAATATTACTTTTATAACCCCATGTAAAAATTGTTTTAGTAAAACAATACATGTTTGTGACATTTTAATTTTAATTTTAAATAAAAAGTTATTAATGTCATTTTCCAACCAAAGTGACTCCATGGGGTCTCCAAGTTGAACCATGGATTTTCGTGGTCGGAAATGACTAATCCAATAATGTTAGTACATGTGTCAAGTTTATTTCATATTATTATAACATTATCTTTACTTTAAATTACACTAATTACCTTTAATCGCGATTAATTAAACTTAAAAGTTACTATTCCCCAAAAAATTATTTTAATCTCATTGAACCACATTTTATTTCCTAATGATAACCATGTATGCCAGATTTTTAAAAATCAAATCACAGAAGTGGTAAAGTTTCATTTAAACAAAAAAATCAGTTTCTTTAACTACCACTTAGTGGTTTCACTATTCATCAAAAATTGAAGTTTTTCAGAAAAATACCAAAAATTCACCCTAAGCTATATTTGATATTCCGATTTCGAAAATGATGCCTATTTTAAAAAACTAAAAATATATAAGTTTCATTAATTTATTTAATAATTCATTCCCGCTGTCAAAACAAATAGCTTGTTTTTAAGAAATAATATCTTTTAAAATATTGACACTAGTTTAAGTACAATTTCAAAGTGAAATTAATTACAATGAGCACCATTGGATTAAATGGTAAAAATATATTCTAAATAGACATTAATATCAATTAAAAAGATAATATATCCATATAAATAAATTAGATTAAAAGGAGGTTTTGAATTAAAATGCAACATTTTCACTAAAAATGATCTTTATCGGAAAAATAACAAAAATTTACACAAAGTAAATTTTGATGTCCAGATTCTAAAGAAGGATTTTATTTTGTCAAATATAACTTATAAAATCTTAAAAATTATATTTAAAAAGGGTTCTCCATCAAAAGGTGGTTAATCGACCTTTTAAATAATATTAGAAGATTTATGCTTAAAATTGGATTCATTCGCATTTTAAGCATCTAACATTTATTGGAAAAAAGTAAAAATATTTGACAAACATATATAATCATTTTGTAGTTATTTCTTTTCATTCCTTCCATTACAACGGCTAGGCGTTACCTATTATAATATTATTATATTATTAGTGTGCAGCATAAGATTTCAAAGAAACTCGTTGTTGCATATTGGGTACGCCATCGAGCATAGCATTCCCTTTAAAGTAGTATTAACATTTTATTCACAAATATTGATAAACATTAGAGTTTTATGTTATTTATTTACCTGGGATGTTACATTTAGTGCAATAAAATTTGATATCAGAGTTTAGTTTAATGCTGAACGAATTAGTAGTAGTTCATTTTAATATAGATGACCACACTACTCACATCATAATGAATTTTTGATGAATTTTCCAACTACTTTGACATTTCAGGTCATCCCTACATCAAAATTGTGTTATTGATCCATCTCAACCATCGACACTATTTCAATGATTAATTACTTATTTAGAGTTTTATTGGTGAGATCCAAGCATTGATTTCCACTATGTTTATTATTTCAAACACATTTGTATAGTTAGTTTTGGGAGTGTTCACACTTAATAAATAGAAGAAAACACAAGTAACAAGATTTAGTTGATTGTATTTAATTAAGAAATTGAGAAATCCAACCATGGAAAACCTATTGTATATCAATGATTTTTTTGAATCCCATTAATGTACCATTGAAGAAAAAATATCTCACTACAAACCCATGAAAGGGAAATAATAATGTATAATCAACCTAGTGTGAAGTAATTATATATGAATATCTTGAGAATTCATAGGGAGTGCATCATGCTAAAAAAGTAGTTTTCTCAAGTCAGTAAATGATTTAACAAAATCATCTTATTTGTTTCCAAAATACGTGATACCTATGTTACTTTGAAAGAGTATTGAAATATTTTAGAAGAAAAACAACACAAAAAAATCCAATCTAATGAAATGAATTTTTAATTTGATGTATAATGATGCTAAAAATGTTTCATAACACATGATAATGTTCCAAGGAATAGTTTATCAATTTAATTAGTTGAAAATGTTGATTGATTATGGGTTAACAAAACTCTTTATATTGATTACATTAGCAATGATTTTAGATTCACTAATCAAATCAGTCAACAACATCACTGTTATTAGAAATCTATCCTTTGAAATGGTAAATATGAAATGTCAAATTAAGAATACCAAAGTAAGAATTATGGACATAATTTTTAATTAGAAGCAATTATAATAGAAAAATAAGGCATACCAAATGGAATGGAAGAAGAAAATGGAAATAACCTCATGGAAAAATCAGAAAATAAGGATGTAATAAAAATAAAAAAGCATGACATCCATACTCATCATTGGGGAAGACTAATAATTCATTTGAGACTCTCAAATGTTAAGTGAAGATCTTTGATACCAGAAATTGAAACATCAAATAAATGACATTTTATTTATCAATAAATGTATTATTATTTTTATGAAGATATTCATGTTAACCATTCAAGATTTGATTAAACACAAGTGACAAATTCATGCACCATCTACCCTGTCACTACCTAATATTATTTTTCACATATTACACTATATTATGTTTCAAACATTTAAAAATGATAAATAATAGTGAATCTAATATTATCATTATTTTTAATTTTTTTCGACTGATATTATATGTATATATATATTTGAAATATATAAGTCATGTTCGTAATATCAAACTCACTCTGATCTTCACTACAATGTTTGATAATTATGGTTATGTTAATTCATTTGGTAAAGGAAAATTGAATTTTACATGTGGTAACTCAATAATGACCAAAGTATAAAAAATATTCCTCTACCAACATTATAAAATAAAAAACCATGTGGTAGTGGAATCAGTGTTGTCAAAAAAACATTTCACATTAAAATATAGCATAAATGGATAGACCTCATGAATGTAAAATGTATAAAAATACTTTCTATGAATGAAATATTTCGATGAATGAATGGTTTCAATTTGGATATTTCTATTGATTCTATAGAAAAAAAATTGAATATCATTTCAAGGATATTTTCCATCCAAAAAATCAGATATTTTAGATTTTATACATAGAGATGTCTGTATGATGAGAATTATGTTATTGGGAGGTGTTATTTATTATGTAAATTTTATTAATGATCGCCCTATATTATATAAGAATTTTCTTTTAGAATTTATGAATGAGTGGAATATAGTTTCAAGTAGATTTATTTTAATATTGATTAAAAAATAGAGTATATTTTGAATGATTGTTAGTGTAATGGCCTATTTATACAATATTGTTAATGATCTAATATCATAATGAAATAATTAGTATGAATGACATGCCTGTATAATGTTGAAGTATGAAGGATAAAAAAACCATATGTGAGAGAGTTAGATGTATTCTTTCAAATGAAAATATATAAATTGATTATATCATCCTTTATCTATCAGTTCTACTAAACTATGATATACCTTGATGTTTTTTGATAGGTAGGGAAATACCATGCACATACATCAGTGTTTTTAGTTTCAATCCATATATTATAATTAAAATTATATAGTGGTAGATAACCTATGAAATGGGTGTTGAATCAGGTAAACTAGTATAGTCCAATTAATTTTTTTCTCCTTTAAACTATGGCTACCCTAATAGATCAAGATCACATGATTAATAGAATCTCCTTTCAACTCTTCTTTTGATAATTATATAATCAAAATTTTCCATTATTATTATATTTATCATATTAATCCATTTATTACTTAATCCATACATATTTTTATTCCATTTTTTATGATAATTAACTAATGAATACAAGAGTTAATGATTTTACTTGGTTAACCCACACTACGCTATGTACAAGAATCATACTCTAATGATGTTCTTCTGAAGACCCTAGTATATTTTCTAATTAATAATATATATATATATATATTTAAAATTAGTTCAATTTATTCACATTAATAGATATAATTATAACCTTAAGAATAATTTTATTAATTTATGAAATAAGAATAATATTTTTCATTTGCGAAAATGAAATAATTTTTATTCTAACTAAATTTCTTTTCCATGTGTTATTTAGTTTTTTAAAAAAATTAAACATATAAATTTTAGAATTTGAATTTGATAAAATGAACATAATTTTTGTATTGGACATTTAACAAATAGCTTAGAGTGAATTTTTTGTATTTTTCTTAAAGGGTTAATGTTTAGGTTAATAACGTAAAATATCATGTTCTCAAGTACCAAAACTATACTTTGGTTAAGTATTAAAAAGGTAATTTTTTGGTTTTTATTTATTTTAAAGTAACATAAATCTATTTTCTATTAAAAAACCTATAAATTTTAGAGGATTCAATACTATAATTTATTTTTGGTAAGAAATTCATTTTTACACTTAAAAAATCTTTTCTCTATTTTTTTCACTGAGTTATGCATACTTATATAAAAATTGTTTTTTCGAAACCTCTAGAATTTATATATTTTAAAATGATTTTATAATTTTGAATCAACCTAGTAAAATTAGTCATATTTTCCATTTCATTTTTTCCTTAAATATAAGTTACCTAAGTAAAACTTTAGTCTCCATGATAAAGGTAAAAAGTTTTCAAGGGGTGTTAAACTAAGGACTAAGAAATAATATTACACAAAAACGTTTCATAATGTGATTGTTTGAGTGTATTACTAATGCCCATTATACTCTCTCTAAAACTGGGCTATTTTGGTGCCACGTCAATTGAGTATTATATTTATTATATATTAATAAATCAATTATTTACAATAGTATCACTCCTCCAACATATAAAAGGAACCCATGATCACATCACTTCTCCACACACATTGAGAAAATTAGCTAGAAAATACCTAAAAGATACATTCGCAAATATATTTCCCATATTATAGAGGATATTTTCTACCAAAATTACAAATATATGAAAGCTTATGGAAGGCGTAAAAGATGATATCAATGAAAGAAGTAATTGTCTTAACATAGTTTTTACAATTTTATTTCTTCTTCCACATCATCCGAATCTTTTATAAACATACTAATATAATTAAAAGGGTATCATTATTATACTAAAATGTTATTATATATATGTAAAAATTCTTATTTACCTTCCTCCCATCCATTAGAAAATGAAAACTTCGCTTGTGTTATGTGTGAACTACCGCCTCAAAAAATGATGTATTTCATTTTTTTCATCACCCCCTAATAATACTAAATATAGAAAATTAATTTAATGAATGAATGAGATATTTATAAAATGAAAATGGTTTGAATTGTTAAATTGTTCATTTAGTAAAAAATATTAATAATAAATGGTTATCATAACATTTAACTACGTAAAATAGGTATACTGAGATACTATATAAGTAATAACATCATACAATTACATTTAATTTTTCTTCATTATCTAAATCATTTTGAATATCATTTAACACATTAATAAAATTATTTTGAAATCATTATTCTTAAAAAAAATATATTATTACTGTATAATAATAAATCATAATTCATTTGTTCATCATAACATGTTTCCATTTGGTTCAGTTTTACCAACTACAAGAAGGATGTTATAATGGTTATTTGATGATGGATTTAGAAAACATATATAGAAGTAATTTTATAAAATAATTATAAATTTTAGATATTTTTAGTATTGTACAGTGGTAAAACATATATTATAACAGTGGACTTAAATGTGAATACTCAAGGGTACTTTAAATTGTAAAAACGTGCTTATCAAGGTAAATTCACTTAAATGTAACTATATCATGACCAATTGAACTCATTTTGTTTTTGTAATTATATAAACCATAAAACTTAAATCACATATATCTTATAGAGCCATTGGATAAGGAAATTTACCAATTACTCAGGTACCAAAGCTATTTTGAAGATTATGAACCGAACAACCCCCAAATGACTAATGTGGACTATACTGATTTAGTAAATAAATAAAGAATTATAATAATTTAAATAAAAGGAATAATAATAAAGGGATAAAATTAAATGTTCTCTGAAGAAATTAAATAATTATATCATAATATTTTTTTAGGGTAAAATTCACATGAAGTGATTCAATACTTGAGATAAGGAATTTTTCATTAAAGCCTTATTCTAAATGTTTTAACATTTTCCATTAAAGACTTTCTTTTCCATATTTATATTTTTAGGGGTTTTTCAAGAATGTTATTCTCTATAATATAATTATT
The DNA here is from genome assembly GCA_963277665.1 of Viscum album. Lineage (NCBI taxonomy): Eukaryota > Viridiplantae > Streptophyta > Magnoliopsida > Santalales > Viscaceae > Viscum > Viscum album. The sequence goes on along the minus strand of OY728162.1, from coordinate 957,807,678 downwards.
TTTCCATTAAATTTCAAATATATTTGACTTTCTTTACAATGGTTTAAAAATAAATCATTTAACATTTTCCATATGGGTTAATTTTGATCTTCTTTACAAAAGTCTGAAAATAGTGGTATTTTACATTTACCACATGATTGTATTTTTTCCCAAATATGTTTTTTCATTATTATTAATCATAATTTTCAAATCCCAATAGATTTTAAAATAATATATTATTTACATTGTACTATGAATTTTCTATTTTCAAAGATTTTTCTGAAGAAAATGAAATTTATTTTTATTTTTATGAGATATCTAAATGTTTTTTTCATTATGGGCTCAAATGATAGTTTTTATGACTTTTCCATTAGAAATGAATTATTCAATATGTTCTGACCTTGTAACAGAACTTTTTAATTATATATGATGACATATAGGGATGCGATATTGCTATCCAATTTATTAGGTCATGATTTAGTATTCAGAGATAAAATATTAGATGTAACAAAATAGGTTATTCCTATTGAAAGGGTGATATGAAAGGGTTATTTGAAAAAGATGATGAAAATGATTCCCTAAGATGCATTTATATTTTTATTCTTTTTATGTGTTTATATGGTTTTCTAGATCAATGGTTGATTTTATTTGTGATTATGATATCAATATTTTTATGTGAAAACGAAAACCTTTTAATTGGTTTTAATGTTTTCTTATAAAAATAAAAGTTTCATTTATTTTTATATACCTTACTAAGAATTATGTGCTCATCCCACATTTTCAATGACTTTACATGATTTAAGGAAGTGTAGTAACTATAAAAATGTCAATATTCTTATTATGGATAATTATCTTGACCAAATATTTTCTGTTATAAATGAAATAAGAGATTTAACTAAAGAACATTTTTTTGGAGAAATGTCCATGGTGTAGAAATTTCATCTTTTAAATGTAATGGAATTCTATGTTTTTTAAAACTCTAAACACAAAAGGTCATGGGAATATTTTGAAATATAATCCTCACTATAAATCTGGTAATTATGGGTTGTATTTGGAAAAATTGTTATAGTGGGAATCAAAATAGGGTTTAGATAACTTTAGATGATAATATGTTAATAAAGAAACACAATATGAGGATTCTATTTTATATTTATATTATCACGATAGATTGTTTTATTAATATAAGGTTTTATATGTTTCTTCATCTAATTTATTTCTATTTTAGATTTTTTTTCCAATTATTTAATAAGGTTAATGAATTGTTAATGAAATCATAGGAAAATATCCTTCTAAATCAATAACCCGAAATGGTTGGAGTGAGAGTTGAGTAGTTTGTGGATATGTTAACTGAATTAATTATGTCCATAAATGTTTTAACCCAAAAAATAGAGAAACTGAATTCTCTAATAATGAACATGTTAATAGTAGATCATATCATGAAACAAAACCATTCTAAATTTAGAAGAACCATATAACTTATGGTATAATAAGGAATGATAAATTCATTGGAGAAGATATTTGATGTTTTTTTGTTATGAGATTCAGAATTTTAATCTTGGAGTATACCATTTTAAAGGGGAAGTTGATCAGTAGTGGTATTTAATTAAAAATACCAGTCAGAAAGAAGGAAAGTCATTGCAAGGAATGAATGGTGTTTAAGTATTTTTTTTATGAAAAATATTTTCCTAATTCTAATTTACATTGAATGGAAAGGAAATTTTTAGATTTGATGAAATGGTAAGTGGACTCAGTTTCCACTTATAATGAAATATTTACAATATTGGAATGATATATAGTAAGTTTAATATTGGACTATGAGAGAAATATTATTAGGTTTTACATAGGTCTAAAACCAAGTTAATAAAAATAATTGGCCTCTTTTGAATTTAAAATCATAAGGAAATTGTTTGATTTGTAGAGGATGTTGAGATGAAATTTTTTGATTCTTATGAATCCCATAATGTTAAAAATAAAAAATGTACAATGTGGGAAAAAATAAAGAAACAATCTACAAGTAAATTTACAGGTAGGCCCCTAATATATTCCAAATATGATAAAAATAATTTTCAGGAATTTCAAATTTGAACAAGAAAGTGTTTCCAGTGTGATAAGTTCAGTGAATTAGATCAGAACCGAAAAAATGTATTTATCAGACCAAAAATGGGAAACTAGGTGGACAAATGGTATTATTATTTTTTAATTTCAATGAATTAGGAAACTATGAATATATGTGTTCGATGTTAGTTACACAATATGGGAATCATGATAATCGAAATTAGAATGGTGTAGAAATGTCATTTCCTACTACTATGAAAGATATTGGACAATAAAATGAAGTGGTGACATTTATATTTTTTATTCAAATTATTCAATGTATTTTTTGATTTGGTATCTACACATACTTTTATTTTTTGTAAATTTTATAGTTAAATAGAAATATCACCTTAATAAATTTAAATAAAACTCTTGATAAAAACTCTTATTGAATTATTAATGTAACACATATATATATGAATCATTATATATTTATCTATAAAAAGGGTTTTCCAGAAAATATTTTTGTACTTCCCATAGTAGAGTTTGATAATATTTAGGGTTTGGATTAGATTTTAGTTATCATGAAAAGATATATTGAAAATAAAAAGAAGTTATATTAAATTTTCAAAAATATTTTTCAATTTGAATATACAATTGACATCATACATATGATAAAATATCAAAAATCTATGAAATTTATTGAAGATTTGAGTGAAATATATCATTTATATAACATTGAAAAAGGTAATTATGTAGATTACAGATGTGCCTGTGGTAATTTATTTTTGGATATAATTCCTAATGATCTAACTAGTTTTATTTTTTACTAAATGTTTTAATTCACCATTGAATTAGTTTCTGATGTTCGGACAACATCAAAGACTCCATATTTTATAGATTTAGTGATGCTGTCACTAGCCATCAGGGGTCAACCCTGAACCAGTCTCCTCAGCCGATCCATGGAAATCCCTAAGAGGCATTCCTGATCCTCTTGGGATGGGAAAAAGCACCAAGGAAATCAATAGAGTAAAAATAAGGAACAATTTCTCCCAATAAAAAAATAAATAAAACTAAACAATAGAAGATGTACAAGTAGTTCAATATATAAATGAAATCGAACTAAACATCTTTTATACTAGAATTTGAAAATATAACTGAACTACATAATAAAAAAACCGAACCTGATGACCACTCTATCTCCATGTGAACCTTCGAGTCACTCCCCAATACAAAATCTACCATTACCTGAGGTGATTGAACTCAACCTGAATCCTAATCAAGAGATAAAACCAAAAAATAACTATAAGCATGAGTATTAAAACTCAATAGGATATCCCTATAATCTACTCCAAATGCACTTAATTTAAAATAATAGAAACTTATTTCTCAAATTTTAACTAAAATATATAAAAGTATGCATTTCTGGACATTTTACTTAAAAATAATGTACAACCCATTTCCCTTTTTTATTTCAAAACCATGTCCATTCCATTTTTGAAGTGAAAACCTTTTCAAGGGGAAAGTGAAGATTACATTTTCAACATGCACAAAATATTATAAAAAATTTTCATTATTTTTTTTCACAAAACATTTTGATTACCACACATCACTTTCCAAGAAAAACACTACATAAGAAGGCACTACAATGAGTACACAACATGGGCAGCGGAAATAAACATAATAGTATCACATCTGCAAGAAACTTAGATCCAATATGAATAAGTGAACCCAAAAGATAAATAATAATCCATAATATACTAATACAACAGATCCCATCCCCGATAGAATTCCATGCACCTTGAAATAAAAAACACTCTATACTCTCAGCCACCCTAACTCAATAAAGATCGAGGGAAAATCCTATAAAAATTTACCCAAATATGTCCACCTAATATGGCCCACAATTCCATATGTCAAATACTAGTGCAACAATCATTCATAGAAAATTCTCTAAATATTCTTGGTTTCCATGTCTCATTTATATAACAGTGGTGAGTCAACTGATTCTATTCGAGCATCCAATCACACTTATATGTAATAATAAATAAACAATAAGCATCACACATTGTAACTCCAAGGACTGATTCGAATTCAAAATAACAAATATAACTCAAGGATTCAATAATGAGGAACTCCAAACATGGGTCACAAGGATTCCATAGTTATTAAATACCACTCATTAAATATAACTAGGCATTATAGTCATCCAACAATGTTTTTAAAATATATATTTTAACCATTTTCCAAAATCCATCAAACGGGACTCTAAGCTTTTCAAAAAACCAAAATTTGTCAATATAAAAAATCCTCCTTTCATAAAGGGGTGTAAACACACCATTTATAGCATAAAAACATTCACATAACCTCCATTAAACACTTGGGTTAGACATTGATGGCATAAACCATTTTTTATAAAAATGCAAAAACATGCAAAAACACAATACACATTTCCTTAAAAAACAAATACACTTGGGAAAACAAATAAGGAACCAAAAATATTGTTTCCCAAGTTGGAAATATGTTTATAAATATAAAAAATTCATTTTATATCAAATTTAACCCATAAAATCAAACAATTCATTAAACCACACACAAGGCATGCCATATTTAACAAAAAACATTTTCAATTTTACACAAAATAGAATAAAACATCAATTGCATTCCATATTTTCATTCAATCTTGAAAACCTTGTTATAAATAACATAAATCCTTTCCGAAAGATAGAAATAAATCTTATCAAACATGTGGTGTGCATATTTTTAACAAAACAAGGTTATTTTTCAGAAAACAATGAATAAAATACCATTTTCCACACCAAATAATTCATCCAAGGCTTGTATAACAAAATAAAGAATATAAACAAGATGAAAATATCATGAAATTGATGAATCATAAATTACAAAGGCACATGGAAGGTGAAACCTACCTAAAATTCATGGTTGAATGGAGAACAACACTTGAAATCACTTGAAAAGGGTTCCAAAACCGTAGATCTATAAAGAGGAAATCCTAAAAAACCAAAACCCCCTTAAAAATAATAGGAAAATGTCACCCTACATCGAGAATGACCAGGGATGAATAGGAAACCATGAAAAAGTAAAAAAAGATGAAGGAATGAAGAGGGGGGATACCAAATTGGGAAAATCGTGCTGGAAAGTGGGGTCACGCAGGTAGTGGCGGAACACCAATCAGAGGTCGCGTCAGTGCGCTCGTAGGGGCAACACACTATTCAAAGCTCATGCTATCAAGGATGATGAACCAGAAAAAGGTTGCACCGATAAGGGTGGGGAACCATTTGGAGGTCACGCCGACATGGCGACACGCCGGTTGGAGGTCACCAGAAAGAGGCTCTATATGAGAATGGTTGTAGCAAGTGGGTCGCACCACACACAAGGAGGGGTAAAAGAGGGGGTCACATGGGAGAGAAAAGGGTAGGGGAGATAAAAACCTAAAAACTTTAAAAAATTGACTTAAAAATGATAATAGTAATCCTAATAACTTAATAATAACAATCTGCAATAGTAATAATTTTAAAACTCTTAATAATAATTATCAACACTAATAATAATAATTATATTATTCATAATAATTGAAATAACTAATAATAATAATATGAATGTTAATATATTTATTAAAAATATAATTTATCTTAATTTATTTATCCTTAATTTAATTTATTTTAAACACTGGGAAACCACACAGTTATCTAACATGACTCCAGTGACCATTCAAGGACTATGTGGTAGCTTCTTCCCATTCTGAAAGCCACCACAGAGGCACTGGGGCTGACCACACAGTTTCCACTAACTGTGCAATACATGTGCATCAGTCTAAAACCAACCAAAACTCCCAATAAAAATAATAATAATATTCCCAATAATAATTTAATTATTATTATTATTTTTAAAATAATATTTTTAATTTGGTTTTAATTTTTTTTCTATTATTTTATTTTAACTTTCATTTAACTTCATTTTAATATTCACATGATATTTTAATTCATTTGAACATTGGTTGGGATGGATACTGACGAGGGGTAATTTCATGATCTCCAAACCATGCTCTACCCATACATGAGATGCCACGAAACCCAAAGCACAAATGTTTCTATAAAAACTCAAAAAATAAGGACAATAAATTATTAAAATATTTAAATTAATTAATATACTAGGTCAGGGTGAAATAATTCTCCACACCATTAATGCTTTCCTCCCCCAAAAATCCACAACACTTTTTATCCAATTGTTCAATGACTAAGTATTCCACGTCAATATGATCCAAACTCTTAATCCAAGTACATTTCCCCAAACACCTAAGAACTCAACCTCATTCCCGAAATGAAACAACAACCCACAACCAATTCCAATGAACATTGAAAAGATTCAATCCACCACATTCAGAACCCTTCCAAAACTAGACCATTGGTCATTCTCCCAGGAAACCCCGTGCTCACCCAAACTGAAAAGAAAAACTAAGCAATCAACGTCTTTTAATGTAGCCACATCAACCAGGTCAACCAAAACCAAACCTGAAATAGATCACCATTAGAGGGGAGGCCCAAACGAACTTCCCACCATTATAATTGAACTAGAATCTGATAAAATATTGAGATAAAAATCAATGAGATCGTCTATGGGTCTCCTTAACATCAAGAACCAACAAATAATGACAAAAAAAATCAACATGGATCAGAAGTGGTCCTCTCACACACTGGCCAAAAACCCTCACCACATGGGCCAGTAGGGAAGGGACCCAATGAATGGACCACTAAACAAAAAACATTAACTACCCAACACACAACCCTCACAAACAAATAGAAAACTAGAATGCACTTGACACCCATGGTTGTATACACACGAACATTGATCTGGGACTCAGACACTAGAAAGAACATTACAGACATCATTTGAGGGATAAGTCCACAACAATCTTGCTACTATAGGGAATTATTGGTGACAGAGAAACCACAATAGAAAGATTAGAATTACATCAATACAATGGTGGAGGCTTACAATTAACTATACTTCTTAATCCTCTAGGGATCTGGACTACGTTCCATCTTCACTCAGAGACCTATGGTTAGAGCTCGTATTAATGATGAATTTACTACCTCGCATTCAAGAGTTTCTAATCCCTATCTAGTACATGCATCACTATAATAGATAAATAGAGAAAGATAGAAATTATAGAAATGAAACCACACCTTCATTGACCATATTAATTCATAAGGAGTATGAAAACATCCCTTATATTTCCACCATTATAAAACACCATGAAAAATAATCCCTTACACTAGAAGAAAAAATATAAAAATAAAAATCAAATAGCTTTCCAACAGCCCATCACTTTTGAGGGTTTCCCCTACGACACTTTCTAGATAGGCCCCCACATAATCATGGCATGTGAACCATGTATCCACATGCATGGAAGGGATTCATAGAATTTGAATGTGATTGATTTTTGTGGTCTGACTTTTTACAATGATAACATACGAGGATCTCTTTCTTTGAAATGGTTGATGAAATACCCTAAGCCATTTTTATTCCAGACCCGTTCCATCAACATTCAACCGCTTCCTAATCTCTTTACAATATCCTTCCCCACTGATCCTAGGGATTGAGGGAGGGAGGACAACCTTGTGCAGTCCTTCCATCATGGATTCAAAATGAAAATCATGACTCACTTCATCAGTAAATGAAGTTAGATTAAATTATGAAACCTTATACTATAGGTCAAAATAAAGCCCATCCTCGAAACATTGAGGCATATTGTAATTATTTGAAGCATAAAATGGATCAAATGAGACAAGATATATAAGGATAGGAAAATATTCCAACACTAATCCATCACCCTATGGAAAACAAGGAATATCCATCCCCTTTATCACCTTTTCATTCTCATAAAAATATTGAAAAATGAGCGAAGCCTTGAAAACATCCCAGGAAAGATATTCATGGGTCCTGTTCTGAGGCACCAACTTCCACCACATCCATGGTGAACATTCAAGAATGAAAGTTGCAACTTAGCCTTTAATTACATGGGAAACATAATGAGGATAAATTTATTTTTGATCTTTCCCATCCACTCCTCTCCTATGGGAGGGTATACTTTACCATAATTTTTTTTGGATCCATAATACCTAACCCAATCATAAAATCCTTAGTTTGATCAATTGGAAATCCCGCTAATGGAGTATCACCTAAAAATGCACCACAATCTCCCATAAAAGGTCCATAAGGACAACCTCTATACAAGAAAAAGTCAAAAACCAAATCCAGGCCAAATCAACAATATAAATACTCAATTTTAGACATTAAATTTGAAACAAAAATTTTCCATTTTCATAAATTCACCAATGTCTCATTTCATAATCTTCTATAAATCAAGATCAAACCCCATTTCTATTAACAATATACCATTCTAAAAAACACTAACCGTTGAGAACAAATTTCAAAAAACCAATTTATACAATTATAAACTTTTCAAAAATCCACTCATTTCAAAATAACCCATGATTTTCAAACATTTTATTTCAACAAAAAATATGTTAATACTAAGGAAATCCAATCCCACTAAATAATTTGTTCTTTAACCCAAATATTTGATTCACAAAAACCCAAAATTATAAAACCTTGATTATTAAATCATAAAAATTAATTTTCAACTTTTCAAAAATCAAACCATCCCATTAAAACCCATTTCCTAAAATCTCACTCAAGAATTTTCAAAAAAAAATAGAATTTATGAAAGGACTAAGAGACCCACAGAAAGGGAACTAGTGTCGGTGGGTGACTTGACCATATGGTGGGTGACCATATGCCAAACACACCACCGACACCGAGAGCATTCTATGACCATACCCCCATCTCTACATGGATTTCTAGGTCATTTAAGCTCACATAGGCCATTGGCCCAACTCCCCTTATCAAATCCCAATCACCAAAAAATCCTTAAAGAACCAAGAAAATAATGAGACCAGAAATCCCATGGAAACTTGAGGATCTAAATGAAAAAGAGTTCAAACCTCTTTTCCCACACCTAACCCTAAGTCTCAAAAATACTTCTCCACCAACCATGACATAACCAGGTAACAAAATGGGATATGAAGAGAAATGACTGCTTGGAGATGATCTACTCTAATAATTTTTTTTCATGAACCAACCACAGTTAACCCTAAACTAGTCACTCGAGCTGATCAGTGGCAAGGCTGGAGAAGAATTACAAATCCTCCTGGGATGGAAATATAACCAAGGGCATAAATATATTATAAAAGGAACAATTTATCCTAATACATAACCAATGGAAACTAAAAACCAGAAGGTGTATAAGAAGTTCAATATATAAATGATACCGAATTGAAAAACCATTATACAAGTATGTGAAAATAAAATTAAACTACACATGTAAACAAAATGAACCTAATGACCAAACTATCTCCATGTGAACTTCTAGGACACTCACCAACATAATATCAACTATTTCCCGGGGTGACTGAAATCATGTTGAAACCTGCACAAGGGATAAAAATAGAAAATAACTACATGCATGAGTATTAAAACTCAGTAAGATAATCTAATAATCTATTCCCAATTAACATCATTTAAAATAAATGAATTTTAGATATCATAATTTAACTAAAATATATAAAATTATTATTTTCAACACATTTTACTTAAAAACAAAGTACAACCCATTTCCCTTCTTCATTTCAAAATAATATATGTTCCATTAGTGATTCCAAAACCTTTTAAAGTGGAAATTGAAGCTTACATTTTAAACTTGAAAAAATTGGATTAAATAATATTATCTAAATTTACTTTTCACAAACCATTATGAAATCCACGCCTCTCATTCTAATAAAAACACTAAAAAAGAAGGCACTACAATGATTACATAGCAAGGTCAGTGGAAATAAACATACGAATATCACTTCGCATGGCGTGCGGACTGATCAGAAAGGAACTGTTATGGCAGGTGCGCAGCTCGAGGCCTGTCATGTAGGTTGAAGCTTGGGTCGCTGATCGAGGCGGCTGGCGGGATTTTGAATTTGGTTTCGAAATTTGAAATGCGGTTCTGTTTTGTATGTGGTGAAGTTACTGGATGTGGTGAAATGGTGTTTGGGTACCGGCAAACCCTTAAACCGGCCATATGAAAATGAAAAAAAATGATTAGCAGCAATAGACATAGGTGAACCCAAGAGATCAAGAATAATATAGAAGATACTAATACATGATACCCCATATCTGTTAGCATTCCAGAAATTATGAAATAAAAAAAAGTTCAATATTCCCAGACACCCTAACTGAGGACAGACTGCGGGAAGATTCCTAAGCAAAAAACCCAAATATATCCACCTACTATGGGACACTAGTCAGTATGTAAACTACCATTGCAGAAATAATATATATAAAATTCACTCAATACTCCATGTTCCCATATATCATGAATATAATAGGGGTGAGACGACTGATTCCTTTTGAGCATTCAATCACATGTATATATAATCAGATTTCATCAACAGGCTTCACCTCATGCCACTCCAAGGCCCGATTCTCATGACATATAACAAATAGAACACAAGAAGCACATATTAGGGAACTAAAATAATTGGTCCCAAGGATTCCACATTGAGTAAATCCCACATATTAAATATAACAACACATGAGAGTCATCTAATGGAGGTTTTTAATAATTATTTTTTTCAAAATTTCAAAAAGCTTCAGAACGTGACTTTATGCTTTTCATAAAACCAACATTTATCAATATAAAAAATCAACTTTTTATAAAGTATTGTAAACACACCATTTGAAGCATGAAAACATTTACACAACCTTTTTAAAACACACTGGTAACATATTCAAGGCACCAACATTTTTTTTATAAAAATTCCAAAACATGCTAAATCCCATTACACATTTCTTTATAAAACAAACACACTCGGGAAACCATATAAGGAACCCAAAATATTGTTTCAAATTCTTCTAATATATTTATAAATCCCAAAAAGTCATTTTATATCACATTTAACCCATAAAATCTAACCCGGAATTAAACCACACATAAGAAATGCAACATTTAATAAAATAATTTCAATATAACAACCAACAAGGAATAAAACAACAATTTCATGCAACAAGTTCATTAAATCTATCAAACCATGTTCCAAATAAATTAAACCATTTGAAAAATCCAGTGGTTTGTTTTATCAAACACGGGTTTGCAAATTTTTAACAAAACAAGGCTATTTTCCACAAAACAAGGCATAAAATACCCTCTTGCACACTAAATAATTCATCGAAGGATTGTATAATAATATAAAGAATAGATAGAAGGTGAAAATAACATAAAAATGATGAATACAAAATGAAAAAGGCATGTTAAAGGTGAAACCAACCTCAAATCCATGTCGGTATGGAAACAGACACCCGTAATCACTCGACATGGGTTCCAAAACCGTAGATCTACGAACTGAAATCTTGAACAACCCATACCACCATAAAAATCATGGGAAAACAACACCCTAGGTCAATCATGAATAGGGAAGAAAAGAATATCTTGATAGATAAAAAAAATTAAGAAGAAGGAAGTGGGAGGATACCAGAGGGGGAAAGACGCACCAGAAAAGGGGGTCATGCCGGCAGGGATTCACGCAGACAGGGGCAGCGCGCGGGCTGGAGTTTTCACTAATAGGGGCTTCTTGTGGGACACAAGTCACATTATTAGGGGTGGAAAACTATCTTTAGGTGGTGTTGGTAGGTGAGGGGCACCAACTATAGGTTTCTCTGGCAAGGGCGGCACACCAACCAGAGGTCGCCCGGTAGGGGGTCACAATAATATGGCGTTAGAGTAGAGGGGTTGTAGTAATGGGGGGGGGGTGGGTCACACACTACACAAGGAGGGGTAGAGGAGGGGGGTAAATAGGTAGATAAATGGGATTTAAAACCCTAAAATAAAATGAAGCAATACAAAATAAAACTAACTTATAAACAATAATTTAAATCCAAATTACTTAAAAATAATAATATACAATATTAATAATATTAAAAATATGAATAATAATATTCAACACTATTAATAATTATAATATATTTCATAATAATTATAAAAATAATTACTAATAATAATAATAAAATTAATATTTTTGTTATTAATCACTTTTTTTTTAATTTATTTCTCATTTTTTTATTTTAAAAACATTGAAACCGCGTGATTACCCTACATATATCAAGTGATTGTGTGTCAACCTTGTGGAAGAATTCTCTAATTTAGGAAGCAATCACATGGGAACCTGTACTGATCACACATTTTCGGCTAATTGTGCACTGCGAGCACATTGGCCGAAAACCAACCAAAACTACCAATAATAATAATAATAATTAACATTATTCTTATAATAAAAATAATAATTGATATTATTCTTATAACAATAATATTATTCTCAATAATAATTGCATCCATATTATTATTATAAAAACAATAATTTTAATTGTATTTTACTTTTTTATTTTTTTATTTTACATTTCTTTTAAATTCATTTGATAATTCATATAATTGGTTTATTTATTTGAACACCGGGTAGGCCGAATAGTGACCTGGGGTAGCCTCATGATCACCAACCATTCTTTGCCAATGCACAAGATGTTGCGATACCCAAAATAATTATTTTTCAATAAATATTAAAAAAATAAATACCATAAATTATTAAATTATTTAAATTAATTAATATATATGGTTGGGGTGCAACAGAAGCTATTGGAGTTAAAAAAAAATAAAAAACATTACTTGATGAGGGTTTTATTTACCCTTTCACTTCACCATGGGGTGATTTTATTTTGTTTGTTAAAAATAAAGATTGTACTTTAAGTATTTTCATTGAATATAGAACATTGAATGAAATTAATATTGAGAACTTTTATTTTTTTTCCACATATCGATGACTTGTATGATCAGCTTCAAGGTGCTCAATATTTTTCAAAGATTGACATAAAATCTATATATCATTCTTTGAATGTAAATGAAGAATACATTTCAATGGATATATTTTAAAATATGTTTGGTTATTCTCATTGGGTTAACTAATGAAACCATTGTATTTATAGATCTAAGGAATATAGATTTATGTGGGTATTTGAATAAATTTTGGGTGGTATTCATTGATGATATGATGGTATATTCTAAAAGTTACTAGGATCATGATAAACATATAACTATTTTTCTATAGATCCTTAAATAAAATATGTTTTATGTGAAATTTAGTAACACTGAATTTTAGATGTTGGTAGATTTCATTCATTTGGCATATTTTAACTAAAGATGGTGTAATATTTGACCCTACTAAAACTAAATAAGAAGAATATTGGACAAGAACTACTCATTTCTGGATATTTTATGTTTTTACGGACTAGCAGGTTTTCACCAATGGGTTTTTGAAAACCTTTCTCGATTTGCTATCTTACTAACCATGATAACTTTAAAAGGAGAGAGATTCATTTGAACAATGGAATGTAATGATTGTTTTTAGGAATTAAAAATAAGATTGATCATTGCTCCAATTTCATACATGACCTCATGAAACATGGAATTTTTTATTTATAGTGATTCTTTTTTAAAGATCCTTGGTTGTGTTTTGATGTAAAATGATCAGGTAATAACATATCAAGCATGAAATATGAAACTACAAAAGAAAAATTATCGAATGAATGATCTTTAACCTGCAATAGTCATTTTATCCTTAAATATTTTGAGGAATAATCTATATGGGTTGAAAAGTAATATATATATATATATATGTGTGTGTGTGTGTGTGAATAATAAAAGTTTGAAGTATATATCCACTCAATAATATTTGAACATGAGACATGGAAGGTGGATAGAACAGATAAAGCATTATAATTGTATGATCCAATATCCTCTAGGTAAAGAAAAAAGGCAGCATATGCTTTGATTCAATAGGATAATACATCATTAATCATGGTATGGTTCAAAAATGAACCTATAGTTAATGATTTAATATACCTTGAACCATATGATTGTATCCAAAATCCCCTTTTCTTTTGGATCAAGTATTAATATAATTATCCTTTTTAGAAATAATTAAGTGTGATCAAGAGGAAGATCATTATCTCTATATAAAGAGGTAATTGGTGAAGGGAGTAAATTCTATAGAGTTTGATATTGAAAATGAATGTGTTATAATATTTTGTAAGAGATCATATATACTGGTTGTATCTAAATTAAAAAATTAATTATTCAGTGAGGTTCATATCCCCTTATACTCTATTCATCATGGTAGCACTAAGATATACATAGATCATTGAGAATTTTATTTATGGGAAGGAATGATGAAAGTCATTGATGGTTATACCTTTAAATGTTTGACTTATCAATGAGATAAACCTGAATTAAAACAATTTAAGGGGATGAATAATCAATTTTCCATCTCAGAATTATAATGGGAGCATATATCCATGGATATTATGGTGGGATTACTAAATACATATGAGGTAATAATGAAATAAGAGTTATCATTTGACTATATTCACTTTTTTTTTATTTTGGGGTCATATGAGTTTATATTAGTTCAATCTAATACATCATAAAAAATAGTCAAGTTACATTGAGTTACTCTCTCTATGGTATCTGATCATGACCCAAGGTTTACATATATTTTTTGGAGGAAATTAAAAAGTAATTAGGTATTGAACTAAGTCTTAGTATATATTTTCATCATTAATCTGAATGAAACATAGAGCATACAATTCAAACATTGGAAGATATTCTTCAGGAATTCTCATTTTATAATCAGAGAGGTTGGGATCTAGAATACCTTTAAATTTTAAAATAAGACTATGTTTTAGATCCTATAGTAGATGCAACCCTGAACATAAATGAACCATAAAATATGAACATTATAACCTATTTGTTTAATTGGAAGGTATTCAGAAGAGTTTCTATATTGTTAAATAATGTATAATAGTCCTAATAAATAATAATATATTGATTAATTCTTATGAAATAAGCACAAAATTTTTAGTAAAGTCATTTTAGGATTCAAAAATACATTTTCTTCAAAAATGTATTTTATTTCATTTAGTACACAAATATTATAAATTAATTTATAGCACTTCTTGAAATTATCATATCAAAATTTTCATCGGGTGAAATTTTATGAAATTTTGGGAAATATTGATTTTTTTCTATGAATAGGGTATAATAATGATTTTTTTAAAACCATATTCTATTTTTATGTATTTAAAAATTGACAATTGTTTAATTGATTTTGAAATTTCATTATTATTTTTTGAATAAACCTAATCCAATTAATGTCATTGGAATCTACAGTATTCTTAATTTTTGTATAGAAACCATTTAATACATAAAATTATTTTTATGGAAAAATATTTTTCATCACATTTCACTGGTTTATTTTAAACATAATTTCTACCACTTATTTTTTTTGAATTTGAAAAACTAAATTCGACATTTTGAATCATGAGGTTCAATTTTAGTAATTAGGTCACTTTTAATTTTGGTGATTGTGAATAATAACCTTGGTAAAAATGGAGTCACCATAGTAAGGGTGAAATGGGTAAACCAAGATTAAAACTATGTGATAAGTCTTTAAAATCACCCTAAAATATACCACAAATTACCCAAATATGTTCACTCTTTATGATTTTTTAAATACTTTAAATAATTATGGGTGATCCTATTTTTATCATGAAAAACATGTTCGGAGGTGCATTAGGACTCGGTGGAAGTTGGTTTATTGTTGATAGTGGTGAAATGTGTCATTAGAGATGATACAGTTCCACTAGCTATCCATAACAATCCACCTTTCATATAGTTGGATTTTAATTACTTAGAAAAGCTATCTGAAGCCCACCGGCCAGCTGATGAAACCCACCAGCCAGCCGATTTGGTTTCTAATCGAGTAGTGGTTGTAGAGCACACTCTTGGCTAGCCAGTGGCATCAGGATGTTCTGGAATTAAGGGGGTGGAGGTATTATATTTTTCCTCCAAACCCAAATCTAATCTTTTTAATCCCATAATTCAAACTTGACATGATATTTATGATTTTTAAGGGTTTCACAAGGATTCTTTGGCTTCTATAACTATTTTCATCAGATTCGTAATCCGTTCATCAATCTTGGTGACCTAAATAAATGTGATATGATTTGGTTTAGTGGATTAGTCTTATTTTTCTTTTATATATACTTCTCCAAGACTTTATATCATGGATCAATAAATTCCATAGGGTATCATAGTGTTTAATGTTTATTTCATCATTTAATTTCTTGGTTTCTTCCTCATTGGTTGAGGTATGTGGTCTAAAATAACTCTCCAAGGTCTGATTTGTTTGAATAGTATGTGAAACCAATATTATCTCACTATAATGCCATGTTCATGACATATTTTAGTTATAATCCTTTGTTTTAGCCAAAATTCTCATCCTTATACCTCCCACGGACCCATTTGGGTCTGATGGCGAATGAGATCTAGACTTGTGGCCACCTGAGAGGTGTACCTACTTTTATCCTTGAGTTAGAAACTATGAATTATTCCCCTGAATTGTAAAATAAAAGTAATGAATTTGTTATGGTTTGGATTAACATGTAAATTTGGATTTCACTAGGATCACACGTCTTTTGAATGGATAATTGGTATATAATGTTTTTAAGGGAATAGTAGTTTGTTGATATCATGACATAATGAATTTTGAAATTGTAAATGGGTAAATTTTAAATGAGAATCCGGATTTTTATAATTTTGTTATGAATTGATGACATATATTGTTTTGAATATATATTTTTTATAAGAATTTCATATTTCTTTGTTCTTCTGGGAGGACACATGTAGGCGCGATGCTTAAGGTTGAGATGCATGTTAGTGTGATACATGAGGGTGAGATGCATAGATATATGGTTACTTAGGTTGATATGTATGGCCGCATGATTCCAATAGATGAAGGGTAGGGTTCCTTGAGACTGGATGGTGAGGTTAAGGATTGATGGATCTTTAAGGGTGAGAATATTAATTCTTAGTTCATGATAGAATGATGTATGTATGTGACAGATAAGGGTGAGAGTGTTGGAAGGAAATAATATTCCTTTATAGTAATTTGCATTATGGAGATTGGAAAGTGAAATATGATATCATGTCAAGCCTAGTTTGGGATAACCAAAGCTTTTACCCTAGAGCTCAAGGGTTAGTGGTACATCATTGAATTTTTGTAGACATTTATAAATTAATTCACTTATTATCATCATGTTGCATGATATATTCTTTCAGACTATTTTTAGATGCTATCAGTGTTGGACATCTGAGTTTTACTCACACCCAATTCAGGTCACTAAATGGTACCTATTCAATCTTTATAGATACCGGTCTGGAAAAGGTAAAGGAGGTTTGTGATTGATTTTTGACTACCTTTTTATTGTGTTTTGTGCTTAGATAGGGGATTAAGCATGGTGTTTTTTAATGATTATTGGAGCTTTTCTGTGAGCATGTCATTTAGTTTTTTTCTTGTATGACCACTAGTATGACAATTATGTGGCATAAATTATGGAATGACATGGTTAATTATGGTTTAATTGATTTTGAATTGTCATTTTTATCTACGAGATTTATTTTATAATGACTGATGGAAGGATTATATTTTTCCCAGTGGACATGTTTATTTTATTAAAAAACAACTAGCATACAAAAGTTTGAAAAAATGCTTCTTACAAAAATCTATTTGTACAAAAGGAAAAAAGAATTTGGTAATCCATTAGACTAAATTAATCTATTAACATTCAACCCATTATTTTAAAGAATATCATACAAGATTTATACTTCATGGTATGAATGTGTGATTTTGTAGTTCATCGGTGAATGAAGATCCAGGAATCTGATCAACTTGGTTGACAATTTATATAAAAGATGAATATAACCATTTCTCATAGACTACATGATAGTAGTAGATTCAATATAAAATTATTGTTCTAAACTTATTTCCTTTCCATTTTAAATATGTTGAGCATGCCAATAATTTTTACATAAAGAGATGAGCTAGATCCCCATGGTCGATAGAGACATCCCCAAAAACCTCCATTTTGATTCTTGAAAACTAATCCAAATCCCAATGTTCCCATAATCCATCGTGAATCCTCATCCGAGTTTCATTTGATCAATATAGGAATTGAGGGTATCTATATGACTTCAAAAGTTTAAGAAGGATGTCAAAAATTACATATAATTCCAATATTGTTAAGAACTAAAATGTCAATAATAGAGTTATTAAAACGATCATTTTTAAAGGGTTTTAACATTTTTATCTAAAAACATAATCTCTATGAGGGCCGATTTAATATTGAAGGAATAATACCCAAGAATCGTTTTATTTTGGTTGTTCTATATTACATGAATCAATTATCAAATATCCCCTTGAAGTAGATTGAGTAGTTTTTGAGAGAGTTGAAAACTAGTGAAATCTTGTAGATTCTCTTAGGAAGAGTATGTCTATAGAGGCTGCACTTTGAAAATATCAATGAAAACATGCCATAGAACTGAGGAAATGTCAAATATTAAGAATATATGATTGAATTCATCCCTATTCTGGTTTCATAAGACAAATTTAGAGTAAATATAAATTCCTAAATATTTAATGAATGAGTCAGTAGGAATCTTAGAATGTTCTAGCCTCTATAGAAGTATAAATCTAGATGGTGAAATTCAGGATTTGTTCAGACATCTAGTCCGGTTATGTGAATTCCCATATAATGCATTTTTTGTGTTCCAATTTTTAGGTGAGCATCCCATTATCAATTCATATTGAGATCATTAAAACATCTCTGTTAATGATGTTATAATTTCCAACCACAACTCTAATATCACCAGGAATCATATCCAGAGGGAATTCCATTTTCGCTTCAGTGGTAGAATTAAGATCCCACAATGGTTCAGTAGAGTTTAAGAGGTTCTAGAAGAGAATACCTTACCTATTGTAAAACCAAAATTTTAGGGGAGTTATGATTGACCATCCAATCCAATTTTTTTGATATACAGGAGTAGGAGGCCCCGAGAGAAGTAAATATAGATCATTCCACATAATTCATATTTCTAGACTTGAGCTATCTTAGAAATACACATATAATAAAGCCAAGAGAATTTGATTTATTATGAATAGTCTTCCATATAAAATGTGTCTATAGAGATTGATTCAGATCACATATATTTTTTTTATTTCAAGACCTCTAAGAGTAACAGGTTGACTGCATTTCTTTCAATGGACTATATTGAAAATTCATTGAAGGATGCTCCCATTATAGATGAATTTATTGATGAAAATATTAATTCTATTAAATAGAGATGCTGACTATTTATAAACCATTAAAAAAAATAAACAATAATTATTTCACAGGATACATCTTATAAGATATAAATAATGCTTGTCCATTCTAATAAGCTATTTTTTCTGACCTAGCCCAAAATGTGAGAGACATGACATGCATGAGTCCTTTTCCTAAAACATAGGGACAAAAAGATAAGTAAAAGGAAGAAAACCTTATCTAATTCCAATATTATTGATTATGTAAACATTTTAGGTTGGAGTAATGATCTTTGAAAAATATTAAAAGGGATTTTTCCAACTGATCTCCCAACCTAAAATCCTTTCATAATTATAAAGGGAATTTTTTATTTTTTAATGTATTTATTATCTCCCTATGCGATGAGAATGATATACTTGACATAAAACAAGTGAAAAGGAATATTTAAACCCCCAAAATCTTTGATTGGCCCCAACTTTTCATAATCCACCATGTTAAGTAGAATTATTCATAGGTAATCTTCTTTTGTAGAGAAAAAATGGATAAAATAGGATCAACTTGTATGATGCCTCTTGAACATGTCAAGCATCCCTTAGGTAAGGAATTGATGAGAACTGAAATATGAACTGAGCTTCAATGTATTTTGAACCACATTATAATGTTCTCATCAAAACTATATATAGATAATACTATACAAATGAATCCCCAGTCTATCATAAAAATGGTTTTTTAAACATCATGTTTCAATCTAATATTACGTCCCCTCATGATTTTTTCTGACAATTTTTTCACATTATAATGTAGTGATGAGGTAGTTTTGTATGGTAATTCCTTTAATAAATATAATCTGATTTGATGGAATAATATTATTAGAAATAGTGTAAATCCTATTATTATGAAGTTTCCCATTAATATTTCAGATCAGGTTTACAAGAGATGTAATCCTAAAGAGATGAATATAATTTTCATAATACACTTTTTGAAAGAGAGGAATAAATTGTTTATTGATTTCCTAATGTAATATGAACACCATTAAAGAAATGAATGAAAATACTATAAACATCATGTTGAATAAAATCCCAAAAGGTTTGGATGAATAAGTTGGTTAAACCATACAGGCCAATAAATATTTCATAATTATGTCAAAGGACCACATATTTGATCTCAAAATCAGAAAGGAATTGCGGTAATATTAGTATTATCATCCTGTTAAACCAATATGTGGACAATACCATCCAAAATATCATAGACGGTAGTGGGGACATTAAATATGTTAATGTAGAAAGATTATACATGATCAATATAAGATTTCATATTGTAAAAAAACACCCCATCCTCATTGATAATATACAAGGTTCTGTTAAATTTTCTATATCATTAAATAGAGTTTAGAAACATAGAGTTTTTGTTACAATACATAATCTATTTAGCTTTAAAGGATTCCCTTTTAAATATTTCATTAAAAATTATAAAGTTCTTGAGTTTATCGAAGACCCCAATTTCATGGTTAATATCACTAGAAAAATAATTTTAAGTGATATCTTCCTAAATGGGTTAAATGAAGGATTCAAGATTAGAAATATCTCTTTAAAGAGATCTAAATTTATCTCTACTACATTCTTTTAATTTTTTATTAATCAGATAAATCTTGAGGACACAATCCAACATATTATCCTTGTAATAAAAGGTCCCCATGTATCCTGACCCAGCTTACTACATTCAGGGTGCCGAACCCATGCATTGTTAAATATGAATAGGAATGGTGGTTTCACATATATTGTAGAATGATTAGAAAAAATTATATGATGATCAGAATAGATTCTTTTAATAGTGAAATAAGACATAGAGGACCAAATATCAAATGCTTTTTCATTAACAAAATCACTATCAACTTTACTGACCACCATTTTTATATGGTGCTTTGTAAACCAAGTGAATTTGGAATCCCCAAGATTTACATCATAAAAGTTTTTGTCCCCAATAAGTTCTTATAATTACATAGATAATGAATATCTATTTACTATACCAAGCCTCTCACCATGATTAAAATTTATATTAAATTCCCAAAGTAATTTCAATGGGACAATTATTGAACCACTTAAGGATTGAATTTACTTCCAAAAATCCCATTGATCTTGAATACAATTGTATGAATAAACGAGGTAAAAAAAATTCTATGTTATCATATATTTAAAACTACATGTGAGAATTTGATCACTATAATTAATAGTAAAAGATATTCCCTATTCAATTAAGAAAACACTGAAAAATTTTAATTTCTATGGATGATGTATTTTTATCAGGAATGTGGTAACCCATATGTCAAAGAGAATAAATCATTTAAGGGAGGATCCTTTTATGTTTAAAAAAACCATGAAGATCTAGATTATTCTTTTAATAAAAGATCTAACGAGAGATTAATAGTGTAGGGTTAGCCATACTCTAATAGTTTGAGAAGAAAATCCTCATTTAGATTGATTGGTACCCCCTTTTAATTACCTCTTAATTTATTCTCCCTATATTATTTTTTTATTACTCTAGCCTATTTCACATCAAGGACCAAGATTTCAAAAATTTATTTTCGCATAACACCTTAAATACGATCATTTTTATCATTCTTATCTTCCATTGAGAATGGAAGAATATCAACAACATTGTATTTCTCATCTAAGAAAAAATAAAAATCCTTGGAACTACCATCAGTCTCGATTTATTTATGAACATTTATAAAATATAGGAAAGTAATAGGCTGATTGTATTTCAAAAAAAATTCTATGGTCTATGTATCTTTCGGTATAATGACATTAGATACATGCTCACTAGGATTATTAATTATCTGAATATATTTTAATACAAAAGCACCAGATTTCAGACTTTCATTGAAGATGTTGGAGGAATTTCAATATTATCAAGATGAGTAAATATATATAAATTACTATGAACATAGGTATAATTATCAACCTCGTTTTATAGAGATATGACCATATTTTTGATGCATTTGGAAATTTACATGGTTATGGTAATATGACTACTTATATTTGTGAAATTGTCTCCAACATCATTTCTATTAGGAATAATGTCATTTCTTTTCACTATGGGAGGAGAAAAGGGTTTTTTCTATTTTTCCTCTTCATTAACCAGTCTAGCCCAAGCACTATTAATTATATCTATTAAGTCAGCTGTAGTATATTTCTAGACTTTCACCAATTTCTCAGAATCATTTTTAAGGGTTCATATTTATTAAAAAACATTTTCCTTTTTATTACTATTTACTTACATTAGAAGGTAGCATCTAATGTTAGTTACAACTATTTTTTTACCACGCCACAATTAATAAATGAGTGTCCCATAATTTTACACACTTCATTGAAACATGTGATATATTTATACTCAACATTGAATTTAGTTTTATTATCATTTCTAATGAGATTGATCACATATGAACTCATTAATTACAAACTGGAATCTACAATGACACTATTATAGAAGACGAATTATTCATTCAATTTGTAATGTTCTAGTTTTAAAGGATTAACTGTGAAAAAGTGAGATCATTGGGAATTTTCAGATGCCAAAATACCCAACTCAAACCATAAATCCAAAACCATATTTATGATATATATTTCCTCTAAATTAAAGTTTTAAAATTAATATTCCACTTAGAGAATAAAATAACTCTAGGATTCAGGTGAAGATTCCCAATATTCCAAACTGAATTTAGATCCACTTTACTTCCAAGAATAATGTAGAATAACTTTTTTCCAATTAGAATCAGTTAATATTTTTTGTTACTCAAATAATGTGAGATCCTAGATTTAGGATCTGAATTATACCAAGTCTTTACTCTATTTGAGTAAGTGATATGGTCAAGGATAGGAAACTTTCACATATTGATCCATTATTGAAGAAATTTAGGGGCATCCACCATAGAGAGGCCACAATATTCCATTTTTGTATTCTCAAGGGGATTGGGAGGTTCATCCTTGGATATATCTGATCTATAAAGCACTTATATAAAGGATATAACTTTTATTCTTGATTGAGAATCTTTTTATGAATCCCTCACAAGATCTAGGTTATCCACAATCATTATATTTATTTTAGATGAATCATGAACCACATCCTTGAGGGATCACTCCCAGTATATATGAAACGAATCCTTGATTAGAAAGAAACCTTTCGAATTGAAATAACAACATCAAAAATTTCTAGGTAAGGGTAATATTTCTCATTTATAAGTGTCATGGACATAGCATAAAGGTAGCCCATCATAAAATTCACTCAAGTTAAATATCCACATGATGCTATTGTTTATATTAACTGTTTATTATTTCTTCTAATATTTACATTATTATGTAAAATATGTTATAGTATCCCCATTATACAAATTGGACCCTCAACAGTAGTCAGTACCCTCTAGCATACGTGGAGGCATGCTTGAGGCCATGTGGTGACCCATCTAATTCATGTGAGGGAGAACAGTCCCAGGGATGGTTTACATTAAAAAACATTCCTTTATTTCATTGTATGAGTTTTTTTAACCATAATTATCCAAAATTCAAAACAATATTGCAATTTATATTAACTTTAATTTGAAAATGACCCATATATTATTTTATGTAAAGAATAAATACGAAATACCACTCTATTTATTTTAATATATCTATTATTTATTTCATAGTGATAAAAGAGGATGTGTTTAGTTTTAAATGATTAACTTAAATATTAATTAATTTTTTCAATTATTATTTTTTTTAAATTTTTAGTGATTAAAAAATTACCTTAAAAGCTTACACAATTCTGAAAAGTTTTTTTTACGTCGTAGAAAAATCCAGTAAATGATCTTAAAATAATAGAGAGTGATATTGTTTTGGAGTTTTATGGTGTTCCATGAGTTCTTTAGGTTAATATAATGTATTAGTTATGTGTTAAAAGTTTATATTCAAACTAAATTACTATATTGATTTTTTTTAAAGTCAAATTCAGTGAACAATCTGAAAATTATTTTAATTGTATTTTATGAGAAACAACATTTTATTAAATGATTTAAAATTCATTAAAATCTTATATTAGGCCAATTAAATGGGAATTTATTTATCATATCAAAATGTTGATCATATTAATCAATTTTCCTTTTATAGTAACTTTCTTGACCCATAAAGTGTGAAAACAATTGTTATCATGGTAATCGGTAAAAAGGTTCATTAGAGCTTAAATCAAAGATATAAGTGTTAAAACATGATTTAAAATAGTATAAATTTAATTTATAAGATTATTTAAAATTATATGATTATTATATTTTAAAATATCAATTTTTCCACTTTAACATGAAAGGTAATATATATTAATTTAATATTTTATGTAATTCCAATAGTGACCCTCTCTTATCTTATATAAGGACACCACACCTACTTTTTTTCCCACAAAAATTAAACCATTTATATAAACCACGATCTAAAAAAGAAACTTCCAAAAATATTTTCCCACATTCTGTAGGTCTTGGTCTCACTAAAAGTCTGTCCTAGAAGGAGTAAGCTAAAGGTAGTCTTCTAAATGGGAGGTATAACTATAAATCAAGTTATTTAATTTTATTTATTCTTCTACTTTAATTTATTCCATCCTGACTATTCGGATATAATAACGTAAATATTCAGATAATAATAATATTTTATTATTTTTATGTAATAATATTTTTCATATCATTTATATCAAATTTGAAATGCAACTATTATTCGTGTATAGGTGTGGACTACAACCTCAAGAACTGATGTATTTCCTTTCACATCACAACCATTCATGGATGTTTATCATTATGGACTTAATGAATATAAATGATATTCATGAAATAATTATGATTTTGGAAATATTTTATATCATCTATCTTCATACCATTCATATCGTTAAAAAACTGAATCATCGTACGTGCGTACATACAGACTACCATCTCAACATTGTAACACACATTATTTTTCAAAACGGACTTTCATGGATGGTCATAGGGATAGATTTAATAACATCATTTTATTTTTATAATATTAATAATATTATTTTAGGATGGTATTTTATTTTCATTTTTTATTTCCAACTGATGAAAAGTAAAAAAAATGCTTGTTTGCTTGTGCAACCTACCGCATTGGGAGATGATATATTTTTTATGATATATTATCATGGATGAAACTAAAATTGTGTTTGATGTATAAAATTTATAATTATTTCATAAAAAATATTTTTTATATGATTTAACAATGAACACTCTGATAATGGTCAAACTACCACTGATATTATATAGTTATGAACCGAATGACCTCAAAACACACGATGTGGGATTAACCGATTAAGTGATTTAATATTTAATTTAATGAATTCAAATAAATGGTTCCACGATAATTTAACAAACCTTTATTTTTTTAAAATGTTAAAATAATTAATATTAATTTATTATACCAAATTTAACATAGATACATTGAAATTTGGGACTCGATGTAAGGGGTTTCTTTACTCAATTTCCTTATATTAGATTATAACAATTCTTTATTGACTTTGTTATTCCATTATTATGTGAATTTTACTCTATAATATTTTTATTATGAATTTAAAAACATTAAATTTGTATTTAATTATGTTCACATACTCACTTTATAGATTAATTACCACTTCAAGTCTTATGATCTTTACATGGGTTTTCATTTTCTCAATCTCATTTTCTTGAGACATGGTCTTTATCATGAACTATGATTTATCTGAATTGTGTGGTTAAAACCACATGAATGAATTATAATATATTAATTTATAAAAATAATGGGGTTTAAATATCCATACCTCATTCTTTTTTTCAAGGTCTGTTGATTCTAATCTTACCAAAGTGGGAGGGCTTTCTTGTCCCACTTTACTTTATTTGAGACATATGTCATATTCATGATTTTTTTATTTAATGTGGAGTATATAATTACCCTTTGATATGTTATATTATCAATATATTTATAATAATTTTATTTAATGTTTCACTGGATATTACTTCCAACATGGCGCTTATGATACACAAGTTACCAAAGCGGTAAGTTTTTTATGTTAAAATCTCACTATTTAATAGGATTGTTTATTATTAAATGTATAATAATGAATTTATATGATCTATATATCAAAAATAATATATATATTATTCTCCACTTTTTATTTCTAGAAATTATAAATTTCATTTTCATTTTACTCTATCTATGTACTCAAAAATATGGAAGATTGTTTTTAGGGAAATCTGACCATGTTTTTCATTTTGGTAGGGAATATTTTTTTCCATGTCTATATTTTATTTAAAATGATTTTTCAGAATGTTTTTACTATTATAAAGTGATTTATTAGTTTCATTTTTACCAATTTTTGACTTCCTATAAAGAGTTTTAAATGGAATCTTTCTTTCCTTTTCAGAAGGAGGTAGTTTTTTCCAAATGTGTAAACAAGATCTTTTTTTAACATATTATACAAAAAAGAATTTTCTCTCCATAATAATGATTATTTTCATTAATGAATAATTTTAATGTTTCCATGGTTATTTTAAAATAATTTTTTTTCTCAATCTTTCATGAATTATTATTCATTAATGGTACTAAAAGAAAATGGCATTTTTCCTTATTTTCAATGAACTGATTTAAATGTTTTGTTAAAGGTATTTTAAATATGTGGAAATAATTTAATGATTCCAATCCATTAGTCAGAATATGACACTATTATTCCATACATATAATATCTCAATATGATTTATTATTTCATTTAACGATATTATCATGAAACCTATTTCATTTCCATTATTAAAATAATTTATAAATTAATGTATGTTTTTTTAAAATTTTATGATGATAATGAATGATTTCATGTGTTATATTCAAGTATAGTTAATAATGGTTTTTAGGATAATGGATGTTCCAGATATATCTCTTCAATTCATTGGGTAATGATCCTTGTATTTAAAGGAAATAATGGGGGATTTAAATTTACAGGTTTATCATATAGATCTAAAAGAGCTCTAATTATTTTTTACATGAGTGAACATGAGTGATGAAGATAATATTTCATGACACCAACATGATTTGTAAATGATTCATTTTTTAAGGATTCATTTGATCATGTTTGATTTCCCATGGATCTTGATTAATGAATCCTATGAATATAGTATTTTCTAAATCAACATATCCTTTCCAATGTTTTATGATCTAGGTTTTTATTGGAATCAATTCTATTATGTCATGCTCCCTGTCTTCATACCCATATGATCATCTCATTCTCACTAAAAATATTCAATTCTCAATGTCTGTGTTTGACCTTAATAATATTTTGATATCAACCCTTTCATTTTCCCTTTTCACATGGTTATAAATAAAATATTTAACATAAAATAGATGGATAAGGGTATTATGTGAGAGATGATTAATATATAATACGGAAGAAGAATAGTAGGTTTTGATAAAAATGACCATTTAAATACATATGTATTGTTATGTAAGAGTTTTTCCTAATTTTCTAAAACTCTTAACCTAAAACGTCTGTGGGCATCTAATTTTTCATGAAATAACCTAAATAACCCGCCTAGATGGTACCCAAATCAATATTGACAAGGCCTAGAAGTGCATTCCTATTCTCCATGGGCTATCGACCATCGATTGAGCATCACATAAAATTAAGAGATAACGATTTCACCACAAGGATAACTCATCAAGAAAACTAAGAGGATATTAATAAAGAAATATCAAGTATGAAAAATATACCACAAGAGAAAAGTAACACAAGTATACATATACAAGTCCCAAAAATTGTATGTCATGCAAAAGTAATTATATAAAAAAAATCATGAAAACAACCCTTAATCTCTATTCAATAAGTGGATAAAATCCTCTATCGGTCTCCAACAACTCCAAAGTTCCTACTAATCACAATAAACCACTGCATCTAAGTGGTGAATTTAATTTATATAGAACTGGGATAAAAAATGTCTACAAATTGGTGAAGGAAAAGGTTGGGTGTGAGAAACAAAGTCCAGTAGAATCTCACCAATTATTCTATAATAAATCCATGTCAAATAAATTAAGTATGATCAATTTTAAACAAAATAAGGCACATAAAGATATTCACAATTCATAACAAAATATTATTTTCAAATCATAATAAATTCTAGTATATAACTAATACAAAAGTGAATTTCCATAAAAATAAGAAAATTTGATAATCTTTGTAAAAATAGTCATGAATAATCATTTCTATCAAATAGGAATGAATAAAAAATTTAATAAAACCTTCAAACATATAATCATTTTCAATCATATAACCATTGTAATAATACCATAGGTTAGTTAGTTCCAATCACAAGGGTCCACAAAATATTGATGAAATATGCCTTCATGTGTGCACACACTCCTTGGATATCAGGCCTAGGGTTAATAGGATTCCACACAAATGAATAAACCCCCTACTCTCATTAATTTTTAGTTAGTGTTTTCATTTTCAAAAAATTTCTTGATAACATTTTACATAGTGCATATATCCTACAACCTAACTTTTTCACCCCCTATATGCTTCACGATAATCCATAATACCTAGGGATATTTTTTATTTCAATCCATCTCAAATAATTTTAATCATTCATTTCATTCAAACACAGGTTTATGTTTTAGAACATTCCATTTCATTTAAAACCCAACATCAAGTGGGTTTAATAAAAAAATCATTCCTTTTAAATCAATTATTTTCATTTCAAATCATAAATCAATCCATGAATTTTTTTCGCAACATTCATCCTCAAAGTTATGCTTAAAAAAACTCATTTCAATTCAAGATAATTTTTTAGAAATTAACATTTTCTATCAAAATATATTTTCAATGGAATTTCATTACACACAATTCCTTTTAAAAAATAATTTATAAAATACTAAAACCAAAACTTGGAAAGATATCAGAAATAATTTTTAAATTAATCTAGCTACAATAGTTTTAAATAATAGTAATTTACTTATGAAACCACATACCTCATTTCACGGTCTGGAAAAAATCCAACAAGGGATCCAACATAGGATAATCAATAGATATAATCTAAAAAGAATGGATACTAGGAATACAATTCTCATATCTGAATATCTAATTAAATGTTTTTAGAAGGATATAAGAGATTGGAAACACATACCTAAAAAATTGTCTAATAATTTACAGTGACCAATAAAGATTTAGGAAATGAATTCCAATTTCATGATGGATATATAAAAAATCCTATTATAAAATGTCCCTAAATATTTATATAGTTTAAATGGACCTGATCTATGATTCTGTTCAAGAGAAGATGGGTGTATCTAGAAGATTTATTAATAACAATAAGAAACATTAACTTACTTTTGAGAATCTAGATCCAACAATTAAAGATCCATCAAAATCTCTCATTGGGATGAAAGTTTTCCCCAAAATCAAAAATAGGGTAATCCTTGGATTAGAGCATAATATAGTGTGATAAAAATAATGAAATTTGGGTATGTGTTGGTTCAAAATATGAAAATTAAGAATAATAAAAAATATATTTCCCAATTTTTCTACATAGTTGAACAAAATGTACACAAACCATGCACCACTTTTCTAGACTAGAAGAGATATACAGTTTAGCCACACTATTTAACAAACCGTGCACCAACTATATACAACCCCAATATCTTAGGTCACACAGTTGGATGTATAGGTTTGATGGATAGAACTAACTATGGGCCTAACCATGCTCCCCCATCTTGGACGCAATCATAAGGTGATTCTGGGCAGACATACATAGTTTTCTCTAACTGTGTGTTAACCACGAATAGGCACAAAACCACTAATTTTTTCCCAAAAGGTGGGAAAAATAACATAAGATATGTCCCATGAAAATATGATCAAAATAAAGGAATTTTTATATTTGAAAGAAGATGTTAGAATTTTAAAAGTCTCACCACCATAAAAACTTTCTGCACCCAAAAATAATTCTTGAGGAATCCATAGAAAAGAGGGGAGGATACAAATCACTCATCAATTCCTCATACTCCCATATCTCATGATTTTCAGAACCATTATTCTATGGAAAATTAACTAAAGAAAATTATTTCTCATGAAGTAACATTATATAATAATTGAAAATACAAACCAGATGCTTAGTCACAGACATACCAGGTTCCAAATAAAGGTCCTACTAACTAAATACATGATGAGGTCATAATAGACCCTTCTTAAGATGGAACACATGAAACATGTCATGGATAAATGTCCTATTTGGTGGTATGTACAAATGGTATTCCTCATTTCCAATCTGCTCAACAACCAAAAATCCTCCATTGTGTCTAGGTACCAACTTCCTCGATTTTGGAAGCCTTCAGTGACCCAATGAGGTGAATGTCTCAAAACCATTGGTCATCGACTGATAAATCTGATGGAATACAATTTAGATGAACATTGGACTTATACAAGATATGTACTGTTACCATTATCAAAAGGGTAAAATAAATCTTTATCTTCCTCTCTTGGACCAAACTATATCCCAAAAGGGGAGGTTCACTAATCTCTAACAAACAAGGAATAGATTTAAAAGGCTGAACATACTAGGCCTTGATTGGTTCCATCTCAATGGATGAATGTTAACTATTTTTGTAGGAAAAATCAACTAGACACAAATGGAAATCCCAAGATCCTCTGAAGTTAAGGACACAAGCACAAATAATGTACTCCATAATTTATATATCCCGTTTTATCTGACCATAAGTCTAAGGATGGTACACCATGCTCTACATAACCTATGATCTCATCACTTCTTAGAGGCCTATCCAAAAATAAAAATTGAATTGGGGATCCTTATAATAATTATGTAATATAGAAAATTGTTAAATATGATTATCGCCTCCACATATAGATTTATCAAGTGCTCAAATTTGATTATATCATAAATAAGAATAATGTGATTTTATTTTTCCAATCAGTCAATAACTACCATAATCAAATTATTTTCTTGAGGATTACGTGGAAAATTAACAAAATAATCCATCAAAATATCATTCAACTTATAATTTGGAACAAGAAAGGGCTGAAGCAAACCTGAAGGCTTCTGATCCTAGACCAAAATATCCTTTCAAGTATAAAAATGGGGAAAAAATCATCAATATATCATTCCATATATTTACACCAGAAATAAAACCTCATATCATGAAATTTTTTCATTATCATTGGGTGTACTACCCACTGTGAATGTGGAAAATCCCCCTCACAACATTAAATCTTGGTAACTAGACAAAAAAATGGTTCTAGAAGCAATGGATAGATACAATTCATCAATGGTCTCCCAACCATATAAATGATTCCTAATGCCTCATAAATCCTCATCATGTTGTTATTCCAAATTACATCTCTCTATAATGGAGTATTTAAACCAAATACCGGACAAAACAATCATAGTCTCATTCCCTTAAAATCCAAATTGCATAATAGAAAAGGGATTCATCAGATTCCATTCCCTATAAGATTCTATCATATCATAGGATGTGATTTTTCTACTAGAGAATCAATAAGAAAATGTATCTTACCACTGGTGTACACATTTTCAAATTCTAATAACAAAATATGCCCCACCCCAAACATATATCTATAGTTGAGAACATTTTTCGAGATGATATGACTCAAGATTTGATGATTGGAGTAGATAACAACCCTTTCTATGAAAAGAAAATGTTACCAAATCTAAAAAGTGGACATAAAAACTATTATTTTGAGATCATATATGGGACAGTTCTTTTCATGATGATGAATCTAATGAGAACCATAATACAACATGTTACCACCACTTATATGAATCCACCCCAACCAAAAAAAAATATGCATCACTGAAGAACAAAAACCCATGAATAGCTTATAAATGATTTAACAGTTGTGTTAAATTCAAAAAAAAACATCAATACATCAAAGAATCCTAGAATTTTGAATCCTATAAAAAAATTACACCCTTCAATGCAGGACCAGTCAATAGGGAAACCAAATTTAATACATCCTTACCAACCTGTGATAATACACTCCCAATCCCAAGAATCACCATGTCTAAAAGATGTTTCATGTTTCCTCCCATATCATAGAAACTTTCATTTATCACGATCAACTAAAATATCTTGTTTGGAAACCATGGGTCCCTTCAAATTTAATTCGTGAATCTATAAGTTTTTGTTTAATTATTATAATAATGTATTTGATTTCTCATGATGTCTAGAACTACTCTCAAATTACCCACATGATCATACTCAGTTTTAGTGTAAACTATGATGTCAACCACAAATACAACAATGAATGAATCAGGGCACTTATGGGAAGTCATTTTAATCAGTTCCATAAACTATGTTGGTGAATGTGTAAAAAAAATTCATAACAAGGTAATCATAATATTCATAACTACTTATGAAAGATGTCTCGGGGATATTAGTTTCCTTGATCCTATGTTGGTGATAACCAGACCGAAGATCAATTATTGAGAACCACATAAACCCTTTCATCTAGTCAAAAAAATCTTCAATATGGGGTAATATATACTTTTACGTGAACAGAACCTAATTGATATTTTGGAAACAAACACATATGAAAAGGGTTCCATAAAATTTCATAAATAAAATTTCTAGTGTTTCTCAAGGTTCCGCACCAGGACATATGAATCCTTTGGACATGAAGTAATCCAAACAATAATTTAACTCCTTATATTAAGGTTTTTAATATGAAATGATTGAATAAATATAGGTTGGGTACCAGGAATCAGGTCAATAGAAATATCCACCTCTATCAATGGTGGAAAACATGTAATGTCAGATAGAAACACATCAAGAATCTCATATCCAACTAGAGAAATATCAGTACATAATGATTCCGTCTCCAATTTAAAGAAAAACTTGGATATCATCGTACCCAAATATGTAAGTGGAGGTCTAGATCCTCTCGATCTTGGGTCCTATTATCATTTAATGACATGACACACCCCATCAAGGGAAGTTAAGGAGACTTGTAGAAGATAATAGTCAATATATGATTAAGGATATTTCAACCAATCCACCCTAAGAATGACATCCATAAGTTTAATATCTAGATCCAAAAATTCCCAAAAACTCATGAATTATGGAAAATAAATTGTACAATAGGGGAATCAGACACCCTTATCTTTCATTATCCAAAGAGTCATAGAAATCCCTATTATATAAAGCATGAGATCTATAAGAAGATTAAATATTTTAACATTCTGGGAAGATGTGAAGGAATAAAAGGAACTGGTATCAAATAAATAACTCTCTAAAGATGAATAAATGATAATGATGACTCTCACTATCACAAGAAAAATATCAGCTTCCCCTAGAGACTCATCTACTATATAAATAATCTTATTTACTAATGCCTATTCCCTGAACCCCTTGTTCTTGAGGCATATGAATACACCACATATCCTCCTAGTACTGTTGATCTCACACTAATATGAAATGTGGTAAGAACATGGAAAAACCTCTTCATGTAACCTGATCATCCTCAAGGATACCGATATTCGGTGCCTCCAAGCAGTAATTATATGAGTGACCTACTTTTCTAGATTTGAAACTAGTGGTGGTCCTTTAAAAGATAAATCATAAGATTTAAAATAAGTCTACTACTGAGAACCTACACTACAATTTCCACTAAAAGTAACATATTACTTCCTCTTAAATTTAAAGGGACCACTGAAGAAACCATTGGGAGTATGAGAAGCTACTATCAAACTTGAAATACCAAGAAAGTCAAGTTCCTCTATCAATGATCTATTCCAGATATATTCATATGAGGGGAGCTTCAGCATGAAAACCTAAGACTGGATATCTACTTGAAAACCCATCTCAAACCTCTAGGATTTCATTTTCTCATTCGATACTACCTCAGGTGAGAAATGAAATTGTAATGTGAAATGATTGGAACACTATGTCTCTGTCTATTAACTTAGATGAATGTTAAAGAAATCCATTAACATAGCCAATACTATGAATTTTAGATAAAGATATTATATAAAAAGTGACCTGAAGTCTTTCCACTCTAAGGCCACATTTTCTATTCCAAGGATATAGAATCCCACCATATTTTTCTAGGCCCTTAAAGTTTGAATATGTTACATTTCACCATAACAGATCGTCCTTTTATAGTACAACCACTTCATCTTGAATGGGAACATGTACGACTACATGACCCAAACCACATACCATGTGTACAATAACCACTATAATGTTATTATAAACTATATGATCCAATTGTTATGGTTCATTACGAGATACCTCATGTGGTCAGTTTGAATTACTTCTTGGGGGAACAATACTACACAATATCAAAAGATAGAAAGAGATATGTTAGTAAAGTGATATGAGATAAACTCAATCAATCAAAATTCAATAAGAAAACCAAAATTTCAAATAATTATTTTGAAAAATTAAAGAATCATATCAAATAACACCTCAAAAAAACATTTTTTCAAAGGAACTATGGTGACTTAAGGCTTGTTATCATGTTATATTTTCAATAACTCTCTCATAACCTACTTATTAAATATTGAAAATATAATATTATTTATACCAAGACATCCCAAACTATATACCAAAAACCAAGAAAGGACAAAACCACCATTTATTCCAATTTTTCACTAACTAACCCAGATAAACCACTTAAACAGTACTCGAATCCATATTAAATGGGACCTAAGGGAATTATCAATCCCCATGAGCTTGTGACTTGCACCTGGGAATCACATAAAATTAAGACGAAATGATTTTTCAACAAGGATAACTTATCAAGAAAAAGTAGGATATAAGAATAAATAAACAATCATTATTCCAAACACTCCACTAGAGAAATGTACTAGAATTAGAAAGATAAAAGTCTTAAAAATTGTATGTCAACTTAAGTCATCACATCAAGCCATTAAAAAATAACAAAAAATCTCCATGAAACAAGTGGATCACACACTCCAATGATCACTACAAACTCGAAAGGTCCCACTAATCAAGAACATACACCACCTCCAAGTGGTGCCCTTCCTTTCTCTGGACCTAGCATAAGAAAGGGTAAAACACCCAATTCTAAAGCTAATGCGTGAGAAAAAAACTCACAATAGGATCTCATTGAGTATTCCATAAAAATCCATATCAATTAACCCAAATATTTCCAATATTAAATATAACATGGTATACAAATATTTTTAAAATTTATAAGTAAATATACATTTCTAAACATATAAATGTGTAGTAAAAAAACTTGTAAAAATATGAATTTCTATAAAAAAGGCAGATATGAGAATATTTTTCAAAACATACATTAATAACCATTTATATAAAATAGATATGAATAATCATTTGAATCAAACACTGGAATGTATAATCATTTATAATAATAAACCATAGAAATAACACAAGTGGTTAGTCAGTTCTAATGATAAGGCTCTACACAATCTCGATGAAATATTGGTCCATGCACGCAAACACTCCCTTGATAATATACCTAAAGAGAATAAGAGCCCACCCTAATGAATAAACCCCTTCCCTCATCAATTTTTAGTTGTAATTGTCATTGTAAATCCATATCTAGATATAAATTTACCTAGTATGCATATTCACCCACCAATCTACCAAGACTACCATGTGTTTCACAGTAATCAATGATACTTAGGGTTTTCATTCATTTCAATCAATCTCAAATAATTTCAATCAATCACTTCATTAAGACATAATTTCATGTTTTATAACATGGAATTTTATTTTAAAAACAAATATAAAAATATTTTCATATGAAACACATGTATTTTCAATTAATTCATTTCATTTGAAATTATAAAACATTTCATCACTTTATCTTATAATTTTTTTTCAAAAACATGCTTAAAATCACTCAATTCAATTCAATATCATTTTCTAGAAATGAAAACATTCTTTAAAAATAAATTTTAAATTAATTTAATCACACAAAGCATTCCATTTAAAAATAATTTATTAAATAATCAAGTAAATAATTGGAAATTATTCCTAAATCCCTTTCAAATTAAACAATAAAAAATTGTATTAAACAATAGAAATTGCCTTATGATACCACTTACATCAATTCACGTTCTTGAAAAACACCAAAGAAGGGATCCACCAATGGAGTGTTTATGGATTGTATCAATAATAAAAGGATCCTATAAACAAAACAATGAAATAATAATATTTAATTTAACATTTATTGAAGAATGAGAGAGAGAGGAAAGACACACCTCAACTATTATGGAAAAACTCACAATGACCAATGATGATTCGAGAAATGAATACCAATTACCTAATGGATCTATATAAAATCCTATTAGATCATATCATAAACAATATATATTTCATAAAAACACCTAATCTATGATTCCATTAACGAGAATAAGGAATGATTTGTAAGATCAATGAATAATGACATGAAAAATTCATATTAATCTTAGAATCTAGATCCAACGGTTAAATACACTTTTAAATTGATCATCCAGAGGAAATAAATCCCAAAAATTTCCAACTTGAGTCTACGTAGTTGAAAGATTTTTATAAACTGTAATGAATAGGGAAATTTAGGTAAGTATCATGTACAAAAATTAAAATTTTGAATAATTAAAAACACCATGCATGGTTTTTTCACAATTTAAAAAACTACGTGCCAACTGTGTATGCCTTTTAGACTACTAGAATAGCTATGTAGTTTGACAAACTATGTGAAACCCCTTCCTAACCCAACCATCACATGTCACATAGTTTGAGGGATATGCCACATTGTTAATACTAATAATGTATCTAACCATGTTCCCCCTCTATGAATCAACCATAAGATGTACAGTTTCACAGGATAGCCCATATAGGGTCATCTAATAGTACACCAAATTTTCATAGGTCAAAAAACCACTAATTGTTTTTCCAAAAGTCACCCAAAATAATATAAGATATAAAACAAGGAAAATATTATCAAAACAATGGAATATAAGTACCTAAAAGAAGATTTTGGTATGTTACGTAAGTGATCAAATATTTTTTTGATGTTGTAGATTTTGGATGGATAAAATTGAGTCATGTTTATTATTATCAAAGAATAAAATGCAATGATTATATTTTTAATACAAGATCTAGGAGTGCGGGTTTGGAACTGTTTTAGAATCAATGATGTGGCATGTATTTGATACATTTTTCAACACCCTTTTGATTAAATAAAATAAATTATTTTATCGAAAAGTGATAGAAATGGATAATTATAACTTTTTATAAGTTGTAGCTTCAATTACATATTCATTGAAAATAATTTTTAAAATGATTGTTTTTGGTGATTTAATTGTTGAATTGTTTCATGGTAAATAGTGATTTAGTTGGAAATTTTTTGACGATTTTATGTTTTTGTGTTAAAAAATTTATTCTTTGGAATTCAACATGAAAATGTTAAATTATGATTTTGATTTGATAAAAAATACATTCTTAAATTTCTAAATGAATATTTGAGAATACAATTAGAGTTATTGGTGCACAAGGTTGAATATTTTCTTTTCATTTAATATTTGAATTAATAATTCTAAATATTTTAGCTGGTAATATTTATTTTTTAATGAAATTTAATGTCCATAATAAAATTATTATTTTCAATGATTGAATATTTATAAAATTTTAAAAATTACTTTATTAAATTCTAATTTTAATTATTTTTTACAATATTTTTTTAATATTTTAATCTAAATTAGTTCCAATACTTGTATTCATAGTGGTTTATTACCAGCCCAGCATGCTACCATCAGTTTTCTGTCGCTAAAGGTTCTTTTACCATTATACTAACTAATGGTATCTCTTTTCCCCACTATAATAACAATAATTCTATTATCATTTGTCCCATTTTCTCTACCCCTAGTGTTCCCTTGTTTCTGCTAATCCCAAAAGCATCTTCCACCATCAGTAGGTCCTTTTTATACTATCACCTTTACCCACTACCACCAAAATTTTTACTACCACTGGTGTGATTTTCTACAATTGATATTTAATACCACTATTATTCCCCTTAGATAGAAAACAGGATTTCATCCACCCCCATGATATCAAAAACCCCTAAAAAAGAACACATCTCATTCTATTATGATGTATAATTAGGTGAAGATTCTACCCATGTATTATAACTAATAATCCTCTATAAAATCCAATTCTTTTACATGTACATTCCATTTTTAAATTTCTCATTTTTCTATGGGGGTCGAGGGTTTTATTTGGTTCTGGAGGCCATATAGGTGTTTCATATCATTAAAGTATAATTTTTTCTGCTAAAAAATAGTCCATATAAAATATACAGGTCATGTAATTGTGTTATGTGATGTGTAAATTTTTAATCGGGCTAAAATCACCTAGGTAGATGGATTTTTTTGGCATAACCCATTAAAAAGGACTACACAATTTTTAAGTTGATTACATGTTGTTTAATTTTCCATGAATAAATTTTAATGGTGTGGATTGGTTCATTTTTGTTTCATTCCATCACGCAGTCTTCCTTCTCTCGACCCTCAGAAGACATTCAGTGGTCTGGGGGAGATTTCTTCATCTTGGATTTTTTCAGTTTGGTGTTTATTTATTGGTACGAATTTTTTATTTAGTTTCCTTTGATTCCACTTTATTCTGATAAAATTGTGGAACCTTTTGAATGTTGTGGGTTTTGGGGTATATTTTAATCCTAGGTTTTGGTTTAGATATTTGTTGTTGTTGTTATTTTTTACCAACCTACATTAATTGAGGGTTTTGGTTGGGAGACCATTCATCAACAATCATGAAGTAGGTGTTCTAATTATCAATTCCCAAAGTATTTATTTAAATTAAATGTATTTAATTGGGAAATATATATTGTACATTTGTAAATTTCATCATGAATTGAAATAATTAATTAGTTAATTAACTAATTTGATTATCAAGTTGGTGTATTAATGGGATTAGGAATTTAGTCAATTAATGGGATTGTTAAATTTTTCGATTAAGGTGATTATAAAGGTATTGATAATGGTAATTAAGGGATGGTAGGATTAACCTTTATAGGTTAATAGTTAATATGATTAAATGGTGTTATATTGATTAATGGTGAAATGTTCATATTATTTCCATGTGATTAAAGTGAAGAACAATGATTAATTTGTTAAACTGTAATAGTGAACTATTTTCTGAAAAAATTAAAATGGGGCTATTGATGATAAACCATGCTAATGTGATATATGTAATTTATTGATAAACTGGGTGTGGGACAAAGGTTGACTCTCGAAATTCCCATGGGGTGAAAACATGGGATTTTAGTCACCATATTCATGCATGTGACAATGATTGTGGGACACAGACTGATGCTCTAAATTCCCATATGTGATCAAAATGAGGTTTGGGATAGAGAATGATTCTACTAATACCTAGGGGAGATATAAATGATGTTCTCGGACCAAGGAATTTTTGTTTTATAGGAGTTCCAAGTATCCTTGAAATTAAATTGGAATTAAATGATATAATGGATGGTGGTTCCCGATAATATATGGTTCAGGCTCCAATATGGATGAAATAAGGTATTGATGGTTTAGGTATCATCTTGAACCTAGGTAATTAGGTTTTTGATTAAAAAATAATGAATTCTGAGTATTGTTTACTAGTTTTACAGAACTTTATTCTTTATATAACTGAATACACTGTTATTAATTGGATATTGTTTAGACACCATTGGTGGTGGCCTACTAAGTTATAGTCACACCCTACCAAGGCTACCTGATCAGTACGTGGATAGAATTCCCAATTATATGACATGATAAGTGAAATGTATCTATGAATTATGGGTGAGTTGGGATGGATCACGGATGAGGGAACTAGACATTACGTTATCACAAATTTCTATTACATAACTTTTCATTTCATTTTACAAATAGAGGATCATTAAAGTGTAGTGTCTTTGAAAAAGGGGTACATAATAAATGAAAACAAAAAACATTCTTTTAATCCCCTTGAAAATATTCTTAAAAAGTTCATCCTATGTAAATCGACTGTATCTCAAAACATGGAGACATACATCAAAGGAAAGGGTGAGGAGAAGGCCCAGTAAGGAAAACAAGTGAAACAATTTACATGTGAACTTGAGCAATATCAATAAGAACATGGTTAATATCATAAATATTTGATTAATAGGTATATAATATTATTTATAACATGAAAAATAACTTTAAAATACTTCTATAACATTTAATTTAGACATTCATAAACATATCACCACGGTCTAACCCCAATGTGTCATAAAAAATACCAAGGTTATTCACCGAGGCATCATAAAACTTGTCATCTCTAGAGACTAGTTCTCTACCCAAAGCATTGGAACATTATCTGGTTGAACCCTTAATATGTATTTATTTTCATGTGATCCACATCAATCATAATCAAACATTTCATAAATAACCCAAAGGGAATAAAAGTAATGGATTTCATATCTAAATGATGATATTTTAAAATGTGCTTAAAAACAAGATCACTATGTCATTTATAACCCTTGAAAAGGGAATGAGGGTTTTATGTATTAAAATTACAAAATAAAATATATAATTTATATGTAAATATTAATAACCCTATAATTTAAATAGGTTTTGGTATTCACATAAATAAAATAAGATAATTTTTTGAGAAAAATAGATATTTTGAGACGAAAATTCTGCAGTATAATGACTCTAAAACATGGTTTTAGAAAACATTTAAAATAGAGGGGACAAGGGTCTCTGATCCATAAATGAATCATTATATAGAAGAAGGATAAAATAAAATCTAAATAAGATCATTGTATGAAGAATTTAATGTTATACCAGATAAAAGAGAACTTGAATGGAAAAAACAGAAGTTGAGAATTCCCTTATGAAACTTCAGCAGCCTAACAACATCTTCTAAATTTTCAGAAAAATATTTTATGAGAGCCAAAAGGTTATATCATAATCTGGACATAAAATGGAGATAAATAAGGATGTATAAGAACATAACACAACATAAAAAAATGGAAACTAAAAGATATAACATAAAATAAGTATTGACTAAAAGAGGAGGGAGAAAGGTTCCCATACCTGGAAGAGTAACTTTGAAAAATCCAAGGTTCGGACCATGAAGGTCATGAGGGAAACTTGGGAGGACTCCATGGGTGGTAAAAATAACAGAGATTCATTGGGGACAAATTTCTAAATAATTTAATGAAGGAATGGGTTGGTATTTATAGAAAAAGTGAGGGAATATTTTATTAATTTCCAAGGGACACCTCATTAGTGGTATTTGCAAAACCATGGGATTAACCACAACATGTTACCATGTTATTGGCCACATGGGACACCTCATAACTTATTTATCTATAAATATTTCAACAAGAATTATTATATCATTAATGATTTCCTTAAACACACTGAAACTCGAAACTGTATTTTTACTATTCACTGAAAAACAAAACAGTTTATAAAAATATCATAAATTCACATTAAACTAATATTGATTATCTGAATTCAAAAAATAACTTCAATTTTTGAAAATAATTTTAAAAATAAGAGGTATTTAATTTTTAATTAAATCACTATTTACCTGAAAAAATACAAATACTTAAATAATAATTTCTGAAACAGTTATTTACTTATGATATGATATCACATTACCAATAAAGATGCCTAAATCATATTTATAAATTATTAAGTGAGGTTACTATTTCATTGGACACATTAAAATTCTATGGGTAATATTACTATTCTTAATTAAATATTATCACAAAATTAAGCTAATATAATCAAAATTTAAAATTCTTACTGATCAAAACTATAGAAGTCAATTTTTTGAAATTCATTTCACACTATTAGTTATTTGAAGTATAAAAAAATATTTTAAAATACCTTGTTTTCCAATATTCATCAATGATAAGGAACTTCTATAAATTCATCCTATATTTATTTTGATATTTTAAATTGAAATTTTTTAACCTAATATGAAATAACAATTTTATTTATACAAAAGGATTACACAAAGTACCTTGGAATCATTACATAGCCTCTTATAACACCTACATATGACCTAATAGTAAGGTGTGCTATGGTCATATAATCTTGGGGAGGGTTAGACAACATTTCATGAGTGGTGATTTCCATCCACATGAACTTCTCCTATAAGTGATTCCATTCAAGTATAACGTTTTGGAGTTCATCTTGGGCTTAGTCGAGAGAAAAGCACAGTGATTCTATCTCCTTCCCATGCTCCGACAGATGGGATTTGTACAGCTCTAATCTACTGGATGATGCCATAAGATGTTATTTCATGTATTAATTAAACATGATCATTTTTATTTATAAACAATAATCATTACATTATGAGTTGTTTCCAATGGTCATATTGACCAATAGTCATATAACTGTTGAAACCCAATGGTATCATTTTAATTATACTCACTTAATTAATTAAAGCACATAGTTTTGTTGATTAAAAAATAAAATAACACTAAAATTTCAGAAACAAATATTATTCAAAAGTTCGGGTCGTTGCATTATTCCCCCTTAAGAAATTTCATTCCCAAAATTTCAAGTGGTACCCTCTGAAGAGAAAGGGTGGTTACTTCTTCCTCATAGACTCCTTTGGTTCCCACACAGGTTCATCACATTTGTGGTTCCTCCACAACACCTTAATAATGTAGGTATTCTTGTTGCGTAGAACCTTGTCTCTATGATCCAAGATCTCCACCGACCTCTCTTTATAAGAGAGGTAATGTTCCAGTTGTACCACCACTAGATTTAGTACATGTGAAGGTTTAGGTATGTAATTCCTCAAGAGGGATACATGGAAAAAATCATGAACTTCTACTAGATTTGTAGGAAGTGAAAGCCAATAAGCCACTTCTCCTACGCAATCAAAGATTCCATTGGGGGAAATTTACCTAGGGCCGAGATTCCCTTTCTTCACAAACATCATGAACCTCTTATAAGGTGAGATTTGTAGAACTAATTTGTCACCAAAATTAAAATCCATGTCTCTATGATGGTTATCGGCATAGCTCTTCTACTGACTCTGAGGAGCCTTAATATGTTCATGGATATCATGATCCTTTTCTGTCATCTCTTTCACATGATCCAGACCAAGAAGCATTCCCTCACCAGCCTCATCCCAACAAGTAATATTTATACATACCTTCCCATATAGAGCTTCATAGGGTGTGACTTGAAGGGTTGAGTGGAAAATATTATTGTAAGATAACTCATCTAATGGGATATGTTGATTTTATCCTCCTTTAAAATCTATTGAGCATGTTTTCAGAATGTGCTTGCGTGTTTGAATAGTCATTTTAGATTGGACATAATTTTAGGGGAGATATGCTATACAGAAATTGAAATCTGTAATCAAAGCATGTTGAAGACTAATCTATGATTTTGATTTGAACCTTGGATCATGATCAAATTAGATAGAAAGTGGAACTCAATGAAGCCTTATCACTTCATTCACATAAATAATAGAATTATGATCAAGATATGAGTATTCCCAAATAGATATAAAATGGGTAGTCCTGGTGTGAGGGTCCATATTAACCTATATCATATTGTTTCCTTTGGAAGTTATTGGGATA
The DNA here is from genome assembly GCA_963277665.1 of Viscum album. Classification (NCBI taxonomy): domain Eukaryota; kingdom Viridiplantae; phylum Streptophyta; class Magnoliopsida; order Santalales; family Viscaceae; genus Viscum; species Viscum album. Next base: position 957,763,722 of record OY728162.1, on the reverse strand, counting down.
CGAGTGACAATGTCCATAATGATATTGTACCACATCCATGCGGGTAATGGTAGAGGTTGTAATACCCCTTTAGAAAGTTGTCGATCTTCCTCCACTTACTGACATACCATGCACCTTGTGGTGTAGTCAACAATCTCCCTTTTCATATTATCCCACCAATAATGGTCACGAAGGACCCTATACATTTTTTGTGAGACCAAGATGTACAGAGAAATTAGATCTATGAGCTTCATCCATCATATCCTTTATTTCTGGAATGGATGGAACACAAAGTCCAGCACAAAAATTCAATACACCTTTTGATCAATATTTAACTCAGGAAACAATCCATCCTTTGCAGCTTCAAACATTTTCTATGAAAAAGGATATTCTTTATGATCTATCTAGATCTTCTCTAGTTATGATGGTTGAGAAATCATTTGGGATAGGGTTTAACATGTCCCTTCCCTTATAACTCCCATGTCTAGCTTTACTAGGTCACTAATCAAAGGATCTCTTTGAATCCCCATCTTAGACAGAACAATAGGTTCTTTCCAACTAAATGCATCATCAACTTTATTTTATCTTCAAGGATTATAATGAATTGAAAAATCATAGCCTTTACTAATTTCCAACCATCTCCTCTATCTCATGTTCAATTCATTTTGTGTAAAAATATACTTCAAACTTTCATGTTCTATGTATATAACAAATTTCTCCCCATAAATATTGTACCTCCAAATATTTAGAGAAAAAACAACTACAGACAGCTCATGTCATGTGTAGGATAGTCCTGATCACGAGTTTTCTACTATTGAGATGCATAAGTAATTACTTTTTCATTTTTCATGAGGACACACCAACTCCATTTCAGAGATGCATTGCTAAAAATAATTAATCCTTCTTATCTTGAGGTTAGTGTTAATAGAGATGTCATAACAAATCTCTCATTCAACTCTTGGAAAATTTCCTCACACTTCTATTTCCAAATGAACTTGACCCATTTTCAAGTTATCTCGGTTAATAGATTAGAATGTCATGATTTTTAAAAAAATCCTCTTTTAATATCCCACAAATCCTTCGAAACTATGAATCTTAGTTTTTGTTGTAGGCTTAGTCCACTCCTATAAAACCTTTCTCTTTGTGGGGTCATCTCTGATTCCTTCATTGGTTACAATGTTCCCCAAGAAAGTTACTTTTGGTAACCAAAATTCGAATTTACTGAACCTTCCAAAAAGCCTCTTGTTTCATAGTGTTTTCAAAATAACCTTTATATGATCCTCATGATCCTCAAAAATTTTGAAATAAATCAAAATATCATCAATAAAAACTACCATAATGTTATCAAGGTAGTATTTAAAGAATATATTATCAAATACATAAATATAATAGGTGTGTTAGTCAGTTCAAAGGTCATAACAACAAACTCATAATGCCCATATCTTGATTGAATGTATTTTTTTGGAATATCTTCCTTCTTTATCCTCAATTGATGATTACTAGATCGAACATGAATGTTAATGAAGATTAAATCCCCATGAATTTGGTCAAATAAGTCATCAGTTCTTGGAAGAGGGTATTTGTTCTTTAAATTGATTGCATCAAGTTATCTATAATCAATGCACAACTGCATCGATCCATCATTATTCTTCAAAAAGAGAATAAGTGCTCCCCAAGGAGACACACTCAGTCAGATAAACCCCTTCTCCAAAATATCCTGGAGTTTCTTCTTTAATTCCACCAGTTCCACTTTTTTCATCCTATATGAGGTCTTTGATATAGAATGAGATCCAAGTGAGAGTTCAACAGAGGAATCTACCTCTATTTCTAGGGGAGGTTTGGGTAACTCCACATGAAATAAATCAATCTATCTCTAGACTATGGTGAAATTTTTCTATCCTTATACTCTCATTTACTTCTTTTTATTCAATGATCGAATCTATAAAGAAGGATATATGAGGTTCTTCTAAACAATGATATTGTTGAGATATATCTTCTTGAATGATAACTATTGGTTTCCCATTCAAGACTATTGAGATTTCCTAACATATACATTTGATATTTGAATTATACACTAAGAACCAGTCCATCCCTAGTATAATGTCAAATTCTAGCATCGAAATGACTACTTGATTTGTGATAATACTGTTCTCACTAAAGTAAATAACAGAGTTTCTAAATCCTAATGATGCTTGGATAATCCCTCCAGGAGTCTTGACTATTAAATCTAATTTTATAAAATCATGGGAAGATTATAAATTATTTTTAAACATGAAGGAAATAAAGTAATGATTAGAACGAGAATCAGAAAAATTACTTTATATCTTTGAGATAACAACAAGAGTACCGACCACCACAACATTTGGCACTTAAACTATAGCCGTAGTGATAGAAAAAGAATGACCTAGTTCCCTTGGCCTATGCTAAGGCTGATGATGATCCCCCTCCACCTCCCTTGGATTTGGAAACTAATTGAAATAAAGCCCAAGATATCCACACATCAAGCATTGTACTTTAGGTAGGTCCTGAACCATCTTCCCTTTTTCTTTAGTGTTGGGATATTGGGTATTCACCTAACTACAACAATTCCACTCAATATAGCCATCTCCTCCACACATGTATCACTTCCTGATCCCAAGAAGTTTGTCCCCTAAATACTTCATCCCATATTTATCACTTGTGGGATATTACACTTTCTTTCATCCTCTTCCCTAATAAATGGCCCCCTAAGCCGAGATCCATTGATCTCTTCTTGTTATCGGATTTATGATACCACTATGTGTCACTAAACTCCAGTTCGACTTTCATCACAATCCACATGATCTTCTAATAGCTATCATTTTCTCGGTTGGGAACATTCTTATGTAAATATGTTCTTAGTCCACCAAATAATCTATCAAACTTCCCATTAGGATCCATGAAAAATCTTGATTTGTGATGGAAAAGTCATGTGAAATTCATATTATAGCTTCCAACAGATTCATTTCCTTCTACTTCATCTCAAGAAACTCCTCCATTTTTTCCCTCGAATGAGGGAAATACAAACTGAAGAAGATCACCTTGAACTCTTCCCACTCCATATCTTCAACCCCCACACTAGGTCTCCTGTTTTTCAATAAGTTCCCACCACTGATCAACTTCTCCCTCTAAGCAATAAATAACCTTGGTAACCTTATCTTGTTCTAAACTACAGAGCCCAAGAAATATCTTATTGATAGAGCTTATACACTATTTAGAAATAAATGGGTTGGTATATCAATTTATGGTTGGTGGTATTTGATGAATAAAGGACTCACAATAATGTTTTTACCTTCATAGTGAAATGGGTCTCTCACCAAGATTCATGTTATTTTCCATAGCTTGAGTCAGTTGATTCATCATTCTCATGAATGTTTCCATTTTGACTTCCATCGGCGGGCCGCCAGTGCAGGGTCCATTATGGTCACCATTTTCATGGTTCCCCCTATTACCCACAATTTTATAAAATAATAAAACCTTAGTTAGAATCTTATTTAATTTATTAATCTTTTAACGATAAATAATTATAATTCTTAAAACATAATTATTAAACAATTACATTTCTCTATAAATTATATATAATGATTCATATAAAGCTTGTGATTAACCAAAAATATCCCCCAGGAGTGCCAAAACATGAGTGAAGTAAGGCCCATTGTCATGTACCAGGATAGCACAAGTCAATACCAAAAGTTCTTGTCTATGTTTTCACTATTAGGTACATCATTTCTAGAGCTACATCCACTTGTTCGTATCCAAACATGGATTTATTTGTTCAGAAACCACATACATAATATTTCACCAAAATACCATGAAGTTTTCCTATATTTAAACCTTTAAATAGGGTTATTATTAAAATTTACATATCTTAATATCCTCTTATAACTAAACTATCCTTTTATACCAACTATGTAATCCCTCCTTTTTATTACATTACTTTTCATTTCATTTTACAAACATAGGATCTTTAAAGTCTAGTGTATTGAAAAAGAGGGTACATAATACATGAAAAAATAAAACATTCTTTTAATTTGCTTGAAAATATTATTGAATCTTTCATCCTATGTATAATTACTACATCTCATAAACTAGATGCATACATCAAAGGAAAGGGTGAGCAGAAGGCCTAGTAAGGAAAACAAGTGAAACAATTTACATGTGAACTTTAGAGATATCAATATTAACTTGAAGAATATCATAAATATATGATGAAGAGGAATATAATAAAATTAATAACATTAAAAATAAAATTGAAATGTGTCTATAACATTTAATTTATACATTCATAAGCATATCAACAAGGTCCATCCCCAAGCTGTCATAAAAATTACCAAGGTTATTCACCAAGGATTCATAAAACTTCTCATCTCTAGAGAATAATTATTTACCCAATGAATTGAAGCACTATCTGGGTGAACCCTTAATATGTATTTATTTTCATGTGATCCACATATATCATAATAAAAAATTTCATAAATAACTGAAAGTGAATAAAAGTAAAGGGTTTCAAATCAAAATCCAGACATTTTAAAAATTGCTTAAAAAAGATCATTATGCCATTTACAACCCTTGGAAAGAGAATTAGGGTTCCATGTATGTCAATTAAATAATAAAATATATCATTTTTTAATCTGTATGAATACCCTTATAAAAGAAATTGGTTTGGGTATTCACATAAATAAAATAAGATAATTTATTGAGAAAAAGAGAGAGAATTTGAGATGAAAATTCTGCAGCATAACGAATATACACCGTTGTTTTTGAAATAATTTAATAGATAAGTTTCAAGGGTCTAAAATTATTAAATGACTCATAATATAGTAGAGGTCCAGAATAAAATGGAAATAATAACATGGTATGGAAACTTGAAATTTATACAACATATAAGTGTACTTGAATGGAAAATAGAGAAGTAGATAATTCCCTTAGGAAACTTTGGCATCCAATAAGTTTCACTTAAACATTCATAGAAATAGTTTATGAGATATGAATGGGTATTTAATCATTTGGAAATAAAATTTAAAACAATAATGATGTTTATTAATATACCCCAACATAATTAAATGGGAACTAAAAGATATAACCTAAAAGAAATCAAGACTAAAAGAGGGGGGGGGGGGTGAAATGTTCCCTTACATTGAAGAGTGAAATCAAAAATTCAAAGGTTGGGAAATTGGGGGGCATGAGGGCACCTTTGGAGGAAAAAATACCATAGATTCATTAATTAGGAATTTGGAATGAAATGAATGAAGGAATGGGTTAGTATTTATAGCAAAAGTGAGGGAATATTTTATTAATTTCCAAGGGACACCTCATTAGTGGTATTTTCAATCCCACGGGAAATCCCATGGTATTTTCCCATGATACTGGACAATTGGGACACCTAATAACATATTTTACTCTATACAAGTTGACCAGAATCATTATATCATTATTACATCATTATTTATGTCATTAAGAACACTGAAACTGAAAATAGTATATTTACTATTCACTAAAAACCAAAATATTTTATAAAAATCACATAAATTCACCCTCACCTAATATCGATGCTCTGAATTCAAAAAATAAAATCCATTTTAGGAAAAATAATTTTCAAAATAAGAGATATTTAATTTTTAAGTAAAATCACTATTTACCTGAAAAAATACTAACACTTAACTAATAATTTCTGAAACAATTATTTTCTTATTTTATGATATCACATTACCAATAAATATTCTTAAATTATACTTATACATTCTTAAGTTATGTTATTATTCCATTGGTCACATTACTATTTATAAGGATAATATTACTATTCAGAATTTATTATTCACAAAAAATTATGCTGATCATATTATAATCTAAATTTCATACTGATCACAACTATAGAAGACCATTTTTTGAATATCATTTCACATTATTAATTATTTAATGTATAAAAAAATATTAAAATACCGTTATTCTAATATTCATCAATTAAATGAATCTTCATAAAATTCATACAATATTTATCATGATATTTGAAATTCACAAATTTTACAATTATAAGAAATAAAAAATTTATTAATGAATAAAGATAACATAAAGTAACTAAGTCCTCATTACATAGCATCTTATAACACCAACATATGACCTAAGAGTATGGTGTTGAATGGTCATATAATCTTGGGGCAGCTCAAAAAACATTAAGTGAGTGGTGATTTCTATCATCTTAGACTTCTCCTCTAAGCGATTCATTTAAAGCTTAATGTGTTGGGGTTCAACTCTGGCTTGGTCTATAGTGAAGCCTAGTGAAGCTACCTCCTTCCCAAGATCTAAAATATGGGCTTCGTATGACCCGAGTCTACTGGATGGGGCCATCAAATCTTTATTCTGTATTAATTAACCATGATCATTTTTATTTATAAAAAATAATCATAATGTTAAGAGTAGTTTCCAATGGTTATATTGACCAATGGTCATATAATAGTAAAAACCCAATGGTCTCATTTTAATTATACTCACTTCGTTAATAAAATGAAATAGTTCTCTTTAGTATAAAAGAAAATAACACACAAATTTTGGAAACAAATATTATTCAAAAGTTTTGGTCGTTATAGACACGGTGTTAGGACCAACTTGAGAGTTATAAAGGTGTTTTTATTTTGTAATTGCATTTGAAAATTCACACATATATGGAATGACATGTTTTTAACTTTGGTTTTGAATTTTTTTCTTGTTTTGGTTTATCAGGTGATGTTAGTATTTATTATTATCATATGATATATATTTATTGAATATTATCATTAGTTATTGTATATTTATATTCCTCATTATGTTACCTTGATAGAGAGGGATTATTCTCCCCACTATAAATCTATTTTACCCTAACTGCTAGTCAGAAACCAATGACATATAGGGAGGTGCACCTAAGTTCATTTGACTAACTAGTTAAGGGAACCGGTATGTGGGACTCTGGTCAGGATGTTACGAAGTGGTATCAAAGCCATATTATTTTATTTTATTTTTATAGTATTTTTAAAAGGTAGACATGTGACAATGACGAGTTGGGACATGGGCCTAAGCTCATGTATGGGATTACCTATCCCATCCATGGGGGAAAACCCCAATTACATATAGTGGGATTGTTGTTATTAATGTTTTTTGATAGATTTGGATGTTTTTTCACCTTGTTTGATGCACTTATTTTGTGATGTAATTTTTTTCTAATATTTTATTTGTGGAATTTTTTAGTACGATGGTTGAGTATACATGCATTATTCTATGAAATCATGAATTATAATGAAATGCATCATTTTTAGGTATGTACGGGAAAACAAGTTTTGGGTGAGTTATTTAAATGAAAATGCATTTCTTTACTTCGGGTAATTTTTATGGAATGATGCATAATATGAAATTGATAATCTCAAGAATATGATGAAGGTGGTCAATGAAATGGATAAATTTGTGACTAAAGAGAACATTGAATTGTGAAATTTTTTACCCTATGTTAGACATAACCTAGGTGAGGGATCGTTGAGGGTAGTGATAGTTCCTCAATTTTGACTTTGTGGCAGGGTTTGGGGGATTCTTTTTTGGATTTATGTGTACAACTATATTTATTTTGTGGTAATAGTGTGTTTTTATTCTAATTCATGTGTTTGGAATTGTAGAGATAGTCATCCATGATGGTTCTTATTGATAGGATGAAAGGAGGAGACAAATGGAAATGTTCCTCCAGTTGTGGAACTAGAGGCTCTGATAGTGTTAGGTGAGGAAGTCAAAGAGTAATATCATGAGAACATTGCTCGATTTATATAGTATATGGATAGATACCAATGGAATGTTTTTAATAGTATGTTTGATTTGATCTGAGAGTTTTTATTTCATCACCCTCCGACCTTCAACAGATTGGGTGGACCTGGGGAAGGTGAGTTCATGGTTGTGTCTATCTAGATGATTCTTGAAAACATGAAGACTCCTTCTAAGAAGAGAGTAAAACTGGATGATTATATGTTACATGATCAAAGGAAATATTTTTGGAACATCCAGAATCTATATGGATAGCTGGAGAATATAGAGTGAAAGGAATTTCAAGATAAGTTCTTGGATCACTTTTACCTTGAGACCCTCATGTGGAAGATGGAAACTATGTTTATGTTGTTAAACAAGGGGTGGATGTTGGTGATGGACTATGCCAGATTATTTACTTAATTGAAGTTATTTGTTCAAGAATTAATAGGGGATGAGGCTACTATAGTGAAATTGTTTCATAATTATTTTAAATGTAATATCAAGTCCTTGGCTCACATATTTCGGCTGAAAATGTTTTCAGAAATCATGAATCAAGATCTCATATTTGAGAAGAATCTAAAAAAGGATTCAATTGAGATACATGTTGTTTCTATTGAATGATCTGGTTGTAGACGCCGGAAAAGTCCGTTGTTCGCAAACGAAGTTCCGGATGCGGAAAGCGAGGTCATATTTGGAGTCAGAAGCACATTTCAGAAGGCCCGGAGGCCTTGCGCGGAATTTTGGAGGCCCACGCGCAAAGTTGAAGTGCGGCGGGCAATCCTCCCGGGATGCGCGCAAATGCGCTGGGCCGGCGCACAATTTTGCGCGCCCGCGGCCCACGCGACTCCCTTGCGCGCCGGGGCCCCGATTCCACGCCCGCGAAGGAAATTCCGCGCCCGCGCCATGAATTGCGCGCCGGCGGCAAGATTCTGCGCCCGGGGTTTCCTATAAATACAAGGCGACCCCCGACGTTTTTATGGTTGGTTTCCAGAATTCGAAGAGTCGCTCGTGCGCGCAATTCCACCCCCTCCGCGCGCAATGCCGATCTTCAGGTAACCGCCTTTATTTCACGCAAGCAAGCCTCGGGGTTCGCCTTCGCGCGCAAACCCTTTGGCTTCTTTCCTTTGACCAATTCCTTACCCGAAGGCATTCGCGCGTAAAAGAAGCCGCTTGCGCGCAATTGCCCCCCGGGTGCGCGCAATCCAGCCCGATTGCGTGCACCCACCCTTTACTAAGTGGCCATTCATTAAAGAATGAGCCGTTGCCCCCGCGCGCTATCAGAGGCCCGGTGCGCACGATCTCCATCTTCCACGCGCAAAGCGCTGGCCCAATTGCGCGCCAGCCCGCCCAATTGCGCGCCGACCCGTGGTATTGCGGGCCAAGCTCCTCTTTTGTGTGCAAACCACCAGGGTCGCCCCCTTTAACCCCCTGAGAGTACCCGCCTGCGTGGCGCCCGATGATCTTCATCCTGGGTGCCCGCACCGTGCGTTGCCTTCCCGTGCGGCCCTCCAGGCTCGCGCGAAGTGACACGGACCCATCGGCGGCAACATTCGTCCGCGCTGCAGGACGTTAAACTGCCAGGCATCCCTCGTCCAACATGACGTTAAACTGCATTCTTCCGCGCTATAGGACGTTAAACTGCCAGGAATCCCTCGTCCAACATGACGTTAAACTGCATTCGTCCAATCTGCACGACGTTAAACTGCCTAGCATATGGGCCTCCTCAAGGTGTAATCCCCAAACTCCACTTCGTCCTCAACACACGACGTTAAACTGTACTTCGTCCAGCAAGACGTTAAACCGTCCGCTTCATCCTCAACACACGACGTTAAACTGTACTTCGTCCGGCAAGACGTTAAACCATCCGCTTCGTCCTCAACACACGACGTTAAACTGTACTTCGTCCGGCAAGACGTTAAACTGTCCGAATCACCCGATCCCGTGCCTCGCACGCAGGGCCCCCCCCCGGTTTGGATGTGGCCCCCACCCGCTCGTCTCTGCAGGGATGTCGGGATTTGAGTGGCCTTCACCCACGAGGGTAGTGTATTACAAACCCCTAGTTTCTTGTGGGGGACTGCACATGTGTATCTCCATTGTGCTTTCCCACTGCCGAAGCCAGTAGAGGGCGTGACATGGATCGAGGTGTCTCTTACTTTCGGCCCAAGTCCCTCTCCAACTGAGTTTTTCCGCACTCAGGTTGCCTCAGTGCGTAAGTCCTGACAGAATGAACTACGTGGACTTTGATCCCTGTCTCCTAAACAGGGTACGTAGGAAGCCTCCCTGAGGTTCAATCCCACCACCTGGTCGTCCCGGTCGTATTCACGTCGGTTCGTCCATCAGTGGACCCCTCCCGGGTTCACATTCGCGTTGATCCACCCGGCCGTTCCATCCCCCTCTGTGTGAGGTGGTTCGGTTCAATCCTCCGCCCGGTAGCCTCGACCTCTTCATGAGTCGGCTTTCCATCGTCCAGGATGACGTTAAACTGTATATCCGAACTACGTTGACTTTGATCCGCGCTAACGCGCGATACGTAGGAAGCCTCTACAGGGTCCAAGCTCTTCACTCCATCATCCATCCTGATCCTTACCCGGGCCGCCACATCCCGGTGGGATCATGCCATTTCATTCCACTCCACTTCAATCGGGAAGCCGCCCATGTGCTGGCCCCAGCGTCGGAGGTTCCCCGCAAGGGGTTCTGTCATCTGATCCACTCCTCATGTTGATCAGTCCGATGCCGTCCCCGCTGGACACTAAACTCGCGACATACCCCGTGTTAAACATGGGAAGCTGAGGAAAACCTCAGGTAACGCAGTTCCCCGCACCCAGCGCGGGATGCCTCAGGCCATCACGCCTTCGAGAAGCCCTATTAGGGACGGAAGGCAGGTATGCAGAGCCGCAGTGTTAAGACACGCCCCCAGCACCCAGAGCTACCCGGTCTCCTCACCGCAGGTTGCTGCCCCAACCAGACCCCTTGGAGCGTCTGGGCAGAAGCAGCGTAATTAACCGGTGTCCATGAAGATATGGCGCCGGGAACGAGATTCACGAACATTCTTAAATCTATGAGGGAGACCTGGATTAGGCGACGAGTTCCGAGGAGACGTCCACGGAAGGAGGAGCCGACGTCCCATCATCCCGGTTTCGATCAAGGAGCAGACATCCCTGAATAAGGGACGGATGCCGCCCACATTTGGAAAGCGGGACTGTGGGGCCACAAGCCGCGCTCCCATCCCCTCGGGTCGACGGGAGCACGCGCGAACGCGTCCTGGCGGAACAGCGTCGGAACGGAAACCCGACGTACATCCGCACCGAAACAGAAAAATGGTGAACCCGACGTGAATCTCTTCTCCTCAATACGAATACCGATAGCTTTCAGAGGTGTTGGAAGATTAGCATGTTGCCCGGCCGAGCATTCAGCACCGGGGCACGGAACCCGCCAGGGGCTGGGGAGGGGAAAGCGGGCACTCCGTCTCACGACGTCGATGGCCTGGGTTCCCCCCCACGGAGGGCGTTGTGGCACTAATGATTGGTAGTCGATTCCTTTTCCTGTCAGTTTTAATGGGTTCTTCTCCCTATCTTCAGGAATCAGGTCGCCCGATCCAGTGCCCGATCGCCGCCCGCCCACTGGCGCAGGGGTAGGGGAAACACCGACGCGGCTACTCCGCGCGGTCCCGCCCGTTCCACAGCCGTCCCAGCAGCGGCAGCTGCGGGACAACCACGCCCTCCCTCCCCCTTGGAGGTCATCCAGAGAAGGGTGATCAACAACTTGGTGAAAAGATATGAGGAAGAGGGAGTCATCCCCACCCGGGACATGGCTCGCTTAGACCTAGAGGAAGCTACACCTCGCCACCAACGCCGCCCCCGAGGGACGCGCAGGGAGGCACCGCTGCCTACCTCGACGTCCAACCGCTTCGGGAGTTTATCCCCGGAACGCTCCGATAGCTCCTTCCCCTATGCGGATGAGGTGGAGGATGTCCGGGACCACCCTATCCGAGATTCGCTCCAGGTATCCGCGATTAGGGCTCCTGCTAGGCCACGTCGACACCACCGACAGGCCTCTCAAGTCGAAGAACGGGCTCTCCACCTGCCTGCGCCGCTGATCCCGACTCGTCTATCCCGACGCCAACGTCGGGCACGAGCGGAAGAGGATGCCCACCTTGGGGCCCTAGCAACGGCGGCCGCGTTGGCCCAAGCCACTGTTGGCTCCAGTCACCAGGCCCCTGCGCATCCTGAGCAGGGGCACTTCTATGCCCGACCTGGATCGAGGCCCCGACTGCCCCAAAGGCAGGTTGGGTTGACTCTCCGGGTTACGGGCACAGGCAATAGCCACCGCGGACTACCTCGCGGTAGCGCTATTCACCAGCAGGGTCCACTCCGTGTGGCCGATCCAAGAGGCATGGGTGATCCCACCTTCCAATCCCGGCCCGGAGGCCTGCCCGGAAGCATCTCTCCCCGCGTCCCCTTTGATATCTGTCCCGGTGCTCCTCGCACCTTGGTTTCTAGTCCTCTTGGCCCCAGCACCGGTGCGGCCAGAGGACGCCAGGACAGAGATCAGCCATGCCCCGAAGAACCACCCAGGGGCAGGAAGGCGAGGCGTCGACGTAGAGGGAGGAATGTTACGGAATTCCGGACAGATCTCTGACCGGTTCGTTTCTCTGATACAGAGGCGGAGTATGATTCGGCGACAGAGCCCTCCCCCCGATCCCGCCAGTCAGGGGCAGGGGTAGGAATGCGGCACGTCAGCCTCGTACTTCCCGAGAGAGAGATCGATATGATCCCCGCTTCTCTCCGAAGGTATATCTGGAGTAGCAAGGGCCTGGTAGAGCCCCAAGGATCAAGCTTGCGGTTGGTACCGGCCCCTCCGGAAGCGCCTTCTGCCTCGATCGGAGAAGCCGGAGACCTTTTCTGGGGACCGACGGTCGAGCCATGATCCAGTGCACCCTCGGCGAGCACCGACGCTATGGTGGGATGTTCGCTCGCCAGCCCGTCCAATCGTGATGTGGTAGCTGGGGCACCGCAACCCTTAGAGGGCGGCCCGGGATGTGGAGGCCAATCGGTCTGCTCGCCGTATTCACCGCCGGCTAGCCCGCCGGCCCAGCGGCCCGCCTCGGCACCACTGCCGGTTCCCCGTCCATTCCCAGTCGCTGAAGGGGACCAAGAAGACCTGGGTCCCGAGTTTGAGTCGTGGAGCTTGTGGACCGTCCTTGCAGAGGGCCACTTCCCTGAGATGTTTTGGCTAGTCGCAGGACCGGACTTTGATGCACCAGAATCGCTCACCCCGGATGAGTTCGAATGCTTCCGCCGAACTCTCCGGGAGACTCACTCCCATCTTCACCGCCTACAAATGCCATATCCTGGGAGTCAAGCGCACCTGGAGGATATTGGTGAGCAGTTCCGTCAGATTGACCTGGCCACGCTCCCCGCGGTTCGGCACCCCGGGTCATTTGGGCACTACAGGGCCCTCCAACAACGATGCGTTGAGTGTTTTCAAGTACTCCGCAAGGTTACCGAGGAAGCCACTCCCCACGTGTATATCTGTGGATGGGGGAAGTACGCTGCCCTACGCTTCAGTGCGATTCGCCGACAGCCCGATTCGCTGGGTGGCCCTGAGGGTACATCCCCAGGGACGGAAACGGTCAATATGGCTGACCTGTCGGGAGAGGGGAACGACTTGGAACTTCTCGACGGGGGCTCTCCCCCCGAAGACAAGCCATCGTTGGATCCGTCAGTGAGGGTTACTCGTCACCAGAGGAGCCTCCTGGGTCTCCCCGCACCCACTGAAGCACTGACGTTGAGCCGAAACGTCAGCAAAGGTAAAGAGCATGGCGGGGCTATAAAGCCCGCCGACCCATCTGCTTCCATGCAGAGGGCAGAGGAGGATCCTGAAAAGGCCACGCTACGTCAACAGCTCTCCGAGCAGAAGAAGCTAGTTGACCAGCTCCTCACCGAGCGCGCTGCAGAGCGGCGGCCTGACTACAGTGATCCTAGGCCAGGACAGCAGGGACAGGAACAACCGCTCCTCGACGAGACTCTCCCGGCCAACCGTGATTACGCCGTGTTTGCCGACAGGGGAGAGGCCATTGCCTATGGCAAGAGGGCACAATATGTTTCACCACACCCTCCCGAGCGGCGTGACTACCTGAGAGACCCCGCTCGGATTCCTCCCGCTACCACAAGGGCCGCTCCGCCCGCCATCCCACGAGCTGCCGAGTTCGACGACCCGGTCGACGACCCGATTGAAGGGCCATGCAATGCGCTCGTGGTTAGAGATCCTCGCCAGGACTGGAACCCATGTCCAGACGATCCGATGGTGGCACTCATCGCCCGCTTGGAAGCCTTGGAGACTCGGCAAGTGGCGATCCCACCGGACGACAAGCCATACCCAGCGTGGGTGGATGACATGCCGGCACGTCCGGGATTCGGGAACCCCACTTTTGCCCCCTCTGGAGATCCGCCACAGCATTTGGCCCATTTCAACTTGAGGTGAGGGCCTATGTTGGGAACTCCGGTGCAGCAGGAGGCCGCTAAGCTTCGCTACTTTGTCCAGACACTGGAAGGGCCAACATTTGTCTGGTACAGCCAGCTCCCCGTCGGGTCGATAACTAGCTGGGAGGACCTTCATAGACAGTTCCTCTACCAGTTCAGTTCCACGACCCAGAAGACGAGTATCGCAGACCTCTTCAAGTGCAAGCAAAGGCCTGATGAGCGCGTCACGGATTTCGTCGCCCGATGGAAGGGTCTCACGTATTCCCTTGACATGCCATTGACTCAGGAGCAGTTGCTGACAATGTGCGTCGGGAACGTCAAGACCGAGCTGGTCCCTTCCTTGATCACTCAGAATTACCCCGGAGGGTTTAGGTACTTCTCAGACAAAGCTCAACGTCTTGAGGAATCCCTGCAACAGGCCAGTCAGGCACACCCGCTACCTCCTATGATCCCTGCAAGGAGAGTCAGCAGGGCTGAGCCCACTGCTGTTGCCCAGATAGAGGCCCCCAGGCAGTTGGAGTTGCTGCCGGTGAGGCCATCTCCACAGCCTCACAGGAATCCGCCTCCACGGGCTCAGTTCCCGGCCCAGCAGCGGCAGCCCCAGAACCGGCCGGCCCCTCCGCGTAATGTACCGCCGCAACCCAGGCGAGATAATCAGGGTCCACCTCCTCGGCAGGCCCCTCCATCCCCTCGTCAAGACCATGCTCCCAGGGCCCCGCGATACCTGACTTACTCATTTCACGAGGATCAGGTCCCTGTTTATTTCCGGAGCACCCTGGAGAAGAGGATTGTGCGATTGCCTGAGTGTTGGAGGCCAGAGGAGGCACATCTCACAGATAACCCCCGCTACTGCCCTTACCATCGGGCCCTAGGGCACACCATCCGGCGATGCTACGTGTTTAAGGACTGGCTCCAAGACCAGATTAACAACAATGTAATCTGGTTGGGCCCAGCTGCAGTGCAAGTGGCGGGTGTGTTCGTGGGATCAGGTGACAATAGTGGCGACGAGGACGAATGGCAGCTGGTCTCCGACCGCGGATCCCAGAAGTATAATAACTGGATGGCCCGCAAGACGATCATTCGCGCCCATGGAATCATCCGTGCGCGCTTGAATCAGCCTCAGCCCCCAGAATCTACGGGTGCTGCTTCTGCATCGTCGTCCCAGCCTGCCTCCTCCGAGAAGAGCAAACGACGGCGGTGCAAGAAGGAAGAGCGTGCCCCGCCAGTTCCGCCACTATCCCGCACTCTCGGTGATTTCATGCCCCCGGAGATGGGGGTCCCGCCTCGGATCCTCCCGGTGATGAATGATTCATCCGATGACAGTGTTGGGTACGCTTCGGTTAATACCGTCGAGCTGGTAAATCCCTTTTCGGTTCCCGACGTTGAAGAACACCAGGTGGACCTCCCTAGTGTCCCCGGTCGTCGCCACCGTCGGAGGAACCGCAACAACAGGAGTCGCTGGGGCATGACAGTTGGTACCTCTAGCTAGGCCGTGCACGCCACTGAGACTAGGCAGTAGGCTCAAAACTGAGCTCAGCGTGGGCAGCCCCCCCATCCGGGGATGACGGATTCGCCTCCGCCACTGTTTGTGGTGTGGGACCAGGCAGAACCGCCTCAGCCGCGCCGCGACCAGCTCCGTCCTGCCACGAGTCCATCCCGGCCTCCTGGCCTCAGTACGGTGACCACTTCCCGGGCTTCAACCAGTGAACAGCGAGATGCGCCAAGCACCAGTCGGCCGCCGGTCCAACCGGCAAGGCCCGTCATGCCTCCAACCGCAGAGCAACCTCCTGCAACCAGGGGCTCGCGCTTGGCAAAAAAGTATGATGTCCTGAAGCACTTGGCCGACATCCCAGCAAGGCTCTCCATCCTTGAGGCTCTGCGCATGTCACCTGAGATGCACGAGGCGCTCGCTGAAGCCCTGAAGAGCCCCCTCCAGTTTGAGACGGAGGTTGCGGCTGCAGAGGCCTTTCACGCCGAAACGATTGAGGACGCCGAATGTCAGGCAGTTATCTCGTTCTCTGGTGAGGATGAAGACCCTCCTATACAAGGGCACATTCGTCCACTGTATGTTACTAGCCAGTTCAATGGCCTTGAAGTCCAGTGCTGTCTTGTCGACACAGGGTCCGGGATTAACCTGATTCCAACTCAGACGCTCTGGAGATTGGGGTTGTCTGAGGATGACTTGATTCCCTCCGACCTCAGGATCCAGGGGTATGACCACACCGAGCAAACTCCGATCGGCAAGATACGTTTGAAGACCCATTTCGGTGACCTGGTTTCCAGCACCAAATTCATGGTAGTCTCTCAGGACACTGTGTATAACACATTGATGGGCAGGCCATGGCTCCACCTTCATGCGGCGGTTCCCTCGTCATACCACCAATGCCTTAAATACTCCCTTAATGGTCGAGTAGGCGTGCTTCAGGGAGATGCCTCTCCTTTTTCCTCATGTGAAGCCCACTATCTAGACGCAGACTATTACAAGAGAAAGGATAAGCAGATCCTGGCAGGTGAGGTTGAGCCTGTCGCTGTTGAAAGTGATCCCTGGGCCAGTTTGGATGACGCTTACGTCCTCCCGATCCATCAGTTGGACGTAGCCATGGTCTCGATGGCCTGTGAGTCTCCTGATGAGATGACCGCGATCGCCCATGCCAGCACCAGCTGCACGGCAGGATCTGGTAGCCCCAATGCAGTTTCCAACGCAGTCTCTCCCGTGGACGATCCCTCCCCGAGTGGAGAGGAAGTGGAAGATGCACCCCCAGCCTTTGAGGAGGGCGTCTCCGCCACGGTCGATGAGTTAGTACAGGTGAACCTTGGAACCGAAGCAGATCCAAGACCCACATTGGTCAGTGCCGCCATGCCCTCTGAGGAGCGGCAGCAGTACGTGGTCTTCCTCAGACAGCACCGTGATGTGTTCGCTTGGGGCTATGACGAGATGCCGGGGCTAGATCCTCAGGTAGCCGTCCACCGCCTTGGTCTCCCGGCGAACCATCGCGGGTTCAAGCAGCCTCCCAGGAAGATGCACCCATTCCACGGTGCCATGGTTGAGGCCGAAGTTGACAAGCTTATCAAAGCCAACTTCGTGAGGGAAGTTCAGTACCCCAGATGGCTGGCCAACATTGTGCCGGTTAGGAAGAAGAACGGGCAGATCAGAGTCTGTATCGACTTCCGCGATCTCAACCGCCACTGTCCGAAGGATGATTTTCCCCTTCCGGTGACAGAGTTGTTGATCGACGCCACGACGAGATTCCAAGCCCTCTCCTTCATGGATGGATACTCCGGATACAACCAAATCTGGATGGCCCCTGAGGATGAGGAGTTCACTGCCTTCAGGGCCCCCCAAGGTATCTTTTGTTACCAGGTCATGCCCTTCGGCCTGAAGAATGCAGGTGCCACCTATCAACGGGCGATGCACCGCATATTCAAGCCAATCCTCGGAACACTGGTGGAATGCTACGTCGACGACTTGGTGGTCAAATCGCTCCAGCGTCAGGACCATCTCAAAGATCTTGAGAAAGTGTTCGGCTTCCTCCGGTCTCACTGCCTGAAGATGAACCCGTTGAAGTGTGCCTTCGGGGTCACCTCCGGGAAGTTTCTTGGCTTTGTGGTAAGATACCGGGGTATTGAGATCGACCCAGAGAAGATCAGGGCGATTAGCCAGATGCCTCCCCCAGGCAACATCCGGGAACTACAAGGGTTCCAAGGCCACTTAGCCTATATACGCCGATTCATCGCGAATCTGGCCAGCAAGTGTAAGCCCTATTCTCGGCTCATGAAGAAAGGAGCCACCTAAGTATGGGATAAGGAGTGTCAGACCGCTTTCGAGGAAATCAAGCAGTACTTGCTTTAACCTCCGGTTTTGATGCCGCCTGTATCCGGGAAGCCGCTGGTCCTTTATGTGACCGCCCAGGAATGGTCCCTGGGTGCCCTTCTCGCCCAGAAGAACAACGAGGGAACAGAGAATAGCCTCTATTACCTCAGTCGCATGCTCCTCAATTCGGAAGTCAGGTATTCCCCCATCGAGAAGAGCTGCCTGGCGCTCGTATTTGCCGTACAGAAATTACGGCACTACTTCAGCACCACGAGGTACAGTCGGTTTCTCGGGTAGACTCGTTGAAATATATCCTGAGCCGGCCTATGTTGACTGGCCGTCTAGCGCGGTGGGCTGTGATTCTCCAGTAGTTCGACATTAGGTATGTGTCTCAGAAGGCCATCAAAGGGCAAGCATTGGCGGACTTTCTGGCTGCTCACCCAACCTCCGCGGATCACCCGCTGGATCTAGGCTTTCATGATGAGGCCGTTCTCTCGGTCGATCGTGTCGATCCATGCTGGCAGATGCACTTTGACGGTGCTTCCTGGAGCCCCACCAGTAGAAGACTCGATGATCCTAAGCTCAACAAAGTGGGTTTGGGTATCGTCTTCATTACCCCGGAGCAAGCCGTGCTACCATACTCTTTCCTGTTGTCAGAGGGCTGTACCAACAATGAGGCGGAATACCATGCCCTCATCACTGGCCTCGAGTTAGCTCTCGAGATCGACGCGCCCCATCTGTGTGTGAAAGGGGACTCCGAGCTGGTCGTTAAGCAGATCAATGGCGACTATGTTGTCAGGAATCCGGAACTTGTGCCATTGCTAGAGTGCACCCTCCTCCTGATGGCCCGGTTCCCTTCTCGGACAGAAATTGTCCATATTCCCCGGTCGCAGAACGGTCGAGCAGATGCTTTGGCCAGCCTTGCTGCGTCACTCGCAGAGCCTGAACAGGACAACCTGATCATCCGTGTGACGCACCGCAGGCTCATCGCTCCCGTTATCCCGGCGGGAGATTGCGGCCCGTCGGTAAGTAATCTCACCACGGTTGCCCCTGTGCCTGGAGCCCCGAGTACCACAGATATGGAAGTCGAACCAGCCCCTGATTGGAGGACGCCTTTGGTTGAGTACCTCCAATATGGCATTCTCCTGTCGGATCGGGCCGAGCACGAGCGAGTTCGACACCGCGCATCGCAGTTTGTCCTCCAGAGCAGTCCCGGCCTGGAGCAGATCCTCTATAGACGCGGATTTGATGGTGTTCTCCTCCGCTGCCTTCAGGGAGTTGAGATCCCACGAGTCATGCAAGAGGTTCATGCTGGTTCATGCGGTGCCCACCAGACTGAGCCGAAGCTGTCCCACCAGATTCGGAGGTTGGGATACTTCTGGCCCTCCATGATCCATGACTGCATCGAGTACGCCAGGAAGTGCCATGCGTGCCAGGTTCATGAAATCTTTGTGCATCGGCCGCCGGAGACTCTCCATACCACCAGGTATTCTTGGCCCTTTGCAGTCTGGGGGATGGACGTTGTGGGACCTTACCCGCCGGCGACGGCTCGCCAGTGCCGGTTCATTCTGACCGCCACAGACTTCTTCTCCAAATGGGTAGAGGCGATTCCACTCAGAGAGGTCAAATCCTATTCTGTCGCTGACTTCTTGACCTCCAACATCATTTTTTGATTTGGAGTGCCGCACGCTATCCTCACGGATAACGGAGCCAATTTCCGAGCAGCCGAGTTGAAGAAGTTGTACGCTAAGTACAACATTCGCTTGAACCATACATCTCGCTATCATGCGCAGGCAAATGGACAGATTGAGGCGTTTAACAAAACCCTCTCTAACATTCTGCAAAAGATGGTTGGTCAGAACAAGAAGAGTTGGCCGGACAAGCTCCCCAATGCCCTCTGGGCTTATCGGACGACAACTCGCAATTCCACCCAGATGACCCCTTATTCCCTAGTGTATGGAGCTGAGGCCGTCCTGCCCATCGAGATCCAGTTACCGTCCTTGCGCACTGTAGTCTATGACCAGCAAGCGCCGGACAGAGCTGCTGAAGCCCGTCTAGTCGGGTTGGAAGCACTGGATGAGAATAGGCTTCGCGCTTTGCACAACTTGGAGAGGCATCAAAGAAGAATGGCTCGAGCCTTCAATAAGAAGGTTTGCCTCCGCTCTTTCCTGTAGGGTGACCTAGTACTGGCCCTAAGAGTGCCAATGATCCCTGGCAGGAAGCCGCCCAAGTTGGAGCCCAAGTGGGAGGGACCTTTTTTCATCCACAAGGTCTATCCCAATGGCGCGTACTCCCTAGCGACTATGGATGGTGAGCGTGTTACTCCTCCCACCAACGCTAGGTTCCTCAAGCAGTACTTTTCCTGAGTGAATTCGTCCCACACAACGTTAAACTGCATTTGTCCCGCACGACGTTAAACTGCATTCGTCCCGCATGACGTTAAACTGCATTCGTCCCGCACGACGTTAAACTACATTCGTCCCGCACGACGTTAAACTGCATTCGTCCCGCACGACGTTAAAATGCATTCGTCCCGCACGACGTTAAACTGCATTCGTCCCGCATGACGCTAAACTGCACCACGTCCAAGCTACAAGACGTTAAACTGTTCAGCATTCGTCCCGCATGACGCTAAACTGCACCACGTCCAAGCTACAAGACGTTAAACTGTTCAGCATTCGTCCCGCATGACGCTAAACTGCACCTCAAGAACTACGTGTGGCTTGATTCCCATCCTTATGGGATACGTAGGACCGCCTGAACATTCATGTTTCAGGCCCAGCCCCATCCTTCGGGAATTTCCATCCCATTTCGGGCCCTTGGCCCAAGTGCCTCTGGGTATGCGGCGTATGGTGTGAACGCGGGGCTATGCCCTCATTCACGTCGGTTTGCTCGCCACGCTGCACGCCCCCCACGTTTGGGGATGCTTTCCGCTCCCCCCTTTCTTTATCGTCCTGCATGACGTTAAACTGCACTTCAAGAACTATGTGCGGCTTGATTCCCATCCTTATGGGATATGTAGGACCGCCTGAACATTCATGTTTCGGCCCCAGCCCCATTTCCCGGGAATCTCTATCCCGCGTTGGGCCTTTGGCCAAAGTTCCCCTCCTTTTTGTGCGAGGCGTATGGCGTGAGCGGGGGATTGTGTCCTCATTCATGCCGGTCTACTGGCCTCGCCGTACGCCTCCCCCGTGTGTGGGACTACCCCACACCCCTCATCGTCCTGCATGACGTTAAACTGCCTCTCAAGAACTACGTACGGCTTGATTCCCATCCTTATGGGATACGTAAGACCGCCTGGACGTTTGTGTTTCAGGTCCAGCCCCATCTTTTGGTTGCTCTCATGGTGAGTCCTCCGACCCTTTCCGGTGATCTGTTAACATGTTTTGGGTACTCCAGTCTATGACCTGTAGTGTCGGATTCAATCCCGACAAGTCCTGTGTTACTTGTCAGGCCTCGCGCTTCCTCTTGTTCGAGACTTCACTCAAAGGGATCCTCTTTAGCGGTTTGGATACGATGCAGTGCTCTCCTACCGCTCCGGGTCGATTCCTGGGCCGCAAATCGATATGAATCCTGCGCTTGAGCGGTTGATGCTCGTTTGCTTGCCTCATCTTAGGCTGACACGATCGGATGTTGTGTTGCGAGTGTGGTCAGCAACGTCCTTGATCGCCATGTCGGCACTTTCAGGCTCTGAACATTGGTTGCGCAGTCCTAATCACACTCCGCCTCTGTGCATTGTAGTGGAATCTCGACACTCTCTCTCTTCATACTGACCTTCAGTACACCTCTACACGTTAGGTAGGCCAACCATGGTAATGGTGTCTTTCGAGGCTCCCACGATCTAAGCACCAAGGATATGTGCTAATGTCCTCCCTAAGGGCCATGTGTAGCTAGACCCTTGTACCCATGAGGATGAAGGAGTCGCCCGGACAATCGCGTTCTGGGCCCAGCATAGCTGGAGGCTAGCATCTCTGCCCCTCGGTTGATAGACATATGCAGGCCCCTATCCCAGGATCCTTCTCCTGGAATTGTGCGTGACCGCAGGGCTGGGAGGTGTCCCCACCTCCGCTGTGTCCGCCGTACCGCAATAAGCGGATTCCTCCATGGTCTGAGCCACACGACCTTAAACTGTGTTGCTTGGTCTTACCACACGACCGTAAACTGTGATCGTCTTGGCCGCCCGACGAGAAACGGCACTGCATTGTGATGTTCTCCTCAGGGGACACTCACGTTGGGCGCTGGTTAATAACCACGCCATTTATCAATGCCTTTCATGGCTTGATTATTGTGGCGACGCCAGGGATTTCTTAATCACAGGCATGTCGCTGCACAAAGAAAAACCATCCACCTTTAAGGACAAACAAGAAATATCAAATACCACTTCTTTTGGGTGCGAGGGCCAGACCCGCACCCCTCCCCGCGCTGGTGCCCGATTGTGTTGCGCCGCGCTTCAAGAACTACGTGTGGCTTGATTCCCATCCTTATGGGATATGTAGGAATGCCTGGATGTTTGAAACTTCCGGTCCAGCCCCCACCTCATAAAGATTCCCCCTTCTCTTGGGAATCCGCCACCTTCGGGTCACCCTCAAGGCGTGTCCCTCGACCCCTTGCAGTGGTCCACCGGTGTCAAGAGTACTCTGGTCTATTGCAAGGAGGGTCAGGTTCAGCTTAGTCAGGTTCCTTCCACCTTTCAGGCTTCATGCTCCCCTTCATTCGGACCCATCGCCTACGCCGTGGGTGGAACCCCCGTGAGCGGTCTGGATACAATGCCTCAGTGCTCTCCCACCGATCCGGGATGGTGCCCCCAAGGGCCTTGGGAAACAAATCGATATGAATCCTGAGCTTGAGCGGTTGATGCCCGTTTGCTGCCTCATTCCATCAACGGTCAGTGCTATATTGATGCTACTTTTCTGCCATGGTCGGCAGTACTCCCATATTGTTACGCTGGTGCCCCCAGTCCTTGAGTGAATGGCCGCATGATTCACATTACATTTTCCACCCCCCATTCTGACCAGGAAAAATCTCGGCACTCTTGACACTATCCCTCAGTGCATCTTTGCATATCCAGGGGATAGGACCACGATGTGGCGTACTTTGAGGTTCCTATGGTCCGAGCTCTAAGACCTTAAACTAAGATCTGCCCCTATGGTCCGAGCTCTACGACTTTAAACTAAGATCTCCCAAATCGGGGTTCTACATCCTGCATGACGTTAAACTGCACTCTCAGAACTACGTGTGGATTGATCTCTAGCCTGATGGAGTACGTAGGAACGCCCGGGCATCTCAACTCGGGTCCAGCCTCAGAAATCGCTAAGTCCTGCCCCTCCTCGTCGCCGGTCGTTTGGCCTGGCTTCTGGTAGAGTGGTGCGGTTGTGATATTCTCCCTGACTCGGATCGGGATGCCCCATTGCAATGATGGGAAGCGACAGTTGCCTCGTCAAAGAGGTTCTGTCTGAGAATTGGGGTGATTCACGGCTAGATTAGTGCATCCGCCTAATACGCTTTCCCCACGGTGGCACAATTTTGGGAGCGTTAGATTCGGTCTGAACAAATCATCACTTCGCCCCATGCTTCGCATGCCCTTTTGATCCGGATTTCCACCCTTGTGTCTGAAGGAACCCCCAAAGTGGTATTGATGATGACATGTGATCTGCCTCCTGCAATATGAATGATGACTTTCGGTCCGTCTATTGCAGTAGTATGGTCGATTGATCCATTGTCCGCTTGCCATCTTGGGCATTTCCTGGAAGGCCGACCGTCGTGGATTTCTGAATTCAGGACACGCGATTCACCCTTTCTCATTTCCCTATGTTCGGATAAAATCTCAACGCCCCTAGCGTTGTCCCGCTCGTGTGTCGGAACAAGTTGGGGGGATGGTACATTGATTAGGTCCGAGGTCTCCCTTCCTAGGAATGACCTCCCTCTCTTCTTTAGAAATCCAGGCCCAATTGTGGATGCCTGAAGCTTGGAAGCTTGTCACGCGGAAGGCCTGTGAACGGTACGGGGGACCCATGGCCCCTATTTATAGGCGAGGCCGGGTGTCCGTGCTGCGTGGAAAGCGCTTTGCGCGACCACGGTAGCGAATTTCGCGCCCGACGCCCTCTTTGCGCGCCACAGTCCCGCGCCACCTAGGACTTCGGCATTCCGGCGTCTCCCTCGGAACCCGATCGTTGCGACCTATCGCCGATCAGATTCCGAGGGGGGGCTTTTGTAGATGACGGAAAAGTCCGTTGTTCCCAAACGAAGTTCCGGATGCGGAAAGCGAGGTCATGTTTGGAGTCAGAAGCACGTTTCGGAAGGCCCGAAGGCCTTGCGCGGAATTTTGGAGGCCCGCGCGCAATGTTGAAGTGCGGCGCGCAATCCTCCCGGGATGTGCGCAAATGCGCTGGGCCGGCGCGCAATTTTGCACGCCCGCTGCCCGCGTGACTCCCTTGCGCGCCGGGGCCCCGATTCCGCGCCCGCGCCATGAATTGCGCGCCGGCGGCAAGATTCCGCTCCCGGGGTTGCCTATAAATACAAGGCGACCCCCGACGTTTTTAAGGTTGGTTGCCAGAATTCGAAGAGTCGCTCGTGCGCGCAATTGCACCCCCTCCGCGCGCAATGTCGATCTTCAGGTAACCTCCTTTATTTCGCGCAAGCAAGCCTCGGGGTTCGCCTTCGTGCGCAAACCCTTTGGCTTCTTTCCTTTGACCAATTCCTTACCCGAAGGCATTCGCGCGTAAAAGAAGCCTCTTGCGCGCAATTGCCCCTGGGTGCGCGCAATCCAGCCCGATTGCGCGCACCCCCCCTTTACTAAGTGGCCATTCGTTAAAGAATGAGCCGTTGCCCCCGCGTGCTATCAGAGGCCCGGTGCGCGCAATCTCCATCTTCCGCGCGCAAAGTGCTGGCCCAATTGCGCGCCAGCCCGCCCAATTGCACGCCGACCCGGGGTATTGCGCGCCAAGCTCCTCTTTTGCGTGCAAACCGCCAGGGTCGCCCCCTTTAACCCCCTGAGGGTACCCGCCTGCGTGGCGCCCGATGATCTTCATCCGGGGTGCCCGCACCGTGCGTTGCCTTCCCGTGCGGCCCTCCAGGCTCACGCGAAGTGACACGGACCCATCAGCGGAAACATTCGTCCGTGCTGCAGGACGTTAAACTGCCAGGCATCCCTCATCCAACATGACGTTAAACTGCATTCGTCCGCGCTGCAGGACGTTAAACTGCCAGGCATCCCTCGTCCAACATGACGTTAAACTGCATTCGTCCAAGCTGCACGACGTTAAACTGCCTAGCATATGGGCCTCCTCAAGGTGTAAGCCCCAAACTCCGCTTCGTCCTCAACACACGACGTTAAACTGTACTTCGTCCGGCAAGACGTTAAACCGTCCGTTTCGTCCTTAACACACGACGTTAAACTGTGATTCGTCTGGCAAGACGTTAAACTGTCCGCTTCGTTCTCAACACACGACGTTAAACTGTACTTCGTCCGGCAAGACATTAAACCATCCGCATCACCCGATCCCGTGCCTCGCACGCAGGGTCCCCCCCGGTTTGGATGTGGCCCCCACCCGCTCGTCTCTGCAGGGATGTCGGGATTGGAGTGGCCTTCGCCCACGGGGGTAGGGTATTACAAACCCCTAGTTTCTTGTGGGGGACTGCACATGTGTATCTCCATTGTGCTTTCCCACTGCCGAAGCCAGTAGAGGGCGTGACATGGATCGAGGTGTCTCTTACTTTCGGCCCAAGTCCCTCTCCAAATGAGTTTTGCCGCACTCAGGTTGCCTCAGTGCGTAAGTCCTGACAGAATGAACTACGTGGACTTTGATCCCTGTCTCCTAAACAGGGTACGTAGGAAGCCTCCCTGAAGTTCAAGCCCACCAGCTGGTCGTCCCGGTCGTATTCATGTCGGTTCGTCCATTAGTGGACCCCTCCCGGGTTCACATTCGCGTTGATCCACCCGGCCGTTCCATCCCCCTCTATGTGAGGTGGTTCGGTTCAATCCTCCGCCCGGTAGCCTCGACCTCTTCGTGAGTCGTCTTGCCATCGTTCAGCATGACGTTAAACTGTATATCCGAACTACGTTGACTTTGATCCGCGCTAACGCGCGGTACGTAGGAAGCCTCTACGGGGTCAAAGCTCTTCACTCCATCATCCATCCTGATCCTTACCGGGCCGCCACATCCCGGTGGGGTCATGCCATTTCATTCCACTCCACTTCACTCGGGAAGCCGCCCATGTGCTGGCCCCAGCGTCGGAGGTTCCCCGCAAGGGGTTCTATCATCTGATCCACTCCTCGTGTTGATCAGTCCGATGCCGTCCCCGCTGGACGCTAAACTCACGGCATACCCCATGTTAAACATGGGAAGCTGAGGAAAACCTCAGGTAACGCAGTTCCCCGCACCCAGTGCGGGATGCCTCAGGCCATCACGCCTTCGAGAAGCCCTATTAGGGACGGAAGTCAGGTATGCAGAGCGGCAGTGTTAAGACACACCCCCAGCACCCACAGCTACCCGGTCTCCTCACCGCAGGTTGCTGCCCCGACCAGACCCCTTGGAGCGTCTGGGCGGAAGCATCGTAATTAACCGATGTCCATGAAGATATGGCGCCGGGAACGAGATTCACGAACATTCTTAAATCTATGAGGGAGACCCGGATTAGGTGACGAGTTCCGAGGAGACGTCCACGGAAGGAGGAGCCGACGTCCCATCATCCCGGTTTCGATCAAGGAGCAGACGTCCCTGAATAAGGGACGGATGCCGCCCGCCTTTGGAAAGCGGGACTGCGGGGCCACAAGCCGCGCTCCCATCCCCTCAGGTCGACGGGAGCACGTGCGAACGCATCCTGGCGGAACAGCGTCGGAACGGAAACCCGACGCACATCCGCACCGAAACACTGGTGGTATGTCTTTCAAGGGTAGGAAGAATCATATTGATAATGTTAACTAGATTAGTGGAAATAAGAGTGGCCAGGGGGAAGAGTCAGTTACATAGGACATTACTCAAGTTCTTTACAATTAGTGTGGTAGGTTGGTTCACAGTCATAGATTGTTCCCCGACCATTGGTATAGTGCTATGGTTGTGGAAGAATGGGACATTAAAAATTGTTCTATAAGAACCCATGAAATATGGGTAATGAATAAGGATCTAACCATAATCAGAGTGTTGGATGGGTGTATTCTACCAAATATTAGTCAGGGAGTTGGAGTTCTACTTGCCCTAGAGGTCGAGGTAGCGAGCATGGTACTTCTAGGTAAGAGTGATTGTATCAGTAGAGTGGTGCAGCTCAGGGGACTCAGACTTCAATATAGAGAAGAGGGGCACAAAATATACATTCATTTCATCCTACACTTTTGTACATGAAGACCAAGCCATCGATAGTCATAGGTACTATTCATGTAGTTTATATGGCTTCTAGTTCCTTATTTAATACTAGTGTAACTCAATACATTATATATGAACAAGTTGTGAATAGTTTGAGATTGATTGTGGAGTTTTTGTGTGGGGTTATGATGATCAACACACTTTTCGGTGTATGGTTGAGAGGAATTTTTTTATGCAAGGGGTGTTATCTCGATTTTGTGGAGTATGGTTTCTTTTGGGAACATTACATCCTTGATTTTCTAGGTTCTGAATTGATATTGGGTATGAATTGGATAGTAGTGTACATATACCACATAGATTATTAACACTCTAGAGTGACCGTTATGTCCTCTGAGGGTGAAAATTATTTTAATCATAGATATTGGTATATTAATTTTGGCATTGCATGGAAGTTCATCCACAACTGGGGGAGATCACCACCAACGATTTATGTCTTCTTCTAAATGAAGGGGGTGAAAATCCTGATTTATTTCCTCCCAAAGTAGATCAGTTCCATGATTTGTTTCTTAATTAATTCTCAGGGTTTCCACATGAGAGAGATGTGGATTTTTGGGATTGAGCACATACCTAAATCTAAGACAATTTACATTACATACTATATAATGTCACCAATATATATTCAAGTTCTTAAGACTCAACTAGAAGGGTTTATTGATAATTAATTTATCCACCCAAGTACATTTCTTTTAGTTCTGCAATCTTGTTTTCTATAAAGGATGATGAATACTTGGAAGAATGTGTTGATTATAGGTAGTCAAACCGGATGATATTGAAGAACCAATATCCTCTTCCACATTTTTATGACCTCTTTGACTCGTTGAGTGGAACATGTGGGTTCTCAAAGATTAACATGATATCAGGGTATCATTATCTTAGGGTTCTATCTTCTGATATACCATAGACTAAATATAGATGTTGGTATGGCCTTAATGAGTATTTAGTGATTCCATTCATATTGAAAACCACTCTAAAAATTTTTATGGCCTTGATGAACTGAATTTTCCACCCATACATGAATTAGTTTTGGTCTTTTTTTGTCGATGAAATTTTCATGTACTCCAAGACTCATGATGATCATTCCCAACTATTTTACATCTTCTCAAGTACACTGAGAGAGAATTGGATATATGTAAGTCTACTCTAGCATCAATTTTGGAATGATCATGTACATTTATTGGGTCACATCATCTCAGAGGAAGGTGTGTTATTGGACTCGAAGAATGTGCATGCATTTATTTCTTGGGAGAATCCAAAGAAGGTTTTTTATATTCATACCATTCTAGATTTAACAGTTTACTATCAGTGGTTATTCTAGAAATTTTCCCACTTAATATCACCAAATTTAGGATTTAACATAAATGTAATAAATATTTTATGGTATGGATCATATGAGAATGTTTTACAGGAGTTAACAAAGTGTTTGAATACCACACTAATCTTGATCCCTCCTGAGATGGGTAAAGAGAATAAAATGATTTATGATACATCTAGGATCGGTCTTATAGTAGTGTTGATGTTGGGGGATTATGTTTTTGCATATGGTTTAGGGAATTTGAGGCCACATTAATATAATTAACCAATGCATAAACTCATGTTAGTGGTAGTGGTTTATGCCTTAATGTTTTGGAGGAATTATTTTTTGGGAGAAAATTTTTCTATGTATATAGATCTAGAGAGTATGAAATTTAACTTCTCACAATGATATTTTAATCCCTGGTAGAATAATTGGTTGAGTATATTGATAAATTTTATTTGGAATTGGCATGTACACTCGAGAATGGAAAAGAGTTTTCAATGATCTGTGTAGGATAACTCAGTCTTAGGAAGTTTAGGAGTCTAGTTCTGAGTGAAATATGATGAAGTTTGTAGTTTATATACATGTTTTACTTTAGGAGGACCAAGAGAATATGACCCTCATATTAGTATTAGTTAGATCCACACATTTGAACTAGATTAGAGAGAGGCATTATGAGTATTAGGAGTGTTTGACCTTAATGAAAATCCATATAGGTGGGGATTCACCATCATATTAGACCACAGATGAGGATGAGATCATATATGTCAAAAACCACATTATTTTTCCTATAAGTATGTGGGAGGATTTGATGCATGAATATAATGCCTCAAAATTGGTGGTGCATATAGGTTTGACGAAAATGAACTGTGACCTACATCGATAGTATTGACGGTCAGGAATGAAAAAGGATATTGTAGGATTCGTGACATAATGGTATACCTTTCAACAGGAGAAGTCTAAGGATCAATGACCTAGTGATTTAGTAAAACCATTTCTCATTATAAAATTTAAGTGATACAATGTTACCATTGATGTTTTGTAGGTATCTTGAGGATATCTCAAAATAATGATTTTATTTAGGTGATTGTGGACTGACTAAAAAAAGAAGCACATTTCAGGCCTATTTGGGTGAATTAATCAGTTGATTAGATGGAGGAATTTTGTGTTTAGTAGATAGTCCATATACATGGGATGTCACTGCTTATAGTTTAAGACAATAGTTCATGATTCACTTCGTGTTTCTGGAATGTATTACAGAATGTGCTTGGTACTGATTATAGATTTCCACCCACAGATAGATGGGTAGTTGGAATTTACTCTACGAGTTATGGAGGATATTCTACAGTCTTGTTTCCTAGTATTTGGTGGGTATTGGGAGAAGCAATTAGATCTTCTTGAGTTTTCCTCTAATAATATAAATCAAGTGATTATTCACATGGGACCATATGAGGCTCTTTAGGGTAGGCCATGAAGAATACCTCTATGTTTGATGGAAGAAAGTGAGTAAGAGTTTTTGGGATTGAGTCTTTTATAGGACATGCCAGTGAAGGTAAAATTGATTTGGAAATGTATGGATATGACTTATAGTAGGAAGAATTTGTATGCTGATAAATGTCGATGACCCCATGAGTTCATAGTGGGTGACCATGTGTTCCTTCGGGTGTCACCTATAATGTGTCACAATAGGATGTTGGGACTAAGGTTTTTAGGAACTCTTGATATTATGGAGAGAATTGGGCTAGTGGAATACCAATTAGATATACCAAAGTGGTATACTATTATGTAAGTCATTTTTCATGTGTTATGGATTTTTAAGAATCACCCCAACCATTCTCATGTGATTGATGTTGACGATGTTGTGCTTGAGACTGATTCGTCCTTTCATGAGCATCTAAAAAGTGTTATGGATCGCAGTGAAGATGTGTTTCGGGGAAAGACTATGTTGATAGTTTGAGTATTGTGGAAACATTTTTGTGTTAAGGGAGAAACATGGGAGAGTGAAGCAGATATACAGGCTCAATGACCTGATATTTTTATCATAGAATCATAGAGATTATTGGGAGTATATCTTTAGGAAGAGCTATTATAAGGCGGGGTGATTGTGAGATCATGTTCTTTTATAGGCATGTCCCCTTTTCATTTTTCTCATTATTCTAGGGTGTTCAATGTTTTTATTTGGTTATGGAGGACTTAGAGGTTGTTTATATCATTAAAGTTATTTTTTTGGGAGGAAAATAAATCTGTAGAAAATTTATATGCCATGTTAATGTGTTATACAACATGTATATTTTCAATCGGGTTAAAATCACATGGGGAGACATGTTTTTCAGAATAATTATTTAAAAAGGATTACATGACATAAAAGGGAATGAAAAAATGTGCAATTCCTTTATAATAAATTTTAATATTTCCACGCAATTGATTTTTGTTTTATTCTTTCATTCATCCTTCCTTATGATGACCCTAGAGCGACTCTCAAAATTTTTGGAGTGATTTATAAAATTTTTATTAGAAAAGTTTTCTTTTTTTAGGTAATAACTCTTTCTTTTCCTTATTTATTTTCATTCTTATTTGGATAATGAAGTGGAACCTTATTGCAGTTGTGGGTTAGGGGGGTTAATCTTAATCCAAGGTTTTGCTATAGATCATTTATTTCATTGTTATTTTCGATCATCCAACATCAATTGAGTGTTGTAGTTGGCCTATATTTAATTGAAAAATCTTGAATATGGTGGTATAATTATCAATTGTCAAAGTCTTTACTTAAATTATGTTTATATTGTTTTGAAGGATTTATTAAAAAATTTTAAATTACATCCTGAATTGAATTAATTAATTGGTTAATTAATAAATGTGATTATTTAATTGGTGGAATAATTGGATTATGAAATTATTCAATTAATCTTACTGTGAAATAAATTGATTAATGTGATTATGCATGCATTTATAATGGGAATCAAGAGATGGTTGGATTAATGTTTAAGGGTTAATGGTTTATATGATTAAATTTTGTTAAATAGATTAATAGCTAAAGCTGCATATTAGTTCCTGGTGATTAAATTGACAAACTATGATTATTTTGATAAACTATAATGGTTCACTGTTATGTGAATAATTTTAAAGGGGGTTAATGATGATTAAACTTGATAATTTTGATATATTTGATGTATATTATTGATTGATAAATATGGTGTGGGATAATGTTTGATGGTCCAAATACCCATGGGATGCTAGAAATGGTGTTCTGGTCACCAAATTAATGCATATGGAAATGGGTGTAGGGAATAAAATTATGACCCAAAAACCCATATGTGATAAAAATGAGGTGTGGGATAAGGAATTATGATTCAAATACCCACAGGTTTCTACACATGTTATTCTAGGCCTAAGAAATTATCATTGGACCAGAGTTTAAAGTATACTTGATATGTAATTAGAATTAAATGATATAATTTTTGGTGATTTCAGATGATATATGGTTCAAACTCTAGAACATGTTGAAGAAGGTATTAATGGTTCAGGTGTCCTTATGAACCCGGGTAATTATGTGGTTGACAATAGAATAATTAATTGTGAATACTTTTTAATTGTTTTATGGTACTTTATTCTTTATACAAATGAATACACTATTATATATTGTATATTATTTAGAAATTTTTGGTGGTGGCCTACTGAGTTGTACTCACAACATACTCAGGTTTCCTAATTGGTACCAGAATAGAAATCTTGGTTGCTGTGTAAGATAAGGGAAATAACCCTATGGTGGATTGATTTGTTGGGATGGAGCATGGAAGAGGGAACCAAATATGGTGCTGGGTATCTCTTGGGAGTTTGTAGGGTGTCTTTGTTTTTGGTTTTCATTTTACAATTGACACATATATGGCATTAAATGTTAACAGCATTTGTTTGGATATTGTCTCCTATTTTGTTTCATCATGTGATATTGGTATTTATTGTTATGGTATGATATTTGGTTAGTAATTATTATCATTGTGTATTTTTTATATGTTTTTTTTCATTTTTTACTCTGATAAATATGGTATATTCTCCACAAGATACATCTATTTGACCCTCTCTACTAGCCCGTAGCCTCTGGCATACTGGGAGGTGAGCCTGAGGTCATGTGACCAGCCAGATCGAGGCACCAGTATGTGGAACCTGAGTTGGAACATTACATCCCCATTGAATCTAACAAACAATGTTGAGGCCTCGTGAAGCACCAAAAGAAGAATACGATGACTATTTTAAACTAGAAATTAACCATGGATACCCTACTCTGAGACTTTTATGAAATAATAAACATGAACCCAAGCTTTTTTTCGATAAATGTTGACAATGAAATAATTATTGGAATTAGAAATTAGAAAGTCTAAAAAAAAAACCAAAATACACCGTGGAATGAAGACGAATCGATTCAAATACATAAATTTAATCCCTAATAAAATATTTCATGCTTCCTTATAGGCACCAAATAGTGATCCACTTAATAGGAAGCTGATAACGGTTTAGTTTTTTTATCATTGGTTGTTTTGTTTTAAGATCATTGATTCAATGAAGAGGGAGGCATATGATATTTATATTCATTTGGTTGCATTGAAGTAGAAGAGGGAAATTTTTTTCATTGAGAAATTACCTAATGAAATTAGGAACAACAAAGATGAACCAACTCCACCGAACCAGAGCCTCGATTCCATTGAGTAAAGACTCGATGTTTCATGCAGTAGAAGTTGATTATCTAATTTTAGTAATTATAAAAATAAAAAATATATCATGAAATGTTAAGGAAGTAATTATGAAAACATAACTTTAGTAGGTTGGGACTCACAATTTATGATATGAATATACATGTAAGGTTGGAGAATGACCCACATACGGGTTGAGAAGGACTCATGTATGGGTGGAGAAGAAGTTTCATAAGGGTATAGAAGGGGTAGATGTGTAAAAGTCATTTCATATTTGAAAGGGTTTTGGTACTCACATAAAGGGAGTTATATGGATTATTTTCATAAGTCTAGAATAATCGATCTTGAAGGTATCACATATGGTTCCCATATAGTTTTGTAAGGTTAGTGTCATCGAGGATGAAGGGATTGTGTAAGGGTTATTTCATGTTGTGTAATGAATTTTTGTATAAAGAAAATAATGAATTCCAAAGAGAATTTGTAAGGTTATTTTTAGTGATCATTAGATGGGTCAAATCCCAAAATTAAATTTAAGTTCATAGGTTCCCTTAAATTTGGAAATTAAGAAATTTAAAAAAAGATAAGGTCAAACAAACCCAAAGAATACATTTAAAATATTCTATTGTTCATTAGAGTTTTTATAGATATAAGGAATATTATATATTGATCATGTGAGGTGTAATAATTACCATGATCAAGGTAGTGCATGCAGTTAGAATATTCAGTTAGGTCACCTAATGATGAAAATATAAAGTGATGTCCTCACTATATGGAGGTAAATGAGAAAATTCCCATGTTGTCTTCTGTGATATAGCTATGATGAAATGATATTAGTACATAGATTATGAGGGAAGATTATAGAGACAAATAGAGCATTCCAGAAGGAGGTAGAAGAGATAACTATTCACCATCTTCCTTGATTCACATGTCCCATCTCCATTCCACATCTAATAACTATTCCATTGTTTATGTCATCAATCATCCATAAAGCATGCAATAGAGTGTGGAGATGAACTAGAGGCTGGAGAAATCTCGATGTAGAATGAAAGTGGTATTTGAGCTGGAGAAAAAGGCTAATCACACAAGAGGATCTTATTAACTATTTTATTATTTCATATTTCTCTATGTTGAGATGTTTTTAATGAATTATATTTATTTTTGAACTTCTACCATGTGTAAATAAATAGTTTCGGGGGTTGGATCAGATAGATCGAACTATATTTAAATTTTTATATTATTACAATTGAATTGATCATATAGGTTTGATTTGTTTCCTCTAGTGATCTCATTTTATATTACTCATGGTCATATTTTGACTCTACCTTATGTATTGACATGATAAGGGTTGAGTTTCTTTTTCCTTGGTTATGAAAACCGAAGTACTAACCCAAAAATGTTGTGGTAAGATCTTACCCTTGAGGATGTATCATTATAATAGTATGTTTTAAAAATAATATCTCCCATGATAGAAATCTATAGAGGATTATTTTCTTAATGATATTTATATATTTCATTATTTTCACACAACTTTAGTGCCTCTGTGGTAAATTTCATGCAAGTGCAGTGGCATTTCATTCAATGTTATCTACTCCAGTTACCCTAACAAAATAAAATATCTAGTTTCCCTATATATTTTTAATGCTTCAAATTTTTTCCCACACATTACTCAATCAATCCACAATCACTTAAGAACATCACTTCCCATTCTATTTATTCCTATTTTCATTTTTGTTTTAGTGTTGTTTTATTGTGGTTTTTTGTCAAAACAACTATGCCTTCTATATGGTTTGACCCTTATTACCATATTACTAGTTTATGTAGGTTTATAAATAATTAATTTTACATAAAAATTTGTTTTTTAATTTGTCTTGGGTCAATTTAATTATTTATAGACATACTTACACTAGTATAGTGGTAAGAAGGGTCGAACTACATGGAACAGAAAGTTACACAAAGGAAAAATAAATAAAACAAAAAAAGAAAAAGAAAATTGGAACAAACCAAGTGGGATGTGAAGTTTTTATGTGAATGTGGAGTGATACAGTAATGTTTGGGTACATAGGGAAAACATAAAAAAATATATAGGGGATGTAGACTATTGGTTTAGTTTGGGTATGTGGGTTGGATAAAATTAATAGAAATGTCACTTCCCATGCATGTAATTAACCAAAAATGTGATGAAGTTGTGTGAAGATGAATTAAAATTATAAATATTTTTAGAAAAATCACCCTCTCTATATATCTCTCTTGATAGCTATTTTCTTTAACAAATCCCAATATGATGAAACTTTCTCAAGGAAAAGATCTTAAAACAACCATTTCTGGTTTGTACTACATTTTTGGAAACCAAAAAAGAAGATACTATAAAGTTATCTTATTATTACTTGAGGTAATGTAAAAAAATACTCATGAGGAAGAGAAAATGTGATCGCTATTTGAAACACATTATTTATCTACGATCAATCTGACTATAAGAATAGAAAAAATGTTATGCAATTCAATATATCTGGTCCAACCACAAAACCTATTTAGTTATGCATCTTAGAAGCCTAAAAATAAATATATTTCATTAAAAACATATCAGTACCGTGAAATAGGAAATGATATAATGGAGAAAAAGCTCTTATAGTCTGATCAAACTCTTCCTCCAGTTTAAAATGCATTTCCCTCATGCTTCTAGTGTACTCTTGCCTCTTGTTATTCTCCAAGATCATTTTTATTCTAGATGGATGGTTGATTATATTAAATATGTATTGGTAATATAATGTTGAATATAGATGTATCACATGAATTAGGGAATTTAGTGAATAGTTATCTCTTATTCCTCCCCCAGGAATGTTCTCTTTGTCTCTATAATATTAACTTTTATGTTTCACACAAATTTCCATTCTCTTCAGCCAGCTCACATGTAATGGAATAGGAATTACCTCAATG
The DNA here is from genome assembly GCA_963277665.1 of Viscum album. Taxonomy (NCBI): domain Eukaryota; kingdom Viridiplantae; phylum Streptophyta; class Magnoliopsida; order Santalales; family Viscaceae; genus Viscum; species Viscum album. The sequence goes on along the minus strand of OY728162.1, from coordinate 957,727,402 downwards.
GCCACCATGTGGTGAGGCTATAAATGTACATTTTATTTACCATGTTACACGATTTAAGATCCAAACTGCATTCACTTCCCTAATTTTGAGACTTTTCACACTTAATCTGATTAGTACAATTGATTCCTTAACACTGTTTGAACACCAATGTACTCCATAATCTTCTTAGTTAATTATTTGTGAATGTCTAAGCTTATAATATTTAAAATTTTCTTATTTCCACGTTTTAGGTCACCTATGAACTTAAATATAATACTGTGATTTAATTTATCTGAGGCTCTCTTGAAATACCCTTATAAATCCTCATTAGCATGCATTATAATATTTAGGTAAAAAATGATTCACCCTAACATAACCTATAATAAACCATAGGTTATCCCTCCATCCTTGGTGCAACAAACCATATGTAACTATATAGGACCCTTATACAATTAAATTTGCCTCCGAGATGCTACCCTTACATAAATTGGACAAAAAACTACATTTATATGAGTGCTTGAACCCTTGCACACATGCAATGACCCTGACCCTACTATCACTCCACCACCTGTATGAAACATCTTCTACACCCATAAAATAATCCTTATATCCTATTACATGAGTCCTTATCCTCTCTTATGTGGAAGTAATAAAATTCAATAGTGTGTCCCTGTTGAGTTTTTTATGATTAAAATCCACCAACTAAGATGGTGGGAGACTGCCATGGAAGACTAACTACCGAAGGAGACCTGCCGCTAATTATTGGTGGCTTCCAAAGAAGAAAGGGTACAGATGTTGATGACCACTGGAAGAAAAATTTAGCATTAATTTGGTTTTGTTGTCGTCCACTACTATATATATGTGGTTCCCATTTGTGAGAAAAGACACACTTGGGAATTTTTAATCATTATTATTCTCATTTAGATAAGATTTTTGGCTACCTTCCCACAGGATGTAGGTCATTTGACTGAACCAAAATAAATTTTATGTGTCTGTGCATGTGCTTTATTCCCTTGATTTGTGGGTGATTCTGAGAGGGTGAATATTCATCCACAAAAAAGTTAAAAAAATACATGCAATAATTTTATTGATTCATTTGATATTCCATTTGGAAAAATAAATTGTTGATTTAATCATTTTATAATATTTCATATTTATTGGTGGTGTCTATATTTGGATGTTCCTATCTATTTTTGTATTTTAGAATACCCAATTAGATATTTGTTCAAACCACCCCAGGAGACTATTCAATCTACACATTTCTGTACTACAAATAGTTATGGACATAGAAGAATGGTGTTTAGCACCAAATTTGAGGTGAATATGTTCAACATGATGAAATAATTATACATGTGGAAATGTGAATTTTTGGATATTATAATTGAAAAAGAGTTAGATATCACCTTATAAGAAATTCCCAACAACAACCCTGATGGTGATTGGAAGAGACTCAATATTCAATCCTGCGTTATGATCCAAATTTTTTGGATAATGATTTGAAATATTGATTTATATTATAAACTTTATAAAAACGTTTGTGGTGTATTTTTTAGAACAAGTATATGGAAAAAGGAATTGAAAAGTAGTTTTACATAAAAAGAAAATAATTTATATATCAATACATGAACGGTATGTCTATGATTTAGCACCTATAATGTTAAAATAAAATGCTCACAGATTTGAAATATTTTAAAGTAATAAGTGGAGATAATGATACAGATCAGTTGTTTTTAAACTCTTTACAAGAGTTTTATGATCACCTTACTACAAAATTGTTGTAAGGTTAGGATGAGATAAAATTTGTTGATGTTTCAAATTTATTAGCTAACATTGTGTAAAGGAAAAAGGTAATGATTTATCCTTAGGATTCTACATAAGAGGCATTTATAGAAACTAGAGTAATTTCATTTGATAGGAAATCCCGAACATTCTAAAGAGATTAATCATGATAGATGTCAAAAGTTGAGTCTTGATTTAGATGTATAGTAAACGATGATTGTGCTGACTATCATGAAAATGAGAACTAGAAGAAGGATTGCCCCAAAATTGGGAAATTGAAAGAAAATATTGTAAACAAACTATGTGTGTTAAGAATACTATCCTCATTCCATTTATTGTCAACTATATAGAAGGCGGATTCTTGATTTTGGATGTTCATTACTTATGTTTTGGAATTGAGATTGGTTTTCAAATTTCTAGGAGTTAGATAAATGTGTGGTTCTTATGGGAAATAACAATCCTTTCTACATGAGTGATTTTGGAACAATAAAGTCAAAGATGCATGATTGTACAATTATAATACTTACAGATGTAGGATGTAAAGAACCAAAGTTTCATTAATGGAAAATCCCTCTTGATCCAGTTAAATGTCTCTTTATGAAAAATGTTTTTATAAGATGTCAAATTCTTTTGTTTTATGTTAAGAATTGTGACAGTTGTTAATATAGCCGTTGAACAGTGATCAAATGATTAGTATAAATATAAGGCTTTAACGAACCCAATTTTACTCAGACAAAGGAAGCGATGGCCTCATCCAGTAGAATTGACCCATACGAAGCCCATTTTTCAGAGCTCGGAAAAGAGGTGGCGTCTTTGGGCTTCGCCCTTGACTAATCCCAAGCTGAGCTTCAATATGTCAAGCTCGAACGTGACCGTCTATGGGAAAATTGGAAGTTGATAGAGATTAACACTCGAGAGATGTTATCCGAGCCGCCCCAAGAGTCTGTCACCATCACACACCTTACCCTTAGGTCTTATGTGGCTATTTTAAGGGGTTATGTAAAAAATAAATAGTACTATGTTCATGTAAATTATTTGTTTTATATATAATAATGAATATAATTTCTAGTCATTTTTGATACATTGTAAATAGTTTTTAAAGTACAAATGTTGTTTTTTGTTATTATTTAATTAAGAAATCTATTTTATTAAATTAAGGGATTTTTTAATTAAATAATATTTTAATAAAATAATAATAATATTATTAAATTATTTTTTATTAAATATAGATGATCTTATAATTTTATGAATGCAATTAAAATGTTATATTAAGGTTTGAAAGCCATTTCTGTCAAAACCCGTGAATTTTCGATAAATGTTGGTTTTTATTTTAAAAGTTAAAATTAACATATATATAAATTTTTTTAGATAAAATAAATGTCATTTCTGGAATCAGGACGTCGAAATTATCCAACAGTGAATTTTTCCTAATTTTCCGAGACAGTCAAATTTTTGTGTAAAAATTAAATACCGTTTAAATATATAATGTGTTTTATGATATCATAATGACCCAATGCTGATGTAATAAAATACCATAATCCTTATGTTCGGCCAATATACGTTTTAACATTAAAATAATGGGATTTTGGGTTTGTTTGACTTACTTTTCAAAGCATTAATGGACCCCTCAAGACATATTCAACACTTTGCCTTTTTAAATTAATTTCCATGGAAGTGTGACTCACCTACACATAATCAACCTTATTATTTTAAAAATTTCTGAATTGGGGATTATAAAATATTGTTTTTATCTTCGTTTTGCCAAAAACCATGGGCAAAAACCATGGTATGGTTTGTGGTTTGGATTAATTTAATGTAAGGGGACCCAAACCTAAATAATAAAGAATTCCCTCACCTTTCCTATATAAACCCACCCAAGATCCCACTTCCTCCTCACTAAAATCCTTTGGATTTCGTCTAACCTCTTACATAATCTCTCTATAATCCTCCCAAGGTTCCCCAAGCTCCGAAGAAGTCTCTCACAAGCCTCTCTCTAGTCTTTGGAAACACACTTCCAATTATGGGGTTTTTCTTCCTTTCTCATTTTTGTCAATTTTCTGTAAATTGTATTGACCTTTTAATTTCAATTATGAATGTTGGGGTATGGTTTCTAACCTCCCCCATACTTCCCTCTTATTGTTTTAATTGTGGGATACCCCTTTCTCTCTCATTAAATGTCTCCCATGTACACCCGTTACTATGCTGAAATTCCGAAAGGAACTTCTCTCTCCTCTTTTACATTCAAGCAATACTTTTGTATCATGAATCTAAATTCCATTACAATTGTTGGGACATGTATCTATATGAACTCCTTACTGTCCATTCAATGTAAATATGATGAGGAACCCCTTTCTCTCTCGTCAACCTTTTTTATGAATTCTTATGTCACGCCGTTACGCTGCCGAAATCGCACCGATTTTCTAAGCCAATGCCATTGTGTAGTGAATACCATGCCCATTTCTCCATCAAGGGTATTCAAATTTATGCATATTTACTTATTGATTGTAAAGTTTCATGTATGAATTCAACATTATTTTATCTTTGAATAAATGATTATGTTTTATGAATCCATCTTTTATGATCCATGTGGCACACTAATTCATGAAATGAAATGTTTAAGAAGGGTGCACCCTTATAGCACTCCAATGCATTGGGTAAAGTATAGTATCATGATACTTCAAGTGAAATGATTGTTGAATCATGCTAATTCAAGTGAAACGAGGGTTTACTCGTGCTTCATGTGAAATGAGGGTTTACTCATGCTCCATGTGCAATGAGCCACGACTCATGCTAATTCAATGTTAAGTGTTGTTGCCACATTTCCATGTTTTGATTATCATGATTTATCATGCCTTTATGTTCATGTTTCATTTATGCTCTATTGATATGTCTATTGTCTAACATGTATTGTACTCCACATGTTATTCCATGTGTACTCCCTTACTGGGCTTTATAGCTCACCCTTTTCTTATGCATGTCCTCAGGTTATCCCATGCAATGCTAAGTACGAGGGAATGTAGTGGTCATGTAAAGGAAGTTTTAAATAAAGATGTAGTATTTCATGTTTTAATTTTTTATGTAATGATCCTAAGACCCAAAGACACTAAACCTCTTTATCTTCTTTGTTGTATCATATTAAGTTTTATGTAATAAATCATGTTTAAGTTGTAATAAAAATCAGGGTTGTCATAGTTGGTATCAGAGGATAGGATTAGTTATTTTTGGATTAGGAAACCCTAGTAAAGCCTTAGATACAAGAATAAGTATAATAAAAACATCCCTAAATTTTGGTAAATACTATGTAAGTGGTTTATCAAACAAATACATCCCTATCTTGATACGAGCAGGTAGAGGCGAATCTGGCACAGATGTACCCTAGGGGTAAAACTCGAAAACACCGCTTTGAGCTAGACTCGAACAAGAACTGGTGCACGACAATGGGCCTTACTGCACTTTGGTTATGACACTCTCGGGGGATATGTTTTGATAAATTCACAATCTTAGTATGAACCCTTATTAAGGGAAAAATTCCCCTAATAATATATGTTAGAAAGTAGATCATGAAAATCCTAGATTGAATTCTATAGACTCATGAGTTAATGAGATTAAAGTTTATTTATAAGTCATAAACTTTTGTCTTTGGATTACCCTTTATGTGTTACCCCTAACTTTCCTTTTATTCCAGCCAATGGCCAGTAATAGGAGGACTCGGGCTAACAACCATTGTGAAGATCAGTGTGATGATTGTACTAATGAGATTCCCAATCCAATGGGAGCGGGAATCATGATCTTTGTCACGCTTCTCTCTCAGATAACTCAAGTTTTGAATAGAAACACGGGTCAAGAGCAACGTTCAACCCCCCTAAGAAAGAACAAGTCGCTATCGAGAGCTTCCTGAGACAAATGCATCCTACTTTTAGTGGATCATCCGATCCCACAATCGCTGAACAATGGATTAACTCCATTGAAAAGATATTCTCCATCCTCTAATGTTCTGAACAAGAGAAGGTTCTCCTGGAGGCTTACCGTATGGAGGGTGAAGCTGATCAATGGTGGACGATGATAAAAAATATGAAGCCTGAGGAGGAGATCGAGTCTTTGGAATGGAAGGAATTCCAGAAGATGTTTTTCGATAAATATTTTCCGCGCACCCTCCGTTTTAAGATGGAAAGGGACTTCCTTTCCCTCAAGAAAAAAGATAAAGAATCTGTGGGAGCGTACGAGGTAAACTTCACAAGGCTTGCACGATACGCATCCGGCTTTGTCGTTACCCCCAAATGCAAGGTTGACCACTTCTTTGGTGGGCTGAAGCTTAGCTTGCAGAAAGAATTAGCGGTCTGTGACTTCGACAGCTATGAGGAAAAAGTCCGATGTGCCCTCAAGATACAAATGGAGATTGGAGAATCACAGGGGTATCATGGGGACAAGAAGCGTAAGGTGGACTTCAATGATGGTGGTCTGATGGATAAATCCAACGATGCTAAGAAGTTCCAGCACCCCACTTTCCAAAAGTGCAGAAGGAATCACCCTAGAAATTGCCTTAAGGGGACGAGAAAATGCTTCAGGTGTGGAAGAGAAGAGCACCTAGCTATTAACTGTCGGCAAGAAGGACCCACAGCTGCGACAGAGGAGAGTAATGCTGCGTTTGAACCTCAACGCGTTGTTCAATGATACAAATGAAAAGAACTGGGTCATTTTTCAAATCATTTCCATAATCCAAGGGTTATCAGAGGCAACCAACAACCTCCAAGACAGCAAGGAAGAGCTTTTTCCATCACTTCTACCGAAGTGAACCCCGACAACGAAGTGGTGACAGGTACGCTAGTTATTCATTCAAGAATAGTGAACGTAATTTATGATTTAGGTTCTACACATTCTTTTATATCTCGAATGTTTAATAGAACAATCCCAACACCACCACAAATCATGTAAGTAAAGATGTCGATGAGTACGACAAATGGGGCAGTCATTGCATCCCATGAATATAAGTCCTCCCCTATTATAATATGTGGATTGAATTTCTTGGAGAACCTTGTCATACTCCCTTTGGTGGAATTTGATGCAATTCTTGGCATGGATTGGCTTTCCTTATATAGAGACAACAAAAATTGTCGGGAAAGGGAAATCACACTCCATATGGAGAATCAACCTCCGATTCTTTACAAGTGTCAGGAGGAAGATGAATCTCCTTTAGCTCCATCATCTCAAGCATGGTTATTACTGCCTTATGAGCACGCGTATATGGCTCAGATGATTGAGTCCAAGGAAGGAACCATCCTTGAAGAAATGCCTATTGTGAGGGAATTCCTGGAAGTGTTTCCCGAGGAACTGCCTGGTCTTCCTCCCAGAAGAGATGTTGAGTTCTCAATTGAACTTATACCAGGGGAATTAAAAATATCCAAGACTCCATATAGAATGGCTATTGTTGAGCTTGAAGAGCTGAAGAAACAACTTCAGGACAATCTGGATAAAGGGTTTATACGCCCAAGTGCTTCACCATGAGGTGCATCAGTCCTCTTCGTCAAGAAGAAGGATGGGTCAATGCGGCTCTGCATCGATTATCGTGAACTTAACAAAATCACGATAAAGAACAAGTATCCTCTCTGAAGAATCGATGACTTTTTTGATCAGTTTCATGGAGCACAATACTTCTCTAAGGTGGACTTGCAGTCGGGAAATTATCAAGTAAGGGTGAAGAAGGAAGATGTCCCCAAGACTGCTTTTCGTACAAGATACAGGCACTATGAATTCATAGTAGTGCCTTTTGGACTCACCAATGCTCCAGCAATATTCATCAAATTGATGAATAGAGTCTTTAGAGATTACCTAGACAAATTTGTGGTAGTCTTTATAGATGATATTCTAATATACTCCAAAACCAAGGAGGATCATGAGGAGCATTTAAGAACTGTACTCGAGACTTTTCGCAAGGAGAAGCACTATGCAAAGTACAGCAAGTGTGAGTTCTGGTTGAAGGAGGTCTCATTCTAGGGCCATATCATCACAAGAAATGGGGTATCTATGGATCCCTCCAAAATAGATGCAATTGAGGGATGGTCGAGGCCAACATTTGTAACGGATATCTGTAGCTTCTTGGGGTTAGCTGGATATTATCGACGATTTGTGAGAAATTTCTCACGATTGTCCAACCCTCTTACCAAGCTAACTCAAAAGGGAGTAAAGTTTGCTTGGAGTGATGAATGTGAAGAAAGCTTCAAGGAGTTTAAAAGGAGGCTTATCACTGCACCCGTTCTCACTTTACCCACAAGTGGGGAGATTTTTGTCGTATTGAGTGATGCTTCGAAGAAGGGATTAGGATGTGTGCTGATACAGAATGATAAAGTGATATCCTATGCCTCAAGGTAGTTGAAAATTCATGAGAGAAACTATCCAACGCATGATATGGAGTTGGAGGCTGTGATCTTTGCCTTGAAAATATGGTGGCATTATCTCTATGGAGAGAAATGAGAGATATATACTGACCATAAGAGTCTTAAATATATATTCACACAGAAAGAGCTTAATATGCGCCAGAGAAGATGAATAGATCTCATCAAGGATTATGATTGTTCAATCCATTACCATCCTAGGAAAGCGAACAAGGTGGGAAATGCCCTAAGTATAAAGGACCCATCAATTCTATCAATGATGAGAATTGAGAAGGATCCAATCTTCTTAGACTTGATGAAGATGGATATGGGAATCATAAAGAAGGGAACATCATCAATCCTCTCACAAATTATTGCTCAACCATCACTTTTGGAAAGGTTAAAGGATGCTCAAAAGGATGATGTGGGAATTTAGGAAAAAGTGGAAGCTATCATAAAAGGGAAATCCTCAGAGTTTAATGTTAATGAAAATGGAATTGTGCGGTTTGGGAAAAGAATACGTGTTCCATCAAGTCCGGAGCTGAAGAAGGAACTTTTGGATGATGCACATAGTTCAAATTTACCTATTCACCCAGGGAGCACAAAGATGTATCGAGATCTCCGAGAAAACTTTTGGTGGGATAATATGAAGAAGGAGATCGCTGAATATACATCAAAGTGCCTGGTGTGTCAGCAAGTGAAGGAAGAGAGGCAGAAGTCTAAGGGGATGATGAAACCATTTCCCATACCAGAATGGAAATAGGAGAACATCACCATGGACTTTCTCACCAGACTTCCAAGGAAATCTAAAGGCAACAATGCAATCTGGGTTATTGTGGATCGTCTTATAAAGACTGCACACTTCATTGCTATTTGAGAGGATTTATCTTTGGATCAACTGGCACAGATATATATCAGGGAAGTGGTAAGGTTGCATGAATTACCACTATCTATTATGTCTGACCGAGATCCAAGATTCACCTATATGTTTTGGAAGAGTCTTCAACATGCTCTGAATACTAAACTGAACTTCAGTACGGCCTATCATCCTCAAACTGATGGCCAATCTAAGCGGACTATCCAAACACTTGAGGATATGTTGAGAGTATTCTCAATGGACTTTAAAGGAGGATGGGATCAACATCTTCCTCTGGTTGAGTTCTCTTATAATAACAGTTTCCACTCGAGCATCCAAATGTCACCATATGAAGCCCTTTATGGGAAAAGGTATAGAACACCGACATGTTGGGATGAGGTCGGTGAACGTAAGCTGCTTGGACCAGAAATGGTTGAGGAAACGGTGGAGAAGGTGAAAACCATTCAAAAACATATCAAGGCAGCCTAGAGTCGACAGAAGAGTTATGCAGATAATCGTCGATGAGACCTTGAGTTTAAAGTTGGAGACATGGTGTTTCTACGCATATATCCGTGTAAGAAGGTCATGAGGTTTGGAAATAAATGGAAGTTAATTCCAAGGTACATCGGCCCCTTCGAGGTTCTTGATCGTGTTGGGGCTGTGGCCTATCGACTAGCACTTCCAACTACCATGTCCAAGGTGCATGATGTCTTTCATGTATCCCTTTTAAGGATGTACATACCGGACCCTTCACATGTACTCTATTCTGAGGTGGTATAGTTGTAAGATGATATTTCTTATGAGGAGCATCCAGTGAAGATATTAGATCGTAGAGAAAAAGTTCAACGAAATAAGACAATGACCCTCGTCAAGGTATTGTGGAGAAACCACAAGTTTGAAGAAGAAACTTGGGAGTCAGAGGATATGATGAAGCCGAGTTACCCACATTTTTTTAGTGTGGGAAAAGGAAAATTTCGAGGGCGAAATTTCTTAAGGGGGGAATATTGTAATGACCCAAAGTTTCATTAATGGAAAATCCCTCTTGATCCAGTTAAATGTCTCTTTATGAAAAATGTTTTTATAAGATGTCAAATTCTTTGGTTTTATGTTAAGAATTGTGACCGTTGTTAATATAGCTGTTGAACAGTGATCACTTGATTAGTATAAATATAAGGCTTTAACGAACCAAATTTTACTCAGACAAAGGAAGCGATGGCCTCATCAAGTAGAATTGCCACATACGAAGCCCATTTGTCGGAGCTCAGAAAAGAGGGGGCGTCTTTGGGCTTCACCCTTGACCAAGCCCAAGCTGAGCTTCATTATGCCAAGCTCAAACGTGACCGTCTACGGGAAAAGTGGAAGTTGATAGAGATTACCACTCGAGCGATGTTATCCGAGCCGCCCCAAGAGTCTGTCACCATCACACACCTTACCCTTAGGTCTTATGCGGCTATTTAAGGGGTTATGTAACAAATAAGTAGTACTATGTTCATGTACATTACTTTTCGTATATAATAATGAATATAATTTCTAGTCATTTTTTATACATTGTAAATAGTTTTTAAAGTACAAATGGTGTTTTTAGTTATTATTTAATTAAGAAATATATTCTATTAAATTAAGGGATTTTTTAATTAAATAATATTTTAATAAAATAATAATATTATTATTAAATTAATTTTTATTAAATATACATGATCTTATAATTTTATGAATGCAATTAAAATGTTATATTAAGGTTTGAAAGCCATTTCTGTCAAAACCCGTAAATTTTCGATAAATGTTGGTTTTTATTTTAAAAGTGAAAATTAACATATTTTAAATTTTTTTAGATAAAATAAATTTCATTTATTGAATCAGGACGTCAAAATTATCCAACGGTGAATTTTTCATAATTTTTTGAGACAGTCAAATGTTTGGGTAAAAATTAAATACCATTTAAATATATAATGTGTTTTATGACATCATAATGACCCAATGCTGATGTAATAAAATACCATAATCCTTATGTTCGGCCAATATAAGTTTTAAAATTAAAATAATGTGATTTTGGGTTTGTTTTACTTACTTTTGAAAGCATTAATGGACCCCTCAAGACATATTCAACACTTTGCCTTTTTAAATTAACTTCCATGGGAGTGTGACTCACCTCCACAAAAGAAACCTTATTATTTTAAGACGTTCGGACTTGGGGCTTATAAAATATTGTTTTCCTCTTCCCTCTTCCAAAAAACATGGGAAAAAACCATGGTATGATTTGTAGTTTGGATTAATTTAATGTAAGGGGACCCAAACCTAAATAATAAAGAATTCCCTCACCTTTCCTATATAAACCAACCCAAGCTCACACTTCCTCCTCACTAAAATCCTTTGGAGTTCGTCCAACCTCTTAAATACTCTCTCTAGAATCCTCCCAAGGTGCCCAAAGCTCCCAAGAAGCCTCTCACAAGCCTCTCTCTAGTCTTTGGAAGCACACTTCCAAGTAAGGGTTTTTTCTTCCTTCATTTTTGTCAATTTTCTTTAAATTGTATTGCCCTTTTAATTTCAATTATGAATGTTGGGATATGGTTTAGAACCTCCCCCATACTTTTCTATTATTGTTTTAATGATGGGATACCCCTTTCTCCCTCATTAAATGCCTCCCATGTACACCCGTTACTATGTTGAAATTCCAAAAGGAACTTCTCTCTCCTCTTTTACATTCAAGCAATACTTTTGTATCATGAATCTAAATTCCATTACAATTGTTGGGAAATATATATATATGACCTCCTTACATTCCATTACATGTAAATATGATGAGGAACCCCTTTCTCTCTCAGAAACCTTTTTTATGAATTCTTATTTCACGCCGTTACGCTGCCGAAATCACACCGATTTTCTAAGCCACTGTCATAGTGTAGTGAATACCATGCCTATTTCTCCATCAAGGGTATTCACCTTTATGAAAATTTAATTATTGATTTTAATGTTTCATGTATGAATTCCACATTTCTTTATCTTGGAATAAATGATTATGTTTTATGAATCCATGTTTTATGATCCATGTGGCACACTTATGCATGAAATGAAATGTTTAAGAAGGGTGCACCCTTATAGCGCTCCAATGCATTGGGTAAAGTATAGTATCGTGATACGTCAAGTGAAATTAGTGTTGACTCATTCTAATTCTAGTGAAATTAGGGTTTACTCGTGCTTCATGTGCAACGAGGGTTTACTCATGCTCCATGTGCAATGATCCATGACTCATGCTAATTCAATGTTAAGTGTTGTTGCCACATTTCCATGTTATGATTATCATGCTTTATCATGCATTTATGTTCATGTTTCTTTTATGATCTATTGATATTCTTATTGTCTACCATGTATTTTACTCCTCATGTTATTCCATGTGTACTCCCTTACTGGGCTTTATAGCTCACCCTTTTCTTATGCATGTCCTCAGGTTATCCCATGCAATGATAAGTACGAGGGAATGTAGTGGTCATGTAAAGGAAGTTTTCAATAAAGATGTTGTATTTCATGTTTTAAGTTTTTATGTAATGATTCTAAGCCCCAAAGACACTAAACCACCTGATCTTCTTTGTTGTATCAAGTGAAGTTTTATGTAATAAATCATGTTTAATTGGTAATAAAAAGAAGGGTTGTCATATAGGATATGTACCAGAATTATGGAATAACATCATATCACTTTTATTTTTGGATATTTATGATAACCAAATAACCATTGAAGATGGATTCATGAAATTTATCCATGGTGCACTTATTATAATGAATGGTATTTAGAAAGGTGTTTTGTATTATTTGATTGTTGAGGCTATTATTGGTGGAGCAGTGATATCAGATAAGAGTACCACCACTGTTATAACATGAAAGACTATATGAAGTCCTTCTAGGCATGGAAAAAATGTTATCTATGCTCTTTCTATTGTTTAATATGGTGTTTCATGTTGATATTGAGACATTTTTAATAGAAAATAATTAAACCAAAGGACGTCTGTTTTGGGTGAATATATGAATTCACTACATTAGAATATGATTTGAGATATTTTTACTCTTCTAAAGGACAATAAAGATGCTATAGGATTCATGTTTCAAAAATTATTGGACTTGAACAATATGTCTCAAACATTATATTCCTACAGGCATCAGGAAGGCAAAAACGAGCAGAAATATTTGTTTCAGTGGAATTATGATGGAATTTTTATTCAAGGTGGAGATTGTTTATATTATGATGAATATTTACCACCATATAGGATGGTGGGGGACCGCAAATGAAGACTAGCTGCTAGAGGACACATGATTTAGATATTATTTGGCCACTTAGGATGAAAGGGTGCATGGATTGGTGACAACATGAATAAAATTGCAGTGGTCATTTGGTTTTGTTCTCATACACTGTGGAATATATGTGGTGTCCTTCGGTGAGAAAAGAGATAGAGGGGAATTTTTGATTTATATTATTTTTGTTTGAATAATATTTCCAAGGTCCTTCCCCATAGACATCAGTCATTCAACCGAACCACATTAAATTTTATGTGTCCCTATTTATATTTGGGATTCTTTATTTGTGTTTGATTCTGAGACAATGATAAATCCACCCCAATAGTACCAACATACATGTGGAATGTAATATTCATGTGTGCCTAAATATTTTGGGATCTTTATTCAATTTTGATAAACTCTGAAACTAGATATTGATGTTTTATTAGTTATGGTGTGGGGTCTCTCCTCAATCGTGTAAAAGCTCTTATTCAGTGGATCTGGTTCATCTTTCTCGTTCTAGATTTGATTGGGTAATTTCTTTTAGAAAATTTTATGTATCCTTATACATCATTGTATAACAACCAATCAGAAGATATGAGGCCACCTCCTTCTGTAAATAAATGACCAACAAAAAAAATTTCCCAAGACAGAAGAATGAATCGATATGACATTTAAAATGGATCTTAATTTGGTACCTTGGTTGAAGCTTGACATCACCCAACATGACTCTACTTAATGTGTTGTCTTAGGTTGGTATTTATTACTTGATGTTGGTTGGTTCCTTTTTTATTCGTCATTTGTAATTTTTAATTCATATAATTTAGTCATAATCATCATTTCATCTAGAAAAATCATGGGATCATGTTTCTTCTTTTTTAACAGTCTCAAAATAAGGATTATATAGTTCATTATTTTTTTAAATAATTCATCTTATTATTCATATGGTTCTTCATGAATCTTCAATAGTGTTTCTAATATTCATAGAGCATTGTATTTTCTAAATCTTGTTCAGCATCTTCACCTGGTTTGAATTTGAGCTCATTGTAATAAGGGTTTAGTTGTGGTGGTTTGTGACATCATGGAGGAGGATTATTGATTTATTTTTATCCGGTGGTATTGGTAGTAGTATTAAGGCGTGACAATAGAAAAATACACTGGTTGTAGAAACATTCATGGTTGAATAGGGTATCAGTGATGATAGAAGAAGTCCCTGATGGTTGCAGAAGAAGGTTTTGGGAACATGATGAAGCAGAAACATGAGAACACTAGTTATATAATAAATATTTGAACTAGTGGTAGAAAAATTACTATTATGGAAGTTGTAGGGGAGAACACTGGCTAAAAGAATGGTAGTAGAACATATGGTTGTAGTAGATGCAAAATGTACCAAAGTTGATTGATTGAAAAATACTATGAACACTAATACTAGAATGGATGTACTTTTAAATATTAAATGAAAATCAAATAAAAAATAATTCCAATAAATTTTTTATCAAATTCACTACCAAATATTCTAAATATTTAATTAAAAAAAATAATTATAAAATATGACCGATATATTTACTTCAAAATTAATTTACCCCGCTAAAAGTTTTAAAATTCTAAATTCAAATATTAAAAAAAATAATATATTCATCGCTTTATAGAGAAAACTATAAATGTATCTTGAAATGAATATTTAGAAATTTGATAACAAAACATTTATCAAATAAATACCATATCTTTATATTTTCATTATGACTTCCAACGAATAAAACATTCCATGAAAAATAATCAAATGATAAACAATTATCCAATAAAATCACAATTTGACATCAAAATATTAAATAATTAAATCATAAAAAAATATATTTTTTATATTTTATTTTAATAAATATCAAATTGGAACCCAATTTTTTAAAAAGTAATCAATTATCCATTTCCATAACTTTTCAATAAAAAAACACAACTTATTTAAGCAGGAGGGTGTGGAGAATGTATCCAAATCATGCCATATCAATCCAAAAATTCCATTACTATAATTTTCTTATAATAATAGTTTTAATTAAAGTATATAGATGGAAATTTTTTAGGAATTATATTGAATTAAATGTAATACTTTAGTATGTTGGGATGAATATGGTGAAAGAAAATTTTTAGGACTTGAATTGGTAGAAACGATAGTTAAAAAGGTAAATATGATTTAATACCATATGTGGGTATCTCAATAGATGAAGAAAATATATGGAAATTATCAAAGGAATTTTTTTTATTTGAGGTAGGGGATTATTATTATTAAAATAGCCTTGGAAAGGTGTGTTGTGTTTTATATGAAAGAGAAACTAATCTCATGGTGTATTGGTCCATATGAATATGTGGAGAAATACGGATTAGCTACTTATTGAGTAGTCTTACCTATGAGTTTTTCTCGGGTACATGATTTTTTTAGGTATCATTATTAAGGGAGTATATACTGGATGTATCTCATGTATTAATCCCTGAAATGGTACAGTTAAAGGTGAATCTTTCTTATAAGGACAAGATAAATCATATTCTTGATCATAGAGAGTAGGTGATGTGAAATAAAGAAACTCACTTCACTAAAGTTTTATGGAGAATTATTTTATTTATGAAAAAATGAGAACATGAAAAGGGTATGAGAGACACATATCTTCACTTGTTTATCAATGACTATAATAATGAAGGCGTAATTTCATTATGGGTGGATTATGTTAGAGCACAAGTATTTTTATATATTTAATAAGATTTATATTTTATTCATATTAATAATTATTATCATCACCATGGAAATAATTTTATTAGAATATGGGAAAAAATATGATTTTTAATTTAGAAAAGAATGTAGTATTTATTTTAAAGAAATATTTTTCCATGTGATATATGGATTTGATTAAAAATTAAATTTCAAAATTTTAAAATTTAAATTTTATAAATTGAACCTATTTTTTTATTCAGCAAATCAAAATTAGATTTTGGTTAATTTTAGAGATTTTCATGAATGGGTTTATTTTTAAGTGAATAGTGGAAAATATCATGTCCCCAAATACCATAATTTTTCCTCTTATTATATATTCATATTATACCCTGAATTTATCATGTAGTTAAATGTTACATTACTATAATTTCTATTCATAAAACAATAAACATAATGAGAATGAATACTGTAATTTATTTTGGTGAATTTTTATTTTCATGCTTAAAAAGAAATTTTTCTAAAAATAGTCTTTCAGTTTTTCATATTTACTTATATTAAAATTAAATTTTACCACCTATAGAAATTATATATTGTAAAATATTATTCTAATTTTAAATCAGCTTGTTCAAATAAGGTAACAAGGTCCATTTATTTTTTATCTATAAAATTATGTTACGTAGGTAAAAAAATTTCAATAGAAAAAAGGTTATAATATTTAAGGGTAATATTTTTGATAAGGCCACAAATATCAAATAATAATGTATAAATGTGGTTTTTTGGATGGATTATCAACCCTCACTATCCTTCCTTCAAAAATGGGTTATTTTGTTCCATATTACAAGAGAATTAGATTTATTATATATTAAAAAAATAAGTATTTACAAGAGTGTCAATCCTATTACTAATAAAATGATTATCTTACCACCTCACTAGTCCACATAGTTTAAGAATAGTAGCTCAACCAATTGTTGAACACTTGTCACAGATTTCTTAGTAAAAAAATCTGAACCCATTTAAAATGAATTAGTAATGGGAATAGGGATTATCTCTTGATAGGATAGTGTTAATGGTGTGAATCTCTTGTTTTGTGAGATCAATTGGTAAAATGGTAAAGGAATTAAACTGGGTTAGTTTTAAATTTAATTTTAAAAGTAATGGAGTAACCACATATTATCACATTATCTTTCCTATTAATTAATTTTTTCAATTTATTCACTCTTGTTTTCTATTTAACATAGGAAAATATCCCCTGATTACCCTTGCATGAAATTTTTGATTTAATTGGAGTGATTAAATGTATACAACATCCTCCACTCTTCAATGTCCTATTAATAAGATATCTCTAATTAACCTCAATCCCACCCACTAATAATGATTTCAAGAAATAGTGAGGACCTAAAATGTATGTGAGTCAGATCTAGTGAAGAAGGGAAGATTAATCTAAACTGTAAGAAATAGAAGATTTCTTAATTTCAGTACACATTGAATAATTCATGAGAGATAAAAACATCAGATTTTGAACAATTAAAATAAATTAATAATTAATAGTGGGACATGAATAATCTCATGGAATTATACAAAAATGGATTAGTGTACCATCATCAGAATATTAGAGTCAAATTATATGAAATCGATAAAGAAAGAAATATTTAACATAAGTAGAAACTCAACAAATTAACTTGGTGATTCATAAAAATCCCCCACTCTAGTGTATAGTTCCTTATTTATGTAGAATCTCAATCCACTATTCCAATCATTTTCTAAGAAATATCTTATTTTATGCACTATATTAATTTTAGAGCTTCCATAGGAATCATTAATTTTAGTGTTGGGATTAATAAAATTTTTCCTTGGATCTAAGAAACATGTCTTGCTTAAGGATAAATGGAGTGGAATTGCTTAAGTGTATCAATGTTTTAAGATTTCAAATTCTATTTATAGGATGAATATTATGTATATGTCAAACATGGATTTAGTTTTTTGTACTTGGTATGGGGTCCTAGTTGATTTGGATTCAATATCATCTTTTTTTCTTCCTTTTCATTTTCATCTGTTTTAGCGGAAAAACGATTGTGCTTCTGGCATATATGTAGCTTGAATGTCTTAAAATGGATGAACTATGTTGTTATTATTCAAAGGAATGTAATTTCAATTATGGATTTTGTCTACTAATGTTTTTGAAATACTATAATATCGTTTAAACAGAGCATTGGAGGTGTTATTCAGAAAGAATTTTCAATCCAACTTGGGGACTGAAAGCGACTCAGCTCAAAACATGTGGAAAAATGCATAGAAGTAATGTATGACTGGTAGCATATGAATCAATAATCAGGTATTGAAATGAGAACTAAGAATGTGGTTTTGTATTACACAGTGTGGATAAACACACTTCATTGATTTTGTAATATTTGTATTTGAGAACATAAAACTTCATAGGGAGAATATAACTTCAAATTAGAAATCATCAGCTTCACTTGTCCTTCATTAATAAAAATAAAATACTCAATATTAATTTTCTCCAAGAATTGGATCTCCTTGGTTAGTGGTTATTTGAATGGTTTCATGTTCCGAACATTAACAAATATCAAAGTGAATGTGCATGCAATTTTTTTTATTACTCTTCAAACAAGATACAAAAATTGAAGTGGATGTGCAGTGACCAATATTGTGTAAAAAAAATGAATATTGACACCAGAAATTTTTAACACGGAAAACCCATGAAGGAAAAACCATGGGACCCAGTCCATAATGTAGGATTCACTAATAATTAAGAGTACACAGTAGAGTCTCTTAAATATTAATAGGATCATAAAAATAATAATCAGATAAAAAAGTAGATCAATGGAAGAATGAAGATATAGTTTGAAAGAAGACTATAATGATGAAAATAACATAATAATGAAACCCAAATAGTTATGACCCTGTAAATAATGTGTTTTTTATAATAAAAGGTGTGAATGAAAAACTATGAGGTTGGATCAAAGATAATTACAGATAAGATCCGATCAGACCTGGAGATTTTTGTGGGTTATATATATGAAAATAGTTGAGTATAACATTAACTACACCACACACATATATAGAGAGAGAGTGCCATGCCTGGGATAAGAAAAGAGTGTGGTGCACTAGAAAAACTTTTTCAACTCCAAAATAATGTAACCCACATAAAAAATATCTATTTTTTTCATTTTTTTAATGAGGAAGATGGGTACCCACATGAGGGGGACCCCCAACCAACCCCACCTATGAATCATATAGGGATCACCTCTAACCTTGAAACCAATAAAAAATTCTCAAATTTACCTGTAGGTATTATCTTCATAAATATGTCTAAAAAATTATCATTAGTGTGGATATTTTCAAGCTTCAACTATCTTGAATTAAGGACATTGTGGATCCAATGGTACCAAACATCAATTTTTTTCGACTTACCATAAAAAGTGGGATTTTTTTCTAATCAAATATCATTATAACTATCACAAAATAGAATATACCTGTAACAATTAAAATTGGTCTCTCAAAAAAACATTTTCATCCACAAAAATTCATTTCATTCCACTATACTTGCAATATCATGGACTCTCTGTTAGATAAAGTAACACATCTATAGAATCTAGACTGTCAAGACACAACTTTTGTTGTAAAATTAATCAAATATCCTGATGTAGACTTCCTCAAATACATATATCATGCCATATATGAATATATAAATCCATATAACCTAGGTTACCCATTACCAAAACACCATATCATAATACAAGTATCATGAAGATAACCAAATATATACTCTACTTCTCTCCAATGAACTCTTTCTAGATTAGATTGAGAACGAATGGGAAAACAAAATACACGAGATACATCAGGTCTAGTAAATACCATCAAATACATAAAATTGTCAATGGTAGATGAATAAGGTATGTGATTCTTCTTCTCTCTCTCTTCATCTTTAGAAGATGACAGAATAATATTGTGATTAAAATGTAAGGAAAGAGGAGTAATAACCACTTTCACTTTGTCCATAGATAATATTTGAATAAAATTCCCCAAATATCTCTCATGAGATAACACTAATTTCATGGTATTTCTGTTATGGTATATCGACCTTCCATAAATCTATCATGTTGTCCCCATGACTTTCATCACAAAATGTTGACAGAGATAATTCTTCAATCTTTCAATTCTAGAAGTATCATGTCCAACAATGAGCATTTAATCAACATAAAGTAACATTATAATAAAATAATCATATTTAAATATCTGAACAAAAACACTATCACTATAATATGTATTCTTGAATCCCTGATGAAAAATGAAATAATTAAACTTCTTATACCACTGTATAAGGTCTTGATTCAAACCATACAAACTATTATTTAACCTACAGAATTAATTATCTTTAACTATTTCAAAAAAACCATCTAGATGCTCTATCCAAATACCCTACTATAGATACCCATTTTAGAAAGTTATCTTCACATCCATTTTCTAAATTTACGAATCTTAACTAGCATCCAAACCAAGAAAAATACAAATATAAGACATTTTGACAACAAGTGAGAAAATATCATCAAAATCAATATATTTATTCTGATTAAATGATTTCACAGGTAAACTTACATTGTATCATGGAATAGAATTGGAATATTCATTTTTAATATGATGAATCAACTGATTTTGAAAATATCTCTTACCTATGGGTAATTTCACCAACTCAAAAATTATGGTTGGATGAAAATGATCTTAGATCTTCATCCATTGTTTATTACCATATATCATTTTGTTAAATTTTCATTGCCTCATCAAAATATTATGGTTCTCCCACTTCAACGAAGAGTACATAATCATTTGGTTAATAGTGAGTAAAAATGGTATGAAGATCAAATGATCTTAAAATTTGAACAATATATTTATTGATAACCCATAGAACCATATCATTAAAAACACAAGGTGCTTCAGAAACATCAACTCCATCATGTTTAATCTTTACAATACGTTCACATCAACATGGTTATCAGAATCAACAATATGAGGTAAATGTGAATAAAACCTGGATCAAGACTGAAAAATCCATAAAAATATAGAGAAGTTCATTTTTCTCCTGTATCAATATCTGTTATAGTCTAATCCTCCTTAAACACCACATCACTACTTTTGAAAAGTTTCTTCAAATCCATATCACAGAAACTGTACACAAACAAATCATGTCCATAACCAATAAAAATAAACTATATTGATATACCATCCATCATGGACCTCTGTTCTTTAAGAACATGACCAAAATAATTACAACCAAAGACACATAAATGATCATTATTGATCTCCATACCATACCAAAACATGTTCTTAGGGACTTTATAAAAACCAATAGTAAGTGATAAATTG
The DNA here is from genome assembly GCA_963277665.1 of Viscum album. Classification (NCBI taxonomy): domain Eukaryota; kingdom Viridiplantae; phylum Streptophyta; class Magnoliopsida; order Santalales; family Viscaceae; genus Viscum; species Viscum album. The sequence continues at coordinate 957,706,077 of OY728162.1, read as the reverse complement.
ATCATATAAGAAGTGGTAAAAAAAGGTTCACCCCAAAAATATAAAGGAATATTTTCTTCAGAATGAAATAAATGACCTCATTACAAAAAAAAATTATCTTCATTATTCAACTAAACCATATAACAGAGGTGTCTATGGAGAAATATTCTGATGGAAAAAACCATCCTTCCTATAATACAGATCAAATGGACCACAATAATCTCTCCCATTATCAATATGAATATATTTAAAATTCTTACTAGATTTCCTCTTAGCTGAAAACTAATGTTGATTAAAATTTCTGGGAACCTAACATTATTCATTAAAAAATAAACCTGAATTTTACAAGCGTAGTGATCAATAGATGCCTCAAAATAATGACTTCCACTAAATGTACTAGACATAAAAGGACTAAAAAGTTCCAAATGTACTAATTCGAGAACATGTGACTTCTTGTGAAAAGGATGACATATGAAACTAACTGTGGTATATTTTCTAGCCATATAGTGATCTCAAATATCCAATTTCACACTCCTAAAATCTATAAGTAGATTTCACCATGACAAACAACCAAGCCCTCTATCACTACCATTTTTGATCCTCTTATTCCATAACATGGAAGAAAAACTGCACTCAACAACACAAGTAGTATCAAATGAAATAGAAACTCCAGTCTAAATAAAAAAATACTTATTCCATCAATTAATTATCAATTAAACATAGAAAATCATCTGATGTCCATCACCAAAAAATGGATAAAATTTTCATCATTGATAACACTTGTAGAATTATGATTCTAGGTTCACGTTGAACATTACTTAAAATCAACTTACTTCCTGTGCTGGTTCCAATCAAAAAGTATTGATACCTACAACATCATCATCACCATGATTTCCCATCTTTAAAATCCAAAAATTACCTGGCTATAAGATGTATTTAAAACCTTCCACGATGTCATGTGAAAATAAGAACCACTTTCAACAGCCCAACAAGAATCATAAGAAGCAATATTAATAGATTCATAAAAAATAAAATTATCACCCCCTGTAGCAGTAGTGACATGATCATATCCATCACCATTTTTATTCTTCTAATTTTTCATCATTTTAATCATTTAAGATGATAGAAAAAATTCTTAACATGTCATTTCTGACACAAAATGTGACATTCAAACTCTCTTTGATTCTATGTATATTTTCATTGTCCATTTATATTTTTTCATCTGCTTTGTCTCTGATTCCTTTATTGACTTCTTCCCTTGTTCTTTGTGACAAAATGTTCTAAAGAATATTTCTTATGAGTACCTATCTTGACCACTTATTTTTTGTGTTAAATTCATCACTTGTTTGAGGAGAAATAATTTATTGTTTCCTGTATTGGATGCATAAGTAGTCTCAATATTCTCTAAAAATGTTCCGTCATGACTGATGTTGGCAATTTGGTTCTTCATGTTGTCTTCAACAAACTCACCAATGATATCAAAAAATTATCATACTGAAACTCTCATTCTTCATTAGACATTATTTATGGTTAATATGTAATAAAAATTGATTGATTCATTCTATTGATAAAAAGTTGATAATTCATTTCTAATCACCACATATGGTAGTTGGTACCATTCATCTAAATCATCTAACTGTAATTGGATTCCATATTTATCTAAAAAAAAACTAAACCCTTTGATACTAGATGTTGGGAAAGATAGAAAGAAATGAATGTGTAATAATAGAAATATTAATGAGTAGTGGAACTAAATTTATTTCTCTCCCAACAAGAATGCAAAACATATGGTGGATGTATAACGAACAAAAATATGTGTAGGAAAAAATAAATGTTGACACCAAATTTTTTTACATGGAAAACCCAATTAGGAAATAACCATGGGACCTAGTCCAGCAATAAAAATACACAAATAATGATGATTACATAGAAGAGAAACCGAATGATGATAAAGATCTTAAAAATAATACTCAGATAAAATATTGGATCAAAGGGATAATGAATATGTAGTCTGAAGGTAGTATGAAATAAAGGTAGAAACCTGATAAAAAACGTAAAGAGATATTATCATATAAAACAAGTTTTGTAATATCCAAATAAATAGTGTAGATTTAAAACATGAGGATTGGATCAATGATCACTAAAGATAAAAACTGATCTTACTCGGAGAATTTTTCGGGTTGGAGATGTGAAAAATGGTGGGTATAACCATAACTGTAGCGTACTCCTAGAAGAAAGATATAGTGTCGTGCATGGGATGAGAAAATAGTGCGGTGAAAAAAAAAACCTTTCACACCTCTAAAATCCTATAACCCCAGAAGACATATATATTTATTATTATTATTTTTAGGATAATGGGGTCCCCATGTGAGAATGAACCCCAAAAATAAGCTCCAATTGGAATAATCATCTAACAACTCTATGAATCACTTCTCACCTATCCAGGTATACTTGAATTTGGGAGAATAATTTATTTAAAAAGATAATTTAATCTTATTTGGAACCCAAATCCATGATACATTCATCTTCCTTAGAATATTGGTGCTTAAAAAATAAGCATGGAAGACTTCATCATCCATAGATTCATCTTCAATCAGCGCAACTTCATCGCATGTCCCCAAATTCATCTGGGACACGGTGGTTCAGCTTCATTATGGGAGATCCATTTCTACAAGGTAGTGAATACATGGATCTTATCTATCTTTGATATATCATGGTGACATGAATATTATTTGGTACATATACTTTGGTCTATTTCATCATTCTCTTGGGGGAGAATCCTAATCTCGGGATGAAAATCAATTTTTAATAAATTTTTGAGAAACTTGATGAAATATGTAAGTGATATAAAGAAGAATAAATAAATCTAAAAACATAATTTTTAATGTGTAAAAGGACTCTATTTTAGAGGATTAAAAAAATAGGAAACTTTTGAAATATCCACTATGAATCAGAGATTAAACAATCAATGTAATGAAAAAAACCATGAATTATAGTTGAGAGAATATTAAAAACTATTAGAATATCACAACATGAAATTCTTCTATCATATCTCTGAAAATCATCTCATAAACGCCATTCTCAAAATATCCATCAGTGCCAAAATGTCAACCTTTTTTCTATGAAATGTCACTACATTGGGGATATTCATTAGAACATGCCTCAACCTCAAACCATATTGCAACACACAAAGGATCTATCTATCTCTCTCACTCATTATCTCGACATCATAATGTACCACTGATAATCAATCAAGATACACTTCTTGATCATTACAATTATGAAGACTCTTGACTCCTGGATCCAATCATTTATCATGTGATTACTTATTTTCACCTACTAAATGTCGATGCGTTGCACATGCCACTGCAAACAAGGTATCCAATCACATCATACATCCACTTTCGATGCCTTGTTCCCCATTTATGATTACTCTTATGGGATACCACACACATGGCATCCCCTTTCCTCTTAATCTCAGTAGACTACATCTTGAGCATATATCTTTCCTTTCACCACTAGGTTCTTCCTATTTTAAACCCTTCATAGTATCCCTTTTCAAATACAGATAAGATATAAAATTTTATATATTAAATTTAGAAATGACAATTTACTTTCCTTGTCAATAATAAAAAAACTAATCTTATTTAAATAGATATAAAAGATATATCTTCCCATGAGAAACACATGAACCCTTATTTTTGTGATAGGATAGAGGATATCTCATATTAAAAAACTATCATATCCAAAATTTTAAAACACACACAGGATTAATCCTATCAGTATCCTCCTTCAGTACATCAATAGACTTATCATCTAATAGAAATAGTGGTACCAAAAACCTATTGGAAATGCACCAATCATCATCCTCTACAAAAAAATGATGACACCCTTTGGAAATTTTGGAAAACATAACATCTCCCCCTAAAAAATTAATTAAAATGATGAAGTCATCATTATATCTCAATCTTCAATGTCCTTTCAAACCAGAACAAAATTTTTAATATCTATATCACTCAAAATTTTGATATCCACATAATCTAGAGAACCTAAAAGAAAAAATGACTCCCCCTAGAACACCTCTCTCAACCTATTTTGTATTTAAAATCATATTCCACCTCACGTACGTGTCATTAATATTCTCAAAACCTTCCTAGTTCTCAATTCAAGTTACAAGCATGAACCCTCTCCTCTATTACCACTTGTTTAAGGATAATCCTGATCATGAGATGAATATAGTTTGGCAAAAAATTGGTGTGAAACCTAATGAAATATGGAAGCAATATAAATAAGAATAAATAAATCAACATGCATGATTTTTAATATGAAAAAACACTATAATATAACGGATTACAAACCCATGGTGTAATTTCATAATATACACTATGTATTAGAGTATATGAAATGCATGTAATTTCCGAACATAAATAAAAAATGAGAGCATAGATAATCGTATGTGAAAATCACCCCATGAAACACCTATGTAATCTCAATAAAAATAATATTAAAAATTACCTGATTGGAAGACCCATATATGACAAAATGTGACCCTTATATCGATAAAATGCCACTACCCTGGGGATTATCATCCAAACATCCATAAGACTCACACTGCCATGTGACAGTGGAAGCATTTCTCTCTCCCTCATGATATTTCCATCATGATGTACCACTGATCATCAACTAGGATGTGCTTCATGATAACTGCATTATAGAAGACTCTCGATAGATGGAATCGATCATTGACCGTATCGATTTTACTTTGCACATTCTCAATGTTGATTCAAAGAACATGCTACCACAAACGCTGTATCCCATAACATTTTAGATCCACCATGGATATATCATTCTCCATTGATGACTACCCACATGGGATAAATAAAATGTGGTCACCCATTTCTCCTTGATTTCAGTGGACTATATCATGATCATCACTCTCTCCATTCCCCACTAGATATTTCCCATTTAAAACCCTTCACAATTTCCTTTTTTAAATATAGATAAAATATAAAATATTATATCATAAATTTATTAAACACCGTGTATCTTCCATGATAATAATAAAAAGCTAATCTCATTTAAATAGATAAAACATATATATCTCCCTATGAGAAGCACATGCACCCTTATCTGTTTGATGTGATAACAGATATCTCATATTCAAAAACTATTATATCTTAAATTTAAAAACCCCCATGAGATGAATCCTATAACCTTGGTCATTCCAAGGATCTTCAGTAGGGGATTGGTCTTCATCAACTAGAGATGCCTTAATCAAGAATCACAAGGATGATTTATATCTAATACATCAATCTACATATAGTTTTTCTCATGCAAAAATTGAAACAAGAAATGTGGGATTCAACGTCATGTGTGGAAAAACTTCAATCAGTTTCTGATAGAGTTCAATTTTAAGACAGTGGCATTGACGAGCTTCAAATAAGTGAATCTTCCACATAGATCTATGTCTCATCTTGGATTTTAAAAATAGGGGAATGGAACTCACACAGATCCGTGGAAGATACCATGAGATGCGGAAAATGTTGGTGCGACAATGGTAGTGGAAGGAGTGAGTGGTAGTAGTAGGATTTTGGGATTATAGTGGAATGGTGGCACACTGGTAGCAAGAGGTATGGTAGAGGTCATAATAGATGGTTGAGTAGTGGTAGCAAGATTTTAGTATGGTAGAGGAATAAAGGATTGGTATTAAAATCATGGGGTGATAATGGTAACATGTCTTGGTGGTGCCATATATAGTGCACGGTAGTAAGAATCAACCCTGAAAATAAATGATTGGTTGTAGAACCATCTACACAAACATGTTGGTAGTAACACCAGGGGACAGTGACATATCTGATAGTAGCAGGTGTGAATGGTACTAGGTAAGAAAAAATAGCACTATGGAAAGGGAACTTTATAATTTTTTTTTCAGTTCTAGCCAAGTTCTAAATTAAATTCCAACTGAATTGAAATAAAAATTGAAAAAATTCCAAAAGATATTATAATTTTAAATCAGGGTTTAAAATAATTTTTTTATCGCTTTAGAAACAACATTTTAATGAGAATTGTAAATTTAAATTCACATTTTTTTAATATTTAAAGGGATATATATAAAATTTAAAAAATAATAAATAAATTAAAACAAAAAATATAAATTTATGAATTAATTGGAATTTTTTTCCATGTAATTTTATTTTAGAATTTGAATCATTGAATGGATTGACATTTTTTTTCAAAAAATTAGGATTTCACTAAAACCCATGTTTTGATCCAATTAAAAATAATTTCAAGAATTCACAAACACAATAAAATCACAAATTTAGCTGGGATTCTAATTAAATTATGGGGTATTTTTAATGAATAACAAACAATTGTTTTTTAAATTTCAACTCAAATCAGTCCTCTACACTTGAGTTGTTGCACTCCCAAACAATTTTATCACTGAATTATAAAAATATGGATTTTACTACCAACCATTAAATAAAAAAGTCTGAAAGGAAGGAAATAAATGAATTATTCCACTAAATGGTCATGCCTCTTATGTGACTTCTACACACTATTTTACTTCGTTCAGATTAGAATTCCAATTCCATGGGTAAATTTTATATATTTAAGTTGAATTTAATCATTAACAAGTAATTCTTCTATTTTCCCCAAGAACTTATGTCTTCTAAACAAATTTCTAATTTACACCTCATTGATACTTTCTAAATGAATTTTCTATAAGTCAGGTTCACTCTTCTTTATCAACGTTCAATATTCCTCTCACCTGAATGAATTAATTTTTAACCAATGAGCACTTTATTAATAATTTTTTTTATTTTTACAAGCAATGCATGTGTGAGGAACTATGAAGAATATCAAATTGAATCTGTATAGAGGGAATTGACTCACCCCCTTGTGTCATTGTCTCAGATATTCATTATAAGATCCAAATTTCTTATTTTACACTTGGTTCAAAGGTAATATAAGAATTTATTTTTTAGAGGATCCATGAGGTTCGATTAAGTTAAAAAGGATAGGTTACTTGAAATTAAATTTGATATTATAAATACCCCATGTTATAATTTTTAAAATATATTTTCAGTTTTCACTCCATTTCCCTAGTCCTCCAAAAGAATCTCCATAAGATAGAAGATATATTTACTCAACAATAATCCACATTCAATAATTCAAAATCAATGTAATCCTAACATAATGATTGTTACCTTAAAAAAATGACACCATTGAAGTCCAATACATTTTTTTGTTTTGTTTTTTTATTTACAATCAAGAAATCATAAAACCTAAACATAAAGAAACTATTTTAAGATTTCAAAAAAATTGTTTTTTAAATAAATATAAAAATAGTAAATAGATATTAAGATCCTAAAATAATTTGTCCCACTCTCACAAACATGTCTTAGAAACCATTCCATTTAAGTGAAGAATCAATGTTTTTCAGGAATGTAAAAATTAAAAATGAGCATCCATAAAAATATAGAAGAAAAAGACAACATAGATTTTCTTCCTTTTTATTATATGAGTGAGGAGTTTGGACTCCTCTATGGGTTCCTTCTAATGATATTCAAACAAATTATTATACTTGTGGACCTTCAACATGAAGGGGTTTTTTGAATCTTTTACTTTGATTTCAACAACATCAAAAGGAAAAATATTAGTTACTATATATGGTCCAGTACACAAGGATTGATTTTTACCAAAAAACAGCTTCCTTCTTGAGAATCTAGATCGAACAGTCAAAGATCATTTGGAATTGATCAATGAGTGGAAATGAATCTGAAAAATCTCCAATATTTGAATACTTGTATAAGGACTTAGGATAACATGTGAAGAATAAGGAAATTTAGGTATGAATCAGATCGAAAAATGAAAATTCAAAATAATAAAAAACACCTTGCATAGTTTATTTCACAATTTAACAAACTATGAGACAACCATGAACACCTTTCATGAAAACTAAAAGAGTTGTGCAGTTTGAAAAACCATGGGACAACCCTAACCAACCATGCTATCCCATGTCCCAGAGTTTGTTGCATATGCTTCATGATTAGTACTAATAGGCTACCTAACATTGTGTCATCCTATAGGATTCAAATAAAAGGTGAAGAGTTTCTTGGACTAACCTGTACGAGTTTATCTAATAGTGTGACAACATTACATTGGACAATATATATATATATATAAAAGTTGAAAGTCACCCAAAACAAATCAAGCTATGTCCCAAAGAGAATATGATCAAAACAAATAAAGGTAAGTACCTGAAAGCGAGTGTTAAGAAGTTATGTAAGTGGACCAATATTTTTGTTCTATGTTATATGTTTTGGATTACTAAAATTGAGGCATGTTTATAATTATCAAATCCAAAAAGTAAAGATTATGATTTTAACATTGGATCTGAGAGTTTGGGTTCGAGAATGCTACATGATCAATGATGTGGCGTGTATTTAATAGACTTTTTCACACAATTTTGATTAAATAAATTGGGTTTTTTTGTCAAAAAGAATTGGAAATGGATATTTTTTGAATTTATATATATTTTGGTTACAATTTGATATTCATTGAAATTATTTTTAAAAAGGTTTGTTTTTTGCGACTTCATTGGTGAATTTTTCTTGATGTGAAACAACGCTTTAATTGGATATTTTTTGTTCATTTATTGTTTTTGTGTTGATTTTTATAATCCTTTGAAATAATCATGAAAATGTTAAATTAGGGCTTCAATTTGATAAAAAAAATCAATTATTCAATTTCTAAATATTTATTCGAAAATAAATTTTGTGATTTTGGTGTAGAGGATTGAATATTTTCTTTTCATTTAATAATTTAATTTATAAATTTAAATATTTTAGGTGGGTAAATTCATTTTTAAAGGAATTTCATGGCCATATTTTATGATTCAATTCTATAAATAAATATTTTTAAAATTTGAGAAATTTATTGAATAATGTTTTATTGATATTATTTTTGATAACATTATCATTTAATATTTTAATCTGAATTAGTTTTTCTACCGGTGTTCACATTGGTTTTCTACTGGAAGTGGTTCTGCTAACATTATACCAAATATCAGTCTACCACCAGAATAGTAATAATAATACTAATAGTTGACCCCTTTTGGCTACCCTATGTGTTCCCATGTTCTACTACCTCCATTACCCATTCTCGCTCCCACCAAGAATTTTACTAACCCTAGTGTATTTGGATAATATTTCACCTTAATAAAAGAATTGTTTTTGTTATACTATAAAATAAAAAACAAATTCCTATTTTACACTTGGGGGAAAACATTTTCCCAAGGAACCATTCAGCATGGGGGTGTATCACTAAATGAAGAGCACTTTTTTATATGATTCCCGCTTTGTATTTTTATTAAATAATGGGTTGAATATAAATGTGATTTCTTTAGAGAAAGTATACAAAAGGTGCCCCCTTATTAAGCACCTTCTGTAGGATTGATCTTAAGAATGAACCTTCTTAGGAAACATATTTAACAAGGAATATTTCTAAAATTAATCCAACCTTGTGTTTAAAAAAATGTTTTTTAAATTATTTTTAAATAATATGTCGGATTATGTAATTAATAATAAAAATATGGTTACAATAATATCTAGTAGAAAATATAAATAATTTCATAAATTATATATATAATTTGATATCTAAAAAATAAACATAATTAATAATATAATAAATATTAATTTTTTTATTTTTAGTTTAGTTAATAATAATAATATTATTAAATATTAAAAAATAATGATAAAAATAATAATATTATTTATTAAAATAATTACTATTTACTTTTAATAGTCAAATAAATTACAATCAAACTATCATTAAAATTATTTATTATTAAATAATAATTATGCAGCTATAATCATTTCAACATAATAATTATTTATAATAAAAAAAATTATTAATTATATTATTATTTAGTATTATTAAATAAATAAATAATTAGAGTATAAATATTATTTAAAACTATCCTTTATTTATTTTTTTATTATTGAAATATTAATTATATTACTATTATGGTTATTATAAATGATTAAAAATTGTATTATAAATTTATATTATTAACATTATTATTAACAATTATATTTTTTATATTAATGTTATAAAAATCATTTATTTTAAATTATATTATAAACCAATTTATTAGTTACATTACAAATTAAAGGCTCCTGCCTGGCATCCAAAAGACCCAGGATCAAATCCAGGCAGTGACAAATTTCTGGGTACTGTAGCGGCACCTGTAGCAGGGTAATGTAGCAGTACTGTAGCAGTGGCGGAACTGTATCAGCTGCGACACTGTAGTGGCGAAGGCACTGTAGCAAGAACTGTAGCGGCGGTGGAACTGTAGCAGGTACTATAACGGCCTGGGAACTGTAGCAGTACTATTCACTGTGGGGCTCTTTGAGCCAGAAAAATGGGCTCTTAAGCCTAGTCTTCAGGCCACTTGGCCTTGGGCCTTCTGGTTATGTAATGGGTCTCCCTCTACCCAATCTAATGAGGTCTTTGATTTAAATAATAAATGGAGGCTTCGACCCCATCCTTTTAAAAAAATTAATTTTTAATTGAACATTAAATGTTTTAAATTTAATATAGATTTTATTTTTTCTATATTTTATTAATATATATTTTTTGAAGTGTAAATGCTATATTTTTTTTATAAAAAAGGTTGTGTCATGTAAATTATTTATAGTTTATTATTTTAATTATTTTTCTTAATTTTCAACTTTATATTATAAGTTTAATTCATTTTTTAATTTTCATTTATGTTAGTCATATATTTTATATTTTATAGGCTTCCATATTTACCTACTTGAAATGTAAAAAAAAGTTTTTAGAAAATGTTGGTCTTTAAAAACATGCGCCATAGAGGGATAGCTGACCAAATGAGCTCAGATTGCTGTGAAATAGTAGGAAAACAACCGTAGATTGATTTTTAAATTTTTGGAATTCACGACACATCAAAATGATGTGTCCTTTCACAAATATAATGAAAAACATAGTTTTAGAAATTTAAAACACTTCAACATATGAATAATTGTTGACACCACAAAAAAAATCTTTAATTGTTGTGAAATGTTATAAAAGTTTCATTAGAAATATTTTTGACAAGTTCGACGAGATAGAGTGTCAATCCAACATGCAATGTACTCGAACAGACTAAATATTGAGTTTTTACATCAGAGAAGTCCTTGAAATGGTGCAGCAAAGAGGGAGAGATTTCCAAATGAGAAGGATTTCTATAAAATCACACAACAACAACTACATATTGATTTTTTTAATTTTGGTAATAGAAGGCACATTAAACCAAGGTGTAATTTTCCCAAGATGATTGAAAAAAATAGTTTCTGTAATTTAAAATGCCTAAGAAAGAATTTAACTAATAAAACCATATAAAAAAATATCCAATTAATGTGAAATATTATCTACTATATCATAGAATTTCTTTGAGGTGTGTAAGTAGATGGAACGTCAATCCAAATTGTGATGTGCTCAAACCAAATAAAGAAGTTGTTATTAGAAAATATATGCCTTTAAAAACGTGCACCACAGAGGATAAGCCTAGAAAATGAACTATGATTTCATTGAAATTAATCGACAACAAGCGTATATTCATTTTTGAATTTTAGGAAATAACGTTGACTCAAACCAAGGTTCCGTTTTCCAAGATGATGAAAACAATGTTTCTCTAATTTATAACACTAGAACATGTGTCTAACTATTAAAATCACATAAAATGATCTCTTGTTGATGTGAAATCTTCTGAATTTTGTCTTAGAATTGTTTTTTATGTATTTGAGAAAACAGAACATCCATCCATCTTGCAATGTGCTTGAAAATACTAACTAAAGAGTTTTTAGAAAATTGATGTCTTAAAAAACATGTTCTATAGAGGTTGATCCATCCAAATGAGATCATATTAATGTGAAACCACACGAAAAAAACCATATATTGATTTTTTATTTTAGGAACCAAGGACATGTGAAACTAAGGTGGTGTTTTCCCGAGATGATGGAAAACACAGTTTTCATAATTTAAAATACAAACACATGGGTTTATCTATTATAACAATAGTAAATGATATAAAATTTATGTTAAATATCATAAAATTTATTTCCGAATTATTTTTCAATTGTGTGAGTAGATGGTGCATCAATATGATATGTGATGCGCTCGAACATACTAAATAAGGAGGTCTTAGAAAATAATTGTAATTAAAAACATGCGTCATAGAGGTGAGATACCCAAATGAACTTATATTCATATGAAATCACACAAATAAAACAATAGATTTATTTTTTACATTTGAAATATAACAGCATGTAAACCTAAGGTGATTTTTTCCTTAGATGAATAAAAATGTAGTTTAAGCCATTTAAAACACTAAAACATGCATTTAAATTTTAAAACTACGGAAAATTTTATTTAATTGATTTGAAATATTGTGAAAGCTATCTTAGAATTATTTTTGATGTGTGAGAGCAGACGGTGCATCAATATGATGTGTGGTGTTTTTGAACAGAATAAATAAAGAGGTTTTATAAAATGACTGTCTTTAAAAATATGCACCATAGAGGGAAATCTATAAAATTGGGGCCATATTACTATGAAATCACATGAAAAAAACATTAGGAAGGTCTGGTTAGTGTTTGGGGGATGTCTTGAACGATTCCACGTGTGAGGAGGAAGGTCCAATCGGTGGGTGTGTAGTGGTGCCCCACTCTGAACAATGGTGTGTGGGGAATGTCTCTAATTATTCCATTTATGATGAAGGTCCATTCAGTGGATGTGTAGTGATATATAGAGCCAACTGATAAGTGGAAAAACAGGAGTGATATTGGCATGAACGATGGTACTCATCAATGTTCTACGAATCGAGCATGGCCTGAGGTGGAATGGATTGATCGTGAGAATCATTCTTTGATAGTAGAGAGATTCTCTCAATACTATGAAGTGAACCTGTCATCGAATCATGAACTAAAATCAACTCATTAATAGTTAATACATGTCATGTCTCAGGTGCGGCCATATCATAAACTAAAGTGATCCCATCACCTTGAAAAAAACATCAAATAACATATTAATAAATTAATAATAAAGAGTTAAAAATTGTAATAAAATTAAATTACCAAGGTATAATATGTCCCTCTAAGATGAGTGATAAATCATATGGTCACTCATATAAACTAGAACATGTGCTCATTGAGAGGGGCATGATGAATATTTTCTCTAAAATATCTACTGACACAATACTACTCACATGAGTCCCACATAGATATGTATGGATCGTGTATGATATTTCAATATTGATCCTTTTTTCTTGTAATTTTAATACTATGCACCTCTACAAACTAGAAATGTGGTCCCAAAATAGTTTGTTGATATCTGAATTATCTCATGACCCTAGAGGGGTGGTGCTACTCAAAAATATATTAATAGATCAATGAAACGACGACAGTAGAATGATGAGTCCCCATCATACAATAATCCGGAAGATTCCCTAGAAGCTCACTAGTATATGGCTTCCAACTAATCTTGGTAAATAAATCCGTCATTAAACAAAAAACACACAATTCTATCAACAGTGAATCATGCATACCACGACAATGGAAAAAAGCATCAAATAGAATACAGTAATTTGAAATGGAATGTGTATGGATATATTTATATTTCTATGAGAAGCTCGTCCTATGAATAAAAAGTTTCAAAATTTAGAAAATTATATAATTAGAATCTGATATTCCAATAAAAGTTTTTATTATATGTGTAATGTTTCAGCGATCAAATGGTCCCATATGCAGTGCATCAAGTGGTAAATGAGAGACTAATCAAGGAACAGTATTAGGAAATAAAATCCATCAAACACTTGTAATAACCAACAATAACCACCTGCCTCCTTCATGTTCATGTGAGATTCCCTACACCACTATCTATATTGATATTGCAGACTTGTCAAACCCCAACTATACAACCTTGCAAGCTGAAAATCTATAATAAGAGGTACGTTCATCAGTTAAACATATGATCTGGAGTGATCTAAAAATAAAAAACCTCCAATGAATCACATAATGTATTCCAGTGCCTATCGTTGCAATCTCACCTCATATGAATCTAGATCAATAAGGCCAAAATGATTGTCCATCTTGGACATCTGTAACCAACCTCCTCTAAGTGTCCCTGACATTTCTAGTAATGGTAAGTCCGTATATCTATGTAAAATTTAATCACAACTATATATCATCATACATGTAACAATATCTCCATCCAAAAGAAGACCCAATAATATAGTCATCCTATAATGTAATATTTATCCCCCCCGGAGACATAAAAAATGTATGTGTCTCTAGTCTCCATGGATCAACCAAAATAGAAATGAGTTAAGTGTTAATGGGAATATATCCACACATTCTCAATCCATAGAACATAGACTGATGCAAAAAAGGTATGATAGGCTTTTTTGGGATCTCATGGTGAATGTGATGATCCCTATGGAATTTCAATATCCGACTTCACCACTGTCAAATATAAATTGTGATATGTGATCACTATGTGTGATAAGAAGAGATAGATCCTTGGGGCATAGATGTAGCTATGCAAGTTCCATAAATTTAAATGATAATATAAATGATAGACATATTAATTTATTAAATGATATGAATTTTTTGTGGGAAAAAACATGATAATGAAAATTATTCATCTAATAAATCATTATACATGTAAATTTAAACAATTTCAATGATCAACCCAATATAAAAAAAATCAAGTATGGGGAAATGATGAACCCTCCATGTTACCATTTTGAGGGCACTATCTATGATTATATCCTTCTTCCTTGCATGTTCCACATCATTTATGCATCCCTTTCTCCTGATTCAAATCCATTGCATTTTTCATATGAGTAGATTTTAGACAACCTTTTCCATGCAACCATTATAGATTCATAGAATCAATTGGAATATGTAAAGGGGGAATAAATATTAATACATATCTAATTGTGCTCCAATCTAGGTTGTCTCAATTATTAAATGTGTCGAGATGATACACTATATCTACATAACTCCCCCGTGATAGGTGAATATTAGAATATGTTTCAAGTATTTGTGAGTAATGAATAATGTACTCTTGGATGTAACCACATTCACAGATCCAGTTATCAAGAAAAATGGTCATCACCTGACCATCCTAAACCTCTTCAACATCAAAAAAACTTCCTATCCTCTAAAAATAGAATACCTGATATGATATGACATGGGATTGATTACCCTTAAGATCCTTTCTAAAACTTTTCAAGTATCGATCACCCTATAGTAGTTTTTTAACAACATCATCTAATATATCAAGATTGTATTTGATGCATCTATAAAATGTTTGAGAAACAATACCCATGATTAGTAATTTTATAAACCCATTTAATACATCTTTAATGAATTCAAAAATATTTTTAGTCTTATGAAAATACAAATTACTTTTATCAAATTCCAACAATAATTTTTTTATTTGGGATGAAAATCATGAACTTATAGACATCCCCATTTATTCCTTTTTTCTTCTATTATTTGAAGGAAAACTTGTTGTCTCGTTTAATATGATAAAAGGTCATGTGAAAAATATTTTAAAAAGTTCAAATTGATTTAAAATACTCCTACATACCAAATGTGTAGAAAATGTGATCAAATACCTAAGTTGATGATTTCTTTTTCCACATTGCCATCATAAAAGTTTATTCGTACATTTCTAGATATATGTGTAATTTAGAAATGATCGAAGGCACGGGGTAACCAACTAGAAACCTCTGTATTCACTGGTTCATTGATATCATGATGATGATTTTAAATAGGGAATATCCCAATCTTATTGGTGATATAAACATGCAGAAAAATTGAAATTAACTCCAACTGTCTAGATTCTACTTCTATACTATTGAAAATGGCAGTGTCATGAGACTTCTCTTTCCATCCATATTGACACAAATCAATAGAAACCCATTATACATTCCATAGATAAATGTTCCATCCACTTTTATGAATTTTTTTTCAGTATGGGAAATAGGCAATTCATAGATGGGATACGCCAAATATCTGATGAAATTGTATTTTTCAAAAAGAGAAGAGATTGTTGACCATATGCTCCACTATTTGAAATTGGTAAATAACCTCAATGGTTTGATCCAATCACTCGATCAAATAAGGAAACACCTAAAATTTAATTTCCCAATTTCAATAAAATTTCCTAATAACTTTCTTCATTGAAAGTAAATCCTTATTGTACAAGATTTTATATCCATAATTACTCTCCATGTGTTCTTATATCAACATGACATGAACATATTGATTAACTATGATCATACCAATAACAACTAAGGATTGGAATTTCAATTCATGGTGTCTAGGATCTTGAGTCATCCTTATATTCAAACAAGTGTGTGTTCCATTGTTTTTTAACATTCCAAAAATTTGAATTTTTGACAAGGGTATCTCACAAATAAATCATGCATGTGTGACTAAAAAATTGAAATTTAATAGAAAATATCCATCATGTTGACTCATACACAAGATAATTGTACTACATTTTCACATGGAAATTATTTATAAATATTTTTAATTATTATTTACTCTCAAATTTTATTTTAATAGAAAATTCATCACTATACCTTCCATCATTGATTTCTTGGGAAATACCTAGGAACATTATTATTGTTTTAACTAAATTCCAACCAAACATAGGTACCAATAGTGTTATATAATGTGATGTTTTCACCAATCATACATGTTGTATTTCTAGATCATTGGTTAGAATATTGTTAACTTCTTTTTCAGATACTTCCTCATCCTCCTAAATACGGTCATAAAAATCATTAATCTCACACATATGTGGAAAAAATACAAAAATAGATAGTGTTGAAACATCTATATATACTCTCATCTGATAGATTTGCTCTACTCTACAAGAATTGTGTTCACTTGATCCACCTTGAACATACCAAAATGTTGTAATCATACACCCCTCATTATCTTATGATATGTTTTGTTTGATTTGATTAGTATCTTCAATTATTCAAACATCAATATACAATTCCATCGCACTAAGGCTTCCATTCTCTTGGAATGTATCAAAAGAGAGCATCAAAAATTCATAATTGACCCAATGACGATGACTGTAATATATATTATCTCATGTTAGAGTAAATTTATAAATAACAAATGATATACACAGATTCTCAGTAAGCTTCAATTGATCAGAAATTTTATAGTTAATTGTTTTCATTGTATCCCAACTCATAAGATTTACTAATCTTGAAAGTCCACCAATATATGATATACCATGTTCATCATCTGTTATTTCAACTCCATGATATATAAACACATGCAACTATTTAGCCATATTTTGAAAACTATTATTTGAAATTAAATTTTATGTTACATAGATACACTAATATTTCCTCAGATATATCTAAAACCATTAAAAATTTAATATAATTATTTTGAATATAATTCCTCTGATACCAGACAAAAATTAATGCAATTATTAGCAGTCATGTTACAATAGACAATGGTTTATTAAGATAATAAATACTATGAAATAATATTTTAATTTCAATGTAATATTCTATTAATATATATTATATACACATAATTTAATTTTATGGAATACAATAATATATATATATTATACAATTGAAATTTACATAATAGTTAATAATAACAACAATGAAATATTATGTTAATTGATATATCATACACTCTAATAATATATTAATTTAAAAATAATTAATTAATTTACTAATATATTTTATACATTTATAAAATATATATATATATAGAAACACAAACATTCATAATAGAATGAAATAATTCATATGAAAATACCCATGTATTAAAAGAAAAAATATAAATACATATATTATAAGTTTATTTTATACAATGTCATATTATATATATATATACTATTTCTAGGCCCATAGGGCGTCGTTAATTTCCTACGGGTCCATGAAAAATATGAATTTGTAAAAAAAATCAAACTATGCTACTCTATTAATTAAAATGAGTATAACTATAGGTTGAGATAGATCCACATTGATGGTGAAATTAGTTTGAATAGGTTTTCCAAATATTTAATTTTATTAATTTGTATAAAGAGGTGAGAAAATATGGGTTTTGGTTGATTTGATGAATGAAGTTTGAAAATGAAGCAGATTGATTGGTTTTTTCAAAAAAATATTTTGAAGGATTGCTAGGGTTTTTTAATTTCAAGGTTCAGGTGGAAATGGATTTAATAAAATATGTTGATTAATTCATGATTGGTGTTAGAGTTGAGACACAGAAAGTCCAATGCTCATGGTACCTCTTCCTTAACACAGTAACACCCTATTTCCCATGGTCTTGTAATTTTGGGTTTCACTAAACCATGTTTGTCTCTATACCATATATAAACCTGATTTTCCCTAAAGATGAAAATTTTCATGCCTTCTGAAGGGTTACCAGTTTTTGAAATTTTATGATTCTTTTTTTTATTCAATGAAAAATGTTCATTATAAAAGAAAAAGAATTCGATTGGATGTTAAAGAATGAATTGCATCGAACATAATACATGAAAATAGAAAATGAAATCAATTCAAGGTACCTTAACCCTTTTGATTAAATTACCCTAGAAAAATTTGTATTTATCCCCTCATTTTAGTGATGATAGGAAAGTGGGAAGGATAAAATAAAATGAAATCATAATTAAAATGGAGATAAACTTTAGGGGGACTCCACAGAATGTAGTTTCTCGCTCTAAGTATTGGTCTCTAATAGATCTAAATATATAATTGCAATAGGCTATCTCTATATTTATAGGCTTTAATGGGAATTTTAATTAATTAATCTCATAAAATAATGGTCCAACATTGGCCCATGGTGGGCCCCATTTTGGATATTACGTCCACAATTAAATATTTAGTGAATACGAGCATTAAAATACCATACAGAAAGTAACTACTCCACGTGTAATTTTGAATGATGTTTTTTATTGCTTCAAATTGTGTCATTTTCACCAAATGTACTGGTACACGTCTTGTAATGACTACATAATGTGTAAAGTCGTTCTCTACTCTCGAAGCCTCAGTTTTCCTTGGTTCTTTACTTGTGTGCCCCATATGTGCTTTATGATTATCCTAAAAAAATATGATGTCATGAATCTTATATTCACTCATAACACGAAGTATCATTTTGATCATTTTTAAATAATCTTTCTTATCATATCATAAAATACAAAACAAGTTAAACTATATAACATATGGAAATAATAATCATTAAAAATATTGAAATTAATTTACTTAAACACCATAATGTATATGCATTAAATACAACTATCAAATTCCCCCACACTTGAATTCATACTTTTTCTCAAGGATGGGCATGTGGGTGGACCCTTGGGTGGGCCCCATGTGTCTGCGGGGCAACTGGTGGTACCAGGTGGGGGCAAGAACCAAAGTCCATGTTCAGGCAGGGTGGATCTACTGTTACCGGGACCTGGTGGTAACATTTGGTATCAGAGGGGGAACCCAGCCTTAAGTGTGGTGCACTGCCTGGGTTGAGATATAGGGCCCACAATGGGGATGTTGTACTCTAAAGGGGGGGGGGGGGTTATTGTAACGCCCCCAAATGATGAAGGGTTAAAGGACTTAATGATACGAATCATGTCAACAAGGTGCACCTTCCTTTTCGAGAGCTTGTCCGATTAGAACTCGAAAGTTAATCGTGCTTGGCCTGGAGTAGTGATCAGGATGGGTAACCTTCTGGGGAGTTTCTCAGGGTGTTTGTGAGTGAAGACAATGCACACTGGAAAGGACATGTGTTGGCCTATGGGGCCAGTAATTAGTCAGATGACCCATTCAGGCATGTGGGTGGACCCTTGGGTGGGCCCCACGTGTCTGTAGGGAAACTGGTGGTACCTGGTGGACCAGGACCCGATGACCATGTTAAGGCGGGGTGGTTGTGCAATCACCGGGACCCAGTTGCCACGACAAGCCTTTTTATTCACCCATTTTAATTTTTCAATTCATTGTTAATATTTATGTCATTTGATACTTACCTCACATTGAATTTTTCAACTCATCATCATGGTATGAATGCAAATATAATTCAACAGATTCTATAAAAACATGTAACTTACCATTGTCTAGGATGGAATCTATAATCTCCACTTCTTAAATACACAATAACCAATAATCATGAGGGCTTCACCATTTATGATCAAATTACTCTAGGGCTTAGGTCAGCTGGGTAAATGATGTAAATCATGTAAGGCTCAAAAAAGGAGGTACACATCTAAATCACATTTCATAATAAAAAAAATAGATCAAGGAAAGTCTCATATTCCCCTAGTATCTTGGGGTGTGTGAGTGAGGACAAATCACACTAGAAAAGACATGCTTTGGACTGTGTGGATAGTCATTAGTCAGATGACTTGTTCAGGAATGTGGGTGGACCCTTGGGTGGACCCCAGGTGTCTGTGGGGAAACTGGTGGTACCTGGTGGTCCAGGACCCGACGACCATGTTAAGGCAGGGTGGTTGTGCTGTCAGCGGGACCCTGTTGTCACACCATGCCTTTTTATTCGCTCATTTTAATTTTTCAATTCATTGTTAATATACATGTCATTTGAAACTTACCTCACATTGAATTTCTCAACTCATCATCAGGGTATGAATATAAATATAATTCAACAAATTCTATAAAAAAATGTAACTTACCATTGGCTTGGATGGAATCTAACATCTCTAATTCCTAAATACACAATCACCAATAATCATTAGGGCATCACCATTTATGATCAAATGACTCTGGGGATTAGGTCAGCTGGGTAAATGATGTAAATCATGTAAGGCTCAAAAAAGGAGGTTCACATCTAAATCACATTTCATAATAATAAAAAATAGATCAAGGAATGTCTAATCTTTCCCTAGTATCTCAGAGAAGGTTCATAATAAGATTAAATGAAATAAATGAAATATCATCTTTTCTCTTTTTTATTTAATTTTTAAAAAAAATTTCTAGGGACAATTATCACATCCACCACCCATCCCATAGTGATCTCCTCACGGTACTATTTTTAATATATAAAATAAGATCACTGGTCAAGCAATGGTGATTTTTTAATTTCCCTAGACACAACATTTGTTTTCTATTTTTTTCAAGATGGTGTGAAATAAATAAAATTAATTTCAATTTTCTAAATCTTAAGAAATCTCACTCACACATTTTCATTAAAAAACAACCATCCCTTCCACTATTATTTGTTTACCCTACTCTTATGTTTTAGAATCATGAAATATAATTAGAGGAAGGTAGGAAATAATAATATAGTATTCTAACTTGGATCATTTCGTAACATGGATATTCATGGAGTATATAAGTTTTAATAATCGATTAATGTATGTTAGGTCTCATGATAAGTGCTAACAAAAAAGAATGCCTAAATCATTTTAATTTTGATTCTGTTCAGTCATAGCTTCAATAATATGAAAATAATGTTCTACATGAAATCATGTATGAGATTCCCATGAATTATAATATATATAGAATGTAAAATATTGTCTTAGTGTGCGTATTAGGAATGATATGAATGGTTGGGATAATTACTATGAAAATTCAAATGAATAATTAAATCAATTAATGATAATATTATAAATTCAAAACATGGCCAAATCATAGAAAAATTTCATTTAAAATGATCAACATTCCCCCATAAATCATGATTGTTCAAATCTTAATACTCATGCTTATCTATAGTAATTATTTTCACCATTTATCTAATTCAATTTTATTGAAAAATAAATCTAAATTTATAGAATGGTAATTAACCGGGGAAGTTTCATGTCTCCATGTACGGATGATTAAAGAATGGATCAAATGAGGGGAAATAAATTTATAGATAAAGACATAAACTAAATGTTTGGAATACAATAAAAATTGAAATTCTTACTCCCCTTTCAAATTGATTCTTTAAACATCGGTTGTATAGGTTCCGCCAACACATTTTTCATGATGTGTAAATTCTCTTCATGATGTGTAATATTTCTACATCTTTTAATTCCTACTACTTGCTGCCATATTGGGTCTTCATGGTCCTATAAATTAAAAATGAATAGGTGAAATCAAATTCCATTATCAATTAATTTTTAAATATTATTAGAGAGATCATGTGTTCCTATAAAAAAATATAAAGAAAAACACAAAATACTCAGGTTGCCTCCGTGAAGCACTTTTGTTTAAATTTGTTGGATCGACATTTCCTCCTTTAGATTCAAATATTATGACATATGAATGAGAAGTTTTTTCTTATTCATGGTCCATAACGGGTCTTAGTTGTTTTTTATCCACACAGGTCATCCCATATCAATCTTTTATAAACAACTTAATTCTCCTTGATTTTATCACTTCCTCTATTCATTGGTTTGATCAACCATTTCTATATAAATACAAATGAACTAAATATAATTTCATATACCATCCATACATACATTCCTTTCTCAAATATAGTGTTTTTTTACTCATCTGGTGTCAGTGATCTTAGTATTCAGCTTCTCTTTCTTTATTAGTGTAGATTACTCCTTCACTATAATATCTAACTCATGTACCTCTCTAATTTCAGAGTCATTTTCAACTTTAGGTGTATTGTAGTATCAAAACACATTTCACTCTTACACATTGAATTTTTTAATTTCTTTATGGATGTTGAAACTTATTTGATCACTACCAACTCTCAGAAAAAGTTCTCCACTTTGAAAGTCAACTCGAACATTCCCTACGGATTAAAATGATATTCATAAAATGAGTGGATTTATCTCCACTTCCATATCCATCACTAGGAAGTCAACAAGAAATATGAAACTATTAAATGTGATAAGTATATATTCAATGACTCCTCTTGGGTATCTGACTACTGAATCAGATAATTAATGATGTACTCTAATGGGATTCAGTCCATCTAGTCCCAAACTCTTGAATTTTGTATAAGGAATGATATAAATACTCACACATAAATACCACAATTATTTTCAACACTTATTATCTCTGTTAAGGATGTGAATTGAAAAGATACTTGGATCAATTTGATTCACAGGTAGTTCCTTAGATACCACCACTGAGCACTCCTGTGTGATTAGAAAGGTGTTAATCTCTTCCAGTTTCTTCTTTTTAATTATAATATCTTTCTTGAATTTTTCATATTTTAGTATATACAAAATATCCTATAAAAAGCTATATTAAAATGAATGTTTTTATTGTATTCAAGAAAGTTAAATTTCTAAATGTTGTTTTTTACTTGAAACAATCATTCAAGAAAAGGAAATGTTGACTTGTATTGAGGTGGATCTTCTTCTTCTTCCGTAACTATTTTTTATTTTCTACATTCACATTCCTCATCTATTTATTCTATAAGTTGTTTTCCTGAAAATTATATACAACTTACATTTTTATACTTCCCACTTATAAGTTGTATAACTTTTAAATATTCTTATGAGTATAACTCATAGAATTATCGAAGTGTCTCTCTAGGTTGATCTATAATCTGATCAGCAGTTTGGCCAACTTGATGCTCTAGATTCTTTAACATGGTCTTTTGGTTTGATGATTTTTCTTTTATTTCTTTGAGTACATCCCCATAAGTGATAATTAATGTTTCCAATGTATCTTCCAATGTGTCGACCTCACTTCTAATTGTGGTCCCTTGAGGTTATTTTTGTTGGTACCCTTGTGTATTTTTTTGAAGTCATTTTCCATGTTGTTGTTCGAGACACTAACCCTAAAATTGATTACTGCAATTGTATTCAGAATATTTTTCAGCTTTTATAAATGTACCTTGGGGGTTATGTTGCTGGCCTATCATGATTTTCATCTTATTTGTTAATGATGCCAGTTTTGTTTCCATACAGTCATTTTTTTTATTACATGAATGCATTTTCATTACATCCCTTCTCATTTCCTCTAAAAACTATTGCTCACCATTTTATCAAGCATGTTGCAAATCACTTCAGGTTATTTCTTTATTAATGATCCTCTAGCTACCACATCCAAAATTTACCTATTTACCTATGAAAAAACCTTATAGAATGTTCAGATTAACATCCATAGCACTATTATATGGTGAGGAAATTTTTTAGCCATTCTTTATATCATTCCCAGGTAGAATACAATGACTCATATTCAAATTAACAAATGTTTAGAATATTTACCACTATTCCCATATACATAATTTTTGGAAATAAGTGGTTAAGGATGTTTATGTCCATATCATCCTATATAGTAATGTAATGTGCAAGAAATCATTGAGTCTAATATCCAATTTTCTCATGTAATTAAAATCAGAAGAGACAAAGTATTACTGTGTTTCTTGAGACATTCTGGAATTTGAACATATCGTGGAGATCCAGAAAGCTTCCAAAAATATTTTTTCCTATCTTTATTTGAAAGTCGGGTGAATTTCAAACTATTCGAGATCATTGAAATTATTGCAGGATTGATCTCAATATGGTTTCCAGAAATAGGGGCAATAGGATTATTAGTTATAATATTGTTTTTGACAGTCAATTATTGTCTGCAAGCATCCGCAGCCCCGAATCTCTTTAATGAACTCTACCAGGTGGATTTTTTGATAGTGCCCTCCATTGTTGTAGTGATTTTATTCTATGGACATTGTTCATAATGGGGGGTTGACTCGATGTTGTCCTTGCTATTTTTTAAGTGTTTTAGTATTCCATTTATATTTATAAATATGAAACACATATCATGAACACACCCAACATAAACATAGAACTTGAAATAAACCAATAAAATAATAAAATTGAAATCCTAAAAACTAAAAATATATCTTCTTCGAAAACATTTTTTGTTTAACTAGCCTAGAGGGAATTGTAAATTCCTTATGGGTCTATGAAAAATACAAATTTATATGAAATGCTCAATCTATACTACCATATTAATTTAAAGAAGTATAACATCAGGTTGAGATCAATCCATAGAGATGATGAAATTATTTTGATTAGGTTTTCAAAAGATTTAATTTTATTAATTTGTATAAAGGTGTGAGAAAATATGGGGTTTGTTTGATTTGATGGATGCTAAATGAAAATGATGCAGATTTATTGGTTTGTTTAAAAACAGAAATTGAATGTGTGTCAGGGTTTTCTAATTTCAATGTTCAGATACAATTTGATTAAAGAAAATATATTGATTAATTTATGGTTGGTTGAAAATTTATGAAGAGGAACATCCAATGGTCAAGGTATATCCTCATAAACACAATGATACCATATTTCCCTAGGTTCAGTATTTTAGGGTTTCACCAAATCAAGTTTATATCAATACAATATTTAAACTTGATTTCCCCAAATGATGACAATGGTCATGCCTTCTTTAGGGTTATCAATTACAAGATTTTATGATTCCTTTTATTATTATATTGTCAATGGTCATGATAGAAGGAATATAAATGGATTGTAATGTGAAGAAATAATTGCAGCAAACAAAATAAACAAATAAATAAAATGAAATTAATCCAACACGACTTCCACCTTTCGATAACATTACCCTAGTACAAGACAGGTTTATCCACTCATCCAAATTATTAGTGGATAAGAGGGAAGGAGAAAATAAAATGAAATCATAAGGAAATGGGATATGATCTTGGGGACTACCCTACACAATGAATCTTCTTGGTCAATGTTTTGGTCTCCAATGGATATCAATATCCAATGTATGCAGGCTATATCTCTATTTATAGGTTTAAATGGTGTCTGAAATGAATTAATTCCATAATGGAATGGTCCAATGGTGGTTTGGGGTGGCTCCCATGATATATATTTTGCCAAACAAAATGAATATTTGATGAATCTTGGTGTTAAAATCTCATTCATAAATTTACACCATGTGTGAAGTAATTACAGGATGTTTAATTTTGAATGATGTTTTTAGTGGCCTCACGTCATTCCCTTATTCTCACAACATGTACCAATACACATCGTGTAATGATTACACCACGTGTAATATCATTTTTCTACTTCAAAAGCCTCATTTTTCTTTGGTTCATCAGTTTTATGCCCTAGGAGTGATCCATGTTCATCCTAAAAAATCTGGCGTCGCACTGCTTATCTTTTCTCCCGACATGTAGTGTCATTTTTATGATCTTTCAATTATCTTATATATCCTACCATACAACACAAAAAGATAACTATTTAATATTTTGCAAGAATAATCATTTAATTATAGAATTTAATTTTTTAAAACACCTTAAAATAAATGCATGAAATATAGCATTCAACTATATAGTGCATTAAAGATCAAATGAAAATTAAAATTAAAAAATTTAACAAATAACATTTAAATTAAATAAAAGATTCATTTTTTATTTTGAAAATATTTTTTTGATCATCAAATATCAAATTGAATTATTTTCTTACACGCTTGTATCAATTTAAATTAACTAAAAAATGTAAATTTTACTAACTTAAAATATAAACATAGAATTACCTTACAGGTTAATATTTTTTTACAATGAAATAATATATAAATTAGGAAATTATTAATCAAATAAAACCTAATATATTTTATTGAAGGAAATAATATATATATATATTAATTAAAATAATAAATTAATATATATACATTGTAAAATTCTATAAATATATTAATTAAAAATTAATTAATTAATTTAGTAATATGTTTTATACAACTAAATAATATATATATATATACATATATTGAATAAAATTCAAAAATTGTTATGTTATAAAATACTATAATAAAATTAAAAATCAAACCAAAAAAAATTAAAAATCTATGAACCTTAATAATTTAATAACCCAAATTTTAAAAATATAAACAAAAATAAAAAATAAAAAAACATTTCAAGGAAACATTATACAATAAAAACTAAATAATATGGAATACAATAAATATTACTTCAATAAAATAATCCAAACATTAAATTAAATTTAAATCATACCTATTGTGGATCACCAATCATCATGAAATTATGTTGGAGAACCAGGTCTTGTGAATTGACATTCTTGAAATGGGTTAGCATGAATGGAATACTGAGGGGGTTTATTATGGGGTGACCATTACACTAGGATCTGTGGTAGAAGATGATGAATTTCTGAAAAATAGCCTTAGTAGAAAGGGGTGACCTTAATTTCATGGGTTGCATAAAAGAGTTTCGAAAAAACAGACCTACAATTTGATGGGAAATGAGATCTCGATTTTAGTATTCCAAATCAGAAAAAAGACCATCCATATATGTAGGCTTCTTAAAATAGTTTCACAAAAATATATTTACACTTTTCTAGGATGTGGGATCTCGAGTGTGCCGAATCAAAACTTTGTTTTCATGGTGTGAGAGAAGATGAATATTTCGCTAGAGGGGATGATGATGGAAAAAACATCCCCTAGAGAGGAGAGTGTGAAGTTGAGAAACCATGAAAGAGTGGAGGAACTATGACAGAAGGGTACTTGAATGATTGAGGTCCAGGTTGAGAATGTTTTTAGGAATGAATAGTAGGAACATTATAAGAAAGGGCCTTTTTCCAGAGTTTTCTCAAAAGATGATTCCTAGTAAAGATAATTATAGAGAATGTGCTTTTCTAGAAATAAAATTATTCTAAATATTTAAGAATATGCATTTTTTGAAATTATCATTTGGATAAAAACATTTTAGATAATATCTTATTGGGAAATTTACTTCTAAAAATACACTTTGGTGATGGTGCTTATTTTGATTGCACCTTCCATTGACTATTAACCACCGCACCTAGGCTTATATTAGGAAACTGTTTCCCTAGTAAATTACTTAGGTAATAGGTTTTTATATTATTATTATAGAAATAACTCCCTTAATATAGCTACTTCTACATTCGGATATAAGTCATTCTACCATCCACCGTTACAATATCACATACCACCAAAATCAAACACAACTCTTGTTGTGCTAAAAGACAAATTAGGTGAAGAACCATTATCGAGGATATATGAAGCACCAATTAAAAAATATGATGAATAATTTAAACCAATCGTGAACTATAAAATCCTTATTTTGGGACTATTAAGAAGGAAGATACATGAGACTTAACATGTTTGAGATTAAATGATGAAGATGACCAAATTTTTAGAATTGGATATTAGAGATGATAAATAGAGAATAAGTTTACCGACACCATGGAATGAAGACCAACCAAATCCAATATGTGATGTTGAGACGTGGTAGGAGATAATGAGATTTTGTCATGTCATCAAATACAGATCCACTTGAGGTGAAGTTGTGACTTATTTAATCTTTTTTCATTGGTTGTTTTTTTCCGGTTGTTGATTCAATGATGGAGGTGTCCAATCTTCCGATTGGATCAGATGAATTGATTTAGAAGGATTCACACAATTTCTTTTTGTTTAGGGGTTGTTCATGTTTTTTTAAAGGTAAAAATTCATACCAATTAGTATTTGTAAGGGTATTTTCGGTGATTATTGTGGTATTGAGTCATGTAATATTATGTTGAATATTATTGTAATGGGATAATGAGGGATAAAATTCTCAAATTGATGGTATTTGACATTCATTTAAATAACCACCCTTGAAAAATATATTATACCTATTTGAAGGGTCATTTCCTTGTCAATTATGTCTCAATGATATTTCCAGTATGTTCTATGTTAACCATTATAGAAGAGATTAAAGGAAAATCTTAGAAATCCTTTTAAGTGGGAGAAAATCAAGGAAACTCAAAACCAGAAGTTAAATTAATCATGGTATGTCTTTAATTTGTGTTTTATTAATCCAGATATGAAATAAATTTAGATTTTAAAGATTCTAAATTAAATTAATTTAATATACATGTGGTGTAAGAGCGGGGTTATAAAATCTTTATTTTTCCATATTTAAATTTATCATGTGTTGCATTAAGTTATGAATAAAAAATTTGAATTAAATTATTCAAGTTTTTGAATTTTCTTAAATATGAATCCGTAGTGAATTTTAATTTCATTGTATTTTTATTTTTCTATTTTTGATAATCATTTATGAATTTTGTTTTTGAAATATTAAATTTGTAGTGCAATTTTTTGGTAATACCAAAGCACTATCTCTCACCTCATGTGTTTTAGAATTTGATAGTTGGGGTGAAATATTTTTTTAAAATCCAAAAAACACTACCTATCATCATGTTTTACATTTTGAAATCTATTATTTATTTATTTAATATTATTTTTAATTGGTTTCAAAATCCATGGGAATCTAATATTTTAGGTGGAATTTTTGAGATCAAGGTTTTGTAAAATTTTGGAAAATGCCATGCATTTTTTTGTGGGATCATTTTTTTAAAAAAAATATAATAATATTTATTATGATGTTATTATGGATATGCTATTTAATTAATAAAAAAATAATATTAAATTTTATAATTGATATTTTTTATATCCTATTATGTGGTGCTAAATCTTAAAATCCTCTTCCTTATATTATAATTTAGTATTATTCATTTATTTATTATTATTTCATATTTAATGTGATGAATATGTAGTTTAAAAATATTATTTTAATTATTTTGATGAGAAAATAATGACTATTGTTATATATTTTTTCTTATTTAGTTTCTAGAAGGTGCTAAATGTGGTAATTAAAAAAATTATAATATTGATTTATCACTTTTGTAATATGTATTAGAGTTTTATGTTTTAAGATAAAAAAATTAAAGAATGAGGTAAAAAACATTGATTTATATTTATTAAAATTTATTAGTATTTATAAATATATTTTTATTATGATGTATTATATTTAGAACATCACTGCTAGATATTTTTTAACCACCAAAGTGGTCAAATTAAAATGTTCAAATTGTTTCAAACTTTTTTTAAAATAATATATTCAGATTGCTCAAATATTTTGATACTATTATGATATCTTATGATTAATTAAAATTCATTATTAGGAGAACTTTTTTAATATCCAAAAGTTAATATTCATATTATTATAACTTATTAATATAACTGTTGTAAATATATACATACTTTATGAGATTTATTTATAAATCCAAAGATAGTAATTAAATTTAATTGATGTGTATATTATTTCCAAATAAGGTAAATTTAATTAGTATCATTTATGTTTGTGTATTAGTGTATAACCCAATGGAGAACACTAATACACATTTATTTCAAATACTTTTTCCAAATCATTGTATTATTATTATTTCAAAGCATTAATTTTAAGCGTGTATTTATTGTAGTTATATTTTCATCATCATTGTGCTCACCAACATTGACTATTCAAATCCTTTGGGGATTAAATTTCTCTTATTGGAGTGAAAATATCTAATTTTTCAATGCTGTATTAGATATTGATTTAGCACTCTGAGTAGAGAAACCTGATATT
The DNA here is from genome assembly GCA_963277665.1 of Viscum album. Lineage (NCBI taxonomy): Eukaryota > Viridiplantae > Streptophyta > Magnoliopsida > Santalales > Viscaceae > Viscum > Viscum album. The sequence goes on along the minus strand of OY728162.1, from coordinate 957,675,691 downwards.
ACAACAGATTCCAGTAGTGATGAGGATAGAGTATATTATACAATATGGGAAAGATCAAACATGTTATGTTTGATGTTCATGAAGATGAACATAACAAGTAACATCATGTTTAGTATCCCTATAACTAATATTTCTAAATAATTTTTAAAATATATGGGAGGCTGATCTCAAACTAATGACCAATATATTTCTAGGACATTAATGAACACATTGACAACCATGAATTTTGATTGTTCTCATTCTATGCATGATAATGTCATTGAAATAACAAATATTATAGTAAGACTTAAGTCTTTTGGAATGGAAGTGGATGAATTTATCCCTGTACAGTTTTTCCTAAACTCATTACTATCTTAGTATGGACCATTCCAAACGAAATATAGAACCATTAAAGATAAATGAGATTTTCACGAATTTTATAGTGTGCTAGTTCATGAGGAAACACATTTAAAACAGTCAAAGAATCCACTCTCTCTATTATGTGAGTCATCAAGGAAGAAAGAATCATGGTATAAAGAAGCATGGAATAGGAAAATGAATATTTAAGGTTAATGAGTCCTTTAGAAAGAACTAGAAGAATGAAAATAAAGGTAAATGAAATTTATGTGGGAATGTTGGACATTTCCAAAAGGATTGTCTACAATGAATGGCTTGGTTTGAAAAGAAAGGTTAGAAAAATTATTATACATGTTATGAATAAAACTTATCAAAAGTTTGACATTATAAAAGGTGGATGGATTTAAATTTAAGAATAATTTTTTAATATGATTAATGGACTCTATTCAACCCAAATCAAAAACCCAACTGAAAAGTTCATCTTCATCGAGAATAGAGTGGAGATTCTAGTTGATGACTTACATTTAATCCTTGATAGTGGATATTTTTTTGGGTTTATGTGAAACATGTTTTGTGCCTAGTATATTGAGGAATTTTGGTTCTTTATAAAAACATTATGCCACTGGATACTCTTTTAATTTTTGAAATGGATATTTCATTTTTTATACATACATGCATGAATAGATCAAGTTTCATGAATGATGGTTTATATAAAATAAATTTTGAAAATATGAATTTTGAAACACTTTTGGCCTTACATCATAATTCTAGTACTAAATTTTCTTATGTAAAATAAATTCTTGTCATTTATGGAATAAACATTTAGGTTATATTTGAAAAGATTGTTTGGAGATATTGATTAAGACCAAAGTCCTTCCAAATTTGGATTTAACCTACCTATACATTTTTGTGGACTGTATTAATGGAAAACATAAAATTGTACAAAGAAGGTTCAAAAAGAAGTTCTCAAATATTTGAGATCATACATACCAACATATGTGTAACTTTTTATGTCAATACATTCAGTAAAGAAAAATACTTTATCACATTTATTGACGATTTTTCACATTATGGATATGTCTAATTATTGCATGATAAATATCAAGTAATAAATTCCATGTAAATTTAATTAAATGATGTTGAAATGAAACTAGATTGAGAGGTAAAGGTCATAAGGATAGTTAGGGGTGGTGAATATTATGTAATATTTGATGGAAGTGGACAAAACCCTAGTCTATTTGAATACATTTTAGAAATTAATGGAATATGCACACAATACACTATGAAAGGTACACTACAACAAAATGGTTTAGTGGAAAGGCATAATATAAAATTAATATATATGTTTAGGAGTATGTTATTAAATAATTATTTACACTTATCAGTGTGTATTTATGATTTCAAAAGAATCATATATTTATTTAATTGGGTTCCTAGTAAAGCAGTTTCAAAGACTCCTCTTAAAATTTGGACTTATAGGAAACCTAGTTTTATACACCTATTTGTATGGTGTTTTAAGGCAGAAATAAGATCATATAGTCCACAACAAAACAAACTATATGGAAGAACATTATGTAAATTTTTCATTGGTTATCTAGAGAAATAAAATGGGTATAGATTTTATTATCCTACCCATAGAATGAGAATTGTAAAAAATTGAAATTCTAGATTTATGGAGACTGGTGAATCCAATGGGAGTGAAGTTCCACAAAATATGGAAATTAAAGAAGTTAGAATTCAAATTACTATTTATTATATTCAAACATCACATGTTGTTGTTTCTCAAAGTATTGCATCACAAAATCTTCTTGCAGAAAACAATAGTATATTTTCCAAATTCACAATGATGAAATGGTTGACCTAACGTGGAAATTATATTTTTTATTTCTTAAGGAAACCTAAAACAAAGAGAGATACATCAAGGAGGTTGAAATTAGTGAAGGCCCAAAGTATCATTAATAACAATGTTTATGTCTCTAGGAAGAAAGGATCCAAAATTAAGGAAGAGGGAATCATTTTGGCTTGGGGAAGCTAGAGATGCCAAGATGTCCACAACTTTATTACCCTCACGCCATCTATGGGAGATACTCGTATGGGCTCCCATGATATGCTTACACTTATGGATAAGATATGATATGCTCTAAGGGATACTTAAACTTCCTGATAATGCTTTATAGAGAATCAAAGAATCTATCTCCACCATCCTCAGAGCTCTATTCCTTTTATCACATAACTCCAGTCCCATGACCTTCACCATAGCCTCATCCTAAAGGGCATCCACTCTTCCATAAAAGGCCAAAAGTCGACCACAACGGACCCCCTATGGTCTTGTATAACAGTGTCTCCTCTCCTCTACACTAAAGAGGGATGTGTCTATGTTGAGTTTAAAACTGTTAGATAGGGGGTACCATTGTACCCAATGACCCTATCTTGTCCTACCATCCAAAGTGTCCACACCTGGGAGAAGAGGTCTTACCGACATGTCACTAGGGAAATATGTACATGAACTAACAATGTACAACATTGTATTACTCATTTTTAAGATGATGCTTACTCAAGTTCCGAAGTAATTTTAGTGATGCATGTCATTCCTTACTTTCCAAATAGTCCAACTACCACCACCAGGATTTTTTCATACCATTACTCTCTGGACCATGATCACCTGCATCATAAAACTTCTATTTCAAGGAATCCTCCAACCTCCCACCTAAATCTTTCCACCCTGAGAACTGTCAATGTGCCTGTGAGCTCCATCGAGCCCAATCTCTAGTGAAGAAGAGAAGCTCTATAGTTTCATATTGGGGATTTATGCAGCACCAGTATCTAGATGCCAAGTTAACACCCATTCGTCGAATGTTTTCATCAGTGGGAATGGAATTATTCAAAACTCTTCACATCCCAAAGTTAAACTGGGGGGAATTACCTTGCACCGCAACATTTCCCCATATGCATCTCAACAGTTGGGGTCCCTCCTGTTTCCATCAGCCTTGAGAGAAAACCCAACCAACTTATAGCCTGTGAAGTTGAGTCAGTCAAGGACCTCATTCAGAATGATCTCCTTGAAGGTAGTGCATTGATTATCATTGAGAATGGTTTGGATAAAATAATGGTGCCCAGTGGCTTCTTTGATGTATATATCTGTTGATATACTACCAGGAAACCATAGTATTCCTCCCCCCCAATCCTAACACCAAAATTTTATATCACCTCTACCAACGAGGCAACACATATGAGGAAGAAGGCCCCGTGTGTATGGGTGAATCAACATCCATGTTATCGATGGATGATACCACATCACTTCCACATCTAGTCCGTAATTATCCTTCATGAGCTAGCCTCATATTGTTCGGCCCTCTATCGCTTCCCATGCCATCTTGTCATGCATCCATTGCAAGTTCTAAGATGAAATCCTCAAATTGAAGTCCCCTTCAGAAATAGCTATTGCTAAATGCTTCCCTAAGGCCTAGTGGTTCCCGATTTCCATCTTATTATCCCATGTAAAGGATATCGTTATCCATTCCATGTGGGAAATAACACTTTTATAAACCTTCACAGTGGACATGAGGTGCATGTGGATAGAAACTAGTACACTGTCTATCAAAATAATACACCCTCCAAATGATAGGTACCTATTTTTCCAATCTAGGATGTACACCATAATCATTCCCATGATCTTTTCAAAGTGGTGAACACAATGAGAGTTTATACTCACTAGGGTAACAAAATACTCCATGGGGAAAGATCCTCTCTTCATATTCAAACTCTATTCCAGAGACCCAACCCTCTAGGATGAGAGGTCCTTAGTAGTATAAAACCAACCTTTCTCCATATTCACCACCTATCCACTCTATTTCCAATATTCCCCTAGCATACCATTCATCCCATTCACTGATATCATATTTCCATTGATAAGTAAAATTTTATCATCCGCATACATCAAGGGAGATATACCCTCTTTAGCATGTTTATCCGTATATGGAAGGTCTTTATCTATGAACATGCCCCTCATTATATAGAAGTTTAGTAAATTCTCAAATAAAATGAATAGAGTGGGAGATAGGGGTCCCCTTTCCTCAGACCTCTACACACCTTGAATAAGCTGAATTGTTTACTCATGAGTGAAGTGGAGACCCACATCGAGATAAAGCAACAGAATGGGAGATATCAGGTCCTTTAGAGAAACCCATGCAACTCAAAATGTTTAAAATGAAACCCAATTCCATTATATCATAGTTTTTACACATGTCATGCTTGATTAATAGGTTATTCCTGAAGATATTTTTGTTGATACCACTTATTATTTCATGCACCACTTCAATTTCACCAATAATTAGCCTCCCATTGACATAGATGGGCTTCCCTGTTGCCAGTCAACCATTTATGTGTGGCACTAAAATTTTGTGGAGAATTCTCACCATGAACTTATATGTGATGTTACACATTTTGATCATCCTGTACTGATCTACGAGATGGCGGTATCTCACTTTAGGTACCATAAAAACATTGATTGCACTGGCTATGTGTAGAATTTGACCACCCTGAATGAAGTCCTACATCGCTTTAACTAAGTCCCCTTTGATCATATCCCATACAACCCTGTAAAAATATCCGGGTATCCCGTCTGGCCATGAAGCACTGTCAGGGTTCAAATTTCACACTGCCTCTTTTACTTATTCCTCCTCCAGAGGCTTCCTCAACCACTCATCAATCTCCTTAGTAACACTACTAGGAATGTCCTCAAAAAGCTCCAATGCCACACTTGGATAGCTGGCTGCCATATTAGAGTTTGGTCCTGCCAGTAAGTCAATGAAAATGTCATTGGAAATTTTCCCACTTCATCCAAGTCTTTGTTATATGAACCGTATTCTCTAATAATATTGTGAATGTGAGTACGTATCCATTATTTAATGCATGCATGAAAAAAATTAGTGTTCTGGTCCCCCTCATGAAGCCACTTATCCTTTTCTCCCTCTCTAGCCAGCCTCTTCTACCTTAAAATAAGATCATTTATATGAACCTTCCAAGCCTTGAGATCATTAAACAAAGAATCAACCCATTATTTTTATTATATGGTCTCTATACACTCCACTTCCTTGATAATCACGAGCATGCCTTGATCATGTGCAAGAAAGTTCTTCCTCCACTTTTGTAGGTTAACTAATTCTGATGACTATGTGGTATGACTTCATGAAATAGAAAGTTATCTTAGCATTGATAATGACCCAATTGCATTTTCTCAATCCATAAATTGTGATAGTTCTTATAAATCGTTAGATTCAATGAAATGTGAGTTGAATTCCATTTAAAAAATAAATTACGGGAGCTTATGAAATTTCCTAAAGGATACATGATAGTTGGATATAAACGGGTCTTTAAAACCAAATTCAACTTTCATGGTACCCTTGAACGCTACAACACCAGAATATTTGATAAAGGACTAACTCAAAACAATGGTATATACTATAATGAAATCTTCCCACCAGTTTCTAAGAATTACTCTTTCAGAATTATTATGGAATTGGTAGAATAATATGATTTAGAGTTACATAAAATGGATGTTAAAACAACCTTTCTAAATGGAATATTAGAGGAAGATATATACATGGATAAGCCAATGGGTTATACCCTTGAATGAAAGTAACACATTATTTTTAAATTAAATAAGTCAATATATGGACTTAAAAAAACTCCTGACAATTGAATATTAGGTTTAATGATACCATTGTATATTTTAGATTTAATAAATACTTCATTGATTGACGTATATACTAAATTATCAGTGAGAATAAATTTATATTTCTGATTCTATATGTTGACAACATATTTCTTTCTACATGTGATATTGGTCTGTTATATGATACAATGAAATTACTCTATGATAATTTTGAAATGAAAGACATGGGAGAAGACAAGTATGTGATTATAATAGAAATATTTTTTAATAGAACATATGGTTTGTCGGGATTACTTCAAAAGTCATTCCTTAATAATTTTTTTTAGAGAATTATAGTGAAAAAATGTTTAGCATCACTAGTTCAAATTTAGGAAGGAGATAAATATAATCTCAATCAATTTCCCAATAATTATTTAGGATGAACAATTTGAATGAAATTACATATGAATATATTGTTGGAACCTTGATGAATGCTCAAACAAGTACATGGCAAGATATTATCTTTGAATTTTGTATGTTTGAAAGATAGGAATGTAATACTAGACTGGATCATTGGAGGGCTACAATTAATGCTTCTTGATATTTTAAAGGAACAAAGGATCACCTATTTACATAGAAAATATCCACTGATCATGAGGTGATTGAATACTCTGATTCAGTATTTTATGGTTATGTTGATAAAATAAGGTCCACTTTTGGTTATATTTATCTTCTATCCAAAGTGATAATATCATAGAAAAATGTATATTAATTTCATATAGATATTTTGATAATGGATTCTAAATTTTTAGCATGATTTTAAGCTAAAATTTAGGGTATTTGGTTGCGGAACATTATTTCAGGACATTGAATTGTTAAAAGTATCACCATTCCATTCCTCAAATCATTGATCATCTATATAACTTACATAGGAGTTGTGAGATGATCCATAGACTAGAGCGCATTCAGATCTGGAGGGTACTACAGTTTCAGCTGTATAAATAGGATGACCACAATAGAGGAGATTCTTCCCTATTTTCTTATTACTTATTTCCCATTTTTGAGATTCTTTTAATGAATTATATTGATTTTTCTACTTCTACCATGTGTAACAAAATAGTTCAATGGGATGAATCAAATATATTGAACTACATTTCATTTTTTATATTGTTATAATGAAATTTATCATAGTGGGATGATGTGTTCCAACTAGTGATCTCATTTGTATTACTCATGATCATATTTTCATTCTCCCTCAAATACCGATATAATAAGTGTTGAGTATCTTTCTCCTTGGTGACCAGAAGTGAAGTACTAAATGGAAAACATAGAGATAATAACTTCTCTTGGAGGAAGTTCATTATCTTGGGATATGTTAAAGATAATATATCCCCTAAGGGATTTATGAAGAAGATTATTTTTCTAATGGGAATTATACATTTCATTCATTTTCACACAACTTTAGTACCTCTATGATTAATTCCATGCATGGGTAGTGGAATTTTATTCAATAATATATGGTCTAGTTCTCCTAACTAAATCAACAATATAGTTTCCCTATCCATTTTTATTGTCTAGCCTGTTTCCACAAACATTATTCAATCACTCTAAATTTACAGAAAAAATCCACTCCCCACTATGTTTTTCCCATTTTCTTTTTTCTTTTCCCATGTTTTTTTGGTATGAAAAACTTATCCTTATGTATGGTTGACCCATCTTATCATAGTACTAGTGTATCCAGGTTTATAAATAATTAATTTGACATGAATATTAGGTCATTAACTAGTATCATATCAAATTAATCATTTATAACCCTACCTACACTAGTACTGGGTTAACAATGGTTGAAAAATAGATAATAAAAAGTATCACAACACAAAAAAATAAAAACACGCAAAAACATACAAGAAAACTATATCAAACCAACTAGGTTCTGATGTCGTGAAGTGAATGTAGAGATATTAAGTAATGTGTGGTGACATATCTAAAGATGAAAAAAATATAGTGGTAAACTATAAAATTTAATTTCTTAGGTAACTGGACGAGGTAAAATTGATATAAATGTCACTACCGTTTAATGAAATTAACCATAGTGGTACGAAAGTTGTGTGTAGAGGAATGAAATGCCTAACTATTGTTAAAAAAGTACACTCTAGATATATATCCCTTGAGAGATATTATCTCTAATATATCCCAATATGATGATACCTCCCCATGAAGAAGTTCTTACCATATCCTTTTCTAGTTAGTATTATAGCTATGATCACCAAGGAAAAAGATATTGTACCCTTCCCTTTTCATTACATGAAGTAGAGTGAAAATATGCTTATGAGGAAGAGAAAATGAGATCCCTAGATGGAACACATCATCCCTCTATGACCAATCTAACTGAAAGAACCTCAAAATGAAATTTTGTTGAATCTATGATATAGAAACCCCTAAACTATTAGTCACATGAGGTAGATGCAACAAAATAAATATAAGACTACAAAAAATGATTTTGAAAGTGTTTTCATTTATAAGCATCCACAAATAGTGTTGATAGAGGTGACATTTATCAGTACTAAAACAAGTGTTGATAAATGGTACCTTTGATAAACACTAAACAAAGGCGTTGATAAAAGGTACAATTTATCAGTTCTTTTTTAACGATGGTAATGGGTAGCCTTTATCAATGGTTTTATTTAGATCTGATAAAATTACACTTTGTCAATGTTTTAGTTTTAGTATTGATAAAGTTCCTTAATAAAATTAAATAATTAATAAAATAAAAATTAAAAATCAGTAAATTAAGAAATATTAAAAAATTTATCAATCAAATAATTATTGATAAAAACTAATTAATTTAATATAATATATATGAAGTATAAATACTAATAAATAATAAATATTAAATATATAGATATGTAAAATGAATACAATTAAATAATTAAACCAATAGAAACTAAGAATGAGTACGTTAAGAAAAATATTAAACATTTTATTACTAAAATAATTTTTGATAAGAATGAGTAATTTAATATACATATATATAGATTTTAAATACTAATAAATAATATATATTAAATATAGAAATGTCTGACTGTTTATAATATTTTCTAAAAAATGATTTATCTAATAAAATTTTACGTTATACATTTAACAACTCATCGATTTAGTGATGAATGGTTTATAATTATTAATTAATATGAATTAAAAATTCCAACTAATTGCACCGTGTAATGACCAAAATTGAATATTGTTTGATTTTTCAATTGAAAATATATCAAACATGTGTAATATTTTTTTAACGTAACAAAAAATAATTAATATATTTTTAAATACAACAAAAACACATAAATATTTACACAATTAATGAGCTCTTATATAAAAACACATACACCTATAATTTATGTAATTTATTTATATTTTAGTATTAGTTTTTGAATTTTATTATAATGTGGTAAATTTTATATAATATGTCTTTAATTGATAAGTTCCCTTTATTCCTTTTCAATTTTATTAAATTTAGTTATTGATTAATTTTAAAAACAATTTATTATTTTATTAGGAATTTAATAATTTTAATTTTTTTATTTATATTTATTTATTTACTATGCTTTAATATTTTCAATATGTATTAATATTTATTTAAGAATATGTCTATATTTTTCAATTATATATATTTAATTAATAAAAAATATCCATTTTTTTAATATTTTTAATGTGTACTCATTTTTAACTATTCATTTTTACTCATTTTTAACATGCATGCATTTAAGATTATAAATTAATTATTAAGGTTAAAACTCTATTTACAAATATGTATAAATAAATATACTTATATGTATATATTTAAAATATTTATAAATTTATAAATTTATAATTATAAACAAATAAAAGTAATTTTTCAAATATGAATTTATATCATTATAAATAAATAATTATACATATTTAAATAATTATAAAATTAAAATGAATTTATTTAAATTATGAATATATTTACTATATATATATATAATGACATAAATATATATATAATGACATAAATATAAATATAAAAATATACACTATTTTTTATAAAGTATTTATATATTTATATATTTAAATAATTATAAAACTATAATACATATATTTAATTAATTATAAAATTATAATAAATATATAAAATTAATAATTATATTTACCCTATTTATATTTATATTTAAATATTTTTATTATATATATAATTATATAAATATATATACCGGTATAAATATATTTACAATTACAAAATTATAATAAATAACTTTAAATAATGAATATATTAACAATATTTATCTCTAAATATATTTATTAAATATTTATATAATTAATTTAATATGTATAATTTCATTAATATATTTATAATTATAAATAAATAAATATAAATATACTTAAAATATATTTATAAATGTATAATTACTGTATTTATAAAATTATATGTCTATAATTATATATAACAAAATATAGGGTTTAAAAAAAGCATTTATATAATTATAAATAAATAAATATATATTTAAATAATTATAAAATTATAATAAATAATTATATAAATATATTTATAATTTTTTACATATAATTTTAATTATAAATCCCATATAAGTTCCAAAATTTTAGTATTGATAGAGATTCTTTTTTCAGGACTTATTAATTTAGCATTGATAAAAGGTATAATTATCAGCGCTTTTTTCAAATTATAGATGAAAGTGTCTCTATTCTATTTAATAACCTTAACCACAACCGAATCAATCCCGATTTCTCAAGAAATCCATGGAATCCATCTCCTGCCAGTGCTCCTCCTCGATGAATCCAAGCTCGAATTATGCCTCAAACGAATCCATGGCTAGAATCCAAGGCTCGAATGAATCAAGGTTCAAAGAATCCAATTCTTTGATGAATCTTGGATTTTACGTGTGATATCTCATTTTTAATCAGATGACTAAAATATTCAATCCAAGTTATGTTAAATTTTATCCACCTCCTCCCTCATTTTTCTTTATTGATGACATTTATTTTTATTTTTTTGTTCGTTATCTCTTGATATTCATCATTCATCAATACTTTAACTCCTAGAATAAATTAATAATATGGTGTTTCTAGAATTTTGGGTTTATATTTACCTTTTACGGGGTTTTATTTCTTCCTTGTAGTGTATTAAGAGTTCCACACAATGATTTCATCCATTCCAATTGGTGGATCTGTTCAATTTACTTTAAACATGGATCCATGAATGCTTGAATCTTTTAAATCCATGTTTTTAAGTGAAGTAAATTCTATTATATTTATCCATTATGGGGTTACGGATTTATAAATGTTTTTGTTATGTTTTCATTAACATGAAAGGAGCTTTTATTATGTTTAACTGCTTTGAACTTCCTTTAATGGAAATAAAACACAAAAACTGTTAGTTAAAATTCCACCCATAGTTTTTATTGAATAAATTGAAACAGATTTCATGTAATAATTTATTATTAATTATATTTAATTACCATTATGTTTTGATCAATAATTTCTAGGAATTTTACCTTGTTTGTCTATTTTTCAAGATGCTTTATACTTTCGCAAAGAACATGGAAGTATTGTATCCTTTCATTGTTTTAAATGTCTTGGATGGGTTTCAAATGGAATGTTTGATGTCTTTTATCATATTTTCTATGGTATTATTCTATGTTTTATATGTTTTCCCCATTTAGATTAATTTGTTTTGTTATATACACCCTTCAGGTTAAGACTCTTGTTGACTCATATGTGAATTTTTTTTTACTGTAATATGGATTGATCATAGTTCATTAATATCATTATACTATTTATGATATTAGGAAGTGGTTGTTCATTAAAGGGTGATCAAAGGGGTGTGTGAGTTTATGTTTGTTAGACAGTTTTAATAATTATTTTAATTTTATTGATATGTGTTATATTATATTGTTCTCCTCCACTTACATATCATGAGAAACCTTGAGTATCTGAACGATCTTGGGATGAATATTTCACTAGTGCATGGTAACGTGTTGCAATAAATAGACCATTTTAATGGTTTTATCCAGATTTATCTATTAATCAGTTCTTCTATAATCTTTGACATATATTTAATATAACAGATCAACAGGGTTCTTACATGATTTTATAAAAACAATTATTATAGTTCCATTTTATAATAATCGTCTCATATATCTTGTCTAAAATTAATATGTTTAGACTTTACATTATACATGAAACTATAATATTTTGAAACTGTTACTTTCCTTCCATAATTAATGGAAATAAGAGTAATTGGAATATTACATAAGTTAAATTCCATTAATATACTTATGAGTCATTTTTTTATTCTACAAGTTGTTAATGTATTAAATTCTAACACTAATATAAAATGAGAAATGCCTCTTTATTTCCCACACCATAAATGAGAAATCCTTAATTAGTAACTATCCATCAAATTTGGGATTTATAATCTCTTATGATGGTATTTGAACTTGAATTAGGGCATACTTAATGTAGTCAGGTAATCATTATAAAATAAACTCAAATTATATAGCCTTCTTTAAAAATAATGAAATTCCCATTATACATTTCCAATTGTCTAGACTAGAATTAATAGAATATCAATGCCTTTAACAAACAAAAAATGTGATATTTAGATTATTATATTATACCACATACATTAAAGATCAAATTGCACTAGAATATTTTTGTTGCAATACGACATGTTTGTATTAATAAACAGATAATGCTAGAGTCAAATGGAATATTTGTATCTTTGAAAACAATAAGATCAAATACATTCAACATATTCACAATACAATCAGACTGACATAAATAATAATCCCCTAGTATGTATTATTACTTTAATAATTAGTATAATATCTATTATTTTAATTTTATTCATTTCAATCATGGAGGACAAAAATTTATTCATCTAATCAACATTGGTAATGTGATCTTTAAAAATTAATATGTCATTGACATAGATAAACAAAATAACATATTATTATATCATAAAAAATAAACAAGAACACTTATCAAAATCAATATGTAAAAATTCATTTGATAATATAATAGAATCATACTTCACATATTGTTTGGGTGATTCTATAAGACCATAATTATATTTAACTAATTTACAAAATTTATTTTAAATATATTATAAAGAATACCATCATATTATTCCATGTGAATTTATTTATTTATTGTTCCATTTAAAAAAAGTTTTGACATCCTTTAAACACACACACAAATAATTTATCAAATTTAAAGGCAAATAATATCATTATTTTCATAATTTTAACTAAATGAGTATACTTATCAAAATAACCAATCCATTCCATTTTAAAACCTTTGATTACTAATATATCTTTAAAATCTTGAATATTATCATTGGAGTCAAAATTTTTCTAAATACACATTTACATGCAATATGATTTCAATATTGTAGGAATTTATAAAGATACATGTATTATTTCTCTTAATAGAATCTATTTCATCATCAAATGATTATTTCTTGAATGAAACATATTTTAATGAAAATTAATCTTTATATAAATTGATATCATCATATATGGTTAGTACCATAGGATATTTTGGATAATATTATAATTTTGATCTCTATCAATAAGGAAAATTAATGATTTGAAATATCTGAATTCATGATATTGATGTTTCTTCTTTCTACGTATGGTACTCCTTTTAGGTTCAACTCAAGGTTAATATTTATTCTTTTTAATTATATATTAACTAGATGAAGCCTCATATCTATGTGTATGGGGAAAAATTTTGTTTTAACTATTCTTATAAAATTTATTCACAAAAAAGTATAGAACTCTAGATTAAAAATGACATCATATTTTACGTGAATTATTCTATATGATTTTTTATTATTTTCCGTAGTAAAAAAACTTATTTAATTTTTCTAGTTTTATTTATAGTTCTTTAAGGAATATAATATCTAAACATTCTAAGGACACCCATTATTTATGATAATAATGGTTTTGGTTCATCCTCATAATGTTCATATCCTGACCAATTATTATTGCATTTTGATACTTGAGAATCATCCTCCATATCTTCTATGTTGGTTGAAATAATCTGAATAGTAGTCATCCAAAATTATTACTATTACTCGGTATGGGATGAATAATTCATAGAGTTGTTCAAGAAACATAGGTATATGTCCACAAGTAATGGTGGATGAGTCTCAATGAAAAAAATTCAATAATAATTGTTCAGGAGATGAAGATGATGAGGATGACAGTTGTCTATGACTTTCAGCTTTGTATGAATTTAGAGTATAAAACCTACCATATTTGAGTAATTATATTATTAAATTCAGTTACCCTTTTATATTAAAGAATATTATTTTTTTGAAACAATCAACTATTTTGTTCCCCGTATTATAATTATCGAATAACATTCACCTTTAGTAATGAATATTTTATGTGCATTTATTTATTTATTATAACAAAATGAATATTTTATGAACTTAATAGAATGGATATGAATAAAAAATGGATGCATTATAAAAGTTTGAAAATATTGTTGTAACTCAAGAAAAATTAGTCTGTAAGAGTGTGAAAAATAGTTTATTTGTCACAGAATAAATCAGAACTATAAATGATGGACAAAACATGGGGGAAAAATGAACACGCACATCGATTGGGATGATACCGTGGTTTATAGATCGATTTATATAAATACCAGTATAAATGATGACAGATATCACATTTATGAAATGAAAATGGAAATTGTATATGAAATTATTTATTTTTTAAAGTTACTTTGGATGTTAAATATATATGATAAAAGACTATTATACATCACTTTTACTAAATACACAACATTTTCATCCATTGATGTTATGTATTTTTAAAGTTGGTCATGGATGGAGCAACAACGTCTTTACAAAACTACATGGTCTTATTAATGATATGCTTCAAAAAAATGAACTTCCTTGTCAAACATATGATGCTAAAAAAATTCAATGTTAAATGCGCATGATCTCTAAAAAATACATGCTTTTCCAAATGATTTCATATTGTTTTTGAAAAGGCCAATAATCACTCATCAAATTCCCTTACTGTGGCACAAATCAATACAAGAAACAATGAATCAAGTATATTTAAAATTTTATAGTACTTTCCTTTGATTACATGGTTTATAAGACTATATGGATGTCAGGAAACCACAACAAAATTTACATGGAATGAACACACAATCATTAAATATGGTAACCTACATCTTCTAGTATAATCTCTCTAATAAAAGCATGTTGATTACGAGTATCCTGAATTTGGAAATGAGCCAATAAAATTTTTTCTTACAAAATTTATAGAAGGAATATATCCTTTTGGTGTAGAGAGTAGTACTCACAATACACGGCCCTTAATATTGGTAAATTATAAATTTCCTCCATGGTTATGCATGAAGTGAAAATAATTTATATTTTCTGCTCTTATATCTAGACCAAAGAAACCAAATAATGATATTTATTTCTATTTGGATCTATTGATCATTAATCTTTAATTGATGTATGATACATGTGTTATAATGTATGATTTTCATAGAAGTGAAGATTTCACATTGAATTCCATGTTCTATGGGATGATAAATGACTTTCCTAGTTAAGGAAATTTTTGAGGCTATAGAATTAATGGAATGATGGGGTGTCCCATTTGTGAAGAATGTACAAACTATGTTATAATGAATCATTCCTCGAAGGGTGTGTTTTTAAGGATTTAGAAATTTTTACCTCGATGACATAAATAACGATCCTAGATGACAACATTCAATGGTAATGTTGAACAAGGTACAAAAATATATCTGCTAATGGGTGATCAACTATTCAATAAATTAAAATATATTGAATCTATTTTCAGTAAACCATTTTCAAAAAAATTATGAAATTAGGATGGAAGAAGTGATAAATTTTCTTTGAATTATCATATTATATTTGTTTATACAACATAAATTTTCTTGAAGTCATGAATGTAGAAAAACATTTATTTGATAGTGTTATGGGAACATTATGAAATTTTATTGGAAAAAAATATGGAATCAAGGATATGTTTGATATGTTTTAAATAGGGAAAAGGAAAGAGATGGCATCCTTCAAGGGTAAATGGTGGATTTTTCTTCTTCCGACAGCTTACACTCTATCCAGATGGGAAAAATTGTAAAATTTCCTATTCCATAATAGTTTAAAAGATAGAGTGGGGTATTTATAAAATATAAAAAATCAAAAGGCCCAAAAGCGAGTCAGACTCACTCCTACCAAATTTTATTAAAAAAGTAAATGCAAAGACAGAACATGAAAAGGGAGGTTCACAAAGCCTAGTGAAAGACTCGCCACACGCATCAGCCTCAACAAAGGGCACACAACAATCAATAGACAAAAAAGACCATTCTGAGCCGGACTCCACAATAGCCTTCTTTGATAACGCATCTGCAACCAGATTAGACTCTCTATAAGCATGTGTTATATCAAGAATAACATCATCTAGGATTTGTAGACACCCAATCCAGTGGGGTAACATCCTCCATGGTACATTCCGTGATTGTCTTCGAAGAATATCAACTGCCACCATTGAGTCCGACTCCATCCCCAAAAAACGCCAACCAAATGAAACTACATATCTGATAGCTTTAATCATGCCCCATAGCTCAGCCTCAATGGAAGAGCCTTGCCCAATGTAGTGATAAAAAACCCTTTAACAAAGCCCCGATATGTACAGAAAATGCCACCACAGCCAGATGGTCCAGGTGCACCTGAGGCCGCCCCATCAACATTGACCTTCAGCCAAGAAGGGATTGGAGGAATCCATCTTATTGATTTCATTACCAATGGTTTCTTTGTCCTGACTGCAACTCCAAAATTCCCCAAAATAACGAGATAATTGAAGTCATTGTTCATACAACAAACCTGTACCCTGGAGGTTATAAAGGCTGCCCTGTGAATCTCTCTAACTCCTGACCAGAAGAGAGGCTTTCTACCCTCAAAGACCTGGGCATTGCGGGCCCTCTAGATAAAACTGATGGTTGCTGCAATAGCAACCAGGAGGATGTTCATGATCTGTTCACTGCAACATATAGCAACAGCTGAGGAGAACAGTCTCACCAGTGAGTCCTTCTCCAAATAGCACCCCACCATGTCCTGGATGTATTTCCAGAGCCTACAAGTGAGAGTGCAATGCAGAAAAATGTGATCAATGGATTCCACATCAGCAAGACAGATTGGGCAGGACGGGGCGAGCTGAATTCCAGTCCGTTGAAGGAGGCATTGCACTGGGATTCTTCTCTTCCATATACTCCATAAGAGCAAGAACTCAGCAGGGGAAATGAAGAAAGTCCGGAAGGAAGCAAGCCACCGAGGAGCTTGACAATGTCCATTTCACCTCATTTGATAGGCTGCCCGAGCAGTAAGAGTACCATCCAAACTTGGGGTCCATACAAGGGTATCCTTCTCCATGAATCTATACCTGTGAATTTCAGTTAAAATATGAGAGGGAATGAACTCCCATATGCATGATCTCTCATCCTGTAGTGAGACAATCGATCACTGCATCCAATCTTGTGGGATGACAACATCCTATTTAATCGGTCTGGACAACCAAAGAGTTTTCCATGCATTTAAAGTGGACTCCCTGCAAACGAGCAACATTGAGCAGGATATAATCCCATTGAAAGCAGATTTCGATGCAGGCCATATAGAAGAGGCAAGGTAATGGGAATAACCATCCCAAAGCCTTGTTGTGATCCAGGCTGAAATGAATTCCATAGAACTGTCCTTAGAGGTGATAAGTCTCCAGGTGAATTTACTGAGTCAAGCTTCATTAAAAAGGCTCAAGTATTTAATTCCAAGTCCCCCCCATCTCAGCTGATTTAATGCTGTCATTCCATGCCACAACAACCAGCTTCCTTTTATAAATAAACCGGTCCATATAAAGTTTCTGATAAGCCTCTGGAGTTCCTTGATAAGGCTCTTTGGCCACCTATAAATGGAAAACACATAAACAAACATTGAGGTAATCACTGAGTTGACAAGACAAATTCTTCCAGCTTGAGACATAGATTTCCCTTTCCAAATTGCCATCTGAGCGATAATACGGGAAAAGGTGGACTCAAGAGGGAACCTTTTCACACATCCCCAAAAAAGAGGAACACCAAGATAATTAAAGGGAAAAGTGCCCTTTTTAACCCCAAGGGATCTTGTGATTTTTTGTTTCCTTCTGATCGGTATTCCTCCCCAAAAACCAGAAAAGATTTCTGAAAACTAATGGTCTGCCCTGCCAAATCCTGATAGTGCTTGAAGATATTCTTGATTGAAGACACCGTCCTTGTGTCAGCGTTGCCAAATAAAAGGATATCATCAGCATTGAACGGGTGAGTAGGGGCAAAAATATCCCTAACAACTTTAATCAGATTTTACAGGCTAGCTCGCACAAAGCTATTAAGGAATAAGCTCAGATAATCATCAGAAAGTGCAAACAGAAGGCCAAAGATAGGATCCCCTTGTCGAAAGCCTCTGGAGCACTGAAAAAAACCTCTTGGCGAGCCATTCACCAGAATCGAGAGCCTAGAAATTTTAAGAATGGAGTGAATCAGATTGATCAGCCTTGTAGAAAAACTATGCATCCTAAGAATAGATAGAAGGAAGCTCCATTTCATTGTATCAAAGGCCTTAGAGATATCAATTTTCACCGCAATACTACCTTTTTTCACCTTCCTTCTTAGTGCATTAATGCATTCATATGCAGTAAAGATGCACGATTGAATGCTCCTTCCTGGGAAAAAACCAAATTGGTTCAGGGTGATGAGATCCTTGACCACATTGCCCATTCCCATGGAAAAAATCTTGCTGATGATTTTAGGGAGTATTTCCAATAGAAACTAGTTTGAAGTCTTTAATATCCATTGCATTTTCCTTCTTGGGTAACATACATTAACTAGACAGTCTGTCTTTTTCAAAGAAATATGCAGTAAAGTTAGACCTAATGAATTTTACAATCTTGAAGAAAAAGGGTTTAGTTATATTATGTGAATTAGATATGTTCCTACCACTATAATTCTTTGATATAATGGTCCTCCTGAAGTTTTAATTGGTTATATAGGTTCAACTATGTGGTCTTATCCATTACAAATTGATATACCCCATTGAACGGTACATGAATATTTTGAAAATGTATGTGAAGAATCGAACTCAAACAGAAGGTTATATTGGAAAAAATATACTATTTTATATGTTGTTAAATTTTATAATGATTACCTATAAAATGTTGATATCATCAGTCTCCTAAAGTCTCATCACAATATATGCCTCATGGGTAAAGGGATTTATTGAAGAGATGTTGTTAAAATTATATTTACAAAGCCAAAGAAAATTTACCTTTATATAATAATGAAGATGTTGATCTATAAGTTGAATCCCATAAAATAATTCTTAGATATTATAATCCATTAAGGGATGAATTATGGATATCAAATACCCATAATAAATTGTTTATAGGATTGTTTCGAGATCAAATTTATAACTAGTAATCTGGAAATACCAACTCAATTATTGAATGACTTTGATGGCGATCTAGGGGAATAAATGAAAATGTTATATCCTACACTGGTTTTTTAATCAGTGGTTATATGTTCTATATAAAAGAAAATTATGATTGTATTATGATGAAAAATAGCAGATTTATGCATGTGGAGGATGTGATGGACATTTTTTTTTGAAGGATAGAAATCCATTTTGTGAAAATATATCATATTTTGGCATTATCAAGAACACATATGAGTTGGATTATAAAAAATTTCATGTGATTATTTTCCATTGAAAATGGGTTGATAATACGAGTGTAGTGAAATTTGATGAAATAGGCCTTGTGAAGGTGAATATTAGTGTATTAGGGGGACACAGAAAGTCTTTCATATTTTAATCACAATCAGTGTAAGTATTTTATGTCTCATATATATCAAATAGGAATTGGTTGATTTCTATGCTGTAAATTAAAACAACTATTAGTTCAAATGAAAATTCAATCAAGGATTACCCCTTCATTGGAAGATCACAATCTGTTCATGTTGGCCCCAAAATAGATAATGTCTTGTAAGTTATAGGGGGACATAAATAGGGGGTTTGTATCAATATAGTGGATTCAAATCCCAAAAATCATTAAAAATGAATATATTTAAATGAGAAGGTAAAGGCTTTTTAATGTACTATGTTTTTCCACATAATATTATATGTTCTCTAATACATTAAAATAATATAAATTAAATTTTTGACTAGTCATTCAGAAAATTTCTGGTACACATGATGTTGTTACAAATCCTAGGGAAGAATAAACAATAATTAAGGAAACCCTTTGGGAAGATGTAAAAGTAATGTTATGATATATTATTTATATTTTACTAAAAAATTATATAATGAAATATTTATTTAAATTTCATTATTAATTACTGAGTTCTTTTTTGAATATTTTTGTTGATATTTTGTGCCTTTCTACACAAAAAAGTCCACAGACTTCTTCTCCATAAAAACATTTTTACCCCATGTAGTGTTGGAATTTATCACATTCCTTTAAGTTCCCTCCACTGCCTTTGTAGAAAGAGGAATGGTGTTGCCTCTGATCAATCACATAAGAAATCTTAATGTTTTATAAGTAAAATCATTGTTAATGGAATAAATATATTATTTCATATTTAAGGATTATTTATTTCTTTTATTATTACTCACATAAGAATGGTTTTCTTATATAGGTGGATTCTTTTGTTCAATGTGGGGTGGCTTATTTTATTCTTATCTTCCTCGTGAGAGATTAGAAATCATGCCTAAAACTGAGATAATGACAATAAGGAAGTGGGATAGGAATGTATACCACAATCATGAGGTGGTGAATTCCTACTACCTATTTAATTATTATTTTCATCATTTTATTTACTATTGGTATGTTAATTTACATATCATTTTTATCTATTACTAATTTTGTTTTTTCCACAGATCATTTGGAAAGACATATTGTGTTTTCAACTATCCAAAACAAGCCACAAAATAGATAATTTTTTCATTTATTCCAATGTTACCATGAATTCCATTGTATTTATTTTTCAAACATCCAAAATTTCATATTAAGTTGATGTTATTATCTGAAAAACAATTTCTCCTCACTAAAAGAAAAGGAGTATAGGAAACATAGATGATCGTTATATCCTGAGACATCACTATAATGAGAACTGTTTTTTTGGCTAAGAACATCGACTCAATATAAATTGTTTTAAGAAACAAATAAATGAAATAAAATCCAGTTAATGTTATATATGTTATTTGGGATGTGAAGGAATTAGCCTCACCTCAATCTGATACATAGTTTGACCAATATTACTCCAAGTACAACGTTTTATTTTAAATTAATATTAATTTTAGTAAATAATAAAATTGAATTAATCAAAACCAAGATAAAGGATTCATAATGAATTTATAATTTATTAAAATGATCCATAATTCATTTGTGACCTATAGGATTATACCGAACGTCAATCTGATACATGATGTGCTCAGTTTGTCTCAAACTGTATGTTTTCAGTTTAAAATTGAAATTTTAGTTTAAAAAGTGTCACTCTATAAAAACAAGGAAAACATGCTTAGGTTGCCTTGATAAATTTTGAAAACAATGAATAACTCATTTTGACATGTAGGAATCAGTCTCACATAAAATTGACACATGATGTGACTAGTATAACATAGAGTGTGTGTTTCTAGTTTAAAATGACATTTTAGTAAAAAATAAAAGTGACAAACTCAAAACCAACCAAACACATGTCTATTGATTTGATAATTTACTAAAATTATCCATAAGTACATTGGGATATTTAGGAATCAACCACACCATAATCTGATGCATAGTGTGACCGATACGATTCCAGGTGAATATTTTTATTTAAAATTTCCATTAATTTTAACAAAATAAAGTCAATTTACATACTCAAAACCGAGAAAACACATTTAGATTGTTTTGATAAATTAAGAAAATGATACATAATTAATTTTTTGTGTGTATGAATCAGTCTAACTACAATCTAATATACGATGTGGATAATCCGAGTCAAAGTGTATGTTATCAGATTGAAAATGAGATTTTAGTTCAAAAAGTGTCACTCACTAAAAACCATGAAAACAAACTCAGATTTTCTAGAAAATTTAGTAAAAATTTTCATTATTTATTTTTAACAAGTAAGAATCATTCTAGTGTCAAACCGATACATGATGTGACCAGTATGACTGAAATTTTGTGTTTCCATATTAAAATGACATTTTTTTGAAAACAAATGTGGTGTACTGAAATCCAATAATGTGCATTATTATTGTTTATATACTTTAGGAACATTATCCAAATGTCATGTGGGACATGTATGAATCATATTTATCTCAATCTGATGCAGGGTGTGACCAATATGACCCCAAGTGCTTATTTTTATTTAAAAATGAAATTAATATTAGTAAAAAAGAAAACTAGAATATTCAAAACCAAGAAGACATATTTTTGTTATTTTCATGATATATTATAATGATCTATATATAATTTTTGATGTTTAGGAATTATATTTACCTTAATCTGGTACATGATGTACCCGACAAGACTCAAAGTATCTGCTCTCAGTTTCAAATTGACATTTTATTTCAAGAAGTGTCAGTCACTAAAAATTGAGAATACAAGTTTGTATTATCTTTATAATTTTGATGAACGTTTCATAATTTATTTTCAACATATAGGAATTATGATCCTGTGAAACTGACACACAGTGAGACTGTTATGACTCAAAGTTCATATTTATAGTTTAAAATGAAAATTTATTAAAAAAATACAAGTTATGTACTCAAAAACCAAGAAAACTAGTTTAGATTGTTTTTATAATTTATAAAACTATCTATATGTAATTTGTGACATTTAGGAATCATGTTCACCTCAATATGATGCATGGTATGACCGGTATGACTCCAAGTGCATCTTCTTATATAAAATTGACATTCATTTTAGTATAATAGAAAATTCACATACTCTAAACTACGAAAAAATATTTGGATTATTTTTATACATTAGAAAAAAAACATAATTCATTTTTTATGTTTAGAAATCAGTCTCACCTCAATTAAATACACTTTGTTCCTGGTATGACTCCATGTGTTTGTTATCAGTTTCAAATTGACTTTTTAGTTCAAAATGTGTCACCCATTGAAACCCAATGAAATGTGCTCGGACTATTTTTATAATTTAATAAAATGATTCATAATTCATTTTAGATGTGTAGGAATTAGTATCACATAAAACCAACATATGATGTGACTAGCATGAATCATAATATGTGCTTCTAGTTTAATATGACGTTTTATTAGAAAATAATTCATATGTACTCAAAATTTAAAAAACAGATTAAGATTTTTCTAATACATTAGGAAAAATATCCAGAAGTCATTTAATACTTGTAGGAATCTACTACACCACAATATGAGGCAAGGTGTAACTGGTATGACTCGATGTGATTCTTTTCATGATATAAGTGTTAGTTTCGTTTAAAATAAGCATCACATCGCCAAAATTGAGAAAATGAGCCTACATTGTTTTCTCATCAATCAATATGATATTAATTAATTAATTTAGATATCATTTTCAGATTATAATTATTTTTTATTTTCATAGAGATAATGCATCAAGACAAACAAGAAATGGTGAGATATGAAAGATCAACCGCAACTCAATCTAGTACACAATGTTTCAAGTATGAGACAAAGTCTAGTTTAAAATAAAGATATTCTGTTTAATTTATTTATTTATATTAGTAGTAACATAATAATTTCTTTCGTAAATAGGTGCATTATTTTTTTGGGAATGAGTATTTTTGGTAATACAATGAATCAAGGCAGGGGAAAAGACAAAGGAACATTTGTGTTTTTGAATATATGTAATAATTTTTACTTACTCATGTGATTATATAAGAAAATGTTTAAAATTACCATATTATATATTTTTCACTTTTATTTGTGTTATACAATTTATATAATTTAAATTAATTACTGGTACATGATCTTGGAGATTTCATCTGTTGTTTCTGGTGCATTAGTGTTCTCCTTTATCAATTTGATTATATTCGCAAATAAAGGAGTCCTTTATAAGGGATATTAAATGTAGTAATAAAGGGGTCCTTTCTCAATGCTAAATCAATGATTTTATAAAAGGGGTCCTTTATCAGTGCTTTTCTTACAATGATAAGGGACTCGTGATTTTAATCATGCTATAGAAGTTAGTGATTATCTAGCGCTAATAAAGGTCAATTTTAGTGTGATTAAAGGATTGTATTGTAGTAGTTTAATTCATTAAAAACTACTCGGTATAGTGAAACAGGAAATAAGAAAAGGAGAAGAATATCTTTTGGTGTGATCGACCTCTTCCTCAAACTTAAAATCTATTGACCTCCTACTTTTAGTGTTCTATAGCCTCTGTTTCATCTCCTATGTCCTTTACATGCTAGATAGATGATCAATGTTTCCAGGAATGGAAAAGTGATTAAATATTTAATGGAGATAGATCATGTGAATCATGGGATATGGTGAATGGTCCTCTCTTATTATTCCCCATGGAATTCCCTCTTTATCTCTAGAATATTTTATCTTATGTTTCACACTAATATCTATACATTATATCTATATCATAGGAAACAAAATAGGAATTACCTCAATATCCTCAATGTGGCGAGGATGTCTTTGTACTTTTGTTCATCAAGTGACTCGATTGAAGCTCTAAACTGCAAGTTCCCACCTGATCATGGGACTTTTTCTTGTTAATGTGGTTAGTATGAATGATTCATTATCTCTATACAAAGTCCAATATGATCGAATTTTCTTATTGAATTCTTTGAGAAATTACGAGTGTACCATATTTCATATTTTATCATTTCCACATATTAGGTCACCTATAAACATAAATTTAATATTTGAATTTATCCTATCTCAAGATCACTTGAAATAACCTTATGAACCCTCAGTGTCATGTGTTATTACCTTTATACAAATATTCCAGACCTATACAGAGCATTAAATTACCCTTACGTGAGCCCTTTAGGATCAGTGATTCTATGCTTATGTAACTATAAAGGACCCTTATAAAATTCCATCAGCCTCAAAGATGTCACCCTTACATAAATAAGCCACAGAATTACCACTATGCATATACGAAAACCCTTTTACATATGCAATGACGCTAATACAACTTTCCCTTATTCACCCTTATGGGATGTAGATATTTTTTCTAGCTGCACACCACCATTTCAAAGGCAATTTAGCAACCTCAGATACCTCAACTTCAAACCTTATTGATACACATTCTGAATGTTTAGTAACTGTTTATTATATTTATGAGACTTGTAAATGGATGGTTGATGACCATGAATGATGTACAATGTTTTGGTGGTGTAGGTGGGAGTTGTGTCAAACTTGACACCTCCCACCATGCTAATTTAAGGATGACATAGGGAGCCTCATTAATTCTCCAATTCGAGCCAAGAGAGATTCATTATTTCATAAGAGCCTTGGGATCTCAATGTGAGAAAAAAGGGAGGCATGTGATGTGTATATTGTATAATTTTGTTTTTGTAATAAATTTTTGGTTCCCTCTTCCATTTATCTATCTTCATGGTTAGAGAACCATAAAATGTGGAATCAGGGAAATTTCTAGTGAAATGATGGCAAGCAGGGGAAATTTTCATGTGGCTGGAATATTTAAGTTTCTTGGAATCCTATTATGAAGACAACATCTAAATTTTCATGGATACCCAAACCCAATAGTGAAAAATCATTGAAAACAGAGCTAAAATAATATTCCTAGGATATGTAAAAATTCGTCAAACATCAAGTGATATAATTCCCCGTATTTAGAGAAGAACGTACTGTTATGTTGTCAATGGCATTTATAGCGAGTTTCCAGAAGTTACTCTATCATGCCACATCAGTGCGACATCATTTCCACGTCATCAAATTATCTTGAGCATTGACACTAATTTGGTCATATATTATTCAATCAGTGTCTGATTTCGATGATCTCGGAGTCGATTCCATCATTTTTTACCATTCCAGACACAAAGGTAACCTTCATTCTTCTAGATTCTACACAACAATTTATATAATTTAGATTCAATGGAGGTACCATCAATGAGAGGGATGATCATGCTGAATTATTTGAAATACTCCATTGGGATGGTTTTAACCGAATATATACATAATGTGAAAGATATCTTTGAATCCATTGAGAATAAGGGAGTCACATCCAACTCCACCAAGGAAAAAGAGTGGAGAAGATGAATAAAA
The DNA here is from genome assembly GCA_963277665.1 of Viscum album. Taxonomy (NCBI): domain Eukaryota; kingdom Viridiplantae; phylum Streptophyta; class Magnoliopsida; order Santalales; family Viscaceae; genus Viscum; species Viscum album. The sequence continues at coordinate 957,649,367 of OY728162.1, read as the reverse complement.
AAACAACTATTCAAATACACCAATGGATCAATCACAATGTTTACTACAATGTCTAACGATATACTAGAATGTATGAACTTTGGATGAAGTTGGAAAATACATTCCAGTCAAATACAACTTGTAAAAACATTCTCATTTTGAAATAGTTGGTGAATATTTGACCACTAAGTAGAAGCTCTATAGCTGAGATCACCATCTAGTTTCAAAGCCTGGTGAACCAATTGGTGTCTTAAAGAAAAAAATTGAATGAAGAAGATCAGGAGAACCACCTTCTCTATATCATCACTAATAGCTGGGATACACTTTTCAACTCACTCATCAAATTGGTACTCGGTTGAGAACTTCTCATGGAAATACTAAATGATTCATTGTTTAATTGGGGCTACTAATGGAAGGATGTGAGTTACAACTAGACACAAGATCTCAAACTAGATAAGTGAGGGAGACAAAAAGAGGTGGTGGAGGTGCAGAATGTAGAGGCTAAAGAAAAAGTAGGGGAAGGTCCGTAGATGGAAAGAGGCCAACATAAAAATGATACCAATGTGTCATTAAGGGAAACATGGAGATAAAATTAAAAAAATTTCTACATGAAAAGGGCCAAAGTTGGAACCAATAAAGATGAAATGGGGATGTGAATGCTAGAATCACCAAATATGTGGTTATTTTTCCAAATAAGAAGAAGAGACATGATTTTAGACATCATGTCAAGACACATAATGGGTGGTCAATACTGCATCATCGTAACACATCACTCTACACAGTGATTATTTATTGACTTATCATGCTGGTGACTTTGGTGCAGTCATGATGAGAAATACTAGTTCAGAGGATATTTTTAGAATGGGTGATATCCTAGTTAATAAGAAAATTGGATACACAATAACCCTAAAGGATGTTCTGCGAGTTTGAAGCCTTCTAATGAACATATTATCAGGTATTGCCTTTGATCGATAATGATATGACAACATCTTCATCAATAGAGCATGAAATATAACAAAAGGGGGAATAATTATCGCTCAATGACACATATGAGGTATGTTATACAAACTCAGGTTATGATATGTACATGTAGCCTCAACATGGTGGAAGGAGAGACACCAAACAATATGTGGAATATGAGATGTAGAGACCAAAGCTTGACGAAGATAGAAATTAAATTTCTTTTGAAGAATGCTTAATAAATAACACAAAACAGACACCCAAGGACCATAATAGTTTAGTGCCTTTGGAAACTCAAAACATAATCTTCTAGTCATGGTGAAAGATTTTAAATATCTCCCGTAATGTTCCTCCATATTTTTTTTCTTACCTAAAACCTTTCTTTAAATCCTAGGGAAAAGAAAACATATAAATGGTGATCTGAAATTCTCAGTAAGGTTAAACATGGAGAACATAATATAATCTCTAAACATTTGAACATAAGAACATGAACATAAAACATTAAAATCATGGGTAATGACATAAAGTTTAATTGTACATAAGGCATAGATCATAAAGGAACTTTAATCATGATAAAATAGCATGGAAGCAGAACATGCAATTGTGGAATACCATTAAGCACATGATATGATTTCCATAGTAGCCAAGACATTTCATCCAAGACCATCATTGTGGACAAAGTCCCTTATTGAATCGAGTTCACTCCTCATTCCAGTCCTGTATCACTGAACCAAATTAAATTTCCGGTCTAGGAATGTATATCTCATGAGATATAAATCTTTACCCAATGAATTGGAGGGAGATATAGGTCCAAACCATCTCATAATGAAATCATTCTTACTTGTTCCACAAAATAGACATAAATCATTCATCATAACCCAAAGAATAAAATGGGTTTCATAAACATCATCCCATCATAACATAATCCATATAAAACAAATGGATATAATTTCATCATAAGAATAATAAAACCATGTAAATAATAGAGACATTATACTTGAAACATAATCATACATAATAATGTTATATTTGATGGAAAATAGTTTTGACATAACACTTGAAACGAATTCTTGATGAAAATATCATTTCTTCTTCAAAATAACTTTCTTTTAAAAAAATGCCATTCAATTTTAAAAGAAAAGTATTTTGTTTAAAATAATCATGAAATCTTGTAGAGTATGCTTCATGAAAATTAGGTTTTATGAGACCCTAAAACTCCGTTCATGTCGTATAAGTTAAAAACAGCATTCTCCTCATACTTTTACCGGAAAAGTCAAAAAGTTCGTCGTATGGTAAAAAAAAGAAAGATTCCTTCTATAACACAATGTAAAAGTAAAGGAGGGGTAAAAATGACTTTAAAAATACATGGAAGAATATTAAACACTTTATGAAAAAAAATTATGGAAATGGATTAAAAATATAACCTTAGTAAATACTTGTGTATAAGAAATCTCGGATAAAAACGAGATTTGAAAAATTATCCCCTAACTTATGTCCCATTTCATCCGTAAGTGTCCAAGAATCTTGTATATTAGGTTTAAATATATTATTAACTTGTAAAATAACCATAATAATATTTATGATATCATATATGATTCACTTAGGACTTTATATTACCCGTTCTTTTCTAAGATCCATGTTAAAGCAACGTTTTGGGTAAAATCGTTTCAATTATCGTACGTGTTTCGACATGTTGTTCTTGATATTATTACTTATATACTGATTTATTTAATTCCATAATGTGAAACATGATTTATATATAATATATATTCATCATATAAATATATATGATATATTGATAAATGGAATGAAATACATTGTTCATTGAGACGGTAGGTCGTACGTACGCATGAACACTATTTTTGTTTCCTTATTGAATAGAATGGAATTAAGTAAATGAAACATATATGTACATAAATCTAGTATCATTATTTTGTAATATATTTCATTATTATTTATTATATATAATTTATAATCATACTTTAATGGTTAATTATGGAAAATGAATCTCTTCGTGTTCGTGGAGACGATAGTTCGTACGTACGCACGAGTGACAATATCATTATTTTGATATGAAAATAGTATATAACTGGATGGTATATCATATATAAATAATCCTTATAATGTTATATTTATTATTTCTATCATTTATACTCATTATTATACCCATCCAGATAATGAAAGTTTTGAATAACAAACTACACCACGACGTGGAGATGGTAAACCGTACGTACACACGTGTGGTGACTTTTTTCATTCATATGGTGGATAAAATAACTAATATGGTTGAAAATTTTTTATAATAACATCACAATATATATAAGATATTGAATATATTATTTTATAATGGAAACAACAAAGAAGGAAGAAGTGGAAGAAGAAAGGAACTTGAAATAGGTGGTGAGATATTTACCTATTCTTCGAGTTCTTCCTTTTCATTGGAGAAAAATGGCTCCATAGGATTACTTTATGACTAAAGGATTACCTCTAGGATAAAAGGGGAACAGTTTAGAGGGTATTTAGGAAGGGTTTTTCCGAGAAAAATGGCTTTGGAGGTGTGAATTAGGGACAAGGAGGAGTGCCATTTTATAAGAGGGGTGAGGGGCGCCTTAGGAAAAACTTAAAAATATTATTTTATAATAAATTCATATTCAGTTTATAATGGACCCAAAGTGACTTATATTGAGGCAATAGTGGGGTGGGTCAAAATACTATCAACCAATAGGTTTTAGTCAAGTTTAGGTTACCATTTTAACCTTATCATTTATATTTAACTCTAAGTTAAATAATTTAACTTTTACCATGTCTTCTGGTATTCTTACACTATATGGTTAATAAACGTACTATAAACTGCCAATCAAACCCCACTTGGTTCATTAATTCCATATATATTATTATATAAGTATTTTGGATGAACCTTATATTTTTAGGACCATTATATCAATTAATAATATAATATTTGTTTTAAAAACTCTTTTATGTCAATTTTGACACTATTTGGTATTCTGTTTTTTTATAAATTCATAAAAGCATTATTGCTTAAACAAAAATAAATATAACCAACTATAATATGATATAGTAACTATAAAACAAGTTTAATTCATAAAAAGTCTCAAATTACATTTATTTGGGTATTTATAATATCAATTATGTTAATATTTCATTAATAAGGTAATTGATGCATCATCATTGTGTAAAAAATAAATAAAATTATTTAATGTCTAAAAAATATAAATAAAACTCCATTATGTATTATATCTTTTTATCTTTATAATGAATATTTATAGTCTAATTTATCTTATGTATAACACTATATTAAAAATGTTTTAGTTATTAAACTTTGATTTTAACTATTTCAACTCTTCTTTAAATAAAATAATAATAAATGTCCTAATCTAATCCATGTGGACCTAAAGGGTAATATTTTATTTTTAATATTTTTTTGGTTGAATTAAACTTATCCAATAGAATTAGGACATGTGTTATGGTAATAATAATATCATTTTTACCCTTAATTAGCCAATTTACTTTTAACAGTGTTAAATAAAAGCAAGAAGTTACTATTCACAAAAAAATATTTTTATCTTATTGAACCGCATTTTAATTATTGATATAAACCGTGTCTCTCGAATTTTTGAAATTCCACTCATAGAAGTTGTAAAATTATGTTTTATGTAAATTTGCAAATTCTCTTAGGAGGTGGGCAATATACAGTAAAAAGTTCAATAAACTTTTTATATATCTAAAATTATTATAAACTGGCTCCAATGAATTAAATTGAACTTATATAGGTATTATGTATCTATTTTGACTTAAAATAAATTTATATAAAATAAATAATTATTTAAATGAAAATGCAGTTTTAACCAATAACTCAGTGTTTTCACTATTAACCAAAAATTGAATGTTTTTTGAAAAATACCAAAATTTACCCCAGGCTAATTTAGATATTCCAAATCCAAAAATGAAGTCCATTTTGAATGATAAAATTTATAAAATTTCAAAAAGTGGGAATTACTATTCATAAATGATAGTTTATATAATATTTTAATAACATATCTTTGTTTAGTGAAACTCAGCATTGCTTAGAACGCATGATATCGAGGAAGGTTTATCTTGCATGTAACTCAAGACAAGAATAGTGTTGTGTATACTACAAGCTAATACAGTGTTGCGTATAGTGCATGATAATCTTGGTGTAGCGTACAACACAAGATATCAAAGAAATTAATACCATTTTTTCCTAAAATCTCGGGGTGTTATATACTACCACCCTTAAAATGAATTTCTCCCTTGAAATTCGTCAGGGTTATAAATGGTTTACTACTTGAAAGTTTCATTCATAGAAACTCACATCATAAAAAGGAATACTAAAACATCATTTTAAGAACTAATGTATGAAATGTAATGGTTACCCAAATTAACTCATCATTGGGTTACCACTTTGAAGAACATAGGTGAAAATATGGATATGGAACAGAAATCTAGCAATCATGTTCTGATGGAGAATGGTAGAGAACATGGCTATGAAAAAAACCAACAATCAAAAAGCCATAATTTTTTGATGATCTAAGGTACCATCTAGGATAACATTTCTGGTTTTTATGATCATTTCCCTAAAGATAAAAAAATTATAATTAGAAGAAATACTTAATTGATATTGGTACAATCTCACCGTTGGTATTTCCTTGAACAATTTTCACTTCATATCTTAAAGAAATGATGTTGAATTTTTCATTGATGAAGTTTTATCAGATCATGCGATAGAATGATAGGTCATTCCATATATCTCAAACAAAAATTTAACAAAAGTTATTAAATATACATAAGTCCATCTATGGTGAGATTAATCGTATATGGTTCCTAAAATGGACTTATAATTCATATATGAAACCACGTAAAAAGTTAAAACTAATATATAATACCAGGGACTTCCTGTAGGCTAGTAGTAGGTGATAAAGGCCTATCACACTTCGGTTGTGGGTTCGATTCTTGCATCCTTGTCTGACGTGACGGTTTGTCGTCCATCCTGCAGGTTGTCCTTTTTCTAAAACATCACCATTATAACATTCCAGAAATAATATCTAAAAAATGGTTCTACCCTTAAAAAATACTATCTGATGTACAACATAATCCATTTCAATATTTAGGCTTATCCAAAATACTTCTGTCTATGCTTATAGTATAAATAAAACGATTACTAGAAAGGTCATATACCGATCATATGAATACCATCATTTATACCCCATATATCATAAAATATATCTTATTGATCACATTCCAAACATGTGAATACCTTAATCATGTATTCTCTTGAAACATGAATTACCATAGAATCTTTGTGATAACATGAATGATGTCAAAAGTCAACTCTTTCCACATACCAAATTCCCAAAATTTCTATATACTCAAATCATGATATCACTTTGTCCTTATATCAGTCATGAGCTCATTAATAATATCAAACATATTATTTTCTCATTATCCCTTCATTATGAACATATCATTTTCTTTCCAAAAATATTTCAATCACTTTTCAATGTTACAGGTCCCATATAATTATTGAGAACTAAAACAAACCAATACCTAGATATTCCAATATTCCACGATAATAAAAATGATATTCCACAACATTATTTTAGAATCCCATTACATAAACACTTAATAATTCCACCACTTCATTTTCATAGTCAACATCACAAATAGTGATCTCATGTGACTCCCCTTTGTCCTTTTCCTTAAATTTTTATTGATTCCAATCATAATTAACCCTTGGATTAGGACATTTGTTAGCATAATGCCCCATTTCTTTGCACTTGTAGCATTGAAGTGTTGGTGGTGCGTTCTCTGCAGTCTTTTCTCCATTCACACAATTAGCTATCTTTTTTCCATTACATCAGCAATCAGCTGGTCGATGACCTTCTTTTCCACACTTGAAACATTTTCTATTACCTTTTAGACAATCTCCACCATGCTTCTTTCCACACATTGATCATAAAGAAACATTCGACTTCTTTTCAGAATTGTTCTGAGATTTTTCCTTGAACTCCATGTTTAGTTTCTTGTCAAAACTATGAGATGGATATGTTAAACCAACTTCTAGTTCATCCTTGATAGCATAACACACAATTTATTCATAGCTACTGAAGTCTAATATAGATAATTCTCTTCGAAGATTTTGTTTTAATCTACTAAATAATCGATCAACTTTACTTTCAGGTTGGATGATAAATCCAAATACATAACATACAAGCCTTTGAAAATTCACCTCGAATATACCAATAGATTCATCATCAATTTTCTTAAGCTCAACATACTATTTTTCCATCTTTGTTCAAAGAATACGAGGGAAGTACTTATTGAAAAATAATTTCTTGAACTCATCCCATTCTATGGATTCAATTTCATCTTGGGGAATTGTATTATTAATTAGAGTCCACCACTGGTCTGCTTCACCTTCTAAACGGTAAACAGCTAAAATGAATTTTTCATGCTCTGAACAGCGAAGTATGGAAAATATCTTTTCAATGGTACTGATCCATTGTTCAAAAAAAAGGGGATTAGAAGACCCCCTGAAAGACGGTGAATGTTGACTCATGAAGGAATCAATAGAATATTGTTCCATTATTTTCTCATTCGGAAGTCCAGAATGATTCATTGCTTGTGTAAGTATAGAAATAAGATTTTTTTATCCATCTCCCATCACATTGGTTTGTTTAGGAGGAAAATCATCGCATTGTCCATTACATTGATCAACACGGTTCCTTCGGGTTCCAGCCATCATCTAAAACACAAAAAGAATAGTTTGAGAGGAAAAAATTATTCTAGGAAAACAACATAATCAAGGGGAGTACTTTCAATCTCTAACATCTTAGGTTTAATTATAATATCGTTACTATCATTCTAGATCTATAACCTATAATTATAGATAGCCTTAGAGACATCCCTAGACATCCCTCAGAAATATATATAGGAATTTCACTATAGTGTTTGCATCCTAGTTTCTAAAGGTTAACTAAACCTCCCTCTGATACCAACTGTAGAGACCAAAGCTTGAAGAACATAGAAATTACATTTCTTTTGCAGAATAGTCAATAAATAACAAAAATAGACACCCAAGAACTATAATAGTTTAGTGTCTTAGGAAACTCGGAACATCATCTTCCTGTCATGGTGAAAGATCTTCAACATCTCCCATAAAGGTCTTCCCAATTTGTTTTCTTACCTAAAACATTTCGTTAAAAACTAGGGAAAATAAAACATATAAATGGTGAGCTCAAATTCTCAGTAAGGGTAAACATGGAGAACATAAAACAACCCCTAAACATTTGAACATAATAACATGAACATAAAACATTAAAATCATGAGTAATGACATAAATCTTGACAGTACATAAGGCATAGATCATAAAGGAACATTAATCATGATAAAATAGCTTGGAAATAGAAAATGTAATTGTGGTAAACCATTAACCAAATTATATGATTTTCATAGTAGACAAGGCATTGCTGCCAAGACCATCATAGTGGACAAAGTCCATTACTGAATCTAGTTCACTTCTCATTCCAGTCCTGTATCACTGAACCAGATTAACTTTCGATTCCAGGCATGTCTATCTCATGAGATATAAATATTTACCCAATGAATTTTAAGGAGATATAGGTCCCACCCATCTCATAATGAAATCATTCTTAATTGTGCCACAAAATAAACATAAATCCTTCATTATAACCCAATGAATAAAATGGGTTTCATAAAAATCATCCTTTCATAACATAATCCATATAAAAAATGGATATCATTTCATCATAAGAAGAATCAAACCATTTAAATAATAGAGACTTTACACATGAAACATAATCATACTGAATAATTTCATCTTATATAGAAAATAATTTTGACAAAACACTTGAAATGCATTCTTGAGGAAAATGTCCTTTCTTATTCAAAATCAATTTCTTTTCATAAAATGAAATTAAACCTTAAAAGAAAATGATTTTGATGAAAATAATTATGAAATCTTGTAGAGGAGGCTTCATGGAAATTAGGCGTTAGAAAACCATAAAAATCTATTAATGCTGTATAAGTTAAAAACACATTCTCCTCGTACTTTTGCCGGAAATGTCAAAAAGTTCTTCGTATGGTAAACAAAAGAAAGATTCCTTCCATAACATAATGTAAAAGTCAAAGAGGGGTAAAAATTACTTTAAACATACATGTATGAATACTAAACACTTTATTAAAAAAATTATTATGGACATGGATGAAAAATAAAACCCCAGTAAATACTTACGTATAAGAAATCTCGGATAAAAATGGTATTTGAAAAACTATCCATTACCATATGTACAATTTCATCAATATGTGTACGATACTCGTATATAGTGGGTTTAAAAATATTATTAACTTGTAACAAAACCATAATAATATTTATGATATCATATATGATTCACTTAGGACTTTATATTACCCATTCTTTTGTAAATTCCATGTTAACGTAGCGTTTTGGGTAAAATCGTTTCATTTATCTTACGTGTTTCGACTTGTTGTTCTTGATATTACTACATATATCCTGATTTACTTAATTACAGAATTTAAAACATGATTTATATATAATATATATTCAGCATATAAATATATATGATAGATCGATAAATGGAATGAAATACACCGTTCATGGAGACGGTAGGCCGTACGTACGCATGAACACTGTTTTTGTTTCCTTTTTGAATTGAATGGAATTAAGTAAATGAAACATATATTTACATAAATCCAGTATCATTATTATGTAATATATTTCATTGTTATTTATTATATATACTTTATAATCATACTTGAATGGTTAATTATGGAAAATGAATCTCATCATATTCGTGGAGACGGTAGTCTGTACGTGCACATGAGCGACAATATCATTTTTTGATATAAAATTTTATATAATTTGATGGTATATCATATATAGAGAATAATAATAATGTTATAATTATTATTTCTATCATTTATAATTATTATTATACCCATCCAAATGATGAAATGTTTGAATAACAAACTACACTACGACGTGGAGACGGTAAGCTGTACGTATGCACGTGTGGTGACCTTTTCATTCATAGGATGGATAAAATTACTATTATGGTTGTAAAATTTTTATAATAAAAACACAATATATAAAAGATATTAGAGTTATAATTTTAGAATGGAAACAACGAAGAATGAGGAAGTGGTAGAAGAAAGGAACTTAGAATAGGTTGTGAGATATTTACCTCTTCATCGGGTCTTCCTTTTGATTTGATCAAAAGGGCTCTTTAGGATTGATTTATTACTTAAGGAAGGCCTCTAGAATGAAGGGAGGAGATTTAAGAGGGTATTTGGGCAGGGTTTTACTGAACCAAATGGCTTTGGAGGTGTGAAATAGAGAGATGGGGGAGTGCCCTTTTATAAGAGGGGTGAGGGGTACCTTAAGAAAAACTTAAATATATTATTTTATAATAAATTTGTATTCAGTTTATAATGGCTAAAAAAGTGACTTATTTCAAGGATAGGTTGGGGATGGGTAGAAATACTTTCTACAAATAGGTTTTATACAAGTTTAGGTAACCATTTTAACCTTATCATTTAGATTTTAGTCTAAGTTAAATAATTTAACTTTTACCATGTCTTCTTGTATTCTTACACTATATGGTTAATAAACTTACAATAAACTGCCAATAGAACCCCAATTGGTTCATCAATGTCATATATATTATTATCTAATTATTTTGACCGAACCTAAGATTTTTATGACAATTATATCAATTAATAATATAATATTTGTTTTAAAAACTCTTTTATGTCAAATTAGACACTATTTGGTATTTTGTTTTTTCTAAATTAAAAAAAGAATTATTACTTCGAAAATAATTCATCTAACCAACCCTAATATGTAATATTAACCTATAAAATTATTTTAATTCTTAAAAAGTCTCAAATTACATTTATTTGGGTATTTATAATATCAATAATGTTAATTTTTCATTAATAAGGTAATTACTGCATCATCATTGTGTCATAAATAAATAAAATTATTTAATGTCTAAAAAATATAAATAAAATACCATTATATATTAAATCTTTTTATATTTATAATGAACAATTATATTTGAATTTATCTTATCTATAACCCTGTATGAAAAAATGTTTTAGTTATTAAACATTGATTTTAACTATTTTAACTCTTCTTTAAATAAAATAATAATAAATGTCCTAATCTAATCCAAGTGGACCTAAAGGGTAATATTTTATTCCTAAGGTTGTTTTTGGTCAAATTACACTTATCCAATAGAATTATGACATGTGTTGGGGTAATAATAATATCATTGTTACCCTTAAGTACCCTATTTACTTTTAACAGTGGTAAATAAAAGTAAAAAGTTACTATTCACAAAAAATTATTTTAACTGTATTGAACCACATTTTACTTACTGATATAAACATTGTCTCCCCGTTTTTTGAAATTACACTCATATAAGTGGTAAAATTATGTTTTATGAAAATTTGCAAATGCTCTTAGGAGGTGGGTAAAATACGGTAAAAAGTTCAATAAAATTTTTATATATATAAGATTACTATAAAATGACTCTAATGAATTACGTTGAACTTATATAGGTATTATGTAACTATTTTGACCTAAAATAAATTTAAATAAAATAAATAATTATTTAAATAAAAAATTAGTTTTAACCAATAACTCAATGTTTTCACTATTAATCAAAAATTGATTGTTTCCAGAAAAATACCAAAATTTCAGCCTAGGGTAATTTAGATATTCTAAATTCAAAAATGAAGTCCATTTTGAAAGATAAAATTTATGAAATTTAAAAAATTGGGTATTACTATTCATAATGGCTAGTTTATATAATATTTTAATAACATATCATTGTTTTGTGAAACTCGGTATTGCTTACAACGCAAGCTATCGAGGAAGGTTATTCTTGCGTATAACGCAAGCCAAGAATAGTGTTTCATATACTACAAGCTAATATGGTGTTTCTTTTAGTGCAATATAATCTTGGTGTAGCGTACAATACATGACATCAAAGAAATTAAAAATATTTCTCATAAAATTTCGTGGTGTTACATGAGAATCAACCACATGTGTGAAAGAGTGTTATATACCCTGAAAAAGAAGAAATTCATCAATATTAAAAATGATACACCACCTGATTCGTGTAAATACTTCTATAATGGGATGTAGAATAGAGTCTCATTCAATACTCCTTCATCAAGGAGATCAAAGTTATTGGATATGGTGCACTCTGATGTATGTGACCCCATGGAGGTGGATTCAATAAGATGTAATAAAAATTTTCTATACTTTATTGATGGTCCATTTTAAAGGATGTGGGTGTTCTTATTTCATACAATGGACCATGTACTGGACTACATCATTAAAATACAAACCATATTGGAGAAAGAAATTTTAAGGAAGCTAAATTTTCTTCATTCTAACAGTGGAAGAGAGGACACTTCCATAGAATTTGATGCCTATTATAGGAGTCAGGGCATCCGACATGCAGGGATGGTCGCACGCACCCCACAATAAAACAAAGTGGAAGGAAGGATGAACAAAACCATCATGGAGAAGGTCAGAATTATGACAAGTTTGGATAATTTCCCAAAGCCATTCTTGATAGAAACAGTTCAGGTTTCTTGCTACATCATCAACAGATTACCGTTGGTCCCACTGAATTATGAGATTCTAAAAAGGTGATGGTCTAGAAAAAAACCCTCTTAATTTAATTTATAATTATTTTTTAGTTTTCAATTTTCACATATATCCAAGGAGCTTAAGAATTATCTAAATAAGAGATTTACTCCATTCATATTCATTGGCTATGGAGATGAGGTGTTTATATACACGATTTGGGTCCTGAAGGAGAAGAACGATATCAGAAGTAGTGATGTTTTATTCCAATAGAACCAGATGTTCTAGGACATTAAATATTCTATAATTTCTCAAAGGAAAATTGTGAACAAGTCAATTCATGATCTAACACCTATACGAGCACGAACTATCAATGAAGAGAAGGAGGAGAAATAACACTCATCAGCAGCAAACCATGAGGTGGCAGATGAAGATATTTAGTATGGGGAACTCAATTTACTCCATAAGAAGTTATATAACCATCACATGATCTAGGTTCTGTTGTTCCTTCCAAACCTAACATTACATTGGTTTATATATCTTCACATGGAAACATTCAATCAATAATAATTTCAGAATCAGAGAACCTGATTCTGACTAATGAGGGGGATCCAGAGGCATACCAGGAAGCAGTGTATCATCCCAATAAACTCAAGTGGATGCATGTATGGGAGGATGATATGGATTTTTTTATGAAGAACCAAAAATTCAATTTGGTGGAACTACCCAATGGTAAGAAGTAACTAATGAACAAATGAGTGTTTAGGTTGAAGAATAATGGAAGCAAAAAGGAGGCCAAGCACAAAGCCCTGTTTTTTGTCAAGGGATTCTTTTAGAAGAAGGGAGTTGACTATGACATGATATTTTAACCCATGGTAAATATGGATTAAATATAATTCATTTTCATATTGATGGCTAGATTATACATTGATCTTGAACAAATGGACGTGAAGAGAACGTTTCATCCCTGTGACCTCTCAAATGATATCTATATGAATAATCATGAGGGTTTGGAGGTATTGGGAACAGAAAAACTCATTAAAAAAATTTAATAAGATCTTGTATAGATTGACATAGGCTCCAAGATAGTTTTACAAGATGTTTGACTCACTCATGCCGAGTCATGACTACAAGAAGATACAAGAGGACCAATGTGTTTACATCCAATGATTTTAGGATGATAATTTTGTTTCTCTTGTACATTATATTGTTGAAATGATGATCACTAAGATGCTTGAAGTGAAGATTAGAAATTCAAATAAGGAGTTACACATGCATTCTGATTTGATGCACTTGGGATCATCATAAATGATTTTTGGGATGAAAGTTATTCTTGATGGAAAGAAGATGTTGTTATGGCTATCTCAGGATAAGTTTGTTGAACATCTCCAAAAAAATTTCAACATTGACAAAGCCAAACAATTGAGAATTTCTTTCCCTGGACATTTTATGTTGAGAAAGATTTAATTCTCATTTTACAGGGAATTAGTTTAACGAATAGAGGTGATACCATACTCTTCAACATTTAGATTCTTGATGGACAATATGGTGAGTATAAGACCTGAAATTGCTCATTCAGTGGTAATTGTCAGTTTATTTGTCTCCATTTTCTATAAGAAGTAGTATGATGAATTTGATTGGGTTTTGAGGTATATTAAATTTACTCCAAATACATGTTTCTGATACGGGGTTGGGGGCGATGAACCTATTTTGAAGGGCTATACAAATTCATATATGGTCTATGATCCTGATAACTGGAAGTCATTATCAGGACAAATCTATACTTTAATAGAAGGGGTTGTATTATGGAATTCAAGGTTGTACATGTGTGTCCCTTTATCCACAATGAAATCAGATTAAATTTCCTCTTCAGATGCTGGAAAGGAGATGTTATGGATAAAACATTTTCTCCAGGAGCATGGATTCAGCCAAAAAGAGTACAAGGTTCATTTTGATAGTGAAAGTGCTTTGGAATTGAGAATAAAATACATGTATCCTTATCAAAGGTAGCACATAGAAATTCATTATCATTATATGTACAATGTGATGGATCAATAACTATTGTGACTTATGATGATCCATATGAAGGATAACCCAGTAGATATGTTGACAAAGGTAGTGACTCAAGAGAATCTATATCATTGTAGATGATCCAAAAAATTGTCTCTAGGGGGGGGGGGAATTGATGGAGTTATTTGTTCATACAACACTCCACCATTTCAATGGTTTTGAACCAACCTCGCCTACCTCATCTTAAAACCATGCTTCTATACATTCTGAATGTGTATTAACTGATATTTTGATAGCCATGTGAGTTTTCAATGGACAGTGGATTCCCATGGGTTAATTATATTTTTTTGGGGGTATAGGTGGTAGTGGTGGGAGTTGTGTCAAACTTGAAACCTCCCACCAAGCCTATTTAAGAAGGTCCAAGGGACCTTCAACAATTCATCAGTTCGACCTAAGAGACATTTATTGTTTATTGAGAGCCTTGAGATATCAATGGGAGAAAGAAAGGAGGTGTGGGAGGGGTAAATTGTAACATTTGTTTTCATGTAATAAAATATTGGTTTCCTCTTAGATTTATCTCTCTTCATGGTCCATGAACGAAAACATTATAATGCTTCCTCTCCACTATTAAATGATTCCACCTCCACCCTTATGTGAGTCCTTGTCCACCCTTAAGTTGACATCTTCAACTTTAATAGTGAGTCTTAGCACACGTTTAGACTGCTTCATCAACCTCGTCTCAATATTTTGAGATCTCTAGTCAATATCTATATACACTGAAATTAGATCATCCAATTTTATTACTCATTGGGTATGTTCTGCATCAGTTATGTCGAGGCTCTGGTTTGGTGGATCTGATTCATATCACTGGTTCCTGACCTCATTAGAGAATTTTATCCCAAAAAACGTGTGTATAATTCTACATAAATTCAAAAGAATCAATTAGAATATTTAAGGAAACTTCATTCTTTGAATCATTTATCGAAAATCAAAACAACTAATGACAAAAAATAAAATAAATCCTTAATTCTTTTCAGGGATATTAATTTAGTGCCACAACCAAATCCTAACATCTCCAATGACATCTCGAATTCACAAATTGAATTTTATTAGTATTAAATCCTTTGTGTAGTTTGGATCATTCTCAATTCATCATTTATAGTCTCCAATTCCATCAATTTGATCTTTATCATCATTTTATATTCAAGAAGCTTGGGCTCATGTTTCATAATTCTTAACTGAATATAAATAAATATTCTCTGATTTATGCCTGCTTTTAATCATTCATCATATTCTCTATATAGTTCACCACATGGAATAGATAGTGGTTCTTGGATTCAAAGAGGATTATCTATTATTTTGATCGAGTGGCGTCTTTACCTAGTTCTATATTGAACTCAACATAAGCTATGTTTTTTTGTGGTGGTTTGTGATACTGTGGAGGGGGATGATAGCTTCATTTTTTTCTAGTTTTTATAATTTTAATTCAAAAATATTTATTAAAATGAAAATATTTTTTTCATTTTTCAACACCCTTTTCCCAGAATAATTTGGTGTACAACTATGATAATTCCACATTGGAAATGTGGGTAAAATTCTAATAGATTATCCCTTATAATAGGAGCCTTAGGAATTTCTATTTTTAGTAAAATATATATTTACCAAAATACTGTTAATTTTTTTTTAAAATATAAATATTTTGTAAATTTTTTTGTTATATATATATATATATATAACAAAACAAACCAATAAATATAATAAAATATTTTATTGATAAAATGTCTAATAATGTGATTAGAAGTAAAAATTGGTTTCTCTAATTTCAAAATTTGAGAAGGTACCCTAAAAAAAGTAGTCTCATTTCGATCAAACCAAGGTGTTCATTAACAAAAATGGTGATATCAAATTTGTGCGATTCACACCAATTTTGATATATAAATAACCAATGATAAGAACAATAATGGTGGTTAATTATTCTTCAATCCAAGAAATTTTCATGATATTTTTCAACATTAGTATGGTGGTTTAGTCAAAGATTTGTGTTCAAGTTTACTCAAATCGTGGTTAAATACTTGGGGGAAACTTCCTACAATAACCCTATACATTTAAAGTGGGGGTGGATAAAACCCTTTTTGATAGTGAATTAAATTCACACATTGAGATTCAAATTATCATTTCCTTCTACCTAACAGTTATATAACAATCAAAAGTGTTTTAACCCAATAAAGATTCCAGAAGATGGATTTTGAATCCCTTAAATTGATGAACAAAGACATGATCAATATTGACGGTTTAGATGGTATTATGTTCTCTTAATGGATAGATGTGGTGAAGATTATTCTTATGACATTTATGATTTTTTACATTCTTTAACTGAATCTTCCTCCAATTCCCAATGAGGCTGGAGTAAATACTGATGGAACGACTATTGATATGACCCAAGTCAAGTGCATTAGGAAAATGAGGAAGAAACATTAAGATGATCATGTTTCATGTCAAGGAAATATTCTCAACACATTATAAAATTGTCTTTATGACTATTTTCATCATATGAAGTCGGCTCAAGATATTTAGGATGCACAGGAGTTCATGTACAAAGTCGAGGAAGAATATACATAAAAAATTCTTATCGAAAAGTATCTAAACATAATGATGGTTGATAAAAAGATAATGTTGGAGCATTTTCATGAGATTCATGTGATAGAAAATAAAATTTTTTCCCTTAAGATTAATATAACAATAACCTTCCATGTTGGTGCAATTATTTCTAAATTACGAACTACGTGGAAATATTTTGGCAAATCGCTCATTAAAAAGAGTAATAATATTTTCATGGAATAATTTAATATACATATTCTCATTGAAGAATAATACATATTGAGATACATGGGTATGGATTAGTAGTTTTATACCACGATTAATAACATTGAGGGAAATGCATGACCATACTCTTACTTATATTTAAAAATGAAAATTCAACAATTTCAGAAGAAAGGAAATCCTACAAAGAAGAATGTTAATTTCTTTGTCTATGTAAATGTAGGGAATTTTTCAAATAAAGTCACTATTGGAAGAAATTTGATAAACCTGATGAAAATATGAATACTGAGGAGAATATAGTTGCAAGAAATTTTGAGCAATTGTGCATTTCTGCAAGGATCATTCATTGTTCAAAAAATTGGATGATTTTACTATCATGAAGGAAGTAAACCTTGAAAATAATTATGGCATAAATATCAGTAGAAAATGATTCATGTAAATAAAATTTACTTCATTAAATAAGTTGAGTCTTCTTAATATATTGTCTGTAACATAAATTAGAAATAAATTAGTTAATGTCGGTCTGCTGTATAGGAAGGGTTTTCATGTTTAATTTTAATATGAAATTCTTATAATGTCTAAGGGAGGCATACATGTGGGGAAAGGGTACTCAAATAATTGAATGTATCAATTATCCATTAATAATATGATTGAATCTTCTACTAACATTATTGATCCCTATGATTTATGTACTGATAAATTAACACATGTTAATTACAATTCATTAAAAGTAATTAAAAAGTTAAACATAATTAACATTTGAAATTAATATAATAAATGTAAAACATGTATAGAATCTAAAATATCTTTGAAGCATTTTTCATCTTGTTGAATAAGATATGATATATTAGAATTTGTGTATTCTGATATTTTTTACTTAAATGGTTTATTAACTCATAGGGGAAAATGTTATTTTTAATAATTTTATTAATGAATGTTGTAGATGTTTACATGTAAAAATATTCATAGAACAATGGATGAAGCAATTAATTTGATTAAGTAGTATAAATCAAAAGTTGAAAACAAATTAAACAATATGATTACAATATTACGCTCACATAGAGGTGGTGAATACTTTATGAATGAGTTTAAAATGTTTTGTGTTGAAAATGGTACAATTCATCAAAGTACAACACCTTACACACCTTAGAAAAAGGGATTATCTAAGAGTAAAAATAACACATTAGTATAAATATTAAAAAAATGATTAATAAATCTAGTTTACTATTAAATTTAATGGTTGAGCCTTCATTTCCTACATGTCATATTAATAATAGGATTTATTCAATGAAAACTACGTTAAACCCTTATGAAATTTGGAGATGTTGAAGACCGAATCTTTCTGATTTTAAAGTGTGGAATTTTTAGCTTAATATAGATTTCCTGATCCTAAATGAACTAAAATTGTCCCAAGATAAATTAACTGTGTATTTTTTAGATATACAGAAAATTGAAAAGCATGTAGAATTATGGATTTAGGAGATAATATAATTATTTAATCAAGAGATTTAGAGTAAAAAAATGATTTTATAAAGATGTCATGGAGGAAGTTATTCCACATCCCTTATCTCATGTACTCAATCTAGTTCAAATATAATAGTAGAGAATAAAAATGATTCTTGAGTTGGACCGAAATGATTTAAACGAATTAGAAAGGAGAAACATCTTCTTCTAGACGTTATTTCTCATTATTCCATTATTTTTATTATTGATGAAGATCAAAATAATCATATTCTGAATAAGTATATAATAGTATTGAATATATGAGATGACACAAATATATATATAGGATCTATTAATTCTAGAGATTTTTCTTTCTAGAAAGAAGCAATTAACGATGAAATGGATTCCATTATGGGGAATAATACATGGGTCATTATGGATTTACCATGATCTTCAAAACCAATTTTTTGTAAAATGGTATTCAGGAAAAAATGATTCAAATAGTAACATTCATGATTTTAAAACTAGATTGGTTGCTAATGTTTTTACACACTAAGAAGAGACTGATTATTTTGATACCAATTCTCATATAGCATGGATTATTTTAATAATAATTTTCTTTTATTTAGATTCAATTAATATTTTTATGTCCATTATGTGGATTTAAAAATATCTTTTTCAATTGGATAATTAAATGAAGAGATTAAAATTGAATAACTAGTAGGATTTTTACAAGGTAATGAAAAGAACATATGTAAACTTATTAAATCTCATTATAGGATTAAAAAATAAATGATGTAATGGTATGATAAATTTTATTCTGTTATTTTATCTAATTTATATAATCATAATAATATTGATAAATGTGTTTATTAAAAATTTACAAAAGAATACATAGTTATTTTGTGTCTATGTGCGAATGATATGTTTTTTTGGGAAAAATATTATTTGTGTAATAGAGACAAATAATTAATAATATTCTATGTTTTAAATGATATATCTTATAATAGTTGGTACTATGAAATGTATTACGGTTTGAAAATATGGGGTGGTGGTTATTATTTAATTTATTCTCATTGCATATAAGAAAATGTTAAATAAATTTGATCATCTTAGTTTTAAGGATGATAATAATATATTTTAATATAGTGATAACTTACATATAAATATGCATAGAGTTTTATCACAACTTGAGTATGCTAGTGATAACCTACTCATGTAATTCACATTCAACCATATAGTTGGTGTCTATCTACTTTGCGACATATTGAAAGTATATATAATGAACTAGGAATTTATTATTTGATATTAGATCATGGAATTGTCTAATGCCTCCTTTTTTTCAGTTTTGATAGTGAAGAAACATTATCAAAGATAAATAGTTACATATATAATGGAATTTCTAGAAATATAAGTTTGAGACATGATTATTTGAGAAAATTGTTAATAGATGGTACCATAACCATTTTCTCTATAAGATCATGTAAAAACCTTGAAGATCCACTCACAAAATCTCTATTAAGAGAGATCATTCATGAAACTAATAAATAGGTGAGGTTAAAACCCATATAATAACTCATTTCTGTATTGGAAACCCAACATTTTCATTATATAGAACTTAATAAAAGTGTTTAATGGTTAAAAAAGATACTAATAAGATTTTTGACATTGATAAATATAACCCCAACTACATTGTGTCAATATCATCCATAATTAATAGTGATTGAGTTATAAACACTTCATGAAATTTTAAGACTCAATGAGTTATGAATTTGACAAGAAAAGCACACTGTAATATTTAGCCTTTGTGGACTTAGTAGCAGTGTTTCTTATTACAAGAGTTAATGTTTTTACTCCTTAGAGAGTTCATGAAAAAGGTTATAAGCACATGGAGATAAACGTTCTTCAAAATGAGGTGTTGGATTAATGTTCGTTGTAGGTATGATATCTCCATTTTATCTTAAATATTAACAATTTTAATGTTTTGACAACTCATAAATATGATAACACACTTAGTTATTGATACTAAGTAAAGGTTTAATTAAAAAGACACATTTATTATGTACACTGACTCACTTTTGGTCTAAAGAATTAATATTTATGAATAAAAATGGGGGATTATTATAATTTTATAGAACAAGTTTTATTAAAATTAACAGAGTGTTTTGATTTGTGGAAACACCATTTTATTGGTTTTATTAGTTTTACATCAATTGGAATCCCAGATTGGATATGTGGGTATAATTCCCATAGATCATCCATTATTAAATGATCCATGGGAATTGATATTTTCAAAAAATATTTTTTTTATAAATTCTATTAAGTGTTTTAAAAAATATGGATTTAGTAAAATGATTATATATATACATATTATATATATAAAAAATAAAATAAAACAAAAAACCAAATAAAAGAAAATATTTTATTAAATAATGACAAATAATGTTATTAGTCATAACTTTTGGTTCTTTTAATTTTTGAAATCCAAACGGGTCCCCCCCACCCCACCAAAAGTTATCTCATTTCGGTCGAACCAAGGTATTCTTTGTCTAAAATGGAGAGACCAAAACAGTGTGATTCACACTGATTTTAATCTATAAATATGTGAGGATGAAATCTATTATGGTAGTTAATTATTCTTGAATCCAAGTGAATCTCTATATATTTTTCCAACATCAATGTTGGGGCAGTCAATTATTGGTGTTTGATTTTCCCCAAATCAAGGTGAAATCCTTGAGGGAATCTTCTGCAGAGAAACCTACACCTTTATAGTGGGATTGAATCATACTATTTTTAGAAACGAATTAATTTCATGCCCTGAGATTTAAATTTTCTTGTCCTTTTGCATACCTATTTTCAAATGGTTGTTATTGTAATTTTATTAAGGTGCGAAAGTGTTAAAATACATTTCTGGTAGAAAATTACAAGGAAGTAGAGTGTATTGGTGATGATAGCAGAATGCCATTGTTATTACGGTTGTGTATTTCTGGATCTAGAGGTAATATAAATAAGAGAACACTGGCTGTAGAAGAAACATGTTAATTGATGATAGTATTATTTCTATTTTGGTAGTAAGAAGGGAGACCAGTAACTGGGAGATTGGTTATGAAACCTCTGTTGGTAGTGTAAGCTAAATGTTGCATGGTGGACTAGTAGAATACCACTGTAAACACTGGTAGCACACTTGATGTAGATTAAAATATTAAATGAAGATATTATAACAATAATTCTAATAATAATTTAATCAGTGAATTCCCCAACATTGTTAAATATTAAATTACAAAAATTATATACAAAATATTTCTATGAAATTTCATTAAAAAATTATTTTACCAATAGAAAATAATTAAAATTGTAAATTTAAATATCAAATGAAAAGAAAATATGCCACCCTTTGGAGTGAAAACTCCATATGTATATTTAAATACATATTTATAAATTTAAGAACATAACAATTATTGAATTGAAACCATAATTTCATATTTTTGGGAAGAATTCTAAGGGAAAAAATATCAATGAAACCTGTCAAATTATAAAAACAAAATATCCAATTAAATCATAGTTTCAAATAAAAAATTAGTAATTAAATCACAAAAAACAAAAATTTTAAAAATATTTTCAATCAATATCAAATTTCAACTTGTACATTTAAAAAGTAATCAATTATCCATTTCTAGAACTTTTTAAAAACAATTCATTTCTTATAATCAATAGGATATGGATATTTTATGAAAAACAATCCTTATCAATAAAAAATTTTGTTTATTGGAATTCTTTATAATAAAAGTTTTCATTTAAGTATGTATATGGAACCATTTTAAGCGTTATATGGAATGCGATGTCAGAGTCTAGTATGTTTGGATGAAGTTAATGAGAGAAAATTGTTAGGGCCTGAATTTTTAGAAGAGAGGGTTAAAAAGTTAAATAAGATCCAACACTATATAATGGAAGATCAACGGAGATAGATAAGACATGGACAAAGAGATGGTTGAAAAGGTAAATATGAACTATACATTTTGAGGCACAGGATGATGTTTTTTAAATATATCCATTGAAAGGTGTAATGTTTTTTGGAAATAAGGGGAAATTAATCTCACGGATTATTAGCACTTATGAAATTCAAGTGAAATTGGGATTAAATACTTATTGAGTAACCTATCTCTTGATTTTATCTGCGGTACATAATGTGTTCAACATTTCATTATTAATAATGTATTTACTCTATGTATATAATGTATTAATCCCTGAAGTGGTACAATAAAAGAAAAAAAATTCTTATAAGATAGGCTAATTCAGATTCTATATTATCAAGAGTAGGTGTTGAAAAATAAAGAAACTCAAATCGCTATCATTTTATGATAAAATGATGTTACTTAAGAAGACACAGGGGAACACGGAGAGGGTATGAGAGAAAAAATATCTCCACTTCTTTATCAATGAAAAAAACTACGATAATGTATCTTCTCTATGGGGAGTACGTGATAATACATGTATTTTCTTTATAATGAATCAGTTTTATATTTTAAATATAATAATAATAATTATTATAACCCTATAAATAATTTAATTAGGTTATAGAAAAAGAATATGATTTTTAATTTAGAAAATTAAGTATCCTTTATTTTAACTAAATTTTTTTCCATGTGTCATATTGTTTGGTTTAAATATTAAATTTATATATTTCAAAATTTGAATTCAAAAAAAAATTAACTTCATATTTGGATTCATCGTATCAAAATTAGATTTGGGTTAATTTTATTTATTTTCTAAGATAAATTATTTTTATGTGAATAATGGAAAATATCATGTTCTCAAATACTTTAATTTTTCCTTTAATTAAGTATTCATAGGGTCTATTTAAATTTCAACTCTTTTCAAAGTTACATTACTTTATTTTTTATTTATAAACTAATTAATGTCATGTGAATCAATACTATACTTTTTATGATGAAATTTCATTTTGATGCTTAAAATGGGATTGTTCGGAAAAAAATCATTGTGTTTTGTATACTTCTATTAAAATTAATTTTTACAACAAGTAGAAACTATATCTTGTAAAAAGTTTCAAATTTTAAATTATCTTGTTCAAATAAGATAATAAGGTCCATTTCATTTTTATCAATAAACATTTTTACCTAGACAAAAAGTTAGTCACTATGATAATGGATAAAAGGGTTTTGATAGACTATAGGATAAGGCCAAAAATAACAAAAATGATGTATAAATGTGATTTTTTGGGTGGATTATCATCCCTCCATATCCTTTCTTCGAAAATGTGTGTGTTTGGTTCCACTTGACATGAGTATGAAGTTTATTATATATTATGAAAATATGTTTTTTAAAGAGTGTCACTCCCCTCACTTATAAAATTATCCTCTTACCACCTCACTAATCATCATAGTTTGAGAACTATATCTCAAAAAATTGATTATAACATTTCAAAGGGAACCAAGTAAATCTTTTTTAACATGATTAAAATGCATTTTCAGTTGGACTTGGGATTATATCCAGATAAGAAAATGTTTTGGGTGTGTTTTTCCTTGGTTTTGTGGGATAAATTGGTAAAAAAAGTAATTGAATTATACATTATTGGTTTGAAATTTTATTTTAAATGCAGTGGACAGACCTAATATTATCACCTTATCTTTCCAATTAAATCATTATTCAATTTTTTAGTCTTTTTTTATTTTTAATCAACTTAAATCTCATTCGATTACCGTTACTTGGAATTTTTTTAACTACAGGGATGAAATTTTCACTATAGCATACTATATCTCATGGATTAGTAATGAGAGATCTCCAAATACCATAAATTCAAACCAATACTCATGATTTAATGAAATAGAGAAGACCTAAGTGGTATGTGTGTGTGATCCAGTGAAGAAGGGAAGATGACTTCAAAATTTAAGAAATAAGAAATATCATAATGTTAATACAGTACAAATGAATCTAAAGAGAAAAAATCATAAGAGATTTAACAATTAAAATATATAATTAATTAATATAGTGATATAGATAATCCCATTGGATCAACAAAAAATGGACTATTGCACCATCCTCAAAGAATTACAACCAAATTATATGAAACTAGAAAGAAATAAGCATGTAACAAAAGTAGTAACTCAATACCATAATATGGTGATTCGTAAAAGTCCCCCCATTCTAGTGAAGAGTTTCCTATTAGTAGCGGTGATCAATCATCTATGCCCACCACATGATAAGAACATGCTGCATTTACACTCTCTATCAATTTCAGATCTCCCAAAATAGCCTATAATTTTAGTGTGGGACTTAACAAAATTCTTCCTCAGATCCTGGAAACGTGTACATGCTCGAATAGATATGGAGTAGAATTTCTTTTGTGTATCACATCTCCTATGGATGTCAAACTCTATATAATTTCATTTCAAGGAAGATTCCAGTCTGCCCAGGTGAGCTTGAGGCAGTAATTTTGTTAAAATAGATCAATTGTGGTGCCATCCTTATAAGCAGTTTTGGTCCAACTTGGGGACTAAAATATTATTGGCTCAAAACTAGATGATGACTACATATAAGACAGGTATGACTGGTTGCATGTGACTCAATAATTGGGTATGAAAATTAGAACAAGGAATGTGGTTGTGTATTTTTCTATGCAACTCAACCAACTATATTGATTTTACAACCTTTTTCTATAAGAACTTAAACCCATAACAAGATGAAATCTCTTCATCTCTGTACAGATTAGCCTCAGTTTAAATTCATTAATCAGAATCAAATACTCAATTTCAATTTTGACCGATCTTGGGATCTCCCTAGTTATAGGATCTATGGATTCATCCTAATGTCACAATCAAAGAGAAAGAACTTATAAAGGGTCTTGGAGCCTCATTTAATATTATTATAGGCATATTTGAATTTTAGAGAGGCATTTATTCACGCACGTGGAATAAACCATCTTGTGGACCTCCAATCGGTGTTATCAGAATTGTCCAAGGCCTCCTCCAATTTTGGACCAACATAAGGGACACGTCATACAGGTAGAAAAAATAATTTTTCCACGGTACGATGATCCAAGCATCAATGGCTTCATAAGTTTTGTATTACAAAGCATCTTCCATCTTTAGTATGCTTGATATTCTTCATATATGATTATATCAGTGTGTAATTCATCTTACTTGGCATTATGGTTATTTAAATGAAAAGAACAAGAGACTTCATTGGGATGATATTTTTCTTCAATCAGTGACACATTACTATAGGTCTTTACATTTGGACAGAAAAGGTTAGTTCTTCTTCCTCATTGGAGCTCCATTTCTATAAGGTAGTACAACCAAATATTTCATCAATATTAGATCTCACATGACTGCCCGAAGTTTCTTTGGTGGAGTGGATTTTGTCTATTTCTTATTAATCAGTCTCATTGAGCTTCATTGGATGCATGGTCTATTTCAACTGGTGATATATTCATTGAGAATCATAGTAAGCATCATATCTGGTACATCAATCTCCAGGAAGTTGCTCTCAATATTTTGTTATAACAAGAAGCATTGGATTCTACTCCCTCAGCAGTGAAACTTCAATTTGTGTCGACTCATGTTTGATTTTAACACAGGGGAACCAGTGAGATTCTGGTCAGTGAATCTTCAACTCGGCTCATTGGTGGAGCTTGGGATTCTTCACCAAAGGGGGCAGGGGATTCATAAGGATCCATGGAAGATACCTTGAGGGGTGGAATATGTTGGTGAAGAAACAATAGCCGAAGGAGGGGGTGGTGGTAGTAGGATTTTGGGATGATAGTGGAATTGCGACACACTGGTAGAAATAAATATAGTAGATGACATAGTAGAAGGTTTAGTAGTGGTAGAAATATTTTATGATGGTACATGAGTAAAGGAGTGTTAGAAAGACCATGGCAGCGTATGCGTGGTGTGGTAGCATGTATGGGGCTAGAAAAGCAGAGGATTAGTATCAGATGATAATGGTAGTAGACTAGACATGGAACTAATAGCAATGGTGAAGGAAGTAATTATTTCTTTCATGATGATAACATAATTTACACTGTTACAGATATTTCCCTTTACAAAGTTCAAAAAATATTTGAACACTACTAAAAATGGTTGTTATCATCAGCACTAATAATGGATTCCCTTTATTAGTCCTGTTTTTAGCACCCATATATACTTCATATTATTAGCGATTTCAAAATCACTAATAATGGCTCAGCCTACTTTAGAGCGTTGTTGGTATAATAACATACAAGAGAAAACTTGAAACCTTTGTATGCATAATATATAATTTAATTGAAATAAATTTGACATCATGAATACAAAAGAACTATATTACAGACATTACATACTATGTTTTGAATGGTAACATTTACAATTATCCACAAACATTTAAAAACATTAATATTTTATCTTTTGATGCTCGTAATCCACTCTAAAAAATTTCTTACTATGATATCAGTTTCTGAATGAATAATTTCTACTAAAACAAAAGAATCCACCTATATAAGAAAACAAATATCTTACTAGCAATGCTATAAAGAAATAAATTAAAGATTAATTTGAAAAAAAGCATTAATAAAATTTATTACTAATTGTAAATATTTATTACTAATTATTACTAAATATTAGTGATTAATAATAATTTTTTTAAAAATTCTCTAATTCTTACTAATTGTTAAAATTTATTACTAATTATTATTAATTATTAAATTTTATTACAAATTATCACAAAATATTACAATTTATTACTAATTTATTAAAATTTAGTACAATTTATTACAATTTATAACAATTTACAATAATGTAATAAAATTTATTACTAATTATTACTTATTATTACTAATTCTTATTAATTATTATTAATTATTACTAATTATTACTAATTAGTACTGATTATTACTTTTTATTACTAATTATTACTAATTATTAATATTTATTACTAAATATTATGAATTATTTCAATTTATTAATAATTATTACAATTTATTACTAATTATTACTATATATTATTAATTATTTCAATTTATTGCTAATTATTGCTAATTATTTCTAATTGTTTATATTTATTGCTAATTATTTCTAATTATTAAAAATTATTAATAATTATTACAAATTATTACACTTTATTACAGTTTATTACAATTTATTACTAATTATAACACAATATTACTAATTATTTTAATTTATTATAGTTTATTGCATATTATTGCAATTCATTTCTAATTATTACAATTTTTTTAATAATCAGTAGAATTTACTAATAATTATTACTAATAAAAACTTATTTATAAGTAATTATTAATTATTTATTGCCAATTATTACAATTCAATACTAATTATTACAATTTATTTCTAATTATTATAATTTATTACTAATTATTACAATTTATTACTAATTATTCTAATTTATTACTAATTATTACTAATTAGTAGTAATATATTACTAATTATTAAAAATATATTACTAATTATGTATAATTTATTACAAATAATTTAAATTCATTTTTAATTATTACTAATTATTATAATTTATTACTAATTATTACAATTTTTTTACTAATTATGACTAATTTTTACTAATTATTACTAATTATTAAAATTTATTTCTAATTACTACTAATGATTATTATTTATTACTAGTTATTACATATTAATAAAATTTATTAGCAATTATTATAATTTATTACTATTTATTACAAATTATTATAATTTATTTCAATTTATTTATCTTTATTACTATTTATTTATATTTATTGAAATTTTTTGCTAATTATTACTATTTGTTACAATTTATTAAAATTTATTACAATTTATTAATATTTATTACTAATTGTTACAATTTATCACTAATTATTACTGATTATTACAATTTATTAGTAATTATTATTGTTTATTATTAATTGATATAGTATATTACGATTTATTATAGTTTATATCTCATTATTACTAATTATCGCTAATTATAACTACTTATTATTAATTTTCTAATTAATACTATTTATTAATAATTATTTAAATAACTATAAATTAATACTAATTAATACAAATCACGTTTAATTATTTACCAATAATAAATTATTTTAAATAAGACTATCTAATTCTTATTCAATTTAGTTGCAACTAATTAACAGTAATTATAACTAACATTAAATAAAATAAATTAACTAAAAAATAAAAGATAAATTTAAATACCTTAAAACAGAATCTTTTAGAGGTTATAAGCTGCGAATATTCCTTCGATTTAGAACATTAAACTTTGGAAAGTTTTGAGACAAAAAATGTAGGTACAGAGGGAGAGATGAGTAGATAAATGAGTGGAATGGGAAAAAATTGTATAGGGGTATGTATAGGTTAGATTTTTTGTGATGAGATTTCTATCACAAATACTAACCCCCAATTTATTAGCAGCTTTGGGTAAAAATTAATTTTTGACTGGTCTCGTCATAGATGCCAACTTGTCGACATACCAATTTTGACAAGATTTATCTCCCATCGCAAATACTGAAAGATGATGTCAGGTATTTGGGATGGGTATAAAAGGCTATCTCTATTTCCATTCCTATGGTTTGGTGTGCAACCCACAACAAACCTTTTGTGACATTAACCATCTTCCAGTCACAAAATAAAAAATTATTTTCCACTAGGAGAGGGGCCTGTGACAAATAGTCCAACCCGATAGACTATTTTCGATAAACCCCTACCCTGTCGTAAATATTCATTTCCCATAGTGAATGTCATCTTGTGTCTTCCATTTCATTCTGCATCTGGCATGTCTGCATCTTGAATGTCTTAAGATGGATGAACATAGCTTGTCTACTTCAATAGGATGCCATTTCAAGGAATTATATATTCTACCTAGGTGAGATTAAGGCTGTAATTTGGTTGAAACATATCACTTTAGGTACAATCTTGACAATCAGTTTTTGTCAAAATTGGGGACTAAAATATGCTCGCCTAACAACAAGATGATGAATACAAAGACAGTAGGCTTGACATGATGCACGTGACTTAACAATCTGGTATGAAAATTAGAACTAGGAAGGATGATAGGTATTGGGCAGTGCATCTCAACACACCTCATTGATTTCACAACCTTTGAATATGAGAACATAAAACCAAATTGGTAGAAAACCTCTTTTTCTCGAAAAGGATCGACTTCAATTGACCCTCATTAATTAGAGACAAATACTAAACGTTAATTTTGGCCAAGCATGGGATCTCCATAGTTAGAGGCACTATGGATTCATCCAATGGGCACATTCTATGAGAAATAACTTAGAAAGGGTCCTGGATCACCACTTCTCAGGTGTACACACATACATGAACTTGAGAGTGTCATTTATTCAACCATGTGGCAATCACCCACCTATGGAACTCTAATCGGTGCGAGGGGAAGGGTCCAAGGCCTCCTCTGATTTATGACCTACACAAGGGACATGACATATAGGCAGAAAAAAATAATTTGTGCATGGTGTGATGATCCAGGAATCAATTGATTAAATAATTTGGTTCTACAATGAATCTTCAAGATTTAGGTATGTTCGATCTTCTTCATCACCAATGAGTTTTGTGTGACATTCATCTTAAATAACATGTTGGTTCTTCATAAAACAGGCACATAAGACACCGTTTTCCAAGCATTCGTCTTCAATCAGTGCAACATCACTGTAGGTCCTCCTCTTCGTTCGAAATAGGGTAGTTCATTTCCTTGGTGGAGCTCCGTTTCTATAAGATAGTGGGGCCACAGATCTTAGATATCTTCGATCTATCATGGTTGGACGAATCTACTCTTGTGGAGAAGATTTGGTCTATTTCATCAAAGGAAGTCACAAAGAGCATCAGTGGAGGACCTGTCTCTATCAACAGGTGATATCATCAACAAGCATCACAAGGAATCTTTAGATCTGATAAATTGATCTCCATAATGTGGCGCTCGAGATCCACTTGTAACAATTAGCGTGGGATTCGACTTCCATAGTGGTGTGACTTCAATCTGTCTCCTCTCAAGTTCTATTTTAACAAAGCTACACTGGTGAGCTTTGAGTCACTGAATCTTCAACTCAGCTCAGCAGTGGAGATTGGAATTATTATGTAATGGTGGAAGGGGCTTCACATGGATACATGGAAGAACATTTTGAGGTGGAAGATGTTGGTGATGAAATGGTAGCGAATGGAGGAATTTTTGGTAGCATGATTTTGGGATGATAGTGGAATTGTATCACACTGGTAGCAATAGAAATAACAAAGGACACGATAGAAGGTTGATGAGTTGTACCAATATTTTGGGATAGTACTGGAATAGAGTGGTAGTAGAATCATGGTACCATATGCATGGTTTGGTAACAAACATAGAGCTAGAAA
Source organism: Viscum album (assembly GCA_963277665.1). NCBI lineage: Eukaryota > Viridiplantae > Streptophyta > Magnoliopsida > Santalales > Viscaceae > Viscum > Viscum album. The sequence continues at coordinate 957,618,121 of OY728162.1, read as the reverse complement.
AATAGATAAGTAGTATCAGGTGTTAGGTGTCCTAGATAGGGTAGTCGTGGTAATAATAGTATTTATTTATATCATGACTATAATTTAACAACGAGAAAAAAACTTTTAACACCAATAAAAAAGTCTTCTCATCATTGATGGTAAAGACCCCATGTATTATATTTATTTATAGAACTGAAAAAGAACTCATTTTATCAGTGAATTCAAGAAAAATGATAAATGGGAACCTTTATCGGCACTAGAAATATTTATGATAAAGGATCAACCTGCTGTAGTGTGCTTTTGGTATAACACCACAATAGTAAAAACTTGTAACCAACAAAAATCTATAACCTATTTATGAAAAATATATAATTTAATTGAACTAAATTTGACATCATATATACAAAAAATTCTATTATATACATTTGAAATAATTAATTGTTAATTTACATTTAAAATTATCCACAAACATTTAAAAAGGTTAATGTTTAATCTTTTGGATCCCAAAATCCCCTCTCAAAAAAGTCTAACCATGGTATTAGTTTCTGAAGAAATCGTCTCAATAAAAAAAGTCCACTAATATAAGAAAAAAAATCATATGTTAGTAGTACTATAAAGAAACAAATTAATCATCAATATCAATGAATACATTAATAAAATGTCAATTTTTAATAAAAATACACACTTGGAATTCTGTAGGTCACACCATGTGTCAGATTGAGGGGGAGTTCAGTCCAACATGTCACAAATGAGTTAGGGATCATTTTCATAATGTATCAAAAAACTAAATTAATTTTCATGTATTTAAGGTCTTACTATTTCTTTTTTTACTAACATTAAATTCAATTTTAAATAATGACACACTATGAGTCATATCGGTCACATCATATATCAGATTTACATGTGGTTGATTTGGACATGTCAAAAAATTACACATCGACCATTTTATAAATGTTTCAAAACAATCCGTATGTGTTTTCTCAGTTTTCAGTATGTCACTTGTTTTTTTATTCAAATGTCATTTTAAACTTGAAACATGCACTTTGAGTTGTACCGATCGCATCATGTGTCAGTTAGATGTGATACTGCTTCCAACACATGAAAAATGACTTATGAATTTTCTCCAAAATTATCAAGATATTTAGCGTGTTTACATAGTTTTTAGTCAGTGATGTAAGAACCTGGTTCTTATTTTTGAGGTACAGGTTTCTTCTTTTCTCTTTTCCTTATGTGTTTTTTGGAAAATAAAGAAAATTGGGAAAAATACTAAATTTTGGGACTACACACCGTTTACTTTTCCACACAATATGCACTTTGGCCATGTTGGATGAGTACACAGGGTGTGTAGCCATGCTAGTGATGAAAGGTGTAAAAACCGAATACACGCTGTGTACTTTGGCCGTGTGGGATGAGTACATGGGGTGTGTAGCCATGCTTGCGATGAAAGGTGTAAAAACCGACTACATGCCGTGTAGTGGGTATTTACATGCAGTGTAGTCAGTTGGCAGGTGAATAGTAAAATGGTGGAGGCAGTCGCCAGCTAAGCGACGGTACACACTGTGTAATTAGGAAAAACACACAGTGTACTCATGTCGACAGATGAACAGTGCCACGCTGGTGAGAATCCACCGAAGGAACAGTTAAAAATGGAATGTACACTCCATGTACTTGAGAAGTACACGCCGTGTAGTTTTTTTTTGTCTTAAATATGGAATTAGCCTCCCCTATTCACAGGGAAGGATTAGAACCGGAGGAGGAGTCAGGAGAGAGAGCCGAACCTTCGAGGAGCTACAGATCACACGCTGGGAATCTGTTTCCCCCTCTGTCGATCTCGTTAGGATCGTACGGGTAAGACTCTCTTTCTCCTTAAGCCGTTATTAACAATTCTTTCCTGAGGGAAAGTTATTTACGTTGAATGGGTTTTCTTCTAACCCAGATCTACATCGTCTTTGGGAGTTTCTGGAAGCGACGTTCACGTATACCATTCAGTGGTGTTTGAGGTAGGTGGCTTGGGGTTTAAATTCCAACTATTTTTCGTTTTTGTGTACTGTTAAGCCACAAACCCATGTTGGGGTGTCCTGTGGATGAGGCCTTGGCTGTTTTAAATACCTATAATTTTATAGGTAATTAAATGTGATAACAAATTGTTGTGTGGGATTACTACATGGATCCAGGACCACCCCGGGGGTGCATTCCTCTGTTTAGCCATTTGGACCAGATACCCGAGGGTATGCCATTAAAATATTGTTTATTGAATTTCCTTGAGAAGAATTGCATGAGTATTGCTTGTTTATATATTGGGCATGGCCCGGTTACTTGCTTAGCCTGAGGGCAGTGCTTTCCTTAGCATGAGGGTAGTGTTACCTTTAGCTTGAGGGCATTGGTTATTTTAGCCTGAGGGAAACTTCTTTCGTGCCTATGGGAAATAGACTATGTGCCTAAGGGAAACACTTCGTACACATGAGGGAAATAACTGTTATGTCTAAGAGAAATTACCAACGATTTATGATTCTGATTACCTGAGGCTAAGAGTTTACATGTCTGGGGACACTAACTATCTAGTTAGAGCGTTCACCGAGGTGATGTCTAATATTAAATGGTTAAAATGAATAATAAAATAGAAAATATAACTGGTAAAGTTAGTTACTTTTGTGTACTGCTTAGTTTATTGAATTTTACTACTACACACTTTTGTTGCATATTTATCACATAGTTGGGAACATGCCTTTGGTGGGTGCCTATTGAGATTTAATTCTCGCACCCTATTTGGGTCATGTCTTTAGCCCAAACAAACTATATTGCTACAGGTGTGGATAAGGGAAAGGGTCCCTATTCAAGTACATGGTTATTGCTGAGGAGTAGGGGAGCATGGGACTGAGCTTAGGGTCACAATGCTGCTGGCTGTTTTGTTTTTCTTTATTGTACTCTTTACTCTGTATTGTATTGTACAATATTGCTATGTAACATGTTCTAGCTGTTTTCATAGAACTTGAGACATATTGCATCATTATCTATATAACTATTTGTTATCTTTTACTTCTGTTGTTGTATTTTGTATATTAAAAATTACGATACGCTACTCTTTGAAAAATGAGGGCATAGTTTCCCCACTATCAGACCTGGGCCCTCGCTGCTAATCAGCAGCCTCTGGTGTTTGGGGAAATGCACTTGAGGTCATGTGACCAACTGAGTTCAGGGAACCCGTTGAGTGGAACCCGGGCCTGGGACTTTACAAAGTGGTATCAGAGGGGTTCTTTTCTTTGACATACTATTTGGAGCCTTTGTTAGGGATAGGATGGGAATGATAGTTGGTACTAAGCTGTGCTCGGGCATAGCTAACCCATGTATAAGGAAACTCCAGTCTACCTCATTAATTACAATTGATTTTTCAATTTTACAGTTGATTTTATTTCACCATTGGGTGACACACTTGTGATTGTGCTGTTTATATCTTATCTATGGGTTCTATTTAGTTGCAACCCGATGAGATAAGGGTATTCCATATCATGCATCATTTAGGCACATGTTTGAATCACATTCCTTACATAGTTCCATGCCATGTAGGTGCATTAGAAATAGCATGTTATTGTGATAGTTGTTGTGCTAGAAAAGAATGCTGTTGTGATAGCTGCTTTGATAAATACCTGCTATGTGATAGGGTATGTTTGTGTGAGGCCCTGGAATAATGAACACCAAACTTTGGTTACTGAGGTGTATGTGCCCTCATTGACCAGAATTTGGTGGATCATTGGCTGTTTACCGTATTTATAACTCAGATAAGATGCCAAACTTTGATTCGAGGGGGGGGGGAGTATGGGACCTCACAGGTCGGCATTTGGAACTTAGGAGTGTTTCAATGGTTTTTCTGGGTTTCAGAGTAGTATATGAGGCTTACTATCCGGAAAACCTAGGATACATGCCATGTAGTTCCTCGGACAAATGCCGTGTGTTCTTCTATTTGGGAAGAAAAGATATCATTTTAAGTACATGATGTGTACCCTCTGTACATGCCGTGTAGTCTCTTTCCGTGTCATAGACTGTGTGGACAGGGTCACGGGGAATGGAAATTCTTGGGAAAACACGCCGTGTATCAGATATACATGTCGTGTAGTGTTGACCCGGAGTCCACTCGTGTAACTAACAAACACGAACAGAGGATATCTTAAGACATACATGCCGTGTCCACTATGGAACACACCATGTAGTCTAACCAGGGATCCGACCATGTATCTAACAAAACAAGTCGGTGTAATCCTTTCGTGTACACTTCGTGTGTATATGGAACACACAGTGTAGTGTGAGCTGTGTATCCGGCCATGTAACTAACAACATTGGTCAATAGAGCTCATCCAATACAGGCCGTGTGCCTAAGGGACATGCCGTGTAGTCCTGTCTGAGGACAGACCGTGTGGAATTAGCAGTGTGGCTGGGAAATAGGGTGGTGTACACACCATGTATGGGTGTAACACGCCATGTAGTATCAAGACGAGTAGTCGGCCGTGTCACGAATGACACGGGCAGTTGGAAAATTTCACCATACATGTCGTGTAGATTATATACACGCCGTGTAGTTTTGTTCAACGGGAGCCGTGTGGCTTAGCTGTGTAGAAGAACCCGGGAAGGGGAAGAGAAGTTAGGTACATGCCGTGTAGTCAGTATACACGTCGTGTAGTCTTGTTTTGCAAATCATGAATACCTTCTTCCTATTATTCCCCTTTTGGTCCCTTCATTTTTCAGTCTTTGATAATCTTGATCTAAGGTGTGTGTTTGACCTTGTAGAGTCATTCTGTCGAGACAACCGTGCGTTGTTATCTAAGAGAGCAGCAACGATTATACTCTAGAGATGGTTGACCATGGGATACTAGTGGATCCTCTAGCATAGATAGATGTGGCGCCTGCTATTATACCGGACACAGGCGCAGTGGTGCAGTTCCGTGAAAGATTGATGAGGTTCATGCAGACCATTCAGGGATTGTCGTCGGCTGCCACATCTATGGCTGAGCTCACTCGTATATTCCAGCAACAGCATCTGCCTACATTTTTAGGGGATGGAGGACCACAGTCTGTGGAGTCTTGGATGGGGTCTATAGAGACTATTTTTGAGCATCTTGAGATGCCTCCAGGGCAGTGGGTCAAGCTCACGACGTATATACTGCGTGATTCCTCCAAGAGGTGGTGGGATGTTACCACTCGGACAGAGCATCACAGATACTTGGTGTGATAATATTTTTAGATAGCTTTATATGATTTCTTCTTCCCAGATACGTTGAGGGTAGATCGAGCTCGAGAGTTCATGAACCTGCAACAGGGCGCTATGTCGGTGGTAGATTATTCTGCTTGATTCACCAAGCTTCAGCATTTTTCACCTATTCTGGTGGGTGATGAGACATTGAGGGTAGAAGCTTTGAGGATGGTCATTGATATGACATCTGAGCAATGGTAAACATTTTGAGGTTTCCTATAGTACATGCTATTGTGAACCATGTGCTAATTACAGAGAGGAACCTATAGGAGGCCAGTGGTGTGGGCCATGGTGTTTCAACACCAGTTTCTGGTACTATTTCTATCAAGAAGAGGAAGTGATAGATGAGTTTCTCTCACGGTGGCAGTACTAGTCAGGCAGTTACTTCAGGTGACCCGGTCAGGTGCTATCAGTGTGGTAAATAGGGGAACAAGAGACCACAGTGTCCACGTGACCCAGTGGAGTGCCAAGCATTCGGAAAGATGGGTCATATGCAATGTTTTTGTAGGGTAGTTGTACCAGTGGCTAGTGAGAGGGGTTCTGTGCAGACTCAGTGTGCGGGAGCTAGACCAGTAGCTTCGTACCAGTCGGGGAACATGAATACATCAGGGCATGCAGGCAGGGATGGTGGTCATGGATGTGGTATCCAGACACCAGGATCTCAGAGGCAACATCGTGGGACAGCTCAGGGTAGCCAGGATGTATCACAGGGCCGCGACACTGGGCATGCATATGCAGTGCAATAGACCCAGTAGGAGCAGGATCCCAGACCTTTTACTATCATAGGTACTATTCGAGTTACTTCTATCTTATCTTCAGTACTTTTCAATACGGGTTCTACACGTATATTTATCTCTGTGCCCATTGTGGAGAGCCTTGGGCTCTGCGTTTCATCTTCTTCTACTGTTATGATGCTAGAAACTCCATTGGGAGCTAGAACGACTGGTGTGCGTCAGTGAAAGGAGTGCCCCCTTGAGGTTGGTGGGTGTCACTTCCTATGAGACATCTACGTCTTGGAGTTGACGAGCTATGATATCATTCTTGGGATGGACTGGTTGGTTCTCTTTTGAGACTTTGTAGATTTTTATTGTCACAAGGTGAGTTTCACGTCACCAGAGGGTAGATAGTTTCTATACAAAGGTGAATGGGATGTTCAGGCGAGTCGAGCAAGACCAAAGCATCGTGGGCGAGGTGGAGTCACATCCCAAAGTGTGAGTATATATCTAGATGATCAGGGGACTTGTTAGATGGATTTCCCTCCAATGGTTGATCGTTTTAGGGTTGTCTTCCTAGATGACTTTTCGAGTCTACCTCCAGAGCGTGAGGTGGATTTATCTATTGAGCTTGTGCCAGGAGTGGCGTCAGTGTCCACTCCTCCTTATAGGATGGCTACACCAGAGTTCCAGGTGCTGAAGAGATAGTGACAGGAGTTATAGGAAAAAGGTTTCATCTGACCCAATACTTATTCATGGTGTTCTCCTGTCCTATTTATGATGAAGGCCGATGATACCCTCATACTCTATGTGGATTATCAAAAACTGAACCAGCTGACGGTTAAGAACCGATATCCCTTGGCAAGGATTGATGAACTTTTTTTATCAACTTCGTGGAGAACAAGTATTCTCAAAGATTGAATTGAGATCAAGGTTTTATAAATTTCATGTGAGACCATGAGACATACCACATATAGATTTTTGGAGCAGTTATGGTCTATACCAGTACTTGGTTATGCCATTCGGACTCATGAACGCACCGACAGTTTTCATGGCTCTGATGAATAGTGTGTTCCATCCATATCTGGATTCTGTTGGGGTAGTATTTGTGGATGATATCTTGGTGTAGTCTCACACTCGACACGACCATGCCACCCATCTTGATATAGTATTGAGTACATTGATAGAAAATCATCTATATGATAAGCTCTCCAAGTTCCACTTTTGGATGGACCAGATCCACTTCCTAGGTCATATCATCTCAGAGGCAGGAGTTGTCATGGACCTAGAAAAGGTTAGAGAAGTAGTTTCCTGGGAGAAGCCTAAGAATGTGTTTGAGATACCAAGTTTCTTAGGGCTGGCTGGTTACTAAAGACACTTCATCCAGTACTTCTCTTGCTTAGCAGCACTCTTAATGGGTCTGACAAAGAAGGGTGGAAAGTTCGTTTGGACAGAAGCTTGTGAAACATCCTTTCAGGACCTAAAAGGAAGGTTGACATCAGCACCAGTCCTGATACTCCCAGATCAAGGGAAGATATATATAGTTTTCTATGATGCATCAGGTATTGTGATGGGAGCAGTGATGATGCAGGACGATCGTCTTGTTGTGTATGGGTCTCGGCCGCTGAGGCCACATGAGAGGTATTACCCAACGCATGATCTCGAGTTGGCTGCAGTTGTTCATGCGTTGTGCCATTGGAGACATTATCTATTAGGAGAGAATTTTTTGGTTTTCACCGACCAAAAAATTCTAAAGTATATCATTACTCTGTGTGACATGAATTTGTTACATCGAAGGTGGGTAAAATACCTTTAGTCCTTCGACTTTGAGCTTTCCTATACACCTATTAAAGGTAATGCAGTAGCTGATGCATTGAGCAGGAGGACGTAGATACAAGCATTTCAGGAGGCCAGTGGGGAATGGAAGCTCATGGCTTTTTTCCCTAAGATGCATTTGGAGGTGCACGATAGTCTGGCGCAGACCTATATTTCATCTTTAGCGGTGACTTCTACCCTCCTGGATAGAGTGAGGATGAGAAAACTATCTGATTCAGAAGGCCAAGTTCTACGGGAGTCGGTGGTAAGTGAGGACCCTCCTCCTGGGTGGACGATAGGCGATGACGAGGTACTATGTTTCCATGGATGATTATGGGTTCTAGGGGATATATGTGAGGAGATAATGCGGGAGTTTCAGGCTCCAGCTTGGGTAGTTCATCCCGAAGTTTCCAAGATACACCATTACTTGAGGAATCAGTACTGGTGGCCAGGTATGAAGAGAGAAGTAGCTGGTTTTTTTAGGAGATGTTTCATCTGTCAGCAGGTGAAGGCAGAGCATCAGAGGCCATCCGGACTGTTACAACAGTTACCCATCTCGGAGTGGAAATGGGATGATTTTGAGATGGACTTTGTGACTAGGTTGTTGAGGTCACCTCGAGGCAATGCTGCTGTGTGGGTTGTTGTGGATATACACACGAAGGTAGATCACTTTTTGCTGATCATGGAGACCTTCAGTGTTGACGATCTCAGAATGTTGTATATTCGAGAGGTTATACATATTCATGGGGTTACTCATTCTATCATTTCAGATAGGGACACCCGTATTACGTCTCATTTCTGGAAGAGTTTTCAGAGGGCACTGGGTACACAAATGATTCTGAGCACAACTTTCTACCCTCAGACCGATGGTCAGTCAGAGCGTACGATATATGCGCTTGAGGACATGCTAAATGTATGAGTCCTAGACTTTGGGGGCTCTTGGGAGAAGCATATACCCCTGGTCGAGTTTTCCTATAATAACAGTTTTCAGGAAACTATTGAGGTGACATCTTACAAGGATTTATATGGTAGGCTGTGTCGATCAGCTTTGTGCTGGATAGAGGCAGGTGATAAATCATTACTAGGACCACAACTCATGCAAGAGACTTCTGAGAAGGTACAGTTGATTCAAAATAAGATGACTACTACGCAGTATTATCAGAAATATTTTGCAGATCGCTGCAAACGACCCTTGGAGTTCAAGATCAGGGATCAGGTTTTCTTGCGTGTTTCACTGAGGATGGGACACAAATGGATCAAGAGACAGGGTAAACTTTCACCGAGGTATGTGGGGCCATTTTAGATTCTATAGAGAGTTGGGATGGTTTCCTATTGGTTGTAGTTACCACAAAGGTACTGGGCCATGCACGACGTCTTCCATGTATCCCAGTTATGCCGCTATCATTCAGACATGTCTCACATCTTTCAGCCTAAGGAGGTTGAGCTTTAGGTAGAAGCATACTTTGAGGAGCATATGATTCATATCGTGGATTGGAGCATGAAGGTTCTCTTAAGCCATTCAGTTCCTCTCATATGGGAGATATGGCAGCATGGACGAGTGCAGGACGAAACCAGGGAGCAGAAAACCAATATACCTGCTCAGTGGCCAGAGCTGTTCTAAGCTGTATCTTCTTCACCCTTGGAAGGGAAATTTGGGGACAAATTGATTTAAGGGGGGAAGTTTGTAAGAACACAGTTCATATTTTTGAGGAAGGAGTATCTTATTTTACCTTTTCTTTAAGTGTTTTTGAGAAAATAAGGAAAATGGGAAAAAAATTCTAAATTTTAGGACTACACGCCGTGTACATTTCCACATGCTGTGTTCTATGGTCGTTTGGGATTAGTACATGGGGTGTGTAGCCATGCTAGTGATGAAAGGTTTAAAAACAGACTACACACTGTGTATTGGTTATTTACACACCGTGTAGTCAGTCGGGAGGTGAATAGTATGGCGGTGGAGGTAGCCAACAGTTGAGCGATGGTACATACCGTTTAATCAGTAAAAACATGTTGTGTACTTACGTCGATAGATGAATAGTGCCACACTGGTGAGAAGACACCTTAGGAACAGTTATAAAATGGAAATTAAACGCCACATACTTGAGAATTACACGCCGTGTAGTCTTTTTTTTGGATTAAATCGAGCAGTATCCTCCCTTGTTCACAGAGAAGTCTTAGAACCAGAGGAGTATGGAGAGAGGGCCGAACCTTCAAGGAGCTCCAGATCGCACGCTGGGAATCCGTTTCCACCTCTTTTAATCTCGTTGGGATCATACGGGTAAGCCTCTCCTTCTATTTAAGTTGTTCTTACCAATTCTTTCCCGAGGGAATGTTATTTATGTTTGAATGGGTTTTATTCTAACCCAGATCTATGTCGTCTTTGGGAATTTCTAGAAGCGACATTCACGTATATCGTATAAGGGTGTTTTAGGTAGGTGGCTTGGTGTTTAAATTCTGACTATTGTGCATTTTTTGTGTACTATTGAGCCAAGAACCCATGTTGGGGTGTCGTGTGGCTAAGGCCTTGGCTGTTTTGAATAACTAGAATTGTATAGGTAATTAAATGTGATAATACATTATTTTGTGGGATCACTTCTTTGATCCAGGAACACCCTGGGGCTGCATTCCTCTGTTTAGCCGTTTGGCCAGGATACCTGAGGGTATACCATTGAAATCATGTTTATTGAACTGCCTTAATGGAATTTCATGTGTATTGCGTGTTTATATGTTGGGCATGGCCCGATTACTTGATTAGACTGAGGGCAGTGCTTTACGTAGCATGAGGGCAGTGTTACCTTTCGCTTGAGGGCAGTGGTTATTTTAGCACGAGGGAAACTTATTTTGTGCCTGTGGGCAATAGACTCTGTGCCTGAGGGTGACACTTCGTACGCCTAAGGGAAATATATGTTATGCCTATGAGAAACTACTTGCGGGTTATGATTCTGATTACCTGAGTGTAAGAGTTTACATGTCTGGGGACACTGACTATCTACTTAGAGCATTTACTGTGGTGATGTCTAATATTGAATGGTTAAAATGAATAATAAAATGGCAATATAACTGGTAAATTTAGTTATTTTTGAGTACTTCTTAGTTCATTTAATTTTTCTACTGCACAATTTTGTTGCATATTTATCACACAGTTGGGAACGGGCCTTTGGTGGGTGCCTACTGAGATTTATTTCTCACACTCTATTTGGGCCATGTCTTCATCCTAAACAAACTATGTTGATGTATGTGTGGATAAGGGAAAGGGTCCCTATACAAGTACATGATTGTTGTTGAGGAGTAGGGGAGCATGAGACCGAAGTTAGGATCATGATACTGCCGGCTGTTTTGTTTTTCTTTCATGTACTATGTACTCTTTATTGTATTGTACTGTATTGTTGTGTAACATGTTTTGGATATTTTCTTAGAACTTGAGACATGTTGCGTCATTATTTATATAACTGTTGGTAATCTTTTACTTCTGTTGTTTTTTGTTGTATATTTAAATTCCACTGCGCAAAAATTTGACAAATGAGGGCGTCGTTTCCCAACTATCAGACCTGGGCCCTCACTGCAAGTCAGCATCCTCTGGAATTTGGGGAAATTCACTTGAGGTCATGTGACCAACCAGGTTCGGGGCACTGGTTGAGTGGCACCCGGTCCTGGGATGTAACAAGTGACATAGTTTTTGAACTAAAATTAAAATTTGAAACTAATAACTAACACTTTGAGTCATACTAGTCACACCGTGAATCAGATTGAGGTGAGGTTGATTAATACACATTGAAATTGACTATTTTATTAATATCCTAAAACATCAAGACAATCTGAATGTATTTTCTCAGTAACAAGTAAGTCACTTCTTCTTTTTAATAATATTATTTTCATTTTAGAAAAAGACACACACGGAGTCAAATTTATCACACCATACATCATATTGATGTGAGTATTATTCATACATGTCAAAAATTTCTTACGTATCGTTGTCTTAAATTATCAAAATGACCCAAATATGTTTTCTATGTTTTCAGCTTTCCACATTTTCATTTTATTAAAATTAATATTAATTTATATTAAAAAGAGACACTTTGAGTTATACATGTCATATCGTGCATCAAATTGAGGCATGATTGACTCCTACACAATTGAAATATAGATGGACTGTTTTCCTAAAGTATCAAAATAATCCAAATGTGACTTCTTGGTCTGGATTACATCACTTGTCTTTTTTTTTCAAAATGTCATTTTCAACTGGAAACATTAACATTGACTCATATGAGTCCCATCATGTATCATTTTAATGCGAGCCTGATTCATACACATCAAAAATGACTTATGAATGATTTTCCTAAATTATAGAGACAATTCAAGAATATTTTCTCTGTTTTCAGTGAGTGACATATTTTAAATTAAAATTTCAATTGATAAAGGAAACCTTGAGTCATATTATTTATATCATGTATCAGATTGAGGTGAAGATGATTCCTACAAGTCATAGATGACTTATGGATCATTTTACTGAAGTATTAAAATAATTTTAATGTGTTTACCTATTTTTGATTATGTAACGTGACTTTTTTAATTAAATTAATGTCAATTTATAATAAAAATAAGAACTTAGATTCATACTGGTAACATTGTCTGTAAAAATTATATGCGACTGATTCTTACACATCCCAACATCTCAAAAAAATCCCAACTATCAATGTCTCCACACATTACATTATCTTTATTTATCGAACTCGAAACATTGTAGTGTCAACATTCATTACTTTCCTTCAACTTCCCTCCACTCCCTTTGAATGAAGGTGACAAATGCTAATCCTATAGGGGTGATGAGGTATTGAGGGAGACAAAGTATGTGGAAGACATTGTCTGTATGAGTAGTCAACCATTTAATTTGGATTATGTTAATGAAGTAGATAACATATAGTATTATATGAAAAAACATAGTATATTCAAAAAATTATTACCTTCTGATTGAAATCTAAGTTGAAATCTCGAAGTCCAATCTCTCATGATCATGAATAGCTTTGAACAAACCACCCCATCTATAAAAAAAGTTCACCTGTAAGGGAAAATAATTAATTTGTGAGTTATGAAAAAAAAATAAATAAATTAAACATAAATACAAAAAATACATTACTTATATTGAATTCAAATCTTTATATTATTTTTGTACATTCTTCAATTAGGTATACTACTCATTCATTTCTAAGAAAATATATATCGTATTATGGATATGACTTTTTGGTTATTGTAGTAGTATTTGAAAAATATAAATACAAAAATGATTAATAAATATTTTAAATGAAAACGTAATTATATTTGAAAACACCTCTTCAAGGATAATAGTTTATTGATGAAATATGATCCCTTTTATAAATCTAAAAACACAATAACTGTAATTGTTTCCATTTTTTTGTTTCAGACATTGCCAAAACATTGAGAAAAATAAGTAACTTTTTTATAAGTGTTTGGATATTGAAATCTTATTATATATTCCCTGATACATTTCCATGTCTAGGAATTTTCAATATTCTTGTGTGGAAGGCCTGTCCTCATGGTATGAATTTTACGATATTTAAACATACCCCAAACTATGATCTTTCATACTAAAATAGTTTATGATCTGGTTGCCATCAAATTTGGGTAAGATATTTTAATGCCTTAACATTATCTTTTGACATAAATGGTATGTACAAAAGTGTATAAAACATATTATAAAAATATTTCTTTTTAATAAGCATGATATCCAACATGTGGAAAACCAATAAATCAAACTAATATGGCAGATCCCAAAAAATGCATTGTTTTACCCAATTTTGTTCTTTCCCAAAGCCATTAATTTTTTATTTGTTTATAGTCAGTCAAAATTCATTGGGAGTTAATGAAGGTACAATGGATTTTAAGTCAATACCTGAGATCACTGTTGGTGGTGAATATCATTCAATTGTGCCTTTTTGGAAATGATATTTTTTCCACCGAAAAAGATGATCATTAGAAAAACAATTTCTATTACAATCAAGGAAACAAAGTTTTATTCCATTAATGAGACTAAATTCGTAGTTGTTAACTATAAAGTAAGAAAATGATTTTGAAGCATGTTAACTCCAACCAAATAATGAGTCATATATTGGGAGTTCACTAATTGCCATCATTATTGGAACTTTCTACAAAAAATTCAACTTTGAAACAACATCATATGTACGAAAACCATTACTCCCAAATAAATTTATCTCATCAATAAACAACATTAAATAAACCTCGAGACTATTTTTCAGATGTCCTAGAATTATTAAGGTTAAAAAGATATGTCTCATTCATCAACATCTAATAAGGTAAATTGTACAGAGATATAAAGACATAACAACAATAATATTTACTACTCTAAAAACCATATGGATATAAACCATTAGTATAAATACCCAATCATACAGTTAATTTTTATAAATCCAAATTCATATGTTCTAGTTCAAAATGTTTACATGAATCTCCATCAAAAGGAAGGTTTAATAATTTATCGGTTCAAAATATTTGTTTTATGTCATGACGTCAACAATATTGTGTTCTAAGATATAAATAAGTTATTTATTCTTGATATAATAGAGAAATGCCTCAATTTCTTTATAGTAATCAATCCATACGTCGCTAGTTGAGCCACTTTGAAGCTCAATTGTCCACATGTCAGAAAAATAATGGAAAAATAATTTTCAATATAATATAAGATGAAAACATTAGAACACGCCTAATTCTTCTGATACCCAAGAACCAAATTACCAACAAGCCTCTTCCTCTTCTTGAAATTTATAGGCCACATATCTCCTTCAGATAATATTGCTTTAACCAAAGATAATATCTAATTAAAAAATATATATGACATTCTATTATCTGGTTTAATAGCCATAACAATTGCAACCGCTTAAAATGTTCTTATCTTGAAACTTGGTTATAATTATTCCTCAATAGGCTTCAAAAGATTATAAAATTGGGATGATTACAACTCTAAAGTGGAATCAATATCATCATGAGATTCCATTTGTAGAAAAGATGGACCAGCCACATCGTGATTTCTTGTTTGAAACTCTAATGGATCTGGAATAAAATTATTAGTATCATCTAAAGAAATGTGTTCACCATGTTGATACATAAAAAATAATCATTTCGAAAACGAAATGGTAATAGATGACACTAAACATTTTCAAATGTTTTAAACATCCAAAGATACCATTTCTTACATGGTCACTTAACTCTCCATTACGAAACAAATTTGGTTTTTAATGATAAAAAATACTAGAAAGCATCAACACCCTCAATATATACATGAGTCATACCATTACCGTTTTAATTATTATGACAATTTATCCAATCATGATCACATAATAATGAATTTTATCAAATTAATTTCTCTAAATTACTATAAAATAATAGAAAATAAATAAATTTTTTAGGATTAATTTGAAATAAGGAAAAGGCATTCCAAATATTACTAATTATTAAAAAAATCATAACTTACTTTTAAATATTGTCAATTTAATCTATTTTCTACATATTTTTACAAGTTTCCATTGATTATTACTAATAACAGTTAATTACTTGTAAGTATATGTAATTTTTACTTTTTACAATTTTTTTATACAAATTACAAAAAAGTATTACGATTTAAAGGTAATTTTTACAAATTTCCACTATTTTTAATAATCACAGCAAATATTTACTATGTACGGCTAATTATTGCTAAAATTTTTCTAATTGCCACTGATTTTTACAAATTAAAACTCTTTTTTTGAATTAATGCCAATTTTTACTAATTACGGCTAATTACAACATATTATTGTTAATTTTTATTATTTTATACCAATCTTTTACTAATTACTATTAATAATTACTAATTACTGTTAATTATTAATATTTTCTACGAATTATGATTATTATTACTAATTGTTAATATTTATTACTATTTATTACACTTCATTACTATTTATAAGTAATTTTTACTATTTATTATGAATTATTACTAATTATTAGAAATTTCTACTAATTATTAGTGATTACAACTAGTTATTACTAATTTCTGGCAATTGATACTAAATTGCATTAAGTTTTACTAATTACAGGTAATTGTTACTTATTATCTCTAATTGTTACTATTTATTACTAATTGTTACTATTTATTACAATCTATTACTATTTATTACTATTTATTTCTATTTATTACAAATTATTACTAATATTAACTACTTATTACTAATTATTACTCGTCATTCCTAATTATTACTATATATTACTATTTATTACTAATTATTACTATTAGTTAGTAATTGTTACTATTTACTACAATTTATTTCTATTTATTTTTATTTATTTTTTTATTACTAGTTATTACTGATTAGGACTATTTATTTTTAATTATTACTAATTATTACTATTTAATATTAATTTTTACTAATTACCTCTAATTACTGCTAATAACTGTTAGTTTTTACTAATTATCTAAAATTAATGCTAATCACCGCTATGTATTCTAAATTATCATTAACTACAACTATTTATTAATAATTATTACCAATCATTACTATTTATTACAAGTTAACAATACTTATTTCTAATTAGTAATAATTATTACTCATTATTACTCATGAGTACTAATTATTACTAAATACTACTAATTGATACTATTTTTCAGCAATTATTACAAATTATTTCTATATATTTCTGTTTAATTCTATTTATTACTAATTACCACTAATTGAAGCTAATTTTTTATAATTACTCGTAATTACATCTAATTTTTACTAATTACACCTAATTACCATTAATTATTCCTAATTTTTTTAATTACAACTAATTAAAATTAATTATTACTAATAGTCACTAGATACATCTATTTAGTTCTATTTATTACTAATTATTCCTAATTATTTCTAATTATTACTAATTGTTACTAATTATAACTAACAATTATTAATTATTACTAATTGTTACTTTTTATTACAACCTATTACTATTTTTAAAAATTATTACTAATTACCACTAATTATTATTAATTAACACTAATTAATACTAATTATTTCTAACTGCCATTAATTATAGCTAATTATTGCAATTTTTAAAAATTTATGACAATTTATTACAATTTGTTAGTAATAAATTCTAATTATTACTAATTAATACCAATGAATACAAATTTCTAATAATTTATACTAATTAATAATAATTAATAATAATTAATATTTATTACTACTGATTATTAATATTTATTGTAATTCAATAATAATTATTTCTATTTATAAATAATTATTGCAAACTATTACTAATTACTGCTAATTATTACAATTTATTACAATTTATTATAATATATGATAATTTATTACAATTTATTTATAGTTATTTAAAATATTTCTAATTAATACTAATTAATCCTAATTATATATAATTACTACTAATTTATACTAATTAATACTAATTAACACCAATGAAGACTAATTAATACTAATTACTACTAATTAATACTAATTAATACTAATTAATACTCATTCCTACAAATTACTACTAATTTATACTAATTACAACTAATTAAAAAATTAGTAAAAATCAATACAATTTATATTTAAATAAAAACATTAAATCTTAATGAGATAACATATTTGCATAAATTAATAATGCAAAATAAAACTATCCAATTCTAACTTAATTTCCACTAATTAATAACAATTATTTCTATTATAAAATAAAATGAACTAACTAAAAAATAGATGAAAAAAAAATACTTTAAAACCGAATATTTCGATGTATGCAAGCATTGAAAATTGAACTAGTGTAAAATTTTAAAAGTTGAAAAGACTAAAGAGACAAATATGATAGTAGAGTTGAAGAGAATAGTTGAGATAATGATGAATTGATAAAAAATCAGATGTGGGTATATATAGGTTAGATCATTGGAGATGAGATTCCTGTCTCAAATTCTAACCCCATATTAATTAAGGGCGGTGGTTAAGGAAATATTTGTGATGTGGCCCATCGTAAATACCTTCCACTCGACATTCTATTTGTGATAGGAGTAAAATCCCTTCTCTAATACTA
This sequence comes from Viscum album, assembly GCA_963277665.1. Lineage (NCBI taxonomy): Eukaryota > Viridiplantae > Streptophyta > Magnoliopsida > Santalales > Viscaceae > Viscum > Viscum album. The sequence continues at coordinate 957,600,298 of OY728162.1, read as the reverse complement.
AAATCCACATCATAGTATTCTTTATGGGACAAACCCCTTATTGTAAATTCTAGAAACTTGGGATACTATTTTCAATGGGTGTAACCACCCATCTTAAATACTCTAGATTCAGTTGCAACAAACAATATGGGATTCTACTTCCTCAGTGATGCAACTTCAATTAGTGTAGGTTCGAGTTCGATTTTAACACAACTGCACTGCTGAGCTTTGGGTCGACGGATCTTCAAATCGGATCACCAGGGGAGCCTCAGTTCCTTCAAAAAAGGGGCTGGGGGATCGTACTGATCTGTGCAATATACCATGGGAGGTGGCAGATGTTGGTGAATCAATGGTAGTGAAATGAGGGAGTGGTGTTAGTAGGATTTCATGATGATAGAGGAATTGCGGCACCCTAGTAGCAAGAGTTGTGTTAGAGGACATAATTGAAGGTTGGGCAGTGGTAGAATGATTTTGGGATGGTACTGGAAGAGAGGAGTGGTAACATAATTATGGTACTAGATGTATGGTCTGGTAGAAAGCATGAGTGATTTATCATCTCCAGTTCCACTTTTTATAGGATGTTCTGGTCATTTGTGGCTATCCTTACACATGTTCATTTTATAGGTGGCACAATCCGGATACTTTGATTTGTTGGAGGGAAATTTTGTCTTTTCAAAAACGAGGCACACATGAAATGACACATCACAAGGTAGTTATTTACTTATTTTTTTTTTTTTTTTCATTCTGGGCAGGCTTCCACTGAAGGATTTCTGGAAACATGCACCTAATAGTGGGGTTTTCAGTGGGTTTTTTCCTGATTGAGCAACAATTGGGGAATTTTTAGTGGGTTTGTGATTGCAGAACTGTAAGGAATTATTGTTGGCTTTAGCAGCACTGTGAATCATCCAAGTCATGACATGGTTTTGAGTTTGTATTTTGGTTCTCCATATAATCGATAGTGATGAAGGTTTTGTGGATTATATTTGACGTTTTTACAGTTTGTTTGGTAAATATATAATATGTTTCAATCCCTGATAATATAATTAATCATGTGAAAGTATTGGAGATTATATTTGATGTTTGTTTACAGTTATTTTTGTGGAAATTCTATCCAAGATCATTTGTTGATGTTTCTAGTGGCTGTTTAACATAAAATAATATATAGTTTTGTTGCATTATAGAAGTAACACTAGCTTTTTGTAGTGGAAGTTCCGACCCTAGAAGCTCCACTGGAACCTCCACTAGAAGTAGCAATAGAGATTCTAGTAGAGCTTCAAGGGTTGGAACATCTAGTAGGTAGTGGAAAATAAATTCAATTAAAAATTCTCTATACAATTTCAAATTCTAAATTAAATCATTTTTATTAAAATGATGTAAAATTTTTAATTCATATTTATTTTAATTATATTTAACAATAATATATTCATTTTTTTAGAAATATATAACTCCCACAATAATATCAAGTGGGTAGTGGAAACTAAATTCAATTTAAAATTGTTTATAAAATTTCAAATGCTACATTTAATCATTTTTATAATAATTATGCATAATGATTTCAATTCATATTTATTTTAGTTATATTTAACAACAATATATTTATTAGTTTTATAAATTTACATTTCTGTTGTAGTGTGGAACTTCCACTAGAACTTTGAGTGGAAAATATATTTAATATTGCTTATAAATTATTTTATTTATAATTTTAGAAATATAATTTTATGTTATATATATATGTAAAAAACTATTTTCATAATTATATTTTATTTTGCTACATTTCTATTCCTATAGTTTATACATTTTCAAAAGGATTAAATCATGTTATAAAATATTGTACTTTTCTTGAACTTATGTTTTTTTCTCTTGCAGTTTGTTGAAATGTTGATGATGTTGATGCTGATGTTGTAGTAGCTTCTATTAGACCTGTTATAGGGATAACGTTCAAGTCACTTGATGAACTGTAATGTTTTTATGCCACATATGGTGGAATAAATGGGATCAGTGTAAACCGAAAATAATCTAATAACAGGAAAAATTATAAATAAGATATCACATCAAGGATTTATGCATGTAGTAAAGAAGGTCATATAAAGGTAGAAAAATGTGATAGCATGGTGATATTTCGTTGAGTTGAGACACATACACATTTACATTCTAGAATGGAGGTTAGTTTTTCTCTTATAGGAAATATGCACGTACTATATTTATGAAAGAGCATAATCATCCCTTGCACAATGCTGAATTAATTTATTTGATGAGGTCCCAACAAAAATAATTAAAGAACAATAAACTAAGTTAGACGTGAATTCTTTAGTAGTTATTAAACCAAATGATTCATTCTCCATGGAAAGAGTTATTACATGGGGTTGAGATGTTATTGGGTATACGGGTGTTGATCTGTTGAATTTTTGTGGTCTAAATGGGAAAGGGAATTACTTAATTGTTATTCATATTGCATATTAGAGTATATATAAATACTAAGATAGGAAAATCCATTATTTGTATATAGTATATAGATTGAAATGAATTGGAAAATTAGAAATATTATTTGGGCTGATCCAAAAATGAGGACAGATTATAATTTGTTTAGAGTTGTTTTTGTTTTTGACACCACTTTTAGCACTAATAAAGAGTACAAGCAGTGGTGTGTTTCTGTGGGTCTCAATAAGCATTGGGAGATTTTCATTTTAGGGGTATATTTTTTGAATGATGAAACCATGTATTCATTCCTTGGTTTTAAAAAAAGTTACAGGTGCATCACATGAAGATACCTCAACCCATTTTTACTAATATGGATGCAACAATGGTAAAATCCAATTATGAAGTATTAGTTCGAGCTTGACATTTCATATATTAGTGACATTTGTTAAAAAATGGAATTAATCATTTAAGTAATTGGATGAAAGATGGATCTAGTTTTCTAACTCTATTTAAGAAGTGTATGTTCCAATACCAGGATATAAATCTGTTTGATCAGGAGTGGTTTTCCATTAGTGCAGAATATAGGGATGGGAAATCACATTAGTTAGACGATGTATTCGTATTGCGATAAAAGTGGGAACATTTATTTTTGATAGATTATATAACATTGGGCATTCACTGAACCTAATTAAGTGAATTTTTAATGGATTTATTAATGATTATGTTCATTACAAGTTACGTTTTGTTGATTTCTGTAAGCAGTTTGATGGGTTGTTGGGAAAAAATTGATATCACGAAACAAAGATAAAATTTCATATATGAGAGAAGTTTCCTTGTAATCATTACCCTTACTATACATCAATGTTCTAGGTATCTATGAGATATTCACCCAAGTTATTTGATTTATTTCAACATGAATATCTAATTATTAGTGCTTGTTTTCTGATATCATGTATTTCAATGAGAGTTAAATTCATATATGTTATTGGAATGGTTCCCTGTGAAGATCAATTCTATGTATCCCATGAAGCTTCTAATGAAGTTGTTTAATGTTATTATTGAAATTTTGAGTTTTTTGGGTATCATTTTAGTTATGTTTTAAAATTTTAAAATTTTATTGTTGTGAGATAAACAACTAAAAATATATTTTGGGTTGATGGACTCGATTGGCTTGAAATATTTTGATGTTCAAAGGATTCTCTGTTGAAGTACAAGCTGATAGAAAATCAATTATTTCAAAACCTTAAAATGATTTATCATGAATGAAAATGGATTTAAGTTTCATATATTGTGATATAGATTTAGGTTATGAAATTTCCTACTCTAATTTTAGTAACTTTTAAAAATAGTTTACTATCATAAATACATCATCAGACAGTGTTAATGGTCATGATAGTTCAATCCCAATTTTATAAGAAGGTTCTTTTTAAAATATAGAAAATAGGAATAGGGGAGAAAGGATTAAAATATTTTTAAACAATGGCTGTCTAAATGGGACATAGTTGAATAAAAAATATACTTCTATGAGGACGATTTGATTTCATTTTATGGTGCATTTCATCTTTAAGATCAATCTTCTATTGTTAATGTGGTATCTGATATCATTTTTCCTTTCATGCATAGAGTTGTAGAGGAAAGATGATTATATTTTCGTGTTGCATCTAGAAAATATGTTTTAAATGTAAATTTTTATTATCATTATCTTCTATAACTGTTGCAATTGTGTTGTTTTTCTATTGTAGGATGAATTTTCAACCAATTTAGAACTTCATATTTGGATGTATATTGCTTGCGTAGCATTGGAAGAGTCTGAGAAGTGCATACAACATTAGATGCCAATTTTTTTAAAAATTGAAATTAATGTATTGAACAATTTGTAGGCTGAAATATTTTATAGTCTATTTTCGGTTGTAATGGATTGAGATTGGGATTCCATTTCAAAAAATTGTAACTGGGTTGTATGCATTTGTTTTGTATGAATGTTGTGAAAGTGACATCAGAAAAGATCATATTTTATGTACTTAAAATGTGAACATAACAATTCATCCACATACTAATTATAATTACCAAAACCAAATATAACATCAAAACCAAATAATCCCCGTTAGAATAAAATAATTCCACTCATAAGCTCATAATATTCCTACTGAAATTTCCAAAATAATAAGACTAGATGTAATGACCAAAACTAAATTTTTTGAGATTGAAATTAAAAATCACAATTATCAAAAACAAATATTACTCACTGTAATTACGAACACCAAATATAATCCATTACAATTATCAAAACAAAATATAACAAATTGTAGTTACCAATAGAAAATATCATTTTCAATTACCAAAACCAAATATATCATCAAAACTGAATAATTCCCCTAATAAGAAAATAATTCCCCTCATAAGAAAATAATAGTTTTCACTATAATTTCCAGTAAAAATTATACCAGATTGAGTTACCAAAACCAAATACGACCATATTATAATTACCAAAAACCAAATATAACCCATTTCAATTACCAACACCAAATATAAACAACTGAAATTACCAAAACCAAAAATAACTCATTAGAATTACCCACACTAAATATCCATTGCAATTATAAGAACCATATATAACATTATAACCAAATAATTCCCATCAGAAGAACATAATATTCCAACTATAATTTCCAAAACCAAATAATATCATATTCAATTACAAAAAACCAAATAAGACCACATTGCAATTACCAAGACCCAATATAACCTATATAAACATTAGAAACCAAATATCCATTGAAATTATCAACTCCAAATACAACATAAAAACTAATTAATTCCCCTAATAAGAAAATAATTCCCCTTATAAGAACATAATATTCCCACTATAATTTCCAAAACCAAATAATACCACACACAATTATCAAAACCGATCATAACCAATTGCACATAATATTCCCTTAAAGATTAAATAAAATCAATATAATACATATATAAAAAAATATAACATAAATATGAAAATTTAAATATTAATATTTATATTGGTATATCATCAATACAATGATATTGAGGTAAAAAAATAGAAATATATTATCTAATAGTATTACAGTTTTGAAAAATTCATCGACCATCAACAGAAAAAATTATGAATTGACACTCACTAATAATGAGATATTGAAACCAAAAAAAGAACTAATACTAAATAATATAAGACTAATAATAATGGTGTATAACAAACTTAAATAATTTTATGACATATTTCCAAATTCATTTCTAGCACCATCCAAATTATCAAATAGCGATGAAATGAGGATTTGTGACAGTTTACAAACCTAAAAACATTCAAATGAAGTTTCTAGTAATATCCATAAAATTGGTATGTATAAATGTTAAAAAAACACCATATTATTTGTATTCCACTTTAATGTCACAACCATTTAATTGGTTATATTGATTTCGGCAACATTGCTTCCAAAATGAAACTCCAACTTCTATGTGATATTTTGGTCGAGCTATATGTAGGGTATGTAATGAAATAATATTCCATATATATTAGAAATTAATAAACTTTATCTTGCTGTAGCTTCTTTTTATATGCTTCATCAATATCTATCTTCTGTATTTTATATAATACAATTATTCCGTAGTCCAACATTGCATCCCCTATCGAGAAGTGTCTTCCACTATGAACGAAAGTGCGAGTAGTATTGTCTAAGTATTCAGGGCACTATATTTTGATAATTTTTTAAATAATTATTTTTTTATGTTACAAAATATTTTATTCAGTCATTTGGGTTATATGAAAACGAATTTGATGCCAAAGAGTATAACATTTTCCATTTTAAAACCATCCTCTTGAAGACAATCATCTGTCGTATCACCCATCCGAGGCTGCATGGAGTTATAGTGGATGAAATATTTTTTTATTAATATCAGGAATGAGCAATGTAAAATTTATATTCATTTTTTTATAGGGATGAAAACTTTTCCTTTTAATTTCATTGCATCCTTTATTGGTTTCTCTAACCAAAAATCCATCAATTTTTTGTTTTTTCCAAATAATATTCTATAGTAAAATGAATAAATTTTGACAAAATATTAATTAATTTTTATAAACTTCAAGAATATAGATAATATTACACTCACTATGGATGCACTTGTAATCATAGTTTATTCATCTTGGAATATTCTATATGTTTCCCCCATTTCACACTTTTTTTCATAATTTGAACATATGCATCTATAACCAGGTATCAATAAAAAGGAATGGAGGATTTCCCAGTAATTGAATATTAGTTTACATTAATCTTGGTTAATATAAACACTCACTCTACTAATTGTCATGATTTTCCTGAAAAGAGAGAAAATATCATTTATTTCAACTGAATACAAACTGTTCTCAGCTTCCAAGACATATTCACTATATAATAATAACATTAACTTATAATAAAATAATGTTTTTGATTTAAATTTAATATAAACATTTTAAATTAAAGGGGTCATTTCCTTTGGTCCTAACAACATACCCGTCTGATTGTATCTAAAAAATCTTCCCATGCTTCTCATAGTCTTTTTCATCAATCCCTACAATTCACTTGACCCAATTAACTATAGCTACTAGTCAGGTAAAAACTCTTTTATGTTGTGTTTTCATTGAAACAATTCCTATTCAAATGAATTTTTCAAACTGAGTTGGATCTTATACTATCATTATTTGATGTTTTTTTCTTCTTCTTATAATATTTAGGGCTACTCAAACATATGTTGAATCAAATTTATTTTCTTTTGTTGATCGTGACATTAGATTTCAAATAATTGATCGCATTTGATGAGTTTCTATTTCAAGGTGTTCTATTTGGATATTTTGAGTTAGAGGTGTAGTTTTTTTGGTAGCTTCATGCACATAATCTATAGCCTCATGAATCACAGCTTCTGTAGTACCATTTTTTTGGTATTTCGGCATTAGATAACAGGTTATTTATGGTTATTCTACTTTGGTATTCTTAGGGATATGAGTGTTTTTTTCAGAAGGTTCATCGTGTTTCCCATCTTCTTTTGTACTCGATGTTCAGTCTCCCTCCTTTATAAAATGGTTCATTTCATCGCCAAAAATTATACATTCTCTTATGTTTCCTTGTTTCATGGAATTTTCAGTTACCAACAACATTATTATATTAAATTTTTATACCTATTTCCTAACCATTTCTTCCATTTTCTATAGTTTTCTATTCAAGGTTGAATTTTTTTTTTCAAGAACTCATATTATTTCATCCTCTAGTTTCAAATTTACCGGCTTGCCAACATAAACCTCTTTATTCATTGTTGGATCCTCATAAATTTATTCTTATTTTTGTATCAATACTATTTTTCTCTTTGACATAAAATGGGTTTAGAAACCAATTTAATTTATAATTTAATTAGTACACTAATTTCACTAGCTGTAACTTGATGAATCTTTAGTTTTCTTAGAGAAACATCAAAATATGACAGCCTCTACATTGTGAATGGTTGATTGGTAGCTTGTTAATTTCCATTAACTACTCATATTTTCCAACAGTACCAATACTATAACAATAACCTTCCTATGAGCTCTACCTTATACATAGAATTGAAAATAAATATTAATCCATACAAATAATTCTATAATCACTCATGTAATATTTTTACAAAGGCTTTGAATGAATTATTTTTTAAACAAAAGGAAATTTATTCCTATTTTTCTTAATTTTTACTAGCCATGTATATGAAATGAACATAAAACAAGAACTTATTGAATATTTACACATGTATTTAACTCAAAAAACCAATTTCATTATGCCAGTAATTTATTTTGGGATCCCAGTTTTTCATTTTAATCATGGATCAAAGGACATATATAGTTGAGTTTTAGGGAGGATCCACAAGGTTCTACTCAATAACAATGGTCACGTTACTTGAGATTAAATTTTTAGTTCCAGTGACCACATGTTATATTTCGATTCCACAAAGATATTTTCTGTTATCACTGCATTTCAAAAATCCTCACACTAAATATCCATAAGAGTGATGATATTTTTACTCAACAGTCATTCACATTTAGTAATTTAGAATCGATGTAATCCTCGTATCTAGATTGTCAATTTAATTTAAAATGAAACAGTTGATGTCTAATGTGTTTTATTAAATTATTTATTTTCACCTAAAATATATATAAAATATAAATATAAAAAAATTATTTAAATATTTATATAAACAGTTTTTTTCTTTCTGGTTTTCTATTGTTTTTTTCAAAAATAAATTTAAAATATAAAAGTGCTATTAACATCCTAATCTACATTGTCCCACTCCAACACACTTGCCTTAAACAATATTCTATTTTTTTGTATCTTGAATGTTTCTCAGGGAAGTCATAATTGCAAATGAGTATCATGAAAGATATAGAGGAAAGATACAACCTGGTCATTCATCATTTGACGATTGAATGGAGGCGTTTAGACACCTCTATGGGTTCTTTTCACGATCTTCATAAAAATATTTTAACTTATCATCATTCACCTTGATGGGGTTATGTGAATCATTTCCATTTATTTCAACTAAAAAAATGGCAAAATATTAATCACTATATAATGTCCAATACACTTAGAACAACATTTACTAGACATCAACTTCCTTCATAAAGAGTGTAGCTACACATTATCTCTAATTTGAATGTCTCTCTTATGGGTAGGTATTTTAAAGATAGATTTGTACTTTTCTTTATACAGTATAGTGTTCCTATTTTATTCTCTTATAAATCTCTCTTTCTTCCATTTTCTAAAACATCCACATTCCTCCCAAATTTCAAATCTTTGGGTTCAATTTTTTGTTAACCCAATGGACTTTTTTCATTGATCAATATATAATTCATTATTTTATATAGAAGACACAGACAAGGAAGATGTGTTAGTATTAAATTTGGGTGACTTATTTGAATTGTTGTCATCATTTTCCCCAATTTGTTCATTACTAAAAATAGTTTATTGATTATTCTCCATTTGAGAAATATTTTTATAAAAATTAAGGGATTGTAATATTTTTTATCAATATAATTCAATAATCCTAAATTCAAATTATTTCATAAAAAAATAAAGGATATCCAAAATGGTTCATAGTAAAATAGGTATGTACCTCCTGAGGGTTTTTTATTAAATCCATTATGTTAAAATCTATCAGTTATTTACTAAAGGTCATGGAATGAGTCCCTTCATTGACATTTATTACAGTTTTAGAAGTCTTAATAAATTTCTTATCTATGATAATTGAGGGATTGGGTCTTACATTTTTATTCATTTATGTTCAAAATATAGAAGTCAGTTGGGAACAAAAAACCCTTGTACACTTCCTAAAACATCATCTAATACACCTACTGGGTAGCCAATGGTTTGGTTAGCAAGATTTATAACCACATAGGTGGGTTTTGTTTCTCTTATCTATATAGATAAAAAATAAATTTAAGGAATAAAATTAATTTATGCTCATAAATTACAAAGTTCATTAGATGTTTTGAGCTCACTAATAGTCTTAGGAATAGAGAATATGCCTAGAATATGAAATTTCAATGATTTTTTGGGGTAAAATGTTGAGAGACAATTTTAATCATACTTAAATTTTTATTTGCTCTCAATATTCCCCTTCAATTGAAAAGTAATTTGATGAATTTCACATACCATTGGTTTTGTAGATAACCTCCAATAGAGGTATGTCAGTTTATACCTATCGAACACATCTAGGATTTCTTGTTGAAGTAATTCATCATTTGGTTTCTTGCATTCTTGTAACCTTGTTGGGAACAAATTCTGGGGTTGATATAGATCTTCCATTTTATATTCTGCAATATCTTTCTTCATAGGGGGTATTTCTATAATTAATTATTCTTCTTGTTCTTTTATAGTGGTAACTTTATCATGTTTAGTAGGCTTCCCACATTCTACTTCTTCTCCAAGTGATGATTCTACACTAAATCTAAGCTTATTTCCAATCCATAATATAATAGATTTAATTTTTACTCTTGGATTACGAATGGATTGTGTGAAATGTTTAGGTGAGTCTTGGTTTTTTAATAATTTTTTTTCAATTAGGATATGTTCATTGGAATCTACAATTTTTTTTATCATATCCCCCATTAAGGGTTCTTGAGTTTTCCTCACTTTATTGATTATTAATGGTTGAGAGCTCTATCTTTGAAATAATGATCAATGGAAATATGGTTGAAGTTCATATTGAATGGTTGGACTTTAATGTTATTGGTTTTTATCTCCATATTGAGTGTTTGAGTATACCATGCTTCCTTATTTAAATCTTGGATTCTACTTGCATGGTCTTTAGTACATGTCTTCATAGTTTACATTAAGTTGAGGACAACCATTAATGATGTTTTCCTAAGATAAAAGAAGCTGGAATATGCAAGGGGGTAAAGTGGGTGATGTCTCTCGAACCATGTTCACAACTAAATTCTTCACAAAAGTGGTTTGTTCATATTTTATTACAAAAAGGGAGATTTAGTAATGTTCACCCCATGGAATCCCCTTGCAGAAGTTCTTTTTTCGAAATAATAAAAATTCAAGTAGATCCTTTCAATCAAATATTTGGCATACACATGTGACTTTTCTATCAATGCTTCATTAGAAGAAGCATGAAAAAGGTTTCAGTCACAGTCCATCAATCCTTGATAAAAGAATTCCAAAAAATGATGTTATTCACAGGGTTTGTGTTGGTAGGTGTTGGTTAAAACCTTGAATCTCTCCCAATACATGTAATGGGTCTCTCAACTACTTTGTTTGATTCTAGAAATCTTCTTTATCATATAGATGATCCTTGATATAGGGAAATACATCTAGAGGAAGTATCATCACATTTCCTCCTAGGTAGTGATCTCTATATGTTGGATGTTGCAGAGCCACTCCATAAGAGAGAATGAAAAAACCATACCGCTGATCAGATCATTAGTGGATCATCAAGGTTTGAAGACATTATATACTTTTCTTAATGATCACAAATTCCTATTGTGTTCTTCTCCTAAAACACCATGAAACTTAGTTAGGTGACTTAAACTACTACAAAATAGGCCTTTAACAATGCTAGAAATAGATATTACCATTTCTTGAAAAGTGATGACTACATGAGTGAGGGTGAAAGGACATGTATTTTACCAGAATTCAAAAACACTAATAAAGGGGTCATTTATCAGAGTTGAAAAAGCACTAATAAATGAGACCCTTATCATCACTTTTAAAAGTGTTGATAAATGTGTCCATTATCAATGCCTTCAAAAGGACAGATAAAGGGCCATACAATAGTGTGCTATAACATCACACTGAAGCACCACTACACTGTGCTATAATAGCACACCATATCACAAAAATCACTAAAAACACTCCATATATCAACAAAAGCATGACTAAATATATAATTTAGATGGACTGAAATTTACAACCGAAAATACAATAAAAAAACTATGATATAGACATTTAAAACATTGTTTCATATAATTATATTTTTAATAATTATTAAATTCATTCAACAACATCAATGTTCCTTTATCTTTTAATCATATCTTGAATCATGATATTTTCAAACAAACCACCCCCTACTCGATAAAACGAATGCAACTATATAAAAAAACTATTCATAGGTTATTAATAATATAAATAAATAAAGTTATATAAAGTCTTAATTTTATTAAAATTGATGTCAATTTTTAATAAAAATTCACACTTAGAGTCATACTAGTCACATTGTGCATTATATTAAGGTCTATCCAATTCCAACACATCTAAAATATATTTTTTAATGTTTTCGTAATGTATCAAATCAATTTAATTCGTTTTCTTAGTTTTTATTACGTTACTTCTCTTTTTTACTAAAATTTCATTTTAAACATAGACAATTTTTACTCATTATGATCACATCATGTATCAGTTTGATCTGAAACCAATTCCAACGTGTCAAAAATAACATATGAATCATTGTAAAAAATTGTGAAGAAAATCCAATTACATTTGATCAGTTTTAATTTAGTGACATGTTTTTGAACTAAAATATTGATTATAAACTGATAACAGGGAGATTGAGTCTTATGATGAAAATATTGTACTAAATTGAGGTGTAGTGTATTCCTACAAATAAAAAATTACTTATGGGTCATTTTAGTACAATACCTAAACAATATGATTGTGTTTTCTCATTTTTGAGTAGGTTAGTATTCCATTTTACAAAAATTAGTGTCAATTTTAAATAAAAGGATGAACTTTTAGTCATATTGGTCACATTGTGGGTTTTATTGAGGTGTGGATGATTTTTACACATCTCAAAATAGTTACAGATAATTTTCATAATTTTTCAAAAAAAATTGAATGTGTTATCTCAGTTTCGATTACATCAGTTTTGTTTTTTTAATAAAATTCCATTTTAAACTTAAAACACACACGTTGAATCATTCTGATCACATTTTGTGTTGGTTTGATGTGAGATCAATTACTACACTTCAAAAAGTATGTATAAATATTTTTCTTAAATTATTAAGAAAATATGGGTTTGTTTGATCAGTTTTAAGAGATTGACACTTTATGAACTAAAATGTCGATTTTAAACTGATAACGGACACATTGAATCATACGGGACACACCATGCATTATATTGATGCGCGGTTCATTCATATACGTCTTAAATCAATTATGGGTCATTTTCTCAAATTATCAACAAAATTTGATTGTTTTTCTTCAGTTTTGAGTATTTCAGTTTGTTTTCTTACATAATGTTTTGTTAATTTTATATAAGGATGCACTTAGTCATACTAGCCACACTATGAGTTGGATTGAGGTGAGGTGGATTCGTAAACATCCCATATGATTTATGGATTTTTTTTCTTAAATTATCAAAACAATATAAATGTGTTTTATTAATTTTGATTATGTCAACAATATTTTTTTTCTTTCTAAAATTTCATTTTAAACATAAAACAAGTACTTTGACTCATACAGATCACATCATGTATCTAAAACCAATTCTTACAAGTCACGAATTATTTATGAATCGATTCTATAAATTATAATGATAATTTGAATGTGTTTTATTGGTTTTATATGAGTGACATGTTTTGAACTAAAATATTTATTTTGTACCGATAACAGACATGTTGAGTCATATTGGGCACATCATGTATTAGATTGAGGTGTGGATAAATTTTACACATCATAAATTACTTATGTATTTGTGTCTTAATTTATCAATGTAATATGAATATGTTGGATCATTTTTGATTATTCCAGATGTGCTTTTTTCATAAATTAATCTTAATTTTAAATAGAAATAAGTATATTGAGTCATAACAGACACATTGTGCGTCAAATTGAGTTTTTGATGACTCCTACACATCTCAATGTCTAAAAAAATCATAAAAAGAAATGTTAACATGATTTCCATTGACTTTATTTGTGAAAATAACAACACTGCTTGAGTAGTTTAGAATAAACCATGTCAACTCAGAAAAAATAACCCACATATATATGAAAACTATTATTATGATTAATACTAAAAATAAATAAATTAAACATAAATAGGAAGAAATAAATTAATTATATGGACAATAAATTTACAGTGAAAATATCAAGATTAACTCAAAGATTGAGTAGTGGAGGGAACTTGAAGTGAAGTGATAAATTTCAACACTATATGAGTAATAATTTTTAGGGGATAAGAAATCTGCAAAAGTTTTGGTGTTGAAAGGCATGATAGATGGATAAAGTACACTAAATCGAACAAAATAATCAACCTATTTCAGAAAAAATTATTATGAGAGTAATACTAAAGAGAAATAAATTTAAAATAAATATGGAAAAATTAATTCATTCTATGGACAATGATTTTACTATGTATTCATCAAAATCACCTCTATCATTGAGCATAGAAAGATTCTTTGCTCTTCCTATATACACAGTGGAGAAAATTAAAGGACATTGATAAATAAAACACTGTAGGGGTGAAAATGATTTGAGGGAGAAATAGTATATGGATGTTTTGGTAAAGAATGGAATGAATCATGGATAGATCACATCAAATCGAACAAAATAATCCACCTATGTAAGAATTCAAATTTTATGTGAATAATAATATAAATAAATAAATTCAATATAAATATGAAAAATCAAATTATTTTTATGGAAAATTATTTTACTTTGCAAGCATAAAAATTAACTACACCATTGAGAGAATATAGGTCGATATGTTATCGATAAGGGGATCTCTCATAGACTAGAATTTCCTATTGACACACTTTTTTCTCCTTTATATCCTTCACTCCCAATCTTTCACCTTTCCATATAGATTTCAATGGTTGGACTAAGCAATGTGGTTTCTGTAGTGCGGTCGTCATCTAGGCCACACCATGGTTTCATAGATTGGATCTCTTTCATCAAATTTCCCACCATCATTCAATCTTCATCAATGAAATAGGCTGGTAGTATTTTTATCATACCCTCTCTTCAGCCTCAATGGATTTTGTTCCATCTCTGATGGTTATACATTCCTCCTTATTAGTTGGAGGAGGTTTCTCTATGCTTGGATCCTTTAGGTTCATTAGTCTAGTTTTTTCTTATCTAGGAGATCTCTCTTTGACCATGGCATTGTTCATTATCTGATTGTTCAATTGTAGGTCACACTTTCTGAACATAGACCCATCAGAGACTGATTTTCATTCTCTTTTTTGTCTCCTTTGTGCAAGTCCACTTTGCTCTTGTCACCTCTACCATTTCTCTCAATCCCTTCTTTCATGACTCTATATCAGTCTGGTTTGAAGGCCCCCTTATTGATTTAGTCTGTTTGGGTTTCTTCTATAATGGTGGTCTAGTATGGGCTTGTTGGTTCTTGGTCAGTTTCTGGTAGTGGGATTTATTTGGTGTTTGTGGTTTTGTCGAAAGTTATGGCTCTTCCATAGCTTTTGAATGCATGTTTCTAGTTCATGTTGGTGCCCCTTTAAATCAATGTTGAAGGTTTTATTGGGCTGGTGGATAACAACACTATTTTGAATGCAATGTTTCACGTATATGCTTGGGTTTCATTAATGCAAGGCATGAGACATGGAAGTGTTTCCCCTAATGTGTCTTCTTATGTTTTTCTATGATTCTTCTATGTGGTTTTGGTGGTGAGGGAACACTGGCCTTAGTGGATTCGGTTCAGTGTCGGTGCTCCATGTGTGGTTGGTAGAGGTGTTTCGTGCAGACTCAGGGGTGGTGTATGGTGTGTCAAGGGCGTGGCTCAAGGTGATGGGTTCATGGTGATTATTTATATCATATTGTATGGTGATGGGTTATGGGTGACGTGGGAATGTGAAAGGTGGCGTCGTCTGGATGTGGCTTCGTAATTATTCCCTCTATCTTGGGTCTGGTTTGGCCTTGTATTGAATTCCTTGGATAGACCAGTTTTTTCCTTTTATTGGAGTGGGTCTGGTCTAGGACTGGTTCCTGGACAATCCAACCTATGCATTATTTTGGTTAGGTGATTTGGGTATATTTGATTATATAGGTATAACTCAACCAAAACGCGGTTAATTTGAAAAATAGAACAATGATTCCTATCTATGTGTAAATCATTCATTTAGAAGAGGAATCATCATTTATATTATTGTAAAGATAGTGGAATAAACATGTTGGAATGTGAAAAATAGAACACTACAGGGGTGAAAAGGTTTTGAGGGAGAATAATTTTGTGAATGTTTTGGTGTAGAAAGGCATGCAATATGGACAGAGCACCCCAACTCAAACAAAAGATTCCACCTGAATAAGAAAAGAATTATAATTTTAATAATAGTAAAAATAAATAAATTAATCATATATATGACATAATAAATTATTTCTATGGAAAATGATTTTACTATGCAAAAAATCAAGATTAACTCAATGAATGAGTAGAGACAATGTTGTTTCAATTATTGAAAAGGAATGACATAAGGAAAATAATCTTCTAAAATTAATGGAATGTACAAGTACTAATGAAAATTAAATCAATGTTATATTATATAATTTTTATGTAAAATAGTGAAAGTATATTGTGTTATTACTGTTATATATTTTTAAAAGGATTCCATCATTATATTTTTTCTTCTAAGGGATTGGTAATATCATCATGTGTCGAAGACATTGTATACATGAGTAGTCAAACATTTAATTTATATTTTGTTAATGTTGAAAAAAATATATAACATTATGTATAAAAAAAATAAGATATGAAAATCAACTTTTACCTTCTCATTGAACTGTCTTTTTCTAAAGGAGTCAAGGATTTGGTTCTTCTATCAAGAATCCAAAACCACTCATTGTGGTCCCCTCTAACATATATGAGATTTTCTACATTGGGAATAGCATGATATGATTATGATGTCCCAATTAAAGGGTCATCCTAGTTTTAGTTTTCATATAAATCAACATTTTTTAATCTTAGATCATAAAAATTGAGAAATTCTTGTTTGTTGGATCATATACATAAAACACATTCATTGCAAGTGATTCCATTATGAGTAGATTGTATTTTTCCCCATCCACCATGATATTAACCTTTAAAAGCCTTTTTCATCATCTTTCACTCCACTGATATTGTCAACCAATTTCGAACAGTAATTTGACACTGAAAATGTGGTAAAATCCAACTCATATATATGTTTGATAATGAAAAAATATGACATATTATCATAAATTGTATTTTAATCCTAAGAACAAGATATTTGCATTACATTAGCCACAAGAATACCACAACAGTTTTTCATCATACTAAAGTCATCATGTTCTTTTTATAGAACTTATTACCATTTATTACAAAACCATTGCAATACTTAACATTTTCATTCAATCCTCTGGATACTCATTGAAGTCATTCGGAAATTTAATTCAGGTTATTAGATAACTCCTTATAAATTTTGACTCTGAACCGTCAAATAAAATATTGATTATGTGTATTTGATTTCCATCCCTCAGCCCTTGATGGATAAAAATATAGTAGAATTTATTTGTGGGATTCAATGTATGGATCAACATATTCACTATTATGTAATATGTAAAGATTTTCATTCTCCCACTATATCAAGGGAAATGTAACAATATCGCTTCATGAAAACCCTTCACCCATAATGCGTTCATTATGATGAGACTTTGGGAGACCGATGCTTTCAAAATCTGATATGTAATGGTATTGAATTCAATATATTCTTTAATAATATATATTTCTCTAATAAATCCTTCTAGATGACTTCGATTCTTGACATACCCATTCAAGATATTCTTATACCATTCAATGGGGTATATCAATATATATTGTACATGACCACATAGTTGAACCTCTCTGACCAAGTGAACCATTTGGTGGACCATTATCTCAAATAATTATGGTGGTATTAAAATTTTTAATCCATATCATATGACATCAATCTCCTTTTTCATGCTACGAATCATCACCAGGTCTACAACATCACTATATATGACTTTGAAAAAAAATCAGAGATTGGTTAATTTATGTCATTCATTTTGATGCTGAATGTAGCAGAAAGCAACATGCATTAAATATTACGACAGAACACGACAGTCGTGTGATTTTAGTCATTGTAACATCAACTTAATCATTGACACGATATTATTGATTTGTGATGAATACCCATTTGGATTTTTTTACACTAGTAAGGAAAAGAAAACATTTTCAATGTTTCCTCTCTAGGTAGAGTGTAAGCTGTGGGAGGAAGAAAAGTCCACATTTTACCCTTCCATAGTACCAACTCATCCCTTATCAATATTTCAATCTAATCCATCGTAGACTTTATGAAATCATTCCTTTTTTCAATTAACATTTAGTAAATTGCTAATAACAATATCAAATACAATTTTTATACCCGAATTACATCAAAAAAGTGTCTGACATAAAAAAATTCTAATATTGCAATTCCATAAAAATTGATTTCATCTTAAAACTTATTTTTTAATGCTTTTTGAAAATTGTTTACCAAAAACAGTTTCAATCTACATTACATTTTTGTACAGTTGATCACCCATTAATAGAGATGATTTTGTACGTTGTTTGATATTACCATTGAATGTTTTCATCAATCATCAGTATTTATGTTTCTTAGGTAAGAAATTATGATGTCTTAAAAACATAATCTTCGAGTAATGTTTTAACTGAACTAAGTATGTGCATTTTTTTACAAATGAGACATCCTGGAATTATTTTATTTCTTTATACACATAAAGTTTCATAAGCAGGGAAGTCATTTGTCATTCAATAAAATATGGTCCTCAATGTAAATTCTTATCTACTATGAGAATCATACATTATAACACTTGTATTCTATATCAATTTCAGATATTCAGTCAATGGATCCAAATAGAATTCAATATCATTATAAGGTTACATTGGTCTAGATATAAGCATAGAAAATAGAATATTTTCATTTTTAATGCATAACCACGGTATAAATTTATCATATTTCAACATGATCAGCCATTTACCTTGAGTAATACTTTATAAACCAAAAGGCGTTATTCTATCTATAGATTATGTAGGATGAAAGTTTCTCATCTCATATTCTTACTCAAGAAACCCTTAATAAATTTTATTCTAATAAGGATAACCTATTGGATGATGTATGTTTTCATCATTAATTTTTATATCTTCATGCCATATTAATTGTATCATAGTTTACTGACATCCATATTGTGTTCTAAACTATGAAATGTATGAAAGTCCCATACAGATTTTGAAATTCATTATTCATTTTATTGTATCGATCCATGACACTCTTTGGGAAATTTTTTAGTGAATCATGGTCCTTGTGAAACAATATGAAATCATTTTATCCAAGTTTCCATTAGGGATTTATCACATATCAAATCGAATCCTACAATGATCTTTACACCCGTAGTGAAAAAACAGAACCTAGTTGCATTTTTGGGAAAAAAAGGCACAGAAGTCCATAAAAATTTTGTTTTTAGTCAGGCTACACCAATTATTTAACATTCTATGGATTTTAAGCCTCGTTTAAGGGTGTATTATTTCATTTTTGTATATCAAGTAAATTTATTCCTAGGTATTACATTCATGTTTATATTAGGATTTTAAAATTTCATCATTTTTACAATGTAATATTGATTACAATTAAATATATACATGTTTGATAATATTTACATATAATTAATCACTCATATAAATATAAATTCCATCATATTGACCTAAAAATTTATATTCCAATATATGTAAATCAATACATATTCTAAAACTATATTTAAAACAATATCTACCCATTTTTTACAATGTAAAAATATATTTACAATGTTTATATCTACATATATGTGTGTATTAATTTTGAAATTTATATTTATACTTTATTCTAATATATGAAAATGAATATAATATATACCATATTTAAACAAATTCAAGTATATATATCACAAACAAACACATATTGTATTAATGTATTTAAAAAAAATATAATTATATGAATAAAAATATATATGATAATATATATGTGAATATATATATATTTATATATACAACCCAAAATATTGTTAAATAGTCAAAAAAACAATAAGGTGTAGTAGTAAAGGCCACCCATCATCGAAGGAGAGGTACATGATTTGAATCCAGTTGGGCATACATGAGGCTGTAAATTCACAAAGTGCTAATAAAATGGGTGGTGGGGTGGAAAGTGCTGATAAAGGCCGGGGAGAGTTGTTAATAGTGTCATGGAAGCACTGATAAAGGGGTTGGGATCATGGATTTATGAAAAAACATAATTTTATGTCACTCAATAGTGATAAAAAATGCAATTTTAATGGGGACCTTTAACGAAACTTTTTGATCACTCATAAAAGCTTAAGTATTTTAACCACACTCTAATTATTAGTGATTTATTAGCACTGAAATTTTTTTATTATAGCACTGATGTAAGCCCATTATAGCACTATCGAAAGTATCTTTTGTAGTAGTGAGTTCTCTTAATGTTCTATTCAATTGATCTTAATTTTCTTCCATGTTTTGGTTTCCTATGGTGACTCTAGTAGAACAATAAGAAGGGGATGAGGTTTAAATAATTAGAATAGTGAGAAAATCCATTTTACCTTCCTATATGATTCTCAATGTCCTTATTATTTATACAAAATTTCCGTCAACCTGTGGGTCAAAACTGATGAGGTTAGACGAGTTTAATCATTTCATTTTTTGAAATAATTTTAAAAAATAGTAAAACAAAAACATTAGACTCTCTAGAAATGAAATCGCGTTTCACGAGAAGGAATCATGGGGTTATCAAAAAGACACTTTTTGAAACCATGTAAAATTTATTAGTATGGGGACTTGAATATTTCTCTCAATAGGTCTGTGGAATGCGTGTGTTTGTCTTTATATTTTTAGGTTCAATAATTAAAAAAACAATGGAATTAAACTATATTATATAAAAATTCAATTTTAAAAGTGGTTTCCTAACCGTGAATATTCCCCTTATATTTCATATTAAATCATTATTCCAATTTATAATATACTATTTTCTCTCTAATCAAGTGAAATATCATTCGATTACCCTTAACTAGAATTTTTTGTTTAACTAGTGGGATGCAATTTCCATTTCATCCTCAAATCACCGATGGAATAGAAATCAGATATATCTAATTACCATAATTTAAACCCACTAATCATGATCACAAGAAATGGAAAGGACCTAAGTGGAATGTTTCTACAATCTAGTGAATAAGGGTAGATGAATTGAAAATGAGAAAAATAAGAAATATCATCATGTTAATATAGTTTGAATGAATCTAGATAGATGAATTCACAAGAGGATGAACAATAAAACCGTGGAGTTCATTAATATGGGGATATAGAGTATCTTTTTAGCTAACCCATAAATTTATTGGGGTTCCATCTTCATATAATTATAGCCAAATTATAAAAAAATTAGAATGAAAGATTAAAGTAATAGAAGCAGCTACTGAAAAACTTAATCTCAGGATTTGGAAAATGTCTCCCTTTCTAGTAAATATTTTCCTACTTATAGAGAATCACAATCAACTATTCCTTCATTGAAATAATCATAATATTTCTTTACAATGTATAATGATATTATATATTTATGAATAAAAATTAATTTCATTACCAGGATTAATTAAATTCTTCATCGGATTTGAAAACATGTCTTGGTCCAAGATAAATGGAGTAGAATTTCTTATGTGCATCGTAGCTCCACTGGCTATAGAATTAAGTTTGGTGAAGGAATATTGTGTACATATTGGAAATGGATTTTTATTTTTGACATTATTTTGTGGGATTGATGGATTTGTATTCGGTGAAATATTTTATCTTCTATTTCATCATGGTCTATTTTATATGAAAAGTGATTGTGCATTTGGCAAGCCTATATATTGAATGTATTGAGATGGATAAATATAACTAGTACACATCAATATTAATAAAATTTCAAGGAGGTATTATGATAAGGTGAGATCATAAATATAATATGTTTGAAATATATCACCCATGGTTCTATTTTGGCAAGCAGTTTTAATCCAACATGGGGATGGAATTATACTTGGTTCACAACTAGATGATGTCTATGAAGAAGCATGGTAGGACATACAGTATATAACCTGGTTATCAATTATGAAAATTAGAATGGGTAATGTGTCAAGATATTGTACAATGTAGTTCTACCCAATTCATCAATTTCATAGTATTAGTATATGATAACATAAAACTGTATCAGGAGAAAAAATCTTCATCTTGGAAAGGATTGGCTTTGTTTGTACTTCATTGATTATAATCATGTATTAATTTTTCATTTTGTCTATTCTCAAGATCTATATAGATTTTGGCACAATGGATTCATCCCTATGTAATAATAAACTAACAAAAAATTAATAAGGGGATTGAAGCATAAGTTCTTGGGTTCCTAGGAATACTCAAATTTGAGAGAGGAATTTGTTCAAGCATGTGGGATGTTCACTCATTAGACCTACAATCAGTGAAATGGGAATATGTTCTGGTCTCCATTGATTTTTAATCTTCAATAGGGACATTACATATAACTGAAAATAATAATTTCACCTCATCTTAGTAGTCCAAGCCTCAACGACATCTAAAATTTGGTTCTACGAATCATTCTTCAATCTTTAGTAGGTTACATCTTCATCACCTATGAGGAGTATAGTGTGGTATTCATCCTCATTAGTATCTTTGTTCTTCATGTTATGGAAATGGAAGACTTATTAATTCCATGGATTCAACTTCAATCGGCATGAAATCACTATAGGTTTTCATCTTAGGCTAGAAAAAGGTTATTCATCTTAGTTGGTGGAGCATTATTTCCATCGGGTGGCATAACCATGGATATCAGCTATATTCAATCTAGATGGTAAGTGTTCCTCTTCTCCAGTACAATAGTTTAAATCTTAATCATCATTGGAAATCCTAGATATCCTCTTTGGAAGCTCATAGTTCATCAATCTACATTTTCTTATTCAAACTCATAAAGGAAGCTTCAGGTCTGGTATGTCGATTTGCAGACTATTTTTCATGATAATCAGTGACAAAAGGTGATGTGGAATTCATCTTCCTTAGTGGTTAAAATTTAATTAGTGCAAGATGGAGTTTTATTAGTGGATAATTTGAGAGATTTGAGCTAGAGGATCATCATCTCAGATTAGTGGTGGAGATCAGGATTCCTAAACAATTGGGGAAGGGATTCCCACAGATCTAATAAAGATACCATGGTAGGTGGAAGATGTTGGTGATTTAAAGATAACGAACAGAGGTAGTTGATGTAGAAATATTTTGGGATGTTTTAGGAATGGTGGCATACTAGTATCATGGGCAGTGGAAGATGGAACAATATGTGGTTCAGTAGTTGTAACAATATTTTGGTATGGAAGAGGATTAGAGGGGAGGTAGGAGAAGCATGGTGAGATAATGATATCTATGTTTGGTGTTACTAGATTCAGTGAGTCGTAATAGGAATGGTGCACTATAGAAAGTTGGAGTAGTGGTAGTAGACTAGGAAATAGAAGGTTTTGGTAGTAGAACATGGTGGTGGTAGCTTATCTGGTAGTAGTATGTGCCAATGATAGAAGACAAGGCCCTGATAGATATGACAGAAGAAGACCTAGCAATAACATGTTTTTCCTTTCGATGGTAACAAGATGGTGATAGTAGTGAGTTTTTTTTCATCTGAATAGAATATATTTTT
This sequence comes from Viscum album, assembly GCA_963277665.1. Classification (NCBI taxonomy): domain Eukaryota; kingdom Viridiplantae; phylum Streptophyta; class Magnoliopsida; order Santalales; family Viscaceae; genus Viscum; species Viscum album. Next base: position 957,576,696 of record OY728162.1, on the reverse strand, counting down.
TCATGCACCCATGGTTCTAGATTAAATTCCAAATGAATAAAAAAAACATTGAAAATTAATTCCAAACTAAATTCCAATTTAAAATTTGATTTACAAATACACAATATTTTTAGAATGTGAAAAACTAAAATTTTATTAAAATTTAAAATTCTAATTCACAATTATTTTTAAACCAATTTATATTTATGGGTTTCTATTAAATTAAAAAATGAATAAATCTATAAATATTTAAAAAATAATTCCAAAAAATATTTTTAGATTTATAATCCAAATAATTTTATTTCAAAATTAAAAACCAATATATGGATTCAAATTTTAATCGAAAATAATTAATAAATCAGTAAAAAACATGTATTTATCCCATTAAAATCTATGTTTTGAATTCACAGTCACAAAAAATTACAAAATTTCACAAGATTTTAATTATATTTGGGACTATTTTTAATGAATAAAATATTTTTAAAAGTAAATTCATTTCACATCACCAATAAATAAAAACATCAATCCAAAAATATATTTCCCATATCCTAAAGGTTGTAGTCTTCCCAAAACACCAATATAATAAGGTTTAAGGAATGGTTTGATTAAGGATATATAAGGAAGCGGTAATTGTCTTAAACGAGTTGTTTCAAGTTAATTTTTTATTGAATGTACAACAAATATATTATTAATATAATAATATAATTAAATAAGTATAAATACTCTACTAGAATGTTATATTTATGATGTAACAACCATTATCTACCATCCTCCTATCCCTTGGATAATGAATATGTTGTCATGTTACGTGTGGACTACCTCTTTGATGAATGAGATTTTTTAGTTTTTCATAACATCTTTACATGGATTGTTCTAAAAAATAATTTAATGAAATAATATGATATTTACACATTTATTATGTTTTATGAAATAAAAATTTCCCATTCTATAATTATTATATATAATAAATTATCATCTTAAGATTTAACCACCTAAAATGGGCATACCGAGAATCTTTGAAAGTAACATCTTCTTACCATTATCTATTATTTATATTCATCATCTATTTCTTCATAAAAATGATTTATAACAATAATGAACTATTTTTTAAATCATTAAACTTCTATAAAATTGAATTTATTACTATAAAATAATTTATTCTTATTTATTCAATCAATATAACATTTTCTTATTTGGGTCAGTTTTACCCACTACTGGAAGATGTTATAAATCTTATGTAATGAATGATTATGAATAATTATGTAATAGTAATATTAGGTAATAATGATAATGTAAATATGTTTTAATGGTTATATAATGGTGAAATATCTATCTTAATAATTTAATTGAAAGGGAACAATCATGGTTACTTTACACCATAAAGAACATGCTCATCAAGGATGATTCAAGGAAAAGAAACTATATCCAAACCAATTGAACCACTTTATTTATATAATTACATTAACCCTATACCTTTACAAATCTAGAAATTATGTTTCTATTAGATAATAACTTGTTAACATTATTAGAGAACTAAAGATGTTTTGAAGATTATGAACCGAGCAACCCCAAAACAACCAACACGAACTATAAAAATTTAGTAAATAAATAAAACATGATCATAATTAAAATATAATGAATAATAATAAAGGAATAATCATGTTTTTTTTGAATTATGTAAATAATTATTATAATTTCGTTATCTTAGAGGGTATATGTAATGCCCCTGGAAAAGTGGGACTTAAAAGGATTAATGTTACTAACCATGTCAACAAGGTGAAATGTTTTTGGGATCTTGGATTATTAAAAAACCATAGTTAATCATTCATAGAATTGATTAGTGACGGGGAAGGGTGACCTCCGGGTATTTTTTCTCTTGGTGTGTGTGAGTGAGGAAAAACACACTATAATAACATGTGTCGGCATGTTGAAAAATTCATTAGTTTGATACATGACTTAAATGGCTAATAAAATATGGCGTGATAGGATGGATACCAAGGAATTATAGGAGATCCATGGAATCATATGGCTAGGCTCATGACTTTAGGAATGATCAGTTGTAAAAAATGGTATCAGATCCCATACCCATACGGAAGAGAAAAGCACAGACTGGGTTTGAGGTTTGGGGCCCACAAAGAGGGTTTTGTTCTTTAAAGGGGTGGAGACTGTAAAACCCACAGAACAGTGAGGTTTAAAAAGTAAAATGTTTCTATCCATGTCAACATGGTGTAACTCTATTTTTTTAATCATTCCTAATTATAACTCCATAGTTATGCATGGTTGTCCTCGAGTTGTGATTTGGATGGGTGAAATCTTGGGAATCTTTCTTGGGTGTATGTGGGTGAGGAAAAAATAGACTGAAAGAATATATTTTGACATGTGGGTAAAGTCATTATTATGATAAGTGACCCAGATGAGTAATTTCATATGGTATGTTGAGATAGAAACAAAGGTATTACAAGAGACCCATGATGTCCAATAACTAGATTCATACCCAGGGGAAGGCCGAGTCGTGATAGTATAAGTCAAAAAAAGTAAGCTAGAAGTGAAGAGGAACTAATTGGGGTTTAGTTTTGGGGTCTATAATGAGGGTTTTTAATTTAACTGGGTGGAGAGTATAAATCCTCTTGAATTGTGAGAAAGAAAAGGCTAAGTCTTACTACCCATTTCAACAAGGTGCACCTTTACTTTTTGAACACTTCCTAATTATAACTCTATATTTAATCATTTTTGTCTTGAATTTGTGATCATGATCACTAACTTAATAGAAAGTATCATAGAGGCTAGTGTGTTAAAAATCTACTATGTGAGTTATGAAAAAAGCAAAATGATAAATCATATCATTAGTATGTTAAGTGCCCCAAATGGGTACAAGATTGTGGTGTGTTGAAATGGAAACTAAGGTATTACAGGAGTCCCATGGGGTCAAATGACCTAGTGCATTCCCCAAGGAAGGACTAGTAATGATCGTATGAGTCATAAAATCCAATTAGGGACTCAAGATAAAATATTTTTCTTTAAACCCATGTTTTAAATGTTTTAATGTTTCCATTTTAATCCTTTATCTTCCATATACATATTCTTTAATTTAGTTTAAGAATATTGTTTACCATAATATAATGATTGTTTATGGTCATTTTCAACTAACATTGACTTTCTGTAATTTTTTCAAAAGTAATTCTCTTATTATTTTCCATGTGGGTCCATTTTGACTTTCATTACAATAGTATAAAACGTTTTTTTAATGCTTACTGCTTGATCACCTTTTCTCAAAACTTTTTTTATTTCATTATTAATATTTATTTTCATATTTCAATTATTTTTAGATAATATAATAATCACATCATTCGTGGATTTTTTTAATGAGTTATCAAAAGCAATTGATATTTATTACTATTTTTATAACATATCTTAAAGTGATTTTTCATATGGACTCAAATCTCATATTTGTTGATGTTTTTCATGAAAATACAAGACTGCTTATGTTTTTTATGTTATAGTAATTTTTAATTCTATATGATAATGGGAGAGTCTGAGATATAGACCTTTATTACATTGGGTAATTATTTAGTCTCCAAAGATAAAATGTTGGAAGTAATCAAATGGGTTATTCCTATTTAAAGGATTATATGAAAGGGTAATTTGAAATAGGCGATTAATATGATACCCTAGAAAACAATAATATTTTTTCTATTTATTCTAGGTGTTTTAATGATATTATTAAACAAAGGTTTAATTTACATGTAGCTATGATTTTGTAACTTATTATGTGAAAAGGAAATATTTTTCATGGGTTTTCATTTTTTTAATAGACTAATGGGTTTAATTTATTTTTATATCCCTTATCAAAATTTATATACTCATACCACGTTTTAAAATGATTTTACCAGATTTAATGAGGTGTAGTAACAATAACAATCTGGTCTTATGGTTATAGAGACTCATCTTGAATGAAAAATACGGGTCTTAAATTATACATGAGTTTTAATTTAATAATCTATTGGGGGGGGGGGGGAATGCACACCCTGTGGAATTTTCCACTTCTTAATTTAATTATATTTTTAATTATCTAAAACTCTAAATGCAATAAGTCATTGGATTTTTTGGAAATTATGTCATAAATATATATAAAATAATTAATGAATGGAATTATGTATAGTATTATAGCCATGATGTTCCAAAATCCACTAAATAACATTTGTTGGTGGTATTATTAAAGGAGAACCCAATCCAAGGGACTCTCCCTTTATAAATGTTTTCAAATGGTGAACTACCACCCACGGTCCACTCCGAATTTCCTTCACTTATTCAAAAAATTCCTAAAAGGGAAATTTTTTTATAAAGGTAATTAAAATGATATAAAAAATATCACCATTGATTCACTAATTGTATATAGGTAACTTTTATCTCAACATAGTAGAGTATATGTGTTTAAAATAAATCGACCAAATTTTTTTATGTGTTGGAGTAGGTGGAAGTGATTTGGGAAGTGAATAATAGGCGAAGTGTTGAGTTTTTAGTCTTTATAAATAAACCATGATCTAGAGTTATCTCTAATGGACCATGTTTTTTTATTATTACTCATGGTTTTAGTTTTCCCCAAGGTGAAGTGGAAACTACTCATGGTTTTATTTCTCCACAAAATCTCATATAATAAAGATAAAAGTTTTTAGAGATATTTTGTATGGAAAACCCAAAACTGGAGGAGCATTTTTATTGGAATGAAAATGTATTATAAAGATCAATGAGAGAAATTAAATAACCTATACTCATATAATTTAATTGGAACATATTTTAGCTACCAAGGCCTGTAGACAGCTAGAATGGAAGAAACAATAATGAGAGGATCTTAGAGAGTTGGTGAAGCTACCCATGGTAGTATATAGTGTCGAATTAATCACGATAGATCTGACTAAGACAATATTTAAAAATTTCCAAACAAATAATATGAAAATTTAGTATCATTTCATTAAAGATAAGGTAGAAAATGGTGTCATCAGACAAGAAGATGTGGGCCCAAATAAACAAGTTGTATTAGAGCTATGTTATTACATGGAAATAACATATAGGAAAGACACTAACATATACAATAAAATCAAGGACAAAGGTGTTACTTTTTTATTGAAATAAATTTTATATATGGAAGAATTATATGAGATATCATTCAAAATATCTTATTCAAGATGTTTTTAATACTTATATATATGGATTATATGTTAGTGACCTCCTAAGAGTGTCTATGAATGAAACAAAAAATAAATTTTTTGACGTTGATTAAAAGTATCAAAAATTAATTATATGTGGCCTTATAAAAATAAATAAATATAAAAGTGATGTAATACGCATCAATAAAATCTATATGGGACATGTTAGATGATTTTTATAAATGGGATAACAAGGTGATGGAAGATAATCTTTAACTGTTACACAATAATTTTGATGATTTTAAGATGATCCAAAATGATAATATTAATTTATTTTTCATTTGTATAATTTAAATCATGGAATCCATTAAAGGAATGGATAATAAAAAGAAGGAATTTGATATAATGAAAAATATTATTAGATAATTTCCACCACTGTAAAAATCCTAGTTGTTGGATTCGAAAGAAGAACACTCCACTAATACGAGTCTGGATGATATTCATAATAAAATGATGGATAGAAAAATATGTTTTAAACAAAAAATAAAATTGGTTAAATCATAAAAATAGATTTATTTCAAATAAATAATGAAACTTGACTTTCATGAAGTTGAGTTCCGTTCAAATGTGGACGATTCCATGATAGAAACAGTATAAGAAAACAAATTTAAAGATCATAAAGAAGTTCACCTTGAAGGATTTGTTAATTATAAAGTCAAAAAATGGATAATATAATGAATAATTGTACATTCAATATAAGAAACATGAAAAGATATGTGGTTTATAGAAGGAATAAGAAACTTGTATTGATAATTTTAAGCAATTGTTTCTCAATTAGAGATGGTGGGGGAAAACAAGGGTTTGATAAAGTAACTCCAATGTTGTAATTGATTTCAATGTAAAAATAAAATAGAAATATAATTTTATTGATGATTTAAATATTGAGTTGAAAGAAAAAATGAATTGTGTTTAGTCACTCAAAGATGAAATTATATCACTATCAATGAATCTTGATGTAGAAGAAAAAGTGGATGGTAATAAGAATAATCTATAATTAAAAAATTTATCTTATTGAGAGTTAATAGAAAGGGAAGGTAGAGGTATGAGACCAATTTATAAGATTACAAGAATGTATGGTCCCATATGAAAAGGAAAACATACAATTTTGGAAAAGATATAGTAATGAATAATGGAAAGTAAAAAATGGTTAATGACACTCAAACTAAAAGGAAATCATTAAATTCAAGAAACTACTATTTAGATAGAGAAATGAAGATAATAAGTGATGTAAACAACATTACTTTGAGAAATTGAAATTATTTTGAATTATTGGACCTAATATGAAATATTGAATGGAATTATAAATCTATATGAGAGGATAAACTCATAGGATTCGATAATAAAAAATGAGAACATATGTTACATCTTGAAGAAAAAAAATTCTTTTTATGGTTATTAATATAACCATACTAATTTTTTTATAAGGTGATAAATTTTAGGAGAAGTAGAATTAAAACATACTCTAATATAATTCAATGGATAAAGGTAGTTAACCAATTTTTGAACCCACTTTAGGATGATATTTTATCAGTATTCAATACTTCGTTTACATTTGATGATCCGGGAGATGATCAACATGGATATTAAGACAAGTGTTTCTGTATGAAGAAAAACTATATAAAACAGATTGTAATGGGTTTCTAAGTAGTTGGATAAGTATCAAAGATCTCATAATATTTTTTTAATTCCAAAATACATTGAGTATATTGTTAAACAAGACAAAGGGATGACAAGTTCATTAGACGCAAAACATATCGTAAGACTTTGGTTGTTAGAGTTGAAAAAATATCTATGTCTTAAAAATAATTTTTTTAGAAGATGTTGTTGTACTATTTGTAGTTCATATGACTTTGAGATCATTTTTAATTCATTTGATGATGTTTTTAAGAATCTTTTATCTTTGTAAGACTTTTGAGTGGAAAAAAATAAAATTAACAAAGGAAAACATCAAAAAAATTTATGAATTTACAAACTTCAGAAGCCTTGATTTATGACTTCATAAAGATTTAGGTGGATTCATAATAATTTTATTAACTGAATATTTATTTTCAATATTCTAAAAATGGAAAAAGAAATTAGTTCTTAAGACATTCACAGGGACTCTGTAAGGATAATAAAGACTTATGAAAACATTAGAGGGTGAAAAATAATTTGGAAAAAGAAGAGGAACCTGAAATGTTCGGTCTAAAATTTAATATAAAAAATGTTAAATATTTTGAGAATATTTTTGAATATGAATTTTTGGAAGGTGTTTATAAATATTATTTGAGATTATGTCAGGAATATTATTCAACAATTTAAACATTATAATTAATAAAAATAATTTTGAAATATTATTTATTAAGAATTTAGATGAAACCATTCCATGGAGAGGAAGACCACACTATAGAGTAACTATGAATGAATTATAGGAAAAAATCGTTTCTATTATTTGGGGAGAGGTTCTGATATAATAAATAAGATCTTGTCACAATTCATGATTTAGGAGGAGTTACAATGGGAGATTCAAACCACAACAATTGATGCCACATCATAAGGTTTCACATATGTGACCCTTCTTTCCAGTGTGGAACCACATATAATATTAATGATTTTGTGGAAATTTTTAATAATGAAATATACCATCCTCCATAGATATTTAGAAAAATATGTTGATAGGGATTTAAAAGGAGTCTAAATAAGAATGAATACCATGATAATTATAATTATCATGAGGAACTAATGGTAGAGTCTATAGTTGTAACTATCAATGAATAATTTTAATTCAATTTGATGAAAAAAAGGTGGGAATTTTATATATTTTTTTAAATAAATTCCACATTCAATAAAATGGATATAAAATAATAATTGATAAAAATAAGATCATGAATAAAAGATAGATCATTCTGTTCATTATGAATATTTTAAGGAGGTTTTTGTACGAGGAAGGGAAGAAGATCAATATTCCATTAGCTGGTTCAAATGTTATTCATTCATTAGATATAATTTTTGTATTGTGAATTATTTATTCTATTGAGGTGAGATTATACTGGACAAAACCATCATTTCTAATAGTTTTTTTCCATACCCTTTTTTATAGATACTTATTGATATTAAAAGAAACGATTTGTGTGTGGGATAATACATATAACACACCAGAAATGTAGTAATCCATTCAAGAGGTGAATCATGTAATAAAATTCACAATCTTAACATTTTCATTGTATCATAATCTATTTCAAAATAATGGCGTTGAAATAGTATGAGAGTTTTTAAGGGGTTGGTGAAAATGTAAAAATATATATTCACCCATCACTCAACTATTTTCATTAATTACCCTTTGAGTGATCCTAATGGATTTTATCAAATATGGATATAAAATCTCTTAATTTTCTCAAATATTTTCTATAGGATCTTATAACTTAATTAATAAAAAATTCATTTATATGTTCAATGGAAGAGGGTTCAATATTTGGAAAGTAATAATGGTTTCATATATTCTCTCTATAGGCCATGATTTTCTCAATTATTCCCAATATAAAATCACCATAACTAATGAAATATCATAATGGTCTTTAAAAGACAAAAAAATTGAATGTTATGGAAATAATAGAGATAAGTTATTGTCCACTTTATTATAAAATGAGATGAAAAAATTTATGGTCTATATAACATCAAATGCTATTTAGAATAAGCTTAATAGAAGTTGTAAAGGATATAAAAAAGTTAAAAGAAGATTAATTACATATTATCTATCATTAATTCGAATACATCATAATGCATGAGGAATATATATATATTTAGTTTTAAATAGAGTTAATATAGTTGTTAAAACCATAAGTAGTTTTTGTGAGAACTAGGAAGAAAATACAATTGTCAAGTATCTTAGTAGCATTCTTCCTGAACATTTTTATAGAAATATTTTATCCCTTTTTGAATAACTCAATTAATTTAATATTTATCAACTTCATAGTACACTAAGAGAAAATAAAATGAGAATATGTTCCACTATCAGGAGAAATGAAAATAATGATAATGAAATTATATTAAAAACCACAAGTATATGAATATTAAACATGACCATTATCATTCTAATGGAGAATAATGTATGGATGATTTTTTAGGAAAATTATTTCTTTAATTTCAAGAAGGCTCAATAATGTTAAATTCTTATATAAATTTAATATCCCTTTTAAATTATATAATTATGGAAAATTAGTGCCTTTTTATACATATTGTAGCATTCAAATTTCAGGAGAAAGTGATTATGATGAATATACCAATAATTTAACCCATAAGAGAGTTTATTTTAAGAGAATTTTGTTAAAGGTAAATAAGAAAATTTATTCCAAATTCCGTAGAAATAGATTTCATTCAATTGGATAAGTTGTGTTATATATTAAATAAATATGTAATGATTCAAATCTCCATAAGAAAATTCTTAAACATTTCTCATGAAATAAGAGGTAGGAAAAGTTGAACCATCGGAAGATGACTCCAAAATCTATAGTTAATATATTATATAATAAATAGAAATAGATAATGAATACCCTATGATAATATATTTCAAATTTTCTAGAATTAAATAATAAGACTAATATGTGATAATTATTTATTAATAGAAAATTTATATAAGAAAAATAAACTACATGACATGAAATATAATAAGTTCCAATTAATAAAATGATATAATCATGATGTTTTTGAGAAATAAAAAATCATTGAGAATTTGACTTCCAATATTACCCTTGAGGATAATTTTGTTTATAGGATGAAGAAGAAAATATCAGAATCTATGAAAAAATAGAGTAAATTAAATGTTACTAGCATAAAAATATTTAAGGAAAGAATGAGTGTTCCTAAAAATAGGTTTTAAGAACAATTTTTTTTCATTAAAATAAACATGTTAAATAATATAATGTTTAATTTACAATACAAAAGAAAGAAATGTTATTGGAAGAATAAGGTGGATGGAAATATTTTATATATAATTGAAAAATAGAGTAAAATTCAAAATCTCATAAGATATAGAATAAGAAAAGTTTTGAAAACTAGAAATCATCAGTCTCATGGATCTGAGAGAGAATTACACAAAAGTATTTTATGAGAAAAACATAACTAATAACTAAAAACAATGTTAGAAAAAATCTTCTAGTAATAACATTTTATTTAAAGAAGGAGGTTTTTGGGATGCTGTTGTTTTTTGTGGTATGATTAACCACAAAACCTATAATTTATAGTCTAATATAAATTTATTGGGTCTTATAGGATACCATGAATAATGGTAGAGGTGAAAATTTTAGTGGTTGAAATATTATCAAATGCACCAATAACCGAATAAAAAAATTGAGGGAAGGGACAAAATTGAGAAGTTACTCAAAGCTTACATAAGTTGTGATAAAAAAATTAATAATTTAAATTATTTTCTCACATTTATATGATCCATAACCAACATGGATAATAGATCTATAAGTGTGTAAAAAAACGTCTTGTTAATCATAAAATTTATGTGGTTAAGGTTTTATTTAAGGACAGAGAGTTTGAGAATCTAGAGAATATGGTAAATAGTTGTTTTTATGGCAATGAATGTAATTTAAATTTTTTTAAAAATACGAAAAATTAATAAGTAGGAGGTATCACTTTCATAAATGATATCACAAAAAATATTAATGGAGTTATAATAGTTAGTATTTAGGAAAATCAGATCAGTCAAGCAATGTCTTGTTTGTTGGTTTGGATATGCACTTTAATATATATTAATAAAATTTTATGACTAACTTGCATCTCACGATGTAATATACATTATTTGGATAACATAGAAAAATATTTTAATTAATTATAAAATAATATATTCATCTTTATTTTCCTATATCATATAGTATTACAGGAATGCAGCCGCATATATATGATTTGTGCACTTACCGATCCTCAGATGTAATTTCCTTCGGTTCTAATCCATTATGAATGGATGATTATGAATTTTCATATGAAAAATATTATTATAAATAGAAATTCTATTAATTTATAAAACATATAATTTTCATATATTGTGGTAATTATGGGTCAAAACTTAGGGAAGGAGAAAAATGTGTAGATATCAAGAAAACAGAACTCATAACATGAAAACAAGTACAAAACATGAATAACAAAAATTAAACATCATTAAATATATTTTTCATTAATCCCCTTGAGTAATATCCTAGTGGTTACACCTTTTATGGGTCTCAGAAAGGTGTCAATATTAGGTATTTATAGATTTTCTTTGTAATATGTAATCCCCTCTCCCCGATCATTTGTAATAATTTTTTTAACAAAACAGAAAAAGATAGTGAAATGACATGTTTGTTCAAATAAAAGTATCAATAAGCATAATATAAATAAAAAATAAAAAATTAATCCATTAATATGTAAGGGTAATTTCAATTATTTTGTTTAATTGTTTTTTGATTATTTATGGAAATATAATTGAGTCAATTGAAATTGAACACAATGTCCTCTATCAACAAGGTTGAATCACATTTTGTTTCTCTTTTATGTTCATCACATACATAATTTAATCAATTAAAATCGATGAAAATATTATTTGATCAAAAATAGTATTCCAAATTCTTTTAGTGTAATTTTGATGGATGCTTCTAAATTTTGAGAAAAATGACTGGAAAAAATTAAAATAAATGAATTGAACCATTTTATTCCCTAAGATATGTTTTATCCAGAAAAGAAATTCAATACAAAGCAACATAATACATTCCAATAAAATTAAACAATCATGAATGAAAGTGAAATAAGATGAAGAATTTTCCCTCGATCTCCCACTCTCATTTGATATTTTCATTATACTTCTTCATCTTCCCTAGATCTTATCATTAATATAAATTCATAAATAACCTTTCAGAAATTTTTTCTTATTTAATTGTAAAATATTCTCTCTTAGAATCTTATATTTTGTTATCATCAATTTTATATAGGTGGTAGAAGCTACTTTACTCTCAAAAATATTTATTATGACCCAAATGCGATAGTTATTTTACCTTGTAACAAATTAACGACTTTTATGCATCTAGATCAACAAGAATTTGGAAAATATTCTTTAACAAATTGATTTTCTTCTAATAAACATTATCTACTATGAATCAATATGAACCAACCATAATAAATAACGAAACAATTTTTTTTGGAATTCACTTGCTTCTTGCTTGACAAAAAAAAAATCATCTAGACTTGCTTGAACTATTGCCTCTAGTGAGGTTTGAGAACCACTTCTTTTTCATGAATCCCTGATCATTCCTCATTGGTATTGTCTCATGTGACACATATATGGTTATTAATTAGATATAATGAACAGGAAACATGATGAAATCTTCTAATAACATTGATCAAGCTCCCTCGACTATAGATGGTTATCCTTAAGAAATCATTGATTGGTGGATGTAGTTATAATGAAAATCAAATTCACTGATTCATTTCATAGAATTCCTACTTTTAATTTAACTACCACACCAAAAATACAGTGATATATAATGAATATTAACCATTCATCTTCAAAATATTCTATATAAATATTCAAGTATTCAATTTTTTAAACTTCCATAAAATTGACATCGTCTTTAATTTTTCAAACACATTTGATATCGTAAGGCTACGTGGTTACCCAAATTAGCTATACCTAGTTAATTTCATCTAACAGGCCACAAATTATTGACGTTCATAATTACGTTATTTTTATTTATGATAAAATTATATCAGTTATTCAATCGACCATATTTGATCTCACATCATCCTCTTGTTTCGGTCCTCGCTTATTTAACAATATTTTATTGTTGTTATGGTTGCTCATGCTCAGCCTCGAGTGATATTTTTCTACATGTTCAGTTTTATTTATAGACTTACTCAAATTTAAATCAATATTTAAACTAATATCTCTACTTTATATAATCATAAATCATGATATTTTATCCATCTTCACGTAATTAAAAAATCCTTGTGAACACCCATTATCTTGCATCCATTCTAAGTAATATTCACCCCATTCTGAAGTGAGGTAGACTCAGTTTTCTCATTGAACTTTGATCTCCAAATTATTCTTCAAATCATCTTGTAAGGGCTTGATATCCATAAATTTTATAACATTATTGATTAACATCATCTAATTTATATTAGTAAGGCTTAGGTTTTTTCATTCCATTATGTGGTTCGAGAGGATGAAAAAACCATTATGCGGAATTTTATGGCATCGCTACCCCTCACAATTTCTCTTATATTGATGAAAACCCCTTATTCTACTTTTTTACATCGAATCACCTCTTTACATGATTTATTTTTCTTCCTTATAACATATCCTTAGATATAAATTTTTTCCTATATGGTTTCCCCTTTTTAAATCCAAACCCCTCTACATATTTATTCCCCTCTATTTATTTTTGGTAACATTGTTTGACCTCCTGAATAATTATTTTACGTAGCAGATTTCTTACAGAGTCTCATATTCATGAAAGTATCTTATATGTTTTTCCCCTCAAATTTTGTAACATTACATATATTAGTACCCTCAAATCACTTATGTGATCTATGAATTTTTATCCTTGTGTGGATATTATGTAAAATTCTATCACATGGAATGAAATATAAAAACCTCAATATGGGTTTAGATGGAAATGATACTTTTGAAAAAATATTACATGGATGGGTTTCTAAGACTTCCTATTTCTATGTGCTTATATGACTCATATATGGATAGCTACTCCAAACACATACATTATTATCTTTCCATGTTATAAAACAATACATAGTTTAAGAGAGTAAAAATTTACTGACACATCCAACCCCTCTATATGAATTTTATTTTTGGGTTTCTTAAATCTAGAAAATAAATCATATAGAAATAAAAAATTTAAAAATATGAAATAAATGATAATTAATTATAAAATTCAAATAAATAAATAAATTGAATTCCAAAAAATAATATTCATGATGAAAGCAGATACATTTATAAAATTAATTTCCAAAACCATGAAGTCAACACTATAACATGATTCACCAAGATATATCAATTCTTTTTTTATAATATATATAAAATAAAAATGATAATTTTTTTTTAAACTCTAAAATAAAAAACATTTAACCAAATATTCCTTAAGTTAATGTTTCCTCACAGATTTCGGGGATGACCTCCTGGACGGGAGATTCAAACATTCTGATCGGTTTCTAGCGGGTTTGTTCATAGAACCAGAAACATCCAATGATTCCACATCCGTTTGGACCTACTTTCCAAAGGCAGTTGCTCATTAGCTTGTGGACTGATGAGGCTTAGGAATTTGCATTGGTCGAGAGGATGGGAGGTCGGACTCATCACACCTTTTTGAGGGGAATTATTTTCTACTCCAGGACTCTCTTTATAGATTTAAGTTATGTTCGTGAATCCTTATTACATTACCAAGTATAAAATGCGCTTTCCTTTAGTTTTAACAATCAATGATTAAATATGCAAGAAATTTAGAGAATATTTTATATGTATTCGAGGTTCTTCATCAATAGAGAATCATCTATATCTGTCTAGAGATTCTTGGTCAATGGTATCCTTCAAAACATTTATATAAACGTCTCTTGGTCATTATGATGACCAGGCTGGTTTTAAAGCCACTCAGTGGGGCCCTTGAAGTTTATCGTCATTCAGAAGGACAGGGATTATTTCAATGTTGGGATCGAACCCAAAAAATGGGCTACCTACGTATCCTTTGTTTTGGAAAAGGAATCAGAACCCACGTAGTTCGAGTAATGGAGTATGATGTTTATGCTTGATGGCTCAAAGAAGAATGTCATAATTACTTTTACACTCTAAGCTCAAGTGAGTCATGATCGGTGTGAGAAACAAGAGGTATTGGTAAAAATTAGACAATTGTGCCATGAAAGATGCAATCATAAGAATTTGTTTGGGGCTTATGTATGTATGACTGCCCAGATAGATGAAGGTTTAGGATTTACTTTTAGGGAGAAAATCCATGAACAGGGTCCATAAAGTTATATGTGCGTCATGGAGATTTGAATACTCTAATCTTGGGGCTTACTCCTAAGGAGGATGCCCAAGTTAGGAGGGGACTTATGATTGGGTTTTAATCCTGAAAAGGAAACCCAAATCAAGGGTAAATTAGGACTGGTTAAGAGAAATTTAAGGGGGCTTGGGGTTTACTCCTGAAAAGGAAACCCAAGATTATGACCGGGACTTACTCCTAAAAAGGAGGCCCAGGTTAGGGGACTTGGGGCTTACTCCTGAAAAGGAAGCCCAAGATTATGACTGAGTCTTATTCCTGAAAAGGATACCCAGGTTAGGGATTAAGGTTTGGGGCTTACTCCTAAGGAGGATGCCCAAGTTTGGGAACTTTAAGAATTTGGGGCTTACTCCTAAAGAAGGATGCCCATGTTAAAGGATTCTCTCATC
Organism: Viscum album; assembly: GCA_963277665.1. Taxonomy (NCBI): domain Eukaryota; kingdom Viridiplantae; phylum Streptophyta; class Magnoliopsida; order Santalales; family Viscaceae; genus Viscum; species Viscum album. The sequence continues at coordinate 957,561,099 of OY728162.1, read as the reverse complement.
TTAAAGGATGAGGTTAAATGAATGAACTCTCCATAATTAGTGACATAAGGATATTTAAATCACTAGGTTTTGAGAGATATTCCACAGAATTCCTTTCAGATAAGGAATTCAAATCAAGAAATCATGCCATAAATGGCTTTGAAGAGTGTCTTGAAGACTGAATCTTGAAAAGGAAAGGTGAAATGGCTTAAGAGGGGTAAAATGGGAAAGATGGGCACCCAAAAAGATAGGGGTGCGCAAGTCTTGAAAGGCGCGCAAGTCTTCCGTGGGCGTGCAAGTATTGGTCGCGTAGGTATACCTGCACGACACATGGTGTACTTGCGTGATTTTCAACCAGCATTGAAATACTTGAGCGGCTCTTTTTTAAACCCTTTAGAATCCTCTTGAGGTTATTCCAGAAAAGGGAATCGCAAGTTATATTGAAGGAATTAAGTTGGCGCGCAAGTGTTTGAGAAGTTTCAACACTTAGGCCTTCCTTCTTCTCTTTATATCTTCCATTCTAGGTAAGAAATTACCTTAGAAGTGTTCTGGAAGCTTTGAGAAGAGACTTGGGCGTCGGGAGCATCAATCCGAGTTTCTGGAAAAAAAAGATTGGGGGGCCCACAGGGTCTATTTATAGGCATGAGAAGACCCCGGGCGGTTACCAGGCGGTTACCACTTAGGTCGCGCAAGTCACTTGCGCGACCAAGAGCGTCGCGCAAGTGTACTTGCGCGACAATGATATAACTTGCGCGGTGCAGTTGTTGTTGATCCTTTGTTCATGCCTTTGTCGATTTTTGATGTTTTCCTCAAAGGTTGAATCACTTTGTGCTCAGATATTCCCTTTTCCGATCTTTAGATTCTATAACGAAAGGAGCGTCAACAAAAGCCCCCCCTCAGAGTTGGATCCGGAGAGAAATGAGGATTTGACTCTGAGGAAATCGAATACATTCAAAGGAAAAGGGGGGTGCGCAAGTGTTCTGGAACTTGACTTTTATTCAGAGTTCCTTTGTCTTTTGTGGTCAGTTTATAGTCATGCATGCCCGACATAAAGGGGCTAATGTTTAAGGTCTAAATAGCTTTGACCAAAATGGATTAAAATGGATTCAATTCCTTGACAATTTATCTGAAAACATATTACCATACTCAAGTATGAGAGAAAATATGTAAACTATGTCTTAAGAATATTTGAATCTAGGGAATGATATGAAAAAGAGCTAAAAGGCATTAGAAGAAGTAGTTTCTAAGAATGAAGTTACTATTATTTAACGAAACCCGTTAGGGGGTTGAAATATGCAGGGCCACCTATGGGCATTGGCTGCATGGTCAAATAAATAGCATCTTTCGGCTGAAAAGTCTGTTATGTGGACTGTTTATGCAAGGCCACCTATGGGCATGTGCTGCATAGTCAGGCAAAAGAACTCTCAGAAATTTACTTTCCTAGTGCTAAAAGCCAGTGAAAGTTTATGAAGATTCAAATTTTCTAAAGTATAGAGTTTGTTGTATGGAAAGAGGTACTTGAATATGGAGAAGATATTTCCGAACAAGAATATCGAAGAACTGGATGAATATCACTCCTACGAAGGTCTGACCCAAACGTAGGGAAGAAGAATAAACCATAGACTTGAATACTTTCAGATCATGAAAAAGGATATGGGACAAATATGTTAAGGATGGCTATTTTTTGCGGATCCCTACATACTGTCGTTTAAGTCAAATAAGGACAAAAGAGGCATTCTTCCCAAGAATGAAGTTACTATTATTTAACAAAACCCGTTAGGGGGTTGAAATATGCAGGGCCACCTATGGTCATTGGCTGCATGGTCAAATAAATAGCATCTTTCGGCTGACAAGTCTGTTATGTGGACTGTTTATGCAAGGCCACCTATGGGCACGTGCTGCATAGTTAGGCAAAAGAATTCTCAGACGTTTGACATTTTTGTGATTAGAAGTCATGAAATGGGTTATGAAGATCTGAAAATATTTATGGTTAGGATTATAACACATAAATATGGGTATTGTCCAATGTATATAGAGATGCATAGGTCAATGAAAACCATAATCATGTTGTGGCTGGGTCCTGAATTGAAACATGGACTTCACTACGTATCTCATAAGAATGAGAATCAAGCCATACGTAGTTCTTGAAATGCAGTTTAACGTCGTGCAGGACGAAAGTATGAGAAATCTTAGTTTAGGGTCATAGAATTCGGACCATAATAATGAATACACAATGTGTGTTTTCATGAGGATTTTTCAGCTAAGGGACTGAAAGTGAAATTTGGGGTTAGGACCAAAAGACTTGGGGCTGGATTCGAGGGATACTCGAACGTTCCTACATATCCCATAAGGATGGTAATCAAGCCCACGTTGTTCTAGAAATTCCCTTTGTACAAATTTGGTTCGTACATGTGAAGGGTGAAAGGGGACTTTAGTGCAATGATGGTTTAACCTAAGATAAAAAGTTTAGGCATTACCATGTAAGCATGTAGTCTTTTGAAAATGAAAACCATGATTGAAAAATCAATGTCAATAATAGTTCTCTCTCAAGTGAGGAAATCAAAGAATATTGTAGTTTATTGTCGTATCGGTCAAAAGTGTTGTATAGTTTAACGTCATATAACAAGGACGAAAGTGAATCAATGTAAAGATATTGATTCCAGGGGAGGTTTCACGAATCAACATCATATGAGATGGTGGTGAACGGATGTGAAGAGATTGTTTTTGGGCTTGAACCTTGGGAGGTTGCCTACATACCCAGCCTGGAGGGCAAGGATCAAAGTCCGTGTAGTTCAATTAAAGAATGAATTAATGATCACGTTGTTCTTGTGGACAATGATCTAATAAAAAATGTTGTTGGGACTTACACATGGTTAGTGGCCCAAAGGGAGTGTTATGGTTGATGTTCGCTCTAAGCTCACGTGAGTCATACTCGGTGTGAGAAACAAGAGGTAATAACAACCTTAACGATGCACAGTTTAATGTCATGTAAGACATAAAAAAGGGACTATGCAGTTTAAAGTCTTGCAGTTAGGACTATTGGTGCTGCACAGTTTAGTGTCATGTAGCAGGGACAAAATACAGTTTAATGTCATGTAGGACCTATCAAGGATTTTCAGTACAGTTTAGCGTCATGTAGTTAGGACGATAGGATAAAATAGTTTAATGTCATATTGGACGAAAGTGCGAATAGTTTAAGGTCATATGCATGGACCGTGGATGGTGCAGTTTAATGTCATGCTGGACCTTTGATGATTATATAGTTTAACGTCTTTCCGGGCGTGAGGGACTTTTATACAGTTTAGCATCATGTAGTTAGGACGTCACAGTTTAACTTCTTGCTGGACATAAGGGATTTGCAAATAGTTTATGGTCATATACATGGACCAGGGATGATGTAGTTTAAGGTCATGCTGGACGGTTTAGGGAACTTTTTCACAGTTTAATGTCGTGTGGGACGAAGTTGCAGTTTAAGGTCATACTGGACCATTGCTGTATAGTTTAACGTCATATAGCAAGGACGAACTGGTGCTGTACAGTTTAAAGTCATGTAGCTAGGACTAAGGTGAACCAATATGAGGATATCAGTTCTGGGGACTTTTTACAGTTTAACGTCATGCTGGATGATGAAAGTTCAACACAGTTTAATGTCATTTTTCTAGGACACAATATAGTTTTAATGTCATCTCAGACAAATAAGTAACTTCTCTACAGTTTAATGTCATGTAGATAGGACATAATACAGTTTAGTGTCTTGTAGGACAAAATATAGGAACATCTCTACAGTTTAATGTCATGTAGATAGGACAAAATACAGTTTAGTGTCTTGTAGGACAAAATATAGGAACTTCTCTACAGTTTAATGTCATGTAGATAGGACATAATATAGTTTAGTGTCTTGTAGGACAAAATATAGGAACTTCTTTACAGTTTAATGTCATGTAGATAGGACATAATACAGTTTAGTGTCTTATAGGACAAAATATAGGAACTTCTCTACTGTTTAATGTCATGTAGATAAGACATAATACAGTTTAGTGTCTTGTAGGACAAAATATAGGAACTTCTCTACAGTTTAATGTCATGTAGATAGGACATAATACTGTTTAGTGTCTTGTAGGACAAAATATAGGAACTTCTCTACAATTTATTGTCATGTAGATAGGACATAATACAATTTAGTGTCTTGTAGGACAAATAAGGAACTTCTCTACAGTTTAATGTCATGTAGATAGGACATAATACAGTTTAGTGTCTTGTAGGAAAAATAAGGAATTTCTCTACAGTTTAATGTCATGTAGATATGACATAATACAATTTAGTGTCTTGTAGGACAAATAAGGAATTTCTCTATAGTTTAATGTCATGTAGATATGACATAATACAGTTTAGTGTCTTTTAGGACAAATAAGGAATTTCTCTACAGTTTAATGTCATGTAGATAGGACAAAATACAGTTTAGTGTCTTGTAGGACAAATAAGGAATTTCTCTACAGTTTAATGTCATGTAGATAGGACATAATACAGTTTAGTGTCTTGTAGGACAAATAAGGAACTTCTCTACAGTTTAATGTCATGTAGATAGGACATAATACAGTTTAGTGTCTTGTAGGACAAATAAGGAACTTCTCTACAGTTTAATGTCATGTAGATAGAACATAATACAGTTTAGTGTCTTGTAGGACAAAATATAGGAACTTCTCTACAGTTTAATGTCATGTAGATAGGACATAATACAGTTTAGTGTCTTGTAGGACAAAATATAGGAACTTCTCTACAGTTTAATGTCATGTAGATAGGACATAATACAGTTTAGTGTCTTGTAGGACAAAATATAGGAACTTCTCTACAATTTAATGTCATGTAGATAGGACATAATACAGTTTAGTGTCTTGTAGGACAAAATATTGGAACTTCTCTACAGTTTAATGTCATGTAGATAGGACATAATACAATTTAGTGTCTTGTAGGACAAAATATAGGAACTTCTCTACAGTTTAATGTCATGTAGATAGGACATAATACAATTTAGTGTCTTGTAGGACAAAATATAGGAACTTCTCTACAGTTTATTGTCATGTAGATAGGACATAATACAGTTTAGTGTCTTGTAGGACAAATAAGGAAGTTCTCTACAGTTTAATGTCATGTAGATAGGACATAATACAGTTTAGTGTCTTGTAGGACAAAATATAGGAACTTCTGTACAGTTTAATGTCATGTAGATAGGACATAAAGGGACTTTATCACCATACAATGTTCCAACTTGACCATCAAAACAGTATTTGAGACATTGATGGTATGATGAAGGAATAGCTGCATGCTGATGTAGCCAGGGTCTTCCATGTAAGATATTGAAAGCTGAGTCTTGATCAACAATCATGAAATCCGAATTGGATACAAGATCTCCAAACTGAGTTCTGAGTGTAACTTCTCCCAGTGGCTCTTGTTCATTTTTATCATATCCTTGTAACATCATGGTAGAAGGCGATAAATCAGATTCTGTGAGGCCCAATCGACGAAGTGTACAAATGGGCATGAGGTTGACTCCTAAACCATTGTCAATGAAAGCTCTTAGAACATCTACACCATTGACTTTGCCAGATAAGTACAAAGGTTTTATATACCCATGCACAACATCATCTTCATCTTTATCAGTAAAAGATATCACTGCATGGCATTCTGCAGGATTATTCTCTATGTGATAGATTTCAGTTGCAGCAATTTTAGCTTCAAACTCCTGAGGACTTGACAAAGCTTCGATGAGTGCTTCCCGAAGATCTTTTGACAGATTCAAAGAATCCAAAATTGATAACATGGCTGGTACTTGGGCCATGTGTTTCAATATATAATACTTTTGATCTAGTGGTCTGCGTTTCCCAATAGGAATATGTGGTTTAGTAGGTACCTTGGAAGAAGATGCTTTGGAAGCTGATACATCTTGTATTGAAGTTGGAAACATCCTTGGTTTTGGAAAATTAGACTGATTAGATCCATTTACTTGATGAGATAAAGAAGATGGAACCTTTAATCGGTCTTCCAAAATAACTATGCCAAAACTGAGTTGGCCATTGGCAGAATAACTTTCTTGTTCTTTTTGAGCTCGCTGAAGGGCTCTACCACAAGTTTCTGCTGCATATACAGTGCTAGCAGGGATAAAATTAGAGTAGTGGCTTCGGAAAGATCCACGTCTTCCCCTTTATCCTGAACCTCTAGAACCTCCTCGGATTCCCTTATTTGATACAGGGAATTCAGGCTCATCAAGACTGGAATATGGATCTATTAATTGAATCATATTAATAGAAGCAAAGATTAACTCTTAGTCTGATAAAGACTCTGCCTGGTTAGCCTGCTTAGGCTGTGCCGTTTGGTGGGACGGTGCCCGTGGCTTTGAAGTAGATGGCATGAATTCTGCCAGAGTCAAAGACAATTTAGGCTTTGATACATACTCATCTTCTCCTAATTCCTCTTTCTTCTTTGAATTGCGCTGTCCTTTTGAGGATTTGTCTTTTGATGGAGGCTTTACTGCAGCTTTTGTAGGAGACACAATTTGATTCTTCAATTGTGTTCGCAAAATGGAATGGGTCCGATTGATTGTCTTTCTGACCATCCAATCATCATATTTTTTCGCAGTTTTGCTTTTGACTTCCTGCCACTCGCCTCCTTCCTCTGGATCTGTAGCAGTAATACACGCTACATGAGCTGAAGAACCCTTCAATTTGACTTGTCCCAAGTCGACCATCTTTTGCAGGAGGTCTTTAAAGACAAAACACTCCTGGATTGGATGCCCCAACATTTGATGAAAGGGACAATAATTGGGACGGTCTTCATCTCCTTCCTTGATTGGCCTCTTGGGCACTGGTAATTGAACCAAATTATTTTCCAGAGCTGAAATGAAGTAACCAGGAACTTGCTCACTTCGGAAAGAGTATGTTTTACTCTTCATATCCTCAAATTGTTTTCATCATTGATCTTTTTGATCATTTGGACGAAAAAGCCTTTGTTGTTGGTGTTCAGGAGGTGGAGCTCTTCGAGAAGATGAAGGTTTTGAAGTAGAAATAGGTACAGGTGCTTGTTTAAGAATAACTATAGCAGTTTCTACTTTCCCCATTCTCCTTCCTGGAGCTGATGGAATTATACGAGATTTAACCTTAGCCTGTATAAGGAAATCTTCAATCTGTTGAGCGATTGAAGTAAGGTCTCGAAACCCTCCTGTGTATTTCACAGGGATCAATGGCGTGCGTAATTTGTCATGCAAATTTTCCACACAGATTGGCAACAATTCCTCCTGAGGGAGTGCTAAACTTATGGAATACGTTAATCCCTTCCAACGAGCAATGAAATCAGAGACTCTTTCATTCTCCCTTTGCTTGCAGTTTGTAAGATCGAAAACTGTCGTTTTTGGCAAAGTTGAGCTAAACTGAAGAAGGAATTTTTGATGAAGATCCTCCCATCCGATGACTGACCGGTATTGCAAGCTTTTATACCAGACAAAAGCTGGTCCTTGCAAGGTTCGCACGAAGCATCTGAGTTTCACTGCTTCTTGCTGCTCTGGAGTTCCCATTATAGGATCACAACAAGACACCTAATGCGTCAAATGTTGTTCGGGATCGCCTGATCCATTTAAAGTAGGGAAAACAGGGTTTCCAAAACTGGATGGAGGAGAAATTGAATCTACCCATTCAGGGTAAACTTTTTTTTCAGGTTGAACTTGCGCCCGTTTCCCTTCCATAGTTTCTAACCGAGCTGTTAATGACTCAATAGTAGTTATTAACTTTTGAGAAACATCAGGTTGAACTTGGTTTTGGGTAGGTGCAATGAATGGAGCTTGGACAGACATGGTGGTTGGTGCTGCAATTGATGGTAGTGCTGCCAACTGTTGTTGCGTTTGACCCGTAGGATTAAACCTCTGAGGGTGTACTGATAAAGGAGGATTTTCCTGATCCATCTCAGTAGTTACAACAAATTCCTTTGGCTGTAGGACTTCAACATCCTTAAGAAGAAGACTACTCTGAAGTAGTTCTGTATTCAACCTTCTTAATTCTTTCATTTCTTCTTCATGTTGTACAAACCTTTCCTCTAATGAGAGAGATTGACCTCCTTCAGAGGAAGGGTGAGAAGTAACCTAATTCTTTCCTTTCCCCTTATTGGATCCTTTTCGGAGAGATGGAAGTGGGTTACTTGAAGGAATACTCAGATTTCGGGTAAGCCTTTGATTACGTGTGCGCACACCTTCTTCATTTAGGTCTGTGTGCGCAACTTCTTGAGCGGGAACCTCTTCGTCTGATCCCTCTGGTTGAGCTTCATTTGGTGAATCAGCAGCAACAGCATTGATGACATTAATGGATGCATATTTCATGGAATCCTTTCTATCAGCATTTCTATGATATTGTCTTCTTCCATGTCCATGATGAGACATGGCATTCCGTTGACTTGATCCCTCAGGATCTTCTTGGAGAATAGTCACTTGGAGAGAATCTCCTGATAGCTTGGATCTTCGTTCCTCTTGAGGCTTATTCCCTAATTGAGAGAATACTGAATTTCTCTAAGGGAGGGATTGAGGATTTTAAAAAGTCCCCAGTCCGGTGGACTGGGGATGTTCTTGCTGCTTCCGCTCAACTTCTCGAATCCCATTTGTTGACTCTGAGGGTTGGGTTAGAGAAGTCCCCAGTCTGACAAGCTGGGGTGTCTCTTGACATGCTATGTCTGAGATCTTCTTAAAATATCTCTTGATCTTGCGAATCATAGTTCGGAAATTAGCTGGATGCATTAACCTATATCCACTTTTATCACCTGGTTCAACAGACCGTTGGATGATTTCCGAAACTTCTGTCATTTGATGACGTGTTTGCTCTAGACGAGAGGCTTGTGCAATATTCTCGCCTGCTTGATGTAGGAGCAATTCAACAACTTGTTCTCTGTATACTTGATTTTGAGAGGAACTAGTTGCAGCCTGTTCTTGAGCAATCTTTTGATTATGAACAAAGCCCATTGACTGTGGCCGGCCATGGGCAATAACATTGCATGAGACCATTTTCGGAGGGCTTTGCTGACTGGAAAGCACTGTGAAATGTAGTGCTCCGTGAACACCCCATCCTCTGATATGAACATCAAATGGAGCATTGGCAATTAACTGACACAATTTTCTTAGTGCGCCAAGGCATGAACGTTGAAGGGTTCTTTGTTGCTTTTCAGCCTTCGGATACCGAGAGACTGATAGAGATGCCAAATCAATCTGGCGTTGTAACCCTTCTATTATCTTAATATGATTTTCATAATCACCGTAAGATAATACTTTCTTCTTCAATTGACAAAGAGTCTTCCATATGTTGAGACGAATATCATGGATTCCATCATCTGTCAACATCTTTGGAATGTCGTACTGGGAGTCAGCTAAAGGCCAAAACATGACTGGTACTTCACCTTTTGCCAGTTTTTTCTCATGTTCAGCATTTCCTCTTTATCATTAAATGAAGATTCTTCTACCTGTCTAGACCAGAGTTGGTGTTTCCTTGTTGCTTCATCGGATTCAACAAGATTGGTAGAGAGATCACTATTCATGCTGGAAGATGAATGAACCAGGGATGGTTCAGAGAATAACCTGAACCCCAGGCTATCTTCTGATGGAGAAAGAGTTTCACCTACTGATAGTAAAGCATCATACATGACTGGTTTTACGTTTGCAAGTTCCTCGAGATAGGAGGGCTTTCTCGTCACTACATTTCCTTCTGAAGAATTTTCGAGACAACGTGAATCACTACTGCGGAGAGGACTTTCGCAGCGAAGTTCATCACCATGAGGAGGACCGTCATGATGGGTTACAGCAAAAGATGAAATCTCTTGCTCCTTGGTCTTCTGACCACACAGAGGGTTCCTGTGGCTCTCATCTGAAGAAAAAACTTCAAGATTGACCGAACTTTCATGAAGAAAGCCTTCATGAGGAAGTGTCTGTTGAAGACCTTCAAAATTAATGTTCCCGTTATTGAGAACTGAGGGATTAGAATCTTGAATTCCAACAGATAAATGTCTGAGGGCTTCATGAACTCCAGCATCGAGCAAGACCTTGTTGCAGATTGGCCTTTGATCTACTGACTGTTCTGGGTGGATCTTTTTCTTTGATTCCTTATTACTCACTTTAGAAACCACTTATTGACGAAAGTGGTTACTCTGAGTAGGTGTATGTGCCTGATCAGGAAAGATGGTCAGGTTAGGCTGACGATCTCCACCCAAATCAGGTGTATGTGCCTGACTTGGTTGTCCGTTTGATATGGGGGAGTATGCCCCATAACCCTCTTGGACTGGAATAGATGTGTGTGTCTGGTCCGGAGTGAATCGTTGATGTGTCACTCCACTGCTAGGGATAGATTTATGTGTTTGTCCCTGAGATGATGCTGAAGCAGTTATGATATCCTGGAAAGCATCCAGAATATGAGCAGGAATTTGCTTATGCTCTTTCACCATTGACAAAATATTTTTGGTGACTCAGCCGCCGGAACGGGGATATACGTCCATTCCGGGCTTGGAGTAGGTGTATGTGCCTGCTCCTGTCCTCCTTTTCCTGTCAGTGAATCCTGACAGTACTCAAGTGTGGAGGCAGAGAGTTGAGTCTACCACCTGTTTTTCGTCGGGGATTTCCGACTGACTTCTCTGTGCGCTACCAAGCGAGACTATTGGTAGGCTTGATTAGTATTAGCAGGTGTATGTGCCTGCTGATTACACTTCGCCAAACTCGGTTGACGAGATCCATCATATGTAGTCAGACGAGCCTGTTGACTAACTGCTGATGTATAAGCAGGTGTATGTTCCTGCCTATGGTACTCCGCCGGAATTGCCTGGCGGGATTGGCATGATGCTGCCAGACGAGTCTGCTGGACAGCGGAATTAAAACAGATAGGTGTGTATGCCTGCTCGTTGTTTTCCACCACGTTAGGTTGGTGGACTTCTACGGAGATGGCGGGGATGACAACCTGCCTATTGTTAACCGGATTCCGTCTCTGGCAGTTCAACTTGCCTGCTCGGGTTCGAGGAACCTGAGCTGAATTCCTGGAGTCGGTACCCTCATCATGTTGAGGACGCACTACCGCACGAGTCTGGCGGCGATTGTTGATGGGAGCCCTTGGGAAGGACTCCTGTCTTTTTGAATTAAGCTCCTGCGAGACCTGCTCATTTACTTTCTCAGAGTAAGGGAGTGAATGGAAATTGCGTTCCGGGGATAACGACCCGAAACAGTTAGAGACGGTAGTCAGCACCGCCTGCTTCTTGATCGCTGGCCGCCGTTGTCCGGACGACCAGGTAGAGTTGTTAACTTGGAGGGCTTGACGAGCGACCTCCAGAGTTGGGATAGTACCGTTGCGACAGTACTCCTTAACCAGTGCATTAGAAACCCAGTGTTGAAGACGCTGAGTTGGTGATGTCATCCTCAGAGCGGACGACGTTCCAGCAGGAGTAGCAGCATTGGTTTTCACAGCAGCAGACCTCACAGTAGAGGTGTTCACAGTAGCAGCATTCACAGAGGTGAATTTAAGGAAATCCATTTTGCAGAAGATCTTGAGAAAAGAGTGCCTGTTCCATATAACAGACATAATCAAGATGAATCCGGCCACTGAATCTTTTGGATGAGAATATGTCAATGATTGCTTTGTTGGCCCAAGGGGCCTAACAAATAAGAAGAACATCACTTTAACTTGGTTAAGGATTCAAGTCGGGTTCACCATTTTTGTTTCCTCACGGATTTCGGGGATGACCTCCTGGATGGGAGATTCAAACATTCCGATCGGTTTCTAGCAGGTTTGTTCGTAGAACCGGAAACATCCAATGGTTCCACATCCGTTTGGACCTACTTTCCAAAGGCAGGTGCTCATTAGCTTGTGGACTGATGAGGCTTAGGAATTTGCATTGGTCAAGAGGATGGGAGGTCGGACTCATCACACCTTTTTTAGGGGAATTATTGTCTACTCCGGGACTCTCTTTATAGATTTAAGTTATGTTCGTGAATCCTTATTACATTACCAAGTATAAAATGCGCTTTCCTTTAGTTTTAACAATCAATGATTAAATATGAAAGAAATTTAGAGAATATTTTATATGTATTCGAGGTTCTTCATCAATAGAGAATCATCTATATCTGTTTAGAGATTCTTGGTCAATGGTATCCTTCAAAACATTTATATAAAAGTCTCTTGGTCATTATGATGACCAGGCTGGTCTTAAAGCCACTCAGTGGGGCACATGAAGTTTATCGTCATTCAGAAGGACATGGATTATTTCAAAGTTGGGATCGAACCCAAAAATGGGCTACCTACGTATCCTTTATTTTGGAAAAGGAATCAGAACCCACGTAGTTCGAGTAATGGAGTATGATGTTTATGATTGATGGCTCAAATAAGAATGTCATAATTAATTTTACACTCTAAGCTCACGTGAGTCATGCTCGGTGTGAGAAACAAGAGGTATTGGTAAAAATTAGACAATTGTTCCATGAAAGATGAAATCATAAGAATTTGTTTGGGGCTTATGTATGTATGACTGCCCAGATAGATGAAGGTTTAGGATTTACTTTTAGGGAGAAAATCCATGAACAGGGTCCATAAAGTTATATGTGCTTCATGGAGATTTGAAGACTATAATCTTGGGGCTTACTCCTAAGGAGGATTCCCAAGTTAGGAGGGGACATATGATTGGGTTTTACTCCTGAAAAGGAAACCCAAATCAAGGGTAAATTAGGACTAGTTAAGAGAAATTTAAGGGGGCTTGGGGTTTACTCCTGAAAAGGAAACCCAAGATTATGACTGGGACTTACTCCTAAAAAAGAGGGCCAGGTTAGGGGACTTGGGGCTTACTCCTGAAAAGGAATCCCAAGATTATGACTGAGTCTTATTCCTGAAAAGGGGACCCAGGTTAGGGATTAAGGTTTGGGGCTTACTCCTGAGGAGGATGCCCATGTTTTGTAACTTTAAGAATTTGGGGCTTACTCCTAAAGAAGGATGCCCAAGTTAAAGGATTCTCTCATCTTAAAGGATGAGGTTAAATGAATGAACTCTCCATAATTAGTGACATAAGGATATTTAAATCACTAGGTTTTGAGAGATATTACACAGAATTCCTTTCAGATAAGGAAGTCAAATCAAGAAATCATGCCATAAATGGCTTTGAAGAGTGTCTTGAAAACTGAATCTTGAAAAGGAAAGGTGAAATGGATTAAGAGGGTTAAAATGGGCAAGATGGGCACCCCAAAAGATAGGGGCGCGCAAGTCTTGAAAGGTGCGCAAGTCTTCCGTGGGCGTGCAATTATTGGTCGCGCAGGTATACCTGCGCGACACATGGTGTACTTGCGCGATTTTCAACCAGCATTGAAATACTTGAGCGAATCTTTTTTAAACCCTTTAGAATCCTCATGGGGTTCTTCCAGAAAAGGGAAGCGCAAGTTATATTGAAGGAATTATGTCGGCGTGCAAGTGTTTGATAAGTTTCAACACTTAGGCCTTCCTTCTTCTCTTTAGATCTTCCGTTCTAGGTAAGAAATTACCTTAGAAGTGTTCCGGAAGCTTTGAGAAGAGACTTGGGCGTCGGGAGCTTCAATCCGAGTTTCTGGAAAAAAAAGATTGGGGGGCCCACAGGGTCTATTTATAGGCAGGAGAAGACCCCAGGCGGTTACGGGCGGTTACCACTTAGGTCGCGCAAGTGACTTGCGCGACCAAGAGCATCGCGCAAGTGTACTTGCGTGACAGTGATATAACTTGCACGGTGCAGTTGCTGTTGATCCTTTGTTCATGACTTTGTCGATTTTTGATGTTTTCTTCAAAGGTTGAATCACGTTGAGCTCAGATATTCCCTTTTCCGATCTTTAGATTCTGTGACGAAAGGAGCGTCAACAGTTAATATTTTCACTTCAAAAATATCCTAGTATAACAATTGTATAATTTTAATAACCCAAAATTTTATTAATGAAAATTCCTCTTGATAAAATTAAATATCTTATCATGTAAAATAGTTATATAACATATAAAATTATTCAGTTTTATGTTTTTGGATTTTAAAATAAAATTATGAATTGTGACCTTTTCTAATATAGTCATTGAATAGTGATCACATGATTAGTATAAATATAGGTATTTAACATATCCAATATACTCAGACAAATAAAGAGATGGCCCCATAAGTTTGAATTTAGACATTCGAATTCCATTTTTTGATGCTTTGAAATGAGGTGGTGTCACTAGGATTCTCTCTTGATGAAGCCCAAGATGAGATTCAACACATGAAGCTTGAACAGAATTGATTACCAGAGAAGTGGAAGTTGATTGAGATTGCCACCTGAGCAATGTTATTTAAACCACCCCAAGAGCCTATCACAATCGCAAAACCAACCCTTAGTTCTTTTGAATGTGTTATAAGGGGTTATTTAACAAGACCCCACCACTATTATTATGTAAATTATTTTGTATAAAGAATATAAATTCATTTTGTCACTGTTAATTTTTAAATAGTTTTTAAGGCCCAAATAGTATTTTTTTTATGGTTAATTATGAAATATATTTTGGTGAATTAATGTATTTTATAATTAGATAATATTTTAATAAAATAATAAGAAATTAATTTTTATTAAATATAAATGATCATATAATTTTTTTGAATACAACTATAATTATTGTTATGGTTTGAAAGCTGTTTTGGTGAAAACACATGAATTTTCGATAAATGTTGTTTTTTATTTTAAAAATATTTATTATCATATTTAGAAAATTATTTTGATAAAATGAATATTATTTTTGGAATCAGGAATGTAAAATTATCCAATTGTGAATTTTTCATAATTTTCTATGACAGCCCATGTTTTGGGTAGAAATTGAATACCGTTTAAATATATAATGAGTTTAATGACACCATAATGATCCAATAATAATTTAATAAATGATATTTTTGGCCAATATATGTTTTATATTTAGAATAATGTGATTAAATAATTGTTTTATTAATTTTATGGTCCTTAGTGGACCCTCCAAGACTTATAATACAATTTAACTTTTTAAATTGATTTCCTTGACTATGTGACTCATATCCACATAAGAAAGCCTAATATTTTAAGAAGATCAGCCATTGACCTTATAAAATATTATTTTCCACTCCCATATGAAAAAATACATGGGAAAACCATGGTGTGGTTTTTGGTTTTGATTAGTTTAATGTGTAGGGTCCAAAACCTAAGTAATAAAGAATTCCCTCCCTTTTCATATATAAATTCAACCAAGCCCCCACTTAATCTTCACAAAAAACATTTGGAGCTCGTCCATACTCTTAAATACTCTCTTTATAATCCTCCCAAGGTGCCCCAAGCTCCCAATATTCCTCTCTCAAGCCTCTATCAAGCCTTTGGGATCACACATCCCAATAAGGGATTTCATCATTTCTCATTTTATCTATCTTTCATAATATTGTTATTCCCTTTTATTTGAAATTATAAATGTTGGGGTATTATTTATAACCTCACCTATACATTACTATTTATTTTTGAATGGTTATAGACTCCTTTATCTCTCATCTATTCCTTCCATGTACACCCATTACCATGCCAAAAGTTCGTAAGGAATTTCCCTCTCATCATTTACATTCATGAAATTCTTTTGTATTATGAATCTAAATTCCATTACATATGTTGGGAAATGTATCGATATTACCCCCTTAATTTCCATTTAATGTAAATATGATTATACACCCATTTAACTCTCATTAACAATTTTTATGAATTTATATCTCACGCCGTTATGCTGCGAAAATTGCACCGCAATTTCCCATTCTAAAGTCGTTGTGTAGTGAATACCAAGCCCATTTCTCTATAAAGGGTAATCATCTTTATGCACATTTATTTATTTATTATAGAGTTTCATGTATGAATTTCACATTACTTTATCATGAAATAGAGGATAAATTTTAATTAATCCAAGTTACATGATCCATGTGGCACACTTATGCATGAAATGAAATGATTAAGCAGGGTGTGCCCTGATATCACCACAATGCATTCGGTAAATATTAGTATCATGATACATCATGTAAAATGAGGGTTTACTCATTATAATTCAAGTTCAATGTGGTTTTACTCATTCTCCATGTTCAATGATCCTTATCTCATGCTAATATCATGTTAAATATTGTTTCTACATTTTCATGTTATGATAACCATGATATATCATTCCTTTATGTTCATATTTATCTTATGGTCCATTGTTATTACTATTGAATAAAATGTATTTTCTTTTTCATTTTATTCCTTATTTACTCCCTTTTTAGGATTTATAGCTCACCCTTTTCTTATGCATGTCCTCAGGTTATCCCAGACAATGCTAACTATGAGGGAATATAGTGGTCATGTGAAGGAAGTTTTCAATAATGATGTTGTGTTTTATGTTCTAAGTTATTATGTAATGTTTCTAATCCCCAAACACACTAGACCCCATGATACTCATTATTGTATCAGGTGAATGTTTTTATGTAATAAATCTTGTTTAAGTGTGCAATAAAGAGCAGTGTTGTTATAGCTGTTATCAGAGGATAGGTGTAGATATTTTTGGGATTAAGATTAGAAAAACTCTAGTAAGAGTCATAGGGGTAATACTAAGTATAATAAAAATAGCCATAAATTTTTGTGAGTATTGGGTAAGTGGTTTATCATGAAAATACATCATTGTCTAGATACGAGATGGTAGAGGTGGATCTAGCATAGATGTATCTATGGGTAAAAACCAAAAACACTGCTTTGAGCTAGACTCAAATGAGAACCAATTCACAATAATGGGCCTTGCTTCACTAATAGTCATGAAACTCTTGAGAGATATGCTTTGGTAAACTTATGAGCTTAGTATGAACCATTATTAAGGGAAACAAATTCCCCATAAGAACATATGTTGGGAAGTAGATCATGAATAACATATAATAAAGCCTATAAATTCATAAGTTATGGAAATAAATGTAATTTAGAAGTTATCCCCTTTTGTATTTGGGTTACCCTTTATGTGTTACCCCTAACTTTCCTTTTCTTCCAGCCAATGGATGGTAATAGGAGGACTCAAACTTACAGCATATACAAGGATCAATGTGACCACAATTCTAATGAGATTACTAATCCGATGGGACCAAGAATGACAACCTTATCATGATACTCTCTTTGTAAACTCATGTTTTGAATAGAATCATGGGTTAAGAGGAAAATTCAACCCCCCCCCCCCCCGAGTAAGAAAAAGAAGCAATTGAGAGCTTCATGAGTCAAAGGACTCCTACTTTTAATGGATCATCTAATCCCTCAATCTACAAACAATGGATCAACTCCATTGAGAGTATATTATCCATATTTGAATGTTCAAAACAAGAGCAGGTACTTATGGATACTTATACTATAGAGGGTGAAGCTGATCAATGGTGGACATTGATAAAAAATAAAATTCCTAATAAAGATATTGAGGTGTTGGAATGGAAGGATTTCTTGTAAATGTATTTCGATAAATATTTTTCTCGCATCTTACAACTTATGAAGGAAAGGGACTTCCTTTCCCACAAGAAAAAAGATGAAGAATCCATCATAGAATACGAGGAAAACTTCACAAGGATAGCACGATGTGACTCCATTTTAGTTGTTACCCCCAAATGAAAGGTTGACCACTTCATTGGTGGGTGAAATCCTAGACTACAGAAATCCCTAGAGAACCGTGACTTCAAGAGGAATGAGGAAATAATATGATGTGACCTAAAAAGTCAAAATAGAGATCAGAAAATCTCAAGGGTGTCATGGGGATAATAAGTGTATGTTGTAATTTATTTTGGGTGTCCTATGGATAAATCCAATAGTGCTTAGAAAATCCACCACATAAAATTCCAAAGGTGTAGAGATAAGCAACCCGAAAATTGCCTTAAGGGGGCAAGGAAATACTTTATGTGTGGAATGAAGGGCTCCTAGATATTAGCTGTTTACAGGAAAACCTATAGGTATGACATAAGAGAGGGAATCTCTACTTGACCCTCATCATGTTGTTCATTTCTTCAACTAAAATGAACCAAGACACTTTGCAAACATGTTCCCTAAGCCAAGGGTCATTAGAGGCAACCAACAACCTCCAAAGTAGAAAGGGAAAGCCTTCTCCATCACTACCACCAAAGTGAACCCAAGAAACTAATTTTTGGCAGGTACCCTAGTTATTCATTCAAGAATAATGAATGCAAATTTTGAATCTAGTTCTAAAAAGTCTTTCATATCACGAATGTTTGTTAGTACAAAACCAATGCCACCACAAATCATGGAAGTAAAGATGTCGGTTAGAATGTCGAATGGGTAATCATTTCATCCCATGAATATAACTCTTCCCCGGTCATAATTTGTGGATTTAATTTCCAGGAAAACCCCTTAATACTTCATATAGTGGAATTTGATGCAATTCTTGGCATGGATTGGCTTTCCTTGTGTAACGACCCAACTCTTTGAAAAAGGTACGAATCATTATTTTTCTTTCAAATATTTCCGTTAAGATTGTTTAATGTGGGTAACATCCTAAGGAAGGTCCAAAGAGTATCCAGGGTTGGTTCGAAGCCCGGGAGTTTGAGAAATGGGATTTCTGACAATAGCGCACGGCCTGCGCATGGTTTCAGATAAACCGTACGGCCCTTGGTCGGGAGGCAGTGAGGTGCGCACGGTTTGCACATGGTTTGGTAAAGCATTCACCTAAACCATGAGACCCCGTTTTGGGTGAAAATTACCATTTTACCTTTAATTCTATTTAATCCTAATCATCATCTTCTTCTTCCTTCCCGTGGACAGAACAGAGGGGAGCCCTCTTTTGAGCTCTAAAACCCTCCTCCCTCTCTTTTCTTTGTGGTTTCTTCGTCCGACACCAGATTCTTGATCTGTCAGAAGCATTGGAAAGTCCAAGGTAAGTATGACCACACCTAAGCTTAATTATTTGGTGAATCTTGGTATTTGTTTAATTATTTTTATGCAAGATCATATGCCCAATTTCTAGGTCATTGGACTAAAACTCAGATCTCTTCCAACCTACTACAAATCTGAGGTCGATATCAAGCGAGCCAACATCTTCAGCTCTAAGGTAGGTGGTCATGTGGTTTCCATTTTGGGTTTTCCCCTTTTTGAGTTATTATCATCGTGTTATGGTTTGTCTTTCGCAAACCACTTATTTAGATTGACTGCTTCATATCTAAATGACCCATGTGGTATGAGATTGATAAATCTACCCTTTTTAGGGTGTTTATATGAGGTGTGGCTGGAAGTGGTCGACCATTGGTGTTATTCCTTAAGATATGGCTCTTTTTTACATTTGGAACTTAACGATATGTCTTAAAAGGAATCTTTCATGTTAGGTAGATATGATGATTTGGTTAGAGGTTGGCTAGGATGAGATAGCCTAAACCCCTTAAATGAATTGAAATGTATGTTGATTTCTGTTGTGATTAATGTGATATGATATAAGATGGATTGCCTTATATATTTTGATGTGAATGGTTATGCCATAATGTGTTGACATGCTTGTGATAAACCGTGTGGGGGCGGGAGGCATTCTTACCCTGTTTCTGATGAATCTCCGTATGTGGGTGGGAAGCATTCTTACCCCGTGCCAGATGAATCTCCATATGTGGGCGCGAAGCATTCATACCCCATGCCAGATGAATCTTTGTGTAATGGTACGGGAAACATTTGTACCTCATGCCTTTATATATCCTTTATGGGTGGGAGGAATTCTTCCCCACACAAGTTGCTGTGCTTATGGATGAGAGGAATTCATACCTTATACCAGTGATAGTTATTACATATGTGAATAGCATGGACGAGTGGAATGGTTACCTCATACCAGTAATAACCTATATCTATGTACTTATACCCCTGGTGATCATTCAGAATACCAGCCATGAGCTGAAGGAGTTAGACCCACCAGGTGTCCCTCTGGAACCTGAGCGGGAGGGTTGTTTATTACTTTGATTTATATACTTGCAGTTTACTACACACTGTTTATTTTGCGAACACCCATTTGGATTACACATAGACCTTGTTGGTGGTGGCCTACTGAGACTTGTCTCACAACCTACCTGGGCGGCCTCTATGGCACCCGTGTAGACTTTACTGATGCAGGTACTAGTAGGGGCAAAGGTCCAGCTTAAGGTTGTTGATACATGTATGTTCTAGCTGGAGATCTAGAGAAGATAACTGAGCTTCGACAGAGATCCTCATGGACTACTTTTGTTCTCTTTTTGTATTACTATATAGCATTCTTTCCAGATATTTCTACTATAACAGCATGCCATGCATCCATTTTGTATCAGACACTGCCTATGTGGCTTTTGTATATTTATCAGGGTTTCCCTTACTTCTATTGTTTGGTTTTTATGTTTCCCTTTTCTCCTGTTTATCCATTAGTTGTGCTTTCTCTATTTAATCGCTTGCTATTATACCGCTGTGTACTCTGACATGGGGGTACAGTCTCCCCACTGACATACCATTACACCCCCACTACTAGTCGGTAGCCCCTAGTTTATGGGGAGACAAGCCAGGGGTCATGTGGCCAACCGGGCTCGAGGTTCGGGTTGAAGGGCAGCCGGGTCCGAGACGTCACAAAGTGGTATCAGAGGTTTTTTCTTTCTTGCATAACTATTTGGTGATGATAGACTTGGAGACTGGGAACACATAGGGATTTATCCATGAGTCGTGCTTAGGGGTCACGAACCCATGTACGGGGTATATGACAAGTTTCCTATTTTATGTTGTTATTGATTCTGTTATTTACTATTGATACCATATCACCGTTGGGTGCTTCACATGTTTTGTGATGTTATTGAAATTTGAAATGTTGGAATTTAGATTTCATGGTTCGACTCGATGAATTGAGGGTTATGCATTAGAACATGCATCATGATAGGCAAAATACGATTAGGCCATGAATCTTGCCATGCCACGTTTTAGTTTTCAGTGAGCATTTCTTGTTGTTTATTTACATGCCTTGTTAATATTTGCGTGACTGTGATAACCCTTCATCCATGTTGTGAATTGTGGAATGATGTGGTTTTATTGGGTGTCACTTTCGGGTTCATAAGGTGTATGGGACCTTATGGATCAGAAAATGAAATTCCAACTAAACCAATCATTTTCTATCTATAAAATTCAAAAACATGATTAGCACAAGTAAATGAGAAATGAAATCCAAGTGTGTGTAATCTTTCAGTTCATGAGGTGTATGGGCCCTTATGGGCTAGGGAATTTCATATCACTGGATTAAGATTAATTTAAACGGTTTCTGATTTTACTAAGAATTCTTATGGGTGTGGATAGATGATCTTAGAGGTAGGAGGGCTTAGTACTTGTCCTAGCTTCTAGAGTTCAACCATTAATTTTTTGGTATCTTCTTTTGATATGTTCATTTGGCATTTTAGCACTACGCCTCTGAGACATCCTCGAGTCGTGAACGCTGAAGGCGATGACGATCGCGTTCCTAATGTGGCGGGCCCTGAGTCGCCAGTTGATCAACTTGTTGATCCACACGTGGCTCCTCTTGCTTTTCCTAAGATGGGCGCTGGTGCCCAGTTTCGTGAGAGCTTCTTGGGTGTGATGCAGAGTATTCAAGGTGGAGTGCGACCTTCCCCGAGTATGGAAGAGTTGACCCGTGAGTTTGAATAGCAGAATCCTCCTACTTTTATGGGAGATGGAGGACCACTTGCTATGGAGTCCTTGTTGGAAGCTATTCTGACCATCTTCGAGCACCTCAAGACGCCTCCAGAGTGGAGGGTCAAGCTCATAGCTTATATGCTAGGTGGTTCAGCCAGGAGGTGGTGGGATGTCATCACACAGTCGGGAAAGTAGAGAGATATAATCTGAACTGATTTCCAGAAAATCTTCTAGGATTATTTATTTCCCCAGACTTTTAGGGCTGACAGAGCTACGGAGTTTATGAATCTGCAGCAAGGGACCATGACAATCATAGAATATTCGTCTTGTTTCAGTGAGTTACATTGTTTTCCCCCTATACTAGCTGCTGATGATCTCACGACCACTAGGAGTTTTGAGGATGGGATGTACTACGACATCCGGTCTTAGGTTAACGTGTTCAGGTTGACGACCGTTTCAGAGATTGCCAATGAGGCTTTTATCATAGAGAGAAATTTGAGAGAAACAAACAGTTTAAACCAGGGCGGTTCGGCACCTACGGGTTCCAGTGGATCTGCTTCTGGAAATAAGTGGCGTTTTGAGGACTCTCGTGGTGTTAGTGGTGCTCAGACCCTTTTCTCAGGTGGATCTTTTTTATGTCACCAATGTGGGGTTCCAGGACATATGAAGAGGCAGTGTACGCGAACTCCAGTGGAGTGTCGAGGTTGTGGTAGGATGGGTCATATCCACCATTTCCGCATGACTTTTCCCCCAGGTCCTAGTAAGAAGGGATCTTTACCTACACCATGATCTGTTGCAGGATTGGCAGGATCACGTCAGTCATGCAGCTGGAATACCTCCGGCCGATCAGGCCGTGGTGGCAGTCGAGGTAGAGGTAATTAGGCATATGACTCTCAGCGCCTACAGGGTGGGTCTGCCCAGGTTAGCCAGGCTATGACTCAGGGCCGTGGTACCTTCCAGTTGTATACAGTCGAGCCTACGCCACAGGAGTAGTACAGCGGACCATCTACTATACAAGGTACGATTCTAGTTTCCTATATGTTAGTATCTATTTTGTTTAACATATGTGTTTCTCACTCTTTTATATCGAAGGGGATTATTATATGTCTGGGCCTCGACGTTGTGTCATAACATGGAAGGATCACGATATATACCCCATTAGGAATCCGTTAAGAGGGTGTTCATCGTTTTCAGAATTGTCCCCTCAAGGTGGGAAGTTACCTTTTTATGTGGAACCTGTATATTCTAGATATGACTGGTTTTGATGTAATAATTGGGATGGACTATTTAGTTCTCTATAGATCCCAGATTGACTACTATCATCAGAGGGTGACGTTTACATCACCAGAGGGAGACACACATATGCATAAGGGAGAATGGGATCTCAGTGCGACATGAGAGGGACCGGAACACCAGAGTTTAAGTGGTGTCACGGTACAGGTTTCCAAACATTATCTCGATGACAAAGGGTTACAACCCTCTGTTTATTCTCCCATGGTGGAGATTTTTAGTGATGTATTTCCTGATTATTTCTCTGGTCTACATCCAGTGCGAGAGGTGGAGTTTACTATCAAGCTTATACCAGGAGTAGCACTAGTGACCATTCCTCCTTATAGGATGGCACCAAAGGAACTTCTGGAGCTCAAGAGTCAGCTGGAGGACCTGGAAGAAAAAGGCTTCATATGTCCTAGTAATTATCCTTGGGGATCACTAGTTCTTTTTGGCAAGAAGGGAGATTATTCCCTTCGTCTTTTTGTAGATTATTGTATGTTAAATTAGCTGACTATTATGAATCGGTATCCTTTACCTCGAATTGATAACTTCTTCGATCAGCTCCGAGGAGAAAAGGTGTTTTAAAAAATAGATTTGAGGTTGGGCTATCACCAAGATCATGTTAGGAGTTCAGACATACCTCGCATGATGTTCAGGAGCAGGTATGGTCTTTATGAGTACCTATTCATGCCGTTTGGGCTTACGAATGCACCTGCATTGTTTATGGATCTTATGAATTGGATTTTTCACCCGTACCATGATTCTTTTTCGGTTGTATTTGTGGATGATATATTAGTATATTCATGCTCGAGAAACGACCATGCAACCCATCTTGAGATCGTGTTGAATGCACTGAGAGTGCATCAGCTTTATGCTAAGCTAAGTAAATTCCACTTTTGGATAAATATGGTTTACTTAATTGGTCACATTATTTCTGAGTCTGGAGTTTCAGTTGACCCTTGAGAAGGTTAGTGATGTAATTTCCTAGGATCATCCCAAGAACATATTTTATATCAAGAGTTTCATGGGGATTTTCAGTTATTATAGGCAGTTCATTTAGGAA
Source organism: Viscum album (assembly GCA_963277665.1). Lineage (NCBI taxonomy): Eukaryota > Viridiplantae > Streptophyta > Magnoliopsida > Santalales > Viscaceae > Viscum > Viscum album. The sequence continues at coordinate 957,537,133 of OY728162.1, read as the reverse complement.
TTTTCACACCTAGCAGCACTGATTACAGGTTTGACCAAAAAGGGGGTGAGAATCGATTGGTCAGAACCGATTGAGGTAGATTTTCACAAATTGAAGGGAGATTAACTTTAGCACTGATACTGATTTTTCCAGAGCCAGGCAGTGCTTATTTGGTCTATTGTGATGTGTTAGGTATCAGTCTTGGAGATATCTTGATGCAGGATGAGAAATTAGTTGTGTGTGGTTCTCATCAGTTAAAGCCTCATGAACGGAATTATCCAACGCATGACCTCAAGCTCACAGTGGTTGTACATGCCTTACGCAGTTGGAGATACTATTTATTGGGAAAATTTTTTTTGGTATTCACTGGCCACAAAAGCATCAAATATATCTTCACTTAGTGGGATCTAAATCTCCGGTAACGCAGGTGGGTCGAGTACCTGCAATCAATTGATTTCGAATTGTCTTACACTATTGGGAAAGGAAATTCAGTAGCTGATGCACTGAGTTGGAATACTCAGACACAAGTGGCTCGAGAATATAATGGGTAGTGGAAGATAATAGCCATATTTTCAAAGATGCGTGTTGAGGTTCAGAAGGGTCAGGGTCAGACTTTTCTCTCATCCTAAGCGGTGACATCTACTCTTTTCTAATGGGTCAGGGCAAGATAGTTATCAGATCCGGAGGGCATTATTTACGAGAAAGTTTCACTGATGATGCCACTACAGATTGGACCATGGATGAAGGTGATACTTTATTGTTCTATGGGCATGTATGGGTCCCATCAGACATCAGAGAGGAGCTGATGAGGGATTTCCACACCTCAGCATGGGCAGTTCAGCCAGGCATCACCAAAATGTATCGTGATTTGTAACGACAGTACTGGTGGCCTAACATGAATTGAGAGATAACTGGTTTTATCATGCGTTGTTCCACCTTCCAGCAGGTGAAGGCAGAACATCAGTGCCTGGTAGGGCTTTTACAGGCATTGTCCAATCCAGAGTGGAAATTGGACGATGTATCTATGGACTTTGTAACCAGTTTATCCAGGTCACCTCGTGGCAGTGATTCCATATGGGTTATCATCGACCGTCTAACGAAGGTCGCGCATTTCTTACTTGTGTGGGACCTTCACAGTTGATGAATTGGGAAGACTTTATGTCAAGGAAATAGTGCACCTTCATGGAGCACCTCATTCTATTGTCTCGGACAGAGATACTCATTTTACATTTCTATTTTGGTAGGGTTTACAGAAGGCCTTGTGTACGCAGGTAGTTTTGAGCATGACCTATCACCTGCAGACTGATGGACATACCGAGTAGACTATATAGGTACTAGAGGATATGTTACATGCCTATGTTCTTGATTTTGGAGGTTCATGGGAGAAACAAATTCCTCATGTCGAGTTCAGTTATAACAATAGCTTCTAGGCTACCATTCAGATAGCTCCCTATGAAGCCTTATATGGTAGGCCTTATCACTCGCCTTTGTGTTGTCTTAAAACAAGAGAGGAAGCTGTTCTAGGACCACGTATTATGCAAGAGACTATAGATAAGATACAACTTATTAGGATGTTTATGTAGACAACTCAGTCTAGAAAACAATCCTATGCTAACAAGCACCAGCAACCTCTTGAGTTCGAGGTTGGGAACTGGGTTTTCTTGAAGGTCTCACCCAGGTTGGGGCAATGACGAATACAGAAATAGGGTAATCTTTCTCTGAGGTTTTTAGGACACTTTGAGGTGAGGAATCGGATCGGATCAGTAGATTACCAACTTGCACTTCCACAGAGATATTAGGCCATGCCCAATGCTTTTCATGTATCTCAGCAACGCCGGCACTTTTTAGATTCGACACATGTTTTTCAGCCTGATGAGGTTGAAATGGATATGGATGCTTCCTTTGAGGAGTATCCTATGAGAATTGTTGATCGGAGTGTGAAGACACTCTGTGAAAGCTATATTTCTCTTGTATGGGTGTTATGGAAGCACAGCTGGGTACATGATGAGACCTGGGAGTGAGAGGCTGATATGTATTCTCAATGGCCAGAGCATTTCATTGATGACACCTCAGTACCCTCAGAAGGCTAGCTCGAGGATGAGTTGCTTTAAAGAGGGGACATAGTAATGACCCGACTCTTTGGCAATGGTACAAATCATTATTTTTCTATCAAATATTTCCATTAATCTTGTTTAATGTGTGTAACATCCTAAAGAAGGTCCGAGAAGTGTCCGAGGTTTGTTCGGAGCCTGAGAGTTTGAGAAATGGGCTTACAGACAATGGTGCACGACCTACACACGACCTGCGCACAATTTCAGATAAACCACGCAGCCCTTGGTCGGGAGGAAGTGATGTGTGAATGGTTTGAGAACGATTTGGTAAACTGTGCGCCTAAACCATGCGACCCTGTTCTAGGTAAAAATTACCATTTTTCCCTTAATTCTATTTAATCCGAATCTGCTTCTTCTTCATCATTCCCACAAGAAGAACAGAGGGGAGCCCTATTTTGAGCTCCAAAACCCTCCTCCCTCTCTTTTATTTGAGGTTTCTTCATCCGACACCCTATTCATGATTTGTCGGATTCATTGGAATGGTCAAGGAACGGCTTACCACAATTAATCATCATTCTTCAGTGAATCTTGGTATTCGTTTTACTATTTTGATGCAGTATCATATGACCTATTTCTAGGGCATTAGACTGGAACTCAGATATCTTCCAACCTACTGCGAATCTGAGGTCGATATCAAGTGAGCCTACATCTACAGCTCTAATGTAGGTGGTCACGTGGTTTCCATTTTGGGTTTTTGTCTTTTGGAGTTATTATCATCGTGTTGTTGTTTTTATTTCCCCAAACCCCTTATCTATATTGACTGCTTCATATCTAAATGATCTGTGCGGTATGAGATTGATGAATCTAACCTTGTTAGGGTGTTTAGATGAGGTGTGGACCGGGCGTGGTCGACCATTGATGTTATGCCGTAAGATATGGATCCTTTTAACCTTTGGACTTTAACGATATTTGTTGAAAGGAATATTCCATCTTAGGTAGATACGATGATTTGGTTAGAGGTTGGATAGGATGAGATAGCATAAACCCTTTAAATGAATTGAAATGTATGTTGCATTGTGTTGTGATTAATGTGATATGATATAAGATGGATTCGCTTATATATTTTGATGTGAATGGTTATGCTATACTGTGTTGACATGCTTGTGATAACCCGTGTGTGTGCATGAGGCATTCTTACCCTGTGCCAGATGAATCTCCGTGTGTGGGCGGGAAGCATTCTTACCATGTGCGAGATGAATCTCCATGTGTGTGCGGGAAGCATTCTTACCCCATGCCATCTGAATCATTGTGTAATGGGATAGGATGAATTCATACCTCATGCCTATATATATTCTTTATGGGTTGGAGGAATTCTTCCCCATGCCAGTTGCAGTGCATGTGGATGAGAGGCATTCATACCTCATTCCAGTGATGATTATTACATATGTGAAAAGCATGGACGAGAGGCATGGTTACCTCATGCCAGTGATAACCTATATCTATGTACTTATACCCTTGGTGATCATTCAGAAAACCATCCATGAGCTGAAGCAGGTAGAACCGCCATGTGTCCCTCCGAAACTTGAGCGGGAGGGTTGTTTATTACTTTGATTTACTTACTTTTAGTTTACTACACACTGTTTATTTTGAAAACACCTTTTTGGATTACATGTAGACCCCAATGGTGGTGGCCTACTGAGACTTGTCTCACACCCTAACCAGGCGACCTCCTTTTCACTCGTGTAGACTTTACGACTGCAGGTACCAGTATGGGCAAAGGCCCATCTTACGGTTGTTCATACATGTATGTTCTAGCTAGAGATCCCGAGAAGAGGCCCAAGCTTGGTGAGAGATTCTCATGGAATAATTTTGTTCTCTTTTTTCTATTACTGTATAGCATGATTTCCATCTATTTATACTATATCATCATGCCATGCATCCATTTTGTATTAGACACTGCCTATGTGGATTTTTTATACTTATCAGGGTTTTGCTTACTTCTATTGTTTGGTTTGTATGTTTCCATTTTATCCTATTTATACATTAGTTGTGCTTTCGCTATTTAATCTTTTTCTGTTGTACCGCTGTGTACTCTGACATGGGGGTACAGTCTCCCTGTAACAGCCCGAGATTTTATGAAAAAAATTCTTTTTTATTTCACTAATGTCTTGTGTTGTACGCTACACCAAAAGGAGCTTGCACAACACGCATCCTTGACTTGCCTTTCATTACACGCAATCGTGACCTTCCTCGATAGCGTGTGTAATACGCAATACCGAGTTTCACTAAACAACGATATGCTATTAAAATATTATTAAAACTACCCGTTATGAATAGTAATAACCACTTTTTAAAATTCTATAAATCTTATTTTTCAAAATGAACTTCATTTTTGGATTCGGAATATCGAAATTAGCTTAGGTTGAAATTTTGGTGATTTTCGGATAACTTTCATATTTTGATGAATAGTGAAAATTACTAAATTATAATTAAAAACAACTTTTTTAATAGAAATAATTAATAGTGATAAATCATTAATTTGAGTGGTTTTAAAGTATATTTATAATATATTTTTAAAATTTAATACAATGTTGGTCATTGGATGTAATTTCACATTTAAACTAGACATAAACAAGTGTCAATCTTTTGATAGATATTGTTTCTTAAAAAACACGCTATTTGTTTTAACAGCGGGATTTAATTATAAAATTAATTAATGCAACTTTTATGTTATGAATTTGGTAAAATAGACTTCATTTTTGAATTCGGAATATAAAATATAGCTTGGGATGAAATTTTGGCATTGTTCTGAAAAACATCAATTTTTGATGAATAGTGAAACTACTAAGTGGTAGGTTAAAAACTGAATTTTGCATAAAACTTAATTTTACCGCTTCTGTGAATGGAATTTAGAAAATCCGAGAGACACGGTTAATATCAAGGACAAAAATGTGGTTCAATGAGATAAAAATAATTTTTTGGTGAATAGTAACTTTTTACTATTTTTACCGCGGTTAATAGTAAATAGGGTAACTAAGGGTAAATATGATATTAATATTACCCTAACACATGTCCTAATTCTATTGGACAAGTGTAATTCGACCAAAAACAAACTTAGGAATAAAATATGACCATTTAGGCCCACCTGGATTAGATTAGGACATTTATTATTAATTTATTTAAAGAAGGGTTAAAATAGTTAAAATCAAAGTTTAATAAGTAAATCATTTTTAATATGGGGTTATACATAAGATAAATTCGACTATAAATATTCATTAGAAAGCTAAAATTATTTCCTACATAATGGTATTTTATTTGTAAATTTTAGACATCAAATAATTTAATTAATTTATGACACAAAGATGATGCAGTAATTATCTTATTTATGAAATATTGACATAATTGATGTTATAAACACCAAAATAAATGTAATTTGAGAATTTTTATGAATTATACTAATTTTATAGGTTACTATGATATATTAGTGTTGATTTAATCAACTTGGTTCGAACATATAATTCTGTTATGACTTTCACAAAAATCATATATCAAATAGTGTCAAAATTGACACAAAATAGTTTTTAAATAAAATATTATATTATTAATTGTTATTTTATTCCTAAAAATCTAAGGTTCGGCCAAATGACTTAGATAAGGATATATTTATTAATAATATACAATTTGGGGTTCGTTTGGCATGTTATAGTAAGTGTATTAACCATATAGTGAAAGAAAACAAAAAGACACGGTAAAAGTTAAATTATTTAACTTAGAGTTAAATCTAATTGATAAGGTTAAAATAATAACCTAAACATGTCTAAATCCTATTGGTTGATAGGATTTCGACCCTTCCCCACTTTATCTTCGAAATAAAACCCTTTGGAACTATTATAAACCGATTTTTACTTTACTATAAAATAATATTTTGAGATATTCCTAAGGTGCCCCTCTCCTCCCCTATAAAAGGACACCTCCTCCCCCTCCTCCTCACACCAATTTGAGCACTCAAGCTCGGCCAACCCCTGACAATTTCTCTTCTCCACTTCCCTAGAAACATCTTAGAGGTTCTGGTCTTCCTCAAAGACCAATTCTAGTGCCCTAAGAGGAGGTCTCCAAAAGGCGCTTCAAAGAAGAGGTAATTACCGTTACCAATTCTTTCATCTTTATTTCTTCTTCCACTTCTTCTTCTTAGGTTGTTTCATTATGAAGTAATAACATCAGTATCACTCATATACCTATATGTTATTATAAGTATGAAACAACCCTATTTCACCATCTATCCATCCTACGGAAAAAGAAATCACCGCGCGTGCGTACGTACGGAATACCGTCTCCACGCCGTGGTGTAATCTATTTTCCACCACCACCTTACATGGATGGGTATAATGGTGTAAAGAATAACTATACATAGTTATTACAACATCATATTGATTCTGATATATTGTATAATCCACTCCAATTCAACTCAATATTTATTGAAATGATATCATCGCTCGTGCGTACGTACGGACTACCGTCTCCACGACGCGATGAGATTCATTCTCCATGTTAACCATTTAAGAATGATTATAATGTATATATAAGAAATAATAATGAAATATATGACATTATAAAGCTACTGGATTTATGTATATATATACATATGTATGTTATCTACTTACTTCCATTTCAGGACAATAAGGAAAGAAAAACAGCGTTCATGCGTACGTACGGACTACCGTCTCCATGAACGGTGTTTTTCATTTTATTTATCTATCTATTATATATATATATATATACTGAATATATATGATATATAAATCATATTTTATATTCTGGAAGTAAGTAAATCATGATATAAGTAATAATGATGTCAAGAAAAAAAAGTCAAAACACCTACGATAAATGAAACGATTTTACCCAAAACGCTTCTTTAACATGGAATTTACAAAAGAACGAGTAATATAATGTCATAAGTGAACCATATATGATATCATAACAATGAATATGATTCTGTAATAAGTCAATAACATGATTTAAATCATTATAGAGGAGGTTCGGACACTTACAAAGCAAGTCGGACCTAAGGTAAGGGAAATGTCACAATCTCATTTTATCCGAGATTGTTTATTCGTAAGTATTTACTGGGGTGTATTTTATCATCCACATCCATGTTCCTCAATATGTAATATTGTTTCCATCCACTTACAATAGTTTAAATCCATTTTTACCCTTCGGGGATTTTTTAGTAATATGTATGAAAGGAATCTTTTGTCGTACGAGGTACTTTTTGACTTTTCCGACAAAAGTAAGAAGAATGTTTTTTTTAACTTATACGGCATGAATGGATTTTTAAAACATTATTTCCAAGAAGCTTACTTTACATGTTTTCAAGTTTTTTTTAATCAACTTATTTTATTTTAATGTTGTACGACATGTTATGAATGGAAAAATGTTTTTGAAGAAGAAAGGATATTTTCCTCAAGAATGGAGTTCAAGTGTTTTATCAAAATTATTTTCCATCTAAGATAATAAAGGGTTCTGTTTTTATCCCTATTATTACATTGATTTGATTATGTTGTGATGGAAATATTTTTATGAATTCCTTTATCTTATATGAATGGTTTTATGATGTCATGTTGTTTAAGAATCCCATTTTTATTACGTGGGTTACACTATGATGTATGGTTTATGATTATGTGGCACACATAAGAAAGGATTCATTATAAGATGGGCGGGACCTATATCTCCCTCCAATGCATTGGGTAAAGATTTTATATCTCATGAGATAGACATGGCTGGAATGGTAGGTTATACCGGTTCAGTGAAACAGGACTGAAACGAGGATTACTCGATTCAGAAAGGGACTTTGTCCACTAAGATAGTCTTGGAAATGAGTCTTGACTAATAAGAAATGATTCTCTATGATTATGTGTGTATGCCACAATGAGTAATGTTTTAAGTTATGATTTCATTTCACTACTATGATTTATCCTATGTTATGAAATTATGCTCTCTTTTGCAGGTTAAGATTTCCAAAAATGTTATGTTCTTATGAAAATTATGTGATTGATATTTCCTTTGTTTACCCTTACTGAGCATTTGAGCTCACCCTTTTATGTTTTCTTTTCCCCAGGATATAAAGAAAGGTTTTAGGTAAAAAAAAAGGGGAAGATCTTTATGGGAGATATTGAAGATCATTCACCACGTTTAGAAGATTACGATCTGAGTTTCAAAGACACTAAACTATTACGATCCTTGTGTGTGTGTTTTTGTTATGTATTAAGTATTCCGCAAAAGTAATGTAATGTCCATGTACGATAAGCTTCGGGTCTCTACAGTTGGTATCAGAGGAAAGTTTTAGTCAACCTTTGGAAACTAGGATGCGAAAACGTTAGTGAGATCCCTAGAGATATTTCTAAGGTATGTCTAGGGATGTCCCTAAGGTTAAGTATACGTATAGGTTATAGTACTAGAACTACGCTAACGATCATAGAATTAAACCTAAGGTGTTAGATGTTCAAGGTACTCCCCCTTTATTATGTTGTTTTCCCTAGCATGATTTTTGCCTCTCACGCTATTCTTTTTGGGTTTTAGAAAATGGCTGGAAACAAGGTGATTCACGATAATGGAGGAAATGATGGAAAATGGAATGATATTCTTCATAATGAAATGGGATTTGGAAGTCCAAACATAATTATTATGCCGAATCAGCAATCTCATAATATGATCAATAAAGTAAAATTTGGTATGTTTCCTGACTCGACTAATAAGAGAAAGATGGAGTTTCATGATGATCATAGAGGAAAGAAAGTTCAATTTCCCCTATGTAATTCATGTGGGAAGAGGCATCAAGGAGAATGTTTCAAAGGAACTGGAAGATGCTTTGGGTGTGGAAAAGAAGGACACAAAGCAAGTAAGTGCAAAGGAAAAGGTTCAGTTAACACCATGGATGAGGATAATGGTATTGCTACGACATCAAAAATGGTTAAGTGTTTTAAATGTGGAATGTATGGGCATTATGCAAACCAATGTCCTAAGGGAAAGACTCATGAAGAGAATCAGTATGGCCATATGGGTAGTATTTATGTGGATGATGATGAAGAGACTACAAATTATATGTGAGATGAAAGAATTGTTGAAGCTCGGTTAATGGTTTAAGAATGTAGTGGAATGATTACATGTTTATCATGTGTAATGTTGTATAAGTAATCTCATGGTACTATGGAATAAAGAGACATGTAAGGATTGTTACATTGTTGTATGATTAATGTTACCAGTAACCATGAATGGTTATTCAGATACTTTTGGAAAGTAGATGATAAGTGCATAATGAAAGGATAAGAAGATAATGAGATGTTTGATTGTATTCATGAGCTCATGATTGATATAAGGACTAAGTGATATCATGGTTTGAGTATAAATAATTTTGAGGATTTTGGTATGTGGAAAGTGTTAACTTTTAACTGCACTCATGTTTTCACTAAGGTATTCAAGAGAATACACGATTAAGGACTTTGAATGTTTGTAATGTGACCAACAAGACATATCTTATGATATGTGGGGATCAACGATAGTATTAAATCTCTGGTAATCGTTGTCACTATATTATGAGAGTGGACTGCAGTATTATAAGCCTAAAGATTAGACTGGATTATGTTGGACATAAGTTAGTATTGTTTAAGGATAGAAGATTTTCGTTATTATTGATGGGATGTTATAGTAACGTAGTTTTAGAAAAAGGGACAACCTGCAGGACGGGCGACAGCCCATCGCTTCGGACAAGGCTGTAGGAATCGAACCCACAACCAAAGTGCGACTGGCCTTTATCGCCTACCACTGGCCTACAGGAAGTCCCTGTTTAGTAGAAACTAGTTTTATTATATTAAGCAGTATGATATATGAAGTATAAGTCCATTTTAGGAACCATATATGATTAATCTTACTACAGAATGACTTATGTATATTTAATAATTCTTGCTAACCTTTTGTTTGAAACAGATAGAATGACCCGTCATTCTATCACATGATCTGCTAACACTTCACGAATAACAAATTCAACTTCATTTATTTAAGAGATGAAGTGGAAATTGTTCAAGGCACGAACAATAGTGATATTGTATCAAAATAAAGTAAGTATTTATTCTAATTCAAATTTTCAACTTTAGGGAAATGATCTTGAAAACCAAAAATGTTGTCCTAGTGATCTTATACCTGATGAATCAGATGGTACCTTAGATCGTCACAAATTTATGGATTTGTCATTACTGGATTTTCCATAGCCATGTTCTCTACCACTCTCCATCAGAACATGATGGTTATATTTCTCTTCCATATCCATATTTTCACCTATGTGGAAACCCAGTGATTAGTTTATTTGGGTAATCGTTACATTTCATACTTTAGTTTTTAAAGCCATGTTTTGGTATTCCCTTTTACGATGTGGGTTTCTATTAAAGAAACTTTCGAATAGTAAACCATTTATAACCCCGACGAATTTCGAGGGCGAAATTCATTTTAAGGGGGGTAGAATGTAACAGCCCGAGATTTTATGAAAAATATTCTTTTTTATTTCACTAATGTCTTGTGTTGTACGCTACACCAAAAGGAGCTTGCACAACACGCATCCTTGACTTGCCTTGCATTACACGCAATCGTGACCTTCCTCGATAGCGTGTGTAATACGCAATACCGAGTTTCACTAAACAACGATATGCTATTAAAATATTATTAAAACTACCCGTTATGAATAGTAATAACCACTTTTTAAAATTCTATAAATCTTATTTTTCAAAATGAACTTCATTTTTGGATTCGGAATATCGAAATTAGCTTAGGTTGAAATTTTGGTGATTTTCGGATAACTTTCATATTTTGATGAATAGTGAAAATTACTAAATTATAATTAAAAACAACTTTTTTAATCGAAATAATTAATAGTGATAAATCATTAATTTGAGTGGTTTTAAAGTATATTTATAATATATTTTTAAAATTTAATACAATTTTGGTCATTGGATGTAATTTCACATTTAAACTAGACATAAACAAGTGTCAATCTTTTGATAGATATTGTTTCTTAAAAAACACGCTATTTGTTTTAACAGCGGGATTTAATTATAAAATTAATTAATGCAACTTTTATGTTATGAATTTGGTAAAATAGACTTCATTTTTGAATTCGGAATATGAAATATAGCTTGGGATGAAATTTTGGCATTGTTCTGAAAAACATCAATTTTTGATGAATAGTGAAACTACTAAGTGGTAGGTTAAAAACTGAATTTTGCATAAAACTTAATTTTACCGCTTCTGTGAATGGAATTTCGAAAATCCTAGAGACATGGTTAATATCAAGGACAAAAATGTGGTTCAATGAGATAAAAATAATTTTTTGGTGAATAGTAACTTTTTACTATTTTTACCGCGGTTAATAGTAAATAGGGTAACTAAGGGTAAATATGATATTAATATTACCCTAACACATGTCCTAATTCTATTGGACAAGTGTAATTCGACCAAAAACAAACTTAGGAATAAAATATGACCATTTAGGCCCACTTGGATTAGATTAGGACATTTATTATTAATTTATTTAAAGAAGGGTTAAAATAGTTAAAATCAAAGTTTAATAAGTAAATAATTTTTAATATGGGGTTATACATAAGATAAATTCGACTATAAATATTCATTAGAAAGCTAAAACTATTTCCTACATAATGGTATTTTATTTGTAAATTTTAGACATCAAATAATTTAATTAATTTATGACACAAAGATGATGCAGTAATTATCTTATTTATGAAATATTGACATAATTGATGTTATAAACACCAAAATAAATGTAATTTGAGAATTTTTATGAATTATACTAATTTTATAGGTTACTATGATATATTAGTGTTGATTTAATCAACTTGGTTCGAACATATAATTCTGTTATGACTTTCACAAAAATCATATATCAAATAGTGTCAAAATTGACAGAAAATAGTTTTTAAATAAAATATTATATTATTAATTGTTATTTTATTCCTAAAAATCTAAGGTTCGGCCAAATGACTTAGATAAAGATATATTTATTAATAATATACAATTTGGGGTTCGTTTGGCATGTTATAGTAAGTGTATTAACCATATAGTGAAAGAAAACAAAAAGACACGGTAAAAGCTAAATTATTTAACTTAGAGTTAAATCTAATTGATAAGGTTAAAATAATAACCTAAACTTGTCTAAATCCTATTGGTTGATAGGATTTAGACCCTTCCCCACTTTATCTTCGAAATAAAACCCTTTGGAACTATTATAAACTGATTTTTACTTTACTATAAAATAATATTTTGAGATATTCCTAAGGTGCCCCTCTCCTCCCCTATAAAAGGACACCTCCTCCCCCTCCTCCTCACACCAATTTGAGCACTCAAGCTCGGCCAAACCCTGCCAATTTCTCTTCTCCACTTCCCTAGAAACATCTTAGAGGTTCTGGTCTTCCTCAAAGACCAATTCTAGTGCCCTAAGAGGAGGTCTCCAAAAGGCGCTTCAAAGAAGAGGTAATTACCGTTACCAATTCTTTCATCTTTATTTCTTCTTCCACTTCTTCTTCTTAGGTTTTTTCATTATGAAGTAATAACATCAGTATCACTCATATAGTGATATGTTATTATAAGTATGAAACAACCCTATTTCACCATCTATCCATCCTACGGAAAAAGAAATCACCGCGCGTGCGTACGTACGGAATACCGTCTCCACGCCGTGGTGTAATCTATTTTCCACCACCACCTTACATGGATGGGTATAATGGTGTAAAGAATAACTATACATAGTTATTACAACATCATATTGATTCTGATATATTGTATAATCCACTCCAATTCAACTCAATATTTATTGAAATGATATCATCGCTCGTGCGTACGTACGGACTACCGTCTCCACGACGCGATGAGATTCATTCTCCATGTTAACCATTTAAGAATGATTATAATGTATATATAAGAAATAATAATGAAATATATGACATTATAAAGCTACTGGATTTATGTATATATATACATATGTATGTTATCTACTTACTTCCATTTCAGGACAATAAGGAAAGAAAAACAGCGTTCATGCGTACGTACGGACTACCGTCTCCATGAACGGTGTTTTTCATTTTATTTATCTATCTATTATATATATATATATACTGAATATATATGATATATAAATCAAATTTTATATTCTGGAAGTAAGTAAATCATGATATAAGTAATAATGATGTCAAGAACAACAAGTCAAAACACCTATGATAAATGAAACGATTTTACCCAAAACGCTTCTTTAACATGGAATTTACAAAAGAACGGGTAATATAATGTCATAAGTGAACCATATATGATATCATAACAATGAATATGATTCTGTAATAAGTCAATAACATGATTTAAATCATTATACAGGAGGTTCGGACACTTACAAAGCAAGTCGGACCTAAGGTAAGGGAAATGTCACAATCTCATTTTATCCGAGATTGTTTATTCGTAAGTATTTAGTGGGGTGTATTTTATCATCCACATCCATGTTCCTCAATATGTAATATTGTTTCCATCCACTTACAATAGTTTAAATCCATTTTTACCCTTCGGTGATTTTTTAGTAATATGTATGAAAGGAATCTTTTGTCGTACGAGGTACTTTTTGACTTTTCCGACAAAAGTAAGAAGAATGTTTTTTTTAACTTATACGGCATGAATGGATTTTTAAAACATTATTTCCAAGAAGCTTCCTTTACAAGTTTTCAAGTTTTTTTTAATCAACTTATTTTATTTTAATGTTGTACTACATGTTATGAAAGGAAAAATGTTTTTGAAGAAGAAAGGATATTTTCCTCAAGAATGGAGTTCAAGTGTTTTATCAAAATTATTTTCCATCTAAGATAATAAAGGGTTCTGTTTTTATCCCTATTATTACATTGATTTGATTATGTTGTGATGGAAATATTTTTATGAATTCCTTTATCTTATATGAATGGTTTTATGATGTCATGTTGTTTAAGAATCCCATTTTTATTACGTGGGTTACACTATGATGTATGGTTTATGATTATGTGGCACACATAAGAAAGGATTCATTATAAGATGGGTGGGACCTATATCTCCCTCCAATGCATTGGGTAAAGATTTTATATCTCATGAGATAGACATGGCTGGAATGGTAGGTTATACCGGTTCAGTGAAACAGGACTGAAACGAGGATTACTCGATTCAGAAAGGGACTTTGTCCACTAAGATAGTCTTGGCAATGAGTCTTGACTAATAAGAAATGATTCTCTATGATTATGTGTGTATGCCACAATGAGTAATGTTTTAAGTTATGATTTCATTTCACTACTATGATTTATCCCATGTTATGAAATTATGCTCTCTTTTGCAGGTTAAGATTTCTAAATATGTTATGTTCTTATGAAAATTATGTGATTGATATTTCCTTTGTTTACCCTTACTGAGCATTTGAGCTCACCCTTTTATGTTTTCTTTTCCCAAGGATATAAAGAAAGGTTTTAGGTAAAAAAAAAAGGGGAAGATCTTTATGGGAGATATTGAAGATCATTCACCACATTTAGAAGATTACGATCCGAGTTTCCAAAGACACTAAACTATTACGATCCTTGTGTGTGTGTTTTTGTTATGTATTAAGTATTCCGCAAAAGTAATGTAATGTCCATGTATGATAAGCTTCGGGTCTCTACACTCCCCACTGAATTACCATTACACCCCCACTACTAGTCGGTATCCCCTAGCCTTTGGGGAGACGAGCCAGGGGTCATTTGGCCAACCGGGGTCGGTTTTTAGGTTGAGGGGCAGCCGGGTTCGGGACATCACACCTTGTATAGAGCCAACATAAATTGTTGTGAGAGGGAAATCACTTTCCATATAGTGAATTGACCCCCGATTTTTTACAAGTGCAAGGAGGAGGATGGATCGTCTTTAGAACCATCATGTAATGTGTGGATATTACTACCCTATGAGCAAGTGTATCGGGCTCAAATGATTGAGTGTAAGGAATCAACCACCCTTGATGAAATTCTTATTGTGAGGGAAATACTAAATTATTTCCTAAGGAATTTCATGGTATTTCTCCTAAAAGTGATTTTGAATTCATAATTGATCATATACCTAGGGAATTTCCAATATCTATGAATCCATATAGAATGGTTGTTGTGGATCTTGATGAGATGAGGAAACCACTATAGAAGAATATGTATAAAGAGTTTATACACCAAAGTGCCTTGCAAAGGGGTGAACCAGTCATCTTTGTCAGGAAGAAGGAAGGGTCAATGTGCCTTTGCATCGATTATCGCAAGCTTAATAGAATCACGATAAAGAAAAAGTATTCTCTTATGCAAATTGATGACTTGTTTGATCCGATACGTGGAGCACAATACTTCTTTAAGGTGGATTTGCGGTCGGGATATTACCATGTAAGGTTGAAGAAGGAAGATATCCCCAATACAACTTTTTGTACAAGATACATGCACTATGAATTCATTGTAATGACTTTCATACTCACTAATTCCCTAGGAATCATTATGGACATGATGAATATAGTGTTTAAAGTTTACCTCAACAAATTTTTGGTAGTCTTTGTAGATGATATTCTAATATACTCCCAAACTAAGGAGGAACATGAGGAGCATCTGAGAACTGTACTAGAGTCCTTTTGAAAGGAGAAGCTCTATGAAAAGTATATCAACTGTGATTTCTTGTTGTATGAGGTATCATTGGTGGGTCATATCATCCCAAGAAATGGGATATCTGTGGATCCCTCCAAGTCTACTGCAATTGGGGGATGGATGAGGCCAACATCATTTATTGATATCTGTAGCTTCCTCGGTTTAGCTAGATATTATCACTGATTTGTGAGAAACTTCTCTTGATTGTCCTACCCTCTTACCAAGATAACTTGAAAGAGATTAATGTTTTATTGGAGTGATGAATGCAATGAGATCTTCAAGGAGTTGAAAATAAGGCTTATCACTTTTCCCATTCTCACATTAACCACAAGTGGTGAACTTTATGTTGTATTGAATGATTCTTCGACGAAGTTTTAGGTTGTGTGTTAACGAAAAATGACAAAGTCATTGCATATTCTTAACGGAAATTGAATGTTCATGAGAAAAACAATCCAACACATGATCTGGAGTTGGCTGTAGTGATCTTTGCTTTGAAAATTTGGTGACATTACCTCTTTGGGAAGAAGTGTGAAATATATACGGACCACAAAATCCTCAATTATATATTCATATAGAAATAGTTGAATATCCATCAACAAAGATGGTTAGAGTTGATCAAGGAATATGACTTCTCAATACATTACCACCATGGGAAAGCGAACAAGGTGGTAGATGTTATACGTTGAAAGGTTACAATGATTCTATCATTGATGAGAATTGAAATGGATCCGATATTCTTAGATTTGATGAAGATGGACTTGGGAATCCTAAAGAGGAGAAAATCATAAATCATTTCAAAAATGATTTCTCAAACATCTCTGTTGGGAATTTTATAGGATTCTAAAATGGATGATGTAAAAATTCAGAAGAAAGTAAAAACTCATAGAAAAGGAAAATCACCAGAGTTCAATGTTAATGATAAAGGAATTGTGAGATTTGGGTCAAGACCATGTTTTCCATAAAATCCAGAGTTAAAGAAATAAATTTGGTATGACACACATAGTTAGAATTTCTCCATTCACCTAGGAAACCCAAGTTGTATCAAGATCTCTGAGAGCACTGTTGGTGGGATAACATGAAGAATGAGATTGCTGATTATACATCAAAGTGCCCAGTATTTCAGCAAGTGAAGGATGAGTGGCATAAGTCTTAGGGGATGATGAAACCATTACCCATACCATCATGGAAATGAGAGAACATCACCATAGACATTGTCATTGGACATCCAAAGACATCCAAATGAAACAATGCTATCTGGGTTGTTGTGGATCATCTTACAAATACTGCACACTTCATTGAAATTAGAGAGGATTTCTCATTGGATCCAATGGAACATATATATATATATATCAAAGAAGTGATAAGGATTCTTGGATTTCCACAATTGATTATATCCGATCGATATCCAAGATTCACATCTATGTTATGGAAGTGTCTTCAACATGATATGAATACTGAGCTTAACTCCAGTACGTCTTATCATCCAAAAACTGATGGCCAATTAGTGTAGTCTATCCAAACACTTGATGAAATGTTGAGAGCATGATCAATGGACTTCAATGTATGATGGGATCAACATGTTATTTTAGTTGAGTTCTCTTAAAACAACAATTTCCACCCAAGCATACAAATGGATCCTTATAAAGCCCTTTATGGGAAGAGGTGCAGAATGCTGGCATGTTTGGATGAAGTTCGTGAGTAAAAAAATCCTAGGTCCAGATATGGTTGAAGAAATGGTGGATAAGGTTAATAACATCAAGAAAAACATTAAAGATACTTATATTAGATAAAATATCTATGATGATAATCATCAATGAGACCTAGATTCTTATGTGAGAGACATGGTATTTCTCCACATATCACTGTGGAATACGGTTATGCGATTTGGGAAGAAGGGAATTCTTAGTCCAAGGTACATCATACTTTTTAAGATCCTTGATCTCATTATAGTAGTGGCCTGTTGACTAGAAGTCCCACAAAACCTATCTCAAGTACATGATGTATTCCATTTATCGCTCTTGAGGAAGTACATACCAAACCCATCACTTGTAATCAATCGAGAGGTGGTACCATTGGAGAATGACCTCTCTTAAGAAGAGAAGTCAGGGAATATCTTAGATTATATGAAAAAATTTCTATGAAATAAGAAAATTACCCTCATCATGTTTTTGTAGAGAAACCACATGTTTGAATACAATTGGTATTTTTATTATGGTTTGAAAGCTGTTTTTTGTAAAAACCCATGAATTTTTAAGAAATGTAAATTTTTATTTCAAAACTAAAAATTCACATATATAGAAAATAATTATGATAATATGAATATTATTTTTGGAATCAAGACATCAAATTTATCCAATGGTGAATTGTTTATAATTTTCTAAGACAACCGAATATTTGTGTAAAAATTAAATGCAGTTTAAATATATAATGTGGTTTATGACATCCTAATGACCCAATAGTGATGTAATAAATGAGGTATTTGGAAAATATTTGTTTTATCTTTAAAATAATGCGATTATATACTTTTTTTGATTAATTTTATGGTTCCTTAGTGGACCCTCCAATAATTATAAAATATTTACACTTTTTAAATTGATTTCCTTGAGAGTGTGACTCACATCCACATAAGCAGGCCAAAAATTTTAAGTATTCCAGCCATTGGCCTTATAAAATAATTTTTTCCACTCCCCTTTGGAAAAACCATGGTAAAAACCCATGAGATGGTTTGTGGTTTTGATTAGTTTAATGTGTTTTTTCTAAAACATAAATAATATTGAATTCACACCCTTTTCCAATATCAACCCACCCAAGCTCCCACTTCCTCTTTACTCAAAATATTTGGTACTCATTCAAACTCTTCCCTACTATCTCAATAATTCTCCAAAAGCTTCCCATTATCCCATTAATATACTCTCAAGCCTCTCCCATGCCTTTGGGATCACACATCCAAGTAATGGATTCCTTCCTTTCTCATTATAACTTAGTTTCTTAATATTGTTATAACCTTTGATTTTAAGTTATAAAAGTTGACGTATTATTTTTCACCTCCAATATACTTTACTATTTTTGTTTGAATAGTTAGAGACCCCTTTCTCTCTCATCAATTCCATCCATGTACACCCGTTAGAGTGTTGAAATTCAGTATGGTATTTCCCTCTCCTCATTTACATTGAAGAAATGCTTTTGTATTATGAATGTAAATTCCATTAATATATTGGGACATGCATATATATGACCCATTACTGTCCATTTCATGTAAATATGTTGATACACCCCTTTATCTCTCATCAACCATTTTTATGATTTTTTTATTTCATGTCGTTATGCTGCCGAAATTGCCCCGCAATTTTTCTAGATAAAGTCATTATGTAGTGAATACCATTCCTTTTTCTAAATCAAGGTTATTCACATTTTTAATAATTTACATATTGAATACATAGTTTCATTTATAAATTCCAAATTCCTTTATCGTTTAAAAATGATTATGTTTAATGAATCCATGTTATGTGATCCATGTGGCACATATATGCATGCAATGAAATAATTAAGAAGGGTGTGCCATGATAGAGCTCCAATGCATTCGGTAAAGATGGGTATCATTATGCATGATGTTTAATGAGGGTATAATAATGATAATTCAAGTCAAATGAGGGTTTTCTAATTCTCTATGTGCAATGATCCTTGGATCATGCTAATATCACATGAAATGTGGTTTCCCAATTTTCCTGTTATGATAACCATGATATATCATGCCTTTATGTTCATGTTTCTCTTATGATCCATTTTTATGACTATTGCCTATCATGTATTGTATTATTCATGTTATGACTTATTTATTCCCTTACTGGGATTTATAGCTCACCCTTTTCTTATGCATGTCCTCAGGTTATCCCATTCAATTCTTTGTTTGAGGGAATGTAGTGGTCATGTAAAGTATGTTTTCAATAAAGATTTTGTGTTTTATATTCTATGATGTTATGTAGTGTTCTTAATACCTGAACACACTAGACATTTTGATCTTCTATGTTGTATCAAGTGAATGTTTTTATGCAATAAATCATGTTTAAGTGTGCAATAAAGAGTAAGGTTGTTATACTAATACAATTCTATTTTAGCATTAAAAACTCAATCAATTCATCACCACAATGTCAAAAAAATGTATCAAATAAATTCTTCATCAAGATCCCAAAAAATATTAAATTTAGTGTTCTAAAATAATAAATTTTACAAATTTAGTGGAAGAAAAAATTTCTTATGATTGAAGAAATAAAATTTTATAGATATTTAATTTTCTAAAAGACTAACCCAATAGAATCTATTTAGTTTACAATGTTACATCCTAGTTAAAAAAATTATTTAAGTTAAAATTGGGTTTCCTATTTTCCAAAAATGATTGAAATTGAAAATTTTGAAATGAATTAAACACATATAAATTTTAATTCAACTGGAACTTCGGGACATTTATTTACCTTCATGTGAATAGACAAACACAATTAATATATCGTCATAAATATACAATCTACTGATTAGGAAAAATTGAATAAACATAAGAACATAATAAATAACTCATCCTATAGTAAAACAATAATGAAACATGTGACCAATATGTATTAAGATTTTTGTTTCATATGATATTTAGATGCATATCAAAGGAGTTTAATAAAATAAAAATAATAAAGTCAATTACAAATTCAAGAGATACTCCAAAATATTGATAGAAATTATGTTTTTTGGAATAGGAAATCAAATTATGTTCCAAATTAAAACCATTGGGTAATAATTCTAAATAATATTAAAGTGTCCTAATTGCCTTTTTGACTTTATAAAAAATTCAAACCAATGAATAATAAACCTAAATGTTAAAAAACAAATTTTGCTAATAATTAGGTGTTTTTTGTCTAAAAAAATGAATAAAAATAAAAATACATGACACCCCTCTCCAATAATTAAAAAAAATTATCCCCAATTCTGAATCCTAATGGAAAAAAATATTTCTAGTATTTACAATATTATTTTTCAATTAAAAGCATAATTTTCATAAGAGTGTGTGATTAAATTTGAAATATTGAAAATATCTTCAATAGATAAACAATATTCAAACACAATTCAAGGAATTCCGTATTTAAATAATGTAAAAATTATAGAAGTGAAAAAAAACAATAATTAATGTTTTCTATATGAAACAAAAAACATATAAATTAATGTTACCTCACCTATTTCAATTTAATATAATAAAATAATTCAAAATAGATGAGCATAATGTTATTTGTTTAATTTGAATAAAAACTACCATAATAGTGATGTTTTCCTCCATTGAAGTTTAGAAAAATACCCCTACCCTCTTTTCATGAATAAAATTCCCTAGGTATGAAAATATAGCTCCAAAAAATTGTAGAATTTAACATTACAACCTAATATATCACAATCAAAAAGGAAATAAAAATATTTTGGATGAAGAGATGGTATTTCAAAAATCATTAGCTAGATGATACCATTTTTTCATTGATTGTCATTTTGATTCTACTCTTCATTAAAAAAATCCATAATTATTCTTTTATAATAGAGATAATAATGTAGAATTAGACTCGATAAGTATGACTGTGAATGCAGAAAATATCACAAAATGATTTTATTGTAACAAAATCAAAATAAAACATACAAGAATTACTATAGGTTGAATACCATAATGAACTATATTTGTCATATTATATTAGATTTTTGGGAAACCACAATATTTTATCCTTGAGGAAACATCTGGTCCTTTTGGTTTCCCTTCTATATAATGCACAAATCTTTTGCTAATAATGAGGAATTGTCTACTTTTATTCTATAATAGATCTAAAGCGATATTAACTAATAATATAATAATAGTAAGGTGTCTAGAACCCTTAGATTTTATATTTATAGGAAAAAATTGGAATATAGAAATAAATAAAAAAACCTATGAAAAACCTTAAAAGTCCAACTTTGGATAATATAGACATGAAAAACCTAGGAACATTCCTTTTTATATCCTAACAACTTCATATGAAATACTTATAATTTTTTCATGCACACTTATCTTAACAAATAATCTATCATAAGAATATTTAAAATAAAAAATTAAAGTCCTTATCTACCTAAAAGATTTTTTAAATATCTATTTACAAATGACATTTTTTCTATAAAATTAGTAATTATAGAGGCATTATTTTGGGTGTTTTAAAGGAATATCTATAGACCCAGTAATAAATATCAAACATTAATGAATATTTTATTCTAGAAATTGATTTTTTTTCCTAAAATCATTTTAATCATTCTATTTCGTATTTCATCTGAACTATTAGATTGTGGATATCAAAATGTTCATGTTTTTTGGATAGGAACAAACATTTCCACGAAATATTTGAACTTTATATTTTTAAAATCGGTTCTTTTGTATATAATAAATGATTTGGGGATTATAAATCTCGAATATATGATCTTATTAATGAATTAAAAAATAATAGTTTACTAATTATTGTGATGTTCTACAAAGTCTAACCACGTATAAAAATAATTAGTAGCTAGAAAGATGTACAAATTTCCACAAGAATATGGAATAGGTCCCAAGAAGTATAAACCCCAACCATCATGAAATCCATATTTTAATATCTCATGTCTTGGAAACACTTAATTTTTCACTATATTCCCTAAAATTTTACATTTTCAATAACCAAATAGAAGGATTATTTTATCATTAAAAAATTTATACAACTAGAAACTAACCTGAAAGTGTTTTTTTGTGGTCCCTACTAGAACATGATTTCCACCCATAATGATGAGTAAAAACAGTCAAGAATAGATATATTAACACTTCAGGTAGGCACTTCCTTAAAATATTATTGTCAAAAATCCAAAATAAAATTTCCTTATACCAAAAGTATTATTTTAATGTTGAGATGAATTTATTCCTTTGTTTTCTAATCATTAGGTATAAATCCAATTACTAGTAAATTTAAAAAATATAATTACCAATATGATTGTTTGATTGATACAATGAGTAGTTTTTCATCAAGGAAGGAATAATTGATCTCCCTTGTATCATTATTATAGTTACTAGTCATTCTATAAAAGTTTCTAACCACTATATTTGTAGCACCAATTTTGTCTTTAATTTCAAAATAAAACTCTTTCCACAAAATAATCCATCTATAAAGTTTCATTGTTCCTATTTTTTTAGATAGAATTCATTTTAATGAATAATATATAGTAAAAACTATATCATTGTAACCTATTAGATACTTCTTAATCTTATATAATGAAAAAACACCCAATGACTCATTCTAAATTTTTATGTAATTTTATTCAGTATAATCTAGAAATCAACTAGTATAAAACAACCCATGAAGTTTCCTTTTCATTCGTTTTCCTAAAACTATGCCCACATCCATATCATTTGTAGCACTCATTATCTCAAATTAAAACTTCCAATCGGGGGAAGTGATGATGGGTGAAAAGGTAAATTTATCATTTATAAGGTTGAATTATTCCATAAAATATTAATAAAAAAAGTGTGTATCTTTTACAAAAATTTCTTAAAGGGGAATATTGATTTTATATTTTTTTGTGAATCTCATGTAGAAACTGGTATGACCGAACAAGATTCTAGAACAATTTACATTTTCAAGAGTGTGGAGATTTTGAATGAACTCTATCATAGCATTATAAATATATATACACCTCCTAGACAAGTGGTGACAAAGAAATATACCTTTACTGAGCATGAATTAAAATCTTTATAGTTAAGATCAATATTATTTTCTTGAAACCATTCTAAAAAATTTGAGTTTCTATAAAAAACATTCAGAAGTATGTCCAGTAATCGAGAAATTGTCCATAAATACCATAATTATTCACTTAATAATTTCAAAAAAGACAGTCATCATACATCTTCGAAATGTATTTGAGGAACCACATAATCCAAAGGTAATTATATAGTAATTAAATTTCATAAAGGATCATGTGAATGTAGTCCAATCTCGACATTCTAGTGACATAGAAAATTAGTTATAACTTCAATAGCCATCCATGAATAAAGAATTAATTCCCAAGTAAACTCTCAAGTATTTGGAAAACAAATCACCTGAGTAAGGTTTATTTATTGGGTATGATTATAGTTTCCCATAATCAATAAAACCCTCCACATATATTGTTTTATAACATGAATTTGTTCAATTTTTTCATTAGTTGCAATAATGAAACCTTCTTTCTTAAGAACAACATGGACATTTCTAACAAAAGAGCGTTTAGTTATGGCCTAACCTATGGTATTTTTAGGGATTCATCAAGATAAATATCATGTTTTATACATGAAATTTATTTATCTTGGATGATTTAATGAATGGAAATGATGGATTCTAAAAAAAGTATTTTAGGTGAGAAGGAAAGAGTTTGATCTCAAGTTGTGGTTCTTCTTGATTATATGTTAGAATCATGGACTAAGGTGGCATGTAAACCTAAATTTATTTCTAAATTTAAGTATATAAACTTGAAAAATTTTAAATTTCAAGACCCTAATTAAATTTTACCTGAATAATTTCCAAAGTGAAAACTCATTAATCTCTAAATTTAGAGCGTATTTAAAAAAACATTCTATAGAAAATTGATAAATGTGTTTAAAGATCTGTCCCTCATAATTCTAAAGAATTTTAAATATTTTTTGAATTAGGTTAGACTATATTAAGTTCGATAAAAGAATTATTTAGTCTTAGAAATAGAGAATTCACCTTCTAAAATACCCAACTCATCTAGAACATGCATATTTTCCATCTGTAGAAAATTTTCGAGATTCTCAAAACCATCAGAGTGTTGGGACAAATATTGTCACCTTAAAAAGGATTTTCTTGAGGCTACAATAATTTATCCAAATTTAATAAAAAATTATAAAATGTGTATTTATTTTTTAACATCTCATCTTGTGAATAAAAATCTCCAAACATAAGTTATTTATCATTTTTAAAGAAATTAAATTTATCCATTCAATCTCCAAAGATAAAAAAAATATTACCATTAGACACATCAATGAAATATAATTTAGTGGCTAATAAAGGAACACACAATTTGATATAGACTTACTAGTCAAACTATATCTAGAATAAGAGATCCATTAAGCAAAAAAATCCCTCCAACATCAATAAACATGTCTTTTAATTTTCTTACATGGTAGGTGAGAGATAGCTCATCGAACAAAAGGATAAAATTGGTGGGTTTTAGATATTATAACCTTAACTACTATAATGGTGAAGGATGAAGGACAATGATATTTTCCCCAAGGTATAAAATAAAATTTAGAATACCTTTATTCAATATGGAGTATGGTATAAAATAAAATCATATAATCCTTAAGTTTATGATAGATTTCTTTTGGATGATAGCACCACACTCTTCAATGAGGCAGTACATAGAAAATTATTCCACTATTTTATTATTTGACATATATTTCATGAAAGAATTCATGTATGGTGAAATTTTAATTATGGATTGGATGAATATAATATTCAAATGGAATTTGGGTAAAATACCAATGAAATTTATATTTTTAGGCTCTTTATTTTTGGGGATTCAATTTATAATGGAATGGACTGGGTTGGGAAAATCTACTTAAGATAGTGGATATTTACCCAAGTACTTCTTCATGATTTTCCTACCCATTGTTATATTTCAGTTTTTAGTCCTTTTATACTTGAATTTGAGGTGGAAATATGGATTTACTTTAGTTTTCATGTTGTTACCCATAATTCTAGATTTAGAATTACCATGTTTTTGAGATAAAAATTCTATTATATTTTCAATTTTGACTCCTATTTTTCCATTTACAATATTAATTATAGTTTGGAAACCACTCTACATTATTAAAACCATAATATCATCCCTATTATTGATTTCATTGGGACATGTAATCTTGACCTTTTATCTTGAATTAATTCATCTAGCTGTGGGAATTATTTTTAGCTCCAATGAATTCATTATATCATCAATTTTAGTTTTATCTAAATAATTTTGAGCCTTTTATGAGCCAAATATCATTAAAAAATATTGAAAAATCACCCAAAAATCATCTTTATAATTATAATACTTATATATAGGTTTATTTAGTAATTTTTATCTTGTCTGGTTTTCGAAACAAAGGGTAGAATGCTATCAAAACATTACTTGTTCTTTTCTAGATATATTGAGATGGTTCTTATAGTCATGATAGTATTTATTCATAAATGGATCATCTATAGATTTTATTATGGACCAAATCATACAAAACTAACATTATTATATGTTTATATAGGAATATCAAATTTTGGGTAGTAGTTTTCAGCGTTATTGAACAAGGAACACTAAGAGAATTGTTCTATACAGGATTATATTGTTTTTCAGTAGCCCACATGGCTAAAATATTGTATGAAATTTTGGTCAATTAGTGATTGATGTTAATATTTTATAACAGCTAATTGGGAGTTCATTTCTATCCATGAACTAGTGTTTTAAACTTCTCTTTTTAACTCTTATTATTCTAGATTTTTTATGAGTTTATGGATACATTTTGGTAAATCTGCATAATCTCTTCATCAGTTTTGTCATTGTAATTTCCACCAATAGATTGGTCATTCATGTTATGACTTTATGGCGAGTAAACATTATAAAATATTTCCATGAGGACATTAGAAGAAATATAGTTTTGAGTGAATAGTCAGGGAAAGTCTCTCAATCTATCACATGCCTCATGATAATCCTCTCTATTATCATAATGAATTTTTTTATTTGATTTATATTTTCCTCATTCAATATTTGTTGGTAAAATTTCCTTATGAATGAATTATAAATATACTATAATTATTCTAATTTTTTTTCATCTAAATCCAAAAACTAATTTCTAACATTCCCCTTATGTTATAAAGTAAAAAATATCATTTTTATCTCATTCTATGTAATTTAGATAAGAGTGTGTCGATGGACTATCTTATAAAAATCCATAATAATAGTTAGAGATTAATCAGTATCAGTTCCATTAAGTTCATGTAATTGTTACATATATGACTATTTTAACACATACTTTTCGGATATAGGAACCTAATTAATAAAATATGGGTTAACTAATATTTGAGAGATTTTATTTTCCCTCATCCTAGGACTTTAATAGTTTTATTGAATTATTTTTTTCATTATAATGTTGTATATGTTACAAATATTCCATGTCAATTTTATCTATTTTAAGAGAACTCCAGAGTTTGTTTATTTGTGTAATTATGGACACTATGTTCAAAGAATATGACATAGTTTTCAAGGGAAAAAAGTATAAATTGTCAATAAACTCATAGAATATAATTTTTTATATATATTTTAGTTTTTTAGAAAATTATGTTTATTGTGTTTCTATTTTCTTGAGATGTTATTTATTTTAGCCACACATGTATTCCTTGAAACAATGGAAATTTATTGATAAATTTCATTGAAAATATCATATTTATTTGTTTATAAAACCTATAAGCTATTTAAACAATGGTGTTTAGTGTTTTGATCCTCAAGGAAAATGAAAAATGTGTGTAGATCAAGAATTAAAAAATTACACCATATAAACTATTACCAAATAGACATGAAAAAATCAAATATAATTGAATATATTTTTTTTGTTAAAAAATATGACAGTGAAATGATGTGTTTGGTGAAATTAATGGTTCAAGAGGAAGAATATAAACATAATAGTCATAATCAGTCAATGAAAATTCATGGTGAATTTTAATTATTTGGTTGAAATTTATTTCTTCATTCATAGAAATATAACCAAGTCAAAAATCATGAAATTTAAGATATAATCCTTTTTCAATATTGTTTAATCATGTTAGATTATATTTTTTAGTTCCTCACATGAATAATTCAATAAAATTCATGGTAAATGGGGATGATTCACCACAAAAATTATCAAATGATTTAAGTGTACTATAGAGTGATGAAACTCAATTGTTGGGAAAAATCACATGAAAAAAGTAAAATAAATGAACGAATTCCATCTAACACCTCAAGGCATGTTTTAAATAGAAAACATTTTCATCCCAAAACAACTTATTATATTTAAATAAAATTCAAAGAGGATGAAATAAAGAGATAATTGATGAAGAATTTCCCCTTGATCTCTTACTCTTGTTTGAGATTTTCCTTATACTTATCCATCTTCCATATCTATCATCAGTCGAATTCAAGTTTAACTCTCATTTTAGAAATATTTTACATAATAAATTAATATTTTTTAATAAAAATTACTAGGTTTTCCTCACAATAATTGTATCTTGGTGGCGACATTGTGTATACTTTCAACTCCCTTTATTGTGACCCCTATGTGAAAATGATTTCCCCTTTAAAAATATTATTAGCCACACATGATTATCTTTTAGTAAAAATTATGAAAAGATTATTGACCATATTTTGGAATATTCAATCAACATTAAATACCATGATTAAATATGGAACAACATCAATGAACAAAGAAACAATAGCTTTATTTGCCTCCACATGGTTCTAGATTGACACAAAAAAATTATTCCAGCCAAACATAAACCATCATGTCCCGTGAGCATTGGGAATAAATATTTAATGTCCAACCAATGTGATATCTGAAATGATCTTCTCTATTATGAGTAAGATACCTAAACATTATCCTGAAAAATACAAAAAATATATAATAAACCTATGAATGAACTCTAATCATGTTTTCTCTACAGCGTATGATTAATCTCAAGAAAACGACTATTGGTGGATAAAGTAGAAATAAAAACCAAATTTATTTTAGTGTTTCATCAAAAAATACTAATCCATTATTATGTAAAACTATATCATTAGTGATATAAAATGAATGGATAATATTTATCTTATTTATGTTTCTATAAATAAAAATTTCTCGTAATCAAATTCCTTAACATCCACATGCTTGGAAGTGACTTTGATTTTCCCATATTTGATAATATCATAGGACTATGAAGCTACCAAAATAAAATTACCTTGGTTGATATTATTTTGTAAGATATAATCAATTTCCATTAATCCTTGGGTCACGTTCCTTTAAGATCACATGACCTTATTTCTCTAATAGATGCTGTTTTAGATCACATTATCTTTTCATTTTTGTTTAATATTATTCAAGAAGCATTCACCAGCCTTATGATAACTCAAGATTAGTATCCAATGATATATATTTAGAAGTTTATATTTACATATAGTCTACCTTAGAATCAATTAGTTTTTATTATATATACAAATGAGTTGGAAGGAGTTTGGGTTAGAGGAATAATGTTTATTGTATGATGTTAGTTTGTTAGGGGAATTTGTTAGTAAATTGGAAGAGGGGGATTTATCTAGTTGTACATGCCAAGAGGGGTTGTTATAAAAATATGCAAAGAGGAGTTATGGGATGTAAATAAGATAATATTTGAGAATCAACCTTTGGATTGGGAAATAGCCTATGGCCTAGGGCGGAGCTCTTTGAGTCATTCGATCTTCTTCCTCCTATTCTTGTACTTCTATTGTTTTTTTTCTACCTTGGTATTTCAAGATCATTTTCATAAATAAATAGAATAGGATGATCCTCTAGACTCGATCTATTTTGTCCAAACTTCATTTGGTACCTATTTCTAGATCATTCTATCATTGAATATTTTCCAGGTACACACTGTTCTTCCTTTGCAGCATTGGGTCTTGCAGAGACAATTCCCTTCCTACAATGTTCCTTTAAATTACTCAAACTATTCCATATCTAATATTTTTCTCAGAATGAAGGGTGCACTATGTTGGGGTCCATTCCCCAAAAAACCACAACTCCTATTATTTTGTACAAGGCTACATGCATTGTCATTGTGTTTCACTATTTCATCCATGGTGTGCTAAGACTCTTCATCACCTGGATTACATCCCATGGAACTATGTCTAGCCAAACTTTCTCTACCAAAGCACAAATGACTGATAGACCAGAAGTTCCCAGTGCCGCATACTATTAAAAATAATGAAAAGATAGTTATTGAAAAAGAAAAAACAACGTACCCAATTTTTTGCCTTTTATTTTTTTTGCTTTTGGCCAGAGTGGACACGCAGAGTCCGATCCCCCAACTATAGTAGAGTAGGATTCCCTTTACATCATCCAACTTCCACACTACTTTCACCCGTTTGGAAGTCCTGACACTATCATATATCTTAATGGGAAATCATAAAAAACTATTTAGTATGAAGTCTAGTAGAAACTTGGTCTACTCAAATATTTATCAAAAACTTGGGGATACGAGTATGATGCTTTCTAATAGAATACAGAACATGACATTGTTGAACTCACCAATATAGTTTTGAACTTTGTTCACTCCCAAATCAATACCCCACAGAAATATTATGTGCATCCCTCACTAAAAATGGATGTTTCTTCTTTATGTGCCCAATAATCAGCTAGATCCCATGTGATCATCTAGGAGGTTGGTGTTCATTCCCTCCCTTTCCACACTTACTTCAGGTATTAGCTTCATACATGACAGTTGGAGATCCAAGGTTTTGGTGGGATAGATACAAGGGGTTGGATTGGATATTCTGGTATGTTTTTTCATATTCACTAGGCCACTAATGCTGATAAAATCACATTGGATCTGTCAAGGATGTAGGTAATCTCTATTAACTAGTTTAATATTTTTATTGTGTTTTATATTACTTTAATGTGGGTGATTTTCAAGGAGGATATTCATGATCATTTAAGAGGCTTGAAAATTTAAAACCCTTAAGAAGAGCTCGAAACCTCCAGCAGGAGGGACTCATCTAGGAATATATTGAGTAATTTGAGTATCAGGTGTCCATTCTACCCTTCCATCCCGAGGGCATATATGTCAGTTATTTCCTTCATAGTTTGAGTGAAGTCATTATCAGTTGGGTTTGTATTGACAACCCACTGAACCAGTTTTAATCCATGCATTTATCATGAAATGTGGATCTCACTCTCATGAGAGGCACTAGTGCTCAATCCTATAGCGGAGGGTCCCTTAAATTCAATAAGGTTCCTGAGTCTTAATAGAGAATCCCCAAATCCACTCAGAACCACACCAACTAGATTGGTTTTTTCTCCCCCCAACTAATCCTGGTGAGGCCATCAGAAAGGGAGCTCCCCAAGATCCCTCTAATCACACCCCTAATGGGTGAGGTGTTTTCCACTTGAATACCTGGGAATGGGAGGACCTTTGCTGCAAGGGAATTTTTTTTCTGATGCGATCAAATCTAAAGACCCAATCCTAGGTGTCCTTATCTACACATGAGGGTGATATTACTGGGTGAGGATGATGCTGGAAATGATGATGTTTCAATAGAATGAATCCATGTGGTAGACCATGATTGTGAGGAACCTATTCACCACATCCATCCTTGAGAAAAAAGATATTTTTAAGGGGTAAAAAGTTATTGAAAACTATAAATTGGAAGGTGTTTGGGTAAGAGTTATATTGTTCTTCAAATTGAGTAAGTTTGTTTAGGGAATTTTTTAGTATGTTGGAAGTATATGAAGTAGGAAAATCCATGTGTCATGAGAGACTTGTTATAATAAGAATCCAAGGTGTGTGAGGGGATGAAAAAAAGAAAAAATTTGATAATCATCCTTTTTATTAGGAAATTCCTATGGTAATGGGAAAATATCATTGAGTCTTCAGATCTTCTTCCTCTTATTCTCATTCTTCTACTATTTTTCTTCATCCTCTATATTTCCAGTTTGTTTTCCTATCTAAATATAAGAAGATTTTCCACTTGATAGTAGGAGTTCAAAATAATTTAACCACACTTAAGAATCTTAAATCAAGATATATGATCCATATTAAAATAAATATTTGACCCTTTTGAGAACCCATTATCTTGAATCTAATATCCACAACATTTATCTCTCTCTGAAGCTAGGAAATCTCATTTTTCTTCTTCCTCTTCATACACACAAACAATCTTCATCTTTGGTTGATAGGCCCGGACCTCCATGATGTTTATTAGATGGTGATCTATATCACCGAAAAAGTATTGGCAGGTCTTGAGTTTAATCTTTCCATTCCATGTTTTGGAGAGGATAATAGAACTACTATGTAGACATTACCAACATCACTGCCACCCGTAATATCCCTTATGTTGGTTGAAACCCCTTTGTTGTTTTTTCTTAATTTAGTTCACTTGGTTAAATAATTTTTTTCCTTCCATAAAAGATCTTCTAACGTATATTTTTTTCAACATGGTCATAATTTTATATTTCTATATCCCTAAACATATTCATTTCCATCCATGGATTTTTGATTATGTGGTTTGACGTATTAATTTTTTTTGAACATAATATATTTATTATGTAGTTTACCACTCACACAATTCTCTTACATGGTTTTTCCCTTAATGTTGACTTTGTGACTTTTATGGGCACCTAAAAAACTTATTTGTATGTGATATATTCTTCCTAGCATTTCTACTATTAAAAATTATCTTAAATGAATTGAACTTTGAAAACACCTATGTGAATTCTTGAAATGATACTTTTGGAAAACTCTTACATGTATAGGTATATTTGGATTCCACAAATGTGAGTGATTCTAGAACACTCATAAGTTAATTCTTGCTGAAAACACATAAAAGATCATCATACTTTGTGATAATACACTATATGGTTTTTATAAGTAAAAATTAATTTATCTGGACACCCACCTTTACAATGATCAACCTATGTGGGTAATTTAGAGAATGAAAATAAACCATAAATTAAATCAAGAATTTTAAAATGAGAAATCAAGGAATAGTTAATTCTAGAAATAAAAATAAAGATTTAAAATGTTTTCAAATTAATTATATTCAAGCAAAAAAATGATACATTATATAATTTAATTGAAAAACCCAAAATCATCATTATAACTTGATTCCCCTAAAGATCAAACAAATATTGTTCTTATAATTTATGAAATACAAAAATGATAACAATTCATTTGTAAAACACCAAAATCTGATGTTTTTATCGAAACATTTGAGTGATACTATTATACCTTTAAAATGTTCGAAATATAATAAATCTCTAATATCATAAAATTTTAATATTAAAAAATAAGTTAATTCAAACAAAAGTTTTCGAAAAATGTTTCCAACAAATTTCCACATAAGAATATATTCATTTAATTTGATCAATAAACTCATAATTGGGATAAATTTCATGTGTATCATTTGATGACAAGTAATGTGGCTCATGAATTTTTCATTTAAGGAGTAGAATTGTAGAGGACTATAAAAAATAATGTGTTCCCTGGTTAATTTTTTTGGTTTTAAAAATGGATGTGATCATCAGTTTCATGAAAACTTTCTATAATATATCTTATTCTTGGTATGTATTTTATAATTTCTCAATGAATGTGCTATCAAACCATAATTTTATAAGACTAAAAATTTACTTAATGGTTTCCATTGGGATTAAAAGAATGCTAGTAATTAGCACTAGGCTTCATGGACTCCACTATAATGTACTTTTTATGAAGACAGTATCAATCTCAAGGTTTTATATGATCAAATATCAAAATTGGAAGATATATTTCATTGGGAGAATCAGGAATGGTTTACCCTATGTGTTCAGTTATCCAGAGAGAAATATGAAATGGTTACTGATATAGGCTGAGAATGGAGGCTGGGGCTATCCTAACCATGGTGTGAACTCAAGGAATTATTTCAAATTATCAATGGCCATTCCATATGGATTATAAGATAAAATTATATAACCGTTTTTTTGAAAACAAGTGTAGTCAGATCCTCTTTTTTCCTAACTTCCCAACCCCTAACATGAAATTTCATGAAGCTATTTCAAACACATATTTCCATAATGATATTGGAGTCCTTCCCTACAAATATAATTTCTTAGCACATGATTTCATGATAAAATTATTAATGAAATGTTCATATCACATCCTTATTTTTCATTTTCATGAAATTTACTTCTGATAATTCCCTATGAATATATCTCTCACTAAAAGGTCATAACTGTTCACCACTATGATGATATCTATAAGATTCCATGATATTATTCATGAAACATTATTCATTATCTTGATGAAATTATCTAACATGACATAGATGATACATGCTATCCAATGTAGGAATCTCATAAGAAATTGAGACATGATATTATCTTGTTCCCCTAGTAATCTCCAAGACATTAGATTATGTTAATCGACTTGTTAATAGGAAATTTAAATTAACATTATTCATTGGATGTTCCTATATGCTGATGTATGTATAAATAATTGTAATTTAAGACTATCATTAATGAATATAATGACTCATGTACTTTTATATATTGAACTAATCATGATGACATATTCTTGTGGTGAGTTAGGATTTGTTAGGTACATAAAAATTTATATTGCATTAATGGATAGTGCATAAAAGGATTTATCCCTTCTATCTCATGATTAAAGATGACATTTTCATCCCTTTTATGGGAATTGAATGACCTAGATAAATACATGACCATGATGGGCAGGTTCATTTCCAAATAGTCAAAGAAAGGGATATCAATCATATGGGTTGATGGTACCAGCATGAAATCCACTTGATTTTAGATATTATGACAAATGAATTATATTACATGGTATGTGTTCATAAGAGGTTGATTGTATTTATTAAAATAACTTATTTCTTTATTGGGGACTTATCATGCTTCTAGATATTAACCTCGTACTTTAGGTGGTTATGCATAATCCTATAGAGAACGAGGGCTAGAGGGAAAAATGCTATGTGTATCTATAATATTATAAAAATAAATGTATTAAATTTGACAAGTGAGAATAAATAATATGTATTTGGGTTTGGTTGATCACCATGATGAAATCACAACGTACTCAAAATATTAGGTGAGTTAAATAATAATAATAAAGATTTGTTTTTAAGGTTAAAACAATTTGATATTTATTATATTTCATTTATCAACGAATATTTCAGTAAAAAATAATTGTTAAATAAATAGTCATTATTCAAGGATTAGTAAATGTTGATGAGGGAACGAAGATAGAGTTTAATTGTAAAATTGGAAATGGTATAAATGATATTTAGTTACATTCTTAATGTGTTTCACATGTAAAGATAATATTATTATTATTATTGTGGGACATGGGGTCAACTAAGAATTATAAATTAGTAAAGGGGATTTTGTGTAATTTTTCCACCCTAAACCATCCATAGTAAATATCTAATTATATAAATTTATATAATCATCCATTTTTTTCAAAACACATAAAAAGAGTCTCTATCAAGCCCTATAGAGAAAGCTATATTCCTAAGACATGCTCTCTGTTCCTCCTCTCTCAATCCATCTAGATAAAATTAATAGATCTTCCTCCTTCAAGAAGAATATTACTATGATCAACCATGAAAATAAAAGTTATCGAGATTGGTTATGCTAGAACCTGGTGATTAGATGGAAATGGTTAGATATTATTTTGAAAATGTGGATCAACGCTAGAGGTATTCTGCACATGGATCTTACAATGTAATGAATGTATTATGATATCGAGTTCACTAGATCATAAATGATAACCGAATTACAAGTTGAAATAATTTTACATTTACTAATAAATTCATTATAAATTACATGTGTAAATCTTCCTCTTCTAGTTTTGGCGTATTAATCTAGTCATTTAATCTATTGTCTTTTTATACATGATGTTATTGAATTATCTATTAATGATTGCACATAAATTAATAATAAAATTTGAGTGATCTATGCCATCAAATAACATCTACAATGCACCAAACCTATATGTGGTATCAATGGGATGACATGTTTAATTTATAATTATTTATTATTCATTTATTTTTTGCATGAATTTTTGTTTCTTTTACTCATATAAATTCACTTTAACATCTATCATCGTTTTCTCGTCCCTTCTTCATTAACACTAAAATTACCTATAATTTTATATGATTGAAAATGAAGAAACATCTAAATAACACTATCTGGAGGGTCCATAGGTTTTATCCGAAAAAAATAAGAGTACATGAAATGTACTACCTATATACATTCCATTTATTGATGTTTTTTCATATGTATCTTATGATAAAGTCAGATAGATCTGATGAAATAATTTCTATGATCTGAATAAAGTGAACCAAATTATTGATCTGGATTGGTTTGAACACTGTTTTAAGAATTACACATTATGTGACCACTATACGCAACGTTTAGTCTCCATTACCTTTTTGAAAAGAACAATAGTTCTATTAGGATGTTGTGTATCTGATACAGTAAATGAGCACTGATATACCATTAAATCCTAAGTACAAATGTCGTGTAATATAGAAAACATTTCATGTACCTAAAAATAATCCATGATTGGAAGAACACTTGGTCTGATGGCCTATGAAATGGACATAAGAAGAAGTTAGTAAACAAGCTGTAATATTGTATATTTTATGTAGTCTACTACATAAGCTGTTCCTAATTTTATGTAGTTAAGGAATTAAATATATAATCAATATTATTCACATGTGTTACTTATGTAAATTATTTGATAGCACATGATATGTATTAGGATTGATCATTATATATTAATTCTGTTTACATGTTAAAATTTTGGTTAAGAAGACACAATTTTCTCAATGTTCATCAATGAACTTCATTAGTTTTTTATGAAATTAATTTTTTAAATTATAAATTATGGTGAGTTAAAAAATCTTGGATGAAATTAAGATATGTTGAATAAATTGGATTAATTTTTTGGCACATTTTTTCAATTAAAGGATAGATCGAGGTAATTGATAACTATATTGGAAATGTATATTTCGTAAATGTTGTGTGTATGGTCATTAGAATATACTATCCCTATGCATGTGATTGGTTTCATTTAATTTATTATGGTTAAAATTAAAATTTATGGTCTTTGTGTCATCCCCTCCTTTTTAAGTAAGTGGCCATGTGCATGTGGTTTCATTTATGTAAACACCATTCATCCAATGAATTTGATCCCCTGAAACTTCTGTAAGTAATGTATTATGTAAGGATGGGGCTCATATGAGAGATGTGGTGGTCTGATTCAAGGAGTTAAGGTGAAACCAATCTAGGTGATACATAGGAACCAAGGAAAAATGATGCAACATAAAACAATATATGGTTGTATGTGTCTCCCCGTAGGGTCAGGGGTTAGGTTATTATCCTATAGATATACTAACCATTATAGAATATCATGATCATACAACTTATCTTTTATTCTGGCTAGTTTCATGGTTAATAATTTTTTTGTTGATGTTGTGTGATCACCTAACAAATAAACTATCAAGCATGAAATTAGGAATAAAATACCACTAGAATATGCATGAATAATTTATTATATATTTTTAATCAGTTAACTAAAACCCACTTAATATTAATGAGGAATGTTATAAAATATTCTTTATGCATAAAGATAAAATACAGTCAACTAAAATATAAATTCAGCATAACCTTCCACTTGTTATGTTACAATTGACCTTATATTTCAAAGTTCGTGACCAACACACATTGGCATGACTTTAATTATTGTGTAAGTTTTAACATAACATTTGGGATAACCTAACTTATTTTATATCAAGGGTTCACTTCTCAATAATGAATTACTATAATGACAATTCAAGGTATGAGGAAATATTTAATTAAGATTTCAATATCGGGGAGTCCACTAAATGGATTAATGAAATATGAGTTATGGAAGTTGGAATGTCAAAACCACATAAAAACATTTAAATAACATGATAGGACCATGTTTAGGTTATGAGAAGGGGAATTTGGGACCCTTAAACTATAATATCTAAGTGAAAGGTTATTTTAAAAATGATGGTGAGTGCTATTAGGTTCCAAAAATAGTGGTAGATTAATGGAATTCAATTAAATATAAATTTGTTAATCTATTTTTGTAATTAAACAAGTAATAATTATCTTCTCTTAATATTAAAAAAATTTAAATTCAAATTAATTCAAAAATGTCACTATGATTCATACTAGATAAGGATAACCTTCTCACCGATGCAAATTTCCAAGAAAATTATTGGGTCGTTTTCATTATAATATTGCATTAATGGAAATCATATATATCAGAAACCTCACATACTTAGACACTTAATAAATAGGCTAGTGAGTAATAATTATATATCTCTTTGAGGAATGAAAATTATGTAATGGACATCCAATGATTCTTCTTATCCCCAATGTCGAATGAACTTCTAAAGAAATATGAGGATATGGATGTGTACAAAATCATGTCAGACTTTTAAGATCTCTATCAAGGGAATGTAAGATAAGAGAGACCTGAGATCTACAAAGAACTATTCTTGTGAAATATGGGCGATTTGAAGCTAAATGGACCACATATAGTCAATATGATAAGCTATTTTAAGCTTCTATACATCTTGGAGTTTAATATCCCTAAGGATCTATTCATATATCCCATTTACCCTCATTACCCCAAAAATTATCTAGTTTTATTATGAATTATAATGTCTTAAATGGTGTAAGATACATTCATAACTTGTTAAACATATTCTCCAAATAGATAATGACATAGGGCATATCAAACATAGAGTTATTATGGGGAATAATAAGATGAGGAACAAGGAAAGGGGGGTGAATAATCATTCGATGTCTAAGAATATAAAGAACCATCCTTCCAAAAATAATATGATCTAGGTAAATGAATGAAACATGAAGTGGTACGCATTTCATGTGGAAACTGGGTCCATTAGAAGAGGAATCATAACCAGCCAATGAATCAAGGGTGATATTTAGGAAAATTCATTTTTTAGTTTAATATTTAAATACATACCATTTGGGAATGATATACTATCTATTGTGCCTCTATTTATAACCAAATATTGGAACCAAGTATATTTTAATAGGTTTATAGTGTTGAGGTGGACCTATGAGCCACCAAGGGAGCATGGATAGATGATCTAGGCATTAGATACTACCATCTAAAATTTCCAACACGATTTATTTGGGTTTTAAATAATTATTATTATCTACTAATTGTTACAAAAAAACATTATTTCAATTTCTTTTTTATACATTGATGGATTTATTTTATAATTTTAAAATAAAACTTATGACTTTCACAATAATAGAATATGTTATTGTTTGGAATATTTAAAAAATGATCATTATGTATTAAATTACAAAATAAAAATATTGGATGTCGATAACGAAATAAATATGCAAGACAAATTTAACACTAAATTATGGAATCACCACCTTGGTCTTATAAATGATAAGAGGTTGAAAAATCTCCACCAATATGGTTATATAGACTCTTTTTAGTTTAAAACAATTGAATGATGGAACAAAAGTTTACAAGGAAGGATGAAGAAATCACAATTAGACGGTTAAGGAGAAATAGGTAATGAGATTCTAGATTTGGTAGACACTGATGTGTGTAGACCTTTTTTAGTAGATGCTAGATGAAGATTATCATATATTATTAATTCCACCATGTCTTGATCATGTATGGTTATATCTATTTGATGAGTTATAAGTCTTAATCCTTTGAAAAGTTTAAAGAGTTCAATAATGAATTTGAGAATCCATTAGTTTACAAGATAAAAGAACATTGATCAGATTGATATGGGGAATATATTACTTGAAAATTTATCAAATTTATTAATGAGATTTCAATTATGTATCAAATCACTCCATATTATAAATCATAGTGTAATGGTTTAGTGAAAGGAGGAACCCTACACTACTAGACATAATATTGTAGATGATGAGTCACTCGACCATTATATTATCATTTTGGGGATATTAATTATAGGTGAAAACATACATACTAAACTGAGTACCAAATAAAGTGTAAAATGATATGATATTCTAGTTATAGAGTGTAAATGATATTTTTTTGTCACATGTTCATGCATGTGGTTTTGAGGTGTTTGTAAATGCTAGATCTAGAAGAAACTAGCACCCTATGGAATGAATTATATCTTTATAGGGTATAAAAACTAAATTAGAGGATAATATTTATCAACCCATTCATACAATAAAGTGATTATCACAACACATTCTATATTTTTTGAGAGGGAGAATATCCTCAGGGAGGAAATCTGGATCAAGATTGAATTTTATGATGTTGATGACTAAGATACACATAAGTTGGTACAAGAAAACATTATAAAAGTCCCTGTGAATGATTTTATTACTCAAACACAGGTACTACTTATTAGTAGTAGATAGGTAAGAGAAACCGAGTGATACAGTTTTATAAACATTTATGATGGTGACTCATTATTGGTTGACAATAATGATCCTCAAACTTTTAAATAGGTAGTAGAGAGCCCAGAAGGTATAATATGTCAAGAAGACATGAATTCTAAGATGGATTCCATTTATCAAAACCATGTTTGGATTCTAATAAATTTGGTAGTTTATTTAAAACCTTGTGGGTGTAAATGGGTATTCAAGAGAAAACTAGAAAGGAAATTGAATGTAAATAAATATAACGAATACTTGGTGGATATAGAAATTAGACAATGTAAAGGAATTTATTAAGATGAAACCTTTAATCTTGTTACCTTGATTAAATATATTGGAATTTTTCATTCCATAATATCTTAC
This sequence comes from Viscum album, assembly GCA_963277665.1. NCBI lineage: Eukaryota > Viridiplantae > Streptophyta > Magnoliopsida > Santalales > Viscaceae > Viscum > Viscum album. The sequence continues at coordinate 957,496,808 of OY728162.1, read as the reverse complement.
AATGACTACAATATTTAGAAAATGGATGTCAAAAAAACTATCAATAATTTTAACCTTAAAAAGGATGTGTAAATGACACAACAAGAAGGGTTTTTGACTCTATGCAATTCCAAAAGGTTATGAAAGTTATAGATATCCATTTATGGATTTAAGAATTCATCCTTGTTAGGGATTATTTTATTTGATGAACCCATAATGGAATTTAAATTCATTAAGAATGAATGTGATCCTTGTATTTAAAAATGGTTTAATTGGAGTATAACTACCTTCATTGTAGTATATTTTGATTACAGATTTCAAATTGAAAATACACTCCTTCCTTACAAGAGTTTAATGCATGGTCTAGAAAGTTCTTCTCCATGAAGGAGTTAGATGATGTATCCTACATTCAAGGTATCATGATTATGTGTTATTGATCCAATAGGATTATTAGAATAAGTTAGGTCACAACCATTTTATAGATAATGAAGAGTCTAAATATAAAACAATCCAAGAGGGGTTTGGTTCCCATATCACATGGAATACATATGTCCAAGAAAGTGTTTTCTCAAACACAATAGGAGTGGGAGAGAATGATTAAAATTCCATAAAATCCTATGATATGATCTAACATGTATTCCATATTATGTATGAGTCTTGATGTTTCCCATACACTGATTATGTTATGTTGTTATCAAAATGGTCCTGGGAGAACACTATTGAATTACTATTAAGTTTATCCTTAAGTATATGAGGTAAACTAAGGATTTTTTCCTCATGTATGGAGGAGATGAAGAGCTAGTAAGAAGGGGTTAGGCTAGATTGATCTAATTTCACTTTATGAATATTTTTATATTCCAAAAAAGGTTCTATGAGATGAAATATTTCTAGGAAGCTATTTGTTAGTGATTCTACAGTGGTTCCAGAGTATATTACGGATTTTGATATATCAATGTAATCAATTTGGATTCTTAAATTTTTTAAGAGCCTAATGTGGTACCAATAAATCAAGAATATATTGTATTTATTGTGAAAAAACATTATTGGTGGATCTCCCCTAAGAGCCTTGGTCACACCAAATTAAAAATAACATACTTCTAAAGATTCACATCTTTATCTATTTTTCACAATATAGTGAATTTACACCGAGAAGAGTTTCCATAGCGTAAAACATGGTGGACCCATTGATGAAGGATTTATCTTTGTATAGGAAATAGTATCTTGTGGGAACTAGTGTGTGAAATTTTTTTATATGTCATCTCTAGTGAATGTTGATTATGTATGTGTTGTTTCCCAAGAACGAACTTTCTTAGTACTTGATTACATATTTTCATTATTAATGATTTTTTCCTATTATGGAATTATTGTTCCTCTGCCTGAAATTTTCATGTGTTAATTTCGTAAGAATATATTTTTCATTAAATGGAAATTATAGTTCCCTAATATGATGAGAACCAAAATGAAACATAACATAGTTCTTGAATATTTCAAAATTTCTAGATGATATTGTCTGATATGACTCATATGATACAAGATATCAGGTGTTGGAGACTCAGAATACATTGGGAAACCTTCTCATTGTGTTCTCCCTTGGTAATATCTATGAAATGAGGTTATGAAAATATACCCGTTAAAAATAATTCATCATTTCCAAGTGCCATTAGATGTTACTATATGCGAACATGTGTATTGATCATTATAATTTAATATTACAATTAATTAATAACATGACTTGTGTACTTTGATGTACTGATGAAAAATGTGAAGAAAAATTCTTATGGAGAGGTAGAATGAGTTGGGTACATTAAAAGTGAAATTGAATTAATGTATAATGTGAGAAAAGATTTATACCATATATATCTTGATGGAATTTGAATTCTAAATCCCTTTGATTGGAATAGAACATACTTGATAAATCTATGGCCATGGTGGTTGATTACATAATGAGAAAGTGAAAGAAAGAGTCATTTATCATATATGTTGATGGAAACAACACGAAACACACTTCATTTGAGATATCTTGATAAAATTATTATATTACATGGTAATCATTCAGGGGAGGCTGATTATCCTTGTGACATTAGCTTCATTCTCTAAAGGTACCATAGTACGTTGCTAGATGCTATCCATGTACTTTAAGCGGGTATGGCTAATGTTACTGAGAATAAGGCCTAGAGGTTCACACACTATGTGTATTCATAGTCTCAGTTAAATTGAAGTACTGAATTTTACATGTTATAATAAATTATATTTATTCTGGGTTTTTTCTCCATAGTTTAATAAAAAAATTATTTGAAAGAATAAGTGATTTGAATAATAATTTTAAATCATTTTTTTCATAGTTTGGAAAATATAATATTTATCCTATTGTATTTATCAAATAATAATTAAAATAAATGTAAAGTCCCTTAAATTTCAAGGAATTTTTTTTTCTTAATTTTCTTTGGAATTTTACAAGAGCGCAGTTTCTGACAGCATCTGATTCTGAGGCCCGGTGTGACCAGAATCATTTTCCGAAGTTTGGCTCAGGTATGTTCAGTGAACGGACGAGCAGGTTTTTCTATGTTTTAAACCGGTGCTCGGAATCAAATTTTGAGGGCACCGATGAAATCGCAGCGCCGGTATTTGCTTAGAAACGCCTCTTCCGGAGTTGCGTTTTCTCGGGTGTGGTTTTTAATTTTCGGGCTTAATGTTATGAAATAAAATAATTTTTCGACAAATTTATTTTATTTCACTTAAGCCACTTGGAAGCCACTTGAAGCCACTTAAAAGCGGCTTAATCTAAGTTGAACCGGATAGGGTGCTATCCAGAAATATCCTAACCTCTTGGTAGGATATTTGTGTGGTGGGGCCCGCATGAGCCCCGCCGTTTCTTTCCGCTAAGTAACGCACCCGCGAAAACCCGTCATTATGAAAGTCAACTGATGCGTTTTCTTAAATTCTTAACAGACCATTTAATTGGGCGGTTTATTTCTTGAATTAAATGGGTTGTTTCTTTCATTGAATTAATACAACAAATTGATTGGTCGTTACTTACCCTTTTTCGTTGGTTGGCATAATAATAAAATAAGACCAACCGGTCTTTTTGGAGGATTACTGGTTGAGAGGTTTTGTAAGAATCCTTGAGCCTTCATCCTCCTTCGCGAAGAACGCGAAGAACGTGAAGAACGCGAAGAACGCCGTCACCCTCGGAGTTTGACGACGCTTCATCTGAGACGCCCTTCCCCGCCCCGATCTTCGATCAACTGCTTGAGGTAAGAGTCTCAGATTTTCTTTTTTTATCTCCTTTGTGGTTTTTACCAAAACACAGATTTAATTAATCAAATTAAATCTGTTGTTTCATGGTCTGTTGAGTTCACCGACTCAACGCCGGTTTCCGTGATGACGCGACGATCCCCTTCTTCCGCGATGAACGCTCACGTGCGATGACTACGAGGTATGTATTTTTTTTGGGAATGCCTCTTATTTCCCATGTTGTTTCCGTTCAAACGAGGAACCCGATTTATGAAACAATTTTATTTCATTACAATTTGTTTCGGATATGCGTTCATGTGTTGAAATTTATTCCTCCCGTTGTTTATCTCTAACGCGGAGGGTGCGGGCCAAACGAACACGTCCCGACGACCCTACGCCGTTCTTCGTTTTTGTGCGGATTTGACGGGCGACAACAGAATGTGCCGCAACGGAAGTATGATGATCCTGCAGTGAAGAATGGATCTCAGGAGGAACAACGGCGCAGACGGGAAGAAAAACGGGCCCCCGGAGCGACTCCGGCGGCCTGCCGAAGCCGGCGGCGGCGCCCGACGCGCCGCCGTATGAGACCGTCGTGACACCGGCCGCGGCGGCGGTGCGCGCGGACCCTAGGCCTCGCGGGTCCGGCGCGCGCAGGACACGGATGAAGTCGCGTCCGGCCGCCAGGGAGACACCCCGCGGGTGTCGCGGGGGTGTCACGCGGGGGCGGCAGCTCCCCCCCGCGTCACTCGGGACGCGGCTTCAGCCGCCTCCGGCTGTCTGGCCGACACCCCGCGGGTGCCGCGGTGGTGTCACGCGGGGCGGCGGCTCCCCCCGTGTCGGCCGCTCGGCCGCTCGGCCGAGCCGGGCCGGGCTGGCCGAGCCAGAGCGGTCCGACCGGGTTGGACCGGGTTCGGCCGACCCAGGGGGGGTCGGGCCGGGTCAGCCCGGACCCAGACCCCCCGTCTTCGGACCATTTTCGGTCAAATGCCTGTAACATGAGCTACGGGCCTCCAAACGACTCGCCGTCAGCGGAAACCTGATCCTTGGATCGAGACAGTCGTTTCGGTATATTGCACTCAACGTTTCGGAATACTTTGGGTTCTACCGGGTTGGTTCGTACACGAAACCAACCGGGCCCTCGGAGCGGAAACACTCATATCCTGAGCTACGGACGTCTGATTGACGTGCCGTCAGCTTTGTTGTTTTCCTCTATGTGAGACGGATCTTTTGGCTCACCCCGCCCGAGGTTTGGACGTAGGTGGAGTACGGTCGGGTTGGTTTTGCCTTAAAAAACCAACCGGGCCCCTGGGACAAAAAAGCCAATAACTCTCAGACCGGGTGTCCGATTGACGCGCCGTCTGCGACGTTGAGTTCCTGTTGACGATACGGAACGTCTGGATACATCAACTTCGAACTTTGTGTTAGTTGGTGTATCAGCCTCTCGGCTCGTGAAGCAGACCCTCCCGAATGAGCTTGCTGTGTGCGGGAACCCTAGAGCTGGCTGCGACTGCTACTTCGAGAGCGACGACCGTGTAGAGATCCTCAGTGGACTGCGGCGACGACCGTGCAGAGATCTTCAGTGGATTGCGGCGACGACTGTGCAGAGATCCTCAATGGACTGCGAAGACTACAACACTCAGTGATCCTACGTGGATCAGTGCTACAGGTCATGTGTGGGCCCGATCCTGTGTGGGTCCGATCCTGTGTGGGTCAGCGCTCAGCGGTTCTATGTGAGCCAGCGCCTACAGGTCCTGTGTGGGCCCGATCCTGTGTGGGTCTTGTGGGGGTTAGTTACCTATCGATCCTTCGTGGGTCTGACGACTTAGATGGATCAGTGATCATCTTTATCGTCATCCGAAGAAGTATACCTGTGTCAGTTGAATCTTCTGTTACTCTCCTTTGTGGAATGTGTTGAGCTATCCTGTGTAGATTTACCGTTTACTCTCCTTTGTGAATTGTGTTGAGCTATCCTGTGTGGATTTACTGTTTAATCTCCTTTGTGGATTGTGTTGTGCTATCATGTGTGGGTATACGTTTTGATTTCCTGTGTGGACTGGGTTGTGCTTGGGCTCGGACGTTGGAGCCGAGCGGGAACTGATGACTTAGGTATATGTATGGGCATATACCTAAGCCGTGTCAGATGTTACTTCGTGATTGTATATTTCCTTTGTGGATTATCCTTTGTGGATTTCGGGAGACCTTCAGGGGTCTCGGGGTCCCTACTGAGTAGCTTATACTCACCCCTGCATGGGCTATGCCCGCACTTCGTGGTGTTGGTTGCAGACGACGGACAACGCTGATCGTGGTGGAGGCGTGCGAAGCAGGACGGTACCTGGAGGTGGACCACTGGGCGGGACGTACCCGGAGCGGTTAGGTGGACTGAGGAGCAGTGGAGGCTATCTGTACCCACCCTTCAGGTGGGACTTCCAGAGGTCGGCTCGACGCTGCGGCTTTTCTTCTCAGTTGCTGTTTTTCCCTTTCAGTTGTACTTTACAGTTGGGCTTGTATTTCCGACCCCTTTTACTTTCAGCACAACTTGTTACAGTTTTTACTTAGTGTTTACTTTTCTGCTTGCTTACTCTATGGTGCTTGTTTACTTTTCAAAGACAATGCCTTCCCTTTTTGTTGGGATTTATGCCTTGGTGCTAGTCGCCAGCCCCTGGCCTATGGAAGGCGGGCTTGGGGTAGTCACGGCACGGGCCCCGAGGACGGGTCGTGACAATAAACTTATTTATTAACTAAATAGTCATTATTAAAGGATTGGTAAATGTTTATAACAAAATGCAGACTGAGCCCAATGGTCCAATTAGAAATAGAATAAAAGATATATATTTATTTTCAAGTGTTGTGATTGTAAACTGATGATGAAGATAATTATTGTTATTATTATTAATAGAAATGAGTTCAATTAAGAATTATAAATTTGGAAAGGGGCTTGTGCGTGATTTTCCTACCCTAGTCTTACAATAAAAAATATATAATTGTAGCACATTCCATAATCACACTTGCTGTTAACAATAGATAGAAAGAGACTATGTCAATCCTTAGAGATAATTATAGAGATTGAGAATGTTCTATGTATTCCACTTCTCTCAATCCATTGAGATAACATCAATATTTCTTAATCATTTGAGAATAAATCATCTGTGATCATCTTTAAACAACATAAGATATTAGGATTAGTCAAGCTATAATCCAATGATTCTATGGGGATGTTCATAGAATTTGCTGCACATGTAGATCACTGCTAATGGAATTCTCCACTTGGATACTATAGTGAAAAAATTATACAATATGACATAGTTACCCTGATCATCACTGAAGATATAATTACAGGTTGAGGTAATTCTATATTTTCTCATAAATTAGTTGCAAATTACATGTGAGGATCCTTTTATTCTTGTTCTGACATCAATCAATATTCAATTAATCTATTTTTTTCATTGGATGAGAGTTTTTTATATGTACAACTACTATTACACATAAATTAAGATAGAAATAAAAGTTAGAAATACCATCACGACGCTTCTTCTGTGTACAGAACCTATAAATTCCAATATAAATGAATATTATAAACTCATGTGTTAAGACATCCAAATTGCTAAGGAAGATGATGTTCTATCCTTAACCCCCTCTAGTTCAGGTATCTTCTATGTGGGTGTTCATATGAAAATCACTCATGTTGATCATGATTCTGACCAATGGGCTAACTTCTGGTAGAAATATAATATCCTAACCATTCTTATTTTTCTTATATTGAGGACCATTCATTGGTCCCTACCTATGGAATGTAATATCCAACATAAAGGTGTTTTTTTTATCGAGATATCGTTTTTGAATTCATGTGAACATGGGGTTTGGAAATCATTGTTTGATGATTGGGGATTGGGTGAATTTCACAACGGACTTATTGGGAGATAACAGAGGCATTTAAGGTTCCTTAATAGTTTTGAGCATATAATTATAAATTTTATTGGGGATATATAGTCCACTTATTTAATTAGGTTTTCTTATAGAATGGATCTTGTTATAGGTTTTTGTTATATCATGGACTCTCACAATTAGTTTAGGATCTCATACTCATATATGAACATGGTAGGCTTTAAATTTTAACTACTATAATATAATGGTGATCTTTCCACGTAAGAGGTCATTTCCACTCAATACTTCAATTCCCAGAGCCAATTCCTGATTTCTATGTAGGATCCTTTGATGTGTTCTATGATCTCCTACTACTTTTGGGTGACATGAATGTAGTTATTTACTGGCGTCAAGATAAATTATCATGGGGTATGCTCAAATGGTAAGTGGAATAGAGGTGGGATCATTTGGGATAATGTTTTATATTTCATCATTACTTGTAGTAATTTTTTTGGTGACTAAAACTCAGTTATCATAGAATATTAAATGATTTCTAGTGGTATTATCTATGTAGGCTACATAACATCAACCCTTGTGAAGTAGAAATGAACATGAATTTACTTTCATCTTCATTTAATGGTAATTCCATTATCAATGGAATGTTACCTACTATATCATGGAGTAAAACCTCATCCTTGATCTTGAAATTAATATATCACATACTTGGCATGAGGGAAACAATGTGGAAGAACTTTTTGCCTCTAAAGGCATCCCATGTGATCCTATTTAGACTTTCTTATGCTTCAGATCCTTTTCTCTTAGTTATAATTATTCCATCTATAAATAATCCATCAAGAAACGGTATTTTAGACCACCTTAATCCTATTATGGTATTATGTTAATAATAAATTTATATTTAACTTTTATTATAATCCCTCTAAGTGAGGAAGTATTCATTTTACACTTTTTTGATGTCATAGCCTTTGTCGATGAAGGTATTAATGCTTTGAATATATTTTAAACCATTATTGAGAAAAATTATAATATTATTAAATGATTTTATAATTTATTTAATGATTTTGAGATAGTAAAAAAGTATTTGGTATGTTTTTAGGAAGTTCTATGAGGGTTCAAAGTCACCTGGAATATATAAAGAGTATCACAAGACATTAGTAATTCATATTACTTTGGGTTATGGTAAGAAAAATGGAATAGAAATTGTGAGTATGAATTAAATAGTTTCTGACTTAGAATTAAGCATAACATATCCGACATAATCCTTTGATCTCTAGTGTAAGTATTTGATGTATTATTAGAGTACTTCACTAAACATAAGCTATTATGGATCATAAGACTTCATGTCTGAGCATAATCCTTTGAAGAAACAAACATAATACTATGAACCGGTACACTAAATTCATTATAAAATTTCACTAAGTATAAGAATTTAAATTCCTAGAATAAGACTTTAACACATAGAAATATTTCTGTGTTTTTACTGGGAGAAAATCATGTTTTTTTAAATTGAATATTCTGATGAAAACCAAACTAGATAAGGAATATTTTTTCCCTAATAATAAATAAATAACATGATGATTATGATTAAAGTTGTATTAATACTATATTATAACCATGTGATGAATATCATGATATGTTAGGAGACAAATATAATTAATATGAACCATGTTGAATATGAGTCTAATGATGATAAAGCTCCGAATATCAAATCGAGAATGTCATTGGGATTATGTTGTTCTATTTTTATTATCCTAAATCAATTTATAATAATGAAATTTTGAAATTTTACTTTTCTAGATGATTTTAAAAGAGCTTAATTAATCCTCATGACACTCTAAGCTTATTATAGAAAATAGAATATTGGGATTGATCCTGTGGACTCAATGAAGTAAAAATTGAAGAAGATGATTTTATCTGTTAGTGTTGTTGTATATTGTTTAGAATGAAGTATATACAACACATGATTTCTACCTACAAGTTAATTTCTATTCAAAATATCTAAAGATTTATTAAAATCAACTTCATATGGATTAATTTTTTTTGAAAATGTAAAGAATGTAGTGAGAAACCAAAAATGATAATTTTATAACAATTATTTTTTTGTTAGAGACACTAAATTATTTCGGTTTTCAACATTTTTTGAAACTTATTTTATTAATATACATTTAATGATCTTAAATGAAATTTTTTTATTTTTTTGAAAATAATGAAACTAAGATGATCATGTGATTGGGAATAAGAAAATATAAGTTGTTATCAAAATATTTTGTTTGTGTGGGAGAGAAATATATTAATAAGTAGAAGAGATCCTTGTTGGTGAAATTTTGAACATATCATAATCATTTGATAGAGATCAAGAATCTGGTGAATAAAATTTTAGATTGAGAATTGTGAAGAATATCTACATCAGATGCTAAAATAGGTGAGTATGTTGTCTTGAATATTCCGAATGATCTTTTAGAAGATCATTACCTATTTCTAATGAATCCATGTGCTTCAACTGATCACCCTCATTTTTTATGAATCATTGTAACTAGAGATATTCTAAATATGATTAGTGGGATACTATGTAATGGTAGTATCAGGATATTATGAAACTGTAGGTGAATGGTGATTCATATTTACCAATTATTGTTTGGTGATTGAGTTATAGTTGAAAAAATGCGTCAAAGATAGTAACTAGTTGAAACAAGGAGTAGGCAAACAAACTACTACCAAACTTTATATAAAATATCTTTGTTCTTTTCATTCCTTATTTTTTTCATTTTCATGAATTACTGAGACTTATATTTTATTGTGATATGGTCATTCTCTAATCATCTAGTGAAGTTTATTTAAATAATAATAAGAAATATTAAAAAGAAATCCAATACTGACTAACCCCCTCCTTGTGTATTCATACGATCCATTGGCTTTAAAAGATGATTATAATCAAGATTGATCCTCAAAATACTGAGGTTAGAGTCTAATTTAAATGATTTATAAGTGAATTATTCTTAATTTACTTTTACAAATTTACTAACTTGAATATAGATAAATCATTTTCATGATTCATTTACACTAACAATGATCACTAGATGATCCCCCAAAACCTATTTGTGTTATCAGAGCCGTATACTTCATGGATTAAATGTGTTTAATATAATTTATTGGAATAAATACATATCATATTTCATATCTATCTAAAATATATAATATGATATGATTAAATTATTTTATTTCAATTAGTTTTAATATATGATTTTTTATATCATAAAGTATGATTTACCGATTCCTCTTCGTCTTGAACTATGTAATAGATTACAATATATGATATAGTAAAATATATTTTAGTTAGACGTTTATAAAAAATAGGGGTCATAATATATTTATGATACTCATTATATCATAAAATGAATTTGGAGTTAGATGAAATTTATTATTGTATGTTGTGATATGAGTCTATTTTATGATTGAATATCATATCACAAAATTCTATATGTTTGAGGGTCTACACCACTCACCTATCAGTCAAATTTAAATACTAATAATATGATTATTAATAATAAAATACTACATGTGGAAAATTTACAATATTTTAAAAAAATTATAGTTTTTATTATAATTTTAAAATTTATTACAAATTATAAATGCTAGGTATAATAATAGTACTTTTTCTATGCCTCAATAAAATATAAAAGCTTTTATTTTTTTGATCTTGTTTTTTGAAAATAAATAAATTGTTTATTTATTATTTTATTCCATTAATATTCAGGATAATTATAAATTTTATAAAATATTAATATTATATTTGATTTAATTATGTGATAAATTTAGTTGAAGAGATAAATCCTAATATTACTTACTAGGTACGACTCCATGAGATTTATTTTCCATCTACATTATCCTCATTTTGATTTTTAAAGTTATAAGTTTTGGAATATTTTTTAACATAGTTTGTGGTTATTTGGTGTAAGTGATATCATGAATTGATATTTATTTTGAGTAAAGTCTCCATGGGAGATGGAAATGGAGTTAAACTACCCACTATCCTAGACGCATATTCCTTGTTCAAAATTGGTAATGGGTTTCTTATCTATTTCTCCAGGCTTAATCATGTTGATATTTTTAGTATCATATAACTCTATGAATTTAAAATAAATATTCATATACCTTTTCATGGGATGCATTTAGATATGTATGAATATTGTTGACAAATATTTTTGGGCGAATAACACAAAATTGCGGGTTGTGTAAATAGTTACCCAATAATGTAGTGTGATCACATTATCTTGATAGATGGAATGGGGATTCCAAAACTAAATCACTAGAATCACGCATTCAAAAAGTAATTTATAACATGATAAGATAAATATTTCATAAAATACAGTAGTTATGAATTTAATAGAAATATGATACACATTATGTGAGTTATAATTTTAAAAGGAAACCCCTCATATTATAACTGTGAGATTCCTTATAAAACAACACTTGTTAAGGTATCTATCATACAAATAGATAGGTTCTACTAAATAAGGTGGCATCTAGATTATAATGTGTGTGGAAAGAAATAATTACATAACACTGAATCATCATTGGATAAGTTATTCCAAAAAATGGTTCCCCTGAATATTATTTTTAAAATCTATTTGTGTCATTTTTTAGGTGGCACTATTGAAATATGGATCTTGGCTCACTAAATATATGTGATGTTTGGAATTATCATTTTTAGTTTGAGTTATTTAATTAAAAATACATGATGAAATGATATAATTCATGATACACACCCATAGATATGTCTCTTTTATAGGTTACAGATTACTTAAAAAAGGATATTGAGATCTGTCATAGGTATAAACTATAAAATATTAGAAGATTGGTATCTATGGCTGAGTAATGAGATCAAAGTGAACCATTATGAGAATTTTAATGTGAATGTTATAGAAGTTAATTTCACTAATTGTAACTCATCAGTATTAGATTTTGGGATTGTGTCACACATTTGTTCTAACAAACATAGACTCTAAGATAGAAGGAAATTACTTATAATAGATGTAGATCATAATGTTAGTAATAGAGAAATATTAGTTTCATTATAATTATTATCCAATGATTTAGTTTTACCATGTTGATTAATACTATATTTAGAAAACTCTTATTACGTTCATTCTATAAATATAATTATTGTTTTTATTTCATTTTTTGATAATGAGTAATTTTTAATCACTACTAATAATAAGAGTTTATGTATCAACCCTGACCCCAGTTTCCTATTTTCAGTGGATGTTTTATTACAATTTCATATATAATAGATATCACATAACCAAGAATTGATCTATTTAGTATTCATGAATAAATTATATACATACATGGTTCCCTTATTAAATTGATAATGAAACGTAGAACATAAAGAAAATAAAATAACCTTCTTCTTATCAATTATTCACATAGTTCATCTTCAAAACCTGGGGAAGGAAAATAAGCAAAAGTGTGAGATGAAATAATTATCAAGGGTAGCATGAATCAATAATAATTGAAGAAAAGTAAATAATTCATAAGCATTATAGTAAGGTAAATAACTTTAAAAAAAGATAAATATAATAACATAGAATAAAAATTAATATAGAGATTTTATCATAGTGAGAATCCCATGTAATGTAATAATTGAATATGAAATCAAGATAATTCTTAATAGTTGAAATCATGTATATAACACATGAACTATTATACCACCATGACAGTTTAATTACATGTGTAAAAAACCAACTTATTCTTCTAGGAAATAGAGGTAAAATGTATTTCTCTAAATGTATTTTCTCTGGAGAATTGTCGATGCATCGAGGGTCTATCTATATCCAGGCCCCACCCAGCACTGCATGTCTAATGAATTATTTTAATAGATATAATTCGATGAAAACATTCAATTAAAACACCATATTTAAAAATTTTATATGGCTGAGACAATAATCATATCTATGATATAATAAATATGGATATTTAATTATATCTTTAATGAATATTGATCAGAAATAAAAGGGAAGTATACATACACCACACACAAGGCTAATTGGTCAAAGGAAATATTGTAATGGATTCCATGGAAGAATGGAATAAAATCATAATTATATATTAGTAAGATAAAATAGGCATATATCCTGACAAACATTGTCAAACTAACGTGAAAATAAGTAAAAATATTTTTTAAAAAACTATATAAAGAGCCCCTTTAATGTGATTAAAGGAAAAATATAAAAGAATATTTAATGTAGGAAAGTGCATAATTGTCTGCATAAAACAAAAAATTAACAAATATAGTTTCTCCAGATAAAGAAAGACGGGTTTTAGAAACATATTTGTGGCTTAAAATATATTATAGAGTTTTCATGAAAATGGGTATGAAATTGGAAGGTTCCCTTAAACCATGCGTGCTTATCAGTAGGAATCTAAAATAAAACCTTATAAAACATGTATTACACATAAAATAAGATGATTGGATCTGGATAAATTATTTTGTAACATATAAATAGAATTTAGAAGAATTATATAAAAATAATTAAGAATTACATCGCCGTAATGAGAGAGAAAGTGTAACCCGAATGAAAAATGGATTCTCGGGAAGAATCCCTTACCTTATTTTCAAAAGTGTTTTCACTTGCAATTAATATTATAGATAATGAAATTTGACTCAGTAATAATTTCATTTAGAACCTATTCACCATGAATTTGATTTTATATAATTTTATACTATTCATTTATGGATTTTTGTGAGTTATAAGATTCAATTTCGTCGTTCTCGAGTGTTCATTTCCTTAGTTTTCATATCTGGTTGACTAGTATACATGTATGAAAGATCATGTAAAATGGGAATTATTTCTAGAATTGAAATTATTTTTTATTAATGAACATATAAAAGAATAAATGGTTTTATCATTTGATTTCAAATATGATAATGATTTGTTAGATAAAACATTAATGATATCTAATAATATTTTTTTGGCGTTTTTAGATCATCACATAATAGTTTTGTTTTATTACATAATATTATGTATATATACTAGTTAAATAATAATAACTATGTTTTAAAATACATTTTAAAATTTATTTTTAGCATTATAATGTTATTATATCTAGCCTTGAAGGCAGTGATTGGAAATAGAAATGCATCATCCATGAGAGTAGTAAATGGACACATCACAGGAGATGTTTTCAATTTTACAATACAAGGAAGTTGAGAAGCGGTTTGATGATGGATATTCCATTAACAAAATAAAATTTTAGAATACATAAGATAATGGATTTATCATTCATGTTTTGATATAGGAGGCAAGGAAAGGATAAGGATGGAAAATATGTTAAATGAAAATTAAAAGAACAAAAGGTGATTTATCGTCTTGAATTACTCTCCTTAAGAACCATTTTAAAGAAATTTTAAATGGTATTTTGGGTCAGTCCAATAAGAAAAAAAACATGGTGGAGAGGTTTGGGAGTGGGATTGGGTATAAATTGGACATGTTTAAAGGGTTTTTTGTCTGAGGATAAGAGGTGGTGAGGGGTGGTATATAAAGTGGGGGAGAGGTATTGTTTTTGATTATTTTATTCATTTGTTTATTATTTTTGATCAAGAATATGAATATAATAAATATTATCACTAAATATATTAAAATATTTAAGTATAGATCAGTATTATTGTCTTACATCATACATACATCATTTATGACAGAATAATGCTTGTATTTTTTTAGAGTAAAATTACCATTTTTCACTAAGTATAAAAAATTTAGCTTTTTAGAAAATTCTAAAATATTCACCCTAAACATTTTTTAATTTGTAAACTTAAAAAGTTAAATTCATTTTATATAAATAATCTTTTGAATAGTATAAATTTTATTTCTAATTAAAATCTTTATTTACATGAAAATGATCAATTTTAAAATTATAATTGATTTTATAACACCATGAAAAATTTATTAAGTTCCCATAAATTTTTTTTATAATCATAATGAAAATATATTAATTTATGATTTTGTTTTATGGAAGAAAATTGTTTGAAATAATTATATTAATTATAAAATTGTAAATATACATTTACATTCTATAAAAATACCAACACTTAATTTATCTTTTTCAAAATAGTTATATACTTATATTATTATTAAATTTTATAATATTTTTCTTTAGAAGACACCATAAATTTATTTATACCTTCATATGTGAGGATACTATTCTATTGGGAAAATTACTATTCCTTAGGTTCAAATTACAATTCCAAAGGTCATGTTACTATTTCATTGGTATATATTGCTTAATTTTTAGAAAAATACTTTTATTTAATTCATTATTCATTTATAAAGTTTTTTTGTGATATATATGTGATTTTAAATTATGTATTATATATTAATTATTTTTCCTAATGTTAGAAATATTATTAATTATAATTATTAAAAGGATACATATCATAAAATATTGTGGTGTTATATTCTTTCCTCCTTTAGAAATTTCATACGAAAAAATTATCATGAATATTTCAGTCTAAATAGATGTATGTGGTTCTTATTCATATCATATTCTAGTTACCAATATTATTATTCTATTTTTTGGTTTATCTAATGTAACTTTACCTGTCAAGATATCCAATTTTGTAATGATTTCACCCCTTTGATAAGAATATAGATTGGTTCTTCATAGTAAAGAAAATCATGTTCCATTTGTATTTCTTCATTGGAGGGTGCATTCAATATTTCTAGAATGTAATTATTTAATAATGATATTAGAAACACTTCATGAACTTTGGATAGACTTGGAGTAAATTCCAATTTGTATGTTATAGATCCAATTACTTCTAGAATTTCAAATGTTCTGATGTACCTGGGGCTCAGTTTCACTTTCTCACTAAACTTTAAGACAAACTTCAATTGAGATACTTTCATAAGTACATGGGAACCCAGTTGAAATTCCAAATACTTTCATCATTATTCAACATAAATCTTTTTCCAACTTTGTTATGTTTTAACATTAACATAAACAGTCTATAACTTTGTTTTTTCTCTTTAATAAGTTCTGGGCCTAAAAGTTTCCTCTCACTAACATCATCCCATGAAGTTTTAGTTCATCATATCTTTAGATATAATGCTTCATATGAAGCCATTATAATAATAGAATGGAAAATATTACTGTGGGAAAATTCTACCAAAGGAAAATAGTGATCCCATATACCTTTAAGGTCCAGTGAACATGATCTCAATATGTATTCCAATGTTTTAATAGTTTTTTCTAATTTACCATCAGTTTGAGGGTGATTAGAAATATCCATATAAGGCTCAATATCCAAATAATTCTAAAGAAACATTCATAATTTTGATGTGTAATGGGGATCTCGATCAGAAAAAATTTATAGAGGCACCCAATGAATTCTTATAAATTCATTAATAAATAGTATTTCTAAGAAAATTAAATGAAAATCATATGTTATAGAGAAGAAATATGCTTATTTTGTAATTTAATCAATAATTATACATATTACATCATTTTTTATAGGATTCCTTGGTAATCCAACGATGAAGTCCATAGTAATTTCCTCCCTCTTTTACATAGGAATAACTCAAGATTGCATGACTCCTCTGAGATGTTGTATCTCATCCATCACTTGTTTAAAAATTAGGAATCTTAACACATAATTTGAAATCTTCCACTTTAAATTATCCCAAAAAAAATATTCCTTCAAATAGCGATACATTTTTTACTAGCATGGTTTATATAGAAGTTCGATATACGAGCATCATCAAATAATTCCCTTTTTAGCATAGGTATTGGTGGAAACAAACCCATTTTTAGATTTCACAATTCCAACCTCATACACAAAGTCTTCCAATATTAAATCCTTAAAGTCAATGATTTTATTTTGAAAATTATCATCATCATATTGAGAGATTTTTTTATATAGTAAATATGTTTTAGAAATTATTTGACAAAGGGGTGATGTTTCATCTCTCTTCTAAATACCCATATCCATATTTACTTGATCCATGACCATATGATCTTTATCAAACCACATTCGGTTTATAAGTCCATTACATTTACTACTTAATATATATTCAACCTTATTTTCCATTCTTAGGTCGTAATATATTGAGAAAACATAAAATTTGAGTAACTCAAGCCATCATCATTTCATAGTGTTGAGTTATTTCAACAAAAACCATGAATTTCAATCTATTAGGATCTAGATATATATCACATATTTCACTAGAGTGATTGTGTGTCCATATCTTTAGAGAAAATATTACGAATTCTTACTCAAGATCATGAGTTGGATCATTTTGTTCATGAGTCTTCATTTTCCTCGATGAATATGCTATAAATTTATCATTTTTCATAAGGACACAACCCAATCCTTTCTTCAATGCATAACCATATATCAAAAACCTATTATTTAATGATTATAAATTAAAACTTGATTATTCAATAAAATTCTCTTCAATTATTTTAAAAAATATTCACCTTCTTTTTTCTATACAAACACAACCCCTTTACACGTGAGCTTGAATAATGGGTCATCAAATCTGAAAAAATTCTAAAAGAAATGTAGTTAGAGACGTACTAAAACAATAAAACTACATACCTCATTTATGTTCATTAGAATATGCCATTTTTTATTTTCTTTGTCTTTGAAGGAGAAAATGGGATTCCATTCTTATAGACAACATGGCTAAAAAACGTCATGAAGCCTGAATTCACACTTTATAAATTTACCACATAACTCTTTCCTTTTTAGAGTCTCAAGAATAATATGCATGTGATTCTCATGGTCATCATAGAATTTAGAATACACCAAAATATCATCAATGAATATTAATATTAAATTATCAAGTCACTAATTTAATAATAAGTTAATTAGATCCAAGAAAATAGTGGGTGCATTAATCAATAGAAATGGAGTTATGGTGAACTTTTTATATCCATGACTTGTTCAAAAAGATGTGTTTGGAATTTATTCCTTCTTTACTTGATATTAATGATGCCCAGAATAAAGTACAATCTTCAAGAAATATTGATCTCCATGAAGTTGATAAAAATAAATCATCAGTTCTGGGTAGATGATACTTGTTCATTATTATAATATAAATAATTTCTCTATTGTTACTTAAAATCCTCAACGATCCATCTTTCCTCCTTAAAAAATAATAGGGGATCCCCATGGAAAAACACCAGGGTGAATAAATCTCTTATTACTCAACTTCTCTAGTTGTTTCTTCAGCTCCACTAATTCAATAATGGACATTTTTTAAGGTGTCTTTGATATTGGTATTTTATTAGGGATTAAATCTATTATAAACTAAACTTCACACGTTGGGGTCTGTCTGTATAATTTCTCATGAAATAACTCAATATATATTTGTAAAATGGATACATTATCAACGTGAAGATGACTTTCCCCATCTGTATATGTTTTTTATCTTCCCCCCTAAGAGTTTTATTCAGTACAACTATTGTGGGAGGATCTAGATAAGATTCATATGATAAATTCTATACTCTAATGATAAGGGATTCTATATATTACACACAAATTGTAATTTAATTATTCTTTTAATAAATTATAGAATCATATTTTGAATTCCAATCCATTCTATGTATTATATCAATGTCAACCATAGGTATGATGTTAAGGTTAGAAAATAATGTACATTTAAATGACATAATGGGAACTTACCAACATATTTTTATAATAATGATACTTCCATTAAAATATTTAACTAAAAAACCATATTAAGTCAAAAAAGGAAATATCGAATTTTCTTGGAAAATAGTGTAGATATAAAAGAGTTTGATGATCCTGAATCAAATAATTAATTGGCTAAATTTTAAGTTAGTTTTATTGTAATTACCACCACATAATTGGGTACATCTAATTTAGTTACGGTGATTGCATTAGCTCGGCCATATCCCCTTGATCTATTTATGGTAAATTAATTTAAAACTTGGGACATTGATTTGAATAAATCCCCATTTCATTATAGTTGATGAATTGAACATAATTTATTTGTTTCTTCCCCCTCCACTCATTTTTTCGATGATTTTTTATCTCACTTATAACTAACTCCCGTGCCTTACAAGCATCTCCATGGAAGATTATTTCTACAATTTTCTCATAATGGAAATTTATTCATTCCCATTTTCTTATTTGACGATTCACCCTTTCAATGGTTATGATATGAAATCTAATTCTCTTTATTTCCCTTGCATATATAAGCTATAAAAATTTCCTTCTCAATTTTTATGGAACTTAATACTATTTCATTATATGATGATATTTTTTGACGAGACAGTTCTCATGAGAGACATGGAATACGAACATCAACAAAATAATAAATCGTGTCTTCCCTAACATGTGTATAACCTATAAAATACATAAATAGTCTTTTGAAGGTGGTACTGTACACTAAAGAACTCTCTCCAACAATTTTATTTATGATAAGGAATTTTCTATTCATTTCAGTTTGTTCCTCACAAGGTAAGTATTGGTCAAATAACTATTCATTAATTGTTCTCCATTCCATGGATTCTAATTCATCATCATAATTAGTATTATGGATTAACGATTATCATTGATCAACATCCACCTTGATAAGAAATGTTGTTAGTACTACATTTTCTATTTCATTGCATCCCAATGCAAGAAATATATTTTCACGAGACATGATTCATTTATCAACTATCACTATATTCGTAGTCATACTAAAATATGGGGTCTTCTACCACATGAAATGATCTAACATAGTTTTAGTATGGTTATTAATCATATCCTGATTAAGATATCCTAATATGGTCATAACATTCTTAGCTCCAAGACAAAAGGTGTTGACTTGTTCAGAAGGGAAATCCATACATTTTTTATGAGTGTTGATTCCTTAACATTCATTAGGTGCCATCACTAAATAATGGAATTGACTATGTTAGCTCAAATTCATAACAAGTACTGATCCAAAATGTAATACACGAATTTATTATAATTTTCAAGTTTATTTAGCATCTATTTCCAAAGGATTACACTAAATTTTCTCTGATACAAAATATAACAACCCTAACCCCATCATCCTAGATTCAGTGGTTGTTTTAGTACAATGACATAGATAAAAGAGATCACATCACAAAAGATTAACTATTTTAGTAGTTTAGAAGTTTTTATAAACATACATGGTTCTTTTATTACATTTTTAATTAATCATAGTACATAACAAGAGAAAAAACTACTTATTCCCACTTATTCAATGATTTCATCTTCATAGCATGGGAATAGAAAAAATGAGGGGGATAACTCAAATTCTCAGTAAGTGTTTCATTAATCAATAATAAGTGAAGAAATTTCAATAAGGCATAATCATTATGGAAAGGTAAAAAACTAAAAAAACATTCCATCAATAACTGACAATGAAAATAAATCCATTGATTTGTTTATAGTGATAATATTAGGGAATTTAATAACTGAATACTGAATAAATAGAACTATTAATCATTGGACATCGTGTATCTAACACATGAACCGTTATAATATAAATACAGCTTAATTTTATGGAAAAAACAGGTTTGATTCTTCTTGGAAACAAACACGAAGGGTTTTTCACCAACGTTGTTTTTCTATTGAGACATGTCAATGCTTTGAGGGGATATCTATAACAAGGCCCAACCTTTCCCTTCTACTCCAAAGTATTCTCCATACATAGATTCAATAAAATAACTACATTAAAAGAGAGCACCATATTTAAATGTTTTAGATTAATAATATAATAATTATATCAATGATACAATGAATATTTATATTTAATGAAATATTCAACGAATGATGAGAAAAATAAAAGCGATGTTTACATACAACACACACAAGAAATAAGTGATAAAAAATCGTAATGGTTTCCATGGAAGAATTTATTCAAATCATACATATACATTCTTAATGGAAAATAGGTATATATAATGATAAATGGTGTCTAACTGAATTTAAATCATGTAAAAATAGTTTTTCATAAACATTATAAAATAGACTCTTTAGTGCGATTAAAGTAAAAATATAAAAGAGTCTTTAATGCTTGTAAAGGAATAATTTTTTTGATAAAACCCAAAATGAGAAAACATATTTTTTCATGATAATACGTCTAATTTATGAAAAATGTTCTTGCCTCAAAACATATAATGGAGTGTACTTAAAAATGGATAATAAATTTCAAAGATACCTAAAATCAGGCATTCTTATCGAGAGGAATTGAAAAGGGAACTGTATACAACATGTATTTCCAATCAGAGAAAGATAAACAGATCTGAATACATTATTTTGGAACATATCAATATAATTAAGAAAAATTACATAAAAAAGAATAATTAAATTGGGTAATGTGAGAGAAATAGAAACATAAATGAAATATGGATGTTTGGAAATAATCTCATTCCTTATGTCCGAAAGTGTTTTGAACTGGCAATTAGTTTCATGGATAATGAAATAGGATTAATTAATAATTTAATTCAGAACCTATTAAAATTTTATTTTATTTTGTATAATTTTATTAAGTTCATTTATGTCCATTTTGATGAGTTATAAGATTCAATTTTGTAGTTTAGGAGTGTTCGTTTCCATAGTTTTAATGATTTCTTAAAAAAGTGTCTCGTTGCATGATTTGTTCATTTGTATACATGTTTAAAAAATAATTTAAAATAGGAATATTTATCTACAATTGAAATTATGTGTTACTAATAAAATTACAAAATATTAAATGGTCTTATATATTATTATTTTTCCATATATGAGGATGTTTCATTAGATAAACCAGTAATGATATGTGTTTATATTTAATGGCATTTTTCGTTCATCATGCACTAGTTTTATTTTATTGATTAACATTTTTTATATATGATAGTTACAAAACACTAAAAACGATTCAATATATACTTTAAAAAAAACCATTATAATGGTTTTATGACTATTCTTGAAGGTGGTATTGAAAATGAAAACACATCATCCACGATGATGATAAATCAACACAGCATATATGATCTTTTCATTTTTAGAAAAAATGGAGATGAGAGTGGGTTTAATGATGAATATTCCATTAACATAATAACATTCTTATATATATTAGATACTATACTTATCATTAATATTTGGATATGGGACTCATGTGATGGATAAGAAAAGAAAAGTAATTTAAATAAAATTAAAAGAATGTGAGGGGTTTTACCTCTTGAATTCCATTCCTTCAAAACCCTCTTAGGAATATTTGAAATGGTATTTTGGGTGCATTTTGCAAGACCAGAATGTGGGTTAGAGGTTTTATAAAATTATTGGATATAAATTTGGAATGCATCAAGTCTTTGTTTTTGTGAGGAGAATAGGTTGTGAGGGGTTGTATTTATAGTGGAAGGGAGGGGTATTTTTTATTTTATATTCATTTGTTTATTATTTTGGATCAAGCCTATTAACAATTTGAACCTTATCAAGATATATACTAATATAATTAATTATTGTTTGATATAATGGGCTTACACCAGTTATACATAATCTATGACTTAATAATTAATGTATTTAGATTATAACATATATTATTTTATTTCACTATTCGCAAAAAAATTAACTATTTTAGAAAATTCCAAAACAAAAATTACCCTAACCATTTTTTGATGTGTGTAACTCAAAAAGGAATTCCATTTTTATAAAATAATTTTCTAATGAAGAAAAATTTAATTTTTATTTAAAATTATCATTTACTTGAAAAATACTAATTTTAAAAATATAACTTATTTTATAACACTTTGAAAAATTATTTAGGGTCTCAGAAAATAATATTATAATTACAAGATTAAAAAATATAAAATTATTATTATATTTTATAAAAATAAACATCCTTTCAAATCATTATATTAATTATAAAATTATAAATAAACATTTATTTTTTATGAAAATACAAACACTTAATTTTTCAGTTTCAAAATATTTATTTACTAATACAATAATTTATTTTATCATATTTTCACATATAATAACCTAATATTTTATTTATAATTTCATAGGTAAGTATACTATTCTACTAAACAAATTACTATTCTAATGGTTCATATTACTATTCCATAGGTCAAGACAATATTTCATTGGTATATTTTCATTAATTTCTAAAAAAAGCCTCTTATTTCATTAATTTTTCATTTATACAGTTTGTTTATTGTGTATGTGATTTGATATTATTTATACTATAAGAAATAATTTTAAGTGAAATAAAACCTATCAAATGAATAAAATTTATTTACGAGGATACATACCGTAAAATCTAAGGGTGTTATAGTTTATATATTTATTTATATAATAATAATTAAATGTTTTATGACGTCAAGAATTTTGTAAAATATTTATATATTATAGTTAGGTATACTCATGTATATAATATTGAAGATAGTATGGTTTGGGATTATCCTAATCCTACTTACATTTGGAATTACTTCCTTTAACATATTTACCAAAAACAAATCAAAATACTATAAAAATGGATTATTAGATTCATTCAATTATGAAAATATTGAGAATTGTTAATCTTGTTTGAAGTACCTAATAGTTTGTGTTGGTTATATTTTTTTGTCAACAAGTGTTAATATGAAAATATAGTTTATTTTGTGTGATGTTGGAAGGCTAAAACCATGAGAATATATATAAGATTCCTTCAATTGAACCTGAAAATAATGTTACATTCACAAGATTGAAAAGGTAGGAGGTTGATTCTGATTCATTTCAGCACTAGGCTGGTGGTATTCTAGGTTGCATCCCTATGTATTAGATGATTTACTGATATAATATTTATGGAACTAAACAAATGTATTTAAGTGAGTCGATGTGTTATCAACAATACCGTTTATAGAGTTGAAGTGCCTTATTGGTGAACAGTTTAAAGAATCTGTTATTAAAAGAGTTAAAATCTACCTTAAATAGAGAGATTCATGTGATTAAATTATGAATAATCCATAAATAAAGATAAATCTTTAATTATTATAAATCCATGAACAAATATATCGAGTATGAATACTTAGGAGTTGAATAGAGGGAGTGCTCTCGGTTTTGACAATGTGATCTTTGTTTCGAGTAGGGTTTATCCACTTGGGATCATTCACTTCAATTTTTCAATATTTTCGATCTGTTTTCCTCTTGGTGGCTGTGTAATTCAAGGGACGTGTCTTTTCTCTTAAAATTTAGTGGTAGGAGTCATAGTGGGGATCCATACAAAATAGAAGTATGTATTTTCCCAGTGGTCACGATGTTGTGGCAGGTGTGTTTTGGATCTCTTTGGTCACTTTGGGAACATGGGAAGTGGTAATAGGCCTTTCAAGAGCCAGTCTCTTTATATATAGTCCAAATCTAGTTTTAGGTTATATCTATTTTTATTGAGTATTTCATGCCACTGGATCACATGGCTGTTGAGGGCATCATGGAAGGAGGATGACGTGCATTGTATGGCGACAATAGTGTTTAGTGGTCTAGCTATAGTGAGTGGATCTATAGTGATAGTTTTTTTCTGGATGTGGACCTTAAGGTGGTTGAAGACGCATGCCATAGGTATAGAGGCATCTCCATCTCTACATGTCTAGACCATGGTGGATGGATTAGCAAGTCGTTGCCCTCTAAGTAGATGACAGACACATGGTCACAGATTTGTCTTTCATTTTCTTCCTTAGGGTTATGGCCTCGTGGATGGGGTTGGCCAACATATCTATAATTTTTAGTGGAGGATATGACTATGAGTCATATTTTCGTCATTTATCCCTTTTATAATCGTTTTTTCTTGGTTTGATAGAACATTGTGTCTATGTGACATGTAATTTGTAAGGGGGTTTGTGCCATTGGACTCTTGGGCCACTGTATTTTAGGGCCTTTCTCCCTCTACAATTTCTGGTTTATGATGGGTAATATCTTAGTATAGTTCAAACTAGGTTTCTATTTTTATTTTTTTAAATTAATGGGCTTCCCCCCATCCTTTCTCGTTATAATATATCTTGGATGAAGTTTTTAAAAGGACCATGTGCATCTTGATTTTTTAAAAAAGTGGAGTTCTTGTAATACTATAACATGGGCATTGAATATATGAAAAATTCATTATATTAATCTTAAAAAAGGTGAGAATTATTTTGATAATTCATATAACTATTTGAAGCTAATATAATATTACTAGAGTTATTTTATAAGTTTGGTGTGGATTGGTGTAATCCTTGGATAAACTTGAAGATACTCTAAAATTCAATGAATAAGGATGGAACTTGGCTATGTCTTTTTCTACATAATGATCATTCATTGAAATGAAAGTTCTAAAATATGGAAAATTCTATAAATTCCTATATAGGGATCATTTTATAGTTTTTAAGGATCAAATTTTACATCTTAAGGATCATCATCCAAAATTTATTAATCATTCGAGAATTCATAAGGACGATTATTGTCTATATTTTAAGAAAATATAAAATGCATTTAAATTTTAAAATTTTCGGAAAAATATATAATAATTATTCCTGAATTACATAAGGATCATGCGATTCTGCATTAACATGATATTTTTATATAGGTATTATCAATTTCTATAGTAAAATTAATTATCATTATCTATGCATGATTCTTAACACTGTATGGATGAAGCCAGTTTGGGGTAGGATCATTGTGGTTATATAAATATCATTTGAATCTATGTAATTGTGATGATTATCTATATAATTATCATTGTATCTATATAGATTTCAACACCTAAAAAATTCAAGAATCATCTGGGATAAAAATCAGAATTTGGATAATTCATTTTTTATAGAGAAAAGTAAATTAGATAATTATAATTTTCATCCACTCAAGAATGAAATATCATGAATCTATATTGGGTAATGATTTAATCATTTATATTTAAATATTAAATGAAAATTATAGAGTATATCACTATTCTATTATTCTTTTATTTTCAAATAATAATATTTGAAAAATATATTTTGGTGGACAAAGATAAAATAAATCAATTGATGCTTGAATTATTATTCAAAAAATAAAATATCACAACATCAATTTTTATTCAACCATTTGGTTAAGAATATAATATTAATGAGTGAGAGAAAATATATCAAATCGGATTGGAAATTCTATGAATTCAAATTTTCTAGTAAATAACTAAAATCCAAATTTCATAAATCTAGAAATGAAAATACATTGATGTATATATTGATATTAAATGTTTAAGAATGACTAATGTGGTTTAATACTTGTTTTATGGGAATAAAATATTCTTCTGAGATTTTATTTGTTAATTATAGGTCTATCATGGCTGTTCAATTGGTTTCAAATAATTTCTCAAGCCGATAATGAGATGATCCATGTCACAAGATAATGTTGTTGTATAATTTTAATAAATTTATAGAGAATAATTTCTTGTGGATATTTATGGGAATATGATAATGAAAATAATATACACAAATCTTGTTAAAGATGATTAACTAGAATACATATTCATATGAGAGACAAATTAATAAAAATTTAATGGGTACTCTGCAAAATATACTATAAAAAACATTTCTTAAAATTTAAATTAATATCATGGGGGATATGTGGGAGCATTTAGTTTTCTTTCTTCCATGTAACCATATAAATATGTACAAATTTTGAAATATAAAAATTAATAAAAATAAAAGTGTTCCTACAATGATAAGAGTATTGAGCAGTATAAAAAGTGTGTGAGAATCTCGAGAATATAAAATGAATATATCGGGATGGCCCATGAGTGTGTTATAGAAAAGAAAGATCTTTTGTTAAGGGAACATGATAGAAACCTATGGAAGAATTAGGAGAATTAAATATTATGTGAATTTAAAAATATTTGGGAATTTATGAAAATATTTTAACAAGGGGAACAATAATAAAACTAGTTTCCATACCAGTTCTTACGGAACCCACCATTTCAAAAGTTTGAGAAGAAAACGAATGAAGATGATTTGAGAGAGATACAAAAAATACCATTTTATCCTTATTATAATGTCAAGACCTTCTAATATTGGGGAGATACTATATTATTTATATTCCGAAGAGATCAAGTGTGTGGTACCTCTAAGAAATTTATAATTAAGAGAATAAAGGTTTTTCAAAGAATAGAGAATGAGTTGTATGTAGTTGTTCTTGAATAAAACAATGGATTTAAAGACTATATGTAGAGTTATAATATATATTTTGTTGATATAGTGACATCTAATACTATGTGTTGATCAAATTCAATGTTTGAAAGGAGGCTTTCAAGACCAATCAGTAGGCCAAATACAATGGGATATGGTAAAAAGATCCCATTACTTATGTAATATAGTGATGTCTCATATGTGTAATATAGTGAGAGGATAATAGATTAAGAATACCATAAGTTGCATTAATTGATGAAATTGTTATTAGAGTAAAATATATAAATATATGAAAACTCTATCACAACAAGGAGTATGTTTCCCCTAGTGAAGTAAAACCTAATAAAAACATAGTGTATTAATTTCCCTTCACAATATACATCTCATGCTGTGTGTGTGACTTAATAAATAAGCACATATCCACCTTTTTATTAATAAAAAATGGTTCAAATACTAATATGGGAAAATTATTTATAATAATAATTGGAATTTGTTAAAAACATAGAAACATCTTATTCACCCCCTCCCTTGGGTTTTTGCATCAGTACAACGATATATTTTGTATCTTATTATAAAAAAATAGAACCTTTTATAAAAAAACTGAATGGGCTAGTGGACTGTTGGATCTTATACATAATGATTTATATATACCAATGAGTACTCAAGAAAGTTTTAGTTTTAGGTAATTTATTAACTTTCCAAATGTTTTTATGGATATATGTTTTTGATGAATCATAGGTATGAAATTTCTAAAAACATCTATGAATTTCATAAATAAGTATAGAATCAATGAATTTTTTTTAAAGATCCTCTAAGGAAATCATGGTGGGGAATAATTGAGTAAAGAATTCATTGATCATTTGAGGGATTGTGGATTTTTTTAAAACTCACTCTTCCTAGAAGACCATAATTTAATGGTTTTTATGAGAGCAGTAATAATAAATTATTTGATATGGTTTCATCAATGACAATTCAATGTGATATTCCAATTACATTCCACAGTTATACTTTGATAACTACTACTTTTTACTAAACCAAATTAATTATAAAGTGGTTATAAAGAGACCATATAAAATATATACAGGGATGTATACCATTATGTATTCTATTAAAATTTGGGGATGTGGAAAATTCATACCAAAATTTTTCCTTGATAAGACTGTCCCCAAATATATCAAATTATTATTTCTTTTTTATCCCAATGAAACTAACTAATATTATTCATATAAACATACTAATTACTATGTGTATATATCAAAATTTTCTACATTTCTTGAGATTTAATTTATCAATAGAATAGTTTGTGGGAGGAACAATGAACATAGAGAACTTCAAAACAAAAAAAGTAATTGATCATGATTTGGAGGTTCGTTCCATTCAATAATGATGTTTAAAAGATGTAATTACACAAGTTATAGAAGAACCTCAATGCTCTATTAGGATTAATTAAGAACACATGAGATATGTTTTTCTCATCTTTATTGATGATGTGGTAATGTTCACAAATGATGAACCTACCACGCACAAGGTGTCCATATAGATATTTTATTCGAAGAAATGATAAAATTACAAAGAATCCAAAATGTAATCCACATACACTAACCAAGTTTGGAATGTGGTGGATATTCCTCAAATGGTGATACCTATAGGTTACAATTGGTTTTTATGTATGGAACCCTGACATTGATGGTATAGTCTCTTCTTATGATGCATTCATGTTTGAAAAATGTTACATGGAAGATTATAGTGTTTACTATGATTAAACATTTCCACCAATTGTGATTATGATTTCTATTCATATTTTTCTTGCCATAACAGTTCATTTTGATTATGTAAAATATAAAATGGATGTGAAAAATAGTTTACCTATTGGGAATTTAGTTTAGGATGGGTATATAATACAATATAATTTCTTTGAGGTTACAAATGAGATAGATAAGGTACGTAAGATGTTGTGGTCCATTTATGGATTGAAGCATTAATCTCATAGTCAAAATATATGGTGGATGATTCATTAAAAGATATTTCTTTCATAAAAAACTCATATTCTTATTATTTTTATATGTATATTAGTGGGGGAGTTGAAATATTTCTTATATTTTATATGGAAAAAAATGACTTATCTAAATTGATGACCCAATACATCACTCAGTGAAAGTATACCTAGGTAAGTGTGTCAAAAATAATGATACAGGTGAATTTACCTACATAATACATATGATGATCAATAGATATATATATAATAGGTTTTATGGACTCAATAAGTACACTTATATTTCTATAATGCTAAATAAATTTGGCAAGGAGAACTCCGAGAAGGGGTCTTTACATGTGGTACATGGCACAAATCCTGGAATGATTCAGGATCCCTCTAAAAGTTAGAAATTATGGATTGAATTCTCTATGAATCCACTAAAGGATTCATAATATATGACATCTTGTGCAATCGACTTCATTTCACTTTTTATTAGAAAGACATGGATGTTTCCTCATGTTTTGGAGACATGATACCCCATGATAATACTGATTTAGTTATTTTTCATTACATTATTTCAAAACAATGTGAAAATATGATTCTTAAAAATATGTGGGTGGTTCCCCAATTTTTGGATACATAATACCCAATACAAATAACGATTCAGTCATTATGTCATTATATGCTTTCACGTCGATGTAAATAGTCCATGAAGTCAAAGTTGGGAAAGACTCTCCATATAGAACATCACATCAAAATATGGGACCTAACTTCTTCCTCTATACTTGGATTACCCCAAAATTTTGATAGCATCTATAAAATGAATTTTCAAAAAAATAATTCCTTTGGAAGGATAGCTTATTCTATCAATATTTTTTTGACAATCAGCTCTATAATTTGGCATAAAATAGTTGGCCGAATTTCCCCATTCGCAATTGACACCCCTTGCAACCTAGCCTCCTCTCTATTCTATAAATATGTATTTATCTAATTTTTAGGGGTTGGGATGTGAGTTTTTATATTTGGTGTAGAGTAAAAGTGTATACATACCATTTCAATTTGCAATTGGAGGATAGAAGCTACCATGCTAGGATCTATTCAAAAAAGATCTTCTTTTCCTATTCTTTATTGTAATGTTTTTTCTATCAATATACTTATTAGTTTCTATTAAATTTTATCTATTTTTGTAACTTATATTATTATATAATCTTCCTATGTTTTCAAAAAATAATGAGTAGAAATGGGATTGGGTTATACCCTTTCTAAACCTTTGCAAGTGCAATTCGTTTCTATGATGACTACACCGTCAATGGAAGAGCAGTTTTCTTAGTAATCAATTGAACTCTTACATACATCATTTATTTATTTAAAATTAATTAACTATTATAATTCCCATAATATGATCCATGAATTGAGTTTTTAAATTATA
Organism: Viscum album; assembly: GCA_963277665.1. Lineage (NCBI taxonomy): Eukaryota > Viridiplantae > Streptophyta > Magnoliopsida > Santalales > Viscaceae > Viscum > Viscum album. Next base: position 957,466,176 of record OY728162.1, on the reverse strand, counting down.
AAAAACTAATCATTAAATTGAACAATTTACACAAAAACACATGAGGTTGAGATTTTTGTAAATTGTAAGAGTGAAAACCTAACCGGTAAAATAGGACCACATCGAGTAAACATTTAGAGTTCAAATATAATCCCTAAAATTAATTCATACTTATATTCAGAATTTATTTATTCCATAATTAACCATTGATAATAGGCAAATCATATAATGACAATCAAAACATGGTGCTACGATTGCATGTTACGAAGCTAGAATTGGGTTTAACTCTTTTGATCTTTGTGGTATTTTTAATTATCATTTGATTAAAGGATTAAAAATATGGGATAATAATTATGTTTATTTTAATTTAAATGATAATGATTTATATGTACCTGATGAGTTAGATTTATATTGATTACACCTTTTAAATATTTTCTAAAAAACGTCTTCTTGTTGTGTCTTATTAACCAAATATCATCACAAAAATAAAAACCAAAAAATGATATATTCTTCCAACATACATATTCATATTTTATTGATGATAGAAAACCTCATAATTTTAATTAGTGTGTTTATATTATTTTATTTTATTTTCAAAATACATTTAATATGTTGTTTTAGTGACTTCCTCCTTTACAGATGACCTTGGTCAGCCACTCCGCCTCACATATGTACACAAAAACCACACATCATTTAAAACAACCTTTAAAATTGGAACTATTTCGTGGGAGTTATGTAATTATTTAAACCAATTAGAGCCATTTGTTTTATTTTTCATTTTATTATCATATTCTTTATATTATTCCGTCTTAAACTAATTTGATTTTTTTCTTATTTTGTTTTATTAGTATATTTTTTTACCATCAACTCAAACTTATAATTTTTATTTTGTTATGGAAAACTTTTCATAAATTTATTTTTTATTTTATTTATGACATGAACTAATCATGAGGATCTCTTAGATCTTGGAAATAGGATTGAATATATCATTCAGGATCGAATATGACATTCTTAGTATAATGGTAGTTCTAACATTCAACCAGATAGATAATTCTTCCATTCTGGTAATATTAAATTTAGAATAAATAGAAATTCAAACATAAAAAAATAACCAATGGCTGTAAAAAATAATAATTAAGTTAATAGATATATTATATAATTTGTTGCACCAAATTATAACTATCAACCAAATTTATTTGCATACCAAAATCTCCAATTGGACATTCAACAAACATATGGGTAAACTCACCTACTTCCAAAATTTCATGGATTATATGTTGAGGATACAAAAAAATATTGAAATAAATTTAATGCTTTTTTTCTAAACTCTTAAACCATGAAATTTATTTGGAGTTCAAATAAAACTAAGATCATTACCATTCTCACATGATGGAACTATAAAAGAATGGATATATTATTTACAACCTGAAGAAGAGACTTGTTGAAATTATTTAAAAGATATTTTCATGAAGAGATTGTTTTCAATATTAAAGACCGCCATAATTCAAAAAGATATATTAGGAATCAAGTAATCCAAAGGGGATTCAATGTATAAGTCCTACGAGTGATTATAGAAGTTTTTTGCAAGCTTAATTCATCACTAAATTAGTGAGATACTTCTCATCCAATACTTCTATGAAGGCCTCACACTTATGGAAAGGATCATGGTGGATGTCACTACTTGAGGATCATTGGTGGAAAAAACACCCGTAGCCACATGTGAATTAATCAACAAGATTTCAAAAAAAATACCAACAATTTTCCTATCAAGGTACACTACATGTTAGGGGAGTACATCAGGTAAGTCAATATTCTCTTGAAATACATTTATGTGACAAAAAGTTGGAATAATTAAACACTATGGTGAGATATATTACTTTCAGTCAAAATAAATCCATACCAATCCTATAAGGACTTGTTGAATTTACATAGAGAAATACCACACAACTTATTGTTTCCCACAATTACAATAGACTATGGATTGTGTATCAGTATTACCAAGGATGCAATATCAGCAACAATAAAAACCGCATCCCATGAAGAAGTATGATTCATTTTCACTAACATAAAACCAAGGGCGAAATGATCAATTAGACATGAAGTATGGATCTAGATAATAATAGATAAATCCTTTTCAACAAAAATTCCAATAGCCTCTACCTTAACAATAAGGTTTTAAAAAACCCCAATGTAGATTTGGACATAATCAAAAACAAGTCAACAACAAAGGAATTATCAACAAAAAGTAGATTCTAACAAAAATGATCTTTTTATTTTTTTCTTAGTCAATAGAATTACCTAAAGAGTCAAGGTTCTAAGTTTAGGGAGTTGAAGACAAAAGTGATCTAGATTTACACCACCCTCCATGAACTTCTAAGTAAGAACTATGGAAACCTACATTCCCAACCGTCTCCAACTCCCAAAAGTAATGTTGTTGACATCAGATTGAGAGGTAGGAATCAAATGATGGATACATCTACACCAATCGTTATACCAAGATTAAAATAAACTTTAGAGAAGCCCCATTCATGAGAAAATGATGATCCATTCAAGTAGACAGACCAAGGTAACAAAAATATTGATGATGCTCCACCTAAACCCCTGACATTTCCAAACAGAGTTGTAAAAACCAATAAGATGGCCGATGATGTGATGCCAAAAAGAGGTTATGGATACATTCAAGCGTGTTGAGATCAACATCCCGCTACTTGAGGCCACTAATAAAATCCCATGGTGTACCAAATTCTTAAAAGAAATTTATAACAGTCAAAGAGGTCTCAATTGAAAGAAGATTATCAATATTGTAAGTAATGTATCTTCACTCTTTACCACAACTCACGAAATTCTATCAAAGTTCAAGGATCCTGAGACATTAACCATCCCATGATCTATAAGGGAGTTACATTTTTCTGATGATTTATGTGATTTAGGAGCTTCCATAAATCTGATTCCCTGTTATGAATTGTCTTCTTTATAAGTTGGTGAGTTGAATATCATGAGAGTATTGGTGCAGTTTTAGAAGAGAAATACAACATATCCACTGGGATTCCTTGAGGATAAACTTCTTCTTGTAAGATAAATGATTTTTAGTATATTTTTACATACTTACCATGTAAAATGACCAATTAAGTTCAAATTATCCAATTATCATAGGTTTTCCATTCCTAAAAACTGAAAAAATATATCTTAAATGATCATGAGGGTACACCTTCCAAGGAGTTTGGAGATGAAGTTTTGATATTTATTATAATGGAATCCATGAAGTACCCTTTAGAGGACTATTCTTCTTTTATTATCACCCAATTTGAACCACCAAGTAAAAACCCCATTGATTTTGATTTTCCTATGCTTATAGAGATTAGGATAATTAGTTCTAGTTTGATTTCTAATAACACTTACAGACTAGTTTTTAATTCACAAAGCCATTTTAGATTTTATTTTTAAATGGATTCATATTCTTATTTTGATCATAGTTACTCTAATTTTGACATGGATATTGATTATACTGATAGATTGGATGCATTATTCTCTAATTTTGATGCTGTCAATTCCGGTACTAATGTTCCTTGTGCACATATTTGAATTCCATCAATGTAACCATTCATAAAACACCCCCTTCATTGGAACTTGAGACACTACCAGTAAATATAAAATACTCATACCTGTTAAGTGGTTATATATTACCTATTCTTATTTCTAACAATATCCCTTTTCAAAATGATGAAAAACATTTGAATATTTTGTGGGATATCATCATGTAAATATGGTAGACCTTGGTTGACATATTATGTATTAGAACCTCCACTTTCATTCATTGGGATCTTCTAGAATATAGGGCTAATCTAGTTAGATAGCCACAAAGGATAATTAATCAAACTCTTCATGGAAGTGTTAAAAAATAAGTTTAAAAATTAATCAAGTTATGTATAATTTATCCTATTTCATATTACCAGTGTGTGATTCCTATTCAGGTTGTGCCAATGAAAAGTGGTGTAATTATTGTTAGAAATGAGAGAGAGGATTTTTTTCCAATAAGGGTACAAAACAGATGGCATTTTTGTATTGATAATAGGAAACTAAATCAATCCACTTGAAAAAACTATATAAAGCTCAAATTTATTGATTAAATGCATGAGAGAATAGCAGGGAAAATACACTATTATTTCATAGATGAATTTTATGGATATTTTTGGGTACCTATACCTCCATAAGATCAAGAAATAAAACATGGATTTGGCCCATGATAGAATTCAATGGAAGCTACAAATTCATGAACATGTGGAGATTCAATTTTCATCATATGAGAAATCATGGATCTGTAAGGAATGTTCAAAAGAATATCATGACGAGTAATCCCACAAAGGAATTTTCATGTTGTTGATGAAATCCTAATATAAACTTCACGATTGAAGCTGATGCATAGTGAGTTTAATTCTAGGTGGTCAGGTCCTTATGTTGTGTCTAATGTCTTATCTTATGGGTTATTGAAGATCACAAAAGAGGACACTGAAAGGATCTTTAAAAACAAGGGTAAATGTTTGAGGAAATACATTGAAGGAATTCCCACCCATGTAGTTGGCTTCATCACACTACATGTCCCCATCATCAATTGATAATATCATGATCTTACTAACCCTTTCACTTTTATATTATTTTTCATTATAAAATTTCATATTTCTTGTCCACGTATCATCTCATATTTTCACATCGAGTATAATGAAATATTTTTTGTGTGGAGGAGGGAAAAACAATTTAGGGTAGTTATTTAGTATTTTGACTTGTGTCTTTTGTGTGTTTTTTCTATTATGTTTCCTGTTAAAATTTTCAAAAAAATAGAAAAAATAAAAATAAGAAAATCAATACAAAAGAAAATCATGTATCATGGTACTTTAGATATGGAATATATGGAAAATGAATGTTTTCAAAAATCATTAGTGGCATTATAATCATGAAATATTTCTTCATAAAAGGTCTATTTTTTATTAAAATTGAAGTCATTGATGATATGATTGGTTGTGTCATTATAAAACCATTTAGATGTTACAACTATTATTTGTTGTATTTGTTTATAGTAAATTGGGTCATTGATTTCCCAAACCAGTTTTCAATGAAACATGACTTGTAGAATTTTTCCTCCTCAATTAAAGGAATAATCATGTTAGGTAAAAAAAATCTTATAGAAATGGTAGATATGTATGTTTATTTCTCTTCCAACCTGTTTCATTACTTTACCAAATTTACCAATGCATATGTACCTCTTTCTTAACTATTGTATTCCCTAATAAAAATTAAAATCAAAATAAATAAAAGTTAAAAATAAAAATATATATGTTTTTTCTTTGTTAGGTCAAAAAATACCCTTTCTCAACCTATTATCTTGTTATAACTATTACAATTAGTTTCATGGGGAGATCAAAAAATGGTTGAGAGATATGTGTGAGTTTTTTCCATGTAAAACTTTAAAAAAACAACACAAAATAATATATGTGGGGAGTGACTAAAGGTACAACATAAGGGGATATCTTGGTCAGGAGCTTAAATTTTTTATTTTTGAAATACATTAGTGAGTAGGTATTGAAATTTGATGGATTAGGAATATAGTACAAGTTTAGTGAATTAAAAAAGGTAAGAATAATTATTTTACATCATCTGAATATACCGAATAAAGTGTGGAGAGATGACCTTTAAATGGATGGTAGACACACATGTGGTAAATTAATGGCATGGTAGACCCATAAATTTTTTTGCTCTGATTACTGTCATAAATCTCATTAGATTTTATTTTGATATAATTTATGAGGCAATTTCATTCAAATTTAATGATATTGACTCTCACCAGAAGAAAAAATGTTTAACACGTCGTCATTTTTCAAGTTAGATCAATATAACTAGGGTGAAAAGCTGTAATGATCTATATATCATGTCAGTTATTTTATAACTGACATGATATATCAATCATGATCCATATTTTATGTCGGTTATTTTATAATCAATGTAAAATATACGGAGATAATATTTTTTACGTCGGTTATTTTATAACGGACGTGAAAATCGAATCTGGCGCACTTTATCAAGGAGGTTATTTTATAACCGACATGATAAAGGAAAGATCGTCACTTTACCATGTTGGTTATAAAAAAACCGACCTGATAGAGCCAATCTTAGCAATTTATCACATCAGTATAAAGCGACATATATCACATCAGTTATAAAATAACCGATGTGATAAAGAGTTTTCTACATCGATTATTAAATATTTGACGTTATAAGCATTAAAAAAATAATTTATCATGGGATGTGATACATCGTTTAAATGATTTATCGCACCCCGTATTTTGTCATTCTGTTTTCCTCGATCAGGCGACCTGTGACTCATCTCACTCGTGCAGAAAACATAGAATCAATTCATCGAAGTCTTACCCTCTAGCCTCATTTTTCCAACATCATTATTCATATTTATTGTTATCAGAAATATCAAGTCGACTCAGAACAGTCAAGTAAGCCTCACACAACTACTTTTCGGTATTTTTCCACAATTCCCAGAACTAATACGTTGAGATGTTATTTTTATTTGGTCTTTCTATCATGGTTAGTTTCATAGTGTTCATCTATACCATGCTAAATTTTTTCCTAGTAAAATAAACCTAATGAAGTAATATCATGCAAGTTTAAAATTTTTGTGTGTTCTATCATGTGTGGGAGTGTGTACAGGGGGTTTCTAAGGGGGTGGGGGGCTGTACAAGTGGGTGGGGGTGTCCAGGGGGGTTGTGTGGGATGTCCAGTTGGGTGTGGGTGTCCAGGGGTTGTCAATGGATGTGGGGGTGGTGTCCAAGGGGTTTAGGGGGCTATCCAAGGGGGTAGGGGTGTCCAATGGGGTGCAGAGGATGTCAAAGAGGGTGGGGTGTTGTCCAGGGGAGTGCTGGGGCTGTCCAAGGGGGGTGTGGATGTCCAGAGGGTTTGGGGGCTATGCAGAGGGTTCTGCAGGGGGGGGGGGGGCAGTCCAGGGGGTGTGTGTGTGGTGGTGGTGGTGGGGGGAGGGGGGTGGAGGGGTCCAGGGGTGGGGGCTATCCGAGGGGGCGGTGGGTGGGTGGGGGGCTGTCCAAGGGAGTGGGTGGGTGGGGGCTGTCGAAGGGGGTGGGGGACAGTTCAAAGGGTTTAGGGGGATTCCCGGGGGGCGGTCTATAGGGTTGGGGTGTCTAGGGGGTGTCCAAGGGGCTAGGGGTGGGGGTGGTGTCCGGGAGTGGTGGAGGTGTCCATGGGGGGGGGGCTATCTAGAGGTGTGGGGGGATTCCAGGGGGTACTGTCCAGAGGGGGGGGGTGGCTGTCTAAGGGGTGGTGGTGTCCATGGGGTGTCCAAGGGGGTAGGGGTGGTGTCCATAGGGTTCGGGGGGCTATCTAGAGGGTTGGGGGTGTCCAGGGTGTCCATTGTGTGTGTGTGTGGGGGGGGGGGGGTCCAAGGGGGTGGGGGTGTCGTAGGGGTGGGGTGCTGTCCAAGGGGGTGGGTGGGTGGGGGGGGGGGGGGCAATCTAGAGGATTGGGGGTGTACAAGGGGGTAAGTGGTGGGGTTGGTGTCGAGGAGGGGTGGGGTGGCTGTTTAGAGGTGTGGGGGCTCTCCAGGGGGTGGGGGCGGGGGCTCTCCAGAGGCGTGGGGGTTGTCCAAGGGGGTTGTGATTTCCAAGGGGTGTCTAAGGCAGTGGGGGTGGTGTCTAGGGGGTGGGGAGGCTATCCAATGGGATGATGGTGTCTAGGGGGTGTACAAGGGGTTGGGCGTGGTGTCCAAGGGGGTGGGGGATAAGTGCTAGTTGGGATTGACTATTGCATCATGGTTTCTGAGATTATGACATTATGATTGTATTGTATCATGGATATTAGGCTATAATTTATTAATGTTGTTAAAGGGGGTGGGGGTGGTGTCCATGTTGGTGGGGGGTGGTGTCCAAGGGGGTTGGTACAGTCTATGTTTGAGGTTTCCACTATGATATTTAGGGATTAAAGTATTATGAAAAGATGAGGGTTGTTGTAATATGATTCTATTTGGTTATATATATTTTGAAAAGTCATTGAATATGAGAAAATTATGGGTTATGGGGGTGACCATGTCATGGTTTTCAAAGATGCGCAGTTATCCTGACCCAATTGTGCCGTGATGATAGGCTCTACACTGTGATTTTCTCTATCCGATTTTTTTTTTTAAATTTAATTTGATTCTTATGTTTACTTCATTTTCTCCAATTTTCTATCAAACATTAGAGGCCCCATCATTTTCTTGGATTCCATGTAATTTCTTTAAATAAGTTACTTATTATATGTTTTTCTTCCTTTATTCTTTCATTCTTTTTCTCTTCTTCATCCACTTCTTCTTCTCCTTCATTCCTTCTATTATTAGGGATGTTTGGTCATTTTTAATATGATGGTTTAATAGTAATTCATGTTTTCTAGGGTTATTAGGAGAGTTGGGGGTGTCCAAGGGGGTGGGGGCAGTCTAGAGGGGTGGGGGGGGGGGGGGTTGTCCAGGGAGTGGGGGGCTATCCCGAGGGGTGGGGGCTGTCCAAGGGGGTGGTGGTGTCCAAGGGGTGTCCAAGGGGTTGGGGTGGCGTCCAAGGGGGTGGGGGTGTCCAGGGGGTTTGGGGTGTCTAGTGGGGTGTCCAAGGGGGTAGGGGTGGGGGTGGTGTCCCAGAGGGGTGGGGCGATGTCCAGGGGGTGGGGGTGGTGTCCAGGGGTGGGGGGATGTCCAGAGGGGTGGGGGATAGTCTATATGTTTAAAATCATTAGGATATGTGCAATTTTCAGTAGTGAATGTATAAATATTTTAATATTTATACTTCATATTTCTTTTTTATGGAAGGGTGAATTAGGTATCCCACTTCACCATGATGTATTTTTGTAAACCTTAAGAAGAAAGGATCCAAGATTGATTTAATACTATTATATCTAACTATATGTTATTTTTAAAATCATATTAAAGAATGTTTTTTTAAATACGCATAGATTTGTTTTATATTTCATAATTTATTTACATTCAAATTATGATTTTTTCATATAAACATATATTTGTCTTATCTTAAAAAATGAATAATTTTGATATTTTTTATAGTTAATAATGAGTAGAATTTGTATTACGACACATTGAATGAGAAATGAATATGAGGAAGGTGTTGATGCCTTTTTGGAATTTGCTAAGCGAAATGTTCAAAGTAGTGAAATTTTTTTCTATCCATTCCTGAAATGTTTTAACATGAAGAAGTTGAAAAGTAGAGAGATAAAATATCATCTGATTTGTCATGGTTTTAATCTAAGTTACAACCGTTGGATTTTTTCATTGTGAAAATGAATGGAATGTCGTTGATGATGATTATTCGCAAGATGGTGACTCCGATGGAACTGCAGAAATTAGTTGTGATATTTCCGCATAGAAAATTGATATAGAACTGATAGTTGCGTGTCTATATAGTGACACTGAAATAAAATTATATCTTGGTTGTACAGATTTTACGGGTTTTCAGTGCTGTTAATATTGTTTAACCTGATGGTGAAACATGGATGGAGTGACAAAAGTTTTACAGAGCTGATACAAATGATGAAATACATTCTTCCAAAAGATAACAATCTTCCAGATTCACATTATAAGGCCAAGAAAATATTATGCCTGAAGGGATTGAGATATAAGAAAATACATTCATGTCCGAATGACTGTATGATATATAATAAGGAATATGAATTTCTGTGAGAGTTTCCTAAATTTGGGATATCACAGTATAAGGTGAATGAAAAATCACAGGTTGATGTAGAGATTACAAAGATCCCTTAAAAGGAATTTTGGTATATTCCTATAAGTCATCGTTTAAAACATTTATTTGCTAATTCACATGAAGAAAAAAGGTTAGGACGACATGCTAATGAGAGGTTATGTAATGGAAAAATACGTCATCTAGATGATTGTCCATAGTGAAAAAAATTGATGAGCAATATCCTACATTTTGAAATGAAATTACAAATCATAGACTAGGATTGTGCATAGATGGAATGAATCAATACCAAACACTCAGTAGAACACATAGTTTATGGACGTTTTTATTTGTAATTTACAACCTCTCTCTTGATGTTTATATGAAGTGAAAATATGTCATGTTGAGTATAATGATCTCTGGTCTGAAGAAACCTGGCAATGATATTGATGTTTTACTGTCACCATTGATTGATGATTTGAAACATTTGTATGAGGATGGTATTAGAGTGTATTATTATTATAAAATGGAATATTTCCAACTGCATGCAATGTTTTTTTCACTATAAATGACTTCCCAGCACATGGAAATTTGTCTGGATACAGTGTTAATGGGAATAAAGTATGTCCAATTTATGAACAATAGACTTCATATTGTCAATTGCATCATGGGAGGAAAATAGTGTATATGGGGCATCAAATTTTTTCCAATGGATCACTCTTATAGAAGACTAAAAAAGGAATTAAAGGGCTCACAAGAATTTTATATTGCTCCAAAACCTTTATCCCGTGATCTATTTTTTGAGAGGGTTAAAAACCATGATGTGACATTGGGAATGAAATGGAAATTGGGTAATGATAGACATATTTGGAAGAAAAGGTCAATATATTTTGAGCTACCATATTGGAGATATCATGAAGTTAAAAATAATATTTATGCCATGCACGTGGAGAAGAATATCTGTGATAGTTTGATTGGAACATTGTTAGATATTAAAGGAAAGTCTAAAGATGGGTTGAATTCAAGATTAGATGTACTATAACTGGGAATATGTTTGGAGTTAGCTCCCACTTCTAAAGGAAGACGAACATTTCTTCCCCTGGCTTGTCATACATTATCGAAGAGGGTGAAAATTAGCTTTTTTCAGTGTCTTCGTGATATCAAATTGCCTCAAGTTTATTCTTCATATTTAAATTTTTTTTCTCATTGAAGGACTTGAAGTTGATAGGTATGAAATATCATGATTTTCACGTCATGATGAAAAAACTTATACCAGTTGCATTGCATGGAATATTTCTCATCCATTTTAGAAAGACTATAATGAAGTTGTGTTTATTTTCAATTCAATTTGTAATAAGGTGATTGATGTGAATGCTTTGAAAATTTTGGAAAATAATTCAATTTTTATAATTTGCCAATTAGAAATGTATTTTCCTCCAACTTGTTTTGATATAATGGTGCATTTTTTGATTTATCTGGTTCGAGAAATAAATAATTGTGAACCTATATATCTTCGTTGGAGGTATCCATTTAAACGGTATATGAAAATATTGAAGGGGTATGTTTATAATCCATATCTACCTAAATCCTTCATTATTGAAAAGTATATTTTTATGAGGTTACAGAGTTTTGTACGAGCTACTTGGCTGCGGCGCAACACATAGGCTTTCCACTATCTCACCATGAATGATTTAATAATGAGGGAAAGGAGAATCATGGCTTGAAAGTCAAATAATTTTCAGCTGAACAGATAAAGAATTTAGAATCATACATCTTGAATAACATACCTGATGCTAAATTGTATATCACATTTCATATTAATGATTTGAAACAATGTCATCCAATGAAGAATGAAATGTGGATTTTGAATGAGCACAACAAAACATTTTTGTCATGGTCTAAAAATACCTTTCTTGGTAGATCAGATGTATTAGAGATATTAAAATTTACAGTGGTTGGTCCATGTTTAAATGTGATAACATGGTACGGTTATGACATTAATGGATATACATTTCCTACAAAAGATAAGGACAACAGAAGTGTAGTTCATAATGGTGGTGTATTGGTGTTTGTAGAAGCAATGAATTTTCCAGTGCTAAGGAAAAAAACAAAATTTCTACATCAAGTGCATATTATAGAGTGATTAAAGACATATGGGAGGTTGATTACAATAAAATTAAAGTTCCTATTTTTAACTATAAATTGTTCATCGGTAACAACAGTTTCATACAAGATGATTTTGGAATGACAATTGTCAATCTGAATAGATTGGAAGGCACTGTTGTGTCTTTTATTATGGAAACACATGCGACACAAATTTTCTATGCAGTATATCAATCGTATATGCAGTAGGATGTTGTTTTACAAGGGATGAAACAATATGTTTGTCAGGATGAACATGATGAAGATGCTGATTTATGTGAGATCCCTACTTCCATGGAAAGATTAAGATAGCATAATGATGAGCATGTTGAAGACATGGTTTGTTCTAGAAGGAACTATCACAATGAAGGAATTTGGAAAAAAATCCATTTGTACATTCCTAAAATTATAGGTAACATTTGTTTATTTCTTGTTTACATTTATTATTTTCATAAAATTTTAGATATTGTATGTTTTTTCTTTATAAAAACATGTATTAAAACCAAAATATGTATAACTTTTTGTTTTTTTTTAATTTTTTTAGTTTACTTTACCATGTTTACTATTACATAAATAATATATCTATTATTTTAGTTTAGAGACAATGACTTTACCATGTTTACCATGTTTACCTTGTTTACCATCTTGACCATCCTTTCCATATTTACCATTTTTTAACATTCTTACCATATTAACAATGTTTAATTTTCGGTAACTTAGTACAATTTTCTATTTTCTAATTATAGTAGTATTTTAATATTTGAATTTTTATATTTGAGATATAATGTCTGTTTTTTTATTTGAAGGATAATGATAGATCAATCAGTTAATCAACCACATGATTCTGGAGATGAGAATATTGGTCATCCCTCTGAGGAGGAACATTCACATTCTATTCTTGATGTTCCCCAATCTTCCTAATGTGCTCCGATTATGACAAAGAGTTCAAGAGTTGGTAAATGTGGGTGCACACATTTACCAAAATTTTCACTTTCCCATATGCAGGATCCGAGGATACTCGTTGAGTTTGATGAGGATGATATTCCACGATGCCCAAATCCAAAAGCTTTTAAGAGTTTTATATCAACTCAGGGTAAGAGGAAAGTTAGAATTTTAAATGATGATTGGAGAAGTGTGGACAAAGAAATAATGTCTCAGTTGTGGGAGATGATTTTGGTATGATCTGTTTCTATAGTTTTCATATTCTTTAAATATTTCTCGTATATATAATATGTATACCCTCTTCTTTATCAGATGAAATTTGATATTCCTGACACTAGAGGAGTCAGGAAGAAATGATTATCAATGGCTGCCATGGGTTGGAGGGATTTCAAATGAACCCTGAAATCTAATTTTATTTTTGGTCATAAGATTAATGACAATCCATGTCGTATAAATCCTTTCATAGACGAGGAAAAATGGAGATAGTTTGTTGAAAGTAGAATAAAAGATTCATTTTTGGTAAGGGCACTATAAAATTTTATAAGCATTATTATATAAATTATATTATTTATGTTTTTTTAATGATTTCTTATTATTAATTTACAGTAAAAAAAGAAATCTCATCAGGAGATCCAATCTAAACATATATACCCTCTAGGTTTATCTCAGGAAGGTTATACATTATTGGAAGAACAAATGATGGCGAAAAAATTATAAAAACAAAAAACTAACTCTTCAAGCTCTGGAGAGGTGGTCCCTCGATCCCCTCCATCTAGAAATGAATAATCGAAGAGAGTGCGGATGGGAAAAAAAGGGCAATATATTTCAGAAGATTCGAGAAACGTAGCTGAGAGGATTGTAAGATACCTATTTTATTTATTTAAGTTAACTATTTTCTTCATATAATTTCAATCATTACAGAAATGTTCAATTAATTAATAAAACATTATCTTGAGGAGCAGAGCTCATAGGGGATATTTACAACTACTGGGAGGCAAGATATTTTATCTGTAGCATTGGGAAAGCCCAAACATCCTGGCCGAGTACGAGGATATATGGCAGGTGTATCGGTAAGAAAAGTGTTTCAATGTTATTCAACTTCTTACATTAAGGGTGTTTATAAATAAAATTGAATCCTTGGAGGCTGAAGTTCATAATATTAATGCGATGATGGAGAAAAATATTAGAGCGTCGGTATAGTCTATGTTTCCATACATTAAAACACAATTTCAGACTACAGCTCCCACTCCTCCATCTCCCCCTACAGACCCCATTATTTATCCTCCATCTCCACCAGTAGCTTTGACTCCCCCACCTCAGCCTGCAAACCCCATTTTTTATACTACTCCTCCATCACAGCTTCCTACTTATTATGATTTTTATGTTGATGATCCCCAGCGTCTTGAAGTGCCCAGATCAGTGTGAATCACTGAGAGGGGGAGGGGGTGAATCAGTGATCCCTTAAAACTTTTTACTAATTGATTCTTAATCAATTAAACCTCTATGGCTGGTTAAAGCCTCGATCCACTCTTCTTGTATCTCTCAACCTTTCCCGAATAATGCAGTAATGAAAAGGCACAGGACACAAGGATTTACAAGGTTCGGCACCAAAGGCCTACATCCTTGCCATGCTTTCACAGCATGGATTCTCCATTATAACCTGTTAAAATTACAATGGTCGATACAGAGTCCCACTGTATCTCTCCTGAGTCCCACAGGAGGGTCTTTATACTGCGTCCCACAGTGTTACCAGAGTCCCACTGGCCTGCTCCAGAATCCCACTGAAGACTTCTTCTCCCTGAGTCCCACAGGGTCTTCTCCTGGCTCCTCGAGTCACACGAGTAGATCTTCTTCACTTTAAGTTCTTCAAGTAACTTCAGCAGCCTGGGATAAAGGCTGCTGGCCTTGCTCTTCTTCTGATCACTTGTGATGATCAGGGTCTTCTCAATCTACTGAAAACTCAGACAACCAATCTCTTTAACTTCAGTCTGGCTCAGTCTCAGTTCACTTCAACATCATGCACTGAGTGCATGGCAACTCTTCAAGATCTTCAAGTCTTGGACTCCTCAGATGCACACCACTGATTTAGCACTGTTCACGTGTGCACGTGCATGCATGCATGCACTCCTCCTTTCCCCTTCTCTTGGTGCAGTAGACCCTTAGAGGGTGTAATTCTTTTCAGCACACACCAACTTCTCAAACTTCACACACTTTATGCACTTTTGATTACACACATAAATGTGTGTTATAATTTAGTGTGGATGTCCTCCTTTCAACTTCTTCTAAGTGTGTTCACTTTTAGTGTACACCTAGGTTCGGCCACTTCTTTAGTTTGCACACACAAATTCTTCACTTAGCATCCACTTGTAGTGACCTTCCTCTTCTTGTTGCACACACACACTTTAGTGTTCTTTTAGTTGTTCTTCAATAGTGTGCACACACAAGGCTACGGCCTCTTCCACTTGCACACACTTCCTCTCGGCCTTTTCCACTTCACACACAATGTGTGGTATTCCACTTCACTTGGCACACAACTTCACTAAGGCCACGGGTCTTCTTTGGTGCACACCCACTGTCCGTAGGTGGTTTTCTTTGTTTGCACAAGGCTACGGCCTTCCTCTTCTTTTTGCACACAAAGGCACAAAGGCCTCCTTCTCCATTTTCACACCCCAAAGGCTACGGCCTCTTCTTATTCACCTTGCACACAAGGCACTAAGCCTTGGGTTCTCCCTCTTTGCACAAGATACTGCCCGTAGGGCCTTCTCGTCTTCTTGGTACACAAGCACAAGAGTCTCGGCCTCCACTTGTCTTCAACAGCCACACAAGACTTGAGTGCACAAGGTAAGAGCCGCGCAAGCACTTGGGTGCATAAAGGCCGCGCAAGACCTCCTACCCGCGGGGCGCGCAAGTGCAACACCCGCGGGATCTTCCTCCTGCCGCGCAAGGGTGCGGGCAGAGAGGGAGCAAGAGACTCGAGCGCGAAAATATGCGGCTCGGCTCCTTCCTGTCGCGCAAGAGAGGCGCACAGGGAACACTTCGGGCCTCGGGTGGCACCGGGACAACAGCCGCGCAAATAATTTGCGCGGGGCTTCTACTTCGCGAGGAAGAGGCTTCGCGGGACTCTCTTCAAAACTTCAGCGTATCAGCAAACTTCTCCAGCACCTCGGGTCTTCTTTTTATAGGCGAGGAGATCCTCGGTTCATCCGCGTGAGAAAAACTTCAAACACCCGAGATCTTCGGATCTTCAAGATTTTTCCAAATCTTGATATTTATTCTCGGTTTGACGCGGGCTCATTTATTATTTTCTTCCTCCTCGTGCATGCGATTTATAACGCATGCACGGCCTTCTTTTCTTCCAATCCATGCAAATCATAAACACCCCATGGCCTCGGCACCTTTGGTTTGCCTCGGCCTTCATCGAAATTCTCCATACGTTGCATGCATGTATATTTTTATACATGAATCTGTTCTGTGTAGCCAGACGAGCCGAATGGAGGTCTCGGTTTCGAAAATGGTGGCCGGGAACACGAAATAGGTCGTCGGGAAGGCGCCTGGTTCAGCGGGGCTCGCGGGTGGCTTCGGCTCGAGCTCGAGGTGGAAGACGAGCCACGACCGTCGGATCAGGCTATGGAGATTCATCGGACGGCTGGATCAGATCGCGGCGCGCGGCAGATGAATCGTGCGGCGCAGATCAATCGCGCGATGAGACGGACGGCTCAGATCTGTCCCGGGTGAAAAATGCGCATCCCACATCGAAACTTTCCGCGGATTTTCCGCGGTTTATAACCCTGCCGCTCCCTCATCCCGGCAATTGAACTCTCTCCCTCCACGGTGCCGCCCCGCACCGTGTTCACCCTGCGGGCGCGCTCTGCGCCCACTCTTGCTCTCTGCGGGCGCGCTCCTAGCGCCCACCATGCACTCTCCGGGCGCGCGGGCTTCACCACTACGTGCCCTCGGGGGCTTATACACGGCCCCCCTGCGCTCCTCCGGGCGTGCCCCAGCGCCTCTGTGGTGTCTGCGGGTGCGCCCCTGCCGCCCTGAGCTCGCCCCATGGGTTCCCCCTTGGGCGTGGCGCCTTAGGCCCACATGAGCCTTGGGGTTGAACCCACAAGGTGCTCACGGGCAGGCCAATTTTTTGGCTAAGTCTTAAGACTTTGTAAAAACAAAGTCCTCCATGTAAAATATGCCAGTTGCCACTTGCCCTTCAAGGCATTCTTTTCCTTCATCTTCTTCTTGAGAATTCAAACATTAATCTTCTTGATTAAAAACAAATCCTCAATTTATAATTCTTCTTCACCATATCATTTTCAACTTAGGAGAGAATTATCAAGGATCTTCATCAACCGAACTCCTGAATCAAATAACTTCTTCAATTCTCTTTGTTGATTTAATCAGAGATCAAATTGGAACTTCTTCAAATTCACATGCACTAAGTGATAGTGCATGGACTTCTTTAGCACACTTCATCCACTTAGGTCTTGTGGATGGATCTTCTTCAACACCTCATGCATTGTCACTACAATGCGTGGTCTCCTATCATTGTTGTGACTTTGTATCATCAGGATACAAGTTCTTAGAACTTAAAGACCAGTTCAACAATCGTCAGATATCCATGGAGAATGTTTCAACCATATTCTCCAATGCCACTTAGTGAATCTCCTAAGTGACATGTCTCTAAGTACCATGGACATTCTCCTTCACCACCAACACCATCACAACCTTTGTCATTCACATCTTGACATTCCCTGACTTCCATTCATTCCAAGACAACTTCATGCCTCATTGACAACAAATGCAACACAATGCACTTCAATCTCCCCCTTTGTATTTGTTTTCAATACACTCCTTTAGCACATATGAATGGGTCAATATGTGTGCCAATATTTTCTCCCCCTTATTGGCAATCAAATGCAAAGGTGTGGTGTGGTTCACTTTCAAAAATCTCTTCCTCCCTTATAAATTGTATTCTCTTGAAAAACACTAAGAGAGGGATGATGTCACATGTTCTCTTTAGCAAAGAACCTTTAGTAAATCAGCTCTAAGTCTACTTGGGCTAACCCGGTGTAGAAAACAAGAGTGATGTAACCAAGGTACTCAATGCTGTCCATAATTCTCTACACATGTGAGATCATGCTTAGGGGTTTGAAAATTTTTCAGATATAACAATGAATTGCTAAATCCTGCACATACTCCACAAAACTCATTAGAAAGTTCAGTGCAAAGATAAAGCTCCCCCTTTCATCCATTTGTCTTCAATCCATACTCCCCCTTATTTGACAAGATAAACTCAATTAAGAAACAAGGGATGAAAGCATGATTGGAATACCTTCACTTTCTCAAGATGATATTAATTTTAGAACATCATCTTCTCCAGATTGGCTCCCCCTCAAGGGGTGCTCTCCATTCTGTCCAAACCACTCTCCAGATGAGAATGATCATCATCTTCAATTCCCTGCATTGTTAGCACATGTAAATACCAATGTATAAGGGAATAAGATGGAACCTCCTTGGTTCATCAATGTGAACAACAAGGTTGAGAAGATTCTCTCAACCGAGATGTCCCATTTTCACCAGTCTTCACACTTGCACATTTGATCTTCATTGATGATTGTGCTGGTGTGGTTCTCAAAACATCTTCATGTGAAATCTTCTTCTTCTCTTTTGATTTAGCAATTGCCAGTACTTCCTCTTCAGCTCTTTGTAGATCTTTGGCAAGTTGCAACTGATTTGGCCATATGACTAGTAAATCATTTGGAAGAGTGGCCTCAGTTTTGGAAGTTCCAAATGGTTCCTTAGATACTGTCAAGCTACCTTTCTTAGGCAACTTGTTTTCAATCAATCCCTTCTTCTTCTGGATTGATTGCCTTTTTGAGTTCAGTCTGCCTCTATTGAATTTCATGGCTTCTTTACAAATATCCATGGTATGACCAATCTTTCCACAGTAGAAGCATGTCTTCTTGGTGGTCCTACTGGATGACTCACCCTTCTTGGACTTAGACTCCAAGGTCTTCTCTTCATTTTTCATAATCTTCTTGGGAGCATCTTCCACTTTCTTCTTGCTTCCCAAGGAATCTTTTTGAGCCAGGTTCTGTGATCTTTTCTTCTTTTGAGCTCTGGATACAGTTGGAGATTGACATGTATCTAGTTGACCACTTTTGCACACATCCCAGATGTTATCAAGAAATCCAAATCTGTTAGCAGTAAACAGATGTCTCTGGACCTGTGGATGTTGCTTCTTTTCCTCTGGCTTGCTCCCCCTAGGCATGGGCTTCCTCTGTGCTTCGGCATTCAGTGGATTGTACCAACAATCCTTTGCACAGTGCCCGTACTTGCTACAACACCAACATTGACCCACAAATCTTGACCTCTTCAGTCCTTCTGATTGTAGGGTACTTTTCTTGACCTGTTGTGCTGTTTCAGGAGAGCTCTGCTTCTTTACTGTCTTCATCCATATTTGCTTGGAATTATTCTTCCATCCTGCACTTTTTGTGGAAACACAATTAGAAGCATCAGTACAAGATGGGATGGATGGTACCTTCTTTTTAGAAGTTGTTGCACTTTTATTAGAGGATGTCTTTCTCTTAGAATCATCCTGCTCAAGGTTCACTTGAGTAGCAACATTTCTTCTTTCAGCTGACTGGGAGGATTCAGCTTTGGGTGATTGCTGATTTTTCAATATCACCTCTAGTTCTAAACACTTCATGTTGAGGGAGTTCTTCTCATCCTCAACAGTTCTTAGCTTTCCTTCCCATTTCTCTTCCAGCTGTTTTATCTGGTCTTCATGCATCTGCTTCATTTCAAGCAATGAGTTGTGAAGCTCCTTCACCCTTTTGACTTTGTCTTCTAGTTGAGCATCCCTGACAACCATTGACACTTTGTGCCTCTTTTCCAGTGCATGGACAACATCTTTGATCATTATCATAAAGATGTCTTTCTCAGAAAGGCTTCTTTGCAATTCTTCAGCAGTGTCTTCATATCTTTCATTGCAAAGGGAAACTGTTTCATCTTTTGCATTTACCAGCTTTCTGAGAGTGTTGGTTATGCCAACCCTTTTAGCCAGCTGATCTTCCATTGCATTGGCTTCTTCTTCTAACTGTGATTTTTCTTCATGAAGATCATGGATGCCTGTAGCTATACACTTTGCCACTTCCATGGGAACTGTCTTCTGAAGATATTTGAGTGCACTCTGAAGATCATTCATTGTTTCAACTTCATCACAGCTAGGACAGGCTTTCTTCATCTTCTTGGCCTGTTTCTTCTTTCTATTTTTCTGAGTCTTGGCAGATATCTCCATTTGAGGCTGGTCACTAATTTCCTCAAATCTGCACTTCATAAAGACTCTCTTGGATCTTTTAGAGGTAACCTCGCTCTGATACCAATTGAAGTGCCCAGATCAGTGTGAATCACTGAGAGGGGGAGGGGGTGAATCAGTGATCCCTTAAAACTTTTTACTAATTGATTCTTAATCAATTAAACCTCTATGGCTGGTTAAAGCCTCGATCCACTCTTCTTGTATCTCTCAACCTTTCCCGAATAATGCAGTAATGAAAAGGCACAGGACACAAGGATTTACAAGGTTCGTCACCAAAGGCCTACATCCTTGCCATGCTTTCACAGCATGGATTCTCCATTATAACCTGTTAAAATTATAATGGTCGATACAGAGTCCCACTGTATCTCTCCTGAGTCCCACAGGAGGGTCTTTATACTGCGTCCCACAGTGTTACCAGAGTCCCACTGGCCTGCTCCAGAATCCCACTGAAGACTTCTTCTCCCTGAGTCCCACAGGGTCTTCTCCTGGCTCCTCGAGTCACACGAGTAGCTCTTCTTCACTTTAAGTTCTTCAAGTAACTTCAACAGCCTGGGATAAAGGCTGCTGGCCTTGCTCTTCTTCTGATCACTTGTGATGATCAGGGTCTTCTCAATCTACTGAAAACTCAGACAACCAATCTCTTTAACTTCAGTCTGGCTCAGTCACAGTTCACTTCAACATCATGCACTGAGTGCATGGCAACTCTTCAAGATCTTCAAGTCTTGGACTCCTCAGATGCACACCACTGATTTAGCACTGTTCACGTGTGCACGTGCATGCATGCATGCACTCCTCCTTTCCCCTTCTCTTGGTGCAGTAGACCCTTAGAGGGTGTAATTCTTTTCAGCACACACCAACTTCTCAAACTTCACACACTTTATGCACTTTTGATTACACACATAAATGTGTGTTATACTTTAGTGTGGATGTCCTCCTTTCAACTTCTTCTAAGTGTGTTCACTTTTAGTGTACACCTAGGTTCGGCCACTTCTTTAGTTTGCACACACAAATTCTTCACTTAGCATCCACTTGTAGTGACCTTCCTCTTCTTGTTGCACACACACACTTTAGTGTTCTTTTAGTTGTTCTTCAATAGTGTGCACACACAAGGCTACGGCCTCTTCCACTTGCACACACTTCCTCTCGGCCTTTTCCACTTCACACACAATGTGTGGTATTCCACTTCACTTGGCACACAACTTCACTAAGGCCACAGGTCTTCTTTGGTGCACACCCACTGTCCGTAGGTGGTTTTCTTTGTTTGCACAAGGCTACGGCCTTCCTCTTCTTTTTGCACACAAAGGCACAAAGGCCTCCTTCTCCTTTTGCACACCCCAAAGGCTACGGCCTCTTCTTATTCACCTTGCACACAAGGCACTAAGCCTTGGGTTCTCCCTCTTTGCACAAGATACTTCCCGTAGGGCCTTCTCGTCTTCTTGGTACACAAGCACAAGAGTCTCGGCCTCCACTTGTCTTCAACAGCCACACAAGACTTGAGTGCACAAGGTAAGAGCCGCGCAAGCACTTGGGTGCATAAAGGCCGCACAAGACCTCCTACCCGCGGGGCGCGCAAGTGCAACACCCGCATGATCTTCCTCCTGCCGCGCAAGGGTGTGGGCAGAGAGGGAGCAAGAGACTCGAGCGCGCAAATATGCGGCTCGGCTCCTTCCTGTCGCGCAAGAGAGGCGCACAGGGAACACTTCGGGCCTCGGGTGGCACCGGGACAACAGCCGCAAAAATAATTTGCGCGGGGCTTCTACTTCGCGAGGCAGAGGCTTCGCGGGACTCTCTTCAAAACTTCAGCGTATCAGCAAACTTCTCCAGAGCCTCGAGTCTTCTTTTTATAGGCGAGGAGATCCTTGGTTCATCCGCGTGAGAAAAACTTCAAACACCCGAGATCTTCGGATCTTCAAGATTTTTCCAAATCTTGATATTTATTCTCGGTTTGACGCGGGCTCATTTATTATTTTCTTCCTCCTCGTGCATGCGATTTATAACGCATGCACGGCCTTCTTTTCTTCCAATCCATGCAAATCATAAACACCCCATGGCCTCGGCACCTTCGGTTTGCCTCGGCCTTCATCGAAATTCTCCATAAGTTGCATGCATGTATATTTTTATACATGAATCTGTTCTGTGTAGCCAGACGAGCCGAATGGAGGTCTCGGTTTCGAAAATGGTGGCCGGGAACACGAAATAGGTCGTCGGGAAGGAGCTTGGTTCAGCGGGGCTCGCGGGTGGCTTCGGCTCGAGCTCGAGGTGGAAGACGAGCCACGGCCGTCGGATCAGGCTATGGAGATTCATCGGACGACTGGATCAAATCGCGGCGCGCGGCAGATGAATCGTGCGGCGCAGATCAATCGCGCGATGAGACGGACGGCTCAGATCTGTCCCGGGTGAAAAAATGCGCGTCCCACATCGAAACTTTCTGCGGATTTTCCGCGGTTTATAACCCTGCCGCTCCCTCATCCCGGCAATTGAACTCTCTCCCTCCACGGTGCCGCCCCGCACCGTGTTCACCCTGCGGGCGCGCTCTGCGCCCACTCTTGCTCTCTGCGGGCGCGCTCCTAGCGCCCACCATGAACTCTCCGGGCGCGCGGGCTTCACCACTACGTGCCCTCGGGGGCTTATACACGGCCCCCCTGCGCTCCTCCGGGCATGCCCCAGCGCCTCTGTGGTGTCTGCGGGTGCGCCCCTGCCGCCCTGAGCTCGCCCCATGGGTTCCCCCTTGGGCGTGGCGCCTTAGGCCCACATGAGCCTTGGGGTTGAACCCACAAGGTGCTCACGGGCAGGCCAATTTTTTGGCTAAGTCTTAAGACTTTGTAAAAACAAAGTCCTCCATGTAAAATATGCCAATTGCCACTTGCCCTTCAAGGCATTCTTTTCCTTCATCTTCTTCTTGAGAATTCAATCATTAATCTTCTTGATTAAAAACAACTCCTCAATTTATAATTCTTCTTCACCATCTCATTTTCAACTTAGGAGAGAATTCTCAAGGATCTTCATCAACCGAACTCCTGAATCAAATAACTTCTTCAATTCTCTTTGTTGATTTAATCAGAGATCAAATTGGAACTTATTCAAATTCACATGCACTAAGTGATAGTGCATGGACTTCTTTAGCACACTTCATCCACTTAGGTCTTGTGGATGGATCTTCTTCAACACCTCATGCATTGTCACTACAATGCGTGGTCTCCTATCATTGTTGTGACTTTGTATCATCAGGATACATGTTCTTAGAACTTAAAGACCAGTTCAACAATCGTCAGATATCCATGGAGAATGTTTCAACCATATTCTCCAATGCCACTTAGTGAATCTCCTATGTGACATGTCTCTAAGTTCCATGGCCATTCTCCTTCACCACCAACACCATCACAACCTTTTTCATTCACATCTTGACATTCCCTGACTTCCATTCATTCCAAGACAACTTCATGCCTCATTGACAACAAATGCAACACAATGCACTTCACATCTTATAGTTGCATATGGGTTGGTATATTGTATAGGAGATATAGTTAATCATAAAAAATTAGAGGTAGAGAATTATAGGGTCATTGTATAGGATATTATAGATAGATCAACTTGAGTACCATTACCTACAGATGAGCTGATGAAATTTGGACATAGTATCAGACATTTTTTAATTTATCCATCTAGACTTCTTCAACTCATTACCATAGAGGTATGTATGTTATATCTTCTATTTATTTTTTTATTAAATTTGTTTTATCATTTAAAAATAATAAATTTTTTGATTTATTTCTATAGGAATACATCAAAGCTGGAGAAATAATATATAGACAACAACAAAGAAAAATGGCTATGACATCAGATACAGATTCTTGTAGTCTTGACATATTGTCATGTTATTCAAATTGGTGGTGGATCATTATGAGTTTCCAATGGAAGCTCATGTTTGTGGATGTGAAATAACTGTGGGGATTATGAAAAATGATATCATAGAGCTAGTTAATGGAGATAAGTTGGGAATCAACATGGTGAAATTTTTTTCCATGTATTTCTTAACACCTTTTCCCTGCATTATATTTATTAAAAATTTATAATTAGGTCTATTTTTTATTAGTTATCTTTATGAAATTTTCTAGAAGAATGAGAGGACAGATGTATATGGATTCATGGACCGGCATTTGATTTCCCCTAAAGAATGTGCATTGGATGAGGAACAATGAATGATTTATATTGCTGAAAGACTTGAACAGAATATAGTCACACAATGTTGGATGATGACTTTTTGTGAGAGGTATGAAACACATCTATTTGAAAGATTTCATTATCTTTTAAAATAAAAATATAGTAAACATAAGTTTTCTTTTATCAATGATCAGTGGAAGTTAGGGGTTTCTTAGCAAAGAGAGAAAACACTTTATTGGATATTCTCTGTCCATGGTTATGTGCAGGAAATTTTGAATAAAATATTGGAAAACTAAGTTTCAATTTCTCAATAGTTTTACATATTATAAAGAGTTTTAAATTTATCCCATTCATATTATTTTCTAAGAGGGTATGGGTCTACTATTGAAAAAACACAATGAAAAGGAGTTCTAAGATCAAATATGTAAACGTAAAGGTAAATATCTATTTATAATATGTACTTTTTTATTTATTACATAAAAATAATATATTGAATTTACAATCATTGAAATAGAATTTTCATGAACAACAAGGCGTCATAGAAAGTGGATATTATATGTTAAGATTTATGTATGAAATAATAATATCTGGGATAGTTGTGAACCTTTAAATGGTAAAATTTCATTTTAAAATTTGCCATAATATTTCAATTTATTTTTTCATTATACAGGTTAACTACTATCCTTTTAATTTTTAGTTATTTTATGACCCTCAACCTTATAGTACTCATGACGTCAAACACATACAAGTGGAATGGTCAAATTATTTTACTCGTTTGATTGAATTTTTGTTGTTTGTAGTCTAAAATGTAATTTTAAATATTGTCATTGTAATTGTGTATTTGGTAGTCGTTTAGGTTGGATTTAGTTTTTTTATGTTGAAATTTAATGTTTTCAGTGTTATATATGTGAATGTTTAATCTTTATCTACTTTTTTCATTGGTATACTTATGATGGCTTTTCTAGTATAGATTCTAATCTTGGGGGAGGGGGTTCCCAGGGTGTGGGGGGTGTTCAGTGGGGTGGGGGTATCCTGGGTTGTGGGGGGGGGGGGGGGGGGCTGTTCGGTGGGGGGGGGGGGGGCTGTCCGGTGGGGTGGGGGGGTATCTTGGGTATCCATGAGAGTGGTTGTGGGGTAGGGGGGGGGGTAGGCTAGGGGGTGGGAGCATTTCCAAGAAGGTGGAAGGGCAGTCTAGGGGAGTGCGGGCTGTCCAGGTGGTGTACAGGGGTGTGGGGGTGTCTTGTGGGGTGAGGGGGGTTTCCAGGGGTGTGGGAGGGGTGTTTAGTGGGATGCAGGGGGGGGGGTCTAGGGTGTCTATGGGGATGGGGGCAGTCTAGGGGTGGGAGAGGAGGCACCACCATACCTCGGGGGGCTGAACGCCACTAAAAGGTACTCATCACTCCCACATGTGAAGCTTGAGATCTAAAAATATTTCACCAATGATTTCTTCCCCTGTAAACATCATTAATTATATCACTTTAATTCTAGTATAACCAGGGGAAACACCGTCAGGGGTGATGGTGTTTTCCACTATTTATATACTGGCATCAAAGTGATAGAATAAATGATTTTTATAGGGGATGAAAGCATTGGTGAAACATTTTGAGAGCAGAATCTTTGCATGTGGGAGTGATGAGTACCTTCCAGCAGCGTTCCCCCCCCCCCTCGAGGGATGGTGGAGCCTCCTCTCCCAACACTAGCTATCCAGGGGATGTCCAAGGGGTGGGGGTGTACAGGGGTGTGGTGGGGACTGTCCAGTGGGGTTGGAGGGTGTCCAAGAGGGTGGGACGGATGTCTAAGTGAGTGGGGGGATGTCCAGGGGTGTGGGGGTCTATCCAGGGGTGGGGGTGGGGGGGGGGTTCCAGGGGTGTGGTGGGGGTTGTCCAGTGGGGTAGGTGGTTCTGGTCTAGTTTTGGTCGGGTTTTGGTCTATTTTTGGTCTAGGGGTGTCCAGGGAGGTGGAGGTATCTAGGGGTGTTTTGGGGGCTATCTAGTGGGGTGGGAGGGAGTCCATGAGGGTGGGAGGGACGTCTAGGCGAGTGGGGGATGTCTAGGGGGTGTCTAGGGGTGTGGGGAGCTATCCAGGGGGTGGGGGATGTCTGGGGCTGTGGGGGTGTACAGGGGAGTGGTGGGGGTTATCCTGTGGGGTGGGGTGGGGGGTGTTCTTGTCTGTTTTTTGGTAACTTTATGGTCTATTTTAGGGGTGTGGGTTGGTTTTCCAGGGGTGTGGGAATGCTGTCCCAAGGTGGGGGGGGAGGCGTCCAAGAGGGTGGGGGTGGGGGTGGAGGGGGTTTTCCAGGGGTGTGGGGTGCTATCCAGGGGGTGGGGGGTAGTCCATGGATGTGGGGGGTGTCTAGGGGCTTTGTGGGGGGTGTCCAGTGGGGTGGGAATGGGGGGGGGGGGTCGATCTATTTTTTGTAACTTTTTGGTCTGTTTCAGGAGTGTGGGAGGGATGGTGGTTTGGGAGTGCTGTCTAGGGGTTGAGGGTATATTGGAGGTGGGGGTTTGTCTAGGGGTGTGTGGGGCTGTCAAGGGGGTCGTGGGGTTTTCCAGGGGTGTGGGGGGATGTCCAGGGGGTGGGGTCAGTCTAGGGGTGTGGGAGGGCTATCCGGGGGTGTGGGAGGGCTGTCTAGGGGGTGGGAGTATACAAGAGGGGGGGGGGGGGGGTTGTATAAGGATTGGGGGGGGGGGGGTCTTCCAGGAGGTGGGGGCAGTATAATAGGGTTGGGGAAGTCCAGGGCTGGGGGGGGATCTAGGAGTGGTGGGGTAGTCCAGGGGTGTGGGGTTTCCAGGGGTGTGGGGGGATGTCCAGGGGGTGGGTGTAGTCCAGGGGTGTGGGGGTGTCCAGGGGTGTGGTGGGGTCTGTCCAGTGGGGGGGGGGGGGTTCTGGTCTATTTTTGGTAACTTTTTGGTCTATTTTAGGGGTGTGGGAGGGCTCTCTAGGGTTGTGGGAGTGAGGTCCAGGGGTGGGGGTATACAAGAGGGTGGGGGTTTTCCAGGGGTGTGGGGGCTATCCAGGGGTGGTGGGTTTTTCCAAGGGTGTGGGGGGTTTTCCAGGGGGTGGGGCAGTCCAGGGGTGTGGGGGTGTCCATATGTGTGGTGGGGGATATCCAATGGGGGGGGGGGGTTCTGGTATGTTCTGGTCTGTTTTTGGTATCCTTTTTCGCTATTTTAGGCAATTTGGATTGTCATAGGAGTGGTTCGGTTTTATTTAAAAAAAATTACATTGGTTATTTCATAACCGACGTAAAAAATGCATTGTTATTAGATTTAACATTGGTTATTTGGAAACCAATGTAATATCTTCATGGGAAATGGTTTTTACGCCGGTTATTTCATAACTAATGTAATAAATTGGAATGGATAGTTTTTTATGTCGGTTATTTTATAACTGACATGGTAGATATGTTTTTACTTCAGTTATTATATAACCGACGTTGGAAACCTCTTGGCAGATAGGTTTGTCACGTCGGTTATAAAAATAATGGAGGTGATAAACACTTAATATGGGTGATTTATGAGTTCGGTTATAAAATAAACGATGTGAAATGGTATATACCTCATAGGATATTAAATAACCGATATAATAATCCACAACTCCGAAGCATTTTCCATGCCGGGTTATTATCAACCGACGTGAAAAATGCTTCGTATTTGTGTTTTTTACATCGGTTGTAAAATTACCGACATAAAAATATATGATTATAACATCTCCTGTAATAACATCGACCAAAATATGACATTAAAAATAAAAAATAACCCCCATAAAAATCATTTTCTACACTGGTGTCTTTATGTGAATCTAAATCCTTATGTTACCTATATTTCCAATGTGGATTGAGGGATATGAATATGAATATCATGTCACGATTTTTTTGGAATACATGATATCAGGTCATTCTGATGAGTGAAAAAATGATAATTGTGGAGGAGTTGATACAAAACAATTTTAATGAATAATTTATTGATAATAAATGACAAAATATCTTCACATTGTGTTAAAAATTCTTATTTCTAATTTTTTTGGGATTTTATCATTCATTTGATGATTTGATGAAAATTCTAGTTTTGATATTTTAAGTTCACAATATAATTTAGAAATTAAATATTTTAATTTAAATTATTTGACCATAAAATGTTTTACAAGTGTTCCTGACTTAATGGGATACAACTTTTATTCATGACATCTGAGCTAACTTATAAATTTGGTTTGAGTAAATGAGCCATGAAGTCAAAGTTGGGATTGACTTGCTAAATTAGAAATAACTTTAGTATTTGGGCCATAAAACTTCATCTAGTCTTGGATTGTCCCCAAATATGGAGAGTATATCTACTACAATAATTTTTATGACAAATATTTTTGAAATTATAACAGATTTATGTGTTTTGGTTGTCAATGAAGTGGTTAATTTTGGCATAAAATATTTGGATGAATTTCCCCATTCACACTTGAATGCCCTTGTAAACTAGCAACCCCTCCACTCTAAAAATATGTATTTTTTTTTTCATTTTATGGGTTTGGAACGTGAATTGAGATATTTTAGGTAGATTATAAGTGGTTAAAATCCATTTAAATTATCAATTATGGGTTGGAAACTACCAAGTAAAGATATCCTCCAAATTCACTTCTTTTCTTCTTCTTTGTTGTAATGTTTTTTAATTCAATGAAACTCATAGTTTCTCTTACATTTTTTTTGTTTTTATCAAGTTTATTATTATTTTATCCTTATCTATGTTCTGTAAATAATGAGTATAAATGATATTG
The DNA here is from genome assembly GCA_963277665.1 of Viscum album. Classification (NCBI taxonomy): domain Eukaryota; kingdom Viridiplantae; phylum Streptophyta; class Magnoliopsida; order Santalales; family Viscaceae; genus Viscum; species Viscum album. Next base: position 957,437,151 of record OY728162.1, on the reverse strand, counting down.
GGTTATACCATATCCAAACCATTGAGAATGTAATTCGTTTCTACGATGATGACACCTCCCATAGAAGAGTAGTTTTCATTGTAAATTATCAACCTGATATATTCTTCATTTCTTTATTTTTAATAAATATGATACATTAATTAACATAATATGATCCATAAATTTATATTTTAAATTAGAATAAACAATTAAATAAATCAAACAGTTTACAGAAAAACATGTGAGGTTGAGATTTGAGTAAATTGTGAGCGCACAAACATAACTGGTAAAACAAAACCACACGGGATAAATTTTTAGAGTTATAATATAATCCCTAAACTCAAATCATCATTATTTTTAGAATGTATTTATGCCCTAATTTATAACTGTCCACAATTTATCCATAGAACAACAATCAAAGCCGGGTGTTGTGATTTCATGTTTAGAAGAGGGCTATGGGTTTATCTCTTTTAATCACTATGGTAATGTTAATAATCATAGGGTTTAGGGATTAAAAAACTAAGGTGTCATAATTAATTGGATGTTAATTTAAATGATATTTAATAATAGGTAACTGAATAGGTATAGTTAGATCGATTATTCATTTTAATTTTTTATACAAAAAATCATCTTCTCGTTGTGTCTTATTAATCAAATTTCATTTCAAAAATAAAAATAAAAAAAATAAAATATTCTTCTCTAAAACTTATTATTCTTTTATAAATGAAAAAACTCCCAAATGTTTTATTAATGTGTTTATATTATAACATTTTATCTTCAAAATCCATTTAATATGTGGTTCTAATTACCGCCTTTTTGAAAGACGACATTGGTGAGCCACTTCATTGCACCTAAGTACCCAGAACCACACATCATTTGAAATTACTCATGATAGTGCCTTTCCATAATCCTACATATCATGATTATGATATGATTCAAAACCCACAAAGTTCATTTCATCTATGTAGTTTAACATCATGTGAAAAGTATATATCTGTGGGAACTTAGGCACCATGTATCAAGCTCGATCTTTTGGAGGGAATCCTATGTATCATGATTATGAATGGAAATAGAGTCATTGTAGTTCAACTATCTCTATGATCCACGGATATATGAGAATTTATGGTAAACCCATGTGATAGATTTTGACCCAAGGGTAAGCATGTCTGAGATGTTGAGGGACTTACATGAAGGTGGAGACCCATTAGAGCCCTATCATTAGAAAAATGTTTTATACATCCTTATTATAGAAGGAATCACATTTCTCATAGTTTAGTTGGTGGTATGCCTAAATATGTAAACTAGAAAAGATTATCATGTCCCATGATGAAATCATGATATTTATTTATTGTCTTCCTAACATATCTTAGTTTTTTGGTTGGTATGTTTGGATTATCTTCTTGATAAGTTTATGTTTGTCTGTACATGTCTATGTATGTTTAGACATGTCTTGGATTCAAAGAGTACATAACCAAAGAACATCATATGATACAGTTGAACTGTGCAGATGACATCACATGATCTAGATATCATGTCTGTAGTATGTCGCAAGACCTAGATGGTATTCTTCGAGGACATCACAAGGCCTCGATGAATTTTCTGATAGACAACACATGATTTGTGTGACCTTCCTAAAGGGTGTTACATGAAATATTTGTAATTCTTGGAGGCTGTCTCATGAGATTTCTGATTTGGATGGATACGATTACAAGCCCTAAGAGACTTGTCGAAAGGACTCCTCATGACTTGGTAGACATGCCCAAATGCAACCACCTGAATAGGGAAACATCTCTAGAGGACTATTTATATCTTGATTGGCATATATAGAGGGTGTATAAAGAATTGTTGACACATCAAAATTAAATCAAGTTATCTGGATGGCATGACCATAGGGAGTCACATGACTGGTTGACATATCGAGAGGACATCGTGTGATCTTTATGGCATATAAGAAGGGTGTTTCAAGACTTGGGTGACAATTTGTATATTACCACAAGATCTAGGATGGCATTGAGAAGTGTGTGAAGATAATCATATCAATATTATCATAACTCTTACTTTATTTGTAGTCTTTATTAATCATTATTTCATATGTGCCTCATGTGTTTTCAAGCATTATCATAGGTTTCACAAGATCCAATCGACATACAAAAATTCTTTCACTTGATTTGACTAGCCGATTTAAAGTCCATATCATGATCTATAAGGTCATGAAATGAATAACATATTCATGATGTGTGATCCCTATGGTTTTACCCAAATTTAACTCGGTGTAAATCCATTGAAATCATATGAATTTATACATAAACAAGTCCACTCATGCATTCCCATGTTGTAGTTTCCATCATAACTTTTTCTGTGCCTCTGTTGTTATTTTTTGTCGATGGGGAAAATCATTGGCCTCAATTCCCTACTTATATTCTTCATTTATTGTTCCATATACCACTTATATAATATGTAATTAGTGGATGGATTTTTTTCATCACATGTTTCACATGATTTTCTAGTGGGCCAGCCATGACCGTGCATAATAGCTGTGACCAAGAGAATATTTCTCCATTTCTATATCTATTTGAACCTAACCAATCAAATTTATATATACTAATCATGTTTACATGTCAAAGAGCCTTCATAAGGTTAGGTCGACATGTCTAGGAGTCTTCATGAGATTAAGACAGTCATGGAAATGATTTTGCATGATCTAAGGTGACTTATTTTAGTTCTTTCACAAGACAAAGGTAGGTTATCAAAGCGACCTCCCTAGGATCAAGATTCCAAGTCAAAGGGACCTTAAATGATTTGAGTTACACGAGACCTTTTGCGTAAATATCAGTTTATCTTCTCTTTGATAGAATCTTCCACATTTTCTTATATTATTTATTCTTCACTTTATAAGGTTAGGGAATCTCATGATGGTATTCGGGCATTTTCATGGATGGTTAGGCAGCATTCCTATAATGATTTGTGTAATCAATGATGTGTTTTGTGATGATGTGCATGCATTATCATAGACAAATTTATCCATTTCTCTGTGGAGATGAAGGAAAATCACATAAATGAATGAACATATCCTAGGTTATTCACGTAGTGAAAGTGTCATGCCAACGTGCTCTCACATGATAAGGTTGACATGTCCCAACAGGGCTTCATGAGGTCTTGCGAGTTACATGATCATGTCACATGAATATCAATGTGAAACTCCACCACATGAGGCTTTATCCATTATTTGCCTTTATTTTATAAGGGGATTTTGATAATTGTTTAGAATCACTTGTCTAACAAGTAGCATGATCAAAGAGATTCTATGGAAGACTTTTCATGATCATTAGTGCTTATAAGGATTCATTCACAAAAACTAGATGATTCATCAATGTGGCATAATAGGGGATTTTTGTAATCATTAACTGGTCACACACAGTTCATGATTCATTTTCATGACCCTCCTATGTTCATGATATTACATTTCCTTATTAAGGTTATTTGATCTCCGTGATTTGGATGCCCTCATTTAATTTGGTAGAGAAAATAAATCCCATGATTTTTTCATTTCATAAATTCTATATTTTTCAATTCTCATTTGGTGGTAATAAAAAATCACATATGTTATAAGTATAACCAATAGATACTAATCCAATCATATGGAGAGTTACTAGATTATTGTAAAGGATATCAATAAGTAATTGACAATAACTAATGATATTTGATTAGTCTTTAGAGGTGATCATGAGATATGTGTAAAGGGTTGCACATAGTCCAGTTTCCAATTTTATAGAGATAACTTGATGTCTTCAATTGCTTTGTTTTGTTTTGTTTAAGTGATGGAGCTATCAATCAGAAGAGTTTCAAACCAGACAACATGAGGGACTCTATATCAAATGTATAGTACATAGTTTCATCAGATTCCATAGAGGAATCTATTTCGATCATGAAATTTATATATGAACTAGAGGTGTTTCCTAGCATCTAGGGAGCAATGAATCATTAATGTGTCAATAATGGAGCTATTTTTTAGGAAAAGGAAGCCCAATCTCACCAATGGACCAAATACATCATTCAAAAAAACCAATTTATAGAATATATCATTAGTACTGGAAATGTAATGATTTTCTTGGTTGATATAGATGATAATTTTTCATATTAATTGACCATACTTTTAAAAAAATTGAGAATGAGTATTATATAGAGTCTCTTGTTATAAGATACTTAAGATATTTGTTTAACGATTTCATAATATACCATGTTGTTATATTAATGGAAATATATATTTATTATTATTTTATATATGACAATGGTCAAGATCAACATGATATTGTAGGGAATCATGAGCTTTTTTCCATTTTCAACCATTAAAAATGGAAATTCTGCTTAAGAACCTTAGGATCATGGATGCTAGTTTCCAAGGAATTCGGGCTGCCAGAGACTATCGATCGTGTGAGTTTGATTCCCATATAGGGTCATGGAGGATGGATGGGGGAAATTGATGGTAAATTATGGGTTTAAGGACATAAAGGACAATGGATTATGGAATAAGGCAATATGCAGCTATCTTATGATCCTCCGAAGGTGGGGTTGGTGATCCTGTTTGAATTACTATTGAGTTGAATGGAAGTTCCCCGTGGAGGATCCTAGATAGCTGGTGGCATCACGAGGTTTGTTCACGGGGCTATTTGTGGAGGAAGGTGTTATAATCTCAGTGTGTGGGGAAACATGAAGCTGATAGGGATGGTGAAAAGATCTTGGATTATCAATGGAGTGGTGGTTGAATTCATAGGATAACGGTGGATGTCGGTCTGCGTCAATGATCTTAATGAAGATGGGACATTAATAGGAGTTTTCATTAGGCCCACACCCAATTTTGGATCCCAGTAGTGGGATGTAATTTTGGGTGGACGAACATGGAGTGATGATGGTGATGTTGCGGAGAATAAGATCTTACTTATGAAGAAGATATCTAGTTGGTGACGAGCTGGAATGGCAGGCCGACAACGTCCTTAGGTTGTGGGGTTCTAGTCACCATCCACTTTTTGCTGGTTCAAGATATCTCACATGGGGACGTCGATATTCATATAGGCTACTGATGAATTCTGTGTGTGTGGGGTTTGTTTTCTGATAGTTGTGTCGTTATAAATGTAGGGCCAGGATGTGGCACATTTACCTTTGGTTGTGCCTTGGGCATTTTGGGTGTTCCTTCTTTGGGTTGGGCCTTATGTGTCAATTTTGTGTGGTCATAGGACTCTGTTATTCATGTGTAGAATTTTCATTTATCTAATTTTGTGGTACTTTTTTTAACAATTTTTTTATCTCTTTTTAGAATTTTAGTTCTCTATAATAATTTTAATGTCGATTCCACTCGTAGCTAAACATTACTGGTATATTAAAACCCCCCTCTCCCTAATTGATCATTACCACATTGTATAATGGATGATGATAATATGTTAATATTATTATTAATATAATATTTTACCTATTATGTGACACTGCCACATTATAATACCTGATATTCTTCAACAATAGGAAAACAATATAACCAAAAAATATAAAAAAATCACATTGTATTATCTCATCATTAAAATATAATAAATATAACATTATTCAAGAATACACTTTAATGAAAATTTCCTAAATTTTACAGTTGAATATTATTATATGGATATCATTTTTAGATTTAGCATGTTAGAATTATGTTTGTGTGAATTTTTAATTTTTTTCTTAAATGGTTGATTTTTAGTTGAATGGTGAAAATTTCGTTTTAATAAATATTGTTATTTAAATGAAATAATTATGATATAAGAATGAATAAATAATATGTGAATCCCTTTTATCAATTAAAAATTAATTTAAGGTGTAAATTAAATCATTTAAAATAAATATTTTGATTTTGGAAATCTATATATGACTTTTGGGAACCTAAGAAATATTTTATTTTTAAAAACAACTAGTCTGGATCTTTTCCATTAATTAAGTACTAACTAGATTCCATTTGTGTTTTTCTTTATATTAACGTAGAAAAAATCTTATTTATTTTATAAAAAACCAATAAATATTATAGTAATCAATAATATATATTTTTTTTGTAAATTCATTTTTATAAATAAATGGATTTTAGAAAAAATTGTTTTTGTTTCGTTAAGTGTACTCTTATTAGAATTAATTTCTATCAATTATAGAAATAAAATTTAATATATAGGTTTTAATCTTTTAAATAATTATATTCAAATGTTTTAATATGTTTACTTTTATTTTTATTCATGGAAATGTGTCATCTTGGAAAAATCAAAGCTTCCTGATAAAGGTTAAAAAGGTTAATGTGGGGGGTTAAACTAAGGGATAAGAATTAAAATAATATAACAAATTTTACCTAATTGATTAGTTGAATGTATTTTCTATCTACATTATCTAATATTTTAAATTTGGATTATTTGGTGCAACTTTAATATAAAATTACATTTATTTTATTTTAATATTAAGAGTATTTATAAAAGTTTCATCCCTCTCACTTATAAAAGGAGATCGTTGCCATGTCATTTATCCCCAAAACTTCAAAATCTAAGCTGTAACAAGCCATATACAAATCCATCCCCATATCTATTTCTCATGTACTAAATGTTTTGGTGTTATAAAAGACTAATAAATGAATTCTTATACAGATATTTAAAATGAATATATCCATGAAGAGTTGGTTAGAGCATGTTTGAGAAAGTAGAACTCCCATGTAAGAGTTTATTTTATAATCCCATTATTATTCAGGATTTTTTATGTTTATATTTCCATTTAGAAAATTACATACTCATTATCTCATAAACCTATTATATTTTCTTATCCTTTTATTATATATGGGGTTTCCATGTCAATTTTTCATTTTTTCTCTTTTGGGCACTCTAATCATCCGAAAGAATGTTTATATGAAAATCAGACCTTATTTATTCATTTTTATTGGGAATCATTATTTTTAGTATATATATAATTTATTATATTTCAATAATATTCTTCTCTAATCATCAATGACTATCAAAGAACATTTTATACAAATTTTGACTTTCTTTACGAATGTTTAGAATGTAATTTGTATATTGTTTTCCATATGAATCATTTTTTATTACATTTCATCAAATGTGAAAATAATGTTTTTTATGATTTCCCGCATGGATACATGTTTCTGCAGTCACGAACATTATTCAATACTAATATTACATTTCATGTTTCTGGGGTTTTTCATATATAATTCTATTCCCATTATTTCTGGGAATTTTTCATTGTTATTGTTTAAAAAAAGGATATTTGTTCTTATTTCAAAGAATTTTTCCATTTTCAATGTGAAGGTGTTTTTCATCAATATCAACATCCTTGAAAGATTATTATATTTTAATGAGGATATATGGTAATGGTACTATCCACCATATTTCCCAAAACATATTATGATAAAGTTATTCACTTAATTGACTAGGAAATATGGACATTCTAAATACATGATTCAATGTGAATACTTTTTGATTACTAAGGAATATTGATTATGTATTATATTATTTAGTCAACATATAAATAATTCATTAAACATGTTTAGCGATAGGTGGGTCTTATAATAATATTTCCACTCAACTTATCTGTATGTCTCATTATCCAAAATAGTTTATAAAGTTGGTGTGTATCAACCCATATTATAATTTCCATGTAGTGACCTTGACGGTATGTTTATGATGATTTAGTAATATGTGGGACATAATACTTTGTATCTCTATTATGTATCTGGAAGGTCTTGTGGGAAACAATTGTTGTCATAAATTACATATTAGTTGGGTAATTGGGGTATTTTGTCCCATTTAATGAAAATTTTATGGTTGATGCACCAATGAAATTATTAAGATGTATGGAATTATGCATTCCATAATTAATAAATAAGTTATTTTTACCATGTGATTTCTCTATTTTTTCTACGTGGATATATTATATGGTTATGTTGTTGACTATATGACATATTTATTGATTTTTCATTCTCCCATATTTTTATCCATTATATATTCATGATAGCTTCTAATGTACGCATCCCATCACTAGGAATTTGAGTGCTCTCTTTTTTTGTTAACCTTTCTATAGAGTACCAAGAAGGGATATATAAAAGAATTTATGGATTTATAATATGTAATAACAAAAAATTTCATGATTTTTTATTGATTTTTTATATGTTTATAATGTAATTTAGAAATATTTTATGTATGTACTCTCAAAAGCCTATTATAATATTTGATATAGTGTGATAAGATCTCTTATATCTTATACCAATTTAATGTAGTAACCATTATATTGGGGTTACTGGAGTAATGGTTGTTATATTTGGTGTTATATAAATTTTAGTTGGAACCTTGAGAACAATATTTTAGAATAACATTGGTAGCATGAGAATTATTGTAAAACCTTACAATGATCATGAAAATTTACCTGTATAAGAAGTAAAAATGGATCAAAATTTATAATGTTATGAGCTAATTAACCATATTACACTATTTAGATATTTTTTTCTAATGTATGTAATGAAAAATGTAACAAAATTCAGAATTAATATAGCGACTTCATGCTTGATAATCTCAACAAGTATGATTTTGGATCTATGATTATTATGGCCATATTAGGGTAGTTAAACTGGGTTATGACCAATAACCTTTACTACATAGAATAACATTTTTATTTAAATCTTTTTTTAATGAATTGGGACAACATTATATAATATAAAACCCTATACATTAATGAACCTTCAAGTCCATTTGTAGATGATAAATGGATCAAGTCCCGTAAAAATATATTTTTATCTTTATAGAGTAATTAGATGGACAAGGTTACTCTAGAATTCTATTATTTGAAGGGAGATAATAATAAAATAGGATCATTATTCAAAAATACAAAGGGGGAGTACGAGATAAAAAACATGTGAAAAAATAATTTTAAGGTGATATTCCTTGAGAAATAATTTCCTCAATATCAAAGTGCTAATATTAATGTAAATTTCCTTATTTAATGTTAATGTAAGAGGAATGTGTTGCTGAGTATGATTATAACTTTACATGATTACCTAGATATGATATGAACTATGTGAATAATCCATAAAAAAGATTTAATATTTTTTAAAGACATTAAGATGATCCAATGAAGGGTACTAGTATCTCAAATGTTTTCATCATATAGTGAATAGTTATCATGTTCCACCAAGATAGAGAAATAATTATCCATGTTTTATATTTTGAAAAGAAATCAAGAGAATAAGATATTGGCTGAACACCGAGGAAAAAAGAAATTTGTCAATGAAGAATAAGGTAGATGTGGAACTTAAAAAATGTAATAATTATGAATGGAAACACCTTGATACTTTCTTTAATGGAATGAGAATATATTTCAAGTAGGGATATACAATCCAAAAATACCATAAATTAAAGGGAAATAAAGAAGAAAAAATATCCAGTGTTTAAAAAATTAGAATACAGTAAATAATTTTAATCAATGGCTCTATTTTCAAGGAAAGTTTTCTCAAATGTGGACATGGGATAAAGCCAAAGTTTATATAATTACTATATCTATGGTTTAAAATTCAAATGATGTTATAATAGCCACATTGTTTGTAAATTAAATGTTAACCAATTCATTATTTTATTCTCGATCTACATACTCTTTTATATATTTTATGTTTTTTAAGAACATTGAATAAACCCTTAACACTATAATAAAGTAGTTTTCGATCAAGAATATAATTGGAAATATTATTGAAATAGAGATATATTGAGCATGATTAATTAAGATGCACAAATATTCATCCGCTTCAAAATTGATTATTATAATTATGGAAAACATTGACATAATCCTTGTTTTTCATCGCGACTCAATGTATAATGAAATAATATATTACTGAAAGAAGGATATTACAGTTTATGAAGGTGGAATAGAATCCTTTTTTTAATGGGAAGATGTTATTATCAGAGTTTTATGAATATCCACTAGTAGTTACTCACCTTAATGAAATTTTGAGAGTAGATTAATAGAAAAAATACTCTATATATAGAAATTACATCTTAATAATGGAGGATTTGAATATTTTTATCCACCTATTGGAGTTGTTTAGTTTTAAAATGAACTCCTTCACAATAAAACACATATGTTAAAGACTCCCTAGAGAATGAACCTATCTGAATTGGTGGTTCTAAAGAAACAATTGTAGGAGTTGTGTGATAAGGGATTAATATACCCTACTGTTTCACTGGGGGGGGGGGGGGGGGGCTGTAACACCATCATTTTATAGTTGGGGTTATTTGGTATTAATATTTATTAATTAGGTTTATTTTTTCCATTAATAATTTTTTGTCATAAAATTTGAATTTTTTGAATATTTTTTAGTGTTTCAATGTTATTTTTTCTATTTATAATTTACCATGCAACAACCATGTGAATTAAAATGTCATTCTAAATTTGAGTTCTTCATGGTATTCACATGATTTCCCTAAACATGTAATGATTATTAGGATACCCTGAAACATTTTTTATGGTTTTAGGGTAGACCAGACATTTGGAACAAGGTTACTCCTCAATATGAATCCAAATTGTTTGTTATACTGAGTTTTTTTAAAATAACTTAATCTTCCTCCCCTTATTTTTACCCTTATGATCCATTTTTCCCATTCAATATATGTATCCCAATACATGACTCTATCTAGTTCCTATCTTCTAATATGGAATTTATCATGGATTTTAACAATGTTTCGACTACATTTCATAAGGTAATCCACTCCAATCACTTCACCTTCCTTCCTTTCATTATTTTATACCAAATTTTATATCTAGGATGAACCCCAGGTGTATCCTTTGTCAATTTAGAGTTCTCAGTGGATCTAATGATAGGTATCATGGTGTCTAGGGATTATAGGAATTTTATTTATTCTTGTTTTTCTATTCACCATCGAAAGAGATATATTCTAGTTTCTTTCATATCAGTTTCAACATCATAAAGGTTGGTGTTTTTTTTATTTAGATTATTTTCAAATTAATTTGATGTTTTATATTTATAAATCTATTTATATTTAACGTATAAAAATATGTGATATCAACGTAGTGTTTTCAAATGTTTTATTTTAAATTTAAGCTTATCATAAAGGCTGTCTCTTTTGAATGTCATGATTTAATTTTTAAATGAATTTATTTCTTAGGTCCTGAATATGTGAAAAAAGTATTACAATTTTAAAATGGATTTATGGGAATGCATTGGATTTTGACACTGTTATTCTCTTAGTTGGTGGAAACAATGTTTTAAAGAGGTAATTTGTTCTAAAATGTGTTGTTAACCTATAACTGGTTTGGAAAAATATTTTCCCTAACTATTTAAAATTATTCTATGAAATTAATGTTTTCTATGACCATTATAAAAGTTCCATTTGTGATATTTAAGATGATTTTGATGAAAGAGAAGTAATTTAAAATTAAATTTTCGTTAAAAAATAAATCCAAGTTTTAATGCAGAGGTTTAATATGTATATGTTTTTGTAGTTTTAATGGTTTTCAAGAAGATGTTTAAATTGACATTTTATGGAATAAAAAATGTATTGACATATTGATTCTAGTTTTGAAATGATCTATTTTTTAAATTTTTATGTTAAATCGTCAATTTCACTAAGGACCCCAATTTATTTTCCCTTGTTGCATTACCTGGTGATGGGATGTTTGTATTATGTCAATAAGGGATATTCTATATGTGAGTTATGGATGTGAGGGAGGTTTATTTATTAATTTTTTTTATTGATATTGGTTTTCTCATTCACTCACCTCCACATTGATTTTTCATGGGAACCCATGTATTAACGGGGAGATCTATATTAATTCTACATATGTTAATACAAACACTACTAGTGTCCTCTCTTGTATGAGATAGTGAAAGGTGGGGATTTCCATCATGACGATTTTGATTTAGTTTAGGAGACTGGATTATATTGGATGGACATATTATACGTTATATGATAGTCATACTTTGGTTTGGTAAATTTTATAAGCCTATCATGTTAGGACTTAGTGTAGATCCCATGAAGAACTAATTTCTTTATTGGAAATTTATATTAGGGATACCTATATTATACATGATTATATCCTCTTTTGGTAATATTATTTTTGACCCATTATTCTTGTATATTTCCATGTATTTTCACCAAACATGAAGAGACGTACATATGGTAGGCCTTAACCATTGTGTTTGAGTAGTTTCATTTTAAATTATTTTAATTGATATTAGGGAATACCATTTTAAATGAAAAATATTAATTTTTTTTCAATGTTATTTTACAATGTACGTTTTAGTTATAATTACATCGGCTATGAAATTATTTCAAAGTGACTATTTTTATTTGAATGTTATAAAAATTATATTTTATAATATGTTCTCAGACTTGAAATTGATTTTCATGTGGTGATATATGTAAATACAATTTTTTAATTATATTTTTGATATAGAATTAGTAAATTACCTTATGAAATAATTTCACAAAATTTTTAGGTAGTGATATATTGGGATGCATAGCTCACAACTATATATTTCATGTTCAAAGTTTTAGCCGGATCGAGACTTTGTCCTTTTGGACAATGATGGGTGAGTTGTGAGGCACTGAGTGATTAGAGGTTGTATAGAGTGGTTTATGGGATTGAAAAAATGTTATTGTTTGTTTTTGGTTATTATTTTATTGACTAGATTGACTTGAAGGAATTTTTTTTCTTGTTCTAGTATATTTCATTTACGTTATACAATTTTATTCCATATGGATATATGTTTATCATTGTGTGATAATTTTTTTATATTTATATCTTCTTCTTCATATTTGATGATTTATGGGTGGTCTATGTTAGATGATTCAAAATTAATTTAAAGTCTTTAGATCTTATTTTAGGGAAATATCATTTCCCAGTTGGTTTTGTTGATTCCTATGAACTATTTTTCAGCACATGGAGATAGGGAATTATCTGCATGTCGTGGGGAAAATCAGTTTATGTAAAGCCATAGATGGAAGCCTAGGATGGTGTGCTAAAAATGATATTAGATCCTAGTTCATTGAAAAGGGGCTTAGGTTTTTGTCAACCCCTTTTTTTATTTTAGGTGTTTCATTCTTGATAGGATATTATGGTCATCAAATCTTGAGAGGTAAGGGTGAGGAGAGTATAACAAGCTCTTACTCATCCCGATCCTCACGTTCCAATAGGTAGTCTGATTTTGAAGTGTGAATTAATTTCTTTTAGTTAATATATATGGATTATAATGAATAATTATGATATTTTAATCAACTTTTAGTATTCTACTCAGTTCAAGGGTATCTCTTGAGTTTAATGGTGAAAAAGGATAACATGATATGCTTGATTAGATCACATGGCCTGGACAACAATGTGGTTCCCATGTTTATAGGTCGGTCACCTTTACAGATCATATATCATAGTGGTCACATGATTTTCAAGCCCTTGTGGATAGGTCCTGCATAGCCCTATTTCTTTACCATTGATTTTTTCCTCCACTTGATTCCAAATTTATCTTAAGGTTATTTTCACTTACTGGATATGAAATGAAGGGATCCATGATGATGTTTGGTTATTATATTAATGTATTTTTTTAATTGAGTTTTGTTTTGGGTATGTTTGATTTTGATGATATTTTTAGTGAAAAGGGAGAATTCAATGAAATTAAAAATTCCAAGATTTTTTTAATGGGTTTTCTAAAAAATAACTTCACTTTTATATGGAGTGTTTAATATGTTGTTTGTTCTCACTTTTGTATTAGAAATTGTTTTGATAGGAAAGTGGTTTTTATAAGAATACTTTTAAATAATAATAATTAAATTATAAATTATTTAAAATAATAATTGAATTTTTAAGTGGTTTTAATGGGTTATAAAAGTGGATTGTTTATAAATTTTCCCCTAAGGTATTCCAAAAAATGATAATTGTTATAAATGAATATTTAAAAGTGGTTCAGAATTAAAATTGTTTTTAAAATTAATTAGGAAAGTGTTGTAAAAAGGGAGAGTTAATATTATGACCATTCATAGGATGTTTCAATTTTAAAAATGCGTTATTATAGTAATTTTCATAATTTGTTTTTCGGTGGTTTTTGTTCCACCACGCTTAGTTTATTTTCAATGATAGAATTTTTTTAATATGTTTTTCTTTGTGGAGTGTTGTTTCATAATTTCTTAGTTGTAATTGATGATTTTGATGTAAAATGATACTTTTATTTAATTGTTTTCTTATGTTTTGATTTAATGATTTATGTATTTGGATTTTCTTTTTATTGGTGATGGGATCATTTGATTTGAGATATGGGAAATTAATTGATGATGCTTATGTCTTCTGTCATATTTACTCTACCACCTATAATGATAAAAAGATAATGTAGAAGGATTTTCATTTAGGATGGTCCTCTATGTAAATCCTATCATCTCATTGAAAGAGATTCTTCAATTATTTAATCTACCTAGACTCCAAATAGAGTGGAAGAACTGGAACCGTATCCTCTATCATATCAAATTTGAGGCATTTTGGATTAGAATATTCCCTATTTATATAGTGATTATAGATTTTCCAAATATTTACATTGGATAGAATGTGTTAAGGTGGACATAAATTATTTGATAACACTTTATGATTCACAGTCTATGTACCAGATTGGTTTGAGTGTTAATTTAGGCGGAAACCTGGGGAATTTCATTATTAATGGTTCAATTAGGCTTGTGTATGACCTCACATTAATTCAATAAGATATCAAGGAGGTCAGTTAGGAAGAAGCGGACCAATATATAAAATTGGTGTTGTGTGATTCCTTAGTCTCATAATATTTTGAATAATGATAGAGTATTTGGTGTGGATCCAAAATGGGTGGGGGACATGGATTGGAACTGCAAGTCCCTCCACAATAGAAGAAGATACCAATCAAATTATTCTAGTATGTAGTTATACACTATCAAAGAATTATTATATAATTTCTTTGAGGAAATTCCTCAATATTAGATTTTTTATAGTTACATATATCTTATTCACATTTCATTACATGATTTTTAATATAATCATCCAATAAACACAACCAAATGATCAAGAGACATAGTCTCATTAGAAGACTATATTAATAATACATCCAAGAGTATCTATAAAAAACTATTTATTTTATTATCTATAATGAGATCATAAATCCATTTTAACCCCTAAAATTTATTGTGAAAGCTTACGGAATTGATAAACAACAATGGTGGGATATAAATCGTAATAAAAGAATAAACATGATAACAAAGCATAACACAAGTGTAAAAAGACATGACATGATATTATAAAAGAAAAGTCCCATGATTAATCACATAAAAACATAAAATACATATCATGGAATCATATGATAATGTAATCATAGAAAATAGGAAAATATATAAGTCAAGGATAACTTCTAAG
The DNA here is from genome assembly GCA_963277665.1 of Viscum album. Taxonomy (NCBI): domain Eukaryota; kingdom Viridiplantae; phylum Streptophyta; class Magnoliopsida; order Santalales; family Viscaceae; genus Viscum; species Viscum album. Next base: position 957,421,737 of record OY728162.1, on the reverse strand, counting down.
ACAATATAACATGGTAGAAAGAGTCCCATCATGGAGTAGTTTTACACCATAATCACATTACCATATCAGGATACATAAACATTAATCATTTAATTGAAGATATATCTAGGTGTAACCATCATAGCATGTGCATTCTTATGTTCATGAAAAATATAAAAAATGTAAGGAATAATCATATGAATAACCCATAGAAAGAAATGCATTTCATAATCTTGTATTGTATCATAATAAAAAAAGATTTCATAGAGTTTCTAAAGAGAAAAAAGAAAGTAGATACATTTGAATATCATTTATGGTTATTCAATAATAGGTAAACAAATATGGTCTTAATTTTAAATGAAATCATGATAAAGAGTAGATAATTGGTTATAGAAATGAACATTAAATACATTATTTTAAGGAATTTGTTAAAGAGTTTTGAAGAAATAATATGTATGAAATTTTAATTGAAAACTAGAGATAAACCATTAAATTTATACCAAAAATATTTATTTTTAATGAATTCATTAATTTTAATAAATAATTTAATTCATAATTATATAAAATGATTAAATGATTGAAATGTTAGCCATAATCGGGTTAGATTTTAATGATGGATTTTAAGAAATAAACATTAGGCATGTATTACCTCATAATATAAAGGGAGAATAAGATAGGAATATATACAGGATAAATATTTAAATAATTTAGAATCATTTCATAACAATAAAGAGAGATATATAGTATGTTAGAGAGAAAAATATCATCACCCAAATAAAATTGGGTAGTTTGGAGAGATTCCTTACCTTATATATAGAATCACTATAAAATTACACATAACATCCTTAATAATAATATTATAATAATTAATTAAATATTATATCAATATTTTATGTAATATAGTTATATTATTCTCATTTACAAACATTTTAATTGGATATAAAGTGTAATTTCATTGTATCGAGGTTGTTTTTTCATGGACTGTTTGGCCGGATCACTTGTACAAAATTATTGAAGTTATTATCAAATGAAAATACTGCTCCTGAAGTGAAATGAAATTTTATTAATTTTATTTATTAAATATATTTCTTCAAAAATATACATTTTTATGACTAAAGGATGAATCATTTAATAAAAACATTAAAGTTATATGTTAGTCAATTTTGGTGGTTTCTCTAACCATTATGATGTAGTTTCTTTTTATTTAATATTATATCTATATATTAATTTCAGAATATGAAATAAAATATAATATACATATTTTTTCCATTTTCAACCAAAATAATTGATTTTAAACATGTCATTATGGGTGAAATGAAAAATGAAAACAAAAAATCCATGGAGGCAGAAAACTGACATAATATAGACAATGATATCGTTTTTTGAATAAGAGGAGAAAATAAGAGGATGGTTAGTAGAAATTACATTACCACTATAAAATTCCAGTATATATATTATACTGAAGTTTTTATTCAATGTTTTATGAGGGAGGTTAGGAATGGTATAAATAGAAAAGCATTTAAAACATGTAGTTTGAGAATATTAATTCTTGAATGTTATCTTCTTGAAAAACTCATTAAGGATCTTGGAATTTCTGTTTTAGTAAGGATAATAGAACTAAGACATGGGGGAGTATGGGGAATAAAATTGGGAATAAATTTGACGTGCTCAAAGGGTTAGATGTTGTGGGGAGTTGGGGTGGTATTTATAAGGGGAGGAGTGAGGTGTTTTTAAAAATTATATTCATTTGATTAATATTTTCCCCAATACTACTAATAGTTGTGAATCATGTGACCATATATAGTTGGTAGTGCATGTGAGTTCTAAATGGTGATTTTTTAGTAGTCAATGATCAAAAATTCAAATATTTATCTTAAAATGTAATATACCATATTTTACCATATTTCGATATCTACTAAAAGTTAAACAATTTAAGAAAAACAAAAAAATTTTTACCTCGACCATTTTTTGATAAGTATATTCACGAAATGAAGTAAATTCTATGAAAATAGTTTTCCAAATATGAAAATTTTATTTTTTTAATAAAATCCTCATTTAATTGAAAACTAATAATTAAATATTATGATAAATTTTAAAATACGTTGAAAAATTTTGTATTGTTAAATAATATTAACTTATCATTATAATAAAAATAATATTAAATTTTATATCCATTTTATTATAATAAAGTTTATTTTAAATAATTATATTTATTATAAAAATCCAATTAAAATTTTTATATTCTACAAAAAATAAAAACTCATAATTTGTCATTTAAAAAAAAACCATTTACTTGTATCATGATATAAATATTTCATATTTTCATTTCATAAAATAAATAAATAATATTTTACACACTGATAAGTGAAGATAATATTCTATCATCGGGATTTCTATTCTAAATGGTTAGATAACTATTCCAATATTCAAATTTCTATTTGAATGGTTAGATTTTTAATAGACATATGAGTTCTACGCTTTCTCAATGTACCAAATATTTCATTACTTATTATTTAAATTTTATTTTATTTAAATGTTATTTATATTTATATTTTCAAGATAAATATTATATTACTAATATTCTACTTCATTTCTACAATGATTTTCATTAGTGTAGTTATTTTGGTTAGTCGATCATATCCAAATTTATATATTTTAGTTATATTGTGTTATATTTTTCAAATAATTGTAATATTTTAAATTATTATACACATATTTGTTCTATAATTTTTTTATTTATTATAATATAAATGTTTTTGGTTCAATGTATGATAAAATTATATAAAAAAATAGAAATTCCCTTGATAAAATTTCTTGGTCGTTATAGTTTAGGTGATCTTAAAAAGTTTTGTAAACTAGGTTTTAAGAAGAATCCAGGAATTTGATCTATTTAGAGAGGATGACCTCTTTTAAAAAAATTTTATGGATGATGAATAGGTCTAAATTTTGGGGTTCTATTAATTTATCTTTAGAAATCTAGTTAATTGTTCTTTTATGGAAACTTTTGATTATGGTTGTTTTTGTTTTTATGCCTAGTTGGTAGGGTGAAGCTCTTTTGTGTTTTCTAGGGTTTGGATGGCTATTATTGTAGATATTTTAGGTTCTTATGGTTGGGAATGAGTGAGGGCCTTAGCTAAACATTTGAGAAACTAGGTTGGGTGATTCACTAGTTGATAATATGCACTATTTGGTGTTTAGATTACTCCTTTTAGGATCTACTATGTGGTGGTGATATGTTTTTAGACCCTAGATTATCCTTTTATTTGGTGGACTGAGGATAGAGAACATGTCATTTTTAAAGTCTGGTTTTGGGGAGCTCTTCCTCCCTTATATTATAAATGTTTATATTTTGAGGATGATTGGATATTATATTTTTTCGGTTTCTCTTAGGAGGTGTCTCTCTATGGTTTCTTTGGTTCCACTGCATTAAAAAAAATCTAAATAGTGGGGAGACCATGATCGGAATTATTTTTTTCTGATTCCTAAACTTAAGGATAATTTTTGATTATTATTAATGACATCAGGAATTTTTTGATAATCAGTTTGATTTTTTTTTAGGAACAAATATTATATATATATATATATTAATCACGTTATTTTATTTTCTTTGGTTTGGTATTCTTAAAATATTTCATTTTAATTTCCTTTTATTTTTGACCTTGGACATTATAGGGGTATAAAGCGGAAAAGTGGAATTAATTTTAACACCCATATGTCATGATAGTGGTTATTCTGTAGTAATTTTTTTTTAATTTGGGTTATTTTATGTCCTTATTATTTTGGGGCTTTAAAGTTGATGTTTTTGAGAATTTTTAGGTTCTTCATAGTTAGTACACATAGTTAGGAGTAATCATTTGGAATCTAAGTGTATTGAACTATTATGTGATAATGGAATTGTACACAGTCTTTATATGATTTTCCTGATAATGTAAAGCTTCCAAGGACACCATATAGCTCAGTTTGAGGTGTCAGGGTATCTTGTATGGTCGGCGCATGATTATTCCTATACATGAAACCAAACAAGTCGTCATGAATAATGTTTTAATCTCTTTTAAATTATATAATATAAATCATTTTATTTTTAACTCTGGGACCTATATTTTCATTCCACTTAGTTTTATGGACCCTATGACTTCAACCATTGTGTTCTTATCCTCACACATAGTTCAACCAAATCTAGATGTTCTACAATATTCACATTCCCTCCCTTTCCACTTTTCCATTGATCATAATTTCTCATGTGAATAATATGTGTATTTTTGGATGATTTAGGGTTTTGGTATAATTAATTATAGGTCTCTTAGTGTATAAGTTCTATCTACACAATCTCAATCCATGTTTGTGTGATCATCATAAAATTAGGAATATTTTGGTGTGTTTCAAATCAGTGTCAACTTCTTCAAGAAATTAATTTCTAGGATTTAACTTTAATTTATGATTATTTTTATAATTAAGCATTATAAATCCATTTATATAGAAATTTTGAACATATATGTTATATGTGCGGTGTTTTCATAGGGTTTATATGAAATTTAAGATGGGCATAAGGGGCACCACTTGTGAATTTCATGATTTTATTTTTCAATTGATTTTTTTCAAGAGCTAAGAATATATTAAATTCCTATATGCATCTTGAAATTCATTCATGTGAATATATTATAGTTTTACCACATTTTAATTTTTAAAGGGTGAAAATAATTGGTTAAAGATGTATTTGGTTCTATGTAGAGGTGTTGACCATTAATCGATTTAGAAAAGGTGTTACCAAATATATTCCAATTTTTTGGATGAAATGTTTACCATGTTACATTAAAATATTATTTAATGGATATTTATGTTCATTTGGATGGAAAAGATAGAAGATAACCATGTTACGATTTTAAAGATAAAAATCAATGTTTTAATGTAGTGCATTGGTATGTAAATTGTGTGTGTGGTTTAAATGTATTTATAAAAGATTTTTATAATGAAAATTTATGGAATGAAAAATGGATTAGCATCCCATGTTGAATTTCATGTAAAGTTACTCTTGGAATAGTATATATTAAGTGGTTTATTTTATAAGGGATCCTCATTGATTTCTTATTATGGTTTTTAACAGAGATGGGTTTTCTGTATTATGTTAAAATTATTTTTTCTATGTGAAGGTGATTAAGGTGAGGGAGATTTCTTTCCTATACCTTATGTGTTCATATATAATTTCATATTCACTAGATTCAAATTGATTCAGACATGGGAACACTACTAATAAGTGTGAGATCTATGATTACGATACACTTAGAGAATGTATACTACTCATGTGAACACCAATGTAAGACTGTACTAGGTGGATAATGTAATTATTATGATTATAGTGGAGTTTTGGTGAGTGGATTATGTTGGGTGGTTATATCATATGATGGATAATAGTCCAACATTGGTATGTTAATGTATATCTACCTATTGCATTAAGACCTAGGGTAGTTCTCATGACACTTATTTCTTGATTGGTGGTCTATATAAGGGATTAATATCTTGTTATTGATTGTAATCTATTTTGGTTATATTGCTTAAGAATTTATATTCATTTATATTTCAATTACTTGTCTTCTGAATTGTAGTCATGACATTGTAGTTCGCTTGAACCATTATGTTTTGTTTGTTTCCATTTAAATCATTTTAAAGATATCCATGAAAACAATTTTGAATGGGTGGTTTGGTTAAAAATAAATAGGTCAAGAAACACTTTCAAAGTGATTGTTTTCATTTAAAAGAGATAAAAAGGAATATTTATAATAGGTTCTAAGAAATGATATTGGATTTCACATGGTATTATTTGAAAATAAAATTCTATAATTTTATTTTCAATTTTTTATTTATGAATTTCATTATGAATTAATTTTATACATTTGGGAGGTGGTGATATATTGGGTTATATATCTAATTCCTATATATTATAATTTCTAGGTTTCAGTTAGATTTGAGTATGGTTATTTGGGAATATGGTGGGTGAGTTAGTTGGCCGTGAGAAACTAGAGGTTATATAGAGTTGGATTTGTGCTTTGCACAAGTTCTTTTTTTCATTATCATTTTATCAACCATCTCACCCAGATTTATATTTATTATTTCATCTATTGTATTTCATTTATACAATCCAATTGTGTTCCATTTAGATGGATGATTATGTAAAAACATGCCATCATTTTTTATTCATCTTATTATGCTTATTTGATGTAGATTGGACAGTCTATTCCAGATGATCGACAATTTATTCACCATATTTAACTCTAATTTCAGTGTGAATTCATTCCCCATGTGGTTTCTTTCATACATAAGAACTTATTTCCAGCATAAGGGGATCTATAATTCCCTTTACGTTGAGTTTTGGATCGATTTAGTTGTCAACATAGGGGTACTACTTGGTTGGTTTGTTTTGTGGATCTTGATGTTTTTATTAAGAAGAAGGATTAGTTTACATGGTTGTGCATTAATTATATAGAGATTAATTCCATTACAGTAACAAATATGTAACATTTTACACACATTTATGAAATTTTTTTACCCACATTAGAGAGCAAAATTTTATTACAGTTTTTTATTCACTCTGGTTTTCATCAATTATGGGTGAAGAAGGTAGATATACTGGAGAAATTTTTTAAGTGTTATAGAAATTATAATTTTATAATAATTCACATTGGATTGACTAAGTCATTCAATTAGTGTGTGGATGTAATGAATAATTAATTGAAGGATTACCTTGATAATAACATTTTTTATTTATTGATGATATATTTGTATACACTAAAATATTTTAAGAGTACAAGAATCATTTTTGAATATTTTATAAGATTCTTATATGATAATGGTTATATATGAATCTAAATACGTGTGAATTTTGGATCTTGGAGGTTTCTTTTCTTGGGTATATTTTATCCAGGGATAGAATATATTTTGATACTTCAAAGGAAATAGTTATTAAATAATTTACCATTTTAATGAATATAAATGTGATACATAATTTCCTTTGATTAATAGGTTACTATCGATGAATGTTTATAAATATTTCCTGATTACATAACCCATTACCCAATTTGAAAAGAAAAGGGGTTTCTCTTGGTGGTTTGAATCGGATGAAATTTTTAAGGATTTAAAGAGGATATTGGTTAATGCAACAATATTGAATTTACCATTTATAGAAGAAGGATTTGTAATGGATCAGGATGTATTGATGAAAATATTGGGGTATGTGTATACAAAAAATGATATATTAGTTTCTTATTAATCATATAAATTCAACATCCATGAACATAAATTTCCCATTCATGATCTCGATTTGGAAACTACAATATTTTCAATAAAGATACAATGGCACTACCTCTATGGTTAAAGATGTGATATATAAATGGACCAAAATATTGAAGTATATATTATATTATAAATTGATTAATATAAGGAAATTATGATATCTAGAACTACCAGAGACCATAACTACTCGATATACTACATCCCTATGAAAGAAAAAGAAGGTTAATGATGCATTTAGTAAGAAGGACCATGGATTTCTGACCATAATGAGGATAAACAAGGATATTATATTCATGTATTTATTAATTTTGGATATGGTAACTATTAGTAAGAGAGAAGAAGAATTAATGTTCTATGAAAATGTAAAACTATCAATATTAGAGGAGATAAAGAAGCCATAATAGGTTGATCGGGGTTTAATGAAGAAGATTAAGGCAATGAATGATGAGAGATTATCAGACTTCATCTATGAAAATGGCATGTTGATGTTTGGAAAGACAATATGTGTTTTATCCAAACCTATGATCAAAATTGAATTATTATATTAATTACATAGATAAATATATTATAGTAGCACAAAGAAGTATTGGGATTAAATATTACATTTTTGGTTGGATGAAATGAAGTAGGGAATTTTTTTATTATGGTTTATTATGCGTAGTGGGATAGTTGGTAAAGGGTGAAATAGAAAATCCTAAGGGGGTCATGAAACATATCTGTATACCAATTTAGAAGTGTGAAAATATCACATTTTACATTTTCATTAAACTTTTAAAGAATCCTAATATGAATGATAGTCTATGGGTCATTATGGATTCCATGCCAAGTCCATACATTATATTGATATAAGATAGAATTTATCCCTTGATAACCTTATATAGATCAATATTAATTAAATTGTGAGAATTCATGGTGCACCTCATTCAATATTATCCAAGCATGATACATTGTTCACATTAAAATAATGGAAAAGACTTTTGAACGCTCTTGAAACTCAGGTACTTCTGAGCACCACATATCATCATCAAACTGATGAATAATCTTGAAAAACTATTCAAACATTTTATTACATTTTATGATCTTTCTCACTTTAAATTCATGGTTTATATGATTATTATCTAACATTTATATAATTTACATGTTTTAATATCTTTAATTCTGTAATTCAAATGGATCTATATGAAGAATTGTAAGAGAAGAGATACTTTACACCAACTTGTTGAGATGGAGATGGAAAGTGAAATATCATAAGCCCAAAAGTATTTGAGAATATAATGAAAAAAGATACAACTATTCCAAATCATATTAAGATATCTTAAATCCAAAAAATGAGTTATTCAAATAATCAGAGGAAGGGATTATAATTCTAATTGGTTGATAATTTTTTCATAAAACAATATATCGGGAAGTGAGTTATAAAGTTTGATAAAAAGGTGAAACTAAGACAAAGGTACAAAAAGACATTAATTTTTTTAAATAGAATTAGATATATGTCCTACCTTCTAGACATTCTACCCAACCTATCTAACATGGATGATATCTTCCAAGTTTTTTATTGAGAAATGACATGCAATACCTAAAAAAAGTATTCACCACTGATGAAATAGAGTTGGAACCTAAAATATATTCTAATAATGTGTATGTCTAATTTGTTTGCTCTATAAATCATGCATTTTTGAATAAAACAACTCAGCAGGTGGAATTTCTTTGGTGGAATGACATGATATCAGAAATAACATTGGAAAACGTTGAAGAAATGGTAAATAATTACTGCATTTTTATGAATGAACGTATATAAAAATTTTATAGGTTGAAATTATATATGGGTGTAGGAGATTGTAATAACTAATAATCTATAATAATATGTAAATAGTATTTCCCAAAAATATAAACTAATCATATTCCATTATCACAACATTATATTACAATTAAAATTGTTTTATTCTAGAATAATATTCAAATAAATATTCATAAATTTGAAATTCTGAATTTGATTATATGGATATAATATTTTAATTCAACATGTCTAAATTGTGTCTGAGTGAATTTATGTGATTATCTTGAAATAATTGACTATTAGGTGAATAAGAAAAATACCGTTTTTATAAATATTTTAATTGTTAGGAAAAAATTATTATATAATCATGAATTATAAAATATATAAAATTATTTTATCTACTAAAAATTAATTTAGGGAGTAAAATAACACATTTAAAATTATTATGTTTAATTTATAATTATATACTCTAGACTTTAGATCTTAATTTGTATTTTATTCGAATAAAAAAGTATTTTGGTATTTTTACTTTAATTAAGTATTAATAAGTTCGCATTTAGTTTTTCCTTGCTTTGAAATCCAAAAAACACTAATTTTATTTAATCCAAAATCAATAAATTTCATAAAAATTAATACTATACATTGTTTTTATAGAAATTGATTTCAATGCTTAAAAATAATTTGTTTCTAAAAAATTAATTTTTTCATTAACCCTATTTTTATTAAAAGTCATTTTTATCAATTATGAAAATTTAATCTTGTAAATATGTTTTAATATTTTGAATAAACATATTAAATTTTATTAATAAGGTCAATATTTTTTTTGTAATAAAAAATGAGTTTCCATGGTGAATTCTTTTCACTACAATAATGGTTAAATTGGTTAAAGAGGGCGTTGAACTAGGGGATTATAATTCAAAAATCTCAAAAAAAGATACTAATTTATAAATTGAGTGGAATATTTATTTCACTTGTACTATTATTTAAATTTAGATAATTTGGTTCTTCCTTCATGTAAAATGACATTTATTGTATTTTAATATTAATAATATTTACAAAAGTTTCATCCCTATCACTTCCTAAGTATCCCTTCACCACCATAATTCTATACAATCCGCAACTATCTTAGCTCAACCATGACATAGAAAAATACATCCAAAACTATATTTTTCACATTCCAGAGGTTAGTGTCTCTCCTAAATACCAATCAAAGATGTCTTAAGGAGAGACCCGAAGGAATATATCATAAAATATGTAGTTTTAGTATATTAAACTAAGAAGATGTCCAATGTAAGAGTTCATTTTATAATATCATCAATTTTCAAAAATCGTTTTGTTTAATTTTTTATTAGGGGAATTATATGACTTTTCAATCTAATACCCCATCTATTTTATTTACATATTGTTTTTTAATAGTTTTTATGTTTGATTTATATTTTCATTTTTTTGTTACTCAAAACGACTGAATGAATATTTATAAGAAAATACAATCACATTTCTTAATTTTTGTCAGAAATATTTCTCCTCCATATCGGTATACTTTATATATTTTCATGAAAATTATTATCTAAAATACTATGATTACTATAGTTAATTTTCAATTAAATTTTATTTTCATGGAAAATGTTTTAATGGAATATTTTTAGTTTTTTTCGAACAAATTCTATTTACTCTTTTGGATTAAATTTGAAAAGAACAATTTATAAAACATAACAACATGAAAAATTTGAAATTTATTTGTTATCCAGTTTTTTTCTAGGTTACCTTGTTTTTCAATGAAAATTATATTTCTATTTTTTAAATTTTAAATTGTTACATATTATCAATAATGAAGAATATTTATTCTTATTTCATTTAAATTCTCTAGTATCATTAAAATTATTTTTTTCAACCATGTATGTATTATTTTAGGTTTATTATACATTCCTAAGTATATTTTATAATGATACCACAAAATGCCTTTCATTAGATAGATTATGATCATGTTATTAATTTTAATGAGTATGATATATAATAATTTTATACACATGATTTAATATCGATATTTATTTGTTTCAAAAGAATATTGATTATGATATATATTTTTCATTCAACACATGAAGAATACATTATACATGTTTAGTGATGTATGGATCTCATAATTATATATCCCATAAAAACATCATTAGGTCACATGAGATAATTTTTTTTGGTATTTAGTGTATGTATTCCCATTTTTTATAACATCTTAGTTCCAGACTTTAAAATATGTTAATGATGATTTAGTAATGGGATGTGCCTGAAATTATATTGTCCCTTAATGCATTTGGTAGGACTTGTGGGACAACCACGTTTCCATGTGAAACTTATTATTTGGTAATTTGGTGTATAACTACCCATTTAATGAAACTTTTCTATCTAAGGCCTCGATGGAAGGATTAATATGTCTGACATTATATAATCCATCATTAAGAAATAAGTTATTATTTTTTATTTGATTACTATGTTATTATTATCCATGTATATATTTCATGCTCAAAATATTGATTAAGTGGAATATTTATTATTTATTCATTCTATCATATTGTTAATGATTTAGGTATTCATGATACCCACTGTTGTATGAAACCACTCACAGGGCATTTGTTCTCACCCTTTATTTTTTACTTTACCAAGAGTAATAATAAGGGACCTTTGAATGAATTCAAGCATGTACTAAAATGGATAAGAATGTTTTTGTGATATTTACAAGCATTTCTTTATTTTTTTAAATGTAGTGTGAAAAGAATTTATGTATCTAATCTCACAATACTATTAAAAAGTTCAATTATATATGATTCCATCTCTTATATCATGCATCAATACAAACTGTTATGCCCCAGCACTTGGTTACTGGAGTCAAGGTTATTACATGTGTCAATGTTGTGAATTATACTATATTGGGATTTTTTTTAAAAAAAATTAGGCTTGAAATTATGAATTTATAAGTATATTAAATTATCATACATTTGTCTCACTATTTGTGGAAACTATGAAGATTTCATATGTGTAGTTATACAGTTTTAAATTTGTGTTTCACATGTTTTGTGCATGATTTAGTGAACTGTGTGGACAAACCATATGGGGAGCCTAGGTTTTTCATAGTGTTTGTTTCATGGTTGGTGAATGGTTTGTTAATCCATGTAGATTGACTACGCATGATTCTAGTTTCACTTAAAAGGTAAATTTACCAATTCTCATTCTTTTAATTTAACTCTATCCACTATAATTTTATCCCCTATCATCAATATAAACCTAGGGCTCACATAATATAGTCTCCCCATAAAATATACAAGTTCTTCCTTAAATGGTAAATCCCAAAAGTTCTCTTCTTGTTCCTTTATTCTCTTTCTTTACCACATTTTCATTTTAGTGTAGACTCCTTTCCCAAACCCTTGGGGTTATTGTGTTAGGGTTTAGTGTGGTTTTATTTTAGGTGTTTTTATAATTTAAGGATGAAGTAGGTAATATATTTCATTGTTGAGAAATATTCATTGAAGGACACATGTTGCAACACAGTTTTTCAAGGAATTAGGTAAGTGGATTTTTGATATTTCATTAAATGAATCGTCTTTTAAATATTTGCGGAATATAATATTTAATTGTGTAAAATACATGTATTGGTGAGGTCGTTGATATTGTTTTTCAAATTTCAATTATTTTCTCCTATTTTTCAAAATGGATACTATAAAATTCCAGAATTATATAAATTCATAATAGACATGTTTTAAATGTACTTATTGAGAAATATTATTTTTCCCCATTTTGGTTCATGGAAGAAGAAGTGTATTTTTAATTCAATATATTATTAATCATTAAATTTAAATAAGTGGTTAGGAAAATTTAGTGGACTTAGAGGGATGATATTTGTGATTTCAAAGGTGTGGAGTCTCATTACATGACTTAAAATATTTTAAAAAAGTGTAATTGAAAATAACTAAAGAAAGCTTTATCACTTCAAGAATATTTTAGAAAATTCCCATATAAAATTTTTTAGACAGTTTTCATTAACTGAATGAAACCCTCAGTCTTTGAGCCTCTTGTATGTGACCTTTGTATCCTAAAAGTAGATAATTTCTCATTAATTTGTTTTTATGTATCGATGTGAAAATACAAATGGGATATTTAGTACAATGGTATAAGAGTTGAGTTTTACTTTATTTTTTTATTTTGTTTTAATAATATTTAATAATAAATTGGATTATTATATTCTCATAACCATAGTGTTTTATCCTGGGACACTATGTAACAAAATAGATGCCATGGATGTGTGTTATATTAGATATTTTTGTACTCACCATCTTGTACCCAAAGAGATCTGGTCCCTTCTATGGGTTTTACTTGTACATAGTGACACAAAGGGGTGTCAAATGGGATGTTATAGTTTCATTATGGGCTCCTGGCTAGAGTGATATATGGAATCCAGGTCCAATATTATCCATTTTAGACCCAAATGTGTTTTCTAGGATATTTTTCTTCTATAGAGGATGGTTTAGGGGATTCCATTATGTCATATTTATATCCCATTGTACTTTTTTTAGATTAAATGAAACCATTTTTTGGACTAAAAATATATTATTTCTATCCTTTTCATCAAATCATATGGTGATATCATAGATTTTATTTACCTCATTGGTTTTTTTAAAAAGTGTTTCTAAATGTAATTTGATAAGATTAAATTAAGAGAAAAATTAATGCAACGTATAAATATATTAATGAAATGATTTTTATATATAGAATTTAATGATTATTAAGGGTTTGTGTGTGCGCAATTTGTAATGGGTTTTTGAGAGATAAAGGAAATTTTTTTAACATAGTTTGCATTAAAAATTAAGGTTCTCCTTTATAATTTAATTAAAAGTTTAACATTTAAATGTTTTTGGTTATAAACTTGATTTCTACATGAAGGGTGGGTGTATTTTCATTTTCAAATCAAATCATTTTACATTATTTGTATACCCTTAGACATGGATGTGGAAAATTATATTTTTTTATAAAATTATATTCAAAATATCATTACAGAAATTTCCTTCACATTGAGTTGTGAAAATTCATAGTCGTTATCCTATTGGGCCTAGGTTCTCTCACACAGCACATAAACCACTAGGTTTACAGTGCCATCATGTTTCCATTTAAGTTCTTAGGTCGTGATCTCTTCTCTTTGGGTGTTTGATTCTTGGGATGGAAAACTATGTGGTGATGAAAAATGACAAGTGACCACGGGATACATGGAGATTGTTGATAGTTGATCATGTTCAATTTTATTATCCTTTTTATGATGCTTATATAGAAGCCTTGCTGGTTTGGAATTTCTATTTTTGTTTCTATTATCTCTATATCATGGATGATATTATTAAACACTGGTTATATATAATGTCATATTTGGTTATTTTTTTCTTTAGTAGCTTGTACTCTGTTTGTTTATTTCTACTTATGAAACATATTTATTCATGGTGCTTGGGTATATGATATATGGATGGGTCATATCAGTGTTCTATAAGAATTTTTGGATTTTTTAATTTGGTTTGAAATAGTGAAATCATTAACAATGGTACGTTTTCGATACCCTGGTTCATGTTGTGAACATATTAAAATTAGGAATGATCTTCGAGCCTTATAGAGAGCTAAATTGAGTGTCTGATTTAGGGGTATCCCAATATGGTTAATTAAAAAATTGAATCAGAACTAACGTTATTAAGAGATCTTAAGTTCTAGAAATGTGATCTTATTGGTTAAATTATATTATAGTATGGGGATAGGATCTTCTGAATATGAGAAGTGAGAGTGGTTACATTTTAGATGGCTCTTTTTTTCCATAAGCCTTATGTTTCCTAGGGTATTTGGGATTTAAATTAAGAATTTGGATTTCAACTAGTGTATTTTTACGAGTATTGATGATATTTGATCCTCATTGGAAGTTAATAAGTTTACTTGGGTGATTCGTAGTATTTTAGAGTGGAAGTGGAAGAATAACTAGGGTTACAAGATTATCTCAAAAAGTCTAGAAAACCAAGGGAGGACCATATAGTTTCCTCCAGATGGAATTTCTAAGGGATATTGTATGATTTGAACACATTCTTATAAACCTTTTTTCCTAAACCAGAACAACTATTGTTTCCCAATGAACTATTTTTTGACGTCACCCCAATCCAAAATTAGTTCGAATGATGTTATTGATAATTTGGGAATGAATTGATGGATTTTTATTGTCAACTTTCTGATATTGGAGTGGATTATATTTGATCACTATGTGGTATCATTATTTTTTCATATATTTTGGGAATATTTGTTTTATGCATTATGATGGTATTTTCCAAGTGTGTTTAATTAATGATTATCATTTAGAAAAGGGTACTAGTTTCTAAATATTGACTGAGTGGGTTGAATATAAAATGATTTTGGAAATCAAGGCCGATTTTTTTCCATATTTTAAGACCATGTGAATAATTCATTTTTAAAGGTGATGGATAATTTCAAAATGATTTTATGTGTTTTGATGATATTCTTTTATTGGTTATGTTTGTTTTGTGTAATGTGTTTAAAGATTTCCTAAAAGGATGGTGGTTAAGGGGGTATAGATTATATATTTGTTTTATGGATTTTACTATGTTGTTTTTTTTTAAAATTTCTTTTTGAGATTTTTGAACAGAAAATTGATATGAATTTGAATTGTTCTAAAATGTTTTTAAAATATTTTTAGGTTTAATTAATTTTCAAAATTGGGATATATGCATTTAAATCTTCATTACAGTGGAAAATTTGGTTTCATCCTTTCATTAATTTTTAAATTGGATTTTATATCATGTTTTATAAAGGAAATGGAATGTTTAAAAGATTAATTTTATTCAAGAGGATTTGTTTTGGGCAATTGGTTTTTGGTTTTTATTAAATACATGTGGGTTTTAGTGGGGGAAACTTTTATGATGAGATAAAATGTGTTCTTTAAAATAATTGAATTTTCATTTTGGTATGAACCTTCAGTTATAGTTATTGTTTATCTTGAGTTTTTAAGTACAAACTGGTAACACCCTGAGAGTTTATGTGATAAATTATTTTAACATATTTGATGATTTTGTTTTACACTACACCAAGATTAGCTTGTGCAATACACAACACCGTATTAGCTTGTTGTATACACAACACTATTCTTGGCTTGTGTTGCATAGAATATATTGTTCCTTTTAATCATTTCATTTCACACAACACTGAGTATAGATTTTTTTAAATGTATAAATAAATTAATTTTGGATAATGTTATATGAAACACCAAAGTAAGCTTTCACTACACGTAATAATGAATTGACTTGTGTTACATGCAAAAGCGACATTGCCATGTAGCTTGCGTTGTATGCAATATTGAGTTTCACTAAACAACGATATATTATTAAAATATTATATAACTAGATATTATGAATATTATTAACCACAATTTAAATTTTATATAACATTATCATTCATCTTACAGATTTTCTAGAACATGATATAGGAACAAAATCAATTTTTCCTATGAAAGAAGTGTTTTTCAAAAAATACAGTTTTACCACCATATAATGGAGCACCCATTTTAAATATAGTTATGAAAATTTTATATGATAAATTTGACAAAATAATGTTCTTATTTATATGGACAAAAAATTTTACTTTTTTAGATTTGTTTACATTTTTCTAATAAAAATAAACTTTTAGTGAATTGTGAAAAATACTACATTTTAACACAAAACATCATTTTTATATTATTTATTTATATAAATATATTATATTTTGATTTTTTAAAGAATAATTTGATTATATTTTTTTTCATTTAATACAATGTTGGTCATTCGATATAATTTTACCTTTAAATTGTATATAAATACATGTCAATCTTTTGATAGTTATTACTTCTTAAAAAACCATCTTTTTGGTTCTGACGATGGAAAATAATTTTAAATTAATTACTAAAAATTAGGTGGTTTAAATTTGGAAAATGTATTGCATATTTCGAATCATTATTTTTAAATTGTGTAAAAAGGTGCCTTTTATTTTCAGAAGTTATGAATAATAACCATTGTAATTATTTTATTTACCATGGTTAAAAGGGTAAATCTAGTAAATAACGAAAAAATAATATTATAATCATATTAAACTACACAAAAAAAATTAATAATCCTATTTAATTAGATATTTCCAACCATGGACAATGTTGGGTCGATTTTGGGACCCCATGTATTCACAAGTATTTGAAAATGACATTTTTTAAGCATTAATTTTAGTTATAGATAATTAAAACATAAATATATATCTTCTATTAATCGATTTTATTATAGGGTTATATAATAGATCTATATGTATATATATATTCATTATAAAAGACAAAATTATTTCCAAAATCATGGTATTTTACTTATAATTTTAATATATTAGATAAATATATTTATTTATATCACAATTATGATGTAGTGATTCCCTCATAAATGAAAGATTTAAATAAATGAATTTCTAAATATTAAAATAATTTCAATTTGAACATTTTTATGTCATCCCAGAATTTTCTTGGAGACATTGACATATTAGGGATGAGTTAATGGTTGTTTCTAAGGAATCAGATTTTTATTAATTTTTTAAAAAAATCAATTATTAATTGTTTCCAAAATGGACATAATTCATAACATAAAACAAAATATAGTTTATTAAATGATATTAAATTACTCAAAATATAATATTTAGTAAAACGGTTAATATAAGTCAAACTATTTCTTAAATATGTCTTTTTGGGTGTTTTTACATGATATTGTAATTACATTTACCCATAATGTGTAAATAACATGATATCAGAGTATGATTAAAAATAGTTAAAATAAGGGTTAAAACAAAACATTAAGGATAAAAAATATATTCCGAACATGTTTATAAATAATTTAATGATGGGTATTTGAACCAACATCATCTTATATAAAAATTAAATAAGTATTTTACTATTTTTAATCTAAAATTAATTTATAATAAATTTATATTTTCTGAGTTACCTAAAGATCTCATCTACTCTCTTATAAAATGGAACATCATACCTCTCCTATTCACTCTATTTTTATCCCAAAATCTTGGAAGAAACCTAAAAATTTCTATTCTAAAATATTCTAGTAACATTATAGAGGTTATTGTGATCTTAAAAGACCAACTCTAGTTCCCTAAGAAGAAATTTAAATGAGTCATGTCGAGGAAGGGTAATCTATTCTACCGATTCTTTCAAATTTCTTTCTTCTTATACTTTCTATTCACCAGTTGTTTCATGATAAAGTAATAAAATATGTATCAATCATATAATTTTATGTTATTATAAATATTATACAACCCTATTCCACCTTTTATCCATCCTATGGAAAATAAAATCACCACGCGTGGGTACGTACTACTTACCATCTCTAAGCAGTGTAGTAATCTGTTTTTCACCCCCACCATAGTTGGATGGGTATAATGGTGTAAATAATAGAAATATAGGATTATTATAACATGATAATAAATATTAGATATTATACACCATCCACTTCAATACCATTAAATAACTACGAGAATGATATCGTCGCTCATGCGAACGTACAACTTACTGTCTCCACGACACGATGATATTCATTCTCCATGTTAAGAATTAAAGAATGATTATAATGTATATATAATAAATAATCATGAAATATATTACATAATAACTCTACTGGATTTATGTATATATATACATGCCATATACTTCAATGAAATTCAACAAGGAAACGAATGCAACGTTATTGTGTGCGTACGACCAACTGTCTCTATGAATTGTATATTCCACTTCATTTATCTATCTATTATTTATATATATATTAATATACTGAATATATTTTATATAAAAAAATTTACATTTTTAAAGTATCTAAATCATGATATAAGTAATTTTATCTAGAATAACAATTCAAAAGACCTATGATAAATGAAAAGATTATTACCCAAAATGTTGCTTTAACATGGAATTGACCAATAAATGGGTAATATAAAGTTATAACTGAATCATATATGATATAATAAATATTATTATATTTATTTTACAAGTAAATAATATGTTTAAACCCACTATGAAGGAGTTTCATACACATATGGAAGAAATCAGACCTAAGGTAAGGGATAATTTTTCAATATCATTTTTATCTGAGATTTTTTATTCGTAAGTATTTACATGGTGTATATTTATAATCAATGTCCATGTTTTATCAAATTGTTTTAATAACATTTTTACCATTCTTATATATTTTTTAAATTCATTTTTAAATTTTTTTCTTTTACTACATGGTTGTGAAGGAATATTTCTTTCATCTACCACACGAGTAACTTTTTACTTTTCAAGAAAAAATAAGAGAAGAATATATATTTTTTAAATTATACAGAATGAATGGAATTGTACGCTTTCAAAATTCCATATTTCCATGAATCTTCCTCTACACAATTTCAAGTTTATTATCAATTAAATTCCATTCTTTTAAAATTGCATGATATTTTGGGAAAAGAAAACATTTTTGAAGAAGAAAGGATATTTTAGTCAGGAATTATGTTCATGTGTTTTATCAAAATTATTTTACATCTACGATGACATAGGGTCATATTTTTATCCCTATTATTTCGTTGATTTTAATTTTTAGGATGAAATTATTTTTATGAAGTCTATTTAACTTATATGGATTATGTTATGATGAAATAATGTTTTAGAATCCAATTTTATTTCTTGGGTTATGCTATAAAGAGTAATTTATGTTTTTGTGGAACATGTAAGAATGATTTCACTATGAGATGGGTGGGAGCTATATCTATGTCCATTGAATTGTGTAAAGATTTATATCCCATGAGATAGACATGAATGGAATGGAATGTTAATCTGGTTCAGTATTGTAGTGTTGGTACTGTAAGTAAATATTGTTCAGCGATACATGGCTGGAATGACAAGTAAAATCGGTTCAGTAATAGACTATGTCTACTATGATGGTCTTGGATTCAATGTCTTGGACACTATGGAAATCATATTATGTTCTTATTAGATTGACTTAATTACATATTTTATTCCAATGCAGTTCTATCATGTTCCTTTATGATCCATGCCTTACATACTACCAAGATTTATTTCATGACTCAATATTTGGATGTATAAACTTTATGATCATGTTTTTATATTACAATGTTTACGGTTTGTTTTATTTTCTCCATGTTTACCCTCACAGGTCATCTGAGCTCACCCTTTCTATGTTTTATTTTCTCCAGGATATAAAAAAAGGTTTTAGGTAGAAAAAAGGGGAAGATCATTATGAGAGATAATGAAGATCATTCACCATTATTAAAAGATTTTGTTCCTTCTGTTGAAAGACACTAAACTAATAGGATCTTTTGGAATCTGTTTGTATCATGTATTAAGTATTACTAAAAAAGTAATGTAATGTCCATGTATGTCAAGATTAGGTCTCTACAAAACTGGTTGAGTTCACTTTTATATTATTTGATATATACCTCGTATAAATATCTAAATCTATGTATATAATAGGCCTCTCGAGGTAAATGTTATCTTTGTTATATTATTACCCTTCAAATGATAGACTTTACCGAGAACCTGAGTAATTTCGTGGATCTAATGTCTTCTTTCCCCTTGGATTTCATGATTGATAATGGGGTTATTTATCTTCATTCTGAGAACATTTTCTAATTATGGTCACTCATTCCATCTCTAGAATCATATTAAGAAATATTATTGGAATTTTTGGTGTGATGAGGACTGGATGTCTATTTATATCTTGTTTTTATATATGATCGAACTTTGAGGTGATTTTAGGAGTATTTCCATGATTGGGATATTTAGATGTAGTTATTTATAGATCATATTGTTTGAGTTTTATGTTTATACAGTAGTGCTACATGTTTTGTTTTTCCAGATAGTTATGTGGATGTGATAATGGTTTCAATAATGATTTGTTTCCTGGTGGGTTGAACATCAGGGAAACCATTGATCTAAGCTTAGGTGAAATGGATGGGTGTCTTAGTAGTACAATTGAGAACTATCTATTGCTGAATTATGAATTAGATAGGTACACCATAAAAGGACACAGGGCATAAAGTCCTAAATTGAATTTTATTCTTTGTATTGAGGTCCAAGGATGTATCCCATGTATATTTTTCATTATTCATGATATACTATTGTGTTTATTTGGGTTTTGGTTGGACATTGTTGATAGAATTATTGATTTAGTATGTTCAATGCTCATTTTAATTTTATATGGTGGTACCTTTTATTGTTATGTGGAATGGGTTTTGTGAGTGGTAAATATAGTAAGTTGAAGGTGATCATCACATTTATAATATAGGTGTGTTTTTTCTCAGTATTGTATTTTTATATGTATTGTAAATCATTTTGATACCTATAACAAGTCATTATCTTCTCAAGAAATATCTTGAAGAGTGATGGATTTGATATTTTTTGAGGTTATTTTAATTTCTGAGTATTAATCTGGTAAGTTTGAGAGATAGTATGGAGAGTAGTTCTTCCTTTTATGGGTGAATTCTCTAGTTTTCCCCTCTCTCCCACATCTTGGGATCATGTGTTTATTATTTTTATTCCTTTATTGCATTGAGTTTAACAAAATAATTTTTATGGAAGAAAGGGGCATGGTGTGGTGAATTTTCAAACCTTAGTGTTACTTCTGTGTTATACATTATATTAATATGATGCTTTTTTATGTTTTAAGCCTTAAAATTTGATTTTTGAATTTTCTTTCCTCATGTGAATGGTCACCACATAGTTAATGGAGACAGTGTGGGTTGAACCTGAATAATTATACACTTTTAAAGTTAGTTTTGTATGGTTGGTGAAATTTTTAGTAAACATTATGGACAAACCACTTGGGGTTCCTAGGTTTGTTTCATTTCAAGACTCATAGTTAGTAGACAGTTTGGTAAACTGTGCATCCTAACCATATAATATTCATAGATTTATTAAAAGGATAATTTACCCTCTCTATATTCTAATTTAAATTCATTTTACCATTTTTTTTATATCCTCTACATTAGATAGTCCAAGAAAATAAAACATGGAGTCTTCCCCTCCTCTTCTCCTTATATTCATTCCCATATACTTCGATTCCATGTGGTTACTTAAATGTAAATCCCTCTTCATCTATTATTCTTTATTCTTTCCCTCCCCTACCCCTTTTTTATGGTGTGGACTCTTCATACAAACCCTTGATGATGTGTTTGCTGGTAGGGTGGTTCTTATTTAGGGATTTTGGTCGTTTAAGGTTGTAGTAGGGCTTCACTTCCTTGTTTCGTAAATTTCCTTCACACGAGATGCGTTGCAATATCCTTCCTCTTGGAATGAGGTGGGTGAATTTTTCAAATATCCTAAATGACATATCATTGAATATTTAGTGATTTATATTTTTAAATTTTTGAAAAATATTTATAGGGGGAAACTGAATCTTTTAAGTTATTTTCAATGGTTTTCACCTAGTTTTTTAGTGGTTTCTATAAAATTCAATTAATATAGATATATATGAGTGCCACATTTTAAATGAGTTTGTTGAAAAAATGTATTTTACCCCACTTGGGTCCATGTTAGAAGAAAATGTTTTTTATTTTAGTATAATTTTATTATTTAAATTTAAATAATTGGTTTAGAAAAATACTTGGGCACAAAGGGATGGGATTTCTCATTTCATGTGTTTAATTCCCCGTGCGTGCATGCATATTTAAATTTACAGGAAAAGATTTAATTTTTTATTTATTAACTATTTAATTTTGTGGATCATAGTTTTATTGAGGGTATTATAGTTTTATAACCCTCTACAAGGTGTTTTAGGATAAGGTTTTAGGGTCAGTTAGTAGTCTGTAGTAATGTAAAGGCTCTAGAAATAAGTCGGGTTACTAGGGCTGCAACCTCCAGTCAATAATTGGGTGAGAAGAGAGTGTAATATACCATTTCATGAAGCCAAAAGACACCTATTGGCCTCCCCCATCATTCTAGTTGGGGTTTTATGTGGAATAATTACACTTCTTCACCCTCAGGTCAATAGATGGGAGACCCCTCTTTTCTCATCATTTTTGGCATACACGGACCATGGAACTCCCCTCCTCACATCTCTTAGTTCCCCCTTTATGTGGGGAGGGTATTGGGTCTCATTCCTTATATATTCATTGAATTCTTTTCCCTATAATGATCTCAATTATTCTCCGAATCCACTCAATTATGTTTTTGGTCCTATATTTTATAGATTTGAAATAATATTACCCTATAAGAATGTTGAATCATCCAATGATGATGGGTATTTTGTGCGCCTTTTCATAAGGAAATCCCAAGGAAATTCATGCATGTGGTCAACCATTTATTCATTGGAGGTACATGGATGAGTGATTGTGACTATAGTTTTTGAAAAAATAAAATATCATGGATTGTTTTTTTTGTTTTACATGAACATGATTTGGTTTGAGTGAGTTCCAAGACATTGGTAGGGACCCTTGTTGAATCATTAATCCCATTTTTTGGTGTGGTGATAACATCCACTGAGTAGAGTTTCGTTTATTCCTATGTGGGATCAATTGGTTAATTAATTTTGTGTTGTTATTTAATTTTATTTCATTTATAAATTTTAATTTTTGATTTTTTTGGGTGTGAGATAGGATTAGGGATGGTTTAGGAAATGGATGTTGACCTTGGATGGTCTCAGACGAGGGATCAGGACTGAAGAGTTAAAATGGAAAGCATTATATATGTGGGTGGTGACACATCTAATTAACCCATATAACTATTTAATATTTATAGTGCATCGATTGTGCGGTATCACCAACTTTTGGGACGAGGAACTCATAATTAATTGATGCCTTGCATTATATATTTTCCCTTAGAAAATGACTATTTCAATATTTTATAGGCCATTACAAAGGAGTACCTAATTAGATGCTCTGAATATCACATGACTTTAATGATTTACCTAATGGATTAGTATAAATTCTGAGGATTCAAATGGGTGAGCATGGGTTTATTTTTCATTTTTTTGTTAAACAGGTAGGTCTTTTTAAATGGTTAAAAAGGAAATGTTGTTTTTGATTGATGATTTCGAAATATTTTTTCACAACCATTAATAACCTTGTAATGAGATTTAGCTTTAAATGGTGTTGTATGATGAAATGTGGAATTTATAAGTTGAGGATTTATTATTTTAAATAATTGGTAGAATGGTTAATGAAGGGGGAATACGTAACAAGAATAAAAGTGAATTGCTAAATGATAGTTCTTCTTAAAAAGAGTGATGATAAGAAACCTATAAGGCATTTTACATTACAACTTATAAATGACACCCTATATAACTAATCCCTATAAATGATGAAATTATTGAACAAGAAAAGGGAATGTACTAGTAACCTGTTGATGTAGTCTAAACTCATGTTGACTTTATGTCCAATTTGTAAATGGAAACTATGTTGATTGGGTTCCCAAAGAATTAAAATTTTAATTAAATGATTTAGTGGTGTAATTTTCAAGATTATTAATTATATTCTAGTTATTACTTATAGATAATCCATGGATTCATTAAATACATTGTTGGTGTTGACATTTTTCATCATTATTTAGATTCCAATAAGGGACCTAGATGAATTCTCATGTCTGATGAAACCCGGAAATTCATTATGGTCCAATGCTATGTAATGACTTGAGAAATCCATTGGATTATTTTTTGATTCATTATTGTAGAATATAGTCAGTCACCCCTTAGATTCTCTATTGGTTTTACAAATAGGGAATACCTTGTGGACAAACATTCATTACATCAGTATGTTAAAACTATAGTTTCCTCAATTTTCTAACTAATAACTAGTTAATATATGATGCATAGCATGATCAGAGACTCATTGTCTTTATCAGAAGATGGTATTAAACAGAAATTGGGTGTGTGCATAAGTCACATGGGTGGATGGTTTTTATACATCCCATTTTACATAAATTGTTATATTGGTAAACTCTATAACTATTTATTTATATTAGTAATGTATTTACTTGAATATTTAATGGTTATTTGAGGGTTTCCATTGATGGTGTCCTTTCGAGTTATACTCAAATCCTTCTCATGCCTCCATAAAACATAGGTACCTAAGAAGATCTCACCATTGTATTTTTGGTAAATGTCAGGGAAAAAACATGATGTTTCTAATTACCTAATTGATAGGATAAATCATTTGATTTTGGATGAGGATATGAATCAGTTTATTTGTGTGTCATAAATATACTTTTATCATTTAGTCTTTGAGATATTTTATTTTTCTTGATATTGATATATTCATCTCCAAAAATGTATTATGTACAACTCATCTATTATTGCATGGTTATTGTTTATTGGTCAACACTTTTCAAGATTCCATTCCATTTACTACCTTATCTAAATTTTGTATCTATTTTCTATAATTTTTAAAATTATTTTACTTTGATATGTGTATATAATCCCCCAACAGTACCATATTAGACCCCAACTAATTGTTGGAAGCCTCTAGTATACGAGGATACATGCTTGAGGTATTGTAGTGATAGTCGATCTGGGAACCAATCAATGGACCATGGTGGCTGGGCATTAAAAAGTAGTACCATAGTCTTTTTCCCTTTTTACTATTTGGGGATGATAAATAAGATAATATTAATGTTTCAATACATATTTTGGATCTTACTCATGGGACTATACATGCCATGTACTAGTAAAGTTCATGTTACCTAGATTGGATGGTTCATCATGTCATTTTTTTACAATTGACATGATTCCACCTAGAGTGATTCACTTGATAATGATGTTACTGATTTTTGGGATTTTTATCTTATCCTGTTAAGGAAATAGAGGTTGTGCTTATGCATTATATCATACTGGTAGGATTCACATGACATTCACGTGATTGATAGTGAATGGCAACTTGTTTACCTCGACTTTGACCTAGGATAGTTATTTAAAGTGTATACACCTATTTATACAATCTTTTCATGTATAATAATATGGATGCATCTTAATTAACAAATCCCTAAAAATGAATAAAATTCATGTGGAATAATTACAATTAGTTAATTATTATGAGGCACTAGTTAAATAAAATTTCAACTATAACATAATGAATACTTTTATATAAAACCTGTAATTTCTGTATTTTTTTACTCATACCTAGTTGTGAATACCTATGAATATATAAATGGTCAGAAGTGAATTATGTGATAATTTACAATATTTACTATATATAATTATATAATTCAAATTATAGTTAAACTTATAAAGAGTTTTCTTTTATAAATTTTACATGACAATTCATTTAATTGCACACCATTTTTGGGAGATTCATGAAAGTGTATAATGTAAAAGGGAAAAATTATAAAACATATGAGGATATTATTTATACCTAATAGGTGGATGATGTTGAAACTATGTATGGGTAGTTGGGTTTGTGAGAGATCCTCTAAAACTGTGAAAAATCCGTTATATTTTAATAGAAATCTTATTTTATAATGAGTGTTTAATTATTGATTATCCACTAAATGAGGCTAATATTCATTGTTAATATATATAATATTCATGTTCTTTATTATTCAAAAAACACAATTTAATGCATTTTATACTTTGAACATCATTTCACATTATGATTGTAATACCTTCTTAAAATGCACTATTATGTGGTACATTTTTGAACATCATTTGAAGTACCCAATGATTCATCTGATTAAACATATTTTGATTTGATATTTTTGTAAATTGATATACACTCCAATATTAACATGTTTCATTTAGGGATCAATGAATAATTCATCAAAGAAGATGGGGATATTTTGTGATGAAAGGAAGCAATTTGAGAGAAGGCAGATTGGACACCAGCCCACTGATGCGACTGTGGGGGCGAACATACATGCCCAATTAATCCCATACTTCGTGGGATGCTATAAGACATGTATAGGAAAAAATAACTCTTCAGGATACAATTCTAATTCGGACTCCATGGTGTCCATTTAGGCGACCCAAGGTAGAGATACAATTCTGGGCCAGATTCTGCGGCCCAGAAAAACAGCCCACTAATTTGATCATATCTCGGAATCCACAACTCCAAATGGGCCAAAATTTTACAGGAGGTTATAAGACATCAGGATCTCCATATTCCTCTATGATGTCCCACTTTGAGTCAGCCATCTAGAAGGTCATCCAAACGAATATGTTCGGTGGATGAAAGCTGGTTTCCACCTCGGGTCAAATGTGGAAAAGTCCAAATTTCACAAGCTTTCCCCCACCTATGGCCTACCAAAATTAATTGAGATGCTTTGTACTATTTGAGGCTCAACACAAGGGCTCAAAAATTCCTATTTAAGGCAGTGGTGTTTGAGTATTTAAGAATCTTTGAGCTTGTTTTTCATCTTAATGTTATGCTTCCAATTTCTCTCTGTAATGTTCGTCCTTCACAAGTAAGTTGTTTTAATTCATCCTTGTTTCTTAACACAAGTTCTTATTCTCTTATTATTATGTTCTTCTCCTTATCACTTTGATACTGTTGGTTCAAGGTGTGAACTTGTTCAAACCAAACCTTGTGAGATTATCACACAATGGTGGTGTGATTGTTATTTTATTCCGTTTTTTTACTTCTCCATTTCCTCCCTCATGATTCCACTTTCTGCTTCCATTGAAACCATGGGATCAATGGAGGGCTAACAAAATTATGGGTTGATCTAAGGGAGTATCAAGGGGCTGGATTGGTTGTTATTTATCATCTCATTAATGTATAATCACTTCTTTAATTGAGATATTTATTTGATGGTTTTTAAACTCCATCATCCTTGTTGAATTTAAGGTCACAAACTTCAAGTGATAATACAAACCTTTACCTTGAAGTGCTAAAAACTTTGATCCTTCAAGTGTATAGGTGATTAGTATTAAAGGGTGTAGGCATTAAACCAGTATGTGATGATGTTGTTTTATCTCCTTAAATGAACCCATCTCAAATATAAGAAATTGAAATTATTAAAAAAGAAATACATCCAATCCACCACGAGCGATAACCCAGGATCAACTCATTCTTTAATTTGAATTCACTTAAGTCTCTTAGAGTTCACTTAAACCCATCTAAAATTAATCCATGTTGGCCACTTCATATCCGAAAATAGTCCATAGAATGTACATGTCTATAGGTTTCTTCTTAGGTCTCTGTGGATTCTATAACCCAAGCTAAACTACAAGGACCGTCTTACCTTCTTCTCTTGGGTAGATTTGGTCGAGAATCAAATTTTGGGGCCATTTCCGGGGACCCAAGTAAGTCATATGAGCACCCATTTTATTCTCCCCCATTTCTTCTTTTCTTATCAAAATTCTCTTATCTTGTCCCTTTCTCGTTTTTTTTCTTTTGGCGCATGTCCGCCTACACCCTCGATCAGTCAAACCGTCTAGCTAGGGTGGATTGTCCTGGGGTTGGGGAGTCATGTACACCAAGAGAACTCATTCCATTAGATCCTAATATTCCTAATACTCTAGAGTCAAAAATTGAGCCAATTTCAATGGATGGTCTTCAAAGAAACCAACTCATAAACCCGGGTGGGAACCAAAATGGAAACCCAAATGAGGAAGTCCCAAACTTGGGGAATGCAATTGATCAAACCATGAATGACTATCTCACACCTTCCTGGACCAATGCCCCCTCATGCATTAGACACAATTCCCTAGGAGATTCCAACTACATATTTAAACCCCATGTCCTAAACCACCTTCCCACATTCCATGGAATGGAGTCCGAGATGCCATACCTGCACATTAAGGAGTTCAATGACATTGTAGAAACCATGTGTCCCCCACATCAATTAGAATCAGCTAAGATGAGGCTATTTCCTTTTTCTTTAAAGGATCGAGCTAAAAATTAGCTAAAAAATTTGAGATCATCATCCATCAACTCTTGGGACAAACTACAAAGAGAATTCTACAAAAAATACTTTCCCCACCATAAAACAATTTCACTTAAAAAGAGTATCAAAAATTTTTTTAAAAAAGAGGGAGAGTCATTCTATGAAACATGGGAGAGGTTCAAAGACACTCTAAACATGGTTCCACACCATGGTTTTTCTATTCCTGAACAAGTGATAATTTTCTATGAAGGGTTGGGTCCGGGGAACAAACAATTCATTGACATGATGTGTAATGGAACATTTAAAAACAAAGCCCCAAATGATGATTACGAGTATCTAGAAATCCTTTCGGAACAAAACTAGACATGGGGAACTTCACCTTATTCTGAAAAGCCACAAATAACTCCTGGAATTCATACACTTAGAGAAGATGAAATCCTTAGGGCTAAACTCGCAGCACTCTCTAGGAAGGTTGAAGAGATAGACCTTAGGAAAGTCCATGAAATCCAAACTGTTGACCCTGTTTGCACAATTTGTGGCAAACATGACCATAAGACAGAAAACTACCCAACCATTCCATCCATCAAGGATGTTCTCTTAGGAGGACCCCCAGTGGAAGTAAATGCTTTGAACTTTCAAATGACTCAATACCAAAACACCTTCAACCCAAGGTATAACGACCACCCAGGCTTCCGGTGGAAAGATAACCAACAACCTAGCCAACCACAGGGACAAAATCCTTACCCCCATCAAAACTACCAAACCCATAACCAGTTCCAAACCCAACCTATCCAATACCAATAGCCACTAGTCCATTTTCAAAAAACCATCCCACCTCCAAAATATCCCCCTGGGATAAACCAACCTACTCAAGCACCCACCCAAAATGTTCCACAAATCCTACTATAATAATTGTGCAAACAAATGGAGAGGATGAACTCAGAGGTATCTTCCCTAAAACAAGAACTTCAAACCATAAAAACTGGAAAGGCACCCATGCCTACTCAGCCAGTGCCATCCTCAACTTCAAGGGGAGAGTCATGTTGTGCTCAAACAACTCATGAACAACTAAAGGCTGTGACTATTTTCAGAAGTGGGAAATCAATTGAAAAACCTGAAAAACTAATTCAGAACCCACCTGAAGATTCAAACTTGGATGAAAATTCAAATGAACCACAAGATAAAACTGAGGAAACTGATAACAATATGAAAGAAACAACTCTTCAACAAACAACCCCAAAACCTGCACCATTTCCTCAATGCATGAGGGGGAAAACCAAGCATGAACTGAGTGAAACATTGAGGGAAATATTTTCAGAAGTCAAGTTGAACATACCCATTCTTGATGCAATACAAACCATACCTACCTACTAAAAGTACCTTAAGGACTTGTGCACTATTAAAAGAAAATTTTCACATAAAAACCAAGTCCTTTTGGCTACTAATGTGAGTACCACCATTCAAGGGACCATTCCTCCTATGTTGAAAGACCCAGGTTTCCCTTACATCAATGTTGAACTAGGAGAATGAAAAGTTGTCAAGGCCTTGTGTGACCTAGGTGCTATTGTAAATATCATACCATATGTTGTGTACTTCCAGTTAGTCCTAGAAGAGCTCCAACCCACATCTGTCACACTTTAGCTTGCTAATCGTAGCATTATGGTTCCAAAGGGGATTTTGAAGGATGTTCTGGTAATGGTTGAAAACTTCATCTACCCTGCTGACATCATTGTACTTGACAACCATCAAAAATTAGGAAATAAGGAACAAACTCCAATCATCCTTGGCCGTCCTTTTCTTGCAACAATCAACTCTGTTATCCGAGTCCGAAATGGGAACATGACCATCACCTTTGGGAACATGAGTCCAGAATTGAACATCTAAAATGCAAGCTCACAAATAGGGGATGACGAGGACATTCATGAATTAAACATGATAGGAAGCATTGATAATGAATCCATCGAACATCAAGGAATATTTGATGGTTGTTTAATTCAGGATGAGATTGATTTCCTTTGTTCATATGAACGATGTTTATCTCCTTGGATTGAATCATTTTCAAATTGCTCTTATGATGAATTCTTAGGTCCAACAATCAGTGAAAACTTTCATGAAACCAATTTCTTAGAGACCAATCAAACTTCCTTCCCTAAATCTGATCAATCCAATCTAGTAGCTGAAACTTCTACATGTGGGGAATCAATCCTATCTGAAACTCTAAATAAATAAATTGAACATGATCCAATGTCCCAATCTTCTGCTGAAATTACGAACCAACCTGATCTTGAATTGAAGTAACTTCCTACTACACTCAAGTATGCTTTCCTAGGGGACAATCAAACACATCCTATTGGAATTTCTTCTTATCTTAAATCCAATCATGAGAGGATTATTCTATATGTCCTTAGAAATCATAATAAATCCATTGGTTGGACCCTTTCTGATATTCCCTGGATTAGCCCACTTGTTGGGACTCATCGGATTGTTCTAGAATCTGTTTCAAAGCCATGTCTTCAACCTCAACGGTGACTCAATCCTAATATCATGGAGGTAGTAAGGAAGGAACTTCTGAAATTGTTAAAATCTGGTATCATATATCCCATAGATGAGAGTGAGTGGGTGAGCCCAATCCAAGTGGTTCCAAAAAAGGCCGGAATCACAGTGATAACCAATGAGGATGGAGAGATTCTTCCAACAAGGGTGAGTAGTGGATGGAGGGTCTGCATTGACTATAGGAAGCTATAATCATTCACCAAGAAGGACCATTTCCCCTTACCATTCATTTACCAAGTCATTGAGAGAGTGGAAGGTCATGCGTTCTACTATTTCATAGATGGGTACTCAGGGTATAATCAAATTGAGGTCTCCCTAGAGGATCAAGGGAAGACTACATTCACATGTCCATTTGGAACCTTTGCTTTCAAACGCATGCCCTTCGGGTTATGCAATGCCCCTGGAACCTTCCAGCAGTGCATGATGGGAATCTTCTCAGACATGGTAGGGGATTTTCTTGAGGTCTTCATGGATGAATTCTCTGTGTTTGAGGATACATTTGAGGGAAGTATGTAGAATGTGGAGAGAGTCTTGTCAAGATGTGAAGAAATAATCTGGTCCAAAACTGGGAAAAATTCCATTTGATGGTTAAATAGGGACTAGTTTTAGGCAATCTGGTCTCAGGCAGGGGGATTGATGTTGATAAAGCCAAGGTTGACAATATTCGTTACCTTCCATCACCCAAAACTATCATGGAAGTGAGGTCTTTCTTAGGACATGCTGGTTTCAATAGAAGATTCATCAAGGAATTTAGTTCAATATCTCGTCCCCTTTGTGCTCTCCTAGTAAAGGATGCTCCATTTTTTTGGACAGAAAGCTGTGAGGGTTCATTCTCAACCCTCAAATCCTCTGTCACCTCTCCTCCCATTATGAAATCTCCAAATTGGATCCTTCCTTTTGAAATTATTTGTGATTCCAGTGACTTTGCTGTTGGAGATGTGTTAGGAAAACGTTGTGATAAAACTCCTTATGTCATTGCTTATGCAAGAAAATCCTTAAATGATGCCCAAATCAACTACACCACCACGGAAAAGTAGTTACTTGCTATTGTGTTTTCCTTAGAGAAGTTTAGGTCCTACCTCTTAGGATCCCCCATCACTATGTTCACTGACCATTCTGCGCTAAAATACCACTACCAAAAACAAGATGCTAAGGCTAGACTGATTAGGTGGGTCCTTCTCTTACAAGAATTTGACCTCAAAATCACGGATAAAAAGGGTGTTGGAAATTTTGTAGTTGATCACCTCTCTAGGATGGAATTCAAAGGCAACTTGAATCACCTTTCTGTGTCTGATTCTTTTCTTGATGAACACCTATACTCTGTGAGTGATTGACGTTGGTATGCTGACATAACAAATTTCTTAGTGACAGGAGTCATTCAAAAATTCTTAGGGACTAAAGCTCAAAGGAAATTTCTTTCTGATGATAGAAACTATGTGTTTGATGATCCATACCTCTATAAGTTCTGCCCTGACCAAGTCATTAGGAGGTGTATTCCAGAATCTGAACAAGAGTCCATCCACAAATTTTGTCATAGAGAGGCATGTGGAGGTCACTTTTACTCTAAGAAAACATCTGCTAAGATTCTTCAATGTGGTCTTTTCTAGCCCACCCTCTCAAGGGACTCCTACACATTTTATCAAAGTTGTCCTAGGTGTCAACAAGTAGGGTCCATAACAAAAAGGAATCAAATGCCACTCACTCCGATCTTAGTGGTTGAAATATTTAACTATTGGGGAATTGACTTCATGGGTCCCTTCCAAAACACTTGGGGATACCTCTACATACTCTCAACTGTTGATTATGTCTCAAAATGGGTTGAGGCAATTCCCACTAAGTCCAATGATAATCGAGTTGCAATTCGATTTATGATAGAGAACATAATTTCAAGATTTGGAATTCCTAGGGCTATAATTAGTGATCGAGGAACTCATTTCTGCAACCGCCCATTCTCTTCACTCATGTCTAAGTATGGTATTTCTCATAAAGTTTCCACTGCATACCATCCTCAATCCAATGGTCATGCTGAGTTAGAGAATTGGGAGATTAAGCAAATTCATGAAAAAACTGTCAACCCCTCTAGGAAAGATTGGTCTGAGAAACTCTTAGATGCTCTTTGGGCCTATAGAACTGCATATAAAACCATTTTAGGAATGTCCCCATATAGGTTGGTTTATGGTAATGCATGCCATTTTCTAGTGGAGATTGAACATAAGGCCTTTTGGGCAATTAAAAAAATGGATTATGACCTCTCATTGGCCGGAACAAAAAGGAAATTAGATCTCAATGAACTGGAGGAACTAAGGATGGAGGCATATGAAAATTCAAGGATGAATAAAGATAGAGTTCAAGCCTACCAATCTAGGAATATCAAGGTCAAACATTTTGAACCAGGAAAACCTGTGCTCTTGTATAGTTCAAAACTTCATTTAAATCCGGGAAAGTTAAGGTCTAGATGGTCAGGACCTTTCATAGTGCATCATGTATTCCCCCATGGGGCAGTAGAGATTCAAGATCCCACATGTGGTTACATTTTAAAGTTCAATGGTCAAAGGTTAAAACCATTAATTGAATCATTCAATAAACTGGAAATAGAGGTTGAGTTAACTGAGCCAACATTTGAACAAGGAAAAAATTGATAGATTTAGGGTCCTTGCCGGGCTAACGACGTTAAACAAAGCGCTGTATGGGAGGTAACCCATGGTTTTCATGTTCCTATCATTTTTCTGTTTTAATAAACTTTATATTTTAAATAGGATTAATTAATCATTTTCATATTTAAACAAAAGACTATTGACCTGTTCTTCTATTATGAGTATGGATGGGTATGAAAGGGGAGCATCGTATTCATCTGTGTCATGCGGTGTGATCCCTGAGTAATACATTACCCAGAAAATTAAAATAAGACAATGTATCATTAGTTTGATTTAAAAAAATAGAAAAATAGGAAAAACCATAAAAATGATGATACATGGAATTAAATAAGTCGTTGTGTGGATTGTTTTGTCTGGTTTGTTCTTCTTTTTGTTTAGGTACTGTTTTGGGTGATAAATGTTCAATCAAGGAGGTGCCTACATCCCCCAAGAGATCAAAGGACTAATTTGTAGCAGCAAGAACTTCAACTTCAACCACTAGGTGATTTCATTCCATGATCCCCAGTTTCAATTTCCTTTTTGAACTTCCATTATCTACCTCTACTCCTTCTAAATTTTCATTTCTTCAAACACTAAGGACAATGTTGTTTTATGTTGGGGGGGAGATAAAATATAAAAAAATTCTTTTGTTTGTAGAAAAATGAATGATTTGAAAAAAAAGAAGTGTAAATGGAACGAAAAATTCCTTTAACTTTAAACATGGTAATACACATTGCATACTTTGAAACTGAATATCAAATAATTTAGCATACCCTGATTCTAATTTTAATCCTTGTATAATTTCATGAGCATAGATTTTGGAAACTGTGGCTTTCCAATGTGATATTTCATCATTTATATTTTCATCCAAATAAAAAAAATCACAATGCACATCCTTTGGATAGTGGGGTATTAGTTTAAGTTCATGGGGTCCCCTAAATAAATATCAAATGTTTGGTGATCATTTTAGTTTAATATGAGTATTAAAAAAATTAAATTAATTTTTTTGCGCGTAGTGCAATGAAACGACCTAATGCATGGATTTCGGCACTTGGGGATCGTGACTCCATAGTTTTCTGGACCAGAGTTAGTAATTTTATCTCTATTTTTGGTAATTTGAATTTGTTTTTGACTGAGTTAACTCAAGATGATGCCCGAGTATGTGGGATTCACATGGAGCCCTAAGGTCTTCGAGCCTTGGAGTCATCGGCAAAGTCTCGCTACAGGGGTTGACTCTTTTGAGTGCAACAGCAATTACCATGGAAAAATTGCAAAAACAAAAAAAAACAACAAAAAAAACAAAAAAAAAATGAATACTCATCTTAATATTGAAATGTGATTCCACCTAGCGCTTCCGTAATTTCCCCCTTTAATAAATATGAACCCCCATGTCTATTGTGATTCACAACACATCCTCATACTTAATTGATATTGGATGAAATATGGCAATGAATTTGAACAATGTAATGGGCTTGGGATTGCGATATGCTTATGAAACTATCTTGTATTAAAATATTTTGATGGGTTTCATGATTGTTAGGTATATGGTTTTTTGGTGATCATTGTGTATTAAAATGTTTTTGGAAAAGGGAATTAGAATTTCATATTGTTGAGGTATATTTTTCTTGGGACTAGCAAAACTCAAGTTGGGGGGTGTGATTAGCCACTAAATGAAGATAATATTCATTGTTAATATATATAATATTCATGTTCTTTATTATTCATAAACTCAATTTAATGCATTTCACACATTGAACATCATTTCACATTATGATTGTAATACAATCTTAAAATGCACTATTATGTGTTACATTATTGAACATCATTTGAAGTACCCAATGATTCATCTAATTATACATATTTTAATTGGATATTTTTGGAAATTGATCTAAAATCCAATATGAACATGTTTAATTCAGGGATCAATGGAGAATTCATGGAAGAATATGGGGATATTTTGTGATGAAAGGAAGCAATTCTAGAGAAGGCAGATTGGACACCAGCACACTGATGAGACAATGGGGCCGCACATATAGGCCTAATTAATCCCATATTTCGTGGGTTATAGAAGAAATGTATAGGAACAAATAACGCTTCAGGATACAATGCTAATTCTGCTTCCATGGTGTCCATTTAGGCGGCCTAAGTTAGAGATACAATTCTGGGCCAGATTCTGAGGCCCAGAAAAACAGCCTACTAATTTGATCATATCGCGGAATACACAACTCCAAATGGGTCCACATTTTACAGTAGGTTATAAGACAACCGTATATCCATTTTATTCTTCTATGTCCCACTCTGAGTCGGCCATCTAGAAGGACATCTAAACGCGTCTGTTCGGTGGATGAATGCTGGCTTCCACCTC
This sequence comes from Viscum album, assembly GCA_963277665.1. Lineage (NCBI taxonomy): Eukaryota > Viridiplantae > Streptophyta > Magnoliopsida > Santalales > Viscaceae > Viscum > Viscum album. The sequence continues at coordinate 957,385,252 of OY728162.1, read as the reverse complement.
GGGTAAAATGTGGAAAAGTCCAAATTCCATAAGCATTCCACCACCTATAGCCTACCAAAATTAATTGAGATGCTTTTTACTGTTGGAGGCTCGACCCAAGGGCTCAAAAAAGCCTATTTATGTCAGTGGTGTTGGAGTATTTAAGAATCTTTGAGCTTGTTTTCATCTTAATGTTATGCTGCCAATTTCTCTTTGTAATGTTCTTCCTTCACATGTAAGTTGTTTTAATTCATCCTTGATTCTTAACAAAAGTTATTATTATATTATTATTATGTTCTTATCCTTGTCACTTTGATACTTTTGGTTCAAGGTGTGAACTAGTTCATACCAAACCTTGTGAGATTATCACACAACGGTGGAGTGATTGTTATTTTATTCCGTTTTTTACTTCTCCATTTCCACCCTCATGAGTCTACTTTCCGCTTCAATTGAAACCATGAGATCAGTGGAGGGATAACCCACTTATGGGTTGATCCAAGGGAGTAGCAAGGTGATGGATTTGATGTTATTTATCACCTCATTAATGTATAATCACTTCTTTAATTGATATTTTTATTTGATTGTTTTTAGACTCCATCGTCCTTGTTGAATTTAAGGTCACACACTTCAAGTGCTAATATGAACCTTTACCTTGAAGTTCTCAAAACTTTGATCCTTCAAGTGTATAGGTGATTAGTATTAAAGGGTGTAGGAATTAAACCAGTAAGTGATGATGTTGTTTTATCACCTTAAATGAACCCATCTCAAATATAAGAAATTGAAATAATTAAAAAGGAAATACGTCCAATCCACCCCGAGCGATGACCTAGGATCAACTAATTCTTTTAATTTGAATTCTCTTAAGTCTCTTATAGTTCACTTAAACTCATCTCAAATCAATCCAAGTTGGCCACATCATAGCCGAAAACAGTCCATAGAAGGTACGTGTCTATAGGTTTCTTCTTAGGTCTCTGTGGATTCGATAACCCAATCTAAACTACATGGACCGTCTTACCTTCTTCTCTTGGGTAAATTTGAGCGAGACTCAATTATGAGCATACAAAAATAATTTTACATTTCACAATAACTATAGATATGATGCAAAAACACAACTAGAATAGTACAAGGATAATTTAATTATATAATGAAAATTGTATTTTTTTGGGAGACTATAAACAAATAACAATAAATATATAGTTTATTATAAATTTATAAGTTTTAGATAAGAGTTACTTTTGTGAAATAATCTTACAGAAACCTTTTTATAAGATGATACGAGTTTATAAAGTCCTAAGTAATATTTATAATGGACATTAAGTTTATTTTTTTATGTAATTGATAGATTTCAATAAATAAGGATATTTATTTAAAAGTATAAATTATCACATTTAGATAATTATTTTTATAAAATAAAAATATTTTTTTATTCATCACATCGAAATTACCTTAGGGTGAATTAATGGTAATTTTCTAAAAATGATGATTTTTGGGTTTAAAAGTGAAAATACCATTTCACGAAATATGATAAATCTCATGATACAATTAAGATATGATAGAGATTTAATTTTTTTAATAATTAGTCAAAATTAAAAATTATTTAAGTAAAAACATAGTATATAATGTGTTACATTTACAAACAAACACTTGTAATGTTTGAAAACCAATATCTTAACCTTTCTAAAAAACCCATTTTTATGAGTTATACATATATATCATCTGTATAATTTATTTTTATCAAATATATAAATAGAATCAACTAAAATGGTTTTAACAGTTGTAATAATATGGTCCAATTAGGTAATAAGTTTAGTTAAAATTCTAGACATAAAAAATTTGTCATGGTAAAAAAAGGTTCACTGTACTAAAAGTAAAATAATTTAGCAGGTTTAGATTAAATGGTAAATTATTAAAATACCAAAAAAATTACAATGTTAAATGTATTTTAAGTGTTATAGGACTAGAAACTTCCGTTTAAAAATTAATTTTTTACCAAATGTTTTGGAATTAATTCCACACAATAGTGTTAGCCTTAAATAGAAAATAATTATATTTAATCACTTTAAGACACACATCCTCGTGTATATATACCCCATTACCACCAACAATATCAACTCAAAACCCCTTAATAACTAATTTATGATCTGTTATCCTCCCAAGGTGTCCCTATAAGGTGGCCACAAGGTTCCATCCTCATGTTTAAAGAATAAAATCTTCAAGGTAAAGGCACTCTCCTCTAATCCTTTTCATGCAATGAACCCTTTTCTGTGTACATTATAAATGTTAATACAATTAATTATACTACACTTTTGATATTAACTATACCGAAAAATTATTAATTATCAAAGAGATACCATTTTCCCTACCATTATTCCCTTTTCATAAGCCAGAATGTATAATGTCAAGATGTAGAATTCATTTATTTTATTTCTATTTTATTCATGAGAAATTATGATATTGTGAATACACAAACCCCTTCTATTTCCCTGGGTAATCACTTAGATTTAAACGTGTATTATATATTATATAATTTAAATATATGAAACCTGTATTCCGTTCTCATTGGTTAAAATTAAAGTTATGCTCATGTATTTATGTACTTTATATAAAATTATTTTGATATCAAACCCATTATTCATTTTATACAGTTTATTGGTGAAATGATTTGTTATGTAAAATGTGGATCACATGAATTAATACATATGAATGGTCTCTCTTGATATACCTCCAATAAATTTGGTAAAGAACTAACCTCTAGATATGACATGTTTTATGATACCTTGGTGAATAACCTTGATAATTAGGATTTATGACACCCTGGTGACAACCTTAGGGATATTCTTGTGAATGTCTAATTTTTTTGTTGTATCCATATTTTCATGTTATGATTCATGTTCATTTTATTTTTATATTAATAATGTTTATATGGTATAGATTTATTGATATTACTCTTTGTAACTTGTTATGTACATCCTTTAATTCTTTTTTCCTTGTATTTAAGCTCACACCTCTCTTTGATGTATGTCCCTAGGATATAAGAAGAAATAAAAGAAATGTAGGAAAAACCTATAAAGATATATTTTTAGTGGACTATAGAAATATTTATATTTATGTTTCCTAAATATTATGTTCAAATTTAAAAGACATCAAAACCCAGAAGATCTTTTGGTAGGATGTGTGGGTCTGATGTCACCGATCTTAGGTAGTGGTGTCACTCCAGTGGTCAAGTGACAATAGTAAAAAAAATTGTTCCCACAACTAGTTAAATGATCCAAATTTGTTTAAGAGACACACTTATATATTTTCATGAATTCCAAACCTGGATAAATGGTCGAGATGGATCTATCTATCAGTACATAACATCGTACACTCTGCATGGGTCAATAATAGTTGTGAAGCCTTGAAATGTTTGGCTGTTTGAAATATATATATATATATATACATTTATGTTTTTTGGGTCGGCTCCTATGGTTTAAAAAGCATTGGTACCCTTAGGGACATGTAAGAAAATGTTCCTCCTAGGTCTACGAATAATGTATCATTCCCCATCAACCGTTAAAAAGGGACTATCCATAAATAAATTTATAATTTTGTAAAAAAGGTGGGTCACCATAGTGGGTATCAAAGAACGATTTGGTTATTTTTTGAAATTAGGATTGTAATAGATTAGTGAAAAACCGGTGGATTATCATAAATATATGAAAAATATCCTAGTATGTTGGAAATGTACAAATTAAGTGGTTTCCAAGATAATATATCCCCGGATCTAAACTATAAGTCGATGTGGATCTAGAATAGATTTACTTTGCAGTGAAACCCTAAAAATTCCATATTCATCAAGACTCAATCAAGAATTAGTCCCAAAAAAAGGGTCGTATTGCAAACTTATTTTAAAAATCCCAGGTGATATTCATTAGTTAATCACATTCCTATACAAACCATTACAAAGAATATAAATATAATGTAAACGTTTATTAACAATAATTATATCATCTTAGAAGAATAATATAATAAAATTTTATGATTAAAATATACTATAGAATATTTATTATTAGATTCTTAATAGTAAACAATTTCTCATCTATGTTCTATCCCTCTATAAAAAAATTTGCATGAAATATAAGTACTTAGGAAAACAATAGATGCAATATACAATGTGATGAAGGCCATCCCAATATATGCTGAGCTAAAGTAATCCATATCATGTTTATGTGAAAATGGTTATCATGTATTACAATTAAAAAATGAATAAATATGTGTTTATAAACATAATAATTATTAGACGGATAATGAATCATTGAAGTTCAATATATAAGGATGATAAAAAAGATTCAATTTTCTATATTTAAAAAATGAGGGAATAAGAATCTTAGATAATGCATTATTAGAAATGGAAGGTTCTTTATGTTTGGAAAATGAGGACATAAATTAGTTAATTGCCGTAGAAAAATGAATAGTTCAATTGACTCAATGGAGGTAAAAGGTTCAACCTATGGAACCACTAATAGTTTAATGTCATAGATTTTGGGAAAGTGGAAATTATCCAAGTCAATTCCCTAATCAAATGGTTAAAAAATATGATAATCACGTGTAATCCTACAACCAAGGGAAATATGTAGGGACTACCCTATAAAGAGTATGATCAAACAATTCAGAGTTTGTTTTTTCTAGCTATGAGTCTAGTTTAAGTGGGAAATTTTGTAAAATTATTGATTCATAACCAAAAAATTAATTAATTTCATCAAGTGAAATTTATTTTATGATTATTACATCACATGATAATGTTTTTGAGAATATCATTCTTACAAATCATATTCTATCGCCTTTATTAGAATTTTTTATTATTAAAATTATAATTTTATTTATTTATTTTTCTATTTTTAGTCAATGTATAAAACTATTATGTAATTATTCATTATATAATTTAGTTAGAGATAATTAATTTTATGTTTCATCTTTTTATTTTTAATAGTTCACTTATCGGATAACAGGAAACAAATCATATATAACATTATTATCCCTTCGAGATGATTTAATCATCAATGTCATTACAAAGTCTATTTAAACCAATTTTTAATGTTTTTTATATATTCAAATCACATGAAATAAATAATTTAACCTATATAAAACCTTTTTCTTTCTCAAAAATTCAATGGATCATGGAGTTTTTTTATATGATTTCAAAACCTCAATTATATTATCTCTTTTGAGAAACAAATCACCACAAAGGACTTGACAATTTCTATATTGGAGTTTGGTACATCATGTTGAACAACGAATTTAATATAAACAACATTGAGGAAGGCCCTAGTGATTACAGTTAAATGTATTGATCAATAAGAGAATATTGTGAGTATTCAATTTCATTAAGGGGGAGAATGTAAAGCTCCAAAAAATTATTTTATGTTGTTAATGGAACTCATAATTTAAAATTAATGTTTTATTATGAGAACATATAAATACTTTTACATTATATAATAACATTACACATCATGGGAAACTAAAACTAGGTATAGTAAAAGGATTATTTAATGATATAATCTTAATTATATATTTTTTGGAAGACTATAAACATATTCAATTAAAATGAGTGTTATGATAAATGTATATGTTTTAAATAAAAGTTTATTTTATGAAATTATCTTAAAAAATTCTTTTTATTGGATAATATATTTTAAATAATCCATATGTATTTTTCAAATGGTAGGAATGTTTATGTTTCTATGAAATTTCAAAATTTCACTAAATGAAGATATTAATTTAATACTGTAAATTCTAAATTTTAGATAATATTTTAATATAATAAACATCTCTTTTACTATGGTAATTGAAATTAACTTAGTTTGAATATGTGGTATTTATATAAACAAGTTGAATTTTGGGTTAAAAAGTTAAAATTATGTTTTTACAAAATATATTACCTCTTATGATATAATTAGGATATGATCAAGGTTTTAAAATTTTAATCTTCATTCATAATAAAAGAAATTATTGAACAACATAGTACATAAATTTTTTTATTTGGAAACACATTCTTATTATTTTTGAAAACCACGATTTCAACCTTTGTAAAAAATTATTCTTTTATGCTATAGATATATCATACATTGAATTGATTGTTTTCACTTTTATAAATTTACTCAAGTTAAATGGAATGCATATTATTAATTATAAGTTCCAAATTATGTAATATGGTTAATATTGATTTTGTATAGAAAAAATTTACCATAGTAAGAAAAGTCTTATCTTAGTATAAGTAAAATAATGTAGCGAGTTAATGTGAAATGGGAAAATCATAAAATACCAAACAAATTAAAAATTGAATGGGTGATTGATTTATTTTATGACCTCAACCATCCTTTAATACATTAAATTTTATCCAAAACTTTTCAAATTAAATCCACCCAATAGTGGATAGCATTGACTAAAAAATAATAATTAGTTATTCACTTAAAGACAATCCCCCTCAATTATAAATACCCCATTATGAACCCTAATATCCACTCTAAATATCATAATCAAGAATTTATGTTTGTTTCAACTCCCAATAATTCTATCCATGTTTCCCTAAAGGTATTAAGGTTCCATACCTAGGTTTTAGGAAGTAAATCTTCAAGGTTATTGAATTATCTTCTTTACCTTTTCATCCAAGTACCCCATTTGCGTATACCATCAATTTTTTCCAATTTATTATCCTATAATTTTGATATAAAAATTACAAAAAAAATAATATTTTATCAATGGTATACCTTAATTCCCTCCCATTATTAAATTTTCATTAGCCATAATGTATACTTCCATGCTGTAGAATTCATTTATTGAATTTATCTTTTCTACCTGAGAATTTCTACTGTTATGAATAACCAACCATCTTCCATTCCCATGGGTATTCACTTAGACATAAAAATGTCTTATTGATTCTAGTATTTACATATATGAAACCCATATTCCTTTTTCATGGGTTAAAAATAATTTCATGGTCAAGTATTTAAGAACTTTATATGCATTAATTTTGATATGAAACACTTTATTTATTTTAAGTGCGTTAGTGATGAAGTTATTATATATGATAAATGAGGATCACATGAATTAGGACATATTTAGGATAAACACTTATATAATTTTATTTATTTGGGTAGAAAGCTAATCTATAGAGATAATATGGTTTACGATAACCTGGTGACTAAACATGATAATTAAGATTTATGAAGACCTAATAATAAACCATGGTGATATTATTTTGAATGCCTCACTTATATGTTTTATCGACATTTAAATGTCATGATTCTTGTTCATGTGATCATTATTTATTTATATGCCACTTTTTCACATGATAAGTATCTTCTTTTATTATTCCATCATTGGGATTTATGCTCACCCATGTCTTTGATGTATGTCCTCAGAATGTGAGATGTAGTAAGAGTTAATTATGAAAAATCTATGAAGTATTGTTTCAATTGAAATATAATAATGTTTATTTTTATGTTTTTAATTTATTATGATTATTTTTCTAAGACATTAAACCCCAAAAGATCCCATATATTATTAAATTTTGTACCATGTAATGAAGGGATTATGTATTAACAGGGTGGGTCACGATAACTGGTATCAAATGATTGTTCACTTATATCAGTAATATAATATTTGAAAACATGATTAAAAAACCTATGGATTATCATTAATATAGGAAAAAATATTGGTATTTTTTATATTTATAGTGTATGTCACTTCAAAAAAATATATCTCTGTCTAGATACTACAAGTGGACGTGGCTCTATAACATATGTATCTAGGTGTAACAACCCTGAATAAACAGTATTGATGTTGACTCAATCGAGATGTGGTGTAAGATAATGGGACTTAATGTAAAAAAATTCACTCATGTTGGATATGTATTAGTTAATAACATGATTTTACTAACCATTTTGAATGATATAAATATAATGTAATTTTTTTTAAAATTAAAGTATATCTTTCCCAAAACATGATATAATAAAATTTTAATATTAAATTTTCCTTTAAAAGTTTTATAATAAGATTTCTAATAGTAATATATTTCTCACATGGGTTTTCTCCTTAAAATAAATTGAAGGAAATGAATGATTATTCCAAATATAAGTTGTTATAGAATATGTGATTACGATGTTCCAAATATAGGAGGAGTTGATGTAAGGAATCTCATGTTTATTATAATCTAGTTATCATGTATTACGATTTGAACCAAAAATATATATGTGTTTAAAAAAAATAAGATAAGGACAATGTATTATAGAATTACAATGTATAAGGACGACAAGGAAAAGAATATTTCATTTCTCATATGTGATAAATATGCGATGAGACACTATGGTGAATGTCTTATGGGAACTGGAAGATGATTTATATTTGGAAAATTAGGTCATAATGTTGATAATTACCAAATAAAAATGAATAGTTTAATTGGCTTAGTGGAGGGAAAAAATATTCATCATAATGCACCACTGATAGTACAATTTCAAATATGTGGGTAACATGGTAATTACCTAAGTCAATACCTTAATCTAAAAGTTAATAAATATGATAATCCCATGTAATCTCCAAAAAATGGAATGAGGTAGGTACTAAACTCTGATGATTAGGATCCACCACTCTTGATTTGTGTTTTTCTTTTTAAGAGTGTATTTTAAGGGTGATAATTTCTAAAATTACTGAGGCATGTCCAGAATGGAATTAATTTAATCAAGGTGGAAAACTCTTATGATTAATTTATTACATGTTAAAGACTATGGGAATGTACTTATTACAAATAATATTATACAACCATTAGTTGAAATTTTTATCAATAAAATTACCTTTCTTATTATTTGTTATTGTTTATTTTTAGTAAATGTATTGAAATAAGAGGTAATTAAACATGTTATAATTTTTTTCTATATAATTATTTATATGTTTAAACATTTATTTTTCAAAAAATAATTTATAAGATCGAAGGAAAGAAATCATGTACAAAATTATTATCCATTCGAGATGATTTAATTATCAATATTATTACATAGTCTAGTGAGAATGATATCAAATGTATTTCAAATATTCAAATCACTTGAAAAAAATATTTAATATTTCAAACACTATTTCATTTATCAAAAAATAATATTAATCATGGATATTTTTTTTCATTATGCTTTAAATATCTAAATTATATTCTCTTTTTAAAATGAAATCACCATTGAGGACTTGACCATTTCTATATTTCAATTGTATACTTCATGCTGACGGATGAATTAAATATCATAAATGTTAAGTAAGACCCTAATCTTTTTAATTAAAGGTGTTGATAAATAAGTAAAAAATTTGAGGAATCAATTTATTTAATGGGGATATAATTTGATGCCCAAGATATTCCTTTAGGTTATTAATATAACTATTATTTTATAATTCATTTTTTATTATGGGCACATTAAAATACTATTACATTTCATAATAACCTTACACATCATGGATAACTACAATTAGGAATTTTAAATGGATTAGTTAATTATATAATTAAAATTGAACTCTTTTTGGAGAATATAAACATATTCTATTAAAGTGGTATTTTATGATAAATGTATCTGTTATACATAAAAGTTTTTTTTGAATAATCTTACAAAACACATTTTACATTCTGATATATTTTTACTCAATTCTAAGTAATTTTTAAAATGGTCATAATGTTTATTTTTTATTACATTTTTTTAATTTCAAAAAATAAGAATATTTATTTGAAATGTCAAATTCACATATTAAGAGAGTTATTTTTTAAAAAATAACTTTTTTTACTATTCCCATTGAAATTATCTTAAGCTGAATTTATAGTATTTTTCTAATATTGTATTTTTGGGTTAAAAAGTGAGAATATTGTGTTTAAGGAATATGATAACTCTTATGAAATAATTAAGACACGGTCATGATTTAGAATTTTTTAGTAATTATTATTAATCAAAAAATATTTATGTAATAATATTGTACATAATTGGTTACATTTAAAAACACATGATTATCATTTTTAAAACCACAATTATAACCTTTCAAAAAAACTATTTTTATGAGTTATACCCATATCATATATAGAATTTATTATTTTCACTTATATAAAATTTATATAGTATAATGAATTAAATATATAGAATTAAAAGGTATATATTTGTTAATTATATTAATTTCATTTTTAAACATAAAGAAGTTATATTGGAAAAAAAATATTTACTATAGTATAAGTAAAATTTTGTAGCCCACTAATGATAAATGGTTAAAGCTTATAATACCTAAAAACCAAAAAGTTAAACGTGTCTATGATTTATTTTCATACCGTAAAAATAATTTACAACAACCACTTCCCAAAAAATCATTGTAATTAATTTTACCCAACAATGGTTAGAAAAAAATACCAAATAAAAATTATTTAGTCACTTAAGTAAAACCCTAATCAAGTATTAATACACCCTCACCATCCATACTATCCACTAAAAATACATTATCTGTGATGTTATTGTTATTTCACCTCCCAAGTAGTCCCTAAAAGTTTCCCTCCAGTTCTAATGGTGCGATCCTCATGTTTTAAGAGGAAAATCATCAAGGTACGGTAATTTTTCTCTTCTATTATTTTATCTAGTACCCCTTTTGTTTATACCTTTATCATTTTTATAAAATTCCATATCTTAAACTTTTTATTTTATCCATAGATCAAAAAATATTTTTTATCACTGGGACTCTTTAATTCCCTCCCATTATTCTCTTTTCATATGTTACAATGTATGTAATTATGCTGCTGAATTCTTTTCATTAATGTATCTTTTCTACATGAGAAATTCTCATAATATGAATTCCCAAAACACTTCTATCTCCACATGTATTGACCTAGATGCTTACATGTATTATTTATAAATGTATTTACATATATGAAATTAATATTCCCTTTACGTGAGATAACAATTATTCTATGATCTTATATTTAAGAATTTTTTATTAAATTATTTTGACATGAAACTCATTATTTATTTTATACGAGTTGTTAATGAAAGAGTTTGTTATGTTCAATGTGTTTCACCTGAATTAAGTCATATGAAGGGTTCCCTATAATGTTTCTTAAATTCATTAGGTAAATAACAATAACTAGATATATCATGTTTTATGATACCGTGGTGAATAACCTTGGTAATTATGATTTGTGACACCTTGGTGATTAAACATGGTGATATATTTATGAATGTATCATTTTTTATTGTAGAAGAATTTACATGGTGTGATTAATGTTACTTATATTATGATATGACACATCTTCATATGAATTTTTTTTATTGATATTCCACTTTTTCGTGTAATAATTATATTCCCTTTATGAGATTTATTCTCACCTATCTCTTTGGTGAATGTCTCCATGACATGAGATGTTATAAAAGATACATAGGAAAAACAATGAAGATTAATTTTAAGTGGGTAATAATAATATTTATGGTTATTTATATTTTAGGTATTATGTTTCTATTTACAAGAGACTAAACCGAAAATGATCCTATGTATAGTTAGATGTTAGTCCATGTAAATGAGGGTTTATATAATAAAAATGTGGTTTTCTCTAGCGCCCGAGTTATTTGATGTTCTCAAGAAGATGGTTTTGAAAACATATGACCATAAAAGTTTATTCCTATTTAGTTAGTGATTGGGTAATGATCAAACTTTCCATTGAGATTCTAATGTTTTTCGGGCATGTTAGGAGCCTTGATACCTTGTAATAAGGTTGAGTTCTACCCAAATTTATAACTCAATAGTGTCTACATGTGTGGGATAGATGGGAGATATTATTGGCCTTTTTTCTATGACTCTAGTTTTGGGAGTTACTTCCTTGTGAGTTTCATGGGTGATCCATGAGAGGGGTCAGCCGATTCTATGGGTTCCTTTAGGAGAAAATGGAAAATGTGGATGTTTCAGCTTATGGTAAAGGTGTATGGATGGAATAACTAGGTATGTAGTGTTGGTTCATTAATTTATTTTTTAATTTGTGCAGAATCATTTGTATGTGGGTGTTCTAGTTTTATGGTTATGTCTAGGAGGGTCAAATTGATTCATATTCTTGACGTGGGTAACAATAGTGTAGGTAGGATATTCTTGGTGGTTATAATCTATATCATGATATAGATATATAAATCAAATTAAATTTTAATAGTCTAGTGCTAACCTTGTGGGAATATATGGTACATTAATGGTGTATATTATTTTTTCGGGAAGGACAAGTTATGTGTCTAACCCTTTCAACTCAGGATGTGCCTTTAGGAAGTTTTGAGTGTGTAAAGGAACGCCATTGGACATCTAGAACCATTATTAGGATTCAAGTGGTTGTATGAATGGTTGATCCTGGGGAGATACCACTAGATCTTTGAACCACTAAGGTTGATCACCAATTTGTAAGGCAAGAATTTGAGAGAGTCATAACCAATGGCATTAATACGTGATTTGAGTTTTGAAGAGATATGAAAAACTGTATTTTAGTCTAATATATGTGTATAGTTTGTGTTAGTGTATGAAACTATTGATATTTGATAGAATCATGGTGGAATGAACACATTGGGGAAGAATTGTGTAAGGAGGTTTCAAGTTTGGGTGGTACATAAGCCTATTCTAGTGATGTTTAAATGAAATAGAATCTATGTATAGGCTGAAAAACCATGTGAAGTGATAGAATAACTATGGGAAAAGATAATTTAGTCTCATTAATTTTGATTGTGACGTTCCAATGGTGGGAATGTGAATTTTGATGGATTGGGTTTGATGACATGACTGATCTAGGGTTAACCCCGTTGGAAGCATCGATGGTCTATATAGTTGATACAGAATAATGAATCCGGAGAAGGCACAAACATGAGGTTATAATGGGACCAACATGTGGTATCTATATTGGAGTAAAAAAGTATGATTCTGGTGGTGTGGAATACACCATTTGTAAATTAACAATGTGACCCTCATTTTCGATGGTTTGTTGGATGGTTGTTTTCTGTAAATGACTTGAGAAACATTCCCATGTGCATAGTGTGGTCATTAGTTTAAATTTTATTGTGATGATTGTGGATGTGAAATCATGGCCCCATATATCCTTCTTGTGTGGTTAAGGATGGAGCATGAGTCTTATATATTAAAAGATTCAATGATTCAATGACACATATGCTCCAATGGTGGGGGTGGGTCATAATTTTTATTGATGAAATCCTAATGTGAGGAGGAGAGTGGGGGAGTGGGATTGATCATTGTATAATATTTTTTATATTATGAATCTGATTTATAAATGAGGTAAAATTCAATGGTTTTCTTAATAAGTGTGGGGTTTATACTCATATGTGGTTTGGTTTTAGGTCTAAGCATTAGTATTGGGCCTAGGTCGGTTTAAGGGGATCTGATCAAGGATTGTATTAGTTCTACATCAGTGCTTGTGGTATGGTATAGAGAGGGACACAAATTTTTTATGATCCAAAATTATAATATAACTAGAATTCACGGGTGAAATATAGTGGGTGTGTTTGGGTGATCATAGGATTCCATCAAGGTTTTACAGAATCATGATCCATTTTTTAATGGTGCATCAGTGGATAAAGCCAACTATTTCTGTGAAAATATTGTTAGAGGATGTTTTAGTTTAACTCATTCATGTAATTGGATGTGGTGGGATAGAAAATATAATGGGTTCATTGTTGGGGTATGATGGGTAGGATTCAGATGTTTGTTGGGGAATTTTAAGGAAAATATCTATATTATTATAGAATTTTTTGGTGATTTAATCTTGAATAGTTTTTTCACAAATAATTTAGTTTGTTTATTTGAGAACCTCATTGACGGGAATATTCTAAACATTGAGTTTGTTTTTTGATAATCAATTCGAGTGGAATATGGTGCTGTTTCTTGAAATTTCTCTGATTGTCTTAGTCTTATGGAAGGAAGAAGAAAGGGATGGTTGTGAAATTGTAATATAACACCTTAGTTGTCTAGATGTATATGGGTAAGGGAGATATTTATCTTAGGGTTTCGGTTATGAAATCAAGTGTGTTTCTTGTTTGGTTGTTTAATCATTCCAAATACACATTATGTTTGGCCGATGTGTTGAAAATTAATGATTCAAATGTATCTGTTGATAGAAACTGATCACTGATGTAGGCTAGAATATCCATTTGACACCCACTAAGAATTATATAGGATGATAAGTGTTATGGTGGGGTGTTTTTAATACCATGTTTATACAGAAAGATTTTAATTTCCAAGAGATATTTATTTTTTTTGTTACTGAGCGAGTCATTTTAAGAAACATTATTGGTTCAGTTTTCTGAATTTTATAACCCTATAATATTTGTTTTTGAACAGTATTTAGGTTCAGTTAGAATACATAAGTAGTGAAAGGCTATTAGGATAGATCATGTGTCTAGTGTAATAGCTTGATACCACCTTCCAATAGGGGTGTGTTGGCTAAATGATGCATTTTTCAAGGGTAATAATTATACTGATTCCCGCTTAGGTATTTAGGTGGTAAACCCTTATTCCCCCACATTTTTGTTGTTCATAGACTAGGGCTCTCCCCTCCCACCTTCTCAATATTTCCCCTTCATGTGGTGGGGTATTCAGCAACCTTCCTTATAAATTCTGAAAAATTATCCTCTTGATTATCTCTCTTATATTCCTCCTCCTCTATATTTAATAGTTTGTTCTCCGGGTAAGGGATATCAGAGAAAATTACATTCAAGGATGATAAAATCATTATTAGAAGATGTGGATTCAATGAGATGTAGATTGAGGATATCTCGATGCAATTTCCGCATGTCATTTCCTTGGAGGTTTGTGGAAAATTTAGTTTTTCATTGGTTTTGGGTACATAAATTTGATTTGATTAATTTTTTGGTTTATATAGATAGGTATTTGAACCAAGTGAGGGTCCATAAACAAGAACCAAACCTTATAGGGTTGTTGATCTCAATTTTGGTGTAACTGGAACATCTTGTAAATTGATGAATGCTTATGCATAGGTTGGTTAAATTTGTTTATTAATTGTGTGTTTTTCTTTTATTATATTTAGATTATGATTTTTTATTTTGGATTATTTGGGTGTGATTTGGGCATTTTAAATGGTTTAGGTGTTGGTTATTGGACATAGATGATCTTGGATATGTGTTTTCAGGCTAAGTGTAAAAATCGGAATCTTCGTACATTTGGTATGTGTTCCTTCAAATTAACTTATAGTTTTGTTTAATATATAAAATATACTGGTTCTGTGGTATCAATGACTTCTCATGTGATAGAATCAGAATCAATCAAAACCAATAATTATAACGTTGACCTTGAAAAAACCATTTTTAAATATTAAATTGACCTATTAGGAAGGAGGTTTCAATGTGACACTCTACATAGAATATTACATTAATTTTTGGTCTACTAGATTAGTATAGATTATAAGGATGGAAATGGGGGTGTATGGGATGCCTGGTTTGCTTATTATTATGTGGATTGGTCATGTTAAATGGTTCAAAGTGAAACCATTTTTAAATCGCTGGTTTTGAAATAGAATTTCACAACCATCGATAACCTTGGAATGGTTTTAAGCATGAATTGTAATTTTATGATGAAATATAGAATATATAAGTTGTTTTTGGATTGTTTTAAATAATTGGTAGAATAGTTCATGTGGGGATCCATAGGTAACATGCTTAAAATTGAATTATTTGATGTTGGTGCTGGTTAAATAGAGTGTCAGTAATAAACCTATAAGGTTTTTCCTTTATATATTTTGAATGACAAACTATTTAACATGTCTTAGAAATATATAAATTTTGGAATAATAAAAGGGCATAGCTTGGTACTTCATTGATGTACTGTGAGATCATATAGACTTGGTATCATATTGGTAAATGTTAACTATGAGACTTTGTAGAAAAAATAATTAACGACTGAGTTAATATGTAGAGATTTATGAGTTTCTTGATGATAAATGATTTTACAAGAATTCCTTGTAGATCTTGAACGAACTCAATATAGATTGGACTGGAGGGTAATGTTGTACGAAATCATTGGACTCCAATATGAGGCTTGTATGAATACCAAGGTGAGATGACACCCTCATAATCATTTATGGTCAATGTTATGAAATTCCCCGGGTAATCCATTGATTATTGCTTATATCCATTATTATAAATGTCTTGGGATGACCCCATAACATTTTGGTTATGAAATTATTTATCAAATACAATAGTTTACTGTAATGGTTTATTTTTGTTTACCCTGGTAGAATGTTGTGGGGTAAGATGCCCATATTTATCTTGATTTGAATTTGTGGAATGCTTCAAGATTATGCTATAGATTCCAATAATCCTTTGATTTTTGAATGTTAGGGATGGTTCCATGTTTTTAAACTATTGTATTGGATCAGTGGAATGACAATGGGTAACCCCCTTGGATTCATTATATGTTTATTGAGATGGAATACCCAGTTGGGATATGAGAATTTCCTAGGTTTGTCACAACCATAGTTTCCCCATTTTCCACCATAAAAATAGTGAATAAATGATGTATACTATGATTGGAGACTCATTTTATTGGGCCAAAGTTGGTATTAGATCTATATTGTGCTTCACTATAGATATCAAACGTGAATAACTATTATAATTCCATTTTTATTGAAATTGTAATGTTAGTAAACAATATTATTTTTTATACATTACACTCATTAATGTACTTTATTATCAACTAGTTATATAAGGGAAACCATTGGTGCTAGCCTACTGAGTTAGACACACACATTTCATTGGCCACCATGACACTTGGTTACCCAAGCAGCTGTATCCATTTCATTATAGGTGTAGGTTTGGGAAAGCACACGATGTTACTAATTAAATTATTACAAGGAAAATCATGGGATTTGATACCATGTTAGGACTCAGTTGTAATTTTTTTTCCATAACTATAATTTTACCATTTAGTATTTGAGATATTATATTTATCTTTTCAGTTATGTATTTATTGCCTAACAAGTATTTTTCAAAAGTCATCTATTATTGTATAGTTATTGATTATTAGTCAGAACCATCCTAGACATCATTCTATTTACTTCCTTATCCGTATTTGGTATCTATGTGGAATTATTTTTTCCATTACTTTAATATGATATACGGGTATTGTCTCCCCATACTACAACCACAGACCTACACTAATATACAATAGCTTCTAGAATATGGGTTGATATTCCTAAGGTATAGTAGTGACCTCAAGTCTGGGAACTGATCAGTGGTCTAATGTGGTGGGGGAATTAAAAAATAATTGTATTATCATGACTCTATTTACATGATTTTTAATGTAGAATTTTAAATGGTTGAAAAAATAGGTTCACTTCAATTGGATTTTAGAAAAGGCCCATTGGGAAATTTTTAAACAATTTCCCTAAAGTGAATGAAACCCTTAGTATTTGATCCCCTTTATGTGGTATGATTGACTCGAAAATGGTATACATGAACCTTCATGTGGTAGAATGGATTGACATTTAAATAAAAAGGGGTTATTTCTTATGAGAGTGTGGGTTGTGATTTTTTGTTTAATATTATTTATTTGTTTTAATAAAATATAGCGATCTTTTTTATTATTATATTATCACCTCTGTTGAGTTAAATAATGGTAGCCTAGGTATTTTTGTAAAAGGTCTTGATAAGTGTCACACTATCCAAGTGTGTTATCTCTGGATAGTTCTATAGAATAGTCTTTCTAATGAACCATTATTTTTATACATAAATATTACATATTTTTTATGATCATTCATTACGTTACATCAACACACACCTAAAGATAATAAAGTTATAGTTCCATTGGAAACATTTCAAAATAAACAAATGATTTGTAAGAGTACTAAAATTTATCCCACATAGTTTATCATAACTATTACACTTATAATAAATATCACATATAATATATATCATCGTAACATGGGGAAAAGAAACATATAAAAGGGTGAACTCAGATGCTCAGTATGTGTAAACAATGAACATAAAAAAATATAACATGAGTATTACGATATGATAACATGATCATAACATATGAAATTCATACCATTCATGTTAAATATCAAATTCTTCAGTCATGGAATTAATATTTGTAGTTAATAATACATGAATCTAATGTAAATAAAATAACATTATCCACGAGAGAATAAAATTGACATAAGACATGGAGTTGTGTAATACACATAATCAATAAAAACCTTATGTCAAGGATACCCACCATGAAATTTATAAAATTATAGGCTTGGTATAGCCACCCATTTACCTATTTGAGGATTGGGATAACCTCTGATTTACCTTATTTTTGGGCTTGGATAACATCATTTGTACACACTAATCACAATAAACATTAATAATTAACCCATACAATATAGAGAGTTATAGTTACCACCTGTAACATAATGGAAATTATGCATCTGTGTGTCACAAAATTATTAAACATTCATCATATCAAAACCCATGAAATGAACTGGGTTTAGTAACACATTTCATCATATTATAACTTCTGAAAACAAAACAGGATTCATTAACATCATCTCTTCATAAAAATAGACCATCTAGATAATGAATAGTAATGGAATCATTTGTTGATATCCCTATTTAATATGAAGTAACATCAATGGATGATATCTTAGATGGAAAATGATTTTTAAAGAAGAATAACTAGGAGTATTTCTTCAGGAAAATATTTTTTTTTTCAAAATTTCCCCTTTAAAACAATAAAATCAAAAATTATTATGAAAATAACATTATTTAAAAATATCATAGAAAAAATTTAAATAAATCATTAAAATAATTTAGAAAACTTCATGAGTAAAATAACATTTCTATTTTTAAAAATGATTCGTTAAAACAAAAAAATTAAAAATCCTTTTGTTTGAAAATAACCCCTAAAACATATTAAGGGAGATTTTAGAATCCTTTAAAACATTTCTTGATGAAAATATCTTCTAATTTGAAAAAATATTATTAAAAAACAAATTTTTTTAAAAAATACTTTTCCTTGAAGATAATGTTTAAAAAATATAATGGAATATTTTTAACATTGTGCGGTCAAGATTGTGGGATATTTTTTACACGATAAAAAATATTCCTTTCATATCTTTGGTGAAATACAAATAGGCCTTATTTTTAAGTTGATATGAATATACATTTTATGATTTTTTTATGAATTTGAAAAATGGTAAAAATTAATTTACAAAATCCATTTTTAACATTAAAACATAATTGAAATCATTTCTGGAAAACCTAGATATAGAAGAAAAAAGGGTTTTCCACTGAAGATAGAAATAATGTTGATTTTAGTTAAAAAAATCTCAAAATCATGAGAACATAAAGATATGAAAATGATGGGAAAAAAGTAGTGTAATGTCATAAATATATGAGAAAAAAATTTGTGCCTTTATTTAGAGATGGATCATAATATTTCATCATCGAAAGCATAATCATGAACAATAGCAATATACAACGAGATCGTAACATCAAACACTTACCACATTGGTATGTTTGGAATCATAAGAGACATTAAAACATGAAATTAATAGAAACATTAAATATCATAAGTCGAGGGGGGGTTACATTATATAACTTTTCAAAGGGGATATATATATAAAACTCATAAAATAAGATAGGTGCATAACTTAACTTATTTCCAAATGAATAGAAATAGAGACCAAAATCCCTTACCTTAAGTGCATAATTGATTCATAAACATTAAAACCTATTTTATAATAATTATAATTTTATTATAAAAACATTATGTAATATATATATATATATATATAATAGAATTTATTATTTACTTATTACCTTTTATTACTTGTTTATTAACAATTTCATGTAAAAATCATGTTTCAGGCGATAATTTATTTGATTTTATTGTATGCTTTTGTTAGTAAATTTGAAACTATTAATTTGATTATTGGTACATCATATATATAATTTTAACCATGGTATAAATATTTTATATATTCATTAAATTTTTATTTATATGAATTCATAAAATTTAGAGATAAAAAAATACATCATTCATTGAGATGGTAAGTCGTACGTATACGTAAACACTGTTTACATTTTATTGATGGTTGAAATGAAATAATGGTAAATAATATAGTAACATTTTGTAATCATATTATTTAATATATATCGCATATATTAAATAAATTTATTCTAATTACATTTTGTGCAAAGCGTTAGTGGAAAAATAATCACACCTATTTATGAGGTGGTAGTTCACTGTGCACACGAACGATGTTATCATTTACCCCAAGGAATGTAAAGTGAGAAGTTATAAATCATATCACAATTGAAGAATTATAATAACCTTAAAATTTTCATATATATTAATTTAGTCTATTCTTATTACCATCTATGTAAAACAGAAATGAAAGACACTTCACAACAGTTTATGAGGTGGTAGTCCGTCATACACATGAACGACGTTATTATATTCCAAAAGGTTGTGAGGTAAGAATTTAGATAAGGTAATATAAGTAATGATGTATAATAATATTAAAATTACCACATATTCTAATTATATACATCATTATATCCATCCTCATGAGGTGGTTACTGAAAATGAATAACATCAGTTCGCAATGCTGTGGTCCACAATAAACACAATCGATGGTTTCATTTCACATTTGATTAAAGAGTATAAATATATATGTTATTACATTTATAGAATAAAATATATTTATATTCTAGGTAAATTTTTTGTTATATAATCACGATTGTTAAATATTTGAAGGAATTATAAGAGTAAGTAAAACAAAAATGCATTTTTAAACCAATACCACTTCTTTGGACAACATCATTTGGTTTAAACTAAATCCTTCATAGATTGTATTTGTAATATATAAAATGCCTCTAAGATTTTGGGTGGTATGTAATTAGGATATTTGTTTATGTATTGGCTGAACCAGTGTTTTTTGTAAGTGTAAATGAGAGAGGATATAGGGTGGCCTTTTATAAGTGGGGAGAGGACACACACATAATGTTTGAATAGAATAATGTTTATCCTAATTTTTCACATGATAAAAAGATCAAAAATGTTATATTGTTGAAAATTATAGGCTATAAGGTCAAAATATACTGTAAAAATGTATTTTTTATAAATTTATTGGTATATTTTTCCCCTAACGTTTTAGATTAAGCATCGGTAAACTCGTTTTAACCCTAATCGTAGAAATTAATTAATATTTTTCACTATTATTTATGGTAAATTATTAATTAGAAAATATTATAGAATATGAATTATACTAATTCAAAATATGGAATATTGGTTTTCCAATTCAATTCATATAAATGGAATAATATAATTTAAATTTAAACCTACAGACGCGATGTGAAAGCAATTTTCCAAAAAGAAAATGTTTAAAAGTTTAGTAAATATAAAAATAAAAATTCAATAAGGAATTGAATATAATTAACTAAATTTTATTAAAATATATATTATATAAGAAATTTCACTTTAAATAAAATATAATAATAAAAATAATGTTGTACATTTTCGGAATGAAAAAGTCAATTTTTCAAAAAACATTTTATTTTTCACTGTTCAATGAAGAATCAATCATTTAGAAACATATAATAAAATACCTCCAATATAATTTTGAAACTACGATTTAAAAAATTATCTTCATTTTTTCAAATATATTTTTATAATATGTCTAATATTAATTTTAAATAAAATTTTCAAAATGAGAAAAAACTATTTTCTAGATAAATAATGTATTATGAGAAAATTTGATTTATTCTTATCTCATTACTGGAGTACACATAAGTTTAACATTAAGAAATTAATTAAAAATATAATATATTTATTAATATAATATTATTAACCAAAATTAATATATTTAATTTATGGGGATAAAAATATTTATGTTCATAAAAATAGATTTTCAAAAAATGATTTCCTTTATTTTAAAATGATATTAAATTTTCATTTTTAAATAACTGATCCCCAAATAAATTATTGAACAAAATATTTTCATAATGTATTTAATACAATTCATACCATCTATTAAAGTGGATAGGTGATAAATACCATATTAAATAAGAATATTTTTTCATGTGTTACGTTTCATTAAGACTCAGTTTTGCGTCTAACACAAGTTATCAAGGAATATAAATTTATTCAAAAAATGTATATTTCATAAGATATCTTGGTGTTTCATTATACCCCCATTAAAATAAAATTCATCCTTTTAAATTACATAACATTTATACTAACAATATAGGATACTTATGCATCAATATATCCTCAGGTTCCCACATAGCTTTCTTAGGATTGTGATTTGGCCAAAAAACATTAACTAGCTAGGTGGTCTTGTTTTTTAGAGCTTTCTCCCTAAAATCCAAAATATCTATCCATTTTTCCTCTTATGAAAAGTAAATCCCTAGTGTTATGAACATTATTTTCAATAAAATTTATTGGTTTGGTATTTACTTCTTCAAGAGGGATACATGGAACACATCATGGACCTGGGAGAGGTTGAGTGGAAGTGATAAATTATATAACAATGTCCCAGTATAATCAATAATTTTAAAAGTATTGATATATATCAATCATAGTTTTCACTTAATTATTCCATGGATATATTTACCAAAACACCATTTCACTAAATTCAAATTCTACGTCACATCATCGATTTTTATAATAACTTTTCTACCAACATTGTGCTTCCAATATGTGTTGTTAAATGGAAGTAACATTCCCTATCATATTTTCATCTAGTTTTAGTACAAATAGATTTATTTCTTTAACTTAATCTCATTATGGTGGAGTTATACATTTGTTTCCATAAATGGATTAATAAGGATCCACCCGAATTCTCAAGTAAAATCTATTATTGATAAAAACTTCACTTGATAAGGTGTTGATTCTAACCACCTATGAAATCCATAGAATATGATTTTAGCACAACATTTAGGGTTTCAATTATTCTCTTATGGTAACCATATATCTAAGGATTATAAGCAGTAATGGAATTTAATTGTATATCAACATCTTGAAAAATAATTCTCCTGAACTTTGAGGTAAATTTTAGATCCTAATTAGATAAAATTGAATATTGTACCCCATGAAACCTAACCACATCTTTAATATCTATCCTAAAGAGTTAATCCAAGGACAAATATTATATGATAGTTATGAAGTATGATAAATTTTTAAATCAATAGATTATAACCAAAATAGAAATGATCCTATTCGATATTCTAGGGAGTCTGACGATAACATACCTGGTGATTATTTCCCATTTCCAATCTAGTGTGGATAATTGTTGGAGAATCCACTTAAAAATATATATCTTAGCCATAAATGTTTGACATACCAATCATGAAGACATATATAATGAAATATTTCTTGTCATATCATCCCACTAGAAATAATCTTTCATATAGTCTAGTGATAGGCAATATACCCTTATCATCCTTCAATTGTGGGTTCCAGCCATTTGGGTTTACTGGATGTGATGGGATATCACTCGGTATTCAGGTTTTTTATTTTTCCAAAAAATATATTATTATAATTAAAATAACACAATCAAATTATTAATAACCATAATATCCTCAAATTCGACGATAAGATAAACCCTAAAGGATTCCAATACCATTAATCTTATGTATAAAAATTTTAAGGGAAATCCCCATAAATAAATTTTCAAATATGATATATCCAAAGGGTTGTATTTCTATAAATATTTCCCAAAATATACTTAATATTAAAAAACTATCATCACATAAATCTTCAAAATGATTGTATAAGACATTGAACATACGGTCATCCTTTAAATCATAAACCCATGATAGGATCAACAACTCTAAATTTAATCATAAATGGAGGTATATATGCTTCCAAAAATATAACTAACTACTTTTCCATAAATAATGTTTTATATAAGACCAAAAAGATTCAATTGGAATCCTAGGTTCAGACTTCCATCGATAGAATAACATATGATATTTAATTACTCCAAAATCCATATAGATGGAGGTAATCAATGCTCATATTCACATTTTTTTTCAACTAAGGGATAAATTAAAATATTATTATAGGGATCCTTCATTAAAACTAAAACAACATATTCCCAACTATGGAGTGGAGGATAAGACGATACAAATTATTATGGTTCACTTCATCAATTATGATTTCATAATCTTCCCATTGATCCTTTTTCTTAAGAGGTTGTTGTGGAATATTATCCTTAGTATCCCTTTTATTTGGGAATCAATTTACAAAATTCTCAAACTCCTTACACATTAAACACTAGAGTGTGGGTGGAGAATTATATTTATTTTCTATTTATTTTTATCATTAGCAAACTCCTTCCAATCACTTTGAAATTCATCCACATTATGGCCTTTCATTCCAAATATAAAACATTTAGTATCCCCATTAAAATAATTTTCTCCATGTTTCATTCCAAACATTGTGCAAAAAATAATGATCATATTATATTTTCCATATTTTCTAGAATTTCCCTTGAATTCCATAATTATTTTCTTATCAAAACCATGGGATTGATTGGCCACTCTAGTAACTATCTCCACTTTTATAGCACAATATATGATTTCTTCATAGCCATAAAATTACTTTATGGCAAAAATAAATTATAGAGTTGGTCTTAATCCAATAAATAATAAATAAACCATAATTTTAGGTTGTATTATAACACAATAAGTGTATCTCATTAGTCTTGTAAAATTTTCCACTTAGGGATCAATAGATTCATAAACTTTCTACTTCTTCTCCAGGAATTCCTTCTGTATTTTCATATGAAGAATAAACTGGATGTACTTATTGATAAGTGATCTATTAAAATTATCCCACTACATAGAGTCAGTTTCAAATTATTTCCTTGTATTCTTGATAGGACTCCACTATTGATATGATTATCCTTTAATTAGATAGATGAAAAAAATTAAAATTTCATGCAACAAATGTTACAGAATAGAAAATTTATTATCAATGTTATTGATACATTGTTCAAAATATAACGTATCAGTAAAACCACTAAAATAAGGTTGGTGTTGCCTCATTAAAAACTCAACAAAACAATATTCCCTCCATTAATCATTTTTTTGTTCGACATGATTCATAGCTGGAGAAAGTTGTGTGATCATAAAAATAATATTTTACATTAAAGATCCCATGAAATTTGGTTACTTTTGAGAACATTATTTTCATTTTCCATCGCACTCAGTATTAACATGATTTCTTTGGGATCTAAAAATTGATTAAAATGAAAAATAATAGTGTCATAAAAACTAATCATACGGGGAAAACTATTCATCATAGAAAGAACATATAGGATGTATAAATGATGAAAACATCTTTTTAATATTTGAAACATTAGTTTTATCCTAGATCACTACTAGTCATTAATCAAATCCATCATGATGGTTCATAATGATTATGAATTTCCAAAACCTATCCCCTAGGTTTGTCAAACCAGGTGTGTAGTAAGGTCTGTTTTATCTTGGTTTGTAGTGTTTTTACCCCTAGGTGAATATATTCTAGAATCAAATACACTTGTAGTATTTAGATAGGGATATAATTTTTTGGAATCGACTGGCTCAATCTTGCACCCAAATTCCAGGATATTTTTATACACTTCAGATTATCATTATGGTTCTCACTATAATATTCTCATCCTAGAATCCAAATCATAAATATAAATATCCAATTATTTGAGTTGTAAATACCCATGATTTTTATACATATATATTATGTCATTTTTTATGAACATTTTTTATATTATACAAACACGTGCCTTGGGATCATAAATGTGTAAGACATTTAGAAACATGGAAATAGAAACAACTGATTCATAAGAGTTCCACATCATATACCACTTAGATCCTCATTACCATAACCCTTCATGTACATATCACTTGTAGTACATATAACCATATCCTAGGGAAAATAAATATATTAATCGTTTATCGTAGATGATCATTAAGGGTAAAAAATAGAAATACATAAACATAACATGAGAAAAAGGGATTAGAACATGAACATTACATATGAAATCCTTATACTATATATAAAAATTAAAAACATGATGCATGGAGTATAGATTAGTAGTTTATAATACATGAATTACAGGGAAACCAATGAACATGATCCATGAGAGCCTAACATTGACATAAGACATGGAGTTATAGAATCCACATAACAATAGAAAAATATATACCAAGGATACCCACCATGATATTTACAAAATGTTTGGAATAGGCTAACCACTTGTGTACCTACTTCTATCCTTGGATATCCTCTTATATACCCACTTTCTGGGCTTGGGATAATCTTTTATGCACCCTCTGAGCTCATAGAACATCAATCATTACCTAATGAATTGGAATGAGTTATAGGCCCCACCCGTCACATTATGAAAATAATATAAACATCTTCCATAGGATTATAAAACATTCATCACATAATATTCCATGAAAATAGATTGTTTTCATAAAATATTTCATCATAGAATAACCCAAGATAAATAAATTGATTTCATAAACCTTTTTTCATAATTATAACATAACATATTTTCATTGAAGTGTGGAATCATTTTTTTAGTTTAATTATTTTTCATGGACCAAATATGCATTCCTAATGAATTCATGGAGGATAACAGGGTGCATGGGGACTGCTCAAATCCCTGAGCCCCAGCTTAGGTGAAAAATAGTTGGGCCATATGGTTTGTAGAAACTGTACCACTCAAGATATAGGGTTTGTTTAAACTATGTTGGGTGTTTCTTGTAAAAACCAGAGGGACTCATGGTTTTCACTAACTACATGACCATGTCGTTATGTCCATTCATGTGTTTTAAACCTCTTAATAGTGGGGTTTTTAAAGGTCATGCATGATTAGTCAAAGTGTGTTAATAACACATTTTATCGTGCCCATAGGGAGTACCTTGTGCAAGGTTTGGACAAAAATGTCTCCAAATCATGAAACCCTTTAAAAAATGAAAGAAATGAGATTTTTTACCATTTATATAAAGAACAAAAACTCTTTATTCCTCTTATGGATTCTTAAATTTCAATACATGTGATGCTTCTCCTCCCCCTCTCCTTAGGCCTTGAATTTATCCCCTCATTCATATTATATTTTCATCATCATTTGGTGAGTTGGATCTACAATGGTAATATCTCTATTCCTATCGCACCATTATCCGTTTATCTTCCTATCAAAAATGTAATATTCATGTCAGCCTATATTCCATGTTTTTAGTGTTTTAATATATTTTTATGATTTCTCTAGTTATATATTCATTGGAAGCTTGAAAATGGATGACGGTTCAAAAATGAACATAAGAAAATTGGTTTATTTATTTCCCTAAGATTCTATTTTTATTTTATTATGCATCGATGTGTTACTTCTAGACTTATCAGGTGAATCCTAAAAAATGATTAATTAATTGTATTGTTGGTTATTCTGATATTTAAGGAGACAGTAGAGACCAAAAATTATTTTATATTTGGATTTTAACATAATATGTGTAACCCCATGGGTGTGAATCTGCTTAAATAATTTTATGCCTCATGATTTGGAATTTTAACAAACCACCTATCAAGGTGTTTGTGTTGACCTTGTAATAAATATAATGGGTTGAAAATAGAGATAAAAGGATTATTAGACATGTGTTGGGACCTTTTTCTTTATTTAATTGATTTATATATTTGAATTATATTTTTTGGAAAACATGAAGAATTTATTATGGTTATAATGGCTTATTGAGATGGTATCTATTCTCGATAGTTAAACAATACCTTTACATTAATCTAATAGTGATATATGGGTCCCAACATAAGAATGACGTGGATGGGATAATTGTGCTTTATAATTAGAAATTTTCATGTATAATTAATATGTTATGGGAAAAAATATCATTTTTTATTGAGTATCGTAGACAGGCTCACCAAGAGGATTATTTACCTAACCATGGGCGATATTGGTTCCCAATGGGAGTTTATTTGGACAGACTGAATAGAAAGACTGTTATACCATACGATGACAGATACAGATTCCCTTATGAAAGATACATAGGATAGACCAAGAGAGTCATTATTTACACCATACAAAGAGTGATACTTTGGATGCCTTTAGGGATCACCTTTGATGAACTCTTATTGTGTTGGGTAGTTTTAGTGCTCCCGGTGTGATACATGGGTTCTGATATACAGTTTTCCTTCCACGGGACATGGGTTCCATTTATTAAAATTATACATACAACTTGTACTTAAATAAAATAATGTCAATTTTTATAATTAAAGGATGCATTTTCCATTCCAAAAAACATTCTTGGGTTCAGTCCGGTCTTGATAGTTGCCTTTTTACAAGCTCAGATATATTCTTTCAATTTTTCTAGAGAACCATTATACACCCTTGTAATAAATGTACATGTTTCCTTTTGTTTATAGATTTATGGATTATGCTGAAGTTGGTAGTATTGTTTAGGTAATATTTAGGATCCCAGTTCAATGTGATTTATTTATTTATTTATTTCTCCAATTATATTATTATGGGCACACGACTCATTTAATATGAACATACTAGAATATTATATACACTATAATAAGTGACCTAACGATTATATCTCACACCTTCTCTGGCTTCCCATGGGGCCTACGAAATATTCATTTTCTTATGTTTAGATAAACAGGAGCATCCAGCTTTTCATGTCTAATTCTGAGTATTGGGATGGTGTATGAGAGTAGAGGACTGAGCCTATTCTTATAATGCTTTTAGGGGTAGATTTTTTTTTGTCTTTTTGTCTTTATTTAGAATGTTGTATATTATTATTTACTCTATATCCCATGTACATATTTTTTTTGGCTAGATGACATGAGAATCTTTGTGTTAGTAATATTGATTTATCGTTCTCCTATTTTCTATCTAGATGAATTTATATTCTACTCCTTATAATTTATTACTTCTTCCACTACATCAATTTGTTTCTTATTTTATGTATTTCTGTGATCATAAGGGTATATTCCCAGAACATACCATAATATAACCTCAATTATATTTGGAATCCTATGGCATAATAGGTGGTGTGTTTGAGGCCAGGTGGCTACCCATCTCGGGGAACCGTTTAGTGGATTCTAGGGCAGGACAATACAATGTGATATCACATGCCTCTTTGATTTTTCTTATCATTTGGGAACTCAATTAGAGACTACGTAGTATTATAATATAGTAATGATTATATTCTAGATATTAGATAATCCAAGAATAAGTGAAACCCAAATTACCTAGGTTGGCTTATTGTTGTTATTGGTTTGTTCAAGTTATTGTTGTCCTAATTACAGTATTTGGTGAAACACATGTTTTGTTGAGTTATTATTATTCATCTCATTTCTTGTGGATTTATTTTTTTATGGCCCGGTATATCATGGAACTATCACCTCATTCATCATTTTAGGTACCTAAGGACTCACATGTCATGAATTATGACAATACATATTTTTATTACTATGCTCATTGCATATATTTACTATGATTGTTTTGAGTCCCTTGATTATTATATATGGATATTTTCTAATTTTTCTTGTAGGAATATAATAAAAGGACTAATTATAGTGTCTATGTAAATAAAAATGTATTTTTTCCAACACATATTTATGATGAAACATTAATTAACTAATTATTCCATGATTTAGATATGAACCACTGGTCCTATGAAATGAAAAATTAGATGATTTTATTTCTTTAATACCAATTGTAATTTACGATGCATTTAATTATTTAAATTGGGAATAGTAGTTGATTCAATCAAATAGTCACATATGGACTATTAGTTCTTAATTCCATGCATAAAGGTTAAATAATAGTAACTTCACATACCAATTGAAATTTTTTAAGAGTATGGGCCTTTCTAAATTTGTAATTGTGATGCATCTAACTATAATTTGATATCGATATACATATAAATTATTATGAAAATAAATAAATTTATGTTTTAAGATAAAATGTTACAGAAAAATGTGGATAAAAATTGAACAGTAATGGGAGTTTTCACCTATACCTTGAAATTAACACTCCATGTATTGGAACCACTGTTTTGTGATGTGAGACCTTGGCCTTGAACCATACATAGTAGTGGGTAGTTGGTTGTCTCTCTTATGATAATTTGGAATATTTATATCTCGTAAACCTGGATTTATGAGTTGGTAGCATGGATGGACTCCTTTATAAAAAGGATTTGTACTTATCCTTCCTGGTTATTTCAATTTCGATCTATTGTTAAATCCTATATTATTTATGTGTTTTGAAAATGTAGAGCTATGAATACATGACATCCTCAAGTAATATGCCAAGAGGGTGGTGAAAACCATGATTCAAAGGATCTAGGCCTTGACACATTTATATTTCCTTCAAATAGTGAAAACTGAGGAACCTCTTATTGATTTTCCATGGGGTCACCAATGATTAGTTTTGAGATAGATTCTTACGCTTTATTCGTTTTTATAGGGATCTCTATTGCATACCCTTATTATGGTAGAATTGATGTGGTAATTATAATAGTAACATCCTCAAACATTTTAGGGTATATGGGTCCTCAAGATAGAAAATATTGGATAGTGTCCATGGTATCAATATTTGAGCATATATATATGCCCGTAGAGAAGATGGACATGGTAATCATCTATATGCTTTGTGACTCCACCTAGAATTTGTGGTACATCATATCTCAAGATGATCATCATCAGGGTATGTTCTGTGAGGAAATATTACTTATCCTCTATGATTATTAATTTTCACATAATTTTAGAGAAGACTGTTGTAGAGAGTTCATGCATCTGTAGTAGGTAAAAATGTATGTGATGGAGTATTATTATCATTTTCCTAAGATTAAATGTTTTTCAGTAAAAATAGATTGTGATGAGTTTATGAATTTGAGAGAGAATGAGGATGTGGTTATGTATTCCATACAATAATAGGTGAATGTATTTAGGTTGAATGCTATTTGAAATATTTTGAACCATCCTCTCATCACTGAGAGGGACATGAGGGAAGCTGACAGTGTGAATCAAAGCGGTTCAATATTGAGATATGAGACAGTATTCCTAGTGGTAGTAAATGTTGTTTCAAGTCTTCTCACAATGGAATCTTAGGTAATATGCTATATGATGATAGTTATGTGGTGTTCCACCAGTGTTGTAGGAATATACATAACAACCCCAATGTGCAATGGACCCAATTAAGTGTCAAGCATCAAGCAGGATGGGTCACCATAAATGTTTTTGTCAGAAATTCCTTCCTTTTCATAGTGTGAATTGATATAAACCAACATCACATTCGAGTAAAAAATTAGTAGTTAAATGTTAGGCTGGGATCTCGTCTAATATGGGTCTATTATGCTCATGATGTGGATGTGGCTGGGGTGGTCAGACATCGCATGTGTACTGCTAGTAGAGAGGGTCTGTTCGGGGTAGTTATATTACATCTCAAGGTCACATATCATTCTATATCAATGCAGTGCATCGTAAACCTAAGGATAAGTTTCATGGGACTTCTATAGTATGAGGTACTATTCTTGTACGCTATACTTTAGATTCTTCCATATAAAAAATAGGTTCTTCACACTCTTTTATATCATCTGAATTTAAGGAAATTTGGGGCCAATAGATACAAATTTTTTTTCATGTGGTAACTCTTGACACACTGTTAGGGGCTTGATCAGAGAGTATACTCTTTTTCAAGGAATTCCCCTTGATATATGTGGGTAACGATTCCTGTAGAATTTTATTTCTCTAGAGATTATTGTCTCTTACGAAATTCTCAGGATGGAATCGTTGGTCTCATACCATTAACATGTTGATTTCTATCATTGAAGGTGTATTTTACATCCCTTGGGGGTAGTGATTATGTTCATAAGGGGGGATGGGATGTCTAAGAATATTGTGATGTACATGAGCATTGTGGCATGCATATATTGAGATCCCAAATGTCTAGTATCTTTATGAGTGTCTTGGTAAAAATTCATATGGAATTCCATCATGTGGTGGATCATTTCATTGATCTATTGACTAAATAATTCTCTTATTTACCTTTTTGTGGAGATATGAGGTTCACCATTGGGAATGTTATATGAGAGACACTAGTGTCTATTCCACCATATAGGATAGAACCTATAAATATCTAGAATCTCAAGAAGAAGTTTGAAGACTTGGAAGAAAAGTGTTTTATATAACTCAATACCTCTACATGGGGTACAACTGTACTTTATTCCATTAAAGAATATGGTAACCTCATGTTGTGCATGGATTATCAATTATTGAACCAGCTTACAGTTAATAACTCATATCCACTACTCTATATTGATGACCTCTTTGACCAGATCAAAAGAGATTCGGTGTTAACTAATATATATTTGAGGTCAAGCTACCATCAGGTCTATGTGAGATCATCACACTAACAATATACAACATACAACATTTTGGAGTAGATAAATCTTCTATGAGTACTTGGTTAGGACATTCGGCCTCAAGAACACAAAATCTATTTTCATGGATCTGATGAATCAGGTTCCTCACCCATATCTAGATTAATTTATGGAATTACTTTTTGATTATATCTTGTTGTATTCTAATACTCTACATGACCATTTCAAACATCATGAGATCATGCTAAACACACTAATAAAGAACCAGTTGTATGATAAGCTCAACAAACTCCAACTTTGGATTGATAAGGTTATCATACTGGGTTATATCACTTTAGAGTATAGATTATTTATTGACTTAGAGAAGTTGAGTGTTGTAGTTTCCTTGGAACTACATAATAACTTTTTTACATAAGTAGTTTCTTATGGATGGATAGATATTACAAGAATTTTATTCAGGAAAAATTATTCCTAGAAGTTAATCTTACATATTCAACTAATAAGGGTGTTAAGTTATTATAGTTTGAAGCCAATGAGATATCATTTCAAGAAATTTAAAGGGAGACAGACATCCGTTCCAATTCGGATTCTTCCAGACTCGGGCGGGAGATTTAATATTTATTGTGATGATTTAGAAATAGATCTTGAAGTAGTTCTGATGTAGGGTGATCTAGTAGTAGCATATGGGTCCCACTAGTTGAGACCCCATGATAAAAATTATCATATTATGGACCTCAATGTAGTAGTCATTGTTAATTGTTTATGATGTTGGATGCATTAACTATTTGGATAATGGTTCATCATTTACTCAGATCATAAAAGTCTCAAATATATTACTTCAAAACAAGGATTAATTATTAGGAAGCACAGGTATGTAGATTACATGAGATTATTCTACTTTGATCATTCTTATACACCTAAAAAGTTCCTTGAGTGAAAATAATTAAACATCGGTCATCTAAGAGGCCAGTTGTGAGTTGTAATTGATGGACCTATATTTTTAGATTCATCTAGAGGTTTAGATGTGTCATGGGACACCTATTCTAGTAGAATTAGTTGTTACATTCTCTCTTCTACAATGGGTATGGATGCGGTAGCATTCAAATCCAAAGGGCCTTAGCTAGAGGGAGAGAATATTATGCGAGAATATTCCACCTGTTTGGGTTGTTCATGAGAATGATGTTCTTATCATTCATGGGTATGTATCGGTACCTATATACATAAAAGAGATTTTGATGTGGGAATCTGATGAATTTATTTGTGTAGTTCACCCTGGTATTACCAATATGTACCTAGACATATGTCATCAGTATTTGTGGTTGGGTATGAAGAAGAAGATTAAAGGTTTTATCACTCGGTGCTCTACCTGTTAGTAGGTGAAAGATGAGCACTAGTGAACCTTTATAGTTCTATATCCTTTAAACATTCTACAGTTGAAATGAGATGATGTCACAATAGATTATGTGATTAGATTAATGAGATCTCATCATGGTAGTGATATAATATGGGTGATCTTTGACAAGTTTCAAAGGTCAAACATGTTTTATCTATCTCACAGACCATCTCATTGGATGATCATATGAGGCTTTATATTTAAGAGTTTTTTCACCTTCATAGTGCTCCCTATTCTATCATATCATATCAGGATGACTAGTTTACATAAAGAAATAATTGGGTCCAATGGTGAAACTAGGTACAAAATATCAAAATCCGACTAATGGGTAGTCTATGAGAATGTTATAGTTGCTAAAGGAAATGCTCCAATCAAGCGTCCCTGATTTTGTAGTTTTTTGGGAGAAACACTTAACTCTTGTAGATTATTTCTAAAATAATTTAATTCATTAAATAATTCATTTGGATCCATATGATGCCTTCAAGGATAGGACATTCCACTCATCCTAGTATAGGTTTGAGGATTGTGAGGAAGCACTACTTTGTCCTGGTGTATTTTTGGAGACATTAGAGTAAGTATAGAAGATTCAGAAATGTGTGGATACAACATAGTCTAGATATAATTCTTAAAAAAATCATCACCATCGACCTCTAGTGTTTGACTATGGACATTGGGTATTTCAATGAGATTCACCTTGATCGGTTCATATAAGGATTCAAAAATTGAGTAAGTTATTGCCTCGTTATATCAGGCCTTTTAATATTTTGGTGAGATTTGGGCTAGTAGCTAATATGTTGGATTTACCTATTAGGTACCAATCCATAAAGGATGTATTCCATGTATCACAACTTCACGTATTTTTATTCTGTTTCATCTCATTATTTTGATCCTAAAGACATTGAGCTAGATGTAGATGAATCATTATAAGTGCATCTAATATATATCATAGACCGGAGCCTAAAGGCTCTCCGAGGCAGGTTAGTTCCTCTAGTCCATGTGAAATGGTAAAACGATGAGGTAGATGATGATAAATGCGAAAAAGAGTCTGATATGCATGCCCTATCTCCAAAACATTTCATAGATGACAGATTTATACCCTCTCACAAGAAACACATGGATAGGTTATTTTATGGATGGTAGGATGTGAAATCCTTGATTTTCATTAAGATTCAAAACCATTATTTTTTCGTTAAATTCATTTTCATGGACCTAGTATGAGTTCGTAACAATATATTTGAGGTTACAAGGGGGATTGAGGATTTTTCAGAGCTCTGAGACACATGTTTTGGAGAAAAATGATCAGCTACAAGGTGAGTATAAATGGTGCTGCCCATGTTAAATAGTTCAATTATATTGTGTAGTGTGTTTATTTTCATAGTACCAGACCACATAGTTTTCCATAACCATGAAGCCCTAGACATATTCATGGGTGTGCTTTATACCTCTTAATAGGAGGTTTTTATGGACTGAAAATGGTTATTCAAATAGTGTGACCAGCCCATGTGAGGGGTGTCCTTGGGAAGTAACTCAAACAAGGTTGGTACATGTTTTGGCCAACAGTTTGGTCAGACACCATGAACCACTAAAAATAAGTGAAATGTGTTGTAAAAAATATATTGTTCAAATATATCTCTACTTTATTTGTTTTGATTACTCACAAAATCCCGAATTTTATAAAAAAAGTGTGCTAAGTGTTTGAGATGGTAATTATCCTATGCTATGTGATCAAGTGTTTTTCTCACTACATTCAAGTTCATTATCTTGGAAAATGAAAAAAAACATATTCAGTTTTTTGGGATCCTAAATTATCACGAAAGATATTATCTTTTGAAGATCAAATAAGTTAGTCAAGATAAATATTTTATTTAGAATGATAATATTAAAGGACAATTTTAATTTGATAATAATATTCAAAGACTGAAGAAGTTGAAGAAAATTTTCTCTTTATCTTATGTTGTAGAATATTCATACACTTTTTGGAGGATTTATAATCTTACGAAGTCATTCCAAATTATCATATGGAAGGAATTATGTAATGAGTGGTATATTCTTCCCATATCCTATGAAGATATGATACTATAGATAGTCATTATTACATTGGTATACTCATGATAAGTCATTTAATACCATTTGAGTACATTTGAAAAGATTTATCTAATAGTGGAATGATCATACAATACAAGACTTTTGATAATCAGAAAAACTCATGGAATGTGATAATATCTAATGTTGAGTTTAAAAAGGAAATTATATTTTTCGAAATAAAGGATACACACTGTTTATTACATATCTTATCATAATCAATGCATGGATTAGTAGACTGTTAGAAATAACCTATGATTAATTTTGAAATAAATATATAAAACGAAAAGTTTGGTGCAACTAAAAAAAGCATATGAGAATGAATTGAAAAAATAAGACTATTTTCCTTATCATAAAAAACCCATGATCTCCACATATTAAAAATCAGTTTTCCTAGTGCAAATCTTATCATCTCTAACATCTTCACAGAATACCATACCAATCTACAGTCAAAGATTATATTTTATATGGATGAATCATTATCTACTTTATGTTACTACTTGCAATTGATTTCCATAAAAGTTTTAAAAATCCAATATCTCATTTATACCTTGTTTTCACATTATAATGGATTGTGGTAAAGACTGAGGATATGTCTTGTAATTAGATATCCAATTTGAATGCTCGTGGGCCTTTTTAATATGTGATCAGTACTAACACTTTGTGGAGAACCCCCAGTAAAATGGAATTTTAGTGAAAATCACCAAGATCAAGACATCGAGTGTTGGTATAGTAGACTATGGGATTTCTAATCCCCAAAACACTATAAATCTCTATGTTCAATATACTTCTTCAATATATTATTTTCCACTTAATATTATCTTAAAAGGGAATGTTGATCACACATTCCATGAAGAGGGTGGGTTTACTCAAAATTATTTAAGAACCTAATTAAACTCATCTTGTGTTATTTAGTATGTCATTATCTGGGGAAATTATTGTTATCAGATCATGTGAATCTCGAGTTCACCACTGTCAAAAGATGAAGTCCAAAGATGAAATAATCAAATGGACACTATGAATGAAAATAGAGAAGGTATGTCAATGTTTATTGCTATATTAATCAATGGTGAGAACCATGGTTGTTGGAAAGATCATATCATTATCAATCTGAAGAATATTGGTCTAAAAGAATATGTTAAATCTTAAGACCTGTGAAATTAAAATTAAAAAAATTGAAATATGGGATCTTAAAATTGATGAAAACTATGAATTCAAATCTAGATGAATGAATGCTATCATCTGTAGGTTAAGACCAAATGAATTTCATATAATCACTCAATGGAAGTCAATGAAAGAGATGTGGACTATGATTATCGTAATATATAAAGGCACTAACCATTTGAAATCCCATATATATGATAGATCCAAGATTAAATTTGATACATATAAAATCGGTGAAGGAAAAAGTGTGACGACCCAATCATTATTAATGAAAATTACTCTTGATCAAATTAAAGGTATTATTATGTAAAATGGTTATATAAAATATACACTTCGTTGGTAATATGATTTTGGATTTTAAAATACTATTATGTATTGTGATTGTTTCTAATATATCTATTGAATAGTGATCACGTGATTAGTATAAATATAGAGGTTTAACAAATCCAATTTACTCAGACAATTGAAGCGATGGCCTCATCCAGTAGAATTATTTCTTACGAAGACCATCAATGGGTGCTCGGAAAGGAGTTGGCATCATTTTTCGTTTCTCTTGATGAATCCCAAGATGATCTTCATCACGTTAATCTTGAATAGAATCACCTAGGGGAGAAGTGGAAGTTAATAGAGATTACCAATCGATCGATGTTATATGATCCACCTCAAGAGTCTATCACCTTCGCACATCTTACCCTTAGATATTATGAGAGGGTTTTAAGGGGTTATGTAACAAGACACTAGAATTGTGATTATGTGCATTATTCATTGTATTAAATAATGAATATATATTCATTTTACTGTTGTTACTTTGTAAATAGTTTTTAAAATAAGATTTTTATTTTTATTTAATATTCAATTAACAAATCTATTTTGATGTATTAAAAGATATTCCAATAAAATAATATTTTAATAAAATATTATAATTACTAAATTACATTTTATTAAATATAAATGATCATATAATTTTTATGAATACAATTGTAATTTTTATTATATTTTTAAATTTGTTTTTTTCTAAACCCACGAATTTTATTTAAATGTCATTTTTTTTATTTTAAAAGTAAAAATTCACATGTTTAGAAAATTATTTAAATAAAATGAATATTATTTTTGGAATGAGGATGTCAAAATTATCCATTGGGGAATTTTTCATAATTTTCCAAGATAATCAAATTTTATGGGAAAATGAATACAGTTTAAATATATAATGTGTTCTATGACATCATAATGACTCAATAGTGATGTAATAAAATAATATACATTGTATGTTTGGACAATATATGTTTTACCATTAAAATAATGTCATTTTAGATTGGTTTCATTAATTTTATGGCGCCTTAATAGAAACACCAAGACTTATAAAACATTTTATCTTTTTAAAATGACTTCCTTGAGAGTGTGACTCTCCTCCACCTCATCAACACTAATATTTTAATAAGTTAGTACATTGCCCTTATAAAATAATTTTACCACTCTCCTTTGGAAAAACCCATGGGAAAAACAATTGTTTTTTTGTGGATTTTATTATTTGAATGTGTGGTGTCCCAAACATAAATAATAATGAATTCCTTCTCTTTTCTTATATAAACCCACCCAAGCTCCCAATTCCTCTTCACTCAAAGACTTTGGAACTCATAAAACCCCTGAAATACTCTATTGAGAATCCTTTTAAGGTTCCCCAAGATTTATAGAAGCCTCTCTCAAGCCTCTCCAAATCCTTTGGTATCACACTTCCAAGTAACGAATTTCTTCCTTTCTCATTTTTGTCCAAATTTCATTAAGTTGATATACCATTTTTCATTCAACTAAAAATGTTGGGGTATTATTTCAAACCTCACCCATACTTCCTTTATTATGTTTTATTTTATGAGAAACCTCTTTCTCTCTCATTAATGCCTCATGTGTACACATGTTACCACTCCAAAATTCCATAAGAAATTTCCCTCTTCTCATTTACATTCAAGAACTTATTTTGTATTATGAATCTCAATTACATTACATATGTTGGGACATGAATCTATATGACCCCCTTAAATTAAATTTCATGTATATATGATGATAAAACCCTTTATCTATCATCAATCATTTTTATGAATTCTTATGTCACATTATTATGCTGCCGAAATTGCACTACGATTTTCCAAGCCAAAATCATTACATAGTGAATACCATTCCAATTTCACTATCAAGGGAATTCACCTTCATGAAAATTTACATATTTTTTATTTTTGTTCTATGTATGTATTGAACACCATTTATTTATGGAATAAATAATGATGATTAATGAATCCATGTTGTATGATCTATTTGGCACATTTCAGCCTGAAATGAAATGATTAAGAAGGGTACACCCTGATAGCAGTCCCATGCATTGTGTAAAGATTATTATCATTAAACTTCATGTGAAATAGATGTTTAATCATTATATTTCAAGTTATATGAAGGTATAATCATGTTCTATGTGGAATGAACCTTGGGTCATGCTAATATCATGTTAAATGTTGTTGCCACATTTCCATGTTATGAAAATCATGTTATATCATACCTTTATGTTCATGTTTATCTTATGATCCATTAATATGAATATTTCCTAACATGTATTGTATTCTTCATTTCATTACTTGTTTACTCCCTTACTAGGATTTATAGCTCACCCCCTTTTATGCATGTCCTCTAGTTATCCCATGCAATGCTAAGTATAAGGGAAAATAGTGGTCAAGTAAATGAATTTTTCAATAAAGATGTTGTGTTTAATGTTTTAAGTCATTATGTAATGTTCCTAAACCCAAAAAACACTATAACTCTAGAAATTCTAGGTTTTATAAAGTGAATATTTTATGTAATAAATCATTCTTCACTGTTTAATAAAAACAAGTGACGTTTTAGTTGGTATTAGAGGACAGGTTAAGTTATTTTTGGGATTAGGATTAGAAAACCCTAGTGAAAGACTTAAGAATAAGAATAATTATAATAAAAACATCTCTAAATTTTGGTGAATATTTAGTAAGTGGTTTATCAAGAAAATTCATCCCTTTTTGGAAGTGATCAGGTAGAGGCAGCTCTGGAAATGATGTATCTAGGGGTAAAATCCAAAAACACCACTTTGACCTAGAATCAAATGAGAACTGGTGAAAGAAAATAGACTTTCATGTACTATTGGTTAACAAACTCATGGGGGATATGATTTTTTAATTTCATGAGCATAGTATGAGCTCTTATTAAGGGAAAAAATGTCCCCTAATAATGTATGTCAGGAAGTAGATCATGGATAACATAGATTGAAGCCTATAAATTCATAAGATAAGGAAATAAATGTAAAGTATAATTTATCCCTTTTTGTCTTGGTATTCCTCTTTATGTGTTACCATAACAATCCTTTTATTCCATTCAATGTCTGGTAATAGGAGGACCAGGGCTAACAACTGACTCGATGATCAATGTAATGACAATTCTAATGAGACGCACAATCTGATGGGAGTGTGAATTGAAAACTTTGTCATGATAATATATTAGTTAACTCTTGTTTAGAATAGAAACATGGTATAAGAGGAACATTAAACCCCCCCCCCCTCATAATGAAAAGGTGGCAATTGACAGCTTCATGAGACAAATTCTTCCTACTTTTAATGGATCATTTGATCCCTCAATCACTGAACCGTGGATCAACTCTATTGAAAAGAACTTCTACTTCCTTCAATGTCCCGAACAAGAGAAGGTTATTCTAAATATTTATTTTTGGGGGGGAATCTAATAAATGGTGGGAATTGATTAAAAAATATGATGCATGAGGAGCAGATTGAGGCATTGGAATGGGAGGATTTCCAGAAAATGTTTTTCTATAATTATTTTCTGAGCACCCTTTGACTTAAGATGTAAAGAAAATTACTTTATATCAAGAAACAAGATAATGAATCCATTAGAGCATATGAGTAAAACATCAAAAGGCTTGTACAATATTCCTATGTCATTTTATTTACTCCAAAATGAAGGTTCAACCACTTCTTTTGTGGGATAAAACCTATAATACTGAAATACCAAGAGATTCGTGACTTCATGATCAATGAGGAAATTGTCTGATGTGCCCTCAAAGTCAAAATGATGATTAGATAATCTAATGTATATCATTGGGATAAGAATGGTGATGTTAATTTAATTCGGGAGTTCTGTTGGATAAATCAAATGGTGCTAAGAAAATCCATCACCCCACTTGTCAAAGGTGAGGAAAGAAGAACCCTAAAATTCCCTAAAGGGGGAAATGAAATGCTTTAGGGGTGGAAGAGAATAGAACCAAGAAATAAACTATTTGAAAAAAAACCCACTACTACAACAGGGGAGAGGAATTCTCTAATAAAACCTCAACGTGTTGTTCATTGCTTCAACTACAGATAACCAGGGCACTTTACAAACTAGTGCTACATGACAAGGGTTTTCAGAGGCAACAAGCAGCCTCCAAGGTAGCAAGGGTGATATTTTTCCATCACTACCAATGATATGAATCCATAAAATTATGTGCTGATAGGTAGACTAATTATTCATTCATTAATAGTGAGCATACTTTTTAATTCTATTTCTACACATTATTTTATATCTCAAAATTCTATTAGAACAATCCCAACACCATCACAAATCCTGGAAGTACAGATGTCAGTGAGAATGGAAAATTGGGCAATAATTGCATCCCAAAAATATCAATCCTACCCTATCATAATTTGTGGATTGACCTTCCATGTTAACCTCTACATACTCCATTTGGTATAATTTTATGCAATTCTTGACATGGATTATATTTTCATATATAGAGCCAACATAAATTTCTGTCAGAGGGAAATCACTCTCCATTTGGTGAATCGACATTAGATTCTGTACAAGTGCAAGGAGGAGGATGAATCATCTTTAGAATCATCATCTCAAGTGTGTATATGACTACCCTATGAGCATGCACATATGGCTTAGATGATTGATTCTAAGAATGAAACCATCCTTGAAGACATGGCTATTGTGAGGGAATTCGCTAAAGTATTTACCAAAGAATTCACTAGTCTTCATCCTATAAGGGATTTTGAATTCTAAATTGACCATATACCTGGGGCATTTCTAATATCCAAGAATCCATATAGAATGGCTGTTGTGGTGCATGAGGTGGTAGAGAAACAACTACAGTATAATATAGATACATGGTTTATACGCCTATGTTCTTCAACACGGGGTGCACCAGTCATCATCGTCTTGAAGAAGGATGGGACAATGTGACTTTTAATTGATTATCATGAGCCCATCAAAATCATGATAAAGAACATATATCCTCCACCATGAATTTATGACTTTTTTGATCAGATACAAGGATCACAATACTTCCCCAAAGTGGATCTGTGGTTGAGATATTACCAAGTAATGGTTTATAAAGTGGATATCCCCAAGGCTACATTTCGTACAAGATATTGGAACTATGAATTCATAGTAACCCCTTTTGGAATCATTAGTGCTCTAAATATTTTCCTGTAATTGATGAATAGAGACTTTATATATTACCTAGAAAAATTTGTGGTGGTCTTTAAAGATGATATTCTAATATATTACAAAACCATAGAGTATAATGACGAGATTATATAAAATGTATTAGAGACCTTGCAAAAGGAGAAGCTCTATGATAAGTACTGCAAGTGTCTGTTCTGGTTTAAGGAGGTCTCATTATTTGGTCATATCATCACAAGAAACGAGATATCTATGGATCCATCCATGATATCTACAATTGAGGGATGGATGAGGCCAACATCGGGGATAGATATCCATAGCTTCTTGGGTTTATCTTGATATTATCACTGATTTGTGAGAAATTTCTCATGATTTTCAAACCCTATTACCAAGATAACTCTAAATGGAGTAAAGTTTTCATGGAGAAATTAATGCGAATGGATATTCAAAAAGTTGAAAAGGGGGATTATCACTACATCTGTGCTCACATTACCAAAAATTGGAGAAAAGTTTGTGGTATTTAGGGATTGTTCGAAGAAGGTCATGGGCTGCATGTTGATGAAGAAAGAAAAAGTCATTGCATATGCTTCAAGGAAATTTATAGTTTATGAGAAAAAATATCCAAAAAAAGATTTCAAGTTAGTTGTAGTGATCTTCACTTTAAAATTTTGGTGACATTACCTCTTTGGTGAGAAGTGTGAAGTATATACAGATTAAAAAATGCTCATGTATATGTTCACACTGAAA
Organism: Viscum album; assembly: GCA_963277665.1. Lineage (NCBI taxonomy): Eukaryota > Viridiplantae > Streptophyta > Magnoliopsida > Santalales > Viscaceae > Viscum > Viscum album. Next base: position 957,341,986 of record OY728162.1, on the reverse strand, counting down.
GTGTTGAATATTCTCCAATTAAGATAGTTAGAGTTGATCAAGGACTATGACTGCTCAATCCATTACCACCCTATGAAGGCGAACAAGGTGGAAGATTATCTAAGTAGAAAGGACCAACCAATTATATCATTTATGAGAGTTGAAACTAAATCAATCTCCATTGATTTGATGAATATAGTCATGGTAATCATAAATAAGGGAACGTCATCAATCCTTTCAAAAATTATTTCTAAACCACCTCTTTTGTAAAGGTTAAATGATGCTGAAAAGGATGATGTGGGAATCCAGAAGAATGTGGAAACTATCAAAAAATGGAAATCCATGGAGTTTAATGTTAATAATGAATGAATTGTTATATTTGGGTCAAGACTATGTGTTCTATCAAATCTGGAGTTAAAGAAAGAAGTTTTGGATGATGCACATAGTTCAAATTTCTACATTCGTCCAGGAAACACAAAGATGTATTGAGATCATCGAGAGAATTATTGGTGGGAGAACATGTAAAAAGATATCATTGAGTACACATCATAGTTCCTGGAAAGTCAGCAAGTGATGGTTGAGAGGAATAATTATATGGGGATGATGCCACCATTACCAATACCATCATATAAATGGGAGAACATAAACATTTGATTTTTCACTTGACTTCTGAAGACATCCAATGGAAACATTGCTATGTGGCTTATTGTATATCATCTTACAAATACTGAAAAATCCATTACAATTTGAGAGGATTTCTCATTTGATTAAATGGAACAGATATATATCAGAGAAGTGGTAAGGATTCTCGGAGTACCCCTATATATTGTATCTAATCAAGAACCAAGATTCACCTCTACATTCTAGAAAAGTATACCACATTCTCTAAATACTTATCTGAACTTGAGTTCAAATTATCATCCTAAAACTGATGTCTAATCTGGTCGGACTGTCCAAAAACATGACAAGTTAAAAGAATGCTCAATGGACTTCAAAAGTGGGTGGGATCAACATCTTCCTCTATTTAAGTTCTCTTACGAAAACAGTTTTCACTTAAGCATCTAAATGGATCCTTAGGAAGCCGTATATGGGAACAGGTGAAAAACACAATCATGTTGGGATAACGCTAGGGTGAGAAAACTCCTAGGTCCAAATATGGTCGAAGAATGGTGTAGAATGTTAAAACCATCCAACAACACATTAATTCTACTTAATGTCGACCAAAGATCTATGATTATAGTTGTTAATGATACCAAGAGTATGATGTTGAGGAAATGGTGTTCTTCTGCATATCACCATGGAAGAGAGTTATGATATTTGGGAATAATGGAATGCTTAGTTCATGTTCCATCGGCACTTTTGAGATCCTTGGTCAAATTGGAGCAGTGACATATCAACTAGAACTCCCATCGAACGTATCTCAAGTACATGATGTATTCCATGTATCACTCTTGAGGAAGTACATACCGGACCCATCACATGTACTCAATACAGAGGTGGTACCATTGGAGAATGAGCACGCATATGAAGAGAATTCAGTAAAGATCTAAGATATTAGGGAAAAAGTTCTATGAAATAAGATAATTTCCTTAAATAAAGTGTTGTGGAGAAGCCCAAATTTTGATGAAGAAACGTGGGAATCAGAGGAAAGGATGAAGAATATTTACCAACATCTATTTTAGTGTAGGAAAATGAAATTTCGAGGAATAATTTTTTTTATGGGAGTATGTTGTAATGACCCAAACTTTATTAATGAAAATTCATCGTGATCTATTTAAATGTATTATTATGTAAAATGGTTATATAAAATATTCACTTCCTTGGTTTTATGTTATTGAATTTTAAAATACCATTATGAATTGTGACCGTTTCTAATATAGATTTTGATCAATGATAACATGATTAATATAAATATACATATTTAACAATTAAAATTTACTCAGGAAAAGGAAGTGATGTCCTCATCCAGTGGAATTCCTCAATATGAAAGTCATCTGTGAGAGTTAGGAAAGGAGTTGGTGCCATTGGGCTTCACTCTTGACTAAGCCCAATCTGATCTTGATAATGTTAATCTTGAATGAAATCGCCTACAGGAGAAGTGGAAGTTAATTTGAGATTACCAATCGAGCGATGTTATCCGAGCAACCCCAAGAGTCTGTCACCATCATGAACCTTACCCATAGGTCTTATGTGTGTGTTTTAAGTGGTTATGTAACAAGACCCTAGAATAATGATTATGTGCATAATTCTTTTTATAGAATAAATAATATACATTCATTTTACTACTTAATTAGAAAATTGTTTATAAAGAACAAGAAGTATTATTAGTTAATTTTCAATTAAGAAATCTATTTTGCAAAATTAATGGATTTTTCACTGGTGCAGAAATCGTTTTTTACGTCACCATTTTTTACGTCGGTTATATATAACCGACGTAACAATGCGGCGAGTAGATTTTTCATGTCAGTTATTTTAATAACCGACGTTACAAATCACGCCTGTTGGGTTTTTACGTCGGTTATATATAACCGACGTAACAAACCAATGCGCGGGGGGGGGGGGGGGGGGGTTTACGTCAGTTATTTGATAAATGACGTAAAAAACGCGTCGATATCAGGTTTTTTACGTCGGTTACAAAATAACTGACGTAAAAAAACCCGATATCTACGCGTTTTTTACGTCGGTTATCAAATAACCGACGTAAAAAAGCTAAAAAATAGTTTATAACGTCGGTTATATAATAATCGATGTTATAAAGCATTTAAAAAAATTAAAGCCCGTGTTCTGTCATTTACGATTTTTTCTATTGACAGTCACCGGCTCGTCTCTCTCTCGCGCGGTCAACCCTAATCGGCTCGTCGATCGCCTGCATTACACTCATTTTGGATTCATTGTTTATCTTCTTCACTGCTCTTGGATCTATCATCTCAACTCGCGACATTCAAGTAAGCCTTCCACGAATTTATTTTGTTTGTTTTTGTTTCGATTCTTGATGTGCTTTTCATTCGTTTTTGAATCTTGTGGAATTTTTTTTATTGCAAATGGTTATTATGTTCATTCAACTCGCAACATTCAACTTGCAAATGGTTATTAAAACATTGTGGATTAGCTTCAGCAAAATCTGAAAAATAATGGGTGGTACTGTAACGTTCCATTCTTCCAGCAACATTATTATTTCCTACTTAGCTGGAATGTGTCTTTCTAGATGAAGATTGGTAGTACTTATTTTCTTAAAATCATATTTTCAATATGATTGTCCAGAAAATTATTTTCATGAATGAAATTGGACCAGGTACAATCGGTAATACCTATCCTTAAAATTTCATTCAACATTCTTACATCATAATATTTTTTCAAAAAATTATGATTTTTAGAACTCCTAGACCAGAAAACCATCATCTGTTTTCATCTGAATTCATAAAAATATCAATTCATACCTATTACAATCAAATATTTCATTCTGGACTCATGGTGAGTCTGATAATACATTTCTTCTTTCAGTCATCTCCTAAAAATGATGGACCTTTTCATGCAAAGTGTATCTGATTTCTTGAATACGATGGTATGTCTGATTTTCAACAAAACCAAGTGAGGTGATTTATTTTATTATTAATAATTCATAAAAAATTATAATACCTAAATATTATTATCATCCTTTTCATATTTTTCATTATAAAAAAGGTAAAGGGTACTTTCTTTTCATTCTCAAGTTAAATTATATTTTTTATAAAGGTCTTTTCTATCTAGGTAGAAATAATTTAATGATAATTAGATTGAATTAGGTATATTATCTTATCTTACCATCCAAACACATGTTTATGTATTAATAATTATTATGTTTTGTAAAAACAATTATGACCCCCATTTCATTTTTGTTAGTTAATTGATCTACGAAAGTGTTATAAATGATTTGATGATCACGATTCACCCATATATATGGTTAGTCATTATGTGACATTTGGGTCCATAATATCCTTCTAATGAATTCGACAATGCATTATATATCATAGATCAATATGGGATACAGATGGTTATACCATGTCCAATGTGTAATTTGATGTGCCTGGTAAGAAATATTATAATAAATTATAGGAAAGCTAATTAACATATCCCAATATGAGGTGAATGAAACTATGTTTTCCCTTGACATATGTTATGACTTATATGATTATGTTTGTGCCACACTCTTATGTTATTCCACATACCAATGTTTTGATCTTGTGAATAAGGTTTTTTAAATCATGTTCCCACTATCATATAAATCATGTCTTATGTTATGCTAAAATTGTTATACTTGGACTCAGGTTTTATGATCTATGATTATATAGAACTGTTTCACTTATCTTTTTGATCATGTGCTTTTTGTATGCTCTTATACCCCCATGGATATCTTTTTATGAGATTAGATATTATATTTATATATATCATGTTTACCCATAATGAGTATCATAAATGAAAACTTTTATTATTTTCATTCCCTAAGTTATAAAAATATGTATTATGTAGGATGATTCAAAAATTTAATCTGTGAGATGAGTTGTTTTATGTGTGAAACCCAGGCCAAACAAATATGTATTTTTTTATTGGTATTACATATATATAGTTCGACATATACTTTTTTTTACATTACCATGATATTAACATTACTTTTTCTAAAGAAATATTAATGTCCTTAGATTATATATCGGATCAAAATGATATAGTAATTATAATATATAATCAGAATAATCAGATAATATGACAATATTATTAAACATAAAACAAATGGTCTATATTCATATTTTTAACATGACACTTACGATGTATAGCTATTTGGTGTTGGGTACTTATGAAAACTACTACTACTTTCAAGATTTGTTTTATATTTTAAATTGTTTTACATCCAAATTATGATTTTTTTCATATAAACATGTTTTGTCTTATCATAAAAATATATATTTTTTGTTGATATTTGTTATAGGTAATAATGAGTCGAAGTTGGATTACGGAACATCGAATGAGCAATGAATTTGAGGAAGGTGTTGATGCCTTTTTGGAATTTGCAAAATGAAATGTTCCAAGTAGTGACATTTTTTTCTGTCCATGCCTGAAATGTTTGAATATGAAGAAGTTGAAAAGTAGAGAGATAAATGATCATCTGATATGTCATGGTTTTAATCCGAGTTACAGCCCTTGGATTTGGCATGGTGAAACTGGACGGAATGTCACTAATGATGATGATTCGCAAGATGGTAACTCCGATGGAATTGAAGAAATGATTCGTGATATTGTAGCAGAACAAATTGAGATAGAACCGACAGTTGCACATCTATACGGTGATGCTGAAAAAACATTATATCCTGGTTGTACAGATTTTACGGTTCTGTCAGCAGTGTTAAGATTGATTAACCTGAAGGCGAAGCATGGATGGAGTGACAGAAGTTTTACAGAGCCGCTACAATTGATGAAAGACATTCTTCCAAAAGATAACGATCTTCCAAATTCACATTACAAAGCCAATAAAATATTATGCCCGATGGGATTGGGATACAAGAAAATACATGCCTGTCCGAATGACTGCATTATATATAGGAAGGAATATGAATTTCTGTTAGAGTGTCCAAAATGTGGGACATCACGGTATAAGGTGAAAGAAAAATCACAGGGTGATGTAGAGATTACAAAGCTCCCTTCAAAGGTATTTCGGTATCTTCCTATAATTAATCATTTCAAACATATATTTGCTAATTCACATGATGCAAAAAGGTTAAGATGGCATGCTGAAGAGCGAGTATGTGATGGAAAAATATGTCATCCAGCTGATTGTCCACAATGGAATAAAATTGATGCGCAGTATTCTACATTTGGAAATGAAATAAGAAATCTCAGACTAGGGTTGTGCACAGATGGAATGAATCCATACCGAACACTCAGTAGTACACATAGTTCATTGCCTGTTTTATTGGTAATTTACAACCTCTCTCCTAAAGTTTGTATGAAGCGCAAATATGTCATGTTGAGTACAATGATCTCTGGTCCAAAGCAACCCGGTAATGATATTGATATTTACTTGTCACCGTTGATTGATGATTTGAAACTGTTATGGGCTGATGGTATTAGGGTGTATGATTCTTATAAAATGGAATATTTTCAACTGCATGCGGTGCTTCTGTTCACTATAAATGACTTCCCAATGTATGGAAATTTGTCTGGATATAGTGTTAAAGGGTATAAAGCATGTCCAATTTGCGAACAACAGACGTCTTATTGTCAATTGCATCATGGGAGGAAAACAGTGTACATGGGTCATTGAAAGTTTTTGCCTATGGAACACCCTTATAGAAGACTAAAAAAGGCATTTAATGGCTCACAAGAATTTGATACTGCTCCAAAACCATTATCCCATGATCTGTATTTTGAGAGGGTGAAAAACATTGATGTGACATTGGGAAAGACACAGTAATCTTGTAATGATAGACATATTTGGAAGAAAATGTCAATATTTTTTGAGCTACCATATTGGAGGTATCATGAAGTTAAACATAATATTGATGTCATGCACGTGGAGAAGAATATCTGTGATTATTTGATTGGAACATTGTTAGATATTAAAGGAAATACTAAAGATGGGTTGAATGCAAGATTAGACTTACTATCAATGGGAATACGTTTGGAGTTAGCTCCCACTCCTAAAGGAAGATGAACATTTCTTCCCCCGGCTTGTCATACATTATCGAAGAGGGAGAAAATTAGCTTCTGTCAGTGTCTTAATGATACCAAAGTGCCTCAAGGTTATTCTTCTAATGTAAAAAATTTTGTCTCATTGAAGGACTTGAAGTTGATAGATATGAAATTACATGATTGTCACGTCATGATGCAACAAATTCTACTAGTTTCATTGCGTGGAATAGTGCCTATTCGTGTCAGAAAGACTATAATGAAGTTGTGTTATTTTTTTAATTCAATTTGTAACAAGGCGATTGATGTGAATGCTTTGAACATTTTGGAAAAGGATATAATTTTAATACTTTTTCAATTGTAAATGTATTTTCCTCCATCTTTTTTTGATATAATGGTGCATTTAATGATTCATCTGGTTCGAGAAATAAAGCTTTGTGGACCTGTATATCTTCGTTGGATGTATCCTTTTGAATGGTATATGAAAATATTAAAGGCGTATGTTAAAAATCTATATCGACCTGAAGCCTCCATTATTGAAAAGTATATTTCTGAGGAGGTAGCAGAGTTTTGTACGAGCTACTTGGCAGCGGCGCAACACATAGGTTTGCCTCCATCTCGCCATGAATGAGTTAATAATGAGGGAAAGGGGATTCGCGGCTTGAAAGTCAAATCTTTGTCAGCTGAACAGATGAAGAAGTTAGAATCATACATCTAGAAGAACATAGCTGATGCTCAACCATATATCACATTGCATATTAATGAGTTGAAACAATGTCATCCAAAGAATAATGAAATGTGGATTTTGAATGAGCACAACAAAACTTTTTTGTCATGGATTAAAAAGACTTTGCTTGGTAGATCAGATGTATCAGAGACATTAAAATGGATAGTGGGTGGTCCATGTTTAAATGTGATAACATGGTCTGGTTATGACATTAATGGTTATACATTTCATACAAAAGCTCAAGACAACAGAAGTGCAGTTCAGAATAGTGGTGTATTGGTGTTTGCAGAAGCAATGCATTTTTCGAGTGCTAAGGACAAAAACCCAATTTCTGCATCAAATGCATATTATGGAGTGATTGAAGACATATGGGAGGTTGATTACTTTAAAATTAAAGTTCCCGTTTTTAACTGTAAATGGTTTAACGGTAACAAAAGTGTCAGACACGATGAATTTGGAATGACACTTGTTAATCTGAATAGATTGGAAGACACAGCTGATTCTTTTACAATGGCAACACATGCAAAACAAATATTTTATGTAGTAGATCAATCAGATATGCAGTGGGATGTTGTTTTACAAGGGAAAAAACAATATGTTGGTGAGGATGAACTTGATGAATATGCTGATTTATGTGAGATACCTACTTCAATGGAAATATTAACAGAACATAATGACACTCATGTTGAAGACATAGTTTGTGCCATAATGAACGATCACGACAAAGGAATTTGGGAAAACAATCCACCTGTACATTCCTAAAATTATAGTTAACATATGTTTATTTATTGTTTACATTTATTTTTTCCATAAATGTTAGATATTTTATGTTTTTTATTTATTAAAACAAGTTTTAAAATAAAATAAGTATATGTTATTGTTTGTTTAGTTTACTTTATCATGTTTATTGTTGTACCCCTCTCTCTTGGATTTTAATGATCACAATCACTCTCATCATGTTCTAACTTGTTTTCAAGTGTTTTGATTCTAGGAAAAAGGTTTCCCAAGAGTTGGCCCAAGAAGGCTGATAGTGGAATCTCTGAGTCCACCGGCCAACCGGTGGATACCCACCGGCCGGCCGGTGGTCTCTGGCAGAAGCATTGCTTTCTTCCAGAGACATCGGTCAGCCGGTGTTAGCGCACCGGCCAGCCGGTATGGGTACCGGCCAACCGGTTCTTTCCCACCGGCCAGCTGGAGGACCCAGGCAGTAGGCTTGCCCACTGCCTGGTGACACCGGCCAACCGGTGGATGACCACCGGCCAGCCGGTGGAACCCAGACAGAAAGCCTGCTCTGTCTGGACCACCGGCCAGCCGGGAGCTCAGCACCGGCCAGCCGGTGGACCACCAGCCAGCTGGTGAGACACCACCGGCCAGCCGGTGTGCCCAGTCAAACTAGCCGTTGGATTAAAACAAACCTCTCATTTCCATTCTTTCTTTCAATTGGGTTTCTTGCTACAACCACAATAAAAAGGCAAGCTGTACGAAGGTGTTCTAGCCTACCTTAAAACGGCTAGTGGGTTTCTTGCTACTACCATAATAAAAAAGCAAGTTGTACGAAGGTGTTCTAGCCAACCTTAAAACAGCTAGTGGGTTTCTTGCTACAACCATTAAAAAGCAAGATGATGTATTAATCTCTCAACAGTTCTTGTTGGGAGCGGAGACGTAGGCTTGGGAATTAAGCCGAAATTCGTTATCAAATTGTGTCTTGCCTTTTTTTATTTTCGCTGAATTGATAATTGTTTTAAATTGTTAATTATTTTTTGAAAAGACAATTCACCCCCTCTTGCCATCCTCTACGACCCAAAAGTTTATAACCATTACATGAATTTTAAAATGCTTATTTTTGTTCACTGACAATTACTTTACCATGTTTACAATGTTTACCAGGTTTACCATTTTTACCATTTTTACCATCTTGACCGTCTTGACCATCTTTTCCATCTTTACCATTGTTTAACATGCTTACCATATTACCAATGTTTACTATTATGTAGCTTAGTACACTTTTCTATTTTATGATTATAGTAGTATTAAAATATTTGAATTTTTATATTTTTTCACTGACAATTACTTTACCATGTTTACAATGTTTACCAGGTTTACCATTTCTTCCATTTTTTACCATCTTGACCATCTTGACCATCTTGACCATCTTTGCCATCTTTACCATTGTTTAACATGCTTACCATATTACCAATGTTTACTATTATGTAACCTAGTACACTTTTCTATTTTCTGATTACAGTAGTATTAAAATATTTGAATTTGTATATTTGTGAACTGACGTTTGTTTTTTTGATTTGAAGGATAATGACAGATCATTCAGATAATCAACCACATGATTCTGGGGAGGAGCATATTTCTGGTCATACCTCTAGGGATGAACATTCACATGCTCCTATTACGACAAAGAGTTCAAAGGTTGGTAAACGTGGTTGCACACGTTTACCAAAATTATCACTTACCCGTAATCAGGATCAGAGGATAGTAGTTGAGTTTGATGATGATGATATTCCTAGAGGTCCGAATGCCAATGATTTTAAGAGTTTTGTTGCAACTCAGGCTAAGACCAAAGTAAGAATTCTGTATGATGATTGGAGTGGTGTGGATAAAGCGATTATCTCTCAGTTGTGGGAGACGATTTTGGTAAGTTCTTTTTTCATTGTTTGACCATTCTTTTAATGATTCTGGTATATATAATATGTTTAACCTCTTCTTTATCAGATGACATTTTATATTCCTGACACTGGAGGAGTCAGGAAGAAATGCTTATCGTTGGCTGCCAGGAGATGGAGGGATTTCAAATCAACCCTCACATCTGATTTCATTTATGGTCATAGGAGTCATGACAATCCATGACGTATATATCCTTTTATAGATGAAGACACATGGAGACAGTTTTTTGAAAGTAGAAAAAAAGATTCATTTCTGGTAAGGGCAATGTAAACTTTTATATACTTTCTTATATAAATGAATTTATTAATGTTTTGTTAATGATTTCTTATTCTTAAATTACAGCAAACAAGGAAAGCTCATCAGGAGATCCAATCTAAAAATTTATACCCTCATAGTTTATCTCGGGGAGGGTATACATTATTGGAAGAAAAAATGATAGCGAAAAAATTTCAACAACTAAGAGCTGAGTCTTAAAGCTCTGGAGAGGTGGCCCCTCCATCCCCTCCATCTAGACATGAAAAATGGAAGAGAGCTCAGAATGGAAAAAAGGGAAATATCTTTCGGAAGAATCGAGAATCGTAGCTGAGAGGATTGTAAGATATCTATTTAATTTATTTAAGTTAACTTTTTTCTTCATATAAGTTTCAATCATTACAGAAATGTTCAACTAATTAATACAGGACTCTCTTGAGGAGAAAAGTTCAGAGGGGACATTTACAGCTACTGGGAGGGAAGATATTTTATTTGCAGCATTGGGAAGGCCCGAACATCCTGGTCGTGTAAGAGGATATCCGACAGGTGTATCGGTAAGAAAAGTGTTTCCACGTTCTTCAACTTCTAACATTGAGGGGGTTTATAAAAAAAATAGAATCCTTGGAGGCTGAAGTTCAAAATATTAATGCGACGATGGAAGACAAGATTAGAGATTCGGTGGAGTCTATGTTTGCAGAAGTGCAAAGACAATTTCAGACTGCAGCTCCCACTCCTCCACCTCCCCCTGCAGACCCCATTATTTATCCTCCACCTCCGCCAGTAGCTCCCACTCCCCCACTCAGCCTGCGGACCCCATTTTTTATCCTATGCCTCCGCCGCAGCTTCCTACATATTGCAAGTTTTATGTTGATGATTCTCAACATCAAATAGTAGCATACGGGTTGGTATATTGTATAGGAGATATAGTTCGTCATCAACAATTAGAGGTAGAGAATCAGAGGGTCATTGTACATGATATTATAGATAGATCAGCTAGGGTACCAATACCTACAGATGAGGTGGCGACAGTTGGACAGAGTATCGGCCATTTTTTAGTTTGGCCATCCAGACTTCTTCGACTCATTACCATAGAGGTATGAATGTTATATCTTTTATTTTATTTTTTTATTAAAGTTGTTTTATCATTTGATAACTACTATAATTCTCAATTTTTTCCCCAGGAATACTTCAAAGGTAAAGAAATACTGTATAGACAACAAAAAAGACAACAAGCTATGACATTAGATACAGATTCCAGTGGTCTTGACAGATTGTCAAGATATTCACATTTGTTGTTGGGTTTTTATGAGTTTCCAATGGAATCTCATGTTTGTGGACGTGAAATAAGTGTGGGGATTACAAAATCTGATATCATGGAGCTTGTTACTAGAGATAAGTTTGGCATCAACGTGGTGCAAATTTTTTCCATGTAAGTCTTAACACCTTTTCCCTGCGTTATATTTATTAAAAATGTGTACTTATATATGTTTTGTATTAGGTATCTTTATAAAATTTGTGATAGGAATGAACTGACAGAAGTATATGGATTCATGGACCCGCAATTGATTTCCACTGAAGCATGTGCATTGACTGAGGAACGAAGAATGGTTTATATTGCTGAAAGATTTGAAAAGAATATTATCCAACAATGTTGGATGATGCCTTTTTGTGAGAGGTATGAAACACATTTATCTCAAATAGTTAGTTATCTTTTAACATAAAAAACCACTAACATTAAATTTCCTTTTATCAGTAATCATTGGATGTTAGGGATTTTTTGCCCAAGGGAGAAAGCTCTTTATTGGATATGCTCTGTTCATGGTGATGTGCGGGCATGTTTTAAGAATATATTGGAAAAGTAAGTTTCAATTTCTCAATAGTTTTATATATTATAATAAATTTTAAATTTACCCCATTCGTATTATTTTCTAATAGTGCATGGGGCTACTTTCGAAAAAACACAAAGAAAAGAAATGCAAAGATGAAATATGTAAAGGCGAAGGTAAATTTCCATTTATAATTTGTACTTTTTGATTTATTACATAAAAAATAATATATTTAATTTACACTCATTCAAAACAGAATTGTCATGAACAACAAGTCCTCATCGAATGCGGATATTATATGTTAAGATTTATGTATGAAATAATAACAACTGGGACAGTTGTGAATTTTTACCTGGTACGATTTCCTCTTAAACTTTGCCATCATATTTCAATTTGATTTATTCATTATAAACGTTAACTATCTTCTTTTTCATTTGTAGCTTTTTGATGACCCTCAACCCAATACTGCTGAAGACATCAAACACGTACAAGTGGAGTGGTCAAATTATTTTACAGGTTTGATTGAATTTTAGTTGTTTGTAATGTAAAATGTAATTTTGAATATTGTCGTTTTAATTGTCTATTTGGTAGTTGTTTAGGTTTGATTTAGTTTTTTTTTGAAGTTGACAGTGTAAGTATTGAATGTTATATAAGTGAATGTTTAATTTTGCTCTACTTCTTGTTTTGGTCTACTTTTGATGGTTCTTCTAGTATGGATTTGGGTCTGTGGGGGGGGGGGGGGTTCCCAGGGTGTGGGGGTGTGTTCAGTGGGGTTGGGGGTGTCCAGCGGTCTGGGAGGGCTGTCCGGTGGGGTGGGGGGATAGTCTTGGGGGGTGGCAGGGATGTCCAGGGGTGTGGGAAGCCGGTCCAGGGGTGTGGGAGTACTGTCCAGGGGTGGGGGGGGGGGGGGGGGGGTTGTCCAGGGGTGTGGTGGGGGCTGTCAAGTGGGGTGAGGGGGTGAGGAGGTGCTGTTCAAGCGGGTGGGGGGTTGTCGAGGGGTGTTTGGGGGTGTCCGGGGGTCGGGGGGCAGTCCAGGAGTGTGGTGGGGGCTCCAATGGGGTGGGGGAGGGTTGTCCAAGGGGTATACATGAGGGTGGGAGCTCCAATGGGGCGGGGGAGGGCTGTCCAGGGGGTATAGATGAGGGTGAGGGCTCCAACGGGGTGGGGGAGGGCTGTCCAGGGGGTATACATGAGGGTGAGGGCTCCAACGGGGTGGGGGAGGGCTGTCCATGGGGTATAAATGAGGGTGGATGCTGTCTAGTGGGTAAGTTTTATATGTTATCTATTTACATGCTTACTTTTGATGTACTTCTGTTTTTGTGGTATGATTTCTTGATTTATTTTCTGGTTGATTCTGGTGGAGAGAAGATCACTACATTCTGGTTTAAAAAAAAATTGGGTTTATCACATCGGTTATTTAATAACCGACGTGATAAAATGCTTGGAAAATAGTTTATCACGTTGGTTATTTAATAACCGACGTGATAAAAGGCCTTGAAAATGGTTTATCACGTCGGTTATTTAATAACCGACGTTATAAAAGGCCTGGAGAATGGTTTATCATGTCGGTTATTTAATAACCGACGTGATAAAGGGCCTGGAGAATGGTTTAGCACGTCGGTTATTGAATAACGGACGTGCTAAACAGCATGGAAAGTGTTTATCACGTCGATTATTGACTAACCGACGTGATAAACCCCCTCCCACATGTTTATCACGTCAGTTATAGAATAACCGACGTGATAAACCCCCCTCCCCTGATTTTTCATGTCGGTTTTATATGAACCGACGTGATAAACCATGCTCAGCCCTGTTTATCACGTCGGTTCTTATAGAACGGACGTGATAAACCACCCTCACCCCAGTTTATCCCGTCGGTTCTATATGATCCGACGTGATAAACCCCCTCACCCCTTGTTTATCACGTCGGTTGTTTAAGAACGGATGTGATAAACCATTGTCCAGGCCGTTTATCACGTTGGGTCTTCGATAACCGACGTGATAAACCATTCTCCAGGCCTTTTATCACGTCGGTTCTAAAATAACCGATGTGATAAACCATTCTCTAGGCCCTTTATCACGTCAGTTCTAAAATAACCGATGTGATAAACATCGCGATTTTATTCTTTTTGACGTCAGTTTTTAAATAACCGACGTCAAAAACCTTATTTATAACGTCGCACGTATTAACGTCGGCTAGAAACCGATATAAAAAATTAAAAATAACCGACATAAAAAACGTTTTCTGCACTAGTGTTTGAATTAATTTCTTTTAATAAATTATTATTATTACTAACAAAATTTTTATTAAATATAAATTATCATATAATTTTTAGGAATACAATTTTAATATTCTTAATATTTGAAATATGTTTTTGTCAAAACCAAAGAATTTTTTATAAATGTATTTTTTATTTTAAAAGTAAAAATTCACATATTTATATAATCATTTAGATAAAATGAATATGATTTTTGGATTTAGTATGTCGAAGTTATCCGACAACGATGTTTTCATAATTTTCTAGGATAGTCGAATTTTTGGGTAAAATTTAAATAATGATTAAATATATAATCTTTTTGATGACATCATAATGACCCAATAGTGATATAATAAAATACTATAAATGATATGTTTGGACAATATATGTTTTTGAAATTAAAATAATATTATTTTATATTTTTTTATTAATTTTATTTGGGGCTTAATATACCCTCCAAGACTTAGAGAACATTTTATCATTTTAAAATGATTTCCTGGAGAGTGTGACTCACCTCCACATAATAATACCTAATATTTTAGTAATTTATTCCATTGGAATTATAAATTAATATTTTACACTCCCATTTGGAAAATACATGGGAAAAACCATTAGTTGGTTTTTGGTTTTGATTAGTTTAATGTGTGGTGTCCCAAACCTAAATAATAAAGAATTCCCTCTCTTTTCCTATACAAACCCACCCAAGCTCCCACTTCCTCTTCACTCAATGCCTTTGAAGCCTGACCAACCCCTTCCTTCATCTCTCTAGAATCCTCCCAAGGTGCCCTAAGATCCCAATAATCCTTTATCAAATCTCTACCAACCCTTTGGGATCACACTTCCAAGTAAGAGATTTATTCCTTTCACATTTTTGTCGATTTTTTTAAGTTATAATACCCTTTTCATTCAATTAAAAATTTTTGGGTATGATTTCACACCTCCACAAAACATACCTAATTATTTTTTAATTTTTGATAGACCAATTTCTCTCTCATTAATGCCTCCCATGTAAACTTGTTACCGTGCGAAATTCCCATAATGAATTTCTCCCATCTCATTTAAATTCAAGAAATTATTTTGTATTATGAATATAAATTCCATTTCATATATTGGGACATGTATCTATATAAAACCCTTACTAAATATTTCTTGTAAAAATGATGAGACACCCATTTTTCTCTAATCAACCATTTTTATTATTTCTTATATCATGCTATTAGGCTGCCAAAATTGAACTAAAATTTTCTAAGCCAAAGTCATTGTGTAGTGAATACCGTTCCCATTTCTCTATCAAGGGTATTCAACATTATTCAAATTTAAATATTGATTATATAGTTACATGTATGTTTTCCACACCTCTTATTCAGGGAATAAATTGTGATGTTTAACGAATCCATGTTTTATGATCCATGTGGCACATTTATGTGTGAAAGGAAATGATTAAAAAGGGTGCATCATGATAGCACTCCAATGCTGTGGGTAAAGATTAGTATCATGATAAATCAAGTGAAATGAGGGTTTACTCATGCTAATTCTAGTGAAATAAATATTTAATTTTTCCCAATATGCAATGAGACTTAGCTCTTGTGAATATCATTTTAAATGTTTTTTCCACATTTCCATGTTATGATAATCATGTTATATCATGCCTTTATGTTAGTGTTTCTCTTATACACCACAGATATGCCTATTGCCTAACATTTATTGCATTATTAATTTTTCTTCATTTTTACTCCTTTAACTAGGTTTAAATCTCACCCCCTTTTATGTATTTCCTCATGTTTTCCTATACAATGCTGAGTACAAGTGAATACAGTGGTCATGTAAAGGATGTTTTCTATAAATATGTGGGTTTTCATGTTTTAAGTTGTTATGTAATGTTCCTAAACCCAAAATACACTAGACCTCTCGATATTCTATGTTTTATCAAGGTATGATTTTATTTAATAAATCATGTTTATGTGTGTAATAAAAATCAGGATTTTTATAGAAAGTATTAGTCAACTAAATGGAATACTCACTCAGATCCTGAATAAAATTGTTGTTCGAGTAACACCTATCACTAATACTAAACAATATTTGAGTATTATTATAGTACTATCACCCAAATGGAGGGGAAACCCCGATTATATTAGACAATTTAAAGAAGAGAATAACTTGAAAATAAAATATCTCATTGGAACTCCCTTGATCTATGAATCTAATATTGAAACAACTGATGATAACCCCAACATGATAAAACTGGAAAGTGATACCTTTAAAGTGTGTACTTATAAAGATGACTGAAATAGATAAAGTAAACATGTTTTTGAAGCATCTGAAGAAGAAGGCTCCTCAATCCATACTAAATCAAATGATTAAGTTGCTTAATTTTCATGAATGTTCAAAGAATTGTACAACAAGAGACGAGGATTCAGAATAACATTCTATAAGAACAAAAAACAAGTTTATAAATCTAAATAATGAAGATGATATGAATTCCAAAATGATTGGAAACATTAAAATTGACTGTCTTGATATCAAGGATGACAAGAAAAATATAGGAATCATATTAAAAATACTAGTTATAAAAAATCCATGAATGCTATAAAATCCACCTGGTTTGATTCTAAAGATTCTAGTGAATTAATATAAATAGAATCAATAGTTTAAGCTATAAATAAAAAGGCCAACATAAGCTTTATAGAAAAATAAAATTAGGTATATTAATATGAATCTTCTAATCATGAACTCAAATAATATTGTTATGATTTATCTTAAAAAAAATTAAACGAATACAATACCATGTTGGAAATTAAATATGAATGTTTTAAAAGAAATAAATCACTTCATTGATTCTATAATAAAATTTATGGTGAGGAAGATAGTTGGAACAATCATATTTTAGAACTAAAAAACCAACTATACATACTCATTTCTAGTGCTTCAGGTTAATAATAACTTCAAATGGGATTTTCTCTTGGTCATTTGTAGAGGGGTGAATTTTTCAATTCATTTATAATGTTTACTAGAGATAACATATTAAGAAAAACATATTTGTATCTTAAAATGAAAAAAACAAGTACTAAGTAGATTAAAATGGAATGAACTAAAAACTCTATGTTGGTGCGATAATGGCCATAGGTGTAATGATAAATTGTTTTTGTATATTTAATAATGAAAATTTGAGGATTTTGGGAACTTTATTTTCACTTAATATTTATTATACAAGATTTAATCATTTATACTATAGAACACTCCCTCTTCATTTTTATGTACTTTATCAAATAAATATTTATCCTCTTTGTACAATCTCAGGTACTAGTGTAGTTTATTAGGACAATTAAAAAAATAAATCCTATATGTTCAATGATTAATGTACAGTTTATACTACATAGTCACTCTCATGATTCAGTGAATTATAACCATAATCTAATTTCATTGGATTTTTATTCGACACTTGTTTCTTCACCATCACACATATATTCAATTTTAGTTGATCATGTTAAAAAATAATTATTTAATAAAGGAAAATATATAATGAATTTTAAATAATTACTCAATAGAAAATAATCCACAAATACACCCGTCCCATCTCCACTATGTGTCTATAGATTCAATATCATAAAAATAATCTTCAAAAAAATTAAATAGACACAATATTTTCTAATAATAATTGTTGAATCGTCCTCTAATATTTGATTATGTCTCCAAATTCTCCCATTACACAGAAAATTTACTTCTATTTGGTGAATGTGATATTGATTAAGTAACTCTATATATTTATTATGATCATTCCCTTTGGAAATTGAGTATGAAGGTAATTCCATGTGACTATGACATTAATTATACTCAATTAATCTCTAGTTCCCCATTTTCTACATGGGTTCCCTACCCTATTTCTTTTTTAATTCCCATGATGGCCCGTACCACTAGGGGGATGGTGGAATCAAGGATACGGTTTCACAATTCTTTCATTTATAATTAACCTATATTTCCTGTTAATGTCTCAATTATTTTTTTTAATATATCCTTTCTTTATATAAAACATAAAAAAAGAACACAGAGGGATGTAAAATTTTCAACCATCAAATATTTAATTTTTTTATGATTCGTTAGTTTCCCCATTCATTGATTCGACAAAATAAACATGGATGATTAAAAAAATGATATTCCATGTCTTATCAGTACAGAGACACAATATACGACATCTATAATGTACTGATAGAGATTTCCACTTCCATCTAGCCAGAAAAAATGTTTTATTTAATATAATAGGTAAGAAATTTTATTTTATTATATTTAGTTTAAAACCATCTCAAAATGATATTCCTCTTAAAACCTTATTGATTTAATGATAAAAACATTGGTCCTTATTCTAGAACATCAGAAGAAAATGAGTATGATTTGGTTTTTGGTCATACTTTTCATCACTATATTCATCGATCTAGATATTCCCAAGTCAAATGAATAATTAGTTAAAGGGTTTCACCTCCTTAAATAACATTATATTCTGATATTATTTTTCACCCAAATATAGAACAGTGTATCATGTCTTTAATATATTTCTATAGTCACTATATCTCTTCTTTAATTTTATTCTATTTTAAATATTCCCTTTAATTCATGGATATTATTTCAAAAATAATATTATAATTCTTTATAATATTTGACCCTATGGAATGTACCTAAAGAGAAGCATTATCAAATATGGGAGAGAATTTCTTGTATAGTAATTTGAAATTCTCATTCAAATAATTTCATGATTCCCATTAGAATCATCAGATGAACTAGTAATATTTAATGATTAAATCTTAATGAAATCGATTACATTGAACCCTAGTAAATTATTTTATCCATGAGTTGATGATGAAATGCACACTAACATAGCAGTTTCAATTGATGTGTAGTGTTCTTCATGAGATAATATCAATGTAAAAAAATAATATTTTAAATGGACTATGTCGTTTATAATCCAATTATTCTGGTGAAATGTATTCTAAATTAATTTAATTATATTAAAATAAATATGATTTTTTTTTGTATTTTAAAGTCATAAACATTCTTAACATACCATAATATATTCTTTTTTTGAAAAATTATCACTGAACTCTTATGATTTCCATTTTTATCATTTCCAAATTCAATCAAAACTTTTTTAGACTCACATTTTAAATTTCTAAATTATACATTTATTTTTTTGAAGATTATGGTTACTCTACCATACACAATATCTACCCTTTCAAACATTTATACTCATCCATGATCACTCCTATAATCCATCACTTTTCAAATATTACACAACTAATAGTGAACGTATATTCTTTAGTAATCATCTATAGAAAGTTAAAAAACACTTCAACATTCATATTATTCTTTAAGAAGTACTTTCCAAAACATTAGTATGAAAAGTTACACTTCTGAGATAACAATCATCCAAAATAATATACTTTATTGATTTTTTTTTAAAATAATTTTTTTAAAAGAATTATTAAAATAATCCAAGGTTAGAAATATTTTTAAAACCATTACACAAAGGTGACATTGACCTGGTCATGTTTTCGTTTTAGTATAATGGTGTTGAGGCTAATTCCACCTTTTCGTCTCATTGACCCATATTGATGAAATGGAAGGGGTTGTGAAAGGTACTAATGTTAAAAATGAATTTTTCCTTAATTAAAGAAATATTCCTTTTCCACATTAATTCATTTCAATTAAATTTAGTCTATTAGTGTTTTTGTGGATAAACCCTTTCCCCAAAAACCAATAAATTACCTCCCACTCCTCCCCCTTATCATCACAAAAATTTATCCCATATCTCTTATTTTCCACTCCCCCTCTCTATAATATTTCATTAGTGTTTGATCTCTTATGTGTGACATATTTGTTGGCCTAAAATGAATTTATTTTTTTTTGAAGTGAAAAATTTTAGAAGCAACATGTGGAGGTATTATATCATATTTATTTTAATGTTAAATAATTATTTTATTGTTTCATTTTTAGTTAGTTTTAATTATGTTTTACTTATGTTTTTACTTAGTTATATATAATATGTGAACTAATAGTTAATATTAGTATTTAGAAAAATTTATATGTTAATGACTTTTGAGTAAATAATTTATAATTATCCTTATTAATAGATTTATTATTTTAAGAATATTATTTTATAATTTAAATTCCATGTTTTAAATATTAGTTCTATAATTAGGATATAGTTTTTACTAGATGAAAAATAAATATTAGTGAAATGGTGATTAATTATTAAATAACTAATTATTAACTAATTCAATGTAATTATTAGGTATTCAATAACTAATTAATAAAATATAATAATTTTGTATTAACATATGATTAGATAATGAATAATTATAATTAGTGAATTATTACATTATGATTAACTAATGATTACTGAATGATTATAAAATGGTAAAATAATGATTAGTGAGGGATTAAAGAAGGATTAATCCCTTGTTAGGAAATGATAAACACAAGATTAATTAAATACGAAGTAATGAAAAGCTAATAATTAATAATTAATTAATTTTTAGTAAACTTTTTAACAACTGAAATAATGATTAAATAATAATTAATTAGGAATTAATTTTAAATTAACTAGATAATAAATATTATTTATATAATGATTTATAGTTTACTAATGATTTATTAAGACATAGATAACTTCAGATTAAGTAATGATTAAAAAATGAATAAGTAATGACTAATGATTGACTAATTAAAGATTAATTAATGATTAACTATAGATTAACGAATAATTAAATAATGATGAACTATTAATTAAACAATCACTGACTACAAAGTAAGTAAATAAAAAATATTAACTATGAAATTATTAATGATGGATTAATATAGTATTATTTAATGATGAATTAATGAGTGGCCAATAATAAGTTAGTGATTAAATGTTAATTAACTATAAACTAGCTTCATGAATAATTCTTAATTAGTAATTACCTAATAACTAACATTAATAGAACTTATTAGAAATTATTAATTAAGGAATTAATAATAAGTGATATATGGATGATTAAGGTATAATTGTCCAAGGATTATATATTCTATAATGAATGATTACATAATGATTAAAAATTACTAAACAATTATTAATAAAATAAAAAATAATGATTCACTAATTATTAACTAATTATTAATCAATGATTAGGTAATTATTATTCAATGATTAGGTAATTATTATTCAATGATTAAATAATCAATACCTTGTAAATAATTATTGATGAAATAGTTGTTAAGAAATAATTAGTTAATGGTTAGCTATTAAAAAATTTAAAACTAACTAATTCATAACTATTAATTAATGAATAATTAATGATTAATTATGAATTTGTTAAAGATTTATTAAAAAATTATTAAATAATATTTAAAATTAGAAAAAGTAATGATTACCATTTTATTTAGTAAATATTAACATTGAATTAATTAATAATCATTTATTCTTTATCTTTAAACTGACTAATTAATAACTATTTATTAATGAATTATTAACAAATTACTATGAAATGATTTACTAAGGATTAACATAGGATTAAATAATAATTAAATATTGATTAATATCATGTTAATATTTACTTTATATAGGATAAAAGAGTGATAATTGTATGACAATGTGTCGTATGTACACACCTTATTTATGTCTCCTAAAATTTAGATTATTTATACCTCGCTTCATGTTTTATTTGATAATATCACTAATTTTATTCTAGATTGTTCTAATTAAATTTACATACCACTAAACATACCATTAGGATGATAATAAATTATATAATGAATCATTAGTACAATATTTTAGGATATAATAAAATGTTCTAAAAAAATTGTAACTTATAATAGGGTTGTTTAATAAATTAAATATTTATCTGGATAATTCAAGTGGATGTGGATCTAGAATAGATAATCCATTAGGGTAACAACCTCCAAAACAACGTATTAAGCTAGACTCGATTGGGAACTTCTACATGACAATGGGCTGTGATTCATTCTTGGTTTGACACTCCAAGCATATATGTTTAAGATGATTCACATTCTCTTCATAAACTACTCAATATACCATTATGAGGATTAAAAATTGTACTATAAAACATTAGTTTCATATTTTTTGTTATAAGAAGATGATATAAAATTTTGGTAATGTAATGATTATGTGGTTACCTATTTAATTAAATCCCCTTCCAGCCAATACATGTGTATGTGGGTGTAGAAATGTTGTACCATTGGGTGACAACAACAAAAATACCATATGTATGTAGACTCAAGTAAGAAATTATGAACGATAATAGTCATTACTACACACTTGCTTTAAAAATACCAGGGGATTTTATTTACATGATTCACATTCAATTTATAAAATACTAAACATTCCTTTCGGAAAATAAAAATTATACTGTGGAACATTAGTTTCTTCAGTTTGGATGTATGATTGTTCCCTAAAATTTTGCTAAAGTAATGACTTTGTTGTCAATGATACATGTTTTTTACTCACTATCAATAATCTTTAACAATCATAATTTTAATCAAATGTCATTTTTTACATATATAATCTTGTTTTCCTATGTCCATAACTATGGGGAAGTTATTAAAACTCGTAAATGAGATTCTTATACAACACACCATGCACCAATGGCAAGGTTATATGATTATTTATCCCTATGAAAATGACTATAAAGAGTTTTCGTTCATTTCATGTAGGGTCCTGATTAATAGATATAGTATATTAACTATATAAATTTTCAATTATTTGCTACGCTTTGACATCTAGCAAGTCCATTGGTTGTTGATGAAGAATGGGTCAAAGAAACAATTTTATCTTTCCAATGGTAATATAGTTCCATGATGGAGTTATATGTTGAGATTTCTATTATTTATAAGAAACATCCAATTATAGGATGACATTTTTATATAAGTGTGGATGAAGAAGGTATATTCTAAAAAAATGAGTCCATTTCTTGTGATACAGAAGAAGGCAACCAATCTAATGAGACATATCTATAGATTGATCATTTATATGATGTGAAGTTGTCTGATGATAGAACATATTGAGACAAAAATGATGAGGAGGATGAAGCTATAGAAGTTGGGGAGGGAGTTGGTACAAATAAATTAGTCATGCATCTACCTCAGCAGATTATCTATCATCCACCATTATTCATATATTGGTTAAAATCAATGGAAAATGATTCTTATTTTGACTGGAATTTTATGACAATGTCAAATGAGATTCATGGATTTTTATAGGTATGATTTATTGAATTTTAGAAAAAATTATTTGTAGGATGATATTTTCAAGGAAAATATTCCATGAAAAACATACTGAAAGGATTTCATATTGAGAGAAACTATATATATTTAGATCATGATTCATGCAGTTAAGAATACATCATATGATGTCCAAAATATGGGGATTACTGTAGTTTCCTCTTGAATTTGATTACTAACATTTCATTTGGAGTTTGTATAATTAATATGATTTAGGTAGCTCATACGTTCAGTCCTCCAAACCAGAAAAAATATCATACACAATTTTATGTTGAATATATGTCATCGATTATTTTTTAGATAATTAAGAAAATTTAAAATGTTCTTATATCCCTTGTTTATGAGATCATAGAACAATATTTGGGTTATATTATTTCCTATACAATGTCATTAATGGTAAAATAAAAGGCACTTTTCATGGCCTAGTGTGATTTTGGTGACTTTTCTCAGGTGTTGACCCAATTTTTATCCATACTAAGAAAAAAAGAACCATTTTATTCCATCTTGATATGAAATAATATAATTCTCAATATCAAAAAAAAAGATCTATCTCATGTAAAATTTCATTGGTTGTTGTGGGAATTTGTTCCACGTATTTCTACATTTGGTTTTTATAAAATGTTTATACAAATTGATAGGAAATTTCTATATGGAATGTATATGGGTGTATTGTTGATTTAGAAAACCCAATATGGAAAACATTTACATATTCATCTTTCATGTTCAATTATAGAGAATGAAAACTATGAATCATGTAGTAGTTTTTTAGCATGTATCAGCCCCAATTTCACCCGTATTTGGATAGTCAATTTGATAATTGATCATCACCAGTCAATCAGTGATGTAATAAATATAGATCTGATTATATTAAGACCTATGAATTAACATTATCAATACAACATCAAACACATTTTATGAAATTAAAATAAAGGTTATCATAAGGCTTTCTATACAGTCTCATTATTAATTTTTACAGTTACAACATAATGATAAAATTAATTTACTTATAATATGACCAATTTATTATATAATATTATCCCTTTGAATGATTTTTTGAATAATGATTTGATAAAATCCACAAAAATGATATGGGAGTGTTTCATTATGTGGTATAGAATCCAAAATATAAATGAACATTGGCATATTATGGAGGGAACAGGTATGGACACATAACCAAAAATATTATGGTGTGCATAAACAGATTCGTAATGGTGTATCATATATTACCCATAATTATCCTAGATAAACAATCATTTTATTACTGTTCCATGAAAATTTTTTAAAGAGGAAAATAGATTGAGGATGATATTTGGCAAGGGACATGGAATGGGTGACACATTCAAATAGATATCCAAAAGAACATTAAAGTTGACTCTTCTTATAAAGTTCACCTTTTCAAAAGAGAAGACTATTGATTTGATGTAAAATACTACAAGGACCCCATCAAAGGTAGAATAGGTACAATACTAGTAGTAGTACATGGAGTTATTCATTAAACATGTTTAAACTTCTAAGAATTGTTATTTCCATGTGTACATACCTTTGTATCATGTCCCATTGTGATCATATCATGGGAACCATAGGTTTACCCCTTTTACTATATGGATGAAATTCCTAACTACAATTTTAATCCATGGATTCATATTGAATATATTCAACATTTCCCAATGTATGAAGACTAGAAAATATTGATACCTGGCATCCATAGGTTGCAACAGTGAGGGAGACTAAAGTATAGTGAGATGCGAAATGAGATAGACATATCACTAGAACTAGGGAAAATTTTGAGATGTAGTATATGTCAAGTTAATAATAATAAATGATACCCTAACATTGCTTGACCAAGCTAATACTATCATCCTTGAGATTTAATTCCCTCCAATGTGATCTTTTCATATTATAAATTACATATTGTTAATATAAAACCATTCACATTTATAATTCGATGAAATTTTCAAATACTTTTATGGTGAAATGTTAAATAATAAATAAATTATAAAACCATTTACATAAATCTCATAAAAGATAAAAATTCCTAAATTTTACATCATTTCAATAAACAAAACATTATTCTACCTAATTCTCTTCTATTTTTTCACATGTTAAATGTTTTTTAATCATCCTTTACTTTTTATAACGATCCTTTCATATTCATATATCAAGGAATATGACATGTGCATGTGGGATAATAGAAAATCATAATCAAACTATCTATGGATACACCATGAATAAGCATGTGAGAAAATAATCATAAAATATAACATCATGTGAGAAATCATATATAAATGAAAAACCATGCCATTTGGGATCTATCCTATTACTATGCATTCTAATCACAACTGAAAGAAACAATCCATAAGGTTGATCTAACTGACATGAAATATGTGAGAAAAAATATATTTTTTTATTTAAAACCCCTAAAAACAGGACTCTTTGAGAATAAGAATATATAAAAAACTTTTCACCCAAGAAAAAAAGAGAACATTAATGATTAAAATCATTAACGTATGATGGCATGGATGAATAAAATTTCTTAAATAAATAGAAATATTCATTGAGAGACATGAAAACATTCTGCCTCTATCTTCCAACATGTTATATTAATGATTTACAATTGAATAAAATTTATTCCATTTTTAAACATATATATAGATAATAATAATCCCATAAATGATCATTATAGGAATGTTTCACATGATGTGATATTTGGAAATGACGTTGGATAGATTTGTGTTCCTATTTCCCACCATTATCCGCACATTCGGCCTCTATCTTCCACTATACAATACCTATTCCATGATTAATTATATGGTGTTATTTTATCTGATTATATATTTATTCAAGATCACTGTCTTTCATCCCTCACTAAGATATAGAGATATAAGACTCCCACATTCCACTTGTCTAGTGGAGAGATGACTACCACCCCTAAGGATGTTATACTTCTGGTTAGTGTTTCTATCCTAGAAGATGTAGTTATAGGACCAACCCATGGAGACTTTCTAGTTTTTTACAGCTATTTATAGGCCTGAATATTTGGGGAATTATGTTATTACAGATAGAGGGTTGATATATATGGGCTATTTGTACATTAAATTAATGAAATTAATCATTAATTCTTATGAGAACACTATCATGTGTCACACCTATTCATATATCATGGTACTCATTAGAGGGAAATTTTGTGCTGATAGATCTAGTATTCATGTCCAGCTGATGTATTTTGGGATAATTAAGGACTTTTATCAGGGTGGTAGATACCGATGGGGGTCTACATGAATCACATACACATACATAGCATTATTAATATCATGATGTTATTTCCATAGTGATGTCAAGGGATGTGTTATTGATATTCAGATGTGGGAATGTGAGTGAATCCATCCACTAACTTGTCTTCATTTTAGTCTAAAGAATCATATATTTGTGTTTTTTATTATATACATGGACACTAGCATGATCACTCTTATTTATTGTTTTTAGGAAAATTTGAGTTATTATAATCTATTTCATATTATTTATCACTTTCAATGGAGCTTTTTACAGGTAGATTCAGGCACACAAATTCATTAGGACATTAAGACAAAATTTTTATGCATATTGTCCCATGATAGATACTCTACTACCAACCGATATATGAATATACATTATTTTTTTGGATATTAAATTTAATAATGTAATAATATTTGGAAATTAGTAAAAAAATATTTTTACAAATGTCACATATCATTTTAGGTATCACGTCTTCCATACTGGGCTCTATTAGAAAAGCTTCCAGCATACTAAATTGACGTTCATTATAATCCCAGAACTATAGTGCCCCTTAGTCATTTTATTATTATTGACATGATCTGTTCGGATAGAGTCATGTTCTAGTTTGTATTTTTACATTAAATTCCAATTCTACCCAGATAGCCATCAGTTCTTCATTCCACGATGTTAACGGGTGAAGAATGTCAACTGGTACTGTTGGAATGATGATAATCTTAACATATAAGATATACATGCATAATTTTTTATTAGGCGAATGCATATGAATTGATTCCATCTATCACCATGGGTTTAGAATGATTCCTCGTATAGACTAAAGTCTATATTGTTCCATACTACCCTAGATAGAGGACTTGAGGATCTGGTATGTAAGTAATTTTAGATTAATTTTTTAAATATTTTTAATTAATTTCAAATATATTTCTAACCTACTCAATTATAAAATATTATCATCATGTATAATCTATATAACGGTAATGGTTTTAGAAAATTATTTCACCAAGCTGCAATAGAGGAGAGGATGCCAACGCATCATGTTCTACACGATAATATATTTTACATTCCGAATCAAGGATATGTAATTCATTCCCAAGGATATCTGGTAGCTACTCTAGAACCTCCTCTAGTAGGTACTGATGTTGAGGATCGATGATGATGATGGTGTCGACCATATCTTGATACATGTCAAGTCTGGAAAATTCTATCGGTAATGGTCGTAGCTCTAACATTCTAGAATCAATTGATCGTGGGTGTGTATAGCGAGTCATGGGATCCATTTATATTTTCTATGTATCCACTATATTACTCACATATATATGATTAGATCCTGTATCATCGGTCATTTCCCTTACTCCCACCATTCATGATTGATCCTTCATATGCCTTATGGTTCCCCCCAGAAGATCATGGAAGATCCATTTAGTTTTGTAGTGGGAGAAGTATTAGGTAAACATGATGACAATAAGATTCCACTACCTTCTGATTGGTCACAATAAGAGCATCATAAATACTAGGCTCAAATTTTTGATGAATACCCCTCCCCAAATCATCATACTCCACCCTAGCACACAAGACGATGATCTTGATAAGGTCATCTTATTCACATGTCCGACTGTTAGATGGGTTCTCATAATAGATAATAAATTTACTCATTCATTTATATTCTTTCTGTTGACATAAGTGATTTGAAAGTACATTTTTTTATATATTATATATTATTTTCTCTGTATTAAAATTATAATATTATTTTTACTATCTTCCATTTTGACATGTTTAGCTAATATTTTAATTTTTATTTATATTTAACTTAAATATTAAATTTTATAATCATTCAAAGTCAACTACATCAAACATATGAAAATTTATTAAATTTCAATTAGGTATCATTAAAATATTATAAAATACAATCTATAAATATTATCTAATTAATAGATAAAACATATCCTAAACATGTAAAATTTTGTTGCATATAAAAATAATTTCATCAATATAATAAACTAAATTTAATTTCAAGGACCAAAATATAATTGATAAAAAACATAATATTTCTAGATTTAAAATATATGATAATAGATTATAATAAAATTAAAAACTAAATGAAATTTATAATATTTAATAAATATATAAAATATTATTAAAAATAAAAGGAATTTAAAAAAAATTGTAAATAGAATTGTAATGTTTTCATACAAAAATATTTTATTCCATTAAAATCACAATTTTTTAATTTTTTATATAAAATGATTTTTATTATTAATTATTGTTCATATGTTTAGTATGTCTATCATTTTTTATTTAGGTTTTATTTCTACTTTATTGTTTATTTACTTTTAAAGTTGCATACTTGAAACATTATTATGCTTTATATTGCTGATTTGAACATATTTATATTATAATGTATAAATAAAATCTAAATAAAATTTTCCAAAAAATCTCAACATATAAAAAATAATTGGATAATATAATAAATATACTAAATAGATGCTAATTATCATGTCAAAAACATTATTGCAAAAAACCATAACATTTACACTTTAAAATATTAATTGGAGAAATTCTTGTTAATTAATATATTATTAATAACATTTCTATTATGTATTATTAATTATGTTTTTATAATTAAATTTTTATAATTACATTAATAATAAATATTAATTATAAATTTAAATATGTAGAATAATTGTAATATAAAATATAAATAATGATGTAAATATAATAATTATTATCATTATTATTAATGCAGTTAACAATAAAATTTTAAAATAAATTTTAATTAAATTAGTAATAAAAATGATTAATTTTAGTCTTAATGGTATTATTATAGAATTATTAAAATATATATGTATCTAAAAATAAAAGTAATACATTAAAAATTTATACATATGACTAAAAAATATTAATAAACCAAAAAAAGAGTATATGTTCATATGCCATTGGAAAAATTTAATTTCAAAAAATGAAAATAAAAAAATGTTAATCCAAAGACATTCATTGCATATTAAAAAATAAGGCTAACAAAAACAAAGGTGAATAAGGGTAAACAAATTTTTCTTTCAGATTAGGACAAAAGTTTTAAAGCCATTAATGCCTTTCAGAACCATCAAAAAACTATAAAGGCATTAAATTCATTAATGCCTTTAATTATTGGGTTTAATAATATTTCAAACCTATTATTAGTAATAAATTTTTAAATATATATATATATAATAACTATGTAATTCTTTCACAATCCTTATTCGTTGATCTCACCTTGCACTTTGGAACATCTGATGTTTCTAGGAGCTAACTATTTTATAGTATAATTGATAAACACTATACACCAACCAATTCAGGACAAAGATCCATCAATCCATATCTAAGACTAATCAATCACTTTAAAACTATTTTGAACTATATATGTCTTCATTCAATAATATTATCTCTTTATATTCATATACATCAGCTCACAATAAATAATTATTTTCTAGGGGATTCTATATTGAATATTTCCATCCAATTTCTAAAATCAGATACACAATTTATACTTTTCCATTTCACTTGGAAACATCTATATAATGTACTTTCAATAACTAAACACATAATGATATTTATTGAAATTCAATACAACCTTCCTTATTAAAAATAAATAAAATTAATAAAATGGGAACTTCAATCTCCCACTCTGTATTTTTTATCAATAACTATAAAAACCTATTATGTCAATATGTGTGAGTTCTGATTCTCCCCATACTAGTAATAATTGAAAATGTTATGAAGGGGTTTATTTATCTGATATCATTTCCTAATCATTTTGAATATCATCATCTTTCATTTTAATATAGAATCATATCATGATATAGTTTTTAAATAATTATGATACCACATGGATTTTATACATATTAGTATTATATTATTAAACTCTATATCTTCTTAGGCTAACCTAGTGTAGAAAATTTTGATTATTAAACCACATATATAAATTTATTCAATATATATCTGTTCTTGTGATTCCATTTTCGAATCATTTCAATAAGCACATCTCAAAGTCTATTTCTAATAATTCTATAAATAAAATGTTTAACTTTATATCTACTCAAAAAATATCACAAAATGTTCTTGAGAAAGATATCTTCCATCCACATATTTATTTTATTTTTTATCAACACTAACTAATAATTTTAAATTTTATTGATATAACTATAAATAGTTATTTAACTGTTATTTTTGTACCTTATTTTTTAATTTATGGGGTTGCTATGAAATTTTATATTTACATAGTTTGTGAGGTTTTGAAATCATTACATCACCCTTCATAATGGAAGTACACAGTCTCTTTCATTCATCACTATATTTTTGAAAACTCCACGAAGGAACCCATATTTAATGTTAAATGTATAGAACACTCAATAGATCCCCAATTAATGATATACCTTATTTCTTTCTATGTTCCTCCAAAAAAATTATAGGTAATATAGTGGTACGTCTTAATTCCTCATTATTTAGAATAAAGAAGTGATATTTCTATTAATCAAGTCATCCCATTTTTTATAATCTCAAAAGGCAAGATTATTAAATATATATTATTATATTTTTATCATTCATTAATTAGAGACACTATTTATTAGATGGAACTTCTTCTTTCTGTGTTGCATTTTTCTACACATTAGTCATCACACCATGTTAATTTCCTAATGATTACATCATGTTTATCATTTATTCCTATAAACAAAAAAGTTTTCTAATACTTTCTTTCATTCTGTATCTAGATTTTCCTCACATTTCCCAAAGATCTGGAGGAATTTTAAATTTACCACCTGTAAATAAATTATCATATTTCTCAATATTTTCAAGAGGTTTAACATCAACACAAGAAATCACATAATTTTATTTATCTATATTAGTGATTTCCAAGTTATCCAATTTGTAATTTATTTACAATTGATCTATAAAAATTTTTAGGCACTCATTTTTCACATGTTCATATTTCATGGGGTTTTCATATAATCCCATAGATTCTATCTTAATAACCATTTCCTTCCATTTTCATCTAAATTTAGTTCCCCTTGACACCATAAAAAACCTATCCTTGAATCCTAGTATTGAATTCCTCAACCTAAAGGCTTTTCTGGTCACATAATCAATAAAATTCTTCTAAACTTAATGTTATCCTTTTTTATATATAAATTTAATGTCAATTCATAACTGACTAAATATAATAAATTTTCCTTATTTTCTTATCATAACACCCCTTTGTTTTATAACAGATCTATTGATATAAAATGTTATAATTTAAAGAGTAGAATTTATGTCTACAATATTAACAAAAATATGAATACACATGAATTAATAATCACCTATATTAATGATAAATTGATAAATTCAATTGATGATTTTCTACTGTATTATAGTCTAAATATTTCATTGGTATAAAATTTCATCATGTCATGTTCATCTCTTTCGTTGAAGTGTAAGAGTGTATGTAACCTGTTTTCATAGTTCATAATGGTTCATTCCTTGTTCATTAACCTACACTGGTTGAAATAACAGATTTTTTAAAACTATTATGTATATTTAAATCATGCATGTTGGAATCCTTCATATCAATAACATGAGAAGATTCATTATTAACCTCATCCATCAAAGTGAATATTTTACTAATAAATATTTACTAATTTTTTACATCAAGGAATGTTGATTTCACCATATATAGTTATTAAGCTTGTTTTTCATCAAGATTTATCTACATATCACTTTCTCATCCAACATAATCATTTTTCTTTTTATCATTGATGAATGAAATTTCATTTATGAAACACTCATTTTTTCTATATATCTTATTATTTCCAATTGTTAATTTTCATATTTTTTTTCTAGTGAGGTGTTTTTTGATAAATAATGTATTTTTAATCATCTTTCTACATGTATTATATTTCTATAATTTCCTCTCCATTATCACTTCCTGAGGTATTCAAATATTAGTCAATATAATCCATTAAAAGGACTTTATCTTTTGTTTATATATTTGAACATTATTCATATAAATTGACTTATCTCATTAATGTATTTTTCTTATGTTTCTTAATATTACATCATAATTTCGCCCCATTTTTGTTTTTGAGGATTATATTCTCCCACATATGAATTTTGATCCACCTACCTTATTATTTGTGAAGTTAGAATAAAAGATTCCAAAGAAATTATAGTTGTAGATCCTTGGTTCTATTTTCTATTACATTACGCTTTCCATATTTAAATACAATTGAAATTTGTGCCCGAAAACTATTAATTTTTTATAGTATTCCACATTATCAAAATCAATAATTTCACAAACATCTTTATCTATGATTTTATGATTTCATAAAGCTTCAAAGTCTATCATATCATTTTGATTAATTTTAAAATTTTAATTTCCCTTATTTTATATGAAATAAAAAAATTACGATGTGTATACATGAAGAGATCCTCTCTATCTACTTAATAATAAATGTTTGGATGAAACAAATCGATAAAATTTCTCAATAATTTTTTTTAAATTACAAAACCATATAACATATAACAAAAACATCATATATGGTATAATATATCATTGAATTGTCTAAATTAAACATAAATGAGTCCATCATCTTCTATTTTAAATATCCTCAAACCTATTTCTCCAAACATTATATATTTATCATAACATTAACATTATGTTCAAAACTTATATTATGATTTTCCAAAATGTTATAGAGAATTTTAAATCCCATTCAATTTCTATAAAAATCTTCTAAATAAAAAATTATAATTGAATTTTGTGATTATTCATTGAAATTACATAAAGATTCATCCACATATCTAAGGGGGGGATGGTGAATCTGGTGTTGTGTAATTTCCACCAATATGAATATCATTACGCAATTATAAACCCTATTATTATTAAACCCAGATTTTTGTTATGATATTTGGATAAAATTTAGTACTACTATGAAATAAGGACAACATGTAATGACTATAAATATGGTAAAAGTAGAATGCGGTATTTTTTCACGGTTCATCTCAATGTAATTCTACATATCATAATTTATTATTCTATTTAAATTAATTTAACCAAAATAATTTATCTAAAAATAAAATGGGTTCTATCTGTCAAACACAAAATATTATAAGAATCTCCCTAGTCATCACATTCTACCTTAAAACTAGAATTCTATAAATAGATTCCCAATTTATTCACCAAGTATCACTATAAACTCACTACACATAGCAAAATATATAAAAATCATAAAAAACTATATTTACCTATCCATGTCTACTTATTTCTTATTCTAATATCTCTTCTTATGTAATGGGTGTCACATAAATCTATGTTTATTTTAGCATCAATACCGAGATGATCAATATTTTATGTACAACATCAATATATTATTCCTTAGTAATTGAGGGTTCTATGATCTTCACACTCTAATGAAGATCTCAACATTCATGAACACAATTATCCTATATTATTTTACTATATATTTATAGGGAACCACTATTTTATATTCAATATTAGTATTATATAAAGTATAATTAAAACTCAGTTCCCATTATCTCTATTAAATTTTTGTGACCTTTTTCATACATGGGTGTCTCCTATGATCTCATATCCATTACGGTCAACTGTTTTCACTGTCCTAGTTACATGATTTCATTGGATCATTTAAATTTATTCTCATTTTCTTTATACCTACATATCTTCTAGATACTTTTAATAGGTTTGAATCTCTTCATTTTATAGTAAATATAAAATATAAAATAGAATCCAAACATTTATCATGGATATGTTAAAATATTATAGCATTTGGATTGGTGGTGTGAATCAATATTCATTTCTTGAGATATTAATTGAATATTTATACATCTTTCAAGAAGGTATTCACATTCATATAGCATCTCAACAAGAAATTATGCATATCCATTTTGAATATGACTTATGAGTAACATATTTACCACACAAGAATAGATCAAGATTCATTATAATTCATTAATTGTAGATTTTATAGACTATAAAATATCATTTTCACGAATTAGATTTAATATAAATCTTATAAATTTATCCCATTCATTTATATTACTTCACTTTATAAAAAATTAAAAACTACATTTTTGAGATGTCGCGATAAATAATAGTGAAATACAGATTCATCAAATATATTTTCTTTGAGTATAGAATTAATTAAAAGTTAGTTTATTTACATAAAAATTACTCCTAAATTGATCTTAAATTGATCTAGTTATTGCCAAATAGATATATTCTTCTTCAAAATTTATATATCTATTACATTAAATTTGTGATGTTCTTATCCAAAAAAATGGTTGAATAATCCTCCAAATCATTTTTCTACATCAGAAAAAATATATTCAAATTTAGGGATATTTGTAAGGATAAAATGACCTATATTGTTTTAACCTTAGAAATCGTACTCACAAATCATACTTATAATAAACTGATACTTATATAGTATATCATATATATAATGATCAAAATTTAAGGTTGTGAATATTCATAACTTAGTCATCCTTATGGCTCAATATGGTTCTTAGGGGATCATTCTTATGAGATCTTATTTATATGATCATACTTATTGTATTCACATATATACACATAAGTATAAATTATACTTTCGGAAAAATCCCCTTTACATATATTGATTAATGACCCTTTTAATATACTAATTTATATGACTATAACACTTACAACTCCATTTCATCCTAACACATGCCTTCATGCACACATTCATTCTTAATAACATGGATATCACCGATGTATATATTCTAAAGAAGTTATAAACTGATAATGATTTATTCAAATTTTTAATTATATATTAGGAATTCCAAATTCCATCATAGATGATGAGAGTCATGTAATGTCTCTATAGTGCTTTCACAATTACATATCCCAATATAATTTAGACTTTTAATATTATTCTTCATGAAACATGTTAATATCTTATAGTTAAATCCCATTCACATTTTTTCTTTTATCTATTTCACATATAGATAAGTATCCATAGCATTCATCATGGATTTATAAAATATTTATATTATAAAGATTTCAATGAAAACAAATATATGAAACTTATTCTCAAAAAATATTCTTTGCGTGTATTCAAAATAATAAAGATATCATTCATTGTAAAGTGAAACTATTATATAACTTTATATCACTAGTTTTGTGAGATTATTAAATTGAATGACCTTTTTATCTATTAAATATTTCATAGCATCAAAATCCTTCTAATGGTGGGTTTTTTTAATTTGTATTTTTTATATATATGATAATTTATATGAGTCAACAACATCAGAGACTACCTTTACGACCCATTTTAAAAATAATAAAACCCTCAAATTGATTTATCATAGAACTCATCTTCTTAACAACACAATCATTTCTAAATAAATGGAAAATGACCAAAACAATTATGAAAAAATTACTATTCTGAATAAATTTGGGTAATTTTTATTCCTCGTTATTTTAGATTCCTTTATTGTCTTGTTTATTTCATTATTTTTCCTATTTCTCATTATGTTGGATGAAACATTACATACTCCAGTAATGGGAGTAGTGAAATGTTTTTCGATCAAATGATATTCCTTAATCTATTGAAATATCCACATTATCATATTTTTATAAATAAACTACGTAATTAATGATTATATCTAACTATATGTAATTCACTCTTATACAATTACAAATTGTCAATGGATCAATGTAGAGAAGAGAGAGGGGACTCAGTCAGTTGTTTTTAAAACTTTTAACAATATCCATGTTTCCATTGAACTATAACACTATATTTTATTAACCCCTCTTTAAATTTATTATATTTGGATCTATTTTAGTTTTACTAATAAATCAACCTCACATGAAATGCTAACAAATAATTTTAATATGGAACACATTATTTTTATATGGTTCATCGTAGATTTTGACTTCTTATTGTGATTGTTTATTCACTATAATGTGGACTCTCAACTATAATCAATATAATATTATGAGGGGTTTGATTCAACTCCCACCTAATTATTTTTGGATCTTATGGGACATTAGTTGGAAGCTTCAAACTAGAATAACATTGAAATAATAACACTATAGGCATAGATTCACATTCTGATCCACTTCCAAACACTTAGTCCTACATGTTTTATATAATCACACAATATATGTCAATATTTTTACTCTCAATACCTTTTTATGTTAATATTATATCACCAAAACGATTGATATTATATCTGGGAATGAATATCCATACTCTCAGTACAATGTTATATAATTCCAGTAAAGAAGAAATTTAACTTCTTAGATGTTAGACTCAACATGTAACTTATATTCATAATTGTTATACTTAACCTAATCATGTAAAATTTGTAACACAAATTAGATCCTCTAATCACCATAAATAAAGTAGCTCCTAAAACTCTAAAAGGATTAAGAAATAGATATAAATAATGAATATTATTTTTCTTATCTATTTTAATTTTACATTCCTCTTCTACTCACTCAAAAAAATTATAGTTTCATAATCCAATACATCATTATATATAGATACATAAAAAATAAATATTCTCCACAAATTAACAACACCTTATTCAATATTATTTGAATGTTATATGTTCTTCACTTATGTCTCATGATCTTGATATTTATGACCATAATATCATATTATTCTTTTACAATTTATATAATGTTCACCTATGTTTTAATTTCAATATTTGAATTATCAAGTACCTCCCTCACATTCAGTACCCATTACCTCTATTAACACTTTCACTCATTTTTCTTATGTGGATGTCAACTAGGATCTCATAATCTATTTTACCAATTTTATTCTCTTGTATAATGATGGAGGTACCGTTTATATTTCAATTTTAATATCATTTTCATTAGTTTAATTGGTATTAAAAATAATTTCTATAGAATCAATAATCATACGTTATTTTTCATTTTTCAATAGAAATATAAAATTAAGAATTTATTACGGATTTATTAAAATAACAAAACACTCTAATTTTTACCTAGACAAATTATTTATTTTTAAAGAGATTTTATAAAAAATTGTTATTCTTGTAATATATTCTCTAAATTAATATATAATATCAATAATTAATTCCATATCTCTAGTATATATCATAATAACCATATAATTATAGAACACTAATTATAACGACATGAATAATCATGTTTTAAAATTTCAAAAATTGATAATCTCGAAGAATCTCATTTTCATGCTTTTAGATTAATTAATGCCTCATAAATTAATCATGGAATCTTATATTAATTCTCCCCACCATTAAACTAGAATAAAAATATTTTTGTGATTTATAGAGAAATTAATTTTAACATCATCATCATTATATATATTTAATCAGACTAATGAATTATGGAAAATACATCATCGTCTCTTAGAAATTAATCTTACTTTGATTATTATTTTATCTAGTTCTTCATAATCATGATAATATAATGATAAATTCATGGATTTTATCATATTTAGATTTTAATGTTTTAAAACATTATTTTTATCCATGAATCATCTATAACATTTCTATCACTCAAAAATATATTCTAAAAAATGGATGAAATTATGTGAATAAAGTGATCTTTAAGGGTCCATTTTTAGGGATTCTCCTCAAGAATTATTCTTATATAAAAATGATACTTACCAGAAACCCATGATTATGCCCCTCAATATTAATTTTTATGCATGTCCATACCTTAATCGTTTTAGTGTCTCTATTTTAACCTTATTGGTGTTTCCATACAAGATCATCCATACACTCCCATGCTTATAGTTTACACATTTTTATGTTTAAGGTGGAATTATCCTTATGCTTATATAATCAATACATATAAGTATGAATTACCTGTATGATATTCTCATCAATATGGTTGTAAATCTTACAGATTTAAATTATCCATACACAAGACAACACATTTATTTTACATAATGTGAATTTTGAAATAAAATATAAAAATAATATTCATAACATATAGATGAATCATTCCTCTATAAAATATTAAATTACTACATCAGAATTGCGTACTTTTTCAAATTGTGTTATATTTTCCTCATTTCACCATAAGTAATTCCAAATCACAGTGAAAATTCCTTTATGATAATTATAAAACATTCTCAAACTATTCTTCCTCATTCCTAAGAACAAGTAAACCAAAAAATTATAAATTGTTTAATTTTTAAAATAATTAATACATTTTATCATTTAGGATTCACTTCCACAATTATAAATTTTCATCTATGTAATTTCTTCAATAAATTAAATAGTTATCATACTCAGTAACACTAGTATAGAATCTCCAAGATATCATCACTTAATATCCCCAAATAATGTATCTTTTACATATTTCAATTAAATATTCTTCATGTTGGTTACTGAATTAACTTCATTGTTTCTTGGGATAGTAGTAAAAAATATTTTAAATCCATCTACCATTACAATTACTTTTTCTGTGAGGAAAAACTGTATCTATGATCTGATTTTAGCGGGGCTATTTTATTGAATATTTCCATTCATGACCTCTATGTAGAATCAATACATCCATTTCCTAACAATGTATGGGCTTAACCAAAAAAATTAATTGGGTGAATACATTAATACACCACCCACCATCTACATACACTAACATTCCCCTTTTCAAAACTTCTAAAAACAAACAATTAAATAATCATCTTCCAAATAAATTTTTCACTTCATCTATTCCTCCTCCAATGGCCTGAAGGCCTTAATTTTTTTATTGATTGTTGATAATAAACCTTTCAAGGGGTGAGGTGGAACCCTTAGAAGTCCCGTAGGCATAAGTATTACATGGCCTGTAGGCCTTAGAGAAATTCATTGCCCGTAGGCTTCAAACATTACATGCAACCCAGACTAACTA
The DNA here is from genome assembly GCA_963277665.1 of Viscum album. NCBI lineage: Eukaryota > Viridiplantae > Streptophyta > Magnoliopsida > Santalales > Viscaceae > Viscum > Viscum album. The sequence goes on along the minus strand of OY728162.1, from coordinate 957,302,185 downwards.
CTTGGAATTGCTCCTCCCCAGTATCTTTATCGTGAAATTAGCTCTCCACATTTGCATGGCTCTTCGGCTAGGAATTCCGATGAATGCACATGCTGGTCCCGATGGCAGGTTCCATACCCTCTAATTCTTGCAATCTGTTTAGCTTCTACTGTGGTGAAATCTCCTTGCTCATATAATTTTAATTCCCAATAATCAATAACACCTATGATCATTCAGGGGGAACCTATGTTTTCACTAATAACGATTTTTGTTTCTATGTTGATAGAAAAATTATCACCCTGGTATTTTATGAATTATTGTGTTCAATAAAATTTAATTTAGTTGAAATCTTATGTTACATGCAACATTGAGTTAAAACAAAACGCGATAAACTATTAAAATATTATAATTTCATATGAAAAGTTTCACATATATAATCGATTGTTTATTATAAAAAATAATAACTAAATTATTAAAATTATGTGGTTTACATAAGTATAAAATAAATTAAGTAGTTATAAATTGACTAAAAATGAAGATTGAAAAATATCAAAGTAAATAATTTTTTTTCTGAAAAAAATGTCTTAATGAGTGAATTTTTTATCATAATAAATTAAATAATTATATATTAGTGAATAATTTTAATAAAATTAATATATTATAAATTTAATAACATTTCTTCTAATTTATCAAATATTTTTCAGACATTATTTGAGAATAAATCCATTTTTATTCTTAAAACTATGTTATTCTAACAAGTGATTTCATAACATTTTACATATTTATTTCTAAGTAATTTTTTTATTCATTTTAGAAAATTTGTTTTAAAAAATTAACTTCATTTATTAAATCATGATGTCAAAAATATCTTTGAGTAAATATTTTATAATTTTTTGAAATAATTAATTTTTCATTGAATAGTTAGAAAAATAATTTTTACCAAATAATAAATTTTCATATGAATCATTTAAAAGAAACATTTTTTAATATGTTTTAAATGTAAAAGTAGATAAATTATATTATGAATATCCATATTTACCTCAATGTAGTAAAATTTATATTGATTATGATATATAAATTTTATACATTAGAAATCATATTCATTAACCATTTTCTATCACGCATATGTGTTTATTTTTAAATTATATCATACCAATTCATTGAATTGAACAAGTTAAAATAGATTAAATTTTTTGATTAGAATAATTAATATCAGGATTTAATTTCAACAAATGTTTTGGTCATAATGAATATAAAATATCATAAAATTAATTACCACGGTAATGGATAAAAGAGGGATTTTTTCATTACATACACTTGTGTTAAAAGTAGTTTCAGAATGACAAAGAATATTTATTTGATAAATTCTAAATAATATTGAAAATTATTGAGTAAAAATTATCTAATTAGGCTCATCTATTTGTTTTATTTAATGATAAATTTTCTCAGTAAATAAAAAACCATTTAGTGTCGTGAAAAGTAAAATGGTAAAAAAAATAAACATAGAGGATGAATTCATAAAAGAAATAAATAAATGTTCTTTATTTTTTTGAGTTATGAATCAAACATATCATTCTAAAAAATATTATTTATCTGTATTGAAGTAAATTGTGTGGATAAATACTTACAATTATATAATAGTTTTGGGTGTTTACAAAACATTTCACTACTCATTTACAAATGGGTGCCTCCTCCCCTCACTTCTTGACACCCTTATGAAATTGGTTGTAACATCCTGATATTTTAATAATTAAGTTGTATAAAATTAAATTAAATTCTATGATACCTTATTTTACATGAAATGGAAAATATAGCTTGTGTTGTATGCAACACCCATTTTATCATTCATTGCACATAACATTGAGTTTCTTCCATAACTCATGTTACACGCAAGACAGAGTCTTAAAGGATGAGAATATACTATTAATACTATCTATTTAAAATAATAGATATCTCTTAGAAATTATAATGGTGGGAATGAATGAGATTTTTTTAATATATGGTTTATACATGAATTTATAATTAATTAATTGGCTACCAATTAATTATAAGATAATAGGAAAACCAATTGAATATAAAGTATGTTTTTTTATGAAAAACTAATTTTGCGCCAATAGAAGATGTCCCCTTAATAAATTTAATTAATCAATATTTTTGAAAAACAATAATGGAATATTTATGTTATATATTAAATAAAATATTTTTTAATTTTTCAAATAAATATTATATTCAAAAAATAATAATAAATAAATTTTATGCACAAAAAGATGTATTTTTATAGAAGGTAGTTTTATAACCATTTAAAGGAAGATTAGTTTGAAAACTGGATTTTAACATTTTGAAAATTTTTATTGGACAAAATGAAGAAGTTTTTCTAGTCCAAAACATGCCCAAATAGTCTCTCTAAATCCCTAATATCATCATATAATCCACACCATGGTCATAAATAAAAAAAGGAACTCTATTGGTGCAAAACAAAAAGAGTTACCTGAATAAGATGTAACATTCTTCCACAAGAACTTCTGTGTTATTTATTTTCCCACCCCATTAATTCTTATTGTTACATGGTTGTATAATAACCATAGTATCCTGTATATACTAAGATGTTGTTATTTTGGGGTTAAAACATACACCAACACACACTTCCATCAAAAGGGTAATGAAACCACCATTCTAGTCCAAAAGATTACCAAATAGTCTCTAGAAATCACTACTATCATCCTATAATCTGCACCATAGTCATACATCAAAAAAAGGAATTGTATTGGTGAAAAAAAAAAGAATTACCTGAATAAGATGTAACATTATTCCACAAGAAATTTTGTGTTATTTATTTTCCCACCCTAATAATTATTACTATTACTTGGTAATATAATAACCTCAGAATCCTATATATACTAAGATGTTGATATGTTGGGGTGAAAACCTTAACCAACACACACTTCCATAAAAAGGGTAATGAAACTACCATTATAGTACAATAATTTCCCAAATAGTCTCCATAAATCCTTAATATCATCCTATAATACTCACCATGGTCATAAATCAAAAAATGAAATATATTAGTGTTAAACAAAAAGAGTTACCTGAATAATATGTAACATTCTTCCACAAGAACTTTTGTGTTATTTATTTTCCCACCCCATTATTTCTTAGTATTACATGGTTATATAATAACCTAATTATCATAAATATACTATGTTGTTGTTATTTTGGGGTTAAAACCTACACCAACACACACTTCCATCAAAAGGGTAATGAAACCACCATTCGTGTTTACGACGAACTACCGCCTTGTAAGACAATGTCACTCGTTTTTCCTTTACGACCTCTTATGGGTATGAAATATGATTTAATTAATATTTTTATATGATATATATGATATTTATAATTTCTTAATACTTCTAAAATTTTTATATTACACATATCTTCTTGTATTCCATTTTATCCGAATATAGTAACATCATTTGCAGAAGTGTGGACTACCGCCTCCTCAAAGCGACGTGATATAGTCACAATTTAGATGTAATGTATTAAGGGAGAGATTAAATAAATAAATATATATTTTAAATGAAATATTTATTATATTGATGAAATAATTATATATCTTCACTTATAAAATATCATTTTCTTCTTTCCATTTCATACATAGAAAACCTTAGAACATCATTCCTAGACGTGTCGATTACTGCCTCCTCGGAGCTATGTGATTCTTACTTTTTCATCACCACATTACCAGAATAATATATTTTATTATATTTTATCCAAAATAATTTTAATACCTATATATGGGGGTTACTCAGGGTATGAAATCTTAAAACAACAAGCCCCTTTGGATCTTTTCTCATCATTAAACCCAACACTCTTCTCTCCCATTCCCATATAAATGTATGAACATGAATTAAATCATGCATGAGATACAAAAAATTTAACTTTTTTGCCCTCTCTAGTATATATACAAGGTGAATTCAACAGAAACGTGCTGATGTACCAAATCCTCAAAAGCTCACGTCCAAAATACAAGGTTTTCACTAGATCACTTCTATACACAGGCTCACCGCCATTACAAAGTTTACGGGAAACACACTACTTTCCCAATCGTCACTCCCTGAGTCAATTTCAATGGTTCACTACAAGTGGAAAGGAATTCATTTTTCCCATTCCATTCTCACTTATCAATTATTTATTCACACATAGTTAATTGATATGTATTTCCCTTCATTATCACTAATGAATGAATCCTCAACTATAGGTTGATGCTCTATTTAACTCCCACTTTTATCTACTTAATGAATGTCATTTTAAAACAATTTTACTAGAAATACCATTTGTATAAATTAATGATGGAAAATTCTTTCATGGTCCCAATACCTTTCAAAATTCTCACCACTTTCATGATGCACATCCAGCCTTCGTGAAGAAACCTACTTTCATGATGCTCATCTACTTTTGGGAAGATCCCTTATCCTTCATGAAGAGCACAAAAATCACTAAGATTTTTATATCCTTTATAGATTTCATTTATTTAGTTATTCTTAATGATTTTGATCATATATAATATCTTTAATTAACTTCCTTTATTCATGAGCTTTTTTTCAATACCACACTTTAGAAACCACCTTCACGAATTTAAAGCCAATGGATTTTCTCATATGTTTTAGTGAATTTACTAAAGGGGGAAGAGGCCTATTTATAGACATTTACTCAGATTATATATGCCTCCATACACACCATCACCATTTCACAAATCTCTCCCATATCATTCATGATGAGCCTTAATTTTTCAAAGCACCATGGGAATTTCTACTTCACAAATATTCTCATAGTTGTGGATATTACCTTCCATCCTTTTCTAATTGATGATAAAAATGACGTCACAAAACTCCCTTCATGAAAACTAGTCTTTCTGACACTCATGACCTAAGCATATTTTTATATGAACTTCATGGAAATACATATTTCGCGATGGCATCCATACTCAGACTTTTGGACCCTAAAATTTAGAAATCATAGGGATAATACATCACCTTATTGTGCAATTTTCTATACTAATTGGAGGGCTTCAATTACTTTGTATTAGATAATTTCCAATATACAATGTGAACAATATCTATGTAACTCTACAACATTCCTTGGGAACACACATTTTCAATAAACACAATCAACCCAAAAACACATTAATGTTAATTTGAGGGATTTTGTGCAACAATATCCTTATATGTGTGTATTGACAACTCTTCAAATTTTGATACCACGTTAAATCATCTTCATCATCTACCAACATTCACTTCTTATGATTCAGATATTGTTCAATGATTTACTGAACACATAATATAAGATCCCATGAGTCTTGCTTGGCATGAAAAATAAGAATATCATGTAAAGTTCATCAAAGAACACTTACTTCAATAACCACTCTACTACATTCATAACTAACTCCACCATTCATGATATCTGACCTTAAATCACTCATCTTTAAAATAATCATATTTAATACTCTAACAACCTCACTAATCCCCCTATAAGTTTCTCCCCTATCATGATTAAGACATTACACCCCCTTTTATAAACCTAATTTCTCCCCCTTTCTCAATGAACCTAAAGGTAACTTAATTGTGGTGTACAATATGGTATTTAACAACGATTATATTATTAGGGAAATAAAAATCATACATCATGGATAAGGGGTACCAAGTTCAAACATTTTCAAGAGTGGGGATTCTATTAATGTCCAAGAGCCATTCAATGCCTCTCAAATTACACTTTTGATGAGGACTTCGTTAGAATGACAATAACCTGTAGTTAAATAGTCACAAACTCAAACATCAGAATGCCAATATCCACCATATCCTTGATTGAAAGCTACATGATTTGAATGATATTTTCCCTTTAGTGATGGACATAATTATTTCTAATATTTACACCACTTAAATTATCATAAGGGGTTCTGATCAGAGACTTCACATCAACTATCATATCATCCAGACATTGATTTATGCATAATAACTACATGAATTCTTGAGTAGCTACTATATATTCACCATTTGTGGTGATCAATGAACTGATATCTTGTTTCTTAATTATCCAAGAAATAAACAATCCTACAAGAGAGAACTCACTACCTGAAATTGATTTTCTATCATCTTCTTGTCATTCCCAACGTGTTTTTGTATTTCCCAATAACTCAAATTGATATTTATCATTGTTTAGAAAATAGAAATACAGAATTCCCATGATACACCAAATTATTATATTCACTATAATTAATTGGGATTCCATGTGATTACGTTGATACTATACTACTTGACATGTAGGAAAAAAAATATGTAGTCATGTCTATGTCATGTATAATGGGATTACAAAGATCTTGATGTATTCTATTATATTAATTAATTTTTAATCATCATATTGTGATATAGTCATCTGAGTAGAAAATGGAGTTTTCATTTCCGTGTAATTATATATTAAAAATATACTCAAAAACTCCCCCTAATATTTAGATTTTGAAATGAATGTTCCATTCATTCCTTATGTCACCTATACACACAAGAAAAAATTATTTTACTAGTCGCTTCCATTTAAAATTCACTTTTCATGAATTTTATGAACATTTTTTTCACTGAGATTCATCTCATTAACCACATATTATGTATTCTATATGCACAATCACAATCATCCATTGATTACTTTTATTGTTTACAAATAGATTGTAATAAACTACTCATTTATGAAAATAGAGTTTCTCAGAAAATTGACCATGCCTTGAATATCATGATATTGGTCCTTGATTCAACACATATAGTTATTTTATTAGTTGAAAAACACTATTCTCATATTCATGAATTAGAAAACCATATTTATTCTCAATATAAACAACTTCTTTCATAACAACAATCATAAATGATAACAAGACATCCATCTAAAAAACATTAAACAGTTTTTGCACAATATTGGTGAAGAATAATCTGATTGTTTCTTGCCTTGAAACAAATGAAAATTTTTCATAAACATTGATACCTTTTATCATTGAGTACCCTTTTTATAGTAGTCATGAGTTGTTTTGAATCACTACAGCATCTTCATTCATCTTTTTCTAAAATAACCATTTTTCCCTACTGACATTATTATTATTTAGCATCAAATAGATCTCCCATGTAAGATTCTTCTCAATTTGATCAATATTTTCATTCATAGCTGAAACCCATTTTTTATATTTGTGCTACATCAATAGAAAATTTAGGTTCTAGCTATGATAACAATGATTCTTATTGTATAATATTAATCCTCCTTGTCTTTACTGATGACGTCTTATCACTGATTTTTTATTTTTCTATCCTTGTTAACACCACTATAACATATTTTTTAGATAATGGTTTATATTCATCATTGACATTATCTAAATCATATTCAGAATCAGCCTATAGAACTTGAACTTCACCTAACATGCTTATCTCCCCATCACTGGCCTCCTAAAACTATTCATGTATTCTATAATGATTCCACTCATTATCTACTATAGATACATCATTTATTTCAAATACATTTCCAAACCATTTATTGAATCATTTAAATGATTTTATTTTCTTTGAGTGTCCAAGAAATATCCCTTCATCCCCATGTGTCTCAAACTTTTTGTTTTTCTCCTTTTTGAGAAAGGAATACGTTATTTTAAAGACTCAAATGTACATGAACATTAGATTTACTCAATACCATAGCTTTAATAGAGCCTTCTCATGTTTTGGGAATAATAATACTCTATTGGATGTGTAGACTAATTTCATCACAACTTCTTCCAAAAACATATCTGGAAGGTATTTCTCAATGAGAGTGGTTCCATCCATGTTATTGAATATTCAATTTCTTCTCTAAACTAATCTATTTTGTTGTGGGGTTCTTAGTACCGAAACATGGTGCCTTATCCCATGTTTCTCAAAATAATCCAATACTGGGCTATTTCTTAACTCGATTCAATTATCAGTTTGGGTCTTTTTTATTTTTTTACCAAGCAACTTTTCAACTTCCCTTTGATAATTTGTTATGAAACTGAACACATAATACTTCTATGTGATAACAGAAACCCCTGAAATTCTACTAAAATAATTAATAATGAAAACATAATATCTAATTTCACCAATATATCTTTGGGATACAGGTCCGCAAAAATTATTATTCACTAACTAGAGAACTTCTTTACCTGTTCCCTTTTTTGTTATTTCTCTTTCAAATTATTATCCTTTTTTGACTACAATCACATGTATGGGTACGATCATGTGATAACATAGGGAGGTATTTAGAAGCATCACATTTGAATAGATATTTCAATGATGATTGTATCTAATGAATAATTATTTTATTCCATAACTTTCTTTCTTCATACATGGTCAAAAATCAGGTATCTTATTCTCCATATACAAGGTAGAGATTCACCTTCGTAGGATTTACTTGAAAATAAATTGCACCATATTTTTCCTCAATTATAAATAATTTATTTTTATAGATTATGGCATGTCCTATGAAAGATAGTCGACTAAAACATAGAATGGTATGGCTAAGACATTTAACAACCAATATATATGCATTTCTTCTATCATTTAAACCAAACATGTTTTTTCTTAACCCAATAATTTTCATGCCTTCATTATTACCAAATATGACAATACCCCTCCTTTCATACCTAAATCATGTCACCAGTTAATTATTTTCTATCATATGGTAAGTTCATCTACTATCAATGATCCATATTCCAGTACTATATGATGCTTCGAATGTAATCTCTGTAACCACTACATGTTCATCTCTTTTCTTTTAGATCCATGCCATTATTTATAATTCATAGAGTATGATGGACAAAAATCATCATTTGATTCTAAAAATCTAGTTTTTGGTTTTATATTTTTTATGGTTCCTTTAGTTGTTTATTAAAATTGCCTTCAGTCTGTTTTGGATCATTTCTCTATAGAGTTGATGTACAATATCTTGCTATGTGTCGAAATCCTCCTAACCAGAATCAATAACCCTAATATGTTATCTTGGAATACTTATCTCTATTTGGAATTGTTCTTTGATCTTGTTCCCTTTGGTACCTCTAAAATATGGAAGACAATTTTAGTTAGTGTACCATTTTTTCATAGCAATAACAACTAATATAGGGTGTATATCTTTAAGCCACTCATATAAAACTAATTTTTTCTTGGGTTCTCTTAATATTGTGGTTCTGATTCATAAGCAATTCCATCTTCAACCTCAGAGTGGTATCTTGTGGTCTAACATCAACCATTACAAAATTCTATTAGTGATCATTCCTCATACTAGTTATATCATTCTGATCAATCATTTTCTTCTCATGAAACTCCATTATTTATTTTACTGGAACCCTGAATTCTAATTTTCCCATGTCTACTTCCTTTGTATCTTTTTTTCTAGAATAAAGAGTTTATCCTGATGTTTTAAATTTATTCATAGAATGAAATCATATTCTTCTAGATCTCTAATTTGTTTGACAGTATATTTTAATATTCTATACATTCTATCAAAAATTCGGGTATGTTCTTCAATAATGAGATTGCATTCAATGAAATTTTATATAGCTTCTGGATTTTCAGATTTAAGCCGTTCAATTTCAGCCTCTACCTTAGAATGATTTTTTTTCCAACAACGGAATATAGATTTTAGATTCATTAACTAACTTGTTGGATTTATTTTTTTTGGCTCTCAAAAAAATCTATATCATCAAGTGAAGCTATAAATTTAATCTGAAGCGTCAACCCTTTCTTCTAATTCTCCTTTTTTTAGCTTCCCTTTATTGAGAATTCCAAACAATTTCCACCATTGCATATGCAACCTAATCCTTGCAAATCTCCAACTCTTCTACCTCGTATTCTTTTGAACAACCATCTTCTTATGAAAGTATATTCTTCTTTTAAAGGAAATTTCTCTTAGTACTCCTCCTACATTCACATTGGTTGAATAATTCTTTCAGAGAATTTCTTCATCATTATCTTCATAAAATTGAAACCTCTTGGGATAGTTTTATATATGATGTCCAATATTTCCACATAGAAATCATACAAGTTAATGTTTCCCTTTTAGCATTCCTCTCAATCATTTTCAATTTGAGGAGAGGATCAACATGACCTCATCCATATTTTCTTCCTCCTCACTGTCTTTAATAGTGATCTTCTACATACCGCTGAATGAAACTTCTAAAAATATCCCCTTTTCCACATCATCATTATCATAATTTATGACCTTTTATGTGATAATATTATTATGTAAGCAACCCAAGTTAAGCTATTTTTGATTTTTATCATTCAGTACAGATACATTCTGATTGAACCAAGCTGTATTTTTTCTCAATATGAGCATAATAATATTTATATATGCAATAATTTCTCCAAGAACATGCATGTATTCCAGAAAAACAATTCATTTTATAAAATAATGAATCAATAGATTCATTATGGTGGATTTTCATATCCTTATACTTCTTCCATATAAGCTTCAGTTTTTTCCCAAAATTTTGAGTCATCCTCATACATATTTATAAACTACTCCCACATTGAATGTGATTACATACATGACATCAACTTCATATTGATTTCTTTGAACAGAGCTCCTCCTAAAGCATCGATTCCTTTCACATCATCATACAATAATATATGTTCTAATTTTGATATAATATTACAATTGAAACTAGTATATATACCATGTATTTTGTCTATAAATACATCCATACCTAATGATCGAACAAATTATTTCATTTGATTATTCTGTAGATGAAAATTATTTACATCAAATATCAGAATCCCCTTGTGATTTAAAACATTGATTTCATCAACCAAGAGAGAACCATTGACATTCAACCATTTCCTTTGATTCCAATTATTACTCCAACTAATTTAAAAAACCTATGAGCGGGTGAATCATGATATGAAATATAAAAAAAACTACCCCTTTAGATCTTCTTTAGTCAGTAAGAACACTATTTTCTACCTTTCCCTTGGTAATATATGAATTTAAATAAAATAATGAAAGAGATAAAATGGTTTTACTTGGATTAACCTCTATAGAAAATTTCCAAGGAGAATACAAAGACAACGTGTCGATGTACTATGTCCACTAAGTCTCACTACAAAGAAAGGTTTGGGATAGATCTCTTATATACCTACGATCACTATAATTACAATGCTTTGTGTCTACTCAATAATTTCCCAAGGGTCACTTTTTGAATCTCTTTTGATGTCTCACTACTGATGGAAAGGATCACCATCTTCTTCTTCTTTTTCTCACAACTCTAGAAAGGATTCACACATAGATTATGGACATGCTTATCACTAATGAATACTTCTACAACTATAGGTATATGCTCTATTTAGGTCTTACTTGTATCTATAATTAATATCACCTTACCACTATTTTATTAAGAAGTCAATTTTCAATAATTTCATTATTCTCACTACCTTCGTGAATGCCACAACATTCATGAAGCTCATCTCCTTCACGATGCTCAACTAGACTTCATGAGGCAACCACCTTTCACAAAGAAACCTCCTTCCATGAAGATCACATAGCCTTTATGAAGTTCACAAATTTTATTCAGCTTTTAAATCCGTCACTAAAATTCATTCTTTTATGATGCTTATAGATTTTGATCGGTATTCATACCCTTTACCAACTTCCTTTCTTTGTGAAATTTTTTCATGACCCGTTTCGAACCACCTTCATAAATTCAGAGCCTACATATTTTTGTTAAGGATTTATAATCTTTTCTAAATGGGGTAAACTTCTATGTCATTGGTTGTGTTATGAAAACAAATATGTGTGAAATGACCTGTAATTTTTTGATACTTTATTTCCAATTTTATTTTTTGTATATAATTTTTTCACAGAAATTTAATAAATTTATTTTTTCTCACTCCAATGTTATGATATTTGTAAGGGATTTTCATATCAATTTCTACATCTATGCGATAAATTTCATATTCACCACATACTTCTTTTTATTATATTACATAATTACATTTTGATAAATTATAACATGAGATATTTTATATTCATTGTATTTACGTGTTTAATTTTATGAATATTAATTTTTTTTGTTCCCAATTTCGATTTTACCATAGTTGTTAAGGGATTTCTAGATGCACTTTATTTTCTATGAGACTTATTCAATATTGACCAATTTTTTTTGTTTCCGGGTGTAAATAATTCATATGATTCTATTTTATGATTATTACTGTTGAATTTATAGATGTATTCATATCCATTTTATAATAAATCATTCATATGGTTTGTGATTTCAATGATAGCAACGTGGCAATGGATTTTTGTCATAGTTTTCTTCATTAGGATATTTGTTATGTTATAAACCTAACTTTTTTTTTATGTTCATATAATTATATTTTAACAAGATATATAATGAATATCCTTATTCTCATGAAATTTAAATTTTCATTTAATGTTATTACTTCATGAGATTTATTATTCAAATGTTTCAAAGTGGATGGACACTCTTTAAATGTGTTAAGATTGTTTTATTCAAAAAACTTTTAAATGGTATTTTAAGGTAATTTCAAAACATCAATATAAAAAACCCTTGTTTTTAACTATCATCAACTAGGGAAGTTTTTTATTGATACCACCCATATTATTTAATTGAATGTATTATTAATATTTAAACGATATTTTTAATGAACTCGATTCTTTTCCATGGGTTAATTTAGATTCAATGAGATTATAATGAAACCTATTTCTTTTCCATTGGTTATTTGTGATTCATGGGGTTTGAAATTATACCCATTTATTTTCCATGATTTTTCTAGATTATAATTTAATAATGATTGTTTCTATGAGTTTATTTATGTAATTGTTTTCTTCCTAATAAGGTACATGGGAATTATATGAAAGGGTTGAGCCTGATACAACTTATACGAAGGGTTGATCCCGATTATAGCGCATGGGTGAACCTGATATTGTTATAAAAAGGGTTGATCCCTATTATATATCATGAATAATGGGTTATCCTGATATAGTTTACATGAAAGGTGAGACTCATTATAGCTCTCCAATGAATTTGGAAATGAAAATGTTTGAAGTCATTTGTATGGTCAATCCAAATGAAATGGTTTGAATGAGATTTATTAAATTGATTCTCTAAGTTACCCAAAATAGATTCATATCTTATTATGAGTTTATAATATTTCTCATTATCAAGATTTATATCACATGGTTAAATATTTTTATATCAAATAATTGTTGAATTTTCCATCTTATTAATATTTTATTGTATAGGTATTGATTGTTATGAGTTTATTAATGGTTCCCTAATGAACTTTGATTATATCTGCAAACCATTCTCCACTCTTATACTAATTTATTAAATTAATTTTATAATTCTTATGTTTAACATTAATGATAATTTTATCTCACCCTTCACATGTTTCTTTTTACCATTGTTATAAATAACGAGGATGAATTATTTATATCTATAAATTATTTCATAAGTATTATGTTGATGTCTAATTGTGAAATTAGAAAAGATTGGTTAGATTAGAGAATTATATATTTAATAACTTGTAAATTGTTTATATACATGTTTTTATTAATTATCTAAAATTATAAACCCAAAAGTACCTATAGAATAAACGGGATACATGTTTTACTTTTGATTTTTTATGGTTTTGATGGAATTTTTTTCCACAATTATCATCCTCATAGCCAAAAATGAAAAGTTATAGTTTTTAGTACTTAATTTAGGAGTTTGGGTATTGGGATGTTATATTTACATCATCCAAAACTACCAAAAACACTCTCAAAAACCATTTGAAACATTCTAATGTATCTTTACTTTCCAACAACCCATCCCTAGGGTCCTTAATAAGAGAATGAATGGATTCTTTTCTAGGCGACGATAATTTTCTTCACTAAAATCATTAATTTTTTACTTCTTCTGTTAACAACATCATAAAAATATTAACAATTAAAATATAAAAATACCAGTATATTCCATATATTTAGTTGTTATAATTTTAATTTAATGTCCTCTATCAATATCATAGTCTAGTAAAAGGGAAAGAAAACTTTTGATTGTCTGTACGATGGACTACCACCTCACACATTGATGTAATTAGATTTCATCACTACATCTACATAAAAGATATAATGATGGATTTAACGTAAACATATGACACTTAAATATTTATTAATATTCTTGAATTATAATATCACATACACATTCTTACATTATAATTATTTTAAAATGAAAACATCACTCATGAATATTTGCAGACTACCAACTCCACGAAGTGATGTGATGCATTATTATTTTTATTTTGTCATGGAAATTAATAAAAATATGTTAAATAAATATATATGATATATAAAAGTCATTATATAAATTTTCATTATTGTTTAAATTTTTTTCCATCAATATTTAATATTAAAACAATTTCCATGTATAAGTATGGCCACTCGTCTCCTCCAATGTTGTATATCAGTTTTTCATTACTACATTTATGGATATTAATAAATTTTCATGTAATTAAAATTTATGATATTTATATAATGATTAAAATTCTATAAATTATGTATTAATCCATATTGTAAAAGGAAAAAAACAACCAAACCAAAACATAAATGAAAAATGAAATAGTTATTTCCTAAAATATTTTGGATAACTACGAATTATTAATAAAATGGTGATAAAAGATTATAAGTAAATCATAGAGGGTATGATATATAATATTATGCTCTGAAATATATTTATGATAATCCTATATTTATTATATAGGAGGTTAAAAAAGATACAATGGATGTCTAACCTAACGAATGGTATTTTTTCCCACTTCTATTTTTCTAATACATATGCCTTGTACAACCACTTTTTCATTTGATTATAGTATAAACAACCCATGTATGTATTTTATTATTACTTCCATGAAAATTATTTTATATACTTAACATTATAAGGTTTGTTCTTTCATTTACAAACCATTCAAATGATACTGAATTTGTATGGTTTTACATTAGAATCTCACTATTTATCGAGATTTCGTACGATTAGCATTTAAATGATGAAATATTATTATATATCTCTAATGAAACCCATTAATTTTCTTATCATCAAATTATTTCAATAAATTAAATATTTAAATTTAAATTCCCTATCTTTTTGAATATAATAAACCAAATTAATTTTTTATGGAACCCATTTTATCTCTCATTGTAGGAAAATCTTTTATCAACCATGTTCATGATTTGAAAAAAGGTTATAAATAGTTTTTTTTAATATTATATTATGGTAGTTTACATAAATTTTTACCATTGTATGAATTTTTTAAAAAATGGTTTAAATGGAATCTTCTTTTCTTCTTCCGAACAAGGTAGTCTTGAAGTTTTATTGAAAATGGGAATTGAATCATTATTTTAACTTGTATGACATGAACAAAATTTTCCACATTTATGACGACATAATGATTTAAGACATAAATTTATATGTTTCAATGGTTAATTTATAGGAATATAATTTTTTAAAATATTTTTATAATTTTTAGTATTAAATGTGATTTTTAATGATGAAAGGATGATTTCCTAAATAATGTATTAATGATTTATTAACTATTTTTATTTTCCATGATGAAAATTAACCTTTATTGTACTAATTCTCAATAGTAATATCATCCTTTTATGCCATTTATATTATTTATTTAGATGGTTTATAATTTTTATGGAACAATTTTTATGAAACCCTTATCATTTCCATGGGTTATAATATTTTTTAATGTTAATGAAACATTATTCTTTACAATCAATTATGATATAAACATTTTTTTATTAAACCTATATCATTGTAATGGGTATTGATATAATAAATTATTCGTGATCATCTAGAACACATAAATATTAATTTAATTATATAACATGTGGGCTATAAATTATATATCTATTTAATGTAACTAGTAAATATGGATAACTCATGAGGTAAATATGTTGTATGTGATATTGATTTTGTGTTCATAGTTTCATGTGTAGACCTAGATTCCATATCCATATCTTTAATTGTGCATCTGGTTTTCATATATATATATATATATATATATATATATATATATCTGTCTGTTCATCGGTTGACCTGGATTTCATGTCCATAAGATTATGTGTGGTGTTCAATTTCACATCCAAAATATTATGTGAGATCCTTATTTTATGTACTTAACTTAATTAGTGGACATTATTATATATATAAATTTTCATTATGTTATAATATTTTCCTACAATAAAATGTTAATATTTTTTTCTCATAGATCATAGTCATAGATTACCTTTAGGGTTCATGTCAAATGAACATCCATGCATCATTCCATGACTCATGTATATGATCTTTTACAAATATAAAATTATCATTGTATGTTATGGCCAAGATATCCAACCCATATTCTTATATTATTATTTCATATTATCATCAATTGATATATCCCATTTTTACAGTTTTTGTGCACATGACATCACCCATTCTTATGTGTTCATTCCCTAGCTTTTAATGAATTATTTCAAATAGGGTATGTCTAATAATTTTACAATATAGAAAGATATTTTGTGGAATAAGATGGAAATATTTCATGAAATATTAATATTTTGCATGTTTTATTAATACACACTATGAATTTATATACATAATCCATGTATTAGTGAAATGTATTGAACATTAATGTAAAAAGTTATAATATTTATGTATGAAAATCATGGATGTTATAGTTTGAATCACTCGATAGGTTTACTCAACCATTGGATATAAGGGTTTGTGGACCTTTTTGAAAACATTATTGATTAGTTAATGTATAATTCAACAATCCTAATTTGTTTGTGAGAAATATAATGTGTAATTTTCCTAACAATGCAACCCTATATGAATACTATAAGTGCATGTGGCATTGGATGAATGGAATCTATGGGAAATAACTATGAAAATAGATGATTGAGTATATGCTTTACGTCATTATTGTACACGGTGATTGTTCCCTTAATATGCACGTAGTTTAAAACAAATAGGGGATATTTTTAGGTTAATTCATATTTTCTTTTAGAACCACCAGGAATGATTTGAATAGATAATGATCCTCAAATCCCTAGAAAAAACCTATATTGTCGTAGATTGAAATGACAGTGCCTTGGCTTTGACATTGTATAAATAATGTTCTGTAGTTATAAATATTTTTTATCACACTATAGTTTTTTTATTTATTCAATGGTTGTAACCCCAAAGTTATCATGCGGACAATAAATTTGTAGTCTAACAAAATAACTATCTTCATGTTCTTCAAAATGGGAATGAATATAGGATGTACTGTTCTGTGAATCTTCTCACTCAACCCTCTCATGAGATAATGTAACATCAAAAGAATTTACATTATTTTTTCTTTTTAGATAAATAAAAAATATTCTATATATTTTAATTCATGTAACACTAAATTAGCTAATGTTTATTCAAAGAGTAACTTTCCTCAACATCATTTGTTAGATGTAAAACTGAGTTTTTCAAAGCACCAATATATTATTAAAATATTATTATTTTTTATAATAAGATAAAACCAATCAATTAAATTAATGGTTATTAATATCATTAACTAACTTATGAAAAAATAAAAATATAATATTAATTAATTTTTTAATAATTTATTAGAAATGATAATATAAACCAATTGAATATGAAGAAAAATTTTTATTCTCCCAAAGAAGTTTTGTCATAATGAATTAGATTAATTAAAATTATCAACTGATATTAATGAAATATATATGTTCTATATTCAATAAAACATTTTTATATTCATCCAATATATTTTATATGTCTAAAATAAGAAAAAATACAATTTTTTTTCATAAAAACGAATATTTTTCTAAAGATTATTTTACCACCTTTTAATGTAAAAAAAATTTAAAATCCACTTTTCGAATATTTTATATTTTGTATTAGAAAAATAAACTTCCAATTTTAAATCATAATATAAAAATTTCTGTGGTTAATTTTTTTTTTCTAAAATGTTTCATGTTTTGAAGAATAGTGAAAAATACTAATTTTTATTGAAAACATATTTTTTCATCAAAATAATTTAGTGTTAAATTATATTTATGATTGTATTTAAAGTATAAATATATTATTTTTAATCATTTAATCCAATTTAGTTAAATATAATCAATTTTAAATTAAAATTAAATATAAAAATGTTCCAGGCTTTTGCATGTTTAAAGTTTAATAACATGTTTCGCACCCCCATCAAATGGATTAATTTAAATTTAATTACTATGAATATTTTGTTTTGAATTTTTAAAAATGAGTTCAATATATGTAATAATTCAATTTATATTATGTAAATAGTTTTATTATATTTTTCGGCATATGAATAGTAACCTTATTAATATTTTTTATTACCATAGTTGAGGGTAAATCGGGTAATAAAAGCTTACAATTTTATTATAAATTTCATAAGATTACCCTAAAACATTTCCTAATTTAATTAGATGGGTGGGTTTTGACAAAAATCATCCATGTTCCAAAATTTAATATTTTTTAATCCACATGAGTAATTGGATGACATTTATTATATTTTATTTAAAGTAGATTTAAAGATTTCATATTCATATTTTAATAACTATACTATTTTTAATATAGTTTTATAAAATATATAAATTAGAATATAAATATTCATTTAAAATATAGAATTTTTTTCTACATGATGCTAATTTATTTATAATTTTTAGTGATAAAATAATTACATTAAATGGTGACACAAAGATGATGCAACAATTGTTTAGTTAATGAAAATATCAACTAAATGATATTAATAAAATTAAAATAATAATTTTATATAATTAAAGACATCCAAGAATTTTAGAGATAACTTTTAAAGTTTTCTAATATATTAGTATTCTTGGTTCAAATATATTATTGTGTTATTATATTTTTAAAAATTCAATAAACGAATAGTATCAAAATTGACATTCATAATAATTTAAGATAAATAATATTTAATCAAATGATATAAAATTTATGAAAATCAAAAATTAGTCCAAATAATTGGGATAGGGTTCTAATTTTCATTAATTAACCATTTATAGTTATTTTCAAATTTTATTAACTATAATAAACCATAATGAGTAAAAATCCAAAAAGTGGGAGTAAGAGTTATAGAGTTTAACTAAAGGTTGAAGCCAAAAAATAAGTGTAAAAGTTTCATATAATCGCGATTAAAAATTATTTTTTGAGATAATTTTGACCCAAAATCATCTTAGATTCTAAATAACTCACTTTTTAGACGATTGAAATTGAAAATTAATTTATTTTAATATAATATTTTTAGAGTTACCAAAAGAACCCCTGAGCTGAATTATAAAAGGATGCCTCCTCCCTTACTCACAAAAATTATCAAATTCTAGATAGAAAATAACTTATCCATTTCTCATCCTAAATTTATTATCTATTTTCAAGAGGTTTTGGTGTTCCAAAATTACCAACCATATATCCCTTAAGATTAATTCTAAAGTAAGTCCACCGATGAAGAGGAATTCATTTTTATAGTATTGGAGCATCTGAGCTCACCCATTCTTATTTTATCTTTCAGCAGATTTGGTTTAATTATTTTAATTAGGGTATGACTAAGAAGAGAACCATGTTGGATGATCTTTGTGGGAGATGTTGAAAAACATTCTTTAAATAACAATATTTTTATGTTTTCATAATATAAATTAAATATTTATGGTCCTTGAGCATGTATTATTTATATGAACTGAACATTAATCTAAAAATATTTAATATTTATATATTAAAATCTTGGATTCTATATTTGGAATCATTGGATAGGTTTAGTCATCCTTTCATGAAAACAGTTAGTGGACTTTGGTTACAAAACATTTGATTAGATAAAGTATAGGAGAAAATTGTAATTTTTTGGTAAGGAAGATATTATGTAATTTTACTAAAAATTCATCCCTAAATGGATACTGTAAGGGAATGTGATATTTGTTGAACTAAATCTAGGTGTAATAACCCTGAAAATGGTTGATCGAGTATATCTTTTACATCTTTCTAGTGCATGATGTGTATACCCTTACAGTGAACGTAGTTTGAAACTCCTAGGGTATATTCTTAGGTAAATAAATATTTTATTTTAAAACCACCTTGAAATATTTGAATAGATAGTGATCATGAATTCCCTAGATAAAATCTATGTTGTCATAGAATGAAAATACGGTTCTATTACTTTTAAATCTTATAAATTATTTTCCATAGTTACAAATATTTTTCCTCACACCATAATTTTTTGATTTTGTTGATGGCTATAACCTCGAAGGAATCAATTGAACAATGAATGTATAGTCCAACATAATGATTATGCTCATGTTAATCAAAATGGGTAAGAATAAGGGATGTAATATTTTGTGACTGTTCTCACTCAACTCTCTTAAGATATACTTTAACACCCCATAAATTTACATTATTTTTTCCTTTCAAATAAATTTGATATAGTATATTGCATTTATTGCATGGAACATTTAGTGAGATAATGTTAAAGGAAATTGTATCTTTCCACAATAGCTTGCATTACATGTAAAATAGAGTTCTTCCAAAAAACATTATATAATTAAATTATTATTATTTAATATAATTTGATATATCCAATAAGTTAATTTAACGATTATGAATATCATTAAATAACATACAAAAATATTTTAATATAATATTAATTATTTTGTTGAAAATTTTTTAGAAATGAAAATATAAACCAATTGAATATAAAGGAAATATTTTTATGCTCTAAAAATATTTTTGTATTTATTAATTAATTTAATTACAAATTAATAAATTATATTAATGAAATATATATATTCTATATTTAATAAAACATTTTTCATATTCATCCAATATATTTTATAAGTATAATATAATAACAAATCCAATTTTATACAAAAATAAATATATTTTCTAAAGGTTATTTTAGCACATTTTAATGTCAAACCAATTTTAAATCCACTTTTTGATACATCTATATAATTTATTTTATAAAATAAACTCCCTATTTTCAATTTGAATATAAAAATTTACTTTGGTTGATTTTTTTTATTTTTGTGATATGTTCTATATTTTGGTGAATAGTAAAAAATACTAAATTTTAATTGTAAACAACTTTTATCATTGAAATAATTTAGTTCAAAATAATATTTTCGATTGTTTTCAAATTATAAAAAGATTATTTTTTATAATTTAATTCAATGTAGTACATTTTCATCAATTTTTCATTGAATATATATATATATATAACATTTCAATCTTTTGCATGTTTAAACATTAATAACCTTATTTAACCCCCCATCAATAGGATTATTTTTAAATTAATTACAATTAATTATATTTTTCGAATTTTTAGAAATGGATTCATTATATTGAATATGTGGGTTCAAATTTTTTAAATAGGACAATTATATTTTTGGGACTATGAATATCAACTTTTGTAATATTTTTAATTACCACTGTTATGTAAAAATCTGATAATTAAAGGTAAGATTGTGTTATAAATATTATGAATTTACCCTAAAGCATTTTCTAATTTAATTGGATATGTGGTTTTTAAGCAACATAATATTTGGTCAAAAATTATAACCTTTTTTAATCAACTTGTGTAAGAGGATGAAATTTATTATATTTTATTGAAAAAAGTGTTAAAGATATCATACTCATATTCTAATAACTATAATTTTTTTAATATACTTTCCTATAGTAGATAAATTAGAATATAAATATTAATTTAAAATATACATTTTTTAACTACATGATGATAATTTATGTATATTTTTTTGTGATAAAATAATTACCTTAAATGGTGACACAATGATGATGCAGCGATTGTTTAATTAATGAAAATATCTAGTAAATCACATTAAATAAATTGAAGTAATAATTTTACATAATTCATATCATACAATAATTTTATAGATAACTTCAAAAAAATTGATATATTAGTAGCGTTTTTTCAAAGATATCATGTTGTTATGATATTTCAAAAAAGTCAAACAATGAATATTATAAAAATTCAAATTAATAATACTTTAAAATACAAAATATTTTATCAAATGATATAAAATTCCTAAAAATATAACATTCATCCTAATTTTTGTGAAAAGTTCCTATTTTTCATCAATTACCCATTTAGGGTTCTTTTTTAATTTATAGTTACATTATTAAACCTTGATTAGTAAAATTAAAAATTGTCACGGTAAGAGTTAAAGAGTTCAACTATGTGGTAAATCCAACAAATGAGCCTAAAAGATTCATATAAACTTGTATAAAAATTATTTTTTGGGATAATTTTAAAAAATACACATATTAGAGTCTAAATAACTCATTTTTAACCATTTTAAATTGAAAATTAATTTATATTAATTTAATATTATGAGAGTTCCCCTAAGTGCCCCTCAGCTCAATTATAATATGATACCTCCTCCTTCACTTCCTCACACCAATTTTAGACTACTAGATAGAAAAAAACATATCCATTTATCTTCCCAAAATTCTTATATATGTTATTTTCGTTTTTGTATTTAAAAAATACCAAGCCTAGATCCCTTAATAAGAGATCTAAAGGAAGACCGCTAATGA
This sequence comes from Viscum album, assembly GCA_963277665.1. Lineage (NCBI taxonomy): Eukaryota > Viridiplantae > Streptophyta > Magnoliopsida > Santalales > Viscaceae > Viscum > Viscum album. Next base: position 957,279,561 of record OY728162.1, on the reverse strand, counting down.
ATTAGTAATCATTTTTAATAAGTCATCCATGTTAATTTAATATTCTACATCCTTTTTACGTGTTTTATTCATTATAAAGTAATAATTCCTATGTAATATATATGATGATATGTTATTATGATTATGGAATGTGAATATTACTCGCATTGTCCATCCCATGAAAAATGAAATCACTGTGCATGTCTATGTATGCCTTACCATCTCCACGCCATGGTGTAATATGTTTTTCATCACTACATTATTAGGGTGGGTATAATTATGTATATAATGGATATAAATAATAAATATCACATTATATTAATTTGGTATCATTAATATCTCATCTAAATCACTATCATTTCATTTTTAAGTTGATAATATTGTCTCTTGTACGTACATATAGCTTATCGTCTCTACGACAAGATGTGATTCATATTCCCTATTAACCATTCAATAATGATTATAAAAATTTATATTATTAGTGAATATAATATTTATGAATGTAATATCATTCTGTATATGATGAAAATATATCCTACATATATGAATCACAACTTACACAGCAAAACAAACACATACAAATGAATAAGTGAACACCCTAAATAATGTTAAAAATAAAATATTATAATAAAAGATATCATAATATCATATATAATTTCTTAGAAATATATATATCACTATCATTTAATTTAATAAAATTAATTTACCATTATACCATTGGACAACTCCCCCTTAACTGAATGAAAGTACAATGTAAGTGTTAATTTTGTAACGAGATTTTTATAAGGGATTGTTTATACACGAGTATTTTCTGGTACATATTCGTCATCCATATCCATGTTTCATAAAAATGTATTTCAAAATATTCTAATTATTCCCCGAAATTTTTTTAATGGCGTTTTAACACATTTTTTTTGACTTTTTATAAAATGTTTCAAAAGGAAGATGGTTAAATTTTGTTAAACAAGGTATATAATGACAATTTCGAAAAAAAATACAGAAGGAATGTTCTTTTTTTAACTTATATGGAATGTTGAAATATTCCATTACAATATTAGAAAAATAATTTATATGAAAAGGTTTTATTTTAATAAAATTTCCTTTTAAAAATAATTTCAATATAAAAGGGGTATTTCTCTCATAGAGTTTTTAATGATTTTATTAGGTTATTTTAATCTATGTTGACATCCTTTGTTGGAATTTAAGCTTAATTGAAGTCAATTTCTTATAATACAATCTATGATATTCTATTGAATAGTTTATGATATATATGACTATGGATGTTCTATTTTGATACAATTCATGGGTTATGGTTAATTTATTAACATTTTATATGGTAGTTTTAAAACAAATGATTATGTCACTTATGTTTCACCTTTTTCATATGACGAATGCATTGGACTTTGTATACGATGGGAAGGTCCCACAATAAACTCTTGATGAATCCATAAGTCTCATGAGACAATCTAATTTATGTTTTTACCCATTTTTGTATGGGTTCTTGGCTGAAGCATTGAAGGTATGTTTATGATGTGTAGTATTACACATTATCTCATTATGATATTATTTATTATTATTACATCTGATTATCCGAGTAGTAGAATATCCATTTTAATGCTTATATAGATTTTTTTGGATTCATTCATTAAATATGATGCTTCTGATTATATTTAAATGTATTGTATTTCAGTTATACACGATTCCTTACAATAGTATGCTTATTTATGAGAGCTTCACTATATTATTGAACCACACTAAGCATGCGATCTCATTAATTTATTATGTTTTATTTTCACATGATGCCATGAGGTGTATTATGATTGATATGATGGATTAATATACAAAAATTATGGCTTTCTAAAATGATTATAAATGTTTTATTTTATGTTTTTAATTGTAATATATAGATCATGTATGTAATCTATTTTCCAATAATGCTAAAATGATCGGTACTTTGGGATTCAACACTTGTATCTATGTCAATGTAATAAATTAAGGTACCAACTTTGGGAAACTAGGGTTCAGGTCATTATAGTTGGTATCAGATAAATTTTCATTGAAACCACATAAACCACATTTAGAAACTTAAATTAGGGAACACGACCCTAAGGTAGACATTGAAGAAATGAATTGTAGAAAATCCTAGACTTTTGGTTATGTAGATATTATGTGGGTATTCCTAGAAAAATATTCATGTCTTGAAAATACATATGGATTTGGTTCTAAAACAAATGTACCTTGGGGTAACAATTTCCACAAGGTTAAATGGGCCTGACTGAAATTAACCCGGTACACAATAATGGTATTTAATTCACACATAGTTTGACAATATCAAGGGATATTCTTAGGAAAATTTACCACTTCACTAAAAACTATTATAAATTATTTAAAAGTAAATATATCCCCAAAGAAACCATGTTTGAGATTATGATATTATCTATGCATAAATTTTCAATTTATGTTATTTTGTTCTATTCCTATAAATTATTAATTATGGTTGATAACATAATTTAGTGTATAACATTGTTTATAAATGGTGCCTAGTAAAAGGAATCTGAACCTCACCAATGCACGTGATCCAAAGAGTAAGAATGATCATATGTTTCATGGTCTTAATCCAATATTTTGAAGGGAAATGGTCTCCTAATAATTCTCATCATATGAGGACATAGTATCATGTTCTTATAGGTGAGGTAAAGAGCTCTCTATCTGTTATGACTTTATAATGATGAATCGGAATAAAAGGATAGGTAGAAAAATAATGGATAAAGGGAAGAAGGTAAAGAAGTATTTTTTTCTCATGTAATAATTGTGGAAATATTCTCCATAGTACTTTCATAAAAGGAATGACATTTTTTCATATGTGTAGAGAGCGATCCAACATTTATTGGGATTGTAAAGAATTTTTTTTTTCTAATATACAATTCTTCAACTACAAATAGATATGAAACTACACAAAGCAATGTCTCATTCTTCAAACAGATATACCCCAATATAGGATAATCGATCATGTCCAAGATAATTATACTACACTTTATGAAGATGAATGATTAATGTTTTTATGTATGGATTCACTAATTATGTTATTTTACAATTTTATCAATGAATTAATAGTTATAATAATTATGTTACATATAAGGATTGTATTATAGTACAATTTTATTAAGGATTTTATATTGTATGGTACTAATAAATGTGACACAAAATCAAGTTAATTTTTTTGGATATCATATGATTGATGGAAAGATAGTCCATTAAATGTTATTGATATTGAGATAATGATGTCATAATAAAGATATGATTCATTTGGATAATGTAAATTTCATAGTACCTACAACCATGGAAATAATTAATTGATTGTGGAAGAAGTGGTTTGTACCATCATTTATGGAGTTTACATCATTTTTGGATATAATAATTATATCTAATAACCTATGTTATATATAAGGAATAAGGAACCATGCATGTTTTCTATAAATATTAATTGTAATTAATTGTATTATCATTATTCATGGAAATACTTGATGTTAGTATTCACATGTTTTGAATGTGAGAAATAAGAGATAATTCATGTTGTGAAATGATTTATGAAAAGTTCATTTTAGAAATGTTATCCATCTAGGAAAAGGATTATGTTTATCTTTGGAAATAATATTATTTTTTATTGTATTATTTTACCAAATGATGCATCTTAATCTAAGAAATGAAGTAGAAAATGTTCAAGGCACAACCATATGATAAGATTGTATTTATAAAGTTGAAATGTATCGAGTCTCTATATTTACAAACATTATCATAGAGTCATAGAATTTATCTACTCTAGGAGACGAATCTAAAAAATATGTTAATTTTTGTAAGACTAGTGGTATTTTAGATCATCATAGAATTATGGAATTGAGGCCCTCAATTCCGCATTTCTAATTCACTTATTTGTGATTGATGACCTCAATCACTCCATACAAATATTTACACATTTCCTACATGTACGTATCTCTACATGCCCCTAATATTATCCAATTAGAAAGCCTATTTTAGTGGGGATCTTAATATTTTCATTTCTTAGTTATTAATAGTATGTATTATTAAACCAATTTATAATGTGGTTTCATCAACAGTAGTAGTTTCAATTATATTTCTCTTGATTACTGAGATCACGTTTAAATTGAGAGGATGAAATTTAATTATTATGGAAAGATTGTAACTCCCCAAGAGTTTGTAATAATTTTTTTAAAAATAAATTTAATATATTCTATAAATTTTAATTCATTCAACACTGAGTCAGATTATATTATATATAAGAAACAATTTCCATGATAGCTTGTGTTACATGCAAGACCATGTTTTACCAAACAATAGTATATTATTAAAATATTATTATTTCATATAATAATATATGACCTATTTATTAAATTAATGGTATGAATATCAATTACTAACTTATGAAAATATATAAAAATAATATTAATTTATTGGTAACAAATTATTTAAAAATTTAATTATAAACCAATTGAATATAAATGGAATATTCTTATTCTCCCAAGGGCGTTTTTTTAATACATTAAATTAATTAAAATTAGAAAATTATATTAATGAAATATGTACATCATATATTCAATAATATAATGATTAAATTCATCCTTTATATTTTATAGGCATATGATAAGAACAACCACAATTTTATTATTAAAAACTTATATTTTTCTAAAGGAAGTTTTACAGCCTTTTAATAGTGATTTTAATTTAAATATACTTTTTTACTCCATTATGTATTCTAATTGTTGAAATGAACTTCCCCATTTAAATAAGAATATAAAATCTAACTTTGGATGAATTTTTTGTACATTTCTAATAAGTTTCATTTTCAGATGAATAGTGAAAACTACTAATATATAATTGAAAACAACTTTATCCATAGAAATCATTTATAGTGTAAAATTATATTTTTCAATTATTTTAAAGTATAATTAGATTAATTTTTTATCATTTAATCCAATTTATGTCATTGAAATAAATTCTAAGTAGAAATTAGGAATAAAAACATTTCATACTTTTTGAATGTTTAATCATTACTACTTTTTTTCCCACCTCATCAAGGGGATTACCTTTAAATTAATTACATAAACATATATGTTTTCAATTTTGACGAATTTATATCATATTTGGAATCAATGGTTTAAAATTATGTATTTTGTCTTTTATTTTTTGGAATATGAATAGTAAATTTAGTAATATTATTTATTACCACAGTTAAGGGTAAACCGGGGAGTTAAAGGCAATACATATTTTATAAATATTATGAAAATAACATAAAACTGTTACTATAGTTTAATTTTATGGATGATTTACGACCAAAATCCACCTTGGATGGAAATTGTATCCATTATGAATCCACTTAGGTGAGATTATGACATATAGTATATTTTATTTAAAGAAGAGTTAAAGATGTCATCCTCATATTTTAATAAATATAACATTTTTAATATTTGGTTTTAAAGAAGTTAAATTTGACTAAAAGTATTAATTTTAAGTATAAAATTTTTATCTACATGATGATAACTTATTTATAACATTTAGTGATAAAATAATTAACATAAATATTGTCACAACGATGATATATAAATTGATTAGTCAATGGAAATATCATAGAAATTATATAAATTTTTTAAAATAAATATAAATTAACATAATTAATTTTATAAAATAATGTTATAGATGGATTTGACATGTTATTGATATATTAAAACTATTGGTTTGATGATATCATGTTTTTATGATATTTTTAAAAAGACAAATAACGATTAGTATCAAAACTGATATTAATGATATATTAAAAAAAATTATATTTAAAAATATAAAATCATTGAAATTAATGGTATAAGGTTATATTATTCAAAAATTATATATTTAGGATTCATTTTTTGATTATTAGTAACTATATTAAACCTTATAGAGTAAAAAATCCAAATTGTCATTCTAAGTGTTAAAGGGTTTCATAAAGTATTAAAGACAAAACATAATGGTAAAAGTGTGACCTAATATTGTCTTTGAATTATTTATGAAGAGTATTTCGATCCATACTCATATTATATTCTATATAAATTAATTTTTATAAATTTTAAATTGATAATTAATTTATATTAATTTAATATTTTTAGAGTTCCCAAAAGTTCCCCTCACCTCAATTAGAAAAGCGTACACCCTCCTTCACATAATCACACCACATTGAGCCTTCTAGATCGAAAAAACCCAAAACATTTATCCTACTAACATTCATATCCATGTTTTAGAGGTTTTTGGTTTCTAAAATAATAAGCCTAGATCTACTAAGAGAAGATTTAATGGAATTCCACCAATGAAGATGTAATCCTTTTTACTAACTCATCCAAGTTCATTTCATATTATACTTCTTATTTATATTTTGTTTCCATTATAATGTAACAAATAAAATATCATATATATTCTAAGATGTTATTATTGTTATGTGACAACCATATTCCAATTTTTATCCATCTAATGAAAAAAATTCATCTTGCATTCGTACGTACGTCATACAGTCACCACATTGTGTTGTATAATGTTTTTCATAACTATATTATTTTGATAGGTATATTGATGGATATAATAGATTTAAATAATAAATATGACATGATATTATTTATATATAAAAAAAATTCCATCTAATTCCATACCCTTTTAAAATTAAATGATTGATATTGTCGCATGTGTGTATGTACAGTCTATCATCTCCATAATGTTATGTGAATAATTTTCCATGTTTACCATTCATGAATGATTATAAAAATGTTTATGATGATTGAATATAAAATTTATGAACATGATATCATTTTTTATATGATTTAAATTTATCCTATGTATAATAAATAGGACATACATGATAAAAAAACATAAGATAATGAAGCTCATAACACCAAAAAATGGTAAAAATGAAATATTATTAACAAAATGATATAAAAGGATCATATATGGTATCATAAATATGGATATTGTTTGGTTATAATTTAATAACATGATTTAACCTTTATTCATTACATTAATGCATTGTCAACTAAAGTAAAGTATATGGTAGAGATTAATTATACAATATCATTATTAATCGATATTGTTTATATATAAGTGTTTTGTATGACCTATTTAAATATAAATAAATTTTTTATGAAAATGTATTTCAAAATATTCTTACTATTATTTTACAATTATTTAAATTTATTAATATCCTTGTATAATTTTTTAAAAATGTTATGCATGGAATTGTTTTTTAAAAACAATGTACTTTATGACCTTTTCAACAAAATAATTATGGAATGTTATTTTTTTAACTTATACGACATGAGAAAAGCTTCCTTTACAAGTTTGAATGATTATTTTCAATAAAAATGTTTTCTTTTATAATTATTCAAAATAGTTAAAATAATTTTAATATAAAAGGGGAATTTATATCAAGTAGTTTTAATGATGTTATTATATTATTTTCATCTACGTCAACATCCTTTGTTGGATTTTATGCTTAATTGATGTTGATATCATATGATGGTGTCTATCATATTGTATTGAATGGTTTATACTCTGTTTTATTGGGGATGTGCTACTTTCATACCATTCATGGTTTATAGTTAATTTTTTTCACATTTTATATGCAATTTTTAATAAGAATATCGAGGTTGGTAATGATTAACCTTTTTAAAATGAAGAATAGAGAAGACTTAGTATTTGTTGGGTGGGGCCCCCTATAGCCCCTCGACACATTGGTAGGTCTCATGCGACAAATTTGTTTTTTTAACTGTTTATGTAAGGATTCTTAGCTGAAGGCATGAAGGTTTGTTTATGTTGCTTGATATTATGAATTCCTTCATTATGATATTAATTATTAATATTAAATTGGAATATTTGACTATAAAAATATCCATGTAAATTTTTATAGTTAATTATTTGATTTATTATTTCCATATTATACACAATATTATGTTTTAAAGGCTAGTATTTTAGTTAGACACCGTTCCTTAAACGTTAATAATTATTTATGATAGCTTTTTTTGTATTATCTACCCTTACTAGCAATCTTATCTCACACATTTATTATTTTTTATTCTCCCAGGATGCTAGGGTGTGTATTAAGATTGATATTATTGATAAAAGAGGAGAATAATATCATTCTAAAAAGATTATATATATTGTATTTTTTTTTTCTAATTGTGTTGTAAGGTTCATGTATGGAATCTATTTTCCGATGAAAATAAATGGTTCGGTCCTTTGGAATTATACAATTTTATCTATACCAATGTAATGAAGTAAGGAAATAGATCAATTCTGTTAGGGTCAATGTCATTTCATATATATTGAAACATAGGTTATGTTGAACATCCAAATTTACCTAGGAGAGAGAAACATGCCATGGAATCCTTTTTATGAGAATGTCCACCCTCCTTATATAGGAGTTTGGATCCACTAGTTTCTGATAAAACGATCAATGTGATTTAAAAGATACTTTCTATTTTCAAGTATCATAACATGAAATATTTTCCCTATCCATTAATCTTTTAAACGGTGATGTATATCAATGGAGTAATATTATTATGATTTTTAGGAAAGATGATGAAATTGACTCCATGAAATGGGATGAGTATAAGTGGATGTTTTTAGTAAGTTCATACATTATACATTAGGAAAATAATGATATGGAATTCCTTAAGTTAAGTAGAAGGATGTGGAATACATTTGTAATTTTTTAGTGAATTTTACAATACAAGAACATTTTATCTTGTTTATAAATTATCCCTTAAAGAAAAATTGATTGACTCTTTATTGTATTTAAACCATATCATCAAAAATCAATTTGATATAAAGGGAATTGTATGTTTTAAAAATGTTGTTTACTATCCACTGAAATTCAAAATAGAAACAAAAAACTATCTCAGTTGTCATGATAAGAAAATGATGATGGACTCTCATAGATTCTCTAATTACATATCACAAGGAATGATTAAATAATTTTAACCTCATACATTCTAAATTTTTTTAAAGAAACACTCGTTTGAATCATTGAAAGGAGCAGGAATATGTTTGATGTGTGGGAAACCCAATAATCAAGAAAAATAATGTCAAACTGACATGAAGAATCCATTTAAAAAAGGAAATTTACTTAGTGATCATAAAAATAATACACCCACACAAAATTCATATATATACAATGATTCTAGTAATTAGGGGAATCAATGTCGTAATCCAAGGGTAATGAGGATTACAGTCCCCAGAAACCTCTGAAAATTTAGGAAAAAGGGAAGACTTATGTGATCATAATCGATGAAGTGAAAATGATAAATTTAAAACACTTATACTCCACTATAGGGTAGGTAATTTCATGTTGGAATATTTATTTGAAATATCTAAACAAATGTATAAATCAATCATTAGTGAGATTTTATTTGGTGATGAACATTAATTAACTTACTCCACATTGATTCTCAAAGGAAAAAAAATAAAATTTGATACTATGAATCAAACTATTATTATCTATTAGTCAAAGGATGAACTAAATATTATAATGTAAATTATTATTTTTATTAGATAATAGAATAATTAATTAATAAATGGTTAATCATCATTGGAAAGCATATTAAATTTTATTGTGAATTTATTTTGGGAAAATTACTAGTGTATATATTTTTTTTATTAATCATTAAAAGTGACTATAATTATTTTAGTATAATTATTATATTGATCATGGAATGATGTGAGATCAAATCATACCAATATTTCAGATTCAATTTTGGTGAGAACATTTTTTAGGATCATTATGGTTAACCATTTAAGGAATCCGTTATATTGAACATTAGTATTTATTGTTGATGATTTAGAAATTAATGCTTCATATTTTTCCATATTTGATAACATGTTCAAGATATTTTTATTTTGATAAAAAAACATGAGACAAGATGAATAATCTTATAACCTTATATGTATCATATGATACCTTAAAAGATAATTTTAGTACTTCACGCATAAAATATTCATCCTGAATATTCATTTCATGGAGTAGGAGATGAAGTTGAAATTATTCAAAGTGAAATCACAAGATTATAATTATTATATGGAATGGAATGAAATAATTTAATTAAATTTTATATTAAAAATTATTAAACATTAAAAAAAGATATTGAAAGATAAAATTTTTCATATTACATTCATTTCTGATTAAATGATGGTATATTTCTCACCTCTTTGGTTTTTGATTTTATGGTTGTTGACTTTCTCATGAATAGTCAATTTCATATGATCAGTGATCCATGAAAATTACATTTCATCCATTTATATATGTTATCATTAAATTTATATTATACCAATTTTAATTGTAGTTATCTGGTATTTTTAAAGAACATCAAAATTTCTCATTCCCTCTTGCTTGGAGGATAATTTATTAACCCCTTTTATGTTTTCGGTCTTCTATAATGGGATTTTTAGATGATAAAAAATTGATTATCAATAAAAAGTTAAATTTTTTATGAATAAATTTTTTAAGGTGTGTTTGAATTTAATACCTTGACATTTTATGATATTTTATTTAAAATAAAATTAATTTTATTGATAACATCTATTACACACAAAACAGAGTTCAAACAAACTATTATATACTTTAAAAATATTATTATTTAACATGATAGTTATCTTCTAAACATAATATTGGTGGGTATGAAAAAGAAAATCTAAATTATAAAAAATATAAGGTTTACACATGTATAAAATTAATTCAATGGTTATTAATTGATTAAAAATAAAAATAAAACAATTTGAAAGTAAAATATATATTTTCCTAGGATAGAAACATTATCTTCACAATATTATTTATCGAAAAATTAAATTTGTAATTATTTGTGAATTATTTTATTGACATTTAAATATTATATATTGATTCAAACTTTTATCATATGTTTAGTATTATTTCCCTGATATGCAAGAATATTAAATCAAGCTTTATGCTTCAAAATTTTATTTTTATACAAACCGATTTTGCACACATTTTTTTACACTTTATTAGAATTAAATTTTTTCAACATTTATAAAAAGTTTGTTAAAAAATTAAATTAAATTTTTAATTAAAAATTTCCTAATAATCTTTAAGTAAATTTTGCCAAATTTTTTGAGTAGTCTACTTTTTCAATGTATAATGGGAAATAATGATTTTTATTAAAAATATCAATTTTATTTAAAGAATATACATAGGATTTTATCATTTTAATGTGTTTTAAAATTATATTTTTTTTCAATAATATTTGTAATAATCCTTTTTTCATTATAATAAATTTTATATTGAATTTTTGTATTTAAACTTTTATATATTAGATAAAATTTTCATTTGAAATCCATTTTTCATCACTCATGTATGATTATTTTTAAACTAAATAATTCCAATTCAATGAATTTCATATGGTTAAAAGATTATATATTTGGAATCTAGAAATATATTATTAGGAAATACAGTTAACTTAATTATTGGTTTTATTTAATATTAAAGAAACTAAAAAATAATTATTGAGACTAAGGTTAAAACATAATTATTTACATTACACATGCTTATGTTAAAAATAATTTTTTACACATATGAATTTCAAGTAAAATAATAAAATAACTTACTATTGTAAAAAATATAATGGAAATTTATTTAAATAAAGATGTTAAGGTTATAAAATATTTAGAAAAATTATACTTCTATAGTTCTTGTGTATCCTGAACATAAATTACCTCCAATATGTTATTTATCAAAAAAATAAGTTGGTTTCAGAGTGAGTTTTCATTATTTAATAGTTTTGGGTACTTACAAAAATGAAAATCTACCTGAATTATAAAAGGGAACCTCCTCCCCTCACTTCATAACACTTGTTAAGCTATTTTACTCGACAAAAACCTATCAATATTTTTGGTAAATTTCCATGAAATATAGGATCTAGTTCCTACTGCCATTAAATTAGAATGATTACAAGGAATCAAATCCCAAAAAAATTAATTGTTTTGTATTCATGGTAAATTTAATACAAACACGAGTCTTGAATTACAACAAAATAAATAAATTATAAAATATTTTTTTGGGATTAAAATTATTTCATCTTGAATATCCCTTAATACTAGTCAAAATAATATTGAATAAATCTTAGGGAAATAAAAAAAATAAGGGTGAGCTAAAAAAAGCTCAAAAGGGATCAATATAGTGGAAACAATGATGTATCAATGAGCATAAAAAATATGAAAAGGGAAAAAATTAAAAGAAAATTACATTTAAATAACTTTAATTTCATGATTATATAAAGAATAATAAATATAGAAAGGTAAATAAGTAAAAGAATATGACATTTAATTAATACACCGAAAATGAAATGCATCTGTATGTTTTTTCATAGTGATAATATCATGGATAATAATAGCTGAATCTGAATGTAGGAAATGATTTAATATTAGACATCATGTTTCCTACGAAGATAATACCTTTAACATCAATAAATTTCACAAGAGGGTTTAGAACATTTTACTTTCATGACATTTCACAATATAGTTTAAAATATATTAGTAACAAATGTGCAAGGTTTGTCCAAATATTTTTATCTCATGAGACTGTTGATGAATTGAGAGTATTGATTTAATAAGTCACCAAATAATGTCATACAAGTCCAAAACCTTAATAATATATTGAATAATTTATTTTACATATAAATAGTGTTTCATATCAAATTTATGTATTTATTAAAGGATAAAAATTTAAAAATATTTCCTACGTTACCCAAATGACATTCAAAGTAAACATCATATGAAAAAATTGTATACGTTTTAAGAAAGAAATCATATCCATAACATAAGAATATTTATATTTATGAAAAATTTAATTTCAAATGAAAATTTATTACCAAAAAATAATGGTTTCTAGAGAATTTTATCAATAACAAAAGAAAACGAGATTTCATTACAACATTATCAAATGGTAATTTTTTAGTCAAATCCCTTTACATGATATAATTCAAAAAAACATAAAATACCATGAATTATTAGTTATTAGAGATATTAAATTCCATATGGTAGTATATAATCCACATAAATTTAAATTGGTGAATAAGAAAAAACATGTCTTAGTGGAATGTAAGTCGAGACTAAATCACTTACATAATGCTCACTTTTAGTTGAATGATATTTCATATACTGTATAATTGATTTAAGAAGGTAATGAGATTATAAAAAAATTATTGATATTAATAATATCATATATGATTCTTTTTAAAATCTTATCGTATTTTTTATAATAATTATTCATTGTCTTCATTGTTTTGGGTGCTAATTACATTCTTTTTTGAGTATATTTTGACTAGTTAATTTATCTTCCTCTTACATCAATTAATATTTCATAATATATAGAATATAAAAAATTATTTAAATACCAAATATTGTTAGTAAATATTTATTTATAGTAATATATAAAATATGGTGATAGGAAATGAAATATAATATTCATAGAGATTGTAAGCCATGTGTATTCATGAACATTGTTTCCATTTTATGATCTTTTTTAAGGAAATAAAATAAATTCATTTATTTATATATATTTTCCTTCTAGTATATTTTTTAAGTCATATATAAAACATAAATTTATTAAAATTATCCATAATACATTCTATGTAAATCATGAATGAATAACATCACTTGACAAGGCTGTAGCCCGTTGTATACATGGAAACGTTATCATATTCCAAGAAAATTGAAAGCATGAAGGTATGTTTGATATCATTATTAAAAATAATTATAAATAATAAATATATCATGTATCATATTTAAACTCTAAATCCATCATTATTTCAAATAATTAATGGTGGTAATGGGAGAATAGATGACATCGGTTCATAAGGCAGTAGTCTACCATAGACATAAATAATGATTTCATAAACCATTTGATGGAATTGTGTGATGTTTTAGGTCATACCCTTAACATGAAAACATATTAGTATATTGAAGATAATCTTTTTATAATATAATCATAGACTAATAAAAATTGGATATTTTTTATAAGGAAATAAAATAAAAACACTTTTAGAAGAACATTACATCTTATTTGGGTTTCCTTCATATAATTGAAATAAAACCTTTAAAGGTTTTATTTATGCCTAAAATAAGGACTTGATGATTATGGGTGAGAAATATGGGAGTGTTTAGGTTAGATATTAGTCAATACAAATGGTTTGTGAGGTTTTATGAATTGGGGGGAGTGAGCACCATTCTGTAGTTGAGGAGGAGTGACATTCTTGTAAATACTCAATTGTATTAACAACTAGGAGGCCTCCCTTACATAATGTGGATATTAAATTAAAAAATAATTTATTGTAAGGGATTTATGATATATAAACACATTCATATCAAAAAAATAAATTTTTTCATTTTTTCCAAAATTTATTAGTTTCCTGAATTTATACTTTTTATTATTATGAGGAGAATATATTTATAACCTAGGTAATTTATCCATTAAAAATATATTAAATATAGAAATAATACATAATATAGACCAAATCATTATAAATGTTACATAAAAATCAAAAAATAAAAATATCTTGTATGTTGGAAAGTAAGTTTAATAGAATATCTAATAAAGTGTAAAACCCCTAATTGCTCTAATAATGTTTTTACTATATAAGGGTTAACATGCTCATTATAAAAGATAAATTGGTTCCATAAGGGAAAATATTTTATAATTATTAAAATTTAAAAATCACTTGGAATAAGATATATTTTTTATTAATATTTAATCAATTAAAAAAACATCAATAATTATAAAATAACATTAATGTCAATTTGGACATTATTTATTTATTTTATATTTAGAAATATCAAGAATACAATATAATTTTAATATATTAAGATATATACAATTTAATATGATATATTCATCCAAAAAGATAATTTATGGAACTAATTAATTCAATTTACTTCATTTTATCTTGTTTTTGATGTCATTTATGTTAGTTAATTATGAAATAAATAATTACTACATTAGATTTTCTTAAGGATTTTATGTAACTAATTGATATATAAAAAATAATGATAAATAATCAAGATTTAAAAATAATTTTTATTTCAAAATCATATAAATAAACGAAAATGGTTTATTTTTTCCCTTTTCTCAAATCTTTATAGAAATTAAAATTAAAAGAATGAATCTTTTTCGACTTGTTATTTACTTAACTTATTATATTGGTCACATTCATGAAAAAGTGCCCAACAACACATATATTGAAGCCCAAATTCATAATAGTGAAAATATTTCCATAAAAATGGTTCTGGATATGTCTTTTGTCATTTTATACCATATATTATTTGTCTAACCACATTGTAAACTTATGTTCTCGTTCATCGCTAAAATTATTATTAACAGTTCTCACTAATAATTTAGGCAAAAAATCATGTTAAAATAATTATATATTATAAATCATTATTATTACAAATTTTTAATCAATTTTTAATATTTAATTCACAAAATTTTTAGAATTTAATTTTACATTAATCTTAGAGACGTTATGAGAAAGTGGATTTGAAAAGTGAAACTATTCAAATATTTACTAATATTTGAAATCTAAATTCTATATATAAATGATTTTACTGGCATAAATTTTATTAATATATGCATAATTGATATATTTTTACTTTAAAACAAATTTATAATATAATTTAACATTGTCAATTATTTTTATGAAAAGGTAATTTTCAATTAAAATCAAGTATAATTCACTATTAAACTAAAATGAAACATCTCATAATAATACAAAAAATTCATCCTTACATAATTTTGACATTATGATTTCAAAAATAAAGATTAATTTTTAAATTGAAATTTATAAAAGTTTCAATTTTTTGTATTAAAACAAGATCACCATTATATCACGACAAAACTGCCTTTTAAAAAATACATCCTTTTAGGTGTAAAATAGGATTTGTTCTTATCTTATCCCAATCAAACATATCAGATAAGTTTAAAAAAAATATAGAATATAGTATATATATATATATTTATGATAATAATCAAATAGTATATAATTTAGTTTATTAAGATTAAATTCATTTTGAACCTAAAAACCGTTTTTCATAAAAAAAATATCATTTACATTCGATTTGTTTTTTTATTTAATTTTAATTATTTAATAAATAATGAATTCAACAAATTATTTTCAATAGTTAGTTATTCTTATTTATAACTTCCAATTTAATATCTATGTGATAATATTCATTTTAATTAACGAAATAAATAGTATTCGATAAATCATTATCTTGTGTGTAATGTAAGATATCGAGGAAAGTCATTGTTGCATGAAAACTAAGCTAACATAGTATTGATTACATTAAATAATACATAAACGATTGATTTTATTTTAACTGTTAATTATATCATAATGACTTAGGTTGTTATATTACTTACTATGCTTACCGTTGTAGGTTGTACAAAAAATCAAATAAAATGTTATTATTTTAAAAATTTCGAGGTATTGTATTCTCCCCACAATAAATAAATTATGATCATGAAATTTAAACTTTAAAATTGAAAAAAATGAATTAACAATTAGAAATACCAATGTTGAAAAGATAAAATCATATGAGTGTTAAAAATAACCCTCTTAATAAGAGAGAAATGGAAGTACAAAATTCATCTTGAATAATCAGATAACTAGGTTTCCATGTAAGAGAACATAGGAGGGAAATGAATAAATTAGAATATCAGAGAAAAATAACACTTAAATACTATGGGATAGATATTTAGAACACTTTTTTGGTAAATTTAACTACCACAAATCCATATAACATAGATGTGAAAAAGGCAACTATTAACACCAAAATTGATCATAATAGGAAAAAATTTTTGTGTCATGGCCATTTTTACTAGAGTTAATAAATTATTTCAATATCTAAGAAGAAATGGAAACATACATAATTGATATGTTTATATTTCTTAATCACAATCTTATCAATTTTTTTATTCGTTGAACTATTTCAACTTCATCTCATAGCAGAGGTTGTATCATATAGTTTATTAATAAAATCATATCATAAATATCATCCAAAGTTCAACATATATAATTTCGTAAATTTTTATCCTTATAAACCTCGAAAATATTAAGATTACTAACTTTACAAATAAGGTAACTAAATTTTAAAAATAATATTATCATTAATTTGGTCCATGGTAGTCAGTACTATCTAATTTACATTATACATATCAATCATAATTTTTCCAAACATAATTATCTAAAAATTAGGAACATATTAAGTGTAATATTAATAATAGTTATGTGCATCGAATGGAAATATTATTTCTAGTAAATAATATTTCTTGGTCATCAATACTATTCATAATATTCTCTCAAATACATATTGAAAAATTACAACAATAAAATTCTTAGATATTTGATAATTAATATAATGAGGATATCATTGATAAAATAATTAAATGGCATAATTCGTGGGTCCAAACATGAGAACATTATTCATTTATCATTGGTTCTATTAATAAAAAAATATTATACTTTATCCCTTAGCTTATTTTGATATATATTACCTTATTCCATGGGGATTCATTTTCATAGAAACTCATATATCTACAATTTAGGAATTGTGCACTGGAGACTATTTCATACCCTCCCAATAAAATTCATGTTTTCCTTTCTCTCAATAAATTTATAAATATACCGATCATATTTATAAATTATCAGTGTGTTTCTTTCCATAATTATCACATGTGGGATGATAATTCATTACTTTCTTCCCCTTATCCATGATTTTCCTAGTTTTCCAAATATTATCATGCTTCCCTATGAAGCTTTAATACATAGATAACTCTTTTGTATGATACCATATTTTTTCTGGTATGTCCAAATTTGAGTTTTTAATTTGATCATTAATGTTCACGTCATGATTGGAGACATAGATAATTTGTTTGTGGAAATGACATAAACTTTTTCAATGTATTTTATTTGAATAAAAATAGGCATGGGTTGTGAGGATATGTGAGATAATCCAGAGAGGATCCATGTAGGGTATCATTATAACTTTATTTTTGAATCAATGGAGCTTGGATAAATGGTTCGTGTTTACCATGGTTTCTTGATATGTTGAGAATCCTAAAAGGGGTTTTAGGTTTTTATAAGAAAATAGGACAGAAAAACCTTTCTATAGAACAATTACATGTCATGTAATTGAAATACAAGTTCTGCAATTATTCTCAGGAACATTTTGTGAATGGTTATAGGTTGTGAAATAATTCATGACATGAAAAGAATACATGTCTTTAATTATGTTACATGTCATGTAATATTAAATTGAAATAAATAATTATACAAGGATATGGGTTTTTAGGAATATCCTTCAAAAAAGATTTACATCACAAGTAACTATATTACACCCCTTGTAATTCAATGTACTACTGTTTTAATGTATGTCATGTAGTTTATTTTTATTTAATCTCATGTGTATCTTCCAAAGCACAACCCTGGGGCACCTTCTAGGCTATTTTGTAGTTCCAACCTCCATTATTAACGTATCTCTTGTGTGATCAATACTTGGTATGTTTTTTCATTCTAATTTTCCTTATCTCACTTGATTCTCTAGATGATAAGGTTTAGTCTCATTATTGTGTAAGTTCTAGGTTTTTATCATGATAAATTTTGATCTAGGATCCTTCTTATGTTCATCTGAACATTCTACCTCATGGGTGTTTTCCATTAGAAGTAATGTGTTATAGACATTGAAAGGTAGGTTTCTAAACATTAACCTTATGGTATGATAATAGGAAAGTATTATAAGAACCCATACTTTACAAACATTATTACTACTTCAGAATTGAAGAGTACTTATTACAACATATAACAAAACAATGGTAGGACCATATAGGTATAGTGACTTTAGAAATTGAGAATCATAAACAACTGGTTCATAAAGCATCTACATTGTCTCCCATTTATTTGATCATATCTAGAGTCCCTTTTGGCATATCCTACTTAATAACCTTCTTCCTGACCTGGGGAAAAGAAAAGATATAAATTTGTGAGCTCAAATTCTCAGTAAGGTTAAACAAAATAAATATAAATCATATCATATTCATAAGAACATAACATTTTGAAAATCTTAACCTGCAAAAGAGATCATAATATCATAACATGGGATAAATCATAGTAGTGAGATGTAATCCCAATAATCTTGACATAAAACATGAAACATTGTGTAATACATACATAATCATAGAAAATCATTTCATTATAGTGATGTCTCTTTGCTAAGACCATCATAGCGAACAAAGTCTATTACTGAACCGAGTTCACTCCTCGTTCCAATCCTGTATCACTAAACTGGATTAACTTGCCATTCCAGCCATGTCTATCTCATGAGATATAAATCTTTACCCAATGCATTGGAGGTAGATATAGGTCCCACCCATCTCATAGTGAAACCATTCTTATGTGTGCCACAAAATCATAAATCATACATAATAGCATAACCCATATAATAAATATGGGATTCTTAAACATCATGCCATCATAAAATAATCCATATAAGATAAAAGGACATCGTAAAATTATTTCCATCATAATATAATCAAATAAATCTAAAAATAGGGATATAAACATATTCCTATATTATCTTAGATGGAAAATAATTTGGATAAAACACTTGAACTCCATTCTTAAGGAAAATATCCTTTCTACTTCAAAAACATTTTTCCTTTCTTAACATGTCATAAAATTTTAAAATAAAAGAAGTTGATTAAAAATAAACTCAAAATCTTGTAAAGTAATATTCATGGAAATAATGTTCTATGAAATCATAAAAATCCATTCATGCTATATAAGTTTAAATAAACATTCTTCTCGTACTTTGGTCGGAGAAGTCAAAAAGGACCTCCTACTAAAAACCAAAAATGATTCATTTCATATATTTTACTAAAAATTCACCAATGGGTAAAATTGTTTTTAAAAAATTGTAGGATTATACAAATAATATTACATATTGATGAAACATGGATGTGGATGATAAATATTCCCTAGTAAATTCTGAAGTATAAACAATCTCGGATAAAAATGAGATTGCGAGATTTCCCCTTACCATAGGTCCGATTTTCTTCGTATATATTCGCACCTCCTGTATAATGATTTACATAGTGTAATTTATTTACTATGAATTATATTCATTTTTATGATATTATTATCTTCTTATTAGTAATATTTCATTGCTACTTGTTATTCGAGAGTTCATTGCTTTATGTTCTTATGCATGTCTTGTCGAATAAATTCTTATTCCTCTTCTTATGTTATAGATACCTTATTTAAATAATGGTATTAGCGTAATATATGTATCATATTTATTCCTTAAATTCATTTATATAATTATTATTCAATGAAAATCATGTGCAATGAGTCGCATCACATCGTGGAGACGGTAGGCCGTATGTACGCATGAGTGATGATATCGTTCCCATCATCGTGGAATTGTATTGAAGAGTATATATAATTTTTCAGAATCCGCATCACATTACAATAATCATATATAGTTATTCTTTACACCCTTATACCCATCAAAGTAAGGTGGTGGTGGAAAAAAGATTACACCACAGCGTGGAGAGGGTATTCCATACGTACACACGCACAGTGATTTCATTTTCCGTAGGATGGATAGAAGGTGAAATAGGGTTGTTTCATATATATAATAACATATCAGTATATTAATGATACTGATGTTATTACTTCATAATGAAACAACTAAATAAGAGGAAGTAGAAGAAGAAATAATTTTGAATGAATCGGCAACAGATATTACATCTTCTTCAACACGCCTCTTTGAAACCTCCTTTTAGGGCACTAAAATTGGTCTTTGAAGAAAACCAAGACCTCTAAGATGTTTCTCGTGAAGTTGAGAAGGGAAATGGTAAGGGTTTTCTATGCATTATGGATCAAAATTGTGTGAGGAGGATAGGGAGGTGGTACCCTTTTTTAAGGGAGGAGAGGGGCACCTTAGAAAAAACATAAAATATTATTTTATAATAAAGTAATATTCAGTTTATAATATCTCCAAATGAATTTATTTCTAAGATAAAGTTGGTATGGGTCTAAATACTCTCAACCAATAGGTTTTAGACAAGTTTAGGTTACTATTTTAATCAAATCATTTATATTTAACCTACGTTAAATAATTTAACTATTACCATGTCTTCTTGTTTTCTTACACTATATGGTTAATAAACATACTATAACAAGCCAAACGAACCCCAATTGGTTCATTTTTAATATATATAACTTTATCTTAGTCATTTGGCAGAGACATAAATTTTTAGGAAAAGAATAACAATTAATAATATAAAATTTTTTCTAAAAACTATTTTGTGTAAATTTTTGAAACTAGTTGGTAATTGATTTTTGTGAAATTTATAACAGCATGGTTAGTTCAAAAAAAGATAATTGAATCGATAATAACATAGAATATTAACCCAAAAAACTAGTGGAATTTATAAAATGTCTCAAATTACATTTATTTGGGTATTTATAACATCAATTATGTTAATATTTCATTAATAAAGTAATTACTGCATCATCATTGTGTCATAAATAAATTAAATTAGATAATGTATGAAAATTATAAATAAAATACCATTTTCTAGGAAATAATTTTTTCTTTCTAATGAATATTTAGAGTCTAATTTATCTTATTTATAACAAAATATTAAAAAAATTTAAGTTATTAAACTTTGATTTTAACACTTTTAACTCTTCTTAAAATAAAATAATAATAAGTGCCCTAATCTAATCCAAGTTAACCTAAAGGGTAATATTTTATTCCTAAGGTTGTTTTTGGTCGAATTAAATTTAGCCAATATAATTAGGACATGTGTTAGGGTAATAATATTATTATTTTTACCATTAATTACCCTACTTACTTTTAACCGTGGCAAAAAAGTAAAAAGTTACTATTCAACAAATTTTTTTACCTTATTGAACCAAATTTTACTCCTTGATATTAACCGTGTCTCTTGGATTTTTGAAATTCCACTCACAAGAGTGGTAAAATTATATTTTATGTAAATTATCAAATTCTCCTTGGAGGTGGGTAAAAGACGGTTAAAAGTTCAATAAAATTTATATGTATATAAATTTTTTATAAAATGACTCCAATGAATTAAATTGAACATATATAAGTATTATGTATCAATTTTTACCGAAAATAAATTTAAATAAAATAAATAATTATTTAAATAAAAAGTCAGTTTTCTAAATAGTAACCTAGTGTTTTCACTAATCATCAAAAATTGAATGTTTTCAGAAAAATACCAAAAATTCATCCTAGGCTAATTTCGATATTCTGAATCCAAAAATGAAGTCAATATTTAATGGTAAAATTTATAAAATTTCAAAAAGTTGGTATTACTATTCATAACGTCTAGTTTATATAATATTTTTATAACAAATCATTGTTCAGTGAAACTTGATATTGCGTACAACACACGCTATTGAGGAAGGTTGCTCTTGTGTATAACGCAAGCCATGATTGTGTTGTGTGTAATGAATGATTATTTTGATGTTGCGTATAACATAAGACATAAAAAATATACTTCTCATAAAATATCAGGGTGTTACATTCTACCCCCCTTAAAATGAATTTGGCCCTCGAAATTCGTCACTTCGTAAAAAACAGATGAGGATACCTCTCCCTCATCATATCCTCAAGCTCCCACATAGCATCATCTAATTATTCTCCATAAAATTTTCACTAAGATAGTGGTCTTATTCCGTAGAACATTTTCACTACGATCCAGAATCTCTATCGGATGTTCTTCAATGAAAGATCTTGCTCCAGTGGTAAACTTTTGAGCTTAGTACATGTGAAGGATCAGGTATGTACTTTTTCAGAAGAGATACATGGAACACATCATGGACTTGAGGGAGATTTGGTGGAAGGACCAATTAGTAAGCTACCTTCCCAACACGATCCAGTATTTCGAAAGGACCGATATATCTAGGGCTCATCATTCTATTCTTTCCCAATCTAATTTCTCTCTTCCAAGGAGATATTCATAAGAACACTTTATCACCCACTTCAAACTCTAGGTCTTTTCTTCAGTTGTGGCATAATATTTTTGTCGACTCTGAGCTGCTCTTATGTTTGTTGAATAGATCTGACATTTTCTTCCATCTCAACAACAAGATCAGGTCTTAATAGATTTCTTTCTCCAACTTCATTCCAGCAAGTTGGAGTCCTGCATTTCTTTCCATAAAGAGCTTCATAATGAGCCATCAGAATACTACAGAGAAAGATAATATTATTAGAAGAATACACCAAAGGTAGGTGTTGATCCCAACCACCATTGAAATTCATAGAGCAAGCTGTTCACATATCTTCTAGAGTTTGAATTGTTCTCTCAAATTGACCGTCTTTCGGAGGATGATATGTAGTGCTGAAAATCAACTCTGTATCAAAATTATGTTGATGACTTCGCCAGAACATCGAGGTAAACCTCAGATCCTGATCAGATATAATGGAATGTGGTACTCCATGCAATCTTACCACTTCCTTTACATATATCCTTGCAAGCTGATCCAGAGAGAAATATTCTCTAATAGCGATGAAGTGTTTCGACTTCGTAAGACGATCAACTATGACCCAGATAGCATTATTTATTTTGGATGTTTTAGGAAGTCCGGTGACAAAGTCCATAGTGATGTTTTCCCATTTCCATTCAGGTATGGGTAATGGTTGTAACATCCCCTTAGACTTCAGTCTCTCAGCTTTAACTTGTTGACAAACCAAGCATCGAGAGACATATTGAGCATCATCTCTTTTCATGCCATCCCACGAGAAGTACTCTTTCGGGTCTCTATACATCTTTGTGATTCCATGATGAATAGAGAATGAAGAACTATGAGCCTCATCTAGCAGATCCTTCTTTAATTCAGGGATGGGAGGAACACAAACATGATTATTGAACCTTATTATATCATCACAATCAAGGTTGAATTCAGGAACATTTCTCACCTTATTTTGTAACTCTACAACTTCTTTTTGTGCCTCTTTAATCATCACATGTATAGATGGCTGAACATTCATTTTATAAAGATACGATTTTCCCCTTCCATTATAATTCAAAGATCCATCTTTTTCAAATCCATAAATATTGGATCTTTTGTGATCCTCATCATGGATAAGCTAGCATGGTCTTGTCGACCTAATGCATCTTCCACCTTGTTTGTATTCCCAGTGTAATAATGAATTGAGAAGTCTAAGTCCTTAATCATGTCCAACCATCTTCTTTGGCGCATATTCCATTCCATTTGTGTGAAAATATAATTTATACTTTTATGATAAGTATAAATATCACGCCTTTCACCATAAAGATAATTCCTCCATATTTTTAATTCAATGATTACCACGGCTAACTCTAAATCATGATTTGGGTAATTTTTCTTATGGATTTTCAAATGTCGTGAGGCATAAGATATAACCATATCATTTATCATGAGAACACACCCCAGTCCCTTCTTGGATGCATCACTGTAGATCACAATCCTTTCTCCAATACACGGAAGTGTGAGCACATGTGCACCGGATAACCATCGTTTTAACTCTTTGAAATTATCTTCACACTCCTCTGTCCAAATGATCATAACTCCTTTTCGAGCTAACCTCGTGAGTGGATTAGATAACCTTGAATGATCCTTCACAAAATGTTGATAATATCCAACCAGACCAAGAAAACATCAGATCTCAGTAACTTTTGTTGGTCTCGACCATCTTTCGATAACTTTTGTTTTTGATGGATCCATAGATATCCCCTATTTTGAGATTATGTGACCCATAAATGAATCTTTTTGAAGCCAAAATTTACACTTGGTAAATTTTTCATAAATCTTCTCCTTTTTTAGGGTCTTTAATACAATTATATAGCGATCATCACGTTCTTCCTTCCTCTTTGAATATACAAGAATATCGTCTATAAAGACTACCACAAACTGATCAAGATAGTCTATAAGGACTCTATTCATTAGATCCACGAAGATAGCATGGGTATTAATAAGACCAAATGGCATCACTATAAATTCATAGTGTTCATACCTTGTACGAAATGCCATCTTTGGTATATCCCCATTTTGACCCTTAATTGATGATACCCTAAATGAAGATCAATCGTGGAAAAGTATTGAGATCCGCATAGTTGGTCAAATAAGTCGTCAATGCGTGTGAGAGGATATTTGTTCTTGATAGTGATCGTGTTATGTTCGCGATAATCAATACAGAGTTTCATTGATCCATATTTATTCTTAACAAACAGAACAGGTGCTCCCCAAGGTGTTTTACTAGGGCGTATGAATCCCTTTTCAAGATTCTCTTGGAATTGTTTCTTCAATTACTACAACTCAATTGGGGCCATTCTATAAGGAGTCTTTGAAATGGGCATAGAACCTGGTATTAGTTCTATTGAAAACTAAACATCATGATTTGGTGGAAGACCTTCAAATTCCTCCTAAAAGACATCATCAAACTCTACTACAATGGAAATATTCTTAATCGTGAGTTTCTCTCCAACCATTTGAGTTAAATAACCTTCATTTATTGGAATCAAGACCCATAAAATGGAATAAATATCCACTGTAAGGTTATATTCATCCTTGAATTGATATATGATAGTAGATTGATCGAGAATATTAAATGTGATTTCCCTTCTTTGGAAATTGAGATGATATCCGTATAAAGAAAACCAATCCATGCAAAGAATCACATCAAATTCCACTATAGGATGGACTACAAAATTTGTAGGAAGCACTTTCCCATAATCTTTAATTGGAGAAGAATTATAAACTTTTGATGCGACTACTGTTCCATTAGGGGTTGTCACCGCTAACTTAATATCTAACTACTGAGGTAATATGGTGATACCATTAGTATATTGTTCACAAATAAAAATGTGGGTGGATCCCGAATCAAATAAAAAAATTTCTCCTTTAGAGTGGATGGTAAGTGTACCTTTCACCACTACGTTATCATACTCCATATCGCTGATAGATATTGCATGTGACTTTCCTTTTTCCTTGGCCTTAAGAGTTTATTGACGTCGATCATCATCAATAACCCTTTGATTAGGGCATTGATTGGCATAATGAGACATTTCCTTGCACATAAAACATTGAATTTTAGGAGGTGAATTCTATGTATCCCTTTCTTTGTTCGCATCATTAGATATATTATTCCCATTATTTCAACATTAAACTACCCAATGACCTTCATTCCCAGACTTAAAACATTTAATTGTCCCTTTAAGACAATTCCCTCCATGTTTCTTTCCACACATTGGGCATAAGGGAAAACTAATCTTCTTTTCAGTGTGGTCTTTAGATTTTCCTTTGAATTCCATTTTCTTCCTCTTATCAAACCCATATGACTGATGGCTTACTCAAATCTCCATCTCAACCTTGAGAGCACATCTAACAATTTCCTCATAGCTATTGAAGTCCCTTATGGATAACTCCCTTTGAAGATTTGGTTTTAATCCACTAAAGAATCGATCGATCTTACTCTCAGGTTAGATAATAATTCCGTAAGCATACCATGCAAGTCTTGTAAAATTTTCTTCACAGGTACCAACCCATTCATCATCCTTTTGCTTTAGTTAATGAAAATCCTTCTCTATCTTTGTTCTATGAATACAAGGGAAGTACTTATTGAAAGATAAATTCTTGTACTCGTTCCATTACATGGACTCAATTTTATCTCATTGCCTTTTATTCTTAATAAGATTCCACCATTAATCAGCTTCACCTTCCAAATGATACACTGCTAAGATGACTTTATCATGTTTAGAACATTATAGAACTGAAAATATCTTTTCAGTGTTACTGATCCATTTTTCATCCACTAATGGATCAGAAGACCCGCTGAGTGAAGGTGGGCGCTGCCTCATGAATGATTCAACAGAATGTTGCTCCTTCCTTTTCTTTTTTAGAAGTCCAACATGATTCATAGCTTCAGAAAGTTGTGTGAGCATGGATAAAAGATTTTTCATTCTCTCTCCCATAACGTTTGGTTGAATAGGGGACAATCATCACATTTCCCTTCACATTTAGCATTAACACGGTTCCTTCGGGTTCCATCCCTTGACTAAAACCAAGAAGCATAGTGTGAGAAACACTAATCATAATAGGAAAACCACATAATCAAGAATAAAACATTGCACTTTAGGTCTTATCATAGGTTACTCATGGACATTTCTAAAATAATAAGATTATGTTCTATGCTTATACATATCTTTAGGGTTCTTACTAAGGCTTTCACATCCTAGTTTCCAAAGGGTGACTATTCCTTTCCTCTGATACCGACTATAATGACCCGTACATTACATACATTGTTATTACATCATAATTGAATCATACTTATTACAACATATAAGAAAACCAGGGTAGGACCATATAGGTATAGTGTATTTAGATACTGGGAAACATAAAAAAATGGTTCATAAAGAATTTACAATATCTCCCATTTATTTCATCATATCATGAGTCCCTTTTTGCATATCCTACTTATTATCCATCTTCATGACCTGGGGAAAAGAAAACATACAAAAGGATGAGCTCAAATTCTCAGTAAGGGTAAAGAAATGAAATATCAATCATATCATATTCATATGAACATAACATTTTGAAAATATTAACCTGAAAAGGAGATCATAATATCATAACATGGGATAAATCATAATAGTGAGATGTAATCTCAATAATCATAACATAAAACATGAAAATTTGTGGCATAAACACATAATCATAGAAAATCATTCCATATTAGTCAAGGCTCTTTTCCAAGACCATCATTGTAGACAATGTCCATTACTGAACCGAGTTCACTCCTCGTTCCAGTCCTGTATCACTGAACCAGATTAACTTGCCATTCCATCCATGTCTATATGATGAGATATAAATCTTTACCCAATGCATTGGAGGGAGATATAGGTCCCACCCATCTCATAATGAAACCATTCTTATGTGTGCCACAAAATCATAAATCATACATCATAACATAACCCATATAAGAAAAATGGGATTCTTAAACATCATGTCATCATAACATAATCCATATAAGATGAAAGGACATAAAAAAATTAATTCCATAATAACATAATTAAATCAATGTAAAAATAGGTATTGAAATAGAGCCCTATATTATCATAGATGGAAAATAATTTTGACAAAACACATGAACTCCATTCTTAAAGAAAATATCATTTCTACTTCAAAAATAGTTTTCCATTCTTAACATGTCATAAAATTTTAAACTAAAGTAAGTTGATTAAAAATAAATAAGAAATCTTGTAAAGGAATCTTCATGGAAATAATGTACTATGAAATCATAAAAATCCATTCATTCCGTATAAGTTAAAAAAACATTCTTCAAAAAGTACCTCGTACTAAAACCGACAAAATATTCCATTCATATCTTTTACTAAAAACTCACCTATGGGTAAAATTAGATTTAAAAAATTATAGGTGGATAGAAATAATATTACATATTGAGGAAACATGGATGTGTATGATAAATATTCCACAGTAAATTCTGATGTATAAACAATCTCGGATTAAAATGAGATTGCGAGATTTTCCCTTACCTTAGTTCTGATTTTCATTGTATGTATCCAAACCTCCTGTATAATGATTTAAATAATTTCATTGACTTATTAAATAATCATATTCATTTTCATGATATTCCAATCTTCTTATTAGTAATGTTCCATTGCTACTTGTTATTCGGGTGTTCATTGCTTTATGTTCTTATGCATGTCTTGTCGAATAAATTCCTATTCATATTGTTAGGTTATGGATACCTTATTTACAGAATGGTATTAGTTTAATATATATATCATATTTATTCAATAAATTCATTTATATAATCATTATTCAATGAATATCATGTAGAACGAGTCGCATCACATCGTGGAGATGGTAGGCCGTACGTACGCACGAGCGATGATATTGTTTCCATGACCGTGGAATTATATTGAAGTGTAAGTAAACTATTTCAAAATAAAAATCACTTTAAAATAATAATATATAGTTAATATTTACACCATTATACCCATCCAAGTAAGGTGGTGTTGGAAAACATATTACACCACGGTGTGGAGATGGCATTCCATACGTATGGACACGCGGTGATTTCGTATTCCATAGGATGGATAAAAGGTGAAATAGGGTTGTTTCATATTTATAAAAAAATATCAGTATTTGAGTGATACTGATGTTATTACTTCATAATGAAATAACTATTGAAGAGGAAGTAGAAGAAGAAATAAATTTGAATGAATCGGTAAGAGATATTATCTCTTCTTTGAGACACCTCTTTGAAACCTCCTTTTAAGGCACTATAATTGGTCTTTGAAGTAGAACAAGACCTCAAGTATGTTTCTAGGGAATTTGATAAGGGAAATGGGCAGGGGTTGGGCGTGCTTTAAGGCCCAAAATTGTGTGAGGAGAAGAGGGAGGAGGTTCCCTTTTATAAGGGAGGAGAGGGGCA
Organism: Viscum album; assembly: GCA_963277665.1. Lineage (NCBI taxonomy): Eukaryota > Viridiplantae > Streptophyta > Magnoliopsida > Santalales > Viscaceae > Viscum > Viscum album. Next base: position 957,250,017 of record OY728162.1, on the reverse strand, counting down.
CCTTAGGAAGAACATTAAATATTATTTTATAATAAAGTCATATTCGGTTTATAATAGCTCAAAATATATTTATTTCGATAATAAAGTGGGTATGGGTCAACATCCTCTCAAAAAATAGGTTTTAGACAAGTTTATGTTACTATTTTAACTTTATTATTTAGATTTAACTCTTAGTTAAATAATTTATCTTTTACCATATCTTCCTGTTTTCTTACACTATATGGTTAATAAACTTACTATAACAGGCCAAAGGAACCCCAAGTGGTTCATTATTAATATATATAACCTAATATAAGTAATTTGGCTGAACCTTAGATTTTTAGGAATAAAATATCAATTAATAATATAATATTTGTTTAAAAAACTATTTTATGTCAATTTTGGAACTATTTGGTAATTGGTTTTTGTGAAAATCATAACAGTATGATTAGTTCGAAAAATGTTATTTATATCAATAATAACATGTCATATTAACCTAAAAAATTATTTGACATTATAAAAATTCTCAAATTACATTTATTTGGGTATTTATAAAATCAATTATGTTAATATTTCATTAATAAGGTAATTACCGCATCAACATTGTGTCATAAATAAATTAAAATATTTAATGTCTAAAAATTATAAATAAAATACCATTATGTAGGGAGTCTTTTTATATTTTTTAATAAATACTTATAGTCCAATTTATCTTATGTATAACCCAATATTTAAAATGTTTTAGTTATTAATCTTTGATTTTAACTCTTTTAACTATTCTTTAAATAAAATAATAATAAGTGTCCTAATATAATCCAAGTGGACCTAAATGGTAATATTGTATTAAAAAACTTGTTTTTTGTCCAATTACACTTATCCAATAGAATTATGACATGTTTTAGGGTCATAATAATATCATATTTACCCTTAATTACCCTATTTAATAATAACTGTGGAAAAAAAAGTAAAAAGTTACTATTCACTAATAAATATTTTTGACTTATTGAACCACATATTACTCCTTTATATTAACCGCGTCTCTCAGATTTTTGAAATTACACTCACAGAAGAAGTAAAATTATGTTTTATGTAAATTTTCATATTCTCCTAGGAGGTGGGTATAAGACGGTTAAAAGTTCAAAAAATATTATACATCTAAAATTCTTATAAAATGAATTCAATGAATTACATTGAATGTATATTGGTATTATGTATCAATTTTGACCTAAAATAAATTTAAATAAAATAAATAATAATTTAAATAAAAAGTTGGTTTTTTAATAGTAACCCTGTGTTTTCACAATTCATCAAAAATTGAAAGTTTTCAGAAAAATACCCAAAAGTCACCATAGGCTAATTTCAATATTCTGAATCCAAAAATAAATCCCATTTTGAAAGGTAAAATTTTCAAAATTTCCAAAAGTGGGTATTACTATTCATAACGGCTAGTTTATATAATATTTTAATAACATATCGTTGTTTAGTGAAACTCGATATTGCGTACAAAACATGCTATAGAGGAAGGTTTCTCTTGTGTATAATGCAGACCAAGCAAGTTTTGTGTGTAGTGAACGATTCTTTTGATGTTGCGCATAACACAAGACATAAAAAAATATACTTCTCATAAAATATTAGGGTGTTACAAGTATGTTCAATATTTCTATTGTGCTAACATATCATGCACTAAATAAATTGGAAGAATGAATTAAATTATTCATTAGAGTCCCTATGGAACCAAAAGGTTATTGATGTGGCTTGTGGCAATTGTTTCAGAGATAAAACCGAGGAATATAAATGAATAGATAATGGGTGTGTTTGTTTACAATGAAATGGATGGTGGGTATTTTCTTGATATACAATCACTTTGGATTGGATTTTTATTGAGATAACTGATTTTTTATTGGTTATGATCAATTGATATTGGAAATGTGTAATTGAAAGATGAATGGTAATTTTATAATTAACTATTGGGCCATATTATATGGTACTATGATTTCCAAGTTTCGTTGAATTGCAATGTCATAAATGCATAAATGCTTATATAGAAGGCTTAGCCTTGTGACTCTTGCTGAAATACATATAGAGTGGGAGTTTTAGAGACCCGAATATTGACGTACATGGACATTAAATTACTTTTGCGGAATACTTAGTACATAACAAAAACAGACACACAAGGACTGTAATAGTTTAGTGTCTTTGGAAACTCGGAATATAATCTTCTAATCGTGGTGAAAGATCATCAACATATCCCATAAATATCATCACTTTTTTCTTACCTAAAACCTTTCTTTATATCCTGGGTAAAATAAAACATAAAAGGGGTGATCTCAAATGCCCAATAAGGGTAAACATAGAGAACATAAATCAATTCATAAACATTTGAATGAAAAAACTTGAACATAAAATCTAAACATCAGAATCATGAGCATAGACATGAATCTTGGAAGTACGTAAGGCATATATTATAAGGGAACATAAATCATGGTAAAATAGCATGGGAATAAAACATGTAATTTTGGAAACCATTAAACACATGTTATGATTTCCTTAGTAGCCAAGACATTGCTGCCAAGACTATCTTAGTGGACAAAGTCCCTTTCTAAATCAAGTTCACTCCTCATTCCAGTCCTGTATTACTGAACCTATTTAACTTGCCATTCCAACCATGTCTATCTCATGAGATATAAGTCTTTACCCAATGCATTGGAGGGGGATATAGGTCCCACCCATATCATAATTAAATCATTCTTACTTGTGCAACAAAATAAACATAAAAAATTCATCATAATCGAAAGAATAAAATGGGTTTCATAAACATCATCACATCATCATATAATCCATATAAAAAATGGATATCATTTCATCATAAGAAAAGTGAAACCATGTAAATCAAAGAGACATTAAACTTGAATCATACACATATGAAATAATGTCATCTTTGATGGAAAATGGTTTTGACAAAAACACTTGAAATTAATTCTTGAAGAAAATATCCTTTCTTCTTCAAAATAATTTCCCTTTCAAAAAATGTTATGAACTTTTAAATGAAAAAGGTTTTGTTGAAAATAATCATTAAAACTTGTAGAGGAAGCTTTATTAAAATGAGGCGTTATGAAACCGTAAAAATCCATTCACGCCGTATAAGTTAAAAAAATAACATTTTTCTCGTACTTTTGTCAAAAAAGTAAAAAAGTACATCCTATGGTAAAAAAAAATAAGATTCCTTTCATAACATGTGGTAAAATTAAAAAATGGGTAAAAATGACTTTAAAAATATATGAAAAAACATTTACAAAACATGGAAATGGATGATAGCAATAACCCCAGTAAATACTTACGAAAAAGCAATCTCGGATAAAAATGAGATTTGTAAAATTATCCCTTACCTTATGTCCGATATGCTTCGTATGTATCATAAACTCCTTTATAATGATTTAAATAATGTAATTTACTTACTTAAGAATCATATTTATTGTTATGATATCATATAAGGTTCACTTATGACTTTATATTACCCATTCATTTATAAATTAATGTTAAAGTATTGTTTTGGGAAAAATCGTTTCATTTGTCATTCGTGTTTTAACTTGTAATTATTTATATGATTATTTAGATCATGTTTACATACATCCAGAATGTAAAACATTATTTATATATAATATATATTCAGAATATACATATATATAATAGAACAATAAATGTAAAGAAATACATCGTTCATGGAGACGGTAGGCCGTACGTACGCATGAACGTTGTTTTTGTTTCCTTATTGAATTGAATGGAATTAAGTAGATGACATAAATATTTGTATAAATAAATCCAGTATCACAATTATGTCATATATTTCATGATTACTTATTATATATACTTTATAATCATTCATGAATGGTTAATCATTGAGAATGACTCTCATCGCGTCGTGGAGACGGTAGTCCGTACGTACGCACGAGCGAGGATATCATTCCCATGATCGTGGAATTGTATTGAAGTGTATGTATAATATTTCAGAATAAATATCACTTTAAAATAATCATATATAGTCATTATTTACACCATTATACCCATCCAAGTAAGGTGGTGGTGGAAAATAGATTACACCACGGCGTGGAGACGGTATTCCATATGTACGCACACGCGGTGATTTCTTTTTCCATAGGATGGATAGATGGTGAAATAGGGTTGTTTCATACATATAATAACATATCAGTATATGAGTGACCCTGATGTTATTAGGTCATAATTAAACAACTAAAGAAAAAGATGTAGAAGAAGAAATAAAGTTTAAAGAATCGGTAACGGACATTACCCCTTCTTTGAAGCGCCTCTTTGAGACCTCTTCTTAGTGAACTAAAATTGGTCTTTGAAAAATAACAAGACCTCTAGGATGTTTCTAGAGATGTGGTAAAGTTAAATGGTCCGGGGTTGAATGAGCTGGAAGGCTCAAATTGGTGTAAGGAGGAGAGGGAGGAGGTGCCCTTTTATAAGGGATTAGAGGGGCACCTTTGGAATAACTAAAAATATTATTTTATTATAAATTCATATTCGATTTTTAATAGCTCCAAATTGAGTTATTTAGAATCTAATATGGGGATGGGTTCAAATAATCTCATATAATGGAATTTAGACATGTTTAGGTTTCTATTTTAACCTTATCATTTTGATTTAACTTTAAGATAAATAATTTTTCTTTTACCATGTCTTCTTGTTTTCTTTCACTGTGAGGATAATAAACTTACTATAAAAAACCAAACTAACCCCAAGTTGTTTATTATTAACATATATAACCTTATATAATTCATTTTTCAGAACAATATATTTTTAGGAATAATATAAAAATTAATAATATAATATTTGTTTTCAAAAATATTTTATGTCAATTTTGAAAGTATATGGTAATTGTTTTTTGTGAAAATCATAACAGAATTATTAGTTCCAAAAAAGTTACTTAAATCGATACAAACATATCATGTTAACATATAAAATTATTTTAATTCACTAAATGTCTCATATCACATTTATCTGGGAATTTATAACATCAATTATGTCAAAATTTCATTAATTAGATAATTACTGCATCATCATTGTGTCATAAATAAATTAGAGTATTTAATGTCTAAAAATTACAAATAAAATACCATTATTTAAGAAATATTTGTATCATTCTAATAAATATTTATAGTCGAATTTATCTTAAGTATAACTCTATATTAAAAATGATTTAGTTATTAAACTTTGATTATAACTATTTTAACCCTTCTTTAAATAAATTAATAATAAATGTCATAATCTAATCCATGTGGGGAAAATAGTAATATTTTATTCCTAAGGTTGTTTTTGGTCGAATTACACTTATCCAATAGAATTAGGAGATGTGTTAGGGTAATAATAATATCATGTTTACCCTTAATTACCCTATTTACATTTAACCGTGGTAAAAAAAGTAAAACTTTACTATTCACCAAAAATTATTTTCATCTAATTGAATCACATTTTACTTACTGAAATCAACCGTAACTCTCTGAATTTTGAAATTTCATTCACAAATGCGGTAAAATTATGTTTTATGTAAATTTGCAAATTCTCTTAGGAGATGGGTAAAAGAGGGTCAACAGTTCAATAAAATTTTTATATATCTAAAAAGTCGGTTTTTGAATAGTAACCCAGTGTTTTCACTATTCATCAAAAATTGAAAGTTTTCAGAAAAATACCAAAAATTAACCATAGGCTAATTTCGATATTCTGAATCCAAAAATGAAGTCCATTTTCAAAAATAAAATTTATAAAATTTAAAAAAGTGGATATTACTATTCATAACGGCTAGTTTTAATAGTATTTTAATAGAATATCGTTGTTTAGTGAAACTCAGTAATGCGTACAACACACGCTATTGTGGAAGGTCGCGATTGTGTGTAATGCAAGGTAAGTCAGGGATGTGTGTTGTGCAAGATCCTTTTGGTGTATCATACAACACAAGACATTAATGAAATTAAAAATAATATTTTTCATAAAATCTTGGGGTGTTACATTCTACCCCCCTTAAAATGAATTTTTCTATCGAAATTCGTCGGGGTTATAAATGGTTTACTACTCGAAAGTTTCATTAATAGAAAGACACATTGTAAAAAGTAATAATAAAACTTAATTTTAAAAACTAAATTATGAAACTTAACGACTACCCAATGTAACTCATCACTGGGTTTCAATATATGAGAACATAGGTTAAAATATGGATATGGAAGAAAAATCTAACCATCGAGTTCTGATGGGGAGTGGTAGAGAACATGGATATGAAAAATACATCAATCACAAAGCCATAAATTTGTAATGATCTAAGGTACCATCTAATTCATCAGATATAAGAGTATTAGGAAAACATTTTATGTTTTCAATATCATTTACCTAAAGTTGAAAAATTTCAATTAGAAAAAATACTTACTTTATTTTGGTACGATATCACTGTTTTTAATGCATTGAACAATTTGCACATAATATCTTATATAAATGAAGTTGAATTTATTATTCGTGATGTGTTAACAGATCATTTGATAGAATGATGGGTCATTCCATTTGTTTCAAACAAAAAGTAAGCAAAAGTTATCAAATATACATAAGTCCATCTATGGTGAGGTTAATCATATACGATTCCAAAAATGAACTTATACTTCATATTTCATACCGCCTAATAAAATAAAACTAGTTTCTACTAACCAGGTACTTTGTGTAGGCTAGTGGTATGTGATAAAGTCCAGTCGCACATTGGTTGTGGGTTCGATTCCCGCAGCCTTGTCCGACGTGATGGGCTATCGCTCATCCTGTAGGTTGTCCCTTTTTTTCAAAAAATATATTATTATAACATTCCATCATTAATACCAAAAATTTCTAGCCTTAAATAATACTAACTTATGTCCAACATAATCCATTCCAATCTTTAGGCTTATCCAAAATACTACTGTCCAATCTCATATTATAGTGAAAACGATTACCAGAGAGTTCATATAACAAGCATGTTAATACCATCGTTGATCCCCATATATCATAAGATATGTCTTTTTGGTCACATTCCAAACATTCGAAGGCCTTAATCACGTATTCTCTTGAAAAAAAATGAATACCCATTGAACCTTAGTGAAAACATGAATTCAGTTAAAAGTCAACACATTCCACATACCAAAATCCCAAAATTCGGTATACTCAAACCATGATATCACTTATACCTTATAACAATCATGAGCTCATGAATACAATCAAACATCTCATTATCTTCTTATCCCTTCCTTATGTGCATATCATCTGCTTTCTGAAACATTTGAATCACTTTTCATGGTTACCGGTACGATAAAATTATTAAAAACCACAATAGACTAATACAAAAATATTCTAATAAACCGTAAAAGTACCTCAAAAAAACTATTCTTGAATACCAATATATAAACACTTCAATCCATCCTCATCAATTATTTTCCTGGAATAAGTCCTTCCTTGATTTAGAAGTAACTTTTTAGGTCAGGGAATTGAGTTGGGTAAGGCCCATGTTCTCCACAAATAAGATATTGAACTCCATAACAGTCTGTCACTCTATGACCCTTTTCACCACACACAAAACATATGTCCCCCCATTTGAGATATTACTCAAGGTTATTATTCCCTTCTTTAGAAATCTCAATCTTCCTTTCTTTATGCTCCTCAACATGGGAACATGCATAAAAGTCTATCTTCCTCTTATTTGATGAATTAGGCATACCACTAAATTTCACCATGTTAATCATATATCACGATGACTGATTCCGCATAATAACAATATCTTTATCTCTATGAATTATGGAATTTTGTTGCTCATAGTCACCAATTTGTCCATTGGATTCAATGTTAACCGAATTCCTTCTGGTTCCCTCCATTGACTAAAACACAAAAAAATTCTGTGAGAGGCAAAAAACATGCTAGGGAAAACAACAGAGTAAAGGGGGAGTACCCTCAATATATAACATCTTTGGTTAGTTTATAATAATGTTAACATATTTCTAGGAGTATATCCTATATGTATACTTATCTTTAGGGGCATCCGTAGACATACCTTAGAAATATCTCTAGGGATCTGACTAATGTTTTCGCATCCTAGTTTCCAAAGGTTGACTAAACCATTCCTCTGATACCAACTGTAGAGACCCGAATCATGACGTACATGGAAATTACATTACTTTTGTGTAATACTTAGTACATAACAAAAATAGACACACAAGGACCGTAATAGTTTAGTGTCTTTGGAAACTCGGAATATAATCTTCTAATCATGGTGAAAGATCTTCAATATCTCCCATAAAAATCTTCTCTATTTTTTTCTTACCTAAAACCATTATTTATATCCCGGGGAAAAGAAAACATAAAAGGGGTGATCTCAAATGCCCAGTTACGGTAAAAATATAGAACATAAAACAATCCATAAACATTTGAATGCAAAAACATGAACATAAAATCTAAACATCAAAATTTTGGGAAAAGACAAGAATCATGGAAGAACGTAAGGCATATATCATAAGGGAACATCAATCATGATAAAATAGCATGGGAATAAAACATGTAATTTTTGCAACCATTAAGCAAATTTTATGATTTCCTTAGTAGCCAATGCATTGCTTCCAAGACTATCTTAGTGGAGAAAGTCCCTTTCTGAATCGAGTTCACTCCTCGTTCCAGTCCTGTATTACTGAACCAGTTTAACTTGTCATTCCAGCCATGTCTATCTCATGAGATATAAATCGTTACCCAATGAATTAGAGGGATATATAGGTCCCACCCATCTCATAATTAAATCATTCTTACTTTTGCCACAAAATAAACATAAAACATTCCTCATAACCCAAAGAATAAAATGGGTTTCATAAACATCATCCCATCATCACATAATCCATATAAAACAAATGGATATCATTTCATCATAAGAAAAGTGAAACCATGTAAATCAAAGATACATTAAACTTGAAACATACACATATGAAATAATTCCATCTTAGATGGAAAATGGTTATGACAAAAACAATTGAAATTAATTCTTGAGGAAAATATCCTTTCTTCTTCAAAATAATTTTATTTTCAAAAAATGTCATATACTTTAAAAAGAAAAGGTTTTTGATGAAAATAATCATGAAAACATTTAGAGGAATCATTATGAAAATGAGTCGTTATGGAACCGTAAATATCCATTGACGCTGTATAAGTTAATAAAATAACATTTTCTCGTCCTTTTGTTGGAAAAGTCCAAAAGTACCTCGTATGGTAAAACAAATAAGATTCCTTTCATAACATGTTGTAAAATTGAAAAATGGGTAAAAAGGTCTTTAAAAATACATGAAAACACTTTTATAAAACATGTACATGGATGATAGCAATAACCCTAGTAAATACTTACGAATACGCAATCTTGGATAAAAATGAGATTTGAAAAATTATCCCTTACCTTACGTCTGATATGCTTCGTATGTATATGAACCTTAGGTATAATGATTTAAATAATGTCATTTAATTATTGAATAATAATATTCATTGTTATGATATCATATATGGTTCACTTATGACTTTATATTTCCCATTCTTTTGTAAATTAATGTTAAAGTATTGTTTTGGGTAAAATCGTTTCATTTATCGTTCGTGTTTTAACTTGTAATTCTTCATATAATTATTTAGATCATGGTTACGTACATCCAGAATGTAAATCATGATTTATATACAATATATATTCTGAATATACATATATATAATAGATCGATAAATGGAAAGAAATACACCTTTCATGGAGACGGTAGGCCGTACGTACACATGAACGTTGTTTTCATTTCCTTATTGAATTGAATGGAATTAAGTAGATGACATACAAATATATATATATACATAAATATAGTATCACTATTATGTCATATATTTCATGATTAATTATTATATATACTTTATAATCATTCATGAATGGTTAATCATTGAGAATGAATCTCATCGCGTCGTGGAGAAGGTAGTCCGTACGTACGCATGAGCGATGATATCATTCCCATGATTGTGGAATTGTATTAAAGTGTATGTATAATATTTTAGAATAAATATCACTTTACAATAATCATAAATAGTCATTATTTACACCATTATACCCATCCAAGTAAGGTGGTGGTGGAAAATAGATTACACCACGGCGTGGAGACGGTATTCTGTACGTACGCACACGCGGTGATTTCAATCTCCGTAGGATGGATAGATGGTGAAGTAGGGTTGTTTCATACTTATAATAACATATCAGTATATTATTGATACTGATGTTATTACTTCATAATGAAACAACTAAATAAGAATAAGTAGAAGAAGAAATAAAGTTGAACGAATCGGTAACAGACATTACCTCTTCTTTGACGCGCCTCTTTGAGACCTCCTCTTAGGGCACTAAAATTGGTATTTGAAGATGACCAGGACCTCTAGGATGTTTCTAAAGAAGTGGGGATGTGAAATGGGCAGGGGTTGGCCGAGCTTGAAGGATCAAATTGGTGTGAGGATGAGAAGGAGGAGGTGCCCTTTTATAAGGGAGGAGAGGGGCACCATTGGAATAACTAAAAATATTATTTTATTATAAAGACATATTCAGTTTTTAATAGCTCCAAATTGAGTTATTTTGAATCTAAGGTTGTGATGGATCGAAATAATCTCATCAAATATAATTTATACAAGTTTAGGTTTCTATTTTAACCTTATCATTTATATTTTACTTTAAGTTAAATAATTGTTCGTTTCCCGTGTCTTCTTGTTTTCTTACACTATAAGGTTAATAAACTTACAATAACAAGACAAAAGATCCCAAAGTTGTTTATTATTAACATATATTATCTTATCTAAGTCATATGGTCGAACCTTATATTTTAAAGAATAATATAACAATTAATAATATAATATTTTTTTTAAAAACTATTTTATGTTAATCTTGACAGTATTTGGTAATTGATTTTTGTGAAAATCATAAAAGAATTATTAGTTCATATAAAGTTAATTAAATAAATTCTAACATGTCATATTAACATAGAAAATTATTTTAATCTATAAAAAATCTAAAATTACATTTATTTTGGTATTTATATCATCAATTATGTCAATATTTCATTAATAAGAAAATTACTGCATCATCATTGTGTCAAAAATAAATTAAATTATTTAATGTTTAAAAATTAAAAATAAAATACCATGATTTATTAAATATATTTATCTTTTTAATAAATATTTATAGTAGAATTTATATTATGTATAACTCTACATTAAAAATGATTTAGTTATTAAACTTTGATTTTAACTAATTTAACCCTTCTTTAAATAAATTAATAATAAATGTCCTAATCTAATCCAAGTGGGCCTAAATGGTCATATTTTATTCCAAAGGTTGTTTTGGGTCTAATTTCACTTATCCAGTATCATTAGGACTTGTGTTAGGGTAATAATAATATCATTTTTACCCTTAATTACCCTATTTACTTTTAACCATGGTAAAAAAATAAAAAGTTACTATTCACCAAAAATTATTTTCATCTCATTGAACCACATTTTACTTACTGACATCAATCATTTCTCTTAGATTTTTGAAATTCCTTTCACAAAAGCGTTAAAATTAGGTTTTATGTAAATTTGAAAATTCTCCTAGGAGGTGGGTAAAAGACGGTCAAAAGTTCTATAAAATTTTTATATATATAAAATTATTATAAAATGACTCCAATGAATTACATTGAACTTATATATGTATTATGTATGAATTTTGACCTAAAATAAATTTAAATAAAATAAATAATTATTTAAATAAAAAGTCGATTTTTGAATAGTAACCCAGTGTTTTCACTATTCATAAAAAATTGACAGTTTTCAGAAAAATACCCAAAATTCATCCTAGGATAATTTCGATATTCTGAATCCAAAAAGAAAGTCCATTTTCAAAAATAAAATTTATACAGTTTTAAAAAGTGCGTATTAGTATTCATAACGACTAGTTTTAATAATATTTTAATTTCATATCGTTGTTTAGCGAAACTTGGTATTGCGTACAACACACGCTATTGTGGAAGGTCGTGATTGTGTGTAATGCAATCCATGTCAGGGATGCGTGTTGTGCAGGCTCCTATTGGTGTAGGGTACAACACATGATATTAATGAAATTAAAAATAATATTTTTCATAATATCTTGGGGCGTTACAGTATTGGCCTAGTGAGACATTCTGAAAGTATTATATAGAGGTTTGTGCCATGTGATATATGCTAAACTGCTTATATAGTGGGATATTCCCAGTGAAACATGATGAAATGAATATATAGTGGGTTTTTCCTAGTTAAACATGATAAAATGCTTATATAGTAGACTTGGCCCGGATTAAATTCTGAAATTATTATATAGAGGGTTTGACCTAGATTTTGGAAATTTATACATTTTTTATAAGGTTACAGTTGGCCTGGTTTTAAGACATGCTCTAAGATATTTTGACATGGAAATGAGGAAGGTTATGTTTTGAAATAGTTACTTGGTTATGGTTGGTATGGTCATGATACATGCTGAGGGATATTATCAGATGGTGGAAAGTAGTTTTATAAGGTATTAGTTTTATTATATAATTAGAAAATATGATTATTTATTGTATTATTATATACACTTATTATTGGACTAGTTTTGGTTTGACATGTTGGTGTCGACCTACTAAGTTATACTAACACCCTATTCAAGCCTCTGTTTGGTACCCAAACAGATTATATGTATGTAGATTTGGATAAGGGAAAACGACTTTATTGTTCATGGTTTTTTGCTAGATGGTATAGAGTTCGAAGATGGGACGAATATGTGGTTTGGGATTAGGGACATTTTAATATTTTATTTAGTGTTATAGTATTTTATTGTCATATTTATCTTTTAATGAAATATAGTTATATTCTAGTACATCATTACAATATTAGTTTATTTTTTATTGGATTATTTGTTTGTTTCAGTTGTATCATTTTGATCCCAATATTTCTGCACTATGATATTTATTTATTATAATTGGATTATTTCATTATGTTTTAACACTATAACTAAGGGTTTAGTCACTCAACTCTACATATCCCACCCCTTCTACTACTTGATAGATTCTATCATATGAGGAGGTGTGCTTGGGTTATCATAAAGAACCCTTTTTGACCACGTGATAGAGTGTCAGATTGGGGGACGTTACAAAGTGGTATCATTGGGTATATGCTTATTTTCTACTACATTACTATTTGGTAAATGTAGAAAGGATACTATGAAGTTTTGTTACACGGAAATGATCTTTTTCCAGGGAGTACCTAACCCATGTATGGGGGAAAATCCAAGTGTTATTTGGTGGATTTTTTTCCTATTATTTTCATGTTGCAGTGGATGTTATTTCACCCTCAGTGATTCACATGTTTTGTTAGATTATTATTTTATGATTTTATTAGTCCTTAAAATATATACATGAGGCATAATATAGTGCAATTTGAGTATTAATGAATCATAACATGCATATAGTGATATATGATGGCATGAATTTTTCATGATAGGTACATTTTTATTTAAATATGTTATATAATTGCATGTTGAAGAGTGATATGAGATATATGTTATAACTGGTAAATAAAATAAAGAAACAATTATTTCATTCTAAGGAACTTTTTATCCATGTTTAGAGATAATATAAGTTATATGTTCTCTATTGTTTCTACCTATCGAGGTTGACCATGTTATTATTTAATGTGTTATAGGGAGTGTGTTTGTCTTATTGAAAAAATGAATCCTATTTTTCATTGAGTTGAGCATCAGGAGAGTGGAAATTAGCATGCTCCAAATGAAGTTGAACTGAATATTATTGTAGTTCTTTTGGATTATATAGATGTTCAGATTCATGATGTGGTCCTCAGGGTTATGAGATCCATGGAAAGGCACATTTTTTATAGCATTCCTTCGATGTATGAGCTGATGACAGAGTTTCATCTACAACATCTGCCTACTTTTACTAATGAGGAAGGCATTCTCTAGATGACGTTATTCTATATGATCTTTAATCTTCATTAGACACCCCCATCTTGGAAGATAAATCTTTAAAAATATTATTTCCATACACCATCAATGTTTAGGTGTCAAATTCTTGAGCATTAAGGGTAGCATGAGGAGTAATCATAAAAGGCCATCATTAAAAAGTTCCTAATCCATTTTTATGGAAAATCATTGATGGTTGATAAGGATTATCTGTTCAAGAACCTGACATGGGAGGGAATGTATGTTCTGGACTACACTAACTATTTCCACGTCCTATTTTTCTTTGTTCCATCTTTGGCTATTGATGAGATATCATGGGCTAGAAGTTTTCAGGATGGTATTTCTAATGAGATGAGGCCATAGGTGAACTTGTTACATCATATCAGTTTTATAGATGGGGTAAATCAAATTTCCATCATGGAAGGGAATCTAAGATGGACCCCAAATAGTGGACATGCTCTTTCAATAGGGAAAAATTTTAACTCTTATTCTTGTGTAATGAAGAGTCACTTTAATAGATTTATCTAGGTTTGTAGTGGTTAGAGAAGCCAAGTAAGTGGAAAAATATATCAGGAACAAGTTCCATTGAAGTTCTATCAGTGTGTAAATAAGAGCCACAAATGGACTCACTATATATACCCCACATTTGAGTGTCATGCTTGTGGTAGATTGGTCCATCGAAAGAGGGTTTTTAGGCGTACACAATAACCTAGTTATAACGACCCATACTTTACATACATTGTTAATAATTCAAAATTGAAGCATACTTATTACAATATATAACAAAACCACGAAAGGACCGTATAGGTATAGTGTCTTTAGAAACTGGGAAACATAAACAAATGTTTCATAAAGCATCAACTTTGCCTCCCACTTATTTCATCATATCTAGAGTCCCTTTTTGGCATGTCCTACTTAATTACATTCTTCCTGACATGGGGAAAGAAAACATACAAAAGGGTGAGCTCAACTGCTCAGTAAGGGTAAACAAAAGAAATATCAATCACATCGAATAAACAAGAACATAACTTTTGGAAATATTAAACTGCAAAAGAGATCACAATTTCATAACATGGGATAAATCATGGCAGTGAAATGTAATCACAATAATCATAACATAAAACATGAAACTTTGTGGCATACACACATAATCATAGAGAATCATTTCTTGTTAGTCAAGACTCATTTCCAAGACTATCTCAGTGGACACAGTCCATTTCTGAACCGAGTCACCCTCGTTTCAGTCCTGTTTCACTGAACCGGTATAACCTACCGTTCCAGCCATGTCTATCGCATGATATATAAAATATTTACCCAATGCACTGGAGAGAGATATTGGTCCCACCCATCTCATAATGATACATTTCTTATGTGTGCCACAAAATCATAAACCATACATCATAGCATAACCCATGTAATAAAAATGGGAATCTTAAACATCATGACATGATAAAACAATTCATATTAGATAAAGGAATTCATAAAAATAATTCCATCACAACATAATCAAATCAATTAATAATAGGGATAGAAACATAATCCTTTATTATCTTAGATGGAAAGTAATTTTGATAAAACAGTTGAACTCCATTCTTGAGGAAAATATCCTTTCTACTTAAAAAATACTTTTCCTTTCTTAACATGTCATACCGTTTTAAACTAAAAGAAGTAGATTAAAAATAAACTTGAAAAATTGTAAAGGAAGCTTCTTGTAAATAATGTTTTAAAAATACATTCATGTCGTATAAGTTAAAAAAAACATTCTTCGTACTTTTGTCGGAAAAGTCAAAAAGTACCTCGTACAAAAAACGACAAAAGATTCCTTTCATATATTTTACTAAAAACTCACCGAAAGGTAAAATTGGATTTAAACAATTGTACTTGGATGGAAATAATATTACATATTGAGGAAACATGGATGTGGATGATAAAATACACCCCAGTAAATGCCAACTTATATACAATCTCAGATAAAAATGAGATTGTGATATTTCCTTTACCTTAGGTCTGACATGATTTGAAAGTGTCCGAACCTCCTGTATAATGATTTAAATAATGTTATTGACTTATTACAGAATCATACTTATTTTTATGATATCATATATGGTCATATTATTAGCTTCTTAGTAGTAATATTTCATTGCTACTTGTTAATCGGGTTTTTATAACTTTTTGTTCTTATGCGTGTTTTGTCGAATAAATTCTTATTCATTTCTTTTGGTTATAGATACCTCATTTCCAGAATGGAATTAGTGTAATATATATCATATTCATTAAGTCAATTCATTTATATAATCATTATGAAATGAAGATCATGTAGAACGAGTCGCATCACATCGTGGAAACGGTATTCCGTACGTATGCACGAGTGATGATATCGTTCCTATGATCATGGAATTGTATTGGACTGTATGTATAATATTTCAGAATCAATATCAATTTATAATAGTCATATATATAGTCATCATTTACACCATTATACCCATCCATGTAAGGTGGTGGTGGAAAATAGATTACACCACGGCGTGGAGACGGTATTCCGTACGTACGCACGCGCGGTGATTTCTTTTTCCGTAGGATGGATAGATGGTGAAATAGGGTTGTTTCATACTTATAATAACATATCAGCATATTAGTGATACTGATGTCATTACTTTATCATGAAACAACTAAAGAAGAAGAAGTTGAAGAAGAAAGAAATTGAAAAAGATCGGTAATGGATATTACCTCTTCTTTGAAGTGCTTCTTTGAGACCTTCTTTTAGGGCACTAAAATTGGTCATTGAAGAAGACCAGGACCTATAGGATGTCTCTAGGGAAGTGGAGAGGAGAAATTGGCATGGGTTGGCCGAGATTGAAGGCTCAAAGTGGTGTGAGGAAGAGGGGGAGGAGGTGTCCTTTTATAAGGGAGGAGAGGGGCACCTTTGGAATAACTAAAACTATTATTTTATTATAAAGTCAAGTTCGGTTTTAAATAGCTCCAAATTGATATATTTCTAAGATTAGGTGGGTATGGGTCGAAATACTTAAATCCAATAGAATTTAGACAAGTTGAGGTTCCTATATTAAACTTATCATTTAGATTTAACATTAAGTTAAATAATTTTACTTTTACCATTTCTTCTTGGGTTCTTATATTATAAGGTTAATAAACATACTATAAGCAGCCAAAAGAACCCCAAGTTGTCTATTATTAATATATATAACCTTATATAAGTCATTTGGACGAACCATAGATTTTTAGGAATAAAATAACAATTACCAATATAATATTTGTTTTAAAAACTATTTTATGCCAATTTTGACAGTATTTAGTAATTTAATTTTGTGAAAATAATAATAGAATTATTATTTCGAACCAAGTTAATTAAATCAATACTAACATGTCATAGTAACCTATAAAATTAGTGGGATTCATAGAAAGTCTCAAAATTCCATTTATTTTGGTGTTTATAACATCAATTAAGTCAATATTTCATTAATAAGATAATTACTGCATCATCATTGTGTCATAAATAAATTAAAATATATAATGTCTAAAAATTACAAATAAAATACCATTATGTAGGAAATATGTTTAGATTTATAATGAATATTTATAGTTGAATTTATCATATGTATAACCTCATATTAAAAATTATTTACTTATTAAACTTTGATTTTATCTATTTTAAGCCTTCTTAAAATAAATTAATAATAAATGTCCTAATCTAATCCAAGTGGGCCCAAATGGTCATATTTTATTCCTAAGTTTGTTTTTGGTCGAATTACACTTATCCAATAGAATTAGGAAATGTGTTAGGGTAATAATAATATCATCTTTACCCTTAATTACCCTATTTACTTATAACCGTGGTAAAAAAAAGTAAAAAGTTACTATTCACCAAAAATTATTTTCATCTCATTGAACCACATTTTAGTCCTTGATATTAACCGTGTCTCTTGGATTTTCAAAATTTCACTCACAGAAGCGGTAAAATTATGTTTTATGAAAAATTCAGTTTTTTTTAACTACCACTTAGTGGTTTCACTATTCATCAAAAATTGAAAGTTTCTAGAAAAATACCAAAATTTCACCCTAGGCTAATTTCGATATTCCGAATCCAAAAATGAAGTCCATTTTGAAAAATAAAATTTATAAAATTTCAAAAAGTGGTTATTACTATTCATAACGACTATTTTTAATAATATTTTAATAGCATATCGTTGTTTAGTGAAACTCGGTATTGCGTACGACGCAAGCTATCGAGGAAGGTCGTGATTTCGTCTAAAGAAAGCCAAGCAAGTGTTGTGTAGAAAAAGATTCATTTGATGATTTATATAACATAAAAGTCTCGGGTGTTACATCATACCCCCCTTAAAATGAATTTCTCCCTCAAAATTCGTCACTTTGTAACAAACAGATGAGGATACCTCTCCCTCATCATATCCTCAAGTTCCCATGTAGCTTCTTCTAATTGGTGGTTCCTCCATAAAACTTTCACCAATCGAGTGGTCTTGTTTTGTAGTACTTTTTTGCTACGATCCAGAATCTCTATCGGTTGTTCTTCATAAGAAAGATCTTGCTCCAGCGGTACAACTTCTGAGCTGAGTACATGTGAAGGATCAGGTATGTACTTTCTCAGGAGAGATACATGGAACACATCGTGAACTTGAGAGAGATTCGGTGGAAGTGTCAATCGGTAAGGTACCTTCCCAACACAATCCAGTATTTCGAAAGGACTGATATATCTAGGGCTCAACTTCCCCTTCTTTCCAAATCTCATAACCATCTTCCAGGGAGATATTCGGAAGAACACTTTATCACCCACTTCAAACTCTTGGTCTTCTCTTCAGTTTTCAGCATAAATTTTCTGTCGACTCTGAGCTGCTCTTATGTGTTGTTGAATAGATCTGACCTTTTCTGCCATTTCATCAACGAGATCAGGTCCTAATAGCTTTCTTTCCACAACTTCATCCCAGAAAGTTGGAGTCCTACATTTCTTTCCATAGAGAGATTCATAAGGAGCCATCTGAATACTGGAGTGAAAGCTATTATTATAAGAAAATTCCACCAAAGGTAGGTGTTGATCCCAACCTCCTTTGAAATCCATACAGCAAGATCTCAACATATCTTCTAGGGTTTGAATTGTTCTCTCAGACTGACCGTTTGTCTGAGGATGATAAGCAGTGCTGAAACTCAACTCTGTATCCAGAGTATACTGAAGACATTGCCAGAACATCGAGGTAAATCTCAGAACCCGATCATATATAATAGAAAGTGGTACTCCATGCAATCTTAGCCCTTCCTTTACATATATCCTGGCAAGCTGATCCGGAGAGAAATCCTCTATAATAGCAATGAAGTGTGCAGACATTGTAAGACGATCAACTATGACCCAGATAGCATTATTGCCTTTGGATGTTTTATGAAGTCCTATGACAAAGTCCATAGTAATGTTTTCCCACTTCCATTCGGGTATGGGTAATGGTTGTAACATCCCCTTATACTTTTGTCTCTCACCTTTAACTTGTTGACAAACCAAGCATCGAGAGACATATTCAGCAACATATCTTTTCATGCCATCCCACCAGAAGTACTCTTTCAGGTCCCTATACATCTTCGTGCTTCCAGGATGAATAGCGAATGAAGAACTATGAGCCTCATCCAGCAGCTCCTTCTTTGATTCGAGGATGGGAGGAACACAAACTCGATTCCTGAAATTTATTATCCCATCCCAATTAAGGTTGAACTCAGGAACATTTCTCACCTTCTTTTGTAACTCGACATCTTCTTTCTGTGCCTCTTTAATATTCACATGTATAGATGGTTGAACATTATTTTGAGAAAGATAAGATTTTTCCCCTTCCATTATAATTCCAAGATCCATCCTTTGTAAATCCATAAATATTGGATCTTTTGTGATCCTCATCATGGATAAACTAGCATGGTCTTGTCGACTTAATGCATCTGCCACTGTGTTTTCTTTCCCAGGGTGGTAATGGATTGAGCAGTCGTAATCCTTAATCAGCTCCAACCATCTTCATTGATGCATATTCAGCTCCTTTTGTGTGAAAATATACTTTAAACTTTTATGATCAGTATAAATATCACACCTTTCACCATAAAGGTAATTCCTCCAAATCTTTATTGCAAAGATTACCACAGCTAACTCCAAATCTTGTGTTGGGTAATTTTACTCATGTATTTTCAACTGTCGTGAGGCATAAGCTATCACCATATCATTTAGAATAAGAACACACCCTAATCCTTTCTTGGATGCATCACTATAGATCACAAACCTTTCTCCACTACAAGGAAGTGTGAGCACAGGTGCACCAGATAACCTTCTTTTCAACTCCTTGAAATTCTCTTCACATTCTTCCGTCCAGACAAACATAACTCCTTTCCGAGTCAACTTGGTGAGTGGATTATATAATCGTGAAAAGTCTTTCACAAAACGTCGATAATATCCAGCCAAACCAAGAAAACTTCAGATCTCAGTTACTGTTGTTGGTCTCGACCATCTTTCGATAACCTCTGTTTTTGTTGGATCCACAGATATCCCCTCTTTTGAGATTATGTGACCCAAAAATGCATCTTTTTGAAGCCAAAATTCACACTTGGTAAATTTGGCATAATGATTCTCCCTTCTCAGGGTCTTCAATATAATTCTCAAGTGATCTTCATGTTCTTCCTTGCTCTTTGAATAGACAAGAATATCGTCTATAAATACTACCACAAATTGATCAAGATAGTCTCTAAAGACTCTATTAATCAGATCCATGTAGATAGCAGGGGCATTAGTAAGACCAAATGGCATCACTATAAATTCAAAGTGTCCATACCTTGTACGGAAAGCCATCTTTGGTATATCCTCCCTTTTGACCCTTAATAGATGATACCCTGAACAAAGATCAATCTTGGAAAAGTATTGAGCTCCGCGTAGTTGGTCATAAAGTTCATCAATGCATGGGAGAGGAAATTTGTTCTTGATAGTGATCTTGTTAAGTTCTCGATAATCAATGCAGAGTCTCATTGATCCATCTTTCATCTTAACATATAGAACATCTGCTCCCCAAGGTTACGCACTAGGGCGTATGAATCCCTTATCAAGATTCTCTTGGAGTTTCTTCTTCAATTCCTGCAACTCAATTGGGGCCATTCTATAAGGTGTCTTTGAAATAGGCAAAGCACCCAGTATGAGTTCTATTGAAAACTCTACTTCACGATTTGGTGGAAGACCTGGTAATTCCTCCTAAAAGACATCATCAAACTCCCGTACAATGGGCATATTCTTAATCGTGAGTTTCTCACAAACCATTTGAGATAAATAACCTTCATTTAGTGGAATCAATACCCATAAATGGAAGAAATTTCCACTGGAAGGTTATGTTCATCCTTGCATTGATAGACGATCATAGATTGATCTGGAATATGAAATGTGACTTCCCTTCATTGGAAATTGATATGAGCTCCATATAAATAATGCCAATCCATGCCAAGAATCACATTAAATTTCACTATAGGAAGGATCATAAGATTTGCAGGAAGCACTTTCCCACAAACTTCGATCGGAGAATAATTATAAACTTTTGATGCGACTATTGTGCCTTTAGGTGTTGTCACCGCTAACTCAACATATAATTGTTGAGGTAATACGGTGATACCCATAGAAAATTCATCAGAAATGAAAGAGTGGGTTGATCCAGAATCAAATAAAACATTTTCTACTTTAGAGTAGATGGTAAGTGTACCTTTAACCACATCGTTATCGTACTCCACATCGCTGATAGAAATTGCATGTAACTTTCCTTTGTCTTTAGCCTTAAGAGTTTGTTGACGTCGACCATCATCATCAACCCTTGGATTAGGGCATTTATTGGCATAATGCCCCATCTCCTTGTACTTGAAACATTGAAGTGTAGTAGGTTCATTTTGTGTATCCCTTCCTTTGTTTGCATCATTATACATCTTCTTCCCATCATCGCGGCATTCAAATGCCCGATTAAATTCCTTTCCACATTTGAAAAATTTACTTGTCCCTTTAAGACAACTCCCTCCATGTTTCTTTCCACACTTTGAGCATAAGGGAAATCTCATCTTATTTTCGGTTTTCTCTTTAGATTTTCCTTTGAATTCCATTTTCCTCTTCTTATCAAACCCATATGAATGATGGGTTACTCCAATTTCCATCTCAACTTTGAGAGCACATCGAACGATTTCCTTGTAGCTATTGAAGTCCCTTATGGCTAAAGCCCTTCGAAGACTTAGTTTTAAGCCACTAAAGAATCGATCGATCGTACACTCAGGTTGGATAATAATACCAGAAGCGTACCTTGCAAGTCTTGTAAAATTTTCTTCATAGGTACCAATAGATTCATCATCCTTTTGCTTCAGTTCAAGAAACTCTTTCTCCGTCTTTGTTCGGAGAATATGAGGGAAGTACTTTTTGAAAAATATGTTCTTTAACTCGTCCCATTCCATGGACTCAATTTCATCCCTTTGCCTCGTATTCTTAATGAGATTCCACCATTGATCAACATCTCCTTCCAAACGATACACTGCTAGGATGACTTTATCATGATCAGAACATTGAAGAACTGGAATTATCTTTTCAGTAGTACTAATCCATTGTTCAGAAACTAATGGATCAGTAGACCCGCTGAAAGAAGGTGGACGCTGCCTCATGAAGGATTCAACAGAATGTTTCTCCTTCCTTTTCTCGTTTGGAAGTCCTGCATGATTCATAGCTTGAGAAAGTTGTGTGAGCATGGCTACAAGATTTTGCATTCCAGCTCCCATAACGTTTGGTTGCTCAGGGGGACAATCATTGCATTGCCCGTCGCATTCCGCATTAACATGGTTCCTTCGGGTTCCAGCCATTGATTAAAACCAAGAAGAATAGTGTGAGCAACACTAATTATAATAGGAAAACCACATAATCAACAATAAAATTTCACACTTAAGGTCTTATCCTAGGTTATTCATGGACATTTCTAAAACACTAATATTGTGTTCTATGCTTAGACTTATCCTTAGGGTTCTTACTGATGCTTTCACATCCTAGTTTCCAAAAGTTGACTATACTTTTCCTCTGATACCAACTATAACGACCCATACTTTACAAACATTGTTAATACTTCAAAATTGAAGCATACTTATTACAACATATAACAAAACCACGAAAGGACCGTATAGGTATAGTGTCTTTAGAAACTGGGAAACATAAACAATGGGTTCATAGAGCATCAACTTTGCCTCCCACTTATTTCATCATATCTAGAGTCCCTTTTTGGCATATCCTACTTAATAACCTTCTTCCTGAACTGGGGAAAGAAAACATACAAAAGGGTGAGCTCAAATGCACAGTAAGGGTAAACAAAAGAAATATCAATCACATCGCATACACAAGCACATAACATTTGGAAATCTTAACCTGCAAAAGAGATCATAATTTCATAACATGGGATAAATCATGGAAGTGAAATGTAATCAAAATAATCATAACTTAAAACATGAAACTTTGTGGAATACACACATAATCATAGAGAATCATTTATTATTAGTCAAGACTCATTTCCAAGACTATCTTAGTGGACAAAGTCCCTTTCTGAACCGAGTCACCCTCGTTTCAGTCTTTTTTCACTGAACAGGTATAACCTAGCGTTCCAGCCATGTCTATCTCATGAGATATAAAATATTTTCCCAATGCATTGGAGGGATATATAGGTCCCACCCATCTCATAATGATACCATTCTTATTTGTGCCACAAAATCATAAACCATACATCATAGCATAACCCATGTAATAAAAATGGGAATCTTAAACATCATGACATCATAAAACAATTCATATTAAATAAAGGAATTAATAAAAATAATTCCATCAGAACATAATAAAATAAATTTAATAATAGGGATAGAAACATAATTCTTTATTATCTTAGATGGAAAGTAATTTTGATAAAACAGTTGAACTCCATTCTTGAGGAAAATATACTTTTTACTTCAAAAATAATTTTCCTTTATTGACATGTCATACCATTTTAAACTAAAAGAAGTTGATTAAAAATAAACATGAAAACTTGTAAAGGAAGTTTTTAGAAATAATGTTTTAAAAATACATTCATTCCATATAAGTTAAAAAAACATTCTTCATACTTTTGTCGGAAAAGTCAAAAAGTACCTCGTACGAAAAATCACAAAAGATTCCTTTCATATCTTTTACTAAAAACTCATCTAAGGGTAAAATTGGATTTAAACAATTGTACGTGGATGTAAATAATATTACATATTGAGGAAACATGGATGTGGATGATAAAATACACCCAGTAAATGCCAACGTATAAACAATCTCGGATAAAACTGAGATTGTGATATTTCCCTTACCTTAGGTCCGACTTGCTTTATAAGTGTCCAAACCTCCTGTATAATGATTTAAATAATGTTATTGACTTATTACAGAATCATAATTATTTATATGATATCATATATGGTCATATTCTTAGCTTCTTAGTAGTAATATTTCATTGCTACTTGTTATTCGGGTGTTTATAACTTTTTGTTCTTATGCGTGTTTTGCCAAATAAATTCTTATTATTTTATTTAGGTTATAGATAACTAATTTTCAGAATGGTATTAGTGTAATATATATCATATTCATTCATTCAATTCATTTATATAATCATTATGAAATGAAGATCATGTAGAATGAGTCGCATCACATCGTGGAGACGGTATTCCGTACGTACGCACGAGTGATGATATCGTTCCTATGATCGTGGAATTGTATTGGAGTGTTTGTATACTATTTCAGAATCAATATCACTTTATAATAGTCATATAAATAGTCATTATTTACACCATTATACCCATCCAAGTAAGGTGGTGGTGGAAAATAGATTACACCACGACGTGGAGACGGTATTCCGTACGTACGCACGCGTGGTGATTTATTTTTCCGTAGGATGGATAGATGGTGAAATAGGGTTGTTTCATACTTATAATAACATATAAGTATATGAGTTATACTGATGTTATTACTTTATCATGAAACAACTAAAGAAGAAGATGTTGAAGAAGAAAGAAATTGAAAAAGATCGGTAATGGATATTACCTCTTCTTTGAAGTGCTTCTTTGAGACCTTCTTTTAGGGCACTAAAATTGGACTTTGAAGATACCAGGACCTCTAGGATGTCTCTAGAAAAGTGGATAGGAGAAAGTGGCAGGGGTTGGCCGAGCGTGAAGGCTCAAAGTGGTGTGAGGAAGAGGGGGAGGAGGTGTCCTTTTATAAGGGAGGAGAGGGGCACCTTTGGAATAACAAAAACTATTATTTTATTATAAAGCCAAGATTGGTTTTAAATAGCTCCAAATTGATATATTTAAAAGATAAGGTGGGGATGGGTCTAAATCCTCTCATAATATAGAATTTAGACAAGTTTAGGTTCCTATTTTAACCATATCATTTAGATTTAACATTAAGTTAAATAATTTTACTTTTACCATGTCTTCTTGTGTTCTTATACTATAATGTTAATAAACTTACTATAAGCAGAAAAACGAACCCCAAGATGTTTATAATTAATATATATAACCTTATCTATGTCATTTGGCTGAAACTTAGATTTTTAAGAATAAAATAACAATTACCAATATAATATTTGTTTTAAAAACTATTTTATGTCAATTTTGACACTATTTAGTAATTGATTTTTGTGAAAATCATAACAGAATTATTAGTTGGAACCAAGTTAATTACATCAATACTAACATGTCATATTAACCTATAAAATTAGTGGGATTCATAAAAAGTCTCAAATTATATTTATTTTTGTGTTTATAACATCAATTATGTCAATATTTCATTAATAAGATAACTACTGCATCATCATTGTGTCATAAATAAATTAAATAATTTAATGTCTAAAAATTAAAAATAAAATACCATTATGTATGAAAGCTTTTTAGATTTCTAATGAATATTTATAGTCGAATTTATCCTATGTATAAACCCATATTAAAAATTATTTACTTATTAAACTTTGATTTTAACTATTTTAACCCTTCTTTAAATAAATTAATAATAAATGTCCGAATCTAATCCAAGTGGGATTAATGGTAATATGTTATTACTAAGTTTGTTTTAGGTAGAATTACACTTATCCAATAGAATTAGGACATGTTTTATGGTAAAAATAATATCATCTTTACCCTTAATTACCCTATTAACTTTTAACCGTGGTAAAAAAAATTAAAAAGTTAGTATTTAGAAATTTTTTTTTCATCTCATTGAACCACATTTTAGTCCTTGATATTAACCGTGTCTCTCGGATTTTGTAAATTACACTCACAGAAGCAGTAAAATTATGTTTTATGAAAAATTCATTTTTTTTAACTTCCACTTAGTGGTTTCACTATTCATCAAAAATTGAAAGTTTCCATAAAAAAACCAAAATTTCACCCTAGGCTAATTTCGATATTCCGAATCCAAAAATGAGGTCCATTTTGAAAAATAAAATTTATAAAATTTAAAAAAGTGGTTATTAATATTCATAACGGCTAGTTTTAGTAATATTTTAATAACATATCGTTGTTTAGTGAAACTCGGTATTGCGTATGACGCAAGCTATCGAGGAAGGTCGCGATTTCGTGTAAAGCAATCCAAGAAAGTGTTGAGTAGAAAAAGATTCCTTTGATGATTTATAGAACATAAAAGTCTCAGGTGTTACACTAGTAGTGTTAGGGGAACATGATAGGTAGTAGATTCTATGAAGGACTCTACTACACCTCGGTAGACAGGTTACTAGAGTTACAAGGGAAATTTCAATAAAAGAAGTGGATTTCATTCCCTATTGTAGCAATGTGAGTTCAACGTATAGTTCAAGCCTTATGTTATTTTGGATGGAGCATAGGGTAGAGGGACTAGTCAGCTACACATCCTACAGTCTACTCCATCTATTGTGGATGTACGAACATGTACTGTCAAAGTTATGTTTATTATATAATATACCCTTTATTATGTTTTTTTAATATTGTATTGTCACATTCAATTTTATTTGACCTTTTTTAAAATGCTTTTGGGCAATGATTTGGATTTTTGGGTGGTTTTTTGAATAATGAGACACTGTTGGGAGTGTGATAAGAGAATATAAAATATTTAAATGTGTGTTCTCTATAGATTGGTGGTTAACATTTGAATTGGAAACTGTTTATTCTAGAAATAAATGTCTTCAATTTTATTTTGGATATGGATTAGTTAGTTATATAATAAACTCATATCAATATTTATTAGTGGAATATAACCTTTAAATCTCCAGAAAATGTCAGATATTCTATCAAGGCTGCGTAAGATCTTCAGGCTAGTCATGTTGGACCAATTCAGTGCAGATTGGATTATATCATGGATCAAATAGTCACTGTTTCTATAGATCATATTTTGGTGAAGTATGATTATATTCCTATGGTGGAAGAGAATTTTTATGATTTTTTCTTTTGAAGAGTTATACGACTTACTGCTTGAGTGAGAGATCGTGTTTACGACTGATTTCATGTTGGGATAAAACTCAGTTTCTAGCATACCATAGAAAATTAAACCAACATAAATTAGTGATTTGAATTATTAGTTAGAGGATATAGAAACTAAATATTTCATATGGCCTAGTACATATCTTTGGGTTTCTCCAGTTCTCTTCTCTTATAAGGATAATAGAACATTGAGCTTATGTGTTGACTATATGAGATTGAACCAGATGACATTCAACAACCAATATACACTTCCACACATCAATGATCTCTTTGATCACCTGAGAGCTTCTCATATCTCTTAGGATATTAATTTGAGAGTAGGATACCATAATTTTAGTGTGAGACCATCGAAAATACCATGACTTTATCTAAAAGTGTGTATTTCTTATATGAGTTTCTAGTGTTGTGGTTTTGTTTGACCAATGGACTAGAAATTTTCACAGCCTTCATGAATCAGATCTCTCAACCTTTTCTTGATTAGTTTGGTATGTTTTTTGTCAATCAAATCTTATTTTACACCATGTTAGTAGCCAACCATTCCAAACATTGTTATATCATCCTGAGTACATTGTGAGAGATTCATTTACATGTGAATCTAACCAAATGATTTTTTTATATTGAAAAATTATTAATCATGGGCCATGTCATCTAAGAGGCATGAGTTTCAGTGGATCTAGGGAAATTTACAACCATGTTATCTAGGGAATATCCCAATAATGACATCAAGATTCAAATATTTATAGATTTATCATGTTTTTATTAGTGCTTCATCCAGGACTTCTCCCATTTGGATGCACCAATCTCAGGGTACCATAAAAGTGGTAATGTTTTATTAGATTAGTCCCCAAAATGATAATTGTAGAAACACATGGATGATCGGTTATATAGTTGGGTGGACTAAGATCTTATATTTTTTAGGTATATCCCTCTTTGAGTTTTTTTAGCATTCTTGGTCAGGTCTTTTACAGAGATGGAGAACTATTTTCAGGGGGAAAAGGAATAATGTTCATGAACGTGTGTTGTTTTAATAAGCATAGTCTTGGGTTTTAATGAAGAATTAGAATAAATTGAGGGGATCCACATGGGGATATCATAGATCTTTTTTTATGAATTAATGGAGTATTGATAAATGGTTTAAGTGTAACCATGGGTTCATTGAATTTAAATAAACATTAAGGGGGTTTAGGGATTTATAATAAACATGGACTAACAAACTATTTGAAGAATAGTTTCATGTTGTTTCACTATAATTCATTTTGAGAAATTGTTTACAAAAACATGTTGTGAATTTTTATATATCATTATCTAATTCAGAACATGAAAAAAATCAGTGTTATTATGTTACATGTTGATTAATATTTAATCAATATAAATAATAATATGTGACAATGGGTTTTTTCAGTGTATCCCTTTCAAAATAATTACACAACCTATAACAATATTATTAGATATGTAATTCAATGGAATGTTGTTATAATGTATGTAATGTAGTGGATTTTTATTACATCTCATATGCATCTTCCTCCTATCGACAATAAGGACTCTTCTAAGAAATTTTGGAGTGCAAAACATCCTTATGAATGTCCATCTTGTGTGATCAATCCTATGTAAGTGGTTTTGGTATAGTCTTCCCTTCCCTGCATTGTTTCTCTATAAATTTTGGTGTAATATCTTATCAATGTGAATTTTTTGTTTTAATCATGATATTTTTTAGACCTAGGATCCTTCTTTAATTCATCCACACCTGTTTCCCTAAGAGAATATTCTATTAGAAAGGACGTTTGATCAGAAAATATATGCAGGGGTTAAAAAACATTAACCCTATGGTTTGATAATTGTTATATATGTGAAATATATCAATTATTCCAATATATCATTCACTAAAAAAATTCAAATATATGAATTTAATTACTCCTTGGAAACCCATTGGATGTAATTGGTTATTCACCTGGCTTGTGTCTACCATTCATATGAGTGAACCCTTGAATATAAATGAATCGCTAATGTATTAAAGTGTGTTTAGAAAGACATGGATGGTGGTTGTTTATTTTATATAGATTCAACTTGTCTTGACTTGTTAATTGACAAAATGGGCATGTTATTAATAATGAACAATTGATATATGAAATGTTTAATTGAAAGATGAATTGAAATTTCCATAATTAACCATCGGTCAATATGATATGATATTGTGACATCATTATTAACATGAATTATGTTGTGATTAAATGCTAATATTCTTATATAGTGGGCTTGGCCATATGAATCTGGCTTAAATTCATATATTGTGGTCTTAGCCCAACAACACATGATAAACTGATTATAAAACGGGGACACTCCTTATTATACATGCTGAAATTACTATATAGTGGGATATACCCATTGATATCTAATTAAATTCGTATATAGCAGGCTTGGCCCAATGAAAAATGATTAAATTCTTATATAGTGGGCTCTTCTCTAATTAAATTTTGAAATTATTATATATCATGTTTGACCCAGATTTCTGTGATCTATAACTTGGTTATAAGGTTATGGTTGGAGTGGTTGAATGAAATGCTCATAGACACAATGGATTATCACCCAATGTTGGTTATGTTCTACCAAAGATACATGGTTTTGGTTTACATGGTTGTGAGGTGATCAGGGAAATTTTGGCATGGTGTCTAAGTAGGTTAATATGGTATTAGTTTTATTGTTTATTCAGTTATTTTCTTGTTTATTATACTATTGGATACAATTTTTTTCAAACAGATTATTATTAAACATGGTGTTGTTGACCTACTAAGTTATACTCACACCCTATTCGTGTTATAATTTGGTACTCATTATGATTATATGGATGCATGATTAGATAAAGGAAAAGGCCCTTTATATTTTTTGTTTTCTTGCTGGATGGGATGGAGTTTAGAGATGGGATAAACAATGGTTTCAGGATCAGGGAAATTTGAGTCTTTTGTTGAGTCTTATAGACTTTTTTTATTACTCCTAGCATTACGTTTAGTTACATTTTAGAACTTCATTACATTAGTCCATTATTATTTATTGGATTGTATGTTGGTCTCTCTTGTATAATTTTGTTTCCATTATTTCTACAGTATGATATTTTTTATTAGATTATTCCTTTATGTTGTAACTTTGTAAACAGGGGTTATAGTCTCTTCACTTTACATATCCCACCCCGCTACTATTTGGAAACCTATGGTGTAGGGGGGAGATGAGGTCTCATAACAAACCCTTTTCTGACCACATGAGAGAGTTTATGAATGGGGGATGTCAAACATTATTTGTCTTATTATCACATGATACAATGTCCACATATGAGGAAAATGTATGGGATACTAGTTTCGTTTGAAATATTTTCTTAATACTATAAAATACTAGATCAACCTTACTCATTGGGTCACATGCACTGGTTAGGTTCACATTCCTTATTATTATTCCATTTTTAAATTCGACATACACTAGGTTAGAACATATCATTTTTGAACAAAATGTATTATCCCAAAACAAGTGAAGTGCATAACATAAATTGAAAAGAATTATTTATAGTTACTCTCCTAATTATAAAAATAGTTTCCTTGGTTTTTTCTTCCTCATGTATCCTCAATGAATATCATATGTTTTTTTCTCGAATTTATGTTATACTAAATCCAACATTCATAGTTTCTACAAAACTTCCATTCATACAAACTGTAGAGACCAAACCCCAAAATTTTAGAGCTTGTGTCTACTATAGTTATATTGTGTTAATTATAGGGAATAAAATCTCAAGGGATCAAACTATTTAGTAGTCTTATAAAAATATATACATAAAATAGACTTGAATTACAATTGTTTCAAAAAATAAAAATATAATTTTTTAGAGAATAAATTTATTTTATCTTTCATATCCTTAAATATCAGTCAAAGTAATACCCATTGAATCATTGAGAAATGAAAAAAATAAGCATGAGATCAAATTCTCATTAAGGGTTAAGTACAATAGATTAAATAATGAATCAATGAGAATAATAAAAATGGAAAGTTGAATAACTGGACAAAAAGTCCATTTAAATAGATTGAATATCATGATAAGATAAGGACGAGTCAATAATGAAAGGAAAATTACAGAGAAAACTGGTCATCTAATCAATAAACTGATAATTAACTGACATAATATATTTTTACATAGAGAAAATATCATGGATAATAAAAATGGAATCCTGATAAATAAAATGTTATAATATCAAAAAAAAAATCTCATGAACATTATATCCTTACCATCAGTACCATTCGTAATACGGTTTAGAACACACTTATATCAACCCAACATACTTTAAAAATTATTGGTTACACACACGTAGGGTTTTCCTAACAAATTTCACCTCATGCAGCTACTAATTAATTGAGGGGATTACAATAAACGGTCCCCAACCCATGTCATACAAGTCAAAATTATTCCTCATTTATCAAATAATAAATTTAATTCATAAAAATTGTTCCTTATCAAATATCTATGTTGAGTACAGGATGTTGTTTTATCAATATTTACCCATTTGACCATATAACATTCAAAGTAAACACATTATGTAAATGTTTTATAAGGTTGAAGAAAATAATCACATCCATCACACATGAAGATATAAATTTATGAAAAATTTAATTTCTGAGAAATAATTATTACAAGAATGAGATTTTCTAAATAGAATGTTAACAATCACAAAAGAAGTGAGATTTAAGAAAAACAATTATCACTTGGTAATTATTAAATAAAATCCCTATGGGATAAAAAAATCTAATTTAAACTCAAAATAACTTGAATAATGATTTATTCCGGATATTTCATGTAATATTAAGGTATATACACCACATAGTAGTGCATTAGTGCATAATAACAAATAATTCTCAATGGGATGTAAATCGAGACCAAATCCCTTACCTTATACTTTTTTGGTTGAAAAATATTTTACCTCTTTAATAGTGGTTTTAAGAATGTTTTAATCTGATACAAAAACCATATTAATATTCAAATAATCCTATATTTTCATTTAATAATATCGTATCACCCATTTATTAATAATAATTTCTAAATTTTATTGTTTTGGGTGTAAATTACATGGTTTTTCAAGAATGTTTCGACTTGTTATTTTTTGTTCCTCTTTATTCAATTATGGTTACATCATCTCAATATTGTGAAAATAGATTTAAATATCATATATATTCATTAAATATTTATTTAGATAAATCTATAATAGTTTTTGAGAGGATGTAAATACATTATTCATGGAAACGTAGTTGGTACGTACACATGAATGTTGTTTCTATTTTATTCTCATATTGAAAGAAAGACAAGTAAATGATATGTATATATATTATCATTACAATATAATTGTTTCATCATGTAAATCAAATATTTTTATTAAACCCATTCATAATGCATTCAATGTAATGTGTGAACGAATCACATCGCTTCGCGAGACAGTACTCTACCATACACACGAGCAACATTATTATAATCCCAAAAAATTGAAGGCATGATGGTACGTGTGATATTAAAATTCCATAATAATAATATAATCATAAATATAATATATATAATATTTAAAAAATAAATCAATCATTATTACCAACCATGAAATGACGTAATGGAAGAATGAATGAAATCGGTTCACGAGGCAATAGTATGTCGTACACGTGAACAGGGATTTCATAACCTCGTTGTGGAAGTGTGTAGAGATTTAAATTATAACATTAATGGAATGAAATATCATAATGTGTAAGATAATGATTTTATTATTTTATCAGGAAATAATAAGAATATTAGGTGGTGGATAAGGTTTTAAAATATACTCTTTTATTAGAACAAGACCTCTTCTTCGGGTTTCCTCCTTAAGTTTTAACTAAAATTTAGAAATGATTTATTTCTACCCAAAATCCGGATAATATGATTAGGGGGGGTGATGGGGAGTTATTTGGTATAGAATGGTCAATTAAAATCAATTTACAGGTGTGAAGAAGTGGGAGAGTTAGTGCCTTTTAATAGATGAGGAGGAGCGAAATTCATATAAATACTCAAAAGTATTCAATATTTAGAGGTATAAATTACAACATGTTCCTAAAAAAACATGAAATAATGTTTTTAATATAAATTATTGTGGATAAAAACTTCCAACACATAAAAATACACCGATTTTTTTTCATTTTCTCCATAAGTTCTATGTTTACATAATTTCACCATTTTTCTTTTTATTATGTTAAATAATTTTATAACGTAGTCAATTTATACATTAAAAATAAATTAAAGATAGTATTATTAGATAATTTTCACCCACTAATTCTAAATAATATATCAAAATAAACACTAAAAAACCCATGTGTGGTTGAAATTCATTTTAATATAAGTGAAACTCACAAAAACACTACTTTAACACTAACAACGCTAAAAAAGTTTCTAACATTTTGTGCTCAACATTTTTATTATAGGTGAAAAATTGGTCCTTCAATGTGAAATAATATAAATATATTTGAATTTTAAAAAACACATAATAGAGTACATGATTTCTATTAATTCTAAATCAATTAATAAAATATCATTTACTATAATGAAACATAAATTTCAATTTTGACATTATTTATTTAATTTAGTTTTAAAATAATCAATAAAATAATATAATTTAAATCTATTGAGTTATGACTAATGTAACATGATATATTAATCTAAAAAATTAATGTACGGTTTTAAATAATTCAATTTACATCACCTTTAATATTTTTAGTATGATTAATTTTAGATAATTATTAACTAAAATTACTATGTTGGCATTTCTTAAGCATTTTATGTATCTAATTCATCTGTAATTTTTTTTTTATATTTCTATTACCGAAAAAAATCATTTTAACTTTAAATGAATATATATATATCCAAACATATTTATTCTTTCCCATTCCCAAATTATTATAGAAATTAAAAGTAATGAAATATTTTCATTGTCATTTTCTTTACAAAACATGTTATATGGGTCACATTCATGGAAAAGTGTCCCAAAAAATCTTAAATTTAGATCATAATGTCATAATAGTATAAATATATCCTAATAATGTGTATTTTGATCATTATTCTGTCATTTTATGTTTTTTGTTCTAAGTCTAACCATTAAGTAAACTCCTTTTCTACTTAATAACTAAAATACATTTTAACTATTTTTACTAATCATTTCGGTCAAAATTAATGTTGAAATCATTAGACATTAAAATATTTTCATAATCTAAAAATGGTATCAATTTCTTTAATTTCAACTAACATAAATGGTAGAATTTATTTTAAAATTTATCCCACATACAAGATGACAATGTGGGTTTTTTATATTAAACTATTCAATAGTTTAATATGTTTTAATTTCTATCGTTAATATAAAAATGATTCAAATAACCCACATTGGATTAATAGATTTATAATTTATCTAATATTAATTTAAAACCAATTTAAATTATCATTTAATACTATAAATTATTTAGATGAAAAGTCAGTTTTCAATTAAAATCCAACATTTTTCACTATTAATCTGTAAATGTACCAGGAATAGTGCGATCCATAGATTAGAACCCATAGTCCTAGAAATGTTTTTAAGAATATATTAAACATATAAAGAGACAATGTAAATGAAAAATTAACATGTTTAACTCATGTAACCACCACAAAATAACTAAAAAAGCTTCAGAGTCATCTTTTTCTATGACTACCACCCCTTCCATGTGAGTTATCCCTATAGTAAAGGTTTCTATATATCCTCCATTTTTTGGGGAATGAATATTATGATAATGTTCTTAGGTATCTAGAAGTACAACATATTCACATTGATATTAAACATCTTGACTTCCATACCTATCAGTACCTAGCACCAGGTATCGATAATCTTGATTAAGATCAATAGTAAATAATTTAATTTATTAAGATAAAATTATTACGGTGGATAAAAATAGATTTTTATATAAATATTTCCATTATATTCATTTATCTTTAATTATTATCCAATTAATTTAACCCTATAATTTTATAATATAGTGGATCCTATTTATAAACACAAATTTAATGTCTCAGACATAATTTTGTTTTTAAATACAACATTAACACCAATTGGAATAACTCAGTCTAGTGTGTAACTCAAGATATTGAAGAAAGTTGTTGTTGTGTGAAATTAAAGATAACTATGTATTGAGTGTAATGTAGGCTATATAAAATATTTAATTTATTTTAAATATTAAATATATCATAAAGTCCTAGGTTGATATATTTCATAGTATGATTGTTGTTGCATGCCATACACACTATTGAATAAAATATTATTCTTTTTTTAATTTTTGGCATCATATAAATATCTCTCCCTAAAAACATTATCCATGTTGTACATTTCTTGGTATTCTCAAAATAACAACCCTAGTTTCTATGTGAATTATCAATATCTAAATTGTATGAAATTCCAATCATCTTAAGATATATCATCAATGATAACTTTAATATTATTTATTCATTTATATCATGTTTACCCAAATATTTCATTAATCATGCTCAATGAATAATGTTGTATTTATATAAATATTATACACATTGTATAATGTAACAATATAAGGAAGCCCTATTTTAACTTTGTTATAATAGAAATTGAATAAAAAGCAAATACCCTAGTTATTACCTCAATACAAAACCTTAGTTACTATGACACCCACCTAGAAATAGGTATATATATAAATTATTTTATTATATTTAATTATACAAATTGTATGAATATCATCAGTTCTGGAAGAATTCGGTTTCATTGAGAGGTCTTTAATTAAAATGTGAGTAAATATCATATAATTACTTTGGGTATTCAGGATGTGACAAAGAAATCCCCAATTATTGTAGATATAGATGGATGACCAATCATTCCATGAATATTAATGGTCACCCTAATAGTGAGTCATCATATGGTCTGTAAGTCATGATTTTAGACTGGTCACACTGTAACACCTTGATATGTTAATCTGTTATTACCATTTAATGAGTAAATGTGTTGTACAACTTTAGTCACACACATAACTCAACATAATAAAACATCAAGAAATTAACAAGAAATGATTAATAAATCTATAATAGACATTATTTTTCTAAATCATTATTAGTTCTTACAATTATAATATAAAATACATAAATGAGTTAATATTGAAAAGGGTTATTTTTTAAAAATTTATTTCATTATATTATATATTTTATACTAAAAAAATATAAATATAAATATGATAGAATTTAAATTTGATAATGTGAAATTCAATCATGGTTTTCTTAAAACAAAAATTTTGTATGTTTTATTTTTTAGATTTTTTCACATTCATTTATTTGTATCTAAATTGTAAAAAAAATAAATTTCTAATACCGTCAAATTTAACTAACATATATTTTTATAAAACGTTTTTTACATAGGAAATTTAAATTTCTAATGTAAATAAATCATTAAAAATGATTATGTAAATTTTAAAAACAAATTAAAATCACATTAATTAATAAATTTTTAACATAAATAAAATTATTTTATAAATGTATATAATATTAAAAAGATATTATTTGATAAATAATAATATTCTTAATATCATTAAAATCAATAAAATTGATAAATTATCTCTATACATAAACCATTTCAATAAAATTTCATTATTTTGAAAGACGTATTTTTTTGCATTGCACGCACTAATGATTAGATTAATTTTCCTACACATAGAATTTTAATAAATTAAATCAATTCCAATATATGAAATAATAATTCCCATAATATTTAACATGTCCAATTTCATTTTTGGGAAAAAAAATTTTATTTTTAGGATTAATTCCCTTTAAAATGATAATTGTAAAATAATTTTTTAAAATAATTTTTTTTAATATCAAGGAATGTATAGAAATATATAAAATTAAAATACTTTAATTATTGAATATAATATGATGAAGAAACACATACATAAATAATTTAACTATAAATTATTTAATGATGAACACTAAATATGACAATGAAACCATAATGGACAAAATTTCATTTTTGTACTACATTATATATTTTAATATACAAGGTAAATATATAATACTTAGACAATTTATTCTATAAAAAAATATTTATTAATAACTCTAATATTTGGTTATGTTGTTTGTTTTATATTTTAAATAAACCATTAAATCAATTATTTAAAAACTAGTTACCTTGTAAAAAATACGAAGAGTAAGATGTAAACAATTTTATGGTAAACACTCTATAAAATGATTAAAAAAATTATGTAATAAATTTTTTAATTATTTATATATCCAAATAGACCCCATACTCAATTATTTATAATCATTTGATACGTTGATCTTGGATGCATTTTGTGAAATTAATAAAAAATAATGTGTGTTTCCAAAAGTTCAATTTTCCTATCTTATAATTGGGGATCATTACACCTTTCAAACATGACCCTACCATTCTAAATATCCATGAACATATTAAAAAATATACTATAATAGTTTTCATTTTCACTCTCTTTATCCCAAATTCACACTATATCATCCTAATCCCTTCACATTCAAGGAATTTTTAAAGGAAATAACATGTCCCTAATGTGAGAATTGACTCCTTTTTAAGTTATTATCCTTAATCCTCCTCTTAAAAAACATATATCCATAAAACATTAATTAAATTATTATCATCATTATAATGATATATTTTTATATTAGTTTAATAAACATTATTTATTCATCTCCACCCTCTATCGAAAACAATCATCACTATGACATTGCACGAACTACCACCTCCACAAAAATATGTTTATTATTTTTCTTCAAAACAACCATTAATGGATTATAATATGGTTATAATGGATAAATTGATATTATTTTTAAGATATAAATATTTATTTTAAATTTTATAATATCATTTAACTTCTTTTCCTCTAATTTTTTGTGATGTAGGAATAATAATTATTCATATGTGAGGAATATCAACTCAATGAGTTATGATTCTCATTTTTCATCACCAAAAATCATGGATGGATTTAGAAATATTTTTAATATATAGATTATGAAAACATAAAACTATTAATATTATAGATTTTATGAAACTATTTTATGAAACTTTCTACCATGACCAATATATATAAGAAGTTATAAAAAACATTACCGAATAACCTGAAGCCAATAACATTGTGAAGAAAGTTATATAGTAAAAATATTTAATGGTCCATATTAAATTTAAAAAATAATAAAATGATTCCTAATAAATTATATAATTAATATAAAATTAATATTTATGGAGTTAAAAGTTTTCATTTAATGAATCCGGAACTAGCTAAGGGTTTTCCTCTCAAATTCCTCTCTATATGAAAAAACTGATTTTATGAAGCAAATTTCATTTATGAAATATATAAAGACGATGTGAGATATATTATTATTATTATTTAAATATTTTATTTATTTATTTATTTATTTTATAATTAAAAAATCTATTTAATTTGGTTTTTTTATTAATGTGTTACTCACGTAGCAGTATTTTTCTTCGTCATAATTCCTTTTGGTTTAGATATGTCACATGTCAAACACAATTCTATCATTGAATGGTGTATTAACATACTAGGGATATTTTGGGTAATAATTCTTTTATTTCATTATATTTAATTCCCAAATCATGTTTCTTTATTCATGTAAAAATTTGTACTGTTGATTCCCAAATAGTAATGTGTTTTTGGTTGCTCAAATCCTCTTCACTATTTTATAATGTTTTATCTTGAACATTATTCTTCCAAAATTTCTATTCTCCTACTTTAATATTATAAAATATTATTTTCCATCAACATCTATGTGGAAAATATGTTTTAATAAATAAAAAAAAATTCTCTCTTATTACAGTGTTGGTTCGCAACACATATAATTTCAATTATGAAATATTTTCCTTTCATAATCAAATTTTCAATGGATCCACAGTTTATAAAGAAATAACTATTTAATTTTAATTGTTCCATTACTTGAAAATATTTAAAAACCAATGGTATTAAATTATTTTTTCTTCACCATTTTAAAAATAAATTTTGAACTTATGCTTAACTTCCTTATTTACATCAATGATAAAATGATTTCTAAAGAATCTTTTATGTTTTCACAAATATTTACCTATGTTTTTTATGGTATATTCCATAATTGGGGTTAGGTTTCATTTTTTATACTCCAATATATATGTTATCATTTATAGTAAATGGAATGTTGATACCAAAAAAGTGTATTTCTAATCCCTTGTTTGGTGCTATCATTCATTTATTATTTTGCAAGGATATTTTTCATCTATGCCCAAATCTGTTTTGGATTATATATACACATGGGGGATATGTTGTATTTAAACCATCCACCTCCATACTTGGTTTGGATT
The DNA here is from genome assembly GCA_963277665.1 of Viscum album. Lineage (NCBI taxonomy): Eukaryota > Viridiplantae > Streptophyta > Magnoliopsida > Santalales > Viscaceae > Viscum > Viscum album. The sequence continues at coordinate 957,210,108 of OY728162.1, read as the reverse complement.
ATGATCATTTTCTCATGTATTTATTTATTCATAAACTCATTTATATATATTCTTTGAAAATCAAATTGTACATAATTTTGATAGGATGACGTTTAACTAGAAATAATATTATTATTTTGTTACGGGAAAATGTATTGGCATTCAATGTGTAATTATTTCAATATGTATTATTATGGGAAAGATGAATATATAATGATTGGCTGTAAAACATATTTCTCTAGGTTTATTATTATCAAGTTATTCCATTAATTTAATTGGGAAATTTATAGAAATTATTGATTATTATTGACTCCTAACACATTTTGATTGTGTATTTGATTTAGAAATTAATAATTATATAGAAATAATTGATTTATTGACAAAGGGGTTCATTATATAATGATTTTATATATTTTGATAATTATTCCAATGAATGTATTCAACATAAACAAGTGAGATGTGGGGTTTAAATGTATATAGTCCCTTGATTCATTGGTAGGTCTCATAAGACAAAATCGATTTTGGTATTTCTTGTATTCCTACCATATTTAGAAAAATTTCATTACTGAAATATTGAAGACACAAAAAGTGTCTTGTTATAAGGCCTAGTAAGGATAATTTGATGTTTGAAATTATTCATTATATCAATATATGAAAAATATTTTTGATATCTATTTTTTTATTTCTTGTTATAGATATGGAATTATTTCATGTTTAAGATTATTTTGGATTCGGTGTTATTTAAAAAATCATTCCATAATTGTTATGAGATGATTTTTCCATGATTTCTGAATTTATATGTTTCCCTAGCTATGAATTTCATCTCACTGATTATTATATTTCAATTTACAGATGATATGGAGAAACAAATTTTACTTGAACTCTTCAGAAGGATAATATGTGTGACATAATTTGTGGGAGATATTGAAGAATGATCATACATTAAGCAATTTAGTATACAGTGGAAAAATATTATACTGATAAAAAAAATTGATTTATCAGTTTATATTGTTTCATAATTCTCTAAATAACTAAAAATTAATAATAACCCTTTAGATATTGTACATTTTATAATATTTAATGATTTTATAAATATGAATGGTCATATATTGGATTTTATAACTGTCATTAAGTATGGAATTCATGTTTCTAAGAGGATGAGATCTCTGAGTGCAGTTCCAGGTATTCACAGTTTCTATTAAAGTGTGGTTTTAATAACTTCAATGATTATATTGTTTTTTAGGATAATTTAATAACTAATATTTTGAAGTTTATCATGATTTAAAATTTATATATAAACCTATGGGATAGTTTATGATGTAATGTTAAGGAAACAATTCAAATTTTATTCGTGGATTATGATAACAAATAATAAATGAATAACATATGAATTAGTATAACTATTTGAAAAATCATGATGTTTTTTTTATTCTATAGATGATGCAGTTTTCCTTATTGTACATCACAGTTTGGAGACTAGAATATTGATGTGATTGTAGAATAGATTCACCTAGGGGTGTCCAACCTAAAAATGGTTGGTTGATCATTGAGCAATTAATCACTCTAATTCATGATGAGTGGTCTTATAGACTTCACACTTAGTGAGAAACTTTAGGGGGTTATTCGTAGGTTAATCACATTATTTTTATGATCCATTATGAGGGATTCAATAATGATTTCAACTAATTTGAAAATATAACCTAATATATATAAATTATAATGGATTACCAAGGATTTAACAATTAACATTCATTAATTTATCCAAAATTACAATATGTTAAATACAAAAGAGACATGGGGGAAAAGTATTCATATTGATGTTTTAATTTTAGTTTTCAAATGATTATCAAAGATAGTTTTGTGTTACTATATGGTTGAAATAGGATCATGAATTTGAATATGATAAAGGTATATTTCCAGAATCTATTATCTATTATAAATGAATAAGGGTGAATACTAAAATGAATTTTAATAATTTTATATGTCTACTACGATTGAAAATGGGAGTTTTTTCTAAAATATAGTAATGAGGATGATATCTTGCTATAAATTTATTCTTAACAGATTTAGCTAAACTCAATTCTGAGTGATAATTATCTATGATATTATTATTAATTATATGTGATATTAAGGATTCTGTGAATCTTCTAATGATTTTTCTTCAATAGATTTGAATCTAGGGTTTGAAATATTATTTTTAATGTTTTGAGTAAATAATAAAAAATATTTGATGGAAAATTTATATTTTTTTAGATAACTATTGAAGAACACATTTGTGAGGAATGGATAATATTTAGGTTAAATATATGTTTCATTTCCGTAAAATAATAGTTTTTGGTACTTTTAAAATATATGTTATGTAGTATCAACATATGAGTGATTGGTGGAAATTAATCGGAAATTTTTAACTTACTCTTAGGACCCAGATATATAGAGAATATTGTGTGTCCTTCTAAACTACTAGTTAATTTCATTTTAGGATTAAATATATAGTTATTTTATGGGGGAATATACAATCTTGATGTGATTTAATATCTTATAATGGCCAATATTTTTAGGTAATTTTATGTTATTAAGAGTATATAAAAACATCCTTATATGATTATATGAATGATTAAAGGTGTTTTAAGAATGATGTATATGATTTTAAGAGAATAGAAATCATTAATTATTATGTTAAGAATATTGAAAAACTTTCATGGAAATTTGGGATCAATAATTTATGGATTATGTAAATTAGGGTGAGAGAACCCAACTCAATGTAAACATTGTTGAACCAAAAATGATATGTGTTAAATTTAGTGTTATATAGGTTGGACCATGTATTATTCACGATAAATAATAAGAATTGTGGTATAACATATATTTTGTGAGGTATCTTTTGATTAAACATTCTTGTGGTAATTTATGATAGTCATCTTATAATGATCATAACTAATGATAAATCTATTAGTTTTAGTAATAGATGATTCCCTGTGTAAGAAAGTAGGTAATGAATGTTGTTGAATACATGGAAATAATACAGACATTCATCATAATGTGATAACTGATATTCTAAGAAATATTAGAATTATTCAACACTAACTATCAAGAATTGTGATTAAAAACATGTACACAGTTGAAACAAAAAACTAAAAAAAGAGGAGAAGGTTGGAATATCCTAAAAAATTTGGTGATTAATATGATGAAGGAATGATGATTCAATCTCTATCATGTCAAAATTGTGGGAAGAACCATCATGTAAAATCTCTTTAGTGAACCAGAATATGTCGTATGCATGGATGAAGAGGAAATATAACAACTAAGAGTTTTATTAACACAATGGTAAAAAAATATTATAACCTATTATTCACTAAGATATTAGTGTATAAGTCTCATTCAAAAATATTCATTTTTAATTATACCTTTTAGATATCCTTGTTTAATTCATTAATAAGTGAAAATTAAAATTAATAGGTCTCAATTTATTTAAGGAGGCGAATGAAACCCCTAGAGATCTTAATATGTGCTTACAATTAAATTAGTAAATGTGTTTTATAACATATGTCAGATGATACACCCAATGTAAACAAGCACAAAATAATATCAATACATTATTATTAAATCTTTAATAAACATCATAATAGTAAACTATTATTAGTTATTAGCTTTAGTTGGTAAATTATAAACAATAGATAATATTGGAAAATGTTATTTTCATTAATAGGAAATTTCTTTATATTAAATATTTACTTTAAAATAACACTTAATTTATGAATTTTGTAATTTAAATATGATATATTAAAATTAGTTATATAATTCATCATAACAAAATTAGCTTAAAATTTATTTTTGATAATTTTTCACATTAATCATTCATCAGTTGAATGGTAAAAAATTTCGATTTTACTAATACCATCACATTTATATGAAATATTATTTTTGGAAACTGATATATTATAAAACATATATATTTATATAATATAAGTAAAGAATTTAAAAATACACTATAAATTTAAAAATAAACATGATTATCATTTTTTAAATAATTTAATGTTTTACAGGAATTATTTTTTTGTCTGTTTCTTTAATTACATTTAAAGAAGGGGAAAATTATGTTAAAGAATTTTTTGAAATTTAAATAAATTTTTTTATCAATTATAATATTTTAAAAATAATTTGATTTTTATCTTTGATAATTATTTATATATAATCATTATCCTTAAAAATATTATTTTCATAGAAATGAGATTTTATGCATTACATGGGACAATGCTATTATTTTTTTCCCTACAAGTATAATTTTAATTTGATAATTTTTCCCATATTTTAGATATTTACATTCATATTATATAGAATTAAAGATTTAATTTTTAGTTATATAAATTCCATTGTTAAAAATAATGGAAATTATCACAATAATGTAAAATAATTGTTTCAATTTTTTTATTAATATAAATTAATTTATATCAAATAAATTAAATTGAAATTATTTAAATAAAAAACCTAATATCCTGCTTAAACTCATAAATAAATAAATCAAAACCCATTTATTTAGTAATTGATATTGAATAATACTAGGAATCAATTATGGTAAAAATGTTTTCTTTTCTACTAATGAATTTTGTTGTACATTATCTATTTTAAAATAAAATAAAATTTTATAATATTTATAAATAAAATTGGATTGACTAGAAATAAAAGTTGTTTCCACCGCACCTAAATTTGGTTATATTATGTAATAATTTTAATGAAATTAATTATTACATAGTGAAAAACTAGTTACATATTTTAAATGTAAAAGATTAAGATGTTAAAACATAATGGTATAAACCTTATGAAATTTATAAATTATATACGTAAATCATTATTTTTTTATTTATAGACCAATATTCAACCCAGTCTATATTATCATGAATATTTGGTGCCATGGTCCTTGAGATAGTGTCATGGGAGTGTGATAATATAAATGGTGTTTCTAAAAATACCTGTTTCCACTTTTATAAAAGGTAAACACTTAAAATATTTCAAAAATACACCTTCTATCTAAAATTACATTGAAAATTTTCATAAATATCATTTCCATGAAATCTCTCACACTCTCTTAAAACCCTGGTCAAACTAGGTCAGCCTAATCACTTCAGATCTATAATGCTTTCTATGGAAAAAACATGTCTCCATCATAAGTATGATCTCCTTCATATGTTATACTACATAATAATCCATTCCCAAATCCCATAAAATCATAAAAATTAATGAAATAGATATAATAATTATAGTTATATGTTATTATATTAACATAATAAAAATTATTTATTCCTCTCCATCTGTTAAAAAACAAAATCATCATTAGATCTCTATGTATAATACCACTACCATAATGAAACATATCACATTATTTTGAACATGTCTATACATGTGTGATCAAAAGGATATAATGTATGAATAAATATAGTTTATATAATATAACTTTGAATCTAAAATTTCAAATTATCATTTACCTTCTTTCCTTTATATTTTTAGGGAAATGGAATCACTAATCATGTGCACATGTGAACTATCACCTCAACGAGAAATAAGTTTCATTTTTTATTACCACCAATATTGATTTTAAATAAAAATATTTTTAATAAAAAAATTATTTCCATAACACTATTAATATTACTTATAATATGAATCAATTATTTTATATTATCTACTATTAATAGAATATATTATAAGTTATTAAAATATATGACTGAATAACCCCATGTAAGAGGGTGATGTAATAAAAATATATAATAAATAAATAGAATGTGTTAAATTTCATTAATTAATCCTTTTGAAAACAAATTTCATTTTTTTAATTTGTAAATGATTTATTATGTAATTTTTTTATAGAAACACATTCATTATTTTTGGTTTTTTAGACCATTATGACGTTTTTTGAATTTAAAAAACTATCATGTATCATAATAAAAGATATTATATTAGTTGTATATAATGTGTTAGTGTTAGTATATAAAGTGTTATCGTCAACCTAATTGACACATAAAAAGTAATTCATATCCTCGACCAGTAGTATCATTCCCTTTGAATCCCATTTATTAGAGATTATGGGGTATATATCATTATTAGGCATTGACCCTTACAAAGTCTAAGTAAATATTCAAAAAATAAAGCATGAGGGAAAAAATTTATGGTTTATGTTCATGATCATTAATATCATAGCTCATACCATATTCTCCAAAACACCCTAAAAACCCATTCATCGCACACCTTTCCCTTAGAGCATTCAGTGGTGTCATAAAGGGATATATAAATAAACTCTAATAGTATGGATTTTTTATTTTTATTTTTAATATAATAAGGATTATATTTATATTTCATTAATTTATAATCGTTAAATAAATATATTTACTAGAATTAATTTTTGATATGAAGATATTGAAATTTTATTATTTAAAATTATATAATTTCAATGATAACATAGTTTACGATTAATTCAAGAATTTTTCAAATAAATAAAAATTTAATAAAATGTTTTTATAATAAAATATTATTTAAAAAAATGAAATTATAATTTTAAGATACAATAGGTGTTTTTTATTATGGTAGGGAAACTATAACATTAAATAAAACATGATTTTTATTAAATAGGTATTTTTAAATTAAATATGTATATTCTCATATTTATAGAATTATTTTGATAAAATAAATATTATTTTTGAAACCATCACATAGATATTATCCAATAGATAAATTCTCAAAATTTAATGATACATTCAAATTTTTGGGTAAAAAATAAATTCATTTTAATTATACTATATATATTTTGGCAACCTAAATTCCCAAGAGTTATGTAATAAATAATATAATGTGTATCCATGACCAAAATTTTGTTTCCCTTTCAATGAATGTTTTTTATGTTATTTCTTTAATTTTATGAACCATTAATGAATCCTCAAAAACCTATAATATATATTATGGTGTTAAAATAAATTTTCTATAAACATATATCGCTTCCACATCACATAGAGGATTATTTTAATGAGATAAGATATTATACTTATCAAAAAATTAAAATCACTTCCCTTTATTGGAAACAATGGGAAAAACCATGGGTTGGTTTGTGGTTTTGATTAATTTATCATATATTGTCCCAATTATATGTTTACAAATTAATAAAGTATTCTACACTATTATTATTTTCAAATCCACCCAACCTCTCATTACTCTTCACTCAAAACCCTTGTATCAGGATTTTACTCTACCATTCCATCTATAGAGCCTTGTCAAGATCCCCACAAGATGTTAATAATCTCTTCCCATGATTCTAGAAGTTCCCTCACAAGGTAAGCATACTCAACATCTCTTTATTCAAGAACCCCCATTTTTTTATTCCTTTTTATTTCCAATTGATCATGTTGGGTTATTTTCTTATACATAATTTTTATTGGCCTTATGGTATCCTTTATATGAGAGTCAACTTTCCCCCTCAATAAACCCTTCCATGAATTTTATGTTCTCATGGTATACTATCAAAATTATTCTCTAATTTATCATGTCAAATTTTTTTGAAGTTCATAACCATCACCATTCCCACTCAAAGGTAGTCCTCTAGATGCATCAATCCTAAACTGATGATGGAATTCCCTATATTTGGTGAACATACCTTAATCAATTTTATTAAAGGTGATGAAATATATCCTCATGTTTTATGAATTATATCACACAATTAATAATGTACATGGTATGAATGATATGGGTGGGACCATAATAATATTTACCTTCAATTAATTGGGTAATAATTTTGTCACATGAAAAAATATCTATAGGATTAGTAAGTGGACCGGTTCCATGATAGAACTATTCTCACCATGTGATATTTTATAGGTTGTTAGTCTTTACTTATTATTTTGTCTTGTTTTCTGATGCTATAAAATTATTATATTGCCTTCATGTGATCAATATAAAATATTCTTAAATGCTCATGTTAATGAATCTCACCCCATTTATGTCATTTTAATTTTCCTATTGACTTAGATGTATTATTTTATCATGTTATTATTTGATTAATATCTTACTGATATTTATAGATCACCCCTTTCATATGTTTATCACCATGTAATCCCAGGTAGTTTTAGAATATTCATTGAATATATGAACATATTATGATGTTCTGGAATAATTTTGTCATATTTATATTTTATCCTATTATCCTATATACCGAATTACTCAAATACACTAGGCCTCATGATCTTTTGATGTGGTATTAATAGTATATTTATTTAATATATAATGAAATAAGGGTAATGAAAGATAAGTTTTTTCATAGTTAGTATAGAAGGAATTTATACTTTTTTGGGAATTAAGATAAGAAAAATATAGTGAAATCCTTATATATATAAGTAAACATCTGGAAAACCACTTTATATTGGTAAAGTATAGAGTAATTGTCTTCCATGATAATACAACCATGTTTAGAGACTAAATGTGGATGTGTGTGTGGATTAGTTGTACCTAGGGTCCCTAAAAAGGCACATTGAGAAGGACTTAATCACCTCCTTGTAAATGATAAATAGGCCTTGAATCACACCTAGTTTGACACTGTAGAGGGATATGATATTTTAAATTTTGATGCTCATTACAAACCATTATTACAGGGACAAAATTTTTCATAAGTCATTTAGTAAGGAAATAGACCATGTATAACATAAATTTGAACTGAGAAACTCATAGGTTATGTTACTTATTTCATTTAAGAGTTATTACATTACTTTTCATGGTTTCCTATCAACATGTTTAATAGTTTTGACATTCTCATCACAAAGTTCTTTTTTGGAAGAAGTAATTGATTCAAACAAGATTTAAATAGTGTTGGGAAAAAATTTATACATTTATGAACTTAAAATGTTCGATGAAACTATGGTTTTATATATATATTTCATATTCAACAATTTTAATTGAACTATTGAAACTCTACCTAAAAATATGTAAGTATAGTTATCAGTGGAGATGATAAATGTGTCAATTTTGGAATCTAAAGCATATAACTCATCCTATATCATGATTTGTGGTAAGAATTCCATAGAAAAAAATATTGATACTCCATTTAGTGGAATTAGATGATATTCTAGGTAGATATATTCATTCCTTATATAGATAAAATATAAATTTTTTCGAGAATGAATTTCCCTCTATATAACTAATTATCCACTGATTCAATACAAGTGAAATTAAGAGGTCTAATCTCCATTTCTATCATTATCTCACACATGGTTATTATTAGAATAGAGACTGTATTTTTTATTAAATTAGAATTACATAATTTTAATGTTAAATAACATAATAATGCTACAAATCCAGGATCCAAAGGTTTCGTGTCTTGAGAAAATTATGACCATAACAACTTTTACATAATAAATCGTAAACATTTACTTAATTATTTATCCTAATGCTTTTATTGGCCCTTGGGTTCTATATAGTACAAGTATTCACTAGAGCACATATATCAAAATAAGGGGAGAGATAAAATCCCAATAATAGGATAAATATTATATTTGAAACATTGGGGATAATAATCGTAATCATGACGTCATCATCATAATCATGAGTGGAAGTTTTAGATAAATTGTTGGAATGGGTCAATTCATAAAAATAAAACATCATGCCATAGTGGTTAAATAACAAACATATTTATGGACAATGATAGAATCATATTACATTATATTTCACTTCATATCATTATAATCAACACATTACCCAATTCATTAGAGCCCTATATTACTATAGTTGCACCAATCACATCACAACATTTGTATAATCCTGCATAGCACATAGAACATATATCAATCGTGATCATAAAATAACCCATGTAAAGGAATGGGTTTCATTTAATAAATAATAAATTCATGAAAAATATTTTGATTTCCAAAAAATGGAGTGTCATAATGGAATAGTAGTCGTAAATCATTAGTGAAGAAGAAAAAATTTCAAGATAAGTAAAAGAAGCTTTTTATAAATAATGGTTCTTTTGAAAAATATTTCTGTTTTTTCATAAAAATAGTTTAGAAGTTTGTATATCCCAGAAAAAAATTTTAATTACATTGATATCATATTTTAGGATTATTAAATAGAATCTAAACTGAATTTTATATGAAAAATGAATGACCCAAAGAATAGAAATTCGGTTCAAGAATCCTCTTACTTTATCTCAGAATTATTTATTCTTTCTAATATCATGTATAATAAAATTAATTTAATTATTTAAAAAATTTAGAACCTTTTATACATTAATTTTATTCATTATAGTATTATTAATTTTCTTCATGGGATTTTTGATGACTCATTGATTTTAATTTCAACATTTGGGGGTGATTGTTTTCTTGGTATTCGAGAGCGATTCGCTGGTATATGATTATAGATATTCATGTAAAATTAGAATATTTATCTAGAATTGAAATTATGATTTATCATTAAAATTTTATAATATTAAATTATAATATATATAAATTTTTTTATATTTTATGAGGATGAATAATTATACAAATTTTTAATGAAAATAATTTATTTTATTTTTTGAATTATACGATCATCATGAATTCGTATCATTTTATTTAATATGGTGATTATATATTTCTTACATAACATTATATAACATATAATATGTTAATAAAATCTTATTTAACCCTAATGACATATTTATTATCAACCTTGAATGCTGTGGTGAAAATTGAAAATGCATCGTCCATGGTGGTGTTAAATCGACACACCACAGACGCTATTTTCATTTTTAGAATAAAATAAAAAGGGAAGATATTCAAGGATGAATTAGTCCAAAAAAACAATAAAATTATAGTATATAAAATATATAATGGTTTTTATGCATCTTGAATAGTTTTAGATGAGTATAATAAAATAAAATAAGAGATATTGAAATGAACGTAAATGTAAATCTAAGAGGATTTCAACTCTTCAATTTCTCATCCTTGGGAACCTCCATAGAGAAAAGGGTTTGATATTTTGATGATACCAATGGGCCCTAGACATGGGGGATGGTCTTGGTAATAGTATTGGGAATAAATTATACTAACTTCATGTATTTGGTGGTGTGAGGAGAATAGGTGGTGATGGGTGCTATTTATAGTGTAGAAGAGGAGTGTTTTCTCATTATTTTATTCATTGGTTTGTTATTTTGTCTCAAGACTATAATTAGATAGACCATTATTACTAAATACATTAAAAATGAATGAGATATCATGATTTTGATGTTTCATAATCTTTACATAAACAATTTTTCAAAAATTCATGTATTTAGTTTTTATCGTAAGTTACCATATTTTAGTATTCACCAAATAATCAAGTATAATAGAAAAATCACAAAAAATATACCTAACCATTTATAGAAATGTAGAATTAAAAAATGAACACCATTTTTTGAAAATAATTTTATATATATAATAAATTTAATTTCAAATTAATATCATATTTTCTAAGGAAAATTCCAATTTTAAATTTATAACATAATTATAAAACATTGAAAAATTAATTAAGGTCTCAAATTTTTTTTATTATAATCGTAAGACAAAAATGTCAACTTATGAATCTATTTTATTAAAATAAACATTATTTTAAATAATTATATTAATTATAGTATTATAACTATACATTTCTTTTTTATAAAAAATTCCAACACATAATTATTAATTTTGACAATATATATTTACTTATACTATTATATAAGTATATAATATTTTCATTTATAAGATTCCTTAATTAATTGAAATACCTCTTATATAAATCATTATTCATTTATAAAGTTTTTATTGTTTTCTATATGTAATTTTATTTTACTTAAACTATGTGGAATCATTATACGAATAGAGTTTCCAATGATAAAATTTTGGTTCATTACTATCTTCCCCACTTATGAAATTTTTTCATTAAAATTTAATTTTAAATAAATATGTGAGGGTATTTCCCCTTCATAACTTACTTCTATTCCCATGTTGAATCATTACACTTATGTTATCTCCATATTATATTGACATGGGTAGTAGTCTTATTATGTATAATGTTTTCTCTAGAGTCCATTATCTTCATCAGTTGTTCCATGTTAGAGACATAATTTTCCCATTGTACTAACTCTGGATAAAATATATATGAGTTATTTGGTATGTAATTTTTTAAGAAGGATACACGGAATATGGCTTGTAATTTAGATCTTGTAGGTGGAAATGATAGTTCATAGGCCACAACTATAACATTATCATAAATCTCAAAGTGGTCAATGAACCTTGGACTCACCTTTCCTTTCTTCCCAAGCCTCATGATCCTCTTCCATGGATATATGTGTAAGAATACCATGTCTCAAGCCTCAAACACTAGGTCATATCTATGATTTTCTATTGATCACTTCTATTAGTTTTGCACTTCCTTGATGTATTGTTGAATAGTTTATACCTTTTCCACCATTTCTTCGACTATTTCATGTCCTACCAGCAAAGGTTCGCCAACTTCATCCCAGAACACTTGTTATCTACATATCTTTCCATATAGGTATTCATATGGAGTAATTGGGTTTCTTCAGTGAAAATTTTTGTTGTAAGAGAACTCAAATAGAGGCATATGTGGGCCCCATCCTCCTTTAAATGTCCATAAAACATTATCTCTACATGTCTTCCAGTGTATGAATATTCCACATAGATTGGCCATTAGTTTGAGGATGAAAATCCAAACTAAACATCATGTCATTGCTTATAGTATGTTGGAGACATTTCCAAAAAATAGAGGTGAACCTCATATATCGATAGAATATAATCAATAAAGTGAGTTATCTTTATGAGAATAACCATAAAACTGATATATAATTTTTCTTCTCTCAATATTTCCTTGTATTTATAGGGACAAAGTCCATGGTGATGTTTTCCCATTTCCCTATTGGTATGGGTAATGGTTTGATCATATTATTAGTTTTTTTATCCTTTATCCATCATTATCTGAAATTATGGGTACTTCAATATATATATTTATTTATCTCCTTCTTCATATTATACCACCAATAGTTCTCTTAATGATATTGATACATCATTTTGCTCCCTAGGTTAATAGAGTAGGTTGAGCTATGTGAATTATTTAATATCTCCTTTTTTTCTCTATATCTGACGGTACACATATTTATGACCCCAATCATACAATTCCATCTTCATACATTTTTAACTCTAAGGATTTCACCTTTCTCATAGATTCCATCTTCTTTTCAATTTTAACATCATTTCTATGAGCATACATTATAATTTGCATAAGGAATTGTTGAAAAATCATTTGAGAAAGGATTGATAGTGTTCCTTTCTTAATGATTCACATGTCCATCCTTGGGAGGTAAAATATGATTTGATACTTCTCAATTCTATTAATTGATAATAATATTGGATCCTTTCAACTTAGAGCATCATGTACCTTATTTTCCTTACAAGGATGGTATTAGATTAAGCAGTTGTAATCCTTGATAAACTCTAACAATCTTCTATGGTTCATATTAAACTCATTCTATAAGAATATATATTTTATGCTCACATGATCATTTTTTATTTCACACTTCTCCCCATAGAGGTAATGGCACCATATTGTCAATGAAAATATCGCAACTTTCAACTGCAGATCATAAAAATATTACATTTTCACCTGAATTTTCAAATTTCTTGATGTGTAGGTTATCACGTTATCATTTGGAATCAGTACATAGCATAATCCCTTCTTTGAAGAATTTTGGTATAACATAAATCTTCCCCGACATGTTATAAGAGTATTAATGAAACAGTTATTATTCATTTCCTAACTCATTAAATAAATATTCTAAATCAATGGTCTCAAAAAACATTTATCACTTCCGAGTTAGTTTGGTTAGGGGGTTTAACATTCATGATAAGTTCTTCACAAATTTCTAGTAATACCCCACTAGACCATGTAAACTATTGATCTCTAGTAAATATGTTATCCTAGGACACCCTTCAATTTATTTTATCTTTGAAGTTCCATAGATATTCATTTTATGGTTATAACATGCCTTAATAAAGATACATCCCACATCCAGAACTCACACTTATGGTACTTTCCATATAGAATGACCCCTTAAAAGGTTTTTAAAACAATATTCAAATTCTCCTCATGTTCTTCTTGTACATAGAGTATATTATAATATAATCAATAAATATTACTAAAAATTTGTCTTAGTAATCTCAAAAGACTCTATTCCTAAGGTCCATTAATATTTTTGGAGTATTATTATTTCAAAAGGGCATAAATATGATCTCCTACTGTCCATAACTCTTTCAAAACATAGTATTGGGAATATATTCCTTCCTCAACATTAAATGGATATATCGTCACTGAAGGTACACCTTGTATATGTACTTGTCCCCACATAGTTGATCGAAAAAGTCATATATCTAATACGGGGGATATTGGTTCATTATACTTATTTTTTGGGATCACAATAATAAAATCATATGAGAACTGGTCTATTATTTTTCTCGATGAAGAGGACTGTTGAACCACATAGTGAATCACTCAAGCATATAAAACCCTTGTCCATATTCTCTTATAACTACTTCTTCAGTTCATCAAACTCAATGGTTTCCATTCTATAATATGTCGTTGATATCATTATGATCTAAGAATATGTTCAATTTTTAACTCATCATCTCAGTCAGGATAAAGACTAAGAAATTATTTGGGGAACATAATTGTTAATTCCTTTGCAATGGGCATGTATTTGATCATGACTTTGTCCTTTTTCTCAATCATTTTTGATAGAAATGATTTCTCATAATGAATTAATATAAATACATGAGATGATTATTTTAAAGGTTAATCATCCTCCACCTAACACTTGTACAAAAACTGAGGATGCCTTAGGATGTTAAGAGTGATATCCCTTTCCTAACATTTGATGTTGTATTTGTATAAATATATCCAATAAATTCCAAAAATAAAATCAAGCTCTATCAAAAGAAGTATGATTTTTTTGGAGGTTCAGTCGACCAATATTAACTAGACGAGATTTATATACATTGTATGAAATAGTATCATTATTTAATATTCTCACAGATAAATATATCTCAATATTTTGAGGTGGTGTTTAAATTTTTATACTAGACATTCAAGATATGATAGAATGTATAGAACCAGAATCAAATAGTATGTTCTCTATTCAGGAATGTATAACCAAATTACCTATAACAACATCATTTTTAGGCTCCACCTCAGAATTGGTGATGGAATTATCTTTACCTTTCACCTTTTTTGGTGGTTTCTAATACTGATTTCCCATGATAAATCAAGGTTTACTACAATGGATAGTATAGTTCCCTTACACCCTATAGTTAATTCATTAAACCATTGGCAGTGCTCTCCAATCGTCCACCACATTTTCTAAATTCCCCAAATATCTTCATCATTCATGGGCGTGTTGTCATTATCTCCAATAGTCAACACATTTCCCCATCTATTTGAGGTAGTTATCGAGATGCTTCTTACCATATTTTTTACTTGTGAGTGGTTGATTTTTCATTCCACCATTTTCATTAGATCCCCCCAGCTTTAAACTGCATCCTTCGTTTCTTATCTCAATATCCATGTTACCATTCCTTAAACCACATATCCACTTTTATGGCACATAGAAAAACATCTTTATAACTCCAAAAGTCTCGATTTTCTAGATCCTTTTGAAGATATGGTTTTAAAGCACTATAGAATCTATCATTTTTTCAAACATTATGGGTAACACGCCTGAATCATACCTTGCAATCCTTGTGAAATTTTTTTCATAGGCCATGAAATATTCACTGTCATTTTTCTTTGAATTTATGAATTATCTCTCCAACTTTATAGATATAGTTCAATGTAAGTACATTTTAATAAGGATTATCTTAAAGTCTTACCACTCCATGTCTTCAATTTTTTCCTTCTAATTGGTGTTCATAATCATCCCTAGTTATTGGTCGACCTCTCTATCTAGATGATAAACGAAAAAATCAACATCATCATCTCAGAAGAGACAAGTTCAAAAATGATATTCTCCATTGAGTTGAACTACTATTCTATGACTTGTGGATCATAATAACCACTAAATTTCTATTTTTGTTGGTGCATAAAAGGATTGATAGTCAATTTCTCTCTCTTAGGTGAAGGAGGAAGTCCCATACTATTCATAGTATTATCCATTTCCTTGGATTTATGGGTAAGCATCACCATGAAATTTTTTACTCTACCACCAATGGAATTGGGGATTTAATTCAAGAAATCACGGCATTGTACCTCTCAAGGTTTTTTGTCTTTTTTTTCTCCTTGTTCACACACTTTTCTAAAAAAGAACATGTTTGAAAAAAACATAAGTAAAAAAGTCATTAATAAATAATTTATCCTTTTTAAAATTAAACCCAAAGGAATACCTTATGTTATCACTATGATTATCATTTTTCAAAAAAAATCCTTTGTTGCTTACAGATACATATTCTAAAACTAAGTTTCTCCAATAAGGTTCTCGAATCTTAATTCCGAAATTAACCAATCCGTTCTATGATACCATATATAGTGACCCTATGTTTTATTACATGAATATTACATCACATTATCACGAAAAAATATAATATTTCTACAAATCTAGGATTCAAAGGTTTAGTGTCTCAGGGAAATAATGACAATGAAAAACTTTTACATAATAAAACATAAAAATTTATTTAATTTCTTCATCTCTCACATCATATTGGACCTCTTGATTTCATTTGTACAAGTATTCACTTGATAACATACATTGTAATAAGGGGTGATAAAAATTCCTTGTAAGAGGATGAACAAGATTAATAAATCATGGGTGAGCATATTCATTGTCATAAAATCATCATTGCAATCATGAGTATAAGTATTATATAATGGAATGTAATGTGGAATTATAGAATAATTAAACATCATATCATAGTGGTAAAATACCACACATATTTGTGAACAAAGATATAATCATCATAGCTTATATTTCACAATATATCCTGAAATTCACCCCATTTCCCAATGATTTTATGTTCTATAAAATTATGGGGGCACACGTCACATCATAAAATTTATATAATAATGCATACCATATAGAACCTACATTAATATTAGACAAAAAATAACTACAAGAAAGGAATGGGATTCATTATATAATGAATACATTCATTAAAAAACATTGGGGTTTCACAATGGCATTTATATAATGGAATAGGAATCATCAATATTGAGTGAAGAAGAAATAATATCAAGATAAGTAAATGATTTGTTTTAGAAAGAATATTTCTATTGTAAAATAATTATGATTTTGTTAAAATGATTTTTAAATAATTTATATCCTAGATATTAAATTTTATGTAAATTGAAACCATATTTTAGGAGTAGTAAATTAATATCCACCCAAAAATTTAGCACAAACTAGTAATAACGCAAAGAAAAGAAATTGGGTTTGAGAATACCCATTCCTTATTTTTGGATGATTTATTCCCTTTAATATAATGGATAATCAAATTAAGTTCATTAATTAAAAAAATAAAACCTTTTATACATTAATTTTGTTCATTATTGTTTTATTATGTTCGTCTATGAGATTTTTGATGAGTTATAGAATTTAATTTAATCATTTGAGTGTGTTCTTTCTTTGTATTTAGGAAATTTCCAATTGCATATTATTATAGGAAATCTTTTAAAATTGAAATTATTGTATAGAATTGAAATTATATTTTAATAATGAACTTTCAGAACATTAAATTATCTTATATGTCATTTTATTATATGGTATGATGATGAATAATTAGTTAAATATTGAATGAAAATGATTTAATTTATTTAGAAGATATTACAACTATTAAAAATTCATATCATTTTATTTAATATCATATTTATATATCAGTTAAAAAACATTATATAAATTATAATATTTATAATAAAATCTTATTTGTCCATAATGTTGGTTTTATGACTAGGCTTTAAGGTGATACTGAAAAGTAAAAACACATCTTCCACAGTGGTAGTAAATCGACACCCCAATGATGGTATTTTCAATTTTTGAATAAAAGGAAAAGGGAAGAGATTATAAGATGAATTATTCCAATAACATAATAAAATTATAATTTATAAAATAAATTTTAGTTATCATTCATATTGGATATGTTTAGGTTATAATAAGAAAATAAAAGTGCTAAAATTGAAAAGAAAACAAAACAACAAGAATATGGATTTTACCTCTTGAATTTATCCTTTTTGAGAACTTATTTATGCCAAATGGATTGGGATTTTTATGAGACCAAGTGATCTTGTACTTGGGTAAAGGAATGGGAAGGGTTTTGGTAGAACATGGACTATCGTCAATGCTTGTATGGTGTGATAAGAAGCGGTGGTGAGGGAAGGAATTTATAGTGGAGAAGAGGTTTTTTCACATTATTTTATTCATTAGTTTATAAATTTTTCATGAATTTGAGTAATTTTATCATAATAACTTAATAAAATAAAATAATGAAGAATATTTTGAGATTTTGGGCTTACATTATCCTTATAACAACAGTCCAAAAAATTCATATATTGAGTTTTTATCATATATTATCATATTTTACTATTCCCTAAAAATTAAATTATTTTAGAAAAATCCTAAAAATTCACCATAACAATTTTTTGACGAGTAAAATTTAATAAAGTACTCCATTTAATAGAAATAAATATCTAAATATGTAAAATTCAATTTTAATTTAAAATGATAATTTATAGGGAAAATACTGATTTAAATATTATAACACATTTTATGAATCATTGAAAATTATTTAAGGTCTAATAAAATTATCTTATCATAATTAAACAATAAATTTTTAATTTATAAATATATTTTATGGAAATAAATTTTTAAGAAATAATATTAATTATAAAATTATAATTATTCTTTTATGTTTCATAAAAAATTCCAATTCTTGATTAATAATTTTTTAAATATTGATTTACTTATATTATGATAATAATTATATGATGTTGTCAGTTATAAGATGCAAAAATTTTATTTATACAATCATATATGAGGTTATAATTCTATTGGTATAATTACTATTCCTAATGGTTATGTACCTTTTCTATGGCACAAGTTACTATTTCTTCTGTATTAGTTTCTTAATTACTAGAAAAAACCTTTATTTAATTTATTATTTGTATAGACTTTTTATTATTATTATCTCTATGTGATTTTATTTTATTTATACTATATGAAATAATTATAAGAATGGAGCTTCCAATGATAAAATTTTGGGTCGTTATAGTTACCCTATTCGTAAGTGTATCATTCTCAAATGATTGAGATAAAGAATATAACATTTCATTGTGATGGAATATGTTTAAGTGTTTCCTATATAATTTTTCACTCATCCTCATTGTTCATATATTTAGTTCTCAATTGATCTTACTCCCATTTATTTTTAAATATCAAAGAATCCATATAAAATATCAACAATTGAACTTCATTGGATGAAAAAGAAACAACAGGTGAATCTTGATATAGGCTTTATATAACCATGTGCTTCACTGTGGGGTGCACTAGTTACCTTTATCAAGATGGATGTATCAATATTTATATACATTGATTGTCTTGATCTTAACTAAAAAATTATCATCTTCCATAAATTGATAACTTCTTTGATCAGTTATGTATACGCCAATACTTCTATACGTAGGATCATCAGTCCATATATAATGATGAAAATTTGAAGAGGTGGATATCTCCAAGAATCATTTTTGTAACTGGTATGAGAAATAAGTGTTCATAGTGACATAATTGAACTCACTAATAATCCTGAAATATTAATGAACATGATTAATATAATATTTCTGTATTACGTCAACATATTTATTATTCATTAAAGATGAAATTCTTATCTACTCAAAATGAAAGTAATAACATGTTGATTAAAGTAATTATGTACTATGGAAATTGTGAAAGGAAAATTAATTTCTAAATCATAGTAAATACATTATATATAAGGAAGAATTAAAAATACTCGGTATCGATATCACCAAAAATTAATATTTTTAGATCATTAAAAAATTTATTCTATTGAATAATGGACTAGAGAAAACTATGACAGCACTATGTAGTTTCTAAGGATTAGTTGGGTACAATTATAAATGTTTTAGAAAAATATAATAATTTTAAATCCCACTAATCATGATAACTTAGAAGTATGAGATTTATTCATGAATGATTAATGTAAATAAAAAATCATATTATTTAAGAAGAGTCTAATCACTGAACTTGTTCTCACATTACCCACCATTGGGGATTTTTTTTGATCTATAGTGATATGTCTAAAAAGGATTCTGTTTTCTAATAATGAAAGAAGATAATGTTATAGAATATTCACTCCACCAATTAGGTATCCATGAGAATAACTACCCAAAACATGATTTAGAATTGGATGCAGTGATATTCATGTTAAATATTTGGTAAAATTATCTATATGTGGAGAGGTGAATCATATATAAGTATCACAGAAACATCATGTATTTCTTCATATAAAAAATAATAAAAATTTACCAATAAAGGTGGTTACATATGATCAAGGAATATGATTGTTTAATATGTTACCATACTAGGAAGGTGAAAAACGTGGAAGATGATTTGAGTACAAAGAATCCTGCAACCCTATCCATGAAGATAATTTCACGGAATCCAATATTCTTGGAAATATAGTCAATGGTTATTGGAATAATAAGATTATTTATTTCATACCTTTCTCAATTTACTTCTTGAACATCTAATAATGAGAGGATTAATGATAATTAAATTAATGGTGTGGTGAAATAGAAATTGTTTTAGAATATTTTAGAGTTAATCTTTTCTAAATATTGAGTTATAGTATTTAAAACATAGAAATGTTTCCCATAAAAAACATAGATGAATAGACAATTTCTGGATGATGTATATATATCATCCTTCTCTAGTCATCCAAATATCACAATGATGTATATAGATTTGAAGAAATTCTACTGGTGGGATAACCATAAGAGAGAGATTTCTAGAATTCTTTTAAATATTCTTAGTATTCCTGAAAGTCTTGTATTGTGATGCTATCCTTTTTCACATATTATTACATGAGTTTAAGAATAGGTAACCATGAAATAAAAACTAAGGATCGTAAAGTCTACTGTATTTAAAAAACTAGGTACAAAAAATTTAAAACATGGATGTATAATAAAAAATATTTCTATTAATATTATATAATGATATTATAACATCCATTGAGATCCTATATCTTTAAAGAATATTATGTGTAATATTTAAGAAAATCAGATGAGCTAAAAGCCCAGTAAAATAAAAATCATGGAAAAGAATCATAACAACTGGGTGATAGTTGCAACATGGTAAAATAATAGCCATTGACCATGAATAAACAAATATATTCTTATCTTAATGAATAGAATCATATGTACATAGAAATATAGAAATGTGATAGAAATATATACCATCATTTAAACATGGGTCAGGGTTAACTTTCAAGACTATATCACATAATGTACAAAGCCCCATAATGGACTAGGTTTACTCCCTAATACAATACATGACATCCCATGGGGCTAACCATTACCCAATAAAATGGAGATTTATTTGGGTGCACCCACCATAACATGATGAGTCATATCTATGATGAATAAATAATCAATCATAAGGAATATACATAAGGGTTACCCATATAATGAACTATGTACCCCAATCATGTCATGTGGCATAAACATTGTGTGTATCATAATGGGGTATAAGAGAGAATATATTTAAATAATACCAAGAAATTCATATGGTAAAATAGATATAAATCATGATAAATTATATCCAAATAAAGTGAAAACTTTTAAAAAGTTTGTTTAAAAAACATTTTAAATGAGAAACTTTAGTGTTGTTTTAGGGAAGATGTTAAACAATCATTAAAAAGGATAAATGTATAATTATTTTTTAAAAATTAAAATAGAAATAACATGGTTTTCCATGATTAAATGATTTATTTCAGATAAATATTGGGGTACTAAAACATTTTATCTTGTGTACTTGAGAAGATGTGATAAATTGATATTTTCTCTTTAATCCGTCATGCTAATAAAAAGGAATTGAGAAGAGAACCATACAAAATAGGTATTTCACCATAAAATATGGATGAATTGATATAAATACATAACAATGTAATATATATATATATATAATTTGGAATAATTTTATTATAATAGTGAATAAATACATTGGTGTAAAGAGATAATAAGAACAACCACAAGGTAATTTGGTTGTTCATAGAGATCCATTACCTTATATCTGATTATGTTTTGCACTCACAATTAATGTCCCAGATAATAAAATTATATCCATTAATTAATATATTTATTACCTATTATACATATAATTTATTTGTTATAATTTTATTATGTTTATTTTGGGCTATTTTAATGAGTTAAAGAGTTTAAATTTGTCGTTTCGGGAGTGTTCATTTTACGTTTTCAGGATATGTTCTCTTGTTTATAAATATAAAATTCCTTATAAATTTGATATAATTCTACATAATTTAAATAATATGGTATTAATTAACATCTATTAAATTAAATGGTGACATATATCATTTTCTTTTTTTGACAAGAGGATGATTTAGTTGATAAATCATTAATGATAAACATTTAGATTATTTTTTATGTATTTTGATCATTCCAAACCAGTTTTGTTTTATTATTTAATTATTTTTTTATATATTAGATAAATAACAAAAAATAAGATAAAATAAAAATTTCAAAAACTATTTTAACAACTATAATGGTTTTATGACCAGCATTGCATATAGTTATAGAAAATTAAAAATCATCACCCACAAAGGTAGTAAATTAAAAAACTGCGGACGATGTTTTCATTTTTAAGATAAAATGGGAAGAGAATAGATTTTATTATGAATAATCCATTAAAACAATTAAATTATAGTATATGTTTTACACTGGAGTTATCATGTTGTTTTTCAAAGGGGCTGTGAGGATAACGTAGAAGAAAAAAGAATTTAAAAGAGAATGAATGAAGATTTTACCTCATAAATCTCACCTCCTTAAAAACCTCCGTAATGAACTTTGGATTGGTCTTATGTTGAGACCAGTAGATCATGGACGAGGAAAAGATTCTTGGGAATAGAATTTAGTCCAAATTTTGAAAAGATACAAAACATAGGATGTGTGGGCATAATGGGTGGTGGGGTGGTATTTTTATTTGGAGGAGAGGGATGTTTTTTATTATTTCATTCATTTATTTTCTATTTTGGATCAAGACTGTCAATAATGTTTATTAGCATGTCTAAATAAGTAACTAAAGCGTATAATCTTGTGATAATGGGATCTTACATCATCCATGACTCGACCACAACACACAATTTCATTTATTTACTTTGAATATCAAATACCATAAATTATGATATTTCACTATTTACCAAAAATATATCTATTATAGAAAAATACGAAAATTTATACCAAATTATTATTCAATGTGTATAATTCTAAATTTTACTCCATTTTATGAAAATAACTTTCTAAATATGACGAATTTAGTTTCTTATTAAATACATCATTTATTTAAAAATTATTGATTTTAATATTCTGAATGCTTTTACAACACATTGAAAAAATAATTATGGTCTCATAAAAGTATAATATAATCATTATAACACGAAATATTAATCAAATAATCTATTTTAGGAAAATAAATTTATTTTAAATGGGTATATTAATTATAAAATTATAAATTAATATTTCAATTTCACAAAAATACAAACATTTAATTTTTCATTTCAAAAACATTTATTAACTTATTACACGATATAAATATATCATATATTCATTTTTATGATTACTGAATTTTATTTATACAATAATAGGTTTGGTTACCATTATAATGGCCATATTACTATTCCTAACGGTCACATTACTATTCCAATGGTCTGGTTACTGTTCTAGCAGTCAGATTTCTAATGGTCATAAAGGTTTACTACTTTTTATAAATACCTCTTATTCAATTAATAATACCCTTATATCTTCTCCATGGTTATATATACTTTAGTTTTTTAAAATAAATATTTTATTATTAAAATTATGTTTTATTTCAAGATCTTTCTTCATAGGGGCAATCATTCTTGTAGATCGAACATATCCAAAATTTCCCATTCATATTATCTTATTTTCTATTTATTATCCGAATATAATATTTTTAATTCTCATTTTTTTAGATAACTATTATATTATTCTTAAATTATTATTTGAATGTTTTTATTTTGTTCTTTATGTGATATATTTTCTTTATAATACATGACATAATTATAGGAAGGGAGATTTCATTGATAAAATTTTGGGTTGTTACATTCCTCCCCCTTGTGAAATTTCTCCTTTGAAATATCATTATAAATAATAAGGTGAAAATATGTGAGTCTACTTATCCTTCATTGCTTCATCCAATTCCAATGTCACATATTCGTATTTATGGTTTCTCCATAGTTCATTGAAGAGGTGAGTATTCCTGTTTTGTAGAACCTTATCTCTATGTTCCAGGAACGTCATCAGATTCTACATATATGGTAGATCATTTTCTAGTAGCACCACCTCTAAATTAAGTAAAATTAGTTGTCTCGTATGTACTTACTCAATAGGGATATGTGGAGTTCATTTTTTTAGTTGATAAATGGTTGGTGGAAGTGTTAGTATATAGGTCAGAACTCTGAAAAGATCATGAAAATTTAAGGGGATGATATAACAAGGACATAGATTTTGTTTGTTTCCAAATATCATGAATCTCTTCCATGGAGATATACAGAGGAATATGATGTCTCCATCCTCAATATCTCTCTCCTATCAGTGTTTATCTGTATAGATCTTCTATCAAATTTGTTATTCCTTGATGTAAAACTGAATGGTTTCACCTTTTCTTCATTTTATTCAACCATTTCTGATATGAAAATCAAACTTACATCAACATCATATCAACATCTAGGTTTTATACATTTTTTCTTATAAATGTATTCATAAATATCCATTTATTTTCATGAGTGGAAACTACTATTATAAAATAACATTACTAGTTTTATATGTTTGTCACATCCTGATTTTATATCCATAAATCATGATCTCAACATTTCTTCCATTGCTTTAATAGGTTTCTCAAATTGGACATCCGTTTGAAGATGATAAGTCGTATTGAAGTTCAACTCAATGTTTTGATAATTTTGGAGACTTTTAATAACATAGTGTTAAATATTACATCTTGATTGAATACAGTCGATAATGGTACTATCTGTTTCCTCACAACTTCTATGATGTATATACATGAAATCTAATTGAGTGAGAAGTCCTCTCAACTTTTGATAATGTGAGTTATCTTGGTTTAATGATCCAAAACATCCCATTTGTCATTGTTTTCTTTTCATATCTTTAGAAGTCTAGTGAAAAGTTTGTGGTGATGTTCTCCCATTTCCATGTTAGTGTGGGGAATGGTGTTATCATCCCCTAATAATTTTTTCGTTAAACCGTCTCTTCCTAATATACAAAGATGTTTTATATATATATCCAATTACTACCATCATCATATTGTCCAAACAATAATGCTCTCAAATATCATGATACATCATTATCATCCGTAGGTGAATAACGAAGTTTGAGGTATTTGCATCATTAGGATTTAATTTTTTATCTTTGGATTAGATAATCCACATAGTCACCAACTAAATTTCACAACTCCTTACTCATCAATTTTGAAATCTAAGGATTTCACATTTCTGATAGCTTCTTCCTTCTTCTAAATTTCCACATCATCTCATTGAGAATCCTTTATCTTCTCTAAAATGGATGGGTGAGATATAATTTTAGAAAGGATTAAGGATTATTCATTGTTAATTATTTCATTTTCCATCATTCTCAAGTTTAAAAATATGGTATTCATATCAATTATCATCACTGATAATGTTACAGGATCCTTTCTACATACAGAATCCGCCACCTTATTTTCATTTCCATGATGGTAGTGGATTTAGCACTCATCACACTTGATGAGATCTACCTATAATTACTATCAAAAATTAATCTCCTTAAATGTGAATATATATTTGAGTCTCTTATGATCAGTATATTTTTCAATGTTCTCCCCATAAAGATAATGCCTCCATATTTTCAACACAAATATAACATATCCCAAATCCTGATCACGTGTGGGATTTTGTTTCTCACGAACATTATTTTTTATTCATCTTTAGGCTCTCAAATTATCATTATTCATAAGTACACATCTTAATCCCTTTTTATGTATCTTTGTATAATAAAAAGTGTCCCCACTTCTCAAATTTTGAAGTGTCGCTGTCGTGATAAGCCTCTTTTCAACTTTTTGTAGTATTGTTCACATTCACTAAATGATAAAAACATTACACCCTTCCCATTAAGCTGAGTTATTTTGATTGATAATCATGATAATTTTATCACAAATAGTTAGTAATACCAATCTAAAATAAGGAAATTGTAGTTCTCTATTTCAATTATTTGTCTGGGCCACTCCTCGATTGCCTTTGTTTTAAAGGGGTCCATATATTTCCCTTTATTGGTTATAAAATTCCCCAATAATTATACTTCATCTATCCATAACTCACATCAAATATATATTACATGTAGTTTCTCACTTTTCAAACTCATTAGCATAGTATTCATATGATACTCATGTTCCTCCATACTCTTGGAGTGTATCTGAATATCATCTATAAATACTAAAAAATATTTTTCAAGGTAATCACCAAAAACTATATTCATAATTCTATGAAATTTTTTAGAGTATTACAAAGTCCAAAGGGTATCACTTTGAACTCATAGTGTTGATACCTCATTCTAAAGGCAGTCTTGGGAATATATACTTTCTTCCCCATTAATGGGTGATATCTCGATCGAAGGACAACCTTAGATAAGTAATTGGCTCCACGTAGATGATCAAACAAGTCATATATCTATGGAATGTGATACATGTTATTTATCATGATTTTTATGAGCTCATGAAAATAAACGCAGACTATCACAAATACATCCTTCTTCTTGATAAAGAGTAATAGTTCTCCCTACGGTGAAGCACTCAGGTGTATAAATCCATTCATTAGATGATCGTTTAAATGCCTCTTCAATTATTCCAACTCAATGGTCGACATTCTATATTAATTTAATGATATAGGAATATATAAAATTATTATATAAATTATGAAAAAAACCTACTAGTCAGGAGGTAGACCATTAATTTCCACGTGGAACACATTAGTGTAGTCCCTAGATATGGGAACATATTCAGGAATGATCATCTCCTTTCTCTCAATTGTCTAAGCTAATTATTATTTTTCATAATTCAATAGTATCCAAAATTTATATAATTATTCTAAATGAGATTTATCCTCCCCCGTACACTTTTACTGAATTGGAGGATTCCTCGGGATGTGAATACTGATCTCCCTTTATCAACAGTTGATGTTGTCTTTGTTTAAAGTTAGCCAATCTAGGCCAAATATAGCATAAAACTCCAAAAACGTAATTAAGAGAATATTTTTTGGAAGGTTAATTCCACAAACATTAACTGAGTAAGATTTATATACTTTAAATGGAATTATTTCCCCATTCATTATTCTCATAGATAACACAACCCTCATATTTTGATGTGGTTTTTGAATAGTTCTTAAAAACATATAGGATATGCAATATTTTGTAGAACCAAAGTAAAATATTATGTTCCCTATTCTTGAGTGAATCGCCAGGGTACCAATCATGACATCATTTTCAATCTCCACTTAAGTAGAAATGATAGAATATTTCGTTCCTTGATTCCACGGAGGTCGTTGTTGTTGATTTCCGACTAAAAACCTTCACTTAGGGATTTGTATTTCATAATTCCCATGTTCCATATTGATTGAAGAAATACACCTATGGTTGAGTGTTGATCTGAACCTTCTTTTATTCTTCCACATTTCTAGGCATCTTCACATCCCTTTAGAAAACAATTATTATGATTCCCCTCTCTCCAACTTTTGAATCATCTCTTAGTTCCCTTTATATTGTTCCTAGGATACTTCATCCCACCCTATTGACACATGGGATGTTGGGTTTTATTTATGTAATTGTATTTATCTATTGATCCACCCAGATAAAAATACATTTTCAAAATTTTATCTCTAAGCCTACAGGACCAATGAAAATCTTTAATCTATATTTCAACATTAATGGTACAATAGATAATTTCCTCATTGATTTAAAAGTCTCTAATCACCAATGATTTTTCTATACACAACATTACTCACCTAAATAAGCAATCCACCTTCAATGACATGTTCATGAAAAATCCAGATGTATATCATGAAATCCTTATAAATATGGCCTTGTACTGCCCGATAGACTCATCTTCCTTTTTCTTTAGTCTAAAGAACTACCTCTCTATCCTAAGAAGACAGGTTTAAGGGAAAAAAATTTTGAAAATATTTTCATTAAACCTTAAAATTCCATGGAATATTTTTCCACCTTATATTTTATGTTTTTGATCAATTTTTACCACTGATTAGCTTCCCCAAAAAAATAATAGATCACCATCACAACCTAAACTTTTTGTTTATAATTAGAGGATATATAATATCTTCTCAATAGAGTTAGTCAATTATTTCACAATGAGAGGACAAAAAAATACATTAAATATAGAATTAATTTTTCTTATAAAGGATTTGACCTCATCATTCTCTTTCATAGGATTAGGAGGGATTTCTAAAAGATTCATGCTATGATTAATAAATTGAGCTAGTTGATCCATTACTATCATGAATTTATGATCCCATGTTCGCATTAGACTTTTCATTTCAATAAGTCAATCATCCGATTGCCTATGACATTGATTTTTGGAATGGGTTCTTCTATTTCAATCAATTAACTAAGAAAAATAAAATATAATTTATTAGGATTTAATACATCAATAACAAGAATATAAAATTAAAATTTTGAACAAAAAATGGTGAAATTTTAGATGAAAAGCATATCCTAATGTGTTATTTTTTATGTATCAATCATTGTTATCAATGGCGATAGAAGTATCCCTAGGTATCGTGATAACGTTTTCTAATCCTAATCCCAAATATAACTATATGATACTTTTATACCCACTATAGTGACCCTATCCTTTTAAACATATTGGTACACAATTTTAGGCAAAAATAACAATGAAATACAAACCAAGGATTGTAATTTCTAGTGTATATTGAAATCTTGTTGCATAAAATTTAAAACATGGAAATATAATAAAAATACATTATATTAATATTACAAAATGATCACATAACTTCCTTTTAGATCCTATGTATGAATAGGATATCCTGGGAAATACATCGAATAAAGGGATGAGCTAAAATACAAGAAAAGATATAGGCATGTAAAAGAAGCATAAAACAAGGTTTAAAGGCATAAAATGGAATCAAAATAGTCATTGAACAAGAATAAACATGTATAGGAATATCATAATGATCATAGAATAACATGATAATGTAGATATAGATATTTTTCAGCAACATATAACATTACATAAACATGATTCAAGGCTGACTACCAATCCTATATCACAAGGCGAACAATTTCCCTTAATGGATTTGGATTTATCCCTAATCTCATGCATAACATCCCATGATACTAAACATTAACCGATGAATTGGAGTATTATTTTGATGAATCAATCATAACATGTTCATTCATATGTGTTCCACATAAACAATAAATGATATGGAATTAAAATAAGGGTTTCCAAGGGAAAGAACTCAGTATTGTAATTATGTCATATGAAATAACCAATAGAAATATCATAATGTTGTACAAGAATGAATGTATTTAAATAAAAAATTCACATTTAAAATGAAAAATAGGTATATATCTGGATAAATTATTTCCAACTGATGTGAAAACCACTAAAAAAGAGTGTTTAAGAAGCATAAAAAATCATCCACTTTATTGGGGTTTTACAGAAAATAATAATGATTCTTTAAAGAGGAAGAATGAATAAATGTTTTTTTAAAAAAAAATAAACTGAGATTGTTTTTCATGATTAAATGTGTGGTTTAAGAAAAATACTAGTTCATTAAAACATATTATATTGTTTACATGGAATTCTTTAAAAAATCGGGACATTCTATTTAATCAGGCTTGATTATCTTGAAGAATTGAGAAGAGAACCTTATAAAATATGAATTTACCCATAATTGGAGAATTAATTGATCTCAATAAATATATTTAGAACATATAGATTAAATTTTGAAGAATAAAATAAGAATAATTAAGAAATAAATTTTTATAAAGAGTGATGAAGAACAACCCAAAGGTAATTTGGAGGTTCAAAGAGATCTATTACCTTATATTTGAATGTGTTATTCATTTTCACTTAATGGCCTGGATAATAAAATTTTATCCATTAATTATTTAATTCATAAAAAATTACATATATTTTTAATTTATTATAAATTTTTATGTTCATTTTTGACTATTTTTAGGATTTATAGATTTGTAATTTGTTATTTTTGGAGCGTTCTTTTCATAGTTTCATAGTCGGTTCAGTTATGTATAATTATTGAAGTTCAAGTCAAATTTGAATAATTATAAAAAAGTGAAATTATATTGTATTAATTCACTTCTATAAATTTAAATATCTCCAATATCAATTTATTTTTTTCTATGTGGATTATTTATCTGATAAAATGTTAATGATAAAAATTTAGATTATTTTAGAGGTTTTACAGCCATCACAAACTAGTTTTGATTTACTATTCAATATTATGTATATATAGTAGTTCATGAACATAAAAATGTAATAATATCAATTTTAAAAAATTTTCCAACCATTATAATTTTTTATGACCACCATTGAAGGCAGTAATATAGAAGGAAAAATCATCATCCATGAAGGCAGTGAATCGACATATCACGGATGATGACATTGTTTTAAAGATAAAATGGGGAAAAGGGATTTAATAACTTATATTTTATTAACACTATAAAATTTCAGTATATATATCATAATGGAGTTATCATAATGTTTTGGATAGGGGAGGTGGGGATGAGGTAGAAGAACGAAATAATTTAAATGAGAAAGATGGGGGGATAGTACCTCTTGAATATCATCTCCTTGAGAACCTCTTTAAGGAACTTTGGTTTGGCCTTTTTTTGATACTTGAAGCTCTTGAATATGGGGAAGAGTATATAGAAGGTAATTTAAAATAATTAAGAAGATATAAAAAATATGAAGGGTTAAGAGATGGGTTTCTGAGGGGTGGTATTTATAAGGATAGGAGATGGGTGTTTATGATTATTTTATTCATTTGTTTATTATTTTGGATGAAAATTATAAATAGGGTTGATTCCCATGACTAAATACATAAAATAGAGCATTTAAATTCATGATAATGGGAAATTACATCATTCATGACACAACAATGACATAAAATTATAATGTAAAAAAATGTAAATTACCAAACATCAATATTCATAAAAAATTAAATTTTTTTAAAAATCCCTCAAACTTTTCACAACATGTATATTCCAAAAATTGACACAATTTTATGAAAATAATTTTCAAAATATGATAAATTTAATTCCTAATTTATGTTTTCCTTTATTTGAAAAATACTAATTTTAATATTATAACAGATTTAATGACACTATATAAAATTAATTATGGTATCATGAAAATATTGTATAATCATAATAGAACAAAATATTAATTTTTTAATATATTTTATGTATATAAATTTTCTATTAAATCAATATGTTAATTATAAAATTTTAAATACATATTTACATTTCCCAAAATACCAACACTTAATTTATTATTTTAAAAAAATTATTTAATTATTCTGGGAAAAAAATATATCATATTTACCTGTATAAGAGTGATAAATGTTGTTTATACATTTATTGGTGATGAATCCTTTCTAATTTACATATTATAATTTCTAATTTTCAAACTATTTTCCAAGAGTTAGGTTACTATTCAAATAGTACTATTTCAAATAGTCATAATGGTTTACTAATTCTTATAAATACCTCATATTCCATTAATCATTAAATTATATTTTCTACAATTTTATGTATACTTTATTGTTTTTAATTGAATAGTTTATTATTAACATTATTTTTTATTTCTATAACTTTTTTGTGAGTCATTTCATTCTAGTGGATCGATTATGTCAAAAATACCTCATATTCCATTAAGTACATTGTTATACCCACACGGGATCTGAGTACATCGTCAGTATGTCATTAGACCCAGACATGATCCTAGTACATTGTCACAACTAGCTACAGGGGTCCCGCACTAATCTCGCTTGTCTCCGAGAGGTTACTCTCCTCAAGCCACTTTTCAATATTCCAACTTTTGTGAAGTCCCATGAAGAATTATCCTAATGGATATCCATGTAATGGGGGTCTCAAAGCAACAGATGGTGTGTCAATCGGACACCTGGTCTGTATGTTATTAGATTTTTAATTATAAGGGCCTGGTTGGATTTGTGCTCTATCCAAACTAACCAGACTTCATCATTATCCAAAAATAAAGTGGGGTAAACCAAAAGGTTAGTCTCCCCTAAGGTTTCCAGTTCCGTAGATAGTTTTTCAAACGGATTCCTGGTGGCTATGTTATGGCCAAAATACCCAGCCTGGCCCACACTGGATGGCCCGCGGTGCGGCCGCGGTGTGGTAGGGCTCCTTCATGGCGGTGGAGCGGCCTATGTGTGGTAGGGCTCCTTCATGGCGGTAGAGTGGCCGCGGTGCGGCAGGGTTCCATGGTACGACGGAGCGGTCGTGGTGCCGCGGGGTAGCCACGGTGCGGCAGTCCACCGAGGCTAGCCGGATGGCCGGCCATCCTCTCCGCATGGTGCGGTCGTGCACCGCTCCTTAACCAGTGGCCCGCTCGACCGGTCATCCCCCTTTTGTTTCCTATACACAATTCGCAACCCCTTGTTCGTCTGGTGGTACAGACGTGTTCCACTGCCCCCATCATGCGGTCGTCTTCCGGTTTCTGTCTTCCTCCATCACAAAGATTTCTTCAAAACTCACAAGGGATTGCGGAGAGGTCGGTCCAAGTACTTTTGGACCGCACACACCAGATTAGAGTGGTAGCAAGAAGTTCACAACTTTTGAATCATGAATAACTTCAACAACAGTTAAGAGAGGTTGTTAAAACATCAAACACAACCTCAATGGTTCATTGATGTATTGCGAGATGAATAACGGTGAATCCAAAGAGGGTGCCAACGTTCATCACATCCACAATCACACTTTTGAAGACGGATAGTGCGACGTCCCCTTTCTTGGATCCAAATAACATTCATTGATGGAGAAGGAATTCTTCGTTTGAAGGATAAGTTCTTCATTGAAGATGAAGGGTGTGTTCTTCGTTGAAGAAGATCTTCCAAAAATTCCCCCCTTCTCCATTTCAAACCAATCCTCCCAAGGAAATGAGGTTCCAATAAAATTTGAATAAATGTCTATCTATTTAATTTATGTTGTCAAAATTAATTTTTGGCACAATTAATTGTACCACATTGGCATAATAAATTTGGAGGAAGTCCATGGGTTAACTCTTCATTAATGAGGGAGTTCAAGGGTTTTCTCCCATTAAGAGGGTTCCGGTGGTCCCCACCATTAATTTCAAAATGGGGGTTTTAGTTCAGGTGGTCCCCACATCTTTATCATTCCTGTGGGAGGTTTTATTAGAAATAAAATAAAAATTTATTTTTTTTTCATTTCGACAAAAAACAGAAAATATATCATTTACCCTCGACCTACTATGGTTGAGGTGATGGTCTCCTTAATCGAATATCGGTGGTGCGAGTTCAATGGTGCACTTAGATTTAAATTCCAAGAAATGGTTTAAAATTTACGAAAACCCTCTCATATGTTTAATTAACGTACCTAAAAAAATGTTCATAAATTCATTCCGGGAACACCGGGACTCAGAATCACACACTGTAGATTTTCTAGGACTCGTAAAATTTCCATATAATTAAAACGTTACATGGAAATTCTGGGTCTTTACATTCTCCCCACCTCAGGGATTTGCATCCCCAAAATCCAAATAAAAAAACTAGGAAAACATGTGGTGGTTATGAGCATGAATCTCAACCTCCCTCTCCCATGATTTCTCCAGGAGGTTCTCGTGCTGCTAGAGAATGTGCACTAGAGGTATCGACCACCCATGAAGGACCCGCTCCTATCGATCCTCAATCTCTACATGAACAGCTATAAACTTTTCCCCATCGCCTTTGTTCTTCTTGCCATGTTCGATGATGTGGGAAGGTTCATGCACATATCTACTCAGTTGGGATACACGGAAGACGTCATGCAACCGGTGAAACTAAGGTGGAAGAGATACGCAGTAAGCCACCTCATCAACTCTGCTGAGGACCTAGAAGGGTCTGATGAACCTCGGTGATAATTCTCTACCCTGCCCAAATCCCTACAAACCGTGTTGAGGTGAGACTAGTAAAAATGCATGGTCACCATCCTCAAACCATAGAGGTCTCTGTCTCCTATCGGCATAAGAATTTTTCCTACCCTGTGCAGTCTTTATCCACTCCTAGATGACATGTACCTTCTTTGTGGTAGCCTGTACCATATCTGGTCCCATGAGTGTTGACTCCCCTAGGTCAGTCTAGCACAGAGGGGATCTTCAAGGTGGCCCATACATCACCTAAGAAGGTCCCATCCCAATGTTGGAGTGATAGTTGTTGTTGTATGCATTCTCCACCTAGGTCAAGTGATCCTCCTAGCTGCGATTGACGTCCAGGATGCAAGCACGCAGCATGTCCTCGAGGGTCTAAATTGTATGCTCAGTTTGGCCATCCATCTGAGGATGGAAGGCAGTGCTCTAACAAATTTGTGTCCCGAAAGCCTCCTGCAACCCCTTCCATAGTCGAGAAATAAAATTTTCATAATGATCGGAGACAATAGTCGATGGTGATCTATGTAGCTGCACAATCTCTTGCACATAGAGGCCTCCCAAGATCTCTACTAAACCCTACTCTCTGATCGGTAGGAAGTGGGCCGACTTGGTGCATCGGTGGATGATCACCCAGATAGAATCATGACCTTTATATTTAAATTGAAGTCCTATAAGGAATTCCATGGATGTCTCATCCCACTTCCACTTTGGGAACTCTAATGGTTGAACCATGCCTGCTGGTACTAGATGCTCCGCCTTCACTTACTGATGAGTGAGGCACCAATAGACAAACAATGCTACTGATTTCATCATTCTCGGCCACCAATGATATCCTCAGAGGTCTTGGAACATCTTCTACACACCAGGATATACCTCTAGAGGGCTTGTGTGGAACTCCCTCAACACTTCCTCCTAAAGTGACACTGGTATCAAGGTACATCCTCAGAAGAGGATGACAGGCTCCCCACCTTCAAAAAATATATCAGGTGCATGTCCTCTGGATATCTGAGCACATGGAGCCTTGTAGTCATTGTCACCATGTTGCGCCTACCTGACTCGCTGAAGAAATGGGGGAGTGACTGTATGAGACTGAAAAAAAGATGCTCTATCTCGATTCACAAAGGATATCTATAATGCAGACAGTTGCTCTATCACCTCACCTAGTAGTTGTATACCAGGTCTCCCGCTAATGGAATCTTCTACAATTTTCCCCTTCCCTGGAGTATAGAACTTCTCGAAATCATCGTCTTGGAGGAACTCAAACCAACACTAATGTATCAAGTTCAGGTCCTTCTACGAGAAGATATACCTGAGACTCTTGTGATCCGAGTAGACTGTAAAACACTCACCCATAATGTTTTGTCACAACATCCTCAAGTTGAATACCACTGCTACTGACTCCAGTTCAAGGGTAGCATAGTTCTGCTCATGTTTTCTTAGAAGTCGAGAACCATATGACATCACTGATCACTCTTGCATCAGGACACATCTGAGCCTTGTCCCTAATACATCACAGTATACTACGTCCCCAATGACATCCTCTGGAAGCCTCAATATGGGGGAACTAGTCAGAATCTATGTCAGCTCATGAATACTCCACTGGCATCTCTTTGACCAAACAAAGGGTTTCCCCATCTCCATCAATGCTGATAGAGGTTCTCCAACTCTGGAAAAATCTGGCACAAATCTCTAATAGTATCCGTACAACCCCAGGAAACACCATATATCTGTCACACTCTTGGGTAGCTCCCTAGAAAGTAAATCCTCAATATTCTCTGGATCCACCACAACTCCAACCTCCATGATGACGGGTCCCATAAAGTGAACCTCTCGGATCTAGAACTAGCACTTTGAGAGCATACCATAAAGGTGGTACTCTCATAGTGTGTCCAGTACTACATGAAAATGATAGGCAAGATCCTCCTCGATAGCCAAGTAGATCATAATGTCATCGATTAAGACTACTATAATGCGATCAAGGTATGCCAGAATGATCCTGTTTATGATTCCCATGAACACTACTAGAGAGTTGGTCACATCGAAAGGCATAACCAAGAACTCGTAATTGCCATACTGACATCTGAATGTCGTCTTCTTCACATCCTCATCGCGCACTTTGAGCTGGGGATAACTTAATCTAAAGTATATCTTCTAGAATCATCGTGCTTGATTTAGCTAATCAATGAAGTCATCAATCCTTGTGAGTGTGTAATTGTTCATCATAGTCACCTGGTTCAGACATCGATACTCAACACAAATCCTCAAGCTCCCATCTGCCTTCCTGGAAAATAGAATAGGGGCTGCACAAGGAGAAACAGTAGGCTTAAAGAATCCCTTCTCCTGTAAGTCCTCCACCTCTACTGATATCTCACGATGTTCCGAGGGAGCCATCTGATATGCTGGTGTGGATATCGATGTCATCATGGGGTACAATTCAATGTAAAATTACACCTCTTTATGAGGAGGTAGACCCAAAACATCATCAGGGAATACATCTACTTACTGGCCCACCACTACAAGATAGCTTGGACTCTCCACATCAAACATTCTAATGGTAATGATAACCAAATGATGAGTGATCAGTTGTACTCTCCTCCGAGTAAGTCCATCCTGGGCACCAAAGGCTCCCTTCTCGCTGGTAAAGGTAAAAAGGGTCTCATATGTGTGGAGACACCACACTTTGTGCCTAATACAGTCAATTAGAGCATGGAATGTAGTTAACTAGTCCATACTAAAGATGATGTTGTAAGGCCTTGACGTTGCTACTAGGAGATCTTGGCCGAAGCTCTCGCCTTCTAGAGTAATCTCACACTGCCAGCACCAGTGTGTAATTGTCGAATCCTCTCCCTCATGAGTTATAGCCATAAAGATCGAGCCAACAGCTCCATCAAAATATCTGAGCTATGAATGAGGGTAGTATAAATAACAGAATGACTGGCACCTATGTCCTTATGTACTACTGCTAAGTTGGAGTTGACAAGATAATACCTCGTATCATCTTTAGAGCGCCATGATCATAAGATTCATCTACCTAGAGTTGAGCTCACCCCTTTCCTCCTGCTCCCCGGACTGAGGTGGACCACCTGGTGGTGGTGGTGGTAACATCTCAAATCATCTCCCACCACTAGCCACACAACCATCTCCACTGCCACGTCCGCCTGATCTCTTCAGACCTCCTCGGTCGAACCTCTGTCTCTACCTAGGGAATCCTTCAACTATCTGTTGATCATCTTTATGGAAGATCAGATAGTCAACAGCCATGTGACCCTACCAACCGCATGTGAAACACTGCATGTTCCTCGCATAACAGGATCTATCTCTGGTACCCCGCCCAACAGATCCTGAGTCATGCGGTCGTCCACATGTTGGTATGTTCCTCTTGGAACTCTGTGAAATCTATCTGCAGCCAACTGCATAAGTCTCCACTACGTGACGTCCGGTGGTGGGTCTCAATATTGGTGACTGCTTGGCAAGATAACTCTCCACTAAGAGGGCTCTCTCTAACACCCCCGCCTACGTTGGGATGCTGAGTGAAATCACTGAAGCCCTGATCTCCCGCCTGAGTCCCTACTCGAAGGTTCGGACATGAAAGAATGGGTCTCACACTATATCAGTGGAGTATTGTGAGAGGTCAGTGAACCTCACTTAGTAATAAGCCACAATCATCCACCCCCCGAGTAGATGATGAAGCTTCTGTATGCGCACTACACGAAGAGTCACTGGGAAAAACTCTGCTCGAAATAGGATCTCGAAGTCTACCCAGAGAAGAGTCACCTCATCATGAACCTGGAGCATCATGCTCCACCATCTACATGTTTCTTCTTGTAGAAGACCAGTGACAAGTATCAACTTGAGATCGGGTGGTGTCTCTACCAGTCAGAAGATGCTCACCATGGCCTCCTGCCAATCCTCAGCTGCCTGTGGGTCAATCTCACCCCAGAAACTCGGTGGCCTCTATGGTTGGAACTCATTAAACGCGATCAAGTGGTGTTCACCCTCTATTGTTGGGGATAGTGGCATCAGTGGCCCAATAGGTAATGGTACTGATGGTTCCTCCACTGGTGCCTCTACTGGAAGGTGGCCCTGCACCGAGGCCTCATCGCTCGGTGGTCTATCAGTGCGTACAATACTGGGAACCCTATCATGATGTCTCCTTGGAGGAATCCAAAAAAGAAATAGGGGGGCCACATTTAATAAGTTATACCATGTGATCTGGCTCAAATATATACAAAAAAACTCTTGAAAACACACACGCAATTAGTGGTTTCGTGCACTGAGTTGGAAATCATATGTCAGGGTCCTGCTGTATAGATACTTCCGTCACTGCACCAAAACTAGATTCCCTAAACTAATAACAACACTAACTACACTAAACACTACTACCGTTAAAAAAATTAGAGTCCTATGTTCTACGGTAGAACCGGCTCCTTTGATACCAATTTGTCATGACCCACCCCCTGGGGCCCGTGTCCTTACTACCCCAAGCCTGCCTTCCATAGGCCAGGGGTAGGAAACTAGAACTGAATGGTTTATTCCCTAAAACTAGGAAGTCGTTGACTTTATATCCTATATACACATGAAACCGATCACACATCAAGATACGAAAACAAGTATACTGTATAGAAAAAAGAGTGCTGCAAGTAAGAGGGGCTAGAATAAAAGCCGAATAGTAAAGGTACAAGTACAACTAACATACAATACAACTAAAGAAAGAGAAATATAGCTATTGGGTCATCCTCCAAGGTTCATACCTAATGGGTAGGTACATATCCCCTCCTCAACACTCCACATCCTCGCATATCCTCTGCATACTGACATACTGTATAGTAAACCTTTGGGCACCATCAAGTCCTAGTACCCTCTACCTCGATCAGCGTTGTCTTTCATCTGAAACAAACACAACATGGTGCGGGTGTAGCCTGTGCAGGGGTGAGTATAACGATATTCAGTAGGGACCCCAAGATCCCCTAGGTCACACAAAATACACAAAGGATAAACCAAAAATCATGAAATCAACTGACAAACCAACTTAGTTATATGCCCATACATATACCAAAGTTATCATGTATACCCATCTCAATCATGAGGAAACACAGGGTCCAACCCAAAAACCCAAAGCTCAACTATTCCACAAAGAAAGTAATACCACAAAGGTAATTACCACATAGGTACTCAACATAGAAGAATACCACCAAGGTATTACCGTGAAGGAAAGTACCACACACGTACGAACTCAGCTCAAACTTGGCATAACTTCGGTACAATAGTAGAGAAGATTAAATGAAAATACTAACTTAACATACTCTGTTAAGAAGCAGACCCATGAAGGACCCTAAATCATTATCATTCCCATAGAAGATTTTAGTACATCGTTAGAACCATATAGGATCCTACTACCTTGTCAGACCCACACAAGATTCTAGTACATCGTCAGTCCCACACAGGATCCTAGTACATCGTCAGTACAACGTTAGACCCACACAGGATCCCAGTACATCATTAGTACGTCGTCAGACCCATAGAGGATCCTATTACATAGTCAGTACATCGTCATACCCACACAGGATCCTTTTACACCGTATGTACATCGTCAAACCCACACAAGATCCTAGTGCATCATCAGTACATCGTCAGACCCACACAGGATTCGGGTACATCGTCAGTACATTGTCAAAACAATACAGGATCCTAGTACATCGCCAGTAAGTCATCTGACCCACATAGTATCTTACTATATCTCTATTACATTTTGATATGCACACATGAACCAAGTACATCGTTGCAGTTACCTATAGGGTTCTTGTACTAAGCTTGCTTGTCTATAGGAAGGTCCTCTGTTCAAGCCACTGGTCAATACTACAACTGTAATGAATTCCCATGAAGAACTATCCCAAATGGCTTCCATGTAATAAGTTCTCAACTCAATAGAAAGTGCGTCAATCAAACATCTAGTCTGTAAGTTATTAGCCTTTTAGTTTCAAGGGCCCTGTTGGATTCGTGATCGATCTAACTTGATTGTACCCCAAATTTATCCAAAACTCATGTGCGGTATATCAAAAGGACCGCCCCGCCCTACGGTTTCTGGAGCTACTGATGGTTTTTCAAACATACGCCTAGTGCCAAAGATATGGACCAATGAGTGGAAATGAGTCGAAGCTGGTCTGGGTCCGGTCCGACCAGACCTGCGCTAGGAAGCCCGCGGTGCGACGGGGCGGCCGCGGTGGGGCGGGGCGGCCACTGTGCAGTGGGTCGGACGTGGTGCGGCTGGGTATCGCGGTGTGGCGGTCTGCCGCGGTTGGCCGGATGGCCAACCGTCCTGTCCGCATGGCGCGGTTGTATGTAGCGCCTTCGTCGGTGGCTGGATTTGATGACCAACCTTTTTTCATCTCCGCATCACAAGCCACGAACCCTTATTTTCCGGGTGGCAACGATGCACGCCACTACCCTCGTCGTGCGGCCAGCCTCTGGTTGTCATCATCCTCCATCATAATGAACATTAGTAATGGGTAAGGGAGGTATTTAAAACATCAAAATCAACTAGAAGGGTTCGTTGATGTGTCGCACGATGAAGAACGGTAAAGGATAAGAGGGTGTCAATGATCATCGCTTCCACAATCACGCCTCTGAAGATGGCTTGTGCATCATCCTCTTTCTTGGCTTCGAAGAATGTGCATTGATGGAGATGTCATTCTTTGTTTGGAGGAGAAGTTCTTCATTAAAAAGGAAGGATGCGTTCTTCATTGGAGAACATCTTCCAAAAATTCTCTCCTTCTCCTTTAACAACCAATCCTCCCAATGAAATGAGGTTCCAATATAATTTGAATTTATGCCTATCAATTTAATTTTCATTGGCATAATTAATTATACCACATTGGAATAATAAATTTGGAGGAAGTCTGTGGGTTAACTCTTCATTAATGAAGGTGTGCAAGGAGTTTCTCCCATTAAGATGGTTTGGGTGGTCCCCTCCTAAAATTTAAAAATGGAGGTTTTAGTTCAGGTGGTCCCCTCCTCTTTAACATTCAAGTGGGAGGTTTTATTAGAAAAAAATAAAATAAAATAAAATATATTTTTTTTCTTTTCCACGAAGAACAAAAAATCTATCTTTCACCCTCGACCTACTACAGTCGAGTTGAAGGTCTCATAAAGCAATCGGTGCTTCGACTTCAATGGTACCTTCATATTTTAATTTCGAGCACCGGTTTAAAAGATAAAAAAACCCACTCATATGTTTACTGAACATACTGGAAAAAAAAGTTTAGAAATTCATTCCGGGCACACCGGACCTCTGAATCACGTACTGTAAATTTTTTCAGACTCATTAAATTCTCATTTAATTAAAAACATTACATTGAATTTTTGGGTCTTTAAAATTTTTTTATAATCTATTCTTTTTCTGGTTTTCATTTTTAAAATGTTTGTACTAATTTTAAATTATATATTTAGCACTATATTACATATATTTTCCATTTTTGGATCTATGTTTTACATGAATATGCTAGATCAATATAGGAATCTTGTTTTTAAGCTCTTTTTATGTAATAATTTTTCTTATTATGTGTTTATTATATTTTTATGTATTATTACTTTTTAATACCTGACATGCTAAAATATGTTATAATCATGTTAGGTAGCTTGGTAGTATCGTTTAAAATTAAATTGATTTTATTTAAAACCAATTCTAAAGAGCTATATTATTTATTTACAACAACATTCTTATATACATGTGTACTAGAAACACCCTATAATCTATAATATGAAATGACTCAAGAGAATGAGTGAGGGGAATCCCAGACTGGTTCAACAAAAAATGGCGTTAGACCATGTTTTTGATTTCTAATATTTATGGAGCGTTATTGGAGAAGAAATAAGATCATCCAAACTCAAGAAGTTGGTATAGTAAATTTTCATTCTAATAAATTTAGTATTAGACATTATGTTTCTATGTAATTTAATGAATGTGTAGTTGGAATTAATTTTTTGTCTAGGTTGGGTGCATATGAGAAATTCTTTTTAGGTATTCCTTGTATTGTTAGAGGGTGTATTTTTGGATATTTCATCTGAGATTCATATGGTTTCATAATGGGTTTTTTATTTTTTTTAATGATATCGATTATCTGATTAAATGGTTTTAATACATTATTTTGATTTATTATAATACTATTACACCTTGTATACTACAAATAAATCCACTAATGGTGAGTATAGATAATTTTCCTTCAATAAAACCAACTATTGATGAAAATATCATTGTGTCGTAGTCAGGATGGTTTGAACTATAGATAATGGATAAGGTAATGGAATCACTCATCCTAAATAGCTAGGACTATTTTTGAATCTGAACCAAGAAAGGTAATAAGAATTTATACATCTTTTTCCTCTTATATTCCAGTGTATTAATGATCCTCATAAATCTGAGGATTGGTTAGATTATACATGCATTACATTTTATCATTAATAGACATAAAAATTAGTTAAAGATAAATGTTCAGATTTAAGATAATGTGGCCCAAATAATATGGTTAGAATATTTTATTCATGATATGATATATGAGAATATTTTATATAAGTATTTAAATGTGATTTTTACTTAGTAGTTTTATCGAGGAAGGACGTCTCTTTCAAAATTCATTGCATTTTTATACATAAAACATGAACGCATGACTATTTTCCAATAAAATAAATTTTTATGTGGATATTTTCATTTCTATCCAAATATTCTATCTAATGATGAATTGAAATCACATAAATTTGATATGGTTCTTAAAAAATTAATAAAATATCATGTATTTCTGCTAAAGATTAAGACATATACAAAAGTTTAAGATTAAACATTGATAATGGAAATCATTAATTTTGGGATGTTGGGAAAGTTTAATGTTTCTAAAACTCCTAGTTGTAGTGGGAATTCCATCCTGAAAGAATAATTTAAATATTTGATTAATATTGAATGTATAATTTTGGTGGTTTTTGAAAGCATTATCTTTATATTACTAATTTCCACTATAGGTATAAGGATTACTTTTCTATATAAATATGGGGAAGTTGATCCCATAAATCTTTATTTCCATAATAATTCTGAGGTAATACATGATTATAGGTTTGTAAGAGACCTCCAAAAAATCTGTAAGATCAATATTCCAGTGAAGAGTAACATTATTTCTTCCTATCCTAATTGATTTCATGAGTAGTCTGATTCATCAAAAGAAATAGGTAGCCACCATGACTCTCGTGGAGGTAGAAGTGATTCATCATTTCATAGGAGTCCACTGAATATTGATCCATAGGCTAGTGGAATCCCCCAAGCTAATATATAATACATGAAATTATATAATATATAGATAGATCCCATAAAATCCATGGTGGATTCCGCAAATGTAACTTGTATTGTTCTTATTCTATCATACATTTCTATTTACTTAATTAATACTAGTGTATCATAATCATTCATATCATCATATTTTGTTGGTTTCTAATTCATACATCAATGACTAGGCCATATTTTATAAATATATTTCCCCCTCCAAGATAGAAGAATGTTTTCAGTGCTTAACTACACTCTTTTGTCATCTCTTTGTATGAGGTGGTGAATTAATGGGATTTTTTATTCTTGAAATAGAACATTTTAAAATAATCTTTGATATAGAATAAAATATCATATCTAATGTTCATATTGATTATTGTCATCGAAGGGTGGATTTCACAACCCTTAAGAGTTGTGTTTATCTATAACAAGTATAATGAGACCCATGTCCCAATATGGTATTACTTCCTCTTACATAATATGGGAGGATAATGAGTTAGGTTTCTTCTATCATATTGAATATTTGGGATTAATTTCTATGAGTGTGTTATATCCTTTGTTAGGCATTATCATAAGGTGTTTATCTAT
Source organism: Viscum album (assembly GCA_963277665.1). Taxonomy (NCBI): domain Eukaryota; kingdom Viridiplantae; phylum Streptophyta; class Magnoliopsida; order Santalales; family Viscaceae; genus Viscum; species Viscum album. The sequence continues at coordinate 957,165,739 of OY728162.1, read as the reverse complement.
GAATTATTGGGGATAACCCAAAATTTATTAGTCATATTTACTATATAATTTTTTCACTGTAATAAAACATATTTAATTTCTATTATATCACATGACACTACAAAAACTATAGGAATTGAAAATCTAGATAAAGTATGTGGATGCTAAGGGATTTTTTCTCCCTCATGTGTCTCAGTGGGATTCCTCATTACATTTTTTAGGTTGGTAGGTGAGATACTCTAATTATGAGTTGATAATGGGTTGTTAAAATATGTAAATTTTATGAATAAATATCAATATCACTAAATTGATTAATTATTTTATCAAATGAATTGGGAATGGTGGTCCTCTATAACTAAACATTAGTCAAGTTAATAATAATCTTAGAGTGATAGAATAATATATTAATATGATATATTTAAATAGTATATGTAGCCATTATGAGTATCTCTTATGATTTTTCTCAAGGATAATTCCCATGAAGTATTAATGTCTTTAATGAAATAAATATTTCATTAGTTCCTTAAATCATTTATCAAGGTATTTAAGATTTATATATAGTAATATTCTAAAATTGAAGAGGCGTATGAGTTTCATTTCTTGTTCATTTTATGGAATATTATTGAGGATAAAATTTGTGTGAAGCTATAAATATATGATAAATTCACCTTACATTCCATGTTCTCAGGGTATGTTGTGTCATTGAAATGGATTTCTATCAATCATGAGATGAATAAAGAAGATATTTATTAGGATGATACAAACAATGAATATGATATATGCATATTCTTTTGTATTTTTGTATTATATTAGAGATTAATAATGTATTTCCCTTTGATAGAATCATCATTTACTAAAATAACTCATAATAGAGTAATGTTTCTTTAATAATTATAATGTAAAGACCATAATTTTTAGTTGATAGAATGGTTAACATAAAACACTATAATGATTTTTCTATAGGATAGTTAGGGTTATATTACCTTTTGTGATATTTTAATAATTTTTCATGGTTTGTTACACAAGTTGGGTGACCATGTAATAGCTTATGGTTCATGAAAAAATTGGAAACTTGATAGAAATTAACTAACCCTTAATGTTAAAGTCAATGCTATTATGTGTAAACTCATGAGTTTTCAAAATTATTTTTTATATATAAATTTTATGTTATATATATTTATAATGATCCTATATTACATGGTTTCTAAAATTAATCTAATCCATAGGCTTAGGAAATTCATATTTTCCATTCGGATATTTGATTTGGATCTCTCTTATAAACTAGTTAAGGTAAAATTTTCAACATATACTCTAGAAAATATATTTTCATCCCAAGGATTGATGTAATCTATTGATGAATGTAATCTCATTGTACTTTTATATGATTTACATTTGGATATAATCGAGGTGATATATATTGTTTTACTCAAAAAGTTAAGACTCACCACTTCTCTCCTTAAACTCCCCACTTAGGAGAAATAAAAGATAAACCATTCTAGTATAATGAGATGACTATATTTGTGGGGGAGACAAAAAATGAGTAGCATTTATCCTCATAGGACATTTTTTTCTTCTTGAACTAGTATGTTTTCCCTCACCTATGATGATAGAAACTATTTAGGATTGTCCTTCATCTTAGTGAGACATTCATCCTGGTTCCTATAAAATATATTATAACATTAGACATCTAAATTTTTTCCCAGTATTATAAGGTATACACCTGAATTTTTATCTCGGAGTGAAACATGTCTTTAACTTTTTGTTGAACATTAGAAGCCATGTGTTTCTCTCTATCCCCTTCTTATCCCCACATTGAAATTCGATGAGAATTCTAAATAGTTTGGTATCATATATACACCCTCTTCTGGATGGAATTTTTATGACTAGGTTTTAATTTATTGGATGAGGTAATCAAAATATTTCATTTTAATCATATATAGTATAAAGGTGGGGGATGTTATTGACCCATACATGAATTATAATACTAAACTAAATAGTGTATCTTCTGCCATTATTTCTTAGGGGGATCCTTTAATTGCCTATTTATTTTAAAGGATCTTTTATTAGGTGATGGGATCCCAAGAGATATCAAGTAATAATTACCATCACCAAAAATATATATATATATATAGAGAGAAATAAATTTATATGATAAAAGTAATACTTAAGTTATATGTTTCAATTTTTCATTTTAATGTCACACCCATCAAACACTTGTCAAATTTTCATACAAAAAAAATTACCATCTCACTATTGGGATGCCTATATTAAAATATTTATATTTTCAAACACGTCATTTTCCTATCTTTTGGGATCATGTTAGTAACACATCCCTAGTGAGACTCTGTGTTATCCAATAGAATAAATGGAAAATCTATATATTTAGTGAAACTATCATACACTGGTGTCTTTGCAGAACTCATTATCTTCTCAATCAATTTTTTGAAATCACAAAGTTCATCATCAACTATAATTTTCATTTCCTCAATAAAATATTCATCATCATTAACATCTATAGTCACATACTCAATATGGTATTCTTTATTTTCCATAATTTGAATCATATCAGATGATCCATGAAACATATTACTATCACAACCAATAGCTACATAATCATTCCCCCTTATTTATTCCAATATTTATAACATTGATCTATTATATGATGGATCAATTAATATTCCATCACCTTAGGACCAATTTCTCTTCAATTAATGTAGATTAAACGTGGAAAAAAAGTTTTTTGAAGGTTCATATTCATGATCTTTTGAAAACATGATGAACTCCTTCACCCCATCTTGATACTCTTTTTTCATATGATTTCCATCCATCCATTCTTTTCTCATATCCATCCAATTCGATTTGGTAATATTAATATTTAAAAAAATAAATACATGAATCATTGATAAAAAATTAACCAATTATAAAAAATTATAGAATTTAAGTCTCTCTTAAAATTTATTAAAAATATCTAGTTTCTATTATCATGGTCCTTCATCTGTAATCTTCTAAATTAATCAATATTCAGCTCTTCTAGCCTTTCCTTCACTGGTCCAACTAAGAGAAATATTTCAACATAAAAAAGTAAAATGAAAAAATTCCCATTATAATACACCCTAATATATTATCAATTATTTACATTATATTATAAGAACATTAATTATTCCATAAGAGCATTGAAATTATAGTTACATTATCTTGGTTCTTACTTAAGCCCACAAAAACTCCCTTTGAGACTGGAAGAAAATAGTATATTCCATTAACATGAATCCTTCCATTTGATATATTTACACCTATTCTTATTAATCACCATGATGTAATATAATCATGACATCCATTTCTCTAGGAATAAACGCTGAATAGAAACCAATCTGATAACTATCGGAATTATTATATGCTTTATAGTAGGAGAGAAAATATAACTGAAATCAAATCCTTATAATCATTGAAATAAATTTACAAATAGAGACACCTTTTCACTATATCTTATCATCCTATATATCCTTTAGATGATAAATATAATTTTTCTACAGATATATCTTTCCTGGTTCCAATTAAATTACCTTTAAGGTATCAAAATCATAGAGGGAATTCAATTACTCCATGATTTTGTAGTCACACTATAATGAGGCCAATAGTCGGCCTATATTGATACCTAAAAAAATAGAAAATCCAACTCACAGACCCTCATAATCCTCATTATGGACACTCATATATACTAAAAAAATCATACAACTATGGGAAGCAATCTAGTGTGTAAACTAACTAGTGTAGGATACATCTCAACATGTGTCTTAATTCATTGGGATCTCATGCTTCCAAAATAGTTGAATTGAGAAACAACAATCCAATGATCATGACATGAATAAATATAATATACATAGTATATCACATGTCAACTCTAACACCCTCACAATAATGGTATCATTGGCACATCCATCAATAAGCATAAAGAATTTCAAACTTATAATAAATCACATCACTCTAAGGTAAAATGCATAAATTGATATATCAAATAGGGGTCCCCATAATATTAAACATTCATGTGATGTTGGATGCAATGTAGGTTTATGAGTTTCAATGGGGTTAAACATTAATTCAACTTTTTCTGGAGTGAGGTCATGATGGATATCCTATGGGTTAGAGGATATGAGTGACATGCCCTTTCCATGGAGTTATTATCAATCTACCTCCCTTACCTATAAAAAATATTGGATTTACTAATTATATAACTATAAAAACATGAATGATTATCAAAAAAAATATTTCAGATGTCCTTTTAAAAATATTGATATGATCACATTTCAGATCTGATTAAAATCCCAAGCATTTACACAAATTCCTCATTAAAATAACACCCTTCTTAAAATAAACCAATCAATTCCAATTACCCTTTTACAAAAACAAAATACATTTTTTAAATAATTTAAGGCATATTCATAACCCAGTAGTCATTATCATTTAAAATGAAGGACAAACCTTTATATTTGACAAATTTTTAGTTCAAACATCACACACCCCTTCTTAAAAATGAACCAATATTAAATACGCTTTCATTAAATTCACATCTCTTTATGGAAGTCAATCATGTGAGTTAAAAAATAGTTAGAATAAAACCTACGTCCATGATAAGTGTTTAAATAATTTTAAATCTATCTAAAACAAAAAAAAATTGTATTTTGAACAAATATAATTTTTAAGAAACATTCCAAAAAACATTAATCATTTTGAAAGAGGTGCATATGAATTTAGAAAAAGACATAAATACCAAGAGAGGTGATTTATAAAAGAAAATGGAATAAAAATAACCATCATTTAATAAAATATAAAGAAATAAGAGAAACAAAAAAATTTGTAGTTTTATGGAAAATAAACATTTTATATATAGTAATATCAAATTATATAAAAACCATTTGGAATTCTTCTTAGTGGGTCTTTACATGGGACAATTATTCATAGAGAACAACAAGTGTAAAATTCATGGGAAGATGTATCAATATCATATGAGACTCCATCACCTGATAGTAAACCATCATCTATGTCACGTAAGATATATTTATCTATAATATATGAGAAATTGATTTAGTAATATATTAATGGAATATCTATGTTTTCATTATATTGGGATAATATTCTGACATATTAATGGGAATTATATTTCTAGTACATTAAAAAATTATTGGTAAGAAAAATTATAATCATAGTGTAATATAAATATATATAAACATTTTACAATTCCATATCATTATATAGGTCATAGATATGCCATAGTGGAGTCATGGGTTCTTGAAACACAATTATTTTGGGTATAAACATTTAATTTGTAATTATGCATTGATAGAGTGATCATACGTCATGGATTATTGGAAAATTATTTAGTTTCCTTCATCTTATATATCTTATTGTGTTGTTGAGGGTGATTTTATACAATAGATTCATGAAGGATAATGTGATGGGTGATTTGACTGAGTACACAATCGTGATCATGGGGATAATCCAAGTCCAATAGAGGAGACACACTAGAGGGTTGAAACTGACGAACATGATTAGTAGAATTATATATATTAATATAGGAATTATATTACTTCCAAAAAATGTTAGTATCAAAATGGAAATTTTCTTAATCGAGGGAAACTGGTCCTAAGAATAGGGGAATTACAGTTCAATAAGATAATCTGAATCCAAGAGAGAAGATATACGTTACTCAAAAATGTTTATCACTTAAAGTGGATGTGTAGTATATGGATGGATCAAGAATTACGATTCCATTATATTCAAAGGACCCACCACCTCCAAAATATGTTCTACATCTGGATAGTGGATTTTTGTTCAGATAAGAAAATACCAAACACATTTCAAATTGATTCGAGAATAGAAGGATTATGTTATAGGTAAAAGAGCTTAGGAAGATGAATTATCAATTCTTCTAGAGATGAATATTTACCATGTTAAGAATATAATATCTCTCAATGAAGGATAAATATATTAAAACTACAACTATGTCCATCCTAAGAAATTTTTTGTCAAAACACATCTCTAAGAAAATAAGTATGAAAAATAATTTCTTGTTTATGATGTTGTATCCATACGATAGATGTCGAATGAGTTGATTAACATAGATAACCACATTAATGAAATATGATCATACTCAAACATCATAATCAGAGACGAAAAGTGAATGTGCGAAGACTAAAAATATTAACCCTCCATAATAGATATGGATGGGGTACAATTTATCAAATTTTAATCGATTAATTCAACAAAATTTGTTGAAAAAAATATATCTATATATTAGGAATTCATAATAATATAGAAAAAATGGAATACCCATGGTTGTAGTATGGTCTTGATGTGGTGGAGTCAGGGTAGGTGGTGGAGGTAGGGGTAGAGGAGGCTGGAGAGAGGTTCACAGAGGAGGTGGGTTCATGATGTAGGAGGGTTCGCAACGGAGGTGGGGTTTGGCACGCAATGGAAGTGGGTTTTCAGAGAAAATTAGTTCATAGTGGATGTGGGTGAGTTGACAAGGAGGTTTCGTGGTGTAGGAGGGTCCATGGAGTAGGAGGTTCAAAGTATAGGTGGGTTCATGATAGAGGAGGGAACGATAACAGCAAAGATGAGGTCTAGGCAGAAGAGGGGTTATTGGCACAGGGGTTTGTTTTCGTGAGAGCATGAGGTGTGCAAAGTAAATAGAGGACTCTTATGATTAATTTATAAAATAGGTTGAATCTTCTATCAGTGATAAAATAGAAAACACTTATAAAACATGCCTTTATCCACACTAAGAATGTGATGATAAAGATTTAATGTTAATAATTTGTTTATATTATTATATATATTTATAAAAATATAAATATAATAAATATATATTTAGATAATTAAAACTATAACTATAAATAAATGTTTATTTATGTATATAATAAATATATTTATATATTTATATATATTTATAAATTTATATATATTTATAAATTTTATAAATACTTATATATTGATTTATATTCATTAAATTATTAGAAATATATAAATTATATATATTTCTAAAATTATTTATATATTAAATATATTTGCTATAATTTTATAATTATTTAAGTATATAAATATATATATTTATTTATATTTATCATTATATATATATATATTTATTTAAACACATATAAAATAATAAGAAATATATTTTAGCGCAGATAAAGGACCCCCTTTATCAGTGATTTTTAGCACTAATAATGGGGACCCACTATCATCGTTGTGATTAATATCACATTTTTAGTGCTATTAAAAGACGATTCCCACATTGTTAAGGCGAATATGAGTTTGTACTATCTCTAGGATTTAAAATTAATTCCTCCATCAATTCACCCTTTCTTAAAAAAATTACATATTATTGCATCTTGATTCAATCCTAGGCCACACTAATACACATATCGCCTTTCATAGTGCCCAAAATGGAATTTAATAGTTCTAAATAAGTATTATTATTCACAGTGTTTTTTAAGAGGACCCATTTATCAGTAATAAAAATGAAATGATAAATAGGGTCCTCTAACTACTCTAAAAATTGATAATAAAGAACTCTTTTCTCAACATTGTTGGGGAGATGATAAAAACCATCATTATTAGTGCCAATTTTAGCATTGATAAAGGCATAGCCACCATCATGTGTTGTTAATATAACAGCATACCAAGAAGAAGAAACGTGTAATTTTCCTATAATTTTAAACAATTATATAATTTCAAACAATGCTTTATATATTTAATTGACATCCTATATAAAAAAAATTACACCAATGTTATATATAAAAAACACTACTATTTGTATTTCAAAAAAATGTTTTATATAATTAAAATTTCAATTATCCACAAAATATTCCAAAACAATAATATTTTATTTATTGATTCTTGTGATCCCCACTAAAAAATGTCATCTCATGGTATCTGTTTCTAAACAAATAATCTCATCCTGAGAAAAATATTCCACCTATATATGCAGACACATCTTATGTTAGTAATTGTATCGTCCCAGATCCGGGTGCCACTCCACGGGTGCCCTGAACCTGATTCACCACATTACCTCAAGCGCATTTCCCCAAACGCAGGAGGATTCCAACTATTAGTGAAGGCCTGGGACTGATAGAGGGGAAACTATGCCCTCATTTGTCAAAGTGTAGCACAACGGAATACAAAATAAAACATACATAAACAACGGAAGTAGTAAACCATACAAAACTGAAATAACCAATAGAAATGAATATAACCAAAAGTATGTAAATGATGATGCTACTAGTCTCAAGTTCTAAGAAATCATCAAGAACATGTTATACATCAATACAGTACAACCAAACGCAGAGTGCAGCAAAATAAAGCAAAACAGGTACCAGCGGCATCGCGAGCCTAGGATCAGTCCCATGCCCTCCTACTCCACAATAGCAGTCAAGTACCTATATAGGGACTCTTACCCCTATCCACACCTGTAGAAACGTAATCTGTTTGGGCCGAAAAGCATGACCCAAATAGGGTGTGGGAAATATATCTCAGTAGGCACCCACCAAAGGCATGTGCTCAACTGTGTGTAAAGCATGCAAAAAGTGTGTAGTAGTAAAAAGAAATAAAGTAAGAAGTATTCAAAAGTAACTAACTTAACAATTATATTGCCATTTAATTTAGTAACATTTTGTGCTCAACAGCACCAAGCCCTCAGGCCAACCAGTACCTTGCCCTCAGGCTAATATAGTGAACCACGCCGTCAGGCTATACAGAATCCAACCCGCAGGTATTTCCCTCGGGCATAACAGAAATTGCCATCACACGTAGGAAGTGTCGCCCTCAGGCACAAAAGTGAAGCCCTCAGGCACGAAAGGATGACCTCTGGTGGAATAGCGACAGCCTACGGGCTAAAATAGTCACACCCTCTGGCTAATACATAACAGTTCCCACGGGCTAATCACAACAACGCCCTCAGGCTAAATTGGTAACCAGGGCATGACAAACAGGTAAACAAGCAGTAACAAGAAATTCCTCTAAAGGAAATTCTACAATTACTACATTAAAGGCATACCCTCGGGTATCCTGGCTAAATGGCTAAACAGTGTAACACACCCCCAGGGTGGTCCCAGATCCAAGCAATGATCCAAACCAGCAGTTTTACAAATTATTCAATTACCTTTATAGTTCTAGGTGGTTAATATAGCCACGAACTCAGCCAAAGGACACCCCAACATGGGATTGTGGCACAATAATGCACAAAACACACGACAGTTGGAATAATTAACACAAAGCCACCTACCTTATATGCCAACGAGCGTTATACCCAGACGTTGACTCCAGAATCGCCCAAGAAAGGCGTAGATCTGACGAAGAATGAAACCCACTCAAATGTAAATAACATATGTTAGGAGAAGAATTGGTAAGCAACACACTATGAGAAGAGAGGGCTTACCCGTGCAATTACAACGAGATCGTCCGAGGTGAAAATCGATTCCCGATGAACACCCAGCAGATCCTCGAAGGTCCAGCCTCCTCCTTTGGCTCCAAAACGGCTCAAATGCCTCTTCTTCCAAATGAGGAGGCTACTTCCCATTTTAAGATGAAAAAAAAGTACACGGCAAGTACTTCCAAGTACACGGTGTGTACTTCCAAGTACACGGTGTGTAATCCTTTCATTTAACTGTTCCACTTGCAGCTTCCCACCAATGTTGCACTATTCACCTGCCGACAAGAGTACACGACATGTACTCTAGAGTACACGGCATGTACTGCCGGCCAGCTGGCGGCTGCTCCACCGCATTACTATTTTGTGCTGCCGAATGACTACATGGCGTGTAAAGGACCACTAAAAAGCGTGTAGTCGGTTCCTACACCCTTTGTCGCCGACATGGCTACACGCCCTGTGTACTCATCCCTACACGACCAGAAGTACATGTCGTGCAGAAAAGTACATGGTGTGCCGATTCAAAATTTAGGATTATTCCCCCATTTTCCATATTTTCTCAAAAACTCTTAAGGAAAAGGGAAAAGGAGAAGCCCATACCTCAAAATAAGAACCGGGTTCTTAAAAACGTCCCCCCTTATAGAAATTCATCCATGAATTTCCCTTCAAAGTGTGGTGAAGATATAGCTTGGAAAAACTCCGGTCACTGAGCACGTACGTCAGCCTCCCGCTCCCAAGTCTCATCCTACACTCGTCCATGATGCCATAGCACCTGTACGAGAGAACTGACTGAACTAAGAGAACCTTTTTTCTCCTTTAAACGATACGAATCAGATGCTCCTCAAAGGACGCATCTGCCTCCAGATCAACCTCCTCGGGCTGAAAGACGTGAGATGGGTCTGAATGATAGAGACGCAACTGAGATATGTTGAAGACGTCGTGCATGGATTGGTACCGCTGCAGTAACCACAACTAATAAACAACCAGCTCGACCCTCTCTAGAATCTCAAATGGCCCCACGTACCACGGTGAAATTTTACCCTGTCTCCTGATCCTCTTGTGTCCCAGCCTTGGAGAAACACGTAGAAAAACCTGATCCATGACCACGAACTCCAAAGGTCATCTGTGGTGATCAACATATGACTTCTGATGAGACTGTGCAGTAGCCATCTGCTTCTGAATCAACTGGAACTTCTCAGATGTCTCTTGTACGAGACGTGGTCCTAGTAAAGCTGCATCACCTGCCTCTAACCAGCACAAAGGTGATCGGCACATCCTACCAGATAAAGCCTCATATGGCTCCATCTCAATAGTCTCCTGGAAGCTATTTTTATAGGAAAACTTGACTAAGGGAATATGCTTCTCCCAAGAGCCCCAAAAGTCTTGGACGCATGCACGCGGCATGTCCTCTGGCACCTGTATCATATGATCTGACTGGCCATTGGTCTGAGGGTGGTAAGGTGTGCTCAGAAGCACCCGTGTACCCAACTCCATCTGAAAACTCTGCCAGAAACGAGATGTAAAGCTGGCGTCCTTTTCAGAAACGATAGAATGAGGGACCCCATGAAGACATACAATCTATCGGATATACAGTCATCTGAGCTCGTCAACACTGAAGGTCTCCTTGATCGGTAGAAATTGATCTACCTTCATGAGTCTGTCCACAACAACCCACACGGCGTCATTTCCACAAGGTGACTTTGGAAAACTAGTCACGAAATCCATCGCGACATAGTCCCACTTATACTTTGGAATGGGTAACTGCTGTAACATCCCAGCTGGTCTCTGATGCTCAACCTTTACCTGCTGACAGGTGGAACACCTCATAAAAAACCAGCTATATCTCTCTTCATACCCGGCCACAAGTACTAACATCTCAAGTCACGGTAAATCTTGGTAACCACGGGATGAACTGCCCAAGCTGAAGCCTGAAACACTCTCATCATCTCATCACGTATATCCCCTAGAACCCATACTCATACATGGAAAAGAAAAACTTCATCATAACATATCGTCCAACCAGGAGGAGGGTCCCCACATGCCACCAACTCCTGCAGAACTAGGCCTTCGAAATCTGATAATTGTCTCATACTCACTCTATCCAGGAGGGTAGAAGTCACAGCTAATGATGAAAGATAAGTCTACCCCTGACTGTCGTGCACCTTCAGATGCATTTCAGAGAACAAATTTTGGAGCTGCCACTCACCATTGGCCTCCTGCACTGCATGTATCTGAGTCTTCCTTCTTAGTGAATCAGCTACTGTATTACCTTTACCAGGTGTATAGGCAAGATCAAATTCGAAGGACTGAAGGTATTCGACCCACCTTCACTGCCTTAGATTTAAATCACGCTGAGTAAATATATACCTGATGCATTTGTGGTCGGTGAAAACCACAAAATGATCCCCCAATAGATAATGTCTCCAACAGCAAAACACATGATGAAATGCTGCTAACTCGAGATCATGCGTTGGGTAATTCCTCTCATGCGGCCTCAACTGCCGAGACCCGTATGCAACAAATCGATCGCCCTGTACCAACACTACTCCCAACCCAATACATGATGCATCATAGTAAACTGTATAGATCGTCCCCTTATCTGAGAGTACCAGGATTGGTGTTGATGTCAACCATCCTTTCAGGTCCTAAAAAGATGTATCGCAAGATTTCGACCAAATTAACATCATACCCTTCATAGTCAAGACCACCAACGACGCTTCTAAGCAGGAGAAGTCCTGTATAAAATGCATGTAGTAACAAGACAACCCTAAGAAACTTTGTATCTAAAACACATTCTCAGGCTGCTCCCAAGAAACTACTACTCTCACCTTGTCTGGGTCAACTAAAACTTCTGCCTCTAAGATGATATGACTCAGGAAGTGAATCTGGTCTATCCAAAAGTGGCACTTTGAGAGCATAGCATATAGCCGATGCTCCCTCAGTGTACTCAATACGATCTCAAGATGGGTGGCATGGTCGTGTCGAGTGTAAGTGTACACCAAGATGTCATCCACGAATACTACCAAAAAAGAATCCAGATAAGGATGGAACACACGATTCATTAGATCCATAAAAACTTCTAGTCCGTTCATGAGTCCGAACGGCATAACTGTATACTCATATAGACCATACCTACTCCTGAAAGCCGTGAGAGTTATATTAGATGGTCTAATGTGCATCTGATGATATCCTGATCTCAATTCAATCTTTGAGAACACTCGTGCTCCACGAAGCTGATAAAAAAGATCATCAATCCCTAGTAAGGGATATCGGTTCTTAACTGTCAACTGGTTCAGCTTCTGATAATCCACGTAAAGTCTGAGGTTACCGTCCACCTTCTTTGCAAAAATAACCGGAGAACCCCAAGGATAAGGACTGGGTTGGATAAAACCCTTTGTCTGTAACTCCTCTAACTGCCTCTTGATCTCCGGAAGCTCAGGTGTAGCCATTCTATAAGGAGGAATGGACACCGGTGATTCTCCTGGCACAAGCTTGATAGAGAAATCCTCCTCACGCTCCGGAGGTAGACCCAAAAAGTTGTCCGGGAAGACATCCCTGAAATGACGAACCACTAGAGGGAAATCCGTCTGACAAGTCCCCTGGTCATCCAGATATAAACTCGCAATCTGGGCTATGACTCCACCATGCCCACGATGCTCTGGTCCAGCATGACTTTCCTGAACATCCCATTTGACCTTGTATAAAAACACTCCACTCTCTGGTGATGTGAAACACACCCTGTGACAATAGCAGTCTACAATGGCCTGAATGGGAACCAACCGGTCCATCTTGAGAATGACGTCATAGCTCTTCATCTCTAGAAGATAGAGGTCCCAAAGAAAGTGACACCCACCAACCTCAAGGGGGAACTCTTTTCACTAACACACACCGCCCGCTCTAGTTACCAACGGAGTGTCTAGTGTCATAATATCAGAAGAAGTAGAACCATAGATCCCAGGGCTCCCTACAACGGGCACAGATATAAAACTATGTGTAGCACCTGTATCGAAAAGTAATGAAGATAAGACAGAAGCTACTAGAACAGTACCTCTGACTGTAGAAGGACCGGGATCCTGCTCTTGCTGGGTCTGTTGCACTGCATATGTCGGCCCAGTTCCACGACCCTGCGACACTGCCTGGCTACCCTAAGCTATCCCGACCTACTGCTTCTAAGATCCTAGTGTCAGGGTACCACGGTCACGACCACCATCTCTAACTTCATGCCCTGATGTATTCCAGTTCCTCGACTGGTAAGAAGCCACTGGTCCCTCTCCCGCATGTGGAGTCTTCACAGATCCCCTCTCACTGGACACTGGTGGATAAACCCTGAAAAAGCACTGCAGATGACCCATATTGCCGCAAGCTCGACACTCCACTGGGTCCCATGGACACTGTAGTCTCTTGTGCCCCTATCTACCACACTGGTAGCACCTGATCGGGCCACCTGAAGAAGCTGCCTGGCTAGTACTGTCCCCATGAGATAAGTCCATCTGTCTCTTAATCTTGCTGGCAGAAATAGTACCAGTAACTGGTGCGGTACCGCCCTGGCAAACACCACTAGATTCCCACAGGTTCCTTTCCGTAATAAATGCCTGGTTCATGATTGTGTGAACATTATGAAACCTGAAGACATTCACCAGTGCTTGAATGTCATACAGAATACCATCCTCAAAATTCCTGGCTCTCTGCGTCTCATCACCCACCAACACGGGTGCAAAGCACTGAAGCTCCGTGAAATGAGAGGAATAGTCCATCATTGACACAACTCCCTGCTGCAGATTCATGAACTCTAGAGATCTATCTGCCCTCAGCGTCTCCGAGAATAAAAATTCATAGAAGACTTCGTTGAAGTCTTCCCACACCATGTCCCTGTGATGCTCTGGCTAGTTGGTAACATCCCACCACCTCTTGGAGGAATCACGCAACATGTATGTCACGAGCTTGACCCTCCACCCTGGAGGCGTCTCAAGATGCTCAAAAATAGTCTACATCGACCCCAGCCATGACTATGTAGCCTGTGGTCCGCCATCCTCTGAGAATGTAGGCGGATTCTGCTACTGGAAGATATGTGTGAGCTCATCCATAGATGTGGCGACCTACGGTGCTCCCTGAAGGGTCTGCATTAACCGTAGTAGTCCTTCACGGAACTCCGCCTCCAAGCCTGTGTCCAGTATAGTAGCTGGTGCCGCATCTGGCCCTACCGCAGGATCAACTGGTATCCCATGGCCCACCATCTCTGGAGTAAAGTCGTCACCGCTCTCCTGGTGAACAAAGTGTGGTCATCTAGGAGGCATGACACTACAAGGTCAAAATCATGCCATAGATTCAAGATTATTTATGCTGAAATGAAGAAACCACAAAGGGAACAAGAGGGAGAAGGCATATCAAAATTTTCAAAACAACACTACACAATGTGTATACTGACTACACGATGTGTGCTTGACTTCCCTTCCCATGGTCGGGTCCTTCGAAACTGCTATGCCACACGACTCCCATTAAACAAAACTACACGACATGTACTTAATCTACACGACGTGTATGGTGTTATTTTCAAAATTACTGTGTCTCTTGTGACATGGCCGACTACTCGGCTTGAAACTACACGGTGTGTTACACCCGTACATGGCGTGTACATCAACCTGTTTCCTAGCCACACGTCTAAGTCCACACGGTCTGTCCTCGGACAATACTACACAACGTGTCTTTAAAGGTACATGGTGTGTTCAAGGAACGGTGACATCGACCCATGTTGTTAGTTACACGGCCGAGTCCCCAGGTCACACTACACAGCGTGTACATAATTGACACAACGTGTTCTATAAAGGAGTTCACCGACCCATGTTGTTAGTTACACGGCCAGACTCCGGGTCACAACTACAAGGCGTGTATATCCGGCACACGAAGTGTTCTTCCCAAACTCTTCCCTACCCCGTGTCACAGCCCACACAGTTTATGACACTGGAAGTGACTACACGACGTGCACTCAAAAAGGTCATTTTTATTCCCGAACAGAGGGCCATACAAGACATGTGTAAGGATACTACATGGCGTGTATACTGGGTTTCCAGAAAATATGCCTCATAAACTTCTCCAGAACACAGAAAATACCAAAAAACAACACCTAAGTGTCAAATCCCGACCCGTGAGGGCCCATACTCCCCACAAATCAAAGTTTGACATCTTATTTGTGTTATAACTAATAAACAATCAATGATCCACCAAAATCCGGTCAATGGGGGCCCATACTCCCCAAAAACCAATGTTTGGAATCTATTCTATGGACATATCACAAAAAAATTACCCTATCAAACAACAAGTATTTTTTTATCAGTGCAGCTATCACAACAACATGCTTTTCTATCATAGCAACTATCACAACAAAATGAAATTTTCTAATGCACCTACATGGCAAGGAAACTATGCATTGAATGTTATTCTAGCATGTGCCTAAATGATGCATGAGATAGCAATCCCTCATCTCATCAGGTTGCAACTAAATAGAACCCACTGATAAAATATAAACATCACAATACAAGTGTGTCACCCAACGGTGAAATAATATCAACTGTAAAATTTTCAAAATCAGTAAATTTAAAAATACAAGGTAGACTGGTTTTTCCCTATACATGGGTTAGCTACGCCCGGGCATAGCTTATTACCAACTACTGTTTGTCATATCCCTGACTAAGGCTCCAAATAGAAATTCAAAGAAAAGAAAACCCTGTGATACCACTTTGTAACATCCCAGATCTGGGTTCCACTCCACGGGTGCGCCGAACCCGGTTTGCTACATGACCTCAAGAGCATTTCCCCAAATGCCAGAGGCTGCCGACTAGCAGCGTGGGCCCAGGTTTGATAGTGGGGAAACTATGCCCTCATTTGTCAAAGTGTAGCGTAGAGGAATAAAAAATAAAACATACATCAACAGCGGAAGCAGTAAATCATGCACAACCTAAATAACCAACAGTAGTGAATATAACCAACAGTTTGTAAAGGATGATTCTACATGTCTCAATTTATATGAAAACAACCCGAACATGTTATACATCAATACAGTACAACCAAAAGCACAGTGGAACAAAATAAAGAAAAACAGCTGGCAGCAACATCGCGAGCCTAGGATCGGTCCCATGCCCTCCTACTCCACTGCAATATTCATGTACCTGTATAGGGACTCTTTCCCCTATCCACACCTGGAAAAACTTAATCTATTTGGGCTGAAAAGCATGACCCAAATAGGGTCTCAGAAATATATCTCAGTAGGCACCCACCAATGTCCCGTTTTCAATTGTGTGTAAAGCATGCAACCGTTGTGCAATAGTAAAAAGCAATAAACTAATTAGTAATCAAAAGTAACTAAATTACCAATTATATTCCATTTAATTATCATTTAATCCATTTAATTTAGTAACATTTTATGCTCAACAGCACCAAGCCCTCAGGCCAACCAGTACCCTGCCCTTAGGCTAATATAGTGAACCACGCCCTCGGGCTATACAAAATCCAACCCATAGGCATTTCCCTTAGGAATAAAATAAATTTCCCTCACGCATTGGAAGTGTCGCCCTCAGGCACAAGACTCAAGCCCTCAGGCAGGAAAGGTTTCACTCAGGGAGAATAGCAACAATCCTCAGGCTAAAACATTCATGCCCTCAGGCTAATAAAGTACAGTTCCCACAGGCTAATCACAACAACGCCCTCATGCTAAATGGGAAATCGGGCCCTGCCCAACAAGTAAACAAACAGTAACAAGGAATCCCTATAAAAGAAAATTATACAATTTCTAATTTAAAGGCATACCCTTGGGTATTCTGGCCAAACAACTAAATAGTGGAACACACCCCCGGGGTGGTCCTAGATCCAAGAAATGATTCCAACCAGCAGTTTTACAAATTATTCAATTACCTTTACAGTTCTAGGTAGTTAATATAGCCACGGACTCAGCCAAATGGCACACCAACATGGGTTCGTGGCACAAAAATGCAGAAAACACACGACAATTGGAAAAATTAACCCAAAGCCACCTACTGTATACGCCAACGAGCATTATACCCGGACGCCGACTCCAGAAACGCCCAAGAACGACATAGATTTGACGAAGAATAAAACCCACTCGAACGTAAATAACATATGTTAGGAGAAGAATTGGTAATCAAAATGCTAGGAGAAGAGAGGTCTTACCCGTGCGGTTCCAATGAGATCATCCGTGGTGGAAACCGATTCCCGATGAACACCCGGCAGATCCTCAAAGGTCCGACCTCCTCCATTGGATCCCAAACGGCTCAAATGACTCCTCTGCCAAATGAGTAGGCTAATGCCTGTTTTATACTGAAAAAACAAAGTACATAGCGTGTACTTCCATGTACACGGCTTGTGCTCCTTTCATATAACTGTTCCTCTGGCGGCTTCCCGCCAACGCGACACTATTCACCTGCCGACAAGAGTACACGACATGTACTCCAGAGTACATGACGTGTACTGTCGCCTAGCTGGTGGCTGCTCCACCGCCTTACTATTTTGGCCTGCCGACTGACTACATGGCGTGATAAGGACCACTACATAGCTGGTAGTCGGTTCATACACCATTTGTCACCGACATGGCTACACGCCCTGTGTACTCATCCCTACATGGCCAAAAGTACACGGTGTGTGGAAATGTACATGGCGTGTAGTTCCAAAATTGAGGATTAATCCCCCATTTTCCATATTTTCTCAAAAACACTTAAGGAAAATGGAAAAGAAGAATCCCGTACCTCAAAATAAAAACCGGGTTCTTACCGTAATACTATAATGAAATAAGTTAAGCTATAATATGAAATAACACATTAATAAAATGTCAATATTTGATAAATATTGCACATTTTGTGTCCTACCAATGACACCATGCATCCTATTGAGGTGGTGTTGATTCGATCATGTTACAAATGAGTTATTAATAATTTTCCTAAAATATCAAAACAATTTGAATGTGTTTTATTTTTATTGAATATACACCGTTTCATTAACAAAAATTAATGTCAATTTTAAATAATTACACATATGGAGTTATACCAGAAACACCCTGCATTTTATTGAGGTGCAGCTAATTCCAATCTATCCCAAATTTATTTTTGATCATTTTCCTAATGTATAAAAATAAATCTGAATGTGTTATCTCGTTTTTTAGTATGTCAATTGTGTTTTTTTAATAAAATGTTATTTCGAAATGAAAACATGAATTTTGTGTCATAATAATTGCATCATTCATTATTTTGATGTGATACTACTTCATACATGTCACAAATGACATATTAATCACTATCATAAATTATAAAGACAATCATATATTGTGTTGTTTGTTTTCCGTGAGTCACATGTTTAGAACTTAAATGTAAATTTTCAAATCATAACAAACACTTTTAGTCGAATTGGTCACACCATGCATCATATTGATGTTTGATTGAGTCTTAAACATCACAAATGAATCATAAATAATTTTCCTAATGCATCAAAACAATCTGAATGCACATGCTTGGATTTTAGTATGTCATTTGTTGTTTTTACTTAAATTAATGTCAATTTTAAATATACAGAGACACTTTGAGTTATACTAGAAATATCGTGTGTCATATTCAGATGTGGCTGACTCTTACACATAAAAAATTAGTAAAACATAATTTTCATAAAATATAAAAATAATTTAAATTAATTTTGTCGGTTTTCAGTATGTCACGTGTTGTTTTATATTAAATTAATGTTAATTTTAAATAAAAAGTGACACTTTCCGGTAGACGAAACACACCATGTGTCGTATTGAGGTGTGTGTAATTCCTACGTGTCAAAAATGAAAAATAAATCATTTTCCTAAAATAACAAACCAATACTAATGTGTTTCCTCTATTTTTAGTAAGTCACATGTTGGTTTTTACTTAAATTACTGTCAGTTTTAAATAAAAAAAAGACACTTTGAGTGATACCAGCCACATCATATGTCGTATTGAAGTTTGGATTATTCCAAAATATAAAAAACTACTAATACATCATTTTCCAAAAATATCTATCAATCTGAATGAATTTTATAGATTTTCAGTATGCCACATGTGGTTTTTACTTAAATTAATGTCGTTTTGAAATAAAAAATGACACTTTGAGTTGTAATGGACATAATATTAATTGTATTGAGGTGTGGTTATTTCCTATATTTCATAAATTACTCATAAATATTTTTCGTAAAATATCAAAACAATCTGAATGAGTTCGTTCAGTTTTCATTATTTGACATGTTGTTTTTACTTAAATTAATGTCAATTTTAAATAAAAAGGAGAATATTTGCATTATATTGTCAACATTATGTGTCGTATTGAAGTTTTTATGATTCTTACACATCAAAAATGACTCCTAAAATATAAAAACAAAACAAATGTGTTTTCATAGTTTTTAGTATGCCATTTAGTTTATTACAAAAATGTCATTTCTATCGAGAAACAATCATTTTGAGTCATATTGGTTGCATCGTACATCGTTTTTACACGAGACCGAATCATACAAATCACTAATGACATATGAATTACTACTCTAAATTATCAATATTATCGGAGTGCATTTGATTGGTTTTTAGTGAGTGGACCATTTTAAACTAAGATGTTAATTTTAAACTGATAATGAACACTTTTAGTCATAATGGTCACATCGTGAATTGGCTTGGAATTATGTTGACTCATACACATATGAAATGACTCATGGGTCATGTTTATAAAGTATAAAGACAATCCTGATGTTTTTTCTCAGTTTTCATTATGTCACTTTTTGTTCTTACTTAAATTATTGACAATTTTAAATATACAGAGACACTTTCAGTTATACTAGAAATATTGTGCACTGTATTGAGATAAGGATAATTCTTGTATGGCACAAATTTCTAATCAATCATTTTCCTAAAATAAAAAATGAATATGAATGTCTTTGCTCAGTTTTTAGTATGTCACATGTTTTTCTTTACTTAAATTAATGTCTATTTAAAATAAAAAGAGACACTTTGAGTTAAACTAGAATCACTATGTGACTTATTGAGGTAATGATAATTTCAACATATAACAAATTAATAATATTTCATTTTACTAAAATCTAAAAACAATGCATATTAATTTTTTTAGTTTTTAGTATCTCACTTATTGTTTTTACATAAATTAAAGTTTATTTGAAATAAAAAGTGAAATGGTGAGTCATAATGGTGACACAATGAATCATATTGAGGTGATCCTAATTTCTACACATCAAAAATGAATTATATATTTTTTTTAAATTATAAAAACAATCTAAATGAATTTTCTTCATTTTCAATATCTCACTTCTTGTTTTTATGTAAGTTAATGTCAATTGGAAATAAAAAAAGACACTTCAAGTTATAACTACAACACCATTTTTTTATTGAGGTGATGATAATTCCTAAATGTCACAAATGACCTATAGTTTTTTTAAAAATATATATAAACTATTTGAATGCATTTGTTTAGTTATCAGGATGTGAGATGTTGTTTTTACTTAAATTAATGTCATTTGAAAATGAAAAGATACAGTTTGAGTTATATTGGCCATTCCATGTGTTGTATTGATGTGTGGATCATTCATACAAGTCAAAAATGAATAATATATCATTTTCCTAAAATATAAAAACAATATGAATGTGTTTTCTTGGTTTTTAGTATGCTAGTTGTGTTTTTTACTAAAATGTCATTTCTAACTGGAAACACATATTTTTTGTCATACCTGTCGCATGTTACATCATTTTGATTTGAAACCCAATCATACAAATCACAAACACATTATGAATAATTTTCCTAAATAATCATGATAATAATAGTACTTTTTCTTAGTTTTCAATGAGTGAAACATTTTGAACAAAAGTCCCATTTTTAAACTGATAAAAGACACTTTTTGTCATACAGGTCACACCTTGCGGTGAATTGAGGATCACTTGACTCCTACTTGTAACATATGACACATGGATCATTTTCCTAAATAGTCAAAACAATATGAATTTGTTTTCTTTATTTTTAGTATGTCACTTGTTTTTTACATGAATTGTTGTCAATTATTAAAAATGTACACTTTACGTAATAATGGCCACACCATGCGCCGTATTGTGGTGTGAATGATTCCTACAGGTCAAAAATAACTAGTAGATCATTTTTCTAAAACTTAAAAACAATATAAATGTGTCTTATCTGTTATCAGTATGTTAATTATTGTTTTAACTTAAATTAATGTCAATTTTAAATAAAAAAATAGACCCTTTCAGTGATACTAGAATACCATGCATTATATTGAGGTTCATATGATTATTATACATAATAAATGACTAATCGATCATTATATTGAAATATTAAAAAAATACAAATTTATTTTCTTGGTTTTCAGTATGTCAATTGTAGTTTTTTTCTTTAATTAATGTCAACATGAAATAAAAAGGTACATTTTGAGTCATACCAGCCACACCAGGCAATATGATGATTTCAATTTTATTTCCTTGTCAGTACAGAAACATTTTATTGTCAAAATTAATCATTTTACATCAAGTTCCCTGGGAATCCATTGAAGGAACGTGATGAATTGTGACAATTCTAGTGTGACAAGGTTTTGAGGGTGTATAAGTATGTGGAAGACGTTGTATGCATGAGTAGTAAAACATTTAATTAATATTATGTTAATGATGTATAGAGAATATAAAATTATGAGTAAAAACAAAGTATATTAAAAAAACATTACCTCTTCACTATGTTTTGTGTTTCATCCTCAGAGACCTATCATTCACGAGCATAAATATCTTCAAACGAACCACTGTGACTAAAAAGAGGAATACATCTATATAAAAATTATTATTATGTGATTAATACTAAAAATAATTAAATTAAAAAAAATATGAAACAATCAACTAGTTTTATGGAAGTCACATCTTTATTGTATTTGTGTACATTCTCTTATCAGGTATGTTTCCCATTCGTCTCCAAGCACATCTAAATCATTATGTGATTATGAGTGTTTTCAACAGTCATATTAGTAATAAAAAAATATATAGACAAAGGATTAATAATTATTTTAAATTAAATGTAAATTATATTTTAAAATACCACTTTAGGGATGCTATTTTGTTCATGTGATAAGATCTCTATCCTAAATTTTCAAACATAATAACTACAATATTTTTCTTTTGTTTTTTTTGAACATTATAGAAACATTGAGTAGGATATTTAATTTGATTTGATATGTGTTTGGATAGTTAATTCATATTATATATACCTTAAAACCTATCTAGTTGAATAACTTGTCTTTATCTATATTCTTATACCCTAACCACATTCCTTTTTTCACAATAGTGATGAACCGCCCTATCATAACAAAATCCTCATTAAAATATATTAAAAATTATATAAATTGATATTTAGTTCTTAAATTTTATATGTAGTGTATTAAAAATTGACAAATTTCAACATGAATGGATGGTTTGTTTGATATCCATGCATTGAATCCAAGAAATAAATATTTTGAGTATCCAAATTTACCACAATCAGCATCCAGTACTGCCTAAAAATAAAAAAAATGAACATGAAATGAAAGAAATTAAAATATATTTCATATGAATAAATTGTATATTTTTACCCCTATATCATTAGTATTAATTGTTGTCTTTTATCTGAATATTTTCTTTGAAAATTTTTATTAGACCTTCCATTATTTCATCCTTTTCTATTTATTTCTTTTTGTTCTCTAGGGGATATGTGCGGACTAACAAGTCCCAATTTTTTTCAAGCTAAAATCCCTTCAATTTTTTTCATATTTATGTATAAAAAAAATATGAAATGTATTTTTTTCATAGATAACATAGTATATCAGATTTTGGAAAATAAAATCATGAAAACATACCTCATGTATACATTTACAATAGAGATTCCTAGGCAATCATAGTCATGGATTTCAGTGACAATCTCAACACAAATGAATTCTGGATTATTATCTCCACAAATATTTAAAAAAAATCTATTTTACTTTAATCATATTTTATCTTGGTATCCACATGATCATTCAATTATAGTAAATGTGGATATGAAATGGAGGAGATAATGGTTCTTTCGGTGGCACTTTTTGATCGGTTGGTTGACCCTTTGGATGGTTTTGAGATATATTTTTCTCATACCCTTCTTTTTTTCAACATGTAATAAAATTAATTTTTTTAAACCTTTTTTAGTAATAATTTATGTATCTGATTTAAAAGTAAATTTGAAATGAATACCTCCTTATCGATATTCATTTTTTCAAGATTTGATTGCTATATGATGAATATTCCAACAACTTTTTTGACCATTTTAATATCGTCCCCATTAATTGGAATACGTGTTTCTATTCTCGGCTCATGGGATATGCTGATCAACACTCGCACATGACCTGTTAGAATTGGTATTCTTTGTAGAATGTCTTTTTGAATATTTAACACCTCATCCCTCTCTACAAGGTGATGTGTAGGTTTTTTTTGATATAAATCAATTCCATTATCAACCTATAGAAAATCAGTACAGGAGAGGTATATGTGTCTGTTTGAATCATATTTTATAGAAAATTTTATTAAAACATTTATTACTTCAGCTAAGACATCCCCTTGAGGGGAATTTCTAGCCTCATAACTAGAGGGGTGGGGAGGGATATCCACGTAGTCGTTTTTATTGAGTTACTTATTCTCTTTTCATACCCCCATTAAAGGTGTAATCTTGTCTATAAACCATTTTAATTTTTATTCAAGGGTATATATTCATTCTCTCATCAACGTGGTTAATTCACTTTTATCATCATCTTGTTTTTTTTCAAAATATGTTCATGGGGTTACCCCAAAACCAACACCTCTTACCTGGCCATTCTATTCTTTCAGCTTCATGCCCACCGATAGTTTGTGTTCTTCCAGAATAGGTGTTGTAGATTCCAATGACTATGTCATTGGAAAATATAATAAAATAAGTGATCATTATTAGGTACTAGTGATTAAAAAAACAAATTTTTATTATGACATAATTACACTTGTTTCCCACACATTTATTGTGTTTTAATCTATTGCTATTATTTCTTTTTTAAACATGCCTTGTTCTATAGTAAATGACATTGGATGGAAGTAGATTTATATTCTGAGTTGTAAATATGCATATAAATAGACGAAAATTATTATGATTTTGTTTCTTGTCACATAAAAATATTAGGAAATATTTAAAATATGTACCAACTTTTTTCAAATAAATCATACCCCAACCTTGATTTACAGTAGGGGTACGCTGATTTTGTTGATTGCTCCTTATTTCTAGAACTCAATTTTTGTTTCATTAAGGAAATGTTTTTAATAAAAAATTTCAATACATGAATTGTGAAATAACATATTACTTCCACAACCTGAAAAAACACATCCATATAATAGCCAGTAAATGCAAACCATGTTCTTGGGTTATCAGGTGTTCCTAGATAACCCGTGGGTGTAGGTTTATTTTCATTTCAGCATCTTTAAGATAATTTCTTTTTATAATTCTTTGAATCCTACTATGAATACATTTCTAATGAATTAATACATAATTCATGTGAAATTTATCTACTATAAATGACCTCTCTAATTGATTATGAATATTATGTCGGTGTTTCATTATTTTATTTCCTAGTAAAATAAAGAAATGATGTCCTAATGAACGTATAATCTTGTAACACCCGAGAATTTTATGTTATATAAATCATAAAAGGAATCTTTTTCTACACACAACACTTTCTTGTCTTGCTTTACACGAAATCACGAGCTTCCTCGATAGCTTGCGTCGTACGCAATACAGAGTTTCACTAAACAACGATATACTATTAAAATATTTTTAAAACTAGCCGTTATGAACAGTAATAACCACCTTTTGAAATTTTATAAATTTTATTTTTCAAAATGGACTTCATTTTTGGATTCGTAATATCGAAATTACCCTAGGGTGAAATTTTGTTATTTTTCTGAAAACTTTCAATTTTTGATGAATAGTGAAACCACTAATTGGTCGTTAAAAAAATTGAATTTTTCATAAAACTTAATTTTACCGCTTCTGTGAGTGGAATTTCAAAAATCTGAGAGACACGGTTGATGTCATTAAGTAAAATTTGGTTCAATGAGATGAAAATAATTTTTCTGTGAATAGTAACATTTTACTTTTTTTACCACGGTTAAAAGTAAATAAGGTAATTAAGGGTAAAAATGATATTATTATTACACTAACACATGTCCTAATTCTATTGGACAAGTTTAATTAGACCAAAAACAACCTTAGGAATACAATATGACCATTTAGGCACACTTGGATTAGATTAGGATATTTATTATTAATTTATTTAAAGAAGGGTTAAAATAGTTAAAATCAAAGTTTAATAAGTAAATAATTTTTAATATGGGGATATACATAAGATAAACTAGTCTATAAATATTCATTAGAAAGCTAAAGCGATTTCCTACATAATGATATTTTATTTGTAATTTTTATACATTAAATAATTTAATTTATCTATGACACAATGATGATGCAGTAATTACCATAATTGTGAAAAATTAGAATAATTGATATTTTAAATACCTAAATAAGTATAATTTGAAACATTTAATGAGTTAAACTAATTTTATAGGTTAATATGACATGTTAGTATTGATTTAATTAACTTTGGTAGAAGTAATCATTCTGTTATAAGTTTTAAAAAAATCAACTATTGAATAGTGTCAAATTGACATAAAATAGTTTTTAAAACAAATATTATATTATTAATTGTTATTTTATTCCTAAAAATCTAAGGTTCAGAAAAATGACTTATATAAGGTTATATATATTAATAATAAACAACTTGGGGTTCGTTTTTCTGCTTATAGTAAGTTTATTAACCTTATAGTATAAGAACACAAGAAGACACGGTAAAAGTAAAATTATTTAACTTAATGTTAAATATAAATGATAAGGTTAAAATAGGAACCTAAACTTTTCTAAATTCTATTGGATGAGATTATTTCGACCCTTCCCCACCTTAGCTTCGAAATATATCAATTTGGAGCTATTTATATCCCAAATTGACTTCAATAATAAAATAATATTTTTAGTTATTCCAAAGGTGCCCCTCTCCTCCATTATAAAAGGGCACCTCCTCCCTCTCTTCCTCACACCACTTTGAACCTTCCATCTCGGCCAAACCCTGCCAATTTCTCCTCTCCACTTCCCTAGAGACATCATAAAGGTCATGTTCTTCTTCAAAGACCAATTTTAGTGCCCTAAAAAAAGGTCTCAAAGAAGCACTTCAAAGAAGAGGTAATGTCCATTACCGATTATTTCATCTTTATTTCTTCTTCCACTTCTTCTTCATTAGTTGTTTCATTATGAAGTAATAACATCAGTATCACTAATATACTGATATGTTATTATAAGTATTAAACAACCATATTTCACCATCTATCAATCCTACGGAAAAAGAAATCACCGCGTGTGCGTACGTACGGAATACCGTCTCCACGCCGTGGTGTAATCTATTTTCCACCACCACCATACTTGGATGGGTATAATGGTGCAAATAATGACTATATATGACTATTATAAATTGATACTAATTCTTAAATAGTAAACATACACTCCAATACAATTCCACGATCATAGGAACGATATCATCACTCGTGCGTACGTACAGAATACCGTCTCCACGATGTGATGCAACTCGTTGTACATGATCTTCATTTCATAATGATTATATAAAAGAATTTAATGAATGAATATGATATATATAACACTAATAACATTCTGTAAATGAGGTATCTATAACCTAAAGAGAAGAATAAGAATTTATTCGACAAAACACGCGTAACAACAAAAAGTTATAAACACCCGAATAACAAGTAGCAATGAAATATTACTACTAAGAAGCTAAGAATATGACCAAATATGATATCATAAAAATAACTATGATTCTGGAATAAGTCAATAACATTATTTAAATCATTATACAGGATGTTCGGACACGTACAAAGCATATCGAACATAAGGTAACAGAAATATCACAATCTCATTTTTATCCGAGATTGTTTATACTTTGGTATTTACCTGGGGTGTATTTTATCATCCACATCCATATTTCCTCAATATGTAATTTTATTTCCATCCACCTACAATTGTTTAAATCCAATTTTACCCTTCTGTGAGTTTTTAGTAAATGATATCAAAGGAATATTTTTTTCATTTTTCGTACGAGGTACTTTTTGACTTTTCCGACAAAAGTACGAGAGGAATGTTTTTTTAACTTATACGGCATGAATGGATTTTTAAAAATTTATTTCGAAGAAGCTTCCTTTACTAGTTTTCATGTTTATTTTTAATCAACTTCTTTTAGTTTAAAATTGTATGTCATGTTAAGAAAGGAAAACGGGTTTTAAAGTAGAAAGGATATTTTCCTCAAGAATGGAGTTCAAGTGTTTTATCAAAATTATTTTCCATATAAGATAATATAGGGTTCTATTTCTATCCCTATTATTACATTGATTTGATTATGTTGTGATGGAATTATTTTTATGAATTCCTTTATCTTATATGAATTATTTTATGATGTCATGTTGTTTAAGAATCCCATTTTTATTACATGGGTTATGTAATGATGTATGATTTATGATTTTGTGACACACATAAGAATGGTATCATTATGAGATGGGTGGGACCTATATATCCCTCCAATGAATTGGGTAGAGATTTTATATCACATGAGATAGACATGGCTGGAACGGTAGGTTATACCGGTTCAGTAAAACAGCACTGAAACGAGGAGTGAACTCGGTTCAGAAATGGACTTTGTCCACTAAGATAGTCTTGGCAATGAGTCTTGACTAACAAGAAATGATTCTCTATGATTATGTGTGTATGCCAAAAAGTTTCATGTTTTATGTTATGATTATTGGGATTTCATTTCACTACTATGATTTATCCTATGTTATGAAATTATGCTCCTTTTTGCAGGTTAATATTTCCAAAATGTTATGTTCTTATGAATATGATGTGATTGATATTTCTTTTGTTTACCCTTACTGAGCATTTGAGTTCACCGTTTTGTATGTTTTATTTACCAAGGTCAGGAAGAATGTTATTAAGTAGAATATGCCAAAAGGGACTCTAGATATGATGAAATAAATGGGAGGCAAAGTAGATGCTTTATGAACCAGTTGTTTATGTTTCCCAGTTTCTAAAGACACCATACCTATACGGTCCTTTCTTGGTTTTGTTATATGTTGTAATAAGTGTGCTTCAATTCTGAAGTAATAAAAATGTATGTAAAGTATGGGTCGTTATAGTTGGTACCATAGGAAAGGTATAGTCAACCTTTGGAAACTAGGATGTGAAAGCCTTAGTAAGAATCCTAAGGATAAGTCTAAGCATAGAACACAATCTTAGTGTTTTATAAATGGACATGAATAACCAAAGATAAGACCTTAAGTGTGAAATTTTATTCTTGATTATGTGGTTTTCCTATTATAATTAGTGTTTCTCACACTATTCTTCTTGGTTTTAGTCAATGGATAGAACCCGAACGAATCGT
The DNA here is from genome assembly GCA_963277665.1 of Viscum album. Classification (NCBI taxonomy): domain Eukaryota; kingdom Viridiplantae; phylum Streptophyta; class Magnoliopsida; order Santalales; family Viscaceae; genus Viscum; species Viscum album. The sequence continues at coordinate 957,136,754 of OY728162.1, read as the reverse complement.
TTTAATGCGGAATGGGACGGGCAATGCAATTATTGTCCCCCAGAACAACCAAACGTTATGGGAGCTGGAATGAAAAATCTTGTAGCCATGCTCACACAACTTTCTCAATCAATGAATCATGCAGGACTTCCAAACGAGCAAAGGAAAGAGAAAAAATCTGTTGAATCCTTCATGAGGCAACGTCCACCTTCATTCAGCGGGTCTACTGATCCATTAGTTGCTGAACAATGGATTAGTACTACTGAAAAGATATTTTCAGTTCTTCAATGTTCTAATCATGATAAAGTCATATTAGAAGTGTATCGTTTGGAAGGTGTTGCTGATCAATGGTGGAATCTTATTAAGAATACGAGGCATGAAATTGAGTCCATGGTATGGGACGAGTTCAAGAACTTATTTTTCAATAAGTACTGGCCTCGTATTCACTGAACAAAGATGGAGAAAGAGTTTCTTGTACTGAAGCAAAAGGATGATGAATCTATTGGCACCTATGGAGAAAATTTTACAAGACTTGCAAGGTACGCTTCTGGTATTATTATCCAACCTGAGAGTAAGAGCGATCGATTCTTTAGTGGATTAAAACCAAGTCTTCGAAGGGCCTTATCCATAAGGGACTTCAATAGCTACGAGGAAATCATTCGATGTGCTCTCAAAGTTGAGATGTAGATTGGAGTAACCCTTCAGTCATGTGGGTTTGATAAGAAGAGGAAAATCGAATTCAAAGGAAAATCTAAAGAGCACACTAAAAAGAAGATGAGCATTCACTTATGCTCAATGTGTGGAAAGAAACATGGAGGGATTTGTATTAAAGGTTCAAGTAAATGTTTCAAATGTGGAAAGGAAGGTCATCAGGCATTTTAATGTCTCAATGTTGGGAAGAAGATGTATAATGATGCAAACAAAGGAAGGGCTACACAGAATGAACGTACTACATTTCAATGATTCAAGTGCAAGGAGATGGGACATTATGCCAATAAATGTCCTAATCCAAGGGTTGATGATGATGGTCGACGTCAACAAAATCTTAAGGCTAAAGAAAAAGGAAAGTCACATGCAATTTCTATCAGCGATGTGGAGTACGATAACGATGTGGTGAAAGGTACACTTACCATCCACTCTAATGTAGAAAATGTTTTATTTGATTCTGGATCCACCCACTCTTTTATTTCTGAAGATTTTTCTAAGGATATCACCGTATTACCTCAACAGTTAGATGTTGAGTTAGCTGTGACAACCCCTAATGGCACAACAGTCACATCAAAAGTTTATAATTCTTCTCCGATTGAAGTTTGTGGGAATGTGCTTCCTGCAAATCTTGTGATCCTTCCTATAGTGGAATTTGATGTGATTATTGGCATGGATTGGCTTTCTCTACATGGATCTCATATCAATTGCCAATGAATGGAAGTCACATTTCATATTCCAGATCAATCTATGATTGTCTATCGATGCAAGGATGAACATAACCTTCCAGTGGAAATTTCTTCCATTTAATGGGTATTGATTCCAATAAATGAAGGTTATTTATCTCAAATGGTTGGTGAGAAACTCATGATTAAGAATATGCCCATTGTACGGAAGTTTGTTGATGTCTTTCCGGAGGAATTACCGGGTCTTCCACCGAATCGTGAAGTTGAGTTTTCAATAGAACTCGTAGTGGGTGCTTTGCCTATTTCAAAGACACCTTATAGAATGGCCCCAATTGAGTTGCTGGAATTAAAGAAGCAACTCCAAGAGAATCTTGATAAGGGGTTCATACGCCCTTGTGCGTCACCTTGGGGAGCACCAGTTCTTTTTGTTAAGAAGAAAGATGGATCATTGAGACTCTGCATTGAATATCGAGAACATAAAAAAATTACTATCAAGAACAAATATCCTCTCCCACGCATTGATGACCTATTTGACCATCTACACGGAGCTCAATACTTTTCCAAGATTGAGCTTCGTTTAGGGTATCATCAATTAAGGGTCAAAAGGGAGGATATACCAAAGACGGATTTTCGTACAAGGTATGAACACTATGAATTTATAGTGATGTCATTTGGTCTTACTAATTCCCCTGCTATCTTCATGGATCTAATGAATAGAGTCTATAGAGACTATCTTGATCAGTTTGTGGTAGTCTTTATAGATGATATTCTTGTCTATTCAAAGAGCAAGGAAGAACATGAAGATAACTAGAGAATTATATTGAAGACCCTGAGAAAGGAGAATATTTATGCCAAATTTACCACATGTGAATTTTGGCTTCAAAAAGTTGCATTTTTGGGTCAAATAATCTCAAAGGAGGGGATATCTGGGGATCCAGCAAAAACAGAGGTTATCGAAAGATGGTCGATACCAACAACAGTAACCGAGATCCAAAGTTTTCTTGGTTTGGCTGGATTTTATCGACATTTTGTGAAAGATTTTTCATGATTATCTAATCCACTCACCACGTTGACTCGGAAAGGAGTTATGTTTGTTTGGACAGAGGAATGTGAAGAGAATTTCAAGGAGTTGAAAAGAAGGTTATGCAGTGCACTTGTGCTCACACTGCCTTGTAGTGGGAAAAGGTTTGTGATCTATAGTGATGCATCCAAGAAGGTATTGGGGTGTGTTCTTATGCAAAATGATATAGTGATAGCTTATGCCTCACGACAGTTGAAAATACATGAGAAAAATTACCCAACTCATGATTTGGAATTAGCTGCGGTAATCTTTGCATTAAAGATTTGGAGGCATTATCTTTATGGAGAAAGGTGTGACATTTATACTGATCATAAAAGTTTAAAGTATATTCTCACACAAAAGAAGCTGAAATGCGCCAAAGAAGATGGTTGGAGCTGATTAAGTATTACGACTGCTCAATCCATTACCACCCTGGGAAAGCAAACAAGGTGGAAGATGCATTAAGTCGACAAGACCATGCTAGTTTATCCATGATGAGGATCACAAAAGATCCAATATTTATGGATTGACAAAGGATGGATCTTGGAATTATAATGAAAGGGGAAAAATCTTATCTTTCTCAAATGAATGTTCAACCATCTATACATGTGAAGATTAAAGAGGAACAAAAAGAAGATGTCTAGTTACAAAAGAAGGTGAGAAATGTTCCTGAATTCATCCTTGATTGGGATGGGATAATAAAGTTCAAGAATTGGGTTTGTGTTCCTCCCATCCCCGAATTAAAGAAGGAGCTGCTGGATGAGGCTCATAGTTCTTCATTCTCTATTCATCCTAGATTCACGAAGATATATAGGGACCTGAAAGAATAATTCTGGTGGGATGGCATGAAAAGAGATGTTGCTGAATATGTCTCTCGATGCTTGGTTTGTCAACAAGATAAATCTGAGAGACAGAAGTCTAAGGGGATGTTACAACCATTACCCATACCCGAATGGAAATGGGAAAACATCACTATGGACATTATCACATGACTTCCTAAAACATCCAAAGGCAATAATGCTATCTGGGTCATAGTTGATCGTCTTACAAAGTCTTCACACTTCATTGATATTAGAGAGGATTTCTCTCTGGATCAGCTTTCCAGGATATATTTAAAGGAAGTGGAAAGATTGCATGGAGTACCACTTTATATTATATCTGATCGGGATCCGAGATTTACCTCGAAGTTCTGGCGAAGTCTTCAGCATACTCTGGATACAGAGTTGAGTTTTAGCACTGCTTATCATCCTCAGATAGACGGTCAGTCTGAGAAAACAATTCAAACTCTAGAAGATATGTTGAGAGCTTTCTCAATGGATTTCATAGGTGGTTGGGATCAACACCTACCTTTGGTGGAATTTTCATATAATAATAGCTTTAACTCTAGTATTCAGAGGGCTACTTATGAAGCTCTCTATGGAAAGAAATGCAGGACTCCAACTTGCTGGGATGAAGTTGGGGAAAGAAAGCTATTAGGACCCGATCTCGTTGATGAAATGGCAGAAAAGGTCAGATCTATTCAACAATACATAAGAGCAGCTCAGAGTTGACAGAAAAGTTATGACGACAACCGAAGAAAAGACCTAGAGTTTGAAGTGGGTGATAAAGTGTTCTTACGAATATCTCCCTGGAAAAAGGTTATGAGATTTGGAAAGAAGGGGAAGTTGAGCCCTAGATATATCGGTCCTTTCGAAATACTGGATCGTGTTGGGAAGGTAGCTTACCGATTGTTGCTTCCACCGAATCTCTCTCAAGTTCACGATGTGTTCCATGTATCTCTCTTGAGAAAGTACATACCTGATCCTTCACATGTACTCAGATCAGAAGTTGTACCGTTGGAGCAAGATCTTTCTTATGAAGAAAAACCGATAGAGATTCTGGATCATAGAGAAAAGGTCCTATGAAACAAGACCACTCGATTGGTGAAAGGTTTATAAAGGAACCACCAATTAGAAGAAGCTACATGGGATCTTGAGGATATGATGAGGGAGAGGTATCCTCATCTGTTTGTTACAAAGTGACGAATTTTGAGGGTGAATTTTATTTTAAGAGGAGTAGAATGGAACACCCGAGACTTTTATGTTATTTAAATCATCAAAGGAATATTTTTCTACACACAACACTTGCTTGTCTTTCTTTACACGAAATCGCGAGCTTCCTCGATAGCTTGCGTCGTACGCAATACAGAGTTTCACTAAACAACGATATACTATTAAAATATTATTAAAACTAGCCATTATGAATAGTAATAACTACTTTTTGATATTTTATAAATTTTATTTTTCAAAATGGACTTCATTTTTGAATTCGTAATATTGAAATTAGCCTAGGGTGAAATTTTGGTATTTTTCTGAAAACTTTCAATTTTTGATGAATAGTGAAACCACTAAGTGGTCGTTAAAAAAAACTGAATTTTTCATAAAACATAATTTTACCGCTTCTGTGAGTGGAATTTCAAAACTCCGAGAGACACGATTGATGTCAGTAAGTAAAATGTGGTTCAATGAGATTAAAATAATTTTTTGGTGAATAGTAACTTTTTACTTTTTTTTACCATGGTTAAAGTAAATAGGGTAATTAAGGGTAAAAATGATATTATTATTACCCTAAAACATGTCCTAATTCTATTGGACAAGTTTAATTCGACCAAAAACAACATTAGGAATAAAATATGACTATTTAGGCCCACTTGGATTAGATTAGGACATTTATTATTAATTTAATTAAAGAAGGGTTAAAATAGTTAAAATCAAAGTTTGATAAGTAAATCATTTTTAATATGGGGTTATACATAAAATAAATTAGACTATAAATATTCATTAGAAAGCTAAAAAGAGTTCCTATATAATGATATTTTATTTTTAATTTTTAGACTTTAAAAAATATTATTTATTTATGACACAATAATGATGAAGTAATTACCATAATAGTGGAAAATTAGAATAATTGATATTATAAATACATAAATAAGTATAATTTGATACTTTTTATGAATTAAACTAATTTTATAGGTTAATATTACATGTTATAATTGATTTAATTAACTTTGGTCGAAGTAATAATTCTTTTATGAGTTTCAAAAAATTCAACTATTGAATAGTGTCAAAATTGACATAAAATAGGTTTTAAAACAAATATTATATTATTAATTGTTATTTTATTCCTAAAAATCTATGGTTCGGCCAAATGACTTAGACAAGGTTGTATATATTAATAATAAACAACTTGGGGTTCTTTTGGCTGCTTATAGTATGTTTATTATCCTTATAGTATAAGAACACAAGAAGACACGGTAAAAGTAAAATTATTTAACTTAATGTTAAATATAAATGATAAGGTTAAAATAGGAACCTAAACTTGTCTAAATTCTATTGGATGATAGTATTTAGACCCTTCCCCACCTTTGCTTTGAAAAAAATCAATTTGGAGCTATTTAAAACCGAACATGACTTTATAATAAAATAATATTTTTAGTTATTCCAAAGGTGCCTCTCTCCTCTCTTATAAAAGGGCACCTCCTCCCTCTCTTCCTTACTCCACTTTGTGCCTTCAAGCTCGGCCAACCCCTGACACATTCTCCTCTCCACTTCTCTAGAGACATTCTAAAGGTCATGGTCTTCTTAAAAGACCAATTTTAGTGCCCTAAAAGAAGGCCTCAAAGAAGCACTTCAAAGAAGAGGTAATGTCTGTTACCGATTCTTTCATCTTTATTTCTTCTTCCACATATTCTTCATTAGTTGTTTCATTATTAAGTAATAACATAAGTATCACTAATACACTGATATGTTATTATAAGTATTAAAAAACCCTATTTCACCATCTATCCATCCCACGGAAAAAGAAATCACCGCGCGTGCGTACGTACAGAATATCGTCTCCACACCGTGGTGTAATCTATTTTCCACCACCACCTTACTTGGATGGGTATAATGGTGTAAATAATGACTATATAGTACTATTATAAAGTGATACTAATTCTTAAATAGTATACATACACTCAAATACAATTCCACGTTCATAGGAACGATATCATGACTCGTGCGTACGTACGGAATACCGTCTCCACGATGTGATGCGACTCGTTCTACATGATCTTCATTTAATAATGATTATATAAATGAATTGAATGAATGAATATGATATATATTACACTAATACAATTCAGTAAATTAGGTATCTATAACCTAAAGATAAGAATAAGAATTTATTCCACAAAACACGCGTAAGAACAAAAAGTTATAAACACCCGAATAACAAGTAGTAGTGAAATATTACTACTAAGAAGCTAAGAATATGACCAAATACGATATCATAAAAATAAGTATGATTCTGGAATAAGTCAATAACATTATTTAAATCATTATACAGGAGGTTCGGACACGTACAAAGCATATCAGACCTAAGGTAAGGGAAATATCACAATCTCATTTTTATCCGAAATTGTTTATACTATGGTATTTTCTGGGGTGTATTTTATCATCCACATCCATGTTTCCTCAATATGTAATATTTTTTCCATCCACCTACAATTTTGTAAATCCAATTTTACCCTTCGGTGAGTTTTTATTAAAAGATATCAAAGGAATATTTTTTCATTTTTCGTACGAGGTACTTTTTGACATTTCCGACAAAAGTACGAGAAGAAAGTTTTTTTAACTTATACGGCATGAATGGATTTTTAAAACATTATTTACAAGAAGCTTACTTTACATGTTTTAATGTTTATTTTTAATCAACTTCTTTTAGTTTAAAATTGTATGACATGTTAAGAAAGGAAAAAGGGTTTTAAAGTAGAAAGGATATTTTCCTCAAGAATGGAGTTCAAGTGTTTTATCAAAATTATTTTCCATCTAAGATAATATAGGGTTCTGTTTCTATCCCTATTATTACATTGATTTGATTATGTTGTGATGGAATTATTTTCATGAATTCCTTTATCTTATATGAATTGTTTTATGATGTCATCTTTTTTAAGAATCCCATTTTTATTACATGGGTTATGTAATGATGTATGATTTATGATTTTTTGGCACACATAAGAATGGTATCATTATGAGATTGGTGGGACCTATATATCCATCCAATTAATTGGGTAAAGATTTTATATCTCATGAGATAGACATGGCTGGAACGGTAGGTTATACTGGTTCAGTAAAATAGGACTGAAATGAGGAGTGAACTCAGTTCAGAAATGGACTTTGTCCACTAAGATAGTCTTGGAAATGAGTCATGACTAACAAGAAATGATTCTATATGATTATGTGTTTATGCCACAAAGTTTCATGTTTTATGTTTTGATTATTAGGATTTCATTTAACTACTATGATTTATCCTTTGTTATGAAATTATGCTCCCTTTTGCCGGTTAAGATTTCCAAAATGTTATGTTCTTATGGATATGAAGTGTAGAGACCCGAAGCTTAACGTACATGGACAGTACATTACATTTGCGGAATACTTAGTACATAACAAAAAATACACACACAAGGATCGTAATAGTTTAGTGTCTTTGGAAACTCAGAATATAATCTTCTAATCGTGGTGAATGATCTTCAAAATCTCCCATAAAGATCTTCCTTTTTTTTACCTAAAACCTTTCTTTATATCCTGGGGAAAAGAAAACATAAAAGGGTGAGCTCAAATGCTCAGTAATGGTAAACAAAAGAAATATCAATCACATCATATACATAAGCACATAACTTTTGGAAATCTTAACCTGCAAAAGAGATCATAATTTCATAACATGAGGTAAATCATGGCAGTGAAATGTAATCACAATAATCATAACATAAAACATGAAACTTTGTGGCATTCACACATAATCATAGAGATTCATTTCTTGTTAGTCAAGACTCATTGCCAAGACTATCTTAGTGGACAAAGTCCCTTTCTGAATCGAGTAACCCTCATTTCAGTCCTGTTTCACTGAACCGGTATAACCTACCATTCCAGCCCTGTCTATCTCCTGAGATATAAAATCATTACCCAATGCATTGGAGGGAGATATAGGTCCCACCCATCTTATAATTAATCCTCTCTTATGTGTGCCACATAATCATAAATCATACATCATCGCCTAACACATGTAACAAAATGGGATTCTTGAAACATCATGACATCATAAAACAAATCATATAAGGGAAATGACTTCATAAAAATAATTCCCATAAAACATAATCAAATCAATGTAATAATAGGGATAAGAACAGAAGCCTATATTATCTTAGATGGAAAATAATTTTGATAAAACACTTGAACTCCATTCTTGAGGAAAATATCCTTTCTTCTTCAAAAACACTTTTTTTTCTTAACATGTCATACAATTATAAACTAAAATAAGTTGATTAAAAATAAACTTGAAAACTTGTAAAAGAAGATTCTTGGAAATAATTTTTTAAAAATCCATTCATGCCATATAAGTTAAAAAAAACATTCTTCGTACTTTTGTCGGAAAAGTCAAAAAGTACCTCGTACGAAAAAACGACAAAAGATTCCTTTCATATTATTTACTAAAAATTCACCGAAGGGTAAAATTGGATTTAAACTATTGTAAGTGGATGGAAACAATATTACATATTTATGGAACATGTATGTGGATGATAAAATACACCCCAGTAAATCCCAAAGTAAAAACAATCTCGGATAAAAATGAGATTTTGATATTTTCCATTAACTTAGGTCCGATTTGCTTCGAATGTGTCCGAACCTCCTGTATAATGATTTAAATAATGTAATTGACTTATTACAGAATCATATTAATTGTTATGATATCATATATGGTTCACTTATGACATTATATTACCCGTTCTTTTGTAAATTCCATGTTAAAGAAGCGTTTTGGGTAAAATCGTTTCATTTATCGTAGGTGTTTTGACTTGTTGTTCTTGACATTATTATTACTTATATCATGATTTAATTACTTCCAGAATATAAAATATTATTTATATATCATATATATTCAGTATATATATATATAATAGATAGATAAATGAAATGAAAAACATCGTTCATGGAGATGGTAGTCCGTACGTACGCATGAACGTTGTTTTCCTTTCCTTATTGTCTTGAATGGAAGTAAGTAGATGACATACATACATATACATATACATAAATCCAGTAGCTTTATAATGTCATATATTTCATTATTATTTCTTATATATAATTTATAATCATTCTTAAATGGTTAACATGGAGAATGAATCTCATCGCGTCGTGGAGATGGTAGTCCGTACGTACGCACGAGCGATGATATCATTTCCATAAATATTGAATTGAATTGGAGTGGATTATACAATATATCAGAATCAATATGATGTTTTAATAACTATGTATAGTTATTCTTTACACCACTATACCCATCCATGTAAGGTGGTGGTGGAAAATAGATTACACCACGGCGTGGAGACGGTATTCCGTACGTACGCATGCGCGGTGATTTCTTTTTCCGTAGGATGGATAGATGGTGAAATAGGGTTGTTTCATACTTATAATAACATATCAGTATATGAGTGATACTGATGTTATTACTTCATAATGAAACAACCTAAGAAGAAGAAGTGGAAGAAGAAATAAAGATGAAATAATTGGTAACGGTAATTACCTCTTCTTTGAAGCGCCTCTTTGAGACCTCCTCTTAGGGAACTAGAATTGGTCTTTGAGGAATACCAGAACCTCTAGGATGTTTCTAGGGAAGTGGAGAAGAGATTTTGGCAGGGGTTGGCAGATCTTTAGTGCTCAAATTGGTGTGAGGAGGAGGGGGAGGAGGTGTCCTTTTATAAGGGAGGAGAGGGGCACCTTAGGAATACCTCAAAATATTATATTATATTAAAGTCAAAATCAGTTTATAATGGTTCCAAAGGGTCTTATTTCGAAGCTAATGTGGGGATGGGTCGAAATCCTATCATCCAATAGTATTTATACAAGTTTAGGGTATTATTTTAACCTTATCAATTAGATTTAACTCTAAGTTAAATAATTTAACTTTTACGGTGTCTTTTTGTTTTCTTTCACTATATGGTTAATACACTTACTATAACATGCCAAACGAACCCCAACTTGTTTATTATTAATATATATATCCTTATTAGAGTCATTTGGCCGAACCTTAGATTTTTAGGAATAAAATAACAATTAATAATATAATATTTGATTTAAAAACTATTTTGTGTCAATTTTGACACTATTTGATATATGATTTTTTTTGAAAGTCATAACAGAATTATATGTTCGAACCAAGTTGATTAAATCGACACTAATATATCATAGTAACCTATAAAATTAGTGGAATTCATAAAAAGTCTCAAATTACATTCATTTGAGCATTTATAACATCAATTATGTTAATATTTCCTTAAAAGGGTAATTATTGCATCATCGTTGTGTCATAAATAAATTAATTTATATAAAGTCTAAAAATTATAAATAAAATATCATTATGTAGGAAATCTTTTTAGATTTCTAATGAATATTTATAGTCTAATTTATTATATGTATAACCCCATATTAAAAATGTTTTAGTTATTAAACATTGATTTTAACTATTTTAACTATTCATTAAATAAAATAATATTAAATGTCATAATCTAATCCACGTGGGCCTAAATGGTCATATTTTATTCCTAAGTTTGTTTTTGGTCGAATTACACTTGTCCAATAGAATTAGGACATGTGTTAGGGTAATAGTAATATCATATTTACCCTTAGTTACCCTATTTACTACTAACCGCGGTAAAAAAAATAAAAAGTTACTATTCACCAAAAAATTATTTTTATCTCATTGAACCACATTTTACTAACTGATATCAACCGTGTCGGTCGGATTTTTTAAATTCCATTCACAGAAGCGGTAAAATTATGTTTTATGCAAAAATTCAGTTTTTAACCTACCACTTAGTGGTTTCACTATTCATCAAAAATTGAATGTTTTCAGAAAAATACCAAAATTTCACCCTAGGCTAATTTCTATATTCCGAATCCAAAAATGAAGTCCATTTTGAAAAATAAAATTTATAAAATTTCAAAAAGTGGTTATTACTGTTCATAACGGCTAGTTTTAATAATATTTTAATAGCGTATTGTTGTTTAGTGAAACTCGTTATTGCGTACTACACACGCTATCGAGGAAGGTCGCGATTGCGAGTAATGCAAGGCAAATCAAAGATGTGTGTTGTGCAAGCTCCTTTTGGTGTAGCGTACAATACAAGACATTAATAAAATTAAAAAGAATATTTTTCATAAAATCTCAGGCTGTTACATTCTAACCCCCTTAAAATGAATTTCGCCCTCGAAATTCGTCGGGGTTATAAATGGTTTACTATTCGAAAGTTTCTTTAAAAGAAACCCACATCGTAAAAAAAATACCAAAACCTGGCTTTAAAAACTAAAGTATGAAATGTAATGATTACCCAAATAAACTAATCACTGGGTTTCCACATAGGTGAAAATATGGATATGGAAGAGAAATCTATCCATCATGTTCTGATGGAGAGTGGTAGAGAACATGGCTATGGAAAATCCAGTAATCACAAATCCGTAGATTTGTGATGATATAAGGTACCATCTGATTCATCAGGTATAAGATCACTAGGACAACATTTTTGGTTTTCAAGATCATTTCCCTAAAGTTGAAAATTTGCTTAGAATAAATACTTACTTTATTTTGGTACAATCTCATTTTGTTCATGCCTTGAACAATTTCCACTTCATCTCTTAAATAAATGAAGTTGAATTTGTTATTCATGAAGTGTTAGCAGATCATGTGATAGAATGACGGGTCATTCCATCTGTCTCAAACAAAAGGTTAACAAAAATTATATACATAAGTCGATCTATAGTGAGATTAATCACGTATGGTTCCTAAAATGGACTTATACTTCATATATAATACTGCTTAATATAATAAAACTAGTTTCTACTAAACAGGGACTTCTTGTAGGCCAGTGGTAGGCGATAAAGGCCAGTCGCACTTCGGTTGTGGGTTCGATTCCTACAGCCTTGTCCGACGCGATGGGCTGTCGCCCGTCCTGCAGGTTGTCCTTTTTCTAAAACAATATTACTATAACATCCCATCAATAATATCGAAAAACTTCTATCCTAACTTATGTCCAACATAATCCATTGCAATCTTTATGCTTATCCATAATACTGCAGTCCACTCTCATAACATAGTGAAAACGGTTACCAGAGATTTAATACCATCGTTGATCCCCATATATCATAAAATATGTCTTGTTGGTCACATTCCAAACATTCAAAGGCCTTAATCATGTATTCTCTTGAATACCCATTGAACCTTAGTGGAAACATTAATGCAGTTAAAAGTTAACACTTTCCACATACCAAAATCCTCAAAATTCTATATCCTCAAACCATGATATCACTTAGTCCTTATATCAATCATGAGCTCATGAATACTGTCAAAAATTTCATTTTCTTTTTATCACTTCATTATGCGCATATCATCCACATTCCAAAAAAAAATATCTGAATAACCTTTCATTGTTACTCATACCATTCGTCATAAAATTTCAAAACTTAAGGAAAGACAACAGTGTAACAATCCTTAGATGTCTTTTTATTCTATAGTACTTGATAAACATGTAATCATTCCACTTCCTTCTTAAACCATTGACCGAGCTTCAACAATTCTTTCATCTCACATATCATTTGTAGTCTCTTCATCATCAACAAAAATACTACCCATACGACCATACTGATTCTCTTCATGAGACTTTCCCTTAGGGCATTGGTTTGCATTATTCCCGTACATTCCACATTTAAAACATTTGACCATTGTTGATGTCGTAGCAATACCATTATCCTCATCCCTGGTGTTAACTGAACCTTTTCCATTGCACTTACTGGCTTTGTGTCCTTCTTTTCCACACCCAAAGTATCTTCCAGTTCCTTTGAAACATTCTCCTTGATGCCTCTTCCCACATGATTTACATAGGGGAAATTGAACTTTCTTTCCTCTATGATCATCATGAAACTCCATCTTTCTCTTATTATCCGAGTCATGAAACTTACCAAATTTTACTTTATTGATCATATTATGAGATTGCTGATTCGGAATAATAATTATGTTTGGACTTCCAAATCCCATTTCATTTGGTTGCTCATGAATAATATAATTCCATTGTCCATAATATCCTCCATTATCGTGAATCATCTTGTTTCCAGCCATTTTCTAAAACCCAAAAAGAATAGTGTTAGAGGCAAAAATCATGCTAGGGAAAACAACATAATAAAGGGGGAGTACCTTCAATATCTGACATCTTAGGTTTAATTCTAAGATCGTTATCATAGTTCTATTACTATATCCTATACGTATACTTATCCTTAGGGACATCCCTAGACATACCTTTGAAATATCTCCAGGGATCTCACTAACGCTTTCGCATCCTAGTTTCCAAAGGTTGACTAAACCATTCCTCTGATACCAACTATAGAGACCCGAAGCTTAACGTACATGGACATTACATTACATTTGCGGAATACTTAGTACATAACAAAACACACACACACAATGATCGTAATAGTTTAGTGTCTTTGGAAACTCGGAATATAATCTTCTAATCGTGGTGAATGATCTTCAAAATCTCCCATAAAGATCTTCCTTTTTTTATACCTAAAACCTTTCTTTATATCCAGGGGAAAAAAAACATAAAAGGGTGAGCTCAAATGCTCAGTAAGGGTAAACAAAAGAAATATCAATCACATCATATACATAAGCACGTAACTTTTGGAAATCTTAACCTGCAAAAGAGATCATAATTTCATAACATGGGGTAAATCATGGTAGTGAAATGTAATCACAATAATAATAACATAAAACATGAAACTTTGTGGCATTCACACATAATCATAGAGAATCATTTCTTGTTAGTAAAGACTCATTTCCAAGACTATCTTAGTGGACAAAGTTCCTTTCTGAATCGAGTAACCCTCGTTTCAGTCCTGTTTCACTGAACCGGTATAACCTACCGTTCCAGCCCTGTCTATCTCATGAGATATAAAATCTTTACCCATTGCATTGGAGGGAGATATAGGTCCCACCCATTTTATAATGAATCCTTTCTTATGTGTGCCACATAATCATAAATCATACGTCATCGAATAACACATGTAACAAAATGGGATTCTTGAAACATCATGACATCATAAAACAAATCATATAAGGGAAATGACTTCATAAAAATAATTCCCTCAAAACATAATCAAATCAATGTAATAATAGAGATAAGAACAGAACCCTATATTATCTTAGATGGAAAATAATTTTGATAAAACACTTGAACTCCATTCTTGAGGAAAATATCCTTTCTTCTTCAAAAACACTTATCTTTTCTTAACATGTCATACAATTATAAACTAAAAGAAGTTGATTAAAAATAAACATGAAAACGTGTAAAAGATGATTCTTGGAAATAATGTTTTAAAAATCCATTCATGTCGTATAAGTTAAAAAAAACAATCTTCGTACTTTTGTCGGAAAAGTCAAAAAGTACCTCGTACGAAAAAACGACAAAAGATTCCTTTCATATTCTTTACTAAAAATTCACCGAAGGGTAAAATTGGATTTAAACTATTGTAAGTGGATGGAAACAATATTACATATTTATGGAACATGGATGTGGATGATAAAATACACCCCAGTAAATTCCAAAGTAAAAACAATGTCGGATAAAAATGAGATTGTGATATTTTCCCTTACCATAGGTCCGATTTGCTTCGTATGTGTCTGAACCTCCTGTATAATGATTAAAATAATGTCATTGACTTATTAAAGAATCATATTCTTTGTTATGATATCATATATGGTTCACTTATGACATTATATTACCCGTTCTTTTGTAAATTCCATGTTAAAGAAGCGTTTTGGGTAAAATCGTTTCATTTATCGTAGGTGTTTTGACTTGTTGTTCTTGAAATTATTATTACTTATATCATGATTTACTTACTTCAAGAATATAAAATATGATTTATATATCATATATATTCAGTATATATATAATAGATAGATAAATGAAATGAAAAACATCGTTCATGGAGACGGTAGTCCGTACGTACACATGAACGATGTTTTCCTTTCCTTATTGTCTTGAATGGAAGTAAGTAGATGACATACATATATATATATATACATAAATCCAGTAGCTTTATATTGTCATATATTTCATTATTATTTCTTATATATACTTTATAATCATTCTTAAATGGTTAACGTGGAGAATGAATCTCATCGCCTCGTGGAGACGGTAGTCCGTACGTACGCACGAGCGATGATATCATTTCCATAAATATTGAATTTAATTGGAGTGGATTATACAATATATCAAAATCAATATGATGTTTTAATAACTATGTATAGTTATTCTTTACACCACTATACCCATCCTTGTAAGATGGTGGTGGAAAATAGATTACACCATGGCGTGGAGACGGTATTCTGTACGTACGCACGCGCGGTGATTTATTTTTCCGTAGGATGGATAGATGGTGAAATAGGGTTGTTTCATACTTATAATAACATATCAGTATATGAGTGATACTGATGTTATTACTTCATAATGAAACAACCTAAGAAGAATAAGTGGAAGAAGAAATAAAGATGAAAGAATTGGTAACAGTAATTACCTCTTCTTTGAAGCGCCTCTTTGAGACCTCCTCTTAGGGCACTAAAAATGGACTTTGAGGAAGACCAGAACCTCTAGGATGTTGCTAGGGAAGTGGAGAAGAGATTTGGGTAGGTTTTGTCCGAGCTTGAGTGCTCCAATTGGTGTGAGGAGGAGGGGGAGGAGGTGTCCTTTTATAAGGGAGGAGAGGGGCACCTTAGGAATACCTCAAAATATTATATTATATTAATGTCAAAATCGGTTTATAATGGTTCCAAAGGGTCTTATTTTGAAGCTAAAGTGGGGATGGGTCGAAATCCTATCATCCAATAGGATTTAGACAAGTTTAGGGTATTATTTTAACCTTATCAATTAGATTTAACTCTAAGTTAAATAATTTAACTCTTACCGTGTCTTTTTGTTTTCTTTCACTATATGGTTAATACACTTACTATAACATGCCAAACGAACACCAAATTGTTTATTATTAATATATATATCCTTAACTAAGTCATTTGGCCGAACCTTAGATTTTTAGGAATAAAATAACAATTAATAATATAATATTTGATTTAAAAACTATTTTGTGTCAATTTTGACACTATTTGATATATGATTTTTTGTGAAAGTCATAACCGAATTATATGTTCAAACCAAGTTGATTAAATCAAAACTAATATATCATAGTAACCTATAAAATTAGTGGAATTCATAAAAAGTCTCAAATTACATTCATTTGAGCATTTATAACATCAATTATGTTAATATTTCCTTAAAAGGGTAATTACTGCATCATCGTTGTGTCATAAATAAATTAATTTATTTAAAGTCTAAAAATTATAAATAAAATATCATTTTGTAGGAAATATTTTTAGCTTTCTAATGAATATTTATAGTCGAATGTATCTTATTTATAACCCCATATTAAAAATGTTTTATTTATTAAACGTTGATTTTAACTATTTTAACTATTCATTAAATAAAATAATATTAAATGTCATAATCTAATCCAAGTTGGCCTAAATGGTCATATTTTATTCTTAAGTTTGTTTTTGGTCGAATTACACTTGTCCAATAGAATTAGGACATGTGTTAGGGTAATAGTAATATCATATTTACCCTTTGTTACCCTATTTACTATTAACCGCGGTAAAAAAAATAAAAAGTTACTATTCACCAAAAAATTATTTTTATCTCATTGAACCACATTTTACTTACTGATATCAACCGTGTCTGTCGGATTTTTGAAATTCCATTTACAGAAGCGGTAAAATTAAGTTTTATGCAAAAATTCAGTTTTTAACCTACCTCTTAGTGATTTCACTTTTCATCAAAAATTGAAAGTTTTCAGAAAAATACCAAAATTTCACCCTAGGCTAATTTCGGTATTCCAGATCCAAAAATGAAGTCAATTTTAAAAAATAAAATTTATAAAATTTCAAAAAGTGGTTATTACTATTCATAACGGCTAGTTTTAATAATATTTTAATAGCGTATTGTTGTTTAGTGAAACTTGTTATTGCGTACTACACACGCTATCGAGGAAGGTCGCGATTGCGTGTAATGCAAGGCAAGTCAAGGATGTGTGTTGTGCAAGCACCATTTTGTGTAGCGTACAATACAAGACATTAATAAAATTAAAAGGAATATTTTTCATAAAATCTCGGGCTGTTACATTCTACCCCCCTTAAAATGAATTTCACCCTCGAAATTCATCGGGGTTATAAATGGTTTACTACTCGAAAGTTTCTTTAATAGAAACCCACATCGTAAAAAAAATACCATAACATGGCTTTAAAAACTAAAGTATGAAATGTAACGATTACCCAAATAAACTAATCACTGGGTTTCCACATAGGTGAAAATATGGATATGGAAGAGAAATCTAACCATCATGTTCTGATGGAGAGTGGTAGAGAACATGGCTATGGAAAATCCAGTAATCACAAATCTGTAGATTTGTGATGATATAAGGTACCATCTGATTCATCAGGTATAAGATCACTAGGACAACATTTTTGGTTTTCAAGATCATTTCCCTAATATTGAAAATTTGCTTAGAATAAATACTTACTTTATTTTGGTATAATCTCACTGTTGTTCATGCCTTGAACAATTTCCACTTCATCTCTTAAATAAATGAAGTTAAATTTGTTATTCGTGAAGTGTTAGCAGATCATGTGATAGAATGCCGAGTCATTCCATCTGTCTCAAACAAAAGGTTAGCAAAAATTATATACATAAGTCGATCTATAGTGAGATTAATCACGTATGGTTCCTAAAATGGACTTATACTTCATATATCATACTGGTTAATATAATAAAACTAGTTTCTACTAAACATGGACTTCCTGTAGGCCAGTGGTAGGCGATAAAGGCCAGTCGCACTTCGGTTGTGGGTTCGATTCCTACAGCCTTGTCCGATGCGATGGGTTGTCGCCCGTCCTGCAGGTTGTCCTTTTTCTAAATCTATATTACTATAACATCCCATCAATAATATCGAAAAACTTCTATCCTAACTTATGTCCAACATAATCCATTCCAATCTTTATGCTTATCCATAATACTACAGTCCACTCTCATAACATATTGAAAACGATTACTAGAGATTTAATACCATCGTTGATCGCTATATATCATAAGATATGTCTTGTTGGTCACATTCCAAACATTCAAAGGCCTTAATCATGTATTCTCTTGAATACCCATTAAACCTTAGTGAAAACATGAATGCAGTTAAAAGTTAACACTGTCCAAATACCAAAATCCTCAAAATTCAATATCCTCAAACCATGATATCACTTAGTCCTTATATCAATCATGAGCTCATGAACACTGTCAAACATTTCATTTTCTCTTTATCACTTCATTATGCGCATATCATCCACTTTCCAAAAAAAATATCTGAATAACCTTTTATTGTTACTCATACCATTCATCATAAAATTTCAAAACATAAGGAAAGACAACAGTGTAACAATACTTAGATGTCTTTTTATTCTATAGTACTTCATAAACATGTAATCATTCCACTTCCTTCTTAAACCATTGACCGAGCTTCAACAATTCTTTCATCTCACATATCATTTCTAGTCTCTTCATCATCAACAAAAATACTACCCATACGACCATACTGATTCTCTTCATGAGACTTTCCCTTAGGGCATTGGTTTGCATTATTCTTGTACATTCCACATTTAAAACATTTTACCATTGTTGATGTCGTAGCAATACCATTATCCTCATCCCTGGTGTTAACTGAACCTTTTCCTTTGCACTTACTGTCTTTGTGTACTTCTTTTCCACACCCAAATCATCTTCCAGTTCCTTTGAAACATTCTCCTTGATGCCTCTTCCCACATGATTTACATAGGGGAAATTGAACTTTCTTTCCTCTATGATCATCATGAAACTCCATCTTTCTCTTATTATCCGAGTCAGGAAACTTACCAAATTTTACTTTATTGATCATATTATGAGATTGCTGATTCGGCATAATAATTATGTTTGGACTTCCAAATCCCATTTCATTTTGTTGCTCATGAAGAATATCATTCCATTGTCCAAAATATCCTCCATTATCGTGAATCATCTTGTTTCCAGCCATTTTCTAAAACCCAAAAAGAATAGTGTTAGTGGAAAAAATCATGCTAGGGAAAACAACATAATAAAGGTGGAGTACCTTCAATATATAACATCTTAGGTTTAATTCTAAGATCGTTACCATAGTTCTATTACTATATCATATACGTATACTTATCCTTAGGGACATCCCTAGACATACCTTTGAAATATCTCTAGGGATCTCACTAATGCTTTCGCATCCTAGTTTCCAAAGGTTGACTAAACCTTTCCTCTGATACCAACTGTAGAGACCCGAAGCTTAACGTACATGGACATTACATTACATTTGCGGAATACATAGTACATAACAAAACACACACACACAAGTATCGTAATAGTTTAGTGTCTTTGGAAACTCGGAATATAATCTTCTAATCGTGGTGAAAGATCTTCAAAATCTCCCATAAAGATCTTCCTTTTTTTTATACCTAAAACCTTTCTTTATATCCCGGGGAAAAGAAAACATAAAAGGGTGAGCTCAAATGCTCAGTAAGGGTAAACCAAAGAAATATCAATCACATCATATACATAAGCACATAACTTTTGGAAATCTTAACCTGCAAAAGAGATCATAAATTCATAACATGGGGTAAATCATGGAAGTGAAATGTAATCACAATAATCATAACTTAAAACATGAAACTTTGTGGCATTCACACATAATCATAGAGAATAATTTCTTGTTAGTCAAGACTCATTGCCAAGACTATCTTAGTGGACAAATTCCCTTTCTGAATCGTGTAACCCTCGTTTCAGTCTTGTTTCACTGAACCGGTATAACCTACCGTTCCAACCCTGTCTATCTCATGAGATATAAAATCTTTACCCACTGCATTGGAGGGAGATATAGGTCCCACCCATCTTATAATTAATCCATTCTTATGTGTGCCACATAATCATAAATCATACATCATCGCATAACACATGTAACAAAATGGGATTCTTGAAACATCATGACATCATAAAACAAATCATATAAGGGAAATGACTTCATAAAAATAATTCCCTCAAAACATAATCAAATCAATGTAATAATAGGGATAAGAACAGAACCCTATATTATCATAGATGGAAAATAATTTTGATAAAACACTTGAACTCCATTCTTGATGAAAATATCCTTTCTTCTTCAAAAACACTTTTCTTTTCTTAACATGTCATACAATTATAAACTAAAATAAGTTGATTAAAAATAAACTTGAAAACTTGTAAAGGAAGATTCTTGTAAATAATGTTTTAAAAATCCATTCATGCCGTATAAGTTAAAAAACAATCTTCGTACTTTTGTCGGAAAAGTCAAAAAGTACCTCGTACGAAAAAACGACAAAAGATTCATTTCATATTCTTTACTAAAAATTCACCGAAGGGTAAAATTGGATTTAAAATATTGTAAGTGGATGGAAACAATATTACATATTTATGGAACCTGGATGTGGATGATAAAATACACCCCAGTAAATGCCAAAGCAAAAACAATCTCTGATAAAAATGAGATTGTGATATTTTCCCTTACCTTAGGTCTGATTTGCTTCGTATGTATCCGAACCTCCTGTATAATGATTTAAATAATGTCATTGTCTTATTACAGAATCATATTCATTGTTATGATATCATATATGGTTCACTTATGACATTATATTACCCATTCTTTTGTAAATTACATGTTAAAGAAGCGTTTTGGTTAAAATCGTTTCATTTATCGTAGGTGTTTTGCCTTGTTGTTCTTGACATTATTATTACTTATATCATGATTTACTTACTTCCAGAATATAAAATATTATTTATATATCATATATATTCAGTATATATATATATAATAGATAGATAAATGAAATGAAAAACATCGTTCATGGAGACGGTAGTCCGTACGTACGCATGGACGCTGTTTTCCTTTCCTTATTGTCTTGAATGGAAGTAAGTAGATGACATACATACATATATATATATATATATATATATATATATAAATAAATCCAGTAGCTTTATAATGTCATATATTTCATTATTATTTCTTATATATACTTTATAATCATTCTTAAATGGTTAACATGGAGAATTAATCTCATCGCGTCGTGGAGACGGTAGTCCGTACGTACGCACGAGCGATGATATCATTTCCATAAATATTGAATTGAATTGGAGTGTATTATACAATATATCAGAATCAATATGATGTTTTAATAACTATGTATAGTTATTCTTTACACCACTATACCCATCCATGTAAGGTGGTGGTGGAAAATAGATTACACCATGGCGTTGAGACGGTATTCCGTACGTACGCACGCGCGGTGATTTCTTTTTCCGTAAGATGGATAGATGGTGAAATATGGTTTTTTCATACTTCTAATAAAATATCAGTATATGAGTGATACTGATGTTATTACTTCATAATGAAACAACCTAAGAAGAAGAAGTGGAAGAAGAAATAAAGATGAAATAATTGGTAACGGTAATTACCTCTTCTTTGAAGCGCCTCTTTGAGACCTCCTCTTAGGGCACTAAAATTGGTCTTTTAGGAATACCAGAACCTCTAGCATGTTTCTAGGGAAGTGGAGAAGAGATTTTGGTAGGGTTTGGCTGATCTTGAGTGCTCAAATTGGTGTGAGGAGGAGGGGGAGGAGGTGTCCTTTTATAAGGGAGGAGAGGGGCACCTTAGGAATACCTCAAAATATTATATTATATTAATGTAAAAATCGGTTTAAAATGGATCCAAAGGGTCTTATTTCGAAGCTAAAGTGGGTATGGGTCGAAATCCTATCATCCAATAGGATTTAGACAAGTTTAGGGTATTATTTTAACCTTATCAATTAGATTTAACTCTAAGTTAAATAATTTAACTTTTACCGTGTCTTTTTTCTTCTTTCACTATATGGTTAATACACTTACTATAACATGCCAAACGAACCCCAAATTGTTTATTATTAATATATATATCCTTATCTAAGTCATTTGGCCGAACCTTAGATTTTTAGGAATAAAATAACAATTAATAATATAATATTTGATTTAAAAACTATTTTGTGTCAATTTTGACACTATTTGATATATGATTTTTTGTGAAAGTCATAACAGAATTATATGTTCGAACCAAGTTGATTAAATCAACACTAATATATCATAGTAACCTATAAAATTAGTGGAATTCATAAAAAATCTCAAATTACATTCATTTAAGCATTTATAACATCAATTATGTTAATATTTCCTTAAAAGGGTAATTACTGCATCATTGTTGTGTCAAAAATAAATTAATTAATTTAAAGTCTAAAAATTATAAATAAAATATAATTATGTAGGAAATCTTTATAGATTTCTAATGAATATTTATAGTCGAGTTTATCTTATGTATAACCCCATATTAAAATTGTTTTAGTTATTAAACTTTGATTTTAACTATTTTAACTATTCATTAAATAAAATAATATTAAATGTCATAATCTAAACCACGTGGGCCTAAATGGTCATATTTTATTCCTAAGTTTGTTTTTGGTCGAATTACAGTTGTCCAATAGAATTAGGACATGTGTTAGGGTAATAGTAATATCATATTTACCCTTAGTTACCCTATTTACTATTAACCGCGGTAAAAAAAATAAAAAGTTACTATTCGCCAAAAAATTATTTTTATCTCATTGAACCACATTTTACTTACTGATATCAACCGTGTCTGTCGGATTTTTGAAATTCCATTCACAGAAGCGGTAAAATTAAGTTTTATTCAAAAATTCAGTTTTTAACCTACCACATAGTGGTTTCACTATTCATCAAAAATTGAAAGTTTTCAGAAAAATACCAAAATTTCACCCTAGACTAATTTCAGTATTCCGAATCCAAAAATGAAGTCCATTTTGAAAAATAAAATTTATAAAATTTCAAAAAGTGGTTATTACTATTCATAACGGCTAGTTTTAATAATATTTTAATAGCGTATTGTTTTTTAGTGAAACTCGTTATTGCGTACTACACACTTTATCGAGAAAGGTCGCGATTGCGTGTAATGCAAGGCAAGTCAAGGATGTGTGTTGTGCAAGCTCCTTTTGGTGTAGCGTACAATACAAGACATTAATAAAATTAAAAAGAATATTTTTCCTAAAATCTCGGGCTGTTACATTCTACCCCCCTTAAAATGAATTTCACCCTCGAAATTCGTCGGGGTTATAAATGGTTTACTATTCGTAAGTTTCTTTAATAGAAACCCACATCGTAAAACAAAATACCAAAACTTGGCTTTAAAAACTAAAGTATGAAATGTAACGATTACCCAAATAAACTAATCACTGGGTTTCCACATAGGTGAAAATATGGATATGGAAGAGAAATCTAACCATCATGTTCTGATGGAGAGTGGTAGAGAACATGGCTATGGAAAATCCAGTAATCACAAATCCGTAGATTTGTGATGATATAAGGTACCATATAATTCATCAGGTATAAGATCACTCGGACAACATTTTTGGTTTTCAAGATCATTTCCCTAAAGTTGAAAATTTTCTTAGAATAAATACTTACTTTATTTTGGTACAATCTCACTATTGTTCATGCCTTGAACAATTTCCACTTCATCTCTTAAATAAATGAAGTTGAATTTGTTATTCGTGAAGTGTTAGAAGATCATGTGATAGAATGACGGGTCATTCCATCTGTCTCAATCAAAAGGTTAGCAAAAATTATATACATAAGTCGATCTATAGTGAGATTAATCACGTATGGTTCCTAAAATGGACTTATACTTCATATATCATACTACTTAATATAATAAAACTAGTTTCTACTAAACAGGGACTTCCTATAGGCCCGTGGTAGGCGATAAAGGCCAGTCGCACTTCGGTTGTGGGTTCGATTCCTACAGCCTTGTCCGACGCGATGGGCTGTCGCCCGTCCCACAGGTTGTCCTTCTTCTAAAACTATATTACTATAACATCCCATCAATAATATCAAAAAACTTCTATCCTAACTTATGTCCAACATAATCCATTCCAATCTTTATTCTTATCCATAATACTGTAGTCCACTCTCATAACATAGTGAAAACGATTACCAGAGATTTAATACCATCATTGATCCCCATATATCATAAGATATGTCTTGTTGGTCACATTAAAAACATTCAAAGGCCTTAATAATGTATTCTCTTGAATACCCTTTGAACCTTAGTGAAAACATGAATGCAGTTAAAAGTTAACACTTTCCACATACCAAAATCCTCAAAATTCTATATCCTCAAACCATGATATCACTTAGTCCTTATATCAATCATGAGCTCATGAATACTGTCAAACATTTCATTTTCTCTTTATCACTTCATTATGCGCATATCGTCCACTTTCCAAAAAAAATATCTGAATAACCTTTCATTGATACTCATACCATTCATCATAAAATTTCAAAACTTAAGGAAAGACAACAGTGTAACAATCCTTAGATGTCTTTTTATTCTATAGTACTTGATAAACATGTAATCATTCCACTACCTTCTTAAACCATTGATCGAGCTTCAAAAATTCTTTCATCTCACATATCATTTGTAGTCTCTTCATCATCATCAACAAAAATACTACCCATACGACCATATTGATTCTCTTCATGAGACTTTCCCTTAGGGCATTGGTTTGCATTATTCCCATACATTCCACATTTAAAACATTTGACCATTGTTGATGTCGTAGCAATACCATTATCCTCATCCCTGGTGTTAACTGAACCTTTTCCTTTGCACTTACTGGATTTGTGTCCTTCTTTTCCACACCCAAAGCATCTTCCAGTTCCTTTGAAACATTCTCCTTGATGCCTCTTCCCACATGATTTACATAGGGGAAATTGAACTTTCTTTCCTCTATGATCATCATGAAACTCCATCTTTCTCTTATTATCCGAGTCAGGAAACTTACCAAATTTTACTTTATTGATCATATTATGAGATTGCTGATTCGGCATAATAATTATGTTTGGACTTCCAAATCCCATTTCATTTGGTTTCTCAGGAAGAATATCATTCCATTGTCCATAATATCCTCCATTATCGTGAATCATCTTGTTTCCAGCCATTTTCTAAAACCCAAAAAGAATAGTGTTAGAGGCAAAAATCATGCTAGGGAAAACAACATAATAAAGGGGGAGTACCTTCAATATCTAACATCTTAGGTTTAATTCTAAGATCGTTACCATAGTTCTATTACTATATCCTATACGTATACTTATCCTTAGGGACATCCCTAGACATACCTTTGAAATATCTATAGGGATCTCACTAACGCTTTCGCATTCTAGTTTCCAAAGGTTGACTAAACCTTTCCTCTGATACCAACTGTAGAGACCTGAAGCTTAACATACATGGACATTACATTACATTTGCGGAATACTTAGTACATAACAAAAAACACACACACAAGGATCGTAATAGCTTAGCGTCTTTGGAAACTCAGAATATAATCTTCTAATCGTGATGAAAGATCATCAAAATCTCCCATAAAGATCTTCCTTTTTTTTACCTAAAAAGTTTCTTTATATCCTGGGGAAAAGAAAACATAAAAGGGTGAGCTCAAATGCTCAGTAAGGGTAAACAAAAGAAATATCAATCACATCATATACATAAGCACATAACTTTTAGAAATCTTAACCTGCAAAAGAGATCATAATTTCATAACATGGGGTAAATCATGGCAGTGAAATGTAATCAGAATAATCATAACTTAAAACATGAAACTTTGTGGCATTCACACATAATCATAGATAATCATTTCTTGTTAGTCAAGACTCATTTCCAAGACTATCTTAGTGGACAAAGTCACTTTCTGAATCGAGTAACCCTCGTTTCAGTCCTGTTTCACTGAATCGGTATAACCTACCGTTCCAGCCCTGTCTATCTTATGAGATATAAAATCATTACCCAATGAATTGGAGGGAGATATAGGTACCACCCATCTTATAATGAATCCTTTCTTATGTGTTCCATATAATCATAAATCATACATCATCGCATAACACATGTAACAAAATGGGATTCTTGAAACATCATGACATCATAAAACAAATCACATAATGGAAATTACTTCATAAAAATAATTCCCTCAAAACATAATCAAATCAATGTAATAATAGGGATAAGAACAGAACCCTATATTATCTTAGATGGAAAATAATTTTGATAAAACACTTGAACTCCATTCTTGAGGAAAATATCCTTTCTTCTTCAAAAACACTTTTATTTTCTTAACATGTCATACAATTATAAACTAAAAGAAGTTGATTAAAAATAAACTTGAAAACTTGTAAAGGAAGCTTCTTGGAAATAATGTTTTAAAAATCCATTCATGCCGTATAAGTTAAAAAAAACCTTCTTCGTACTTTTGTCGGAAAAGTCAAAAAGTACCTCGTACGAAAAAACGACAAAAGATTCCTTTCATATTCTTTACTAAAAATTCACCGAAGGGTAAAATTGGATTTAAACTATTGTAAGTGGATGGAAACAATATTACATATTTATGGAACGTGGATGTGGATGATAAAATACACCCCAGTAAATGCCAAAGTAAAAACAATCTCAGATAAAAATGTGATTGTGATATTTTCCCTTACCTTAGGTCCGATTTTCTTCGTATGTGTCCGAACCTCCTGTATAATGATTTAAATAATTTCATTGACTTATTACACAATCATATTTGTAACACCCCGAGCTTCCACGATAAGCTTCTCATTCAATAATGCAATAGCTTGCATTATACGCAACTTCGAGTACTAAAACACCGTGACTAATCAAAGTAGCTATTATGAATAGTAATAACCACTTTTTAAAATTATAGAAATTTTATATTTCAAAATGGACTTCATTTTTGGATTCGGAATATCGAAATTAGCCTATGTTGAATTTTTAGTATTTTTCTGAGAACTTCTAATTTTTTATTAACAGTGAAAAATACTTAAAAACAACTTTTTTAATCAAAATAATTTATAGTGATAAATTATACTATTTAGTGGTTTTAAGGTATAATTAGAATATATTTTTACCATTTTATCCAATGGTGTTCATTATAATTAATTTAACATTCAAATTGGACATAAACAATTGCCAATCTTTTGATATAAATTGTTTCTTAAAAACATGCTATTTGTCGTAACAGCGGGAATTAATTATAAAATTAATTAATGAAACTTATATGTTTGGAATTTTTTAAAATAGACATCATTTTTGAATTCGGAATATCAATTATAGCTTATGGTGAAATTTTGGCCTTGTTCTGAAAAACTTCAATTTTTGATTAATAGTGAAACCACTAAGTGGTAGTTAAATAACTGATTTTTCGTTTAAATGAAATATTACCACTTCTGTGATTTGATTTTCAAAAATCCAACATACATGGTTGTCATTAAGAAGTAAAATGTTGTTCAATGAGATTAAAATAATTTTTTGGTGAATAGTAACTTTTATGTTCTTAATCGCGATTAGAGGAAATTAGTGTAGTTTAGGTACAAATAATGTTTTAATAATACGAGATGAGAATGACACTTGTCCTACTCCTATTGGATGAGTCATGGCCGACCAAGACAACCCATGGGTCAACTTGGGGACCCCATGGAGCCACTTTAGTTGGAAAATGACATTAATATATATTTATTTAATGTTAAAATTAAATTGACACAAACATGAGTTATTTTACTAAAATAGTTTTTAAGTGGGGTTACACAAGTCCAAATTTTGACTATAAATATTCATTAGAAAGATAATACGATTTCCTACATCATAGTATTTTTTTTATAATTTTTAGACATTAAATAAATTAAATTATTTATGACATCATTATGATGCAGCGATGACCTCATTATTTAACGATTTTAATAAAATGAAATGATAATGTAACATCCAAGGCTTACACTTGTCCAAAGACTATTGGATGGGTAGATTTCGAACCCTTGTCACCTTAGACACGAATTATATAAGTGTGGGACCTTTAGAATCCGAAAAGCATTGTGTAATAATGTAACATTTCAATCTTTCCAAAAGAGCCCCTCCTCTCCACTTATAAAAGGCCCCCACCTCTCCCACCTCATTTACACTTTCAAGCCATTTGGCTCGGCCAACCTCTGCCCAAATACTCTCCCAAGTTCCCTATATTACTCCTAGAAGCCTCAATTTGGGCAGAACTCTTCCCAAAGAAGCCTTTGGCTCAAATAAAAAAGAGTTACCCGATTTTGAGGTAATGTCTTCTCTAATGTTGTTTTGTTTTATTTTTCTTCTCCATCCCCCTAAACTCTTTTTATTAATTTCTTTTGTAACAACACCAGTATACTCAATATACTAGGATGTTTTTATAAGAAGGATTATAGCTACACTTACACACACCTACATCTAATGGTTAAAGAACATACGGTTTCTGTGGATGGCGAATTTCTGCCTCACGAAACGATGATTGTTCAACACTCATATAACACCTTCAAAGGTGGCCATTAAGATGTAAATATTTTTATATATGATATATAATATGTTTATGTTTTAGTTATGCTTCTTTATTTCTCATTTATGGCATACTTTATTATTTCCATTATGGGTAAAACGAGATAATTTCATTTTAGGAAGTGCGGACTACCGCCCCCTCAAAGTGATTTGAATCGTTAATGCCATATGTGAGATGTATAAAGGATGGAGTAAATGGTATTATACACTATATTATACTGGAATTATATTATACATTTATATCATTATGATTTTGTTCCATTAAATATGAAATTGAAATGAAAGTAGCGTTCATGCGTACGTACGATTTACCGTCTCCATGAACGATGCATTTCATTTCATACCTCTAAATGTTACGTGACATTATGAATGAATGTATATACTGGATATATATCATATATATGATATCTACATCATGAATATAATTCTGGATATAATGGATATTTCACCACATGAACAACTTGAAATTATAGGAAGTTTATTTTTGACTCAAGTACCAAAGATCGATAAAACGACCATTATTAACTTAAATAATTAAATAATGTTCATAACATGGTAATAAGGGATATAAAAGGAATAATGAACATGAAAAAGGTTCATAAGTAAATATAAATTAACTCTAGTTTATTATTCAGGAGGTTAAAGAACGGTCGAGTCAGGACAAGACGCAAGGTAAGGGAACTTCTTAACCCAACTTCCATTCTTTGGGTTAATCTCCTACTTTCAAATTATGTCATGATATTATTATGTCTTATTTTGTATTCTTTATGTGTACCTATAGTGAATATACATAATATATCTATTTTATTTTAAAAATGATCTTTGTAAGGGCTTCGTCTCAATCTCCTTTCATTGAGGCATATTTGGTTTTATACACAAATTTCTTTTATACAGTGTATAAACCCCTTTGACTTTTACGTTTATTCAAAAGGAATATTTTTTATACGAAGCGTTTTACTAAACGACAAAAAGGGAATTTTTTTTATTTCTGTACTTATGCGGCGACAACGACTTCTCCGCCGCCGTGACCATTATTTTAGTTTCGGCTTCCTCTACAAGCCATCATTTTTTTTAATGAAAAATAAATGCAATGTTTTAACTTTCTTTTATTTTGGTTTTGAAAATGGTTTTGAAAGCGTTTTTATTATATCAATGTGTTGTATTGATATCTTGTGATTGAAATGTGGAAATGTTATGTTTCCTTTATGCATGTTTTATGTGATACGATTATGTTATGGTTTATGATATGTTTAAAACTATTCATATGAGGAATGCATTGGACTTAATAAGTGACGGGTGGAGCCCGCTATAGCTCCTCGATGCATCAGCAGGTCTCATGAGACAAACTAGTGTCTTGGCACGAGGCCTTGACAAAATCTTATTTGTGGTCTTGGCACGAGGCCTTGGCTACGTGGTTATGATAGTCTGGCACTATGCATTCCATAATTATGAAAGTGGTTATTGATATTGCATGTGATTATTCGACCAGTAGAATATCCATGTGAAGAAGTGAATGGAATTATCTCATTTTACTTTTGCCATATTATGTTGATGTTCAAGTTTAAAAGGCTTTTGTTTTAGTTATACATTGCCTTAAATTTTTATGTTTATTTATGAAAGCTTCCGCAATATTGTTATCCTTAATGAGCATCTGAGCTCAACCCTTTCAATGTTTTAATATTTTCTAGTATGTGAAGAAGTATTTTATGAATGACCTGCAGGGATTGTGAGAAGAGGATATGAGTGTGGACTATGGAGACTTTGTTATTGTAGTTTTTCACTTTATGATGTAATGTAACGTTTACGAATGTATCTAGTGTTTCCAAGGATACTAAACTAATCGGTCTTTCGAGACTTGATCTTTTGTGATCATGCCAATATTACGAAGTGACGCACCGGCTCTGGGTAGCTGGGGTCGGGGCGTTACAGTTGGTATCAGAGGCAGTTTAGTAATAACCTTGGAAGCTAGATTTAGATAAAATCTGATTAGAGCACATAGCCCGAAGATAGACTTTGAGGATTAGTATAGAAGAACTTCCTAGAATTTTGGTATTGTAGAGATGTTGTGAGTTTTCCGAGCAATACAACCCTGTCTGGATACGAGCAGGTAGAGGCGGCTCTGGCACATATGTACCTAGGGGTAAAACCCGAAAACACCGCTTTGAGCTAGACTCGAACGGGAACTGGTGCACGACAACGGGCCTTGCTGCACTCTTGGTTACGACACTCCCGGGGGATATGCTTTGGATAATTATCATTTTATTTATAAACCACTATGAAGGGTTATGAGTATATACTTCCACAAAGAAAACATTTTTATGGATTATATCCATAAATTGTTCAATTTATTTTAAGTATTTTACAAGAATGGAATTATGTATTTTGATTCATAAACTAATCTAGTTTATGCCATTGTTTAGAAATGGCGCCTAGTGGAAGGAATGGAAACCGTATCAATGCACGCACTCCGTGTAGGGATTTCCCTCCTGCTCAAGATAATAATGGTGGAGCTAGTGATACAACTGGTGCTGATCAGCTTCTCACTGTACTGGGACAACTCACGCAGGTTATGAATAATAACCTTACTCGTATGGAGCACCCTGATCCGAAACGTGGAGGATCAATGTTAGACCGCTTCATGAGGAAACAACCACCAACCTTCAATGGGAGTACAAATCCTATAGTAGCTGAGCAATGGATAAATTCCTTAGAGAAAATATTCCATGCCTTGGGGAGTAGTGAAAGGGAGAAGGTTGTCATGGCAGTTTTCTGCCTCACTGGAGATGCCGATCAGTGGTGGTCGCTAATTCAAAACACAAAGGAAGATGATGACGTATCGAATATGGAATGGAGGGATTTAAAAGAGCTTTTCTTAGAAAAATACTTTCCACATGACCATCGAGCAGATATGGAATGGCAATTTATGAGTCTGAGGCAGAAGGAGGATGAGAATGTCGCAAAGTATGAGGCTAACTTTACATGGTTAGCGAGGCATGCTGCCGATTATATACGTAACCCAAGGAGTAATATTGATCGTTTATTTGATGGGTTAAAACCATTTCTCCGTTGAGATTTAGTATCACAATCCTTCTCATCATACGAAGATATTGTCTCGTGTGCTGTCAAGACAGAAAAGGAATTCTCTAAGTCTTATGACAACAAAGTAAAGCAAGAGAAGAAGAGAACGGTGGAACAAGAGACAGATAAAGGGAAAAATGGAAAGAAGGATTTTCCATTATGTGATAATTGTGGGAAGAATCACCCTGTTACTTGCCTAAAAGGAATGGGAGTTTGTTATAAATGTGGAGAGAAGGGTCACCAGGCTCGTGATTGAAAGGGAAAGAAAGAGGCTATCAAAGTTGAATGCTACAATTGTAGAGAAATGGGCCATTATGCAAATGAATGTCCTAAGCGTCAGGGAAACATACCTCAGAAAAGGACAAGGGATCAAGGACAATCTTATGCTGTTACTACAGTTGAAGCAGAATAACTAATGTATTTGTGCTTTTGGACACATGAATTATATTCTGGTTATTAGAATAATGTGATATATATATAAGGATTGTGCTGTAGGACTTGTTGATTTCAGTAAGGTTTTAATTTGATGAAGGTAATTATATTTTTAGTATGTGACAATAAGAGAAACTTTACTTTGTTTGGGGAATCTGATAAATTGATTTTGGAATTAAGAGACCTTTTAGAGAAAGTCTGGACAGAGGTATTTTGGATAACTATAATGGTTGGAGTGGATTAAGTTGATCTTTGGATAGTATTGTTTAAGGTTAAAAAAATTTATGAAGATTATTTTTGGAATATTATGATACTATAGTTTTAGGAAAAGGACAACCTGCAGGGTGGGGAATAACCCGTCGCGTCGGACAAGGATGTGGGAATCGAACCCACAACCATAGTGCGATTAGGATTAATCACCTACCACTGGACTACGTGAAGTCCCTGGTTTTTACAGAATAGATTTTCTAATCTAAATGGTATGTGTTAAAATTTGGAACCTTATACAATTAGGATAAGTATAATATTTTTGAGTTCTATTATCTTTTTGAGTGAAAGATGAGTTGAAGGTTGAAACTCTAATTGTCAAGCATAAATATATATATACCTATCTCTTATTCAATGAATAAATTAATTCTTAAACTTGAGTAAAGGGATATTAAATAAAAAAAATGTGTTATCCTAATACCTTATGTCTTGTTGAACTGATGATATTTTAAATCAACATAGATTGAAGGCTTTGAGGCCCTCAATTTGACAGTTGATTGTGAATGATGACCTCAATCACTCCCTACAAATATTTACGTTTTTCCTCCAATTATATGTCTTTAATTGCCAACAATGTTCTCCTAATCGAGATCATAATTGGGTGGTGACTTTTTCATTTCCCTTTCCCTCTTATTAAGGATAAATTTTATTAATCTTATTTCAGATGTGGGTTTTCCACAAAGGTATTTTCTCTTTTCAACCTTTTGTTTTCAAAGAAAAATTTCAAATTGCGAGGATGCAATTTATTGAAGGAGGGTAGAATGTAACACCTCGAGCTTCCATGATACGCTTCTCATTCAATAATGCAATAGCTTGCATTGTAGGCAACTTCGAGTTCTAAAACACCGTGACTAATCAAAGTAGCCATTATGAATAGTAATAACCACTTTTTAAATTATAGAAATTTTATATTTCAAAATGGACTTCATTTTTGGATTCGGAATATCGAAATTAGACTATGTTGAATTTTTAGTATTTTTCTGATAACTTCTAATTTTTTATGAACAGTGAAAAATACTTAAAAACAACATTTTTAATCAAAATAATTTATAGTGATAAATTATACTATTTAGTGGTTTTAAGGTATAATTAGAATATATTTTTTCCATTTTATCCAATGGTGGTCATTAGAATTAATGTAACATTGAAATTGGACATAAACAATTGCCAATCTTTTGATATAAATTGTTTCTTAAAAACAGGCTATTTATCGTAATAGCGGGAATTAATTATAAAATTAATTAATTCAACTTATATGTTTGGAATTTTTTAAAATAGACATCATTTTTGAATTCGGAATATCAATTATAGCTTAGGGTGAAATTTTGGCCTTGTTCTGAAAAACTTCAATTTTTGATGAATAGTGAAACCACTAAGTGGTAGTTAAATAACTGATTTTTCGTTTAAATGAAATATTACCACTTCTGTGATTTTATTTTCAAAAATACGACATACATGGTTGTCATTAAGAATTAAAATGTGGTTCAATGAGATTAAAATAATTTTTTGGTGAATAGTAATTTTTAAGTTCTTAATCGCGATTAGAGGTAATTAGTGTAGTTTAGGTACAAATAATGTTTTAATAATACGAGATGAGCATGACAATTGTCCTACTCCTATTGGATGAGTCATGGCCGACCAAGACAACCCATGGGTCATCTTGGGGACCCCATGGAGCCACTTTAGTTGGAAAATGACATTAATATATATTTATTTAATGTTAAAATTAAATTGACACAAACATGAGTTATTTTACTAAAATAGTTTTTAAGTGGGGTTACACAAGTCCAAATTTTGACTATAAATATTCATTAGAAAGATAAAAAGATTTCCTACATCATAGTATTTTTTTTTATAATTTTTAGACATTAAATAAATTAAATTATTTATGACATCATTATGATGCAGCGATGACCTCATTATTTAACGATTTTAATAAAATGAAAAGATAATGTAAAATCCAAGGCTTAAACTTGTCCAAAGACTATTGGATGGGTAGATTTCGAACCCTTATCACCTTAGACACGAATTATATAAGTTTGGGACCTTTAGAATCCGAAAAGAATTGTGTAATAATGTAACATTTCAATCTTTCCAAAAGAGCCCCTCCTCTCCACTTATAAAAGGCCCCCACCTCTCCCTCCTCATTTACACTTTCAAGCCATTTGGCTCGGCCAACCTCTGCCCAAATACTCTCCCAAATTCCCTCTATTACTCCTAGAAGCCTCAATTTGGGCAGAACTCTTCCCAAGGAAGACTTTGGCTCAAATCAAAAAGAGTTACCCGATTTTGAGGTAATGTCTTCTCTAATGTTGTTTTGTTTTATTTTTCATCTCCATCCCCCTAAAATCTTTTTATTAATTTCTTTTGTAACAACACCAGTATCCTCAATATACTAGGATGTTTTTATAAGAAGGATTCTAGCTACACTTACACACACCTACATCTAATGGTTAAAGAACATACAGTTTCTGTGGATGGCGAATTTCTGCCTCACGAAACGATGATTGTTCAACACTCATATAACACCTTCAAAGGTGGACATTAAGATGTCACTATTTTTATATATGATATATAATATGTTTATGTTTTACTTATGCTTCTGTATTTCTCATTTATGGCATACTTTATGATTTCCATTATGGGTAAAACGCGATAATTTCATTTTAGGAAGTGCGGACTACCGCCCCCTCAAAGTGATTTGAATCGTTAATGCCATATGTGAGATGTATAAAGGATGGAGTAAATGGTATTATACAATATATTATACTGGAATTATATTATACATTTATATCATTATTATTTTGTTCCATTAAATATGAAATTGAAATGAAAGTAGCGTTCATGCGTACGTACGGTTTACCGTCTCCATGAACGGTGCATTTCATTTCTTACCTCTAAATGTTACGTGACATTATGAATGAATGTATATACTGGATATATATCATATATATGATATCTACATCATGAATATAATTCTGGATATAATGGATATTTCACCACATGAACAACTTGAAATTATAGGAAGTTTATTTTTGACTCAAGTACCAAAGATCGACAAAACGACCATTATTAACGTAAATAATTAAATAATGTTAATAACATGGTAATAAGGGATATAAAAGGAATAATGAACATGAAAAAGGTTCTTATGTAAATAGAAATTAACTCTAGTTTATTATTCAGGAGGTTAAAGAACGGTCGAGTCAGGACAAGACGCAAGGTAAGGGAACTTCTTAACCAAACTTCCATTCTTTGGGTTAATCTCCTACTTTCAAATTATGTCATGATGTTATTATGTATTATTTTGTATTTTTGATGTGTACCTATAGTGAATATA
This sequence comes from Viscum album, assembly GCA_963277665.1. NCBI lineage: Eukaryota > Viridiplantae > Streptophyta > Magnoliopsida > Santalales > Viscaceae > Viscum > Viscum album. Next base: position 957,100,517 of record OY728162.1, on the reverse strand, counting down.
CATAATATATCTATTTTATTTTAAAAATGATCTTTGTAAGGACTTCGTCTCAATCTCCTTTCATTGAGGCATATTTGGTTTTATACACAAATTTCTCTTATACAGTGTATAAACCCCTTTGACTTTTACGTTTATTCAAAAGAAATCTTTTTTATACGAAGCATTTTACTAAATGACAAAAAGGTAATTTTTTTTATTTCCGTACTTATGCGGCGACAACGACTTCTCCGCCGCCGTGACCATTATTTGAGTTTCGGCTTCCTCTACAAGCCATCAGTTTTTTTAATGAAAAATAAATACAAAGTTTTAACTTTCTTTTATTTTGGTTTTGAAAATGGTTTTGAAAGCGTTTTTATTATATCAATGTGTTGTATTGATATCTTGTGATTGAAATGTGGAAATGTTATGTTTCCTTTATGCATGTTTTATGTGATACGATTATGTTATGGTTTATGATATGTTTAAACCTATTTATATGAGGAATGCATTGGACTTAATAAGTGACGGGTGGAGCCCGCTATAGCTCCTCGATGCATCGGCAGGTCTCATGAGACAAACTAGTGTCTTGGCACGAGGCCTTGACAAAATCGTATTTGTGGTCTTGGCACGAGGCCTTGGCTACGTGGTTATGATAGTCTGGCACTATGCATTCCATAATTTTGAAAGTGGTTATTGATATTGCATGTGATTATTCGACCAGTAGAATATCCATGTTAAGAAGTGAATGGAATTATCTCATTTTAATTTTCCCATATTATGTTGATGTTCATGTTTAAAAGGCTTTTGTTTTAGTTATACATTGCCTTAAAATTTTATGTTTATTTATGAAAGCTTCCGCAATATTGTTATCCTTAATGAGCATCTGAGCTCACCCCTTTCAATGTTTTAATATTTTCCAGGATGTGAAGAAGTATTTTATGAATGACCTGCAGGGATTGTGAGAAGAGGATATGAGTGTGGACTATGGAGACTTTGTTATTGTAGTTTTTCACTTTATGATGTAATGTAACGTTTACAAATGTATCTAGTGTTTCCAAGGCTACTAAACTAATCGGTCTTTCGAGACTTGATATTTTGTGATCATGCCAATGTTACAAAGTGACGCACCGGCTCTGGGTAGCTGGGTTCGGGGCGTTACAATATTCATTGTTATGATATCATATATGGTTCACTTATGACATTATATTACCCGTTCTTTTGTAAATTCCATGTTAAATAAGCGTTTTGGGTAAAATTGTTTCATTTATCGTAGGTGTTTTGACTTGTTGTTCTTGACATTATTATTACTTATATCATGATTTACTTACTTCCAGAATATAAAATATGATTTATATATCATATATATTCAGTATATATATATATATAATAGATAGATAAATGAAATGAAAAACATCGTTCATGGAGACGGTAGTCTGTACGTACGCATGAACGCTGTTTTCCTTTCCTTATTGTCTTGAATGGATGTAAGTAGATGACATACATATATATATATATATATACATAAATCCAGTAGCTTTATAATGTCATATATTTCATTATTATTTCTTATATATACTTTATAATCATTCTTAAATGGTTCACATGGAGAATGAATCTCATCGCGTCGTGGAGACGGTAGTCCGTACGTACGCACGAGCGATGATATCATTTCCATAAATATTGAATTGAATTGGAGTGGATTATACAATATATCAGAATCAAAATGATGTTTTAATAACTATGTGTAGTTATTCTTTACACCACTATACCCATCCATGTAAGGTGGTGGTGGAAAATAGATTACACCATGGCGTGGAGACGGTATTCCGTACGTACGCACGCGCGGTGATTTCTTTTTCCGTAGGATGGATAGATGGTGAAATAGGGTTGTCTCATACTTATAATAACATATCAGTATATTAGTGATACTGATGTTATTACTTCATAATGAAACAACCTAAGAAGAAGAAGTGGAAGAAGAAATAAAGATGAAAGAATTGGTAACGGTAATTACCTCTTCTTTGAAGAGCCTCTTTGGGACCTCCTCTTAGGGCACTAAAATTGGTCTTTGAGGAAGCCCAGAACCTCTAGGATGTTGCTAGGGAAGTGGAGAAGAGATTTTGGCAGGGGTTGACCGAGCTTGAGTGCTCAAATTGGTGTGACGAGGAGGGAGAGGAGGTGTCCTTTTATAAGGGAGGAGAGGGGCACCTTAGGAATACCTCAAAATATTATATTATATTAATGTCAAAATCGGTTTATAATGGTTCCAAAGGGTCTTATTTCAAATCTAAAGTGGGGATGGGTAGAAATACTATCATCCAATAGGATTTAGACAAGTTTAGGGTATTATTTTAACCTTATCAATTAGATTTAACTCTAAGTTAAATAATTTAACTTTTACCGTGTCTTTTTGTTTTCTTTCACTATATGGTTAATAAACTTACTATAACATGCCAAACGAACCCCAAATTGTTTATTATTAATATATATATCCTTATCTAAGTCATTTTGCGGAACCTTAGATTTTTAGGAATAAAATAACAATTAATAATATAATATTTTATTTAGAAACTATTTTGTGTCAATTTTGACACTATTTGATATATGATTTTTTGTGAAAGTCATAACAGAATTATATGTTCGAACAAAGTCGATTACATCAACACTCATATATCATAGTAACCTAACAAATTAGTGGAATGCATAAAAAGTCTCAAATTATATTCATTTGAGCATTTATAACATCAATTATGTTAATATTTCCTTAAAAGGGTAATTACTGCATCATCGTTGTGTCATAAATAAATTAATTTATTTAAAGTCTAAAAATTATAAATAAAATATCATTATGTAGGAAATCTTTGTATCTTTCTAATGAATATTTATAGTCGAATTTATCTCTTGTATAACCCCATATTAAAAATGTTTTAGTTATTAAACATTGATTTTAACTATTTTAACTATTCATTAAATAAAATAATATTAAATGTCATAATCTAATCCAAGTGGGCCTAAATGGTCATATTTTATTTCTAAGTTTGTTTTTGGTCGAATTACACTTTTCAAATAGAATTAGGACATGTGTTAGGGTAATATTAATATAATATTTACCCTTAGTAACCCTATTTACTATTAACCGCGGTAAAAAAATAAAAAGTTACTATTCACCAAAAAATTATTTTTATCTCATTGAACCACATTTTACTTACTGATATCAACCGTTTCTGTCGGATTTTTGAAATTCCATTCACATAAGCGGTAAAATTAAGTTTTATGCAAAAATTCAGTTTTTAACCTACCACTTAGTGGTTTCACTATTCATCAAAAAATTGAAAGTTTTAAGAAAAATACCAAAATTTCACCCTAGGCTAATTGCGGTATTCCGAATCCAAAAATGAAGTCCATTTTGAAAAATAAAATTTATAAAATTTTAAAAAGTGGTTATTACTATTCATAACGGCTAGTTTTAATAATATTTTAATAGCGTATTGTTGTTTAGTGAAACTAGTTATTGCGTACTACACACGCTATCGAGGAAGGTCGCGATTGCGTGTAATGCAAGGCAAGTCAAGGATGTGTGTTGTGCAAGCTCCTTTTGGTGTGGCGTACAATACAAGACATTAATAAAATTAAAAAGAATATTTTTCATAAAATCTCGGGCTGTTACATGAAGTGATTGATATTTCTTGTTTACCCTTACTGAGCATTTGAGCTCACCCTTTTGTATGTTTTATTTCCCCAGGTCAGGAAGAAGGTTATTAAGTAGAATATGCCAAAAAGGGACTCTAGATATGATGAAATAAATGGGAGGCAAAGTAGATGCTTTATGAACCAGTTGTTTATGTTTCCTAGTTTCTAAAGACACTATACCTATACGGTCCTTTCTTGGTTTTGTTATATGTTGTAATAAGTGTGCTTCAATTATAATGTAATAACAATGTATGTAAAGTATGGGTCGTTATAAATATCTTCCCGCATCACTATCTCTATCCCAGGTAAAACATGGTTTCAATAATCTATATCAATAGGCTCGCATTTCCAATTTAATATTCCAATAAAACTTCTCAAAATTGTCTTATTGGGGTTTACATGATGACCCCTCACTTTCTAACCAATCAAAAATTTTAGGCCTTTGAATTTTTCCTTAATAATTTTTGATAACACTGTCAAACTATGACACTACTATTTTTTTCTAATGTTTTTCCATAATTTTCTACCATTTCCTTTGAATCAACATGCTCAATATGTTCATATGAAGTTATAGCATCATCATGTGTGGATATTCCTTATACCACTATATTTGGAGCTGTAGCAGGTTGAGAAACCTATTGAATCTTAGGATTGGGAGCACTGGCACATAAAAAAGGTCATTCCCTCTACATTGTGTGTAATAGAATGTTGAGTGACCAGTTGTTCCATGATATTAGGAGCACTCATTATACAGAAGTTATTAACTGGAGAATTGGTTTAACATTTAATTTATATTACATGTAGGTAGAAAAAACATATAATAACATGAGGTGAAATGATACACATTAAAAAATGTTACTTGGTTATGGACCTCTATTTTTATTTTTTAAAGGATGAAGATATTATACCCCTCCATCAACAATAAAAATAACATTATTATTAGATCCTCATATATGAAAAAGTATGACTACATTGGGACCACTGTAAATGATTTTGAATTACCAATGAAAGGGAAATCCTTAGTTAAATATTTATCTGACACTTTATTGGTTTTGGACAATAACAGAATAATTTACCACATTTTGTTTTGTAGGATCTGGAACATAAAACACATATACAAACTTTGATTCCATTATAATGATTTTCCCTTTTTACCCTTCTTTACTGAATTTTTTTTCACAAATCCTTATTCATCTATTTTAATCGCACTTCTGTTATCATCCGACTTGCATTGAAAAATCAGCAGATGGAAAGTTGAATAATCCAACTCCAATGTTTTTATGATGATTCCAACGTTTGACATATTCATGTAAATTGGATTTATGACCTTAGTACTAGAAACATGGATCACTTCATCCATGAGTGTAACACGACTATTTTTCATGGTAATTACTTCATCATTCTCATTTGTATAGAACTTATAACCATAAATTTCATAACCATTATAAGTTCACACACATATACACTTGGTACTCTAGTCGGCCATAAAATTCCTTCTAAAATTTTATATCGATTTTCCTCTGACACGATAAAAATATATTCCTAAAACCATCCTATATACTGTTTATTATGTGTATTTGAAATCTATCTTTCATCCCTTGATGGATTAACATTCCTAATAATTTTCTTATGGGTTTCAATATATAAATAATCCTCCTAACTAATATGTAATATGTAATGTTGGCCTTGAAACTAATCTATAGTATTGATTATGACAACAACTCTTCCATTAATTCCGTCACCTAAAAGTGCCCAGTGCGATGAGATTTTTTTGGACCAATTCTTTCCTCATCGGATAGGTATTCGGTACAGAATTCCACAGCTTCCCAATTAATATATCACAATGCAATAAAACCCTCTGGATGACTTCAATTTATAATAGAACCTTTCAAAATCACCATATACCATTCAATGGTGTACAAATAACTATATTGTATTAGATCACACAATAAAATATCTCTCACCAAATGGACCATCAAATGAACCATCATATCAAAGAATGTTAGTGGGAAGAACATTTCTAATTCACATAATATGATGGAAATTTCAATTTTCATAGTCAGAAATTTCCCAAGGTCTATAACTTTTCTTTATATATCAATGATAAATAAAGAGGTATTTCGTTAATTTATGATATATATTCTTATAAAAAATGCAACATAAATTTAACGGAATTAGATCTTCCATCAAAACATGGTAGTCATGTGATTTCATACCCTATATCTTTAAATATTCCATTGACACAAAGCAATTGTTTTTTTGATGAATACCCCTCTATAAACATTATGAAATTCAAAAAGTTGAAAAACATATATCTCTCATTCTTGGAATGATTGTAAAAAGATAGTGGAAGAAAATTTCAATTTTCATCATTCACTGGTGCCAACTCTTCTCATATTCCCATGTCAACCATGTCCAACATAGCCTCAATTCAGTCCTTTGTTTTTTCAGGTTAATTTTTCAATGTTCTAATGACACTATCGTATATAAAGTTGTAAAAATGTATAAGATCAAGAAAATTTCTGACATATAGAAAATTCCAATATGGTAATTCAAAAAAAACTGATATCTTTTTCAACAAGTTTTCATAGTCTTTCTAAAATGGATTACTAAAATCATTGCCCACATCTTTAACTTTCTCAAATAGTTTATCACCTATTTGTGTAAATGGAGTTGTAAATTCATCAGAACATCCATATAATGATATCATCCAAAATAATTATATGTCATCATGGAAGAAATTTTTGATGTCCTAAAAACATAGTTTTCGATGAATATTACTACATAGTTGACAATATTACTTTTTCATTATCGGGACCCCATTTAGTCCCATTAATGGTATATCTGGATAGGTTTCCATAAGAAGGAAAGTCATTAATCATCCCATACAACATGACTCTCAACATAAAGTCTTCATTTCTATATGCATCGTACAACATAACACATGAATCCCACAATAATTTCCATTACTCGATCATTGGAGACACATAAACATCAATATAATTACTCAGTTGTCCTTCCTTGATATAATTATAGATAATATGATGTATTTTCATTTCATTCATAACAATGGTGGTATGTTATAATTTACCAACATAACCAGCCATGTACTGTAAGTGCTTCTTTGAAAACCAAAATAATTTAATCCATCTTTAGATAACACAAGATAAAGGTTTATCAGCACATTTCTAAATTCAGGATACTCATGATCAATTCCCTTCAGTTGAGGAGAGTCTTCCAAGAGATGTAGTTTCCCAACAATATTTCTGTAGTTTTTGTGCAACATCAATTTACATGTAGATTCCTCAATTCCATATAGGTTTATAAACTAAGGAATAATTGGAAAGTAACATACAACTATCATAGGATCGGAATATTATTTCTTGTATTGAGAAACACCACACTTTGGGAATTGTCTATGGGATTTGTGGCCTTTCAGAAATATTATACATCCATTCAGGTATGAATGTAATATTTTTGAGGTCATTCCCATTGAGTATAACATTCATTTAGCATCATAAGTTTGGCTTGGGATCTAATTATCTTCTAGGATCATGTCATTAAAGAGAGAATCTAATTCCGTAAAACTAGAATCACTCCAACCATTTCTTTATTTCAAATTATATTTCTTTAGTATGACTAAAAATGCGTGATGTTTAGTGAAAATACCATATAAAGGAATATTTTCACCACTCTTTAACCGCTGAAACAATTTTAGGCAATAACGAAGTTAATCTTTAATGGTCCTTATAAATTATTCAATACGATATTCATCATCATTCACATCTATAATCACATCCTCGATACGGTCTTCTTCATTTTCCACACTTGTTATCGTATCATATGATCAATAAAAAAGAAGTGTTATCCCATTCACTAGATATATTCACCTTTTCACCTTGTTTATTCCAACATTTATAACATCGATCAATTATGAGATATATAAAGTTTTATTTTAACTCCTCTCAACTTACTTTACTTGAATAGTAGTAGCCTAAACATGGAAAAAGGATTCGAGACGGTTCGTATGAATGATATTTTTCCAACATGATGAACTCTTTCACCCCATCTTAATACTATTTTGTAAAATGATTGGAATCCATTCAATATTTATTCGTGTTCATACTATTTGATTCAGTGATATTAATATTTAACAAAGTAAATACAAAAAAATTTTCTTTCAAATAAGTCGAACATAATATTTTAATGATAGTTATTACTACATTTCATTTCATACAACTCATACCCTTGGAATGTAACACAAAATTCCTTTCAAAAATATTTATAAAATCACACAATAAATCCCATTAAAAAACAGAACATTTAGAAAAATTCCTCTTTAATGTAAAAAAATAAAATGTAACCAACATTAAATAAAATTTCAAAACATTCATGTCCCCTTATGAAAGTCAATCGGGTGAGTTAAAAAACACTTGGCCTATAACCTATGTCCATGACAAGTTTTTAAATAATTTTAAAGCTTTTTAAAACGAAAAAGGGTATGTTTGACACATATAATTTAGTAAAAAACATTTTAAAACACTTGAATCATTTTAAAATATCCACTTATGAATTTTCGCGAAGACATAAATCCTATGAGAGGAATTTTATATAGGATACATGAATTAATATGACCAATATTAAAAAAAATTGATATAAAAGGATTATCTTGTAAATCATGAATAAATAGTATGAATCCAATAGATTACTACCATAATACTACTGAGTATAGAATAAGTCATAGATAAATACATAAGTGTCACTTGTCCATGTTACTTTTGAACATAAATTCAAATCTTCTCAAAGTGGGAAACCATATCCCACTTGAATCATGAATCATGTACTAACTAATATTGATCCTTACAATATAGTACATTATAAAAAATCCATTTCATGAGGATATAAATTAGGAAAATGTTAAAGGGATAAAGGTACTAGAACTATCTCCTCTTTCAGTGGTTCATTTAACTTTTTGATTAAATATATTTCATATACTTTTTTGTGTATTCTAAAAATATCTCACCCTAAAATAATACTAATAACACCTTAGGGAAACAAACACTACATAGAAATCTATGAATGGTCCTAGTATGTTACTCTTATTTCATCATTAACTATATCGACCCTTAAGTAACCACACGACCATCATGGACTAGAAATGTTCAACTCCTAACTCTAGATACATCACAATACGATCCATACTCATTAAACATATCATTTAAGCTTAGTAATGGTGTTTTAATAAATATAAAATTAATATATTTTAATGATATCTCGGGAAAATATTTGAAAAAAAACCATACCATATTCTTTGTTAAGGCCTTCTTAGTGCTTCCAATTAGGAAGAATATTGTTTGAACCTCTTGTAATAACTGGAGATTCCCAAACAATTCCACAGTATCTAGATGTATTATTTACTACTCTCAAATATAATTAATGTGGTTCTTCAATTATACCATATATCATAGAGGCATACCATATATGGAATTGGGGTTTCGGGTGATCTGTTGATTGAAACACCATAACTAAGGAATTAGTGGTGTGCTGGATTAACCATCCCCATGAAGTAGCCTAAGAAAATTACGTGGATATATGATGATTCATCAAGGAGGTTAACCATATATATTTTCATATTCTAAATTGTTATATTATAAACATATATGAATTAAGGTTTATTTTAAATATTGGTTCCCATATTTATGACTCTATACTAAAAATTACATTGTTGACAAATGATTGGGTTAACATTCATGTTAAGATCTATTCATTGGAAGTGTTTCTAGCATGTACTATGGTTTTCCCTTCAAGGATCACCAAAAACATATATATTTTGATATGATATTAGGGTACTTGAGTATTATGAATTTTTCTAGGAATCATAGTATTTATTTATATTCAAAAGTAACTATATCTCAAGACCTAATTAGTTCTTAGGGTATTTCGATTATATCTTATCAATTTACTCAAATTAGGAACATTGTTCCCACATATTAAACCAATACATTAAGTGATAGGCACGAAATCTAGTGAAATAATGTACACTCTTGGGGTAATAGTGACCTGATTCATCTAATTTGAGACTGGTTCATTATACATTCACCCACATTTCATTATACTACACCAATAATCATAAACTTTCTTGTCCATGTTGTAGGAGTATATTATAGATATCATTATAAACATGGATAATAAACCTCATTAACTATAATCTAAAGGAATTTCACCTTCTAGTAATAAACTTTCATCCACTATTAAACCAACCCCAACCAATGAAAAATATTCTTTATAAGGAAAGCATTAATAGTAAGGAAGAATTAAGGTATAAATGAACATTCATGAAGAATACATAACATTTGAATGTCAATTATTTTGATGAATCAATTGACCAAATTCATTAGAAACATATATTTATTTAAATAAATTTTTACATATTTATTAGTAATTATAAATATACATGATTAAAAATTATTTATATATAATTATAAATATATATATTCAAATCCATTTATGTATAATTATAAATTTAACAAATATCATAATTATCATAATTATTTAATGAAATTTATTATATATATATATATTTAATTTTTAAAAAATATATATGAATTAAAAACATGCATTTTTTATTCAATGTATACAAATAAAACATTATTATTGAATATAAATATAATAATTATATATAAAATTAAAAATATTTTTCTTTTAAAAATTTCATAAGTGCTCAAAAAAGTATTTATAAACTACCTTTTATCAGCGCTAAAAAAGGGTATGCCTTTATCATCATGTTTATAGAGCTGATAATGTGTAGATTTTTCAGCACTTTTAGCTGGCGCTGATAAAACACCCCTTTCTTAGCTCTTTCTGCCTAGCACTGATAAAATCCATTGGATCCCTTGCATGGATATATGGTGGTTCCACTCATATATTTATTGAATATAGTGCATGATTTGGGGTATATAGAATGATCTGAACTTGATTTACATCAAACTAACAAATTCCTATAAGAGATACATGATAGAGACATCCCACTCCACTTAAATAAAAATCCAACAAAATTAATTTATCAAGGCCCTTTATTCATAATAGGTAAAGGGTGTCTTTGGAGGTTGGGTAGCGATGAAGTAGGGCTTGGGAGGTTTTGGTTCCAGGTTTTGAGCCATGATACTAGGGATGGAGGATTGCTCGAGGGTAAAAACTATGAATGTTTCAATTTATGAATCAAAAAATATCTGTGAAATTTATAAAGACAATATTATTCATGAACACATGTATTTTTAATGTCCTTAAATCCAAATGTTTTATAATTACATTATTGTTGACATTAGATTTGGTCCTTAATTAATTAAACATTAACAAAACATTTTTAATATAAAGCATTATTATTTTAAATAATTCCCAAATTTGTAAAAATGACTTATAAAATTCTATCTAAAACATACCCATAATGATAATTTATAATTTAAGAATATTAATATCAAAACAATCACATATAAAAAATAATCATGATGTTTTATCATATTACATAAAATCCTACAGTGATTTTTTGATTTTCTTATATCTCTCTATAAATTATATCAATCCATTTTTTCTATTTCTTTTACTCAAACTCTAAAATTATCAAAAAAATATATCATATTTGATTTCATTGTTATGAATAAATTTAAATAGAGGAATAATTCATATATATTAAGAGGGAAATATATTAAACTAAATGATAACCTAATTAAAGAAAAATACATGATTTAAAAAAATATCTATATATGAAAACTCTCATTTAGTTTTTTTTGGTTTCCACTATCAATGATGTGTTCTAGAACTTAGTTTCATGTTAGTATTCCTTAAAATGTGAATATATAGTGGGAATTTATAGTATAAAAAATATATTTAAAATAAATATATTATTAGTTTAGAAAACACCACAAAAACATAAATATGAATAGTCTTGAATAAACACTAAAATATTATGTAACAATAAACTAAACATTATGAATTAAAAATTTAATTTCTTTTCTACACATGAAATTTCATTAAGGGTATTTTTATCTTTTTTATTCTAGGTTTAGCATATAATTTATATCATCAATGTATTAATAATTTAAAAATTATATAACTTCCTTTAGAAAATGTGAATATTATTGAAAAAATAAAAATAAAATTGGCTTAAAATTTCAAGAATTTAATTAGTTATTCTAAAAAATAACCAGGAATAAAACATTTCACCATAAATTAATCTCTTAAAAAATTTAAAAAAGAAACATTCGTTATCCATTTCATTATATTAATTTCATATTTTGTCATTTTAAATTTTGATAAGAAAATAAAAGTTATTCATATACTAATCAAGAAGTTTAATTTGATAACAAAATAATGTAAAGTGTAAAAAGTCTATTAAATAGTTCTCATGGTCTGAAGGTATGAAATGTATCATGAAATGAAACGAATCTAAATGGGAAAAAATATATTCATTAATAAATTCAAAAATGATATTAATAACATGAACTAAAAAAAATCATCATTTTTATAATAATAATGTAAATAATATATTTCGTGTATACATGAAGACTCTCAAATGTCAATACTCTCATTCCAGATACTCATGTAAAATATACATTACTTTTTACCAACAACTAAAAACAATTTATGACTTAAACCCACTAATATTGAACTATATAAAAACATTTTTGATTAAATAAATGAATAATATATATATTTATATTATAGTGTATACATAGAAACAATGAGAACATATTTTGAACTTTATTTCAATCAAGATCAATACTATTCAACTTCAACCATATCTTTAAATATTTTTTCATATAAATTTCTTATTCCATAGAGTCATTTCATGAAAAAAATATAAGTTTACTAATTTTTAGTCTGTAGTATACAAATAATTCCTCACAAATATAAATATTGCAGAAAACAATAATCAAAAAATGTTTTACAGCTATTAAAATATCATAATCATCGATTTTAAAAATAGTTATTCGTGAAATTAAAAATATAAATACTAAAAACTGTGATATAATTTCTACAATTTATTCTATAGTTTTCTAAATTTATTCATTCAATTATAGGATAAAAATATCAACCCCCCCCATAATTAGAAGATTGGAATACTTTACACGTGAATAACTGATCATAAAAAATCACATCATTATATTGTACACAATAGAACACAACCCAACGCATTCAGTAACATAACTCAAAAAAATATCATTATCTTGACAAGAAGTTAACATTAAAAGATAAATCATATTTTGGAAAAAATAAAAGAAAATTTATCCTTTTATTTATGTAAATATTCAAAAAAAATGAGATCTATATAGGTTTAGTGTAATATAAATTTATCATTAATGCATCACTAAAAACCATCATGATCTCATATAATTCCCACATCAAAGTAATGTCCTTGGAACAGATAAAAGATATATCATATACCTTTGAAATGAATCCATTAATAATGATCAATAAGAAAGACTCTAATGTAAATTAAATTAAAATATTCTATAAATGAAATGATATATAATACAATAATTTTTTGTGATGGTGATTTATAAATTGAAAAAACAATCACTTGATTATTTTATCACAAACACATTTTCACTTGTAAGGATATAATTAATGTAAGGAATATTTCTCAATGGATTTAAAAACATATTCATATCCTTTTACCAACCTAATTTTTTCATCTCTGTAACATGTGGTAAATCATCATGAAACATACATTTCCCACAATTAGGGTCACATTTATTCCCCATAACCTTATTAAATCAGAAATTATTATTATTAATTGATATTAATATTTCCTCATTTACACATTCCCACCCCATAATCCAAACATCCAATTTCATTAACCATGACTTTACCAACAAAAAACATTATAAATCACTATTGAATCACATTCTAGATTAACTATGAACATCATTATATAAATAACTCATCTGTAAGTAAATTTCAATTCAATAAATTTATTGTCTCTCTACTACATATTTTATTTTTCTTGTTTGTATTTTTTCATGTATTTTTTATCATTTCCCCTTGAAATGTTTTATAATATGATAAATATTATCTTTGGGACCATTAAAAAAACATACATAGTAAATAGTCCTAAAATCACATATTCATCTTAACCATAAATTAGAATAATACCTATAAACTATAGAGTCGCATATGGAATGTATATTCCTTAATACATATATATATATATATATATATCATTTTTCTAATATCCCACCACTATACCCCTATTTTGTCTAATAGAAATTGTGATATATATTGAAACCACCAATAAAACTCCACATTAAGTGATGTTTTTTTGTCACCTTTATTAGAGTTTTGTTTAACATTTATGGGAATAATTCAACATTTCAATCATAGAAACATAATAATTATCCCAAATTAAATCTATAATTAACTAATATAGTCTTGTTTAGATATCTCATTATGTAATATAAATAAAAACAAGAAATAAAATTTCAGCAAATAAAATTTAGATGATCTATTATCTATACTGACGTATAATAAAAAACATTACCACTCTTCTTGTCATAGAAATCACATTTTTGTTCGTGATATAATCAAATTAATATAATGATCTTGCATCGCCATTTATCCAATTCATAGATGAAATTTCAAATAAAATACATTATATGGTTTCTCCTAATATGAAAATATAAAAATAGTTACATTGGTTAATTTATTCATAAAAAAATCTCACTTATTCTAATAACTTTAATAAATATCATCATGGACTAGAATTCCAAAAAACATTATTCCTGAATTATAGTGGAAAAAATCAAATTTGAATTTTGACCATCTGAATTTGACATTCTATCACTGGTCTAACTCAATCACTAAATAAACATTAAATACTGAAATTCATATGTATCATTTTTTTGAATAATATTTTCTTCCATACAATGATGGTGTTTTGGAAAATTAAAATATATGATTATATTAAATTCTAATATTTGTGGTAACGAAAAATATTCATATTGAAAGAATAATTAGTTTTAAAATAGTTTAACTATGATATTCCAATGTTATTTCATTAGGGAAAAATCTAAATGTTCACAATTCAGTTAAAAAATAATAAAATACAATACTAGATTGAGTATAAAAATAATATAGTCATTCTTAAGGGTAAAAATTATCATAAATATAATGAGAATACTGTGAATATATGATAAATAAAAGAGAATGATGTTTTCTTATGTAAATATATAGAGAAATGGTCGAATTTTTATATTAATTTCTTTATTTTATATTGAATTTATTAAAAATTATTAGTTCTTTACTAACACCACCTATAATTTCTTCATGTTTTAACTTGAGGCACTATCTTTATCCTTAGAATAATTTTAGTCCATTGTTATTTATCCTATGTATGTTTTATTGTAAAAGGTATACTAAGTGGGTTTAATTTTGATGTCTCCAACATACATGTACCCAAAATCTTAGGAGGAAATTTTATATTAGAGAACAATACCTTTCCTATAATACATAGGTTTTATTTATACTATAACCACAATAAAAGAACTATTTAATCAAAGAGTGTGTATTCGGTCAAGTTGATGATGATCTATTTTTATTCATGATGCTCTTATCTTTTTGATAATATTTTTTGGTGTTTTATATGGAAATATAATTTTAAATATTGAATTAACCATTTTGAATCAATAATCTGTTAGAAATACTTATATAAAATTTAGAGTTGAAAATATGATTTTTTTTATTTAACTTTTAAATTTAATAATAATCTTTAATGAATATTTTTCATGTGACTAAAAATAAAACATTCAAGAATTTTATCATAAATATATTTTGGGAATTGTTTTGGATTTATTTTTAGTTTTGTAGATTTTTTATGACTTGTTAAATTAGTTTTGGAATTGAAATTTTTTTATATTTATTTGATTATTATTAGGTTTTCATTAGAAATTTAGATTCTAGTTTATTATGATAATGTTATAGGATTTGTGTGAATGAGTTTTTAATATTACATGGGATAATTTCAAAAGGGATCTTATTTTTTTGTTCCTCACGTAAAATATTTTTTTTCAAGGTGGTGCATAATATATTATATGAAATTCAAGGGATATGAAATATTCATCCCATTTCATGATTTTGGAATGCTAATTAGCTCGTGTGAGATTATCCGGGCCTCACATAATTATAAAATTCACTTATATATTATAGTAAAAAATCCATCTAGTCATCATGAGTGAATAACCATGCTATATAAGGATTATGTATATATGATTTGACTATTAGAAGGAACATTGAGTGATATTGATGATTCTTCATAATATATTGAATAGACTACATAAGATGTGGTTATAGTATTGAAAGATTTATTATATGGGTTTGTATCATACTATTAGTCTTTATATTATATTATTATATTTATCACTTCTGTTTAATCTGTAAGGGAATTGAGGCAAGTGATATTATGGGATAGTCATTTTTTATGGGAGTCCGGACTTTGGATTCAATATATGTTATATTTATGATGAAAATTCATGTTTTATATAATGAATAAAACAAATATATATATATATATATAGATTATTTACTCTTAATGGGACTTATTTTGTATAATCAATCTATGAAAAATAATATATCCTATGTTATTTTCCCCAATAAGGATAATTCAGTCGTGCATTAACTGATATTGATGGATCACCAGGTATATACCAGTGGTACTAGGTGATTTAAGTGATTAATTTTCAATAAACATTGTGGAACAATATATTTTTTAGGAGGTTCAATTATTATTAATTCTAAAGGTAAAGTAATTTTGAGAGTATCAATGTACTGGATTATTCCTACAGAGTATGTTTTGAGCAGAGGGAGTTGATAAATATGTCTAGGAGAGGCTGAGCAAAGATAATAAATTTATCAACATAGAGAAGAATCTCTTGATCTCTTCATTTCCATTCTATGTCAAGTTTTTAGTTTGATTGACAATATATATTTTTAATAATTTTCTAATTAAATTAATAGATAAAATTTTTAATGGAAGATACAATTGATTAATTTATCAATTTTTACTTTATCCTTCCTTCTTTAACTATATTTTTTTAAATATTAACAAAATATTGAAATAATTACATTATTCATTATCATCAACACATAATCTTACATCTATTAATAATTTTATATTCTTATTAGTTATTAACAAAGAATTATTCTAATAACAATAGATAACTAATCCTCCATTTTATTTTATGGAATTAGATTTACACCTTAAAAAATGTACAAGGTAGATGAAATAGATGTGATTTAAACAAGATATTGAGTTTTATTTCAAACCATGGGGACATAATAATGTATACCTATTTTTTTACATAAGTATCATTCTTTTTATAGTTCAGTTTGCTGGGATAAACTTATTGAAACTTTATAATTGATTAAATTTTACAAGACTGTAGTGTGGTATGTTTAAGGATTTTACTATTCAATTTTTTTTGATAAATATAAAATTTGAAAAGATGATGTAGCTCATTTTCCATGATACTAAACTATAGTATCCATGTAACATCCTAGGTAAATAAAGAATATGAAATTTTCATATTTATTAATATTTATCAATTAAATATTAATTTCACTTTAAAGGGTATTCGATGTTGGATATCGTACTCAGCACACAACAACGAGTTTATTTGAAATCTTATGTTGCACAAAACATTGAGTTATACCGAAAAATAATATAATATTATTTTTATTTTAAATGGTAGTTAATGCCTATCCATTTTATTGGTAGGAATGAACCGAACTAACTAATATATTATTACACATGTTTTTTAAATGTTTTCACTTTTAACCAATAAATTTTAGAGGATTAAAATAAGAATGAATCCAATTTTGAGCAGAAAAAACTCTAAAAAAATTTAAATTTTTTTTACCACCTTTTGATGGAGAATCATTTTTAAATATAGTTTTTGAAAAATTTATATGCTATATTTGACAAAATAAAATTCTTATTTAGATGTGGTACATCATAATTTACATGGGGAAATTTTTGAAATTTTTCTGATAATGTTCATTTATAATGAATAGTGAAAAATACTACATTTTCAGTCAAAACTGTCTTTTCATCTAATTTATTAATATTGTTAGATTGTCCATTTAATTGGTTTTAAAGTGTAAATGTATTATATTCTTACCATTTAATACAATATTTGTCATTTTATTTAATTTCACTTTGTAATTGGACATAAACATGTGTCAATCTTTTTATAGTTATTACTTATTAAAAACACGCTTTTTGGTTTTGACAATGAGAATTAATTTTAAATTAATTTTTAGAAATTATATGTTGTTAATTTCGAAAAACTGATTCCATATTTGGAATTAGGAGGTCTAAATTTTTTAAATAGGTAACTTTTATATTTAGACATTTTGAAGAGTAACTTCATCAAATATTTTATTTGTCATGGTTAAAGGGTAAATCTAATAAACAAGGCTAAAAAATTAATATTATATCAAATTAAAAAACTCTAACACATGTCAAACCCTATTGGGTGATACATGTCCAAACATGGACATCCTTGGGTCTATTTTGGGACCCAATGGTGCCTCTTATATGTTAAAATGACATTTTATAAAAAAAATAATTTAATGATAAGGAAAATGTAAAATAAACATATATATTTTAGTAAACGAATTTTTATATGTGGTAATATAAGTTATATTTTTGACTCTAAATAGTAATTAGAAACCTAAAACTATTTCCTGAATCATGGTATTTTGTTTATAATTTTTAGACAACATATAAATAAATTTATTTATGACATAATTGTTTTGTAGTGATTACCTTATTAATATATGATGTAAATAAATAATATTAGAAATATTAAAATAAATTTATTTTGAACCTTTTTATGCCATACATGGATTTTATGAATGATATAACTTCTTATATTTAAAATAATTTAGTTTTTTCCTAAATAATCAAGTTTCATTCTATTTTAAAAAAGTCATGACATGAATAGTATAAAAAGTTGACATAAATGAGTTTTTAAAAACACTAAAATTTTATTAAAAGATAAAATAGTTTTAAAAATATATTTTTCAGAAAAATGACATATATGATGTTAAAATGTTCATTAATGATCCATTTTTCGGGTCCCTTGGCATTATATAGTAACTATAGTAACCAAATATTATGAAAATTAAAGAAGACATGCTAAGCGGTAATGTATTTAATTAACGGTTACAGCTAAATGATAAGGTTAATTTTATGAGATAATCATTTCTAAAACCCATTGTATGAGAGTATTTAGATTCATCCTTATATGATATTTGAAATATATCACTTTTGTCTTATTAGAATTCAAAAATCAATTATTAATAAAATAATAATTTCAAACTTTCATAAAGATCCCATCACCCCCCTTATAAATGGACACAATATCTAAACCATTACTCACATCTCTAAAGCCCATTTTCTCAAAAAAAATCTTATCCAATAAGCTCCCAACATTCCACCCTTAATCCTAGAATCCTTTATATAGGAATAAGTCAATTCCATGAGGCCTTTTAGATTTAATCAAAAGGAGTGGCCCGATTTGAGATAATGTCTTCTCTCATGTTTCTTCCATTTATTTTCCTTCTCCAACCCTCCGAAACTCTATTTATTCAAATATTTTATAAAAAACCAGTATTTTAAATATACTAAGAAGTTTTATGGGAAGGATTCTAGCTACACTTACACACACCACCGTCTAATGGGTATAGAACATACAATTTCCGTGGACGGCGAACTACTACCTAACGGAATGATGATTGTTCATTATTCTCCTACCACCTATTATGGTGGAAATTTTGATGGTTATGTAATTATATATTATGTATATGATATTTATTGTATATCTATGATTTTTTAATACTCAACTTAAACAAAATTTTATACTTTTCATGTTGTATAAATACGATACTTTCATTTGAGGAATTGCGGACAACCGCCCCCTCATATTGACATGACTTGTTCAATACATACATGGAAAAAATAAAGGATATAGTTAATGAACATATGTAATTTATATAAAATATTATATTATATTATAATTATAATATATTTATGTATCATTTTGTTTTCATTCCATTAAATATGAAAATGAAATAAAAGTAGCATTCATGCGTACGTACGGCTTACCGTCTTCATGAACGGTGCATTTAGTTTATTATATCCAAATGTTATGGATGAATATAAATACATATATACTAAATATATATGATATATATGATATCTAATTCATTAATATCTATTTCGGGTTGGTCTCAAAATACCCAACAGTTCCGTATCTGATGACACGTGGACCTGCCTTCCAAAGGCAGGCGTTTGCTAGGTAGTCTGACCAGCGACGCTTAAGAACTCACATAGGTTAAGAGGATGAGAAGTCAGGCTCATCGAACCCTTTTGGGGGGGAATTATTTCCTGTTCTGGGACTCTATTATATATTTAAGACGTATTCACTTGTTCGCGAATCTTTGGTTTATACCCAAGTATAGTATCCACAGATTTCTCCTGGTTGGAAAAGGTCAGCTGAACGCAGGGATCCGGAATCATTTAGGCATGAGGTTTAACATCCCTCTTTGGATTAATGACCCTATGGAGTCAGGACTCATTGAGGTGGTTCTGGGATTGGTGCGGTGAACCGATGTGAAGATAGTTTGATCGACGAGTTGTTGGGGTTGAACCTCCTGGAGGCTTCCTACGTACCCTGACTGAGAGACAAGGATCAAAGTCCACGTAGTTCATAAATTCTTGGGACTCACGCTCTGAGGCAGCCCAGAGTGATGGACTGGGGCCTACACTTTGACGAATCCCATAAGAGGAGGTCATGGTCGATGGTTACTCTAAGACCACGTGAGTCATGCTCGGTGTGAGAAACAAGAGGCCGCCGGGACTAGACGATCAAATCGCGAAAGGTGCATCTGTGAGAGGTGGAATGGGAAATACACCTGTGGACGGGCCATAATGTTGAGGCATACTCTGGGATGAATTCCCATGGTGACAAAGCGCAGCGGGAGAGGGAATGGGGTACTCCTGTGCCTGTCACCTCTCTTGTTCTCTAGGTAAGTACCGAGGTGCATGGGGAAGGCTACCTTCGGATGGGTTTCTAGCCCCCACTCTGGGGAGGGGAGAAGTTCCCGATCGCTAAAGAGTGCAGTCCCCCATCCTGGTGAGTAGAGGCAGAAAGGGGGGCTCTCGGGCACACACCCCGCATTACCGTGGGAATGTAAACCCAGGAATGCTTCAGGAATCTGCCCAAGGGTCAGGGAAACCCCTTTTCTCCTGTTTACCATGGGTATGTGAACACAAAATGGCACGCTAATGCACCTAAGTGTTACACTAGACGGATCCAGTGGCTCTGGTGGAGGCCTCGGCTTGGTGCCGATGAATAGGCCAATGAGGAGGTTGTGAAGGATCAGGACGTATTGGAATTGGAATGATTTTCTCTGGCACGGGGGATGGGAATTACAAAGGTTTTGGAAGGCCACACAGGGGTATGGGTGGTGGAGCCCTTCGCGTAGGAAAGTTCTACATAGCAAGAGATGTCGTCCACGATCCAAAGTGGCCCACAGACTGATTGTCCATCCAAAAATCATGAGGGTCTGTGGACTGATTGGTCATCCTTTAACGAGGAGGGTCTGCAGACTGATTGGCCATCCGCGAACCAGGAGTGTCCGCGGACTTATTGGCATCCTGCGAACCAAGAGGGTTTGTGGCTACGGGTTCAGTCCGCGTACAAGGTTTGTATGCAGAGGGGTCCACGCGAGAAGCATCGGCCAAGGGCGGTGCCAGATGGAGGCATGTTGGTCGTGGCTTTGCCTGCATAGGAGGGTGCTACGCGGTGCGGCGGATCGGAAAAGAGGCATAAACTCTTTGGTCCGTGGGGAGTACATCCGTGTAGGGACCCTGGTTCGTGGTTTTATCTTCTCTGTTATTTTATGTTCGTGGTTCACCAAGTTATTATGAGTTTTTAGGTTCCTTATTATTTCGTTCCCATGTTCATACCTGCTCTGATTTTTGAACTGGAACTTCCGAAATCCTATGCCTTCCTTCGAAGTCCTTCCACCTGAATCAAACTGATCTCCACTATAAATTTCCCCAATCGTCTCAATCCCCCCTCCCTTCCACCCTCAGTATCCTTTTATAGAGTTGGGAAAGAGATGTATCTGTGGTCACGCAGAACCTTTTGCGTAGGACCATGACCAAAAAACCGGTTTACAGCTGACTTGGTAAATCCTCGACTCGCGGTGGGAACTGAACACTCCTCCTCTACGAACCAAACTCGGGGAGTGCTTCGCAGCTACAGAGGGATCCACCTCCATTTCACGAACGACAGCAGAGGTGGTTTGGGTTATTTGACGCGGCTCGTAGCTGGGGTAGTCTATAATGGTGAAATAGGTTGGCGCCTTTCCCGCCTCACAACCGCGGAGGATCTTTGCCTCCATCTCTTGAACGACGATGGTCCACAGAGGAGGGACGCTTTGTGGAACCGGCCGTACGTCGCTAAAATTAAACCGGTCTGCAGACTGGTTCTTTCTTATCCATCCTTGAGTATTCATCACATTTTCCCAATCCTTTTGTGGGGAAATTGGGTAGAATCTTCCATGAGTTAAAAGGGGATCATCATTCTCCTTTGCGTATTTTTCAGGACCCTAGAAATGCCTCCCATCAGAATGGGGTCTGATCGGAATGAAGAGGAGGTTATTCCGATGCCGAGTGGTCCTAAAACTCCGGTAGTTCATAGTAGAGAGGTGGACCCAGTAGGGGACCATGCCTATAAATATGGAGGGCCCTTCATTTTTCTTATACCTGATTATTCATGAATACCAGCGCTCCCTCGCTTTTCTGCCTCTGCGTGCATGTTCATTCGCAAAAAGCTTTGTCTGCGAACCGACAGCTACTTCCATAAACCATTTCGTATTCCCACCATTCTTCATCCACAGACCAACACCCCTTCCATGAACTAACACATTTAATTAATTAAAAAATTAAGTCACGGCGGGCTGCATAGGAACTCGTTTCACGGTTTTGGTGCTCTACGGTTTCGATGTCTATGGTTTCAATGCTCCGCGGTTTCGATGCTCTGCGGACTAAAATTTTCTGAACTTTAAAAATTTCTAAGTCTTTTGAACTTATCCACTTAAATTCAGGATTTAAATTCCATAGAGCAACCTGGTCCGCTGTTTTCTGGTGAACACTCTGCGGGCCAGAGTATCGTGAACTACTTCTGCATAGGGTTGGTTCGCGGGGTGTCATCATCGTGAACCAACATTCGAGGTCTCCAGCCGGATTTTTCTATTGAGCATGGATGGAATCCTCTGAAAATACATGGTATTTTGTCCAAGTTTTAGTATTTTTGGACTAACCATTTGTTGGCTTTCATTGTGCAGGGAGAAAATATGGTTTCCCCTCATTCTGCACCTAGGCCTGCTATCGAGCCTCTCCCAATTGGTTCAGGGAGACATTTAGATATGATTCACATATTGGAGAACATCTAAGAGGACCCTAGTCGGTCAATCATTTCTGAAGATGGTGTCTTGAAAGACTTACTCCCTCCTGAACTCTTGGATTATCCACTATCAAATCAGCTTCCTCTTTTTGGATTCAGTCTTCATGATGATGTCCCTATTCCTCCCACTTTCCCATGTCTTCCTTCTCCTTTCTTGAATGCGACGTCAAAGTGTATTCAGGTGAACCTTACCCAATAAGGGGAGATGGTTTTCGACTCTGACCAGAAAGATACCTTTATTTTGAGAGGCTCTGTTTGGACCCAAAGTGATCAGAATGCCCAGAAAGTTTCTCAGGAACATGTCTTCATGATTTACCCCTCCATAATCAACCTTTCTCGACTAGGCCCTAACACGGGGTGGATTTCTAAGTGGGATCTGTGGTATGGTGGGATTTTCTTGAATGACAGGGCCTATACCTTTTGGGTCCATCATCATTTATCGGAATCTCCCATGTCGCTGGAATCAGTCAATCTATATTCCACAGTATGGGCCTCCCATCTTTCTGTTTACCCACCATCCCTTATACTGCCTGACCTGCTTAGTCACTAGTTTTCAAGCACTAATACATTACACCTTTCCCATGGTGCAGTTGGAATTCGTCTGTGAGAAATATATCAATTGGGAGGGCTCCCAATTATCGGTGAGATGTGTGACGAGTTTCTACCAAACCCTGACGCATGGGATGACGTCAAACAAGTGCCTTTGTTGGCAAAGGATCTACTGGTTATGGTGGAGCAATCACCGGGTCAGGCCTTGCGTGCCCTCTTTCTTATTCCCTATAGCACCTGGATAGGGTTATTTTTGAAGACCACTAGTCCTGTGCCAAAGATCAATCGCCCCCAGACTCACCCTTCTCAACAGTCATGAACCACCCCAGTTTCCTACTGGGTGGTTCTGCAGGCAGGCGACTACCTTTCATGGGGTTACGAGATTAACCCCCGTGTGCCGCATATGCTCCATCTAGATGGTTTTTTTGCTATGTTTCTGAGTGGGTGGCTATTCCCTTCTCGGGATATCAACTCGGGTGTCAAATCTTGTACCTTGATGATGGAAGTCGAGCTGGCAGAGGGCCGCCCGGTGAACTTAGTTGTGCCCACTTTGGCTTGTATTTATGAACTGATGGGTCATATGCAGAAGGGCAGGTCACCCTTCCGTCTGAGTGGTCCATTTCATTTTTCGCATGGTTGGGTAGTGGATCATTGTCGTTGTTATGAGTATCGTCACAAAAAGTTCATCCTTCTTCCTACCTTTCGGCCTACCCTACATGATATAGCTGGAGTTCTCCTGAAATCCCTCAGCTCTGGTGAAGTCCTCGAGCTTCTGAGTGACTTATCCTAGTTTTCTTTCACTCCGTACCCCACCCCTTCTGGAATCTTAGTTGACAACCACCTTGGGATCCTAGAGGATCATTCTTAAATGATCTCTCTGCAGGATGGATTTCTGTCTGGGCAGATCGACGGGGTTTTTCTATGCGATTTGTATGTCCCGTATCATTTTTCTCGCCAGTTTGGGTGCATGCAAGCCCAAGTTTTCCTTCCCCCTCCTCAGGATCAAGGACTACACCCTACCATACTTCATCAACGGTGGCTAATGCTGATGTGGGAGGGATCTGACACAAGAATTCCCCTTCTTGTCATGGGGGCGGCTACCGGCCTTCCCTTGGAGTATGCCAAAGCGTGGGAAAAACAGTATCCTGATGGGATCCTAGGGAAGTCCATCTGGTAGGTTCCCAAATCAGGAGGTACTGTGGCTGTTGCATCCATCGCACCTTCCTCATCATCTCTACGGGAGGATCGACTGATGGCTCGTCAATCAAAGAGACTCGAGGGATTTTCTTCTCCCAGCCCTGTGGTGGCTGAAGTTCAGACGGGTTCATCCTTCTTGGATGTGGATAAGGATGACCATGTGGTTCCAGGTCCTAGCTAGAAAATCATTTATGTTTTTCCAGTCGATACTGGGCTTAGAAACATGATCCCCAAGACTAAACCAGTGTTAGAGGCTCCAGACTTTCCAGCTTCGGAACCAACTTCTAGCGAGAACATACCTGCACTGGTTGTAATGCAAGATTTCATTCCCATGCTATCCGTCAAAGATAACAAAGATCCTCATCGTATGGCGGACCATCGGGTGGTGTGCAAGTGGGCCTAGCCCTGGATTTGCGAGATTGTTGCCGAAACTCCTCTAGCTGAGATGGAAACTAAACCCGAAGCTCTTCGACAGCTCTTCCTGGATTTGGGGTCGGGTGGCTTTGACTATCAGCAGTTCCATTATCTTTCTTTAGAAGTTTTCATAGCCTGTGAGGAAGTTTCCACTAGTGAACGCAAACATTCTCACTTTTCTTCCACTCATTGAGGGACCCGATCCCTGGATGAATCCACGATACAGCTCCATCAGCTGATAGCACAGGAGGCGATCTCTCGAGATCAGGTGTCCATCCTATCCTCTAATATGCATGAATGTGATGAACGGGTAGCAATGCTGATGAATCATTGCACTTCTATGACTGGTCGTCTTGAAGCGACCATAAAAGGGATCAACGATCTCCAAACAACAGTGGAGCATACTCATCCGATGGCTGAGGTTGAATCCAGGGAGAAGTTCGTGTTAGAACAATCATGCAACGACCTCTGCCGCATGGTTGCTAATCTGGTGGAGAGAGAGATTCAGGCTCTTTTATGACTATCATATCCACTCTTGTACTCTCTGTTTTTCATACGCCTCACTTTTTTTATGAGTGAGAGGCCAAATCTTGTGGATGTATTCACTTTTTTATTCGAACGAAATACAGTCTCTGTCAATCAAAAAGTGAATACGCCCACAAGCTGTTGTCTCTCCCTCATAAAAAAAAGTGAGGGGTAAGTAAAACAGAGAGTACATGGGATCCAGCATGCAAAGTTCGACTATTTAAAGGGTTTTGTAGAAAAACCCTACAATCATTTTGTATTTTCATTAAATTCCCTAATTTTGCTTGGGCTCATTTACTGTGAACCCAGCATGTATGTCCTGACTTTTGCTTAGGTCGCCCTTTTCGGGTTTCCGGCCTAACAGGCTTTACGCCTCATTTCTTGGGCGGTTTAAAGTCCCTTCATAAATAATATCACTACTGAGGTTTTAGGTCGGGCATCATTGACCAAGTATGGTGGGGAAAGGGCCCCAATGAGGATTGGTTGATTAAAATATGTCTTGGTGTCCTTCAGATGCATGTGGAGGGAGTGTGTTTAAATTTTAACGACATGCTGCGCATGTCTCATGGAATGGGAGCCACGTTGGCGTGCAGAGGAGGGAGGAGCATTGACTAAGGAAATATTTCCATTGGTAGACAGGCTAAGGGTGATCAATATGCAGTGCTGTTGAGGGTATCATATGCATAGTCATGCAAAGGTGTCCTTAAGTCAATGACTCTCCATTTCTGATGGCCATAGGACTTAATGGAAGTCCGACTTATGGAAACCACCATGGGTGGGTTGGAAAATTATAAAAACCACTGGGGGTGTCTTTGAAAGGGTATGTGACTTTTGAAAGGTTTTGAGAACATCTATATTAATCAGGAGTGTGGTCGGGAGACCACTTTCCTACGCATTTAGTTAACGTAAGGGATGGTTGAAGCTTGGAGCAATTTAAAGTCATGAAGCTGGACATCATCTAGAATGGAACAACTTCTCTTAGTCCTCAGTAAGCTTGTCAGAGATGTTCCACTATATTCAGGAAGGATTGTGATAGAGGTTGGTAAACTATAGCTCAGAGGGTTTCTGAATCCCGAGACAGATATGGGGGCTCAGAGGCCAAGAATCATACGAAGAGAAGCATTGCCTAAGGAAACTATGCCTTTGGTAGACGGGCCAAGGGCGATCAATATGCAGAGCCTCTAAGGGAATGGTATGAATAGTCATGAAAAGGTGTCCTTAGGTCAATGATTGCATTCCCTAGATAGCCAAGCAACTTCAGGAAAGTTGAGATTTGGGACCACCAGGGGTGGCTTATGAGATTTTGGACTTTTCTAAATACAGAGTATGGTTTATGATGAGAGGGTGTCGGGATACAGGGGAAAAATCTAGACTAAACTTCTTGAGGATGGGTGAAGTAATCCCTTCTCATGAGTGTGTGAGAAGGTGGCTTGTGTAGGTCTGACCCGTGCACTGAAGGACAGAGAAAAGCCTCAATTCCTTACTAAACCCGTGACGGGTTTGACCGTGTATTTTAACATCATGCGGTAAAGAAAATGAGAATCATTAAAGGATGTTTTTCAGTTTAACGTCATACATAATGGCAGGTTGACCATGCATTTTAACGTCATATGGTAAGTATGAGGAGCATTATTAAACCAGTGAAAATGGTTTTTGTTGGAGGAATTCCCATGGAGTTTTAATGCTTGTTCTTTGCAGCCTTATGCAAAGTGGCCAAGAAGTTATCCGTTTTGTTTGACGTCATGCGAAAAAAACGTAGTTAAAAAGGCCACTCTTGATTAAAATGTAACTGGGCATGAGTATCCTAGCATGTCCACGATGTGGAGGGGGGTTGATGGTGTAAATCATGGCTCTAGGGCCTCATGGATCAGGAGAGATGACATGAAGTCTCTGAGGCCGGTAGGCATACGAAGCTAGGAAGAGTATCACCCGGGGAAATACTACCTTTGGTAGGCAGGTCAGGGGATATAAATATGCAGAGACGCTGAGGGAATGGTATGAATAGTCATTCGAAGGTGTCTCCATGTTGATGAATTTCCACTTATGATGTCCATGAATGGTTATGAAGATCCGAAATTATCCGGGCCACGAAGCATGTCTTCGGGTAAGGAAATATCTAGGCATGTTAGGGATATTCGTCCCTGGTTGCTATTAAATCTTAGAGAGTGCCATGCGCTGATTTATTTTGTATACAGGGGTGTACCTTTACTCTATGAAGTTTAACGTCGTCCGGTATGGATGAGGTACTCCTATTTTAGCTGTCATAGAGCTCGGACAATTGGGTGACTATTGCTGCAGTCAGTCGAAGGATAACTGGGTCAACATGCTTTGATATACTTGTAACAAGGTGGGGGATGAGGTTCGTAATCTGCAACTTTTAGTTTTCCCGGATCTGGAGGTGTGGTGTGGGGGATCTGAGGCTGATAAGCGTACGAAGCTACAAAGAGTACCACCCAAGGAAATCGTTCCTTTGATGGAAAAGCCAAGGTCTATCATTATGCAGAGTCACTGAGGGAATAGTATGCATAGTTTTACAAAGTTGTCCCCGGGTCGATAACATTCCACTTCTGATGGCCATGAATGCTTAGGAGAATCTGCGATTTCTCACAATGCAATGTTCGGAACGTGGGGATAATGGTGTCCGAGTATACAAAAAACATCTTCACTGCAATTGTCCATTGAGTCAAAGTAACATAGTCCTGGATTGATGTTCGTTGAGGCAGGTCGCTATTTGAACCACCGACAGAAATAAAGGCTTTCCAGGTAGGGGTACCTTGGAAACATTTAGATGTGAAATGGTGAATGAAATTTTAAACCACTGCTCCATAAATTTTTGTATCGGGAGATGTGATACGGGGGCACTGAGGTCGGTAGCTATACGGAGCTAGGAACAGTGTCGCCCGAGGAAATCTTTCCTTTGATGGATGGGCCTGGGGCTATCAATATGCAGAGCCGCTAAGGGAATGGTAAGCATAGTCCTATAAAGGTGTCCACGGGTGGATGACTTTCCAATTCCGATGGCCATGAATGGTTATGAAGATCCATAATTATCAGGGTCATGGAGTCTGATGTATGGAGAGGATGCATTCAAATGTGTAAGGAGTATCTCCATCTTATTTCACCATGTGTCTTGGGTGGGTCACGACGAAGTCTGTCCATTTTAACATCATGCAGTGAGGATTAAGTCCGTGCAGTTTAACGTCATGCAGTTAGGATGAAGTCCGTGCAGTTTAATGTCATTCAGTATGGACGAAGTCTGTGCAGTTTAACGTCATGCAGTAAGGACGAAGTATACACCCCGTGCAGGTCTGGTCTATACACAGGGGAAGGGGAATTTATGACATTATTGTCTGTGCAAGTTAATGTCATGTGAAAAGGACACAGTAATACTCCCCGTGCAGGTCCAGCCCATTCACGGGGAAAAGGGATGATTTTTAAATCTTGCTATCTGTGCAGTTTTATGTTGTGTTCTAAGGATGAGGATTACACCTTGTGTCGATCTGGTCCGTACATGGGGAGAAAAGGGCATTTTTTATCTTTATTCAGGGGGTTGGGATAGGACGGGGAACCCTGGAATCACTACGTATCCTTTGTGGGCAGGAATCAAGCTGCACATAGTTCTCTAGAATAAGTACACCCCATGCAGGTCTAGTCTGTACACGAGGGATGAGGACATTGTTAATTTTTATTTTATATCATTTGAGAGTGGCTGGCCCAGGACGGATCTTGGCATCGCTACATATACTTTGAAGGTGGGAATCAAGCCTTATGTTTTTCTCTAGAAGAAAATACACCCTGTGTAGGTCTGGTCTATACACGGGGGGATGTGACATTTTTAACTTTAGTTCGGAAGTGGCTGGTCCAGGATGGGAAACCCTGGTGTCACTACGTATCCTGCGAGGGCCGGAATCAAGGCATATGCAGTTCTTTTAAATCTGTTCATTTTAACGTCATGCGGTGAGTATGTGGTCCTTGAAGTTTAATGTCATGCGGCGAGGAAGAAAAAATACACCCAGTGTAGGTCTGGTCCATACACAGGGGAAAGGGAGAACTCTTAACTCTTGTTATTCGTGTAGTTTAATGTCATGCGGTAAGGATGAAATTCTCTTTTTTTATGATCTTATAGTTTGGACCATTGGGTGCTTGGAAGTTTAACATCATGCAGCTCGGGCGAATAATACACCCCTTTAGTTATTATGAGGAATACTTCTTCAGGAATCTCGCATTTGTAGGATCAGTTGTAAATTGTTCGTCCATAGAGATTAGGGTATATGCTCTGTTCGATTAGACCTTATGTAAAACGTATTGTACCTCCCACTTGGGATCTATCTTTGGAGGCTTCTTTCTGGATATCATTGGGGTGCGGAGGACCAACTCTAATTCTTATTTCAAGAAAGACTGAAGATGAACATTTTTGTTGAAGGCTCGTACGATCCAATTCTGGTATACTTCCATATGGTGAAATGTGTGAAACTGCTCCTCGTCTAGCTATTCCAATTCACCAAGCCACTTTTTTGATTTCTCATCGTTGGATAATTGATCACAGATGGCAACGCGGAGTGAGGGAAGTTGGAGTTCAATGGTCAGGACCGCCTCTGTGTTGAACACCAATGAGTATGGGGTAGCCCGAGTAGCGGGGTAGGATATGGTTTGATTAACCCACAACGTATGGAAGAGTTTATCCGGCCATGACTTCTTGTCTTTGTCCAACATTTTCTAGATAATATTGGATAGGGTCTTGTTGAAAGCCTCTATCTGTCTGTTGGCCACTGCATGGTAGCGGGATGTGTGGTTAGGCTTGATACTGTATTCTTGGTATAATTTCTCCAATTTATCATAGCAGATGTTGGTGCCATTATCCGTTAGTATGGTATGAGGTATGCCAAATCTGGTGATGATATTGGTCTTCACCAAGATAACAACTCTTCTCACCCTGATTTTTATAAGAGGTACAACTTCTGCCCATTTTGAAAAGAAGTCAGTTGCCGTGAGGATATACTTTAGCTGTTTGGCCGTGGCGGGAGGATATGGTCCCACGACGTCCATCCCCCAGACGGAAAATGGCCAGGAGTACTTGGCTTGATGAAGTAACGTCGGTGGTTACTAAATGAAGTTTGCATCAATCTGGCATGAGTGGCATTTTGTGATAAAACGCTCATAGTCTCGTGCCACTTTGGACAAGTAGTACCCAAGCCTTCGAACCTGATGGGAAAGCTTGGTCCCTGGTTGATGTGCTCCACATGCTCCGGCATGTACTTCATTCATTACGGTAGCAGTTTCTTCTCCATCAATTCATCTGAGGAGCACTCCATCTAAGCCTCATTTGTAGAGGACCTCTTGATAACCCACGCCGCCATATAGGACAAATTTGATTGCCCTTCTCCGTATTTTCTCTATTTTGGACCTATCTGATGGAAGTTCTCCTCATTGAAGGTAGTTTTCAATGAGGGTCATCCAGCCGGTGGCAGGAGCATATGGATCTGGGACGGTACTGACTTCATGGATTTCTTCCGTCTTAGCTTGAACAAATGGCAATACCATTCAATGGTGAGCAATACTGATAACAGATTCATCCCAGCCTGGTTCTTCTAGGGTTGTGGCCACGTTGGATAATGCATCAGCCTGAGTATTCTGCGACCGGGGAATATAGGTTAATGTTGGTTCTGTGGATAATTCTGCAATTAACCCTCGGACATGGTCAAATTGGGGGATAAACTACTCTTTTTTAATATCATAGTCACCATTGACTTTCCGGATGACCATCTTCGATTCACCTTTTACCTTAAGGTGCTGTATTTTTTCCTAGAGTGCGAGCTCCAGGCCTGTAATGAGATCTTGATATTCCGCTTCATTATTTGTACATCCCTCTAACAGGAGGAAGGAATATGGAAAGACTAACTTTTCATGGGGACACAAGGATTATCCCCAAACCCACTTTGTTGAATTTGGTATCCTCCATCCTCTTCCTGGTTGGGCTTTGGGATGCGCCGTCGAAGTATATTTCCCATGATGGGAACTCCTCTCGAACCGAGAAGATGTCTTTATCAGGTAGCTCAGAGTTCAGTGTAGTGGTCCCTATCAAAGGGTTCTATGCTAGAAAGTCTGCTAATGTCTATCCCTTAATGGCTTTCTGAGGCACAAACCGGATGCCATACTGTTTCAGGATGATCGCCCATCGGGATAGGTGTCTGGTTAGCATTGGGTGGCTGAGGATGTACTTGAGCGGGTTACTCTGCGAGATCAAATGGACATCATGATGCTGCATATAATGTTGTATCTTTTGAACTGCAATGTCCAAGGCCGAAAAAATCTTCTCGATATTTGAGTTTCGAGCCTCAACATAAATCGTGGTTCTACTGAGGTAATAGAGACTGTTTTCACTGCCCACGTCATTCTTTTGTGCGAGGAGGGCTCCCAGTGATCGCTCTAAGGCTGTCACATACAAGATGAGAGGTCTTCCTTCAACCAGGTGAATGAGCACCGGTGGGATTAAGTGGTACTTCTATAAGTTGTTGAACGCCTCTTTGTAGTCATCCGTCCATTGGTACGTGACCCCCTTCTTCAATAACCTGATGAAGGGAGAACATTTTCCTGCAAGGATGGCTATGAACCACCTAATATAGGCTAGGTGTCCTTAGAATCCCCTTAACTCGGTGAGATTTTGGGGGGGTGGTAATCCTAGGATAGCCATTGTCTTCTCAGGGTCGACTTCGATGCCACGATGGCGTACGACTATGCCAAGGAATTTCCCTAAGGTAACCCCGAAGGTACACTTCCCGAGGTTCATCATGAAGCTATGCTGTCAGAGTTTGTTGAAGACGGTCCCAAGGTCTGATAGGTGATCCAAGAACTGTCTAGAATTGACCACTAGTTCATCCACATAAAATTCAATGATTTTCCCCAGGAATGGTTTAAGGATCTGATGCATGGAATGCTGATTTGTGGCGCCGGCGTTCTTGAGACCAAAGGGCATGACCCTGTAACAAAATACCCCTTGAGGGGCCCTGAAGGCAGTGGCTTCTTCGTCTTCTCAGGCCATCCTAATTTGGTTATACCCGTAATAGCCATCCATGAAGGATAAAGCCTCATACCTGGTCGTTGCATCGATTAATAACTTATTGACCCGGAATGGGAAATCATATTTCAGAAAATGATGATTGAGATCTCTGAAATCAAGGAAGACATGGATTTTCCCATTATTTTTCTTCACCGGGACGATGTGGGCCAAACAAATGGGGCACTAGACCTCCCGGATGAAGCCTAGTTTAATGCGATTATTTACTTCAGCCTATATTTTGGCGGCATGTGAGGGATCACTACTGGAAACATGATCTTTCCCAACGATTCTATACCAACGGTTTGTAAAAACCGTTGGTATGGCTACCATTTCCCAACGGTTCACCAAAACCGTTGGGAAAGGGTGTGTTTTTGAGGCCCTTTCCAAACGGTTTTGGTGAACCGTGGGGAAAGAGTGACCTTTCCCAACAGGTCACCAAAACCGTTGGGAAAGGGTGTGTTTTTTAGGCCCTTTCCCAACGGTTTTGGTGAACCGATGGGAAAGGTCACTCTTTCCCAATGGTTCTCAAGAACCGTTGGAAAAAAGCACCCAAAAATCCAGCATTCGACCTACAAAAATACACCCAACCAGAACCTATCCCAAAGGTTTTGAAAACCATTGGGATAGGGTTATCCCAACAGTTTTCAAAACCGTTGGGATAGGTTGTTTAATTTTTTTTCCATATCTACTAACCGAGAACATTATATTAATCAAAATTTTAAATAAATATTATAATACATATATATATTTATGAAATTATATTTACAAAAGTGATGTTAGCTTAGTGGATAAGTCGTTCGATTATAAACGAGGTGTCTTTGGATAAAATCCCAGCGGATGTTTTATTTTTGGAATTTATATACCAACGGTTCCATTAACGTTGGTATAGATTTCATATTACCTATACCAACGGTTTCTGGAAAACCATTGGTATAGACCTTTCCCAGGCTTACTTGGCTACGGTTCTCCAAACCGTTGGTATAAGCTCTACCAACGGTTTGGAGGCCTATACCAATGGTTCCAAAGCGTTGGTAAAGGATAGTTTTCCAGTCGTGGATGCATCCTTCTGGAGGCCTTTTTATATCCTCAGTGGTCTTCTATAAGACCCAGGTGATGTGTCTCCACTTCGGGATCGAGTCCTAGGATTTCTGTGCAATTCAATGAAACAACATCCCGATGTTGCCTTAGGAAAGAGGTATATACCACATGCTCCTCGGGGGACATGGTTGCACTGATGATAGTAGGCCTTAGATCTTCCTCGGTACCTAGGTTTATTTCTCTGAGCTCATTCACTATGGTAGACATACCCTCCTAAAATGTGGGAGGTGCATCCCAAAGATCTTCCTCCTCCTCTTCTCCGAAGTCCGCATATTTTTGATCCGATGGGGGGAGAGTTTCCGCTCTGAGCCTTCGAGGGTTTGGGAGAGAGGCATTGTGGGAATCCCCGCTTGAGTATTCGTTCCCAGATCGAGGGTTGGCATACATTCCCGCATTGTCGTGCTCGACCATCGTGGCTGAAGTCATGAGGACATCCGAGTGCGTGTCTGTACTTGAACTCCAAATCTCAACATTGTTGACGGGCTGTACATAATCTCTACCAAGATGACTGGGGGGTTCATCAGGAACCATTTCCAAGCCATTTGGAGCGGGGATCAAGTCAACACCATTTACCAATGTCTTCTTTTTCGTTTTCTCATAGAACCCGACATCAATGTAATGTGACTCGGAGAGCTCGAAAGGCGCCTTTCCAGCATGCATTGTTCCACTTTTTCCATTGATGCAGTACTTGATACACGGGTGGAAGGATGAAGGAACGACCATGTGCTTATGGAGCCACAGCCTTCCCAGCAGGGCATTGAATGTTGTGCTCTTCCAGACCACTAGGAATTCCATGTAGGCTACCAGGTCACCAAAATGGGTCTTTAGATTAATGTTTCCCATAGTTTTCTACTCACTCTTGTCATAATCTAACATAGTTGTGGCATAGGGAATTATTTCATCCTCACTGAAGCCCAACATACAGAGTGTTCAAAGGGGAAGGAGGAAAACTCCAGATTCATTGTCTATAAAGACTTTCCAGATAACAATACCATTTAGTGTGCTGGAATAATATAGTGGTCTAATGTGCCCTTGCATGATGGCATATTAATCCTGATCAGTGAAGGAAATAACCGCATTGCAATTGGCCGGGTCAGCCTCTGTCCGGTAAATCTCGGTGGCAGCTACCGCAGCTTCAAACTCCTGGGGGCTGATAAAATATTCTATAAGTACCTCTTTGAGGTATGATGACTGGACTTAGGGAATCGAGGATTGACAGCTTGGCTAAAAACGATGCTAGCTACTTAAGGATATCATATTTTTGGTCTAGTAGGCGACTCTTCTCCATTGGAGGGAGAGCCGTAGAGGGTGATTTAAGGGATGGAACATTTGATGAGGAGGGACCAACCACAGGGTCAGATATCGATGGTGTTATCGAGTTTTGAGGACTTGGCCCGGCGGGTCTGTTTGTGCTCATCTGGCGGCCGGACGGTTGCTCCTCCTCTGGTGGGTATCGCAGAACAACAGGGCCAGAGTGGCTACTTGTGGAGGTGGAGGGGAATTCTTTCTCATACTGAGTCCGTTGAAGGGCTCTCACATGGGTTTCTACGATATTAACATTTTGGGCCTGGATCCAACCATTGGGTTGGTTTCGGCTGCAGCTGCATCTCCCCTGGTATCCCCTACCTCTTCGATTCCGCCTCCAGGCTCCTCATGCAGGGAACTCGAGTTCATAACCATACCCTTATTCAGGGGACGATTCCATGAGATGGATGATGTTAATAGAAAAAAAATATTGGATCTTCATCCCCTGTTAGGTCAACCTGGTCGGTTGTCCCTGATGGTGTCGTTTGGTGGGTCGGTGCTCAGGGCACCAAATTCTAGGGCATATAATCTGCCAGGGTCATGACTAACTTTGGCCTCATTGCGGAATGCTCCTCCTGTGCTTGTTTCCACCTTCTTCTATTATGCCCGGATGACCGTCTCATGGAGGGTTGTGAGGCCGATACTGTCGGTTCTACGACTTCAGGGGCTGTTGGTGGCAGCATCGGCTGGTGTAGTTGAGCTCAGAGTATGTCCTGGGCTCGGTTGATAGTCTTCAGAGACATCCATTTGTCCAATTTCTTCCCCTGCATGTTGGTGAATTTCTTCCACCCCTCCTCTTTGTTTGATTCGGCAGTAGAGATACATGCCATGTGTGCTGGGGGTCGTCCCAGCTCAACCTGTCCAGAGTCTACCACCCTCTTTAGGAGTTATTTGAAGACGAATCCTTCTCGGATACTGTGCCCCAATATTCGATGGTAGGGGAAGTAATCTGGCCTTCCATCGTGGCCAACTTCTTTAGGTTTCCTTGGATCCGGGAGGCAGATCAATTTTCAATTCATGGCGATAATGAAGTAGCTGTGGACTTGATCGTCTCGTAATGAGTATAATTTTTCTCTTCGTCCCTCAAACCGGTTCCACCTCGGTCGTCTCTGATCATCCTGTTTAGGTGGAGGTGGCCGCATATATGAAGGATTCCCTTGACGATTTGATGGAGGCCTGAGCGGTGGAGCGGGTATAGGGGCCGACTTGAGTGTGATAGTAGACACTTCAGCTCTAGGGGCTCTTTTCACAAGAGACTAAGAGGCTATTCGGGACTTCGAATTATTCCACTGCAGGGAGTCCTCAATTCTCTGGGAAATAGTCGCGAGATGGAGGAAACCAGTGGTGCACACCACTGGTATGAGCGGTGTTCACAACTCATCTCGAAGATTATAGATGCATATGGCCAGCATCTCATCTTGAAGCATTGGAATGTTTAGGGAATAGTTCAGTCCTTTCCATCTGGCGAGAAAATCTGAGACCCTCTTCTTCTCCCTCTTCTTGAAATTCATGAGGTCGCTGACTGTTTTCTTGGGAAACATTGTGAAAATGTGGAATAGGAACTGCTTCTCAAGGTCCTCCCAACTCTTTATTGACTAGGCTCGCAGACTCGTATACGAGATGAATGAAGATACTTTCAAGGTCCATACAAAGCATCTGAGTTTCACTTCTTCATGATGTTCCGGATTCCCCTTCATAGGGTCCCAATAAGACACGTAGTGCATCAAATGTTGTTCCATATTGCCTGAACCATTGATAATAGGGAATCCAGGGCTCCCAAAATTGGGTGGAGGTGGTGTGTTGGTCACCCAATTTTGGTAGGGTGTCTGCTATGGCTGTATCAGAGCACGTCGACCTTCCATCACATCCAATCAAGCTTCTAGTGCCTCGATGGTGTTGGTGAGACCATGGTTTATATCCTGCTGGGCCCGGTCCTAGGCAGGTGTAGCCCAAGCCATTGCCTGAGGATCCGGATTGGCCGTCACCAGGGGTGCATGTGCCGTTTGTGGCACCTTCAGAGGGTTCATGTGTACTCGCTCCGGTTGCATCCTAAGTGGAGGGAATTCTTGGTATTCATCCGAATCTTCTTTTAGGTATTTGGATGGGTCGGGCGCCTCATTGGTCGGGATCCCTAAATGTATTTCGTTAGCCGGGGAAAACCTTAGTCATTGAGGTTCACATAATGGGAGTGCATGAAGTGGATCTTCCTTGGACGCACTTTCTATAAGGAGGTTCCTATGGAGTAGCTCGCCATTAATCATCCTCAATTCATTCATCTCCTCTTCATGTCGAGCGAATCTCTCTTCGACTGTGAGTGGATCATCATTGTCGAGAGAAGGAGGGGGGTTGAGGGTAACTAGACCTTTATTCTTATCCTTATTAGAATCTCTCTAGGTAGGCAGATTAAATTTGGATGAAAGAACGACCATATTTAGGGCGGCCCTCTAGTTCCGGGTGTGCACACCTAGTGGTTCGTTGTGAGTCACAGCCTGACCGGAACTATCATCTCCCGATCCATCCTGATTTGCATCTCCTCTGGTGTCACCTTTGGGGTTAACCTCTATGACGTTGATAGATGCATATCGCGGGGTGGAGGATATCTCATCTTCCAAATAAGAAGAAGTTCTCTCGCATCTTCTATGGGCCATCCCTTTCGTGACCTTTGATTTCCTTTGGAATTCTTGATGAATGGTGACGCAGAGAGTTCTTTGATGCGACCTTATGGTGCGCCTTCCTCTCAGAGGGGATGATGATTCAAATGATGGGATAGGATGTGAATCTCCTCTTTTGGCTTTCCTCCCTAGATGAGAGAATACCGACTCTCATGGGGGAGGTTTTTGTTGAGGGGGTAATAATGCCCCTAGCCCTGAGGGTTGGGGTTGGCTCTGTTCCTTGTACATCGAGTCTCTTCAATGTTTTATTGGTCTTATGGGTAAATTTTTTGTTAAAAATGCCCACAGCCCTACAGGCTGGGGTTGACCCTGGATTGCAGCAGTGGATGCGGCTATCGCTACCTTCATGATCTTGGGTGCCCCCATTCGGGGGTGAACTAGGTTTTATGGAGAGTTATTCTATGAGCCTATCCTTTCTGGGGAGGCAGGCAAAGATTGATGGTTGGCCTCTCTTAGGTGAGAGGCCTGTTTTATGCTCTCGGTGGCCTGATTCAAGAGTTCATGAATGGTTTTTTCCCATCAGGCATGACGCTTCTGGGACTTACTCAATGCCTGACTCTGTTGGGTGTGTTTCCTTTCCTTAATAGAGAGACCACTCAATTTCTGTCTTGATTTGATGACGTTGAAAAACACCATGCCGAACGGGTTTTTCTGGTTGGGGATCAGAGTGAAATGTAGAGCTCCATGTTCTCTCCATCCCCTGATATGGACTCCTGTCGAAGCGTCACCGATGAGGCGGTGCAGCTAGTGCAGCGCATGGAGGCAGTCTATCTCTATGATTCTTTTGTGCATATCGGGTCGCTGTTCTCGTGATGAAGTAAGAGCATCCAGGTCGATGTGACGCATGAGGTCTCCTACTGTCTTGACATGGTCTACATACCTGTCTTAGGGCTGAACTCTTGATTTTAGTCAGTGGAGGGTTGTCAATATATATGGAGGATTTCGTGCACGCATTCTTCTGACCACTATCTAGGTATGTCGAATTGAAAAGTGGTCGCAGGCCAAAACATAACTGGTATATCATCTCTAGCAAGTCGTTTCCTCACGTGAATCATATCAGCATACTCCTCCACTTGTGACTCCTCTACCTGGTTGGACCAACTGAGATGCTCGATGCCAATGTGGTCAGAGGCAGTGGGACCGATAGGTGCTGAGTCATTATGTGGGCAATTACGAGGTGGTTCAGAGGATGAACGTAGCCCTGGACTGTCTCCTGATTGCAGAAGGATGTCGTCAGCAAATAACTGGGAATCTGACATGCTTGATACCGTCTTTCTGAGTGACTCTACATACGAGGGCTTTTCTGTGATTGATTCGGTAAGGGGAGGACCTTCCTATCGATATGATATGTCATCATGGAGAGGACCTCCACAATGGCGGCCATAATGGCGAGGAATACCATTACTTCTTGATGCTTTACTGCATAGAGGAATTTTGAATTGCACACCATAGGGAGAACCTCCAAGGTGTGTTACATCAAGGGGAGGACCTTCTGGCTTCGTATCGTCGTCATGGGGAGGTCCTTCGCAACAACTTCCATCATGGTGAGGATGACCATCAAGGTGTGACGTTCGATGTGCATCTTGGGGATGACCTTTAGGGAACACTGTGACAAGGAGAGGTCCTTCTTGTTTCTTGGGGCCAATGCGGGGAGGAACTTCGCAATGGTGGCCATTGTGGCAAGGACTACCATCACAGCTGCGGCAATGGATATGACTACCATTACTACTGCTGCATAGAGAATATCTGCGGGATACATCCTGGGGAGGGCTTCCAGAATGTACCAAAACGAGGGTATGGCCTTCTCGTTGCTTGATGGCTCTATGGGGAGGACCTCCGTTATCGTTGTGGAGAGAACTACAGCCGTGATTTGATGCTCGACTACATGGAGTGTCGTTGCAACGTAACCCCTAGGAAGGACATTCAGGGAAGTCCATGAAAAGGGGAGGGCCTTCTTGTCATGATGAGACGTCACTGCAGGGAGGGCCTCCACAGTTGCAACTATGATAGCGAGGACTACTATCATAATCTGTGGTCCCACTGCATGAATAGTGTTTGAAGCATATACCCTGGGGATGACCTTCAAGGTGGACCGTAGCAAGTGGAGGACCTTCTTGCTGCTCGATCTTCTGGCCATGTGGAGGGTTTCTGTGACTCAAATCAAAAGAGGAGATCTTGTGATCTCTCGTTATATGCCTGAGGGGAAGGCCCCCACGGGTGATCTGGGGAGGACCTTCATAGCTGCTGGTAGGAAGATTGTGAGGAGGACCTTCACAAATGCTACATCCACTCCCATAATATTTTAATGGATGGGCAGTGTTCTGAGTCTGCAATGTGTGCTTAGCGGCATTGGGAACCCCAGCTTCCAGCAGAGCGGAGTCATGAACCCGCTCTTTATTTTCCAGCTGCCTTTGGCACGTTCCGGGTGCTCTCTTGCAGGCAGGGGGGACCGTCTAATGTTTAAAATGGACTTCACCTTTGGGTCCCTGTCCAAATGGGTTCCGTGATGCTTCCGTGATACGCCGACGAACATCTTATCTTTTGGCAGGGATATACGCCTGCTATGGAGAATCCACCATGATGGGCGAGTGTCCCCCAGTTGGAATGAGTGATGATGCTCAATATGGTTACCATTGAGTCACAGAATATGGCTGGAAACCCTCCTGGGAAGAAGCATGGATAAAGATCTACTCCGAGGCGGCTACCTCATCTCTTAGATGAGTGACTTCAATTGGGGAGACAGACTCATGGGCCCGAGTCCTTGATTTTTTCGCTGATTCAATTACATTCTGGAAAGTCTACAAGATATGATCTGGTATCGAAACATGCTACTCCATTATTGCCAGGATATGAGAGAGACACCTTTTTCTGAAACGGGTATGAAGGCCCATTCTGGTATCGGAGTGGGAATATCCTACCCCTGTCCTCAAGTAGTCAGTGGGTACTGACAATTATCCTGTGTTGGGGCATGTGAACGAATCTTCCCCTGTGCCGGGATACGCCGGATTATCTCTCCGTTTTCCACCACATCGGTATGGTGGACTTTACTTGCATCCACAGGGAACTGGCCCGGCATATATTGGTTTCACACCATATCGAGTCGGTGGCCTTTTTTGCAGGGACACGTGCCCACCTATGATTTTCCGCCACATCTGGGTGGAAGGATTTGTTGATTTCCACCATATCAGGATGGCGTGTGTCAGAAGCATCTACTAGGAGCTGGTCCTGCAGGCACTGGGTCACCACCACGTCAAGCTGGTGGGCTTCGCGACCCTGTGCAGAGAGAGGTGCAGCCTGGTAAGTGTCATCCTGTGTGAGAGACGTGCTTGATGGAGCTCGGCAGTGATATGCGCCGGATTGTATGATGCCTCTATGTCTGGACGACGAGCTCGGGATGAGCGAATAGGTGTAGGTGCCTATTCGTGGTATGTCTTTGTGGATGGGTAGCAGATCTCCTCCTCAGGGACTAGGGTGATGACTGGTCCCTAAGTGTACGTTTTGCGCCCTCTTCGGGTAGTCCGAGGCGCCAAAGATCGAAGATTGTGGGCCTGAATCCTCTGGGAGACATCCTCCTCGGCATGAGGATGTTGAGTCGCAACATGACCGTGATGATATCTGACGGTGGGGGCCTTGAAGTGGAACCCCCATTAGGTGGGGACGAAGTCCTCAGCATCAACCTCATCTACCTCCCTAAGATAAGGGAGGTATGCATTGTCCAGTTTCGGGGAAAAACTCCGGAAACGGTTGGAGAAAACAACAGGGGCTATCTGGATCTGCCTTTGCGGCCGCTACTAGGCAAGTGACCAGCGTGTTCTGGCGGATTGGAGGGCGTGCATGGCCACCTCCACGTTTGGGAGAGTACTATTCACATGGTACTCTCAGTTCAGCAGGGGTCCTCTATTGGTGAGGATGCCCAGTCATCGTGTAGCCTGATGTACGCACTTGCGAGTTCCTTTGTGATGCCATTGGATCAAAGGGAGTTCTGTAAAGTATCTGTAAAAAATTTTAACAAATACAAATAGAAAACTCCTCAAAGTAGTATCTCATGATCCCATGCGTGATTAATGACCTTGAATTTCCCTCCATGTGAGTAAAAAGGGAGAACATGGGTGTATTAGGTTAAAAATGCCATTCGTGGTTAAAGATTCATGTCTGGTTCACCATTTTTGTTTTGGGTTGGTCTCGAATGACCTAATGGTTCTGTATCTGATGACATGTGGACCTTCTTTCCAAAGGTAGACATTCAACAGATGGTC
This sequence comes from Viscum album, assembly GCA_963277665.1. Lineage (NCBI taxonomy): Eukaryota > Viridiplantae > Streptophyta > Magnoliopsida > Santalales > Viscaceae > Viscum > Viscum album. The sequence goes on along the minus strand of OY728162.1, from coordinate 957,058,243 downwards.
GGACCAACAATGCTTAAGAACTGACATTGGTCGAGGGGATGGGAAGCCGGGCTCATCGCACCATTTTTGGGGGGAATTATTGCCTATTCCGGGACTCTCTTATAGATTTAAGAGGTATTACTATGTTTGCGAATCTTTGGTTTATACCCAAGCATAGTATCCATAGATTTCCCTTGGTTGGCAATGATCAGCTGAACGTAGGGGTCTGGAATCATTTAGGTCGGAGGTTTACCATCCCTCATTGGATTAATTACCCCGTGGAGTTGGGACTCCTTGAGGCGGTGCTGGGATTGGTGTGGTGAACTGATGTGAAGATAATCGGATCGACCAGTTGTTGGGATTGAACCTCATGGAGGATTTCTACGTACCCTGCCTGAGACACAAGTATCAAAGTCCACGTAGTTCGTAATGGCATGGGACTTACTCTCTGAGGCAGCCCAGAGTGATGGGTTGGGGCTTACACTATTAACAATCCCATAAGAGGAGGTCATGGTCAATTATTCCTCTAAGCCCATTTGAGTCATGCTCGATGTGTGAAACAAGAGGAAGTAGAGACCAGACGATCACATCACCAAAGGTGCATTCGTGAGAGGTGGAATGGGACTTACGCATGAGGGCGGCCCACAAAGTCAGGGCTTACTCTGGGATGGACTCCCATGGTGAAAAAGTGAAGCGGGAGAGGGAAATGGGTAATCCTGTGAACATCACCTCTCTTGTTGACCGGGGAAGTACCGAGGTGCATGGGGATGGCTGCCTTCGGATGGGTATGCCGCCCCCTCTCTGGGGAGGGGAGAAGTGCTCGACCGCAAGAGCGTGCAGTCCCCCATCCTGGTGAGTAGAGGCAGAAAGGGGGGATCTCGGGCTCATACCCCGCATTACCGTGGGAATGTGAACCCATGCATGCTTCGGGAATCCTCCCAAGGGCCCGAGAAAACCTTTTTCCTTTGTTACAATGGGTATGTGAACACAAAACAACACGCTGATGTGACTGAGTGCTACACTACACGGATCTGGTGGCTCTAGTGGAGGCCTCGGCTTAGGGACGATGAGTAGGCCAATGAAGAGGTTGCGAAGGATTAGGCCAGATTGCAATTGGAATGATTTTATCTGGATCGGGGAATGGGAACTCTGAAGGTTTTGTAAGGCCACACATGGGTATGGGTGGTGGCTCCCTTCGCGTAGGGAAGTACTACGTGGATGGAGAGGCCATCTGCGGGCTAGTGTGGCCCGCAGACTGATTGGCCGTCCACGAATCTGGAGGGTCTATGGACTGATTAGCCGTACGCAAACCAGGAGGGTCCTTGGATTGATTGGACGTCCACGAACCAGGAGGGTACATGGACTGATTGGCATCCCATGACCCAAGAGGGTTCACGGCTTTGGGTTCAGTCTTTGTACAAGGTTGGTACGTGGAGGGCTCCACACGAGCAGTGGCAGCCAAGGGCAGTGCTGTCCGATGGCTCTTCGGTCAGGGCTTTGCCCACGTAGGACGGTGCTACGCGGTGCAGAGGATCGGAAAAGAGGCATAAAATCCCTGGTCCGCGGGGAGTACATCCGCGGAGGGACCCTAGTTCGTAGTTTTCACTTCTTTGTTATTTTAAGTTTGCGGTTCACCAAGTTATTATGCGTTTTTTGGTTCCTTATTAGTTCATTCCCAGGTTCATACCTGCTCCGGTTCGTGAACTGGAACTTCTGAAATCCTAAGCCTTCCTTCAAAATCCTTCCACACAAATCTGACAGATCTCCTCTCTGAATCCTCCCAATCCTCCCAATCCCCCTGTTTTCCCCCCTAAGTCTCCTTTTATAGATTGGGGAAAGATATGTATATGTGGACACGCAACACCTTTTGTAGAGGACCATGACCAAAAACCTGGTTTACTTCTGACTTGGTCAATCCACGACTCGTGGTGGGAACTGAACACTCCTCCTCCACAAACCAAACTCAGGGAGTGCTTCGTGGCCGTGGAGGGTTCCGCCTCTATTTCGCGAATGACATCAGAGGTGGTTTGGGCCGATTGATTCGGCTCATGGCTGGGGCGGTCTGGAATGGTGAACTGGGTTGGTGCATGTCCCGCCTCACGACAACGGAGGATCTCCGCCTCCATCTCGTGAACGACGACGATCCGCGGAGGAGGGATGCTTCACGGAACCGGCCGTGCGTCGCTAAAATTAAACCGGGCCGCGGACCAGTTCGTCCTTCACCATCCTTGAGTATTCTCCACATTTGCCCAATCCTTTTGAGGGGAAATTGGGTAGAATCTCCCTTGAGTTAGGGATCATCATTCTCTTTTTCGGATTTTTCAGTATCCTAGAATATCATTTTGTATATAATGTTTGTTTTACCATTTGGACAATTGGAATTATAACAAGTTTATTTTTTACTCCTGTACCGAACATCAAACAAAATGTCTGATATGAACTCAAATAATTATGTAATTGTTATAACATGATAATAAGTGATATAAAATGAATAATAAATATCAAAAATGTTCTGAAGAAAATATAAATATACCTAATTTTATTATTTAGGAATATAAATAACCAACAAGACAAGTCGAACTCAAGGTAAGGGAACCTTTCACCCTCCTCTTTTAGTCAAAAACTTATTTATTGTTATTCCTTTTAAATTTACATTTTATTATGTTTGGATATGTTCTTTTATATAATTATTTTTGTACATTTTATGTCTATGTGATGAGATACCCTTTTTCTTCCATCAAATCATTTTTTGAATTTTAAAGTGACATTGTAGGGCTCCCGAATTTTTGTAAGGGGAATCTTAACTCAATATCCATTCATTGAGTTAAATATCCATGACATTGGTTTTGTTTTATCAAGAATATTTTTGAATGACCTATGATTTTTTTTCACTAAATATCTAATTATATTTGGTGTATTTATATTTTTCACACATAATTATGTCATTTATTTATCCTTAATCTAAGGATATGATTGTTGTAAGGGACTTCATATCAATCTCTTTTAGTAAATATATATCATGATGTTATGCACCATTATTTTCCAATATGCTGTATATAGAAACCTTTTGACCATTAATATCATGAATTAGTATATTCTCTTGATATTTAACGTTTTTTTTAATGTTATTCCTTGATGAAATTTATTCAAGTGTTTCTAAAGTGGTAAAATACTCCTCAACTAAAACATCGTTTTAAATGATTTGAAGATTTATTCTTCTAAAACATTCTATTTCATGTCCATGTCTTCAAAATGGGTTTTAAGGATATATTTATATGGACATGATTGTTTTAAAGTGTAAATGATTTTTAAATGTTTCAAAGAGGTATGAGAAACTTTGATTCAAGACTATTCATTTTGAGTATTTTAAATAAATTGATTATATGAATTTATTGAAATGAAATCTTCTGATTACAATGTGGAAATGATATTTTTCTCATTTATTCTTTTTAATATGTTATAATTATGTTATGGTACTTGTAAATTTGAGGGGTGGTTACGTGATAAACCAAATGATGGGTGGTTCTGTTATAAACCAAGGATGGGTGGTTACATTATAACCTCCAATGAATTGGGTATGTTAGTTGGCCATATGGATATTATATTTAGTGATATGTGTGGAAGTCGGCAATATGGTTATACCATTTCAGAAATTTTTATGTCACGAGTTACCTTTATATGCTATATGATTCTTTCTATGGGCTTTATGGTAATATTTTTGTTACAAAAGGGTAATGAATGATCTTTTATTCAGTAAAGTGTATTTACTACTTCATAAAGGTGAATAGGATTACTTATGATAAAGTATTCATGGTTTAATTTTTATTTTTAAAATCTAATAGTTTTTCTTATTTAGGAATACCCTGTAGTGATTTTTATGATCATCCTATGTTTTGATATTTTTTTCACAAGACTTAAAGATTAATAGGGTTAAGGATGGGATCAAGGAAAAGCTAGTCTGGTTAAATCATGAAACAAAACATGTCTCTATTTAAACACTTTTTGTTTTATGAAAAAATTGGATAGTGATTAGAAGTGTCTACTTGCAATATTATTGATTTTATATATTATTTATGGCCTAACTATCTTATTCTATATACCTGAAAATATCTCCAATTTGAATTATTAACTTAATTCATGAGTATGTAATGTTTAAGGTCAGGGCCTTACAATCCACTTAATAAATCATGAAATCAAATATTTGTGTCCCTTGATAAATGATATTCTTGACATAATTTTATTAATCATTTTCATCACTTCACATAACTATTTTAGTATTTTCAATTTTCCATATTTCTAAAAATATCATAAGAAACTACCTAATTCTTGGGATTCAACCTAGTACATTTACTGTAGTCTCAGAGATTATAAAGATAATTTTGGTTATCAAAGAACTAGTCAAAACATTATCACCATTTCCATGGAAGGAAATATGTCTGTTATATATAAAAATACATGAAAAAAAGGAAATAATATCATAATATAATATAAATAATATCTCAAAAATTTCAAAAATTGTTTCTCAACATTTTCTTGTAAATTTAAAAAATATAGTGGTTTTGCGTGTCCAATAAATTATTATTTTTCATATAGAATATTTTTAAAATTATTCCTTTTTAGGAATTTGTGGTATTAGATTTTTTTTGTTAAAGATATTTGGTATATTGTTTTCATCAATATTAGTGTTTTGTTTGAATTACTGATTATTGTGTACTTATCATTAAAGCTAGTTTCACTTCAATTGTATTCACATTGGGTATATAACTATAGTAGAACTGAAAAATTTAACATTAGATACATAAAAAAACTTATTTACCTTTGGAAAGAAATGTGATAAAATATTGACGATCTAAATAAGGATAGGTTCATAAAAATAAATGAAATAATAATTCAACTTCATCCTTGGATAATTTTTTATGATGAATCTGTACATAAACACATTAATATCCAAATGATTCCTGAATTCCAACATGTATTCATCTCTCCCCAATGAATAGATACTATGAAATTGATCATTTAAATATCAATATCTAATCATAAAATAATTGTATATGTAATGAAGACACTATTGACTTCATTAGAAACATTTATATTTTTGTTTAATATATTTAATTTTATGGGGTATTTTAGAAATAGAATAATTTGATTGTATTCCAATATTGTCTAAAGTGAAATGGTGGGAGTTCGTCTCAACATCTATATATTTGTATTTTTTAGAAATGGGGTCATTGTTAATGAATTTATTACTGGTTTTACAGTATAAGTTTTACGACATAATTGATATATAAAATATCAGGTTACCTTCTGGTTTTGAGTGAGGTTTTTCATAAGGCATGGAATATATATATATATGGTCATTCATAGGTACTATCTAATTCATTAACATCATTATCATTTTTTTAATGAAAAAAAAATAGTGGATTTAATCAACATCAAAAATAATTGAAATATCAATCCTATAGTTTTAATTTTTATGACAATACAACTCATGAAGAGTGTAAACATATCACCAACACAAATTATCAAAACTATAAAAATAAATATTCATTGGTAAGTGAAATATATATTGTATAATAATTTTTTTATCATAAGAAAAAATTTCTCATACAATTTGATTATACAAAAAATCATGAATGACTACAAAAAGATAAATGTTAACGATAATATATTTATGTACATTCATAGTCTAATTTTCCCAACTTTCATATACCTAATGAATATGATGAGTGTGACATGTATATTTATTATAAGGATATAAAATATGTTAATAATGATATTTATTAAATTTGTTATAAACATTGGTTTTAATATTATCCTAATATATATTAGAGAGAGTATATAATTATCAAACATCATTCAGACCTCTTTAGTTTTAATAAAACAAATAAACAATTTCAAAATCATAATGAATCATTAAATTATAATGGTAATTTATAGGGGTTAATAGATTAAATATTGAGAACATTGTCACTCATGATTCTTGACCAATGCATAAAATGAAATCCTGAAATGTTTAATTTGAATATAAAATTATTATTTTACTAATATAGTTCAGTCAAATGGTATGTGATTTAGCTTTGTATAAATATTATAAACATCAATGAACCATGGAATATTACCCAATGGTAATTATTATGGTTATTATAGTTGGATGTTGGTTGATAACTGAAGATGATATTATGGTAAAATTAATGGAATATAAACTTAGGGTATCAATTGATTCTGAATATGGAATTCTAGAAAAATAAAAATCAGGTAAAGTGGAGAATATGTTCCAAACATATTTTAAAATTAATTATCCACTAAAAAAACCTACAGACCAAAACAAAATGATATGGGTGATAGTAAATGATTTAACATTGATTTGAAAGATGTAAATATGAGTAATCCGCCAATTTTTCATAGATTTTCTCCAAACATTATATTTCATAAATGAATTAATAAAAATTAACAATGGAATTATCTCATATTCTATAAGATATTTCAAATTTTAATTTGTAAAATTCCATTTATTTTGGCCATTAATAATATTCCATTTAATGTGGAAATTCTGAATAGATTTTTGGCCACTAAAAGAAACAAAAAAAATTAAACAAAAATTTAATAAAAAATTGTAATAAAGTATTTCAATAGAGACTACCTCAAATAAAGAATGGGCCTTAATATTTTATCATGCTATAAAGAATTTTAGAATGTGAATATATAAATTATTTCAGTAATCTAGGATGTAGTGTCAGCATAGTTATTTAAAATTTATTTATTCATTTGGTTGTATTGAAGTTGATATCCACTTAAGTTTCACTTCTGTTCAATGATAGTTCCATTACTCAACCCATTAGGAGGTTGGATTACCTCTTAGATATACTAAAGAGGATAATATCTCTGAATGATTATGTCGATCTTGGGATGGTGTGTGATAAATATCTCCCAATCATTTTGGGTAATACATTTATATCAGAGTTGGTTTTCTAGACCAACTACTTGTGATTTGATTACATGAATATTTGATATATTTAATATTAAATTTAACAACTTATTACATATTGTTCATTTTTTTACATGACATTAATGTAATAATATACTAGGGTTTTTCTTTCATTGAAAATGTTATAGTAGAACCCTGACATGATATGAACAGTGAAGTTCTATGACAATATTCTAAATATAGTTCTACGGATGGATAACATAATATGATGGGACACGTAGTATATACACCATCAGGTGCAAGTACTTGTAAGTATAAGATACTTCTTCTCCTGATGTTCTCACTTAGTAATCTCTAATATGAGACATTTTGATAACATAACTACGAGTAGGAATTCCACATGTTTTGGCATTATCAGATATTTCTATCTGCGAGCGTCTGTAATGGTATGTAGACTATAAGATTCACATCAATGAATGTTATAAATCTCACACATAGATATGATGAAAAATATTTCATTACATATATTGGTGGGAATTAGGGTATATTGGGTGTGTCACAAATGACATGTTATTAATGGAGTAGTCAAGGAAGTATTTTTCCATTCTCTCTTTATATAAGTTGATATCTCGACCCGTTGATTGAAATAGAACCATTTCCCTAAATTCCATGGCCATTGAGTAATGATGAGCATATTTTAGATAGTCAATGAATGGTGTATCAAGCATATTGTTTGATAACACCTTCATGAAACCTACTTGATGAGATATTTTGATAAAGGTATTATATTACACAATGATCATTTGTATGTTTTTGTCATCATTGTGACATTATGTTCATTCTATTTGGTGCCTTGACCCATTAGTAGAGATTAATCATGGACTTTAGGTGAGCCCACCTAATGAAATTGAGATAAAGTCTTATATGGGTACACACTACGTGTTTTTTTGTATCAATTGAATTATATAAGAATTTAATTAATGAAATAAATATTATTTCCAATATTGAGGAATAATATTATTCAAGTTATATTAATTTCATAAATTAAATAAATATTTATTCACCGAATTTTGAATAAAATATGTTTAATTATTGTAATAAATATTGAATAAATATTTTTTTTAATATTTAGTGAAGATATTATTTATTTAAGTGAAAAAAATATTTATTTGGGTGATCAATAAATGCAATTGGATTTTGAATGGGATAAGAATATGTCCTACGATAAAATAATTATTTAAAAGCTGGTAAATATTAATTTTCTATTAAGCGTAATTGGGAACACCATAAAATATTATTATTATTATTATTATTATTATTAGGTGGTATGGGATTTGATTAATGGTTATAATTATATTTAATGTATTTTATGAAATTAGTTTTTGTAATCAAAATCCAAACTCTATAAATTGACGGTTGTGTCTATTGTCTAATTCATTAGAAACCAATTCCAATTTTGTAAATAGAGAATTGATGCACATAATGAATTCTATCTTTACTCATTCTCCTCTCCCCCTCTCAAGAATGATAAACCCAAGAGATAATTTCTTCAATACCGATGAATGAATGATCAATAATGAACAATGAAAGACATTTTTTTCATAGTAATAGCACCCATAGAATGAATATTGTTTTTCGGAGACTATTGGAGCACATGTGGATCACCACTTGAGGGATTATACCATTGGATCCTCGCAAGTTTCATAAATTCAATCTAAACGGGCCTTTTTAGATGATCAATATTCATCAATGACGAAATTTCCTAATCCCAGGTTTTTTTAGATATCAAATAAATTAATTTGAATGTTGATGTGCAAGATCATCACTCTTTGTATTGGGGAATGATCATTAGAAGAAATTTAAATATATCTCCCTATACTACATTGCTTCTAATATTACCAAAACCAATATGTGGTATCAAATATATCACATTTAAATTTATAATTATTCATTTGATTTTTGATCTATACGCAATCATGGTTAGATTTTCATTAAATTTTATTCATCACTTAATCTAATTTTAATTATCATGTTATCAACATGTTAATAATGGTCATTCAATGTTTCATTTTCATGGATATTTAAGAAAAAATGAAGAGTCACAGGTGATTTCATTGGGTAGTGCCAAATATTTGGCTTGTAAATCTGGGTAACACGGCGTACGACTAGATCGTACGTCATATACCCATTTTCAAAGTATCTAGATGCACTGAGAAATTGAAAATACACAATGATTTTATTGGAAACTACGTGTTGATAGGAAAACCCTGTACACAGAAAGTGGATATAGGGTGTGTAGCTGGCTTGTACACACCATATAGTCTCATTGATTTAAAATGATGAAGCCCCAAGTTTGTGACTTGGATATAAACAAAACCGAGTTACATGGTCTATAGATGGATGTACATTCCATGTTGTCTCCCATTAATCGAAAAAATTAAATTTACATTAAATTTTAAAAAATGCAGCATTAAAACGCTATTTTATTGATTCACACATTGTTGTGTGCTTGAAAAATTAATAATGGTTTAAATAATTTTAAATACCCAGTTAATTTAGTGTAATAAATATTTCATTAATGGTTCCTCCATTTTTTTCATGAATGTAAAATTCATGTGTATCTCTCATTATGTTCAGATGATTATTATGATAAAGGGGAATTAATTAATTAATACACTCATGTTAATCTTAATAATAAATAACGAATAAAGAAATAAATTCTGGAAAGTTACTTTCTTTTAATTTGTTACATGTATGACCGATTATGATCCTGACCATGACCTATGTATGTGTTGTCATTTATTTAATTAAATTTATTGCATTTTTTTCACTTATTTAATTTAATATTTAAATTTGACATGTGATTCATCCCTCCCTTTGCTATTATGTAGGACTTGCATGTCTGATGATATTTATATAATTCACTTTAACCAATCCTTTGGTTTCCCTAACTTATGTATGAGTAATAAATATTTTCAATTAATGGAGCATGCTAAGGTCTGTAAAGAGGGTTTAATATAGAACCATAATAACTCCCACTAGGTCATACATATGTGCATAAGTGGAATTATGTAGCTCATGCCAAGGCTCGGATAAGGAGTTTATTCCCCTACGTCCTATGTTTATTTAATGTATTCTCATTAAATCAGTCATTAGATAAGATCTTGATTGGGTCCTTTAATTATGTATTTATTATATGTCTAATGCATTAAAATTGTATTTATTTATGCAATACCATGATCATATAAATGAATGAATTAATGTGAAAATAAGGAATTTAAATAAAATTGATTATGCCTAAATGTTTTATCCAAATATGGTTAATTAATTAAGTAAACATCCACTTTAATATTATCATGACAAGTAATTGATAAGACAAGATAAATAAATTATTCATAATTAAATAAAATCACTCAACGTAATATTAAGTCAGATTAAGCCTTCCATTACATGATTAGGAACAAAACAAAAAAATAACAATGCGTTTGACCGACCCTTATTGGGACATTACTATTTTAAGGGGAGTTCTTATGAATGTTTCAGTTTGACTGAACTGGTTCACAACATGCAGATTATCCCTTTCTATACATGGTTTAATTTAGAGGCATGTGTTGAGAAAATCTGTGTCAGGATTTCTTGAATGGGGAGTCCACTCAATGGATCATGGAGCTACAGTCCCGCCTTAGGAAATAACTAACCAACTTAAATTACATAATAATTTCTTGAACAACCCTTTTTGGGGTTATGTGAAGAGTAAAATGGATCATTTTTACTAGAATGTCTTAGAAACTAGACTTTCCAAGTTCAATGGTGATGGATATTGGGACTTTATAAAATAGTGGGATATTTAATAAAATCTATTAATTTATTATTTCCCACAAAATTTGTAATCGAGAAAAGTAAAAATAATCTTATCTTTTTAATTATAGATTAAAATTACAAGATGTTCATCCACACTATCCCTAAGATCAATATTTGGATAAAGACAATATTATCCCTAGTAGTAACTTCAAAGAGTTTTATAAATGCCTTTGGGTTATTCTATTCCATGAACTGATATCTTATGTGCTAGAATCCTCAATACCCAATCTTCCTACTCAAGAGGTGAGTGATGAAGAATTTATATTCTATGAAAAACATATTAAAAACATAATTGAAGTTTCAATTTGGGATGATTTCATCTAGGTATAGTGAACTCGTGAAGTTTCATGATAAAATGGAATCTTAAAGAATGCTTTTACACTTCCATGGACTTTATTAGGAGAGAGCTAGACAGGAATGGTTTGAGATTTCCAAGGTGCTTGTTCTGAGTAAGCTTGGTGGGGGTGTTCCAACTAGGCCTCATGTAGTCATGATCGTGTGTTGCATTGAGATCCTAGTGGTTATGAGGCTTAAACTCCCTGATGAACTGGGCACTGGTCTTTTTCATGGTCTCAATCCTTCATAGATTCTCTGGTTCATTGTGAATTTTAATGTGAACAAAATTGAGAAGTCTTTATGAAATCTTTTTGTCCTTCATAGACATGTATACAAACATATGAAGTGAAAATATCCATATATACATATGGTGAAAAAATGAATAGAAAAAGAAAATAGATTTAATACCAAAGCTTCTTCACATCCTTACAAGAAAAATATGATCAAAGGGAAAACATGGTAACATGATTTTGTCTATTTCACATGTGGCAAAAAGGGTAACTAGATAAAAAACAACACCTATCTAAATACTCAAGGGGGGCTTCATGTTTGTTTGTTATTAGGTGTAATATATCAATTTCTAAAATATGATATTAGATACATCTTGTGGTGCTCAAATATGTATTCAAATACATGAACCTTGTAGATTCAAAAAAAATTATCTTGGGGTGGTAGATCTACAATTAGTCAATGAATATAAATGTGTTGTTATAGCTATTGCGGACTACCACATTACATTGATGATCAAAAAGATATTGGTTTTAAAGGGTTATTATTATATGCATTTGTTCACTAAAAATATTATTTTTATATCTAGACTAGATATGGATGGATTCATTTTCAAATTTTGAAATAAATGTTTCTTCTTTTATAAATATAGCATTTTTTAGGGTATGGAATATTTACATAATAATATTTACATGTGGTTTTACATGAACCAAGTAATTGAAATCAATAATGAAGTTACTTTACGTGACTCATACCACAACCAAGTTTTCCATGACAGGATAGGTCATGAAATTGAGAAATGGTTGGAAAACTTTCTCCAAGATGGATATTTAGATTTAGTCAAACTAAAACAACTCGGTGTATTCCACACATGTTTACAAGGAAAAATGACAAAATCTACATTCAGTGGGAATGGTGAAGGCCATAAATATCTTCTTGAATTAGTTCACACCAATGTGTGTGGAGCATTTCCTACTGAATAAATGGGTGTCTACTCATACATCCTAACTCTTACAGATGATTTTAGTAGATATGGATAGATTTAATTAATGAGATATAAGTCAGATTCTTTAAACAAATTCAAGGAATACAAGATTGATGTTGAGAACTAGCACGGTAGGAAGATTATGAAACTCCGCTCAAACCATGGTGGAGAATATATTAATAGATACTTCATTGATTACTAATTGGTTTTTTGGATCTGATCCCAACTCACTCCTCCTTACATGACTTAGTGGAATGGTCTAATCAAAAAGTGGAACAACCCCTTGTTGGAAATGGTGAGATAAATGATGGGTCATGTGATTCTTCCATTATCCTCTTAGGGATATGCGTTACAAATAGAGGAACACATACTAAATCAAGTACCATCTATATCGATAAATGGTATTCCACAAGAATTTTAGATGGGATCTGAAACCATGTAATTGAATTTACATGTGTGGGAAAGATAAGTGTTTGTTAAGGACTCTTTAGGTAACAAACATACACCCGAAGTCACAAAGTGTACCTTCATAAGATAACCTAAGGAAACATGGGTATATTACCTATATGACCCCTTTGAAAGTAAGGATATAGTGTAAATACATTCCATATTATTTGAGAGGGATAACATATCCAAAAGTTATATAGTTAGCGAGATAAAATTCAATGAAGTAGAGGCTTATGGAATACCACAATTGGTAACTGATCTGATTCCACAAATCCCTATGGAAGAAGAAACTATTCTAGAGACAAAGAATCAATGTAGGAGTGAAAGAGATGTTAGTGAACTAAAACAGTATGTTTTTCAAGTTACTGTGGTCGGTGACTCGTTTTATTAATTAATAATAGTGATCCTCTAACCTACAATGAAGTAGTAAGTGGACCAGATGGTTCCAAGTGGTAGGAATCCCTGAATTCTAAAAAGGATTCCATGTACCAAAACCAAACATGGATTTTTGGTAGATCGTCAAATCGATGTAAATTCCATTGGTTGAAAATGGGTATTCAAGAATAATTTTTACATAGAAGGTCAATTTAGTTCGTATATGAAGTGACTGTTTGTAAATGTGTTTAAACAACGTTAATGAATTGATTATGATGAAAACGTTTCACCAATTTCAATGCTGTAATCCATCAGAATTATACTTGAAATTGTAGCTTACCATGACTATGATATATTGAAAGTGGATGTCAAAATAGACTTTCTTAATGGGAACCTTTAGAAAGATTTCCACATGAAAAAACCTGAAGGGTTTGTGACTCAAAAGTATTCCCACAAGATATGAAAGTTGAATGTATCCATTTATTGATTAAATAAAGCTTGCATGTCATGGAACGTACTTTTTGAGGAATCCATAATAGAGGTTTTTTAATAATTAAAAAATATAAGCCTTGTGTATAAATATTTTTTTTGGAATACATTCATTTTCTTAATAGTATATATTGATGAAATATTCCATTTTGGAAAAGAAATACCCGTATTATAGTTTTTTGAGCCCTGGATGAATAAAGAATTTTCCATGAAGGTATTTGGAGAGGTAAAATATATTCATGGGATCTAGATCTATCATGATAGTACCAAAATATTTCTCAACCTAATTCAAAGTAAGAAAAAATTAACAAGATACAGATTAGATTTAGTAAGGAGTAGTCCAAGGGGCATTGTTTCCAACATCATATGGAATTCATCTTTCCAAGAAAATGTGTCCTCAGTCCCATTGAGAAAAGAATAGAATGTAAAGGATTCAATAAGAATCATCGATTGGTCTATTCATGTATATTATTTTAACACACAAGGATATATTTATCTTATTAATAAAGTGTGGTAGGCAGATATAAATATGATCTTGGTGACTGCCATTGGATGGTAGTCAAGTCCACCCTTATGTATCTGAGCCATAATACAGATATGTTCCCAGTTTATGGAGGAGATGAGGAACTAGTTATAATAGGATATGCATATACTAATTTCCAAACTAATAAAGATTAAATGATTTCAAAAATGGGATACATCTTAACATTTAATAGAGTTGTTATGAGATGGAAGAGATCAAAGTAGGTTGTCACCGTAGATTACACAGCAGAGTTCAAGTTTATTTAAGCTCTTGAGGCGACTAAAGAAGTAGATTGGATGAAAAAAATCCAAAATCGTGATGTGGTACCTAACATAAATATCTCATCACACTCTATTGTGATAATACAACAGTTCTGGATCTCGAAAGAGAGCCAAGGTCACATTAGTGGCTGAAGCACGTAATTCAAAAGTATTGTCTCTTGAGGGATTTTTGTCAGAGAGGTGAATTTGCAGTGAGAAATATTTCCATGGAAGAAAACATGGTAAACCCATTCACTAAATCCTTTGCTTAGGAAAAGCATGATTATCATGTGAGGTGTAGCGGACTAAAATTCATATGTAGTTGGATCTAGTCTAAGTGGTAGATATTTAGAGTTGGTGTCCACAAAATAACTATTTTTACTTTGACTACATGAATACATGATGTATTCAATATTTAATTTAACATATTATTATATATTGTTCAATGTTCTTCCGGAATTTAATGTCATAATGTTCTGGAGTATTTTTCACATTTAGAATGTTATAGTTGTTCCCTATTATGATGAGGACCTTGAAATTCTATGACAATATTATTAATATAGTTTTAATGTTGGATAACATACTGTGATGGGACACATAGAATATAGAACTACATGTGAGAGTACTCATAAATAGATAATACTAATTCTCATGATGTTTGTACCAGGTAATATAAAAGATGGTAGATTATGATAATAGACCCACCAATAGAAACTCCACTTGTTTTTGGTGTCTTCCTATATTCTTATCTATGAGTGTGTTTAATGGTCCTTATACTTTATGATTATCATAATTTTATTTCATGACTCGCGCACACAAATTATCTTACGAAAATTGTCATGGAATATGTTGTTGGGAAGTAGGGTAAGTTGGGTGCATCATAAATGACAAGTTTTTGATGGATAATTCAAGGAAGGATTTTTCTTTTCATATTTATCATTTTCAATATCTCGAACTATTTATTGAAATAGAACTATCACCCTAAATTCTTTTTCCATGGTGTAACAACTAGTTTATTTCATATAATCAATGAATGATGTCTCGAGCTTATAGGTTGATGACACTATCATGAAACCTACTTCATGATATATTTTGATAAACATATTATATTACATAGTTTTAATTCATATGTGGTTTTCTTCATTGTGACGTTATGTTTTTTCTCTTGGGTTCCTTGACCCATTTCTAGACAATATTCTCAGACTTTAGGAAAACCCACCTAATCTCAATGAGAAATAATTCTATAGGATCACACGCCATGTGTTTGTGTTGGTATCAGTTAAATTCTATATTAATTTTATTAATTGAATAAATATTATTCTAAAGTCATGAAAATAATCTTTTTCATGAAATATTGATCACATAAATTAAATAAATATTTCTTCACCAGATTGGGAATAAACCTTTATATTTATTTTAATAAATTTTTATTTACTAGTTTGTGAACAATATATTTCATTATGAGAATAAAATATTTATACATATGTTCGATAAATGTAAGAGGGGTTTAAATGGACCATGACCGTGTCAAGAGATAAAATAATTATTTACAATATGGTAAATATTAATTATCAATTTTACACAAGCTAGTTCCCCAAAAAATAATAAAAATATGATTATTATTATATCGATTAGGATCTCATTTATGGTTATAATTTGTTCTAATGGCTTTTATGAAATTAAATCATGTAACTGAAATCCCATCTCTGTAAATAGACAACTATGTCTGTTGTGTAATTCATTCAAACCCAATTCCATGATCAGGACTAAAGAATTATTCATTACAACAAAATTCGTCTCAACTTTTCCATATATATCCCTCTCAAGAACAAGAAACCCAATAGATAATTTTATCAATACTAA
This sequence comes from Viscum album, assembly GCA_963277665.1. Taxonomy (NCBI): domain Eukaryota; kingdom Viridiplantae; phylum Streptophyta; class Magnoliopsida; order Santalales; family Viscaceae; genus Viscum; species Viscum album. The sequence continues at coordinate 957,041,972 of OY728162.1, read as the reverse complement.
CTAATGAGTGATCAAGAATAAACAATGCAAGACAATTAATTATCCAATATTGCACTATGACAATGGGTGTTATTTCATGGAGACTATTAGAGTATTTTTGGATCACTGCTAGAGGGATTCTACCATTTTATCCTCCCAAGCGCAACAAAGGCTATCTGGAAGGTTCTTTTAAGATGATCCATAATCAGAATAAAAAATTCTGAAGACCAGGTATTTATTTATTCAGATATCAAATAAATTATATATATATTTCATGTGTAATATTTTCGCTCTTTGTTTTGGGTATTGATTATCAAAATGAAATTTTAATATATATACCTCCACCACAACGCTTCCACTACACCCAGAGCCAATAATTTCTACTATAGTGGAGGCTATGATTAATCTTGAAAATGATAAATAACTTTTTTATGTTGAAAAATTCGGTTTTAATGTTTTGAGGATATCTAATCTATAAGAGAGATATGATTAATGTATCTATAGATTCGTTTTAAGGTAATATTATGAAGGATAATCATATATGATTTGTCAAACAAATTTATGGATTGGTTGATCGATACATTGTTGTTAAATTAATAAATTATAAATATACTAATGATCATGAATGAATATAAAGGATTGATGGAATAATTAGAAAAACTATTTTGAAAAATCATGAAATATGTTACAAGAAAAAATTAATCATTTTTAAAAATTATTATCAAGCTAACATTAAACACCTATAACAACTTTTTTACAAGAAATCCTTTTCCTATAAAGAAATCATTTATTATAAATCATAAATTATTATTATTGTGAAATGTGATCATTCCACAATATAAATGTCATTGAAAATTCATGTTTTTGGACTTAAATATAAAGGAAATAATTCTGCTGAATCTTGTTCCATTAAAAGTTTAGATAATATATCCCAACCATTATTATTTGAAAATATTTGAAATTATAGAGGAAAATTATAAGAGTAAAGTGAGAATATTATTGTTTTTCAGGGTAGTTCAAATGAATTATTTTGGGTTTTTGTATATATAAAATGAGTATGTTTTATTTAATTCTCACCTATTTATATTAATTTTGAAACCCCTATGGTGGTGGGATAATTTGATGGTTATTTTACTCTATTGAGTGATGTTTTTTAACATATATCACATCTTCTGAATATTTGTAAAAATTATTCATCCAAGTTGATATAGGTAGATAGTAGTGTATAAACCATTTCTAAAAATAATTCTGGGTTTTTTGTGTTATGTAATGGTGTCGAGAAATATTTGAAATCAGATATGTACGTTTTCTAACATGGTTATAATGGAACACCCAAAAAATAACTCATACCTAGGGATTTTTTTGGATATATTTAGGAATAATTTCTGTATACTGACTTTAAAAATAATTTTTCATTTATTTATTTTTCATTATCATCAATAAATTTAATCTAATGATAAATAAATAAATAATTATCTAGATATTATGGGATAATAATTGCATTTTTTGTGTGTGAACCATGGGTTAAAAGAGATGTTTGGAGGTAAACATGGATATTTAATGAAAAATTTTAAATTTATAAAACAATATTTTTAAATTTTAATATTTTTTCAAAATCATAAGCCCATTTTTAGAAAATTAAATAATTTTGAGGGAAAATTGAATTTTTTTCAAAGTGATTTCATAAAAAATAATGTTTTGGTAATCTATCCCACTATGAGTATGTTTCTCATTAACAGATAATAATAATTTACATTAGAGAGTAAAATTGATTTAATTTTCTTGAGGAAATGTAATGGATTATGTTTGGGGTAATTCATTGGGGCTCTATTTTTATATATTTTTGTGACATCATTTCCATAATACTTTTGTATTTTTCTAGATGGGATGTGATTTGAATTTGGAATTGTTAATAATTTTTTATTCTTTGTGTGTAAATGAATTCATTTATTTAGTGGGTAAAAATTTGATTGTTTTAAAATTATAATTTTTTATTAACAACCAAATAATTGTATTATTTTTGCACAAATGTCATGAATTACTAAAATTTATTATAAATTTATACTTATGATCAATTATTTATTTATATTGTTACTTTATTAATGTTAATAATTAATGATGTTAATCTTGGATATAGCATCCACAATTTTTGGATAAGCTAGTTTAATAAGGTATTTTTTTAATTATTAAAATATTGGTGTCTGTTTTAAGAATGTCTATAGAGTTTTCAAAAAACATATTGTAGTGAATGGTAATGGGAAACAATGTGGTTCTTTTTGGTAGCCAGGTGGGGTTTTTTTGGGTGGTGTCTGGGTAGTTTTTTGGTTAGCACATTACTTGGATGAACTATTCTGATATTTAATGATGATATATAGCATTCAAGAAATACTGTTTCCAATGGGCTTCACAGATTATTTCAAACAATATGGTGAAGCCATGTGCATCATTATAGTGTTCCAAAAATTATATTTTTAACTCAATTCTTGCTCTAAAATGTTCATTCCACCTTCTTTAGCTAGTGATGCTGAACTAGAGGGATACATTAGGTGGTTTTGGAAATTCCTTTTATCCCAGATCCAACTATCAGGTATTTTTGGGGACTTGACGTTCAAATCAAAGTTATGGACATTAATTATTATTCGATAAATTTATTCCCTAAATATTTGTTGATAATAACCCTATTATATAGAATTCATGTCTAGATATAGTGGATAGGTTATGTTTTGAAGGGTTTTTATATATATTGTCAAAGTATTTTTTCTAGAGTTCTGTTCATTGAAAACATGGTGTGATTTCTTCTTGGAGACTTGGTCTGAGAGAGGTTACTTCACACTTACTCCACTTTAATTACGAACATGAAAGGTTGTGTCTTTATTAATTAAATTACATTCGTTGATATCTAATAAATGTATTGAATAAATATTTTTTTGGGTTTTATATTTTTCTATCAAGTGATTAAATATAAGATGTGAAGATTTCAAAAAATTGTTAAAATTATTATTTTATGATCTAGATTCTAAAGTGATGATATTGGAATGTGGTGAACTTGGTTGGTAATGTGTGGGTGTGAAATTGTAAATGCAAATTTTTGGGTAATTTTTTATATTTATTTATATGACTTTATAATTGATGGTAACTCTATAATTTATAGGTTCGTTTGAATTTTGGATTCATTGTATCAACCATTGTTGGTTTCAAACATAGCTATTAGATCCAAATATATAGTGAAAATAAAAATTTCTACTCCTCCTAGTGATGACTTGGGTTAGAGTAACATGATTCCACTTATAATCTGAATCTATTCATGAGGCATTCATTATCTATGTGATTTCATGGCTTGTGAAGATGTAATTTTAGAGATTATGTTATATAATGAAAATTTAGATTTTGGTGCGAGTTTCTTATATTGTTTTTATGGAATATTTGCATTATTATTATTCATTCCAATTTTTTATAAATAGGTAGTAAATTGTTCTTGATTATGGGTCTTTTATGGGAAGCCATTTGGGTAATGTTGTCAGGACCCGTCCTATAGAAGAAGGTGTCATTACTACCCCATGACCACCTCCAATAGTCTAGGGGCTGGGGACTATCACTAAGTAGACATATCCTACAAAAGGGAGGCATTATCCTATGTACTTGTATGCACACAGACATCACCAAGAAATAAATACTAAAATGTAAAAACACTATGTAAAAATTACATGCAACCCACTATATCCCACTACCAATGTACCATAGTGAAAGTAAATAGGGCCAAAACACGAACCCACTAAAAATAGACTACAACAACAAGTCAAACCTGTAAGAATATAGGTACTGGTACTGAAGTCTAAAATGTAGGAATGCCTCATCTATCGGGCGTCACTAAGCATCGCTTGGTCTTGGTCCACCTAGGAATCTATCAAAGGTTCGATCATCTTCATAACACATGAAACATATGGGAAAATCCCATGTAGGGGTCATCATAATAATATTTAGTAGGACACCACAAAAACAAAAAAGAAATACCAAAATAGAAACAACACAAAGTAAATACCATGAATGAAATACCATGAATGATATAACATAAAGGAAAACACCAATCATCTCTACACTGGTATATGTCAACAACATAGATAAGAAGAATATATGGATATACTCATGAGAAACACAACATTATCAGTTAGTCTCAACCAACTTCTAGCTATAGTATTTTTCTAGAAGCACGCTCGTTCTGGGAGAACTCACCCCTTGAGTCATGATACCATTAGAGACACTCTTAAATAGGTCTACTTCATTTCAATCCCACCCAAAAATAATTCATTATTCAAGGAGGACAATGACACATAAAGAGGGGATCCTGGCTAGAGGAAACAACTAACACTAACTAGATCAATCTGAAATGTAGGTTATCCTTCCTAGATAATACTACTAACCCAACTAATGCAGCTCGTAACATACGGGATCCTTCCCATAGAATACATGAAACCTTATTGATGAGGCTAACTGGATATGGGAAAAACACTTTTCTCTCGAAGGTCACATTGATTACACAAATACTCCACTATGGGTGATAAAGGATCATTCTAGTCCCAAGGAGAGACACCATAAATCTATCTTGGAATCATCCTGTAGAGGGGAGTACAATCTAGTAATGCAGATATAATTTGATACTGGACCCTCAAGGAAAGGGCCAATGGAACACTTTCATCCAATTCCAGTTCAATATAAAAACTTTCTAAATTATCTCAAACAGTCCATCTCATCATTTGGGTCCCAACACCATAAATGTATTATCAAATAGATTTAATTTTTGAATGTTATGGCACATTAATATATCATATGAAATGGGTGTCACTAGGTCATGGATGGACCACAGGGTCGACTACCATAGTCGACTGCCCAGATTGACCTTCTTGTGGACATTCGGTCAACCCTGCCCCCATCATCCCAGGCCATGTGGTATCTAGATCGAATGTGGATCACATTAAACTGCCACGGTCGACTATGGTCTATTTCCAGAATGGTCTCACAAGGCCTGACTCAGATCTGACCCAGGTCTGACCTGGTTCATTGGGTCCGACATAACTCGTTGGGTCTGACCCTGCCCATTGGGTATGACCCGTCCTATTGGGTTTGACTCTCTATGTCTGGGCCTTACCCAACCTTTCTCTCCTTAGTCCAACCCGTCTCATTGGGGCTTAGCCCGACTCTCCCATCCTATCCTATCTTCCATCCATGTCCACTTCTTGCAGTCACACATTGTGATTGTCACTACTCCACATTGTCATCCCACTACATTACATGTCTGCCACACCATGTCACGCCATATCCCCACCTCATCCTACAGCCTCATCCTATCCAATGGCTACTATTTGTACCAGTCTCCACTGCCTCCACTTCTGTGAGCCGTTGTTCTTCCTCCGATGCCTGAATTTCTTAGAGGTTACATATATGTATTCATTTGTTCCCAATCTACATAGATCTGGTATCTATTGTCACTTTTCCTCCTATCTGGGGGACCAATCATATTAGGATCCCCTTGAAAAGTCTATCCATTGTCAAAAGTGTCCAAAAATGATGAATGTGATGAATGTGGGATAGAAAAGTACAAGAACACCATGCAGAATGATCCATGGAATTTTTTTGTTTGCCTCAATCAATTCTCGTTTTGATGTTGAACAAAGTACCAAATAATAAAACTCCCAGAAAATAAACCCTGCATTTATAACTATCCTTCAATGATCAAATAGTGGATCAAATTTTTATTGGATTGACCTACATTCATTAAAAAAATTACGAGTGATGAAATATAATAAAGAAATTACCACCCTACCTTGAATTGGACCTATCGTTGATGAAGGATCACTGTTTCGTCATTGGTGGCGGTAATAATCCTTCAAATTATTTGTGTTTTAATTGTTGATCCAAAATCATTCACAACTTTTGGAGAAATTTCTTATCAACTTCATAGAGGAATTCTAGGATTATGGTGATATCCCAGAATTCATAATTATTAATAAGGAAATTTACAATTTTAAATAATTTTTTGATAAATATTATTTCAATTATAGTTTCTTCCTCTGGTACTTTTTCTACAGATGACTCATTCTGAAAAAAAATTATGTCGTTCATAGGGTAAAACAACTAATTTTAACTCAACATGGACATCATATTTTTTATTTGGGCACCAATTTAAGTGTAATTCCACTTTTTTAGGAAAATCATGCAAGTGTGCTATTAAAATATTCAATATTTTTCAGAAACATATTCTAGGAGGCCTGGGACCTGGAATCACATGCCATATCAGATCATCATCTCAATATCAATCCAAATTATTTAAAAAAATAATACGTGGAATATTTGTGATGTTACGTTCCACCTACCTTGGGGATTTATGCCCCCAAAATCCAAAATAATTGGCTACCCAAACAGATGGGCGTACTGAGTACAAATCTGATTTTCCTTCTCCAATGTTCTCTCCTAGAGATTTTTATGATGCCACCTAACATTCACCAAATACATCAACCACCCACAATGGATCCTATCCTATGGATACTCGTTCTCCCCTGAGTACTCATCATAAGTATCTCAATCATCAATGTCCAGCTTATCCCAACGGATGATGGGTGAAGGTTGCTTCACATAGCTCCATAGATGCAACACATGGATGACTTGATGCAGTTTATCTAAGTACAATGGTAGATTGAGGAGGTATGTCACCTCACCAACTCTACATGGTATCTTGAAATGGGTGATAAAACTCAGATATAGCTGGCATCCCTTGACAAATATTAGTAATCCATGTCGATGTGAGACCTAAAGGTATAAGTGGTATCCTTCCTTGAAATCCAAATACCTCTTCAACCTATCATCAGAGGACTTCTATCAGTAGTGTGCAGTTTTTATCTGCTCTTGTATGATTTACACATTCTTTATTTTAGCTCGCACCAACTCATGCCCCATTAGTATTGATTCTCCTTGGTCGGTCTAGCAAAGTGGAAACCTACACGGGTGCCCATACAAGGCCTTCAATGGTGTCATTACATTGCTGGAGTGATATCTTCTGTTGTATGAAAACAATACCAGTGGTAAATGATCCTCCCAACTATAGCCTAAATCCAACATGCATGATCAAAACATGTCCTCTAGAACGTGCATGGTCCCCTCCATCTGGCCATCTATATACGGCTAAAACACCATGGTCAACCATAACTAAGTCACAAATTCCTCCTAAAATCCATTCCACAATCGATATGTAAAGAGAGAATCACGATATGAAACTATCATCGATGAAACTCAATGGATTCAAAATTTCATCTACATGTTGAGGTGTCACAAACTCGTTACTAAAATCTGGACTCAGATAGCTCGGAAGTGGTTCGGCTTGGTGAGTCGATCAATGATCATCCAATAGCATCGATCCACCTATACATATGTGGTAAACACATCACTATTTTTATCTATATCATATCCCACATCCATTCTAGAACCTCATGGGGTAGGGATAAAACAACTAGAACCTGGTTCTCTACCTTCAATTGCTGACAAGTAAGGCTTCATTAGATGAACTCTACAACTCCCTTCGTCATCCTGGACCTCCAAAAACGACGTCATAGGTTTGGGAACATCATTTTTACACATTAATGTACCACTAATGTGGATGTATCGAACTCCCTCAGGATCTCCTCCAGTAATTCCACAGGTACCACTGTGCCTCCTTTGAAAATAAAAACCTTCTCCTAACCTTTCGAATATCCTTTAAGATCATGCACAATGGAAAAATGAGCACTTAGTGTCTCATATTCAGTATCTTAAAGTTGTGCCTCCCTGACATGATGTAAGAGTGGCAGTGTGACAACCATCGACTGGAGGTATTCTTCTCCATCTCCATTGACAAAGGATATCAGGAATAATTCCAAGTGCTCTAAATCCCCATTCCATAGTATTAAAAAAGATCTCCTACTAAGAAAATGTTCCACCATGATTCCCTTCCCATGTGTATAGACAATCTTGGAGTCATAATCCTTAAGGAAATCTAGCCATAACCACTATCATAGGTTTAGATCCTTTTAATAAAATTTATAGTTTAGACTCTTGTTATCATCGTAGATGATAAAGCACTTTCCCATTAGGTAGTGTTGCCACATCTTCAATGGGAAGACTACTCTTTTTACTCTAGATCTTGGGCCACATAGTTCCACTCATGAGATCTCAACTGGTGAGAATGATAGGCAACTACCACTTTCCCCAACATCAGTAATCAACCAATCCAAATCCTTGATTCATTGTATAACACCATGTAATTAATTTCCTCCTCTTTAAATCTCAATATAGGAGATCTTTCATCATCTACCTCATATCCTAAAAGCACTGCTCGAACTTCTTTATCGATACAAAATTATTCCCTTTCCATGCCGAAGACGTCTTGGATGCCGCCACTCTGGAGAAGTTAGGTACAAACCTCTGATATTATCATGTCAACCCCTAGAAGCTCTGTATCTTGGTAACACTCATGGGATGATCCCAAGAAAGAATTCCCTAAACTGTCCCTGGAACCACCACAAATCTAACCTCCAAAAAGACATGCCCCAAAAATGGACCTCTCAAATATAGAACTAACACTCAGAGTGGTTCTTAGAGATTTGGTGAGCCTGATGTGTCTCTAGGACCATCCTCAAGTGTCTCGCATTCTCCTACTCAGACTCTGAGTACACTAGGATGTCATAAATGAAGACCAACATTAACCAGTCCAAGTAAGGATGAATGATCAGGATTGTGAGTCACATGAACACTTTTTTATTATTAATCATTCCAAATGGTATCACCATGTACTCATAGTGATCCTAACAACACCTTATGGTAGTTTTGGTATATCCTCATCTTGTAATCGTAGTTGCAGATACACTAATCCAAGGTCAATCTTTAAGAACCATTGTGACTCGTTCAACTGATCAAATAAAAAAATAATTTCTAGTTGTGGATACATTTCCTTCACATTCACAAGTTTCAAGAACTAGTAATCCACAAATAAATTCATGCTCGAATCATCCTTCTTGGAAAAAAACTAGGGATGCCTAGAGTGAAACATTGGGTCTCACGAAGACCGTATTCTATAAGTCCTCCAATTTTACCCTCATCTCACAATGATTTATGGGAGCCCTATTTTATGTAGGTGAAGATATAGGTTCTATCCCAGGGTGCAGATCAATTCACAATTAAATATCCATGTGGGGTTGCAATCTTACAACATCTTTAAGAAATACATCCTCATACGCCGCAACCACTGCAGGAAACCGAGGACTCATATCATCCCCTACTCTGATAGTGAGGCTATTAAAATAATGGGTAATCAACTCCACCCTTTTATGTGTGAATTCATAATTCATTTTATGTGTTTCTTTTTTACTAAAAATGGAATACTTGATTCCATCATAGTGGACATATAACACTCTATGCCTAAAATTGTCAATCTAAGAATGAAATATGGATAACTAGTCCATACCATGAATTATATCATAAGGCCTACAGTCCACGACCAGGAGATCGCAAAAAAAAACTCTTGCATTCATGTGTTAGGTCACACTATTGGCACAAGTTTGTGATCATCGAATCCTATCCTATATGAGTCTCTAAGCATAAGGGAAAAGTCAATGGTTCAACTAGAATCACTAAGTCTCAAACAAGATTCATGGAAAGAAATGAATGGCAAGAAAATGTGTCAATCATAACTGTAGGTATTTTGGAAAAGACACAGATCATGTCTCAAATCATCCCAAGAGCCCCAGGTTCATAATCCTTCATCACCTGAAGCTGGCCTCCTCCCTATCCACTGGCTCCCTGAGCCCGACATGGTAGTTTCGGTATATCCTCATCTTATAATCATAGCTAGAGATACACTGATCTATGGTCAATCTTCAGGAACCATTATTACCCTTTCAACTAATCAAACAAAACACTAATTTCTAGTCATGGATAAATTCACTTCATGTTCACAATGTTCAAGCACTAGTAATAAAAAAATAAATTCATGCTCCAATCATCTTTCTTGAAAAAAAAACTGACGATTCGTAGAGTGAATCATTGGGCCTCATGAAGACCATATTCTACAAGTCCTCTGATTTTACCCTCTTCTCATATAGCTTTATGAGAGACCTATTTTATGTAGGTGTTGATATAGGTTCAATCCCATGGTTTATATAAATTCACAATTCAATCTCCCTATGGGGATGCAATCTTATAACATCTTTAAGAAATACATCCTCATACGCCGCAACCACTGCTGGAAACTGAGGACTCACATAATCCCCTACCCTCACAGTGAGGCTAGTAAAATAATGGGTAATCAACTCCACCCACTTCGGTGTGAATTCATCATTCATTTTATGTGATTCTTTTTTACTAAAAAAAGGAAAACTTGATTCCATCATGTGTAACACTATCTTTCTCTTGGATAACTCGAGGCCCTGTTGGATCCCTGAACCATTGACCCTGAGTCATACGATCCTCTCCAAAAGTACCTAACCATATTGGGTCCTTGAAAATTCCATCATCTACCTGTTGACACAGTCTCAGATACCCAGTCTCACTACTATCACCCACTACCAGTGTCAGATCCACACGATAACACTCCACTAGAATGGCTCGCTCATGTACCCTAGAATAAGTAGGAATGAATAGGGGTTCTAATGATTCCTGGATATCATGGAGCAAGCCCTTTTCAAATTTCTAATCCCTAAATAATTTACCTCAAACCATATCCATGGAGTAGTGAAAAACATTAGAAAATATCACTGAATAATCCACCATGGTCATATTTCCCTACTACAGATGCGGAAGCTTCAGTATGTGTATTGATCACAACATTGCAGTATAAAACTCTTCCCTAAAAAGATACTTGAATTATTTTCAGGAGAGAGACATCTCATCATGATATTGATTCACCAAGCTCCACCATTGCCTTACAGATCCCTATAGAATACTCATGGTGAGTACTTCCATCTAGTTGGAAGGCATCCTCAAAAGGAGTAAAACATGGGTGACTTAATCTAGTTAATCCTCATCCAACTGGGGCTCTAGCTCACCCCAACACATACAACATAGTTTCCTATAAAACCGTTAAAATTCACTCAGCCTTTTTGCATTCTCAAATGGTAGTTTTGGTAGTAACTACTGCTCGATGAGTTGTGGTATAGATGTTAAATGACCTGCAGGTTCCATTTCTAGTGCATGCCCCTGTACCAGTTGCTTTTCAGTACAAAGATTATCCTCATGATGAAATAATGTAATTTTATCTGGATTTCTATATGGAAACATCCTATTATAAAACTGTTTAAACTATGATCAATTGAGTATATCTAGAGATCTGACTCAAGAAGGAAATGGAAAACAAAACCATTCCTATTTGATGCATGTACCACCCCCAACCAGTGACTTCATGTACAAGGTGAAAAGTAGGTAATCAAAGTCATTGTGTATGGATATGTCGGCCGCTGCATCAACACTGCAGACCCTGACCTGAAATTTGACCTCGAAACACATAACTTTTTTCCCAAAACCAGCCACACAAACTCTTTATCCTAAAGTGAAGTTGGCCACTCTTATACCACTCTATCACGACCTGTCCCAGAGGGTCCCATGCCTTGGCTACCCCAAGACTAACTCCAATTGGCTAGAGGTAGGTGACTAGAACAATGTAGGAATATCCCACAAATGGGAGGCATTATCCTAAGTACCCAAATGCATGCACACATCTCCATGCCATAAATGTTGAAATGTAAAAAAACTAAGTAAAAAAATGCATGCAAAACATTATATCCTAAAAACAGAATACTATAGTGAATGTAAATATGTCCAAAATATAATCCCACCAAAAAGTGTCTCAAACCAAATGTTCACCCTGTAATAAAAGAGGTACTAGGAGTGCTTTCTTTACCAAATTAACACAACATCATTCATGCCTCGTTTAGAACCACATATTCATGGTCCACCTATGTATTCATCAAAGGGTTGATACTCTGCACAAGACATGACACATTCGGGAAAAGACCATGTGGGGTTGAGTATAACAACACTTAGTTGGAGACCCCGAAACCTAAAAGGAAATACGAGAAATGGAATACCAAAAACGAAATACCACAAAGTAAATACCACAAAGTAAATACTTCAAAGGAAATACCTTGAATGGAATTACCATGAAAGAAAAAACCAGTCAACCCCGCATATGTATTTTAAAAGTACATCTAACATGAATATATAGATGTACTCATGAGACACACCACACAATCATGTGGTCTTAACCAGCTGCTAGGTACAAGTTTTTACTAAAAGAACAGTCATTCCAGAGAACTCACTCCTCGAGCCATGATTTCATCGGAGACACAGAAGAAGAGGTCTAGATCTTTTGATCCCCTCCTAAAGAGAATGCATTGGTCATGCAAGATTATGATACATAGAGAGGGGATCTAGTCCAAAGTATACCACTTACCCTATATGTATCAATCCTTATTATAGGGGATATATCCCTAAGAATACCACTAACCCTACTAATGTGGCTCGGTAGATGGAGGACCAACTCCCTGCTCTCATTTGTCAAACAATTCCCACCAAAACTCAACATGGGGTGATAGAGGATCACTCTAGTCATATGGAGTGTTACCATAACTCTCTCTGGTACATGGACCCTACAGGGGACTAAAATCCATTAACGTGGATATAATGTCATACTGAACCCTCAAGGAAAGGACCAAGGGAACTATCTCAACCTCTATTTGTCCCAGCTAAAAACTTTATATATTATCCTAAAAGGATAGTTTCATCATCAGGTTCCCAACACTGTAAATGGCTCATCAAACAAACGTACCGTTTGAAGGTTATAAAATAATGAAGTTTTAAAATAAAGTGGGTCACTGAGCCATGGACCAGCAGCGTGGTTGGTCCACTAACCATGACGGTCACCCGCACCCCCATTCATAGCCTTCATGTGGTAGCTGAATTGACCATGGATCATAAATGAATTCCATGGTCGATTGTGGCCATATTCCAGCCTGCCCGCTAGCCCAGTCCACATTACGTGGTCGCCAGCGGTGGATGATTCTCCTACATGCGGCTAACGTTCCACATCATGTGGTTTCCCCATGATGTCCTGCGACCTCCACCATAATTCCCCCACCTGCCTCCACCACTGTCACTGAGCCCATTCATTACCACCCCCACATACGCAAGACTCAATTATCCTCTGATGAATTTTTTTTGAAACCTTTGCAGATCTAGGTTCACCGGGTCCTGATCTACATATATTGGGTCTCTGTTGTCGTTGTACCTTGAATTCGGGGGTCTTCTTAGGTTCAGAGCCACCCGTCAAGTCGAAATATGACAAAATCGGTACAACTGTGAAGAAAATGAAGAATGTGGGAGAGAAAATAATAATAACACCCTGAGGAATGAACCTCATCCTTGTTTGTGTCGGAATAAATATATTATAATTAAGAGAAAGAACGAAGAATGAAGAACCAAATAAGAAAACTCCCAAATAATAATCCCATCAGTTATAACCATCTTATAACGATTGAACTGTGGGTCAATATATTCATGGATTCACATGAATTAATCATTAAAATCATGAATGAGGAATGATAAAAAATAAATACATGCCCTATATTGATTTGGATCAGTCATTGATGAAGAATCATTGCATCATATTCATCGTCGGAGTTATACCTTCAAATCAACTAGGCTTTAATTTTCGGTCCACGATCCATCCCCATTTTTTGAGACTGTTATTATACATGTCTCAGAATAATTCTACAAGTATGATGGTAAACCTGAATTATTGAAAATGTTGTATTAAAAATAATTTATTTTTCAAATTTGTTTTTATAAAAATTATTAAAATTTAGTTCATCCTCTAAGACTTTTCCTATAGACGACCCACACAGACCAAAGTTATGTCATGCATAGTGTAAAACTACTTCCCTTAAAATAGAGGTGGCCAAAAATTTCATATATGTTTAGCCTATTAAGAGTTAGTCACCCATTCCAGGGAAACTGTGTGTGCATGCTATTAAAAAGCATTATATTTTTCAAATAATTGTCCCGGGCACACCGGGCCTTAGAATCACACGTTGTCTTGGCCAGTGGTCTTGAAATTATTTCATATAATTTCTAAAAATATATATCTGGAATATATGAGATGTTAAAATGATTATATAGATATTATACTCACCTATTTAATATGAATTTTACGGTATATATGGTCATTTTACTTGATGATATAGTTAAGGGGAAGGCCTCTTATGTTTTGGTTTGTCTTTTTGGCAGATAAATGTTAAGAAAGATCTGAGATATTTGTGGGTGATTTCATGCGGAGAAAGTGATTTCATCATACTATAACCATGTTATTATTTTGGGTATTCTAGTTTTAGTGTCTTGTATTATTCTTCACCGCTACATTATAATTTTATTTACATTATGCAATAGGAATTTTATACCATTTTTTTAATCATAATGATTATTTTTACTATTATTACTTTATTAAATTGTGTTGTAAATGTAATATAAAATCATCCAGCCAATATATTTTCATGATCTTGGTATTTATGTCCAACCTTTTATTTCTACAGGAAATTACCAAATATTTATGTCATTCCACTACTTCTAGATACAATGGGTTGGGGTCTAGATGTTATGACTGGATTATAATTGATATAATCCATCAATTAGTATAGTAGGTTTTAGGATAGAATGTTTCCATATTTTAAATCTAGATCATTAATATGAATAACTAACCTCATTACTATAATGTTTAGGATATTATGTTATCAAAGTAATAAAAATTATTTTATGCACTTCTACACTTTTTTTGGTCTCAACATCACAGGTTTATCTAATGAGAATTTATTATCACATATTATTAGAGAAAAATACAACGAAAAATTCAGCATTTCAGTGATATTTTTTATTATGAATTAGAAAATGGAAACCTCATCACTTGGTTTTCTAAAATTAGTTACTTATAATTATAGACGAAACAAATTATTTATGTGAAGCGGTTTCCTAAAGATTTTATACATGGAGAGACTTTTTTCTTATTTAATATATCTAGAGTTGATTAATGTTTATCCCATAATTGCGTTTTACTATTTAAAGAAACATGAAATTATAATATAAATGGAAACAAAACTATAAATGATGTTAGTTATAAGTAATTGAAAAACTGGTAATTTGAATTAATGTTATTTTAATGTAATGTTAAAATTATTGAATTAGTACATGAATACATAATTCAATTTCTACTAATCCACTAATTTAATGATTGATTCCGTGCTTATACTATTGAGAACCTTTATAGATGTTTGAGTGTTTTTATTTTACCCTAATCTTTTAAGCACTCTATAATATTTCTTGTGTTGATTAAATTAATTAATTTTAAATTTGTGTACAGTGGGTATGATTAGAAAATGAGAATGATATAACATATAAATAGTATTTCCTAAGTTAATTTTTTGTATGATTAAAATAATAGAATTTTTTTATTCCTTATTATGTACAGAAGTTGGGAACCAATAAAATGATTTCAATTTTTTAAAACATATTGGAAGGAAAATATATCATGTTAAGTTATCACAAAAATATTATTTCTTTTGATTGGTAATAAACTGGAATGATTTAGATTTTTTGTAATGTAATGTTAATAGCTAATGTGTTAACCACAATCATTTATTATGAGTTGATAATGAAATTTTTATTTTCTACATGGAGATTAAATTCTTCCTTTATATAGTTGAATGATTATTGAAATTTAAAGGATTTTTGGATTGTCCTTTTGTCATCTATTTGATTAGGTCATATCTTTGTTACTAAATAGGTTTTCAAATAAGGTACATTATTTTGATTTTTTATTAAATAACTATTTTACTAAATATATGTATGTTTTATAAGATCTTTAGCTGAGATTTTGTTTTGATAAATGTTTAATATATTTTGTGGGAAAATTTGTTTTAAAACACTTCTTTAAATGGAACATGGGGGAAATAATTATAAAAAATAGAAACCTTGTTTTTTTAAATCTAAATGTTTCTGATATATATATATATATATATTAACTATTAAATTATTTCACAGTAATTTTTAGTGAACTTTTATAATATGGATTACTAAATTGTTTTTTTGATGTTCAAACTCTATGGTGGATTTTATGTGTTTTCTTAACATGATTTAGGTGGATGAATGATGTTTATTGAAAATAATTTAATAAATTAGGGAACATATATTTTTTACATGTGGTTTCAGGGAAATTTGTAATGCTATGTACTATTTGATATAATCCATGACTACATAATATAATACGATGCAACATTTCAGTATTCTTATATTGATATAACATGATATTTTCATGAAAATAATGTTTTATTTATTGTTTTTATTGTAAAATATTTATTAGTATACTTGTGGTTTAAATTATTCCTTCATTTTCTAATAGTTATTATGATTGTTATTATAGGTTTTTTCTTGTTACTAATAAAATGTGTAGAGAGGGAGCCCATAGTTTTATTGGAAATGGATTCCTCATAGAATGATAATGAATAAATTCGTTACCTATCAAGATATTATGGGATCAAGATAGTCCACTATTCTCAATAACTTTTGAAATGTTATGTATTTAGTTGAAGTCATTATGTTGGAAGTGTCATTACATTAATTGTTGGAATAAAGTTGACCATACAATCCAAATAAATATCGAGAGTAATGGATAGAATATCCCACTTTAATCATTTGAAGGAAATTTTGATCCCATTACTAGGGTGGATACATAAATCATATTGGAGTGTTATAGATAATATATAATCATCCCTATTTTAGTTTCCAACATTACTATGGAAACTAACAATCTAGATGTGGGTATTTGGAAATAAAAATCAAATTCCATAAAGAGAACTATCCAAGGCTTAATTTTGTATTTATGAATGCTTCATCATGAGTAGTTTCAGAACCAATAACACCCTTTTTTCTTTTTGGGGTGTGGGTAAGAATAGAGTCTTGTCTCTCAATTTAGTATATTTTGAACTATGTTATAGAATTATTTAACATAATCATTAAAAGATACCTCATCAACTATCACCCTCTATTCTTTGTGTGATATTATAGGAACTTGTACCTATCTTCTCAACCTTGGTACACTAAGGAATACTATGACTATGCCAAATAGATCACGACTGATTGAATGGTGGTTTTATTATATCACATGTTATTGGGTGACATGTTGGTGGATTATTAAATCATGGGTTATTAAAAGGGAAAATATCTAACAAGGTCTTAAATCATATAGACCATGATTTTATCATGGTTTTCTTTTAGGAATCACCCATTAATAACTTGTGTGAACAAGTACAGTGATGTTAATGGGATGAATTTTCATTATCATATCATTATGTTAACCCATATTGGTTTGTAGTAGTAAATTAATAGATATAGTATAGATTTCACTTGTGTCTCGATATCCAACTCTGCTTCCTCCTTATATTAGGGAAATATCTAGCTGATTTTCCTTTTTGATTTTGAGAACAAACACTAGGTAGTTAACATTGATAACTCATTAGTGGATATTTTATGATTATTACCAATAAAATTCTACTGGGGAGTGAATTATCATGGTTTTTGGTGCTCTATTTTATGAAACTAGTCCAAATTATAATGTTGTCGAGGTGGATGATGATCGACCCATTGATTCAACACTACTCATTCCTATTGAAAGGATTATGTATTGGATGATCAAGTACATTGGAATATTCCATAATTTGTTTCCATGAATTATGAACTAATCATCCTTATATTTGATTAAGTCCACGTTCCATTTATTTTTTAGTGCATTATAAACATACCATTGGGATCTTGGTAATTTATAAGAACATGATGCCAAATTTTATCAAAATGGTATCATAAAGGTATATTTAGACTAAGAGGGAGTTTCAATAAAATTGAGTATTGTTTGAATGGATCAAATTTCTTTATTATAGATTTCATATAATTTTAGTTACCCATAGAATCTGGATATACCCTTGTTTGAGTCATCAAGATAAAATTATATGGATTTTTTAGAGAAGGTTTTCCACTGAGTTCTAGTATCATTAGTGAAGGATCATGTTTTGTTCACGTATTCATGGAGATTAAACAACATCCACCTAGGTAAGAAGAATATTTTAGTTCTATGGTGGGTTGGAACATTCACGATTCTAGATTTTATTGGTTGTTTTTTTGGGTGTAGTTCTATTTATGATTTATTGAAATGTAAGTTGTTCTCTTATCTATCTATGGTATGTGTGTGAGTCCAATTTGAGTTTTTTTCATATATCTCCCTTCAGTTGATTGTTTCATTTTTATCACACATTAATTGTTATCATGATTTGTGAATGATAAGATTATGATAGTTCAATTCATACATTTTGTTTTTCTATTTTTCTAAGATCAATGAATCTCTAAGGAATGTTAGGGGTGAACTTATACTCTGTCAGTCTGGTGGATTGAACTTATGGATTTAAAAAATAACTTCCAAAGTTCTGAGTAATGAATACCCAATGGTAAGTATAATTTGTCACTCCTTTTTTATATATAATGTTATTTCAATATATTTTTATTTCACTAAAAGGGTTGGATTTGTTTTAGGACATTATAAGGGGGTTTTGGATGTTTTTTCTAATTTTAGAAGAGCAACTTCTTGGTGAAAAGCTAAGGGAAACCAATCAGTTATTCTAAATAACCATGTCGGTGTGTTTGGGGTTTCTAGGAAGGTTTATAGTTACCACTTTATTGGAATGAACCATGAATTAATAGTGTGGATGCATCTGGATCTCAGATATTTCCAATTCACATGGTTTGTGCATGGTTTTCCAAATTGTGGAGCTAAACCATGTGATTGATTAATGTACTTTGAACATAATATTTTTTTCCTGGTTTTCACCAAAAACACTAATTCATCCTCCATTATCTGGGGTTCCTTAACCAAATGGTTACATTAGGTGAATTCGGTTGTTTAATTCATCCTCAAACATATTCTATTAGGTTCTTTGAGAATTTGAATAATAATTCAAAGGAATGACCCAGATTCTTCTTCCTATCATTTACTCTCCAATTTTATCTTAGAAAAAACATAGTTCATGGATTCTAAGTATAAATAAACTAGTCATGGTATATTTTTATATGTACTTATTTATATATCTGTCCACACTTACTCCAACATTATTAAGGACATGAATGATTTTTGATTTATTAATAAAATTAATTAAATTGAAATCATAAAAATGTATTTATTCAACCATTTTGGGGTTTCAATTAGGGAAAAATGGATTTAAATATTGGATGCCTGCAATTCCAAAAATATGATTGTTAAAACACATATTTGATAACATGGTTTTAAAAAAAATAATCTTAGCATACGGTGAACATCATTGGGTAAGGGTTTGTGAGAATTCATAAATGAATATAGTCAGTGATTTAATGATATTTATGTGGCTTCCATATTGATTTTCGGATACTATATATTGTACTGTTGGGTGTGCATACATCATTAATTGTGTGAGACCTTATTTTTTTATACATGGATATGGATGCCATATATAAAGGGCACAAGACAATTATCACTCTACCATGTCACTTAATGGGTCAAAGGATTAGGATTATGCTCATGATTTGGGTTAGATAATTATTAATGTATTGGATGTGTGATTTTAGGTCATGGGTGGTTGGATCTATGTAAACTATGGATTTTATGGAAAAAGTGAATTTTTCTTTGACTTTCCTTTTTTATTTTCCATTCCAATTTATGGTATACTCATTGTCAACAATTTTATATAAATTTCAGATAAGTTTAACTTTTATAAATGGAATGTCTGGGAATACTATATTTTATTTCAAAGTAACATTAGTTCTATTATATTATGAATAATAAAATTATGATCATTGGAATCAATTTTATGATTGAATTTAGTATAAAAAAATATTTATACACAAAAACGCATTTTCTGGAAGAACTTTTTACTTTTCATTTTAAGTTTTTATTTTAAATTAATAACCACCACATTTAGAAATCTAATCGTAAAAACTGGATTCCATATTTTCAATCATCGGGTTATAATTTATTAAATTGACCCTTTTATGTTTTTCATTATGAATAGTATAAATTGTAATTAATTGTCATTATGGTATGGGTAAATCAGGTAATTAAGGTTAAAATCATATGTTAATGAATATAAAAAAAACTAAAACATTCCATAACTTCATTGGAATAGCCTATTTAATCCATAATCATACAATATTTTAATAAATAATTTTTTGTGTCCATTTTTAAATGATTTTTCCTTTATATCATTGTATTTAATGAAAACTCCAAAATGGAATTCTCTTCATCACATTAACATTATATTGTTTATTTAAAGATAAAATTATTTTATGTTCAATTCTATAAAGTTACTCAAAAGATAATTTTTTAACGTGTTCATTTGTTTTTAATTTTTTCTAATGATATAATCACCTTAAATTCTTATGCCACACTAACATAATATTTATTCAATTAATAGAAAAAAACGATTTATAAATATTAAAAGTGATATAAGAAGTGTGAATTAATTTACACCATAGATTTTCTAGATCTATATGGAATGTTTGGGAAGTTTTAAAGGATAATATTCTAATTCCCCAATTGTATTACGTATCTAAAGTCATATTAAATGAATAGTTTAAAAAATGACATTAATAATGTTTTATAATATATAATATTTTTTTAAAGGATTCATAATTCATAAAACACATAAATTTTTCCAAATGAATATTATGGGGATTAAAAAATAAACTGTGATCTATTTATGGGCCGATTGACCTTTTATGGTAACATTCTTGACCTTTAATGGAAAGAAACATTAAATGTTTTGGTAATTATAAAAAGGGCTAACAAGGGGTTAGAATAAAAGATAAGGGTGAAAACATAACCAAAACAAATTAAAATTTTAATGAATATGGGTATTTCTAATCATATGTATATTATAATATAATTATATATATTTGGACCCATTTAGACATGACATATAATTTTTATTAATTTAATACTTTATGAAATTCCAAGAATACCCCTCCTCTCACTTATAAAAGGTCACCCCTTCCCTCTATTCCTTACACAAATTTGCGCCTTATAGCTTGAACATAACATAAAAAATTATATTCTCAACATCATTTTCCCTATTATATTGGTTATTACCATCCAAAAAGACCATGTCTAACAACTATTAGTTGATATCTACTTCTTTTACTTCATAGAAGAGTCAATCTCCATAACAGGTCACTATCTTTGTAATTATTATTTCATATCCTCTAAATAATTTTTATTTAAAATTAAATAAGAAATTAATTTTACTAGATATTATGAAATTTTTTTATTTTTATTTTTCCACAAATATCCACAATCGTTTCCATTAAAAGGGAAGTGAAATAATCTCTTTTACATACACATGACATACCGTCACCACATTGCGATACAATTCCTTTTTCATCAGCATCATTTATGTTTGGTAATTATGATTAGTTGAATATTTATATACGATATTAATAACATAATCATTAATCTAGAATTATATTGTCATATCTATCTTTCTACATTACAATCTATTGGAAAATAATAACATCGCTCGTGTGTACGTGTGCACTACCACCTCCACACAACTATATCATTTGTATTTCATTTCCTTTTTACAAGTATGGTAATAAGAATGTATTTAATACATAGATATTATATATTATATTAATATTATTATATAATTGTGAATTATTATTTATCCTTCTTTAATATTATTTGTCGAAAAGTGGAAAAATTGTTCATGCATGCATACGGGCTACCGTCTCCATGAACGCTATAATTTATTTTTGATCTATAGAATTTATAAATGAATATAAATACAATTATATATGATATTTATATCATGTATAAAATTCTATATATAATTAAACCATGATCAATGTATAAGGACAAATACTATCAGACTGAAACATACATGGAAGATGAAGTGGTTATCACATAAAATGAGGATTTTAATCAAGAATTGTTAATAAAAAATTTGTAAAAGGTTATACATAAATCATATAAGGGTTTCTCAAACCACTATTACTTTTATGATATGTATTATATACACACTAAATTTTTCTATTATGTGGTGAATATATATCCCTTTAAAACGTTATATCATGAATCTTTTATATTCATAGTATTTAATGTTTTATTTGAACTTATATCATTCAGTGGAGTTATGATTAAAATGTTACCAAAGTGGTAGGATATTTCATCTCAATTTACACTCCATTGAGAAATTTTGGTATTTTCACCTATTTATTTATTTGAGGTTTATATTATACCCATTTTAATAATTAAACATGAATATAAAATTATTTTTGAGGATTAATTATTCAATTCACGTTATTATTTAATGTGGTATTCAGAAAAGAAATGTTGATATTATTCACCTTTTTGGTTTTCTATATTTTTCTTTCATATCCGTATTTTAAAAAAAAATCAAAATTCTATTTTAGTAACTCAAATATTTGATTCCAAAAATTTTATGTTATCTTTAAATTTTTATGTGGTTTGAAAAGAATAGTTTCAATATTTTCCAAAATAGATAACTTTATACATTATTTATTAAAATAAAAAAGGAATATTTTATTTTAATGTATACACCTTTAGAATAATATCCTTCATCTATATATATTTTAAACCCTTTTTTCTTGTTCATATTTATAATGTTTTATAACGAAATTTTTTTAATGGAAACTTATTTTAGATGTTTCATATATATTTCAACCAATTGTTTAAAAGAGTTTTTTTTACTAGAAATTTTATGTTCATATGTCCATATATCATCTATTAATTAATCTTGTGGTCATTAACTTTCCCATGAAATGTCACGAACCATGTTTGGATGTCATCCAACATGAAACTTAACACAACCCGTGGAAGCACCGTAAGGGAATTTTTTATCCACATGCGTTAGAAACTAGTGATTGGGAATACAACATAAAATTTGGAAAGAAGTATACCCGTAATAATCAACCATAATCAACCCCAAATAATATCATGACATCATAAGCAACAAATTTAACCAAACAAAATACAATTAACTTAAGATAAACATCTTACACTTTTAACCAAAAACTAAAATACTAAAATAGAGAGGGGAACCAAAAATAAAACCATGTATCTATGAAAAAAGAGAGTCAACACCCTCATTCCACCTCCACTAACACCTGTATAAAAAGGGAACCACTAGAAACTAGATCCACCACCACCACCACATAACAACATACCATTACCCGGGTCAAATATAATAAGGTATACTTACACTTGAGTGTGTATATAGGGTGTGATACAATGGAAAGTATTATATCACTATAATAGATTCCATTCTATAATATTATAAGACAAATCAACATGGTCATATTTTGTAGAAAATGAAGGAAACATTTTAAAATGGAACATGCTTTGAATTTGAAAAGGATAGTAAACACATCAACAAGACAAATGATAATCATATGATTACACGAGAACTATGGTTAATCATTAGGGAACTAGGCTTAGTGGGGTCTTAAGATCCTTCTACCTTAGTGATAATAACATGAAAACCAAAATCCACATCATCCTCATCCACAATCCACTAAAGGGGAATCACATACCATATTCTAGTGGTCTCCAATCATCATCATATGTTTAGTACTTCTTGTAACATCAATACTGCTAAGGGAACCAGCCCTTGGCCTTGTCAGACTACCATGCATAGTAAACCTTGTTTTCACAACCTAGTTACAAAGGAATAACATTTATCTCAATTACAATCACTATTTTATGAGAACCTCCTCTTATAAACACACACACATCCAATCATAGAAACACACATGAAAAAAAAACAATTTTCATAAGAAAACCCTATTGAGACCCATACACACACAAATACCCTTTCAAAATATGACTTTCACCTCCCAAATAATCTATTTAACCCATTTACGAAGGATGGAAAGCATAATATAATCATCCAATAATGATAAAGCATTGAACCACATACATTTCCCTTTGAAACATCCAGAAAATGGATTGAAACCAAAAATTCACTATAACGGAACCCTATAGAGTAAATAACACATCAAATTCAGAAATATTAAACCCAAATAATCAACATTGAACCTTATATAGGGAAACCATCCCACTAGAGAATGAAGAACCCAAGACAGAAGGAAGAGAATACCAATAAAAAGAATGAAACTAGAAGAGAAGGGGATTAAATGAAGATTTATTGAAAAAAAAGGAAAAAACCAATAAATTGATGTATAAGGGAGTCAAGATATAAGAGGAGGTGTTCCTAGAGATAATAATAGTAAATGAGGAGAATTTTGGGTGATTTGGAAGGGAGGAAGAAGAAACACAATATTTTTAAAGTGTGTGTAGGCCGCATGGTTTGGCCACACAGTTTTCCAAACCATGTACCAACCTTGAGGCACCTATGTCTAAGGGAACAATAGGCCACATAGTTGTCTAGGGAAGATGTATTCCATTATGGTCAACCATGCACCTCAAACATACCCACTGGTCTGGGTGCACAGTTATCCCACACGCTCATGTGGTAGGTCGTGCAGTCTAGACAATGGCATTGTTTAGGGAACACAATCTACTCTGGACTAGAGAATGGTTTCAACAAACTATGAAACAACCATGTTCCACCTATATTAAAGAATGACACTACCATTTTTTCAAAAAAAAAAACACCTGATGAAATCATAAGGACCAAGAAAATTCCACAATAAAAGAACAAGGACCTCCAAACTAAACCATTGATGTGATAATTCTCCCCACTATAAAAACATTCCACCCTCAAAAATTCATTCCAATTTCTGGTTAGATAAACAAATGGGTACTTCTTCTCAACCAGAAGATATCATGTCCTATGTCTCATTGTCATCGTTCTCAGGATGCCAAAGAACTAGGATCATCGGTATAGACTATTCCTCAAGCATCTTTTCATAGATGTCTACTTTCCACATCGACCACTCAATCGTTGATAAATCATACTCCAAATCCATTTCCACCCTATTTACCATGTGAGAAGTGTACATGTAATATTTAATGAATTGTGAGATATTTGAAACATAAATAATTTAAGTCGAATGAGATGGAAAATCTAACTTATATGCCACCTTACTAACTCTCTTGGTAACCTTGAAAGCTCCAACATACCATACTGTCAGCTTCCCTTTCTTACCAACTCAATAGTGACTCAAATGAGGGGCCACCTTCAGACCACCTAACCAATTGATAATTGGAAGGATTTTTATCATTGATTGGAATATGAAATATGGTATCCCTTAACCATCAACAAACACAAACTGATAAACTAGACTTTATCAAACATCCCATGTACATGGATCTGTCCGAACAATGATGTCTAAACAACCTCTTCCAATAACAAAGGCTACTGACATGACCGACCGTAAAACACATCAAGGAGGTCAATTTTTATCAAGGATTGGAATATATTGTAATATTAAAACTCAGAAAAACCAAAATTTTTATCCCAGAAGCCTCTATAATCCAACACACATTCATGAATAATGTCTTCCAATATTTAACTTTCCCACTCTATTTGACCATCTATTTGAGGATGTTATGTTGTTATCAACCTAACCTGAGACCAATTATTTTCAAAAGGACCTCCAAAAACTAATTGGTAGAGTGGGATTCTCTATTTGAAATTATACTTGATGGAACACCATGATGCCTCAATATCTCTTGAACATACAATCTACCCAAATCACCCACCTTGCTTGAGTCATTAATCAGAATTAAATCGAATGATTTGGTCACATGGTAAAACACCACCCATTTGGATTATTTTCCCTGATGTCTAGAAGGAATACCAATGAATAAATCCATGGGGACCTCATCCCACTTCTACGTAGGAATGGGTAATGGGTTAATCAACCTAAAGGGCTTGTAGTGATTAGATTTAACATTCTGATAGATATAACTTCTGTTTTCAAAATCAGTTAAATCTTGTCTCATACCTAGCCACCATAACTGATGTTAAACATAATATAACATATTTTCAGTCCTATTATGAACGTCTCATTGAGACTTGTGTCTATATTACATTACCTCTTCCAGTAAAGATAATTTCACCTCAAGGTAACCCATAATGAAAAGAACTCCATCAAGAGACTATGACCACTCATGTGGAACCTCCCCTCAATATAGAAATTTCATAGAATGATGGAACAACACATCAGTTAGATACTCTTTTCAAATCAACACAATAAGGTAGG
Source organism: Viscum album (assembly GCA_963277665.1). NCBI lineage: Eukaryota > Viridiplantae > Streptophyta > Magnoliopsida > Santalales > Viscaceae > Viscum > Viscum album. The sequence continues at coordinate 957,015,668 of OY728162.1, read as the reverse complement.
TAATCAATTAATCACTGGCCAAGAACATACATTTATTGTTCTCCATGTATTACATATGCATCTAGGCTATAATCCTTGCCAAGGTCAACACACCAATGGACTATTTCAATGCTTTCACCGGCATATTCCAAATAAAATAATCTCCTACAACATTACCATTAGTTGGGGTAAATATGGTATCAAAATTAAACCTCTAATGAAAATCAGACCAATGATACTACCTCAAATTCAGATCCTTTTAGGTGGAAATATAGTCAAAGCTTTTATGATTTTAGTAGACTAAAAGCTTCTCCTGGAAGAGGAAATGATTCCACATCTTCAAGGATTGAATCCATCCCACAAATTCTACGTCTTGGGTCAGGTATGTATATTCATGTGATCAAAGAATGTGAGAAACATACACCACAACATGGTAATCCTATTTCAACAAACACACAAGACTCGTACTTGAAGAATCATTGTAGACCACTTATCCTTCCCAGATTCTGATAAGATCAAAATAGGGGAAATGTTTAAACACCACTTGGGACAGTCAATGGATTTCTGATATTATGGGATCCATTTTAATTCTAACCCTTTACGAGTAATTTAATTTATAGGTGATTAATGATTATAAAAATAAAAATAAACTGCCTGCTATACTCTACTAATCCCAAAAATCCACTCATCTCAAAGACATTTCTCAATTTCACATAGGACATCACTACACTAATATGATTGGGGTCGATTAAAACCCCACATTAGTAAATCATGTGTCCCAAAAACATCAAATCCATGATCTAGAAGGTACACTTAAACGTAATAGAATAGATATGGTGATATCGAAGAGGACCCAACATGATTTGAAAATGTTTCTCATTCCCTTCTATTATCCTGATGTAAACCATGATTTCATCCCAAATTCCCACCAAAAGGGATCAAGGTACTGATCGATCACCCTATTCATAATCTTCAAAAATACCCCTAGATAATTCATCAACCTGAATGGCATGAAAAAAACATAAATGTGGTCATACCTGCATTGGAAGGATATCATCAGGAAATCTGACACTCTAACATTGACATGGTGATATTTGGAATGAATGTCGATCATGAGAAACCCACCATGAAAATCTAAGTCCATCGATATAATTATAAATATGTGGAAAGGGGTATTTATTCTTCATTTTTACCTTATTAATCTTCTATTAGTTGATTCACAACCAAATATATCCATCTATCTTCTTTGAAAACAATCTAGGGAGGCCCATGTTGAGATGCTCGGGTGGATGAATCATTTGGATTCAAGATATTCTAGGTGTATATTTAATTCCCTCAACTATATAGGGTCATATGATATTTGGTAATAGATATAAGATTTTTTCCTAGATCCAAAGCGATGGTGAACTCCACATTCCGCTCTGAGGTCAACCCTGAGAAATCATCAAGAAAAAACTATGGGAACTCATCCACCATAATAGGTAATCCATCATCTGAACCTCCATCATCACCGTCCAATGTGATTTAATAATATATAAATTAAAAATTTCCCAACTCCAAAATTAAAGGTCTAGCATGGCCATGCCAAGTATACCACACACCTGGAAAACCATGGGTACATCCATCTTGTTTCACAAAACTCACTCTCTGATGATAGAAATCATTGTGCACATGGAAATTCACTGAATAATCCATACCAAGGATCACATCAAATAGACACATTTACAAAACCCTAAAATCCCACTCCATCTCCCCTATCATAGTGATAGGACATGCTGGAAATATCAAGCCATGATCTCTCTTCTTACTGTGTGGAATCACTAAATCCATTTTATACAGCATGAGATCAGTTGGAGATTTCAAAAAAAATATGGTAATATATAATGGAACTATATAAATATATATAAAACAATTGTAGATGATGAAATAAAAATTTTTCCTTGAACTATGTGAGGTCCTGCATCAAATTATACTAACACTTGATTCTTATCATCAAGTTACCTCATCCCTACTTGGGTCTGAGGATGAAAAATGACCTACATCTCTACCTTAAACTGACTCTATCTATATGAATATCTATCCCAATAACAATGATGACCCATCCACGAAATCATTTTGATAGATGGTTATAACTAGGTTGTCATCCCCTAGAATCTGTAGAACCCAAACCACCTTGATATGTGTATGCAACACTTAAAAATTGTTATAAGTTCTCCATATGTACACACTAATGGAAAGAACATGGTGTGGATGAAAACATTAACTTTATATTCATAAATATTTCACAATGATGAAACATGATTGACCAAATATTTGAAGTTGTAGATGAGTAGATTTAGGAATAATGGAAAGATCTACCACCACCCTTATTATCTTACTCGTACTACATCCACTTTTTTTTAAATGAAACGACACTTCCCTATCCCACTACTAAAATTTCCCGAGGAAAACTAGACTTTACAGTCTAATCAATATCGACGGTCAAGGATAGATAAACCACCTCACCATTCATCTTTAACTTAAACAAGAATGCATGGGAATGAATTTCCTTCCATAACACCATTTCAAAATGTTGATACTTTAACTGCTAATTTGAAACCACCTAAGGTGTGGACCTATCTAACTCAGCAATGTGGTTGGCATATTCCAACACGGTTTCATCCACCTAGTAGAGATCTAGAAACTCTTGGGTCTCAGAAAAGGCTAAAGTATTGGGGAAGTACTATCCATTTAAGATGATCTATATGTCTTTAGAACCCATATTCTCATGCTCCCATCCTATACCACTGAGTCATGCTATCTCATACTAGGACCATACATAAACAATGAAGCACATTTAACTATAAATATCTCAGGAGTATCAAGGAACCTTATCATCCTTTTGATCTTCTCAGTCCAATCTTCTTCCTCATGGGGATTCATGTAACCCCGGAAGGAATGAGGCTTTTTCTTGAGGAACTTATGAAAATTTTCCTTTCCCAGACCTATTTCGAATACCCTAATATGATAAGGACCATAGATCACTCTCTGATCCAATTCTCGAAAATCCCTAACCACTACATTCACTAGTCTCTAATCAACTAGTGAGGGAGAAATCTCTCCAACCTCTTCCCGTAGTCACATAGGGGATCTCTATTGAGGCATGATGCTATAACCAGTAACAAACACAAGAAAACCATCAACACAATCTTAAGAAAATTTTCAATAGTAACAAATTTTTAAACACCTTTATAAATCAATACCATAACCATAAAAAACACAATCACAAGTAAAACCACATCACCCCTTCTCAATTTTCACACATAGTTTGCAGCATTTATGTCTCACTCTGAGGGGAAGCCACTACATATCCCAAAAATCACATGGTGAACCAAGGCATGTCATGAGGTGTGTTGTCTAGGAACCTCACTCACAACTAGAGCCTCAATCCTCGATAGTCCAAGATCATTTCTATATAGTCTCACACAAATATCATGACCCAATGAAACAGAAAACCCACCACCGATACCAATTTTTCACAAAGAAAGTTCAGATTCCATCCTACTAGACACCCGACCCTTCCCATGGGAAGTATTGATTTACATTATTGATCTCAATAGGCTAGAAACTAGTGTCTGGGCATCAAAAATTACATTTGGGAAAAATTTCCCCCATAAGAATCACCCATAATCATGACACAAGAATATAATTGTATTATAAGAAATAAATTTATCTAAAATAATTTTAACTATATCAACTTAAAAAAATTACCCTTTTAACAAAAAACCAAATAAAAAAGAGATTATGGGAACAAACTATTAGACCATTTCTCCCTGAAAGAAGGTGTCAACACCCTCATCTCACCTACACTAGCTATTGTTAAATAGGGAACCACTAGAAACTAGATACACCATCACCACCACAAAAAATATTTCCTTTACATGGGTGAAACATTACAAGGTATTAATACACACAAGGGTGTATGTAGGGTCCATGTAAGATATCAATATAGTATTTTACATTCTATAACATTTTATGGAAAATCAAAAATCTAGTTTCTATGAAATGAAAGGAAAAAATTATAAATGGAACATGTTTAGAATTTAAAAAGGAGAGTAAACACGTCAATAAGTTGAACAATACGAACAACATCAATTGAGTATCATTGGTAATCCTTAAGTTCATAGGGTTATTGGGTAACTAAGATCCTTTTACTTCAGTGAAAAGCACATGAAATCCAAAACCCACAGCATCCTCATGTGCAATCCACTTGAGGGGAGAACAGTTTATATAAAATATTTTAATAGAAGTTTAAAAATTTTATATCATAATCATAGACATTTTATAAAAACCAATAATAATTTTTAATCAAACTATAAACATTTTATTAAAAAATTATAATAATTTTCCAAGCAATGAAATAAAAACATTCTCAAATACATTTCTCTTTTATTTTTCATACAAATTTCAATGTTTCGACACAACGACACACATTCATGCTATGTGATAGTTTTATACACATGAGTGGGGTATTTTCAATCCACAAGTCATCACATGGTTGAAAATATTTTTTTCCAATGGGACATTCCCCGTATCATGGTCACATCTTAATACCCCAATGGTATATATCCCCTATTCATGGTCATGTTAAAAGTATGAACTCACAGAAACCATGTATTCCAAAAATAATGCCAATTCATTTCAACAAAAACCAATTATTAATTGAAAATATTTCTTCAAACATATTATGAGAAACAAAATAATTTCATAATTTTAAAACAAGCATTTTTAAAGTTATTAGCGAATTGGATTTTCCCAAAATCTATCAAATTTCTCTAATTTTAAAAAGTCATCAATAATACCATATTTTCATAAATAATCACATGAGTTTTTAAGGGATATTTTAAGCCAAAATGTTAATCAATACTATGAATTCAAGTTCTAATTCATGTATATAAGAGAGATAATTTACCTACCTTTCAATGGTTGGTGAAAATGGTAAACCCCTTATATCTCCTATATCCAGGATCAAAACACCTCCCCTTCACTACATCCAACAATAAATCATCAAGATATCCAACCTAGAGTATATATTTATCTAGTGAAGACTAGATCTCATAATTTTGGTTAGAGAAACCCAATGGATCTAAGTATAGAGGTAGAAACCATGACTTACCAATTAATCTAGATGTCTAACACACTTATATTCAATAAAGAAGGTCTCTAGATCAAATTAAATCATGAAAGGATCCATGGGAGGGAGGGTAGTTCAATAACCTAGGATAATAGAACAATTATGAGTGTTTAGTGTGATTAAACTAGGTTAAACATAATTTTTTGGATTAATTATTTTTCGTTTCATGGTTAGTCAGCATAGTTTGGAAAATTTTGCAACAATAATGTGGGGATACATCATCAAGACAACCCATTTCGTTGTTGGTTCTCATGGTTAGTGAACCGACCATTATTTTCCTCGCAATCCATAAATTCATGGTTTCTCTTGGGCATTCACACAATTTGGAAAAAATGTGTTCCAACAGTGTGCCTACTCAGTGACTTCCAAAAAATGTTGAATAGTTTCCTTGAGGTGGAACATGATTTCTATTAATCATGCACGAATTCGTACACCTCCATAAATGCCTCCAAAAAAAGTCAAACCTATTTGAAATTTTTAAATCATAACCCACGAATTATACATGCTTATCACACATAATAAATTTTAAGTACCCGAAAATAGTGGTTTCACATTTTCCCCACTATGGGTCTTTCTATCCTAAAAAGATGAAAACTAGAGTTTTTTAGAAGAGCTTGGGACACATCTCAAACATTTCCTTTTCATGTTCATATGTATCTTACCGAATCTAAAAATGTTTTAATCAACCCATACTGAACTGATTCTTTTCCCACATAAGATATTTCTCGACTATAAAAAATCTTTATTGGCATATGAATCAAAATATCATCTGGTCCATGATCAAAATGGACCCAAAAAAAATCATGGTCAGGGTAAGGTTGGTACTTCTACAATTGAGATACACGAAACACATTATACATAGAGCTAAAAATTGGTGGAAAAGCTAATCTATATTCCACATCATACAATTATTCATGTTTATAAAAAGGGATAATGTACCATGGAGAAAACATGAATTGTTTTCCAAAATTTTAGTGCACAATCCTTCGATATATTCTTATGAACCCTTGATCAACTACCTCAAACACTAACAATCACCAACACTAGTCCACATATAAAATCTGGTTAATTTGAGCTATCACTATTCTCTTTTTAATAATATGAATCTTATCTATTAACTCATGCAATAATATATGTATAAGTAGGTAAGTCAAACATGATTCCACCAATAAAAGTGGATAATGACAATGAAAGCTATAAAATGATCCAAAACGATCCATATGTATCAAGGTTTGATATATTTTATTGTATTATAACTCCAATACTTGTAATTTCTCATCTCACGAGCCTCTAAAATATGTTAAATAAGACCTAAGAATGTCTTCCAATGTTTGTATCGTACACACAAATTTTAAATCTATTTGGGAATGATACGGTGTCCTCATAGAATGTTAAGTTCCAAGGTATTTATGAAAGGATTTACATAAACTGAGATAACCTTGGGTCTCAATCATATATAATTGAAACTGGGACACCATGAATCTTTATAAATTCCAAAATATATTTTTTTGAAAAAATCATCCACCATATTAGATTTATTAATATGGATTGTGTGAGTTAACTTCATGACTCAACCCACAACCACCGATATGATATTGTGTTATTGAACCATATTTGATATAACTATTAAAAAATAAATGGAAATATACTCATATTTCAACATGGTAATTGGTAAATATTTCAACATTACAATTGTTCATTGTTGCTCCACCTTGACCTAATGATTGGTGAGGCATCATGAAACTAACTCTTCAACTATTCACTTCATTCCACCCCACCAAAACTATCATTTCAATTATTTATAAAATTTTTTATTCAGGGATTGACAACCCATATTGAATGATGGAAGACAAAAAAAGTCTATTCCTAATAAGATGAATGTACCACAATCTGATCTCTAAAACATAGCACAAATCTCCCATCTATCTTCGACAACTTAGTGGTCTCCCCACTGATGAGTTTTGACTTTTTGTTAATACATTTAGGATAAAATTTCCAAGCAATCCTAAAATACTCATCCAAATTAATAATAAGAAAAATCATAAAGAAAACTAAAACATCTCCTAGCTCAACAAAATCTAGGTGCATGTCTTCTATAATTGACACTATCTTCCATTTATTTGTATAATCTTTAGTTAACTAGTTATATGAATTCCTAATCAATGTATCATTCATAGAGTTCCCTTTACCTGGTGTATATATCAATTTTAAGTTAAAAATTTGAAGATATTTCATCCATATTCTTTTTTTATATCCAAATCCATTCGTGATAAAATGATTTTTAAAATATTATGATCAATAAGCACTGTAAATTTCTTTATGAAATGGTAATAATGAAATGTCTTCAAGGAATGGACTATAAAAATAAATTATAGTTCATATGTTGGTTATATATTCTCATAAACATATAATTTATATGATCCATATTCAACCACATGGTTTCCCATCAATAGAACACAACCTAACCCAGGTCTCGATGCATCGTAATAGACCACACAACCTCATCCTGACTTCAGCAATGTTGGGATAGGTGCCTAAATAATGTGAACTTTAATATAATTGAATGATTTATAACATTAATCGTTATGTTATAAATTAATTAACTTCCTTTTAGATGTTTCCATTAGTGATTAGATAAGTAAAAAATCATGGAAAATGTTATTTAATAACCTGTTAATCAAAAGAAATTGCATATCTCATAGTCATTCTATGGTGGTTTCCAAGAGACGGTAGATAATATCTTTTTAGAATCTATAGAAGCTATTTTTTATAAATTTCCATGATCATGGAAATGTACATATTAAATCTATAAATCACACCATTAATGATTAGGATAATGGATATTCACCCTTAGGATGCCCAATACTATAGCTATGTTTTGTTCAAGATCGAACTTTATCCAAGAATACACTAGAATATCATCAATAAACACTATTAAAAATGACTTAAGATATATTTAAAAGATCAAATTCATTAATTCCATAAACAACTATTTTTAATTTGTAGGACCAAAGGGAATAACCAAGTATCCAAATGGGTATATCTTCTTCTAAAGCCCATCTTTTGAGTATCCTCCTTCCTAACTCAAATTTGGTGATACCCATAACATAATTCAATTATAGAGAACCAATGAAATCCCCTTAATTGATCAAAATATTATTTAACTATTGGAAAAGGATATAGATTCTTTATGGTTACTTGATTAATATTATTATAATCTACAAAAATTATATGATTTATATATTCTTTCTTTGTAAAAATAATTGGTGCTCCCTATGAGGACATGCTCAGTCAGACGAACCATTTTCATTATAGTTTATAAAGATAGAGCTTTATATCCATTAATTTTGTTGGTTCTATCTAGAAAATCATAATGGAAATATTATTGGTCTCTGATAGGTGATCATTAATAAATTTCACTTCTCTTTTGGGTGTAATCCCTGATAATGTTTTGGGAAAAACATATGGAATCTGGTCGACTATGGTTGGGAAACCTCCATTTTTTATCTCTTCTATCAATTCCACGTTAACTCTTATCCACCATAAAGATATTTTTCCAACAACTAGTACACAATTTCTTAATCTTCTTACATTAAAATTTTAATATCCATTAAAAATATGTCTAAAACCATAAAAATACATAAAACTCACATGTCATTCCTAACAATCGATATTGGAGTCAAATTTCATCATCCAATATCTTCCTAGAATAAGGTCTCACATATCCATATCCAGCATATAGAAATCCAATTCCAACTCCTTCCCATCAATTGTTATTGAAAATCCCATAAATTTTAAACTTTTACATTCTCATTATCTCAAATGTGTTTCGAGTTTCAAAAGAAAATGCATAATATCAACATGAAATCCCACTAGATAACAAAACAGGTAGAAATAAAAGATTTGGATGTGACTGTATCAAAAAAAATCATGCATAAGGGTAAAATATAAAATAATTTTGCCTCAATCCATCATATTACCTGGTTGATCATCTGTGATCACTTGGTCAACACAATATAATTTCTTACTCATAGGTTCCTTCTATTTGTTCCCCTATTGAGATTACACAACTTGAGGGGTCATGGTCTTTCTAGAACAATATTGGATTTCTCAGTTTTATGTTTTTTAATTATTCTGATGAGATCTTCCATTAGAATAATATGATTTCTAGGAAACATGGGATCCATATCTAGTAACATACTTTGGTTCACTCCAACAATAACACTACAGATCTCCCATTTAGTTACTACTGTGAAATGATCAAGGTGGTTTCATACAATCCTTCTTCAAATGATCAATAGAACCACAATGAACAAATCTCAACATTCTTTTCAGTGGAGGAGGAAATTTGATGGATACTCTAGTCTAATTCTAAGGCATACCACCACTCTAAAATTGGGATTTCCTCTTTTTCTTATTCACTATGTTGGGGTTCCCATCTATTCTCATGGGGATAAACATGCTTCCTCCAACAATATTTATGAAAATATCACTTTATTCTAAAATATCTCTTTTTACCATCTCTATATAATCTATAATAAAATGGATTATAATCTTTGAGTGAATTTTTAGGCGTACACTTGACTCAAAATTGTTTTCCATTAAGGATCCAGTTATAGAAACTTCTAGGGAAAAATGAAATTAATTCATAAATTTAACCCCATACTCAATGACCATGATATAATCTTAAATTAATCAAAATAAATTAATCTATCAAGTGATCTAAAAAGTGTGAAGATAGAATTTCTTATTGAATAATTCCTCAAAATCTTCCCATGTGATTCCTTGCTTAATTTTTGTGTAAATTACCAAGTCTCGCAATTGTTTTTCTAGATCCTTGATAATATATGTCACTAACTTGACATTAATCTAGGTTGGTCTTACAAGTAAATAAAATATTCTATTCATCCACACCTCAACTTTTCAGGCCCTGAATCCTCACAAAATATGAGTGGATTTTGCTTTTGGAATTGAATTGAGTGGTCCACATGTCGAGGACAGTCATTTAGATTTCCTCTATCAACAACATGAAAATATTGAATAATTATTTGGGCCAATTTTTGGTTCACTTGTGGCTCTAGTGAAACCACATTTTCTACTACCTCTTCCAGTTGGATCCAACAATGTATAATCCGTGAAATTCTTTATTACCCAAAAAAATTTCCAATTATTCTCGGTCACTAGAAATTGATGGCTTAATTTTTTTTTAATTTACCATATCACCAAATACCAAAACCATTCTTTTTAAAATCAACCATTTTAATCATTTTAAAAGATCCATATTTTTACTATTTACATAAATCATTAAACTCAAAATGAACTTCATAGTCCTAGTGGGAATTATAACTATCAATGCATGATATGAAAACCTCATTGGATAAACCAATGATCGTGAGATGAAAACTCACTTATAATTGACTTCAAACACTTATTTTCCAAAAAACCATGTTAACTTGATATTCATTAGAAAAATGTTAGCTACATATTTTTAAGCAATTCATTTCATGTTTTTATTATCCTATCTCTATTATTTCATCTCAAGAGACAGACTACTACCATTTTCAACTCAAGGACCAAAATATATAATACTATTTGTAACATTCATCCCCTCTCCCATTGTCTTGGGAAGATGTGGGGTTGTTATCGGCATTAGGTGATGTCCTAAGACACTAATGGATGATAACAAAATCAATGGGCTTCAATGCTCATTGGTGGATTATTTTCACTTACATGATCAAAAACCAAGATGAACATAAATAGAAAACATCCAACCACTTTATGATGCATCAATCAAACACTAAAAACTAAATATAAGCCAAAAATAGAATTGTATCAGATTGAAAATGGAATTAAAAACAAAAAATGACATGTAATTATAGTAAAAATATAAAAAGATAGCCAAAATACATAATCCTAAGCAACACCCGATGAAACATCATGCTCTAACCCCTCTATCTATGCCCACGGTATCAAGATGCCTCATTTAAGATATATGATACCTTCCCATTAACAATATACCAATAGATTATATATTCAAATTCACTAAGGTTCTCAAGATGTGAGTGATTATAAACTCTTTAGGATTTCCTCAGAGGATTCTCAACTCATGACACTAGGTTAAAACATATTAGCACAATTTATATAAAACAATTTAACATAAGTTTAATATTTTCATACCAAACCTAGAGATATTTAAAAATAAAACCATAAATGAATTACAAAAAAACCATATACATTTTATAAATAAATCATAATATTTTTTCATGGAAATCACTAAACAAAGTCTCAAAAAACTTTATAATTTATTTGGCATACCCATTTCCATGTTTTGACATACACACACATATGCGTGATAAGTGACAGTTCCATACTCATGAGTGGTCTTTAGTCAATCCCCCAAGTCAAAACATATTGGAAAATCTCCTTGTTCACCAATTTGATACACCCAATATCTAGGTCATGCCATTGTTTCCTAATGGTGTGAAAATATTATTCATGGTAATGTCAAAAGTATAAACTCACACCAACCATGTATGTCAAAACCCATGCTAAAACATTTCTCAAAAAAGCAATTATTTCATGAAAACATTTCCACAAACATCATTTGAAGATAAAAAAATTGCATAATATTAATACTAAATTTTTTAAAATTATTAGAAAACAAGGTTTTTATAAAATCCAAACAATTACTCTAATTTACAAATTTTGAAACACAAAAATATTTCTATTAAGAATCACACAAGGTTTTCACAATGATTTAAGAAAAAAATAACTCAAACTAAGAATTCAAGTTGTTAGTCAAGTAGGGTTGAGAGATAATCCACCTAACCCTCAATGGTTGGCGAAAACGAAGAATGGCACACAGATATCTTAGATATATGCTTGCAAGAACTTTCCTTCACCACTACCAAGAATAAAGCATCAAGATATTTAAAAAGTAGTATATATCAGTCCATAGCGGACTAGATCTCAAAATCGTGGTGAGAAACAATGGGGTGATCTAAAGAGAGGTAGAATCCTTGACTTACCGATGAATCCAAATCTCCAACACACTTAGATTAAATAAAATAGAACACTAGATCAAATGAAATCACCATATGAGATTTGAGAGGGAGGGGAGTTGGAAAACCTTGGAGAAGATAAGAATAATGAGGGGTTTTGGGGTATAAACAAGGATAAAACTAATTTTTCAAGATTAATTAATCCCCATCGCATGGTTAGGCTACATAGTTTGTAAAAAAATGCACTAAAAATGTGGTGTTAGTTCCTTAATCCAACCACTCACACGATTGGCCTACACAATTAGAAAAAAACAGGCATCAATTATTTTTATCCCTATCTTGACTTGAATTGTTTCCATGTGAATTCACATAGTTTATCTGAACTGTTCACCAACTGTTTTCCTGCCTAGTGACTCCTAAAACATATTGTACAATTTTCCGGAGGTGTTGTTCAATTTATTTTAATTGTACACTAACCATAAACCTTGATAAATTCCTCCAAAAAGTCAAAACCTTTCTGTACATTCTAAAAATTAACCTAATAAATATACAGGCATAAGACATAAAAAATAAATTTTATATACCTTCTATTTGGGGGTGTCACAAGATCACTGTGTAATATAATCCCTCTATCATTATATCTCTGAATATGGGCTGCATACTCATGTCATCAACATATATACTTGATATTTATTGTATTGTTCTCCTGAAATGAACCCATAAATACATTATGACTAAGAAATATATTTTAAAAGTTACATTCCAATCAATTGGTTGATATATCAACTTATATAAAGATTAAAGGTACAAATCCTTCATCAAATTATTCATCAATAACATACTATTAGTGGGACACCAAACATACCCTACTTCTCGCAAATAGATAGTGTCCAAATTTGGGATAGTATAAAAAAGTATGTGAGTCGTGATCTGTATAAATAATAACAATGAATTCTTATGATCATTACATAAATTTATAGATATTAATAGCCAATGACATGTAAATATGTGTAATTATTACTGGTGAGTTTATCTTGATAGCCTCCCATCAGGGATAATACCAAGTATGGACATCTTGAGATGAATTCTCATCCACTTACAAGTAGTATCACATAAAAATATACATGATATGTTTCATATAAAATGGAATCATATAATCATAGGATATACTAATTTATAATATTTTTTCTATCACTTTAAAGTTCACTTCACAATAGGAAAATTCCATGATATTTTTTTCATGATAGATACTCTAGGACATTGTCAAATTAAATTTACAAAAAAATAATAGTCATTATGTGATGGAGGTAATATTGGAATTCATATAATTGAATATATACAAGAAATTTCAAGTATAAATTAGTTGGTTCTAGGTAACCAACTCTAACATATTTAAAGGGATTATTAATTATTCGTTTATTTATTCTAAAATTTTATTTGTATAGCTGTATATATTTATATATATTATCATCGTTACATCCAACACTAAAGTTGTTTGTGATTGTTGGAGATAGATAATTTTTACTACCTATTTGAGAATTAGAAACACCTTAGTATAGTATTATTGAAAATTTAATGCATGTAGATTTTGTTTTAATGATTTTATGTAAAAATAAACTCTATAAATAGGGTTTAACCAAACTAATGCAATAAGGTAGAAACCTACATGAATATTGAGTATTGTACACAATAACTTACTACTCTATACATTTTTTTTGGATAATATTAATCATGAAAGTCCGCACTTCCATGTGTATCAACGCTACGTCTACGTTGAAATTATGAACATTAATATATTAAATTTGTTTCTATAGTGCACTATTCTTACCATATCTTTTTTGGGTGTTATTATTGGTTTATGATTTTTCATTATAAAGGAGGGCTATGTGGGTTATGATACCCATAAAAATTACATTTTATTATGCCTCCAATTATAAAAAGGTTATAATCATTGTGTTATGCCTCCTAGTAGAAAATGAATGTTATTTAGGTTATAGATTTATGTGTGGAAAAGTCGATTTCTACTAGTTGTGACTCACCATTAAAAGTTAGGTTGTTTTGGTTGTGTCACCATCAGAAAAGGGAGCTATTATAGGGTTGTCACTACCCTAAAAAATTGATTTTTTATTCTGTGTCCTTTCTCTTGGGAAGAAGGATAATTTAAGAGTACACATAGCATCACATTGATCTTAACTACTGAAAAAAATTCCATGTTTCCTTTATATTTATTTCCCACTGCTTAAATAATATTAACTATAATATAATATTTAAAATTTTATAAATTTTTCAATTCACACCCCACCCAACTTGACCAATAGTCCATCACACTTTTCGGGATAAACAATTGATATTATAGTATGTCCTTAAAAGAATTATTAGCTCTGTTCTATATATATACATATATCTTTTTTTAACCATATCTTAGACTTAATCATCTATGGAAATTATGAAATTAAAATAACAATTTTACAATATAATGATGATTTGATTCATTTTAAATATTCATACTTTGATGGAATTAACTATGAAAATTGGGAATCTATTTTGGATTATTTTATAAAAATTTATATAATTTATCAATGAAATATCATGGTAAAACCATATGATTTCCTAAAACTATTCTTGTTGTATTAACCAGAAATTATTCTACTGGGTATGTCTTGAATTACAAGGTGACTAATATTTTATATTGTGTAATAAGAAAAAAAATTAAAATCATATATATTTAGGAAAAACATTTCATGATATTTTTAGAATATTTTGTGTCATTCATTAAGGAATTGATAAATTTAAGAGAACTAAATGTTGGATTCCTAGAAAAGAATATACATACTTTTAAATAGGAGAAGAAAAAACTATTAATAAAATGGGTCCACTATTAACTAGTATTGTAAATGGGATAAGTTATTTAAGAGAGAATTTATATTATACATTCTTCTAGAATGATTTATTTGTTATTTACTAGAGAAATAGAATAATATAATGTTTTATATTAATAAATTAAGAGGTTCAAAGAAAATACATGTGTCGGAATTATGTGTCCACTATTGTAATATGAATTATAACAAAAAATATTTATGATGATGAAGTCAAAAATATAAAAAGGAGTTTATTTTAAAGAAAATATAAATACTACATCTTACTCTTAAGAATCTATGTTATAGGGAAATGAAATTACTTAAGTAGCACATGTTCTAAAATGAGTATAAAAAAGAAAGAAGGGGTATTGAAAAAGTTATATGATGGATTATCCTATATAAAATCGCAGATAAAACATTAAAGTTAATATTAATTATAATGATGTTATAGGTGTAAATTATTTTTAATGTTGAATAACACACCATATCAACCATGAAAGTATAAAATTAAATAAGGAAATGAAGAACAAAAAACTAAAAAGAGTGAGAAGACATCCTTAATAGCTTAATATAGTTATATTAATGATTCATATTCTAATTGTGATCTATAATTGGAAAATAATTATCCAACATAGGTCTTAAAGATTTATTAAATCAGGTTAGTGGTGTTTTAAAATTTTCATATCAACACAATTATCATAAATATAATAATAAGAATAATATTGAAGAAAATTAGATTCCTTCTTGAATGAAAAATAAACATTAATATAAAAATTAAAAGTGTACATGTTTTTTAATATAATAAATCATGCCATAACAAAGAGTTTTAAGGAATTATTTGATTACTTTCACACATATCAATATAAAAATAAAAGTCTAAAAATGAAAATTCAATGTTTAAAGTAGTTTTTGTAAATATTTTTCAAATTAAAATAATGCTATGATAAAAAAATTTTCACAACAAAAAATGAATAAATATAAATTTATACATGGATACTACAATCAATAACATAAAATGTAAGAGAATTTATTTTTTAAAATATCTGAAGAATTTTTTTTATTGTTATATGTTTTGGATATGGAATGAAAGGTCATGATGAAAGTGAGCATTCTATAATATTTTCAGAATCTCTAAGACTGACTAGAGAATTATTTTTAAAATATTTATCTTCAATCGTATCAATAAATACTTGTTTAAAATCTATTTTGGTTCCGAAAAGATATTTTCCTAATACAATTTTACATAAATTATTAGGCGTCCCAAAACATCCTTAAAACAAACTTTATAGGAAATATGTCTTGGATGTCTCTGGAATGATATTGGGTATATGTATTGTCAATGATTCAGTATTATTATATGATGTAAATACAAAATTATTTCACTAAATAGATATAATGAAGTAAATGTGACATCAAAAAGTAACTTAAAAGGGAAGAAAAAGGCATTATTTATATAGTTATTTCTAAATAAGTTATTAGTTATATTTTTTTATATGTTCATGGTTTGTTAAATAATTTTATTATTATGTCACATTTATGAGATGATAATATTTTTTTTTTAAATTTTAAAAATATATGTGAATTTTTTTATATATAAATATGTTTTGTTTTATGCAAACAGAAATGATAACATTTATTCCCTTAATTTTGTTAAACTAATGGATCAAAATATTTTTTGAATGTTTTACAGTTAGAAAATATTATGTGGAATAAGAAACTCAGTCATAAAAAATTTAGGCTACTATATAATATATTTATGCAGCAAAAAAATCAACATATTCCAATGCTAAAACCAGACTACAACTATGTTTGTAATCCTTGTATGAATGGAAAGAAACATAGATAAATTTTATACCTACTAAAGAAGTTCAAACTATAATACCACTTGAAATAATTCATATTTAATTATTTAGACCAGAACATATAGAATTTCTTAGTGGTAAAATGTATGTGTATTTTATTGATAAATATTTTTATATATTTAAATGGGTTTATTTTTTCACAAAAATATGAATGTTTGTTTTAAATTAAACTATTTTAAATTATCTAAAAATGAAAAAACATATTTAATTTTTTCTATTAGAAGTGATAAAGGAAAATAATTTCAAAATATATAATTTCAATTTTTGTGATTAACATAATTATTTTAAAAACTTTTCATCCCCTATAACACCCAAAAAAATGGTGTTGTTAAAAAGAAAAATAATATTATATAAGAAATGGATAGAACCATGTTAAATGAGTTAAAATCACATATATATTTTTGTATGAATCTATAAATAATACTTATTTCATTTCAAATGGAATTATTTAATGACTTATTCTAAAAAAACATAGAAATTAGAAATAGAGAAAACCTCAAATTGGTCACGTTAAATATTTTCCGTAATGTTTTTATTCATAGTACTAATGATACTGTCTAAAATTTTAATACAAAATATGATGAAGGTATTCTTTTTTAATATTAATATATTAGTAATTACTGTATAATTTATAAAAAAAGTAAACATGTTTGTTAAAGAATCTATTCACATTATGTTTTATGAAGATGTTTTAAAAGATAAATCACCATATGGGAATCTGATTGTATAAGAAATTAAAATTTTAAATTTTTAGAAGATGAAAGTACATATTTAGATTTTCATTTTATGAATAAAGATATCTGTCACAAGTAGTCTTGTAAATCACATAGGCATCATTCTATTAATAAATTTATAAGATATATTGAATCAATAATGTAAACTAGAAATTATTTAAGAAATGTTTGTGCTCATATTGATTTAATTTCTATTTTTTCTAAGATATATTTTAGAATCATTAAGTGATCATGATTGGAAAATAGATATGGATGAAGAAATAAATTAGTTTTTTTGAAATAATTTATGTTCTTTAGTTGAACTTTCTAAAGATCAAAAAATTATTTGTACTAAATTGATATTTATAAATAAATTTGATTAATCTATATTATATATAATGAACAATGCTAGATTAGTTGCTCAATGTTAATTTTAAGGAGAATGAATGGATTAAATTAATAATTTTTCACCTTTTACAATATTATATGTTTTTTGGATAATATTATATTATGCTATATTTCAATGTTTTAATCTCTTTCAAATATATTTTAAAAGTTAATTTGAATGGTTTTATTTTTGAAGAAGTTTATGTAAGACAAACCCCTAGTTTTGAACATGAACTGTATCCTAATAATTTTTAAAAATTCTTTAATGATTTTATCGACATTATGAAGATCCTTGAGCATGGTTAGTGATATTATGTAATTTTTTTTGAAAATTTCTTTTGTACAAGTAAAAATATGTCCCACTTTATTTATTAGTAATAACATTAAATATATTTTGATAATTAAAATTTATGTAGATGATATTATCTTTGTATCTTCAACTGAAATACTTTGTAATGAATTTTCAAAATTAATGACAAGTAAACTTGAAATGAGTTTTATGGGAGAATTAAAATTAATTCTGGGACTTAATTTTTTAATGAAGTGATGTAATTGTTATTAATCAATGAAAGTATTCTAAATAATTGGTTAAATTATTTGGAATTGATGATTGTAAAACCATAAATACCCCTACGATTATTTCATTTAAATAGTATTTTGATAAAGATATAAAATTAAAGGATAATAAACTATTTAGAGAATTTATTGGTAATTTTCCTTATGTAACTACTTATAGGAAAAATATAATGTTTAATTTTTATATGTGTTCTAGATTTATGTTTGACCAAAATTGAGTCACTTGAAAGATGGTATAATAATTACAAAACTATCTTAAAGTCTCTTTAAATATTGCATTGTTTTATAATTGAAAATCCTATTTATATTTGAAAAGTTATTCTAATTCGGATTTTATAGGTTATATAATCGATTAAAAAGTACTATTATTATGTGTAGATTTTTCGTAAAGAGTCTAGTTTCCTTGAGTTTAAAGAAACAAATTTCAATTTTATAATCAATTACAAAATAATAATATATTGTTTTTGTGATTAATCTTTATGGATTAAGAAAACCATAACTATTTTTTATGTTTATTTTGATAACATACCAATTATTTTTGATAATTCATCCACAATTTTTATTAATAATATCCCTTCACATCATTCAATAACTAAACATATTGATGTTACATTTCTCTTTATTCTAGATCATGTGAAAAAAGGACAAATCTATTTTTAATAGGTTTAAATATATGTTCAATTTCATGAAATTTATATGAAACCATTGGATTTAACTGAGTTTGAGAAAATTCGGTTTGATTAGGTTATGATGGAAGTTTGAAAGGGATGTTTCAAATGAATATGGATGAATTTAGTTTTATCTATTAAGCTAGTAATATTATTTTCCTTTCTAAATTATTAACGTGTTCACTCAATGTTGGTAACATTTTAATTCATCTAAAATAATTATATAAATAATTTAATATCTTACCATATTTTTGTGTAAACTTATAGAAATAAATGTACTTTTTAGGATTATTTCACACTGTTTTATACAAAAACTTTTTTCAATAAACATACATGAGTTTTCAAATCAACACACCCTATTTTGAACTTGATATTTTTAAAATAAAGAAGAAAATGACAAAAATTATGGGGAGATGTACTACTTTTAATATTTTAATTCTTACACTATAACTTTTATTTTACTATTAAGTTGGTATTAATTTTGAAGATGCATAATTTTTGGGAAAGCTAGATTTTTCAAAATAGTTTTTAATTAAATTTTATTTAAATATAAATTCACATGTTTAAATTCCAATTTAAAAACATTGGAATACAGAATTTTTAGTAATTAATTTTTTAATATGTTTATTATAATTTATATAATTTTTAGTTTTATATTTTATTCTAATTATACTATATTTAAACTAGATTATTTTATTAAATGTGTGGAAGTTTACAGTTGTGAAGAAATAAAAAAGGGAGATAAAGTTTGTTTTCAAAAAAGTGTGAGAATTTTAAAATCTAATTTTTTCAAAAATTTTGGTCAATTACAAACTAAGGGATAATTTTTTGAAGTTATAATTAGTTTTATAACAATCAAAAAGTTGTATATTATTTATTGGATCCTTTCTAATATATTTAAATATGTTTTAATATTTAAAATATCTTAGTTTATTACCTTTAACATGAGTTTAAAAGTAAAAATGGATTTTTGTGTTTGAAGCATGATCTTATTGTCAAAGAAATAAATGGTGTTCATTCATTTATACTTTCTGTATTACTGTTGTTATTCTAGTTATTATTATGCTTTTAAAAAATTATTCACATTTTTCTTGTCTTTTGTTAATTTTTTTGGAGAAAAATTCACATCATTATGAGTTGAGTAATGACTCATGCACTTAAGGTTTAAAATGAAATTTTTTTAAGTGTCAATTGACACATGGACACATTAGAAGGATTTATAAACAAAATATGAATGACCCTTATGTAGTCTATTTTCCACAATATTTTATCATTCTAAAATGGAACATAAAAATATTGGAAAATGACTCATATATAATCTAAAAAAATCACATAAAAAACATAATTACTAACATGTAGGTTCAATAACTCATACATAGATCCATATCACTCTTACATTGAACTAAAAATTAGTCATAAACAAATTAACTCATTTTTATAAATGAATCATATGTGGATATAGAATTCATATGAAATAAATGCCTTATGAGTTTTG
Organism: Viscum album; assembly: GCA_963277665.1. Taxonomy (NCBI): domain Eukaryota; kingdom Viridiplantae; phylum Streptophyta; class Magnoliopsida; order Santalales; family Viscaceae; genus Viscum; species Viscum album. The sequence goes on along the minus strand of OY728162.1, from coordinate 956,994,956 downwards.
ATTTCATATGAGATATAAGGCTTTTGAGATTTATATGTCATATGAAAATTATAGAGTCTCATGATGAAACATAATTATGCCGAGATAAGATTTCATTTAGGATGTTAAAGGATTAAAAAACACTCTATCTTATGTATTTTTTATATCTTTTGAAAATATATTAATTACATACTCATTGTATCTTACAAAAAACTATATATTACAAAAACATATATCATATTAAAAATATTACTAAATTTTTAAAATTTGTATTTTAGGAAATTTCAAAAATATTAAATGATTTTAAATTTTCTTCTTGAATCATATGACTTAAAGGTTTTTTTTAAAACACAAAATAAGACATGTTTTTCAAATTTTGTGGATCATGGTTCATTCTATATATTAATGTTTGTTATTTTACATGATTAATTTGTTTTTTAATAACTGATAAATTATTTTGATATTCATAAAAATAGTTTTGAAGGGTTTTTTTTGTAAAATTAAATGAAAATAAATAGAGACGAATCATGGTTGATATTAACGATTCATATTTACAACTATAAATTTTTAAATTAAAATTTTATTTAAATTTGTTAGAGGATTTAGTGCACGTTTATCTTATAGAAATATAATATTTTTAAGGATGTTTATAAATTATTGACGTGTATTTAATGGTATTATTAATTATTCATGATCCATTTGATGGTTTCCTCTCCCTGTTTAGGCCTTCCCTCTCCAAAATTTGGTCTGGTTTCCTGATCCTTCATTCCAAGTCAATTTATCGTAGTGTTATGGATCTTGGTGAGGTTTTCGGATGGTGATGTTTGATTGTTGATTGGCTTTTCATGAGGTATGACTTGGAAGATTTTGTTTGTGTTGATCCTGGTCTGGTGTATCTGATTTTCGCAATCAGTTCAAGTATTCATGATTGACTCCTCTTTTTTGTGATTCCTGGTGGAAAGGGTACTCTAATTGTGGCTTGTTTTGTCATAATGTTGTTGGTGGTTTCTAGTGGATGTGTTTCATTACAATCATGGTTCAGAATAGTTTTTCCATTGAGAATTTTTTGGTCCTCACCAGCGATGGGGTAGAGATGATGATGGTGGTGACCAGTGCATAGGGTGTGCATCTTGAAGTAGCTCTCATTCCATGATGATGATGACATGTGATGATTTTTGAAATGTTTTTTTAATTTGAATGTGTCGGTTATATACAGTGATGTTTTCCACTTATTTTGAATTTTTATGGTGGAAGTAACGTTTGTATGGTGGAAGTTGTGAGGTTCCCACTCAACCATAATAGTGGTTTTTTTTCAGAAAATGATAAATGTTATTTTGAGGTAAAAAGGTAGTTTTTTATTTTTTAATAGAGAATTATGGTTTCCACATCAAGAATAGAAAAGTACAATGAATAATTGTTTTTATAAAAAATGATATGTGTGCAGTTTTTTACGGTTAATGTGCATTAAGAAACTCTATAATTAAATTTTTCATAGAATCAGTGTTCCAAGGTAGACACCTTCAAAAACATTGAGTATCGTACATGGTAACTTACTTATATTACACTATGAGATTTTTTTGGACGATCTCAGTCATGATAATCCATTATTCCATTAAAATCAAAGCTACCACTTCCTCAAAATTTAGAACATCAAACATTTAAATTGGTTTTTATGGTGTTATATTCATCCCATATTTTATATGATAATATTTTTTTTATGAATTTTAATTTAATATAAATACAATTTCTATTAGTCTAACCATCAAAAGGTCTGTTGGGTTTTGCCTCCATGTAGAAAAAGGAATGACTATTTGGGTCATTCCACCAAGTGAAAGAATGAAAGTAATCCAAGTTTTGAATCTATGTGTTTCAAAGTTATTAGAAATGGGATTAGAGTCCCCATTAAAATTTATGGTTTCTTCATTGTACATAAACTGTAATATAATGTTTTAATTTTGTTATTAATACCTTTCAAAGGTCATTATTTAGTTGGTTATATTTCTCTTAAGTATAGATAGAAGTGAAGAGTGTATATGGGATCACTTTGGTTAGAACTACTATAAAAATTCATTGTGTTCTTTATTTTTATTTTCCACTGATTAAATAATTTTAACTCTGATATGTTTAAAATTTTGTAAATCCTTAAATTAACCCCCACCATCTTTAACATTTTTTCATCTCACTATCAAAGAAAAACAAAAGGTTGGGTTATGGTGTAATATTTACGTCACAATAGAATAATTTGTTGTGGTTTCGGGGTTTAAGATATGAGAGTTAAATAGTACATGTATTGAGTGGGGATCTAATGGTAGCTCCAGGTTTTTTTGGGTTTTAAAATGATAATTTATTGTCATGGAATGGTTTGATTAGTAGTGGTGTGAAGGGTAGAAAAATAATTTTAGAAAAGTGAAAAAAACAATTATCGATATAACCATATTTTATGGATTTATTACACTTACATATTTCCATTTATAGATTTCTTAACATAACATGAAGATCATATGTCCTTTGATAATGTTATAGAGGTCTAGTTCATTGGTTATATTTTCATAGGATACATTTCACCATGGTTCTTGGGTCACATTGTGATTTTGGTCTCGGGTAGATCAGGATGAGGAAGAAATATAGGAATCACATTGTTATCTACAAGAGTTTAAATAATGTAGAATGAAACCCTTATCTATGTTGTGAACATCATTTTTTTAATCAAATAATTTTTCATTAAGTGTGATATAAAGGGGATTTTCATGGGGTGGTATTTCCATAATCATAGGATTTGGTCTCATTGTGGTTTGTTGAGAACTCGTTGTGCTGTAACACAATGTTTTTACAATATTGTCTACAAATTTTTGGTCACTGTTAATTCATTTAATTTTATCATTATCCAATCAAACTCTAGGTATATGTGGGTGAAATTTGGATGAGTCTAGGCCTATGTGATGGATCTTATGGCCTTGGGATTATGAAACAACTACAATCAAACCGAGGTATCCCTTTTTTCTCATTTTCCCTTCTCTTCATTATTCTTCCAGACTTTCTTACTGCTCCATAAAATTTTCAACCTATCATTTTAATGGTTTGTTTTCCAATTCTTGTTGAAGGATTCCTGATGGGATAATTTATTTAGGATTTATGGGATTATTCTGATTATTAATGTTGGCGTTCTTCACCTAAAATTTAATTCTACATTAGTAATCAATGAAACATCGTATCGAGGTAAGTGAATCAAGAATTCTCCTATTAAATTAAGTATAAAATTTGGATTAATATAATTTACCTTCCAATAATTATGTATATGAGATTGACCTAATGAAGATAATTATATTAAATTAAATAATTAGAGAGGATGGTTTATCTTCATGAGTGATTATGTTATCCTTCAATTTAATTTCGCTATGTTATTTTATAAATTATGTGATATTGTATTGTTGGGATTATTTGTGACTTACCTAAAATATTTAACATTCATAAAATGGAATAAGTAACACAAATGTTAAAATATAATGTGTTTAACGAATGATTCATGCATTAAAGATAATATTCTTCCATATAAATATTGACATGGTTAAGTGTTTCTTTGAGAAAATTATTTTATATGATATTCTCTACTATTAGTCATTATTATAAAAGGTTTCATGCTTTCTAAACCATACTCATAATTAATTAATATAATCAATTTTGTAAAAGAATATTTTGAATACTATAATTAGTCATTAGGGTTATATAAGACCAACATTTTTTTTTCAATAAGCACAACGCCAAAATAAGCGTCTAATAGCGGTTAAAACCATCACTACATCTTTCTGCAACCGTTTTGGAAAACTGTTGTTAAATCATGCATTGATATTTATTTAGTGGTGGCTTTTCAAAAGCCCCGTAAAATGATTTAGTGATGGGTTTTTTTATTTTCTAATTTTTTTTAATTTTTTTTTAATTTTTTTAATTTTTTTTAAATTTTTTAATTTTTTTATTATTTCATTATTTTAATATTTTATAATTCCCATAATTTATATATTATTTTATTATTATTATTTTATTATTATTATTATTTTATAATTGTTTTTTATTTATTTATTATTTTATTTTCCTTAGAATTATTTATTTGTCACATTATTATTATTTTATTATAATATATTTTTATTTTATTTTTATATTTATTTTATATTATTTAATGTTTTTAATTTTTTAATTCTTATAATTAATTTATTTTTTATTTCGTATTTATTACTAATGATTCACATGCACATGCATGCATATGCCATATATATAAATTCTGTATTTAGTTAGATTTGAACCCCTTACTACTTGTTTAGTCTCTGAAAACTTTATACTCCAGTAGTCTTTCCATGTAGTGAATAAATAGAATTTAATATAATTATATATATATATATTGATTGAGAAATAAAATAATACATAACAAATAGATAAAAACTAAATAATTAATAATTTATAATCAACAATTAATAAATCATAATTAATAAGTAATACTTAATAGCTAATCATTAATAATTAATAATTAATAATATAGAATTAATAAATAATATATAATAATGAATAATGATCAGCAAATATGGAATAAAAAATAATATATCATATATGATATATAACATATAACATATAATATATGATATATAAGAAATGTATAAATAATAAATTAATTAAAAAATATATTAATATATGATAAATAATAGATAATAAATAATAAATAGTATGTTATGAATAGATAAATAATAAATAAATAATAAATATATAATAATTAAGTAATTAATAATATGTTAATAATAAATTTGTAATAAAATAATAAAAAATTTAAAAATATATTAATAATTAATGTATAAAAAATAAACAAAAAAATAGATAGATAATGAAGAAATAAATAAAAATAAATAATAAAATTAAAATAAATAATAAATAAATAAATAAATTTTAATAAAAAATAATAGTAATTTAATAATAAAAATTGTAATAACTTAAGAAAAAATTAATAATTGATGTATACAAAATAACTAAATCAATAATCAATAATGAATAATAAATAATAAATAATAAACAAATAAATAATTTAAAATTAAAAAAATTATCACATATTTATGAAAAATATTTTATATTCTAGAAAAAGAATAAATAAATAGATATAATATATATATATATATGCACATAAGGACATAAATAAATAAATATAAAATTTAATAAATAATTAATAATTAAAAATTAATTAATAAACAAATAGTAAATTGGGAATTAATTAATAAGTAAATAATCAATAATAAATAAATGAATAAAAAATAAATATATATAAATAATTAATAAATTACCCAAAAAGGGGAAAGCAAAAAAAATTAAAACACCTTCAAATCAATAGGATTGTAAATCAATGGAATAAAATCATAAATTATATAAATAACATATGAAGACACTCCTAAACGAATATAAAATCTCATCGAATGTGTATGATGTATATATATTCTTAAATTTATTTAAATATATTTCATATTAATATTAATTTACATATATTATAATGTAAATATAAATATATATTTGTTTATCTATACACACACATATGTATATATTAACATTATTTACATATGTATATGTATATATTCACATACTTTTATAGTAAATTAATTTATATACTATATTTAATGATAATGAGATATTTAGAAAAAAAATTAATTTATATATGGTTTATACACATAATATATTTATTAATTTACATATATTATAATATATATATAAATATAGAGTTTGAATCAACACACACATGTATATATATAAACATGACTTTTATATAAATATATATACAAATTAATGCATTTTTATAAGGTAAATAAAATAAATATTTATTTATTTTAAATTAAATGAATAAAAAATATTTATTTCTATATGGTTTATAAGTTTAAAAATACATTTCTATAAAAAATGTATTTTTACAGCTGATTTTTTATAAGTAAATATAATAAAATATTCATATATTTAATTATAAAATAAACTACACTCTGAAAAATGATAAAAATATAAAACCATAATGTCAATATGAATGTAATCGCTAATAATAAATTCATTACCCATAAAAAAAATAAAATTAGACATCCTTAAACAAGGTTTAAATTCCATGAAATGTTAAAAAATGGGGGTACCCCGACTAAAAACTCAGTTTTGGAGGTCGTCTAGGAATTTTTCCCACAAACAATGCGACTGAGGTTCACTTTTTCAATTGGGCATATACCTTGTCATAGGTTTTGATTTGATATTTGGTAAATCTCAAAAAGTCACCTGGATCAAAAGTTATAGATGTTTGAAGTTAAAGTTTGAATACCTACTCTTCTTGAAACTATAATAAATTTTACTCTTTTCATTGTTACAAAATTTAAATCTAATTTGGTTTTATTTCATTTCATAAGATTTATTTTGACTGGATGTGAATATAAAATGGACTCCCGGATCAAATTTTATGATCAATTGATGTCGATGTTTGATTTTCAACTTATTGAATTTTTTATGTTTCAAATTATATTTAACTAATAATTATAAAAATTTATTAATAAACACATTATAATTTATTAATATTATAAATAATAAACTATTTATGATATTAAATAACAAATCATAAATCATAAATATATATATATATATATATATTTTTAAAAAAATTCTTTTCATTTAGTAGCTGTTTTTAAAACTGCCCCTACTTTCTTGAGGTTTTTTAAAAAATCACTCCTAAAAAATATTTGAATTTTTTTTGAAAAAAAATATTTAAATATATTTAAAAAAATTGCAGCAATTTTTAAAATCGATGCTAAAAACCCATCATGAAATTTTTTTTATAAAAAAAATAAATGGTTGTTTTAAAACCTGCCGTGAAAAACCCACCTCTAAATCAGGTTTTCCCTATAGTGAATCTTGTTTTCCATGGTTGAATCCAAGGGTGTTATTTTTTTATGTTTATTATTTCTATAATTATTGTATACTTCCATAATTTCTATTATATTAGTACACTTATTGTGATCGAGTAGGAACCAAATTTTTATTAGTTGGTAGTTGAGAGTTGAGATATAAAATATTGTTGTGGTGTCATCTCGATAGGGTTTATTGTGGGAAGATTTAGTTAGTTAGGAAACATTTTGGGAATGATAATGGGATAGGTGACATAAATTACGATCCTTGAATGATCACTATTTTCTTGAGTTTTATTGTTTTATTCTTATTATTGAGAGTTGATTCCTTATTTTAGATTTGGGTATATCCTTCATTGATATTGATGTAGTTTTTTCTTAGTAACTAGGATTATGGAATAATAATTAATTACATAATAAGTTAATTGGGTATAGATCTTGTCATGCTTAATGATAATTTGTAAATCCTTAAAATAGTATGGTTATGAATACTGGAATTGTAGTTCTAAAATTTAAAATAAGTTTTTCCTTATAAGATTAATGCAAACATTGAAACCATAATTGATGATGGGATATTATAAAGTACTGCTATATTATTAATAATAAATTATTATTGATAGTACTAAACCATTTATGCTTGTGTTTATACTAAACTATTAGATTCCTTAGCCTTAGTATGGAAATTGGGTTGACATGTGGGATGTTATCAAAATTTTGATTCATAGGATAGTTTCTATTTGGTTTGTTGTGGGAAATTATTTCTATTATCTTCTTTTATGTTTTATAACCCACCACCTAATATGGATTTCGAGACCAATTCTTATACTTTTCTATTTGTGTAAACGGATAGTCGACTACTCCCCCTACATGATATATCTTCCAGAGATAGTATATATATAGGCATATCGAGGCTATGGTGGCTTACAGTTATGGGATATATACTATGATGGGTAGAAGTATCACATAGTTATAACGTACTTGTATATACATTATTTGTTAGCATAAGGTTATGGTGTATATATATATCTATTGTATAATAACTTCTAGTTATTACATTTTTATTTACTCAAGAGTGGTAATGGATTGGGCTGAAGTGAATATTAACATGGTTTGTAAGGTCTCTCGGTCTTACTATATAATTTTGGTATGTGATGGTGATATATTTGTGATGAGATATAAAAAATTTTTAGTATGTCTTATGGAGTGTATAAGAGCACCATGACATTAGAAATTGGGGTATAGGGAAAGTATATTATTAAGAAAATGGAACTGTGGTATAATTATTTATATATACATATTTTTTATAATATGTTACCTATTTCCATGTGTTATTTTCTAAGAAAGAGATGGTGAGTGTGGGAAATTTTTTTTACCTAATTTATGTAATGATTTATTTTCCATTATTTATTTATAGGGGATTTAGTAAGATTCATTTACATTTGAACTAGTGTTTTTGGGGAAAATCATATTTTGTGTAATAGTATGTTCACCCCTATATATTTATGTTTGTGAGAGATTGAGAGAGATAGAAAGGGAAAGATAAGGTTTTTAGGTATTAGGTGGGAGTTGGTGACTGATTTGGGAGCCATTAACTCATGGATGTTGTTTGAGTGTTACATGTGATCTTGGTCAAATCTTGGAGGAAAAATATTCCATGATTATTGTAGTAGTACTGTAGTGGGTATTGTAGAAGGTACTATAGAAGGTACTATAGTATGTTATATTTAGTACTATAACAGTCAGAAATATTAATTTGTTTTAACTATTGGGCCATCGGTCTGGGCCCCGGGTCCTTTAAGGCCCTCAGGACACTCAAGGTCATAGGGACAGTATGGCTTTCCGGACACCTCAAGGCTTTGGGCCACCTCAAGGCCTTCAGGACATCTCATGTCCTTATGGATGCATGAAATGTAGATGCAAGCAGACAGATACAAAGGATCAAGTCTCTATAGAAGGTTTTAGAGAAGGTTTATTCACCATAACAGAGCTAATTATATCTGGATTAATGAGGGGGTATGACATTACCATTGATATTGGGCATGTGAATCTCTGCATAGGAAATATAGGTGACCTTCCATGCGATGGTGGATATTTTTCATCACGATATCTGTTTGGGAGGGGTAGGTCCAAGTGTTTCTTTGGGATGAATTCTTCTAAGACCTTTTGGTCGTGTAATGTGTCACTTAATCCTTAAAACCTTGTATGGGTTCCCCACAACCCTTAAAAAGGGGGATTATCAAAAATAAATAAAAATTTGGAGGCCTGTTGGATATTCATCCATTGTATGAAATTTCATAAACTGAGTTTGGCGTGTTTATTTACATGGAGTTTGATGTTTGATTCATTATCACTCTTAATAATTCTGAGGGGAATTTCCCTTATATGTCGGTGTTCTACACACTGTATACTAATCATTAACCCATGGCCTATTAGGGTTTATATTTATGGGTTACTCTTATATTTATTATTATCCCAAGAGGAATTCCAATGGGATTGGGTAATGAAAAATATATATAAGTAAGATATTTATAGGAATTTTTTCAATTTTTAAAATAAAATAAAAACTGAAAATGAAATAAATTTCATACATTCATGTTTTTCCCATACCCTTAAAAAATGTAAGTGAAAATATTAAATTATTTTATAAATCACACATAACCTTATGATTAGTAAATATTTTATCAATTATAAGTGATAATAATTCAACTATATCTTTCTCAAAAAAACTAATTTGATGTTATACATATTTTCGGGGTTTTTAAAGGGCTAGTGTGAATATACACTATAACTGCACTATATTTTCATATTTATTCTCCCATGGTTTTACTTATTTGAAGCATGATTATGAATAGTTTATGTAAGGGAAAAAAGAATGATATTTAGTGTTTTAATCCTCATAGTGTTTGTGAGAACCATACTTTGAATAATTTTACATCTAATTATCAAACTCGTAATTTTTTTTTTCAATATTATCCTATGAATAAAATTAAATTTCTTCAAGTAAGTTACTCCCCATTCCTCCAAATTTTAACACAAATGTTTAATGAATTTTCATGAGGGAATTAATATCACATTTCACATGTATTTTTTATATCCATGTACCATTTTTAAAATAGTTATTTAAATATTTTATCTCTATCTTATGATATATATGATAAACAATCACGTATTTTTATCTACACTATAGATTATAAAAAATATGACTATTTGGATAATCTACACAAAAACCCATTGTTCTATGATTCATGTATGTTTCATATATTTATCATGTACTTATTTATATTATCCCTTTTGATATGAAGATCCATATCAAATTTGTTAGTATTATTGGTTTTCTCACCTTGTAATTTTAGTTGTTCTATTCCCTAGGTCTAAAAAGAATAATTTTTATACTCTCAAATTTTTTAAAATAATTATTTTTCATTGTATTTATATTAATTTATTTTATGATGGAATAATTTTATTGATATTAAAATATGATATTTGATTTATTCCTTATTTTATATACTACATTTTTTATGAGTATGTCTGTGGATGTGGAAGTTAATAATGAAAAGGAAAGATAAGGAAGTTCAAAATTTTTGTGTGTTTCATAATAAAATATTAAAAAATTATATATCAAAGTTTATTTAATAATTAAATCTATTAATATATGTTATATAGTAAATAAAATATGTAATGGAAAACATGGTTTAAAATATACACTTCCATGTGATTAGAATAACTGACAAATTTCTTATGAGGGAACTTAGCTTTATCCACTACTAAGGATTTCTATGGGAATTTCAATTCCATAACACTAATATTTCATTATAAATTTTAATTTATAATTCCAATCACACTTTTTTAATTTATATGTTTCAATCATAGCCATACATCCATTTTAATGATATATTACATTGATTCAAGTAATCAAGTTCATTTACTCTATTAGGTTTTTTTCAAGCCTCATAGATTCTATGTTTTGAATATTATTATACATGTTTTTCATTATTTATGGTATCATATATCCATTTATATTTCTATTACCATAAAAAAAGGTTTCATATGATTATTTTATAACATATTTTATGTTTTCACTCACTTTAGTTGATAATGTCTAATTTTATGGTTTTATTTTCATTTTTTATTTCATGTAGTATATAAACCCATAGATTAGTTATTTTCCTAGTAGTTTACTTAATTTTAAATTATATAATCTAAATACTTTGTGATATAATGTCTAGAACATAGTTTTTTACTATAATTTAATGTTCAAAAATATTTTCCTTAGAAACATAAAGTTTCTAGAAAAATCCAACATAAATCAACTTTTTATAACTGTCATTGTGTTGGCTATATTCAAGTGTTTTAATTGTGGCTGATTTGTTCAATATATTAAAAATTTAAGCCCATTTCATTTTTGTATTATTGATACTGATATATGTCATTATGATTCTTTCAGAAACTAATTATCTTGAATTGATGTGATGATGTATCACACATAAACCCTATTTTTATTTATTATTTTATTTATTTAATTAATTTTTATTCTTTTACTCATATTTTGGGCCAAACTAGTCTAAATTTTTGAAATTTTTTAATTTCATTTTCATTTCAAAATTGGTTAATGGTTAGTAAAAAACATTCAAAATATGTACAAATTCATCCACATTTTAACTGAATAATTTTTAATGGTTGCCATATGGTCTATCAAACTTTTAAATCCAACCGTGTGAGATGTATAATGCTCCTAATGATGGTAGCTTGGTTGGAGCATGGTTTGGTAAACCATACAACAAACATACACAGTTCCCAATGAATTGAAAATATTGAAATTACCTTAAAATCGCTCCCACTTTCTTACCTGGGTTATGTCACACCTCCCCCTTTCCTATTATTTTTGCGATGCACCAGCCTAGGGGAATCCACATTTGTTAACACCCTCTATTCCTCTCATCCCTTATCATTTTCATGAGGGTTTTATTATGATTCTGGTTTATATCACCATGGTAAGGCCTCCTCCTCCTCCTCCTCCTTTTTATTCATGATTTTTTTCCACCTCCCTCACTACACACACACCATGGTTGAACCATAATTCATAGAGGGTGTTTTATTTTATAAATGTTTTTTCCTAGGGTTAATGAGGATAAATTTAAGGCATGTTCTAATTAATTTCATTAAAGATAATCAGTTTTACCTCATTTGATATATGTTTCCCCTTGTTTTGGTCTTAAAATTCAATAACCTTTACCACCTTCATTTTATGATTAATGTTATGATTACAAAAATAAATTATTATATTTGATTGTAAGAATCTTCAAAGGGGAAAAATATTCACGTGGTACCCATTAAGCGTGAATGAATTTTCTATTAAGAATGAATATTTTTAAATATGTTTACTATTTACTCTCATAAAAAAATTTCAATAATTATTTTTATGGATTTATTAATGTTTTTAAAAAATTATAATTTTGAAAATGAATTCCAATTTACCCCATTAAAATTTTACTTATAATTTTAAGAAATTACATAAAATTATAAGTACTGATTATGTATTTCAAAATAGGTTCTAAATGAAAATGTGGGGTATTTAAAATTTCTTTTGATATATTTTCTAGTTATACGCATATACATGGGTGTACACACACATATATATAAGTGTATTCATTCACATGAGAATATGTGAATTTTTACAAAAATATATATATTTATAAATATATATATAAAAGTATATGAGTATTATGATTAAAAGAAAGTATAAAATTTAATCTTGATATTTGAGCGTGGTTTTCAAATTAAATTTCAAATGGGTGATTCTACTATTGGTTCTTAAATTTTAACATAAAATCTCATTAGGTGTTTTTAAAACAAAGTAGAAATTTTATTATTATTATTATTATTGTTTTTCCTTTTTAAGTGACCCACTATGATTATAAATAAGGGTAATTTCTTGTTTCATCTGAAAATAAAAAATTAATTTTTTTGTAGAGAGAATTCTATTATTACTAATTAATTATTTAGTTTTAAAATCTTAGGAGATGCTTGTGTACTTAGGTAGGTCATCCTAGATCAGATGAGGTCTATCCCAAAAGATATGGTGTCACCTTTACTAGCATTATAGTAATTTATAAATTCCAATGGTTAATGATTTGGATATTTCTTTGGTCCGGTGTAATATTTTTTTGTTCACTAATTAAGGGTATCCCTAATTAGTGATGTAGATGTTATAAAATCATCTATCCTTTGTAACCTTATAGTTTATTTCCCATGTTGCATGTTTTAAGTTATCTTCTATATGATATAATTTTCACAAGTTTTATTATGGTATTTTCATGTTCTTTCCTTTCTGTTTTAGTTTATTATATTATATTTTATTATTAATATATAAAATATCATTCTTTAGTGAAATTAATTTTTAAATTTAATTTCATTTCATGTATTTAAAATTTGGTTTAAAATTATGTTTTAAAAGGGTGTTTTAAAAAATGAGGCTTCAATATAATAAATTAATTTCATTTAAATAAAATAAAATGTATGGATTTTAAAATTATTTGGAAAATGATATTTTCCTTTATGTGCTTATGTAATAAAAAATTATTTTAAAATTTAAAATTTTAACCAGCATGAAAAGGATATATTATTTAAACAATTTACATAGAGTGTGTTTATTTGTCAATCCAACTGAGCTATTTACTCACACCTATCTACTAAACATTAGTTTCATGTTCTAGTTATTTTATTACATATCATAGAGGGTTGAAGTTCTAATATTAGATGGGTACTTGTAATGTATCATAGAGGTATCATGGTTGTTTTGTAGCTTTCTTTATCGCGTCAACCAAATAATACATTTCCTTATTCCTTTTTTGGTTATCGGTGGATCACATCACGTATGTTGAGAAAGGGGTGATATGGATACTATTGTTTATATATGATAGGTAGTTGGGGGTGAGAGAAGAGAGATTACTCTATATAGAGAGTTTGGGTGAATGATGGATTACTTTTATCCTTTATTTTTTTGTTTAAATTAGTTAAAATAATGTTTTTCTATTTCTTGATTATTTGATTTCTTATGGATTTCTGACTTACTAATGGATCATTAAGATATTTTAGATAATTTTTTACTATTTTAAATTACATTTTATTGGATAAATCAACCCCATATATTTAATTTATTCTAACGATGCATTTAATCAGCCCGAGGATATTGGGGACACTAATCAATAATTTCACAAGAAAAGACATGCATCTGATGGAGGGAATACTCAGGTTGGTTCATGAAAACATTTCATCGTAGCTGATAGGTTCTTTATATGTACTATATTATAGAATTCCTTTTTCTATTTTTGGATTAATTGTATATGGTGATAGGACTATAAAAACATGAGAGGTCGGAATGAGAAGAGTATCACAAGGTCTTTATTATTTTGAACATCATGTTTCTATGTGTAGTAAGGTTTTGATATTTATATTTTGAGTTCTTGTTTATTTGTTTCTAATAATTTTCAAGGATTTTTTGTTTTGGGAAGGATGGAAATGATGAACTATTGGTACGTGGTGAGATCTTAGGGCCTGGATTTCCATGAGGATCCCAAACACATTTTTTGTGATGATTCCTAGATCTAGTTTTGTATGTAGAACATGGTGAGACAATCTATGTGTCCATGCTACACATAGACATTGGTCCCCTCTTTAAATAATTTATTGTAATTATTTCATATTTAATTAATTTTTTATTATGAAATGTACATGTTGATTGGGTGAAACTGAAATTTTATTTTTTAAAATCGTGATTTTAAAATATAATGTTTTTTATTTTAAAAAATTATAATTAGGTTAAATTAAAACATAAACTATGTATTTGGATTTTTAAAAAGAATAATTTTAAAATGAAAGATGTTATTTTTTAGAATCTAGGAAGGGGTTTTCATGTTATTTGATATTGATATGATTTATAAAAAGTATAAGAAATTTTATTTTGTTTATTGATAAATAAATGGTTATTTTATTTCAATTGGGTATAAACAAGTTCATAAACTGATAAAGTGGTGTTCTGGTAATGATTTCGTATGTAATGATGAACATTATGTGGGTGTTTTATTAAATGTTAACATATACTTATGTGAAAATAACATGTTTTAAATTCATAAGAATAATTTATAAAATGTGTTGAAATAGAGGTGGTTTTTTTCAAAAATGTATCGAGATGGGTGAAAGTATAGTTTGGTTTTAAAAGTGGGTTTTTGAATTATTAAAGGAATATTTGTTAAAATTTGGATGGGGTGAAATTTTTTGATAACATTAAAAAAATTTAATGATGAATTTTATAAAATTAAATTGATGTTAAAGTCTGTTTTTATGATTTGAAATTATAGAGTATAGTTTTATATAATTTGAAGGGACATTTTGAATTGTTCATTGCTTATGATTTTTTTGGGACTGTTGATTTGAACTAGGATTTGAATTTGATCATGTATGGTTTGAGTTTTAGAGTTACGACGGGGTTCTGTGCATTTAATATAATTTGAATCATACCTCCCATAATAGTACTAAGAGGTCATAATATGTCAGTGCCTTGTAGTTTCTATATAGTAGACTTCACATCCCCAGTATCCCAGAGTCTGTGTTTTCCTTATTTCATAGGAATAAGATATAGGGAATCACATCTTGAATGACCGAATAGTTTAATAGTTTTGGTAAAATAGAAAATACTATTAATTCACATTACATTTTAAAACATAATTACACAAAAAAAACATTGAGAATTTTATTATTTCTCTTAGCATATCCCTACATATCAATCACAAAATACTTCTTCGTGACCTTGGGAAAATAAAACATAATAAAGGGGTGATATAAAATTATCAGTAAGAGTAAGCATAAAAAATCAATTAATTAATAAGGAATAATAAATATGGTAAGTTAAATAATTCAAATACATGAAATTAAATCAATAATTAATGCATCACAAGGTAGGAATAAATGATGATCAAATAATACCATATAAATAATCACCTGATCATGAAAACATAACCATGGATATTATAAATAATAAAATAATCACATGTAATATCAATAAATAAATTCAAAATGATGGAATTAATAACGTAGTGCATCTAAACATACCATTTAGGAATTGTACTGAGACATAAACACCATCAAGGCCTTGTTACAAGATGTCTAAATAAATGGGTAATGCATCATCAAAAATTTAATCTAGTTTGTCTCATGAGACCTATTTATTAATATAGGGGCTATAGTGGTCCCTCTCCTCACATTCCAAGTCTGCTGCATTCCTCATATAAAAGGTGTGAAGCATAATCAACATAAATATTATTATTCAAAAACTCAAATATAAAATGTTAATAACTAACCCAATCAATAAAAATAATTATAAACTATCCAATTTAAAATGGATAATGGTAATAAAATTTTACATCCCAAGTCAAATTGTACATAAACCATCCATAGAAATAATAAGTATGGTTTCACTAGATTATATCCCCATTACATTATAAGAAACATCAAGGGGTGTCTTCTTAGATGTAAAATTATTTTTAAAGGTCACTTGGAACATTTTTTAAGAAAAATAACCTTTCATTGAATAAAACCTTTTTTTAACTTGAACATCATAAAATTTTGTAAAAAATATTTTTTTGAAAAAAAATTTTAAAAGATAAAAACTTATAAAATATTAGGGAAATATTATTTAAAAATAACCTTGTCAATTTACAATGAAAACATTAATGAAATGACAGTCATGATAGCAGTTAATTCTATATAGGTCGTATAAGTTAAAAGGAACATTCACTTTACACTATAAAATCATCTGAAAATTCACTACTAGAAACCGAATCTATAACAATGGTTTTGGACAAACCATTGGTAAAGGTACCATAATATTACCATAGACCAGTGGTTTTGGACAAACCATTGGTATAGGTACAAAAAATTACCCTATACCAATGGTGTTTTCAAAACCATTGGTATAGGTGATGGATATACCAAAATTTTCGATAAAAATTTTAGTATATCCTCTATTAAATGGCCCCATACTAATGGTTTTTTCAAAACCATTGGTATCGGTCCCACAATTAAAAATATATATACCAAAATTTGGAAAACCATTAGTATAAGTATTATAACTATTGACAATTTATTCTATAAAATAAAATTGAATTCATAAATAATTAATTTCATTATTAATATAAATATTCATATTTATCATATAATGAATCAATGTAATATTTTATCTTAGTGGTTATGGAGTTGAGATATAAAATGGAGGTCCATGGATCAAAACCATTTGATTTTTTTAATGACCTATACAAATGGTTTGGAAACCATTAGTATAGCCTACCTATACCAATGATTTCCCAAGACAATTTTTATAGTTCTATACTGATTCTACACAAGAAAATAGCCTCCCAAACCATTGTTATGGACTATACCAACAGTTCTGGTACCTAGACAAATGATTCTATTCTATTGGTATATTCTTCCTTTCAAATAGTGAGTTCCTTTTTAGGAATATGATAAGAAGATTCCATCAAAATAATTTTTTTCAATGGAAAACCTATGTAAAAATTCTTTTAATACTTTATTTTTAGAATTATAAACCAATTTTTAAAAACACTTTTAGAAAACCCGGTTTTGGAATAAAAAGTATTTTTAACTGAAGAGATAAATAAAGTAGGATTTTATTAATAACTTTTTCTTAATAATTTTAAGTATGATTTTGATGGAAAATGGTAATATTGAATTAAAATTTTCATGAATAACCATATTATGAAAAAGAATATTAGTTATAAGACATAAATATCAAATAATTTCTCTATGGTAGATGCTAACATAAAGAATCCCAGATTCTGATGAGATTGTGAAAACAACCCTTACCACATTGGTAAATTTTGAATCATAAGCCTCATGAATGAGATTAAATTAAATGAATCCTTAAATTCTATGAAGATAAATTAATTCATGATATAAAATACAAAATTTCAGTACATTCCCCACAAAAAATAAATTATTGGTGAATATGATGTTTATATCACAGATGTAAAAGTGATATGAGAAACCCTTACCTTGAGTCTGACTAAACATGTGTGTTATTTATCCTCTTTAATAATAAACTTTTATTAATTTGTTACATTCATATGAAAAAATTTCATTTCTATTTTTCCTTTTATTTCACTTAGTACCATTTTATATAGTATTTCTTAATTAATTAATTTTACATCATATGTTTTGATGATAATTGGCTTATGTGTCAAAAATGACTTTGGTAGGTTGTCTATGGTCAAAGTGGTCCTTATTTAAATATATATAGAATAATAATACTATCATAATTATCATATTTATACATAAATTATACTTTTAAAACCAATCTTGAAACGTGGTTATGAAAAATGAAATATGTTACAATCATGGAGATGGTAGGTTGTACAAACTCATGAGTAACGTTTCAATTTTTCAGTAATCATTATAAAATGAAGATAAGTAATATTTTATATTTATAGAGTGTTAATAAAACCATATATATATATATTATTTCATTAAATATACTTATATATATCATCAATGTGGTATGGTGATGAAAATAGTGTTGCATTACTTCGTGAACGCAGTGGTCTATGCGTACAAGAAGAACGTTATCATTTATCAGTGTAGGAAATAAAATGATATATTATATTTTCATAATGAAAAATATGTAATTAATATCATAATTATATCATTTATATCACATATTTTCATTAAATTTAACCTAATTTTCTTCCATGTAAAGTGTCAGTGGTAAACGAATCACATCACTTCGTGGGACGATAGTTAGTTGAATACATAAGCTCTGTTATCCTCTCCACTATGGATCGGAAAGTAAAAAAGGTATATATTATATAATGAATAAAAAGGTATTATTATGTTTTGAATATCATATATATACTCTATATTCACCATTATACCCAACTGTGAGAGGTGCTAATGGAAAAATTAATGACATTAGTTCATGAGGTGGTAGTCCTCCATACACATGAATGAGGATTCCGTAACCCATTTTATGGAAGTGGAGACTGTTTTTTTTCATGAAATTAAACTGAAAATACCATTATATTTAATATACTTATTTTATTATATTATAATGTTTTAATAATAATTTATGAAGGATTAGGAAGAAATAAAATAAAAACACTCATTGATGAATGTTACATCTTCATCAGGTATCCTCCTTATGTTTTCACCAAATTCCTTCATAGGTTGGATTTCATCCCAAAATAAGGATTATAAGATGATAGGAGGGATGTTGGAAAGTTATTTTGGTATTTATTTTCAAAAAAATGGTTTAATGGTTTTAATAAGTGAGGATAGGGTGTGGCCTTTTATTGTTGAGGTGAGCACAACAGTTGTATATTTTCCAAATAAAAAGTTCTACACTCATTCTTAACATGGCACAAGGGTCCAAAATGAAGTATTATATAGAATTATGCATTATATAATATATATTTCCATAAAATATATTTTAGATAATTTTTTAGGTTATTTTAACCCTTATCTTTTTAGTTTAACCCCTAGTAAACTCATTTTTACCTTGACCACGATAATTAATTTTTATTATTTTTAAGAATTCATTTTGGTATAAATTTAATTTGAACATATTATATAATATAAAATTATTATTATTAAAAATATTAAATATATTTTTGAAAATTCAATTCATATAATTGACAAATATTAATTTAAAATTAATCACATAAACACGATAAGAAATCAAGTTTGCAAAGAATCAATGTTCAAGAGTTTACAATGTTTTTATATAAAAATTCAATATTTAATTTATTCAAATGACCTAAATTGTATATATAGTTGTATAAATTAACTATTTTTACTTAAACAAAATTAAAATATAATTTAACTATATAAACAATTTAATTGAAAAGGTAGTTTTCAATTAAAATCGAGTATTTCTCACTATTCTCCAAAAAATGAAACTCTTAAAAAATCAAAAAAAATCACCTTAAAATACTTTTTACATGTACACATAAAAAATAAATTTAATTTTCCAAATAATTTTTTTAAAATTGGTAAATATTAATTTTATCATGATTTTTGAAGACGCAATGAAACCATTTTCTTTGAAAAATAAAGTTAATAAAACATTTATTTTTCCTTCAAATGATTATTATTTTATTTATTATAAATAGATATCCATTTAATTTATTTTATAAATGTGTAAACCATATAATATATAAAATTTAGTTAATATTATTCATACCCACAAACGTAACTTTTAGGTTATAATGGTCATGTTTAAATAAAAATATTTTAAGAGAGCATCGTGTTTCATTAAAAACAGGTGTTTCATATGTTGAAATCTATTAAGTAGATTATATTATTTAAAAATAAATACATCAAAAAGAATCTAGATGTTATATTCACTTATACTCTTGGTGTTTCATGTCATACATGCTATTGAATATGATGTTCA
This sequence comes from Viscum album, assembly GCA_963277665.1. NCBI lineage: Eukaryota > Viridiplantae > Streptophyta > Magnoliopsida > Santalales > Viscaceae > Viscum > Viscum album. The sequence continues at coordinate 956,974,622 of OY728162.1, read as the reverse complement.
TATTTAAAAAAAACAGGGTGCTACACTTAGATTCATATCTCCATAGAATCAGGTGTGATCATTATACTTATTGATTACACTGATGATTATAGTGAATTTTTGGATCAATCCATCATGTTGGGAGAAATTTCTTTGTCTCCCTAACTTTGGAAATTCATTTTGGGATGTTCTAATTCTATACATTTTGGGATATTTTATTCTTTAGGTTTTGGTTTCACTTAAATTTGTGTGCCTATTAGTATCGAGTAATTAAACCTTTCATGTAAATATTGATGTTGTTTCTCTTCAAGTGATCCATTGTTAGTTATTTATGTAATTATAATTTTTTGATATTACTCATGTTTTAGTGATTGGTTTCACCTTTTTGGATTTGATGTGATTGTGGACTTGTGATGAAGCATTGTTTTTAAAGGGTTGAACATGGTAAGTCTTAGGTGAGGGTTTAGGTGTCCAGAATAAGTTATTTTCTATTTACCTAGATATATTCACCCTAATCCATATTTTGACAGAGATGTATCAGGTTTCTCATTATTTTAATTTTTACCCAAGTCTTGTTCCAATTTAAGTTTTTGGTTTGACTTGTTAAAATTCATTCCTCCCTTGTGATGTTTCTTGAAGATTCAACTTAACATCCTTTTGATTTTTGATTTCCTTAAAGAGTTTTACATGATCATGGAGTGTTATATTTCCATTGGATGTTTATGAAGACTTTTAATATTTAGTGATTTGTTTCTCACGGGTTTTCTATGGGTTATCTTACCACTATATAAGGATTGTAAAATATTGGAGATAAATCCATTGTTGATCTTTCATATCGGGTGTCAATTTATTCCTTGTACAGTGTGCTGATCTATTTTTTATTGATCCAATATATCTCTCAATCAGGTTTTGAATTTATTGACCGTTGGCCATTTTTGGAAATATTCCTTGATGTTTATCTTGATTTTCCCTTATATGATGAAGTTGTTCTCTTGGATCATTCACAACATTGGAGGTTCTCTAAGATATGTGTGTGGTTCATTTTGATTAGTATCGTAGGACATGTCTTGGTAGTGGTTGTGGTATTCCTTGGTTTTGGGAAATCAAGTTATTCTTATTGAGGTAAAATTGTGTCATTTATTTCATACACCAACCCAATTTTTCATATTATTTTATTTATTTAATTATTTTTTACCTTGACATTGAATTTTAGAAAAAACTTGGATTTATTTTCAAAATTTTGGAATTTTACCATGGGCCCATTGTTGGAAAATGGTTAGTAGAAATTATATGTCAACTGTGAAATTTAATCATAAATTTAAAAATCATTTTTGAATAATTAGGGCATGGGTTTTCAAACACAATAAGCCAAATGTGTGATATTATTGGTATTCCCATTAAAGTGTGCATAGAAAGATCGCGGTTTTTTAACGCCTCCACCCAAGAAGCCTAGAGTTGGTTCATTATTACGTATCATTAGCATGATAACAAAAGATCATGTCTCGAAAGGCCGATTAGTTTAGTAGCCTTCGAAGTAATACATAAATTCATATGTTTTACATTACATCATAAAATGGAAAACTACAACAACATTGTTTCCATAGACAACACTGAGATCCCTTAAATTATCTCTGCATGTCAGTCATAATATACTTCTTCGCCTCCTGGGAAAAATAAAACATAAAAGGGGTGAGCTCAGATGCTCAGTAAGGATAGCAATATTTCGAAAACATTCATAAATAGGCATAAACATTTAAAAAAATGTATAAGACTAAAACAAAATCTTTTAAAATTTGAACTTTAGAATAATATGGAATAGATAAAATCAAAATAATTCCATTTACTTACTCACATGGATATTCTAAAAGTCGAATAATCACATGCAATATCAATATCCACTTTCATAACGATGGAATGCATAATTCTAGACTTTCATAACCACATAGTAAAGGCCTTTTGCCAAGACTACAAATAAGATTTTGTCAAGGCCTTGTTACAAGCCACTAGATTGACTCCTGAGACCTACCGATGCATCGAGGAGCTATATCGGGATCCACCCGTCACTTACTAAGTCCAATGTATTCCTTATATGAAAATGTTTATACATAACATAAACATTGGTATTAAAACTGGCACAAAAAATGTCAATACTTTATCCTTAAACCATGAATTGTATGAAATAACACATCCACATCCAAACATATCCCAAAAACATCAATACAATATGGAAGTTCTGTATCATAATAAATGAACTTCAAACTAACTTAAAATACATCAAAGGATGTTGACATAGATGAAATCAAATCCTTTTTAGAGAAATATATCTTTCTATTTTGAAATCATTTCAAAGTCACGTAATTATAAAAGAAAACATTTAAATTTGAAAATACTCTTATAATATTGTAAGGTAATCTTCAACGATGTTATAACGGCAAAAAATATCTGCACCCACCATATAAGTTAAAAAAACATTACTACCTTATTTTTTTCTAAAAGGTCATAAAGTACCTTGTTTGGAAAAAGACGAAAATATTCCTTCCAATACAAATAAGGTCAAATAAGGGTAAAAAATACATTAACCCATTTTTTAGAAAATAGTAATAAAGTTTTGAAATACATTTTTAAGAAGCATGGATGTGGATGATAAATAGGTCCCAGTAGATAATTACGTATAAACAACCTCGGATAATGAAGAGATTTTCAAATTAACCCTTACCTTGTACTTTTCCTTGGTATAGGGTAGGTTAACCACCTGTATAATGGTGAAATAATTGTTATTAAGTTATAAGAGAACCATATTCATTAATATGATATCATATACGAGCTTCTAATATTGCTTTGTTAATGATATTTTAGGGGTATCATCGTTTCAGTTGATAATTGATTCATTTCCGTAATATAAATTGTTACATAAGTAATGATTGTTATGTATAGGATGTATCTTATTCATATTCAGAATGATATTAAGTCTTTAAACATTATTTTTAATCATCTAATGAAAATTAGTCTTGAATGTATAGGATGGGGAATGAATCTCATCGCGTTCGTGGAGACGGTAATCCGTACGTACGCACGAGCGATAATATCATTATTTTGATATTAATATAATATATAATTGGATGTAATATCATATATAAATAATCTTTATCATGTTATATGTTTTATTTACATTAATTACACCTCATTATTATACTCATAAAAATAATAATGTATTGAATAACAATTACACCACGACGTGGAGATGGTAAGCCGTACGAACGCACGTATGGTGACATGTCATTCAAAGGATGGATATAATAATGAATATGGTTGTACTATATTTATAATAACATCATATTATATAGAATATACTATTGTTATTATTCTAGTATTGAAACAACAATGAAAGAGGAAGTGGAAGAAGAAAGGAACTTGAAAGATGTGATGAAATATTTACCTCTTCTACGGCTTCTTCATTTTGATTTGATCAAAAGGGCTCCATAGGTTGGCTTTTTGACTAAAGGAATGACTCTATAATGATGGTAGGATAGTTGAGAGGGTATTTGGGTAGGGTTTGGCCGAGATAAATGGATTTTAAGGTATGAATTAGAGAGGAGGAGTTCCCTTTTATAAGAGGGGTGAGGGGCACCGTAAGAAAAATCTAGAAATATTATTTTATAATAAAATAATTTTCGGTTTATAATGGATCAAAAATAAATTCCAAAAAGTATAAGGTGGTTATGTGTCGAAACCACTCATCCAATCGATTTTAGACAGGTTTGGGTCACTATATTAAGATTATCATTTAGATTTAACTCTTAGTTATATAGTTTGACATTTACCATGTCTCTTTATATTTTTATATTATATGGATAATAAACATACTATATACTTCCAAGAAAACCCCAAGTGGTTCATTAATGATACAAAAATGATTATATAAGTCTTTTAGCCATGCCTTAAATTTTTAAGAATATAATATGAATTAATAATATAATATTTCTTTTAAAAACTCTTTTATATCAATTTTGACACTATTTTAGTATTTTTTTTTACAAAATTCATAACAACATTATTACTTGAAAAAAATTCATGTAACCAACTATAACATGTCATATTAATTTAAAAAATTATTTTAATTCATAAAAGGTCTCATATTATATTTATTTGGATATTTATAATATCAATTATCTTAATATTTCATTAATTAGATAATTACTGCATCATCATTGTGTCATAAATAAATTTAATTATTTAATGTCTAAAAATAATTAATAAAACATAATTATTTAGGAATTATTTTTTGACATTTAATTTTTATTTATAGTCGAATTTATATTATATATATCCCTATATTAAAAATGATTTAGTAATTAAATATTGAATTTAACAATTTTAACTTTTCTTTGAATTAAATAATAATAAATGTTGTAATCTTATCCAAGTGGTCCTAAAGGATCATAATTTATTCCTAAGGTTGGTTTTGGTTAAATTACACTTATACAATATAATTAAGGCATGTTTTAGGATAATAATATTATTATTTTTACCCTTAATTGCCTTATTTACTTTTAATCGTGGTAAATAAAAGTAAAAAGTTACTTTTCACCAAAAATTATTTTCGTCTTATTGAACCACATTTTACTTATTGATAATAACAATGTCTCTCATGTTTTTGAAATTCAACTCCCAGAAGAGGGAAAATTCAGTTTTATGTATATTTTCAAATGCTCCTAGGAGGTGGGTAAAAGATGGTAAAAAGTTCAATAAAATTTTTATACATCTAAAATTATTATAAAATGACTTTAATGAATTACATTGAACATATATAGGAATTAGGTATCTATTTTGACCTAAAATAAATTTAAATAAAATAAATTATTATTTAAATAAAAATTCAATTTTAAACTACAACTCAATGTTTTTCACTATTCATAAAAAATTGAATGTTTTCAGAAAAATACCAAAAATTCACCCTAATCTAATTTCCATATTCCAAATCAAAAAATTAAGTACATTTTGAAAGATAATATTTATAAAATTTTAAAATGTGGGTATTACTATTCCTAATGGCTAGTTTGATTGTTTGCGATGTGTTAGAATCTCAAAGTTGTGTACAACGCAAGCTATTGTATTATTTAAAGGGAATCCTGCCGTGGAAGATTGAGGTGTTAAATTCTCCCCTCCTTAAAATAATTTCATCCTTAAAATTTCAAGAATATTACTACATAAAAATACTAGGCTGGTTCTTCATCATAAGTTCCTCGCGTTCCCTCTTCCATCTTATGGTTTCTCCAAAGAACTTTTACCAGATGAGTCGTCCAATTTCTCAGCACTCGTTCTCTTATGTCAAGAATCATGATAGGATCTTTGTAATAATAATAATCGGGTTCCAGTTCTAATTCCTCATAGGTGAGTACATGCATTGGGTCAGGCATTTGTTTTCTTAACCGTGACACGTCGAATACATCATGAACTTTGGAGATACTTAGTGGAATTTCCAAACGGTAAGCTACAACCCAAAATCATTCTAGAATTTCTAAAGGTCCAATGTACCTAGAACTTTATTTTCCCTTATTACCAAAATTTATAACACCCTTCCATGGAGACACATTAAAAAAAACATCATCTCATACCTAAAATTCCAAATCCTTCCTTCGGTTATCAGCATAGATATTCTTCTTACATTGAGCTGCTTCAATGTGGGATTGGATTACATCACATTTTCCATTATTTCCTCAACATGTTCCAGGTCAATGAGTTTTATTTCACCAACATCATCCCAACAGGTTGGTGTGCGACATCTCTTTCCATATAACTCTTTATATGGTTCCATCTGAATACTTGAATGGAAGCTACTATTATAGGAAAATTATACCAGAGGTAAATATTGATCCCACATACCTTGAATGTCATGTGAGAAAGATCTATACATGTCTTCTATTGTTTGAATAGTCTATTTTTATTGTCCATCAATTTTGGGGTGGTAGGCAGTGCTCAAATGAAGTTCAGTATCCAGGGTTTTCTGAAGACTTTTCTGGAATCTTGATGTAAAATGGGGATCACCATCAGAAAAAATAGATAGTGGTACTCAATTAAGAATTAAAACTTCATTAATATAAAATATTTATAAAAATTAAAGTGGAGATTCGTATCTTATAGCATGAAAATGTGCTGACGTGGTAAGATGATCAATAAGGACCCATATTGCATCATTCCTTCTAGGAGTCTTTGGTAGTCCCATGAAAAATTCCATCGTAATATTATCACATTTACACTCAGGTATGGGAAGAGGTTTCAAGACTCCTTCAGGTTGGTTCCTTTCATATTTCACTTGTTGAAAAACCATAAATCATGACACAAAATCACCAATCTTTCTCTTCATGTTGTCCCACCAAAAATGTACCGTCAAATCTATATAGATTTTGGTGCTCCCAAGGTGTATAGAGAATTTGGAACTATGAACATCATCCAAAAATTCTCTTTTTAGATCAGGTATATCGAGATCATAAAGTCTCTTCCCAAATTTCAAAATTCAATCTTCATATACGAAGTCACTCAATCTCCCATCGTTCAAAGATTTAATCTTCTTTTGAAACACCACATCATTATCCAGAGAAATTTTTATTATTTATAGTAAATATGGTTTGGAAACCATTTGAAAAAGAATTGACGTTTCACATTCCATGGATATTCCTATATCCATATTTACAAGATTTATGAAAATATGATCCCTTTCAACTCTCATCTTGTTAAAAACTCCATGATAATTTTTTCTCAAATCAGCTGCCACCTTATATGCCTTCCCCGGGTGGTAGTGTATCATGAAATCAAAATCATTGAGTAGTTCAATCCATCTCATCTGCATCATGTTGAGTTTTTTCTGTGAAAAAATATTCTTCAAAATCTTGTGATCATTATATATCTCACATTTTTTACCATATAGATAGTGTGTCCAAATCTTCAAAGCAAAGATTATAGATGCTAACTCAAGATCATGAGTAGAATAGTTTTGATCATGAATTGTCAACATTCGGGATGCATAGGTAATAACTCTATCATTCTTCATAAGGACCCAACTAAGTCCTTTATTTAATGCATCACTATAAATAAAAAACCCATCATTCCCTGATGGTAGAGTCAATATAGGATCATTGACTAATCTTATATTCAATTATTCAAAACATTCTTCTCATTATTTTATCCAAAGAAATTTCACCCCTTTACGTGTGAGCTTGGTTAATGGGTTAGTCAATCTGGAAAAATTCTGGATGAAACACCAATAATAACCTATGAAACCAATAAAATTGCATACCTTAGTTATGCTCATTGGTGCTAGCCATTCATGGGTTGCTCTTGTATTATAAGGATCAATAGAGATTCAATACATAGAGACAATATGTCCAAGAAAAGAAATCTCCTAAAGCAAGATTTCACACTTACTAAACTTCTCATAAATTTGTGTCTACTAAGCGTCTTTAGAATAATGCGCAAGTGATTTTCATGATCTAGGTAGCTTTTTGATTATACCATGATATCATCAATAAATACCACTACAACGTCATCAATATATTCCTTGAAAACTCTATTCATTAGATCTATGAAGACCAAGGGTGAATTAATCAATTCAAAATGCATTACTATAAACTCATAATACCCATACCTAGTTTGAAATGTTGTTTTCGGAAAGTCTTCCTTATTCACACACAACTGATGATATCCAGATCGAAGGTCAATCTTTGAAAAGTATTGAGTTCCATGAATTAGGTTGAATAAATCATCAATGCGAGGTGGGGATACATGTTCGTTATTGTTATAGAATTGATCTCCCTATAGTCAATACACAACCACAAATATCCATATTTCTTCTTAACTAAAAGGATATGGGATCCCCATGGAAAACACTATGGTGAATAAATCTCTTATTACTCAATTACTCTCGTTGTTTCTTTAGTTCGACTAATTCCACAGTGGCCATTGTTTAAGAGGTCTTCGATATGGGCCTTGAATGATGAACCGAATCATTGGAAAACTCAATTTCTCATTCTGGAGGATGTCCAAGTAAATCCTTTAGAAATACATCAACATACTCTTGAACAATAGGTACATCCTATATTTGAACATTATTTTCCTCACCCACTGTTATTTAATTCTCTTCCTCCACAATAATTGAATTTAGTTGAGCTATTGGGGGTGGATCTAGATAAGAATTTGGTGGTGACATTTCTACTCAAAAGATATGGTACTCCTTGTCATCATAAAAAATTTTAACCTCCTTCTTCTTACAATAAATTTTCACATTATGTCCGAAATCCAATCCATACTGAGGATTATATTAAATTCCATCATGAGTAGGATGACGAGATCAGAAGATAAGGAACATTTATATGCCCTAATGGGGACTGATTCACAAAACTCTGTTGCAATGATACTTCCTTTAAGATTTTTGACTGAAAACATCCTTGTTGAATCAAATTGGAAGTATCTAATTTTCATATAAAACTTGGAAGATATGAAAAAATGTGATGATCTTGAATAAAAAAAAGCATTGGATAAACTTGAGGAAATCATTAGATTACTTTCCACTACATCTTTCGAAGCTTCAACCTCAGTAGTAGTGATAGTATAAACTTGACTTTGATCCCTTGGACTTTTTTGAGGTAATTTCCCCTGACACTTAGGAAATTCATTATCATAATTCCCCCTTTCTCAACAACTATATCATTCAACATCAAAAGAATCGTTCTTCACCTTATAATCGCGAGCTTTGTGGCCTTTTTCACCACACTTGAAATAGACTCTCATTCCCTTCAGGCAAGTACCAGGGTGTTTCTTCACACATTTACTGCAGGATAGATATTAAAATTTTCTCGTCTTCCCCATTTTTCAATTTCTAGAGTGTTAGGTAGATCTCTTCTTCTCTTTCATTTCTTTGAAATCGTAAGACTTGGGGAATTCTTTTTCTGTCGTGATAGCACATGAGAAAATATCTTCGTATGACGAAAGGGACTGTGAGAGTAATGCTCGACGGAGAAATGGTTTTAACCCATCAAAGAAATAATCAATAATAATTATTGGGTTACGTATATAATATGTATCATGCCTCCCTAACCATCTAAATTTAGCTTCATACTTTGTGACATTATCATCCTCATTTTTCATCAGACTCAGAAATTGTCTTTCCATATCTGTTCGATGGTCATTGGAAACTTTTTTTTTATGAAAATGTATTTAAAATACCCCCTTCCATATTTGATACTTCATCATCTTCTCTTGAGTTTGGAATCCATTACTACCATTGATCAGCATCTTCAGTGAGGTGGTAAACTGCCATGACAACTTTTTCCATTTCGCTTCTCCCCATGGAATGAAATATTTTCTCTAAGAAATTTATCCATTGCTCAGATACTAGTGTATATGTACCCCCATTGAATTTTGGTGGTTGTTTCCTCATGAAGTGATCAAACATTGATCCTCCACACTTTGGATCATGGTGCTCCATAAGGGTAAGGTTTTTATTCATAACCTGAGTGAGTTGTCACAGTATGGTGATTAGATGATCAGTACCAGTTATATCACCATCTCCACTATAATTATCTTGTGTAAGAGGTAAATTTCATACATGGAGTGTGTGCATTTATTTGGTTTCCATTCCTTCAATAATGCGCCATTTCTAAACAATGGCATAAACTAGATTAGATTATGAATCACAATACATAAATCCAAACATGTAAAACACTTAACATAAATTGAACAGTTTATGGACATACTCCATAATCATAAAAAAATTAGAGGAAGTATATACTCATGAACCTTTCATAATAGTTTATAAGGAAAATGAGAATTCTCCTAAGAATATCCCCCAGGAGTGTCGTAACCAACAGTGCAGCAAGGCCCATTGTCGTACACTAGTTCCTGTTCGAGCCTAGGTCATAGCAGTGTTTTCAGGTTTAACCCCTTGGTACATATGTGCCAGAGCCACATCTACCTTCTCGTATCTAGACAGGAATGTATTTCTTGGGAAACTCAAAAAATCTCTATAATACCAAAATTCTAGGAAGATCTTCTATACAAATTCTCAAAGTATATCTTAGGGTAATTTTCCATAATCAAAGTTTATCTAAATCTATTTTCCCTAGTGTTTACTAAAAATCCTCTAATTCCAACTATAATTCCCCGACCCTCGAAGCCCAGATTTGGTGCATTATTACATATCATTGGAATGATCACAAAAGATCAAGTCTCGAATGACTAATTAGTTTAGTATCCTTGAAAGTACTAGATACATTCATATGGTTTACAATACATCATAAAATAGAAAACTTAAACAACATTGTTTCCCTAGAGAACACTGATACCCCATAGACTATCCCTGAAGGACATTCATAATATACTTATTTGCATCCTAGGAAAAATAAAACATATAATGGGGTGAGCTCAGATGCTCAGTAAGGATAACTATATAGTGGAAACTTTCATAAATAAGCAGAAACATTTAAGGCAATGTATAAGACTAAATGAAAAGCCTTTTAAACATGAAGTTTAGTATAATATGGAAATGATAAAATTAAAATAATGTCATTTACCTGCCCACACAGATATTCTACTAGTCGAATAATCACAAGCAATATCAATATCCACTTTTATAATGATGGAATGCATAATTCCATACTTTCATAACCACATATTCAAGGCCTCGTGCCAAGAATACAAATAAGATTTTTTCATGGCCTTATGCCAAGACAATATTTTTTATCATGAGACCTACCGATGCATCGGAGAGCTATAGAAGGATCCACCCATCACTTACTAATTGAAATGCATTTCTCATATGAAAAGGTGTAAACATAAAATAAACATTCGTATAAAAACTGGAATATTAAATGTCAATACTTTATCAATAAACCATGAATGGTATGAAATAACACATCCACAATCAAACTTATCGCAAAATCATCAATACAATATGGATGTATTGTATCATAATAAATCAACTTCAAACAAACTTAAAATCCATCAAAGGATGTTGACATAGATGAAATCAAAACCTTTTTAGATAAATATCTATTTCTATTTTGAAATCATTGAAAAGTAATTTAATTATAAAATACAACTTTTATATTTGAAAATATTCTTATAATATTTAAATGGAAGATTTAAGGATGTTACAATGGAATAAAATATCTTCACATGCCGTATAAGTTAAAAAAACATTCTCACCTTATTATTTGCCGAAAAGGTCATAAAGTACCTTGTTTTGAAAAGGGAAAAAAGTTTCATTTCAAAACATATAAGGTCAAATAAGAGTAGAAATGACTTTAACTCATTGTATAGTAAATAGTAAAATCGTCTTCAAATACATTTTTATGAATCATGGATGTGGATGATAAAGAGGTCCCAGTAGATAATTACGTATAAACAACCTCAGATAATGAAGAGATTGTGAAATTAACACTTACCTTGTAATTTTCCTTGGTCGAGGGTTGGTCAACCTCCTATATAAGGGTGAATAATTGTTATTAAACTACAAAAGACCCATATAAATTAAAATGATATCATGTATGATCTTCTAATATTGCTTTGTTAATGATATTTCAATAGTATCATCATTTGGGGTGTTAACTAATTTGTTTTCCTTTATATGATTTGTTACATAAGTAATGATTGTTATGGATAGGATGTATCCTATTCATATTCATAATTATATTAAGTATTTAAACATTATTTTTAATCATCTAATGAAAATTAGTCTTTAATGGATACGATGGGGAATGTATCTCATCGCCTTCGTGGTGACGGTAATCCGTACGTACTCACGAGCGACAATATCATTATTTTAAAATTAAAATAAAATATAATTGGATGTTATGTCAAATATACAAAATCATTGTCAAGTTATATTAATTTTTTATATCAATTAAACATCATTATTATACCCATCCAAATAATAATGTATTTAATAACAATTATACCATGACGTGGAGATAGTAAGTCGTACGTACGCATGTATGATGACATGTCATTCAAATGATGGATAGAAAAATAAATATGGTTGTACCATTTTTATAATAACATAACAGTATATAGAAGATACTGGAGTAATTATTTTATAATGTATACAACAAAGAAATATGAAGTTGAAGAAGAAAAGAACTTGAAATAGGTGATGAAATATTTACCTCTTCTTTAGGTTCTTTTGATTTGATCAAAAGGGTTCAATAGGTTGGCTTTCGGTCTGAACTAAGTCTTATAGGATGAAGGGAGGATAGTTGAGAGGGTATTTGGGCAGGTTTTTTCTGATCCAAATGGCATTGAAAGTGTGAATTAGAAAGAAGTTGGAGTTCCCTTTTATAAGAGGGGTGAGGGGAACCTTAGGAAAATCAAGAATTATTATTTTATAATAAAATCATTTTCTGTGTCTAATGGATCCAAAATAAATTATTTAAAGGCTAAGGTGGGTATGGGTATCAAACCACTCAATAAATTGGTTTTTTATAGGTTTGGGTCACTATATTAAATTTATCTTTTATATTTAAGTGTTAGTTAAATAGTTTGTCATTTACCATGTCTCTTTGCATTTTTATATTATATGGTTAATCTACATACTATATAATTCCAAGAGAACCCCAATTGGTTAATTAATGATACTCCTATAATTATATAAGTCTTTTTACTGATCCTTAGATTTTTAGGAATAGAATATCAATTAAAAATATAATATATTTTTAAAAACTATATTATGTCAATTTTGACACAATTTGGTTTTTTTTCTAAATTAATAATAGCATTATTACTTCCAAAAAAAATTCATATAACCAACCCTAACATGTTATATTAACCTATAAAATTAGTTTAATTCATAAAAAGACTCAAATTACATTTATTTGGATATTTATAATATCAATTATTATAATATTTCACTAATTATGTAATTAATGCATCATCATTGTCTCATAAATAAATTTAAATATTTAATGTCTAAAAATTATAAATAAAACACCATTATGTAGAATATATTTTTATATTTTTAATGAATATTTATAGTTGAATTTATCTTATGTATAACCCTATATTAAAAATGTTTTAGTTATTAAATTTTCAATTTAACACTTTTAACTCTTCTTTGAATTAAATAATAATAAATGTCCATATCTAATCCAAGTGGTCTTAGAGGATCATATTTTATAACTAAGGTTGTTTTTGGTCGAATTAAATTTATCCAATAGAATTGGTACATGTGTTAGTGTAATAATAATATCATTTTTACCCTTAATTACCAAATTTACACATAACTATGGTAAATAAAAGCAAAAAGATACTATTCACCAAAAATTATTTCCATCTAATTGAAACACATTTTAATTCCTGATATCAGCCAAGTCTCTCAGATTTTTGAAATTCAACACATAGAAGCTGTAAAATTATGTTTTATGTAAATTTGAAGATGATCTTAGGAGGTGGGTAAAAGACGGTAAAAAGTTCAATAAAATTTTTATATATCTCAAATTATTATAAATTGATTCCAATGAATTACACTGAAGTTATATATGTAATATGTATCTCTTTTGACCTAAAATAAATTTAAATAACATAAATAATAATTTAAATAATAATTCAGTTATAAACTATAACTAAGTGTTTTTCACTATTCATCAAAAATTGTATTTTTTCAGAAAAATAAAAAAATTCACCCTAAGATAATTTCAATATTCCAATCCAAAAATGAAGTCCATTTTGAATGATAAAATTTATAAAATTTCCAAAAGTGGGTATCACTATTCATAATAGCTAGTTTTCTTGGTTGTGATGTGTTAGAATCTCGAAGTTGTGTACAACGCAAGCTATTGAATTATTTAATGGGAAACGTACCGTGTAAGCTTGGGGGTTAAAGGTTTGGAAAATTCAATGGAATTCATGCATAGATCCTAGTTGATTAAAAATGTTTAAATTACCTTAAATACCCTACCCCTTTCATACACAGGTCACGCCTCACTTATCCCTTTCCCCTTGTTCACGTGAAGCACCAAACAAGGGGGATCCCCAGACACACATTCCCTCTATTCCTCCCCTACATTGGCATTTTCATAGGGTTTTCATTGTGATTCTAGTTCAGATCTTCATGGTAATGAATCCTCATTCTTCCTCTTGTTAAACATATTTATTTTTCCCTCCTCCCTCAATATAAATGCACCATGTATAGGCTATAATACATATGGATGTTTCATATTATCAATTTTTGGGGGATAGGGTTTGTGAGGCTATAATTATTTCCCATTCTAACGATGTTCGTCAATAAAGAAAATTTCAATTCGAATTAAGGTAGGTTTCCCTTGTTTTTTATTGAAATTTAAAAACCATGACTACTTGAATTTTCATTTTCATTTTTATACCCAAAAAAATATTATCTATGATTTAATGTCTATATAAAGGGTAATCCATGTTCTACTTGGATTTCATTAAGCGAAAATGATTTTTCTCTTAAAAATTTATGGTATTAAATTGTTTAACTACTGCCTTCCATGTCGTGGGTTTGATAATTACCCAGATGAATTTAATCATATGTTTTGATGTTTTAAAATTTGTTTTAAATTTTCAAAATAAATTCTCATTTAGCCCCTTTGAATTTTACTAATTATTTCAATTATTTTCTCAAAATTTCAAGTATTTATTAAATATTTCAAAATTTGGTTTGAATAAAAGTGTGGGGTCTTTCAATTTTATTTTGATATATTTGATGGTTATATGAATATACATGGGTTTATTTATATAAACTTATTATAGTATACAAATTTATATTATAAAATGTGAATTTTTGCAATGAGAGATGTGTGTGTATGTGTTTGTGTGGTTATGTGTAAATGTGTTCGAGTAAAACAATTAAAGGAAACATTTAAATTTAATCTTGTTGTTTGAACATATTTTTTGAGTTGAATTTAAATGGGTTGGTTAATCGTAGTTCATTAAATATAAATTAAAATAATTTTTGAAATTTTGTAAATAGAATATAGAAGTATGTTTAATTACTGTTGTTTTTGTTCCTTTTATAATTTCCCTTTAAGATTTGAAATAGGGGAATTGGTTTTTTTATTTGAAAATTAGAACTGCTTATATTTTAAAAAAATGGTATGTTTGGAGATTAAAGTGTTACCATTCAATCTTCATGGGAAGACTAGGTACTTGGGTAGATTTGTCGAGATTGGATGGGGTCTATCTCCCTAACTATGATGTCACCCAGACTAGCGTTATAGTTTTATATACATTAAATATTATAATGATGTGTAAATTCCACCAGGATAGTGTAGTAGTATTTTTTCACTAATTGAGGGACTCCCTAATTAGTGATATTGAAGTTCTTAGTGAATATATCATTTATGACCTTTCGAGGAATTACAAATGTTTCATGTTTTTAATTATCATTTATATGATCCACTTTGCACCTATTTTATTATAGTACTACCATCCCCTTCCATTTCTATTTTAGTTTTCTATATTCATTTTCATTCTTCCCTGTTTGTCTATCTCCCTTTAGTGAAATGGTTTTCTAAAGTGAATTGACTAGAATTTTTTTAAAAGGTGGTTTAAAATTAGTTTTAAAATGTTTTTTAAAAAAGTAGTCTTTGACCAAATAAATTATATTCATAGTAATTTCTCTCAATTAATGAAAATAAAAATGGAAGGTTTATAAATTTATTTTACAAAACGATATTGTATTTTATTTACTTATGTAAAAAAAATTTAATTATGAATTTCATAATATGATGGAAAATATATTTTATCTTAAGACATTACATGTGCTTTAGTCATTTGGAATTCCAACTAACTACTTTTTTTATTCCGATCTATTGCATTTTTTTTTTCAAGATTTGGTTTGTAATTACTCCTCATAATGTATTTTGTTTATAATACTGTATAATTACATTTAAAGTAATATGGAGGCATGTTAATTGTTTTTAGTTTCTTTATCACATAATTAAAATCGGACATTGACTACCTTCAATTTTATTTATTGGTCGATCATACTATTTCTTCGATTTTTATTTCGATTTATATTCAAATATATTTGAAAAAATATATTTTTAGGAAAGGATCTATACATTATGTGTTATCAATGTGGAGGTTTTAATAATGTATGATTCTTATGTATTATAAAAATGGAAATCAATTTAACCAAAATGATTTTTATAAAAAGTTTGAATTATCAAATGTTGAAATAAAATATAGATGATCATTTACATGTTATTAGCTTCAAATGATAATTATTAAATATAAAGAGGCCTACTCTTGATTCAGATGAAGAATGGAAATTTCATCATTAAATAATTTATTTATATGTATAAAAATTAATTTATAATAGTTTTCTAAATCATATTAAATTTTAGACACATGTATATATATTTTATCTCAAGATTTAGTAGTTTTATTCATAGAATTTAGTAAAAAACAAGATGTAATCGTCAACAAGTTAATGTATTTAGGATATGGGGATGTGACTCCCCTAGTGAATCACAATAATATATTCTATGAAATTATAAACCAATTATTTTCAAGATTTATTGTTTTTAAGACACGACACATGGTTTATGTCATCTTAGTAATTTTCCATAATCTTCGGAAACATTCAGAGTGATATTTCTGAATTTGTCTCCCATTATTGACATTAGAATGGAGATGAAAAAGAGTCGAATTGAAAATGAAGATAGGAAAAAATATCACTATTTTTTAATTAATATTTAGAGGTAATTGTTAATAAGAATGGAGGTTACTGATATTTACATGACTCTTTTAAATGATCATTGACTTTATTTTTAAAAATGTAGCAAAAAAGACATGACCCGATCTATTTCTTTATTTTTTAATTTTTCTACCCAAAACATAAGGTATATCATCAATGATCAGTGTTTTGACAAAAATATTAATTACATTAAATTATAGTGATATTTGTTCATCTTATATGTTGATATATATCAAATTTGTCAAGCAATTCCTATTTTCTATATTCTATTTAATTAGTGTTGTAGTTTGTGTATTTGCTTCATCGTCTGAGACACAATAATTTATATTATATTATTTATGTTGGGATTTATATTTTGAAACTCAATATTAAATCATAGGTTTATGGTCTCTAGAAACTAAATATATTGATAAGTCATAGATTTAACATTGAAAAAATTAATGAGTTGAATGGTTTTTCTTAATTTTAGGTGAATATGTTGTGACTTCTAGTTTAGTAGTGTTGTGTACTAGAGCCGGGGTTTTCAAGAAAGTTTATAATAAGAAAGAGTGATGGTAGAATAGAAGAATATTATCTTTATGTCACATGATGTGATTTTATTCTTTGTACCCAAAGAGTTTTTATGAGGGTTGATTAATGAAGTGATGTATTTAGGATATTGAATGAAATTGGAATAAATATTTCAGATTTTGTTCTTGAGAACTAACTCTATATAAATAAATATCATTTATACATTGAATATTTTAGAAGTTATTTAAGTTCAAGAGAGAATTAGTAATTTCAACAGAGTTATCCTAGATCTATAATAAGATAGGGTTAATATTAGGGATAATGATTTAGTGATCATTCTTTTATGTTCATTGTAATAATCCTTTGAAACTTTTTTTAAAATATAATGTATTATAGGGATAAAACGAATGCTAAAAATTTGAAGGATACTATACATTATTTAGAATTCAAGATGAAGATTTTGGAACCTTTGAATATTTTGGATCTTGTCATGGTAATCATCATATGATGAAGCAAATAGAGGGATGAGAAAGTTAAAAATAATTTATAATACAAAGAGAGATATGATGGGATGAGATTCCATTTATGTAAATATAATGGAAACTTTATAATATATTATCCATAGGTACTAAAAGGAATTTATAGGAATAAAACAAATAATAATTATATGTCATCAATTGTTTAATGAGTTTTAATGACAGTGTGAGCTGTGATATTTTAATTGTTAACACATAAAGTATCACCATTGTTTGGACATTTTCACTTATTCTATAGTCAAATTTAATTCTCTAGAGAGATATTTGATTCAATTAAGAACTTATTTTCCGTATTATGATCGGAGAACTGAAATGATTATGGTCTTGGGCATTGGCATGTTGTATATCTGGATGTATGATGTGTTTTTTAAATACATTAATGATTGGTATATCTAGTGATCACAAAAAATATTATTTTAGGTGGTCATATAAATTTTGGGACAATAATTATCTAGAGAGTGTGTCATGATAAAATATTTGAAGGTTATTTGTTTTGGATAAAAGTGAAGTTTCATATTTTATTTCATGTTATTTTGGGTATCTTAATGACATATATATTGATAGTTTCATGTTATTTGGATTAGGTTATTCAAAGAGTGTTATGGTATTAAACACTGAATCACGTAAGTGATAAATGTAATTTATTTCTCGGTGAGGATTTTAAATGGAAAATTAAATATAAAATTCACTTTTCATAGGATTGTGTTTTATTTATGAAATGAAAGGTCATATTTATCATTAGGAGACACTATTTTATAGGAATGAGATATAATATTCACTTGAATTTTTTGGGTTCAACTTCATTGGTGTATATTAGAGATGACAGATCAATAATTGTTTTCATTAATGAATTTTGTAAAATAATAATGGATTTTTTTCCTAAAATATAAATACAAATTACTAGAACATTTCCATCGGTGGAAAATGTGATAGAATGGAGGATCAAAAACTAGTTCTAAATTATTTGAGCTGGTACTAGTTATGAATAATTCAATACATTTTTTGATGTACTCTACAGGGAAGATAGGATAGGGAGGAACAACATTTTATATATACCCCACTAAAAAAAGAAGTGGTAGAAATATAAAACCACTCACTTATATAAAAGTTGATATCATACATTTAAATATATGAATTACTATGAAATTATAGACTGATGGAGTTGACACCGATTTTTATCTACAAATCAGATTTTCATCACCAAAAATTGATTTTTTTACTCTATAGAAGGTGTGATATAATTAATCTTATAATTATTAATGTTTTATAATATTTTATACTCTATATTAGGCTCATTTTATTGATATAAAACTCAATCCTTGATTTATAAATACTATATTTCTTAGGATGTAAGATAAAAGTAAAGGAGAAAAGATTAAGAAGTACATAGTAGAATTTAACTCCTAAATTTATTTTTAAAAGAAATATAAATTTTAATGAATCTACTACATTGGAGCATTATTAGGAGGTTATGGATCATGCAATAAATATAAATTTGGGTTCCGGTAAAAATGTAAATTTTGAAGTTCAAACCCACTATTAAGGGTTATTCAAAGTATAGGTCTATTTCATAAAAGATTATAAGCTGATGTATACATAGGATGGTTATATAGAAATTAGAATCAAAATAAAACATATTATAAATGCATATTGGTATAATTATTATGGTTTAATTGTTTATTTTAATCATATAGATTTTTTATTGGAATTTGTAGATAAATTTTAATCACAAAATCCATAATCATATAAGGATATTTACACTATAAAAATAAAATTATAAAGGGATATTTGTAATAGAAACTTGTCTTAAAAAATTTATTTGTGATTAGGAGATGTCAAAAATATATCATCATAGAAAATCACACCATAATTACTATTAATTATAATGGTCCATCATAATTATTTAGAGAGACATAAAATTTACTATAGAAAAATTTTTCTATCCTAAATAATTATTTACCTACTTATTTTTTATGGATTATGAGGTTCATCATAATTATTTTGATGACCATTCTATTTGTGATGAAAATTATTAGCTATCACAAAAAAAATTATGATGGATAATAAATCCATCATAAATAATTTCCTACCAAATTATTTTTTATGAACATCATATTCCATCAAAAAAA
The DNA here is from genome assembly GCA_963277665.1 of Viscum album. Classification (NCBI taxonomy): domain Eukaryota; kingdom Viridiplantae; phylum Streptophyta; class Magnoliopsida; order Santalales; family Viscaceae; genus Viscum; species Viscum album. The sequence continues at coordinate 956,954,757 of OY728162.1, read as the reverse complement.
TTATTTATAATGGATTATTATTTCCTTCAAAAAAAATTATGAAGGAAATAGGTAATCATTGAAAATGAAACTAAACAGATAATAATTATAATTAAAATGAAACAAAAAATTAAAACATTATGAAAACATTTATTATAGAAATAAAACACATATAACACGTTAGAGATTATAAGAAGTAATATAATAATAATTTTACAAAGGGTGTAGGTAATTGGATTCATCAGAAAGTGTTAACTCTATTCATAAAGCATGTAAAATTATTCAAATATAATCTATCATCTACTCATGCCATTATGCATCAAACTGATGTTTTTAAACCTACATTAATCCTCGATGCTCCTACGATTAGGTCAATCTATGTATTTTTTAGTCGTAATTTCACCACCTTACTTATAAACAATAAATGTGAAGGATTGTGATGTCACACGGGTTCTCTTAAAACTAAATAAAGACATCACTTTAGTACCATAGTAACTATCCATCATTGATGATGAACTGATACTGATCAGCAAAAATTTCCAAATTCCACTCTCCATCGCTCATGCCCAATCCACCTCATCAAAATTTGACTAGAATGTGGCCTCATCATCCCCATCGTCTATCTCAGCCTCACTATCCCACATCCAAGAAATATTTTTATCATATGACTCATTAAAATATATAAATAGAAATTATTAACATGGGAAAGAAAAAATATTACGTAAATTTAATAAACTAAAAAATAAATACTAACCACAATTGGTCACTTTTTCACATTATAACTATACCTAGTATGATTATCAGGGATCATATTTTTGTACATATCAAACTCGGTAATAGTTGTATGAACCACATACAACATAAATTTATCATATACATTTATTATTATATATTTTTATATATAAATTGTTAAATAATATTTCTTACCAACTCTCAATGATGTACACCGAAATCCTAACTCCCATAATAAAATGTGACATCTATTCTCCACCAATTCTATCAAGATGAATATGTTCTCTTCCTAAATTTCTCCATGTCATGAAATTTCACAATCCCTCTTAAGAGTGGGACGATATTTAATCGGGTCAATGAGGCTCATAAGTGTCCTCAAAGATAGTCATAGATAATCTCTATATATCTCTCCTCTGTAGGGTATGTATAAATTGATGGAAACTATCAAACATGAAAGCTTCCCATGCCTCCCAAATATAGGGCCTCATGATATCATGAACAAGAGAACATAAACCCTTAAAATATTTAATAATATAGAAAATTAGAAATTATATAAATTTAAAATAAAAAACATTTTTTATTTATATACCATTCATTGATAAAATATTTGATTATGTATTTCTCTAGGAACCTGATTCGATTATACCCACATATTAAAACAAATACATTGAATTACGTTTTCATGGGCAATGGATAAATACAAAAAACAATTAATATAAAAGTATATAATAAAAAATTAACAAATAAAATAAATAAATAAAAATTATATAAAATAAATATTTAACTGTAGTTCCTATAACAAGGATAAAAAGTAAGAGATATACATCTCTCAATAATATGTTCTTGAATCATTAATCCAATATGGCTTGATCCCCTCCTAATAGATGGTTCTATAAAATCACCCTTTGTTGATGAGACAAGAGGCTCATCACTAGGTAGTTTATCCTTGGTCAAGAAAAACCTCATATCCTTAGTTATATCTTATGAAATCTGAATCATATAATTATTGTTTGAAAAAAGTATTTTTACTATATAAAAATATAAATAATTTAAAATCTAGATTATTGTTTTTAAAGAAACTCATTGAAACTAATGTTACCTGTATGTAATTTTTATGGAAGATATCAAATATAAAAAAATAATAAATATTTATTATAATGAAATACTATATATTTATTATGAATATAACTATAATCTAATGCATCATTATTCATTAACATATTCGTCTTCATATTCATCAGTTTCAATGTGCTCATCATCCTCCTCAGTATCATAAATTTTTATATGAGTTCAATTTCATTTTTACCCATTATTTCAAATTCATTTATTACATCATCGACATTATCAATAAGATCAACCCTTAATTATAAGGTCTCATCATCGATATTTGTATCTATTTTATTAAGATAAGTATTCAATGATGTTAAAAAAATCTAATATTTTTCAATTACATAAAACCAATATCATTATACCTAAAATTATTACCATGATATTTCATTTTTATTACACTCCACCAGTAATTTAAATATCTAAAAGAAATATGGTAATTCTTATAATAAAAATGATATTCTTGATGTTACTGTATAAATGGTTCATTTACTTAAAGAAGACTTATAATTAATTTCAATGATTCCATGTTAGGGATGAACAATAAACACCCAATCATTATCGAACAAATGAAATTTAAATATTTTTATGAATTTATATTCTAGATAACAAACCTCAATTATTTCATCCAATATTCTATAAAATTCAACTTCAAATTCATTGTGATGAGTTCCTAATAAAAAACATTTTTAATTCAATTTTTTTATTCACTATATGTGCATCTAGGAAATCAAAATCCATTAAAAACATACGCATTATAAGGGTTTACCCATTTGGGTGGTGGTTTACTACATGCATATAATTGACTATAAAATTTATTTCCATGTTACGGTACTAGTAAAAAGAAAAAATAATTAATAATATATAAAAAAATGATTTTATATATTCCACTATAAACAATTTAATTTACCAATCCTTGAAACCATAAGGTAAAATTACATTTTTTATGTTCTACAAGAAGAATTGAGGTAATTTGTGTGAAATATTTTATAATATTCAAATATTATAATCTATAAAATAATTAATTTAAATTAAATTTTTTTAATTAATAATTATTTGTAAAAGTATCACTTACGAAAAAAAATCATTTTATTTACTCATAATCTAGTAGAATATTTGTATGATTTCTATGTTTTAAATCATCTAATATAAATCATTTATGTTCACCAATAAAACCAAGCACATAATAATTAAATACTGAAAAGAAATGGTTCATAAATTCATCAATGTTTCCCTCATTGTAACCTATTAGATTATTTGATAATGATATTCAAATTGAAAATAATAAGAGTGTGAATTCGAAATTTACTCATGCATTTATTCTTCTAAAAATGACCCTTCAACATATTCATTATTACTTACCTTCTTATTAAATTTTTTCATACATCTATCATATGGTTACATCCATCAGAAATGTACCATCCCTATAAATTTTTTTATATAATATATAATGTTAATAGTTCCATTGAATCAAAGAATTCAATAAAAATGTCTTATAAAAATATGATATTATGGTCAATACATACCAATTGAATAATTCGACAACCCTCTAAGACCAATAGGTATTAATATTTCTTTCATGACCTGGTAATGATTACTTTTTAACCTGGTAATATGAAGGTTTATAAAACAATGATAAAAATTAAGAATCATTTACGTTTATCCACCTCAAATAAAAAAACCAATGAAATGATAATAAATGAATTCATTTATGAAACTAATAAGATTATTTTGGAATTATTAAATGGTTTGATCAATCATTTTCAAATAACTCTAGTGCAGGGAACTTATAAATTTGGACAAGATCCAACCATGCTTTAAAAAATATTTTTTCTTATCATGTTTCTCCAATATTGTATAAAATATGTTATCAAAAACGTTCTTCTCAATATAAATTACATTTAACATCTCACAGATGAAAAAATCATACTTATATAGAAGATCGCAAAAAATACATAACTTTATTCAATTTTGATCTCTCATAGAGACCCATATTCTGTAGTGGTTTAGATTTTTTTGAAAATTTGTAGATGTTAATTAAGTGATTATATATTTTAATTGAATACCTAAGAGAATTGTTAAATATCCATACCTTTCAATTCTATAATTTGTATAATTATTTATATTCCCTTAAAGAGGTTGATATTTGGGATTAAATCTCTAATTACTATTAAAAAAATGAGGTTTTATTCTTCTATTAAGCATAAATAATTATTTTCACCCTTCATGCATAAATTGTTTTTTGGACCATATGTACTATATCTAGATAACATACCATATTCTATAAGTTCAATTATTTTCTATATAAATGAAGCTTTATAGGATAAATTTTATTTATCAAATACATAATATGTAGTTACACCACCACTAGATAATAAAATAAACACAAAAATTAGTGGATTCAAATAAACATTAATATTACATTTGTATGTCCTGAGATTAATAATGCTAAAAAGATATATAGTTCTTTAATCAACATGCAAGGAGTCATGTTTTACGGAGTAATGAAAATATTCCAATAATAATATTGACTATCATAAGAACCAAATGGATATAAGTTTTCAGTAGAAATATATATCCAAACATTATGAGGATCTGAAGAAAAATATGGATACTCTTGATCAAATTGTTTCTATGAATCACCATCATAAGGATGATTAAAGATTTAGATGATAATGATATTGGTTATATGTCATGTAATCAATGTAATTGTTTTGCGAGACATAAATAGACATTGTAATCTTGGTGTAATCAGAAAACACATCAATTTTTTAGTAGGAAAAATATAGAATTTACCAATTTTATCTCTTTGTACCGTGACTGTAAACATATTGAACAATTAACTAACGGATCATATTAAAAATAATATAATATTCAATCATTTAGAAATCCTTGGATATTCAGATAAATAATACCCAAATTGTTCGTAAAATTATTTACTTCCGAGAAATTTATAATTAGTTTATTTCCCCTAGGAAAAAAGATCTATCCAAAAACACATTTTATTGAAAAAACTATTTTATATTCTAAAATATGACTAAAAATCCATTTGTTTTAAAACATGGAATGTTGTTATCTTATATCTAGGATATAAGTCCTACTCAATATATTTCAAAAAATCATAAAATCCATGTTTTTATAATTTTATATTTGAATTATCATTTTGAGTTTTTATTTCCTTCAAAGACATGAATAAAACATCAGGTGATAAATTTTGTTAACTATGATGTATCTAGAACCAAAAAAATCATATTGTCTTCTTAGTTTTGTTCACTATATTGATACCAAAAAATATAATATTTTGAAAACTAAAATGCAATGCATGAACTCTAACACTATCAAAACTTTCAAATCATATTTGATAACACTTATTACATAGATACTTAATTATTCATTCTTAAACAAATTATGAATTTAATGATCCAAATGAGATAAATGTATTTACACCCTCAATGTAGATACAATACTTCATTTTTGGATCTATTTTTAAATTATGAGGGAATTTAAATTTTTGGTTTGGTGGATGGTTATTTTCATGAGAACTAAGACTTGGTATGAGATTTTAAGCATTTGAACATCCTTAAAAGGAATTTTTGGGAATTATTTAGGGTTCAGTGGACTCCCAAGGAGTTTTAGGGAACATAGAAAAAGTGGTAGAGGGATCATTCTATTCAAAGGTATAGTTCCATGACATTTTCATCAGGAATGGTTCATTCAAACAATTATTGTCATTCAGGGGGTTTGTTTAGGTATTAAAAGTGGTATGTCCTTTTGATAGTTTTACTGCCTAAAATATTAGGGTGTGAACATCATGTTCACACCGTAAATGTTTTTTGGGTGATTTTTATAATGGTAACTTTGGTCTTTTTTGGGTTGGTGGATTTCAATTTTTATGGGGTTTGGTAGCAAGAGAATTTCATTTCATCCATCCAACTCTCAATCATTTGCTTTTGATCCCATTTGAGAGGGATGGGTTCTGGGGACTTTTTTTTCAACGGATCTAAGTTAAGGTTACATTTCTTTATCTATCCTCATTTCTTATAAGTTTCCCACTGATTTCACAGGATTTCATCTAGGGATTTGGAATCAATTCCATCAGTGCATGGTGCAATAAGTATTTTATGGGTCTTCATTGAATCCTATAGAGAGGATTCCACAAGAAGGTATTTTCACATCGCCACATCCTTTTATAGTAATTTTATGTCACTGATTGGATATTTCAAAAGTTTTGGATCTAATTGAAATTTATTTCCAATGGAATGTGCATATAAATTTAATATTTTTTTCATAATATTGGTGGTGCATCAGGAGTGTATTTCACCCCATCACCCATGGTTTTGGTGTTCTGAGTAGACTAATGTAGTTTTCAACATTATTACTAATTAAAAACCAGTATTAAATTAAATGGGTTAATTAATTAAATTTTTTTATAATTAATTAATTATGGGATATTTTGGTGTGAGTTATTTCCTCATGTGGATGCAGTATGGGAAGTTGGAATTGGATGATCTCAATATAGATCTGTCAGTCTAAGAATTAAAGAGGGAATAATTCTATTTAAGGTAGGAGGTTCCTTGTACATGATCCAATTATATTATGCATTTAATTTAGGTACAACGTGATATGTGGCCTTAACACTAGGGGTGATTCAACTTTTAATAAATAAATTTATTTATTTATAGAGAAATATTTTAGTTATGGAAAATTATTGTGATTGAAATAGACAATGTTACAAGGCCAGGTGTTGGGTTTTTCCTCTTCAGCACTTCTAGGTTTTTCATCATGGGATTCTTCTCCTCCCCTACACTAGTGTGGCTTGGAGGATCAGTGTTAGCTTCATCTAGATATGTTTTGTATCTCAGTTATGGATTCATTTGGATCTAGTATTAGAGGCGTCATAGCTCGGTGATGGATTCGACATGGTTCTGGTGTGGTTCGCATTGTCTCTACCTCTCATGGCCTAGAAATTGTGTGATTAGGAAATGGATCTGGTGTTCTTATAGTGTGGCTCATCTTCATCTTCAGAGTGGTTTGTATGGTGGAGGATATCTTCTGTATTCGAGTGTTTCTACATCTCCATAATTTTCGTAGTTATGTATTTTGGTGATCATGTTGAATTAGGTGGATTTGTGATTGGATATGTGGCATCACATTACTGGTGTCCCTTCCCACTAGCCTCTCCCTAATTTGTGTGGTTTGATTTCTTCAGACTCTATTGAGGGTGTGTTCATGGTTCTGATCTAATTGGATCCATTCCCAGAGTGGGATTATTTATTCATTGTGGCCTGGATCCCCTCATCAGTGATGATCCCTCAGTGTGGTGTTGGGTCATTTAGTCCTAGGTGATGATGGATCAGCTTCACATTCCTTGGATCATTTCTGGTTGTTTTGGATGCTGCGGTGGCAATGGTAACACAGAAGGGTTTGATGTTTTCTTTAGTGGATGTGAAAAATATTGTGAGGGCTTTGTTGGTCTGTGAAGGTTTGATGTTTGATAGTGATGAATTTTTGTATTTTTTGATTTATTTTTCTATATTGTTGTTTGTGGTCATGTGGTTTGTGGTTTAAGGATATTTTAAACCATTTCATATACAAGAGGCTACTCAAAATGAGGATCAGATTTAGAATTTCGACTGGTTATTGCTTTTGGGTTTGGGATGTTTGAGAGGGTATGGCATTGTCATTGGTATCAATTCCATGCATCCTTCCACAAGACAGCTAGACGAGCAGATATGGGTTGCTAGAAGCTGGTCTTAATGATTTTGGTACTTGCCTTTGATGTCATGTTGGGTTCTCCCTTGTCACTTAAATGGAAATTATGATAATAAAAAATAAATTTTTAGTTAGTCAATGATTAATTCCATGATTATAATTGAATTTCATAAGATATATAGATCCATAGGGGTGATACTCAAATTAATTTAGTGAATATAGTGGCCCTCGGTATTGTTGGTGACCTCCAAGTATAGGGATACGCCAAGATGTGGGTGAGTTTCCCATGTGGGAATCAATTAAATTTGAAGTGCTTTATAGGGAATGGTCTAGTGATATGACCATGGGATGAGTGTTACTACCCCCCCCCCCCACACACACACAAACTATGATTAGGATTACCTTGATGGGTATAACCTATGGAGTTTTATGGGTAGGTGGGTATGAGGACTGACCTAGAAATGCCTGGGAATATGAGACAGGCATTTTTCCATTTCCTTGACTGAAGCCAGTATGGATTACCCTTTATGGATTGTGAGGTCATATGAAAATTAGAATAAGATTTAGGGGTGCGTTATCCCTGAGTGATGGTTTTTTACCCAAGATAATAGTATGATATTGAGGAACCCATGTATGTTTTTTCAAGTTATGATGTGACCCAGAGGACCCTAGTAGGTTCCCTTGTGAGATATCTACCATAGAGAAGATGCATGTAATAATTGTTAGTGATGATTATGGGTTCCACCTTAGATCACTGATCAATAAAATAATCCCATTGAGGTTGTGATGATTTTAAAACACTTAATATTGCCTCTTCAGGTTCAACAGATGCATCTCATGACAATGAAAAGCTTAAGTTCACCTCCTAGGGTTTAACATTTGTGCCTCATGAATATGGTATTCATAGTATTAACTCATGAGGTTTTAATATATTTATTGATGACTATATAATTATCATTATTACCTTTTTAGGTTTGGTGGTTGTTCCAAATGATTATAAAACACTTAGGATTTCTTCCTTGGGTTCATATGTTCCTCTGGATGACTTTTGAATCCATGAGATTACCTCATGAGGTTCTTTGATGACACATTCTGACATTTAGAATGATTGGAATTACCTATTGGGTTTCGATGATGATTTATTATGTTTATTTCATTATTAGTATTAACTCATAGGTATCATATTAAAGCATGATGAGTATGGAATTCTTAACATTACCTCCTAGGGTTTGGTGAGAATTCCTAATGACTATTTACCTCCTTTTATTACCTCTAAGGGATGATATTTAAGATTTATGACTATGGAACTCCAAAGATATCCCCTAGGGGTAGTAGTGATTCTTGATTCTACTATTAGATTTCATAGGGTCACACCGTATGTATTGGATTTATCCCTAATAATTTGTAATTCTCTTTATGACCTCCGAGGGTTTGGAATCTCCACATAATATGGGTTAATATGCTCATGTGACATTCTCAGATACACTCTGTCATCATCAAAAAGAAATTTAAGTTAATTGGGTTCCATGGTAGAACCTGAGGATCAACAGAGGTTATTTATTGATTATTCCACACCTTATATATTTATTTTGTTGATAATGTCACATCCAAATGAACTTCATTTATGGATTTTGTATGGGTCTACATTGATGGTTCACTACTATGTTATACTCACACCCCTCTCAAGATTCCATGGAATGTGGGTACATTATAAAAACTCACTAGTTTTAGGTTCAAGTTAGGTTGAGGCCTGAGATTGGATTGTTTAGTCGGATTTCATTGATGGGTTCTAGATTCTATGATGTAGTGGCTACTCATGTACATTTATTTATCAATATAGACTTATTTTGTTAGTATATGTGATCTAATTGGTGGGTGATAATTATTGTATTATATGTTTCTAAATTGTTTATTATTGATTGAGATGTTTATGTTTGTTGCTTCCACATACTTTAATGTTCCATGATTTATGATGTTTGGTTTATTTTTTCCATTATTGTACACTCTGATATGATGTATAGTCTCAAAAGGGTGTAACCCTAGACCCATATGGTTATTTAGTGGCCTCTGGCATATAGGAAGGTATATCTGATGTTCCTACAACACTCTAGTCCAATAAATGTTCATAATATACTAGGGTGTTAGAATTACAAAGTGGTATGAGGGAATTATTTTGTATTAATATTTAGGGAGATAGTAGACTTGTGATATAGGAATGTGTTAGATCTTGTGATGGATATTGGACCTGTGCATTCCAACCACCATTCTTGGTAGGTAACCCCGGTTACAAGGTAATGGGATTTATTTTCTTAGATTATAGTGTTACGGTTCTTTGATTTTATCCATGTGTAACACATATAGTTTTTGGATTTATGATTTATGATTAATTAGATTTTGAATATTGGACCAATGGAAAGAGGTTGTGTACATGAATCATATTTGGAATATTGGATTAAAATTCAATTTTCATGCTAGTATGTGATTGATATCACAAAATACAAGGTTTAATTTTATAAAGTATTAATAAAAACTTTTACAGTGTTTCCCTATATAACATGAAATGAAATTTTACTCAATCAAACCATCATTTATTTTTATTCCAATGATAGTTCATGTTGAACTATGGTGAGATGCTCAATGATTACGGTTATTCATTCCCATTAGTAATGGATGTATAGGGACCCTAGTAGTTCATTTTATTCATTCGATTCCTTAAAAATAATCCCCTTGTGGGTATTTATTATACTGGTTCTGAGAGAGAGAAGTGCGGTCTGGTTACTTAAAGTTTAATCAATAACATATATGGTGTTTTCCTATATGGATTCTTGGAATAATTATACTGAAATCGACTATTTGACAATGGTATTGTAAACCAATATCATGAAGGGGAAATGTTTTTGTATACATATGTACATAGATGAGATTGTGATCCTTGAGGGGGTGATTCTCATATATGGAGGCCTGATGGGGATCACCAATAATTTCTATTTCTTGAGTTATATTCTTGTATGATGGTACCTAGTGAGAATCAGTTCCCTATTAGGATGTGGATTTGGAATGTGATGTATGAGGATGATATGTGAATCCTCTAGTTGGAATTTGGGTGATTGAATTGTCATGTGACTTTTAAGTTGAGAATATAGAGGTTTTTCTCACGAGTTATTTTTCATGTGGAATGTGACTGATTGGTTGGGTGGGAGAGACTAGTGTTTTAGTATAGGGTTCAAGATATTGGTGGGTTGATTATTGTGGTTAATATGAGACATGATATATGAGGGTAACCCAAGTGAGGGTTTCCCAGACATGTGGGTGCCCTTAAAGGTGAGAAGAATGGGTAAATCCTTTAGGTGTGAGATTGATTCATGGGATTTTCTATTAGGTATGGGATATGGGCATAGTGGTTCCTTAGTTATTGTAAATATGTAAGGAAAGGGTAGGTGTCTTTACCTGAGATCAATGAACATGAGGTGTTGCTTTATATCATGGAGGAATTATTATGCCTTGTATTTTCAATATTAAAGAACCTTGAATGTTTGTTATTTTGGTATCACGATTTTATTTTGAGGGTAGTATTAGTGTGATTAATATAATGATATATTTTAGATTTATTTATTGGTGGCGTAGTTGTTATATCATGGATGGATGCTTGTAGTTTTGGAATGACATTATTTACCAGGAAATTGTGTCTTTTTCCTCCACATGTGAGGTTATTCAGGTTGTTAGAAAATAGAAATGAGGTGGTGTTGTTATATTATTTAAAATTCATGGAGAATGGTTATTATTTTAGGTGTTGTAGTCTTATTATGTGATCAACTAGTACATGAGTGTGCTCCCATTTCTTTTGAATGACATTGGGGTAGTGTGTGGGGTATACGTGTGACACTTTTGAATTTCAAATCAATATGTGGCAATGTATGAACTGATGATCAATGGAATTAATATATTTTTTATTATTATGGTTACCTAAGGTTTGATGACAGTGAGAAATGACCATTTGTGGTGGAAGAGATATCAAGAATGGATCAGGTGTCGTGGCATGATTGATATGAGAGTCTATCCCATAAAAGAGTTTCATGGGATATATGATCATGGATAAAAATAAGAGAAATGTGTTTTATGATGGAACCAATTAAGGTAGTGATCAAGTAATTGTATAAGGTGATCCATTTGGTTTGGTGGGCACCATTATCAATTTATGGGTGTAATCCCTGTTATGATTTTACGTATGGTGGGTTCCATGGATAACGTTATCAGGAGCTTGGAATGGGTGGTAATTGATGTTTTGAGTTAGAACTTTGGTATGATTAGAATGGTTTTTCATATATATTACATGTGGTAATGGATGTATCATGGGTTGAAGAGTCATCAACCTCATTTTGGTAGGGTTATCTATGCATCAGATCAGTCATTTTATAGTTGAGGTGGAAATTCAATACCAGTGAGTAGATGAATCCAATTTGATCTTTTATCTTGATAAATACTATATTTTATGTTCGGATGATATATTTGAAGGATTCAGTGCATTATAATTGGTATTGGTGTGTTTTGGTGTGATCATAGGGTGATTCGTGAGGTCAATCATGATTTATCACATGATTCAGGGGGTGAACCTAATTTGTGACACGATTTAGGGGTGAATCAGGTGGAGAATCCTATTTATTGTTTTCTTGAATTATATTGGGTGTGATGGATTGGAGAATTAAATGAAACATCACAATTGGTTTGAAGAGTTTATTCAAGGGTCTTTCCAAGACTTTTCATGGAAATTTCAATGCATGTGGTCCCATTTCCTGGCCAATAAATATGCTTCAGATTTTATTTGGAATCATATATGAGGGGTAGTTCTGGATTTGGAATGGTGTTTTCAAATATATTTGGGTGTAGTGAGATGGAATCCACCCCAAGCATGTTGTTTGAACACTGAGAATAAATTTTCATAGGAAAATATAATGGTGACAAGTTTCATTGATCATTATTGGCCTAGGTGGTGACTTTTTTATGATAACATGGTGTCCCAATAGAGACGGTTGTAGGTAACTATTGAGTAGGTGTTTTAGTGATGGTTGTGAGATATGAATCTATTTTTTGATCTATTTTCTACCTTATGTTTTGGAATTCAAAATATGAGCATGTTTGGAACTCAAGGATAGAACTTTTTGAGTCGATCATGATTTGGAGTCTCAAGTGGGTTGGGGTTATTGGGTGAATGATCAAAGATGCTTTTGGAAGACAATAAGTGTTATGGTGGGGAGATTGTAATACCCCATGTCAAGATGGGTGGAAAAATTATAGGGGAATTAAATTTTTTGGTATGATGGAATGTTTTATGAGTAATGATACTCATTCTAAGATTATGAGTATCTAAACATCCTTAAATAATGTTTTTGGATGTCGTTTAGGGTTTGGAGGATGCCTCAGGGGTTTTAGTGGGTGTTTGAGAAGTTTACAGGGGCTTGGATGGCTGAAAGGTGTAGTTGTAGGCCATTGACAACAAGAATGGGTCATTCACATTGTGAATTGGTATTAACACTGTGAATGGAATTCAATGGGTATGTTCAGGGAATGAATGTTGGATGAATGATTGATAGGTCCACTGTCTGAAATTTCCTGGCATGAACTTTATGTTTGTGCAATGAAAGTTTGTTGGGTGTGTTTTTTTGAGTAAGGAAACATTTTTATATTTTCAAAATAAGTTATTATGGTATTTATGTTGGTTTTTCATTAGGATAAGGCCATTGAATTTTTTCTCCACCTCTATTTTCTTATCCTTCAATACCCTTTGAGGGGGATGCATTCATGGTTCAATTTTCCTGAAGATCTAAGGTAAGGGTATATTTATTTATTCCTTATTGTTTGTTCTTTTTTGAATATTAATTTCATGTGATTTTGGTTAGGGGATTGCATGAAGCTTAGTGGGAGGATGTCATGAGAACTAATATGAAGGAAGTATCATGTTTTTAGGAAAAGGAATGTCATTATTTTGATTTTTCAAGGGTTTTATAAGTAATTTAAATAATTTTGGCCATTGGAATAGTTTCATAAATTGTAGATTTTGTATTTATTAGACCTAGGGGTGCCTCAAGAGTGCACCAAACCCCATATCAGATTGTTTTAGTGTGATGAGGTCAACCTTTGAGTTTTTCATCATTATTCCTAAATAAATAAAATTTCATAATTAATTATAAATTGATAATAAATAATTAATTATTGGTTGTTTTTGTGTGTGTTTTGGCCTCACATGGATGTTCGATGGATAGTTGGATGTGGATGATCTCATGCCATAATATTCAAGGTGAGAATTAAAAATGGGATAAATATATTTGGGGTAGGTTGTACCATGTACATACCCCGAAAAATTATGTGTTTTATTTATAAAACAATTGATATTTGGTTAATCCACTATGGGTAATTGAACTTTTATTAAATTAATTTCCTTATTTAAAATGAAATTTTTTAGTTAAATTAAATGCATGAGATTAAATTGGGCAATGTTCTAAGGCCCTATTGGACTTGAAGACTGGATTTATTTCCATGGATGCTTATGGAACAAGCCTTAATTATAATTGAATTCCATGTGATATACATATCCATAGGGTTGTGACTCAATTGAATTTATTGAATGTAGTGCACCTTAGTGGACGTTATCTGGTGACTTTTGAGAATAGGGATGTGATGGGATTTGAGTGAGTGTCCCTAGTACTCCATAGTGATCCTTGAAATGGTTTATAGTTCATGGTTTAGTGATATGACTATAGGGAAGGTGTTTCATCCCACACTGAGAATATGATCACCTGAGTGGGTAAAACCCATGGAGGTTTCTAAGTCGGTTGGTTATAATGAATTGCCTTGTGATTCCTTGTATTGTGAGATGGTATTTGGGTCATTTCTATGATTGAATCCAATATGGATTACCCCATGAAGATTGTGATGTTGTATGATGATCATTATAAGACTTAGGGAAATGTTTCCCTAAGTGATAGGTGTTCACCTGTGAAATGACTTTGAGGTATTGGGACTAATATAAGGGTGTCTATGTTATAACGAGACCTTGGGGATCCTAGTAGGTTCCCCTTTATTATATTGATCTTATAGAGGGTGTGTGTGGGAATTAGTAATTGTTATTTTGGGTGTCACCTTAAAACTAAAATTGATTTCATAAGCCCGTTGAGACATTGATGACTATGGAACACTGAAGATTATATCTTGAGGATCATTGGTTGTTCCATATGACAAGAGAATGATCAAGTTCAACTCCCGAGATTCATTAGTTGCGCCTGATGACTATGGAATGCTAGGATTACCTCTTAAGGTTCGTCAGTTGCACTTGATAACTATGTAACACCTGGGATTAACTAATGATGTTCAGCAGTTAAACCACATAACTATAGAAATCTCATGATGACATCTTAGGCTATGTTAGTTGTGCATGATGACTATATAATGCTCAGGATTACGTTTTGAGGTTCATAAATGATGACTGATGACTACTGTAACACTATAGATTACCTTCTAGGGTTCATTGATAATGTCAAGTGACTATGGATCGACTATGATTAACTCATAAGGAACTGTTTAGAGGCTGAAGACTATGGAAGTATTGGGATTACCTTCTAGGGTTGGATGATGATGCATGGTGACTATTGATCTCCTTGGATTACCTCCCATGGAAAGACTTAGAACCTGATGACTATAGAACTACCAAGATATTATATGGGGTTCAGCGATGATTCTTATAGCTACTATTGGATCACCTACGGTCTCCCCATAGGGATCGTCTTTATTCTTGATACTTTATACGACCCAGGATAACATCATGGGTGTGTAATTTTTCCCTTATATGGGTTTTCATAGTCATGTGACGTGCTTAGAGATTCTATAGAATTGGTTAAAGAAAGTTCGAGTAGATTGGGGTTCTATAGTTGAACATGAGGTTCAATAGTTGTTATTTATTGATGATTTTTCACTATATTTATTTATTCACCTACTCATGTGACATGAACATACACTACATTTTCTGGTTATATATCGGACCACTTCGGTGATGCTCTGTTGAGTTGTACTCACACCCTTCTTGAGTGGCCATGGCACTTGGGTACCCAAGAAGACCTCACTAGTTGTAGGTTCATGTTGGGAATATGTTGGGATTGAATCATTCAGCTGGATTGCATGAAAAAACCTGACATGTTAGGATTAGGTGAGGCTTATGGATGTAGTGGATCCACTTGTGCATTTAATCATCCTTATTTTCTTCTTTTATTATTATATTTGATCATCCATGTGGGTGATCGTTGTTGTATAATTGTCTGCTTCTGTATCAACTATTATTGATTGAGATGTTTATGATTATTTCTTTTCTGTAATCTGATCATCAGTGGTATATGTTTATTGGTTAATTTTATGTGTTATTGTTCACGCAGATAAGGTGGTATAGGTTCCCCACTATTCTAACTTACACCTCTACTACTAGTTAGTAGCCTCTGGAATATAGGGAGACATGACTGAGGTCCCCATAACACCCATGTCTAGTCACTGTTCATTGTGGAATGAGGTGATGGCATTAGAATAGACATGATTTATACCAAAAGTGGGTGAATTTCAAAAATTATTTATCCAATAAAAATATCATAATAAAAATAGAGGTATAATTTCATGATCCATAGTTCTTTAAATAATAGTAATTAGATTATTATATAATATATTTAAAAAAAGTATAACAAAATTTATTTTCACTAAGTGAACATTATATTATTTTTCTTTTGTAAAATATAATTAGTTATCACTTTTTATTTTTTGGTTTAAATAGTTTTAAATATTTATTATAAAATCAAAAATGCTTTTATAAAGTAATAATATGTAAATATTGTTATAAATTTGCCTAATTAAGTTTTTTCCCATTTATTGGTTTTATTATTTATTTAATTTTTTATTTTTACTTGATGTTAATTATTATTTTTATAAAAATATTAATTATTTTTAATTATTTGTTAACTAATTTTTCATCAAAAATTATTCTTTCCCATGCACATCTTTTTTCGGATAGACTACATCATAATAAGTAGTTTAAATGGATTCATTAATTCATAAAAAATTATTTACAGTACAACAAAAATTAAAATTTTCCATCACAAATGGGTCATGCCCAAAATAACTATTTGTAACAAACAACATATCCATCACAATAAGGGATTTCTATGGATTTTAATATTTTTACATTTTATATGATTTCATAATTGTATACAATAAATTTAACGTATTAAATAAATATTTATCTAATATTTTATTATTTTTTATCTATAATATTTTTATAATACTTTAATAAAATATTTTAAAATATTTTATTGCTTTTACAATTTCTTATTATATTTTTTAATTTTATTTAATAAATTTTAAAATACAAATATAAATTTAAAATACATTATTATTTAACCATTAATAATTTTATTAAAATATTAGCACTTTTTATTTGTTTTTTCTTAAATTTATAGAATTTCTTAATTTCTAGAAATATTTATAATATTCAATTAATTATAATAAATTTCAACAATTTATACTAATTTTTAATGAAAATTAATTTTTCCATACTGTTATTTTTTTCCATTAAATGTATTATTTTTAATTTTTTACTAATTTTAAATATTATTTTTATAGTTTTTTATTATTATTTTATTATTTTAATTGTTTTATTATTATAAATTATAATTTTTTATAGTTCAGTAATAATATTTTCAGTATTTATAAATATATAAAAAATTATTGACTTAAAAGAATATTTTATTTGTAACTATATTCTTGTAAAATTAAAAATATTAATAATTTGAGTCGATATAAAGTAATTTTTTGTAATTTATTATAAAATTACTATTTATTAAGTAAACTATGATACTAATAATTAGTAAAAACTCTCTTTAAAAATTACTTAGTGGATTAGTATTAAATGTTTATAATTTTTTTCATTAATTTTTATTGACTTTAAGTACATTGTTAAATGTATAGTAATTTATTATAATAAATTATTATCCATTTTATTTGTTTATTATTATTTATATTAAAAAATTTTATTGATTGTAATAAAAATTTATTATTCTAGATGAATATTTTAATCTCATAACTAGATATATATAATTTAATATAAATCAATATTTTTAATAATCTTATAATTGTTTAAATTTAAATTTATATTTAACAAAATTAAATATTCTTGGTTTTCCTTATTAATTTAAATTTATAAAAATGATATTAGTATTGTTATTATTTATCGAAAATATGAATTTATTCATTAGTACTGAAATATATTAAATTATACTAATATACTATTTTTATATATTAAAAATTAAAATAAATTTTAAAAACAAAAAACTTATTAAATAAAAAAAATTTACATAATGACTTAAAATGATAATTAAACCCTAATAAATTAGTAAATACATACATGAAATTAATTACTATTAATAATTGATTTAAAAACTAGCTTCAAACATATGTTTTGGCCACAAATAGCATATTTTCTATATATTAATTAATTTCATAGAGAATCAGGGAGATTTGAGAGTGAATCCAATGGAGAAATAACTGTTTGGAATGAGAGAGTAGGCCATTACTATATTTATAGTTTATGATTTTATGATGAACTTTTTATTGTAATAGGTCTGTTGTTTAAACTCTTTATAAAAGATATTTGTAACATAATATGTCTTTTGCAATCACTATTTATGATTGAGTGGACATCCATCATAAAAAGTAGTTTTCATAAATTCATTTTTGTATATATGAAATGTATTTGTGATTGGGAGAGTTCATAGTAAATAATCTGCAGAGAAACTATTTGGGTTGGAAAAATAGTTATTCACAAAAAAAATTAATTGCGAGGAAATAATCATTCTGTCACAAATAATCTTTGCGTGAAAGGATTAACTACAGAAGACTATATATTTTGTCACAAATAATCTTGGTACGAAGAATATTGATGATAGAATATACATTCCATCACAATTAAGTCTTTAATCTCAAGCTTATTTGCGTAGAATGGCCATGTCATCACAATAAATTCTTTCACATGAATACTATTTGTGATTGGTAATGTATTCTTTCATAATTACATCTTTTATACCGCTACTATTTGTGACAAACAATGAATTCCATAACAAATATGTATCTCCCATCACCACTCATGCATTGTATCCCAAACTCTATGCAATTAATTTCTTTTCCATTGAAAATGGTCACCACTAAAAACATTATTTCTGATAGAATGATCTTTCCATCTTAAAAAATGATCACAACAACTATTTCTGATGGATAAGATGTCGATCAAAAATTCTATGTATGAAAAAAAATATTTCAAATAACATTGGGAATAAATTGATTAATTTCAATGACTGAGAAGATGAATTCATCATAAAACATTCATTCATGGAATTTTGTATTTCTACCTACTATATTTAGGGATGCGAGATACAAGTTGGTCTTTAAGAAGGAGGGAGAAACTATAGTTCAATCGACACAGTTCAAGGCATGGTTGGTGGAAATTATATTTTCACAAAAGTGGGGGATTGACTATCATAAGATAATTCAACCTATTGTGGATCATAAAATCGTTATAGTTATAATTTTAATGGTGATTATATTTGACCTTTATTTGATGAAAATGTAAAAAATAAAGCTTCTTTAGGGAATGTTTATATAAAAATTTTATATCTTTTATCCTATTTAATTTTATAATTTTGGAAAATAGGTTTTTCTATACTACAAATAATTCATTATATGGTTTAAAACAATCACCAATACAATATTACATAATTAATGGTTCCTTTATAATGCCTCAAGAATTTAATCATAACAAAATTTATTATAATGTTTATTCTTTGATATTTTTATATTAATTCTTATTCCATATATTAAATAAAGAGATATTTTATCCGAATGTTGATGTATTCTTAATACTTAATGATTTTTGTAAGGATAAATATTGATATTGATGAACATAAATGTAATGAGTCGGAAATTCCATGTAAATTGTTTTAATATATGGGAATTTTATGAGTTTTTGAAAATTGACGGCACGTAATTCTGAGGCCTAGAGTGCCCGGAATGAATTTATAAACATTATTTTGGTTACGTTCAGTAAACGCATGAGGGGTAATTTCTAACATTTGAACTGGTGCTCAGAATTTAAAATATGAGGGCACTATTGAACTCAGAACGCCTGTTTTCGCTTAAGGAGACCATCACCTCGACCGCAGTAGGTTGAGGGTGGAAGTTAGCTTTTCACATAATTGGGAATGAATAAAATAAAAATAAAATTGTGTAACTTTTATTTTTATTTTTATTTGAAACTCCTTATGGATGCTGAGAGGTGGGGACCAACTGAATTAAACCTCCCATTGGGTAATGGTGGTGGGGACCACCCGAGGGTAAAACCTTACAATTTGTTATTAATGGTGTAGACTACCCGAACCCTCCTAATGGGGGAGAAACCACTCAACTCCCCATTAATTCTATTCCTCCATTAATTTGAGCCAATTAATTTGATACAATTAACTATGCCAACACCCCATTTAATTGTTAGAGCGAACTAGCAATTAATGAAATGTGTCAGCATTTTTAATTATGCCAAAATTATTAATCTAATAAATTTAAATTAATAAGTTGGATATTTCGTCATTTTGGGGGAATTTGGAGGAAGGAGCCTTGGTATAAATCTCTCCAATGAAGAACACCAATGAAGAATGATGACTTTGACTTCTACTTCTTACTCAGGACATTTGTTAAGGAGGAACGTCTTCAACGTTAATGAACAAATGATCGAGGAAATGCTGACTTCAGCAACTTCAATATATTTCCAACGACATCGTCACCTTCCCCATTAAAAATTGTCATAGAATATAATGAAAGAGTTAGGGGTAGTTATTGAATTCAAGAAATTCCTCATTCTTGGAAACTATGGCGAACGAGGATCAACCAAAATGAGTTGATCCATGATTCATTTTAAATTTAAATGTTTCACATTTTCTAGATTCTTGATCTTGTTGAACCTCTTGCTACCTCCCTAACGCGTAGGGTGTGGGCCAAACAAACTTGGCTCGACCCCTCTGACGTTCTTCTTTATTGATGTGTTCTTCAAGATGCTGATGACGGTTGGAACCGGTGAAACACAAGATTTTGCGACGAAGGTGATGAACGAATGGAGGCCGGTCATGCCAGCTACCGGAAAAGGGCCGACAGCGTGCCACCACTGCCGCCCCATTGCCTCCATGCCCCACGGCGCTCCACTGCCCACAACACCTCGTGCGCCCCGCAGCCACGCCGCTCGCGGTACCCCGTTCCGCCCTTTGGCACCCCGCACCGTCCCTCAGCCCCTTCGCACTGCCTGTAGCCCTCTGCACCGCTCACAACCACTTCACAACCCCCCCCCCCCCCCCCTCGCGCCCATGGCCCCACGTAGCCTCCGCCGCCCCATGGGCTGCTACCCAGGCCGGGTCACCCAGCGCGGTTCATGCCACACAGCACAGGCTGGGCAGCCAAGCGTCCAACAGGCTGGACCCAGCAGGTCGGGCCGGGTCGACCCGAATCGGGTCTGACCGGACCCAGACCCCCTTTGACCCATTTACTCTCTTTTGGAAATAACATTGGAACTGGACTTACAAATAATGAAATGATAGTGGTGATGGAAACCATGGACCAAGGCAGTCCCTTTGGTATACACCACTAGAGTTTTGGATATTGTTGGGAAACGGTCGGGTTGCATCGAGCACGACTCCAACTAAGCCCTCAGGACTAAAAGGATTATAACATACAGATCGGGTGCTCGATTGACGCAATGTTTGTTACATTGAGACCCCTATTACATGGCAGTCCTTTGGGATACTTCTTCATGGGACTTCATGGTAGTTGGAGTATCGACCATTGGCTAGAGTGTCGGACCCTCCCGGAGACAAGAGAGCTTAGTGCGGGAACCCTGTAGCTAGTTGTGACGTGAATAATGAAGAGATTTCTTGTGTGGGTGAGCACCTTGTGATACTATGTGGATCAGCACTTAGTGATCCTATGTGGGTCAGCACCTTGCGATCATGTGTGGGTCAGCACATATTGATCCCGTGTGGGTCATCACCTTGCGATCCTATGTGGCTCAGCACTTAGCAATCCAATGTGGGTCAACAAATAGCGATCATTGTTGGTTCGATGCCTTTTTATCCTGTGTGGGTCAGTACATAGTGATCCTGTGTGGGTCAACACCTAGCGATCCTGTGTAAGTCAGCACCTTGTGATCCTATGTGGTTCAGCACTTAGAAATCCTATGTTGGTCATCCCCGATCGATCCTATGTGGGTCAGCACCGAGCGATCATGTGTGGGTCAGCCACTTAATAGAGTAATATGATTCAGTAGTTACATCTAATAATCTCAACTAATTTACTTAAGTTATACCTAGTGTGAGCTGAGTTCGTACTTGTGTGGTACTTTCCTTTGCAATACTACCTTGGTGGTATTCTTCTGTTTGGCATACCTATGCTGTACTTACCTTTGTGGTTTTCCTTCATTTGTGGAACAGTGGTGCTTTGGGCTTTGAGCTGGAATATGTGTATTCCTCATGATTGAGATGGGTTTACTTGATAACATAGGTATATGTGTGGGAATATAAACAAGTAGGGTTGTTAGTTGATTCCATGTTGTGTGGTTTATCCTTGGTGGCTTTTGTGAGACCATGAGGGTCTTGGGTCCCTACTGAGTATCATTATACTCACTCCTACATGGGCTATGCATGCACCTTGTTGTGTTTGGTGCAGATGACGTACAACGCTGATCAAGGATAAAGGTATCAGAGCTAGACAGGGCCCGAAGGTGGACCATACGGCTTGACCGTATGTAGAGGAGACAGGCGGACATGGAGTGCTGAGGAGGTGATCTGTACCCACCCTTTAGGTAGGATCCCCGGAGGAAGTCCCAGTAGCTGCCTTTCTTTTTCTTTAGTTATATTGTATTACAGTTGTACTTGTACTATTACGGTTGGGCTTGTATTCTGGACCCTTTTTACTTTCAGCACTATTTTTTCTATACAGTTGACATGTGTTTGTATCCTGTTGCGTGCATGTTTGCATGTGTTTTCAGGTTATAAATCCAATGAATTCCCGATTATAGGGAATAGCCCATTCAGTTATAGTCTCTAGCCCCTGGCCTAATGAAGTCGGGCTTGGGGTAGTCATGGAATGGGGCCCAGGGGACGGGTCGTGACAAATTCATATCAGAGGAGTCGGTCCTACCATAGAACATATGACTATTATTTTTAACAACAATAGTTTAATGCGTAGTGAGTATGGTTATCTGTTTAGGGAATCCAGTGTTGGTGTGGCAGCTGACGTATCCATACACCAAGACCCTGAATTCATTTCCAACATAGTGCATGAAAACACTAATTACGTTTGTGTTTTGAAGAGTTTTATTTGTGATCTCTTTGATTCAACTCACCAGGAATAACTTTTTGACCATGGTAGGCATATTTCATTTCAAGATTCCTCCAAAAAGATAGCCATATAGGGTTCAGAGAGTTGTACGAACTGATAACCCACTGAGCGACAAGGCCTCAGTGTTGGGCCCTCTTCCAGTATAGGCACCAGTGGAGGCACTAGTGGTACCATTACCCATTGGGCCAGTGATGCCACCATCCCCCGCAGTAGATGGTGCACACCTCTTGAGTGTGTTTCATGAGTTACAGTTCCAGAGGCCACCCAAGTTCAGTGGAGAGATAGAGCCACAGGCAGCTGAGGATTGGATGGAGGCTATGGTGAGAGTCTTTCGACTAGTAGGGGCACCATCTGATCTCATGGTAATCCTTTCCGCCAGTCTTCTACAATCAGTATGAGGCAGATGGTGGAGCTTGATACTATTGTTCACGATGAGGTGACAATTCTTTGGACAAACATCGTGAGCCTATTTTGGGCAGCCTTTGTTCTAGTGACTATTCACACAGTGTGTATACAAGAGATACTTCATCTGTAGTAGGGAAACTTGATTTTGGCTCAGTACTCAGCGAGGTTCACTGACCTCTCATGCTACTATAAAAATATTGTGTGGAACCCATTAGTTAGGGCCCGGACCTTTGAGCAGGGACTCGGGAGGGAGATCAGGGCTTCAATGATCTCACTCAGCATCCCGACGCAAGTGGGGGTGTTAGGGATAGCCCTCTTAGTAGAGAGTTTTCTTGTTGAGCAGTCACTAGCAGTGTGTCCCACCACCGAACATCACGTAGCACAATCTTCTGTAGCTGGAAGCAGAAAGATGTCTCAAAGGACCAAGAGGACCAGACCTACAGGTGGATGATCGCATGATTTAGAGTTGGTTGTGTGGGGCAGCCGAGGAAAATTATTTCATGCCAGGATCAGGCATTGTTACGAATGTGGTGGTTAGGGTCATATGGCTCAGGAATGTCTGACCCGTCGTACGGATTATCAGGAGATGGTTGAAGGACCTCCCAGGTAGAGACAAAGATTCGACCGATGAGGTATGTAGGAAGTAGGCGGACATGGAAGAGGTGTTAGCTGTGATGCAGGTGGTGGGTGAAGATTCGATAAGTTACCGCCACCACCACCAGGTGGCCCACCAAGACCATAGGGAGAAAGAGGACATTGTCAAGCTCATCTCCAGGAAATTGAGGCCTACGATCATGGAACTCTGGATATGAGACAAGGTATGATATGTGTCTACTCCACCTTAGCTACAGTACTAATTTACACAAGTGACATTCATTATTTTATTTCCACTGCCCTTGTTTGAAGCTCGTAGATTCCGATGGAGATGATCCTTATGGATAGAGACTTCTACAGCATCTGATTTGATGATTACGCAATGGTGTCGGTAGTGCATGCTTACTCTAGGAGCTGAGAGCTTTTGCTGGGATCTCCTAGTAGCGGTGTCAAGGCATTACGATGTCATCTTGGCTATGGACTGGTTATCTACAGTCTATGATTAGATTGACTATATTGGGCACAAAGTGAGGTGTGTCCACAAGGATGGGACCATGTTTACCTTCACTGGTGAGAAGGGGGTATTTACAGAAAATTATGTACTTACCCAGAGGAGAGTGAAGCCAATCACTCATCAATAGGCTAGCCTTACCCATGGAGTAGTTGGTGAGTAGAGTTAGATTTATCCTGTAGTGGAGGACCAATACATGGATGTCTTCCCAAATGATGTTTTGGGTCTACCTCCTCCCATAGAGATGGAATTTAACATTGACTTGTACCGTGTGAAGAAACCGATATATACACCAGCATACCAGATGTATCCCATGGAGCGTCGTGAGTTTCGGGTACAGCTGGAGGACTTACAGGGGAAATGGTTTATTCGGCCCTGTGTTTCTCCTTGGGAAACCCTGATTTTGATCTCCAAGAAAGAGGATGGGAGATTGAGACTTTGTGTTGACTATCGGTGCCTGAACCAAGTGACCGTGAAGAACAAATACCCACTTCCAACGATTGACGACCTCTTTGATCAGTTGAAGGGAGCACTGTGGTTTTAGAAGATAGACCTCAGATCAGGCTATTACCACCTCAGAGTATGAGATGAGGATGTATTTAAAACAACTTTCAGATGTCAGTATGGCCATTATGAGTTCTTGGTTATTCCATTCGGTGTAACCTACACTCCAACAGAGTTCATGGGACTCATGGATAGGATCTTTCAGCCATACCATGATCACTTTTTAGTAGTCTTCATCGAAAACATTCTAATCTACTCGGATGCTGAGGAGGATCATGCCTATCATTTGTAGTTAGTAATGGACACACTCCGAGAGCACCATCTTTATGGTAAGCTATCGAAGTTCCATTTCTGGATCCAAGAGGTTCACTTTCTGGGACATGTCAGCTCCGATGCTGGAGTTGCAGTAGATCCAGTTAATATTGAGGATGTACTTGTTTGGGATCCACCTAGGAGTGTGATGGAGATACAGATTTTCCTAGGTTTGGTCGGATACTACCGGATATTTGTGCCATGTTTCTCTGGAGTTCCAGCACCTCTATCAACATTGATGAAAAAGGGGAAACCCTTAGTTTCTTCGGAGAGATGCCATCAGTGTTTTCAGGAGCTAAGGAAGAGGGTGACTAGGGCACACATCTTGAGGCTTTTAGAGGAGGGTGTAGGGTATGTAGTCTACTGTGACACATCAAGGACCATACTCAGAAGTGTCTTGATGAAGGAGCGAGAAGTGATAACATATGGATCTTGACAGTTGATAAAACATGAGTAGAACTACACTACCCATGACCTGGAGATAGCAGTAGTGGACTTCGCCTTGAAGATGTGGCGACATTACTTGATGCGGGAGCATTTTACAGTTTACTCTGATCACAAGATTCTTAGGTATATCTTATCTCAGAAGGACCTGAACCTAGTACAGTGACTTTGGCTCGAGTTCCTCTAGGACTATGACTTCTATATAGTATATACTCCTAGGAAGGGGAACATTGTAGAAAACGCACTCAGTAGGAGATCTGGTATACAATTGATAGGTGATTCAAAGAAGCAGTTGGCCAGTTTGCAGATATGCTTTGTGGATTGGGATGGAGCAGCATTCCTCCAGTTTCATACAATCACTCCCCCACTTATTCAGTGAGTGAGGGAGGCATAGTATGGGGACATTGACTGTTTGACACAATGTGCTCAGATATCCACAGGGTAGGCACCTAATGTATTTTATCAATGTGGGGAGCGTGTCATCCTCTTCAGAGGATGAACCATGGTACCAGTGTCACTTCGGGAGGAAGTCATGAGGTAGTTCCACACATCCCCTCTAGCGGTACATCCAAGAGTGGTGAATATGTATCAAGATCTCCAATTATAGCAAAGGTGGCCAGGAATGAAGAAATTAGTAGCTGAGTTTGACTCTTGGTGCCTCACCTATCAGAAAGTGAAGTTGGAGCATCACATACCAGCATGTTTGGTTCATTCCTTAAAGGTCCCAGAGTGGAAATGATATGGGATATACATGGACTTCGTGATAGTACTTCCATATACATCTATAGGTCATGACTCTATATGGGTGATCGTCGACCGACTCAGCAAGTTGGCCCACTTTCTACAGATCAGAGAGCAGGGTTCAGTAGAGAGCTTGGGACACCTCTATGTGAAATATATTCTGTGGCTACATGGGGTACCCTTGATGATTGTATCTGATCATGATACACATTTTACTTCTCTACTATAGAAGTGGTTGTAGGAGGCTTTCAGGACATAGCTTCATTTGAGCACCACCTTCCATCCTCAGACGGATGGTCAGACTGATCAGACCATTCAGACCCTAAAGAACATGCTATGTGCTTGCGTCCTCGACTTCGGTCATAGATGGGAGGATCAATTGCCTTTGGTGGAGTTTTCATACAACAACAAGTATCACTCCACCATTGGAATGACACCTTTTTAGGCGTTGTATGGAAGGCCATGAAGATCACCTTTGTGCTGGAAAGACCGAGGGGAGTCAGTACTGGTGGGACCAGAGAAGGTATGGGCTTCCACAGAGAAGGTCCAGATCATACAGGAGAGGATGAATACTACACAGAGCATGAGGAAGTCGTATGACGACAGGATACGGAGACCTTTGGAGTTCGAGGATGGAGACCACGTCTTTCAATGAGTCTCACATTGTTGAGAATTACAGAGATTTGGCTGAGGCAGAAAGTTATCTCTGAGGTTCATTGGACGTTTTTAGGTCCTCGTTAGAGTTGGTGATGTGGCTTACCACTTATCTCTTCCCCCTCAGTTTCACAGGGTGCATGACGTCATCCACGTATCCCAACTAATGAGATATGTGCACAACCCTTCTCACATAATCGACCATGGCGAGCTAGACATCGATGATGGGGAGACATTTACGGAGGTACCAGTAGAGATTGAGGATTGATAGGATCGGGTCGTTCATGGGTGGTCAATACCTCTGGTGTGCATTCGCTGGGAGCATGGGAACCTCATGAGGGGAACATGGGAGCATGAGGCTCAGATACGTGATTAGTACCCCCAATTTTTCACCTAGTTTTTGATGGGTCTCAATGGGATGTAAATCCCTAAGGTGGGGAGAATATAAAGACCTGGAAATTCGATGTTATGTTTTTTAATATATGAGAATTTTACGAGTCTGTGAAAATTGACGGCATGTGATTCCAAGGCCCGGAGTGCCCAGAATGAAGTTTTTGAACTTTATATCATGTACATTCATAAAATGTGGGAGTGGGATTTTCTAACATTTGAAACAGTGCTCAGAATTGAAATCCAAGGGCACTACTGAACTCGCAGCGCTGGTTTTCTCATAAGGAGACCTTCACCTAGACCACAGTAGGTTGAAGGTAGAATTTTTCTTTTCACATATTTGTGAAAGAGTACTATAAAAATAAAATTGTTTAACTTTTATTTTTATTTTTATTTAAACTCCTTGTGGATGTTGAGAGGTGGGGACCACTATAAATAAACCTCCACTTGGGATATGGTGGTAGGGACCACCCATGATTAAAACCTCCCAATTTGAAATTAATGTAGGGAACTACCAAACCCTCTTAATGGGAGAGAAACCACTCAAATCCACATTAATTCTTTTCCTCCATTAATTTGATCCTATTAAATTTATACAATTAAATATGAAAACACCCCATTTAATTCTTAGAGCCAACAAATAATTAGTTAAATGTGTCAGCATTTATAATTGTGCCAACATTATTAATATAATCAATTTAAAATAATAAGTTGTTTATTTCCTCATTTTGGTGGAATTGGGAGGATGGAGCCTTGGGAGAAAGCCCTCCAACAAAGAACGTTGACTTCAATTTGGACTTCTTTTTTCAAGACATTCGTTGATGAGGAACTTCTTCAATGTCAACGAACTACAGATCACGGAAAGGTCGACATCACCAATGTCCATCTATTCATAACAACATTGTCTCCTTCCTTAAGGAAAATATTCAATGAATCGAAAGAATGAGGTAGGGGTTGTTATTGAATTCATGAAATTCTTCATTCATGGAAATCATGGCGAATGTGGATCAACCTAAATGTGCTGATCCATGATTCGTATGAAATTGTAAAATATGACATTTTCTTGATTCATGATCTTATGGAGCCACTTCCTACCTCCCTAACACGTATGGTGCGGGCCAAACAAACGTGGCCCAACCACTTCGTCATTCTTCTTTATTAATGTGTTCTTCACAATGAGGACGGTGACTAGTGACAGTGGTTGGCACTAGTGGAACTCGAGATTTTGTGATGAAGGTGATGAATGAAGGGTGGACAGCCTAGACGGCTTCCAGTGAAGGCATGGAACCATGACCCCTCGTGGTGCTCTGCTGCCCGAGGCACTCCGTGCCTTGTGGTCCTGCCGCCCGCGGCAACCTGTGGCCGCACCGCCCACGACCATCCCCCCCTATGGCCACTCGTAGCCTCCGCTTCCCCATGGGCTAGGCCACTGGGCCAGGCCACCCAACATGCATCGAGCCATGTAGCATGGGCCAGGTCAGGTCGAACCGAACAGGGTCAGCCTAGGCCAGGTCAGGCTGGGTCGATCCGACCAAGGCGGACCAGAATGGGACCCACTTCGACCCATTTATCCTTTTTTGGTCATAACATCGGCACCAGAAGTCCGATTTATGAACCACTAGTGGAAATGGAAACCTTGGGGCGAGATGGTCTCTTTGGTATACCTCACTGAAGTTTTAGATATTGTTGGGAAATGGTCGGGTTTGATCGAGCAAGAATCCAACTTGGCCCTTAGGACTAAAAGGTTAATAACATACAGACCGGACGTGTGATTGATGCATTGTATGTTTTGTTGATACCCCTATGATGTGGCAGTCCTTTGGGATACTTATTCATCGGACTTCATGGCAGTTAGAGTATTTACCAGTGGCTTGAGGATCGGACCCTCCCAGAGACGAGTGAGCTTAGCGCGAGAACCCTATAGTTGGCTGTGACATGAAGAATGAAGAGAAATTTTGTGTGGTTCAGAACCTTGCAATTCTATGTTGGTCTGCACTTAGGGATCCTGTGGGGGTCGACACCTTGTGATCCTGTGTTGGTCAACACTTAGTGATCCTGTGTGGGTTAGCTCCTTGTGATCCTGTGTGGGTCAGAACCTAGTGATCCTGTGTGGGTCAACACTAAGAGATCCTGTGTGGGTCAACACCTTGTGATCATATCTGGGTCAATATTTAGTGATATGGTGTGGGTCAACACCTAGTGATCATGTGTGGGTCATCACCTTGCGATCTTTTGTGGGTCTGCACTTAGCAATCCCGTGTGGGTCAGCACCGAGCGATCCTGTGTGGGTCAGCACCGAGCGATCATGTGTGGGTCTGCCTCTTAACAGAGTAAGATGATTCAGTAGTTACATCTAATCATCTCTACTACTATACTTATGTTATACCTGGTGTGAGCTGAGTTTGTACCTGTGTGGCACTTTCCTTTATAGTAATACCTTGTTGGTATTATTTTGTGTGGCATACCTGTGTGGTACTTTCCTTTGTGGTTTTCTTTCCTTTGTGCAATAATGGAGCTTTGGGCTTGGAGTTGGACTCTATGTTTTCCTCATGATTGAGATGGGTTTACTTAATAACTGAGGTATATGTATGGGAATATACCTAAGTAGGGTTGTCAGTTGATTCCATGATGTGTGGTTTATCCTTGGTGGATTTTGTGAGACCTTGAGGGTCTTAAGGTCCCTACTGAGTAGTGTTATACTCACCCCTACACGGGCTATGGCGACACCATGTTGTGTTTGGTGTAGATGACGGACGACAATGATCGAGGTTGAGGGTACCAGGGCTAGATGAGGCCCATAGGTGGACCATATGGCGTGATGGTACGCAGAGGAGATGGTCAAACATAGATTGCTGAGGAGGAGATCTATACCAACCCTTCAAGTAGGAACCCCAGAGGACGACCTCGTAGCTACCATACTTTTTCTTCAGTTGTATTGTATTTCAGTTGTACTTTTATTATTACTATTGGGCTTGTATTCTATCCCATTTTTATTTTTTTCACTCTTTTTTCTATACAGTTGACTTGTGTTCGTATCTTGATGTGTTCTTGGTTGCGTGTTTTCACAGGTTATAAAGGCATTCCATTCTCAGTTAAAGGGACTATGCCTTTCGGTGCCAGTGGCCAACCCTTAGCCTATGGAAGGTGGGCTTAGGGTAGTTACAGCATGGGCCCTAGGGGACAGGTCATGACAATAAATATTTATTGAACATTTAGTTTTAAATGAATAATTTTGAAATGGAAAATTGGTTACTTGGAATGTGTATCAAGAGGGAGTGGATGAAAATTTGACGTTATGTTTCTAAAAGAAAATATATTAGGAATGTTTAAAAATATTTTTAGTTAAACTAGACCACAAATTCATTAAATATTGCATTTCTAGATCATTTTAAATATAATTATCACTATTTACTTGACATAGATTTTGAGAATTGAAATGTGAAAAAAATTTCATACCCAGGTATTATTGGATGTTTGATGTATATCCGGGTCTATACTAGGAAATATTAATCTAATGTCGTCATTCTAGTGAGAATATTCATAATGATTCCTAGGAATAGTCACTAAGAGGTTCTAAAGTTGATTATATGATTTTTTAGTGGTATATGTTTTTTGGTCTGTGGAACTAATGGTTCTAGTGGTAGCCTAAAGGGTACACATAACTGTATTATCAAAAGGATATTATCAAAATGAGGTATTTGATAGGATTTATTTCCACTCTATTTAGTAGATAAATTAGTTCAAAAACAATATTGTAATCTATGGTTTCCTTATCTACTACTGAGGTGTAATTCATGTCCTTGATAAATGGTGTGAAGGAAGATATGTAAATGAATGACTTTAATGATAATCTAGTAATTTTTTTTCAAATTTCAGTTATTTTCAATCAAAAAATGAGTTCAATAATCGTGTAAACTAACATATTGTATCATGAATAGTCAAATCATATTTTTATTTAATTTCATATCATTTTACATATTTTAGTGCAAGGTCAAATTTTTATAGAGAGGATCTCAATGAAATCCAATCATCAATATATGTTGGAAAATTAATTACTTATTGAAATGTTTGGGATCAAAATAAACTTATATAATATTTTCATTTCTTCATGCCCTTTGGTGTAGTTTTTAATAGGTGAAGATAAGGTAAATTCAAGTAAATGTGGTTAATTGTTTATATTAATTTAAAATTATAAATAAATACTAACGTGAATATTTTAAATGTACTAGAATGAGTAATGACCCAACCTATTTAGATAATTAATATTTATATACCCTAAAAATTATGTTATATATAGATTAGTTAAGGTTTTGACATGAGTCCTAGTCATTGTATCCTATAATGATATTTTTTCTTGACGGCCAAAGATTTATATCAAATCTATTAAACCATGTAAATATTTTTTTTTCTTTATTGCTTTTCCAATTTTTAAATTTTTTTCTTAGTTTGGGATTCAACTGATGTAAAGGGAATCATTGACATTCGAGAGGGAATAGTAATCAAATAATTTGATCAAAGGTATGAGGATAAATCATATTATGATCTGGTTGGCCATGTAATGAAATTATATATTGATTAGAAAATAATATTAAGGGAAACAATAAGTGTTGTAACATAGATTTGAGGATACCAGCATCAATATAAATAGGGTGATTTTAATTTAATTTTGGGTGGCATTTATTGTCACCTTTTATATTCATACAAGGAGTGGGTTATTTTTTATGTGACATCATTATTTATTACACCGAAGATATAATTATTATTTTTACCTAAAAGTGGATTTTATGGTAGAATAAATTTGGGTTATGGTGACTTTTTATTTCACTAGATTTGGTGTTATTTGTATCACTACAAAGGTAACATGTATAGTAATGTTATAAAATTAATTATATGTTCGATGTATGTGCCATAAAACTTTATTCTCTTCTATTCATAGTAATAATGTATTTAGGAGTTTTCTTCAGCAATAGACAGTATAATTTGTTAAGAGGATTGATATTTTATGTGTGCGGTGGTATGACTGAATTGATTTATTGTACATAGGTAAAGATGTGTTATAGTGTGGTTTTTGTAGTTATGAGTATTGATTTATTAAATTTATTTCATAGGATATCATATTACATGACTTAAAGTCCATTATTGGTTATAATAAATTTCATAAGAAAAATCTAGTTGGGAGAGTTTTTTTAGATGCTACACCTAATTATTTTTTAGTGATTTCTACTAATACAAACAATATTAATGTTGAAAATCATCATGATGTGATAGTAATTTAAGATGATGATTGTATGATTTTTTTATTTAAGAAATTAATTATGGGTAATTAATTATTATATGTTTTTTATATTTTTTATTTATCTCTTTTATAGGGTAGTAATTTATTATCCATTCATATACTTTTTGAAAAGATAGGGTAGATGTAGGTATGATGAATAATTCATCATTTTTAATACTTTTATAGGGGGTTCTGTTTTTTTATTAGATTTTCCAAAGGGAGATTTCATATTTTCAGTAGAGCTTAATGGTTGGTGTGATGTAAACTAACTCTCATTCAAAATTATATTGTTTCCTGGTATATCATT
This sequence comes from Viscum album, assembly GCA_963277665.1. Taxonomy (NCBI): domain Eukaryota; kingdom Viridiplantae; phylum Streptophyta; class Magnoliopsida; order Santalales; family Viscaceae; genus Viscum; species Viscum album. The sequence continues at coordinate 956,921,634 of OY728162.1, read as the reverse complement.
TTGACAATGAGATTGATGGGGATATTGATGTGGTTTAGTTCATGTGTATTTTTAAAATATGTGAAAAAAATTTCATTTTGAATTAAAAAAATGATGGCATATTTTTATTGCTTGAACAATATTTGGGGATCAAAAAGTGAGATTTATATTATATATATGTTTTTGAGATTTGGATGGTTTTATATATAGGGATATATGGTAATATCTAAAATGATAAGGTGGAGGATTTTGATAGCGTTGTTTAATCTCAAATTTTTAGCTGATTGTATTCGGGTTAGGAATCATTGACTTTTTACTGAGTTAGATATAAAATATTATCATGATTGAGTATAGAATTATCTCTTCACTGTGTGTGCATCCTTTGAGTAAAGGAATCAATCATGTGGTGTACTAAGCGAAATAAATTATTTGTGTGGATCTATGGTAGAGGGCTTAAGTGGTGTGGAGACTTCAAGCTAGATCTCTAGGAAATAAAAGTGTGCCCACAATATGACATGAAGATCCATCTGATGGAAGTTACTTTAATGGTATTGGAAAGTGTTATTCTATATTGTTCAATTTATTTGGTACAGACAAGTTTTCTATAAATAGAAAGAATGGAATAGGGTATTCATAATGAGTAGGTTCCATTGAAGTGGTGTTATTCTGGTAATGCATATTAATATTTAGATCATCGAGTGGTGACATTTTTTCACAACATGGTTTTCAAAGAGATATCAGAAGCATATAGTGTTTTGGTTTTCATAGATAGTTTTTCTACCATGTCTTTAGAATTTCAGTTATTGAATAAAATTTTATTTTTTACACTAATTGTATATTAAACTATTAAATGTTTCACATAATTTTAATCTTATATATTGGAAGTTTTCCAACATTCAATTCTTAAATGTTAATTTTATTTTTCACTAATATTATATTACTTCCATTTTTCACTAAACTTTCTAAAAAATATTTTTGCAATCATTTTTTGTTGAGTATTAAAAACTATATCATAGACCATGACATGGTGAAATTCAACATTTCATTATCTATGACATCCCATGGTACATTTTACTATGTTATGGTTCATGTAGAGAATGATATATGGTATCATTTGACAAAATTTTCTATAATTATTATCATGTGTATTTCCACTAAAAATACCTAATATGATAATGATTTTACTAAATGAATCTTAAAAGGAGTTTTAATAAATAATTTAATTAATGAGGTGGAATCAAAATGGTTTCCCTATTTTTTAATGTATGAGAAATTATATATCCATGTGGATGATTTATCTAATTAATGATGCCTATAAAATGGATATTCGTTGACCTTATTTGAGAAACTAAATATCATTATCTATTATAAAAAAACATTAATTTTCTCTTATATATATTTTCATTTGATGAGGAGGTGATAAAAATTATTGTATAGAATAGGTCCTAGTGAAGAATTTGAATATTATAGCGGTCAATGGATACCTTCGGAGGTATGAACATGTCAATTTTTTCTGACTGAGCTAGATCAAACCCAAAACCAGTAAATATCAGAAGCATGGATATTCAAGTATGCTTGCTATATGTTTTTATTATTTCATGTTATTGGGTTCATACCCAATCTATATTAGAATGGGTTCTATGTTTTATTTCCCTATATATGTTCATATATATTTCCCATGAAACCATATGTTCTATCATATACATTTTCATTGATGAATCAGTGGGATGAAATAAAAATTAAAAAGTACTTTTGGGTGTTTTTCTTGATCCATGGTCATATTTATAAAACTATTTCAAGGCCGATCACGTTTTTTATAAAATTTAATTGTCTTACAACTTATAAAACATATTTAGTTAATATTTATAGAGTAAACATCATATTTACAATGGGGAATCCCCTTGGTTTTCTTACCATAAAGTATTTTTTTTTTATATCTCCATGGTGTGGTCATGTGATCATTGTGTCATGCTTTGAGAAACTATTATATCCATTTATGTCATTTTTAAAGCTATGGAATTATTCTTGGTGAAACCATAGAGTAAAAATGGAATATTTTTATACATCATTTCTTGTCCCCATTTATCTATACATTGTCCAAGATAGATTAGATAATTCGACAACATTTTGGTTGTATTCCAATTTCTTCAGAAAAACTAATAAAAATATTTTTATAAAAAACCATCCTCGGTGTGGCCATGAAAGGTCCATACTGATTCGTTGTAACTATAAACCATATAAAAAGTTGTTTTGATTATTATTATTGTTCAAGGTTGTTCTATCTCACGTTAAATATATGAATTGTTAATTTAATTATTATAATCCCCATTTACATATTCATATATATGAATTATTTATAAAATATGACTACTTTATTTTATATTATATGATAAATTAATTTTTATAAACATATCTTTCTATTAATTACATGATAGGTATTATAATATATGATCTAGTTTTCTTCTGCCTTGAATTTGGGTTTTTATAAAGTTATAAGCATGAATGTAGATGATGATTATATTTTATAAATATTAGGTTTTATAATTATGAGGTAATAGAGGTATCACTTGAATATTTCACCATGGGTAGGGGTCTTTGGTTAAGAATAATCGTTGAGCTTATTATCTTTCTAAAAAAGTGACGATTAGCATCATGCCAATCCATGAATAGTCTATTGTGGATTTCTAATTTCTCATGATTATTAGACTTTACATGATAATGTTTCATATAACTTATACATGTGGTGAATTTGAATTTGTGTAGATGTAAATTTATTTTATATTTAGCAAATAGACACATACTACCAATTTTTTTAAAGAGTTACACATTAATATGATTAGAATTTATTACTTTGTTTGGATGGAATATAGATTCTAAAAATATATTAAAATTATGCATACATATAGGTATAAAATATTAGATAATTAATATTGCATTTGATTAAATAGTTATATATTTAATATGTAAATGATGTGTATTAAAATGGTGATACTAATAAAAACCCTCAAATAATATGTGTGATATTCCTTTCAATGAAAGGAAATATCGTGACATCGATTATTCAAACAAGAAGGTTCTTCCAAAGTATGGTTCCCATAAATTATCTTATATATGGTATGGTGGAAATGAATTACCCTAAAAATTAAGTAACCTAATCCCATTGTGAGATTTATATTACACTCAACTGGGAAACCCTATGAGATAAGACCCTAGAGGAATATAGTTTATTTTTTCTTATATGATGGATTGGGACAAAGAGTTTCCCACTAAGATATACTTGAGTCATATGAGATATCATTTTTATGATGGTCTAACCAAATAAATATGTTATGATAAGAACGCTAAAATAGGATTTCCCTTGTACACATGGACAATCCTATATATAAAATCCTAGATAAGAAGATCAATTTTGATTTTAACACCACTTATATTTGGAATTATCTCCTTGTACACATGAATGAAAAATACTTCCAAAACACATAGAGATAGATTGATGGATTCATTTTATTATGAATCTATTGACATATGTGAATCTTATTTATTTGAAAAAATGAACAAACAAATATTTAAGGGAAAATGTTAGTGGGATATTGGACTATTGGATCTTAAAAAAGTGATATGTGGGGACTATTGAGTAATCAATAAAATTTTGGGTACAAGTACATAATAACCTTTTATAATTATTTTAGTTGGTATGGTAATGTGTTTTTATGATAAAAAAGTTTTAAACCATTCGAAATTAAAAGGTTTTTCAAAATTAAAATATAAAATCAACCTGAAAAAAACGATTGAGATTCTATGATCATATTGGGGTTGTGAATACTTAATCTCGGAAATTAATAATAATTTGAGAGATTATTGAATTGTTTCATAAATCACTCCTCATGGAACACCATAGTGGAATGGGGTGTCCTAGAGTAGGAATCATGCATTCTTAGATCAATTATGAGTTAGTTTGGCCTTCCTATATCATTATAGGGACATTATCTAGAAACAATTATATTATTAGTTAACCACATTCCATATAAAGAATTTATAAATAAAACATATGATATTTTTATTTTTATGAGCATCAGTTTTTATTTGTTATGAATTTTGGGTTCTAATGCATTCATTGGACATTTGGATTTTGTTAAACATCACTCTAAACAAAAAAAATACTTATTTTTTATAAACTATGAAAAATATATGATATTTAATCTATAATATCACTGAACACTAAGTGTTTAAAGTCTTATATAGTGATTTCCTTAAGATAGATCACATGAATAGATGTGTGAATGGGGATAGAGTTGAACTTGGGGAAGTTGATGGTGAGAAAATAAGATTTATTCTTGATATTGAAAGTGAGTGGATTTCATAAATTATTATGAAAATAGAGTCAAATAAAGTTATAAAAAGACTAAAATGTATTATAGGATTCACTAGGGATAAAGAAAGAAACATTTGTCTAGTGTAAATTTGGATAAATTATTTCTCATTAGTGGTTATATTACTTCCTATAAATAATCCTTTGATAGTTATAAATTTGAGAAAATGTCAGAATTCATGAGATCTAAGATGGAATCCATGTACACTTAACATATTTGGAACTTTTTCGATGCACATTAGGTGGTGATACCCATAAGTTATGAGTATATTTCATGTTATAAAATTAACATTGAAGGTATGGATCCTACTTATAAAACTCACTTGGTGTAAAAGGGTTATAAATTATAATTCCTCATATTAGCTATAAAGAAACCTTTTCACATGTTATGGTAATAAAGTCAGTTCAATTATTTATTTCTATGGAATCTCATTATGATTATGATATATATCAAATGGATGCCAAAAACACTTTCCTTTATGTGAATTCAAATAATGATTCCTATATGATACAATACAATGGTTTTAATGTTCCAAATGAGTATGTTAAGGTTTTCAAGTTTAAATGGTTCATTTATGGATTAAATAATGATTCTTGGGGTAGGAATATCTAGTTTGACCATGCTATCAAAGAATGTGGTTTCATAAAAAAATATTCTCGTGTGTAGAATTGTGTTAGTGGGAGTTTTTTGTAATTTATAGGGCCTTATATGGATGGAATATTACATTTCATAATTTATATTACAAATTGAAACTCTATAAATATGGGGTTGGGAAAGTGCTTCTTGATGAAAGACATAAGTAGGGTAGCCTACATACTGAGTATAAATATCTATAGATCTATATTGAATATTTTACATATACTGAGTCAGAGAACATATTTTGGTGAAGTGTTAAATAAGTTTAACAATATGAAATCCAAGAAATGGTATTTACCTTAATTAAATGGATTGAATATTAGGATGATTAAATATTCTTATAAAGATTTATAAAAGATAAATAGGATTCTTTATGAGTATTTTATAGGATCTATCATGTATGTAATGTTATATTTTAAACATTATCTCACTTATGGTTTGATAATAATAAGTATATACCAATAAAATCATATTGGGATTCATTGGATTACTACCAAGATCATCCTTAAGTACTTGAGGAGAAGTAAGGATCTGTTATTGGTCCTTGTAGTTGAGGATGGGTTCATTGAAAGTGGTTAAACATATGTTAATTTAAAAACTAACAAGGAAAATATGATATCTCAATATTTCTTCTTTTTTTCCTCATCTATAGATTTACTAGTTGGTTTGTCTCTAAACAAGCCATTATAAATAACTTGAAAACAAATGTAAATTATATTGCTCCATAAGATGCTACAAAAGAATTAATTTGGATCAGGTAGTTCATCATTGAACTTGTGACTCACCCTAACCATAAAATATCTTTATTATATTAATTTTATTGGATTTGTATATTTTTTATTGGATCAGAGCAATCATTGGTTTTAATTTTTATGTTATGGAAGTTGTCAGGTGGGTTTTTGTTAAAAAATGGAATTTTTTCACCTAGTAGAAGGAGGTGCACGGTTGGCGCATAGTTAAGGTAAACCACGTGACCTCACCCAATAAACTATTAAGATGAGGTTTGGGGTATGTGGAATCGAAAATTGGGTTTTTATGGTTAGGGAAACTATACGGAAACCGTGCATATGGTTCTGTATTTTGGAAAGACTGATTTGGAATGGCGGGTTCACAATTTGGTAAATCATGTTACCAAACCATGTAGGGTTTCCTTTTTTCTAATATATGGTGCACGGTTGTCATGACATTTACAAAACCATGAATCCTAACCTTGCGAGCATCCCAGATCTTTAAAAGTGTGAAATTACAATCTATATCCTCCATCCTCTTAACCCTATTTTAGCTTTTCTACCCATCCTCCTACCTAGTCACACTAGGGGACTCCCCATGACCCCTCTCCATTTCGTCCATTCCATTTTATAAATCCCCTTTATTCTTTATAAGGTGATATATTGTGATTTTTGGTGGATTATATCTTCTCTTCTCTTTCTCCTATTATATTATTATTCTCTATTGGTGGGGTTTCTCTTTTGGATAAACCCTAAGGTGTGAGGGTTGATGTGTGACTTGATTTATTGGATGTTAGGGTGTGTGGATTATCTCTTATGATTATTTATTCCTCCTACAAAATTTTGTTTGTGTTCTCACATCGTTGAAGTAGGTGTTTCTATCCATTTCCTTTCGGGAAAATTCCATTTGATGCTTGATCTTCCCTTAATAGTTTATAAATGTGATTTTGATGTTTTTGATGTCTTGGAATGAGTTGTTAAGGTGTTATTATGATGTGAAATGGCTGTGAAATGGTTTTCCAAAAGTTTTATTTGATCGTGTGTTTTTAATTAATTCAAGGTTTTTAATTAAATGACTATTATTTCTAAAAGTAAAATTGAGAACTAGTGGTGTTATTTGAATTTTCATATATTTTGATAGCTTATTGAAGTGATAAATTGGCCATGATGTGTGGTTTAGATGCATATCATGGCTTGGTAATTTGTGGAAAATGTTTTGGAATGGTTTTTTTGGTCTTTAAATACTTATTGGTGATATTTTCATTATGTGAATTTTGGTGATGATTTAAAACAAAGTTATGATTATTTAAAAAGGTGTTTTCAAAATGATTTGAAATCAGCAGGTGTTGGGAGATAGTATTCTAAAATAAATTTATTGGGCTCTAAGTATGGATCCTGTTATGATTTATAAATGATTTCAATTGATTGTGTGATGAGTTAAAAACGTGTTTTAAAAAGGTTTTCAGGTGCATGTGTGATGAAATTTTTTTTTCTAAAGGGATTTGTTGGTGTTCCTTGTGACTTATTGGACCCAAAAAGCCACATGAATGGTGCTAAATGGGTCGGGTATTACCACCTTAGGTGCACCTCCCTGAACGCCAAAGGCCACTGAAAAGCATCGAGGGTGTAAACAGGTATAGTGGGGAGTCTATACCCTCTTAGAAGAAAATAAGGTATTAGTCAGAGTACAATATAAAATGAGAGACACTACAGACTCGAACCAGACCTGAATAGTAGAATCACATTTGATAACCTATAAACCAGCAGAAGAAATATAGAAACTAGTGAAGTAGAATGTAAACAAAAAATCATGGTGAAACCACTTGTAACAACTACTAGAACAGGACAGTCATGCATCCATATCAAGTCAGTATATAAAGTGTGTTCCAATGGCTAACCAAAAGTAGATATAATAAACAAGGTAAGCAGGATGATATTGAAAATAAATAAAAACAAATGAAACTCTAACTAGGAATGACCAGAGGGTCCATACCAAATATCCATGAAACTCCTAATACGATCCAGTTCCTAAAACTAGTCTCCCTCCTGCACATAAATCCATAAAGTCTACATGCATCCCGAAGGGCCCATGCAGGGTTTGATACAGATCTAAATAGGATACCACCCAATGGTTAGTACTAGTATAAATGTCTATGTGGCCATCCATCCATAAGAAAAGTAAACTGAATGATCGACATAGTAAACACAACCCCCAATGGTTCTTAGAAGCCATCATGGAGTTTCATCTACTTTAGCTAATGCCGAAATCTCAGTCATGTAACTCGTCACCATGTGCCTCCTGACACCATGTGTCTCATGTACCAATATCTCGATGGAATGCCCCAACAATAGTAACCCGGCACCATATGCCTCCTGACACCTCCTGTATCAAGTGTCAACATCTTGTAGCCATGCCCAAGAAGTAGTCACCCGACACTATGTGCCTCCTGACACCTCGTGTCTCAAGCACCGAATTCTCGAAGGCACTCCCAAGAAATATAAAGGCTCTTTTCCTTCCACATGGATTCAAATGGCATGTACCCCCAAACCAAAAGTACCTAAACAAAAACTATCAGGGGCCTCTACCCACACGAGTAGTAAAAACCTCCTCATCAGGGAGTCATCTAGGTGTACACAAACCAAAATCATGGGTGAACAATAATCACTAAAAAAAAAACCAAATCCATATCATCTCTGTAAATTTGTGCCACTAAAACCATGTCACTCAAAATATGATGGCCTTTCCATCCTAGTATCTTGGTCCATGCCCAATCTAAAATTCACACTGCCTAAATATGACGTCCCTAACGCCCAATATCATGGTTAAACCACACAATAATACAGGTGAAGCCCAACCTGTGATCAAAATCATTCAAGAATAGATGGACATTCCCAACATAACCCAAAGGTTCCAGAATATGAAATTATACAATTATATTTTTATCACAGTTAAACAAATCACATAAACATGAAAAACAATATTACCAGCTGAATTGCACTAGCCCAAAGGCTATCACAAAACAAAATTGAGTTCTTTAATGCCTCTAACAATCCCAATCATGCTTTACCAAATTAAATATACCAGTTTAAAAACAAATGAGACCAATTATAACCATTTTTTGATCCCCAATCCAAAATGTCCTAATGATTGTCGGCCTCTCTCCCAACCTTGCTCAAGTAATTTTGGAAATAAGGGATCCCCAAAGTTTTCCAATGGGTTTAACAATTAATTCAATATTCTATAGAAGATAAAATGGGTCCCGCTAAAAAATACCTAAAGACACAATAATGGTCAAGCCATCCAAATTTCCATGAAAACACAAAAAAAGTTATGCATCGCCTACCTCAAACTAGTATGATGATCCTCCTCCGATATCAGCCTCTAATTTTCTCTAAAACACGATCAATTTTAAAAACTATCATTAATGATAAGACCCCAATAACTAGTTTTAGAACAAAAATCAAGATGAAAGGCTCAAGGGGAATAAATGGATTACTATGGGGGTTAAAATGGATCTAAAGATTTTTTAATCTCACTTTTGATGATGAATTGGGAAGGAAAACGAGCCTGCTGCTCATGACACCTTGGTGAAGAGGTTCTTCCCACTACATCAAAATGAGGTTAATTCCCATTTTTAGGGAAAAAATATACTATAGATGGGATATATAGGTATACATGCTATGTATACCATTTAACTATTCCAATGTCTTCATTTTTTCACTGACATACATTGCTGACTTGTGGACATTACTTACACGGCATGTACTAGGCAGTAGATGGTGTGTACAATGTTTTTCCTCTCTTTCACACCAACATTCCCATACTCCATTTATATCCCTCATACACGGCTAGAATACACAGTGTGTACTAGGAGTACATGGTGTGTACATGGTAAAAACTCTCTACCTGGCCCACATGCCTACACACCATGTATGGAATTCACACACGACCACGGTACATGGTGCGTACTTGAGAGTACTTGCCATGTAACACCAAAATCATTCCATGTGCCATATTTTTGTCTAAAACCACCCAGTCTCCCCTATTTTCTCAAAAACTGCTGAATACATAAAGAAAAAAGAAACAAGTACCTCAATGGAAGAACCTGGTTCTTAAAAATTTCCACCCTTTTAGAAATCTGTCCCTGAATTTTCCTTCCAAGGGAGGTGAAGAAAAGTTCAGGAGAACTCTAGAGAAAAAATCAAATCAAACAAAGGTCCACTGACCTGTTTCCAGACCCATGGTACTCCTGTGATGCATAATCACCCATGAACCTCATCAGGTGCACCTATGTTGCTTCCGACACCCAATTATGTTCCACACCTCATCGTGTCAGCATAAATGAGGTCCTATATCTCATTGATGCTAAAGACAAAAATCAGTGCCATTCACCTCAAGTATCCCACATCATCGATGACCCAATGACCATAGCACCTCATGTAACTCGCATCTTCAATGCCCCAATTCCCACATCACCACATATATATATAAATAAATATATCACACACTAGAAATGGTTCCAATCCCACTGACCAACATCTAGTCAATCCACATAAATCTTGTGCACCTCGTGCACTCAAAATAGACATGCCTCAATTTGTCATGTCATAAAAAAAACAAGTAAATCACATCCATGCCCGCGACATACCTCAGACCGTCATCAGATCGCCGTCCTACTCAGCCCCTAGAAGCTCCACTGCATGCACCTAGCCTGACAAAAAGTTTCCTAAATCCTGTCCATGCAGTGCTGCACTAGTCACCAGGCACTAACCCCATTACTGGGTCCCACTATATTTATCACATCCTCTATGTGCAGCTGAGCCTCGGCTACCCTCACCTGGTACTGATCTCGAATCAACCCCAGATGCCACCGTCTGTCTTGGTCATTGCTTATCGGCTGTTTGAGGAGGCTGCCTGCAAAACTTATCTAGACTTCCAACCTATCTACATGCCCAAAACTTATTTGTAGGCCTATCTCATAGAGTTCGGACATTCCTTGGATACCCATTCTGAAATTAAACCACTGATGAACTACCACGAGGTTTTCTAGCTAAGTCTTTGGCCTTAATAACATACTAGAAATCATCCCGACATCGCTTCCTGCTATCTGAACCTTCACCGTAAGCCATCGACCATCTTAAATGGTATTGTTCTGTCAATTTTCCCTCAACTATGAGCACCAGATTCACTGCCTCTAATAATGAGGTCAGCCTGAAGATGTTTACATGTATATTAATGGAATTCCGTAATCCATTCTTGAAACGCCTCACACTCTAGGTTTCATATCTTACCATATCTGGTGCAAAGAGATATAGCTCAGTAAAGGTTTCTGCATAGTCCATGATGTATAGGTCACAGTGGTGGATGGTAAAGAACTCCCAAGCTCTCTATTCCCACTTCTTCTTTGGGAAAAAGTTCTTGAAATAACTATCTTTCATGTCCTTCTATTTTAATCTTTCATGTATGCAAGAATAAACCTGGACAACCCACCAATGAAACATCGGTATGATCATCATGTACGTCGCCATGTTGACCCTCCATCCTGGAGGCATCTCTAGATACTTAAATATCATCTTCATGATCTCTATCTAGTTCTCAGTCACCTTTGGACCAACCTCGCCCTGGAAAAGTGGAGAGCACTGCAACTAGAAGTCCCTCATCAGATATTCCATAGATTTCTCTCAACCACGTGTGACACTGTCAAACCCCTGCAAAACATGTACCAGGCTATAATGGATCTGCTCAATGAACCATAACCTGAATGCATCCAAACCTAGCAATGGCCTTACCAAAACTGGATCCTAAAACTCATCCTTACCCTAATCCTGTACTTTCTTCTCATTCTCTACATGTCCCTTAGGGTTATGAACTTGATCATGCTCCTATGGAAATATATCATCACCCACCTAACATTTCATCGAGCCATCTTGGAGTAACCCCCAGAATACCATAATGGGTCAGACAACCAATATATATAACAATATATAAATATATAATGCAGATAAGGAATGTAGTAAAGAGGAAACATATAACAACTACCCTTACTCTCCCCCAACTCAACCATTCCTCATGACATCCCGAACTCATGGCCTCCTTACCCTCCCTCAATAGAGCCATGTAAGAAATCTACCTCAGGCCATGACATTCCCGACAACAATTAATTCCTCAAACCTACGACTGTATCACCAAATCCCAAAAGCCACACTACCTCAAAATGGAATCCAGGATGCCCAATTCTGGTGATCAACATCACCTCAGTCATAGTACCTGCCTTCTCACAAACTAGCTAGACCCAAATGTCATGCCACATTCAATTTTATATAAATTAAACCATGAAATATTACTTTTCAATAAACAATAAATTCTATTAGGAATTTCACCTTTAAAATTTCAAAAAGACCTATAGCATTGAAATTTATATTATTCACATGGTATTATCACTTCACAAAGCATACATACAGTTAGGAAATTTAAATAACGTAAAAATGTGCCTTTCAACGACCAAAAAATCATGCCTTTCCATTCCAGGACATGGTCTGATTTTTTTCTCCCTTACCTCATCATGTTAAGGGTTGCATATCACAATCAATAATATCACATACCAAGTGACACACCGAGGTGGTAATCATATAAACTGTAATCTGAGCAAAATAAAAATATAAATTCCCACCAATAGTAACTTGGTCCATCACTCATACATGGGTCTGCAAGCACCCAAGAAAAATCTTGAAACCTTGTTCCAATAAAAACTAATATCCATTCTATCATATCCTAAATAGTAAAACCAACAGAAATAAAATGGAATTCTCAATATCATTAGTAGTCCGTCAAGATCTTATACTAAATCCTTGTCCAGAAAATCTCTTTTGATACCACTTTGTAATGTTTTGAACAAGAACAACCACCTAGAATGTGCTAAATGGGTTGGGTGTTACAACTTATGGTGTACCTCCCTGAATGCCAATATATGCTGACTAGTTGAGAGGGTGTAAACAAGTATAATGGGGAGACAATACCCTCTAGGAGAAAAATAAGGTATTGGTTTGAGTATAATATAAAATGAGATACTTTGTAGACTCGAACCAAACCTGCAAAGAGTAAGACCAATTGATATTAGATAATCTAGAAGAATCAATATAGAAACAGGTGTAGTAGAATGTAAACAAAACAGCATGCTGAAACCACTTGAAACAATTACTAGAACAGACAATTCGTGCATCCATTGAAATTCAAGATATAAATAGAGTGTTAATGGATAACCAACAGTATAAAAAATAAACAAGGTAACCATGATGGTATAGGAAATAAATGAAAACAAAGTACACTTCAGCTAGGAATGACCTCAGGGACAATACACAATTTCCATGAAATAGCTAATATGATCCAGCTCCTAAATCATATCACTTTCCTTAACATAAATCCATAAAGTCTACACATGTCCCTAAGGGTCTGTGCATGGTGTGAGACAAATCATTGTAGGATACCACCAAATGGTGTGTACCTAGTATAAGTGTTTAGGCAGACATTAATCTATAAGAAAAGTAAATATCACAATGGACAAGGTAATCACAACCCCCAGAGGTGCTTAGCATCCACCATGGAGTATCACTTGCTTCGGCCAATGACAAAATCTCAGTCGCGTAACCTGAACCCATGTGCCTCCTGACACTATTTGTCTCATGTATCGATGTCCTGAAGTCATTCCAAAGTAATAGTAACCTGGCACCATGTGCCTCCTGACCTCTCGTGTCTCATGTACCGACATCCTTTAGGCACGCCCAAGTAGTAGTAACTTGGAAATATGTGCCTCCTGACACCTCATGTCTCATGTACCCACATTCCGACGGCATGACCAAGTAATCTAAAGGCTCCCCTCCTTCCACTTGGCTCCATATGGAAAGGACTAACAAAAAATAGTACCTAAACCACAACTATCAAGGAACTCTACCCACACAAGCGATCAAAAATACCTGATTACAGAGTCATCTATGTGCACATGACCCATATTAATGGGTGATCGGTAATCCCCAAAAATAGACCCCAAGCCACAACCTCTCTAGAACCACGTCCCCCTGTGACCATGTCACTCACAATCTGATGGCCTTGCCATCCAAGTAACCCAGTCCATGCCCAACCTGATAGTCAAACATCCTCAATCTGATATCCATGACACCCAATCTCATGGTCAAACCACCCAATAATATATTCCTATCCAAACATATGATCAAAATAATTCAAGAATATAAATCCACACCCAACACAACCCTAAACTTTCCAACATATGCAATTCAAAAATTACATATTTATCACATTTAAACAAATCGCATAAACCAGAAAAAATATAAACAGTTGAATTGCACTAGCCCAATGTCTATCAAAAAGTATCACTGAGTTATCTAATGCCACTAACAGTCCCAATCACGATTTACCAAATTAAACATACCAGTTCAAAAATGAAGAAGACTAATTATAACCATTTTGGAACCCTAAGCCAAAATTTAAAAATGATCATCGGCCTGGCACCCAGCCTTTCTCAATCAATTTAGTTAATAGGGAATTCCCAAATGCATCCCAATTTTCTGACAATTAATTCAATATTCCAAAGTAGATAAAATCGGTCAAGATCAAAAATACCTAAAGACATGCTAAATGCTGCACCACTCAAATTTACACGAAAACCCAAAACAAGGTATAAACCACCTACCACAAACATGTAAAATGATCCTCCTATAGTATCATCCTCTAATTCGGTCTAAAAATAGTAGATCAACAAAATGATCATCAATGCTCAAACCCCTATAACTCGTTTTAGAACAAAAATAAAGAATAAAGGCTCAAGAGGAATCAAGAGCTTTCCCATGGGGTTCGAATGGATCTAACGATGTTTGAATCTGACTTAGGATGAATAATCATGAAGGAAAATGAATCTCGGCTAGATTATCATGACACATGGGTGAAGTGGTTCTGCCCACTCCCTCAAAACAAGGCTACTACCTGTTTTAAGAGGAAAAAAAAGAAACTGCACAGCGTGTATTTAGTTATACACATCATGTATACCATTCAACTATTCCAATGATGACTATTTTCTGTCAACTTACTTTTCAGACCTACTGAAATGAATTATATGACATGTATTAGGCAGTACACGGTGTGTACTTGGTTTTCCCTCTCTTTCTCACCAACATTGACACACTCCATGTATATTATTCATACAATACTATACTACGTGGAATGTACTAGGATCACATGGTGTGTACATGGTAAAAACTCTCTACTTGTCTAACATGCCTACATGCCATGTATGGCCTTCTACACGACCACGATACATGGTGTGTAATTGAAAGTACATGGCGTGTAACCACAAAATCATGTAATGTGCCCAGTTTTAGTTCAAAACCACCTATTCTCCCATGTTTTCTCAAAAACATCACAAAACATTAAGAAAAAAACCCATACCTCAAAGGAAGAATCGGGTTCATACATTCCATGTGTCAATAAATGTGGTTTCAAATGTGTTTCTGAATGCCCATCTTTTTTAGCATTTTGTGATACTTCTTGGTTTCTAAAATGATGCAAATATCATTTGGAATTGTGGACATGATCATAGTGTTTTATATTGAATTTATAAATGTTTTTTAAATTTATTTGAAAATAAATTTGTTTTAAAAGAATTAAAAGACTAGTTAGAATTTTGGTTGCCTTGACAAGGCTAGTTTCGATGTGATGTGATGAGATATGATGTGACATTCTGATTAGAAAATTTGCATGTTTTGGAAAAATTAATTGAAATCTTGGATGGATTTAAGGCTCGTTTAATTCATTATAATTTTTTGTAATGTGGTTTCAAAACACAAATGAAGTGAAGGTCTGGTTGTATTTTATATATAGATCGGAATATGTTATGAGCACCTCAATGGAGGATCCTTTATGCAGGTGAGGGGATCGTGTCATTGGTTTTGGTAATTGGTTTTGGAATGCATGGTGGTTTGGTCCACTCATGTGAGGACCTTCCTATTCACCAAACATCATTTTTTATTATCACTATTAGTGTATTTCTGGGTGTCTTTTAGAGGGTTGAGATAAAATTCCGTATCAACCCCAATTAGATGGATTGTATCCCCCTAGATTTTCTGAGAGACCAGATGGGATGTTCCACTAGTTTGAATAGTTTTTATCAACTAGGTGGTTATTGATTTTGGATTCGAACCATATGTCAAAATGTGATTACAAATTGATTATGTCTAGGGATTTCCTCTATGTATGCATAAGAAATTCTCATGAACCACTATTTGTATGTTTTGATTACTTCAGTTGTACGTTGGTTATTAGCTTTTCTAGTTGTTCCTACTTGTTTATTTTTCTTTACATTCTCCAGATTCCTCTTTTTACTAATCTTTTTTTAACTTTTATTGGGTTTTAGTTTTGAATGGGTTGTTGAAATTGAAACCATTTTTGAAAAGAGAAAGTTGTGTGTTTTTTTGAAAGAAAAAACTTATGGAAATATATGTTTTTCTGTATAATTAATTTAAATATTTTAAAAACTTTCTCCTGAATAAATTTCAAACTGGTGTTTTTGGACTGTTTAGGGTAAAGGAAATGCATGAACACTTTGGTGATTACATAATGGGTTGTCTAGGCTCACACCCTACTTATACCATTAGGTGTCGGTAGACAAAACTATTTTATAGGTAGAGTTTTGTGGAACGATTACCCTTGGAGAAGGCTGTTCTTATGGATGGTGGTGACCAAGAGGTCATGAGGAGGTCATATTGGAAATTTCTGTCTCATTTTTTTATTCAATATTTGATTTGTTGAGCAACTTTTGTATCTAGATCAGTTTGTATATTTTTTTGAGATTCAATTACTGTTGTTTCTTCTTCTTGTTTATTTAATTTATTGGAACCTAGTTTATTGAGAAAAATTATTCACATAGTGCTTACATTGATGTATCACACTAGTTTCTTTCCCAGGGGGATTGGGAATGCACTTTGGGCCGTTTCATGGACCATTTAGAATACTAGGATTGATTGAATCTCGTCTTGGTTCATGAAAAAATGGTATCAGATCAGGACCTTTTTTATTTGGGGTGTCTGACAAATAGAGACTAGGACTATCAGGACATGGGAGGTAATAACTTGAATGACATCATAAACCCCTAAAATTTTTGAAACTTTAGTTTCTAGGGGAAGTCTAGAATTAATGTCTTTTGTTTCAGTTTTTGTTAGAGTGGACAAGGAATGACAATGGAGGTGTTTTATTTAATGTTTTGATATCACATGGTGTAGTGCTCTATGTGGAGTCCGAGTGCATAATTCATGGTACTTTTAGTGGTTGGTACTTTCTTAGGGCGTGGTCCACTAAAAAATTCCCTAGGTTATTCATGGCCACTAGTTCCTCATCTTGGTGTGTTTGATGCGAGTTGTTCGAGTGGATTGGATTTTTTGGTATGAGTGGATTCTCAAAAGAAAAATTGTTCTCGACAAAAGGGGTTTTCTAGATGAAATTTATTTGTGTAACAGTAGTTTCCAAAAATATAAATTATCTTCGCATGGTATTTTTTGTGAAATAGGAATTTTACATTTGATTTGAAATAGAATTTCGAAAATTTTAGAAAATTTTTAGGGAAAAGAGAATTGATAATTTGTTAAATTTTTTAATTTTGTGATTGGATGGTATGTGTGACCCATGGTGTTCTTTATCAAAATTATTAACAATGTGGGTGTGTATGGAATGTGATAGTTGGAATTTATGTAGGTATTATGCATGTTAAAATGAGTGTACACATATGTGATGATTCTTAGGATTCCATGGGTGATTATTATGAAACCAAAGGTTTTATTTGATATTACCAAAATGTTTTTTGGGTTGAAAAGGTATTTTCAAATGTATTTTTCATTGAGAAGAGGGTTTTTATTTTGGTAAAAGTGTCTTTGGTGTTTGTGAAGTGTCCTTGTAAGAATGTGGTTTTGTAAAATTAAACAGAATGGCAGCTTCTAGAAAAGAGGAATCTGGTTTTTTTGTCATGTTGATTTTTGTGCCCATTGATTTAACTCAATATATTCTTTCTAATTATGTTTTAGTTGATGTTTATTCTGATTTTTTGTTCCTCTTTTTCTCAAAATATATCCCCTAGTATGGTCCTTAAGGACTCTAGTAAATCTCATCCATCTTCGAGTTCGTTTCAGTTGTTGTTGATCATTCAAAGAGATCGTAGTCTTTTAGAGGCTATGGAATGCCTTGAATAAGTAGATAGTGTCTTCAAATCACTAATAACTCCCAAAGTAGTGAGGGTTCGTGTTGTTTTGGATTCATTTGAAAGTCCAAACTTGCACCAGTGGAAGGTGATTTTCCTATCATTGATGTGATATGGGATTTTATGGGAAGTGTTTAAGGCCACTTTTTCCCAATGGTTCATGCCTGAGGAGGTGACAGAAAGGAAGGTGGAAGAGCTCATTATTATTTAGCAAGGCAAGTGGTCAGTGAAGGACTATGTTGATCATTTGAAAGATCTAGTTTCATTCTCTATTGAGATAGCATCGTAGGATCTGTGAAAAGCTTCTCCAATCATTTGGGATCTTCACATAGAGATTACGGATTTTGTTCTCTCATCTGGTAAAGTGTATTTTGAAATGATTGTGGATGAGGTGATGTTAGCTAAATTGGATCTCAAATTGAACTTTGTGGTAGATGATGAACCAGTTTCTCTTAGTGTCCTTGAAGGTTTTCCTTCTAGTGAAATACATAAGCTGGAGGAACCTTTTCCTGAGGAGTATCCTTTTTTGGTTCTAGATTCTCTTTCCTTAGACCATTCACTTGTTTGTTTCCAGTGTGGTCAGTTTAGTCATTCATATTCATCGTGTAATAATATTCTAAGGACATGTAATCATTGTGGCCATTTGGTCCACCTAGGTAAATTTTGTAGGAAGTGATTCCTAAAAATGAAGTCTTGATCAGAGAATATTGGTGTCTGACTTCAAGCCAAAATATGCTTTAAACATAAGAGTTCCACCCATAGGCCCTAGAGTGAATCTTTTCACACAATCATAAGTTTATAGGGGTGTGGAAAAACCTTGTACCGACTTGGGTATCTAGCATTGGAGTAGAAATTTTTTATGTTCATTTTCTTATTTCTCTTTATATTCATTGATTGATCTTTGTTTTAAGTACCATATTGTATTTTTTCTTTTACAACTCTAGTGGTTATGCATCATTTTGGGAATCTAGTTTGGTTATCCTTCTATGGATATTTTTGTAGTTATCCATTCAAAAATTAGTTTTAGATTTCTGTTTTATATATTTGGAGATATCCATGCTTGTGGATATCAATGGTTGTAGATTTGTTTTGGTATTTTTGTTTTGTTTGTGTTCATTCTGTTGGTTTCGCCTTATGTTTGGGGTTCGGTTTGTGTGGGAGGTTTTTGGATCTTTTTGAGAGTTCCCTGGTGGTTGTTATTTTCAATAGTTTACCATGTTAGTGGAGTTCTTATGGTGTGGATAACCCTATTGTTTTCATCCATTGTGCTTAGTGAAGTGGTTTCCTCTTGTATAGGTCAGGTGTGACTTGTGAGGTGAAAGTTCACCTTTAGGTTTTTGGACCAATTCTTGTTTATCATTAGGCTTGGTGACTTTATGGGGGAAGAAAGTGTTTATGGTGAATATAATTTTCACACCCCAACGTTGGAATGTCTTTATTTTATTAATTTTTTGGATTTGGATCCTTTTTTGAGGTTTGGGTTGAGTCCCTATTTAACATTTTAAGTTATGTAAGTTGTCAGGTTAGTTTTCTATTAAAAAACTATTATATTTGGCTTAGAAGAAGGAGGCATACTTTTTGAGCATAGTTAGTGGAAACCATGTGGCCTTGGTTAGAAAACCATGTGTTTGACGTTTGGGTTTTGGGGAATGGAACACAGGTTCTGCACAATATAGAAAATAGTACAGAAACTCTGTGGTTAGTTCTATGTTTTGGATATAGGCATTGGTCATGATTGGTACATAGCTTGATAAACTATTTGGGGTGCCTTTTCTCTCTCCTACTCTAACCTAGTCACACCAGGGGACTCTCCAATACCCTTGTCCCTTGTTTCCCTTGAATCTTTCAATCCCCTTGAAGGTTCCAAAGGTGATATCTTCAGCTTTTTGGTCAATTTTATCATATTTTCTATAACCCCTCCTAAGTTCTTGGTCCCTCTTGGTGTGGTTTCTCTTTTGGATGAATCTTAAGTTTTAGGGTTGATGTGTGGCTCTATTTCATTGAAGTTAGGGTGTGAAGATTTTCTCTCATGCTTCATTCTTCCTCCTCTTGAATTTTGGTTGGGTTAGCACGTCATTAAGGTAGGTGTTTCTATCCATTTTCTTTCCATCACATTCCATTTGATGCTTGATCTCCCCTTAATGGATTATAAATGTGACATTCTTATTTTTTTATGTCATGTTATGAGTTGTTTTGGTTTTTTAATGATGGTAAATTCGTGATAAATGTTTCTAAAAAGGGGTTGTTTGATTATCCCTTTTTTTAAATACATGAAATGTGTTTTATGAAATTCCTTTTCATTTATAAACGTTAAATTGAGCCTTAGTGATGTTATTTTGATTTTCATATATATTTTGATTTCATGCTAAATTACGGAATTGGGCATGTTGTGTGGTCTATATGCCTATCATGGATTGATAATTTTTGTAAAATGTTTTGGAAAGGTTTTGATGGCCTTTAAATACATATTGGTGATCTTTACATTGTGTAACTTGTGTGGTAGACTTAAAAGTAGGTGATTCTTCTTTGAAAATATTTTTTCAAAATGATTTGAAATGATAATGTCTTGGGAGATGGTTTTCTAAAAGAAATTGATTGTGTTCCAAGTATTCCTTTTATTTTGTTTTATAAACATGTTCAACAAATTGTGTGAAAGGGGATAATATACTTTTAAAAGGTTTTGAGAAGATATTCTGATGAAATTTGGTTTTCCAAAGGGATTTGGTGGTGTTCTATGTGACATTAAATGAGGTTTCTAATGTGTTTCTGAATGATAGTTCATTTGTGATTTTGTGATATGTCTTGGTTTCTAAAATGACATAGATTCTATTCATCATTCTGCACATAAATGTGGTTTTTTATATTGACTTTATAAATGGTGGGTAAATGGATTAGAAAATGTGTTTGGTTTGAAATCATTAAAGGTCCGGTTGGAATTTTTTGTTTCATTGGGAAATCTACTATTGAAGTGATGTGATGAGATATGATGTGAAATATTGTTTGGCGTCTTGGCTTGTTTTGGAAAAAATAATTGAAATATTATTTGGCATGAAGTCTCAGATAATTATTTCTAATGTTTTGGAAAGTGGTTTTAAATATAAAATTATGTGAAGGCCTAGTTGTATTTTATCCATGTATTAGAATATGAAATGGGAAAATCTATGGAAGATCCTCCATGTGGGAGGGGGGATCACTTAGTTGGTGTTCGTGTTCAGGTTTGGAAAGAATGGTTGTATGGGCCACTCATGTGAGGACCTTCCCATTCACTAAGAATCATTGTTATTATCACTGTTATGAGATTCCTAGGTATTATTTAGAGGGCCGCGAAATGGTTTCGTGTCAAACCCGATTAGATGGGTTGTATCCCCTAGAATTGTTGAGAGTCTAGGAGCAACGCACCACTGGATTGGATACTTTAGAGAATCTAGTTGGTTATTGACTTTAAAGTTGAACCATATATTGGTTGGTGAGTCCTAATTGACTACATATACATATTTCCTCTATGGATGTTCATGTAATTCTCATGATCAACTATATTCATGTTCTGATTACTTCTTCTGCATGTTGGTTATTGGGTTTTCTAGTGGTTCTTTCATATATGGTTTCCTTTACTTTCTACACATCCCTCTATTTGGTTATCTGGTTTTTACTTGTATTTGGTATTGATTTTGAATGGGTTGTGGAATGTGAAACCATTTTTTGAAAATTTAATGTTGTGTGTATTTTTTTCAAAATGAAAAACTTGTGGAAATATATGTTTTGTTGTTCACTTGGTGGAAATATTTTAAAACCTTATTTTCTAAATATATTTTAAAATATTCTTTATGGATTTTTTGGGAAAGTAACTGCCTGGACACAGTGGTGATTACATACTAATCTATTTAGGCTCACACCCTACTAGTACTATTCAGTTTCAATAGACTCAAACTTCATTGCAGGTATAGGTTTCTGGTTCGATTTATCTTGGATTAAGTTATTATTATGTGTGGTGGTGACCAAGATGTCACAAGGAGATCATGTTGGCATGTTTGGTCTTAGTCGTTTATTTGGTATTTGTTTTATTTAGTAGTTTTTGTTTCTAGATCAGTTTTTATATTTATTTGATATTCAATTATTGTTGATTCTTCCAGTTGTTTAATTTATTTATTTGATCAAGATTTATTGAGAAAAAATTGTTACCTCGGTGATTACTTTGATGTTTGGCACTAGTTGTTAGACCATGGGGATCATGAATTCCCTTCGAGCCATGTCTTAGACAAGATCAAATGTCGGGTTAGATAAAATCCATGCTTGTCTCATGACATCTTTATGTAGTTCCCAGTATTGAGGGATAAATTTATATTTACTATGATAAAAATGAATCAATTTCTTAGGATAAGAAACCCTGATCTCCTCAATGGACCAAACTTATCTTATATAAATACCAGGTCATTTGATAAATCATTGAGAATAATATTGTAAAGATCTATTGGGTTCATACATATGAAAGTAAGTCAGATCCTTTAACAAAGAAAATAATGAAGGAGTGTGAGGGTCATGTGAAGTCTCTTTTAATTAGATACATATGAGACTGAATAAAATGATTATTTTCAAAAGGACTATATCTTGGTTTTATAATAAAGTCAATTTATTTATCATTCATTCATATGTGAGATATATATTACATGAGCTGTGGAATCATAAAATCCCCTCCAATTATGGATTTGATTTTTCCCTAATTAATGATCACCAGGGAGTATCATGGGTTGTGATTATATTTTAAGAGTAAAATGAATAGAAGTCTCATATATAATGAGGAGACTCATGAGATCATAACTGTAAACTTATTATATGGACTAGACTTTGAATGTATATCACATGGAATTTCATCTAATCATCGTTAAACTTAATGGTGTATACATACTATTAATATCTATTACTTGAGGTTGAAAAGAAAGTATGCATGTTAAACATCATAAGTTGATACATTTCACACACCATCCATGAGGATGAACTAATCACAGGGTTGTTGGATATTTTGTTGATCATGTCATCAATTGAGTTTGTCTATGAATGGATTTATCCTCTTGTAAAAACATTATGAAATTTGGTCCCTTTATTGAATTATATTGAGGAAATTACTTACCATTTTTATTTGAGTGACATGTGATATGCCTAACTACTAAGATGAATAACATGATATGTATTCATTCAAACGGTTTAGTCTATTTTGGATAATCATGAATATATGAGATGGTATATACTAGATTAACATATTCCTTGATTAGTTTTCACTCAATGTTTTGAAAAAAGGTATTATATAAAAATGAACATGATGTTTAGAGATATATATTAAATAATACATGATAATAAAGGCATATAACTGTATATTATTGAGATCATACAAGACCCATTAGAAGCATGAGTAACAATAAAATTTTGTTAAAGGCCATTCATTACATACAATTGTGAATTAGTGGACTCATAATTGATGTAAATGCTAAAAGGCCCACTAGGTCATACTTAAGGTCCTGAAATTATGATTAATTTTGATACAATGTATTTTTAAAAAAGTGAAGGGAGATTATGATAACCATTTCCAAATATATTTTCATGTATTCATATTTATTTGTTAAGTTTTATATAAATTTAATGATGATTTAGCATATGTGGAATGTTTTTTATAATTATACACTCTATGATAGAACAATATGTGGTGATAGTAACCATGTAATGGTCAACATCTCCTCATGCTACATTATACTACATTGTAGTTCATGTGGAGAATGATATATGATATCATTACAACGACTCTCCCAAACTGATTATCATGTTTCTCTAAGATAACGATATATCCTATGATGATGTGTTTATTAAATTAATATTAAAATATTTTTTAAAATTTCATTTAATTAATGAGGTGGAATCAAAAAATTTTGGTCGTTTCACAACATATAAAACATTATAACTCTATGTGTCTCATTAATTCAATAAAGGGGTAATATAAAATGGATGATTTTATACCTTATTTGAGACTATATATCATTATATATTAGATGGAACTATACAAAATTATTTTCTCTCTTGTTTCCTTTGAGGAGGGTGTGTTGGAACACCATTGAAGATAATAGGTCTTATTGAAGCATTAAATGATTCAAATGTCTCATTTATACCTTTAGAGGAATGAAACTATTTGTTGTTATTAAGGGGTCATAATCAAATAAACTATTAGTGAACATCAAAAGCATGGGTAGTGAGGTATTATTATCTTATAGTTTTGTAATTTTATTTTCCCTATTCCACTCCTGGTTGAACTTCCCATTGGTATTTTGGGTTCTTTCACTACATATGAGTATAGAGATGTTCTATGAAAATCTATATTTTTCTCTATAGAAAGGACCTCCCTAATACTTTTAACCACATCACATTTTGCAACATTCATGAGTGAGATTTAAATAACTTTTTACAAATTAAAATGTGTGTGGATAAAATAAAATTTTCATATATTGTGTGTGTGTATTAATTATATATTAGGAAATATATAATTAACACATAAATACAGAAACAAATATATTTTTATATTTAAGTGCTTATTATATATTTTTATTTTTGTATTTAAATTTTTATGTTTTTAGTTTTTCAATCTAATTTTAATTTGAAATAGATATTTGAATATAAATATTTTAATTATATTATACTTTGAATATGTATATATATATATATATAAAGTTTCTCAAAAATATCAATAAAGGACCTCATTTCTCAGTGCTAAACATGCACCATCAATGGTTTCATTTTATAGTTCCTCTCTGTTACTATTGCAAGAGGGGGAATTTTAAATCATTTTTAAGTGTTTAGAAATCCCCCCTCCCACCCACCCCCACCCCAACAGTAATTTTTAGATTTTTTAGTGTATTTATTCTTCTAATGGTAGGGGATATAATAGAGATACATTTTCATGAAATTGTATTGTCTCATTCCATAAATTACATGAATTCAATTTTCATCATGTTGTGTAGGGGTATTTTTTGTGTATTCTTTTTATTAATATGCGGTTGTGTGTTTTATTTTTTGACAATATGAGTTGGATGATGACAATGAAATACATAGTAATAGAGCTTAAGGGTGAGATTGTATATCTGGTAAAGTATCAAGGATATCGAGGTTGAATATTAAATAAAGGGAATAATGATACATATACTAATTCAAGAATATTCTTTCTTTTTAAATAGGTGGAAATTATGAGGAACCATATAGATATGCACTGAATAATATTATTGAACCACAACATGCACTATATTATTGAAAATATAGTTAATCTATAGTGGACATTTAGTTGTGGAAATTTTGGTGAAGTAAATTTCACCATGCTGAACATATGATGATAAAATAATGTTACTATAAATGGTCGTGATATCTAAAAAATACGTACTTGTCAAAATGATTTCATATTGTTTCAAAAGTACCATGAATCACTCATAAAATGCCTTATGTGTGGCACAAACAGATACATGAAAAACGAATCAAGTCCTTCAAAATCATTATGGAAATGTCCTGTCATTCAATGATTAATAAGACTATATGGATGTTAGGAAACCTCAAGATAATTAACATGTCATGTAGATAAAAGAATTAAATATGGGAACCTTCGTTATCTGGAAGATTCTCCTGAGTGGAAGAAAAATTATTACAAGATTCATGAATTTGTAAATGCACTGAGAAAATTGTGTATTGTGTTATCTATAGACTGAATAAATCCTTTTAGTTTACAAAATATAACTCACAGTACATGGCCCATCATGTTGGTAAATTATAACTTTACACCATGTTTAATCTTGAATCATTAATACATTATGTTTTCTCTACATATATC
Organism: Viscum album; assembly: GCA_963277665.1. Taxonomy (NCBI): domain Eukaryota; kingdom Viridiplantae; phylum Streptophyta; class Magnoliopsida; order Santalales; family Viscaceae; genus Viscum; species Viscum album. The sequence goes on along the minus strand of OY728162.1, from coordinate 956,895,815 downwards.
TAGACCAATGCAACCAAGTAATGATATTGATTTCTATTTGGCTGTATTGATCGATGATATGTAATTGATGTGGGATACAACTATTACAATGTATGATGCTCATAGAAGTGGATAATTCACATTGAAGGATATGTTGTATAGAATGATTAATGACTTCCCGGCTTATAGAAATTTATCAGGCTATAGAATTAATCGAATGGTGGGGTGTCCAGTTTTTTTAAAAAAACATACCCAGTTTCGTTGAAACATTCCTTGAAAACTGTGTTTTTTGGACATCATATTTTTTTACCACGATGACATAAATATAGATCTTAGATGACATCATTCAATGGGAATATCAAACAATGTACAATACCATCTCTAGTAATGGGTGATCAAGTCTACAATAAAATTAAAAATATTGACACTGTTTTTGGTAAACCATTTTTTAAAAACCATACAAAATCAGGTTGGAATAAGTGACCAATTTTATAAAATTACCATATTGTAATTGCTTGTATTTCAGTCATTTTATTTATGTCATTCATGTAGTTAATATGTATTTGATATATTTATTAGAATTTTACTAAATGTTCCTGGAAAAAAGAAATATGACATCAAGGCTATGTTGGACTTGATTGAAATTGTAATAAGGGAGGAGTTGGCCCAGGTGAAGGGTGAAATGTAGAATTTTCTTCCTCTAGCAACATACACTCTATCCGAAAAGAAAAAATTTCAATTTTGTCTTTTCCTTACTAGTGTAAAAGTTCCACAAGGGTATTCATCAAATATCAAGAATTTTATGTCAATGACTATTTTGAAGTTACAAGGACTAAAACAATACGACTTTCAGGTTTAGATGCAAGATTTAATGATTATTTCTTTCAATTTCATTCTATTTCAAAATTTACAACATACATTAACCAGAAACTGCTTATTATTCAGAGCCATATGCTATAAATCTGTAGACCTTATGAATTTTCCCAAAATTAATATGGATATTGTGGTCATATTATATGAATAAGAGATGTTATTCACACCATAATTATTTCATATAATGGTCCACTTAATAGTTCACTTAGTTAGAGAGTTTCAAATTTGTGTTCTTTTCCATTACAAATGGATGTACCCCATTGAACAGTATATGATGATTTGGAAATGGTATGTCAGTAATCAAAAAAATCCAGAAGGTAGTGTTGCAGAACAATATATCTTTTAATAATCTATTGAATTATATACTGATTACCTTCCATGATTTGAAGAATCAGTCAACCAAAGTCTCATCATAGTGAAGGCCTTCTGGGTGAAAGGATTTCCAAATGAGATGTTGTTACAATTAACTTAATAAAGAAGTAGCAATCACACCTTTACATATTTCATAATAGTGGATATTTTGATTCATACATTGATGCCCAAAAATAAATTCTTAGATATTTAAATCCATCAAAGGGTTAATTATGGATATCAAATACACAAAATAAACAATTTATAGCATGGTTTGAGAATCAAATTTATAAGGAGTTATCTGAAAATTCCAATTAAATTTTTAAAAAACTTCAATGGTTAGCTAGAGGACCGAATAAAAATGTTATATCTTAAAATGGTTTTATAATCAATTGTTATAGATTCTATAAGAAATTAAATTATGACTTTAGTATGATGAAAAAAGTGGTGTTGTACTTGTGGATGAAGTGATTCACATATCTGGTTCTAAGGACAGAAATAAAATTTATGAAAATATGTCATATTTTTCTATTATCAAATAGATATATGAGTTGGATTATACAACATTTCAAGTGTCACTTTTTCTATGAAAATTGGTTGACAATATCAATGGAGTTAAATTTAATGAAATTGGATTTATGAAGGTGAATTTCAGTGTGGAAGGGGAAAAATATGATCTATTTATAATGGAATCAGAGGATGTACAAGTATTTAATGTCTCAAATCTAACAAACAAAAATTGGCTAATTGACTTACTTGTGGCTAAAAAAAGTCGAGTCGGATGAAAATTCAATCGAGGATGACCCTTTCAATGGGACATCAAAATTTGTTCATGTCAGTACCAATATAGATATTGTCTAGTACGTTATAGGGGACCACAAAGAAGGTATTTTTATTCTCGATAGAGGAACCAAATCCTTGAAACCTTTACAAAATAAATAGAGTTCAATGAGATGGTAAAATTGTTTTTTTAATATATCATTTTTTTCATCATAATATTATTTGGTCTCTACTACAATAAAAAAATATAAATTAATTGTTTGACTACTCAAATAGACAATATCGTCTACACATGATGATGTTACCAATCACTCATAAGAACAAACATTAATTATGAAAATGCTCTGGAAATATGTAAAGGTAATGGTACAATATACATTCCCTATTATACTGAAAAATTATATAATGGGATGTTTATTTAATTTTTATTATTCCTTCTAGATTTCGTTTATTTTAGAAAATATTTGTACATGTGTCATTCCTTTACATAAAGAGGTAATATTTATGTTTTTATAGTGAACTTATTTTCCATATAATTAATGTGTTGTCTAATATGTATATTTAATTTTTTTTAGTATTACTCATATAATAATTATTTTCTTATATAGGTTGATTCTTTTGATCGAGATGTGGTGGTCTATCCATGTTTTATTTCTTTCTACACCAAATCAATCAAATACTTGTTCTCCCTAAAAACCTTTTTACCCCTAAAGTGTTTCTTTTATCACATTCTTTCAAGTTCACTCCACTGACTTTGTAGGAAGAGGAAAAATGCTGCCAATGATCAATTATATAGGTAATCATGATGTTTTTATAGTAAAATCATTTTCCATAGAATTAATATTTTATTTAATATTTATTTTTAATTTATATATTTTTAGTATTACTCATATAATAGTTTTTTTCATATACAGGTGGATTCTTTTGTTCGGGTTGGATTGGATTGTCCATATTTCATTCCTTTTTACTCCAAAACATCCACAAAATTTTTCTCCATCAAAAGCTTTTCACCCCTATAGTGGTGAATTTATCACTTTCCTTCAAATTCCCTCTAGTTCCTTTTTTGGTAGAGCAACTACGCTGCCTCTGCTCAATTATAGTTGCAATCTTGATGTTTGCACCGTAAAATAATTGTTCGTAGAATTAAAGTATGGTTTCATATTTTTGTTTAATTTATTTGTTTCTAGTATTACTCACATAATAATTGTTTTCTTATATAGGTGGATTATTTTGTTGGAGTTGGGGTGATCTATCCATATTTCATGCCTTTTTACACAAAAACATCCAGTGACTTCATCTCCCTCAAAACCTTTTACCCTGGTAGTGTTGACATATATCAATTTCCTTCAAGTACTCTCCATTACTCAATCATAGAGGTATAATTGAAATTGTCTTAGTAAAATCATTAACCAGAAAAATTAATGTATTATTTTATATTTATGTTTAATTTATTTTTATTTAGTATTATCCATAATAGTTTTTTTCATATACCGGTGGATTCTTTTTTTTGAGTTGAAGTGTTTTGTTCGAAGATGCTCATACTGTGTTGGAAGTTAGAAAAATAAATTAAATAGAAATCATGGTAACAATGATATTTAGGATTCTTTGGAGTCCTTCAGACATGTTGAAATCATTCAAACCTCAATCTAAAACATGATGTGACTGTTATGACTCCAAGTACTTCTTTTTATTTAAAAAGGAAATTAATTTTAGTAAAAAAGGAAGCTGAAATACACAAAACCAAGAAAATATTTTCATATTGTTTTGATACTTTAATAAAATGATCCATAATTCATTTGTGACAAGTAATAATCAGTTGCGCCTCAATTCGATACATGATGTGCCTGATATGAATCAATGTGTTGATTATCATTTAAAAATTGACATTTGACTTTGAAAAGTGTCGCTCACTGAAAACTAAGAGAACACACAAGTTTTTTGTTGATAATATTTGTAATAAATTAATAAATAATTTATAATGGGTAAGAATTGGTCTCATGCCAAACTAATACATGATGTGGTCTGTATGAGTCAAAGTGGGTGTTTCAATTTTGGAATGAAATTTTAGTAAAAAAGGAAAGTTACATACACAAAACTGATCAAACACATCCATATTGTTTTGATACATTAGGAAAATAATACATATGTGATTTGAAATGTGTAAGAATTATCTGCACCATAATCTGTTGTATGGTGTGATCAGTATGACTCTAAGTGCATCTTTATTTAAAATTGACATCAATTTTACTTAAAAAAACTGACCTACTAAGAACAAAAAAAACACATTTATATTATTTTGATACATTAGTAAAATGATTCATACATCATATTATATGTTCATGAATTGGCCACACCTCAATCTGATGCACGATCTGACCGGTATGACTCTAAGTATAATTTTTTGTTTAAAATTAACATCAATTTTAGTAAAAGACCAATTGACCTACTCAAAACCAATAAAATGGATTAACATTGTTTAAATACATTACTAAAATGGTCCATAAGTTATTTTTTTCATGTGTATGAATCGACCACATCTAAATCCAATACATAATGTGATCGGTATGAGTCAAAGTGCGTGTTTTAATTTTAAAATTACAATTTAGTAAAAATGACAAGAAATATAATCAAAACCAAGAAAACACACATATATTATTTTTTTAATTTAGTACAATGATCCATAAGTAATTTGGGATGTTTAAGAATAAGCTTCACCTTAATATGATGCATGGTGTGACTAGTATGACTCAAAGTGTGTATTTTTATTTAAAATTGTCATCAATTTTGGTAAAATGGACAACTATCCTCCCCAAAATCGAGAAAACACATTCATATTATTTTTTTACTCTATGAAAAAAATACGTCATTTTTGTTGCGTACGAATCATTCTCACCACAATCTGATACATGATGTGCCTAGTATGACTCAATGTGTCTATTGTCAATTTCAAATATACATTTTAGTTCAAAAAGTGTGACTCACTAAAAACCAATCAAACCCCTCAAATTTTCTTGATAATTTAGAAAAGTGCTTCGTACATAGATTTTTATGCGTAGGATTCTGTTTCACATCAAACTGATAAATGATGTGATCATAATGAGTTAAAATTGTGTGTTTCCATTTTAAAATGACATTTTAGTAAAAAAGAAAATGGATGTACTCCAAATTGAGAAAACACATTCAAATTGTTTTTATACTTTAGGAAAACTATATACAAGTCATTTGAGATGTTTTGGGATTATATTCACCTCAATATGACGCATGATGTTACTAGTATGAGTCTATGATCAATTGTTTTTAAAATTAACATGAATTTTAGTAAAATTAACACTTTAGGTTCATTAATTTTATATATTATTACTAACATAAGAGTTGTTTTAATATATAGTTGTGTTATTTTTCTCGATCAGGGGTGGTTTTCTTGGTAATTTCATGAGTTGTATTAGGATTAAAAGATAAAGGAACATTGAGGTTTTTGAATGTATGTAATAATTTGTATTTATGTAATTTTTTAAACCAATGTTTGAAATGTCTGTAATATAGTTTTTTTCTTGTTTTGTGTTATAAATTTAATTTCATTTTAATATTATATAATTAATTGGTTTTGTTGATATCTGGTGTGTTTCTGGTGCAGCGGTGTGCTGTTACAGCACATTGTAGTGTTGTTGTAGTGTGATATTACATCACACTGCATTACATCCCTTTATCAGTGCTTTTAAAATCACTACTAAAATGTCCATTAGTAGCGCTTTTATAATTTCGGATAAAGGTATACTTTATCAGTGCTTCTATAAGCACTGATAAAAGACCCTTTATCAGTTATTTTTTAGTGCTAATAAAATTCCATGGATTTTAACCACGCTCATGTATTCAACGCTTTTCTAGTTCTTATAAATTCCATTTATAGTGCTGTTAAAGGTCGGTTTTTTATTAGTGGCTCCCATGTACATTGCACAGTACAATAAATGAATCTAAAGAACTATGAACAATAAGATATATTGGGTGTCAAATGTCACCCGAACAGGGTGTGAGATAATAATCTAAGTAGGCTTGCACCTACAGTGTCTAACTCAATCCATTACTTGGTATATAATGGCAAATAGTGAGTATGTATATGCAGAAAAATTAACAAGATATTCTGAATAAATAAACAACAACCTACCCAGGTTCCTAAGTTACACCTAGCGGCAATACCTACTTTTAAAAACATCCTTTTATATATGTATATGGGTCCATCCTTCCACATTAGTATGGATCTCCCAAATAGATGGAATATTCTCCTTTTGAGGATGAATCACTTAGAATATACCATAAAATATAGCCTATTCCATCAGGATATGTAAAATCTCAGTCTTGGGCATAATTAGAATCTCTCCCTCGGGCATCATGTGACTGTGCGTCTATCCCTCAGGAATCTGTCATAATCATATACTTTTACCTCATTCAATTAGAAACTATTCACCTATCCCTCTGGTAGTATGAAAATATTCACTAATCCCTCAGTAATCATTTGATTTTTCATATATCCCTTAGGTTTTCGACATATTCATTTACTCTTCCCTAAAGAATTCTGTACCTACTCACCTTTCCCTCATGTGTTACAAAAAACATACACCAAGCACTCGGGGATCCACATTAAACATGAGTCATATCCAAACAAACTCAACATACAAATAAGTATCAAACCCCTAGATATCAATCACATCGATATCACATAATCTAAAAAACTAATAAACAAAAATCACAATTTTAATATCAAACATACAAGATTTATCATCATAAGACACAATGGTCAATTTATAAAAATTTATATCTATAAAACAAATACATTTCATTAATACAAGTTCTATTTTATCATCAAATTTATATCACAATGGTTTAATTAATCATTCAATCATAAATTTGTTAATATATTAATTACTCATTTTATCCACGATTATTCTACCATAAGAAATCATATAATTTATTATTATGTTAATTCAATGTCTAATACGACAATAAAATAATTTATCCAATTCAATATTTGGCTTTAAATACAAACAAACCAAGTCTAAATAATGTCCAAGGCTGGTACACCAATTGGGTGTCCACAGGTCTGTGACTCCATGCTTATAGTCCCAAAGGGATCCAAGAGATAGTTTTAAAATGAACAATTATAATTTAATAGTGATTATTCAATTTATTTGGTCACACAAAACATTCCATTGTGATCAAATATATATCATATAATTTAAATAATTAAATCAAATAAAAGGGGATTCGGTTTAGACAACAAAAATTAATTCCTTTCAAGGAATGAAATTTCCATGAATCATGTCGTTGAGTATATTCAAGTCCAATCATTTTAACATTTCACATAAAATGTGATTATTTAATTATGACAAGAGGTGTGGTTGTGCCACACTAATAATTTCTATTTAAATTAATTAATTTAAAACATTAAAGGAAAATAAGCCATATATCAACCATAACCTAAAGTCATAAAGAAACACAAGTGGAATAAGTCAAGTAATCATAAATGATGATTCACTTCTTTTTAGCTTAGATGACATTGCACCTCTATTGGAGGGGTTTTATTATTAAATCCTGACATTGTTTATAAAACAATTCATTTGTTCAATTAAGAATCACATATAATTTCCAACAATGAAATTATTTTACAAAGACTTTCATACATGGAAATACATTAATTAAAGGTTTTAAGAGCACCAATTTAATCAATTCATTATTAAATTTATGGGGTAAGGAATGGGATCCTACCACAAGAGGAACCAAGCCAAACACATGAAACTTTATGCTTTGATGAAGATCATTCCTCACTTGATTGCACATGCATTCTTATATTTATATACACCCCTCAAACCAATGTACATATTCCTTTCCCACAGAGGAAATATGTACAAGGAATATATATATATACACCTATATATATGATTGGATGCCTTCAAAGATCCACAAAATTTACTACAAATAAAACCATGAACTCAAAAACACCACAGAAAGGACCAACGAACCCAAGGAAAATTACCAGAACCTCAAAAACTATGAAATCCCCAATTATAAATTTATAGATAACAATAACAGAGGAAAAAACTGCCCAAAATTGTTGACGGGTGGACCCAAATGATCCAAACTGCTTCGCCTTCCGGAGTGGTTGTCATAATACATGCGGAGGAGCCTTGGGAGACTTACTGCATGCCCTAACACTGGAAGAAAACCAAAAACTAGATTAAAACCTAACCTAGGGTTTGGTCAAACATGAGTGGTGATGGGAAAGGAAAAATTCAAAAAAAGGAGGATAAAGTATTAGGAGGTTTACCTTGAAGAGTAAAAGATAAATCACTATGAAATAGGGTGGAACTGGCTTGTGAAGAAGAGGTCGTGAGGGGGGTGCGTCGCACACTGAAGAGGAAGGGGAAGGGGGTGTCGTGTGCTGGAGAGGAAGGGGAAGAAGACCCTTTTGGGTCTCTAAATTAAAAAAATAATTCATAAAAAAAATAATAGTAATAAAAATAACAATAATAATTATAATAATAATAATAACAATAATAATGGTAATAATATTCTTATCATTATTATTATTAAAACTTTTCTTCATTTTTATTTCCCATTTATTTCCATTTAATTTATTTTCATTTTAAATTTAATTTAATTAAATTAGTTTCTTAAAAAAATACACATCCCAGTTTCCCCACTCTCAGAATTATCTTCAAAATCTCGGTTTTAAAAATATCTAGTCCAGCAAATGAAAAAAATCAAATTTCATTGGTTTTTCATCCAGTTCAAAAACATGGGTCATTAAAAACTCCCAACCTTAGAAATTCTTGTTCCCAAGAATACATTAGGAATAAAAAATATATAACCCGAACTATAAGGGTTGTGATGTCCCACTCAAATGGTCACATTTCATTTCCAAATGCCCAACTCACCTTTAAGCATTGATTAAGCAAGCGGCATTTAAGCCATTAATACACGAGACAACACTCATTTTCTAACCGAAACATTGAAATGACACTTACCCATGCCCATTTAGCTAGAGGTACGACCATGTCAACATACCTTGAAAAAACTAACTTGTGTAACTCCCTACCATCAGTTTCAACCTTTAAAAAGGGCCTAATTCCAAGTCATGGTACCACCCCAAACAGAATTTCCTTACAAAGCATGCCTTTAAGCATTGGAGCAATGCTCCAGGTGTGAATTTCTTTAACATAATGAACCTGATTAATTCTGAGGTCATATTAGAGATCTCATCATAAAGGAACAGTCGAATCTTGATCGACCTAACTTAAACTGGTCACACATGCTTTCCCGGAAGAAACTATTGACCTTCAAACCACAATCAACATAACCTAGATATAAGATTTTAAATAGTTCCCACCAACCATACTCACATTAATCAAGAATGAAACTAGTATATTCACCCTATCATACTTATCTCAATGATGTCCATCTTAGATGGCCAGCGCATTACAAACTAAGAAAACAATTCCTTCCTCCAAGGCACCCTGAATTTAGCATAGAACCATTCACTAAAGGCCTTGAGAATGTTTTGGTGACACTCCATGATCAAATCATTACCTAATCATTTAATATTGTCATTCCCTAGCACAAACATGAGGGTAACCCAAAACCGTCACACTAAAATTGTTACCATTTTAACATTACCTATGATCCCAATAATAAGTTCGATGTAACATTAGATTCAACAAAGTATACTTCGAGGAACTAACCCAAGGTATTATATACATCATGCTTCAAGATAGATATTGGTAAAAATCCAAGACATCCACATTAAATTTCTGACTGATCCCATAACAGCATCTTCCTGGTGGTCAAGTATAAAGGATAGAATAGCTGGTGTCAAAGATAATTTCTAAGGCATTCCTACATGGGAATCCAAGGGTCACTCAAGACAAATCAAGCCTCAATAGGAACCAATAATTCAGCATGAAACGCTAGGATACTAATTAAACTACCCACAAAAAATTAACTATAGCTTGGTTTAATACCAATGCACTATTAGTGTATCAAGGATGACATCATGATAGTGTGCATGATTGTCTCTCATGGAATAGTACACTAAGTGGATTTTAAAGAATTCCATAAGGAAAATAGTCAAACCACTACTGGTAGATACCTTAAATGAAACCAGGCTTCACCTACTGACACACCATAAATAATGGATCACTAATCCTTCACCACATGAGGCATTCTGTGATCATTCAAGATTAAACATAGAATTCCACCCATGACCAATGGAATTTCTCAAAGGTTACATACACTTCCAACCACACCAACATCTTGACACCAAGAAATCACTGACATTATTTGAATTTCACAACCCTCATTAACATTTAAGAAATCAAAATATTTATCTAATGGTCCTCCATGGTTGTGTTCCTTCTACTTGGAAGTACCCATTTACCAGAACTGAAATGACACTCCCCACCTTAGGAGTTTTCTATTCATTGAAGAAATAGATAGACCATCTACTCATAAGCAGACTAGATCAGATTGATCTTAAACACAAGTGTGACACTTACCCGAGTCACACTCACAACCATAAAATCATTTGGCAAGAAAACCAAAACTGAACCGATCTGTGTGTTCAAACACCTGAGTTAATGAAATTCATCTTAGGCATTAGAAATAATTGGATTTCTATACACCCTGGCCACTCTACTCCAATTATGACATGAGACCACATTTAATAGAAAAAGTCTCAATGATTCCACCTGACTATACTATTTTTTCACTTCATTTAACACTTTATGGTCATTGCGTATGTGAATGAATACTACCATGAGGTTTCAGAAGAAAAAAACCAATCCTAAATATTATCCATTGTATGTTGGCCTGATGTATTCAAGTATCAAATGGTAAATATAAGAGATTTAGCTCAGATTATAATTTCCCCATACAACTGTAAAACAATTGGAAACCTCTTGAGACACCAAAAGAAAATAAAGGTTCAAGAAGCATACAAAGCGGCCGACCATGACAGAGGCATGTCTAAACTAATAAAAATGATCATTACTTCATACTCACACCCATAACCAGGTTAAATGATAGTATAACCACCCATATAAAGAGGGGTTTCATTTGAAATTGAAAGACCTACAAAGAACAATGGCACCCGAATGGAACCAAGTGTCTGAAGATCATGGAATTAGTAAGGAATTTATGTTCTAGGGGTGATACCTACAGTGGATATCCACTTAAAAAGAACAGACATCGACCCTATCACTAGGTAACGAAAATAGGAAATTAATTAGGATAAGGATCCTACCATCTAATCCATTGCTAAAAATATAGAAGTCCTATGGAAAAACTCACATTTTCATTCCATGGAAACTCAAAAAGAAAGTCTCAAGCTACCCTTTCACAAGGGTTTTTTAAAATTACACTACCTAGGGTTCAATTTTAATTCCATTACATATATTCGCATTTAAATCTTTAAACATCTTAAATATTTAATTCAAGACATCAATTTCCATTTTAAAACAGAAACACTGTGAACTAGATTTGAACCAACCCCCTATGAGAAAAATAGACAAGTTATATAAAAATTCCATTTTTAACATTAAACATTCCATGAAACCCCTTTTTATTATCAAATATATCACAAAAATTCAATTTTAATTGATGAGTAAAACTATGAGGGTCCAACTAAGACAATATGAGTTCTTCAAAAAGAAAACATAAAACAGTTTCTTAATTATTGAAGTTTCAAAACACATGTTACATGATATTTTATAAGGAATTTTCGTCAACTGGCCTACTTGAGTCCATTTTTTCATTTAGAAAGGTAACTATATCATTTCAAATAAAAAAATTAATATATTTCACATTTTATGGTCACACACACACACATTTATATATATATATATATATCAAGATCAAGGACTTCCAGATTGCAAGGGTTACCTTTTTCTAGTTATAAGGCACTCATACACCTTACAATTGAAAGCTGGATCCCGTCATATTCTGTACCATTTAATTAATCCAATGAAACAAATTATATTTAGCCCATGAAACCATTTCTATACCAAAAAAATCATATTATCATGATAATATTTTAAAGACCCGAAAATTTCAAGGAAATTGTTTTTCTAAATAATTTAGAATTTTACGAGTTTGTGGCTTCTGACAGCACTTGATTCCGAGTCCCGGTGTGCTCGAAATCAATTTTAAAAGTTTAGCTCTAGTACATTCTGTAAACGAACAAGCAGGTTTTCTATCTTTTGAACCGATGCTCAGAATTGGAATCTGAGGGCACTAATGAATTCTCAACGCCTGTAATTTCTTAAGGGGACCTTTACCGTAGTTGTGTTTGTGCGGTAGGAGAAGTTAAAAATTGGGGATTAAATAAGACGTGAATAAAAATGTGGAACAATTTTTATTCTATGTCTAAGTGGTTATATACTACATGGGGGAGTTGGAGTGGGCCCCTAACTACCTTAGGGAGGATATTTGTGATGTGGGGCCCACAGGAGCCCCAACCAATCACATTCCCTAAAACTCCTTAAACCTCCCCCTATAAACTTGATAACTACTCTTTAATGAGGACTCTTCCTCTCCCTCTCTCACTCTATTAAAACTTGCCAACCTATCACTTAATTATTTAGAAAACTCATGGTTTAATTAATTTTGTGAATTGGAATTTGAATTTTGTAAATTTGAATGCATGGCTTGTTTAATTAAAATAAGGATAATCCTTAATTTATTTTTGTTTGGCATGATGTGTTGAGATTTTGGGGAGTGAGCTATTGAGTTTTGAAGAACGCTTCATCTCCTCTGCTGATGAACGCCAACACTCCGATGAAGAACTTCGACTTAGCGACCCTGAATTCTCCATCCTCTTCTTCCTCCGTGACAAAAGGGGAGACACCGCTTCCTCCTCGGGCGCACTCCGTCGTCGCTTACATAACCTCACCCCCTGACATCGTCTTCCGGAACACCCGATGTACGACATCACTTGTTGAGGTAGGGGTGTGTTATGATTGAATCCTCTTTCCTTCTTGTTTTTTTCTCTTTAACTGCCTACTACAAAACTAATTTGGAGAGACTGGGCCAAACTAACATGATCCAAATCCCCCGCCAATTTTGTGATTGTTGGCAGTTCTTCGTGTTTTTCATGGGTGACGAACAACGGATCGTTATGAGTTCGTTAAGTGATAAAACAATCCCAAATTGAAGACTCATCATCACGGAAACCTATATAAGGTGCGATGATAATAGTGGGTGATGGTTTAGACCGGAATGGGATGGACCATTCCTCGACCGTTCTTCGAACGAGAATTAAAAAAGTGTTTTTGGAACCGATCAGAAGCCCGAGAATGCCGGAATCGAATTCGGGACAATGGTGTGACCTGGAGTCTGTTGTTTTGTGACGAACAAATGATCAGAATGAGGAACCGACATCATGGGAGGGGCGCTGGCCAGATGAATCATTTCTGGAAAATTCCAGACTACACGACCTGTACTCCTGGAGAACAATTCGTGTAGTGCGGGCATTCTACGACTAGGGTTTCAGACGAAAAACTACTAACACACGACATGTGATCTCTATCACATGGTGTGTACTCACCACAAAACAAGAAGGTGGCGGCTACACGAGACTCGGTGTGTAACCTGACAATACACGGACACGGTGTGGAGTACACGGGCATGTACTCTACCACACGGCCAGACATGACCAATGGTGTGGGATAACCCTTGTACAAATAACACGGGTTGGAGAACACGGGTTGAGGTCGTGTACGAGAACATGGCCAACGTACACAGAGCCGACCACAGACACATGGACACGGCGTGTCACCATACCACATGTCGTGTACACACTTTTTACAAGAACATCCATTCTTCATGGGCTATGGTACATGGACTGTAACTGGGGACTAATGACACTGCGTGTAACCATACCACACACCATGTACTTACTTTTTACATGAACATCCCTTCGACATGGGCCGTGGTACACGGGTAGTACCTGAGGTCTGAAGACACGGTGTGTAACCATACCAACACACCATGTACTTTTTGGAAAATGGCTTGGTTGTATTGTACTCAGTGTCTTGGACACGATTGATTGGTTTATCCCCCTATGATGTGGCAGACATTTGGGATACATAAACTCTTGACTTCGTGACAGTTGATGTATCGACCCCCTCATTACTAGTGGAGTGGACCCTCCCAGAATCGAGTACGTTGTGTGCGGGAACCCTAGAGCTGGTAGCAACTGCGCTGATGATGACAACTGTACTTGGATCCTACGTGGGTTCGATAGCGAGGATGACTGTACTTGGATCCTCCGTGGGTTCGACCGCGATGGCGACTATACATGGATCCTATGTGGGATTAGCAGCATTGGTTACTGTACTTGGATCCTACGTGGGTTCGGCAGCGATGACTTCTGTACCTTGATCCTATGTGGGTTTGGTAGGGGAGATGACTCAGAGGCTATATATATAATCTCTACCCCTTTTCATGAATAATATACCAGTGTGAGCTGATTCTCGACTTTCAGTCATTATCATCGATGTGATTGACATACTTTCCTAGGTGGACAGGGTTGTACTTGAGCTCTTTAGTTGGAGTTGAACTGCAATTGATGACTTAGGTATATGTATAAAAATATACCTAAGTAGATTTGGTTGATACTTAGTGTTTGTATATTTCCATTGTGGTTTATCCTTTAGGGATTCTAGGAGACCTTCGGGGGTCTCGGGGTCCCTACTGAGTATTGTATACTCACCCCTGAATGGGAATTACCCGCACTACATTGTGTTGGCTGTAGACGACGAACATCACTGATCGAGGTGAAGTCTTGTGGAGCATGACGGTACCTGGAGGTGTACCACATGGCGGGACATACACGGAGCGGACGTCCTGACCCGAGGGGATGAGGAGACAATATGTACCCACCCTTCAGGTGGGATATCTGGAGGATGCCTCAGTGGTTGCTGGCTTACATTACTACAGTTGTTCTTTCATTACTGTTATACTGCACTTTCAGTTGGGTTTGTATTCTGGCCCATTTACATTCTATCACTTACTTTTGTACTCAGTTTACATAGTGTTTACCTCAGCTTGCGTACTCCATTGTGTTTGTTTACTTACATAAAGTTTGTGCCTTCCCTTTTATCAGGATTTATGGCTTTGGTTCTAGTCGCCAGCCCCTGGCTTATGGAAGGCGGGCTTGGGGTAGTCATTTCATGGTCCCTGAGGATGGGTCATGACAAATTGGTATTCGAGGATTCGGTTCTACTACAGAACTCTGGACTCTAATAATTTCTTCTATGAAGCAATAGTGTTAAGAGTATTGAGTGTGGTTTTTGGTCCAGGGAGTCCAGTGTTGGTGCGCTGGCTGACATATCCATACACTAGGACCCTGACATATAATTTCCAACTAATTGTTTGAAAACACTGATTTCATGTGTGTTTCAAAAGTTTTATTTGTGGTAAATTTGTGTCAGCTCACCAGGTATACTGTATTAACCATGGCGCACATGTTACTTTTCAGGATGACCCCAAGAAGGCAGCCAGCTAGGGTTTTGAGCATTATGCGAGATGACAGCCCACCGAGCGATGAGGCCTTAGTGTAGGGCCCCATTACAGTGGAGTCAACAGTGGTACCTCTACCCGGTGGGCCACCGATACCACCAGCCCCAGCAGGGGAGAGTGTGCGCCACCTGAGTGCACTGCATGAGTTTCAGCGACAGAGGCCTCCCAAGTTCCGCAGTGAAACAGACCCTTAGGAAGATGAGTATTGGCTGGAGGATATTGTTCTATTCTTCAGATTGGTAGGGACACCAGAATTTCATATGGTGATCCTTTCTGTGAGTCTATTTGACATATTAAGTGGTAGATGGTGGAGTCTAATGCTCTAGGTGCACGAAGAGGTATCTCTATTATCGACGGACTTCGAGAGCCTCTTATTCTCGGAGTTTGTTCTGGTCACCCTTCGTGCGGTGCACATCCAGGAGTTACTACAGCCGTGGCATGGTAGCATGATTGCAGCCCAGTACTCGAAGAGGTTTACCGACCTCTCGTACTATTCCACGGACATGGTACGAGACCCATTTTTTCGTCCCCAGGCCTTTGTGTAGGGACTGAGGCATGAGATCAGCGCTTCGATGATCTCCCTTAGCATTCCAACGTAGGTAAGAGTACTGAGAAAGCCCTTATTTTGGAAAGCTTCCTTGATGAGCCTCCATCAGCAGCGAGGCCTACCACAGGGTGACACGTAGCAGAGTCTTCTGCAGCCGGATGTAGACAGATGTCGCAGAGGTTCAAGCGGACTAGGCCATTAGGTGGGCGACCTCAGTATACTGGTTCAGATGTGTGGGGCACACGCAGCAGAGCTAGTCATATGAGAAGCATGCAGTGCTATGTATGCGGCGGGCAGGGCCACATGGCTCGTGACTGCCTGACCCACCATGTGGAGGAGTATCAGACAGTTGAGGGACCATCTAGGCAAAGATAGAGGTTCGACTATGGCGGTCCGCATGGAGAAGGTGGACGAGGCAGAGGAGCTGGCCGTGTAGCAGGTTGTGAATGACGCTTTGTGGCTCTGCCACCACAACCACCAGGAGGACCACCCCGACCTCAGGGAGCTGGCAGACAAGGGCAGGCTCAGCTCTAGTAAGTCGAGGCCTACGACAAAGACGCACCTGAGATGATTTGAGCTACTAGCTGTGTCTACTCCACCCTTTCTGTAGTTCTTATAGACAAAGGTGCGAGTCATTATTTTATTCTCACTGCCCTTGTTCGAAGCTCAGAGATTCTGATGGAGTCACTGGCTCGATCTTTACAGCTAGATACTCTTATGGGAGAAGACTCGACGATTATGCACTAGTGCAGGCAGTGTGATCTTACTCTAGGAAGCAAGAGCATCACCTTGAATATTCTTGTAGCGGCGTCGAGGCCTTACGATTTCATCATGGGTATGAACTGGTTGTCTACACTTAATGATCAGATTGACTGCATTAGGCACAAAGTGCGGTGTGTCTACACAGATGGGATCAGGTTCACCTTCACTGGTGAGAAGGGAGCCTTTGCAGCACATGATGGACTTACTCAGAGGAGAGGGAAGCCGATCACACATCAGTTGTCTAGTCTCATCCTCGGAGGGGTTTTAGTGTAGAGTTCGAGTTTTCCTTTTTCGGTGGATCAGTATGCGGACGTTTTCCCTGATGAAGTTCCAGGACTACCTCCTCGCAGAGAGGAAGACTTCTATATTGACATGTGCCTTGGGCCAGCTCAGATATCTACTCCATCATATTGGATGGATCCCGCCGAGCTTCGTGAGATATGGGTACAACTTGAGAAATTACAGGGAAAGGGGTTCATCCGACCCAATGTTTCACCCTGGGCTTCTCCGATTATATTCACCTTGATGGCGGATGGGATCTTATGACTATGTGTCGAATACCATCGCCTGAATCAGGTGACTGTAATGAACAATTATCCACTCCCAAAGATTTAAAACCACTTTAATCATCTCAAAGGAGCACGATGGATCTCGAAGATAGACCTCAGGTCAGGCAATCATTCGCTCAGAGTTCGAGACGAGGATTTGCAGAAGACGGCCTTCAGGTGTCGGTATGGCCACTATGAGTTCTTGGTTATGCCTTTAGGTGTAACCAACGCTCCAGAAGTGTTCATGAGTCTCATGAAAAGGATCTTCAAGCCTTACCTAGATTTATTTGTCGTAGTCTTCATCAACGACATGTTGATTTACTCGACCACTGAATAGGACCACGCCTACCACTTACAGGTTGTACTGGACACACTCCGAGAGAACCAGCTTTATGGTAATATCTTTAAGTGATAGTTCTAGATTTTAGAGGTTCACTTCTTGGGTAATGTCATCTCGGAGGTGGGAGTTATTGTGGATCCTATGAAGATCGAGGCAGTACTTACCTTGGAGCCACCCAGGAGCATAACGGAGGTAAGGAGTTTCCTACGTCTGGCAGGGTACTATCGGAGATTTGTGCCAGACTACTCTAGAGTTGCAGCACCACTTTCATCTTTGATGAAGAAGGGGAAAACCTTCATGTGGTCAGATAGATGTCAGCAGAGCTTCCAGGAGCTGAGACAAAGATTGAACAGTGAACCCATATTGAGGCTGCTGGAGGAGGGCATAGGGTAAGCAGTTTATAACGATGCAATAGGGACCAGACTTGAGTGTGCCTTGATGTAGGAGAGGCCAGTGATCGCTTATGTTTCATGAATGTTGAGTCAGAATGAGCAGAACTATGCTACCCATGACCTGGAGTTAACAGCAATGGTCTTCGTCTTAAAGATGTGGCCACACTATCAGATGGGAGAGCATTTTACAATGTACTCTGACCACTAGAGTCTCAGGTACATCTTTTCGAAGAATGAAATGAACCTGAGATAGTGGCAATGGTTTGAGTTCCTCTAGGACTATGAATCTGAGATAGTCTATTCTTCTGAGAAGGGGAACATAGTAGCTGATACTCTCAGTAAGAGATTGGGCTTTCAACTACCTGGAGAGGCGAAAGAGCAGTTATCCACTGTGCAGATATCCTTTGTGGATAGATATGGGGTAGCCTTCCTACAGTCCCTCACAGTCACTCCTCCACAACATCAGTGGGTCAGAGATGCATAGCATGGGGATGTTGTCTTTGAGACATGTCGTGCACAGATATCCATAGGACATGTGCCTAGTGGATTTTCTAAATGATCAAAGCACATCATCCCCTTTAGGGGATGTACCATGGTACCAGTTTCATAGTAGGAGGATAACTAAGAGAATTTCACACTTCCCCGCTTGCGGTACATCCAGGAGTGGCAAAGATGTACAAGGATCTCAGACGACGGTACTGGTGGCTGGGTATGAAGAAGGTTGTGGTAGAGTTCGTTTCACGATGACTCACCTGCCATCAGGTGAAGGCGGAGCACCAAGTACCGGCAGGCTTGGTGCAGCCCTTAGAGGTCCCAGAGTGGAAGTGGGACGGGATATCCATGGATTTCAAGATGGGGCTCCCTCATACTTCTAGAGGACATGACTCCATCTGGGTGATTATTGACCGACTCACCATGTCGGCCCACTTCCTACCAATTAGAGAGCAGGGCTTAGTGGAGAGATAGGGACGCCTCTACGTTCAGGAGATCATACGGCTTCATGGTGTGTCATCATCTATCGTCTCCGATCGAGATTATCGCTTTACTTCCCAGCTTTGTAAGGGGTTACATGAGGTTTTTGAGATGCAGCTATGCCTGAGCCTCACCTTTCAACCTCAAACTGATGGCCAGACATAGAGGACCATTAAGATACTCGAGGACATGATTTGTGCATGTGTCCTTGACTTTGGTCATAGCTGGTAGGATCGCCTACCCTTGGTGGAGTTTGCGTACAACAACAACTACCACTCCACCATCGGTATGGTACCATACGAGGCACTGTATGGCCAACCTTACATATCACCTCTATGTTGGACTGACCCTTGGGAGTCAGCACTCGTAGTACTAGAGATGGTTCAGGCTACGACGGAGAAGGTGGAGATCATACAAGAGCGGATGAAGACTACACAGAGAATACAGAAGTCCTATACTGATTGGAGGTAGAGACCACTAGAGTTCGAGGATAGTTACCACATTTTCTTATGGGTTTCACCTCGATGTGGATTATGAAGATTTGGCCAGGGTGGCAAGTTATCTCCATGCTTCATCGGACCATTCCAGGTTATTAGCAAGGAAGGTGAGGTGGATTACCGCCTCGCCCTTCCACCTCAGTTGCATTGGGTGCACGACATCTTCCACGTATCTCAGCTGAGGAGTTACGTGCATGACTCGATGGATATCATTGATCATGGAGAGTTGGACGTCGATGACAGGTAGACTTTTGGGGAGGTCCTAGTGGAGATCGATGATTGACAGGAGGGATTCATATGTGGATGGCTGATTCCTCTGGTGCGCATTCGTTTTCAGCACGGGAACCTCCAGGAGATCACATAGGAGTGGGAGGCTCAGATACGTGAACAATACCCTCACTTTTTTCCCTAGTTTATGATATATATTTACATGGACATAAATCACTGAGTTGGTAGTAATGTAAAGACTGGAAAATTTCTAGGAAATTTTTTTTCTTAACTACTTTGGAATTTTACGAGTTTGTGGCTTCTGACAGCACTTGATTCCAAGTACCGGTGTGCTCAGAATCAATTTTCGATGTTTATCTCAGGTACGTTCAGTTAACGAATGAGCAGGTTTTTCTATCTTTTGAACAGGTGCATGGAATTGAAACCTGAGGGCACCAATGTTTTCACAATTCCGATAATTTCGTAAGGGTACCTTTACCGTAGTTTCCTTTGTGCAGGAGGAGAAGTTAAAAAGTGTGGATTAAATAAGAAGTGAATAAAAATGTGGAACAATTTTTATTCTTTATCTAGGTGATTATATCCTTCATGGGGGAGTTGGGGTGGGGACCTAACTACCCATGTGAGGATATTTGTGAGGTGGGGCCCACACGATTCCCAACCCTTAACATTCCCAAAAACTCCTTAAACCTCCCCCCTTTAAACTTTTAAACTCCTCTTTGATGAGGACTCTTCCTCTCCCTCTCTCACTCCATTAAAACATTTCAACCTATCACTTAATTATTTATACAACTCATTGTTTAATTAATTAAGAAAATTGGAATTTGAATTTTGTAAATTTGAATTCATGGCTTGTTTAATTAAAATAAAGAGAAGCCTTATTTTATTTTTGGTCGGTTTGTTGTGTTGAGATTTTGGGGAGAGAGATCTTGAGTTTTAAAGAACGCTTCATCACCATTGTTGAAGAATGCCAACTCTCTGAAAATGAACTTCGACTTGGTGATCCTGAATTCTCCATCCTCTTCTTCCTCCATGACAAAAGGGGAGATGCCGCTTACTCCTTAGGTGCACTCCGTCATCGCTTACGGAACCTCACCCCACAACGCCGTCTTCCACGATGCCTGAAATTCAAAATAATTTGTTGAGATATGGGTGTGTTATGATTGAATATTATTTCCTTCTTGTTTTGTTTTCATTAACCGCCTGCTACCAAACTAATGTGGAGAGACTGGGCCAAACTAACAGGGTCCGAATCGTCCGCCAATTTTGTGATTGTAGGCGGTTCTTCGTGTTCTTCATGGGTGAAGAACAACGGATCGTTACGAGTTTTTCAAGAGACTCAAGGATCCCAAATTGAAGACTCATCATCATGGAAACCTAGAAGAGGTGCGACAACAATAGCGGGTGATGGTTCGGACCGGAATGGGATGGACTGTTCCTCTACCGTTCTTCGAGCGATAATTCAAAACGTGTTTTTGGAGCTGATCGGAAGCCTGAAAATGATAGAATCGACTTTGGGACAATGTGGAAACCTAGAGTCTGATGTTTCATGATGAATAAATGATCAGAATGAAGAACCAGCATCAAGGGAGGCTGATAGCCAGAGGCGTTGTTTCTGGAAAACTCCAGACTACACGGCATGTACTATTGGAGAACAAACAGTGTAGTGCGGGCATTCTGCAGCTAGGGTTTCAGATGACAAATGACTAACACACGGCGTGAGACCTCTGTAACAAGGCGTGTACATGACACACAACAATGAGGTGGTGGCTACCCGAGACTCAGCGTGTAACTTGGGATACACAGACACGGTGTAGAGTACACCGGCATGTACTCTACCACACGGGTAGACATGGATAATGGTGCGGGATAACCCGTGTACCAATTACATGGGTTGGAAAACATGGGTTGAGACCACGTACGGGCACAGGTCCATCATACACAGAGCCGACCCCAGATGTTTGGACAAGGTGTGTAACCATACCACATGTCGTGTACATACTTTTTACACGAAAAGCTCTTCAACAAGGGCTATAGTACATGGACAGTACCAAGGGACTGAAGACACGGCGTGCAACCATACCACAGGCCGTGTTCTTATTTATTACCCGAACAGCCCTTCGACATGGGCCGTGGTACATGGTCAGTACCTGAGGTCTGATGACACGGCGTGTAACCATACCAACACACCATGTACTTTTTGGAAAATGGATTCGTCATCTTGTAATCAGTTTCTTGGGCATGTTTGTTTGGTTTATCCACCTATGAAGGGGCAGACCATCAGGATACATCAACTCTAGACTTTGTGACAGATGATGTATAGACCCCCTATTTACTCATGGAGCGGACCCTCCTAGAATCGAGTACGTTGTGTGCGGGAACACTAGAGCTGGCACCGATTGCGATGATGATGATGACTGTACTTGGATCCTATGTGGGTTCGATAGTGAGGAAGAATGTACTAGGATCCTCTGTGGGTTGAGCAGTGATGTTTACTATACTTGGATCCTATGAGGGTTCGACAGTGATGGTTACTGTACTTGGATCTTATGTGGGTTCTACATTGATGACTTCTGTACTTGGATCATATGTGGGTTTGATAGGGGAGATGATTCAGAGGCTACATCTATTCTCCTCATCCCTATTCATGAATAATATACCAGTGTGAGCTGAGTCTTGACTTTCAGTCATTATCATTGATGTGATTGACTAACATTCCTGTGTGGATTGGGTTGTGCTTTCTTGTGTGGACTGAGTTATACTTGGGATCTTGAGATGGATTCGAACTGGAATTGATGACTTAGTTATATGTATGGGCATATACCTAAGTAGAGTTGGTTGATACTTCGTGTTTGTATCTTTCCTTTGTGGTTTATCCTTTGTGGATTCCGGGAGACCAACGGGGGTCTCAGGGTTCCTACTAAGTATCGTATACTCACCACTGCATGGGAATTTCCCGCACTATGCTGTGTTGGTTGCAGACGATGGACACACTATTTGAGGTGGAGTCTTGTGGGGCACGACAGTACCTGGAGGTGGACCACTTGGCGTGACAAAGACCGAGTGTATGGCCGAAACTGAGGAGCTATGGAGACCATATGTACCCACCCTTTAGGTGGGATATCCGGAGGATGACTCAGTGGTTGCCGGTTTACATTACTGTAGTAGTTCTTTAGTTACTGTTTTACTTTACTTTCAGTTGGGTCTGTATTCTGAACCATTTACTTTCCAGCACTTACTGTTGTACTCAGTTTACTTAGTGTTTACTTCATCTTGCGTACTCTATTGTGTTTGTTTACTTATATAAAGGAAATGCCTTCCCTTTAATCATGATTTAGGCCTTTGGTGCTAGTTGCCAGCCCCTGGCCTATGGAAGGCGGGCATGGGGTAGTCACGACACGATCTCTAAGGTCGAGTCGTGGAAAATTGGTATTAGATAAGTCAGTTCTACCACAGAACTCAGCACACTGATAATTTCTTCTATGAAACAATAGTGTTAAGAGTATTGAGTTTGGTTTTTGGTCCAGGGAATCTAGTGTTGGTGTGCTGGATGACGTATCCATACACGAGGACCCTGAATTCTAATTTCCAACTTAATGATCGAAAACACTGATTGTATTTGTGTTTCAGATGTTTTATTTGTGATAAATTTGTGTCAGCTCACTAGGTATACTATATTAACCATGGAACACCTGTTACTTTTCAGGATGTCCCCACGAAGACAGCCAGCTAGGGTTCTGAGCATTGTGTGAGATGATAGCCCACGGAGCGACAAGGCCTCAATGCAAGACCCCATTACAGCGGAGGCACCAGCAGTACCTCTACCCGCTGTGCCACCGGTACCCCCCTCCCCTACAGCGGAGAGTGAATGCCACCTGAGTGCGCTGCACGAGTTTTAGTGACAGATGCCGCCCAGGTTCCGCAGAGAAACGAACCCTAAGGAAGATGAGGATCAGTTGGAGGCTATTGTCTGAGTCTTCAGTTTGGTAGGGCCACCAGAATATCATATGGTGATCCTTGTCACAACTCTCTTGCACGCAGAAATAGGTAGATGGTAGAGCCTGGTGCTCCAGGTGCATGATGAGACATCTCTACTATGGAAGAAATTCAAGAGCCTCTTTCACTCAGAGTTTGTTTGAGCCACCCTTCGTGCGGTGTGCATCCAGGAGTTACTACTGTTGTGGTAGGGCTACATGACAGTAGCCCATTACTCAGCGAGGTTTACTGACCTCTCGAGCTACTCCACGGAAAAGGTACGAGACCCATTCTTCGGGGCCCAGACCTTTGACCAGGTACTGAGTCATGAGATCAGGGATTCAATGACTTCCCTCAGCATTCCGACTTAGGATGGAGTACTGGAGCGAGCACTTCTTGTGGATAGCTTCCTTGCTAAGCCTACAACAACAGCGAGGCCTACCGTTGGGAGACACGTAGCGGAGTCTTCTGCAGCCGGTAGTAGACAAATGTCGTAGAGGTTCAAGTGGACCAGGCCATCAGGTGGGTGTCCTCACGATACAGGTTCGGATGTGTGGTGCACACGCAGTAGAGCCATTCATACAAGAAGAATGCAGTGCTATGCATGCGGCGGGCAGAGCCACATGGCTCGTGACTGCCTGACCCGCCATGCAGAGGAGAAGCAAATAGTTGAGGGACCACCCAGGCAGAGGTAGAGGTTTTATCATGGCGGTCCGCAGGGAGTAGGTGGACGAGGCAGAGGAGCTGTCCGAGCAGCAGGTGGTGGACGACGCTTCGAGGCTCTTCCACCACAACCACCAGAAGGACCACCCCAACATCAGGAAGCTAGCAGAAATGGCCAGGCTCAGTTCCAGGCTGTCGAGGTCTACGAACATGGTGCACCTGAGATGATTTGAGGTACTATCTGTGTATATTTCACCCTTGTTGTAGTTATTATAGACAGATGAGTGGGCCATTCTTTTATTTCCACTTCCCTTGTTCCAAGATCGGAGATTCCGACAGAGCCATTGGCTCGATCCTTACGGATAGAGACTCCTACAGGAGCAGACTCAACGATTACCAATAGGTTCCGGGAGTGTGAGCTTACTCTAGGAGGCGAGATACTCAGGTGGGATCTTCTTGTAACGGCTTCAAGGCCTTACGATGTCATATTGGGTATGGACTAGTTGTCTACAGTCCATGATCAGATTGACTGCATTAGGCACAAAGTGTGGTGTGTCTGAACAAATGGGAGCAAGTTCACCTTCACTGATGAGAAGGGAGCCTTTACAGCACAGGACGGACTTAATCAGAGGATAGGTCATCCGATCACACATTAGTTGGCTAGTCTCATCATCGTATAGGTTGATGTGTGGAGTCTGAGTTTTCTTGTTGTGGTGGATCAGTATGCGAACGTTTTCCCTGATGACATTCCAGGACTACGTCCTCACAGAGAGGTAGACTTCTATATTTACCTATACCCTGGGATAGCACCGATATCTACTCCAAGATATCATAGGGCCCCCATCGAGCTTCGTGAGCTGCGAGTACAGCTGGAGGACATACAGGGAAAGGGGTTCATCCGACCCAGTGTTTCACCCTGGGCTTCTCTGATTTTATTCACCAAGAAGGTGGATGGGAGCAGCTTACAACTATGTGTCGACTACTGTCACCTGAATCAGATGACTGTAAAGAACAATTATCTAATCCCAAGGATTGACATCCTCTTTGATCATCTCAAGGGAGCACGATGGTTCTAAAAGATATACCTCATGTCAGGCTATCATCAGCTCAGAGTTCGAGATGTGGATGTGCAGAAGACGACCTTCAGGTGTCGGTATGGCCACTATGAGTTCTTGGTTATGCTTTTTGGTGTAACCAATGCTCTAGTAGTGTTAATGAGTCTCATGAACAGGAACTTACATCCTTACCTTGATCTTTTTGTCATAGTCTTCATCGACGACATATTGATTTACTCGACCACTGAGGAGGAGCATGCCTACCACTTACGGGTTGTACTGGAAACACTCTAAGAGCACCATCTATTTGGTAAGCTCTCTAAGTGCCAGTTCTGGATTCTAGAGGTTCACTTCTTGGGTCAAGTCATCTCTAAGGCGAGATTTGCTGTGGATTCTGCGAAGATCGAGGCAGTACTTGCTTGGGAGCCACCCAGGAGCGTGACGGAGGCGCGGAGTTTCCTAGGTCTGGTTGGGTACTATTTGAGATTTCTTCCTGACTTCCCCAGAGTTTCATAACCGATTTCATCTTTGACTAAGAAGGGGAAACCCTTCATGTGGTTAGATAGATTGCAGCTGAGCTTCGAGGAGCTGATACATAGATTGACCAGTTCACCCATCTTGAGGCTACCGGAGGAGGGCATAGGGAACATAGTTTACTGAGATGCATCAGGGATCGGATTCGGGTGTGTCCTGATGCAGGAGCGGGCAATGATCGCTTATGGTTCACGACAGTTGAGGCAGCATGAGCAGAACTACGCTACCCATGATCTGGAGTTAGCAGCAGTGGTCATCGCATTGAAGATTTGGAGGCACTATCTGATGGGCGAGCGCATTACAGTCTACTCTAGCCCCCTGAGTCTTAGGTACATATTTTCACAGAAGGACCTGAACCGAAGATAGCATCGATGGATCGAGTTCCTCTAGGACTATGACATTGAGATAGTCTATACTCCTAGGATGGGTAATGTAGTATTTAATGCTCTCAGCAAGAGATCATGCATTCAGCTACTTGGAGAGGCGACAAAGATGTTAGCCACTTTGCCGATATACTTTATGGATAGAGATGGCGTAGACTTCCTACAGTCCCTCACAGTCACTCCTCCACTACTTCTAGTGGGTCAGAGATGCACAGCATGGGGACGTTGACTATCAGACGCGTCGTGCATAGATATCCACATGACAGGCACCTAATGAATTTTCTGAAGGATCAGAGCACATCATCCTCTTCAGGGGAAATACCATGGTACCAGTTGCACTGTAGGAGGAAGTGATGAGGTAGTTTCATACTTCCCCTCTTGCGGTACATCCATGAGTGGAAAAGATGTACCAGGATCATAGACAATAGCACTGGTGGCCGGGTATGAAGAAGGTTGTGGCAGAGTTCTTTTCACGATGCCTCACCTGCCAGTAGGTGAAGGCGGAGCACCAGGTACTGGAAGGCTTGGTGGAACCCTTAGAAGTCCCATAGTGGAAGTGGTATGGGATATCCATGGATTTCAGGATGGGGCTCTCTCGTACATCCAGAGGACATGACTCCATCTGGGTGATTATCAACCGACTCACCAAGTCAGCCCACATCTTACCTATTAGAGATCAGGGCTCAGTGGAAAGCTTGGGATGACTCTATGTTCAAGATATTGTATGGATTCATGGTGTTCCATCATATATCGTCTGTGATTGAGACGCTCGCTTTACTTCCTATATTTGGAAGGGTTTACAAGAGGATTTTCGGATGCAACTACGCCTGAGCACCACCTTTCACCCTCAGACGGATGGCCAGACATAGAGGACCATATAGACACTTGAGGACATGTTCCGTGCATGTTTCCATGACTATGGTCACAGTGGGGAGGATCACTTACCCTTGGTGGAGTTTTCATACAACAACATATACCACTCCACCATCAAGATGGCATCATACGAGGCATTGTATGGTCGAACTTGCAGATCACCTCTATGTTGGACTGACCAAGGGGAGTCAGCACTCGTAGGACCAGAGATGGTTCAGGCTAGGATGGAGAAGGTGCAGATCATCCAGGAGTGGATGAAGACTGCACAGAGAAGACAAAAGTCCTATGCTGATAGGAGGTGGAGAACATTGGAGTTTGAGGATGGCGACCACATTTTCTTAATGTTCTCACCTTGACGTGGATTATGTATATTTGGCTGGGACGACAAGTTATCTCCACACTTCATCAGACCATTCCAGGTCCTCATCTGGGTTGGTGAGGTGGCTTACCACCTAGAACTTCCATCTCAGTTGCACCAGGTGCACGACGTCTTCCACGTATCTCAGCTGAAGAGATATGTGGACGACCTAACTCATATCATTGATCATGGGGAGCTGGACATCGATGACACAGAGACATTTGCGGAGGTACCAGTAGAGATCAAGGATAGACAGGAGCGGGTATTAAATGGATGGTCGATTCCTCTGGTGCACATTTGTTGGCAGCACAGGAACCTCCAGGATAGCACATGGGAGCGGCAGGCTCAGATGCGTGCACAATACCCTCATTGTTTTCCCTAGTTTATGATGTAGCTTTACGGAGATGTAAAGCCCTAAGGTGGGAGTAATATAAAGACTCGTAAATTTCAAGGAATTTTTTTTCATAAATACATTAGAATTTTACGAGCCTGTGGCTTCTGACAACACTGGATTTCGAGGCCCGTTGTGCTCAGAATCAATTTTCGATGTTTAGCTCAGTTGCGTTCAATAAATGAATGAGGGGATTTTTCTATCTTTTGAACCATTGCTCAGAATTGAAATCTGAGGGCACCAATGAATTCCCAACGCTAGTAATTTCTTGAGGGGACCTTTACCGTAGTTGTGTTTTTGCAGGAGGAGAAGTTAAAAATTGTGGATTAAATAAGAAGTGAATAAAAATGTGGAACAATTTTTATTCTATATCTAGGTGGTTATATCCTACATGGGGGAGTTGGGGTGGGCCCCTAACTACGCATGTGAGGATATATTTGAGGTGGGGCCCACACAAGCCCCAACCCTTCATATTCCCTAAAACTCCTTAAACCTCCCCCTTTATACTTGTTAACTCCTCTTTAATGAGGTCACTTCCTCTCCCCCTCTCACCCTATTAAAACTTGACAAACTATCACTTAATTAATTATAAAAATCATGGTATGATTAATTAAGTGAATTGGAATTTGAATTTTGTAAATTTGAATGCATGGCTTGTTTAATTAAAATTATGAGAAGCCTTTTTTTTATTTTTGGTTGGCTTGTTGTGATGAGATTTTGGGGAGAGAGCTCTTGAGTTTTTATGAACTCTTTATCTCTTTTGTTGAAGAACGCCAACTCTCTGATGAAGAAATTTGACTTGGTGACCCTGAATTCTCCATCCTCTTCTTCCTCTATGACAAATGGGGAGACACCACTTCCTCCTCGGGCGCACTCCGTCGTCACTTACAAAACCTCAACCCGCGACACTATCTTCCACGACACCAGATGTTTGACATAATTTGTTGAGTTAGGGGTGTGATATGATTTAATCTTCTTTCCTTAATTTTTTTGTTCTCTGTAATAGCCTGCTATTGAACTAATGCAGAGAGACCCGGCCAAACTAACACGGTCTGAATCCTCCGCCAATTTTGTGATTGTTGGCAGTTTTTCTTGTTCTTCATGGGTGGCGAAAAAAGGATCGTTTCGAGTTTGTTAAGTGACAAAACGAACCAAAATTGAAGACTCATCATCACAGAAACCTAGCAGAGGTGTGAAGATAATAGCGGGCACTGGTTTGGACCAGAACGAGATGGACTGTTCTTCAGCCGTTCTTCGAGTGAGAATTCAAAACGTGTTTTTGGAGCTGATTGGAAGCCCGAGAAAGCCGGAATCGAATTCTGGACAATGGGGCGACCTAGAGTCTGAAGTTTCATGACGAACGAATTATCGGAATGAAGAACAGGCATAAAGGGATGCGTGCTGGCCAAAGGTGTCATTTCAAAAAAATTCCAGACTACACGGCGTGTACTCCTGGAGAACACGTCGTGTAGTGCGGGCATTCTGCGGCTAGGGTTTCGGATGACAAACATCTAACACACGGCATGTGACCTCTGTCACACGGCGCGTACTCGCCACACAGCAAGGTGGTGGTGGCTACTCGAGACTCAATGTGTAACCTAGGAATACACAGACACAGTGTGGAGTACATAGGCATGTAATCTACCACACATCCAGATATGGCCAATGGTGCGGGCTAACCAGTGTACCAATTACACAGGTTGGAGAACACGGGTTGAGGTTGTGTATGGGAACATTGACATCGTACACGGAGATGAACCCAGAAGTTTGGACACTACGTGTAACCATACCACACGCCGTGTACTTACTTTTTAACAAACAACCCTTCGACAAGGGTTGTGGTATACGGACAGTACCCGGGGAATTAAGACACAATGTGTAACCATACCACATGTCATGTAATTAATTTTTACATTAACATCCCTTCAACATGGGCCATGTTACACGGGAAGTACCCAAGGTATGAAGACACGGCTGTAACCATACCAACATGCCGTGTAATTTTTGGAAAATGGCTTGGTCATCTTGTACTCATTGTCTTGGACACTTTTGTTTGGTTTATCCCCCTATGACGCGGCAGACCTTCTGGATACATAAACTCTAGACTTCGTTATATTTGATGTATCGACCCCCTCTTTACTCGTAGAGAGGACACTCCCGGAATCGAGTACGCTGTGTACGGGAACCCTAGAGCAGGTAGCGACTGCGACGACGATGAAGACCGTACTTGGATCCTACGTGGTTTAGATAGTGAGGACGACTATACTAGGATCCTACATGGGTTCGGTAGTGATGACGACTATACTTGGATCCTACATGGGTTCGGCAGTGTTGGTTACTATATATGGATCCTATGTGGGTTCGGCAGCGACGACTTCTGTACATGGATCCTATGTGGGTTTAGTAGGGGGGATGATTCAGAGGCTACATCTATCATCTCCACCCCTCTTCGGGAATATTATACTAGTGTGAGTCGAGTCTTGACATTCAATCATTATCATTGATGTGATTGACTTACAATTGTGTGTGGACTGGGTTGTGCTTTCCTGTGTGGACTGGGTTGTGATTTCCTGTGTGGTATGGGTTGTGCATTCCTATGTGGACTGGGTTGTACTTGGGCTCTTGAGTTGGAATCGAACTAGAATTGATGACTTAGGTATATGTATGGGCACATACCTAAGTAGAGTTGGTTGATACTTCGTGTTTGTATCTTTACTTTTTGGTTTGTCCTTTGTGGATTCCCGGAGACCTTTGGGGGTCTCGGGGCCCCTACTGAGTATCGTATTCTCACCACTACTAGGGAATTTCCCACACTACATTGTGTTGGTTTCCGACAACGGATAGCACTGGTCGAGGTGAAGTCTTGTGGAGTGGGACGATACCTGGAGGTGGACCACTTGGCGGGACATACACGGAGCGGACGACCAGACTCGAGGAGCTGAGGGGACCATATGTACCCACCCTTCAAGTGGGATATCTTGAGGATGACTCAGTGGTTGCTGGTTTACTGTACTGCAAATGTTCTTTCTTTAAAGTTGTACTGTACTTTTAGTTGGGTCTGTATTCTGGTCCATTTACATTCCATCACTTACTTTTGTACTCAGTTTACGTAGTTTTTACTTTATCTTGCATAGTATGTTGTGTTTGTTTACTTATATAAAGGCATTGGCTTCCATTTTATCAGGATTTACGCCTTTAGTGCTAGTCTCTAGCCCCTAGCCTATGGAAGGCAGGCTTGGGGTAGTCACGGAATGGGCCCTGAGGATGTTTCGTGACAAATATAACACATATAAACAAGATAGAAACATAGAAGTATGGCATACAACTCAAGGTACACAATCCAAAATAGCAAACAACTCCCTTATTCAACTACATGGGATGGAATATACATGGTATGTTCATTATCTATGTGCCGAATATGATTCATGTAATGCATCATCCTTTCTATACCAGGTCAAGGGTATAATACCATAAATATCATAATTCAATAAGCAATGGAAAAATAAACCAATAACTCTATGTGAAGTCAGATTCATCTATAATATAAAACATCATGAAAAACAATCCCAACACAGAACGCATGGTCATTTCCCCATGGGTGGGATGATCAGTCTCAAACAGGACTATTTACCAAGAACCAAAACATTCCCATTCTCTTAACTTCCATCCCAAAATAGTAAGAAAAAGTAAACATGGAACTATTTAATACCACATTGTAATGTCCTGACCCTACTCACCACTAAAATTGTGGCCGGACCTATAACGACCCCAACTTTTTGAATAGTATATTAATTTACTCTTAACGATTTAATAGAGATGTTAATGTTTAATTCCGAAATAGGAGTTGATGGCTTCATCCAATAGACTCAATCCTTATGAATCCCACTTATCAGATCTTGGGAAGGAGGTGGCATCTTTGGGCATCGCTTTGGACCAAGCCCAAGCCAAACACCAGCGTGTCAATCTTGAACGGAAACGCCTGCGGGAGAAGTTCATGTTAGTAGAGATTACTTATAGGGTAATGGTATCTGAGCATCCCTTAGATTCTCTCACCATAGCATACCTTACACTTAGGTCATATGCTGGTGTTATAAGGGGCTATGTGAAGAGACCGTAGCTACATTGTGTAATCCTTTGGGATGAATAAAATTGAGATTTCTTCCTACAGTGAAGTTTCTGAAATTTCAAATGTCTGGAGAATTTGAGGATGTATATTTAAAAAAAAGGATATTTTAAAATATTTTTGTAAACCATAAATAATTAATGTTGTGTTATGATTTTCAAAAAACGGTCTTCTGCAAATGTGTTCAGTATGAAATTTAGAGTCTAATAAGATCAACTTATTTTTTGGTGAATAGCGCTTTATGAATAGTTATTTTACACTTAAGATTAGTAATTTAACAAAATGGATTAGTAATATCATTTAAATAAAGTATTAATATAATTTAGGCACCGTTATTAATTAGTGTGATTCAATAAAATAGGTAAATAACTGTTTCATTGATTAATAGTCAAGTATTATTTTTTTGGGTGAATAGAGTTTTTTATTTAAAAATTATTTTAAAAATATTTAGAAAATTATTTTTTTAAAATGGAGTTCATTTTTGAATTCAGAGCATCGATATTATGTTGAGATGATGTTTGGGGATTTTTCTAAAATTTGTTTTTCAGTGAATAGTAAAAATACAGTTTTAGTGTTTCAGTATGTTTAATGACATCATGACTGCATCATGATGATGTCATGAGATATTTTAAGGTATGGACGACTAATTTGGATGAATTATTGTATGAGGTGTCCCAAGTGGCCAATAACATGGGAAAATACCATGGTCAAGCCCATGGTTTTGCCAATACCACCGATGAGGTGTCCCTTGGCCATCAATGCCTTGTCCCCTCTCTTTCCCTATAAATACCAAGTCATTATCTCATCCTTTCGAATCCAAAAACATAATCAACGAAGATAAGGTCTCCTTACCTCTCATAGAGTCCTCCCAAGGTGCCCTAAAGCCTCTCAAGGTCACATCCTTCGATTTTTAAGAGTTACATTTTAAGGTAAGGGATCTCACCTCTCTTTTTCATTTCAAGTACTCTCGTTTATGTCATTTATTTTAAGACCCATATTCTTATGTTTGGGAAGTAATTTAATATTCATAATACTGAACTTTTAATGTTCATATGATGAGATACCCCCTCTTTCTCTCATCAATTCGTTTTAATAATGTTTAAGTGGCACCGTTAGGCTATCGAATTTTTAAGGGATTCTTTCACCCTTCTCATTTTTTCAAAGTTCTACTTTCATGTAAAGTCTGTCGAGTTACTTTTTATTATTTTGGGGTATGATATCTATATCTATCATACTGATATTTTATGTTCATATGATGAGAGTCCCTATTTTATCTCTTCAATTAATTGTTTTTTATGTTTTAATTGATTCCATTAGGCTACCGAATTTTCATAAGAGAAATATTATTTTTGTCTTCCTTCCATGTTTTTCATTTCATATTTTATGTCTTTCAAATTTTATTACCATGTTATTATATCCATTATATTCTGTCCCTCTACTGTTATTTTGATCATTTATGAGTTGGTGACCTATGTCCCCTCTCATTTCAATTTTTTCTAAAACCCCGAAACATAGCTGTTATGCTGCAGAATTTCCGTCTCAAATGTCACTCTCTTTTTCTCAAATTCTTTTATTTTATTTATTGAATACTCAAATCTCTTCCATATAAAGGGGTATTCACATATATACCAAAATTTTCTATATTAAATTCTGGGATTTATATACATGAGACCTGCATGCCTTTCCAATGGGTTTAAATTGACAAAAAGATCATGTCTTAAAAGAAGTTTTTAAAACGTTATGATTATGAAATGAAACCCATTTTTTTTATGCTATATGGGTTGTTTATGAAATTATTGATGATGATATATGTGGCTCACATGATGATAAAGACAAATGAAGGGTGCGCCCAAATTGCGCTCCAATGCATTGGGTAAAAAATTAAATCTCTAGAGATGACCATTTTTAACGACGCCTTGGTGAATAACCTTGGTCATTTTTAATGACACCTTGGGGATGGACCATAGTGAAACGGAAATTATTGTCTATGTTAAATGGTGTAGACACATCTTCATGTTATGAAAAACTTTATTTTTATTATTATATGCCTCATGATCTCTTTCTCATGCCTTAATGGTTTTTATCATGACCTTATTTATGTATCTCATGTTCATATGTAAAATGTTTCTCTTATTTCCCTTACTGGGCCTTCTTCTCACCCTTTCTTTTGATGTATGTCTCAAGGTTATGAGATGCAATAATGAACCTTGGGTGAACATAAGGAGAAGCCTTTAAAGTGTTTAAGAAGAATGTTTTATGTTATTTTCATGTATTATGTGTCTAGTTTCCAAGACACTAAACCTTAAAGATCCTCAGTTTTGTATAATTTACTAAAAGTTTATGTTTTATAAATCCGGGATTCCATAGTTGTTATCAAAGGAAGGATTAGTTATTTGTGGAAATTAGGATATAAAATCATTAGGAAAAACCCTTTAGAAATGTTTAAATATAGGAAAACTTCCTGGTATTTTGGTAAGTATTGAGTAAGTGGTTTATCAAACAAATACATCCCAGTCTAGATAAGAGCAGGTAGAGGCAGCTCTAGCACAGATGTACATAGGGGTAAAACCTAAAAACACTGCTTTGAGCTAGACTCGAATGGGAACTGGTGCATAATAACGGGACTTGTTGCACTCTTGGTTACGACACTCTCGGGATATATGTTTGGTTAATCACAAGATTTTTATGAATCATTACGAAGGAATTATAGAGAAATGTAATTATCTAAACATTAGGTCTTAGTTAAAAGATTCATAAATGAAATAAGTTTCTCACTAAGGTTTTATTCTTTTAGAAAATGGCAGGCAATAGGACGAACTGTAAAGATAGTGACCATAATGTAGCATGTGATGACGACCCTCTGATGGAAGCCGGAATGGAAGCATTCATGTGAATGACGAACCATCTAACTCAAGATATGAGTAATAACTTCAATCAAGCTAAGAGAATGATCTCACAATGAAGTGAACAACACTCTGTTGAGTCCTTCATGCGACAACAACCACCGATTTTCAGTGGATCTACTGACCCATTGGTTGCCGAATAATGGATAATCTCAATTGAAAAGATCTTTTCTGTACTCCTTTATTTGGAACAAGAAAATGTCACCCTTGCTGTTTACCGCCTAGTGGTATAAGATGATCAGTGGTGGTAATTGGTCAAAAACACGAAGCCTAGAGGAGAGATGGAAGCTATGGAGTGGGAAGTGTTCCGGGGAATATTCATTAATAAGTATTTCCCTTGTTCCATGAGAACGAGAATGGAGAAAGACTTGAGCTGAAGTAGAAGGAGAATGAATCTGTCGGAAGCTATGAGATGAACTTCACGTGACATTCATGATATACCTCTTGATTTCACATGGATCCAAGTTGGAGGGTTGATAGATTTTTCGGTAGACTGATACCTCATCTGCTGAAGAATCTGGCCAACCGAGACTATGATAGCTACGAGGAGATCATGCAGAGTGCAATGAAAGTCGAGCTAGAGTTTGGTGAGATGTAGTGTTCTCATAAATAAAATGACAAGAAGAGATCGTTGGAGCCTAGTTTAGGGAACACTTTTGATCATGGAAGAGGTGGAAAGCAAATGCAACTTTCCACATGAAATAAATGCGGGCAGAAGAATTCGAGGAACTGCTTGATCGGAAGTGGCAAGTGCTACAAGTGTGTAAAAGGAGGCCATATTGCTCGGAATATTCGTAGTGAGGTGAAGCCTCAACTCCCAAACACTAACGATAGAGGAAAGATGGTTCTGGCCCTACTTGAAGTCCAATGCTTCAAGTGTGGGTAGTTTGGACACTTTGTTGATCACTATCCAATTCGAAAGTTAGTGGAGGGGAATCATCATCAACCTCAGCAGAGGCCAGGGGAGCAAGGCCGTGCTTTTTCTATCACAACAACTGAAGATGAAGCTCTGAATGACGTGGTAGAAGTTACTCTTGTTGTCATCTCAAAACTAGAAAGTATTTTGTTTGATTCTGGTTCGACGCATTCCATTATTTCCTTCACGTTTGAAAATAATATAGAATAAATCTCCGAACTTCTAGAGGTAGAGTTGTCATTCAAGAATCCAAGTGGTATTATCTATACATCAACAGTGTTTAGAGACTCTAGTGTTTACTTTAGTGAGAAAAATCTTTTCGCAAATCTGGTAGTCATTCCCATGATGGAATTCGATGTTGTACCAGGGATGGACTGGCTCTCAATGTATAATTCTAAGATAAAATGAAGAAGTAAGGAAATCTCAGAAGTCTTGAATGAACAACCTACAATTATATTCCAAGGAGAGATATCCCGAAGTGATCCCTATCTAGAAGAACCTCCTGTAGCTTTCTTTATGGAGTTATTTGGTGATGATGAAGAAATATAAGGTAGTATACACATAGAATATGTTATGATTTTTCAGTAATACATGGATGTATTTCCTGAGGAGTTACCTAGACCTCCCCCAGAAAGAGAGGTAGAGTTCTCCATTGAACTCGTACATGTATCTCAACTGATATCAAAGAACCTGTATAGAATGGAAAATGTGGAGCTAGAAGAGTTAACGAAACAACTCCAATACATGTTGGAGAAGGGGTTTATCCAACCGAGTGTGTCTCCTTGGGGAGCACATGTTCTCTTTGTGAAGAAGACGGATGGATCAATGAGGCTATGCCTTGATTATAGAGAACTGAACTGGATCACAGTGAAGAAAAAATACCCTCTTCCAAGAATTGATAATTTATTTGGCCAACTTCATTGGGCTCAATTCTTCTCCAAGATTGACCTTCGATCTGGTTATCATCAAATGAGGGTGAAGAAGGAAGATATTCTAAAGGATTCCTTCTGATCAAGATATGGGCATTATGAGTTTAATTTTATTCCATTCGACTTGACTAATACTCCTGCTATTTTCATGGATTTTATGAATAGAGTCTTTAAAGAATACCTTGATAACATTGTAGTAGTTCTTATTGATGATATTTTGATATATTCAGAATGTCTTGAGGTTCATGAAGATCATATGTGGGTTATTTGGAAAAAAAACATGGAAGGACAGGTTACATGGAAAGTTCAGCAAGTGTGAGTTTTAGTTTCAACAAGTGGATTTCTTGGGGCACATCATAACCAATGAAGGAATCTCGGTTGACCCTACAAAGACAATGGTTTTGATGGAGTGGCCTCAACCCACAACAGTAACTGAGATTCATAGTTTCCTTGGTTTAGCAGGATATTGTCGGAGGTTTGTGAAAAATGTTTCACGGATTTTAAATCCACTAACCAAGTTGACTCGAAAAGGGGTTAAGTTCATCTGGACAAAGGAATGTGAGTAAAGTTTCCAAGAGCCGAAGAATAGATTGGTTACTGCACCTGTGTTAACACTACCCTCTATTGGAGAAGGATTCGTTATTTTTAGAGATGAATCTCTGAAAGGGATTGGGTGCGCCCTCATGAAAAAAGACAAGGTAATTGCTTATACATCTCGACAGTTAATGATTAATGAGCAGAATTATCCTACACATGACCTAGAGCTAGCAGCAGTTGTTTTTTCTCTAAATATATGGAGGCACTATCTTTATAGGGATAAATTTGATATATACACCGACCACAAAAGTTTAAAGTATATTTTCACGCAGAGAGAATTGAACATGAGACAAAGGAGATGGTTGGAGCTTATTAAATTCCATGATTATTCAATTCATTATCACCCTGGAAGAGAAAACAAAGTCGCGGATGCATTAAGCAGGAATGACCCTATTTTTCTGGAAATAATGAGGATCTTAGGAGGTCCCTTGATTAAAGAACTAGTAAAACTGGACATGGTAATTGTAAGGGAAGGGACATCATCAACCCTATCCCAAAATATTTATCAACCTTCATTACTAGAGAAGAACACGAAGGCTCAAAAAAAGATCTTTTGTTGCAGGAGAAGTTTGAGGCTGTGAAGGATTGGAAGTTTCCTGATTTCAATATTGATCAAGAAGGTGTATTGATATTTCGTACAAGACTATGTGTTCCATCTATTCTGGAGATAAAGTAAGAATTGATGGTTGAAGCGCATAGCTCTACTTTCTCTATACATATGGGGAGCACTAAAATGTATAGAGAACTTCAGGATCATTATTGGTTGGATAAAATGAAGAGGGAGATTTTTGATTACACTACAAGATTCCTGGTGTGTCAACAAGTAAAGGCAGAACGATAACTTTTGAAGGGGGTGTTACAACCGCTACACATACCAGCATGGAAGTGGGATAATATCACTATGGACTTTGTCACGAGTCTCCTGAAAACATCCAAAGGGAACAATGTGATATGGGTTATAGTGGACCGTCTAACCAAGACCACCCATTTTATCTCTATTCAGGAATATTTCTATCTGGATCAACTTTCCATGATATACGTAAAGGAAGTGGTAAGGCTAGATGGGGTACCACTATCCATCATGTCTGATCGTGATCCAAGATTCACATCTAAATTCTTGAGAAGTATTCAACATGCTATGAATACTGAATTGAATTTTAGTATGGCCTATCATCCTCAAACTGATGGCTAATCTGAAAGGACTATTCAGACACTCTAAGACATTCTGAGAACATGTTCAGTGGAATTTAAAGGTGGATGGGATCAACACCTCCCATTAGTTGTGTTCTCCTATAACAACAACTTCCATTTGAGTATTTAGATGGAACCCTATGAAGCTCTGTATGGAAAGAGATGTTGAACTCATACTTGTTGGGATGAAGCTGGTGAGAGAAAGCTTCTTGGGCCTGATCTTGTGCAAGAGATGACATAACAGGTTCATGCCATCCAACAAAACATAAAGGCTGCTCAGAGTCGGTAGATAAGCTATGCTGACAACCGTCAATGGGACTTGGAGTTTGGGATTGTCGAAAATCCTTCCTTCGAATTTCTCCCTGGAAGAGAGTCATGTAGTTTTGGAAGAAAGGGAAACTCAACCCTTGGTAAATTGGCCCCTAATAAATCCTTGATCGCATAGGAGAAGTGGGATATCATATAGAACTTCCACCCAACCTAGAACAAGTTCACGATGTCTTCCATATATCTCTCTTGAGGATGTACATACCTGACCCTTTGCATGTACTGACCCCAGAGGTGGTACAAAAGGAACATGACCTCTCTTATGAGGAGTAGTCAGTGGAGATCTTAGAAAATAGAGACAAGGTTCTATGCAATAAGACTACCCACCTTGTGAATGTGTTTTGGAGGAATCATAAGTACGAAGAAGCGACATGGGATCCTGAGGAAACAATGAAGCAAATGTACCCTGACCTTTTAGAATAGGGCTTTGGTTTGAAATTCGTGGAAGAAATTTCTTAAGGGGGGAAGAATGTAACAACCCAAACTTTTTGAATAGTATATTAATTTACTATTAATGATTTAATAGAGATGTTAATGGTTAATGCAAAAAGGGGAGTCGATGTCTTCATCCAGTAAACTGGAACCTTATGAAGCCCACATATCGGAGCTTAGGAAGAAGGTGGCATCTTTGGGAATCGCTTTGGACCAAGCCCAAGCCGAACTCCAGCGTGTCAAGATTGAACGAAAAGGCACGCGAGAGAAGTTCATGTTAGTGGAGATTACTACTAGGGAAAAGTTATCTGAGCCTACCTCATATTCTTTCACCATATAACTCCTTACACTTATGTCATATGCTAGTGTTATAAGGGGCTATGTGACGAGACCGTATCTACTTTGTGTAATCCATTGGGATGAATAAAAATGAGAATTATTCTGCCAGTGATGTTTGTGAAATTTCAAATGTCTGGATAATTTGAAGATGTATATTTAAAAAAAGTGATGTTTTAAAATATTTTTGTAAACCTTAAATAATTAATAATGTGTTATGATTTTCAAAAAATAGTCTTCTGCAAATGTGTTCAGTATGAAATTTAGAGTCTAATAAGATCAACTTAATTTTTGGTAAATAATATTTTATGAATAGTGATTTTACGCATAGGATTAGTAATGTGACCAAATTGATTATTAATCTCACATAAATAAAGTATTAACATAATTTATTCATTTTTATTAAATATTGTGATTCAATAAAATAGGTAAATAAATGTTTCATTGATTAATAGTGTAGTATTAGTTTTTTCTGGTGAATAGTGTTTTTTATTTAAAAATTATATTAAAATTATTTAGAAAATTATTTTTATAAAATGGAGTTTATTTTTTAATTCAGAGTATCGATTTAATGTTGAGTTGAATTTTGGAGCTTTTTCTGAAAAAAAAAGAATTTTCAGTGAATAGTAAAAATACATTTTAGGGTTTGGGTATGTTTAATGACATCATGACTGCATCATGATGATGTCATGAGACATTTTAAGGGATGTATGACTAAAGGGGGAAGAATTATATTATGAGGTGTCCCAAGTGGCCAATACCATTGGAAAATACCATGGGCAAGCCCATGGTTTTGCCAATACCACCGATGAGGTGTCCCTTGGCCATTAATGCCTTGTCCCCTCACTTTCCCTATAAATACCAATCCATTATCTCATCCTTTCGACTCAAAAATCATTCTAAACGAATTTAAGGTCTCCTTACCTCCCAAGGAGTCCTCCCAAGGTTCCCTAAGGCCTCTCAAGGTCCCAACTGTCGAGTTTTAAGAGTTCATTTTAAGGTAAGGGATATCACCTCTCTTTTTCATTTCAAGTACTCTCGTTTATGTCATTTCTTTTATTTCCCATATTCTTATGTTGGGGATGTTCTTACACATTAATCCTACATAAAATTTTATGTTCATATGATGAGATACCCCCTCTTGCTCTCATCAATTCATTTTATGAATGTTTTAGTGGCACCGTTAGGCTGCCGAATTTTTAAGGGATTCTTTTACCCTTCTCATTTTTTCAGAGTTCTACTTTCATGTCAAGTCTTTCAAGTTATTTTTTATTATGTTGATGAATGATCTCTATATCTATCATACTGATCTCTTATTTTCATATGATGAGAGAACCTATTTGATATCTTCAATTGATTTTTTTTTTGATTTTTTACGTGACGCTGTTAGGCTGCTGAATTTTCATAAGAGAAATCTTATTTTTTTCATCCTTCCATGTTTTTCATTTCATATGGAATTTCTTTCAAATTTCATTACCATGTTCATATATCCAGTATATTCTGTCCCTCTAATATTATCTGGATTATTTATGAGTGGGTGACCTATTTCCCATCTCTTTTCAATGTATTCTTAAACCCTGAAACGTAGTCGATATGCTGTAGAATTTCCATCTCAAATGTCTCTCTCTTTTTCTCAAATTATATGATTTTATAAAGTTAATACTAAATTATCTTCCTTAAAAAGGGGTATTTACATTTATAACAAAATTTTATATATTAAATTTTGGGATTTACATACATGAGACCCGCCTTCCTTTTCCGTGGGTTTAAAGTGACATAAAGATCATGTTTTTAAAACAGTTTTTAAAACGTTATGATTATGAAATGAAACCCATTTCTTTTATGATATATGGGTTGTTTATGAAATAATTTATGATGATGTATGTGGATCACATGATAATAAATACAAATGAAGGGTGAGCCCTGATAGCGCTCCAATGCATTGGGTAAAGACTTAATCTCTAGAGATGACCATTTTTAACGACGGCTTGGTGATTAACTTTTGTAATTTTTAATGTCACCTTGGGGATGGTCCTTGGTGAAACACAAAATTATTGTCTATGTTAAATGTTGTAGCCACATCATCAAGTTATGAAACACATTATTTTTATTATGATATTCCTCATGATCACTTTCCCTTTCCTTAACGTTATTTATCATGACCTTATTGATGTATCTCAAGTTCACATGTAAAAATCTTCTCTTGTTTCCCTTACTTGGACTTCTGCTGACCCTTTCTTTTGATGTATGTCCCCAGGTTATGAGATGTAGTAATGTACCTAGGGTGAACATATGGATAATCATTTCAAGTGTTTAAGAATAATGTTTTATGTTATTTTCATGTATTATGTCATGGTTTCCAAGATACCAAACCTTAAATATCCTCATTTTTGTATAATGTAATGAAAGTTTATATTATAAAAAGGTGGGATGCCATAAGACAAGTGGGTCACATGGCCTCAGGTGCACCTCCCCTTACACCAGAGGTTGTCAACTTGTAGTGAGAGCCTAAAGAGGTGATAGTGGGGAGACTATACCCTCATGATAGAGTATCATAATATATTATCAGACAATAAATAGAAATAAATTGTGGAATCAATATAATAAAAGAAATACAGATAGTAGTGGAAGAATAATACAACTAAATAAATGTAAAATGGGTAACACCAATTCTATATAATGATGCATATAATGTTAGGTGTTACTATAAGCTACATGTAATACAAAATAAAACATAAAAAAACAACATTAAACTCATCAAACATCCTGAGGAAGAT
Organism: Viscum album; assembly: GCA_963277665.1. Lineage (NCBI taxonomy): Eukaryota > Viridiplantae > Streptophyta > Magnoliopsida > Santalales > Viscaceae > Viscum > Viscum album. Next base: position 956,853,217 of record OY728162.1, on the reverse strand, counting down.
CCCATTCCAGTGCTCCCTAACTCTCATGTACAGAACACAACACAAGCAATGAATCCGAATACCTACGAGTAAGATGATCTACTCAGGTGACAAAAAGTGCATGATCAGGGCGTGAGATAATAATATATATAGGTCGGCACCCATAGTTTTATCCCAATCCGTTACTTGATATATAATGTAAATTCGTGAGGAGGTATATTTATAAAAATAAACAATCCATTCTTAATAATGAAACAACAATCCTCTCACGTTCTTAAGGGACACCTGGAAGCTTTACCTACTTATTCACCATAACAAGTATCTATGTATATGGGTAGATCCACCTACATCATGATGGGTAACCCATATTGGTAGTAAATCCTCTTTCTAACGATGAATCACTCAGAATATACCATAAATACATGGCCTCCTCCCTCAGGCTAACCAAAATCGTAACCTCAATCATAAATAGAATCTTTCCCTTAAGAATGTTGTGGCTATGCACCTAGCCCTTAGACATTCGACATAATCATATAATTTTCTCACAAGAAATTAGTACAAGTGTTCTTAGCCCTCATGCTGTATTAAAATATGCACCAATATTTCAGTAATTGTGTTACTTTGCATCTATCCCTCAAGAATCTGACATAATCATATACTCTACTTGACTAAAATTTATATTGTTAATTGATTTTCAGTAAACCATTCTTTGGATGTGCGGTAACCAACATACTAGGTTGGAAACAAAATAGAGGAATCCCAAATTAAAATTTCAAAATTCAAAAACCAAATGAGAAAACAAAACCCAAGAATATCATTATCCAGGATTCAATGGTGCCTATCAAATATTGTCACCAACCATTGTGAGTCACCATTGTCAACATCTTCAACCTAACATCATCTTCTTCATCGTCTCCACCATTCAGACACCACACCAGATCACTAGAGAGCTCATAGTCTTCGTAAAACATCATTCACCATGTCCTTATCATCCCCAATAAACTAGAATCAACAAACCACAAAAAATGAACAATATCACCTCAATAAAAATACAGAAACCATTGACATGGAAATGTCATGAACTGAGAACCACCAACAAAACCAAACATGGAAAACCAAAAAACCCAAAAGGAACCTTCATAGAATAAAATAAAACCAAATCGACCATAGATCTCCATTAAAAAGAGAGAGCTGATACAGATCATGTGAGGATCACAAACGGTGCCAATCCCCACATCACAAAACATCTATAAAACCACTGCTCTAGATCCGTCTAGGATTGGAGCAGAGGGACTTTAGGTCTGGGTGGGGAAATGAATGGTTGAGGCTCTGAATGTTGACCTCACAGTAATATAGAAACCATAGAAAAAGAAGAAAAAAATGTAAGAAATTATTTTATAGAAGTTCAATGATTTCCAAACCTCATATCCCAAAACCCATATGTTACCTTTTCTCCAGATCCAACATGGATAGGTGCAATGGACAGTGTGGTCAGAGTGGGGTTGTGGAGGCCAGGGACTTCAATAAAAAACCACTATTTTTTGGGCCATTATAACCTCTTGAGGTAATTTCACCAAAAAATAGAAACTCTATAGAAGAGACTAAGAAAAGAGGCATTAGTGTGAAATGAAATCAAGCCCAGACTCAAAAATATATGTGAAATGGGGTAAAAGAAGGGGTAGAAGAAAAGAGAGAGGGTTGAGAGGCATAAGGCACCATAAACCTCCCCCCTCCTGGCTGCAGCTGAGGAAAAACCAAGGATGATAGAATGAGATGTTGACACAACATAGAGGCAGATCCAATAGAGAGTATATAGTATCATCATATACACTAAACTCAATCATTCAGTACCTATGTTTCTTTACCTCTGGTGGTATGGAAGAAAAACATGCACCAAACCCTCATGCATCCCAATGAGTTGTATCCAAACAAACTCAACATGTCAATTTGTATCAAACCCTCAGGTATCAATAACATAAATATCATATAATCACGATATCTAAGAAAGACAAATCGAAATTCTATTATAATACAGATTATATTTATTATAATAAGACAGAAAGGTAAATTTATAAAAATTACCATCAGTAAAACCAATTCGTTGCATTAATTCAGGTTCCTAATTATCATTATAATTATATAAAACCTATTTAATTAATCATTCAACCCCAAAGGTGTTAATATATTATCTAAAAAATTAGAAAATGTGATTCTACCATAAAAAAATCACACAATTTATTATTATTCCAATTAATATTCTATGAATGAAATCCAACAATTTATCCAATTTATTATAGGGCTTTAAAGTCAAACCGACAAAGTCTTAATAATGTCAATGGATGGTAAACCAATCGGGTGGTCGCGGGTCTGAGTCTCCAGACCTATATACCTTAATGGATCTAAGTTACAGTTTTAAAATGAACAAGTATAATTTAATAAGGATTATTGAATTTATTTGGTCATCCACATTATTCCGGTGTGATCAAATAAATTGCAAATATTTTACATAATTAAATCATACAAAAAGGGATTAGGTTTAGACCACCCAAATAAATTCATTTCGAGGCATGAAACCACCATGATGCATTTCATTTGAAAATATTAAACTCATATAACTAAAATATTTCACATAAACTACTATTATTTAATAAAAATAAGTGCAGTGGTCGTTCCACCCAAATAAGTTCCATTTAAATTAATTCATTTAAAACATTCAAGGAAAACAATCCATATATCAAAAATAACCTCAATTAATAAATAAACACCAAATTAATAATCCAAGAAATCATAAATGTCTAATCATTAATTATATATTATAATATAGTGAATCTTTGTTGGAGGGGTTTTATTATTAAATCAGGACATTGTTTATAAAAAATCATTTTTTCATTTAAGCATCACATCTAATTTCACCAAGGTAAATAATTTTAGAAAGACTGCCATACATGAAAATACATTAATTAATGGTGATAATAGAGAGAAATTAATCAATTAATTATTAAATTTAAGGGTATGGAAATGGTATCCTACCTCAAGAGGAACCAAGACAAACACTCGTCACTTTACGCTTTGATGAAGATCTATCCACACTTTAAATCACATACATTCATATATATATACACCCCTTAATACAATGTACATATTCCCCTATACATCAGATGATTTTTACAAGTAAGATATATAAATATATACCTTTTTATAAGAGTGAAAGCATTGAAGGAGACACCAAATGCACTACAAATAAAACCAGGAACTGAAAAACACCAAATAAAGGAACAATGCAACCACAAAAAATTTTCATCACATAAAAAATTAAAAAATCCCCAATTATAAATTGAGAGATAATAAGAAAAGAGGAAAACTGAAATGATAAAAACCGCTTCACCTTCAGTGGAGGTTGTTAGAATACGTATGAAGGAGTCTCGGGGGACGCACTGCATGCCCTAACACTGGTTGAAAAATAAACACAGGATTAAACCCTATCCTAGGGTTCATATAAACATGAGGGTGATGGGGAGAGGGAATAATTCCCCATCGAGGGGTAGATAAAGGATTAGGAGGATGACCTTGAATAATTGAAGATAAATGATACCAAAATTGGATGGAACCGACGTGCTAAGAGGATTCCATGAGGGGGGGGGGTGCATCGCACGCTAGAGAGGAAGGGTAAGGGGTGTAGTGCACTAGAGAGGAAGGGTAAGGATGCCACTTTGGGTATACAAATAAAAAACTAACTTAATAAAAATTATATTATTATTATTATTATTATTATTAAAATATTTAGTTTTATTTCCCATTTACTTTCATTTAATTTATTTTCACTTTAAATTTAGTTTAGATAAATTAATTTTTTTAAAAAAATCATAGTGTCCCCACTATCATAATTACATTCCAAATACTGGTTTTAAAAATGGATCATCCAGTAAATGGAAAAATTAATTTTTTTTTTCATCCGATTTAAAAACACAAGTCATTGCATAGTGTAATAATAAGGATTCAATTTCAAAAATTCATATATATGGTTTCACTCGATGAGTCATTTGGAGAAAATATTAGAATAATATCATAAGAAATGGGTTAGATTATGATGGCCAACCACAATAATCGACATGAAGAATTTGGAGGTACCCCTCTCCCCATACATTAAAATGATATTACATATTTGTATAGGGTTTTTAAAATTAATGGTGAGATACAATCCTTGGGGTTGTATATACTGAATGGAGGATATATGTGAAGATTTTTATAGGAGATAATTGCAATATAAGGATCCATATGTATTGTTGATTTTCATTGGCATCAGTCTTGAACAAATGATTCCATGGCCCTGAAATGACTCTACACAAGTTTTCAATAAACCAATCTATTTTTAAAATTCAAATATAAATGTTTATGCTTGAATTGAGAAGGAAAAATGATGAAGATCCTAATATGTAGTTCTGATGGTGTGAAGCCATTTTTTGTGTTCAACTAGTGATATCATGCCATGTTGCAAGTGGTATTTAACCACCAAGAAGAAGAATACATATTAGTGGATGAATTAGTAGTTTAAAAAAAATTATACTAACAAATTGGTAATGGATAATTAAATTTTTTAGTATTCTAATATTTTGTTAGAAGGAATATAATATTTCCAATAAGTGATTTCTCCATTAAATAAAATAATTCTTAATATGGTGTAATAATATGAATACATTCTGGGGGAGTTGTTGATAAGTATTCAATGGTGGTTTAGCCTCATATAAGGAAAAAGGAATTTGGCTAAGAAGAAGATACAAAAACCATCACGTAGTATCATGAGTTTATCGAAAATTTGGTATCAATTAATTTAATATATTAATTTTCTCATACACTTATGCTTTATTTATTATTTTATAATGGTTCATGTTTAGTGTGATTGAGATCATAGGATGATGTTTTGAATGTAATAAAAGCTTATGTTGTTAGAATCTTTGGATGTGAGCGAGTGGCCTTTATATTTTTGATAATTTCATCTTTGAATATTATTTCCCATGTTAAGTTCTGAATCAATAGTCTTAGAGTATTTTTTTCATGACTCAAATTTCAATATGTAAATCCACTCATAGAATATCATTGAATTAAAATGTAAAGATAGACAAGAATGTCGCTCAAATCTTGTATAATTAAATGATAAATCAAGAATTTTTTATTTATTATAGGATTTTTAATTATTATGAATATCTTGAGCAATAAGTGTATTGTAAAAGGAAGATTATTGATTTATACCCAAGTCCCTTTTTATGGGGGGAAGAATCCTATATATTTTATTGACGCAGGGGGGGGGGGAGATAATAAATCTATAAAATCCAATATTTGGGAGGATAATGGATTATTAAAGAAAGGGGGAGATATTATATTTATATTTTATGGTTGCGGAATTTTATGGAAGTGAAATTAAGAAAATATACATGGATATAAAGATACAAATATGAGTTTGTGAATTGGATTGGTTCAAAATGTGATTTGGATGTTGAAAATGAAATACCGAGAAATTGATTTTAAGGATGAGATTATTATATCTTGTAAGGTATCAAGGAAGTTCAGGTGAAATATTAAATGGATGGAACAAAATATAATATGTTTATTCAATAATATTATCTCTTTTAAAATAGGTATGACATACAATGAATTATATTTAGTTGAATATAATTAGATTATTGAACCATGGTATGCACTGAATTATAGTGAATCTGGATAATCCATAGTGGATATGGAGTTATGGGTGTTTTGGTAAAGGAATCATCATCTTATCATGCACCACATTTTGGTGAGTGTTCATAGTGTATTTGGACATCCCATAGTGAATGAGGAAATTTTGGAAGTGGTTTCATTATGGGAATTGTGGAAAATTTTGAAAAATGGGATGGGCACCTATGAGAAATAGTGAAAATCACTACACTATAGTGCTTTGAACAGGCTATGGTGGTCATGGTCAAAGGAGTTATAAATATATAATATAGTAAAGAAAGACCATGGGAAATAAAAGAAGAATTATCAAAGAAAAAAATAGAGGTAACCCTTAGCTGACTACAAAATCTACACTCTACCCACATGAGATAGCATTCAAGATCAACCGCATACATCACAGGGTATAAAAGGGAGAGTAAATAGCTTGTGCGAAGAGGTGCTAGAATGTGGTGTGTAAGTGATTGGAATGAGGTGTCACCAAGATATAGTTAAGGACTAGTGTTTGCAGTGTGGGTTGTATCTATATGAGTTGTATGATTTGTGGTTATCATATATTGAGTGATAAAGGAGTGTCTTCATGAGCTAGTTATCGATATGGGATTCAAGAATAGTGGGGTGGTGGAAAGAGGTATATTTCTTCATGGAGAATGTGGGACGAACTCATGGTCCTTATAAATGGGCATGTGTTTATACACCATGCCATGGTAGAGTTTGTGTATAAGATTCATAAATTGGGGAAAGTATATCAGGTGGTGTGTAGGCTATGGTCGATGACATGAATCACTTAGAAAACCTAGATATTTTAAAATGGTCTTCTAGGGACTACCTTGTTGTTGATCTCACAGTGTTTCATTAGAATGTTACCTATGTGAAACAAGGAATCCATGTATGAGATTTTCAGTTAATAAGTGTGAGATTGAAGAAGTTTAGTTAAAAACAAAATGGGAACCTAGGGTAGACCATATCAAAGTAGTCACCATAGTTTGTTTCTAGTTTAATTGTGAAAAATGGGGACACCCACTATGGTCATATTGATTTCCCTAGTGGACGCATGAAAGGATAGTTGAAGAGAGGTAATGGAGGACCCCTACACTGTGTGCTGGGCAATGTTGGGTGTTGGATGTCTTAGAGATGAATCCAAATTTTCAGGTGAGTGTGGTGACAAATGATTCACTAGCTATAATTTTTATATGAGTGTGATGTTGTGGTAAGAAAAGCTTCATTGCATGGTTAGTGATTAAATCATACACATAGATATTGTTTGGGGAATTAAATATGAGATATACACTAAATATAATAGATCTAGTTGTTGAAAAAACCCATTCCATAGAGATGTTATACACATAAATAATTTTATATCTAGTTGTTGATTAAAATAAAGAATAAATTGTATGAGAATCATTGACATGACCCGACTATTTTTGGTGAAAACACATCTAATGCTGTCACAGTGCTATGTAGAAAGGATATGAACATGGAGTAATATATTGAGAATTTATTTTAATTAAAAGAACATGTTTTACCACACTAAATCCATGTATCACACTTGGCATGATTTTATAAAATATATAGATGAATAATCAATAACAACCGTCTGATTAATGGTGGTGGGTCTTGGGATTTATAAATAGCTACAATTTTCTTTAAAATAGTATATAATAGAGCATATTATTATTCCATTTTTCATAAAATATGAATGAGAGATCCCATAGAACTCCATTTCTATATCAGGATTGTTATAAGAAGAGGAGGCTTAAGAGAATAAGTTTAATATCATAGACATACTTAGATAAGGAAGAAGACTATGAACAAGAAGATAATTACATTTTAGAATTACATCCCCCTATAAGAAGAAGAAATAGTTGTTGTGATTTCATAGAATAAAAATATTCAACCCAATCATCGAGTTATTGATCGAATCCACCTTAAATAGGAGGAGTATAGTAATAAAATATCTTATTAGTTCATCTACCTTGAGATGAAGATATACGGTATTTCGGTAACCTATGTTGAACCCAAAGAAACCATAACATCTATAAACTATTGAACAGACCATCCCAACTATAAAATAAAACATAATTCAACAAATAACTACATGAAAGTAAGAATAGAGATCTCCCCTTGATCATTATTGGAACTTTTTGAAGTATTGTATTCACACAAACAATGATTTATAGTGGATTATTGGTACACTTACATAATGTCAAGTGTAAGATCCATGGACGTATCCCAGTGCAGGTTAATTAAGTAAAATTCCAATATCCTATGTATTGTTTTAATTTATATATTATATATTGATATTTTTTTAGTTTGTGTGATAATTAATCAATCAACAGGCTAAGAATTGGTCCTGCTAAAATGGGAAAAATACCCTATAGGAAAAAATTTATAATTATACAATACCCTAATTCATCCCCCCACCACCACTATTTGGGTGTCTTACATTCATAAAATCCTCTATTTTAAACATATGGTACAAGACCCTATTATATTTTCCCTTATTAACAATGATGTATATTTTTTCCCTCATGATGAAATGAATATATATTAGAGAGATATTGAGGTAAAATGTGTTGGAGTTGTTTTCCTAAAACTATCTACTTTGTACTTTTGATTACATATATATGTAAATATCATAATATTAATAAATGTATTACTGAATTTTATTTTTTCTCTATGTAACATCATTGTGATCATATCCTAGAGTATCTATCAGATTAAAAGGTCATTGCAGTTCCCCACTATGTTGAGAAACTTAATGTTTTGTTATGATATTTTTAAACATATTTCATACGACCAGGATAACATTATATGATGGGATGAATATTATATTTTACAATTAGGTGCATTATAGGGTGTATCTATTTCTCTCATGGTTCTTTTTTAATAACAAACACTCACCTATATTTCTAGTGATTTCATTTTAGTTAGTTTCGGCATTTTTATTGAATTCAATGTAGTGAATTACATCCCATATAAAATTTAACTTAAATAATAAGTAAAGAATTTTTTATATTTTTATTCATCCTAAAATACCTTATAAGTATCTCAGATGATCTGTGGAAATTCTTATAAGGAAGTGGGTAGGTTCCACTTGAAGGTGGATAGTTGCATACTGCACCGACGATCTAGTGCAGGGCACAAGCCAACTACTTCCATGTGTCCAAAACCATAATTTCTCTTAATGATCCATTGTAAAACATGTGTAGGAGATATTAACTTATAATGGATCTCTTGGTTATGATTCTTGCTACCTGAACACCACAAACTATGAACTAGATAGTAGCGGCTTTCCAGTGGAGTTTTTTCATAATGCTGTAGGCCACCAGCTACCTGATAGAGGCTATCGGGTATATGGTGGCATCACAACTCATTATCACATGACTCATTTTTTATAGTCATAAAATCCAACGAAACCCGCTATATTAAAAGGTGTTTCTCAATAAAAATTTTGTAAATCTTGAAAAATTATCTGTCATTTATTCTATGAATGTGATTTCAAAAATGTGTGATATGAAAGATCATAGTCAATCCATGTTTCTTCATATTTTTGAAAAATATAACCTATTAAGAAAATATGGATTTTGAAATATTTATCGGCTAAAATAAGTGGAGATAAGTTTTTATAGGTATAAAATATTTAATCATTAATTTTGTAGGGAATGTGTCTTGTAAGTAATACCCAATAAACACTATAGTACCTCGATAATTGTTTCTCAAGACGCATGTGTGGTGACCTCTCTAAATTCAATCAAATTAATAAACTTTAACAAAGTCACATCACTTTTAGTTATAAATCTAGGGGTATGATAATTGGTGAAGGTTATAACTCATCTTTTATAAAAAAAATGTTTTATTCAATCAGGGTGTGAAACACCATTTACTAAATATTAGCCAACTGTGTGATAAATGTTTTAAAATATATTACAGAAATTATTTCTTAATATCATTAATCCAAAATAAAAATTGTACATACTTATTTAATATTTTATAGTGTTTATAAAATTAATTTTAAAAAATAGCCAAAACATCAAATTTCTGAGAGATCTGTTTAGTGAAGCTTGGATTTGGCACTGATTCCATGGTCATTTAAGTACTCAACAACATTTCAAACTCAAATAATATCATCTAGTACATGATATTTTGAAATATTATTTCATATATTACATTTTTTTGTGAATCATGTTAAAATAGTAAAAACACATACCCTATTTTAAATGTATAAATGGAATTTATTCTTCAAAATATCTTGAAATAATCCATCATGACTTTTTTGTTCCTAATCAAATTGATATTATTGGATTAAAACCCTATACTCTCATAATTGATTATGAATATACAAGATTTAAATTGGATTATTTATTAACTCATTAAAGTAAATCTTGAAATTCATTTATAGGGTTTTTAAAAGGGATTAAAATGAAAAAGGTTTAAAATTATTTCAATTCATACTGATTGTGGTAGATATTTTGATAATATGTAATTTTATGATGTGTTTTTTTCAATGAATATAATTATTCTTTTATTACCCTCATACCCCTTAACAAAATGGGATAATAGAGAGACTATATCAAAAAATCCATGAAATCACTTGAACTATTTTAAATGGATTTTACCTTCATTTGTTTTTGTGTTGGGGCTTTGAATACATCATGAGATATCATTAATCCCATTATCATTATGAATTTTTAAGAAAACACCTTATGAAATTTTTATAATAAAAAACAAATAGTTTCCTCTTTCAAAGCCTTGGGTTTTAAATGATTTTGGTTTCAATAAAATCATACCATTTCTTTAGAAAAATGACTAAAATGGTGGAGGAATCAATCCATATAGATTTTATGACAATTTTTTAGAACCAATTTATAAAACTAATTTTTAAAAAGTTTTTTAGAATAAAACAACTAAAAATAGAGAACCTATATAATAACAAGAATCTCCTTCAAATTATTTTTAATAATATTTTAAAAATATATAAATTACATCCCCTAGAAAATGCCATCGATGATTTAAAAGATATAACTCGTACTTGTAGACATTTCTTAAATGCGGTTGAATGACTAGATTTTGTCTCTTTCCTTGACCCCCAAAACCATAACGGTTTCATTAATGATGAAAATTGGGTACATTAAATATATGATTAACTAAATAAATTCACTAAAAATTATGTATGGACTCTCATGGAAAGTCTTAATGATAATCAAGTTATTGTATCTAAATGGGTTCCCAGAAATAAGCTAGATGAATCTGGTAATATCAATAGAAATAAACATTGGCTAGTTATAAAAGGTTATTACCAAGAAAAATGAATCGACTATGGTGAAACTTTTCACCTACTACTTAGGTAGAATCCATTATAATATTGTTGTTATTCTCTTTCTATCTAAATTTTATGATCATTAAAAAGGATTTCAAAAGCACATTTCTAAATGGTTTTATTTTTAAAAACATTTTTGGAACAATCACCTAGTTTTGGAAATCCAATTTTCCAAATTCTTTTTTTAAACATACCAAGTCTCTTTATGGATTAAAAAAAGACCCTCGATCATGGTGTTAGCATCTTTCAAATTATATTCTTTCAAATGTATTTAAAATATAAAATTCAAATTCAAATATCTTCTAAAAATATATATAATGAATTTTTACTTGCAAAAATTTATATTGGTGATGTGTCTTTAGAATCTACAAATTAAAATATTTTCTTTTAATTTTCATATTTAATGAAGAAGGAATTTGAGATATTGATTAGGGGTGAGTTGAAATTCATTCTTGGTTTTAAAAAATTAAAAAAATATGGATGTAACCTTTTTAAACTGAGGAAAATAAACCTATTATCTTATGAAATGATTCAGAATCGATCATTCTACGTAAATTATCACAACCATTAGTATAAATTTTATGTTAAAATAGGATGAATATAGTAAATTTATAAGGAAAAATCTTTATAAATGTATGATTAGTAGTTTAATTTTCCTTAATATGACCTAGAGTAATATCATGTTCAGTGTTAGTCTCTATTTTAATTTTTAATCAAACCCTAATAAACCTCATTTAAAAGCTACCAAAATAATTTTTAGGTATTTAAAAAGATAAAAAATCTCAATTTATTTTATCCATAAGGAACCTCTTTTGAATTAACTTGTTTTTTTGATGTTGATTTTGGTGGATGAAAAATATATAGGAAAATTAAAATTATAACATTCCATCTACTTAGAAAATGCCTCATCTAATAGTGTAATAAGAAGTAGAATTTTGTTGCACTTTCTACAACCAAAGTGGAATACATAGCTGTTGGGAGTTATTATGCCCAAATTCAATGGATATAACACACTCTCTTGGGATTTAGGCTAAATTTTGACACCATCCTTACTATGTGGCATAATACCAGTACCATAAATATCTCTATAAATCTTATCCAATATTCTCACCAAAAACATTGACCTTCATCACCATTTCTTAAGAGATCACTTTTAAAATGATAATGTCTTATTAGATGTTGTCCTAATAGTATATCAACTCGCTGATATTTTTAACAAACCTTTATCCCTTGAAAATTTTGAATACATTAAAGGTAAATTAAGAATGGTTATATTAAAACACTCCTTCAGATGATAAATAGAAATCTTGAGTTCTCTTTTTAAAAAATCTTTCTAAAATATAGTTTTCAAATTTACTTTTAAATTTTGTTTTTAATTTTTTGTTTTATTTAATCTTTGATATGATCTCTTTGTCTCACATATGTTAAAATTTAAGGTTGATTAATATCTATTTAATTCGGAAATTATTCTTAAGAGTGATCCTTTTTTTCAAATTTAATTAAATATTACTTTTCAAACTATTTTCTCTTATTTTTCAAAATTTAAAAATATTATGCTTCAAAAATAACGTTCTTTTTATAATAATAATATTATTATTATTAATAAACTATCATTTATACCTTTGGTTTATCTTTGGTTCCTGTTTTTTCAAAAAAAAAATTATTAAAATTGTTTTTAAAAACTCATTTATGTATTTATTGATTTATCCAAAAAATCATCTCTCTTATAGAAGATTAATGATGAGTAAAACTATTTCATATATTCTTATAACAAGATTTTATTTTCAGATTTATTTGATTAAATTCCAAATTGAAGAAATGATTTCAATGTATTAGTTCACATAAAAGAAAAAACCTCCATAATATCATTAAAAGAAAAAACCGATTGGTGGAAGTAAATCCTTCCCTTAATGAAATTTGTATTGTGGAAAAGTTAAGTAATAGTTTTAATTTAACTATTTACTTTAAATAAATATTTTATCTTCTACCTTCTCTTTTTTCTTTCTTCTCTACAAATTTTTTTCTCTTATATTTTAATTAATTGTTTATTTTATACATGTTTCCTTTCTTCTTTTAACATTCCACCCCCTCTCTATAATGATCCAATTATTTGGGAGGTTTTTTAAGATAAGTGGTTTTTTCAATTTCAATTATTAATCATTTATTTTCTCTTCTCATTGAATAATACCTCTCAATCAATAATAATTGTATTATTTGGGGGGTTAGGAAATTAAAAGGTGTTTTCCAAATATTTTTCCCGCTTTAACATTATTTATCAAAGTTATCCCTTGAGTTTCTCATTAAAATATTTTTTTAGATTATCCTTATTCTATTTTTTTCTTATTTTTTATGTACATATATTTTTGATAATCACAAATAGGGAGAGGTTTTTTAAAATGATTATTTTTAAAAGTGTGGAGAAAATTTTCTTAGAAAAATATTTTCTTTATTTATTTTCCCTGTCTCATTATTAAATAGATTTATTAATAAGGGGATTTTAAAATCTCTTAAAACTACTCATTTTTCTTTTTAAATGTTTGATTAATAAAAAATACTTATTGACCTCATTGAATATCTATTTAAATCTTGAATATATTATCTATCTATTTCACTATTGATTTGTGCTTAATTTATCTTTTTATATAATGTGATTAAAATCATAAAAATGGTTGATATTGTTGTACCTCTATAAATCATGGCAGTTTTATGACCACAAGAACTCATATATCATTTATATGATCTTATTTAAGTTAGTTTTTTTTGGTTTTTTTTAATTCTATGTGGTAAATTATATGTAAATTTAAATTTACTTTGAAACCTCAATGTAGGATTTTTTTTTCAATTTCTATTTATCCATAATAACTATAGAATCATATTAGACGATTTTTAAAAATTTTAAAAGTTAAATAGGCTCCACATGAAGGTGATAATTTGTATACTACACTGTATCGCTGGTATAGCACACCGGCCACCCGTTTACATGTTTCTAGTTCCAACATTTATCCATAATTTTCACCAGAATGAAAGTGGAGGAGCACTGGACTTCTAGTGGACGATCACCTGCCTACTAGTGGGGGAGTACTTGCCTTCCAGTGTCTCTCCTGGATAAGATTGTTATTGCATGTAGTACACCGACTAGTCATTTTCTAGAAGCTTCTCTCCATTGGTGTTTTTATAAAATCCCCCAGCTCAGGGTAGGCCATCGTCTACCCAGTGGAGGCTAACATGTATGTGGTGGAATCGCAGCTGCTTATCCTTGGGTGCATTTATTATGGTCATTAAGATCATAATTTTAGTCTTCCTCAACATAGATACACTTAGAAAAATCAATAAGATTATTATTAATTTTAAATTCTAATAATTTACTCCTTGACTCCTTGTAAGATTTCCTTACACATGAACAACCTTCTTGATCTGAATTGATCATGAAACCCGAAACTTAACAAATCCCCTCAAATAACCTTCATGTTCTAAATTCTTCAAAGGCTCTCCAAACATTCTCACAATCTCTCTATCCTTCATTTTATATAATTCCTTCAAAAATATTTATGAGTGGTGTTTAAAGGGTATACCGAAAGAAAACCTGTCTTTACTCAACCTCCATTCACCATTGATTCACACTTCTAAAAATTGTCTGGTGAGTCACTTGGATATAAGTGATGCTCCAGAGGGAACTCACAAGCCATAATTTTTAGGTATAGTTTCTAAGTAACTATTGAGATCGAGGGATTTATACAATACACATCTCGAGTCAAGGGGTGTAGTTGTAGGGGATCACATTAATCATTAATAAGAACTCTTTATTAATTTCATTGGACTTCTATTTACTTTTCTACACTATTTCATTTAGAATTGACTTTCATACTTTCATAAATTTGGTTTGATCATTTTGTGATTGAATTTATTTGATTTTATATTTATAAACTTGAAATGAATTTATCAACTATCTCTCTTTTGATTTATCACTTTAATTATTTTCTCTAGTTTTAATTTTTTAATGGGAAGTTCACCCCCCTTCTTGACATAATATTTGACCAACAAGATACTAATAAGTGAACGAGATGTCATCTCATGGATTTCTTACTTGATAGTCGATAAGATGTGATATTATGAGGAATGACCCACCAATATAAATATCACATGTTCATATGTCATTGGATATTCCTAGATACAAATGTTGGTATTTTACCATAGTCTTTATGTAGCATCCCACCCTGAGTGTCGTTGAACTGGGTCCCAAGACGGTGGTCCAAAATACCTCAATCACATCTCCCAAAATGCCAGAGGCTACAGACTAGTAGAGAGGGCCAACAGTATGTTTATGGGGAGACTATACCCTCATAAGAAAATGTATTACACAGTGGAGGATAAAAATATATATGAACAAGTAGAGGAATCAATAAGAAAATAAGACATAATTAGAAGTTGATAAATGACCCAAAAAAATATATAAAAAATATGAATGTTGAATAGTCAAAACTGATACCATGATGATGTAAATGTTTGATGTAGAAAGTAAATAAATCCAAGTGCATGTTTACGGGGTACAACCATAGACGGCATGCTAACAAAGACACAAAAGACCAAATACTACCACACGACATCTCGAGCAAGGCTCAGTTATCTTCTCCCAATGATCCATCCAAAAATGCAATGAAATCTAGAATCAGAAGAGGTACAGCTCCCTATATCCATACCTACAAATATAAAGTCTAATTGGGTACTAGATGGTGCCTGATAAGGGTGTGAAATATAATCTCAGTAAGTCATGACCCACGGTGTCTAGGCCCTTCCATTTTGAGTTTTAGATAAATAGAAGTGGGAAAAAGTATAATAAATTCAAATAGTGTTGGAAAAAAAATCCCTCAAGGAATAATTGAAGCATTTTTGGTGTGATTGTGTTTGTTGAAAAAGTGGGCCTCCATGTTGTGTTTGTTGACAATGTAGACCATGATATATGTTTGTGTCGACAAATTTGGTTTACATGGTGATTTTTTGAGTTCAAGGGATGCTTTTAGAAATCGATTATTGAATGAAGAACCTTGAAAAAGGGATAGACGATTTGTAGGTTGTACAAAAAGAGCAGATACAAGGTGGGGCTGTTTTCCTGTGTTTTCCAAATTTTTGGGTTTGAAAATCATAAAATGGAGAGATATTTTTTTGGCAAAGGGTGTGGCGCGAAAAAGGAAAGAGATGCGCGGAAAAAAAAAATTTGGCACGCGAAAAATAGCGGGATGCATGGAAAACAGCGGGATGCATGAAATAGATGGATGAAATATTTCGCGCAAGAGGTGTTTCGTGGTTCGAAGCTCAAAAATTGGAAAAGTCATGTGGTGCACGAAATTTTGGAGCAGTGCGTGAAAAATGGTGTTGCACGGATGAATTTTTTTTTCATGCTCAATGTGGATTGCACGCTAAATGAGGGGTTTTCACACAGGGTCGATTTTGCCTATAATTATGAAGTCCCCCCCCCCCTCAATTTAGGAGAGTTCAATACATAGAGAATACCCGAGCTCTAGTGCATGAAATTGAAGTTCGAAAGGGAGTTGTGCGTAAACGTTAAGTTTGCAGATAACATTGGTGTTGGCGTGGAAAAGTGGTGTTGCGCGAAAAGTGGATTTCACGCAAAATAAGAAAATTGTGTGCAAGGTAGTTTCTAGGATGCACGTAAAAGGGAGTGGTTTCGCGTAAGATATGTGTTGCGTGAAAATTGTATTTTGCGCAAGTAAGCGGAATTGCGCGCAAGGTGTCATAAGGGTTGCGCATAAAAATTTGGGTTTCCCGGTACACCTGGTGCAAAGTGAGATTCATCTACGGGTGAATGTTGAACGTCAACAGAGCATCTATCGACAGTTAAGGATGAAGATTTCATTAGTGATAATGAAGAGACATACATGTCTATAAACTGTGAGTGGATCCTTTCTGATGTAGTGAGAAAAGGAAGAGGAAGAAGGTGATCCTCTCCACCAACAGTGAGCCAGAGAGAGAGAAACAGGGAGTGACCCTTGGGAAAGCAGTGAGATGACCCTAAATCTTGTAAAGGTAGTGATCCTGGGACAAAGTGACTATACCTGAACCTTGTACTCTAAAGCTAGTGATGTTTAGTAGATTTTGGTATGACAGGAAACTTGTCGGCATATGCTCCTTGGATGTAGCCCAGTGCGGGTGAACCAAGTAAAAATCATTGTGTCCTATGCATTCATTACTTTCTTCATACATTGTGCAACAGGAAAGAGAGAGAATAGTGTTTTTCTTAACAACGAAACAAAAGCAGAACAAGCATTAATTGTAAATTATTCATACCCTGATTCACCCCCCCTCTCAGGGTATTCAGCCTTGTGGACCTAACAATTGGTATCACAGGGAAAGCTTGATAATAGTTCTTCTCTCAATAGAGGTCACTAATGATAAAGGGATTCCGATCTTTGTTGGAAACCATTTTCAGCTATGGAAGAATAGGATGCAACACTACATCTGATCTTCAGGAATGGATGTGTTCACAACAACAATGCATGGTATAACAGCTGACATCAACAGTTGTACATTATCAGAAGCCGAGCATAGAGAGATGGATACTGATTCCAATCCTATCAATGCCTTAGGGGGAGCCCTATCCAATCCTATATATACAAAGGTGATGTGTTGAAAAAATGTCACATTCCATGTGGGAAAAACGTTTGAATATATATAAAGGGGATACAAAGGTGAGAGAGGTCAAGCAGAATGTTTTCTAGAACAAGTATGAAGATCTGAGAATGAACTCGAATGAGCATGTTGATGCATTCTTTGACAGAGTAAATTCCGTGGTAGAAGACAAGCATGGTCCTGGAGAAATTATTGAAGATATAAAAATTGGGAAACAGATATTGAGAAAACTTCCTCCTCGGTTCAATCCGAATGTTTCTGTTTTGGAAGATAAAGCCCCAAAAGAACTGACATTGGATAACCTGCACAACACTCTTGTTGCATATGAAATGAGAAATGATGATAACAATGCTGTTGAAAAGGGGAATCTAAAGAAGTGGCATTTAAGGCCATGAAGAAGATCACCATTGATGATTATAAAGAAGAAGAAGAGACGGATGAGGTGATGTCATTCATTTCATCAAATATGCATAGAGGAAGAGGAATGTTTAAAGGAAAACGTTCACTAGAATGATTTTGATGAAAAAATGTTGGTCATCTGGTGGCAAGATTCCCCAAAAAGTTTCAAGATAACATTAATGATGATGATGAAGTTGAAATTCCAAAGAAGAAGACTTCAGCGCTTGTGAAAGGGAAAAAACAAGTCAAGATAAATTTCTTCAAGAAGAAGAATCTTCTTTCACAAGAATTTGAAAGTTCAGATGAGTCAGAGGATGAAGAGGTTGAGGAGATAGAAAATTATAGAGATCGTGGGTTAAATTCCTTGGTGGAGATTATTGGTAGTTCTCAGAAAAATAAAGAAACTAATGTTGAAGAAGAAGAAGAAATTTATGGTAGAATTGATATGGAAGCTGAATTGGAAGCAACTCTTGAGGAGATAGACATGTGGAGAGCCAAAATGAAGAAAGACAATAAAGTGGTTAATGATTCCAAACTCTATATGAAACAATAGGATGAAGAAAAGTATGATCTATTAGATGAAATTGAATGAATATAATCCTCAACACCAGAGAGCTCAAAAAATATTGTTGAGCATTAGCTTAAAATTGAGGAACAAAAGAAGAAAATTGATTGTTTGACTAACACAGGAATGGAGAAGGTCTGACATATCAATGATCTTGAAGAAGAAGTGGTCAGAATGAGATGTAAAATGAAGGATCAAGAAAAACTCTTGACCCCCAATGTGTTATCAGAAAATCAGGCCATTCATAAGACAAAGAATATGAAATAGGAGACTCGTAGTTCAGTAGGAGTAAAGTAGAAAGAAACCTCAAATGCTAAGGTTGATTCAGGGCATGATAAAAAACAAAAATATGCAGATGTTGATGTCAGACTGCAAGCACCCATCCCAAAATTAAAGGTTGATTTGGGCACAAACAGAATCAGAATATTCAGAGATCCCAAAGGGAGAATCATAGTGCTGATGTAACATGAAGTAATTCACCCTATATCAGGTGTTATTATTGTGGGAAGATGGGACATTCACAGTATCTATGTTCCAAAGCCAAGAGATATAGAAGTGAATAGGAACAGAGGTGGCAACCAAACAGAGAACGGTTTTCCAGAACATATTTTGAAGGAAACAGTTTTTGGTATAGAGGATTTGGTCACATGGCTAGGTACTGCACTTCGATCATTCATAGAAATGTGCCAAAGAAGAATCAAAATGTTCGCAAGCAGCAGATCAATAAACCGACAAGTGAGTTAAAAGTTCAGAACAAATTTGCAGCTCTGTAAGATGATGATGGTCCATCATACTCTGAGAATGATCATTAGTCTCAATCTATATGGTGTATGGAGACAAAAATATGGACCACAAAGAAGAGATAAGAGAAGGCAGTAGTTGCTGAAATTTCCCTTAAAGTAGCAGATCATTCTGGTGTGTGGATTCTTGATAGTGGTTGTACGTCTCACATGACAGGCAACATGGATCTGGTTACAAGCATAAACTATGAAAAAGAAGGAGTTGTCATGTTTGTAAATGATAAAGGCCTGATGATAATTGGATCAGGAAAGGCTAGGATTGGTGGAAAAAAATCAGATGTGTTGATGTCTTGTTTGTAGTAGGTCTCAGTCATGATTTTCTCAATGTCAGTCAATTGTGTGACTCAAGACATTCTATACGGTTTACCAAGAAGACCTGTACTTTCATGGGAAAATATGGAGCAGTTATTATACAAGGAAAAAGGACAAAGGGAAATCATTACCTTATAAGTGGGGAAGAAGATATATGTCTTTTATCCAGAGAGGAAGAAAACTAGTTTTGGCATAAGAGACTTGGCCATCTCTGTCAACCATCTATGGAAGATCTTGTAAAGTGTGATACTGCTAGAGACCTTCCCAAACAATCACGTGATAATACACATACTTGCGATGCTTGTCAACAAGGGAAGATAATCAGAAAAACATACATGCCAAAGGAACAGAAATCATCCAAAGTGCTCGAATTGGTATATGATGATGTATGTGGACCTATTTCCCCGTGAGCTATAAATGGGAAAAATTACTATATAAGTTTCATCGATGATTATAGCAGAATGGCCTATGTATTCATCATTACCCATAAGAAAGAAGTGTTCTGTTCCATGAAGCAGTATAGGAGGGAATCAGAAAGGATGCTAGGGATGAAAATTATGATGTTTCTTACTGATAACGGTACGAAATTCACAAATAGTCAAGTCAAAGACAATCTCAAGAAACATAGGATAAGGCATCAAGTTTCATCAGTGAGAACTCCCCAACAGAATGTAGTGGATGAAAGGAGAAATAGGATCATCAACAACATGGCAAGAACGATCCTTATTGATAAAGACCTACTAGAGAACTTTTGGAAGGAAGCATTTTTGACATCGGTCGATGTTTAGAACAGGTCTCTGTTGTGTCTGAAGCAAGGTAAGACTCCGTATGAATGGTGGTACGGAAAGAAGACAACGTTGAAATACTTTCGAATCTTTGGAAGTAAGTGTTTCATTATCAACAAAGAAAATGACAGGATGTTTGAGGAACGAGGAGATGAGGAGATATTCCTTGGCTACTCAGGGAAAGTAAAGCATCTAAATGCTTCAACAAAATGCTCGGAAAACTGTTGAGAGAAATGATTTCACTATAGTAAAAAATGAACAGAATACTCAATGACCTACTGAATAGTTTCTGGATGAAACTGATGATGAGGTAAGAGACACAGGGGGAGTAGAAGTGGGAGATGCTGACTTAGAAAAAGATACTAATGATGAACAAGAAAGTGTCATGTCTGTGTCTGCAAGGAAGCCAAAGAGTCAAGATGAAATTGATAGACAGAATATCATTGGTGATCAGACAACTCCAGTTCAGACTTGAAGAATGAAGTCATTACAACAAACATCATTTTTATCTCAGGTGGAGCCAAAATGTTTTTCCGATGCAGCTGAAGAAGAAAACTGGGTTCAGGCTATGAATGAAGAGCTTGATCAAATCAAGAAGAACTAGACATGAGAGATTGTTTCGAGGCCAGCAGACAAGAATTCCATCAGGACTAAATGGGTCTATCACAACATGATGAATGAAGATAGAACAGTGATTCAGAAAAAAGCACAACTAGTGTGCAAGGGATACTCCTAGATAGAGGGTATAGATATTGATAAGACATTTGCACCGGTTTCAAGGCTGGAGATAGTCAGATTATTTTTGGCCGTAACAGTGCAAAGAAATTTCAAATAGTTTTAGATGGATGTCAAATCTGCATTCATAAATGGTGTTCTAGAAGAGGAGGTGTATATTGAGCAGCCAGATGGTTTTCTCATTCATGAGGATGAGAACAAAGTTTGCAGGCTAAAGAAGGCATTGTATGGGCTGAAACAAGTACCAAGAGCATGGTACTCATGGCTTGATAACTACTTGAAGAATCTTGGTTTCCAGCATGGGGGAGTTGATTACAATCTTTATTTCAGAAACAACAGTAATCAAAGGATATTGGTGCTGGTTTATGTTGATGACATAATATTTGGCAGATCAGATGAAGCTCAGTGCAGACAGTTTTCTGAATTCATGAAAAATGAGTTTGAAATGCCAATGATTTGAGAGCTAACGTTTTTCATTGGTCTCTAGGTGACACACGGAAGGAATGGAACAGTAATTTCTCAACCTAAATATTCTAAGGAGGTGTTAAGAAGGTTTGGTATGGATACTTCCAAGGAGATGAAAACTCTGGTTTCTACCGGGATGAAATTATCTGAATATGAGGATGGAAAGGCAGTTAAAATCATAAAATATAGGAAAATTATTGGATGTTTGTTGTACTTGACAACGACAAGGCTTGCTATTATTTTATCCACATTCCAAGAAGCTATATATTATAGGTATCCCAAGGAAAGTCACATGATCATAGTGAAAAGAATATATCAGTTTATCAAGGGCACAGTGGGCTTCGGCTTGACATATAATGACAAATATCAGACAGAGTTATTGGGATATACTGATGTAGACTGTGCCGGTTCAGCGGATGACAGGAAATCAACATCTGGAGGTGCATCTTATCTTGGAAGACTATGTATTTCTTGGTTATGAAAGAAGAATAATTGCATTTCATTAAGCACCGCATAATATGAGTATATTGCGGCCACTCAAGCATGCACTCAGTTATTATGGATGAAGCAACAACATGAAGATATGGGAGTTGATGTGAAGTCTCCGATCAGAATCCAGTGTGATAACTCATGTTCTATCAATATTAGCAAAAATGCAGTTCATCACTCATGGAAAAATCACATTGATATAAAATATCATTTTATCAAGGAGAAAGTGGAGAAAGGGCTTGTGAAGTTTGAGTATGTGCCTACAGAGTTACTGGTTGCAGATATTCTGACAAAGGCATTACCCAAGGAAGTATTCGAAATGAATCAACTAGCTCTGGGAGTTCAGTCGATTCCCCTCACTTAAAATAATGTGGATGTGAAACCCCCTCTCACTGAGGTATGATGTTTTTCCCTAATGTGCTGAAATGTGTTTTCTACTCTGTTACAGACTGTAAAGGACTGACCTTTGGGTTCATTGACAAAGGGGGAGAAAATAGTGAGAGTTCAAGGGGGATACAGTGTGGCAATTTGATTCATGAATGATATGGGAAGAATCTGACTAGTGGAGTAGCGAGATAGGGGAGAAATGAGAAAGGGGGAGAGTTTGAAATTTGATTATTCTAGAAGTGATCGATAAAATAATAGATATCACGCTAGTTGAGGATCGTGATAAAAGTAGAACAGTTATGTTAGAATGGTGTGAGAAGATTTCCAGCTATCCCCAATTGGTAATTGAGTTATTCAACAATTGGTATCAGTTTCTCAATTGGTATTAGTTTGGTTTCAACGGTTGGTGTCGGCAAATAAGTAAATCATTGATTAAATTTACATTTAATCATGTTTCTCACGCCGAGCATTGCTCATGTGGGATTAGAGTACGTGTTAAGTGAATCCTTGAACGCTATCATAATCGCAAGAGGCGAATGCTGGTCGCGGTTGGAAGGTTTTGTAATGAGATATCAATGTGTAAAGAAGTTTTATGAGAAGAGTTGTCAACAAACCCAAAGGGGGATATTGTTGGGAAAAAATCCCTCAAGGCATCATTGAAGCATTTTTGAGGTGGTTGTGTTGGTTGACAAAGTGGGCCTCCATGTTGTGTTTGTTAACAATGCAAACCATGATATATGTTTCTGTCGAGAAATGGGGTTTACTTGGTGATTTTTTGAGTTCAAGGGATGCTTTTAGAAATCAATTATTTAATGAAGAACCTTGACAAGGGGATAGACGATCTGTAGGTGGTAAAAAAAGAGCAGATACAAGGTGGTGCTGTTTTCAAGTGTTTTCCAAATTTTTGGGACTGAAAATCGTAAAATGGAGAAATATGTTTTTGGCAAAGGCTGTGGCATGCAAAAGGAATGCGGTGCGAGGAAAAATTTATGTGGCACGTGGAAAATAGCGGGATGCGCGGAAAACTATGGGTTGCGTGAAATAGATGGATGATGTATTTCATGCAAGAGGTGTTTCGCAGTCTAAAGCTCGAAAATTGGAAAAGGCATGTGGTGCACGAAATTTTGTAGAAGTGTGCGAAAAATGGTGTTGTGTGGAAGATTTTTTTCATACACTCAAATTGGATTATGCGCTCAAGGAGGGGTTTTCACGTGGGGTCAATTTTTCCTATAAATATGATGTGACCACCCTCCATTTAGGAGAGTTCAAGACATAGAGAATACCTGAACTCTGTTGCACGAAATTTATGTTCGAAAGGGAGTTGTGCGTAAACATTAAGTTTGCGTGTAAAATTGGTGTTGGGGTGGGAAATTGGTGTTGCGCGAATAGTGGATTTCGCACTAAAGAAGAATATTGCGCGCAAGGTAGTTTCCAAGCTACGTGTAAAAGGGAGTGGTTTCGTGTAAGAAAGGTGTTACGTGAAAATTGTATTTCGTGCAAGTCAAAGGAATTGCACTCAAGGTGTCGTAAGCGCTGCATGTAAAAATTTGGGTTGCCCGGTACACCTGGTGCAAAGTGAGATTCAACCACAGGTGAAAGATGAACGTCAACATAGAATCTATCAACAGTTAAGGATTAAGATTTCATTAGTGATAATGAAGAGAACTATAGGTCTATAAACTATGAGTTTATCCTTTCTGACGCAGTGAGAAAAGGAAGAGGATGAAGGTGATCTTCACCACTAGCAGTGAGCCAGAGGGAGAGAAACAAGAAGTGACCCTTGGGAATGTAGTGAGCCTACCCTAAATCTTATAAAGGATGTGAGTCTGGGACAAAGTGACTATACCTGAACCTTGTAATCCATAGCTAGTGATGTTTAGTTGAATTTGGTACGACCGACAACTTGTCGGTGTATGCTCCTTGGACATAGGCCAGTGCGGGTGAACCAAGTAAAAATCGTTGTGTCCTGTACATTCTTTACTTTCTGTTTACATTGTGCAACAAGAAAGAGAGAGAAGACTGTTTTTCTTAACAGATAATTGAGATCAGAACGGGCGTTAATTCTAAATTATTCAAACCCTGATTCACCCCCCCTCTCAGGGTATTCGGCCTTGTGGACCTAACAAATAGTTTAATTAATTAATAAACTGTAACTTGGTCCAGGTTTCCAAGAGGATGCCCATCCCATACCACCTACTTCGGCCTAAGCTGGAAGTCTAAATGAGGTACTTGGTAATGAAAAATATACATAGAAAGGCCTAACTAACATGAAAACCCTATGAAGAAGTTCATACCCCCCATATTTGTACATTTACATGGGTTCTAATCCATATCTCAAATCAGGAACACTAAAGTCACAAGAGATTATAAAAAATCAAATGCAAAAATCTATGTTGCATCAAAAAAAGCATAAAAGAAATTATATTAAAATTTAAAATTTCATAGGTGAATTCCACCATGCCAGTCCAAGGTGATCCATTTCGGAATCCCAATTATCACGTATGGTATGGTAACGATGTGTCCATACCAAGAATCGCACATAATGGATCGAGTCTCAACTGTAACAACCTGAGATTTTATAAGATACATTCTTTTTAATTTCATTCATATCTTCTAGTGTACGACACACCAAGATTATCTTGCGCTATACGCAACATTGTATTAGCTTGCAGTATACGCAATCGCGACCTTCCTCGATAGCGGGTCTTGTACGCAATACTAGGTTTTAATAAACAGCGATATATTATTATAATATTGTTATGAACTAGCCGTTATGAATAGTGTTAACTAAATTTTGAATTTTATAACATTATTATTCATCATACACATTTCTAGAACATGGTATAAGAACAAAATAAATTTTTCAGGTAAAATAAGTATTTTTCAAAAAATACAGTTTTGCCTCCTTTTGATTGAGCACCCACTTTAAATCTTGTTTTTGACATGTTTATAAGTTCAATTTGACAAAATAAAATTCTTATTTTGAATCAGTATTTAAAAATTTACATTAGATAAAGTTTTGATATTTTTCCGATAACTTTCATATTTTAATGAATAGTAAAAACACGCTATATTTTAATTAAAAACAACTTTTTTTCATCATAATATCTTATGTGGTTAAATTATAATATTTAATTGTTTTAAAGTATAAATATAATATATTTTTTCCATTTAATATAATGTATGTAATTATCATTGATTTTACCTTTAATTCGTAGGTTAAATCAATTCAATCTTTTGCAATGTTTTAAAGAAAAACTCGTTTTCTTTCGACAACGGGATTAATTTTAATTTAATTTCTGCATCTTTTGTGTATTGAATTTGGAAAAATGGATTCCATATTTGGAATAAGTGGGTCCAAATTTTGTTAATAAGCTACTTTTTTTTGGGTGTTGTGAATATTAACTACGGTAAATCTGGTAATTAAGGCTAAATATAAGATTATAAAATTACCCTAAAACTTGGAAAAATCCTATTGGATGGCTAAAAGTAGACCCATATAACCTAAGGGTCGGATTAGATTCATTTTATGGACATCTTTCCATGAAAATAATTTAATTATTATTAAATCCAAATAATGTGACAACATGTCACTTTCTTAAATCTTATAAGTATAATTATTTTAATTAAGTGATAAACATCATGAAAATTCAAACATGAATAGTCTTCAGAAATCTAATACAACTATCTACATCATAGGAATTTATTTATAATTTTTATGGATTAAATAATTATCATTTATTATGACACAAAGATGATGCAGTAAATGTCTTATTAATGAAATATTGACATAATTGATGTTATAAATGCCCAAATAAACTTAATTTGAGACTTTTTATGACTTAAATTAATATTATAGGTTAATATGACAGGTGATTGTTGATATAAGTAACTTTGTTCGAACTTATCATTCTGTTATGAATTTCATAAAAATCATTTACCAAATAGTGTCAAAATTGACATAAATTAGTTTTTTTAAAAAATATTATATTATTAATTGTTATTTAATTCCTAAAAATATAAGGTTCCGCCAAATGACTTAGATAAAGATAGATATATTAATAATAAACAACTTGGGGTTCTTTTGTCTTGTTATGGTATGTTTATTAACCATATAGTGTAAGAAAACAAAAAGACATGGTAAAAGTTAAATTATTTAACTTAGAGTTAAATCTAATTGATAAGGTTAAAATAATAACCCAAACTTGTCTAAATCCTATTGTATGAGAGGGTTTTGACCCATCACCATTTTATCTTCGAAATAAGTCCCTTTGGAACCATTATAAACCGAATTTGACCTTAATATAAAATAATATTTTGAGATTTTCCTAAGGTGCCCCTCTCCTCCCTTATAAAAGGGCACCTCCTCCCTCTCCTCCTCACACCAATTTGAGAATTCAAGCTCGGAAAACCCCTGAAAAAATTTCTTCTCCCCTTCCCTAGTATCATCCTAGAGGTCCTGGTCTTTTCATAGATCATCCTTAGTTCTTTAAGTGGAGGTTAAGTGAAGGCGCGTCAAAAAGAGATAATATCCATTACCGATCTTTTTCAATTTCTTTCTTCTTCAAATTCTTATTCTTTAGTTTTTTCATGATAAAATAATAAATCAGTATTTCTTATATACTGATATGTTATTATAAATATGAAACAACTCTATTTAACCTTCTATCCATCCTACGGAAAAAGTAAATCACCGCGCGTGCGTACGTACGGAATACCGTCTCTACGCCGTGGTGTAATCTATTTTCCACCACCACCTTTCATGGATGGGTATAATGGTGTAAATAATAACTATATATGATTAATATAAATTGATATTGATTTTGAAATAGTATAAATACACTCCAATACAGTCCAACATTCATGAGAATGATATCATTGCTTGTGCATACGTATGGACTACCGTCTCCACGACGCGATGAGATTCATTCTCCACTTTAACCATTCATGAATGATTATAAAGTATATATAATAAGTAATAATGAAATATATGACATAATAATGATACTGGTTTTATGTGTATATATATTTATGTCATCTACTTAATTCCATTCAACTCAATAAAGAAATGAAAACATCGTTCATTCGTACGTACGACATACCGTCTCCATGAATGGTGTATTTCCTTCCATTTACCGATTTATTATATATATGTATATTCTGAATTTATATTATATATAAATCATGTTTTATATTCTGGAATTATGTAATCATGATCTATGTAATCATATGAATAATTACAAGTCAAAACACGGACGACAAATGAAACAATTTTACCCAAAACGCTCTTTAACATGGAATTTACAAAAGAACGGGTAATATAAAGTCATAAGTGAACCATATATGAAATCATAACAATTAATATGATTCTGTAATAAGTAAATGACATTATTTAAATCATTATACAGGATGTTCGGACACTTATGAAGAAAATCGGACCTAAGGTAAGGAAAATATCACAATCTCATTTTTATCCGAGATTGTTTATACTTTGGTATTTACTGGGGTGTATTTTATCATCCACATCCATGTTTCCTCAATATGTAATATTATTTCCATCCACCTACAATTTTTTAAATCCAATTTTACCCTTCGGTGCGTTTTTAGTAAATGATATGAAAGGAATCTTTGGTCGTTTTTCATACGAGGTACTTTTTGACTTTTCCGACAAAAGTACGAGAAGAATGTTTTTTTAACTTATACGGCATGAATGGATTTTTAAAACATTATTTCCAAGAAGCTTCCTTTAAAAGTTTTCATGTTTATTTTTAATCAACTTCTTTTAGTTTAGAATTGTACGACATGTTAAGAAAGGAAAAGTGTTTTTGAAGCAGAAAGGATATTTTCCTCAAGAATGGAGTTCAAGTGTTTTATCAAAATTATTTTCCATCTAAGAAAATAAAGGGTTCTGTTTCTATCCCTATTATTACATTGATTTGATTATGTTGTGATGGAATTATATTTTTATGAATTCCTTTATCTTATATGAATTGTTTTATGATGTCACGATGTTTAAGATTCCCATTTTTATTACATGGGTTATGCAATGATGTATGACTTATGATTTTTATGGCACACATAAGAATGGTTTTATTATGAGATGGGTGGGACCTATATCTCCCTCCAATGAATTGGGTAAAGATTATATATCTAATGAGATAGACATGGCTAGAATGGTAGATTATACCGGTTCAGGGAAACAGGACTGAAACAAGGGTGACTCGGTTCAGAAATGGACTTTGTCCAGTAAGATAGTCTTGGCAATGAGTCATTACTAATAAGATATGATTCTCTATGATTATGTGTGTATTCCACAAAGTTTCATGTTTTATGTTATGATTATTGGGATTTCATTTCACTACTATGATTTATCCCATGTTATGAAATTATGCTCTCTTTTGAAGGTTAAGATTTCCAAAATGTTATGTTCTTATGAATATGATGTGATTGATATTTATTTTGTTTACCCTTACTGAGCATTTGAGCTCACCATTTTATGTTTTCTTTTCCCCAGGATATTAAGAAAGGTTTTAGGTAAAAAAAGAAGATATTTATGGGAGATGTTGATGATCTTTCCCCACGATTAGAAGATTATATTCCGAGATTCCAAAGACAATAAACTATTACAATCCTTGTGTGTGTGTTTTTGTTATGTACTATGTATTCCGCAAAAGTAATGTAATGTCCATGTACGTCAAGCTTCAGGTCTCTACATCAACCGAGGCATGGCATAACCATCTTTCCAATAGGTCTATCCTAGGTTTCCCCATTGGTAACCATTGTCACACAGTAGTATATGAAATGCTAGGGGGAGCCCAAGCCTAGAAATCCTAAAAAATCACTTCCTTGGCACATCATTTTGTAACCTATTGAGCATGGTGAATCCATTTTTTGGTTCTTAATATGAAACCCATGTTCTCTCATCGGCCTGATTACCTGCAAACAATAAGACCCACAAACACAAACATACACTCACACATGAAGATATATATATATATATATAAATATATATATATATATATCCAAGATAAATCATTCATAATTGCATCCATTTACGTAACAAATCAATTCCAAAATAATAACATACGTTAAAAAGAACATGAAATTTATCATTGTAAGTAAAGGGAACAACATTTAAATATAATCATGGCACAAAAATCCTTTTAACCAAATTATTTAGGCAAAAAATTCACCCTAAATAATTTTATTCAATTTGACCTTCAACAAAAATTTTCACAGAAACAGACGTAGCTGATTATTTAAATAAACAAGGATAATGGTAAAACAAGCTGATTATATTGGAAAACTATAAGGGGATTCTAATGGAATGGGGAAAACCTTGTAATATCTCAGATTAATTAATGGTCGCAAGGATCAAGGATAAAAAGATAAATTAAATAAATAGTCTTTAATTGAGATTCATCGGTAGGCACAGATGATCATCCCAATAGTTTTAATTGAATAACAAAATGAAACGATGAGAGATATCATACAATCCCAAACTTGTAGTCATAGTATACCCCACAACCCACAAAAACCATTGATTTTACCCGAAATATAATAAATCACAGGAATTTAGATAAACCCCAATTTTGAGTAAAAACCTTTCATGGTAGATTATAGGATAAAGCGTGGAATAAATTATACATTTCTTGGTGCGGTAGGTTATCCTTACTGATATATTCTTAGTGCATCTGACAACATTGGAAATACAATGGATATAGAGGTGAAACCATCTTCTGAAGGAGGAGGAGGGTGGTGCACCAAATGGGTAAGGGGGTGCAATGAACAAGAGAAGGAGAGGGATGAGAGGATAGAATAATGAAATAAAAGTAAAATAAATAAATAATTCAAAAATAAAATAAAATACAATAATAACAAGAAAAAGGGAGGGAGAAGGGAAAATAATTATAAAAATTAGTTAAACCGATTCTAATTATTTTTACTCTTCTCCAATCGCTTTTAATTTATTATCAATTTTTTTCACTGTTTCATTTTATTATATTTCATTAAAATTATATCTATTAATTTTAATCCTTTTTAATTATTTTAAACCTGAATCATTGCACTAGGTAATGATCTTTTATTTTACATAAATCCCAGGTAACCGCTTAAATAAATTAATTGCTTTTCAGGACCCACAACAGGAAACGTGCGCTCGCGCAGTGGGTCGCTTTCAGGAAACAGGCTAAGAAAATTAAATTGTATATACCTTGTTCAATGATGGGATGTTTCAAAATCCCCTCCTTAAGATCGCACGACCCCGAGTTTCTCTTTAAATTGTAGTGGAACATGTTCTATGAAATGTTTTGGCCACTGTGCATGTACATAGGTCTCCCACTCCCAGGTCTCGTCCTGAACACATCGATGCTTCCATAGCACCCAGACTAGTGGAACTGACCTACCTTGGAGAAAATTAATTCAATGGTCAACAATATGAATCAGATGATCCTCAAAGGATGCATCCACCACAAGCTCAATGTAATCATGATCTAATTTATGATATGGGTCTAGATGATACTATCAAATGTGAGAGACATGGTAGATATCGTGCATGGCATGGTACCTTTGAGGTAACAGTAACTGATAGGTTACTGTATAAACACCCTCCACCATCTCGAATGGCTTGAAATATCTCGATGATAACTTTCCCACTCTCTTGATTCACCTATGACCCAACCTCAGTGAAACATGAAAAAAATACCTGATTCTGCACCTTAAATTATAGAGGTCTAGAATGATGATCAGCATAAGACATATATCCTGACTGATCTGTAGCTATATGATTTTAAATAATCTATACATGCTTAGAAGTCTCATGAACGAGCTGAGGATCCATAATAGATTACCACCTTCTTCAAACCAACATAGAGGTATCCGACATGGTATACCATATAGATCCTCATATGGATAAATTTTAGTTGGTTCTTGGAAGATTTTATTATAGGAAAAATCAAATAGAGTAATATGTTTGTCCTAATAGCCACAAAAAAACAAGGATACCAGCACACAACATATCATCTAACATCCAAAGGGTCATCTCAGACTTCCCATCAGTCTGGGGGTGAGAAGTAGTACTCAAAAGTACCTGTGAACCAAGTTCCTTTTGAAATCCTTACATGAACCGTGATGTGAAATGGACATATCAGTCCTAACCAATATAATGGGGAACACCATGAAGTCTAAATATCTCCCAAATATAAATAATTACTAACTCATCAATAGAAAATGTATCTCGGATAGCTAGGATGTGTACAACATTTGTCAACCTATCATAGATCACCCATATTGCATCACTACCTCAGGGATATCATGGAAAGCGTGTAATGAAATCTATGGTGACGTCATTCCATTTCCAATATGGAATGGACATAGGTTGTAGGATTACAACAATTTGTTGGAACTCTATCTTCACCAGCTAAATGGTGGGGGACCAAGTAATGAAGCCTATTATTTTCTTCTTCATACCCGGACACCAATTTGGACAATGCATATCTCTGTACATCTTGGTAAGTCTAGGATGAACTTCGTAAGTATAGGAATGATATTCCCTCATTATTTCTTCCGGAATATCATAAGGCACCCATACATGGACATAGTAGAAAACATTCTCACTATCATCAACAACCCAACAAATAGGTGGGTTCTCTCCTATGACGTTTTCCCTCAATACAATCCCCTATGGATCAGATGAATGTTGCATGTGGAATCACTCTAGAAGAGGGGAAGTCGCTGTAATATCTACTAGATCGGGTTGTCTAAACTGATCTTTATCCTCTAAGTGCATCTCATAAAACAAATCCATTATCTTCCGCTCACTACTGGCTTCCTAGACGGCTTGTATATGTGTCTTGTGGCTCAAAGCATAATCCATGATATTACCCTTTCCAGGGGTATAAGAAATCTCAAATTTGAATGACTATAGGTATTCAACACACCTATACTAACATAAATTCAAGTATCACTGTGTCGAGATATATTTCATTCTATTATGATATGTGTAAACAATGAAACCACTCACCCAACAATTAGTGCCTCCAACAGCATAGAACATGAACTATAGCATCGAATTTTTGGTCGTGCGTAAGATAGTTCAACTCATGAGGCCTCATCTAACAGGATCCAAAATGCACAAATCAACCATCCTTCATGTGGACTGCATCTATTCTAATTCTTGAGTAATCATAGTCATCATTATATCTTGTGCTTAGATTCAGCATAATTGGGATCAGAGTTATCGTGAGTCTTCCTTTTAAATATTGAAAATATTTCTCACAAACTTCAAACCAGAATAAAATCATACCCTTATTAATCAATGTCATATAACGAGATTCTAAGAAGGATAAATGCTGGATGAAATTTTTATAATCACTATAAATTTCTAAGAAGTTGGGTATGTCAAAACCCGTCATGAGCTACACCCAGAAAACCATTATGCTGAACTTATTTAGGTCGACTGATACTCCTACCATATATATGATATGATCAAAGAATTGAACCTTCTTGATCCTAAAGTTCCATTTACATAGCTTCATATATAGTCAGTTCTCTGTTAGTTTTCTCATCATGATCTAAAGGTGGGTTGCATGGTCATGTTTAGATCATTAATACACCAAGATGTCATCTACGAACACTACCACAGAGGAATCAAAGTACGAGTGGAAAATCGGATACATTAGGGCCATGAAAACTGGAGGTACATTTGTTGTGCTGAATGGAATAACCAAAAACTCATATAAGTTTTACTTACTATAGAAATTATTATTTGTTATATATGATGGTCTCACACTCACCTGATGATAGCCCACCCTCATATCAATCTTGGAGAAAAGAATTTACCCTCGAAGATGGTCTAATAGGTCTACTATTCATGGAAATAGATATTGATTCTTTACCATAAGTAGGTTGAGTGGATGGTAATCCACACATAATATGAGGGTACAATCTATGTTCATGGTGAAAAGGACTGGTAAATCCCACAACG
Organism: Viscum album; assembly: GCA_963277665.1. Taxonomy (NCBI): domain Eukaryota; kingdom Viridiplantae; phylum Streptophyta; class Magnoliopsida; order Santalales; family Viscaceae; genus Viscum; species Viscum album. The sequence continues at coordinate 956,819,646 of OY728162.1, read as the reverse complement.
ATGTACGGGGTCTGATAAAACCCTTCACCTCAAGATATTCATGCTGCTTTTTGAGTCTATTTAGCTCTATTGGTGCCATCCTATAAGGAGGAATGGACACTGGTGCCACACATAGTACTAGCTCGATAGTTAACTCAACGTCCCTCACAGGAGGTAATACAGATAAATCATCATGGAAAACATCCCTGAAACGATCTATAGTTGGAGGAAAACTCCATGGACTGTACTCCTTGATCACTCATAAAGAGACTTTCTAGCTGATTTATCACCTAGCCTGGCCCAGAACACTTGGTTCTAGCACATTTTTCCAGGATATCCCATTTTCCCTTGTGTATATATGTTATACCATAGGGTGTTTCAACAGACACCCAATATCAACATAAATCCACTTGGGCATGATAAAGGATGAGTTATTCCATGTTGATAATGACATAAAGGCTTATCATCTCGATGACATAGAAATTCCAGAAGAAATGGTACCCACCTATCTCAAGGGGGACTCTTGGCACTGGCATATGACCTATGTTATAACCCCAAAAAAAATTTAATTATAAATTATGTGATAGAAGTAATCTATATCAAGACCAAAACTATCAACAGTTGCAGCAGAAAAGAATGTGTGCAATTCACCTATATCAAAGAGGGAAAAACGAATATAGAGACTAAAAGGATAGTACCTTTATCCTTAGATGGCTCTGGACTCCACACCAATAGCACTGCTTTTACTACATACATTTGGGCATATCCTTAGCCCTGAGATGTCACCAAACTACCTTGGCAGGTCCACTCTGAAGAAGCTAGTGTTCTAGAAAATGACGACCTCATCCTGATTCCTGATCATTGTAATGGTCGTCAAAAGAAAGACGTCCACATATGAGTGGATATAATATAAAATTATATCCTCAATGCATATTGCAGTAATTTTTGTGTCACCAGTTAGAGATGGATCAAAACACTCGAGATTAGTGAAATGTGTAGAATACTCCAACACTATTATAGAGCCCTACTAAAGATGTAAGACCCCTCTAGCACGATCTGATCATAGAATCTATGGGAAGAAATGATCATAGAAATATGATTGGAAGGTTTCCCAACCCATATCATTGGGTTTCAATGAATATAAAATGATATCCCACCAACACTTGGTTGAGTCACGAAGCAGAACGATAGTAACTTTGACCAAATTCTCTGGGAGCATCTCAAGATGGTCAAATATGGATTTTATCACTTCAGTCAATGACACTCTATCATTTGTACCACCATCCCCTGAGATGGTTGGAGGATTCATCCACATAAAATCTGGCATAATCTCTTCCATAGTCAAGGCAATCCTGAAACATTCTGAACTGACTGCCTGAACTTGAGAAGAAAATCACAGAATTGACCATCACCACCCAATGGAAGATAAGGAGGATGATCCATAGGGGGAACTACATAGAGTTTTTGACCTATCAACTTTGGAATTTTCTCATCACTACACTCTTGGTGTACAACACGAAGTCGTTACAATGGAATTGCTCTAAAATTGGAAAATGTGCACCTTAGATGAGATTCTATGGAAGATGAGGTAAATAAGTCAAGGAGTAGTAAGAAAATGGAAGTTTTAAGGCCTCCTATGTACGGTCAAGTCAAAGTTTAACATTTACACTTAAGGTGCAAATTTCATTGTAATAGATGGTACACACTTTATGTTTATAACTTTAAAGTATTGTAAAGTTATTACAACTAAACACAAAATCACTCACATGAAAATAGGCTGATGCATGCTGAAAGTAGATATGGAATGAGAATAATAATGTCATTTTAATCCCTATAGTTCCTAATATGCTACATGCAAATGAAATTCCCTAATGTCATCAGGTTGGAATATTCAAAAGCATCATCTTAATAATACAAAATCTAGTAATTGAATAAAACAAGTTCATCACCCAATAGTGAATTCGTATCAATAATGAATAGTATAATCAATAACTAAGATCCCAGCATAGGAAATTTAGGTTTCCCCTATATGTGGGTTAGTTAAATCCAAGCACAGGGTAAAATCCAAATCCCTATATCCTAGTCTCATATCTAACCCAAACAATAAAAAAGGAAAAGAAGGTTCTAATACCACTTTTTAGAACCTTTCCAAAAGATTCACTGAACCGGTCCCCGAGATGGTGGCCATAAGACCTCAAGCGCATCTCCAGAAATGCTAGAGGCTTCTAACTAGTAACTTGGTCCTTGGGTAAGTATTTGGGGAAACTATTACCTCAAAGGTAAGAGTTATTTCACTGTGTAATATAATAATATAGGAAAATAAGTAGTATAAGAAATAAGAAAATAGGCAGTTATAGAAGTTGATAAATGACCCAACAAAATATATAATAAATGTGACAGCTATATATTCTAAAATAATATGATGATGATGTCAATGAATTATTCCTAAATAAATAAATCAATGTCCAGGGGTATGGGGAACAACCATAGAATGCATGCTAACAAAGACTCAAAATACCAAATACTTCCACACAACATCTTGAGCAAGGCTCTGTCCACTACCCCCAAAGCTCCAACCAAAACAAAAAAAAAGTTATCAAGCATTGAAATCAGAACGCTTCCTTGTATCCATACCTACAAATATAATTTCTTCTCTGGTACCAAACAATGCTCGAGTAGGGTGTGAGATATAGTCTTAGTAGTCTAGTACCCATGGTGTCTAGCCCTTTCCATTTCATATAGTAGACAAATAGTAGTGTCCTAAAGTATAATAAATGAAAATTGTTTAATTAATATATAAATTGTAGCGTTGTAGGAGCTTCCAAGTAGAAAAATATCCAATACCATCTACTTTGTCCATAGTCAAAAGTCTAAATTAGGAAATTGGTAATGAATAATATACATAGAGAGGCCTAAGTATCATGAAAAACTAGAGAAGTAGTACATACCCCCAATCTTGTGCTTTGGATTGGGGTTTAATCCATATGTGAAAACTAGTCACACTAAAGGCGAAATGTAGGATCTCAAAACATAAGGAACCATCTATGATGCATCAATAAAAATCATTTAAGAACATATATTAAAATTAGAAATTTCATAGGTGGATTCCAAGCCCATGTTAAAGGTATATCTATGGTATATCCAACCAATTATCTAATACCTCCAAGACCATCCAAGGTGATTCATTTCGGAATCCCAATTATCGTTTTTTGAATGGTAACCATGAGTTCATACCATGTATCACTAATATGGTTATGAGTCTCAACTAAGGCTTGGTATAGCCATATTTCCAATAGTTCGTCCTTGGTTTCTCTATAGCGAACATGTGTCACTCAATGGTATATTAAAATCCTATGAGAGCCCACTCCTAGAGTGCCTATTTCATCGCTTCCACAACGTATCGTGTTGTATCTTATCAACCATGCTGAGTCCATTTGTGGGTTCTTAATATGGAAACCAGGTTCTCTAAACATCCCAATTACCTACAAACAACCAGAGTAACACACAAAAACATTTATATATATCCCATAAAAAGAATTCATAATTTTATCCATTTAAGTAACCAATCAATTCCAACATCATTACTCAGGTTAAACAGAACATCGCATTTATCAGCATAAGAAGAGGAAAGAACATTTAAATAAACTCATGGAACAAAAAACCTTATAATGAAATTATTTAGGAAAAAAATTTACCCTAAATAATTTTATTCAATTTAAACTGGAACATAAAGTATCACAAAAATACAGGTAGCTGGTAATTTAAAGAAACAAGGTTAATGGTAAAACTAGCCGATTATGTCAGCACACCTGAAGGGTTTTCCAACAACATAGTGACAACCTATTAAGGGTTCTCATTAAGAAAAGGTTGTAAGGATCAAGGATAAATAGTTTAATCAAATTAATAGGCTTTAATTGAGATTCGCAGATTGGCACCGACGAGTGGAACAACGATGCGAATTGAATAATGCAATGAAACGATAAGAATTGTCATATAAACTCTACCTTTTAGTCCATGTATATCTCACATCCCACAATAACCATTTATTTGAACTCAAATTAAAAAAATCATATGATTTTAGAAAAACCCCAATTTTTTGTAAAAACCATCCATGAAATATTGTGCGATAAAGAGTGGATGAAATTATACAACTCATGGTATGAGAGGCTTTCCATATTGAGATCTTCATTGTGATTCTGACATAATTGAAAGTGGACATGTGATGGAGTAGTATCAGACTCTTTAAGGTGGAGGAGGGGGTGGCACACAACTTGGACTAGGGGGCGTGATGTATAAGAGATATAGAGGGAGGAGAGGAGAGAGAATAAAAAATAAAAGGAATGAAAAATGGAGAGGCAAAAATAGAAAAAGGAAAAAAGAAAAAAGGAAAAACTAAAATAAAATAAAATAACAAAAAAAGAGGGGGATAAATGAATATAATTATAAAAATGGGTTAAAAACATTTTAATTATTTTTAATCATCTCCAACCGCTATTATTTTATTATTTATTTTTTCCCTTTTTCAATTTTTTATTTCCTTAAAATTATTTTTGTTCCTTTTAATCCTTTCAAATTATTTTCAACTCGAAACATTGTGCTAGGGCATGATGTATTATTTTACATAAATCTCAGGATACCATTTAAATAAATTAATAGCTGCTTGGGACCTGCAAGAGGTTGTGCAGGCACGTACCCCTGGTCAATTTGGGATGTTACACTTTAGACTTTTATTAATTCAAATACAGAGTCATGTACTTTGATGTATTGATGAAAACTATGAAAAAAAATTAATCATGGAAAGGTACAATACACTAAGTGTGTCATGAGTTATATAGAATTAATAAGTATGTCAATAAAGGACTTATCCCTTTTTTTCATTAACAAAAGTATATATCTTAGAACCTTTGACTGAAATGAAACTATTAGATAAAATTCATTGTTAAGGTGATTGAAGAGTTTATTTCGGATAGTTTCAGAAAGATACATCAAGAACATAGGTCGATGACACAAGTATGCATCCTATTTGATTAGAGATATCAAGACAATAAGATTATATTATACATTGATCATTTATATGTAGTTATTTTCATTTTGAAATTACGTTATTTCTCTATAAGTGTCATGATTCTTTACATGACTCTAACCTTGGAATTTAGAAAAGCTTTCCTAATGAAACAAAAAAAGTGGCATATAGGGTCACACACTTAGTGTATCCATGAATCTTAGTTAAACTCTATTTGACTTTAATGGTAATAATAAATAATATTCTAAAGATCAAGCAATATTATTTATTTAGGATTTTCTGATCACAAGTATTCAATCACCAATTATATTTGGGTTAGAATATATGTGAGGGAGAGAGAGAGAGAGATTTTAATATTAAATAAATAATTATTTTCACGATTTTTGAGTAGAATATTTATTTATCACATTTTTATTATTCACCTAGTAATAATTACCCCTCTCTGACCATTTTTAATTGTTGAACTAGTACTAAATAATTATTCATTTGATAAATAAATAATTTACTTAGTTATGAGAATATTAAATAATTATTTATTTTCAACTCTATGAATATAATATTTATTTGAATAAATATTTTTTTTTTCCAATTGGTGAGTAATATATTTATTTATTTATGGAACACCTAATATTAATTTGCTTAAATTATTATTATTCTAATGTTTGATAAATGTCTAGAAGGTTGGACATTTCGAGTTAAGGGTCCAATGATGGAAATGATATAAGAATTAAATATCATTTAAATAAATATGGACTTATTTATTCAAATAAAATGGTATTTATATGTTCTTAAGTTACTGCATTTCATGAGATATAATAATAATATATTATTTTTTTATAATTGTTATGGTGGATATATTATGATAAATATTTGATTAAGTGAATATGTCTAATTTTCAATATTAAAATATAACTATATATTACCATATTATATAATTTTTGGGTGTAGTTCTCACAAACAACATTTTATCTCAAGAAATTTCTCTCAAGAATTGGAGAAGAATTATAATTGCTCCTATAACTCAATATAGAGATAAAAATATAATAAATATTTATAATCAAAGGATTTTTTATTGTGGTCAAAGTTTAGCGATGTCAGATATTTGGTACCTCTTTCGTATCACCTGGAGTTTCATCAGTGACACTCCAATATTGCAGATCATACATGGATACCTCTAGTGGAATTTTGCTTTGGATCCTCTCAATGGATTAATTGTATGACTCGAACTAGGTTTGATTGATCAACATCTACATTGATGAACGAATTCCAAGTCCGGGATAATTCTTGCAATTATATTGATTATAAATTTAATATTAAAATATCATATCTAAAGTTTTTGGATTCCTTTTGTCATGTTTCATCTAGTATATTCTTGAGATGTAATGATTCTTCATCATTTTCTTATAAATTCACCACTAGATCCAAGGAAAACCCATCATTGTGAATAAGCTCAACTGGATTCCACTATTCCCACAACTTTCATGTAGTATCAAAGTATGTCACATTTAAATTTATAATTATTTAATCGTTGTTTACAGATAATTCAATTATATTACTAGTTCTTTGTTTTAGTATTTTCATTATTAATCCATTAACTTGAGATATCATGTTTGTTCACTTTCATATGACTAAGAATAATCTATTAATAGACGAATAACATTCAAATATCCAATCTTGAGGTGCAAAAGATTCTAGTCAAAAAACATGGAACTACATGTCAGGTAACTAAAACATATACACCATGTACCCACATTCATCACACCAATATGGGTTATGTAAATCATATAATTTTATGTGGGAAAATAGTTTACATGGCTATTACATGTTTTGTGTTGACTAGGATAGATGAAACTTGGTTTTAGGTAGTACACAACATGTATCTAGCATATACATCATGTAGTCCGACACGATTATCCCAATAAAATTTATGGGAACCATGTGGTCAATGTATGTGATATGTATTTATTACACATTATGTGTGGACTTAAATTCGAGTAACATGATCCTTTTGTGACTAAATTATACGTAGTTTTAATACACATTGTGTACCATATAAATTTCACGCAAAATACACACAAAGTCCCTGGGAGCAGAGTACAAATGGACAAAGAATGGAGTACATGGTGTGTTTCTAGTTGTACCCATTTTCTAACTCATACCAATTTTCATGGAGTATATTATAATCCAAATTATAATCCACATAAATTAAATGTCTGGAATGAAAATTAATTGTGACATTAAACAAAACTATGCAACATGTAGCTTGTGTATATGTTGTGCTCTAGGGTTTTAATTGTATTAAATGATTAATTAATTATCACATTATTTCAGAACTACACACCATGTATATTTTTAATACACACCATGAACTTAACATGCTTTAAAATCGATACATAGCATATATATTAACGATGTGTTGTATTTCATAAATTCTTTCCTCACTACATTTATTGTCTCATGGGAGTACACTTCATTTAATAATTTTACTTGCTATGTATTCTATATGTTGTGTGATTATACATTATATGAAAATGACTATATAACATGTTGGGTAGTTCAGATGAGTACACATAATGTTTCCTAGAGTACATGTCATGTATATAAATATTATTTAAATAAAATTAATTTATTTATTATTTTAAAATTAAAATAGATTTGGAATCTTATTCCGCTCGAGGACTCCTTTGATTATTAATTATGATAAATAATTATTTAATTAATAAGAAAATTATTTAATAATTCAAGATAAATTTATCCAAATTAAATAAGTGATTTCAAATGAATCCTAAAAATGTATGAATGGGTAGTATTTGCATGTATGTGACCGATCATGCTCTTGATCGACCTATCATTTATTGGGTTTCTTTTAATGAAATATTTATTACATGGGTTTATAATATGATAAAAGATTTATGATTAAATAAAAATGATAATCTATATATCATCCCTACCCACATTATTATATAATTTCTTGTATGTCCATTGTTTTATTTATGTAATATCACTCTCCTAGTCCCTCTCACCTATGAGTGAGTTTTTTACATATAAAGGATCGATCTTCAATGAGAGGTTCTGGTTCCAAAACCCATTTATGATAAAACAACCAAGAATATACATAGTTACAAGGAGGAATGTTGAAACTTAATTAAACCCTAGAACAAGGAGTTTTCCCTTTGGTTCATAGGTTGGTTTTTCATCTACTCGGTAAACCAACTAGTAGAAAGCATATAATCAAGTCACATTATTTATTTTATTTGTTTAAACTCGTGGTTATTAATTTATTTATGGGATTAATGTTTATGAAATTATTAAACTCAGTCACCTAAAGTAAATAAAAATAACAATCATACAAGATGAACTAAAATTAATAGATAATGCATAAATTGCTTTATCCAGACATGGTTAATAAATTATATAAAATCCACTTAATATTAACAAGGCATGTAAGAATAAAATAGATAAATTTATGAATTGATAAATATAATCCCTAAAAAAATATTAACTCATAAAATCCATCTATTACTATATATAACCATAGAACTACGTGCTGGTTTTTCCATTATTAGGTAATTAAATTTTATTAGGGCGTTATAATGATGGTTTTTGTTTGACTTAACCAAGTTAAAAATAAGTGTAATATCTATTTCTTGTCTTAGTGTAACTTGGAGGAATGTGTTGATGAATTCCAAGATAATATTGTTGGATTGGAGTGTCTATTCAAAGGATTACGGTGTTTTGAGATACTGTAGTTTTCTAGACCACCTACCTAAATACCTTTTAGTAATTGATCAAACCATTATCTAAGTTATGAGAAGAGATGTATGTATCCTTCCCACTATAATTTTCATGAAATTGGTTATTCAGAATCCAATGGTGAGGGATTTTATGATTTTATAAAATAGTGGGAAAATAATAAAATGAAATTTATTACATCACACATGGTACTCATATAATGTATTATTTTATTGTAGAAAAATGGTGAGTTTGTCGACCACGAAGATATCACTACGATTAATTTTACAAAAAGGCAATATCCTTACTGATATAAACTTCCAGGAGTGGTATAAATATTTTCACATTGTACTAGACCAAGAATGAAATATTTACATGTATGAGACCCCAATCCTACTGATCCTACTAAGTAGTCTAGTGCAGATGAATATGATCTCTTTTATAGACATGTGGATGATACTCTAGAAGTACATTCCTTAAGTTAAATCCTTGTCTCATGAGCTCAGGATGTAATATGAAGACATGAATGTGTATGAAATATGGAACCATATTTTTGATCTTTTATAAGAGTGGGAGATATATTAGGGATATGAGATCTACATGGAACTATTTGCATGAAATCTTGGAGAAGATACTTCAGAGGGACCTCACATTTTCATTATAATTAGATACATTGGGAATCTATAAATCATTTATTTAAAACTACCCAGGTAGTTTTGAACGGACCTCGTTCTTGCCTCCGGACCTCATAAATTATGAAGTATTATTGTGAATTTTAATATATATAATATAGATAAGTATATCCTAGATCTCCTCGCTTTTATTCACCAGGAAAATAAGAATATATAGCTTTAAAAGACTTATGTCCTTATGGGGAATAAGATTAAAGGAAATGTTACGAGATCTAAGAATATATATTACTGTAAAGTTTCTTTGAACCACCATTACAATAAGAGGAAGGTAATGGGGTAATCAAGGTACTAGGATGCTATCTATTTTTCATGTGGAAATAAGGGACATTGGAAGAACAATTGGCCTTAGTGAAGAAGAAAGGGGAATCATTAGGTGTAATGTTTATTTAATGTAATATTTTAATTTATACAAATTGGGTATTACATAAACTTTTTGTTCTCATGGTCTTACTCATGGTGTATGTAGTTGTGGAGATCTCGTTCCCTCGTATAGGCATGGGCTAAGAGCATGGTGTTAGTGTGATCTATGACTTATAGGTTCAGACATGAGTTTCCTTTTCTCAATTATTTTCCCCCTAAACCCTATTTAAAAAAAGTTGTAAAATGAAGAAATAATATTTTTTATAAAAATTTGAGGGTTACACAGGGTAAGGTGGATTTATTTGCTACCAATAGAGCTTGGATTATTGTGAGGACTATTGGAGGCTATCACCTCATGTTGCTGACGAGATTGATCAAGGTTTTAAAGAGATATTATTATATAAAAATAATTACCAAAAAAATTTATTTTTGTATCTTACCGTGATATGGATGGTTTGATTCTAAATTGGGGATAAATATTGATACTTTTACAAAGGCATCATATTTTATGGTATGGAACATCTAATTATGTCCTTTATGTATTGGAACATGAAATGTAGTTATTTTAAATTGATAACTTATAAAATTTGAATCAATCATATCCCACCCAACTATGGAATCAATAGATAGGCCTTGTAAATGTAATGTTTTTTATGAAATTATGTCATGATGTGAATTCCTATTCATTTGTACTAATTTTTTTTGAATATTTCATGCTTTTTATAAGGAAAAATAATTGATTCTATATTTATTAGAATTGGTGAAATGGATATAGATCTTCTTGAATTGTTTTATACATATGTATCTGGACCATTTCATATTTAATTAAGTGTCGTATACTCATACATCATGACCTTAACTGATGAATTTAATAAATATGGATGTGTATACCTAATAAATTATAATTTGGACTCCTTTGAAAAATTTAAGGAATATAAGAATGAAGTTGAGAATAATCTTGGTAATATGATAAAGATTCACCACCCACACCCTGTAAGATAATATATTAACCAAGAGTTCATTGATTATTTATAGGATTTTAGGATTCTATCATAATATACTCCTCCTTATACACCACAATTGAATGGTTTAAGGAAAATGAGGAATAGTAAATTTTGGAACATGATGAGATCAATGGTGAGTCATACAAGTCATACATTATTCTTTTAGGGATATGAAATATAGAAAAAAGTTAACATACTAAACTAAGTAACAATTAAATATAAAAATGTTATTCCATGTGATGTTTGGAGTGGAAATAAATATGTTTTCACAAATTTACATGTGTATAGATTTGAAGTGTTTGTTAAGGAAACTTTGAAAAAAAACATGAACAAGTGTCTCTTTATAGTATATTCAAAGGAAAAAAAAGAGATATTACATATATAAAGTCTAAAATAAAAGGTTAATAGTGTAAAGACTTGTAATTTTCCTTGATAGGGATCACATAAATAAAATTGATAGTGGGATTTAGATTGACATTCATGGAGTCCAGACCCAAGATACATAGTTTCTGGAACATGAACAAGTTCAAAAAAACCACATATAAGAGGTTGTTACTGAGACCCATGTAATGTATAGGAGCACTAGAGTGGTTATACGACCAAATAGATAAGGTAGAGTGATCAAAAATATATATGAAATATTATTAGTCAATAATAATGAACCTCTCACCTATAAGAAAGAGGTAATCATCATATAATTAATAAGAGGGAAATAGGCTATGGATTATGATATGGATTCCCTATACCCAAACCAAGTATAGATTTTGTTAGATCCTCCGATGGATATAAATCTAATTGTGTGTAAATGGGTATTGAAGAAAAAATAGGGCATGGATGGACAAGTCGGTACCTATAAGGCATGACAGGTTTCTTAATATTTTAAAATGGGTTAAGGAAATGACTATGGAGAATCTTTTTCACCATGTTTTATGCTGAAATACATCATAATTTAACTTTCCATTTAAGATTAATATGATTATGATATTTAATATATGGTATCAAAATTTAATTCCATAATATGAAACTTGTAGAAGATGTATATATTTCACATCCAAGAGAGTTTATTAATTCAAAAGATACCAATAATATATAGAAGTTTTAGAGATACATTTATGGATATAAGCAAGAATCACGATCATTGATCATTCTCATTGATGAATCCATAAAATAATTTGGTTTCATAAAGAATAAATGTGATACATATGTATATAATATGTTTAATGAGAGTGAAGTTTTATTCTTGATAGTATATGTTAATGAAATTCTAATAATAGGAAATAAGCTACTAGTCATTAATTATATGAATACATGGTTGAATAAATACTAATCCATGAAGGTAATAGCAGAATTAGTCTATGATCTATGGATTATGATATATAATTATATATCAAAGAGGATAATTAGACTATGTTAGGGTAGATTAATTGGAAAGGTACAAAAGATATTAAATAGCGAACAATCTAAAAGGGAATTCCTGCTCACGTTGCATAGAATTCATCTCTATAATAAGATGTTTCCATGGACCCAAGAGGAGAGATAAATAATGAGTGGGATTCCTTATGCATCAATTATTGGATCTGTGATGTATTTCATGCTATATACCAATCATCATATTTCCTATTATGTGGGCATAATATGAACATATCAAGTAAACCTATGATACCTCAATTGGATGGTTATAAATACTATCATTATGTATATAATACATAAAAAGGATATGTTCCTGGTGTTTGGAGGATATGAGGAACTAGTAATTAAGGGTTATAAAGATTCTAATTTCTAGATAGATCATAAGGATCTAAAATCATAATAGAGATATATTTTGTCTCAATCGAGGAGTATTGAGATGTAATATCTTAATTCATTGAGGGGTCACTAATTTTACAATAGAGTTTGAATATATTTTATCTTCTAATATAGAAAAATATGTAGTTTGGATTTTCAAATTCATTTAGAGGACTAATTTTTAACCCAATATGAAATATATTATCACAATATACTATTATAATACTATGGTAGTTGTTCTTGTCAAGGAACAAAGGTCACATCAATGGAAAATGCATAATATTATAATGTATCAACTCTTTATAAATTTTTATTAGAGAGGTGAGCTCGCAGTAAGAAGATTTTCTATATAGGAGAACATGGTAGACTGGTTTTATAAAGCCTTATCTAAATAAAATAAAGCATACCATGTGAGACCTAGCGAGCAGAAATTATTAAGAACTTGGATCTAGTTAAAGTGGGTATCTTTTTAAGTAGATTCTATAGAACCAAATACCTTTTACATTAGATTACATGTATATGAAAAAAATTGAATATTAATAAATATATTGTCACATAATGATTTTTCATATATATAACATTAATTTGATGATTTCCTAGAGTATCTTTCACACTAAAAGGTCATAAAAATTCCCCACTATGATGAAAACCTTAAAGAGCTACGAAAATATTTTTAAATATATGTATTTCATGTAAGAAAACATTCTATAATGCGACATATATTATCTTTTACTATTATGTGTTTTATACACGTAATAAGAAAATACTTCATCTCATGATGTTTACACATGGTAATCTCTAAGATATAAGATTATAAGGAAAAAAGTTACTAGTTTGAAATCCATATACATACATGTCAATGGATATTACTATCTAAAAACCAATTTTTTTGTCTGTAGGTAGAATATTATTAATAATTCTTATCATGAGCCACATTCCATAATGTGTAGATGAAAATCATGAATAAATATGCTCACAGTTAGTTATGATATGTTTGGTGTGTCATGAGTGATATGGAATTAATGAATAAGACAAAAAGGATTTTCGCCTTATATTATTTAACGGAATTATATAGCTCAGGACCCCAGATTAAAATAGAACTATCAAATAAAATAAATGGACATTGTAATTGAAGAGATAATTTTAGATAGTTGATGAAAGATTCATCAAGTACATAGGTTGATGATATGAGTATACAACCATCCTGATTAGTGATATCATGAAAAGGGGATTATATTACACAGTGATCATTCATATGTGGTTTTTTTCATTGTAACAACATCTTTGTTCACAATGGGTGCCTTGAAAAATTACTATACATCAATCATGTACTTTAGGAATGACCTCATAATTCCACATAGAAAGAACCCAAGAGGGTTACACACATAGTGTATATGAGAATATTAGTTAAACAATATTTGAGGTTAACAATTTGAATAAATATTATTCTAAAGACTAGGGAATATTATTTATTTAAAATTTTTTTATCTCAAATATGAAATCACTATAGATATTAAAGGTAGAATATATATGTGAATTGAATATTAAATAAATATTTATCCACAAGACCATCTAATAGAATATTTATTTAACTATTTTTTTATTATTCACGTAGTAATAAATATTTATTTATTTTATAAATAAATAATTTATTTAGTAACATGAATATTAAATAAATATTTATTTTCAAGTCCATTAATATAATATTCACTTGATTAAATATATTTCTTTTACAGTTTTTGAATAATATATTTATTTATTTATAGAAAAATATTTTTTTTATTAAATATTTATTATTCAAAGGTTTAATAAATGTCTTAAAGGGTGGATGGGCTAAGTTAAGGGCCTAGTGACAGAAATAATATAGGCATTAAATATCATTTAAAAATATATAGATTTATTTACTTAAATAATATTTTATTTATATATTCTTAAGTTAGTGAATTTCATGAGAAATAATAGTAATATATTATTATTATTATTATTATTTATAGTTATAATGAGGAATATATTACATTTAAATATTTTATGAAGTGAATATGTGTAATTATCAATATTTAAGCCAAACTATATTTTCCAATTATATATCCTTTTTGGGTGTGGTTTTGCACAACAAAATTTTGTATTTAGAGATTTATATCAGGATAAAAGAAGAATATCACTAATATTTCTCTCATGAATGTGAGAATAATTACATATTTTCGTCCCTCTCAAGATTAAAAGAATATAAGAAGTAATCAGAAAGAAATAATTATTTCTTATTGTGATCAAAGGTGATCAATACACGACGATCGACACATGTGTGCTAGAACACAAAGTATCATCGATGATTATATGAGATTGTGAAGTGAATGTGGATACTATTATAGCTATTTTGTTTTGGATCCTTTCAAAACAATAATATTACAACTCGAACTGGGTTTGAATGATTAACGTCTACATCATAGTAACAATTTTTTGATCGATGTAATTATTGTTATTAAATTGATTATAAATTTAATATGAAAATATCCACCTTAATGTCTTAATATTATATTAATCAAGATTAATAATGTATATTATTGAGATGTGATAGTTCTTCATTATGTTTTTATGATTTATCTATTGGATTCGATGAAAATTTTTCATTGGTCATGGGCCCTACAATCTTCCACTAATCCCAACAGCTTCAAAATGTTCATGTAAATTTCTCGATCCTATTAAAATATTCGAGTAACTAATGACATTTATTTTTTAATATATGAAAATTTGTGAGTATTATATGATAGATTTATGTTATGGTGCATGACCAAGTGTCAAGAAATGTGAAAGGATCATAAGTGAAATATCAACATGGACCATTGGGAACCTAATTTGTATGATAACTTCTTTTATCATTGTCCCAAAAATAACAATAATAAAGATATTTATAAAAAAATATGAAATATCTAGTTTTATACCTATGAATGTTTCATTAGTATTTCTTACACTTGTTTCTAGATCACCGCCTTCATATCAGGTTGCGTCCTAGTTTTGTTGTGATCTGGGTCCCACATTCCCTTACTACAAAAGGTGGCTAGCCTACCACTATTGGCCTTGGTGATGAAGAATACTTCATCAGAATATAATTATGGGGTGTTGGTCCTTATCTATATAGAGATTTTTTCCTAGAGTAACGTCTCAGTTCCAGGTGCCACCCAGAGGTGCCTCATACCTAGTTGTCACATGGATGCAAGTGAATTTCCCCGAACGCCATAGGATACTGACTAGCAGCAAGGTCCTTGGGTGTGACTGTGGGAAAACTGTGCCCTCATTGGTAGAGTAACATAGCATAATATTAATCAGATAACATTAGTAGAAGAAGAAATAATACCAAACAATAGTAAACAATGGAAGTATAATTGTAGTGAAAAACTGGAGCACATATATAAATGATTTAGGAAACATATATCTAGGAATGAAGCCAAACAAGTCACAATGATAGATTAAAGTACTAATCCAATGTACAAAGAAAGAAAATAAACTCCAGTAGCATTGAAAGCCTCAGCTTGGTCCCATTCTCTACATATCCACAACAATCATGTACCTGAAGTAGATGGGAGCTTGACCCTATCTATACATGAATCAATATAATCTGTTGGGGCCAAAAATAATGACTCAAACAGGGTGTGAGACGAATCCCAGTAGGAAACCACCCAATGATCTGTGCCTAATAGTCAATGAATATATATGGAAGGCAATAATAAAAATGAAGCAGCAAAAAAATAAGTACTCAGAAGTAAACAATCCTATAGTTTCAATTACATTCATTTTGATAAATCAACTAAGCATCTAATCAAAAGAAAGTAACCCTATGGGAAGTACTCATATCTTATCCCCTCTGGTTCAACCAATTAGTCTAAAGTAACCCTCTGTGTAAGTTCCCATAGCCTAACCCCTTTGGTTAAGATTATATAATGATATAACGACCTCATGGGTAGCTCACATGGTCTAACCCCTTTGGTCACATGCAATAAATACTCTCTAAGAAATCACTCAATGTCAATTCCCCCTATATCCTTTAATGATAAACTAACGACACTATGATGAAGCACTCAATGTCAATTCCCAATGTGGTCACTTAATGGTAACTATAGACACTCTGAGGGAGCACTCATCATCAATCCCCCCATGGTCTTGTAGTGTGATATTGTAATAGACACTCTAGGGAAGACCTCAACAACAATTCCCCCTATGGTCTACTACGCTAGGTTCCCACATACCTATGTATGTCAATCATTCACAATGATGTTTGACAGCCAATGCAAACCTTAACAACTACTTGGCTAATAGTATTCAAGAAATTTATGTCTAAACAACTAAATGTATATAAGAACATCAAATGAAATGACTCCATCCTAAAAACACTGGGCATGGAAAACAAGAAGCCTAATAGGAAAAATAAGACCAAACCGCCAATATCAAAACAAGAATGGAAACACATCCATAGCATGGAAACGAATAACCCTATTTACAACCAAAAAACCTCTACAAAGGCACACAAGGCATATCAGGCATTGATTAGGATAAAATACATAAATACGCAATATCCCGTTCTAGGGTATTGGGCACTTTTTCACATAAAATAAAAAGAATAACTAATGAAAGGCACAAACCACCTACCTCAGCATTGTACGACCGATATAACTCAGTGTTGGACCATTAATTGTCCTAGAACAATGTCGATCTACAAAAGAGTCTAAAACATTCGACCAAGGATATCTCACAAAAGATGAGAAATCAAGGAACAAGACTCTAGATGAAGAAAGAACTCACTGTGTAGATTCCATCGCAAACGACAATGGTTTAATTAGAGAACGGATAATCAATTAGGGGCTCTAGAAATAATCGCACTCCTCAATCACTCTTGGATGAGACATCGTTAGAAGAAGAGTGTTCTGCCAATTAGACGCGACCCCGGTCCGATTTAAAAATTAAAAACAAAAGTACATGGCGTGTTCTTTAATGGTACACATCGTGTACTTTCTTTAATCATCCCCCACATTAGGTAGTCTCCAGGTCACCCCACATGGCCATGTACTCAGCCATTACATGGCCATTACACGGTCACACGTGGAAACTAGGTACATGGCATGTACTCCTAAAATTTCCATATTTTTCTATTTTTCTCAAATACACAAGAAAAGAAAATATCATACCTAAAAATAAGATCTAGGTTCTTAAAAACATCACCCATTAAAGAAATTTATCCTCAACATTACCTAATAAGTAATCAAAGAAGAGTCCTCGAATAGCTCCGGCCACTGTGATCATACATTGGCATCCCTCTCCCAGGTCTTTTCATGTACTCGCTCATACTGCCATAGCACCTGTACCAAAGGAACATACTGGCCATAGAGAACCTTTGTGCAGCGATCAACAATCTGGATAGAATGTTCCTTGAACAAGGAATCCACCTCCATCTCAACCTCCTTAGATTAAAAAACATGAGATGGGTATGAAAAATAATGCATTGGATAAGAAACATAGAAGTCGTAGTGCATAGACCGATACCTCTGAGGTAACTTCAACTGATAGGAAACCGGCCATAGTATCTCTAACACCTCAAATGGTCCAACATATCTCAGAAAAACCTTTCCATGTCTATTAATATTCATTTGTACCATCCTCGGTGTGAGATGAAGAAGAACCTAATCTCCGATCTCAAACTCTAGAGGTCATCTCCATCGATCAACATACGATTTTTGACGTGACTGTGCAGTAGCCATGTTTTTCTGAATTATCTCTATCTGTTATCTGGTCTCCAGGACAAGACGAGGTCCCAGCATAGCTACCTCTCATACTTCCAGCCAACATAGGGGTGAGTGGCATGTCCTATCGTACAAATCCCCATAAGGTGCCATCTGAATATTTGATTGAAAACTATTATTGTAGGAAAAATACAAAAAAAGGTATGTGCTTCTACCAAGAACCTATAAAATATAGGATGAATTCTTGAAGCATGTACTCCAGAACCTGAATCATATGCTCAAACTTGCAATCTGTCTGGGTATGGTAAGTTGTACTCAGAAGTACCTGTGTGCCCAAATCCCTCTATAATCCCTGCTAAACCTGAGAAGTAAAATGGCCATCCCTATCTGAAACAACGGAGTGTAGAACTCCATGTAAACGTACAATATTCCGAATGTACAACCTTCCAAACTCATCAAAAATGATGTTCATGATCTTGTTAATGACAACCAAAAATTCACCATTCCGTCGAGGTGACCACAAAAACCCTGCCATGAATTCCATCGCGACATCGCTCCACTTCCACTCGGGAATGGGTAACTGCTAAAAAATCCCTGTCGGTAAATGATTCTCCACATTTTCCTAATGATAGGCGGAACAACTAATCACAAAACCAGTGACATCTCTATTTATACCTTTCCACCAATACTGATGGTGATGATCTTGATACATCATGGTGACAACAGGATGAACTGCCCAATCTAAGGAAAGAAAGTCCAGCATCAGCTCCTTGCGTATTTTTGCTAACACCCATACATGCCCACGAAAAATCATAATCTCATTTTTACCTACAGTCCTTCTAGGAATAGGTTCCCCTCCAGACACACACCCCCATAGGACTAGCCCTTCAGAATATGATTGCTTCCTCATTCACACTCGATCATGTAAAGTAGAGGTAACAACTATAGAAGAAAGAAACATATACCTATGTCTGTCTTCTACATACAAATGTATCTTAGAGAATAGATCCATGAGCTTCCACTCACTGATGGGCTCCTGAACTACCTATATCTGAGTCCTCCACCTTAACACATATGCCACTATGTTTACCTTCCTAGGCATGTAGTAAAGCTCATGATCGAAGGACTGAAGGTACTCAACCCACCTCAACTGTCTCAAATTCATATAGATCATTTTAAAGATATAATTGAGGCTTTTGTGATTGGTGAATACAAAAAAAATGATATCCTAGAATATAATGTCTCCAAAAGTGTAAATCATGAACAACTACAGCAAAATCGAGATTGTGCATTGGGTAATTCCTCTCATGTGGACTTAATTGCCAAGACTCGTACACAACGAATCCTCCCCCTACATAATCACTACTCCCAACCCAATACATGATGCACCATAGTGAAATGTATAGAAATTTACCAGCTCTAGAAATACTAGCATCATTGTTAAATTCAACTTCCCTTTTAGCTCCAGAAAGGCTGACTCAAAAGAATCAGACCATAGGTACTTCTCACCCTTCTTAGTCAGGCCCGTCAGTGGCACTGCTAAGCATGAAAAGACCTATATGAAATGTCGGTATTAACCACCCAACCCTTGAAAAGTTCATACATCAAAGACGTTATTATGATTCTCCTAAGAAACTACTACTATCACTTTCTCTCGGTCAACTAATACTCATATCATTGAGATAACATGACCGAAAAAGTGTATTTTTTCATCAAAATGTGGCATTTTGAGAGCATAGCATATTACTTATTCTTTATTAGTGTACTCAAAATGAGCTCATGATGTGTGGAATGGTCATGTCGAGTGTGATTGTACACCAAGATATCATCCATGAATAATACCACGAATGATTCTAAGTATGGATGGAACAATATGTTCATCATTTCAATGAAAGCTACATGCACATTCATGAGACTGAACGACATAACCACATAATCATATAGACCATACCTGCTCCACAAGGTTGTAAAAGGTAAATCAGATGGTCTAATGTGCAACTAATGGTAACCAGATCTCAAGTCAATCTTCAAGACCCCATGGGCTCCTCAAAGCTGATCAAATAGATCATCAATCAATAAATAGGGATATTGGTTCTTGACCGTCAACAAGTTCAGCTTCTGATAATCCACACAATTTCAAAGGGCACCATCTACCTTATTCGCAAACAAGACAATCCAACCCCAAGGAGATGTATTGGGTCAGATGAAACCATTTTCCTGCAAAATCCTACAAATGCTTCATAAGCTCCTATAATTATAGTGTATCCATCCTATAAGGAGGAATGCACACTAGTGCTGCTCCTGAAACAAGCTCAATAAAAAATTCCACCTCTCACTTCAGAGGAAAATTTAAAAATTCCTCTGGAAAGATATCCCTGAAATGACTGACCACTGGAAAAACGTCCATCCGTGAAGTCCCCTAGTCATCTAGATATTTACAAGAATGTTGGGCTCTAACTCTCCCCAACCCATCATTCTCAGGTTCGACTCTGATCGCCTGAACATCCCATTATTCTTAGTGTAAAAACAAATCTCCCTCTAGTGATGTGAATCTCAAAATATGGCTATAGAAGTTGAAAACTTCCTTGAGGGGTACTAACAATTCCATCTCAAGAAAGACGTCATAGCCCGTCATCTCTAAGTCATAATGGTCCCAAGAGAAGTGGCACACATCAACTTCAAGAGGGAACTCTTTAAAATGATGTACACTAATCATTTTTGTCCCCAACAGAGTGTCCATTATCAAGAAATCAAAAGAAGTAAAGATACAGATCTCAAGGCTATCTACAACAGCAATAGATATGAAACAATAGAAATCCCCTGTATCGAAAAGTGAATATGTTAAAACTGATGCAACTATGATCATACCTTGAACTGGGGAGGGTATGGGATCCTTCTCCTGATGGATCTGCTCCACTGATGTATTATGGAATGTATGACATCCCCGTGACCATGTCTGACCACCCTGAGCTGATCCACCATGTTGTCACTACAAACCTGGGGACTGGCTACCATGGCCATGACCTCCACCTCACCATGAATAGTCGGACAAACTCCAGTTCCCAGACTAATGAGAAGCTGTTGGTGTTGCTCCTGAACATGTAGTCAGAGAAGAACCCATATCACCAGTTTATGGTGATAAATGTTTATATAATTTATGAATATGACCCATTTTTTCACAAGATCGGCAATCCACTAGGTCTCTAGGGCAATGTGGCCTCATATTCC
Organism: Viscum album; assembly: GCA_963277665.1. NCBI lineage: Eukaryota > Viridiplantae > Streptophyta > Magnoliopsida > Santalales > Viscaceae > Viscum > Viscum album. The sequence continues at coordinate 956,798,114 of OY728162.1, read as the reverse complement.
CACTCTTACAGCACTATTAGAACACAACCTGGCTACTAGTAGAAGTATCCCACCTACTCAGATCTCCATTTGTGGACTCCCTTCAACACTTACTGCTATCAGCTTAAGAAGCACCAAATCTGGATTCTGATCCTCCCTAGCCCATAGCTCCAACATCTCTCAGGTTGCGTTCAGTGATCAGTGCTTGGTTAACTATATAAGCAATGGATGTCAACCAGAAGATGTTCATCTGAGATCATATGTCATGCCTGAGACCATCCTCAAACTTCCTCCCTAGGAAAATATCATCACAACCTAGAATGGGTGTGAAGCGTTGTAGCTCTGTGAAGTGAGAAGAATACATCAGGACTGATAGAGTACCCTGCTCCAAACTCATGGACTCTCGGGCTCAGTCAGCCCTCAAAGTATCTGGGTAGATGTATCCATAGATGGTATGTTGTAACTCATCCCAAGCCATAACCTGATGGAATCTTGATTGTGAGATCACATCCCACAATCTCTTGGTGAAATACTAAAGCATATAAATAGAGATCTTCACCCTCCTCTCTAGAGGCATATCCAGATGTTCAAAGAAATACATAATGGTTTCTATCCATGACTCAATAGCCTGAGGTCCTCCATCCCCTGATAAGGTGGGAGGATGATGTTTCTAAAATACCCATGTCAAATCATCCATAGATGGGGTGGGAGGTGGTACTCCTTGGAAGTTCTTCATAAAACTCATGAATCCCTCTTGAAACTATGAATTGGCACATCTATCCAAGATAACTGGTGGTTTCAAGACATTCATGATGGGAGGATCTTCTAGTAGTCTCTGATCTACTGTGTCCAGTGTCTGGTCACTGCCTTATATCTGGCGTACAATCGGAGGACATCTCGGTGGCATGACTATATAAGGTAAAGTAGACACCTTAGTTCAAATTTATCTAGGAATGACACCTAGAAGTTCAAGAAAGGAACAAGAGAATGAAATCATTCATGTTTTTCAATACATGGATCCACGGTGTGTAACTCTCATACAAAGAATGTTCCTTTAAGCCTTCATAGGGGTGTGTACTCTTGCCAAACCATGTTATGTAACACCCCATACACATGGCGTGTTGTCATAACACACGATTTCTACTTGAATCCTCTTCCCCTGACCGAGTTCTTCTATAAGACTTTATCCAAATTGTTCTCCTAGATCAAGACTACAGATAGTTTTTGTTCCAGACACAGCGCATATTAGAATTATTTCACTGACCCTTGTTGTTAGTCACACTTTCGATTAGATGGATCAATCTACAAAGCTTGTTTACTCTATACATGGTTTGTATTAACTACCCATAATTCAACCGTGTCATTGGTCACATAGTTGAACCTGTGGTCTATACACACGATGTGTATGTCCATCACACGGCGTGTTCCGCAAAGTATTTCCGAACCCCGTGTCTTAGCCCACACAGGAAACAACATGGTTAGGGACTACACAACGTGTACTTAAGAAAAATAGTTCCTTCCCGATTAAAAGGACACATATCGAGTATTCAGAAATAAACCTCGTGTATTCTAGGTTTTTTCAGAGAGTAAGCCTCAGAAACTACTCCAGAACCCATAAAATAACTGAGACAACATTAAAGCACCAAATTATGGTATGTGGGGGTTAATACTTCCCACGAATCATTGTTTGGAATCTTATACATGTCACGGAAAAGTATAAAAGGGCAATGATCCACTAAATTCTGATCCATGAGGGACCATAACACCTCAAGAACCCAAGTTTGGAATTCATTCAAATGAAACCCTAAAAAATAAAATACCCTATAAAATAGTAGGTATTCTATCAAGTAATATATCAAAACAATATTCGTATCTAGAAAAAAATCTATTAGAACAACATGAAATCAGAAAAGCACCATAAATGGCATGGAAGGAATTCATCACATGTGATCTCTAGAAAGTGCCTACATGATGCATGAGATGACATGCCCTCATCTCATAAGGTTGAAATAGAAATAGAACATCAATATTATCATTGTTAATAGCATAAAACATGTAGAGCACCCAATGGTGAAATCAAATCAATTATAATAATAGTAAAACCATAAAAATTGCAATAAATGAGGTAGATTGGATTTTCCTTATACATGGGTCAGTTACACCCAGGCAAATCTTTTTACCAAGTACCTATTAAATCATATCCCTGTCTATAGGCTCCAAACAGTAATTCAAGATGAAATGAAATCCTTTGATAACATTTTTTAACGTCCCATTTCCAGGTTCCACCCATAGGTTCCCCGTACTGGGTTTTCACTTGGCCTCAAACACACTTCCCCGAATTCCATAGGCTTCTGACTAGTAACGAGGGTCTTGTGTGTGATAGTGGGGAAACTATGACATCATTGGAAAAGTATTGCAGTAGAATATCAATTAGATAATAATAGCAGAAGAAGCAATAATACCATACAAAAGTAATCAACAGAAGACTAAAAATAGTGAAAAATTGGAGCACATATATCAATGATGCATGATACATATGTCTCAGAAAACATCCAAACAAGTCACAATATTGGAATACAATACAATTACAAATTACAACGAATGGCAATAAACACTAGCAGCATCGCAAGACTCATCTTGTTCCCATGATCTCTAAATTCACAACAATCATGTACCTAAAGTAGAAGGGTGTTTTCCCTTATCTAAACCTACAACAATATAATCTATTTGGGCCCAAAAGAAAGACCCAAACTGGGTGTGAAACGAATATTAGTAAGAAACCACCCAATGATTTGTGCCTAACAGTTTGTGAATATATATGGCCAGAAATAAGAAAAATTAAGCAGTAAACAAAGAATTACTCAGAATTAAACAATCATATAGTTTCAATTACATTCATTTTCATATATCAAGTAAGTAGCGACTCAAAAGTAAGTAACCCTCTTGGAAGTACACATAGTCTATCCTTTATGGTTCATCCAATCAATCGCAAGTAATCATATGGGTATGTTCTTATAGCCAAACCCCCCTGGTTCAACTTATATAAGGATATTATGACATCTTGGGTAGCTCACGTGGTCTAGCCCCTTTGGTCCCATAAAACAAAGACTCACTGAGGAAGCACTCACCATCAATTCCCCCTATCTCCTTTAATGATAAACTACAGACACTATTAGAAAGCACTCAACATCCACTCACCCGATGGTCTCATAACTGTAAATAGACTCTCTATGGGAGCACTAAACATCAATCCTCCATATAGTCTAGTAGTGTGATATTATAATAGACACTATAGGAAAGACCTCAAAGTTAATTCCCCCTATGGTCTACTACACCAGGTTACCACAGCCCTGTGTAAGTAAATTGTTCACAATGATGTTCAAAAGCCAAATTAAACCTTAAGAACAACATGGCTAACAGCTTTCATGAACTACTTGTCTAAACAGATACAACCATATAACAACATATGACAAAATCAATCCATCCTAACAACACTAGGCAGGGAAAACAAGCATTCAAATAGGAAAAACAATAACAATAGGAAGATATCAAAATAGGCAAGGGAAACACATCCGTAACATTGAAAAAATAACCCTATTTACAACCAAACAACCACTACTTAGTCAAAGAAGTCATAGCATGCATTAATAGGGATAAAATACCTAAACATTCAATACCCCAGTCTAGGGTATTGGGAACTTTTGTGAATAAAATCCCTAAACATGAAAAACCTAGCGACGACCCAAGAATCGGCCTATAATGACATAGATCTACAAAAATTACTGAAACATTCAACCAAGGATATCTCACAAAAGATAAGAAATCAAGGAATTGTACTCTAGAAGAATAAATAACTCACCATAGAGATTCCAATGCAACCGATAGGGGTTGAATCAGAGAACGAATGATCGATTGGGGGCTCCAGAAATAATCGCGCTCCTCAGTTACTCCTAGATGAGATGTCGTTGGAAGAAGAGTGATCATCCAATTAGACATGACCCCATTCCGATTTAACAATTAAAAAGAAATGTACATGGTGTGGTCTTTAAAGTTACATGGTGTCTACTTACCTTAACTGGCCCCCACTTTATGCAGTCTCCAGGTCACCCCACATGACCATGTACTCGGCCGTTACATAGCTAGTACACTATCACGTGCAGAAACTAGGTACACTGCGTGTAATTGAAAGTGCACGGCGTTTACTCCCTAAATTTCCAGATTTTTCTCTTTTTCTAAAAAAACACCATTAAATAAAATTACATATCTAAAAAGAGGATCTTGGTTCTCAGAACTAGCCCAAGTCTCCATTAAATTTTTTTGACATGTTCATGAATACATTCCCATTTCTATTATGATATGGAAACTAGTTAATTATGTTCCTCACTACCATGATAGGGTGGAAACCTTTTCATCAGTGAAAATGAGCTATCAGGTATATTAGAAATCTAGATGATGGGAATCCATAAATACCTTCCTTGGATCAAGCTATGAGGGAATAATATCCCCATCACATATTTAATCTTTGGCTCATCATCTAAGGAAACCTAGGGTTGTCTCCTAGGGCATCTAATTCTCATTGCATGAAGTATCATGTGATTTTTACACAAGGAATCATAGGTTCTTCACTTGAGGAATATTTGTATTATCGCCGAAGTCATATTGTTCTCATCACAGAAGAAATCATATGCTTATCTCATTGGTCATCTTTTGAAAATCAGACATGGTAAGGAAAGAATCTTAGGCTCATCACCTAAGAGAATAAAGATTCAATCATATACTTTTCACATAGTCTTTTTATGCTCATCACATAAGGCATATCTTGCTCATCACATGAACAATAATGTTCTTATCACATAGGGTAGGGTAGAATCCTTAGTTTATTGCCTAAGTAAATAGAAAAGATACCATATTATTGTCACAAATGTTTCTTATGCTCATAATATAAGGCATCATGTGATCTTCATACTAGGAATAATGGGATCTTCACATAGGAATTCATTTTCTTTTCAAATAGGCATCTTATTCTTATCACATAAGGCATCCTATAATCATTACATAAGTTTTCCTAGGATCTTCACATAGGAATCACTATTCTTGACACATAATAAATAGGATAATAATCATCTAAGGCTCACCACATATAGGTTTTAGAGTCCATTTCTCATCAAAAGGGTTTCTTGTGCTTGTCAAACAAGAGAAGATCCATTATTCTTATCACATAGGGTAGTTGTTTGGTTTAAATCCCAACAGTAAAGTGATTGATCAATTTATGGTCTCCATATAAAGTCATGCATAAGTTAACATCTAGTAAATATGGTGGTTCGTAGATTAACATCTTCTGCTGGTAGTGGATAGTGTGATACACTCATTGAATATAGTCAAGCTTCATAGTCACCACCTCCTTAGGGGGGAGGTGACATGGTTATTGTAATTGAATTTTAGGATTAAACCTCATATAGGATTCATATATATCATGTTATGATAGGAATAAAAACCCATATAGTTTGTGAGACACAGTTTAAGGTAAATTTTATAGGACAAACCCATGTAGTTTAACATCATGTGATAATGGAATATGTTACATGAAAGGGGAAACAATATGGGATCATGTGGGGATTATGCTTTGGTAAATAAAAATGATTCTAGGAATTAGTAGGAATGTGTGTAGGGATTACATGAATGCTTCATAGTTTTTTCTTAGAGCAAATGGTTATGAACATCGTCATCCTTATTTGGGGCATGGCTCATTCAGTGGATGAGGTTTTGGTCCCGTGATAATTCCATGAGTGGGGAATATGAATTTTTTTTTGGTTGTTTGAAATAAAAAGGAATATATGATACCCATCCCATTATTTGTTTAATGGGTTGAATGTAAGGAGACACAAGTCCAATTGTGCATATGGAGTTTTTATGAGTAATCCCAAATTGTGTGTTCATGGGCCCCATGTGTATTAAACATTTCCACAACTATTTTTATTTAAAAGAGGAATGAAATGGGGGTCCACAGTATAGGATCCATACATCTTGAATGGTTCATGGATCTTATAGTTCTCTTATACTAGGGTTCTACAATAGATGATCTATATGGATAACCATGGAATGGGTTTTGTAGAACTTTGGTATTGTGTGAATCATGGGGTTGATAGAGACTTGTGTCTCTATCATGAACTATGTTCTTCATAGAGGAGAGTTATGTTAAATCCTATAAAAAACAAATCAATTTATTAAAGGACTTGTGTGAGGTCATTCGAGAAAGATTCTCACTTATGGGAATCCATGAATATATTTAGGGTTGCATAATGTATAGAATTATATGTTACATGAGTTGAGATTTTTGTCTTGGAATTATAAAGGGTGTATCCTAAAAGAGGTGAGTTATAGGGTATTTATAGGCTTCCAACTCATGATAGGTGGCTAGATTGTGAAAAAATGCACATTCACAAAACTCTATGTTATGCGGTGTCTTAATATATGGACTTTTGCATCTCGGAGTCATGTGAAATTCTTTCCTTCACTTCAAAATTGTATCTTTTAGCCAAATTTCACCCAAATCCTTCTCAGGTGAATTTTTTTGTCACAAATCCACATGTTGTTCTAGGAAGGTAGTGTATTAGGTTACAACCACTAAATAAAAGGGGAATCCTCTTAGGTGAGGTCTCATTCCCAGTTCATTAGTTTAAAAATTATATTGAAAGACATCATATATTCATCTTAGATTGAGGCTATGAAATTTAGTGTCTTTTAGATCAAACTATGACACTATTCTTTTTATGTTCATACAAAAAGTAACATTTCAAAAAAGTATATAGTATTATAGAATAGAATTAATAGGGAATGTAGTTTATGGTAATGATGTTTGGACAAATGGGTTGTGATGTTTAGGGCCATGCAACAAAAATCCGTTCTAAGTAGTTTAGTGAATTACAGGGTGGACTATGATTAACGAGAACCTACACATAGTACTTATTATGAGGCCTCATTTTAGTATGAGGCATGATGTGTTCTCTATCCATAATGATCAATGAATATTAACCTTTAGAGTAAACCATGGGAACATTAAAGTGGCCCTATCAGTTAGGATCCAACTTTAGTGGCTTCATATTGGTTATCATTATTGTTTTTCATTCCAACACTAAATCATCCTAGAGGATGGAGTAGAGGGGAACTTTCTTATTGAATGCTCGATCCATATGGTTCTATTGAACATTGAGATTTTTTTCCACTTTGATACTATTATCATCAATGGAATCCAAATAAACTAAATATAATTAGGATCACTTATACATCATTAAATTGATTCAATAAAAATGTTTATAACAATGGGAGATGATCCTCAAAGGGACGAACTACTTTTATTAAATACATAAGGGAAAATGGGATCACCTAGATGGAATTATTTGTCATGGTATGATATTCCCACAAAGTGTTAGAGAGATTATTTGTATAACTATTATTATTCTGATATATCATCATCTATAGAATTTTTGAGAGGAATTTTTGAATCCCATGATATATCCATTCACGAAAACATTATAGTGGGGAGTATGGTTGGGTTATATGTCATATTTATCATAGAACTTATCCATATTAGAGGCTCAGATGTTGGTCTCATTATACATGAGGATGTTCTGAGGGATCATAAACTAATAGATGAAGTGGGATTTCAAAAACATAATCCCAGACCTGGTCTTGACCTCATTGAGGGGGATTTCTTCAGCCTACTTCAAGAAGAAATCGGTGGTAGTATAGATAAACTTGAATTTTCATGTTGTTTTTAGTAGGTATGGACCCATGAAGATAATACCATACATGGTGAAAGTCCAAGAGTACATGGTGGTGTAGATAATCTATATATGATGATGCATGATGTTTTTATAAACCTTGAATTTGCGACACTTATTGATGAATTATATATAGACATGTACCATGATGGGAAAAATAGTACAACATTGATATTTTGTGAGTGTGATTCAATCCTATATGGTGAGATACACATGTAATAACATTATATTCTTTCATAAATTGTAGAATATAGTTCCCTTATATTCATTTAATAATGATTCCATTAATGTTTTATTGGTAGAGGACTATATCTTTATTAAGGCAGGCAAGGGATCCATCAAATATGGTGACAGTTTTGCCTCATTTTCATTTGAGGTCCCCACATAGGGATTACTAGTAACTAATTATTTTAAATATAAATCATCCCTTTTGAGTACCATGTAAATAAAATTTAGATATACCACATTGATAACCATTTCTTCCAAGTTTTAATTGATAATGGATATGGATATGTTTTCAAAATTCTTGTAATACTATGGAATGTGGGACAACTTTGGCTCAAAGGGAAATTTTTCCATTAACTCATGGGTTCTCTCAAGAAAAGGGGACGATCACATACTCCCTAAAAGTGTAGTTTTTAATGATTTTATTGATAACTAACATGGATTTTACATTCACATACAACCCGGTGAGCAGAATATCGAAGTTGAGATTTAGTCTCATGATGATCCCAAGATATTATACCTCATTATTATTGAATGCATTTGAAATAAGGAATGAATATGGAAAATGGCCTTATAGGGAGTGATGATGGAAACTATAAGGACAACCCTATTGAGTTTAGGATTGTTTACCCTTATTCCAGTCAAGCTCTTGGAGGCATAGTCAATGTGAATCTTCTACCATAGTTGTGTTTCCTCGATGGAAGATATGGCCTTGTCCAAAAAGCTATCATACCCGGGTAAGTCCTCTAAAGATTATTATCAAAAAAATAATTAAACCAATTATTTCCCATTAATAACTTTCATAGGTATAGACTTGATGTCAAACTTCTAAAGGATCACTTCTCACCATGTCAATCATATGATCAACATGGTATGGTTGAGGATATAGATCAATGGTTCAATACAAAAAATAAATTATAACTTCTGATTTTTTTGATAATTTCACAGCTTCTACACTACAAAGAATACGGAAATGAAATGATTCTTGATAGGGACATATCTAACCTCAGTATCCAGTATCATGCAATTGAGGTTGTACAGACTATTCTCTTTACCTTCATTATTCTTTTGGGCAATGAGGGTGTCAGACGGAAATTTTAGGGATATAATTTATAGTACCAAAGCATCTCATTGATGTCTACAATCAGAATAATAGGTCAAATAATTACTTCATAAATTCTTTGTATGTGCTATGACATTATTCCTCCCACTGGTATGCGATGTCGTTATTCATCATCTTGGGGTAGGAATTTCATTTTCTCACCAGATTAGTGATAAAAATACATATATTGGAAAATTTTCAATTATATTCTCTAATAGAATACATGTTTCATGTAGGGTAATCTCAATTATCTCTTCGATCTTATCTAGGTAAATATTGATTCCTCTATACTAGACAATAACGTCAAATAACATCCCATAGGTTACCCAAAATGTACACTTCAAGGGGTTTTTCATCAATTCTTGGTTGAAACTATTTCCAAATACTCCCTAAATATTATTAACATAGTTCTAGATTTGATGATATTTTACCACTAAATATTCCATATAGAAATTCACCATCATCCCAAGGAGGGGCTTGAAAATATGATGTATGGAATGTTGGAAGGTATCATCAGTGTTCTTTTATCCAAATGGAATCCCATGTGGTAATATATTCCTTAGGGTTCCTAGAATATAGTTTCCAATACATAATTAGTGGCCATATATATTTTATTATATCTATAGTAATCGTCAATGAAGTATAGATATTGCAAGCTAGTGATTTTGAAAATCATAAACTCTATGACTGAGATATTCTAGTCATCCTTCACGAAATGGTGGTTAGATCCTATAAGTCAATATAGACCCTAATTTTTACATTATTCTTTCTAACAAGTATGATGTGTTCCCACTATTTAGGTTACTATGATACCATGGTGAATTTACCCCTGATAATCTTGTCAACATTGGCCTCAACTATTGAACAATGGAAGGGATGCATCTTCTTGGTGCCTGATTAAATTTTTGATCGACAGATGATAGGTAAATATAGTGAATAAGGATTTGGGGATCAATCCTTGCTAAATATTAATTTTTACACACAAATATGTCTAAATTACTCTTTAGAAACGTGATATATTTCTCTTTCCCATCATGAAGCATGATAGAGCTAATAAATATTAACCTTGGATATTCTTTTGTGTCGAGGTTCATGTTTATCATCTCATAAATGTTCATGTAAACTCCTTATTCAAAATCAAGGAGGGCCTTTATCCAAATCTTCTTATTAAAAATTGTGAGAGTTGGAAATAGGAGATGACTACTCGAATAAAGAAAACTATGAAATAGAATATTCATTCTATATAAGGGATGAATTATCCAAACATATTCCTATACTTATAGCTCTGAAGATACCTTGTTGATGGTGGTTGTGAATTTTATACTATACAGTCTCTACTAGAATAGTCCATGTGCCACATCAAAGCATCACGACCCAATCAACTATCAGTGAGTAAATCCTGATATCTGATATACACATTGGAGATTTTACTTTTTAGCTATGAGATAAAAATAATGGTGTGTAATGTGAGAGGGATTCCTAGGATTTAAAATAACTTATCCTACATTTGAGTAACAGGTGGTATGAGTGCACTTTTTTGTGAAATATGATATATTTTCAGAGAGGACAAGCCACTATTATTAAAAATCAAAATTACAATTATATATAGGTGGTAATATTATAGCTATCTCTTTGAAAAAGATGTATAAACTCATTTGTTATTGCATTGGACAAAGTGGGATCCTCAGAGCTCACTCCTTTATTTTCAAGACCATTCGAAAGGTAATTCACCTCTCAAAAAAATGCACGATGAAATAATTCATGGTTTTTAGAGTATCCATGAATTTGATCCATTGGTAAGTCATCTTCTAGGATAGATAAATATTAACACCTCTAAAATATTGTACAATTAAAATAGAATTGCGTTCAACACATAGATTATTCTATCCTTGCTACCTTTCCATCTCCTTCTCTTTGATATGTCCTATAATTTTAGCCATAATAGATGAATCAATCCCCCATGTTCCATAAGAAAACACATCTCATCACCATTATGGTCTCTAAATATTGTTCTGAAGCCCACATGACCTGGATTTTCTTTAGAAACACCATAAATGTTTCACTTGATCCATCAAATAATAAGAGAGTTCTATTTTACTTCTAGATTTAATTTGGGAGGAAATTAATTTCCAAAAAAATAAAAACATTTAGAAAAAAATCATGTATATACTTGTTGTAACGATCGTTCGAAATGGGATTAGAATTCTATACTTCCACCATAATATTCACTATGGTAGACTGTTGAGTTAGTTCCCATGAACCTACTTCTATGTACTTTATGATAACCTATATTCAAAATTTTAAATATTAATAAACATCTTATCACAGCATGATTATTCTTATTCATAACAAAGAATGTGATAATTTCCTAAGAGTATTTATCACAATAAAATTTCATAGCACCTCCCCACTATGATGAGAACCCAGAAGTACCACCAAAATATTCATAAATATATTTTCTATATCTAGATGAAATAATTTTAGGGATATAAATGATTCAATCTATAATGGGTGGAGACTCAGAGGAATTTGAGTCACCTTCTCATGGTGTACGCCCTTTATTACATTCACTGTAGGATATTATGAGAATGACACCCACTAGTAAGAAATCCACTTTTATATGTGTCATTGGATGTTCCTATCCACAGACATGTATATTGATCCTTATACTTTAATATTATTATTAAATATTGTCATAAGTCTCATACTTTGATGTATTGATGAAAACTGTGAACACATATGTTCATGGTTAGGTAGGATACATTAGGTTTGGAATGAGTAATATTTCATTAATAAATAATGTGACAAAATATTTTTCCCTTATGTTATTTAATGAAAGTTATTATCTCAGGACCTTTGATGGAAATGATATATCCTAAATAAATGCATGGCCATGGTTTTCTATAGGAAAGATCAATTTTTATAAATTCAAATAATGATTCATCAAGTGTATAGGTTTGTGGTACTAGTATGAAACATTATTTATTAGAGATATCATGATAAATGAATTGTATTACAAAATAAGCATTTGTATGAGGCATAATTCCATTGTGGCATCAAATTATTCATCTATGGGTGTCTTGTTGTGTTTATAAATACAAACCTTGTACTTTAGGCTATTTTTCCTAATTCCACTGAGAAATTGGCCTAGATGGTCACACATTAAGTGTGTCTATAATCTCAGTTATATAATACATTATTATTTATTATTTAACAAGTTGAATAAGTATTTTTATCACATGTGGATTAATAATTATTCATGTTTTATTGATTGTGTATATTTCATCACCAGTTATTTGATAGAATATTAGTTTTTTGGAATATTTAAAAAATATTTATTTTCTATTTACTGAATATATTAATTATTTATTTATTGGAAAATAATATAGTGATATTTATTAATTAAATAAATACATACTATTCAAGGCCCAATTAATATTATGGAGAAATGGAGAACCGATTTTAGATGGTTAGGTGAGAAATAATATATATTGAATATTTTTTGAAAAAATAATATTTAATTTGATTCACGAGTTTAGCGCATGTTAATAAATTGTGTTACTATAATTATTATAATTATAGACATGGGGTTCCACAGGTGTTAAATAAATAATCATGTGTACTTATGTAATAATTTATTTATAACCTCAGCAGTATATAAACACAATTATATTATTTTTCAAGAGAGATAACATCATTTGTGTTGTGCACAATGACATCTAGAGGGGATCCTCTCAAGCCCTAGAGAGATCCCTCTCCCAGAATTCTCTCAAGAATAGAGAGTGTTTTTCCTCCAACTTCTACTCTTGAATCTAGAGATATCAATGAGAATATTTTAGAAGCGATTATCATGGTGATCAAAGGAAGATGATGCAATCGATAGGATCTATTATTATACAGACGAGATTTTCCTATGGTGATGTTAGGATATTCATGGAATGTGTGATGGTAACCTCTATATGGTATCTATTATTGATTTCTACAACACAAAAAGAATACGGCATGGATCCATTGTCATATCCATCAATGAAAAAAGAATTTATGACAATGTAATTACTTAATTACTTAAAATAATTGTAAATAATATGTGCAGAACATTTTCTTTGGTTCCAGTGAATATCTATTGTATATATTATTTGATTCAATTTCATTGATCATGACATTCAACATCTTGTAAATCTCATATTAATGATCAGCCACAATAAAAATCAGTGTTTGTCATGACCCATATGCTTCTTCTATTCATAGAACCTAAATGTGGTATTATAGGGAGTCTCAAAACTATTTATAATTATTTAAATAATTTGGATTTATTTACACATTTATTATTGGTTTTCAATTATATTTTAATCCTTCTATAATTTGGATTGTGAGATATAATTTCTTCTACCTCGTTTCTCATAAATATAATCAAATTGATTAATTTTATGAATGAAATAATTTCAACAATCTCATCTGGAGGTGCCAAAGAGTCTATCCAGATAACACAAGAGTACAAACCATGTAACCCAAAGATACACTCCATGTACTAGTGTTTAATGCACCATGAATTAATTTGGAATTAATTCAAGTCATGTGAATTTATTGCATGTGATGAATTTAATTATATAATACATGTTTATCGGGCCATCCTAGGGTAGGTTCAGCTGGAATACATGTTGTGTAACTTCCATACACAATGTTTTGTCCCTTAGTCACAAACGGGTCCTGTATCTTCAAATGCAACCTACATGATTTGTGACCATTTAATTCAAATAACACACACCGTGTAGCCCATGTATATGTCATTTACTCCAATATTTTTCTTTCCATGGTAACATTCCCAGTCCCTATACATGTGTCATCGTTAGACAATGAGAATATTACCAATCAAGTAAATGTCATTGTACATGTTGTGTAATTTTACCAAATTACACAGAATTAAATTTAATTTACTATACTTTGAAAACCTTATCAACATGTTCTTGTGTGTGTCCATTAATTTGATAGGACACTAAATGTGATGGGTGTATATATATATATATATATATATATATATATAATTTTTTAATAATTTTCAGATCTGTATCTCATGTTTACATCATATTACAGTGATTACTCTACGTGCATTGAATCATAAGACATGACATAAAAAGCATGTAAATCATGTGATCATTAATTTGTTAGTACACATCATGAAATTATGTGATTATGTTTTGTATGCTACATTTCTCAAGGGTAAATAGTATGCAGGTATAATAAATAATGGGAAGTTTGAACAGTTATTCATTGTGTTTCCTCGAAGGTATATTTTTTACATTGTTAATTTTAAATAACTTTATTTGAATTGATTAAAATTATGATGGATGATAATATCATAGAAATTCAGATGAAAATTAAGATAAAATACATGATTAATTATAGAAGATAATTAATTGATTCATGAATGATTTATCTTAATTATGAATGATTACAATTGAATGATAATGTTACGACCCATCCTTGGGGCCCGTGCATTGACTAACCCAAGCCCGCCATCCATAGTCCTAGGGCTGGATACTAGCACCAAAAGCATAAATATCTATAACTGGGAAGGAATTGCCTTTATAAAACATAAACACATTCAAGCAGAGTACAAGCAGAAGCAAACACTAAGTAAAACTGAAAACAAAAGTAGAGCTGAAAGTATAGGGGCCGGAAATACAAGCCCAACTGTGAAGTACAAGGTAAAAGAAAATATAGCTGGATAGTGACAAGCAACTCATGGATTGTCCACCACGGATCCTACCTGAAGGGTATGTACAGATAGCGCAGGTCATAGATCATCCACCACAGATCCTACCTGAAGGGTAGGTACAAATAGCCTCCTCAGAGCCCTCGTCCGTCAACCTCCTCCGGGTACTGACTCGTCGTGAGGTCCACATCCGGGTACCGACTCGTCGTGAGGTCCACCTCCAGGTACCATCCAGTCCTCATACACTCGGCCTCCGTTAGTTCTGTGAGTCATCTGTATCCAACACAACGAGATGTGGGCATAGCCTATGATGGGGTGAGTATAATAATACTCAACAGATAAAATTTACTTAGGTATATGACCATACATATACCTAAGTAATCAAGTAACTCACCTCAATCATGAAGAAAAAAGAAAGGTCATTGACTCATCTCAAACCAGGTTTTTTATTCATGATGACGAAAATACGGCTACTGGAGAACTCCTCTTATTTTGAGAGCAGTAGTCCTGTCTCGAATCTGAGGTGCTACTCACAAACCATAGACTGAGGAGGTACTCATCCACTGTCGAGTACCACGGGTCTGCCACCCCAACAAAGTAGTGCTTCCCGCCATGGGTCTGCCACCACAACACAGTAGCGCTCCCCCTGCTAGCCTACATAGGTACTCCTCCTGTTGAGTACTGCGGGTCTGCCTCCCCAACACAGTAACACTCCTCTGCCATGGGTATGCCATCCAAACCTAGTAGTGCCCCCCACTGGGCTAGTCATGTCACTCCAATATGAATCGGACAAGCAGTCATCAGGTCTCAGCCATCTATAATGTCATCATACTCCGTATGCTCATCTCCGGGAGGATCCACTCCGAGATATACTATTCGACACTTCAAGTGTCACAAATTTCCATGAATAAGTATCTCAAAGGATTTCCACATCCTAGGGTTCTCAACGCAATAGACAACACGTCAATCGGATGCCTGGTCTGTGAGTTATTAGCATTTCTGTTCTAGGGGCCGAGTTAGTTTCATGTACGAACCAACCTGACTGTATCTCAACTACACCCCGAACTCCCATGTGGTAAACCTAAATGAACCATTTATCAATGAGATTACCAACACATCTGACATTTCGTCTAATAGATGTTTGGTCTGAGAGTTATTGGATTTTCTGTTCCAGGGGCCCGGTTGGTTTATTAGCTAAACCAACCTGACTGTACTCCAACTGCATCCAATCCTCAAGTGGAGTATGCCATAAGAACTGTCTCATCAAGAGGAATCCAGCGTAGTCTATGGCACGTCAATTGGATGTCTGTTCCTCATGTTATAAGCATTTTCGCACCGAGGGTCCGGTTGGTTTCGGGTTCAAACCAACCTGGCCTTTTTTCGAAAGTCATCAAAAACTCACTAAGAGTAAAGAAAAAGGACTGCCTCGTCGCAAGGGTCCTAGTGCCGCAGACAGAATGTCGATCAGATGTGCGGTTTTAACGTAATTCACGTTTAAGTGAAAAAGGGCCCGGTCTGTTAGGCCTAATGGTCTGACAGGATGGGTCGACTCGATTTTGGCTGGTCTGACCCGGTAAAGGGTTCAGAATGGCCCGATAAGTTGCATGGCCTAGCCCGAGCGGCGTGACCCAACCCGAAGTGGCACGGCTCACCCCGGAGGGGCGCAGCCCGGCACGGACCGGCTCGGCAGGGCGGCCCGGCTGGGCGCGCGGCCAGGCTGGCTCAGCCTGCCGGCCGAGTGGTCCGAGGGGTGCGGCCCCTCATATGTCCGAGCTGGCGGCAGATCCCTTCCCAAACCGGCCAGCTAGACCGGCCGGCCTTTTGGTGCAAGCGGCCCGCACGTCAAGGCTCCCTCCATCGTGACCTATACTAGCCGAGGCTCTGCATCCCCATGACGGCGCGACAGCGCCGTGATTCGTCTGTTGTGGCTTGGTTGGCCGTAGATTTCCTTAGCATGTGCGACAGAAGCCATTGCGTCGCCAGCCTCTTCTATGTTCCACCTCCAATCACCAATTCCATCAATAAATAGGATCAAACGGAGGGTCGTCGGGCAGTTTTTGTTCAGCCCTCTCCCTCCTCATTAAGTGATAGCAATAGGTCGGACAAAAAAGATTACACAACAACAAACCAAGGTACAATTTTAATCCATTAAAATTGAACTTAATTCCCCTACCTCGATAGTTGATGTTGCACGTCGGGCGTCACAGAAGACGGTGTCATGGGGAAAGAATTCATAGATGATGTCAGAGTGCGTCTGACGAGGAAGTGACATTTCCTCACTTTTTGTGGAGAAGAGAATGGTTGGCGCATCATCTTTCTTCGTGGAACAGGTGTTCTTCATGGATGAGACGTCCTTATTCATCTAGAGAGGAGTTCTCTTCTTCTTCACAAGAGTTCTCTCCCAATCTTCCATATCACAACGAAAACCCTCCCAAAAAAATATTTTGATTATCCTATTATTTTATAATCACATGGAATTTAAAATTTAAATTCAAAACACTTCATTAATTAATTTATGTTGTTGAATTCATTAAATTAATGTGTTTTCAAGAGTTAAAGATGGAGAGATGAGGAGGAAAGAGGTCTCATATTTAAGAGGTCTTTACAAATTAATTATGGGGGGTTATGGAGTTTGGGTAAAGATGAAGGGTCGGGGCTTGTGTGGCCCCCACCTATCATATATCCACACACGGGAAGTTGGGTGGGTGTGGACCCCACCAACAACTTCCCATGGGAGGAGTTAACCTCGTTAGATATAAAATAAAATTGGTCCAACAATATTATTTACTTCTTAATTAAACCCCAATAATTAAGTTCTCCTCCTACACAAACACAAATTCAGTAAAGGTCCCCTTAAGCAATTACCAGCGTTGTGAGTTCATTGGTGCCCCCAGATATCAATTCCGAAAACCCGTTCAAAAGATAGGAAAACCCGCTCGTTCATTTACTGAGCATACCCAAGATAGTCTTCGGAAATTGATTCTGGGAACACTGGGCCTCAGAATCAAGTGCCGTCCGAAGCCACAGACATGTAAAATTCCAAAGTGTTTAAAAAAAATTCCTTGAAATTTCTAGGTCTTTACATTACTCCAACCTCAGGGCTTTACTTCACAGTAAAGCTTCAACACACACTAGGGAAAACAAAAGTGGTACTGAGCGTGCAACTTAGCCACCCGATTCCAAGTTCTATCCTAGAGGTTCCCATGCTTCCAACGAATGCACACCAGAAGAATCAACCATACACATAGGACCCACTCCTGTCAATCCTTGATCACTACCGGGACCTCCATGAATGTCTCCCCATCATCAATGTCCAGCTCTCCAAGGTCGGTGATGTGTGAATGGTCATGCACGTTTATCCTCAGCTGAGATACATGGATGTCGTCATTCACCCAGTGCAATTGAGGTGGAAGGGTCATCAGGTAATCCACCTTGCATACTCTACTGAGGACCTGGAATTGCCTGAAGAATTGTGGAGTTAACTTGTCAGCTCGGCCAAATCTCAGTAGACCTCGACGAGGTGAGACCCGTAAGAAGACGTGGTCACCACCCTTGAACTCTAGTGGTCTCCGTCTCCAATCAGCATAGGACTCATGTCTGCTCTGTGCAGTCTTCATCCACTCCAGGATGATCTGCACCTTCTCCTGTAGCCTCAAGATGGGCGCACTGGTCAAACTATGCCTCAGCTCTTTTAAACCTCTGCTGGAATCTCTCTGACCACATGAAGAGTTTCCCAATCATCATCATTTTTAAAAGTGGTGTAGCAACTCGGGAGAAGTCTGTCACAAATCATGGTATGTCTGACTCATGAGTGATCGACTACACCCACTTATGCATGATTCCATCCTATGATTCTGGGGGTTTCCTTTTCACCGACCAAGGAAAAACCCATCCCAACGTTATAGGTAAACCACAACCATTTTTCCTAATACAGTCAATCTGCGTATGAACTATGGTTGCTGAATCTATATCCAAAATAATGTCGTAAGTCCTCGAAGCTAACATCAAGAGGTTCTAAAAGATACTCTCGCCTCAAGGGTCATATCTCACCATCAACGTAAGCATGATTATCAAGTCTCCTCCCAATGGTTTCTCTAGACCTGTGGGTCAAGTAAACATCTTAACCGGAAAATCTAGGTCTAGGACAAGATTCATGGAATGAAGGAATGATCTGTATCAATGTCTATTGTTAGAGTAGATAGTAGTAGACACAAACTGTACCTCGAATCATTCCTAGATCCATTGGGTAACACTCCTTGATCGAATGCAGCTACTCCCTTCCCCTTCCCTCCTGCTCCATGAGCCTGGCAGGGACTACAAGGGCGGGTGGTTGTAACATGTCAAAATGTACATCACCACATGCTGCCCTCCAAGCTCTACTTCCACATCTTCTGCTTCGAATATTCATCTTTCCTTAACACTTCCTCTTCTTAAAAAATTTTACATTCCCAAGTCTCTGAGACTGGGACCAGTTTCCTGCTTTTCCACTGCTAACCTTCACTACTTGTATCCACTCAGCCAAAGAATTATCAACCACAAAGGTTCTCTCTTGCTCCCAAACATATGTAGGAATTCATAGACAAAAGGTGTTGTCTTGGATGTCATTAAACATACCTTGCTCGGAAGTCTGATCCCTAGAGCACTGATCGTATCGTAGTCATCAAGTAGCAGGAACGATCGGTACACCTCAATGACTACTCAACTTCTGACATGTCATCCTACCGAAGCTGTATAAGCTCTAGAAAACTCTCAGCCACCTCCTCAAGTCAGTCCTCAGCCACCTATGAGTTGGGATCGCCTTGGAACCTGAGGGGTATCTGATGCTGAAACACGTGTAAGGCACTGAGCATACATGTGTTATCTATCTATACCGCCAGTTGAAACTACTGACCAACAGGTAGTGATATAGCTGGAACACTACATGAAGGTACTATCTCATACATCGGTCCACGTACCGAAGTACCATCACTATTCCGACCATCCTCATGGTCACTCACTGGGAAACACCAGTAGCAAAGATAGCCATCTGCTCTACTAGTGTCTAAAATAGGTGTAGAACTCTAGAAATCTCTTCCATCCAGTCCACTACTGCCTGGGGATTTGTCTCGCCTCATAACCTCGGAGGCCTCTGTTGCTGTAACTCAAGCAACACGTTCTGTCAGTATGCACCGTCCACTAGTATAGCTAGTGGGATCTACTTCCCAATGGGTGGAGGTGCTGCTGGTACACCACCCGAAGGTGCCAACATAGCATGGGGGCTCTGCACCAGACCTCGTCACTCGGTGGGCCGTCATCAGATACTCTCTTAGAACTCCAACTGACTGTCTGCGTGGAGGAATCCTGAACAGATGTGTCACGGTCAAATGATTTAAACCTGGTGAGCTGACCTGGTTTGAGATGACATAAAGAAAACATTTGGAAACACACACACAATCAGTGTTTTCTTGCATGGAGTTGAAAATCAGAAGTCAAGGTCCTGGTGTATGGATACGTTGGTCGCTGCACCAACACTGGACTCCCTGAACTGAAGACCACACTCAGTACCCTTAACACTATTTCATCATATAAAAGAATGATCAGAGTCATGATTTATATGGTAGAACTGATTTCTCTGTTACGAATTTTTCACGACCCGTCCTTGGGGACCGTGCCTTGGCTAACCCAAGCCTGCCTTCCATAAGCCAGGTTCTGGCGACTAGCACCAAAGGCATAAATCCTAAAAACTGGGAAGGAATTACCTTTTAAAACATAAACACATTCAACCAGAGTACAAGTGGAAGCAAACACTAAGTAAAACTGAAAACAAAAGTAGAGCTGAAAGTAAAGGGCCAGAAATACAAGCCCAATTGTAAAGTAAAAGGTAAAAGACAAGACAACTGAATGGTGAAAAGAATCTCCTAGATCATCCACCATGGATCCTACCTAAAGGGTAGGTACATATAGCGCAGATTCTAGATCGTCCACCATGGATCCTACCTAATGGGTAGGTATAGATAGCCTCTTTAGTTCCCTCGTTCGTCAACCTCCTCCAAGTACTGACTGTTCATGAGGTCCACCTCCAGTTACTAACTCGTCATGAGGTTTACCTCCAGGTATCATCCAGTCCTCATACACTCGGCCTCTATCAGCGCTGTCTGTCATCTTCATCCAACACAATGAGGTGCGGGCATAGCCAATGAAAGGGTTAGTATAACAATACTCAGTAGGGACCCCGAGACCCTCAAGGTCTCACTAAATACAACTAGGATAAACCATAAAGAAATATCTCAATAGATAACCTTTTCTTAGGTATATGCCCATACATATACCTAGGTTATCACGTAACCCATCTCATTAATGAGGAAAACACAAAGGTCATTGACTCAGCTCAAACCAAGATTTTTATTCACGATGATGAAAACACGACGGCTGGAGAACACTTCATCAGTCGAGCACAGTAGTCCTGTCACGACTCTGAGGTGCTACTCACTAACCTTATATTGGTGAGGTACTCCTCCACTATCGAGTACCACAGGTCTTCCACCCCAACACAGTAGTGCTCCCCACGATGGGTATGCCACCCCAACACAGTAGTGCTCCCCCTACTAGCCTACAGAGGTACTCCTCTATCGAGTACCATGGGTCTGCCGCCCCAACACAGTAGCACTCCTCTGACATGGGTCTACCACTTGAACATAGTATTCCTCCCCACTGGCCTATTCAAGTCACTCTAATACGAATCGGATAAGCAGTGATCAGGTCTCATCCAACAACATGGTCAACGTAATCTATATGCTCGTCTCCGAGAGGATCCTATCCACAAGCTACTGGCCGACACTAAAAGTGTCACGATGTTCCAAGAAGAAGTATCTCAATGGACCAACATGTCATAGGGTTCTCAATGCAACAAATGAAGCGTCAATCGGACGCCCGGTCTGTGAGTTATTAGCATTTTTGTTCGAGGGGCCAGGTTGGTTTCGTGTACAAACCAACCTGAACATATCTCAACTGTACCCCAAACATCCATGGGGTATTCTCAAAGGAACTGTTTATCAACAAGATTACCAACGCCACTGACGGTTCATCAAATAGACGTCCGGTCTGAGAGTTATTGCATTTTCTGTTCCAGGGGCCCGGTTAGTTTATAAGCTAAACCAACCTGAGCAAACATCAACTGCATCCAAACCTCAAGTGGAGTATTCCAAAAGAACCATCTTATCAAGAGGAATCCAGCGTAGTCGACGGCACGTCCATCGGACGTCCGGTCCTCATGTTATAAGTGTTTCTACTCTGAGGGCCCGGTTGGTTTCGGGTTCGAACCAACCTGGATGTTCTTCCGATGTCGGCCAAAAATCACTATGAGTAATGAAAAAGGAATGGCTCATCGCAAGGTTCCTATTTCCACAGGAAGCGCATCAATCAAACGTGTGGTCTTAACGTAATTCACGTTTAAGTGAAAAAGGGTCTGGTAGGTTAGGCCCGATGGGCTGACGGGTTGGGTCGACTCGGTTTTGGAGGGTCCGACCCGGCAAAGGGGTCGGACCGGCCCTATCAGTCGTGCGTCCTGGCCCGAGGGGCATGGCGTGGCCTGGCCAGGCCCGGCGAGGTGTGGCACTGCGCGGACTATCTCGGCAAGGCGTGGGCGGGTCGGGCACGTGGCCTGGCTGGCTCGGCCAGCGGGCTGAGTGCTCTGAGGGGCGCGACCCCTCAGCTATCCGAACCGGTAGTGCCACGCAGCGTCACCCTTCCCAAACTGGCCGCATGGGCTGGCCTGCCTCTTGTGAAAGTGGCCCGCACAGTAGACCCCATCTCTTACGGCGCGGCACCCTCCTGGCGCCGTGACTCCCCTTCGCCCGGCCGGCCAACGGCCCGACCGGTCCTTCGGCCGAAGCGGCCCGCAAAGCGGGCCGCGGTTCCCGCTGCATAGCCGGCACGACGGCACCGTCTCCCTCTACCGCGGCCTATGCTGGCCGCAGATTTGCATCCCCGGCATGGCCCTATGGCATCGTTCTTCCTCCGCCATGTCTCGCTTGGCCGTGGCTTTTCTTAGTGTGTGCGACGACGGCCCTTGCGCCGCTGACCACATCTGTGTTCCACCTCCGATCACCAATTCCACCAATAAACAGGATCAAACGAAGGGTCGTCAGACAGTGTTTTTTCGACCCGCGCCCTCTGCTTTAAGCAATGGCAATAGGTCGGACAAACAGGATTACACAACACCGAACCGGGGAACAATTTTAATCCACTAAAATTGAACTTAATTCCCCTACCTCGATAGTTGATGTCACATGTCGGGCGTCGCGGGAGACAGCGTCACGGGGAAAGAATTCGTAGATGATGTCGGACTGCGCCTGAGGAAGAAGTGGTGTTTCATCACTTTTCACAAAGAAAAATATGGTTGGCACGTCATCGTTCTTCATGGAACTTGAATTCTTCATTGATGAGATGTCGTTCTTCGTTGAGAGAGGATTTCTCTTCTTTTACACAAGAGTTCTCTCCCAATATTCCTAGCACAATGAAAACCCACCCAAAATAAAATAATAGGCTTCTCCTATTATTTTATTATCACATGAAATTTAAAATTCAAATTCAAACCACTTCATTAATGAATTGATGTGGTTGAATTCATTAAATTAATCTATTGTCCAGATTTAAAGAGGGAGAGAGGAGGAGGTTAGAGGTCTCATATTTATGAGGAGTTTAGAAATTAAAGATGGGGGGTTAAGGATTTTTGGGAAAGATGAAAGGTTGGGGCTCGTGTGGGCCCCCCTCTCATATATCCACACATGGGAAGTTGGGTGGGTGTGGGAACCACTATAAACTTCACATGGTAGGAGTTAACCTCCTTAGATATAAAATAAAATTGTTCCAACAATTTTTTTTACTTATTAATTAAACCCCAATATTTAACTTCTCCTCCCGAAAAAACGCAACTACGGTAAAGGTCCCCAAAAGAAATTACCACCGTTGTGAGTTCATCAGTGCCCTCATATTTCAATTCTGAGCACCGGTTCAAAAGTTATAAAAACACGCTCGTTCGTTTACTGTACGTACCAGAGAAAAACATCGAAAATTGATTCTGGGCACACTGGGCCTCAGAATCAAGTGCCGTCAAAAGCCAAAGACTTGTAAAATTCCAATGTATTTAGGGAAAAAAATTTCCTTGAAATTTTTTGTTGTTTATATATAATTTTATTAAATTCATAAATCATTGAATGCATTTGGATGATCATGAGGATAGACCATTACATTATATTAGATTCATTTCATTTAATTTATTATTAAATTAAATTATTTACCTATGTGTCATCTCTCCTCTCATTATGTACATGCCTGTGTGAGAATGTATTCATTTATGTTATCCCCCTAAAAAATACTCTGATTCACCTCACTTGTGTGTGAGTGAAAGTATATGTAATTGATGGATCTCCCAAATATAGTGGAGGTGGTTCATGTTTGGATCTGAGTTGAAACCATTCCAAGTGAAATACATAGGCAGACATGTGCAAAGCTACAATATGAAAAAAAATGTTTCAAGGTATCTTTCCCTTAGGTAAATGTTTAGTTTATCACTCACTAGATAAAATAACCTTTAGTAAAATATCAGGATTATAACACTTTATTATTTTATTTCTATCAAATTTTAGGATTATTTCATTATGAATGTTTTGTCGTGATCACATAAATTAATCAATTAAAAATAGTGTAACAAAAAACTAAAATAAATTTTCTTATGTGTAAATATTATATAATACATGGTTAATCACTTAATTAAATTCATGTAATATTAACAATCATGTAATAAAGATTATTATTTGAAATTTATGTATAAATGATAAAATCCTTTAATTATATATATGAAGTCAGTATAACCTTCCAATACTTCATTTAAAATCGAACCACAGTTCAACATGCATGAACATACAAAGTTGATGTGTTTTAAATTATAGGGGAAATTATAACTTCAAGTTTTGGGTTGACTTATGTTAGTTCATATTAGTGGTTGACTGCCAAAGTAATAATTACTATAACTGAGAGTAAAAGGTTGAGAAAATATAATTTTCGGATTTTCGGATTGGGGAGTCCACTCAAAAGATCAAGTTACTTTGAGTTAATGTTGTCAGAATTTTTAATATCTAGCTATAACCCTTCAATTTTTTTGACCATCAAAAGATGGGGTGATGAGAAGGTGTTAGGACCAAGCTCATGAAGAATGTTTTTTGTATTTAAAGGTGTTGAAGGTTTCATGTTTTTTCTATTGTTGTTAAGGATTGTTTTTTGAAATAACTTCACATTTTCTTGTCAACATTTTTTTTTGAGTTTCTGTTTTCAAAAGAATCAGTTTCACAGTATAATGTATCATGTTACAAGTTAGTGGTCATCATTTTCATAGTGGAACCAATGAAAAAGAAGTGGCTACATTTCTAGATAATCAGTGTCTCTATAAATACAATTCAATGAAATTGTGATGATGATTTTTTTGATTCGTATTTTATATAAATCATGAGTTGTATTTAGAACTTGTGATGCAAGACTGATAGAAGAAAGGGGGTGTGAAAGAGATGCTTGCAATTGGAAAATAAGATGTAATGATTATTTTTCAAAACAATAGGAAAAGAATCATATTCATATTTATCATATCAAGATGGAAGAGAGAAATAAGTGGTATCATTTTTTTAAACAATTATAAAAGAATCATATTCAAATATATCATATCTGAATAGTAGAGAGAAAGAAGTAGTACAGATTGTTTTTCAAAAAAAACATGCATTCAGATGGAATAGGTGATATCTATTGAATAGGTGGTGCCAATGGAATATGGTGTTGATGAAAAGTATTTCCCATTGAAAAGTGGTCCCCATTGAAAAGTATGATGATATATGAGTAGGATATGATGCTGATTGTTTTTCAAAATGTTCATTTTTGGGTGGAAGTGAAAGAATAGACATGGTACCTTTTAATGATCTTTGTTTTTAGATTGTATTGCATTATATTCAGAATATCATTGTTTTTATATTTTATTGTATCATATCCATGCATATTATTATTTTTAGATTATATTTGATCGTACTCAGTGATTGTATGAAGAAATGATCGTATCCAGTAATCATAACCTGCAATCATAACCTGAATGATTGTCACTAGAATGGTCGTAACCATATATAATTATATCCACAGTGATCGTATCCAGAATGATCATAACCAAAATTATTGTAACCAAAATTATTGTAACTAGAAATGATCTTATTTAGGATGATCGTATCTAGAGAATTATTGTTCAAAAAAGATCATTCTTGGGTTGAGATGAAATGAAAGAAACAGGAATGAATAGAAAGTTGCAATACATTCCAATTAATGTCAGGAGATGCTAAAGCTCATACTCAATGATTTCAAAGTCATGAAGGTAGTCAGGATTCAAGAACTTCTTTTTGAATGAATTTTCATTTCAAAAGAGGTTCGATAGAAAAGAAAAGAGAATAATATAGTTGAATTATTTGTCTAGGGGGAGCATAACATTCATATACTAGATTTTGATTCAAATTAGTTTTGAGAATCATATTCAGAAATTGGCTTGAGGAATCAATCATAGTTGATCAGACCCATGTATTCCTAAAAATTGAAATTGGTCTCATCAATTGAAATGAGGGTCTATAGAAGAATAGTTTAGATTGTGAAAGTTTCTAGAAGAATCGAGAAGCACTGAAAATGTATTAATTGCTCTGAGATTTTAGGTGAAATTCATATTTGGGTGAATTGAAGTGTTCGGGAAAGTGTTTAGGGATTCCCACATAAACATATTTTGGGTCATATATAAATTGAAAACAAGTACATTGTACTTTGAGATGAGGTGTATTGGTCTCCATAGAATATAGGGATGATTTGAGTTTTTTGTGGGAGAAAGCGGTACCATTTTTTGTGTTGAATACATTTTGACAGGAATTGTATTCAGCTGGGTTTGGTATCAGGATGAATTAATTATAATGGGATTCTCCGTACCAGATATCATTATATAGAAGATTTACAAACTAAGAAATTATCATACTGAGCCTCATTATACCCAGGTATTTAATTGGTGTTGATTCTACTCTATTGTATTCTATTCGACAATAGGACTTGTAGGAATCAGACATAGTGTTTCATAACAAAGTCCCAGTGATTCTTACCATTTATCTGGGTAAGTAATTGATGAATTTTATTTCAATTGAATAATTTTGTTGAATTTCAAGGAAGCACATGTTACATGAGTGGTTACAAAAAAAATTTATAACCCTATTGTGCTAAGAGGGTGCACACGCACTAGTTGGATTATTTCATAGTGTTAAATGAGTGAAAGGGTGAATCCTACTCATTACAATACAAGGATGGATTTTTAGTGTATTGTATGGAATTGGATCATTCCCAAACCATACAAAGTATGTATCAATTCTTATTGAATAGTAATCCTTGTAAATCATTGTGTTCCTTTGGATGTGTGTTGACTTATTTCTCAATAGGGAATTGAAATATTTAACAGGAGGCCTAGGTTGTTTCAATTTAAAAGAAACATAAAAGAAAATGGGAATCACTAAATCACCCATCCTCCTCTCAATGATAAAATACTCCAAATGGGAACTTTCAATTGGTATTAGATCAAGGTTCCCTTCGATATTCTTTGCTGATAGTGAAAGTGAACTGTGTGAATAGTAAAGGTATTCCAGTTTTTATGGAAAGAAAAATCATATCGTAAAAAATAGAATACTACTATATCATATGTCTATCAGTTATGATTTTCACAAAGCTGCAACAGTTGTTTTTCCTCCCATTGTTGATAGTGCTCAACTTACACCTGTTGACAAGAAGTTTATTGAGAATGGTGGAAGAACCAAGAATTATATATTATCATCACTTTATGAAAGTGAATTATTGAGAGTGAAAGGTGTTTCCACAGATAGAGGTATATGGGATAGGTTTAAAAACATATTCGTAGGCAATAAAAAATTTAACAAGGAAAAGTTACATATATGGAGATCGAATTATGGATATTTGAATGTGGGTGAGCATGAATATGTTGGAGAATTATTTACCAGGGTGAATGACATTGTGATTACAATCAAATGACTTTGTGAAAAGATGAATGAATCTATATTTATTGAAAATATCTTGAGAATCTTTCTTAGGAATATCGATGAAAATTTTTTTCCCTTTAAAGATAGAGATCCTGAAACATTATCCCTTGATGGTTTACATAGAACTCTAATCACTTATGAAATTAGATGAAATAATTCTATGAATAGAAAAAAAAATGTTGTTGTAGAAATGTATTTCAATACTATGATGAAAGAAAAGTAAAATAAGATTGTTATTGAAGATAAAGCTGGTGATTTTGATTCTAAAAATGAGGAATGCAAATATCATAATGATATTTTTCCCTAGTTTTCTTAGAATGTGAAAGGAGGAGAAGGAAATACAAATGGAAAATTCCCTTAAAATGCTTTTAATGTGGAGGTGTTGGTCACTTTGTGGCTAATTGTCCTCGAATACTGAAATAAGAGGATAGTTATGATAATGAAATAAATATAATAATATCGTGGAAGAAAAATGGAGACAAAGAATAGAAATGAAATTATTTAAATCAAAAAGAAGAATTTTCTAGTCCAAATATGAAAAAGAAGAAGAAGAGAGAGATACTGGATCCTAAAAATACATTGAGAAAGGTAATGAAAATACTTTAATGATGAGGAATTCAGAATTATTAGTTTGGAATAAGAATAAACTCAACTTGAAATGTTTTTAAAAGAAGAGTTGAAAGAATGTCTGAGAAAGATAAGAAGACTTGAATAGAAAAAAAGTTGGAAGATGAATGTTCAACCAACCAATAATTTTTTTCTAGTGAGAAATAAAAGCTGATTAAATAGATTGATGATTTGAATAATTCATTTGAAGATGAAAAAAATGTTATGTGAATTTGGAAGTGAAGCTGAAGGAAAAAATAAGAAGATTTGGAACTTGTCTAATAAATACTCTCTAAAGCTGAAAAGAAAATTCTATGTTTCAAAACACTATAACTGAAGTTAGTGAATGTTCTCATAATGAGAAACCTTAGAAGGTTCAACAGAATATACCTTTAAAGGTTGAGCAGAAGAATGGAACTCTGTCTAAAAATAATAATATTGGGAAAGTTATGTATGTGTTCAAAGTGACGAAATAAGAAGTTACAAAAAATCCTATGTACGAAATGGTTTTATTTGGATCTGTAAAATTTTCAAATACTTATGATTATATCATGGCTGAAAAGAAAAGAAGAATCTAATTGATAGTGAAAATATGTTGGTTGATAAATTTTTTCACAATTCTGATCATTATGGAGGTTTCAGGGGGAAATACTCTTACTATGGGTATTTCTGGTATTGTGGGGGATTTGTACACACATAAAGTATGTATTGGTTCAATCAATAAAATTACTATAATACCATAGTTTATGAAAGGTAGATATTGATGGGGAGTCAATATCCTCATAAAAGAAATAATGTTAATGTTGTCATGAATAAATATTAAAGGAATGAATTAAAGATTGAAAATAGGTTCATACAATTGGAAACAATTTGTGAGGGATGTGATCCACCTGGACACCTTGAAAAAGGATGATTTTTTTTATTGTCTCAGCAAAATATTCTCAATTCTCAATAGCTGAAGGTGAAAAAAAGAAATGAGAAATGGATCTTATTGTTGAAACTGCATTGAAATTCACAAATGGAGAACAACCCTAGATACTTGATAGTGGGTGTTCCTCCCACATGATAGGAGACATGAAATTGTTGATGGATGTAAAAGATTTAAAAGAAGGCACAATTAATTTTTTCAATGATGAATAATTGAAAATCAAAGGTGTTTGGTCATCCATCATGGGAAAAGAAAAGATGAAATCTAAGAAATCATTGTATGTTGATGGGATGAAACCAAATCTTCTAAGTGTTTCACAATTGTGTGATGAGGGTAACAAGGTTATCTTCATGAAATATGGATTTCTTATAAAATGTAAAGAAGATGGAGGATTGTTATAAGAGGCCAACGTATGAAAGAAATTTTTATTTAGGTTGGTGATTCACAAAACTCTTATTACGTGAGTATGGTGGAATTGAATCAGTTATGGAATAAAAGGCTTAGAAACATGTGTTAGAGAAACATGATCAAGCTATTCAAAATATAAATTGTCTGAGACATTCCTGTTTCTTCCAAGAAGAAGATATTGGTGTTGCACTATTTTCTAGAAAGGAAAAATTACAAATGTTTTGCATAAGAAAGTTGATATTTGTTCAAAACAACCCCTGGAGCTGATCCATTATGATATAAGTGGGAAAATGATAAAACAATCAACACATGGAGATAAGTACTTCAATATATTCATTAATGATTTTTCTCGCATTAATTGTATTCTGTACATGAAACCAAAATCATAGGCTTTGAAAATGATTAAAACTTTCAGAAGAAATGATAAGAATTAATGTGAGTATTCTATGAAGAAGTTGAGAACAAATAATGGTGGTGAATATAGAAGGGAATAGATTTAATACTACCTTAATAATCTTGGAATTTTAAATGATTATATCTCTCCATAAACTCCCCAAAAAAATGGGGTTTTTGAAAGAAATAATAGAGGCCTAGTGGAAATGGGAAAAACCATGTTACTTGAGCATGGCCTTTATAATTGCATTTGGAGGCAAGCCATGAGTATTGAGATTTATATTCAGAACTATTGTTTTTATAGGCCTCAATTAGGTATGACTCCCTATGAATTGTTTTATGGAAAACTCCAAGTTTAAAACACTTGAGGGGTTTCAAGAGTCCATGTTTTATAAGGAGGAAAGGTGGAAACTATGGTATGTTTGATTATAAAGTTGAGAATGGAATCTTTCTCTGCTACTCTCTAAAAGGAAGAGGATAGAGATGCTACAACAAAGAAATAAAAAATAATTGTTAATTCAGTTGATGTGAAAGTGATTTAAGAATATTAGAAGGAGAATCATGTTAACGAATACAATGAGGTTGAAAAAGTTGAATAATGAAATTTTGATAAGGATACAGAGAATTTCATTCCTTCATAAGAAGAAGAATAGGACTCAATTATTTCCAGTAATGAGGAAGAAAATCAAAAATCTTATCCAGGGGGGAGGAAACGTGTGGAAGCACATAATATAACTGGTGATCAACATCAAAATTTTCATACAAGAAGAACAACCAATTTCATTACACATACTTCTTTGTATTCAAATATGGAACCAAATGATTTGAAATAAGTTGTTGATCATCCTTAATGGGTTCAATCCATGAATGAATAATTGGATTAGATTTAAATGAATAATATTTGGGAACTCATACCCAAGACTGGGGACAAAAATATCAATGACACAAAATGGGGTTTTCAGAAAAAGATAAATTGAAAAGCTAAAGTTAAAAGAAACAAATCAAGATTGGTTTACCAATGGTATTCATCGATTGAGGGTATTGATTTTGATGAAACCATTTATCTAGTGTAAAGACATGAAACAATCAGAATTGTTCTTGCTATTGTCAAATAATGAGGCTACAATATCATTGAAATGGATTTTAAATCTATATTTCTAAAAGGTGATCCTGAACAAGAGGTTTATATTGAACAATCTTGTGGGTTTTTTATTATAAAAGATGAAGGTTATGTGTTATGATTTAAAAAGAAATTGTATGGCCTAAAACAATCTCTGGGGACATGGTATTCCAAATTGGATTCATTCTTGAGAATAATGAATTTTATCTAAGTAAGAGTGGATAACAATCTTTACATTAGAGAAATTCAAGATTAGTCCTCATTTCAATTGTATATGTTGATGTTATTATCTTTTCTAGGAATGATTAAGGAATATCTGAAATATTTTTGGAAGAAATGAAGAATGTATTTGAAATATCTAGGCTTGGATAAATGAAATAATTTCTACGGTTACAAATCCAGAAAAAGAAAGAATACATTTTCCTCTCACAATAAAAGTAAGAAAAAGAACTTCCCAATAGGTTTGGAATGGAAAATTACAAACCAGTTTCCACACCCATTTCAGTTGGGACAAAGATGATTAAATATAAAGATGGAAAATAAGTGGATCATAAAGTGTATCAAAATCTAATTTGAAGTCTCTTTTATTTGACTTCCTCAAGACCCGACATTGTTTATGTTGTTATCTTATGTAAAATATTTCAGAGTGCTCCAAAAGAATCACATATTATTGTGCAAAAAAGATTTCTTGAAAACAACAGAGGAATAATAGATTTTGGAATCAGGTGTTGAATCTCATATATTATTGATTTATTTGGTTATTTATATGGATATTATGGAGGAATTGTTGATAATAGAAGATTCAAATCTAGTGGGGTATTCTTTTTGGGAAAGAATTATGTTAGTTGTCATTCAAAGAAACAAAATTCAGTAACTCTTTGTATGGCTGAAGCTGAGTATGTTCCTGATACTCAATCCTCTACTTAACTTATATGGATGAAAACACAATTGGATGATTTACTTATTGAAGTGAGGTTACCCTTGCTATTGGGTTATGAAATTCAGAGTACAATCAATCTCACCAAGAATCCTGTGAAACATTCTTATTCAAAACATATTGATATCAAATATCATTTCTTCAAAGAGTATGTGGAGAATAATTAATTGAATCTAGAGTATGTTTCAACATCGGAACTAGTTGATGATATTTTCACAAAACCATTATCAAAGTAATCATTCTCTATAATAGGGTTGAACATGGGTGTCCATCATCATTCTATTAATGGTTGAGTTTTGTGTCTATGTCCCCTATCGCATCATACCTTTGGATTGTTTCTCAAGGGGGATAATTTTTTTGTTTCATAAATCTATTTCACAATAGAGAGAGTAGTGGGTATGTTGTGAATTCATATTTATATTGAGATTTAACTACTCAAACTATATTTTGGAGTGGTTGTAGGAAAGGAAATTGAGTTGTTTTCCAGGAAGAATGAAGAAAAGAATTAGGTTGTCATGATCACTAATTTTGTAAAGTATGGTTTTTCTATTAATGATTCTTTTTTCCTACAATGATTTAGCTTACATAGGATTAGAATTGTTGATATGTAATCCATTTCTTGAGGTTACAATATTCAATGTTTCATGAAACATTGTTGACAATAAAATCCAAATGGGGAGATTGTTTGGACCATGTTAATGAAGAATGTCTTTTGTATTTGAAGTTGTTGAAGGTTTAGAGTGTTTTCTTTTGTTGTCAAGGTTTGTTTTTTAAATCATATCAATTTTTTTTTACAGTAATTGTTTTGAGTTTTTATTTTCAAAAGAATCAATTTCATAGGAGAATGTATCATGTTGGAGGTTATTGTTCATTTGTTTCGAACTAGAACCAATGAGAAAGAACTGGTTATTTTTTAGAGAATCAGAGTCTTTATGATTAAGATTCAACGTAATTGTGACGATTCATTTTTGATTCTTATATATTATAAATCCTGAGTTGTATTGTGATCTTATGATGCAATCATGATAGAAAAAATGGGGAGTGAAAGAGATGCTTCAAATTGGAAAAGAAGTGGTGTCGATTATTTTTAAAAACAATCAGAAAAGAATCGTAAATAGATTTATCATATCTGGATGTTAGAGAGAAAGAATTGGTATCAATTGTTTTTAAAAACAATCAAAAAAGAATCATATTCAGAGTTATCATATCCATATGTTAGAGAGAAAGAATTGGTACTGATTTTTTTTCAAAACAATCGTATCCAAATGGAATAGGTGATGTCGATTGAATATGTGGAGTCGATTGAAGATGGTGCTTATGAAAATTGGTTCCATTTGAAATGTGGATCCAAACTAATAGGGTGTTGATAGAATATAAAGATATTGTGCTGATTATTTTTCAAAATGATCTTATCTGGGTGAAAGTAAAATAATAGACATGGCACTGATCAAAGATCATTGTTTTTAGATTATATTTTATTATGTCCAAGAAGATCATTGTTTTCATATTGTTTTGTATCGTATCCAAGTAAATTATTATTTTTAGATTGTATTTGATCATACCTAGTGATCGTATGAAGAAATGATTGTACCGAGCAATAATAACTATCAAATTGTAACCCGAATGATCGTAACCAGAATGATCGTAACAAAAAATAATCATATCCAGAATGATCATATCCAAAATGATCGTAACCAGAATGACTGTAACCAGGAATGATCATATTCAAGATTATTGTATCCAGACCATTTGTATTTATAAAAGATCATGCTTGGTTTTAGATGAAAAGAAATAAGTAGTAATGAATGTAAGGTTACAATACTTTCTAATTGAAGTAATATGTTGCTAAAGCTGATCCTCATTGATTTCAAAGTCATGAAGGTAGTCATGATTCATGAACAAGTTCTTGAATAATGTATTGATACTCATGTGGTTCAAGGGAAAAGGAAAGAGTAAAATATTTCTAAATGATTTTTTTAGGGGGATCTAAGCTTTCATATATAAGATTCAGATTCAAATAGGTTCTGAGAATCATATTTAGCAATTGGCATGAGGAATCAGACTCAGTTGATCATACCCATGTATTCATAAAAATTGAAATTGGTCCAAGCAATTTTAATGTGAGTCTATAGAAGAAGAGGTTGTGATTTTGGAAGTTTCATGAAGAATATAAAAGCCTTGAAAAATTCATAATTGCTCCGAGATTTTAGGTTAAATTCAGATTTGGGTGAATTAAATTGATCAAAAAAGTTTTTGAGGATTCCCACCAAAACATGTTTTGGGTCACCCATAAATGGGAAAAAGGTACATTGTACATTGAGATGAGGTGTACTTTTCCCCACTAAAGAGAGAGAAGCTTGAATTTTTCAGTGAGAGAAAGTGGTACCGCTTTTGTTTTGTATTGAATACAATTCAATAGGGATTATATTTGGATGGGTTTGGTATTAGGATGAATTAATCGGAACTGGATTTTCCATACTAGGTATCATTATATTGATGATTTCTGGACTGAGGAAGTATCATACTGAGTTTCATCTTAATCAGTGATTGAAGTGCCAATGATTCTACTATATTTAATTCTATATAAGAATCATACACGGAGGAATCAGACTCAGTGTTTCATAACAAAGTACAAGTGACGGTCACCCTTATTCTTGTTAAGGAATTGTTGAAATATATTTCAATTGAATACATTTGTTTAATTGAAAACAAGTTCTGGTAACATGAGTTGTTACAAAACAATTGTATTACCCTATTGTTCAAAGAGGGTGCACACACACTAGTTGGATTTTTTCATAGTGCTACACAAGTGAAAGGGAACATCCATGTCATTATAATACAAGGATTGATTTTTATTGGATTGTATGGTATTAGATCTTTTCCAAACCATACCAAGGACATAGATAAACTTATTAAATAGTGAACCTTGTAAATATTTGTCTTCATTTATATGTGTGTTGATTTATTTAATAGTTGGTTATTGTAATATTTACCAGTAGACGAAGGATTTTTCAATTGAAAAAAAACAAAAAATAAAATGGGTATCCCTGATTCACCCCCTCCCCCACATAGTGATACAATACTCAACTGGTCACTTGCAGAAGGGGGATATGGATCCTTCCCACGAGAATATCCAAGAAACATGATATTCTGAATCCAATGGTGGGGGATGTTTGGGTTTTGATAAAATAATGTGAGATTAATAAATATAATATTAATTTATTTGTCTAAATTTTACCATATAAAGTACTAAACTCTTCTCATATTATTTATTGAAACAACAATTAAAATGATTTAAAACATATAATTGTAATCCATACATGAGAAGGATAACCTTATCACAGGCACAAATTTCAAAGAGTAGTGAATGCACTTATGTGTTATCATATTCCATGAAAGGAAATTTTATATGTAACGCCATAATCTTCCATAGTATTCTTCTCTTTTAATAATACAATATCTTTCGTTGTACACAACTTCAAGTTCTAACACACCATGACCGATCAAACTAGCCTTTATGAATAGTAATACCAAATTTTTGAAATTTTATAAATTTTATCTTCAAAAATGAATTTTATTTTTGGATTTATAAAATTAAAATTATCTTAGGGTGAATTTTTTATACTTTTCAGAAAACTTTCAATTTTTGATGAATATTGAAAAACACGACGTTACTGTTTAAAACTGACATTTTATTTAAATAATTTTTTATTTAATTTAAATTTATTTTAGGTAAAAATAGATACATAATACCTATATAAGTTCAATGTAATTGATTGGAATCATTTTATAATAAGTTTAGATATATAAAAATTTATTGAACTTTTTACAGTCTTTTACCCACTTTCTAGTTGCATTTGCATATTTGCATAAAACATAATTTTACCGATTATGTAAATTGACTTTAAAAAATCCTAGAGAACAGATGACATAAGTATTAAAAATGTGGTTCAATAAGATGAAAATAATTTTTTGGGAATAGTATCTTTTGACATTTAATTACCCTAGTTAAAAATAAATAGCGTAATTAAAGGTAAAAATGATATTATTATTACCCTGACACATGTCCTAATTCTATTGGATAAGTGTATTTAGACCAAAATAAGTTTTAGGAATACAATATGATCCTTTTTGGTCTACATGGATTAGATTAGGACATTTATTATTATTTGATTTAATGAAGAGTTAGAAGTGTTAAATTCAATGTTTAATAACTAAACCACTTTTAATATAGGGTTATACATATGATAGATTCCATTGTAAATATTCCTTATAAAGATAAAAATAATTCATATATAATGGTATTTTATTAATTATTTTATACATTAAATAATTAAATTTATTGATGACACAATGATACATAATGATGATGTTGTAATTACCTTATTAATGATTTATTAAAATAATTGATATTATAAATATTAAAATAAATATAATTTGATTGTTCTGATGAAAAAAAAGAATTTTATAGATTAATAAGACATGTTAGGGTTGATTCAATTAATTATTTTTATGTAATCATGTTGTTATGACTCTCAGAAAAACGAAATACTAAATAGTGTCAAAATTGACAAAAATGAGTTTTTAAAACAAATATTATATTATTAAATGATATAATATTCCTAAAAATATAAGGTTCGTCCAAAGGACTTATATAATGACACACATCTCATTAATTATCCACATGGGGTTATCTTGAAATTTTATAGTAAGTTTGTTAACAATTTATTATAATAATACAAGAATATATGGTAAAAATTAAACTATTTAATTAAGAGTGAAATCTAAATGATATGGTTTATATAGTGACATAAAACTATCTAAAACCTATTGGTTGAGAGTTTTTCAACCCATACCCAGCTTATCCTTCAATAAATCATTTTTATCCATTATATACCAAAAATAATTTTATTATAAAATAATATTTCAAACATTTCCTAAGCTGCCTCACACCTCTCTTATAAAAGGGCACTTCCCCTTCTCTCAAAATCACACATCCAAAGCCATTTTGCTAAACAAACTTCCCAAATATCCCCCCAACTACCCTAACTACATTCTATATACAATGCTATTATCAGAAGCCACCCTAAGGAGCCCTTTTGATCCAATCAAATGGAAGCACCCGAAGAATAGATAATTATTTCACCACCTCTTTCATGTTCTTTTTTTCATCCACTTTTTATATCATTGTTATTCCCATACCAAAATAATAAATCCTATACCTTATTCATACTGAGATGTTATTATAAATATGGTATGACCATATTCATTGTTCTATCCATCTTATGAATGAAAAATTCACCATATGTGTGTACATATGGATTACCATCTCCGCATCGTGGTGTAAATGTTATTTAACAATTTATTATTTGGATGGGTATAATAATGATGTATAATTGATTTAAATTGTAACACCCCAAAATTTCATAGTACGTTATCTCATTAAATTAATTCAATAGCTTGCGCTACACGCAACACCGAGTTCGAGTGCACCACAACATAGCACACTAATCATCCAAAAAGCGATTATAAATAGTATTAACAGCATTTTGAATCTTATATACTCTGTATAATTTTAACATCCATATTATGTGTTTCTTATCCATATTTTAAGAAAAAATTCATTTTTTCAGATAAAAGAAGTAATTTTCAAAAACATGTAATTTTAACGCCTTTTAATGACGAACCTTTTTTAAAACAAATATTTAACACTTTTATATATTTAATTTAATGAAATTAAAATTTTATTTAGAATCAGGACATAAAAATTTAGTTTAGATAAATATTTGGTACTTTTCTGATAACTTTCATATTTTGATGAATAAAGATTAGTACTATGTTTTAATTGAAAAAAACATTTTTTAATCGAAATAATTTTTAGTGATAAAGTATGCATTTTAATGACTTGGAAGTATAATTAGATTATATTTTTATAATTTAATATAATATAGGTAATTATAAATAATTTTACATTCAAATTTGACATAAACAAATGTCAATCTTTTGATAGTTTTTACTTTTAAAAAACCTGTTTTTTGGTTTTGACAACAGAAATTAATTTTAAATTAATAAATTAAACTTCTATATTTTTAATTTGGTAAAATTGACTTCATTTTTGAATTTTTAATATCAAAATTAGCTTAGGGTAAATTTTTGTTATTTTTATGAAGACTTTCAATTTTTGATGATAAGTGAAAAACATTGTGTTATTATATAAAATCAACATTTTATTTAAATAATTAGTTATTATATTTTAATTTATTTTAGGTAAAAATAGATACATAATACCTATATATGTTCAATGTAATCCATCAGAGTCATTTTATTATAATTATATATATATATATATAATTTTATCAAACATTTTACCATCTTTTACCCACATTTTCGAGCATTTGTGAATTTGTATAAAACGTAATTTTACCACTTCTGTGATTTGAATTTAAAAAATCCAAAATATATGGTTAATATCAGTAAGTAAAATGTGATTCAATAAGAAGAAATTTTTTTTTGGGTGAATAGTGCCTTTTGACTTTTATTTACCAATGTTAAAAGTAAATAGGGTAATTAAGGGTAAAAATGATATCATAATTACCCTAACACAAGTCCTAATTCTATTTGATAAGTATAATTTGACCAAAAACAACCTTAGTAATGAAATATTATTCTATTTGTTCCTCTTGGATTAGATTAAGACATTTATTATTATTTTATTTAAAGAAGTGTTAAAAGAGTTAAATTCATAGTTTAATAACTAAATCATTTTTAATATAAGGTTATACATAATATAAATCACACTATAATTATTAATTATAAATATAAAAAGATTTACTAAATAAGGATATTTTATTTATAATTTTTAGTCATTAAATAATTTAATTTTTTTATGACACAACAATGATGTGGTAATTACCTTAAAAATAAAATATTAACTTTAATGACATTATAAATATCAAAATAAATGTAATGTGAGACTTTTGATGAATTACACTAATTTTATAGGTTGATATGACATCTTAGTATTGAAAATCTGAATTTATTTTTAATAAATAATGATTTTAGTAATTTAACAAAAATCATTTATTAAATAATGTCAAAATTGACATTATTGTGTTTTTCTAAAAAACTATATTATTGGTACATATAATATTCCTAAAAATATATGGTTCGGCCAAAGTGCCTTAATACATTTATATATGTAATTAATGAACCTATTGGGGTTCTCATGGAAGTTTATAGTAAGTTTATTAACCATATAATATAAACATACAAAGAGACGTGGAAAATGTCAAACTATTTAGATAGGAGTTAAATATAAAATATAAGGTTAATATGATTACCTAAACCAATATAAAACCTATTTTTTGAGACGTTTTCTAACCATACCCACCTTATCCTTTAAATAATTAATTTTGGATCCATTATAAACCGAAAATTATTTTATTATAAAATAATATTTCATGATTTTCCTAATGTGACCCACACCTCTCTTATAATAGGGCACTTCACCTTCACTTAATTTCAAACCTCAAAATCCTTTTGGAATGTCCAACCCCTACCCAAATATCCTCCCAAAATTCCTAAATTCAGAATAGAGGCATTCCTTTTGTCAGAAATCCAACCTAAGGAGCCCTTTTGATCAAATCAAAAGGAAGAACCCGAAGAAGAGGTAAATATTTCATCACCTCTTTCAAGTTCTTTCATCTTCCACTTCCTCTTTCATTGTTGTTTCCATTCTAAAATAATAACTATATTATATTATATATACATTTATATAATTATAAAAATGGTACAAACATGTTCATTATTATATCCATCCTATAAATGACAATGTCACCATATGTGCGTACGTACGGATTTCCGTCTCCGCGTCGTGGTATAGTTTGTTATTCAAACACTTCATTATTTGGATGGGTATAATAACGAGTATAACAGATTAAAATAATAAATATAAAATGTTAATGATTCTGTATATATGTTATACCATCCAATTACATATGATGTAACCATCAATATAATGATATTGTCACTCGTGCGTACGTACGGATTACCATCTCTACGACACGATGAGATTCATTTCCACATTCACCATTCAAAAATGATTATAAAATATATATCATTAATAAGTTTTTAATATATGAAATAATAATTCTACTGGATATATATATATATACTTACATTTATCTTATTCACTTAGTTCCGTTCAATATAATATGAAAATGGAAACAACGTTTATGGGTACGTACGGCCTACCGTCTCCATAAACGGTGTTTTCCATTTCATATATATGTCTATTATAAATATTGATATTCTAAATATATATGATATATAAATCAAGTTTTATATTATGGAAGTATACAAATTATGATCTTAGTGATACAATCAGGAGTTACAAGTTAAAACACGTAAGATAAAGAAAGAGATTATTACCCGAAATGATAATTTAACAGGGAAATTATTATTGAATGAGTAGTATAAAGTCATAAATGAATCATTTATGATGTCATAAATATAAATATGGTTCTTTTATAATTTAATAACATACTACTGTCTTTATATTGGAGGTTAAACGTACCATCTACTAAAGGAAAGTTCAAGGTAAGGGTTAATATCACAATCACTTTATTATCTATGGTTCTTTTTTACGTAAGTATCTACTGAGAAATATTTATTATCCATGCCCATGTTTCATAAAATAGTTTTAAAATCGATTCTTTTTGAGGTAATTTTTTTACTAAAACATCATTAAATTTTTTAAAATATTTATTCATCTAAATCATTCCTATTAATGTCCATGTTTTCAAAATGGTTTTTAAGGATATATTTATATGGACATGAATGTTTCTAAAATGTTTATTCCTTTCAAAAGATTCAAAGTATTATGGACGAATTTGATTCAAAAATGTCTTTAAATGTCTTCCTTTATAAATTGTGTGACTTTTGAATGTTTTCATGAAAAAGGTATATTTCTCTCAAAGAGTTTTCCAAATCATTTTCATCTATGTCAACATTCTTTGATGGATTTTAAACTTGTTTGAAGTTGATTTATTATGATCCAAATCATCCATACTATATTGACAATTTTTTGATATGTCTGACTATGGATGTGT
This sequence comes from Viscum album, assembly GCA_963277665.1. Lineage (NCBI taxonomy): Eukaryota > Viridiplantae > Streptophyta > Magnoliopsida > Santalales > Viscaceae > Viscum > Viscum album. Next base: position 956,756,727 of record OY728162.1, on the reverse strand, counting down.
TATTTTTATACCACTGATGGTTTATGGATAAAGTATTGACATTTTTATGTTATTTTTAATACGAATGTTTATGTTATGTTTAAACCTTTTCATATGAGGAATGAATTAGACTTAGTAAGTGACGGGTGGAGCCTACTATAGCTCCTCGACGCATCTGTAGGTCTCGTGAGACAAACTAGTGTCTTCTCATAAGTCATTGACAAAATATTATTTGTAGTCTGGGCATAAGTCCTTGGATATGTGGTTATGAAGTCTGGAATTATGTATTCTGTCATTATGAAAGTGGCTATTGATGTTTCTTGAGATTATTTGACGAGTAGAATATCCATGAGAATAAGTAAATAGAATTATTTGATTTTATCTTTGACATATTATGCTGACGTTTACATTTAAAAGGCTTTTGTTTTATTCTAATACATTTTCATAAATGTTTGTGTTTATTTATGAAACTTTACGCTATATTTTTATCCTTACTGAGCATATGAGCTCACCCGATTCTATGTTTTATTTTTCCCTGGATGTGAATAATTATTTTATGATTGATAAGTAGGGTTAAGCTAAGGGATTAATGGAGTTCAAAAAGGATCATTTATGTTTTGTTTTATTTTCTAATGTTTAATGTAATATTCATGTATGTAATCTATTTACCAAGACTACTAAACTGATGGGTCTTTCGGGACTTGATTCTTGGTAATCATGTCAATGTATTAAAATAATGCATCGAATCCCATAACTGGGGTTGGGGAATTACATAAATAATAAATAAAATAGGTTAATTATTCTATATATATGATATAACATTCAATTATATAAAATTTCACCTAAAATTGAATGATATTGTTGCTCGTACGTACGTACAAATTATCATCTCCATGAATGCGGTGAGATTCATTCTCCATCATAACAATTCAAAAATTATTTCCATTTTATGGTTACAAATGATGTTTAAGAACATAATATAATTCTATATATGAATAAAATACATCCTATACATAACTAACATTACTTACGTAACAAAACATATAAAGGAAAATGAATCAGATAACACCTGAAACATTGATACTACTAAATTATTATTAACAAAGCAATAATAGTAGATCATATATGATATCATATTTATGTATACAGTTCATGTATAATTTAATAACAATGTTTTAAGTATTATACAGGAGTCTAACATACAATAAACTAAAGATAAGTACTATTTAAGGGTTAATTTAAAAATCTCTTTATTATATGAGGTTGTTAATACATAAGTATCAACTGGTACCTCTTTATCATCCAGATCCGTATTTTTCTTAAAACTATATTTAAAAAAATTATATTTCCTAGACTATGGGTTAAATTTTTTTATAACATTTATGACTTTTTATAAAATGTTTTGAAAGTTATCTTTCCATCTTTTTCCAAACAAGTTACATTGTGTCCTTTTCCACAAAATTAAGGAAAGAATGTTTTCTTAGCTTATACGAAGGGTGAAGATATCTTCCGCCGTTATAACATATTCAAAGCTTACCTTACGAGATTATAAGAATATTTTTAAAATAACTATTTTTTATAAGTACATTGCTTTTAAATGATTTCAAAATAGAAAGAGATATTTCTATTAAATGTTTCTTATTTCATCTATTTCAACATCATTTAATGGATTTTACATTTGTTTGAAGTTGATTTATTATGATAAAAATATTCCACAGTATATTGAATTTTTTGTGACATGTTTGACTGTGGATGTGTTATTTTTATTCCATTCATGGTTTATGGTTAATGTAATAACATTTGGTATGCAACTTTTAATACGAATGTTTATATTATGTTTCAACCTATTCATATGATGAATGAATTGGACTTAGTAGTGACGGGTGGAGCACATTATAGATACTTGATGCATTGGTAGGTCTCATGAGACAAAGTAGTGTCTTGGAACTGTGCATTGACAAAATCATAGTTTTACTCTTGGCACAAAGCCTTGACTGTGTGGTTATGATGACCGACATTATGCATTCTATCATTATAAAATTGGATAATGATATTGCATGTGACTATTAAACCAGTATAATATCCATGTGAATAAGAAAATGGAATTATTTGATTTATATGTTCCATATTAAGATGATTTTTATGTATAAAAGGCTTTTTTTATTCTTATACAATTCCTTAAATGTTTATGCTTATTTATGAATGTTTCCGCTATATTGTTATCTTTACTATGCATCTGAGCTCACCCCTTTCTATGTTTTATTTTTCCTAGGATGTGAAAAAATATTTTATAGTTGAATTGTAGGGATAGGCTAAGGGATATAAGTGTGTTCAAAGGGGAAAATGTTGTTGTTGTTTTTATTTGATAATGTAATGTAAAACTTATATATGTATCTAGTACTTCCAAGCCTACTAAAATAATTAGTATTTCTGGATTTGATCCCATTTAGCCTTGCCAATATTATGTAAAAATATATAGAATCTGGGTAACTAGGGTCGGGGAATTACTGTTGGTATAAGAGGAAGTTTAGTACAAACCATGGAAACTATATTTATAAAAACTCTGATTATAGCACATTACCCTAAGATAGACTTTGAAGATTTGTAAAGACTAACTTCCTAGATTTTCGTAATGTAGAGATTTCATGTATTTTCCAAGAAATATATCTCTATCTAGATACGAGTAGGTAGAGGAGGATGTGTCATAGATGTACCTAGGAGTGAAAACTCTAACAAGGAGTTACAGGCTTGAACCGGGGTATCCCGGTACATGACAACGGGCCTTGCTGCACTCTTGGTTACGACACTCCTGAGGGATAAGATTAAGATAATTCATATTTTCTTTACAATCCATTATGAAGGATTTATGAGTATATACTTCCTAAAAGAAAACATTTTTATGATTAAGGATTATATCCATAAAATGTTCAATTTATGTTAAGTGTTTTACAAATTTGGGAATATGTATTGAAATTCAATAACAAATAGTGTATGCCATTATTTAGAAATGGAACCTAGTGGAAGGAATGAAAACTATATCAACACAGGTAATCCATGTAGGGACTGACCTACTAATCAAGATAATTATAGTGGAGCTGACAATGCAACTGGTGATGAACATCTTATAACTATACTCGGATAACTCACTCAGGTTATGAATAATAACCTTAACCGTATGGAGCACCTTGATCCACAGTGTGGAGGATCGATGTTAGCCTACTTCATGAGCCAAAAAACGCCAAAATTTAATAGGACTACAAATCCATTTGTATTTGAGAAATGGATAAGTTATTTAGAGAAAATATTTCAAGCACCATGGAGTAGAGAATGGGAAAATTTTGACATGAAAGTTTATCTCCACAAAGGAGATGTAGATGAATGGTGGTAATTGATACAAAAAACAAAGGAAGATGATAAAGAATAAAATATTGAATGGAGGGAGTATAAAGAGATTTTAATTGAAAAATACATTCCTCGTGACCATCTAGTGGATATGTAAAGGCACTTTCTGAGTCTTAGGAAAAAGGAGGATTAGAATGTCACAAAACATGTGGCTAACTTCACAAGGTTAGAAAGACATGATGCAGATTATATACGTAACCCAAGGATTAAGATTGATCGATTATTTTATGGTTTAAAACCATTTCTCTATCGATCATTATTCTCAATATCTTTCCTTTCATATAAAGAAATAGACTAATGTGCTATCAAGATGGAAAAATAATTCTCTAAGTCATTCAAATTTAAAGTGAAGCATGAGAATAAGTGATCTGCCGAACACTATGGAAATGGAAATAAGGGGAATAAGGGAAAAGTTGAATATCCATCCTTCAGTAAATGTGGGAAAAAACACCCTAGTACTTTCCTTAAGGGAATGATAGTCTATTGTATGTGTGGTGAAAAATGCCACGAAGCTCGTGATTGCAAGGGAAAGAAAGAGGTTGTCAATGTTGAATGCTACAATTGTAGAGAAATTGGGCATTATGAGAATTAATTTCCTATGTTCCAATAAAACATACCTCACAAAAGGCCAAGGGAGCAATGCCAATCTTATGCGATCACTAATTCTAGGGTTTAATCTCTAAATGACGTGGGGGCAGTTAATTTAATAGTTTCCTCTAATTTAGCCAATGTTTTATTTGATTCTGGATCATCTCATTGTTTCATATCTTCCCAGTTTTCTATGAAACTTTGGTATTTTCAATTACATTTAACAAGGGATTTTTTTAGTCAAAACCCCTAAGGGATGTATCATTGCAACACCATTTTGTGAATCTGTTTCCATTAGGGAATATAAATGTATTTTATCTACTATTCTCATCGTCATACCCATGATTGAATTTGATATAATTCTTTATATGGATTGGCTTTCAGACCATTATGCAAAAATTTATTATAAGAAGAAGGATGTTACAATTATTAATGATGATAAGGAGTGCCTTATCTTTAGATCAGAAACGTCACCATACGATTCTTATCTAGATCAACCCCTAGTAGCTCAACTATATTCAATTATTGGGGTAGAAGAGAATAAATTAACTATGGGTGAGGAAAAGAATGTTCCAATAGGGGATGTACCTATTGTGCAAGAATATGTTGATGTGTTTCCAGTGGATTTACTTGGACATCCTCCAGAACAAGAAATTGAGTTTTCCATTGAATTAATTCATTGTTCAAGGCCAATATCGAAGACCCCTTATAGAATGGCCACTGTGGAATTAGTGGAGCTAAAGAAACAACAAGAGGATCTGATTAATGAAATTTTTATTCTCCCCTGTGCTTCTCTATTAGGAGCCCCAGTTCTTTTTGTCAAGAAGAAACATGGATCTACGAGGTTGTGCATTGAATAAATGGATATCAATTCTATAACAATAAAGAAAAAGTATCCCCTACATTGTGATGATGATTTATTTGATCAAATTCATGGAGATCAATATTTTTCAAATATTGACCTTTGATCTGGATATCATTAGTTGTGCGTGAAGGAGGAAGACATTCCAAAGAGAGAATTTCGTACTAGGTATGGGCATTATGAGTTTACAGTAATGCCTTTTGGACTGACTAATGAATCCTTTGTCTTCATGGATCTAATGAATATAGTTTTGAAATAATATCGTGATGATTTTGTAGTAGTATTTATTGATGATATCTTGGTTTAATCCAAAAGATATGAAGATCATGAAAATATCTTGCGCACTATTCTAAATACTCTTAGAAGAAACGAATTATATGGGTTGTTTTACAATTGTGAATTTTGGATTCGGGAGATTTATTTTCATAGCCATATCATCTATAAGGATATAATCTCTGTTGATCCTTCAAAGACAAGGGAAATACAAGAATGGCCATCACCGATGAGTATAACATAGGCACATAGTTTTATTGGTTTAGCAGGTTATTAGTGGCATTTCGTCAATAATTTCTCCCAATTGGATAACTTATTAACCATGATCATTTATAAAGCTATTAAATTTGTTTGGACAAAAGAGTGTGAAGAATGTTTTAATGAACTGAATATAAGATTACTTAATGCTATTATCTTGACTCTACCATCAGGGAATTATGGTTTTTTTATTTATATTGATGCTTCATAGAAATGACTTGGTTGTGTCCTTAGGTAGAATGATAGGTCTATTTCCTGTGCATCACAGTAGATTAAAATTCATGAACAAAATTATCACACTCATGATCTTTAGTTAGAATCTATAATCGTTTCTCTAAAGATATGTAGACACTATCTCTATGGTAAAAAATGTGAGATTTATACAGATCACAAGAACATGAAGTATATTTTCTAACAAAAAGAACTCAACATGAGGAAAAGGAGATGGCTCGAACTACTCAAGGATTATTTCTTCACCATACACTACCGCTCAGGGAAGGAAAATATGATGGAAGATGCTTTGAGTAGAAAGGATCATGGTGTTCTGAACAAGATGGGAGACGAAAAAGATCCTATATACACGGATCTAGTAATAATGGACATGGGAATAACCATGGGAGGTGAAACATCTATACTTTTTCAAATGGTTTCCAAACCATCTTTACTAGAAAGGATAAAAAGGTATAAGATTGACGATGAGGAGTTTCAAAAGAAAATTAAAGGTTTTAATGATGGGAGATTGATAAACATCATGTATGAAGATTGAATTTTGAAATTTTGGATGATTGTATGTGTTCCTAACATACCTGATCTAAAAATGGAATAATTGGATGTTGCTCATAGTTCCAATTTCTCTATACACCCTCGTAGCATTATGATATATAGAGATCTGAAGGAACATTTTTAGTGGGACACATGAAGAGGGATATTACTTATTATGTGTTAAGATGTATGGTTTGTCAATAGGTGAAGGATGGAAGACAACATCCTAGAGGATTCATGCTACCACTTCCCATACGTGAGTGGAAATGGGATGATATTACAATGGAATTTTTCATAGGGCTACCAAATTGTCCTATAAGGAATGATGCAATATGGGTCATTATTGATCGTATTACTAAGTAAGCACATTTTCATTCTATAAGAGAATATTTAACACTTGAACGTTTACCAAGACTATATATTAATGAATTTGTAAGACTTCATGGTGTACCCCTATCTATTTTTTTGGTTCGTGATCCCCATTTTACATCAAGACTCTCAAAAAGCCTTCAGAAAGCCCCAGACACTTAACATCATTTGAGTAAGGCCTACCACCATTAAACTAATGGAAAATCTAAAACAGACTATTCAAACCTTAGAAGACATGTTGAGATCTTGATCACTTGACTTTCAAGGTATGTGGGATCAGTATTTAACATTGGTATAAGTTTCTTATAACAATAGCATTCATTCAAGTATTCATATGGTAAAATATAAAGCGTTATATTGAAAGTGATATCGTAGACCAACATGTTAGGATGATTTTGGTGAAAAAAAATTCGTAGGCCCGAAACATGTTGAGTAAACAAAGGAAAATGTGAATATTATCCAAACCCACACCAAAGCTTCTCAAAGTATGAAAAAAGTGTTATTCCGATAACCAGAGGAAGGATTTGGAATTTCAGGTTGGAGGTCATGTTTTATTGATGGTATCTCCATGGAAGGGAGTTATATGGTTTAGTGAGAAAGGTAAATTATGTCCCATGTACATTGGACCTGTTTAAATTCTAGAATGAATTGGGGTTGTAGATTACCATTTGGAAATGCTTCCATGTCTCTCCAAATATCATGATGTGTTCCACATATCATTTTTGAGAAAATACATGCCAGACCAATGCATGTACTCATTTATGAAGAATTGGAACTGAAACCTGATCTGTCTTATTGTGAAGAGTCTATCAAGATTCTTTATTTCCATAAAAAAAGTGTTGAGAAGCGGGACGACTCGTCTGGTGAATGTTCTATGGAGAAACCATAAGATGGAAGAGGCGATGTGGGAAGCTGACGAACTTATGATGAAAAAAAACCGAGTCTTTTTATGCAGTGATATTCTAAAAATTTCGTGGATGAAATTATTTTAAGGGGGAAGAATGTGACACCCCATTCTTCCACAGTATGTTTCTTTTTTAATAATGAAATAGCTTGCATTGTATTCAACTTCGATTTATAACACACTACAACCAATCAAACTATCTGTTATAAAAAATAAGATCCACTTTTTGAAATTTTATAAATTTTATTTTTCAAAATGAATATAATCTTTGGATTTATAATATCAAAATTATCTAAGGGTGAATTTTTGGTATTTTTTTGAAAACATTCAATTTTGATGAATAGTGAAAAACACTGTGTTATTGTTTAAAATTGACTTCTTATTTAAATAATTATTAATTTTATTTAAATTTATTTGTGGTAAAAATAGATACATAATATCTATATATGTTCAATGTAATTAATTAGTTTTATTTTATAATAAGTTTAGATATATCAAATTTTATTGAACTATTTACCGTCTTTTACCCACCTTCTAGGCAAATTTTCAAATATGCATAAATCATAATTTTACTGCTTCTATGAATTGAATTTCAAAAATAAAAGAGACAAAGTTGACATCAATAATTAATATGTGGTTCAATAAGATGAAAATAGTTTTTGGGGAATAATAATTTTTGACTTTTATTTACCACGATTAAAAGTAAATAGGGTAATTAATGGTAAAAATGATATTATTATTACCCAAAAGAATGTCCTAATTATACTGGATAAGTTTATTTCTACCAAAATCTACCTTAGGAATAAAATACGATCCTTTTGGTCCACTTGGATTAGATTTGGACATTTATTATTATTTTATTTAAAGAAGAGTTAAAAGTGTTAAATTCAATGTGTAATAAGTAAACTATTGTTTAATATAGGGTTATACATATGATAAATTTGACTATAAATATTCATTAGAAAGATAAAATGAATTAATACTTAATGGTATTTTATTTATAATTTTTAGTCATTATAAAGTTAAATTTATTTATGACACAATGATTATGAAGTAATTACCTTATTAATGAATGATTAAAATAATTGATATTATAAATATTAAAATAAATTTAATTTGAATGCTTTCATTCCATACACGAATTTTCTAGATTAATATTACATGTTAGGGTTTATTTAATGAACTCTTTCGAAGAAATCATGTTATTATGACTCTCACAAAAAAGACATACTAAATAGTGTCAAAATTGACATAAATGAGTTTTTAAAAAAAATATTATATTATTCAATGATATAATATTCCTAAAAAGGTATTTTTCAGCCAAAGAACTTATATAATGATAAATATATTATTAATTAACCACATGGGATTCTATTGGAATTTTATAGTAAGATTATTAACCGTTTATTATAATAATAGAAGAATACGTGGTAAAAATTAAACTATTTAACTAAGAGTTAAATCTAAAATATAAGGTTAATATAGTTTCATAAATCTATTTAAAACCTATTTTTTTGAGAATTTTTAGACCAATCCCCAAATTATACTGAAAATAAATCCTTTTGGATCCATTATAAATCAAAAATTATTTTATTATAAAATAATATTTCAAAATTTTTCTAATGTGCCCCTCACTTCTCTTATAAAACAGCACATTCTCTTCTCTCAAAATCACACATCCAAAGCTATTTATCTTTTCCAAACCCTGCCCAAATATCCTCCCAAGTACCCTCACTTCATTATAGTGTTATTACTTTGATCATAAGCCAATCTAAATAGACCTTTTGATCAAATCAAAAGGAATCACCCGAAGAAGAGGTAATTATTTCACCACATCTTTCAAGTTATTTTCTTCTTCCACTTCCTCTTTATTTATTATTTCCATAAAAAATAATATATCCTATGACTTATTCATAATAATAAGTTATTACAAATTTTTTAAGACCATATTCATTATTATATCCATCCTAAGAATGACAACGTCACCATACATGGGTACGTACGGCTTATCGTCTCTATGTTGTGGTGTAGTTGTTATTGAACAAAAAAATATTTGTATGGGTATAATAATGATGTATAATTGTTTTTAATAATAAATATATCATGTTAATGATTTGGTATATATGATATAAAATTCAATTTTATATGATTTCACCTTCAATTGAATGATATTGTTGCTCATACGTACGTACGGATTATCGTCTCCACAAATGCGATGAGATTCATTCTTCATCATAACAATTCAAGAATAATTTTTATTCTATGGTTAAGAATAATGTTTAAAAGAAGAATGTAATTCTGGATATGAATAAAATATATCCTATCCCTAATAAACATTAGATATGTAACAAAACAAGTAAAGTAAAATGAATCGGTTAACACCTGAAACAATGATACTACTGAAATATTATTAACAAAGAAATCATAGAAGATCATATATGATGTCATATTTGTGTATATAGTTCTTGTATAATTTAATAAAAATATTTTAACTATTATACAGGAGGTTAAGATACCATTTACTACGTAAAATTACAAGTTAAGGGTTAATTTTACAATCCCTTTATTATCCGAGGTTGTTAATAAGTTAGTATCGACTAGGATCTCTTTATCATCCACATCTGTGTTTTATTAAAAATTTATTTCAAAACATTTTAACTATTTACTATACTATGGGTTAAATTCATTTATACCCTTGTTTTAATTTTTATAAAATGTATTGAAATAAATCATCCAGTCGTTTTCCAAACAAAGTACTTTGTGACCTTTTCAATATAATTAAAGAATGAATGTTTTTTTAACTTATACGAAGAGGGAGGATATTTTCCGCCATTATAACATCTTCTAACCTTACCTTAAAATATTATAATAGTATTTTCAAAATAAATGTTTTCTTTTATAATTACATTACTTTTAAATGATTTCAAAATATAAAGATATATTTCTCTCAAATGGTTTTTATTTCAACTATGTCAACATCATTTATTGGATTTTATACCTGTTTTAAGTTGACTTATTATGATAACACTCATCCATATTGTACTAATGGTTTTGTGATATTTTTGACTGTTGATGTGTTATTTTTATTCCATTCATGGTTTATGGTTAATGTATTAACATTATGTATGATACTTTTAATACGAATGTTTATGTTATTTTTCATCCTTTTTATTTGAGGAATGCATTTGAGTTAGTAAGTGACGAGTGGATATTGCTATAGCTCCTTAATATATCAATAGGTCTCATGATAAAAACTAGTGTCTTGGAACAAGGCCTTGACAAAATCTTATTTTTAGTCTTGGCACAATTCCTTGACTACGTATTAATGATGACAGGAATTATGCATTCCATCATTATGAAATTGGCTATTGATATTGCATGTGATTATTTGACTATTAGAATATCCATGTGAATAAGTAAATGGAAATATTTGATTTATATTTTCTATATTATTCTGAAATTTAATTTTTAAAGGCTTGTGTTTTAGTCTTATACATTTCCTTACATGTTTTTTCTAATTTATGAAAGTTTCATCTATATTGTTACCCTTACTGAGCATCTAAGATCACCCCTTTCTGTGTTATATTTTTCCCAGGATGTGAAAAAGTTTTTTATGGTTGACCTATATGGATTGTCTTAGGGATATAATATTGTTCAAAGGGGACAAAATTTTTTTGTTGTTTTTATTTCATATTTTAATTTAAAACTTATGTATGTATATAGTACTTCCAAGGCTACTAAAAAATAGATATTTTGGGATTTGATCCCTTGTGATCATTCCAATTTTATGTAATAATGCACCGAATCTTGGTAACTAGGGTTGGGGAATTATACTATATGTTGTAAAAACCTATTTTTGATCCTCCTGGTGAAGAGGCTAGTGATGAATAGTTATCTCTCTATGGGAAAATTTTGAATGATTCCAAATATGGTTAGTTTTGCATGCTATCATTCATCACTAATGATCTTTTTAAGAAACACGAGGAAGTGGATATATGTATCATGATGTCTATCCCATAAGATATTTATCAAGATATGGTTATAATAGATAGATATGAGATCTCTAATGATCTTCTTACTATTATTCTTGTAGATTCGGTGCTAGTTGGGCCTCATGTAGTCAATCATATTGGCTACATTGAATGATTAGACATCTTAGTGATGAAAATACCAGGTGATTTATGTATAGATATCATACTTTCATCACTACCCAAGACCTTAATCAGTTTTTTTAATTATAACATGAACAATAATGATAAGTGTCTTATGAAAATTCTTACTCTGATTTGCCACGTGGAAAAGGAAATGGGGTGTGAAAAACCTATGGTCCTTATGGTGAATAAGAAAAATAATAACAAGTAAAATGGTACCAAGACTCATAAAAAGTCTAAATCTCCCAAGAACCATCCATCCAAGAAGAGGAAGAATTGGAGAAAGATAAAGGAAAAGGAGGTATTATGTTTTAATGTGGAAATCAAGGCCACTAGTGGAAGAATTGAACCCAGAAGCAAGGGGGATAAAGGTTTTATCATCATTTGTAATCATTCAATATCTACGCATTAGGTATTAGATACATCTTGTGGTGATCACATCTATTTCCAAATTCCAGAACCAAGTTGATTCCAAAATTCTTCTAGAGGGGAGGTGGATTTTAAATCTACTAATAGTGTGAGGACGGCTACTCTACCCATTGGTGACTTCCACCTTTCATTGAAAATAGGAATGGTATTGGTTTTAAGAAATTGTTATTATTTACCAATTGTTATCAAGAACAAAATTTATGTATCATTCCTAGATGTAGATGTTTCTATTTTCATGTTTGGAAATAAAATATGTTTCTTTTATAAATAAAATATATGTTATGGTATGGGGAATTTAAATAATGTTCTCTATGTATTAAATTATGAAAATGAATTATGATAAATAGATAACGAATCATGTTCACATGACTCAAATATCACTCAACTATGGAATCACCCTCTTGGTCATGAAAATGAGAATTCTTTTGACAAATCTCTATCAAGATGTTTAGTTATACACTTCGAAGTTAAAACCACATGAAAAATTTAATGATTTTTTAGAAATAAAAAAAACAAACCGTCATTTAGTGGATAAGGTGAAATGGCCATAGAGATTTTAGAATTAGCACACACTTACATGTGTGGACCATTTATAGTAGAAGTCGTAGGTGGGTATTATTACTTTATAATTTTTTCTGGTGACTTGATTCGATATGGCCATGTCTATTTGATGAGTTATAAGTTAAAGTCCTTCGATAAATTCAAAGAATTCTAGAACTAAATAGATAATAAACATGGAAATAAGGTAATGAAGCATCAATTAGATCAAGGTGTTGAATATTTTATCCAATCATTTATCAATTTTATATGGGATTTTAGGATTCTATCTCAACTAACTACATATTTCACATCATAGTGTAATGGTGTTAGTGAAAGAAGGAATTGTACCTTGTTAGACATGGAATGGTCGATGATGAGTCATGAAGATCATTCATTATACTTTTGGGGATATTCGTTACAAACTATGGTATATAGATTAAACCTATTGCAAACTAAAGAGTAAAATAGAATTCCCTTCAATTTATAGAGTGGAAAGAAACTATTTTTTTATCATACATGTGTATGTGGTTTTGAGGTGTTTGTTAAGGCCTTGTCTGGAAATAAAATAGAACATTAGGGCACAAAGTGTATCTTTATAGGGTATCCTATGGAAAAAAATGGATACTACCTATAAAACCCCTCATAGAAGAAAGTGATGTTCACCAAACAATTCATATTTCTTGTGAGTGATCGCATCCTCGAAAATGATAGTGGGAGAATGATTTAAATTGATAAATTTGATGATCAAGATACACAAGAGTTGGTATAGGAAGAGATTCCATAGGTCACCATGGAATAATTAGTTCATGGAGCACATGTACTGTATAGGATCCCCAGAGAATTAAGATAACTATAGAGATATGGTTTTCTAGTCACCAAATATGTTGAATCATTATTGGTTGAAAATGACAAACCTCTCTCTTACAAAGAAGTAGTTAAGATATCAGAATCATCAATATGGAAAGAAGACATGAATTATAAAATGGATTTCATGTATCATAACCAATTTTGGGTTTTGGACAATGTGTTAGTTGATTTAAATCTCATAGGGTGGAAATGGGTATTCAAGAGAAAAATGGACATGGAAGGTAAAGTGAATACCAATAAAAACAAGGATTGTGGCTAAAGGGTTTAAACAGCGTCAAGGAATTGACTATGATGAAACCATTTCATCAGTTTCCATGTTTAAATCCATCAGAATTCTACTTTTTATAGCAGCTTACCATGACTATATAATTTGGTAGACGAATTTCATAATAGCATTCCTTAATAGGAACCTTCAAGAAAATTTTCTACATGACACAACCAGATAGTTTTGTGACTCCAAGTGAAGCCAAAATGATTTTCATGTTGTATAGGTTCATTTACGGATTGAAGCAAGCTTCCATGTAATGAAACATTCAATTTTACGAAGCTAAAAAATAATATGGTTTCATTATGAATGAATGTGATCCATGTGTTTACAAGTGGTTTAGTGGGAATTCGACCATTATCCTAGTATTATATATTGATGGCATATTACCTATTGGGAATGAAATACTAGCCTTTTTGTTTGTTATAGACTGGTTAAACATGTGTTTCTCTATGAAGTACTTAGATGAAATGGCCTATATTCTAGGGATAATGATCATTCTTGATAGATACAAGTGGTTTCTTGGACTATGTCAAAGTACATAAATTAACTAGATAATAAATAGATTTAGTATGTAATAATCCAAGATGGGATTGTTTCTAGTGTCATATGGTATACATATTCTAAGAAAATTTTCCCTCAAACAAAATAGAATAAGGAAATAATGAGTAAGATATCCTATGCTTAAACCATTGGATCAATCATGTATTGAATTTTATGTATTATACATAATGTTTCCCATGCATTTAGAGTTGTAGGTAGATATAATGTTGATCCCTGAGAACATCATTGGTCTTTTTTATGGTTATCCTTAAGTATCTGATTAAAACAAAGGATATGTTCATAGATCTAGTAATTAGGGGTTATAATTATCATAGTTTTCAAACAGTTCAAAATTATCTGAAATCACAATAATTATATCCATTTGTCTCAACAGAAGAGTTGTGGGCCAGAAGAGTTCAAAGAATCCGGTTTTTATTTATTCTATAGTGGAGTCTGAGTATATAACGACTTCTGATGCAGCCAAAGAAGTCATTTGGATATGAAAATTTGTCTAGTATCTTGATGTGGTACCTATAATTAAAGACTCTATCACATTGTATTGTGATAATATAGTAATGGTGTCTCTTTCAAATGATATGAGGTCACATAAATAGAAAAAACTAAAACTCTAAAAGTATCACATATTGAGGTATTTTTCTCATAGGGATGAATTTTTAGTAAGAAGAGGTACCATAGAAGAAAACGTGGTGAAACCTTTGACAAAAGGAATATCTCATCAGAAGTATGAGTATAATTTGAGATATAGAAAACTAAAGGTTTTTAGAAGGTGGATATAGTGAAATTGGTTGTATGTTGGAGTGGTTTACCTAGAACAAACTTTTGTGTAAATTTTGATAACATGTATTCATAGTTTTGGATATTAATAAACTCTTTATCACATCATGATTGTTCTTATTCATAACATAGTATGTGACTGTGCCCTAAGATTTATTGTTTCACTAAAATCTCCCAGTAGTTCCCCACTTTGATAAAAACCCGAATGTTACAAGATAGTATTCTTAAATATGTGTTCTATAGTCTAATGAAATCATTTGAGGGAGACATGTTATTTAGGCTGTCAGTGGTGGAGACTCATAGGACATTGAGGAACCTTCTCATGGTGTATACACTTGGTAATATCTGGTGTATGATGTTATGAGAAAGAGACCCTCTAGTTGGAAATCCAAATTTATATATGTCATTGGATGTTCCTACATGTGGATGTTTTTACTGAACCATAGGCTTTAAAATTTTTATTAATTAGTGTTATAAGTCACGTACTTTTATGTATTGATGAAAACTGTGATGACAAATGTTCGTGGTGAGGTGGGATACTTTTGGTGTGTTATGAGTAATATTTCATTAATGAATAGTGTAATAAAGGATTTTCCCTCCTATTCTTTAAAGGAAGATGATATCTAATACCATTTGATAGAAATGATATAGACAAAATAAATCAATGGTCCTAATGTTCTATACATAAGTTTAATTTTTAGAATTTCAAAGAAAGAGACATCGAGTACATAGGTTAATGGAACCAGCATGTAACATTCTTGATTAGAGATATTACGATTAAGGGATTATGTTACATAGTAAGCATCCATATGAGGTATTATATCATTTTGACATTGACATCATTTTCTATGGATGTATTTTCATATTTCTATATACAAACCTTGGACTTTATGATACTTCACCTAATGCCACAAAGAAATAGGCTTATAGGACCACACACTATGTGTATAAAGGATCTCAGTTAAATAATATATTATTATTTAATATTTAACAAGTTTAATAAATATTATTCCCACACATGGTTTAATAATTATCGATGTTTTCTTGATTGCATATATTCTGTCAGCAGTTATTCGAGAGAATATAATGTAATGTTAATATTTAATAAATATTTATTTTTTATTTAGTGAATATAATATTTCTTTATGTACTAGAAAATTATGAAGTGATATTTTTTTAATAAATGATTAGTCGTTATTTAGGGCTTGATAAATATTATAGAGGAATATAGGACTGAGTTTCAATGGTTTAGTGAGAGATAATATATATTGAATATTATTTTAATAAATAATATTTAATTTAATTCATTATTTTATCACATGTAATGAAATGTTATTATTTTTATTACTTTTGAAATTGGGTTCTACAGGGATTAAAGAAATAATAAATGGAACACGTGTAATTATTTATTTCTAACCCTAACGGTATATAAACCCAATTATATTATTTTTCAAGAGACCTAATTTCATTTTTGTTGTGCACAATGACATATGAAGAGAATCCTCTCAGGCCCTATAGATATCTCTCTCCCAGAACGATCTTAAGATGGAGATAGATCTTCCTCCACCTTCCAATATTGAGTCAAAATAAATCATGGATAATCCTTTGGAAGTGATTATCTAGGCGATCAACGTTAGCTGATGCAAGTGATGGGATCTATTGTGCTAGATACCAAATATTCTTATGGTGATATTTGAGGATTCATGGAATGTGTGTGGATCACAGCTAGAGGGAATTTATTCTTGATTCTTAAAATACTATGATGGTACAACGTAGATCCATTCTCATGTCCCTAAATTAGGAAAGAATTTATCACAGGGCAATTCTTTAATTAAATCAATTAATTAAAAATAAAATGTGTAAATCATATGCTTCGATTCTATAATTTATCATATTTCTATATTATTTGATTAAATTCCATTGATCATGGCATTCTTCATTGATTAAATCATGGATTAATCATTGATCCTGACAAATTCAAATTTGGGCACGACCCATCCAATGCTTCTTTTATGCCCTGAAACTTAATAGACTACATGTCAGCTAGGGACTATTCCTATCTTCATATATTATTTATATGCCAGATTATATGTATGAGTTCATCATTGGAAACCATGAGGTGGTTCATCACATGTTGAGATAGAGAAAGGTTGAAACATTACATGAGAAAATCTTGAATGGAGTCTGCTAGAGGGGGGAACATAGAACATATCAAAAGAAATCTACAGATTCTAGGAATGAATCAATAGGGAGTTTTGAATAAACCATCCTCTAAATTAACATGAATTTGGAAGGACTTATCCATTTTTTTGGCTTTCGATCCAACTTTTCATCTTCCCATGAGTTTCATTACTATAATACAGCCTTGAAGTAAGCATACCATTCATCATGGGTTCCCAAATTTTCAAATCTTCCCAATTAATGAATTTATAATTCATAAATAAGTCTCTGATCACATTGGGAAGACTATCGAGGTTGTGTATTTTGTGTTTAATGGTGATATTAAGATCAGCACCTTGATCTAAGTGCACTAATTTCTCTTAGGTTTGAATAATTGGAGCCTAAGGTATGGGTTTGTTGCTACTAGATTTTGGATTAGTAGTATGATAATTCTATTAATTTCATCGTAGGGACCCACTAAAGTAGATTTCAATTCCTTGGGAGTGTATACATACTATGTTCATTTGACATTCGGTTGTTTTTTATACCTTTTTTAAAACTCAATATAAAAGTAGAAGGTTCATTGGAATAAAAGTGGGAAACATTAGAATGAAGCAATACTAATCAGTTGTTGATGGAGTATTTGAGGTACTGGTGATATTATGAGAGGATGGATGCATTCATTGGAAGATGAGGCCTCCTTGATAATGTGTTGAAGTCATTGTATTATGAGATTACATTTAATTTTCTATTGGATAAAAAATAATTGGGGTGGGTCTTTAATTAGACCATCACTGTTGGTTTTGGATTTATCATATTATACCCCTAAATCATAAAGATAGATGGGTTTAGGTTGGCCTTGTTATATCCCAACCTATAGAGAATCTGAGATGAGATGAGATTAATCCTGGAGCTGATCTATAATAAGCACTGGTAGATTTTGATTCCATTTGAGATTCTCTAATAGGTAAAGGGTGTATGATTCCTTATATTTTAGCACCTTCATAATCCTCATAGAATGAGAAGATGTCTTGGAATTCCATTTGTTCAGCATATTCAAAATAGTAGGCCTCTATTGAATACACATTGATCTCAAACTCTAGGGGGTGCTTCAAGACCTTTATTAGGGATTTATTAATCTCCTTTAGTGGTTTTAGTGCATCCATAATCAAGAAAAGGCATGATATTATAATCAGGTTTTTGATAATATCATACTTTTGTGTTAGGTAAATTACCATGCCATAGAGTGTCCATATCTTGATAAGAATCAAAGAGAGACTAACTGATGGAGGAAATAAAGTAGGTTCTGGATTATCTCTTTCTACTTTCTATTGTTGGTTGGATGGATACAACTCATCCAAGTGGTCTACTAATCAAATTGTACTCATAGTTATAAAAAAGGGTGGTGTTTTGGACGGTTGTTCATGTTGAGATAAAAATAAAAAATGTGTTCTTATCTTGGTAGTATAGACATAATTTTAAGGAATAGATCCCCAGAAACTGTACTTTCCTAGGAGAATATTACCATTCCCTGAGATCATTAGTGGGATACTCTTAGAAGATTCAACTAATGTGATTTACCCTTAGACTTAGTGCAATAGTCCACCATATTGATGACATTGACACAGGTTTAGTATTATTCCTCATCATAGGATCTCTCCATTGTCTAATGAGTCCTGGAACCCCTAACCAATATCGGAGGCTTGGATTCCATGAGTGAATACTAGCTTCGGAGATGGTATGGGATCTTAACTAACCGTGTGATAGCAGTGATGAATCTTATGATATTTAGAGGGTTGGGAATCTAATGGTGTCATTTGAGATGGAGAAATATCTAGGAGGGGAAATGGGTGATTCATCCTTGTACATATGATCCCATGGGATCAATTAATAATATTTATGGAAAACCAGTCATCAAACTTTTATGCTCCTCGACCAAAAACAAACTGTCATACCCAAAAATCTTGATCATCATCAAGGGTGGAAGAAACATGTGTGACATGCACCAAAGGATTTTCTTGTTCCATTATTCCATGTTCTATGACTTATATCCAACCCTTAAAGATAAAAAACTATTGGATGGTGTGTTATAAGCACCTATGGTTGAGGTGGTAGTTTGGATGATTCATCAACTCAACTTATTGGGTTTTCATGATCTTTGAAAGCTTTAGAATGTTCTTCTGTAATTCATATAGGAACAATCATTCAAATTGCTCATCCATGAATGAGTATACATTATCCCTTCATTCTAGGAAAGGTTTTCCTACTTTTCTGTTATGGGGATCCGTATATCCTTACTGGGGAGTATGAAAATCACTCTCAGAATAGGACAGATCTCGTCGAGGTTTTTTCTATGGGGATGCAAGAAAATGGATTGGCTGAGGTGTCATGGTCTGCATCATCATGTTTGGTTCAGGTATTTCATAATTCTATATAGGTGCAACTGTTTAGTGATTCTTATCATATGTGGGTAGAGCTGAACATTAATAAGAACTGTAGATGAATATCCTCCTAGATATTCATGGACCCTGGTGCCAAGTTATTATACATTAAAAATGTTGGTCCTTCCAAAGTATAAAATAAAGAATAGATTTTGGGTACTTTCAACTACCCTAGGGTTCTCATCCTCATGCCACACGAAGGAAAAAAGTGGTCCAGTGCTTCTTTGGGTCACCCGTGTCATTGGAGGAGGTGAATCATGGGTCACCAATATATTTTTGTGGGAGAACATGGTTAACCCACTCAAGGTATGGTTTCCTTTATAATGGTAATGAGGCTCTCTATGTATAAATATCCTCCAAACGAGTGTAAATAGAAATATTCATCTCAATTTTGGAAGATTCCTCACAT
Organism: Viscum album; assembly: GCA_963277665.1. Taxonomy (NCBI): domain Eukaryota; kingdom Viridiplantae; phylum Streptophyta; class Magnoliopsida; order Santalales; family Viscaceae; genus Viscum; species Viscum album. The sequence goes on along the minus strand of OY728162.1, from coordinate 956,736,730 downwards.
GTATACCCCTAGTATGGTTGGATCACTCATGTAGCAGAGCATCCATTGTCCAATTTTGAGAAGTCACATTGATAAATTAAATATTTAATTATGGGTAATACCACACTTTTTCTCAAATTAACATAACCTCATGTGCCAATCCAAGTGGGTTATCTGAGGGTTATCAGTTTTCAATGATCTATATAATGTGTGATAGGATCGTGTTGAATTTCCTTATGACCAGGATGGTATACTTGGAGGAGTTAAAAACAATTCTTCATATATCCCTTAAGATCCTAGATTATATATGAAATAAATGAATCCATGAATTTTGTCCTGACATGCTCTAGAATAAAATAAGACTCAGATATCTTGTCACCCTTATCATGTTCTTGGCAGTTGTTCAAGAGAGAAATATCAACTAGACTCTCAAGACCCATGGCTTATCATTAATAATGGGTTTTAACACCACTATAAAGGTTTTCCGGTATTCACTAATCCTACTAGTGTGGATCTTCTTTATATACCTCTTCATTGGTGTCTTACTCTTGAGTATCAATGGGGTTGGTTTGGATGACACTCACTATAATGGTGGTAAGCAGTGATGAGTCAATGACTTTAATAGAAGGGCGGACTCTAGGACATTATTATCATCATCAAGGAGGAGATAATTTTAGGTAATAATATTACCCCATCCTCTTATGTGCATGTGGATATATTTCTCTTCAATGATATGGTGGAGTACTGCAAGGGTCTCAATACACATTTACCAAAAATTAAGGTGACATCCACTAACTCTAGAATTTTGATCCACCAAAATCACTATAATATCGACCCTTTGTAACTTCTTATAAAGGGATTGAAGGTGATATAATATCCTAGGGTAGAATACATGCCAGGTCTAATGGTGATTGAACGTTTCCCATAGGTTCTTCTAGAGGCATGCCACATGGTTTTTAGAAAGTGGACTTGGGATGTAAAAGGGTGGATTCTCAGTTGGAAAAAACATGATCATATATGGGTTAGTGTCCTACGATTCCAATAATATTTTTTCAACCAACTCTTTTTCAGGATGAAATTATATCCCCTAATCACTCAATGATCCTATATGAGAATGATAGGAATCTAGAGAAGGGAGTTATCCAGACCTCATCTATTAATTCTCTTTATGCAGGATATATATCATATGATACATCTTTCCCTGGACTAGAAGGGGATCCTTTTTAACAAGCATGAGAATCAATATCATTCCTATATAGGATGGAGAGTATGTATCATCTATCTAGTCAAAAATTTCATTGATTTTATGCTGCTTAATCAAGTGTTACTCCTTATCAAATAGAATTATTCTATATCTAAATGTCTCCCCTACCATTAGTCTATAGGTAGAGACTATATATATTTATGGTGATAAGTGTTTTTCCACAGTTATTCCCTAGAAGTATACTAATACATCCTCCATATAAAGGAAATTTCAAAGGAAATTTTAGACCCTATCCTCAAGAATGGATATCCACAACCAACAAGAACATTCCCCTTGTTGAGGTGAACAATGCTGAAATATATCTCATGAATCCTTTGTTGTCTCAAATGTTGAACGATCAGGGGTGCCCTGGAATTGGGTCCCCCAGTACCACCTTCAATGTTGACATGGAAGTTCTATAAGAATTATATTTTATGAATCACAAGGAAATTCTCCATGCGAATTATGGTAGAATCCTAGGGAGGATATTTGTGGTAGTTTATGGTGAATTTACCTTGAGTAGAACATTTAGGGAGATCTCCTTTAGCACATGGAATACCTTTGGGATGGTTGGTGATGGTGCCAATGGCTGGGAGAGTTGACCCAACACACTAGGATAACTGTAGGTGTCTACATCCCACCCTCGAAAATACATCTCCCCATTTTGTGGTTAACATGGTGGATGATATGGATGTGACTATAGGAAAAACTACATGTGGAGCATGGGTGATGCTCTGACCTTGATTTTGTCGAACTAGAGTAGTAAAAGAAGTATTAGCCTTGACCTAGGTGGTTTTAGGTTAAGAAACAATACACTGTTGACAATTCATGATCATGGTATCACTCCATGAATACCCCATGATTTGAGTTGTGGCCAGTACACCTTGGATGCCCTATGCTTCCTCAACATAATGGAAGGTTTAATTGGGATGATATGGAAAAAGGATGTCAAAAACGTTGGTTGGGAAATGGGGAGCATTCCCCTTATGATACCTTTATTGCTGGGGAGTATAATGAGGTGCCATGATCTATAGGTCATCATGATTTATCTTCCTGGTCTCCTTCAACCTCATAGTGGTGGACTAGGTTATTAATAATCAACTATTGGATGATATCTATTAGTGGGGAGGGTAACGAGGATCAGAATCCACCAAATAGGTGGTAGCTTCTAGAGCATAGCTATGTGGGTGTTTGTGTATGGGGGGGGTAGCAATGTGGGTGTATATTCTTTCCCAATGTCGGTTGGTGGTGGCTTTGTCACTTTTTCAAGAATTTATAGTATCTAAGGTCCAATGGGAACATTTGAAGCCATTTTTTATTACATGTCTTATGATGATTCTGAGACCCAACATAACTGACATTACTCATCCTATTATTGTAGTAAGATAATGGAATCATGTTAGGTTCATCAATCCATAATAAAACACCCAACATTCATGGCGGTGACAACCAAACATTACTCATTTTCTCACTATAGTAGGAAAGAGAATCAAAATCATGCTACACATATTTTTTATACCCTTTATTTGTTCCATTTTCATGTATACATAAATTAATTATAGGACCCACTTCTTTTATAGGGAGGAAATATTTAAGTTAGAGAAAATGAGTTTTCAGGTACTCTAGGCATCATGATTTTTAGCATCTTAAATATATTCCTCGGGAAAGTCCATGATGGATTCCTATACTCATCACATAAGACATATTAGGCTCATCGTATAAGTAAACCTAGTATCATAACCTATGGAATATCATGATTTTATGATGAGGTATCCTATCCTCATCACACAATGAAACTTAGTATCATCACCTAAGGTATCCCTAACTCGTCACTAGAGGAAACTTGTTCTCAAAACATAAGGAATCTTATTCTTGTCACATAGGGTAAGGATAAAATAATAGGATCTTCACCTAACATGAGAATAAAGATATGGAATTATCAATTCATAGGCTTCTTATTCTTGTCACATAAGTCATATCATTCTCATCACATGAGGCATCTTGTGCTCATCACACAAGTAAGGTAGGATTTTAGGATCATCACCTGAGGAAAGATCAAAGAGACCATGTGATCATCACATAGGATATTAATGATCATAACATATAGAAAATTATTCTCATCACACAAGGTAAGGTTGGATTTTAGGATCATCACCTTAGGAAAGATCAAAGAGACCATGTGATCATCACATAGGATATTAATGGTCATTAAATATAGAATATTATTCTCATCACAAAATGTTTCCATGACTCTCCATACATGAATTTTTATTTCAATCACATAGGTTTTTTTTCTCATCTCATAAGACATCTTGTTCTCGTCATACGTGGTGTCTCGGGCTTGTCACATGAGAATTTCTATGCTCATCATATAGGAAATAGGATCAAGATCACCTCGAGATTTATATCGTAGGGTATGGGAGTATCATTATCATTACATGTGTTTCATATACTTTTCATAAAATATAAGATCCATTATGCTCATCACATAGGGAAAGATATAGATTTAAATCCCAGAAGATGGGTGATTGATCCACATACTCTAATCACATATGGTTGGTCATATGTTATCATACATTGGGAATAGTGGTTCATGATTTAATATTATATAAGGATGTTGTAAGGTGTGATGCACTCAAAAAATAAGATCATCCATTGCAGACAACATCTCTTGTGGTAGAAGTGTGCGGTAGTGATGGTATTCGGATATTGAGATTCATGATTAGAGAGACAGTCTATGTATCTTGTTAGGGGGAATGAATTAGTTGCTGCCTCTTAGTGGCATCACTCTATAACTCTCTCGTGAGGCTAGGGTTTCACCTTCAGAGTCTCTTCCTCCCCTCCAGCATTCGACCAGATCACCGTTGGTTCCTTTGTCTGAGAGTCAGCTTCCTTTGACTTGGCATCAGCATCCTTCGGCTAAACATGACATGGCATGTTGTGGATGCTTCTAGATTTGTTGACTCGGGAGAGGTGTCATCTTCTCAAAGGGTGAAGGCCTTGGCCGGCGAACTCCTCATATTTTTCATGGACACTCCCGGCTTTGTCGACTCAGGAGAGGCGTCATATTCTCAGTTGGTGAAGTCCTTAGCTGGAGAATTACTCATATTTTTCATGGATTCTTCCATCTTTTTCAGTTCAGGCGAGGTGTCGTCTCTGTTGCATCCCAGTGGGTGAAGGCCTTGGCTAAAATTCATCGCGGATCTGACGGGTAGAGGATTATATGCACTGTGTCCTGACCTAGAGTCATAGGATGAAGGATTGTTCCGGATATACTTTGGTGCTGCTAGACATCGTCCCCAGTGTTTCATGGAGGGTAGGGTCTTTTGGTTTCTGATTTCGGTGGTCCGATAGTCATATTGCCGGTCTGATCTGGATGATTCCTGTTTCTTTTTATTGATTGTTTCATGGTGGTGGTTGTGATGGTGTGTGGCATTGGTTATCGTCATGTGAAGGTTGTTTCAAGAATCTTCATAGTCTGTGATTCATGGTCTCAAGTGTTGTTGGATAGGTCTTAGGAACCCTTGATTTTCATATGCATCCCGACTCATTCACAAGGACCAGACCCAATAAAAAGATTCAGAGCAGGAGGTTCACCTATGTAATTTTTTTTGGATTTGGATGTTTGAGAGGGTATTGCAGTATCCATTTGACCGGGCATGTGCTTTGACACAAGACATTTCTAGCTGAACAACAATGCATGGGTAGAGAGCATCATCACAATTTTTACGCCGAGTAGGGGATGCTCCTAGTGGTTAGTTTGGTTTTTCTTCTCTAAGACACTTAGTTCGTGTTATCTTTTAAGTCTATGAAGTTTGTTTGGGTTCCCTCATCAACCCTTAAAATGGGGGTTTATCTTTATAATAAAAAATTTCAGGCCCTCAGGCCGTTGGATGGATGTATCTTCCTAGGACAATAATCAAAACCCACATAGTTTAAGTGGCATAGTTTATGGTCACATAATAGGACCAACTCATGGAGTTTAACTCAATGAGATAATGATGCATATTTTGTGAAAGAGGTAAAAACACGAGGTCATGTGTGTCTTGCATGAATGATGACCAGTTTATACTTTGTGGAAATAGTTAATAAAAATGTAATCCTTTCATGGTAGTATGGATCATTGAGTGGATGATGATATGGTCCCATGATGAGTCCATGAGTGGGGATTATGTAAGAGATAAGTTTTTTTAGAGGAAAAAAAGGCATGGTTGTTTTCGATCTCATGAATTTTTCAAAGGGCTTGGATGTGAAGGTCCATAGGTTTGATTGTACATATGGAGTTTTCATGAGTAATATAATTTTGTGTGTTTCTAGGCCCCATGTTCACTCTACTTACATGATGAAATGTTTGGTGAAAAGAGGAAACAAATAGGGGCACATGGTAAAGGGTTTGTGCAATTTGATTGGTGTGTAAAACATAGTGTTTCATGAGATTTGGGCCTCTAGAATGTACGGTCTTCATGGATAATCATGGTATGAGTTTCACTCAAGTTAGATGCTACACGAAGCATGGAGTCACATGGGACTTAGGCCTCTAGAACGAACTATGTTTTTCTAGGATGGGAGTTTCACAAAATCATCTAAAACACAATCCAATTCATTGAAGGACTTATGCAAGTTAATTGAAAAAATATTCTCCCATGTGGGAATCCATGGGGATATTTGGGGATGTGTGAAGAAAAAAAAGTCTATGTTGTGTGATTTGAGATATTTGGTTTAGAATTGAAAAGGTTGGGTCCAAAAAATGGAAATATGAAGGGTATTTATAGGTCTCCAGCTCATAGTAGGTGGTTACATAGGGAAAATCATGGGTGATTGTGTAACTTTATGTTCTGTGGCACTCATGATATGGACACATGTATCTTTGATTTGTAAAAAATTTTGTGCTCTATAATTATAACATTCGGTCATCTTTCCACAAAAATCCATCTTGGATGCATTTCTCAGCAGCAATAATTATTTTATGTTTTTTAGGGAATATAATGAATCAATTTTATTATTTTAGGGGTATATGAAAAAATTAATACATGACATGAAAATTAAATTTTTATTAGAACAAATGTGAAATAAAGAAAAAGTTTTGTGGTGTTCTAAAGTGATAGAGACCAAGAGCATCCCCACTAACAATATATCTATAGTCCTGGGGTAAGGATATTAAAGAGTAATATATTATAATGGGGAAATATTCAATATATTTTAATGTCATGATACCAGATGTGTTTTTTCTTATTATAAAATGTATGGATGATCATTACTTTTTGATTGATCGGGATCATTCATTCTCGATGATGATAAACCAAAAAGCAATCAGATAGAGAAATGTATCTCATAAAATCAAAATAAAATTGAGTCTAAATCTACCTCAATTAAGATGACATTAATGGCCTTACAAATGGAAAGGCCGGTAATTTGATGTAGAGACCCTAAGCATGACGTACATGGATATTACATTACTTTTGCGGAATACTTAGAACATAACAAAAACACCAACACAAAGATCGTAATAGTTTAGTGTCTTTGGAATCTCGGAATATAATCTTTAATCGTGGTGAAAGATCTTCAACATCTCCCATAAAGATCTTCTTTTTTTAAACCTAAATCCTTTCTTTATGTCCTGGGGAAAAGAAAACATTAAAGGGTGAGCTCAAATGCTCAGTAAGGGTAAACAAAAGAAATATCAATCACGTCATATTCATAAGAACATATCTTTTGGAAATATTAACCTGCAAAAGAGATCATAATTTAATAACATGGGATAAATCATAGTAGTGAAATGTAATCCCAATAATCATAACATAAAACATGAAACTTGGTGGCATACACACATAATCATAGAGAATCATTTCTTATTAGTCAAGACTCATTTCCAAGACTATCTTAGTGGACAAAGTCCCTTTCTGAACCGAGTTCACACCACGTTTCAGTCCTGTTTCATCGGACCAGTATAACCTACCGTTCTAGAAATGTCTATCTCTTGAGATATAAAATCATTACCCAATGCATTGGAGGGAGATATAGGTCCCACCCATCTCATAATGATACCATTCTTATGTGTGCCACAAAATCATAAATCATGCATCATTGCATAACCCATGTAATAAAAATGGGAATCTTAAATATCATGACATCATAAAAAAATTAATATAAGATAAAGGAATTCATAAAAATATTTCCATCACAAGATAATCAAGTAAATGTAATAATATGGATAGAAATAGAACCCTATATTATCTTAGATGGAAAATAATTTTGATAAAATACTTGAACTCCATTCTTAAGGAAAATATCCTTTCTACTTCAAAAACATTTTCCTTTATTAACAGGTCATACAATTTTAAACAAAAAGAAGTTGATTAAAAATAAACGTGAAATCTTGTAAAGTAAGCTTCTTGGAAATAATGTTTTAAATAACCATTAATGCCATAAAAAGATAAAAAACCATTCTTCTCGTACTTTTGTCAGAAAAGTCAAAAAGTACCTCGTATGAAAAATGAAAAAAGATTCCTTTCATATCTTTTACTAAAAACTAAACGAAGGGTAAAATTGGATATAAACTATTTTATAAGGATATAAATATTACATATTGAAGAAACAAGGATATGGATGATAAAATAGACCCCAGTAAATACCAAAGTATAAACATTCTCAGATAAAAATGAGATTGTGATATTTCCATTACCTTAGGTCCAATTTTCTTCTTAAGTGTCCGAACCTCCTGTATAATGATTTAAATAATGTCCTATACTTATTCCAGAATCATACTTATTTTTATGATACCATATATGGTCATATTCATAGCTTATTAGTAGTAATATGTCATTACTACTTGTTATTCGGGTGTTTATTACTTTTTTGTTCTTATGCGTGTTTGTCAAATAAATTATTATTATTCTCTTTATGTTATAGATACCTCATTTACAGAATGGTATTATTGTAATATATATCATATTTATTCATTCAATTCATTTATATAATCATTATGCAAAGAAGATCATGTAGAACGAATCACATCACATCGTGGAGACGGTATTCCGTACGTATGCACGAGTGATAATATCGTTCCCATGATCGTGGAATTGTATCGGAGTGTATGTATACTTTTTCAGAATCAATATAACATTTTAATTTTCATATATAGTCATTATTTACACCATTATACAAGTCCAAGTAAGGTGGTGGTGGAAAATAGATTACACCACGGCGTGGAGACGGTATTCCGTATGTACGCACATGCGGTGATTTCTTTTTCCGTAGGATGGATAGATGTTGAAATAGGGTTGTTTCATACTTATAATAACATATAATTATATGAATGACACTGATGTTATTACTTCATAATGAAACAACTAAAGAAGAAGAAGAGGAAGAAGAAATAAAGATGAACGAATCGGTAACGGACATTACCTCTTCTTTGAAGTGCTTCTTTGAGACCTCATTTTAGGGTACTAAAATAGGTCTTTGAAGAAGACCAGAACCATTAATATGTTTCCAGGTAAGTGGAGAGGAGAAATTTTCAGGGGTTGGCCGAGCTTGGAGGCTCAATGTGGTGTGATGAAGAGGGAGGAGGAGGTTCCCATTTATAAGGGAGGAGAGGGGTACCTTTGGAATAACTAAAACTATTATTTTATTATAAAACCAAATTAGGTTTTAAATAGCTCCAAATTTATTTATTTCGAAGCTAAGGTGGGTATGGGTCGAAATTATCTCATCCAATAGAATTTAGACAAGTTTTGGTTCCAATTTTAACCTTATCATTTAGATTTAACATTAAGATAAATAATTTTACTTTTACCGTGTCTTCTTGTGTTCTTATACTATAAGGTTAATAAACATACTATAAGAAGCCAAACGAACCCAAAGTTGTTTATTATTAATATATATAACCTTATATAAGTCATTTGGCTGAACCTTAGATTTTTAGGAATAAAATAACAATTAATAATATAATATTTGTTTTAAAAACTATTTTATGTCAATTTTGACACTATTTAGTAATTGATTTTTGTGAAACTCATAACAGAATGATTAGTTCGAAAATAGTTAATTAAATTACTACTAACATGTCATATTAACCTATAAAATTAGTTTAATTCATAAAAAGTCTTAAATTACATTTATTTGGGTATTTATAACATCAATTATGTCAATATTTCATTAATAAAACAATTACTGTATCATCTTGGTGTCATAATAAATGATACTTATTTAATTCCTAAAAATTATAAATAAATTCCTATGATGTAGATAATTGTAATAGATTTCTGGATACTATTCATGTTCGAAGATTCATGAAGTGTATCACTAAATTTAAATTATTATACTTATAAGATTTAAGAAAGTGACATGTTGTCACATTCATTGGTTTTAATAATAATTAAATTATTTTCATGGAAAAAAGTCCATTAAATGAATCTAATCCGACCCTAAGGTGATATGGGTCGACTTTTATTCATCCAATAGGATTTTGACATGTTTTAGGGTAATTTTATAATATTATATTTACCCTTAATTTCCCGATTTACCTTTAACTATGGTAAATAAAATTTACCATAGTTACTATTCATAATTCCCAAAAATACAAATTAGCTTATTAACATAATTTGGATCCACTGATTCCAAATATGGAATCCTTTTCCAAATTCAATACACAAAAGTTGCAGAAATTAAATTAAAATTAATCTCGTTGTCGAAAGAAAACGGGTTTTTCTTTAAAACATTGCAAAAGATTGAATTGATTTATCCTACGAATTCAAGGTAGAATCAATGATAATGAAATACATTATATTAAATGGTAAAAATATTTTATATATATACTTTAAAACCATTCAATATTATAATTTAACCATATAAATTATTGCGATGAAAAAAAAAAATTTAATTAAAATATAGCGTGTTTTTACTATTCATCAAAATATTAATGTTACCAGAATAATATGAAAAATTTATCCAAATTATGTTTTTATTTTATGATTCCAAAGAAGAATTTTATTTTGTCAAATTTCAAATATAAACATGTCAAAACTAGATTTAATTTGGGTGTGCCATCAAAAGGCGATAAAACTACATTTTTTTAAATACTTATTTTACCCGAAAAATTTATTTTGTTCTTATACCATGTTTTAGAAAATGTGTAAGATGAATAATAATGTTATAAGATTCAAAATTTCGTTAATACTATTCATAACGGCTAGTTCATAATAATATTATAATAATATATCATTGTTTAGTAAAACCCGGTATTGCGTAAAACACACGCTATCGAGGAAGGTCGTGATTGCGTGTAATGCAAGCCAAGTCAGGGTTGCGTATTGTGCAAGAATCCTTAGTTGTTTTGTATATCATATCCAACCATATTTCATTTATACATTGAATATATATATATATACTCAATGTTGCGTAGAATAACTATTATCAAAATTGTGTGTAACACGATCCAAGAATAGTGTTGCGTATACTGCAAACTAATACGGTGTTGTGTATAGCGCAAGGTAATCTTGGTGTAACATACAATACAAGACATTAATGAAATTAAAAGAATATTTTTCATAAAATCTCAGGGTGTTACATTCTACCCCCCTTAAAATGAATTTCGCCCTCGAAATTCGTCGGGGATATAAATGGTTTACTACTCGAAATTTTGTTTAATAGAAACCCACATCGTAAAAAGGAATACCAAAACATGGCTTTAAAAACTAAACTATGAAATGTAACGGTTACCCAAATTAACTCATCACTAGGTTTCCATGTAGGAGAACATAGGTGAAAATATTGATATGGAAGAAAAATCTAACCATCAAGTTCTGATGAAGAGTGGTAGAGAACATGGCTATGGAAAAGCCAGCAATCACAAATCCCTAAATTTGTGATGATCTAAGGTACCATCTGATTCATCAGAAATAAGATCACTAGGACAACATTTTTTGTTTTCAAGATCATTTCCCTAAAGATGATGAATTAAAATAAATACTTACATGATTTTGGTACAATTTCATTGTTGTTCGTTCTTTGAACAATTTCCACTTCATCTCTTAAAGAAATGAAGTTGAATTTGTTATTCATGATGTTTTAATAGATCATGTGATAGAATGATGGGTCATTCCATCTGTTTCAAACAAAATGTTAGAAAAAGTTATCAAATATACATAAGTCCATCTATGGTGAGGTTAATATAATACAATTCCAAAAATGACTTATACTTCATATTTCATACCGCGTAGTAAAATAAAACTACTTTCTACTAACCAGGGACTTCCTGTAGGCCAGTGGTTGGCGATAAAGGCCAGTTGCACTTCGGTTGTGGGTTCGATTCCCACAGCCTTGTCCGACGCGATGGGCTGTCGCCCGTCCTGTAGGTTGTCCTTTTTCTAAATCTATATTACTATAACATCCCATCATCAATATCAAAAAAGTTTTATCATTAAACAATACTAACTTCTGTCCAACATAATCCATTCCAATCTTTAGGCTTATAAAAAAATACTTCGGTCCACGCACATAATATAATGAAAATGATTACTTGAAATGTCACATAACAATCACCTGAATGCCATCATTTATCCCCAATATATCATAAGATATATCTTGTTGGTCAAATTAAAAACATGTGAATACCTTAATCATGTATTCTCTTGAAGAATGAATACCCATTAATTGAACCATAGTGAAAACATGAATGCAGTCAAAAGTTAACTCCTTCCACACACCAAAATACAAAAATTCTATATACTCAAACCATGATATAACCTTCTCCTTATATCAGCCATGAGCTCATGAATACGGTCAAACATTTCATTTTCTCATTTTCCTTTCATTATGCGCATATCATCTTTTTTTTTCAAATATATCTCAATCACATTCTATGGTTATCGGTACCATTGAAAACCACAATAGACCAATACATAAATATTCCAATATTCCACGATACTATATACAACATTATTTTCGAATCCCATCACATAAACACTTAATCATTCCACCACATCGTTGTCATATTCAACATCGCCAATGGTGATCGCATGTGACTTCCCGTTGTCCTTTTCCTTAAGTGGTTGATCATGTTGATCATCACTAACCCATGGATTAGGGAATTTATTAGCATAATGCCCCATTTCCTTGAACTTGAAGCATTGAAGTGTAGTAGGTTCATTCTATGTATCCCTTCATTTGTTTGCATCATTAGGCATCTTCTTCCCATCATTGCAGCATTCAAATGCCCAATGAACTTCCTTTCCACATTTGAAACATTTATTTGTCCCTTTAAGACAATATCCACCATGCTTCTTTCCACACTTTGAGCATAAGGAAACATTCATCTTCTTTTCACCATTATTCTGAGATTTCTCCTTGAACTCCATCTTTCATTTCTTGTCAAAACTATGAGATGGATAAGTAACACCAACTTCCATTTCTACCTTGATAGCACAACTTACAAGTTATTCATATCTACTGAAGTCTCTTATATCTAATTCCCTTTGAAGATTTGGTTTTAAGCCACTGAAGAATCGATCAACTTTACTTTCAGGTTGGATGATAAATACAGATGCATACCTTGCAAGCCTTGTAAAATTCGCTTCGTATATACCAACATATTCATCATCCTTTTGCTTTAGTTCAAGAAACTCCTTCTTCATATTTTTTTTTTGAAGAATACGAGGGAAGTACTTATTGAAAAATAAGTTCTTGAACTCGTCACATTCCATGGACTCAGCTTCATCACTTTGCCTCGTATTCTTGATAAGATTCCACCATTGATCAGCTTCACCTTCCAAACGATATACTGTTAAGATGACATTATCATGTCATAACATTGAAGAACTGAAAATATCTTTTCAGTAGTACTGATCCATTATTCAGCACCAAGTGGATCAGAAGACCCACTGAAAGATGGTGGACGTTGCCTCATGAAGGACTCAATAGAATATTGTTCCCTTCTCTGCTCATTTGGATGTCCAGAATGATTCATAGCTTCTTTAAGTATAGTAATAAGATTTTGCACTCCATATCCCATACATTTTTTGTTTGTTCATGAGGACAATCATTTCATTGTCCATTTCATTGATCAACACGGTTCCCTCAGGTTCCAGCCATCGTCTAAAACCAAAAAAGAATAGTGTGAGAGGCAAAAATTATTCTAGGGAAGACAACATAATAAAGGGGGAGTACCTTCAATATCTAACATCATTGGTTTAATTCTATGATCGTTAGCGTAATTATAGTACTATAACCTAAACGTATACTTAACCTTAGGGACATCCCTAGAAATACCTTATAAATATCTCTAGGGATCTCACTAAAGATCTCGCATCCTAGTTTCCAAAGGTTAACTAAAACTTTCCTCTGATACCAACTATAGAGACCCTAATCTTGATGTACATGGACATTACATTACTTTTGAAGAATACTTATTACATAAAAAAACACACACACAAGGACCGTAATAGTTTAGTGTCTTTGGAAACTCGGAATATAATCTTCTAATCGTGGTGAAAGATCTTAAAAATATCCCATAAAGATCTTATTTTTTTTAAACCTAAATCCTTTATTTATGTCCTAGGGAAAAGAAAACATAAAAGGGTGAGATCAAATGCTCAGTAAAGGTAAACAAAAGAAATATCAATCACGTCATATTCATAAGAACATATCTTTTGGAAATCTTAACCTGTAAAAGAGATCATAATTTCATAACATGGGATAAATCATAGTAGTGAAATATAATCCCAATAATAATAACATAAAACATGAAACTTTGTGTCATACACACATAATCATAGAGAATCATTTCTTATTAGTCAAGACTCATTTCCAAGACTATCTTAGTGGACAAAGTCCCTTTCTGAACTGAGTTCACTCCTCGTCTCAGTCCTGTTTCACTGAACCGGTATAACCTACCATTCCAGCCATGTCTATCTCATGAGATATAAAATATTTACCCAATTAATTGGAGGGATATATAGGTCCCACCCATCTCATAATGATACCATTCTTATGTGTGCCACAAAATCATAAATCATACAACATTGCATAACCCATGTAATAAAAAAGGGAATCGTAAACATCATGACATCATCTAACAATTCTTAATAGATAAAGGAATTCAAAAAAATATTTCCATCACAACATAATCAATTAAATGTAATAATAGGTAAAGAAACATAACCCTATATTATCTTAGATGGAAAATAATTTTGATAAAACACTTGAACTACATTCTTGAGGAAAATATCCTTTCTACTTCAAAAACATTTTCCTTTCTTAACATGTCATACAATTTTAAACTAAAAGAAGTTGATTAAAAATGAACTTGAAAACATGTAAAGGAATCTTCTTGGAAATAATGTTTTAAAAATGCATTCATGCTGTATAAGATAAAAAAACATTTTTCTCATACTTTTGTCGGAAAAGTCAAATAGTACCTCGTATGAAAACTGACAAAAGATTCCTTTCATATCTTTTACTAAAAACTCAACGAAGGGTAAAATTGGATATAAACTATTGAATAAGGGTATAAATATTACATATTGAGGAAACATGGATGTGGATGATAAAATACAACCCAGTAAATACCAAAGTATAAACAATCTCTGATAAAAATGAGATTGTGATATTACCCTTACCTTAGGTCTGATTTGTTTCGTAAGTGTCTGAACCTCATGTATAATGATTTAAATAATGTCATTGACTTATTCAAGAATCATACATATTGTTATGATATCATATATGGTCATATTCATAGCTTATTATTAGTAATATTTCATTACAACTTGTTATTTGGGTGTTTATTACTTTTTTATTCTTATGCGTGTTTGTCATATAAATTCATATTCTACACTTTAGGTTATATATACCTCATTTACAGAATTTTATTACTTTAATATATATCATATTCATTAATTCAATTCATTTATATAATCATTATGCAATGAATATCATGTAGAATGAATCACATCACATCGTGGAGACGGTATTCCGTACGTACGCACAAGCGATGATATCGTTCCCATGATCGTGGAATTGTATTGGAGTGTCTGTATACTATTTTAGAATCAATATCACTTTTAATAGTCATATATAGTCATTATTTACACAATTATACCCATCCATGTATGGTGGTGGTGGAAAATAGATTACACCACGGCGTGGAGACGGTATTCCGTACGTACGCAAGCGCGGTGATTTATTTTTCCGTAGGATGGATAGATGGTGAAATAGGGTTGTTTCATAATTATAATAACATATCAGTATATTAGTGATACTGATGTTATTACTTTATAATGAAACAACAAATGAAGAAGAAGTGGAAGAGGAAATAAAGATGAAAGAATCGGTAACGGACATTACCTCTTCATTGAAGTGCTTTTTCGAGACCTCCTTTTAGGGTACTAAAATAGGTCTTTGAAGAAGACTAGAACCTCTAGTATGTTTATAGGTAAGTGGAGAGGAGAAATTTTCAGGGTTTGGCCGAGCATGAATGCTCAATGTGGTGTGGGGAAGAGGGAGGAGGAGGTTCCCTTTTATAAGGAAGAAGATGGGTACCTTTGGAATAACTAAAACAATTATTTTATTATAAAGTCAAATTCAGTTTTAAATAGCTCAAAATTGATTTATTTAGAATCTAAGGTGGGTATGGGTCTCAATTATATCATCCAATAGAATTTTGAGAAGTTTAGGTTCCTATTTTTACCTTATCATTTAGATTTAACATTAAGTTAAATAATTTTACTTTTATTGTGTCTTCTTGTGTTCTTATACTATAAGGTTAATAAAAATACTATAAATAGCCACAATAACCCCTAGTTGTTTATTATTAATATATATAACCTTATATATGTCATTTGGCCAATACATATATTTTCAGGAATAAAATAATAATTAATAATATAATATTTGTTTTAAAAAGTATTTTATGTCAATTTTGACACTATTTAGTAATTGATTTTTGTGAAAATTATAACAGAATGATTAGTTCGAAAAATGTTAATTAAATAAATACTAACATGTCATAGTAACCTATAAAATTAGTTTAATTCATAAAAAGTCTTAAATTACATTTATTTGGGTATTTGTAACATCAATTATGTCAATATTTCATTAATAAGACAATTACTGTATCATCATTGTGTCATAATAAATGATAATTATTTAATCCCTAAAAATTCTAAATAAATTCTTATGATGTAGGTAATTGTATTAGCTTTTTGGAGACTATTCAGGTTCTAAGTTTAATGAAGTGTATCACTAAATTAAAACTATTATACTTATAAGATTTAAGAAAGTGACATGTTGTCACATTCTTTGGTTTTAATAATAATTAAGTTTTTTTCATGGACAAAAGTCCATTAAATGAATCTAATCTGACCCTTAGGTGATATGGGTCGACTTTTATTCATCCAATAGTATTTTTACACGTGTTATGGTAATTTTATAATATTATATTTACCCTTAATTACCTGATTTACCTTTAACTATGGTAAATAAAATTTACCGTAGTTACTATTCATAATTCCCAAAAATAAAAAGTATCTTATTAACATAATTTGGATCCAATGATTCCAAATATGGAATCCATTTTTCCAAATTCAATACACAAAAGTGGTCGAAATTAAATTAAAATTAATCCCGTTGTCGAAAGAAAATGGGTTTTTCTTTAAAACATTACAAAAGATTGAATTGATTTATCCTACGAATTCAAGGTAGAATCAATGCTAATGACATACATTATATTAAATGATAAAAATATTTCTTATTTATACTTTAAAACCATTCAATATTATAATTTAACCATATAAATTATTGCGATGAAAAAAAGTTTTTTTTTAATTAAAATATAGCTTGTTTTTACTATTAATCAAAATATGAAAGTTACCAGAATAATATGAAAAATTTATTCAATGTAAATTTTTATTTTATGATTACAAATAAGAATTTTATTTTGTCAAATTGAACTTATAAAAATGTCAAAAACTATATTTAAAGTGGGTGCGCCATCAAAAGGCGGCAAAACTGCATGTTTTGAAAAATACTTATTTAACCCGATTTTTTTCTTCTTATACCATGTTTTAGAAAATGTGTAAGATGAATAATAATTTTATAAGATTCAAAATTTAGTTAATTCTATTCATAACGGCTAGTTTATAATAATATTATAATAATATATCGTTATTTAGTAAAACCCGGTATTGCGTACAACACACGCTATCGAGAAAGGTCGCGATTGCGTGTGATGCAAGCCAAGTCAGGGTTGCGTGCTGTGCAAGAATCCTTCTTTGCTTCGTATAACATAATCCAACCATATTTCATTTATACATTGAATATATATATATATATATACTCAATGTTGCGTAGAATAACTATTATCAAAATTGTGTGTAACACGATCCAAGAATAGTGTTGTGTATACTGCAAGCTAATACGGTGTTGCGTATAGCGCAAGGTAATCTTGGTGTAGCATATAACACAAGACATTAATGAAATTAAAAGAATATTTTTCATAAAATCTCAGTGTGTTACATTCTATCTCAGGCTTCCACTCTCAGCGTGTTCCCTTCAGCATAGTTATCCCTAAAGGCTACAATCATTGAGCCACAACCATCCCTAATGATACCCAAACCTCTTATGATAAAATTATAATAGGAACCATATGTTTTGAGTTTTAAACCACGACTTGGATGGACACACTACAACCAATTCCCATGACTTTATTCTCCCATGTGAAGCTTATTGTAACACCACATGATTCCATGGTATGCTTCTTCTTAAAATTAAATAGCTTGCGCTACACCCAACACTGAGTTCAAATGAACCACGCCCTATAAAACTATCCTTTTAAAAATATTTTATGAATATTATTAACTAAATTTTGAATTTTATATATCTCATATAATTTTATAATTTGTATTATTAGTTTTTAATACATAATATAATGAAAAAATCAACTTTTCAGATAAAATAAGTATTTTTAAAAAATGAAGTTTTTCAACCTTTTAATGGAATTCCCTTTTAAAATCAAATATTTGAAACTTTTATATATTAAATTTCATTAAATTATATTATTCTTTATAAAGGGACATTAAGTATTATTTTGGATATATTTTTTTTTGATTACTTTCATATTTTATTGAATAGTGAAAAATATTGCATTTTAATTCAAAATAGCTTTTTCATCTAAATTATTAATACATTTAAATTATATTTTTAATTGGTATTAAAGTGTAATTAGATTATGTTTTTATCATTTAATCCAATGTTTTTCATTTTGAGGCATTTCACATTGAAATTGGACATAAACATATGTCAATTATTTGATTGTTTTTACTTCTTAAAAACCTGCTTTCTGGTTCTAACAATGGGAATTAATTTTAAATTAATTTCAACCAATTTTGTTTTTTGAATTTAGAAAAATGGATTAAATATTTGGAAACAAAAGGTATAAATTTTTTAAATAGTTACCTTTTATTTTTGGACATTATGAATAGTAACTTTTGTAGTTATTTTTATTTACTATGGTTAAATGGTAAATCGGGTAAATATGGGTAAACCATAATACTATAATAATATAAAACTACCATAACATGCATCATAATACTATTTGATTATATATAGAAGACCTTGAAAATCCTTAGGTCAATTTTAGGACCCCATGAAGCCACGTGGGTGTGAAAATCACATGTTATAATAATTAATTTAAAGTAAAGGGTAATATAACATAAACATGTATATTATTAAAAATAATAATTCTAGTTATATAAGAGATGTATTAAAATATAAATATTAATTATAAATATAAAAATATTTCCTATATCATGGTACTTTATTTGAAATTTTTAGACATTAAATAAATAAATTTATTTACGACACAACAATGATGATGTATTTTCCGTATTATTGAAAGAATCAAAGAATTGATATTTTAAATATTAAAATAAATGAAATTTAACGTTTTTATGTCATCCATAAATTTTATGGACGAATACGACATTATATATTTTTTTTAAAGCATTTTTTTTGAAATAATCAAGTTTTTATTACTTTAAAAAAATTAATTACTATATAGTGTCAAAATTGAAAAAAATGAGTTTTTAAAACAGATACTATTTTATTAAATGATATAAAAATTATAATATTATAATATTTGGAAAACTAACTTAGATAATTTTAAAATATTATTTAATTATCCACTTGGGGTTCTCTGGTTATTTTATAGTAACTATATTAACCATATAGTATAAAAATACAAGAAGACACGGTAAGAGTTAAGTTGTTTAACTAAGAGTTAATCCCAAAAGATAAGGTTAATTTAATGACCTAAAATTGTCTAAAAATAATTTACTAAGTTTGTTTAGACCCATAATCATCTTATACTTTAAATAAATAACTTTTTATATATTATAAACCATAAAACAATTCTTAATAGATTAATATTTCAAACATTTCACAATGTGCTCCTCACCCCTCTTATAAAAGGGAACTTCTCCTTCTCTTTTATTCACACCTCCATGGCCCTTTGTATCGGTCAAAAAATTCCCAAATTTCCTAAAACCTTCCTTAAATTTAACTTCGTGGCCACCATTTGTTCAAAAAACCAACTTAATTAGTCCTTTTGTGCAATTCAAAATGACACACCCAAAGAAGAGAGGGTCGTTTTATGCATTCTTTAAAAGTTCTTTTGTTCTTATTCTCCATCTTCCTAAGTATTTACCATACAAAAATAATAACACCGGAATATAATATATGATGAGATGTTTTTATGATTACGTTACAACCATATTCCTCCTTTTACCCAATCTATGAAAAACAATATCATCATTCATGCATGTGTACGGCTTACCGTCTCCACGTCGTGGTGTAAACTACTTTTCATATATACTTCATTTAGACGGGTATAATGATGAAAATAAATGACTAAAATAATAAATATAACATGATATTATTTCATTAAAATTAATATTCCATCAAATTCCACACCATTTATCCATTAATGAAATGATATCATCGCTCGTGCGTACATACAGATTACCATGTCCACGACGCGATGAGACTCATCTTCTACGTCGATCATCCAAGAATTATCATAAATATATTTATATTATGAATAATTATGAAATATATGAAATAATAAGGCCAATTTAATAATATATATATATACATATATGTCATTAATTTACTTCCATTCAATACTATAAGAAAATAAAAATAGAGTCTACGCATATACACGACCTACCATCTCCATGAATGGTGTATTACATTTCATATATCTATCTATAATATATATTAATATTATGAATATATATGACATATAAATCATATTATACAATCTATATCTAATTAAATCACGATCTATGTAATATGATCAAGAATAACAAGTCAAAACATGTATGATAAACAAAGTGCTTATTACCTGAAATGTTGCATTAACATGTAATCGTTAATAAACAGGTAATATAAAGTCATAAAAGAATCATATATGATATCATAAATATTATTATAATTATTATATAAGTTAATAATATGTTTAAAACATTATATAAGAGTTTCAAACACGTACCGAGAGTATCATACCTAAGGTAAGGTTAATTCCTCGGTCTCATTATTATTTGGGATTATTTATGTTTAAGTATTTACTAGGAAATATTTATCATACATGTCAATTTTAATAAACATTTATTTAAAATTAATCTTTTAAGGTTTTTTGGAAGGCAAATATTAATGAGAACACCATTTTAAATGTTTTAATGATTTATTTCTCTATATATTTTTAATTAATGTCTGTTTTTTCAAAATGATTATAAAGATTTATTTATATGTACTTGATTGTTTTAAAATTTTAATTCCATTCAAAATTTTCAACGTGGTATGGGAGAATTTGATTAAAAAATCTCTTTTATATGAATTATTTTTTAAATTGTTTGACTTTTAAATTATTTCATGAAAAAAGGATATTTCTCTCAAAGAGTTTTACGAATTATTTTCATCTATGTCAATATCCTTTATTTGATTTTATTCTTGATTGAGGTTGATTTATTACAATAAAATAATCTATATTTACTTTAATGGGTTATGATATAATTGACTATGGATGTGCTATTTTTATAACATTCATGGTATATGGTTAAAGTATTAACATTTCGTGTGCCAGTTTTAATATTAATGTTTATGTTAAGTTTCATCCTTTTCATAAGAAGAATGCATTGGACTTAGTAAGTGATGGGTTATGCCCTCTATATCCCCTTGATGCATCGGTAGGTATTATGAGACAAACTAGATATGTACTTGGTAGCAACCACTCCCATTTATTTTCAAATATGGATTTATTCGAGGCCATAACCATTTATTTTTATATGTCTTGGTCGAGGTGTTGACGGTATGTTTTAGATGTCTGACATTATGTATTACCTCATTAGAAGATTAGTTATTGATATTTCATATGATTATTCTACCAGTAGAATATCCATGTGAAATTTTAAAAAAAAATTATTTGATAAATTCTTTCCATATTATGCTGAATATTATGTTTAAAATGATTATGTTTCTGTTTTATACCTTACCTTAGAAGTTTATGCTTATTTATGATAGATTATGATATATTGTTATTCCTTACAGAGAATCTGAGCTCACCCCTTTCTTATGTTTTATTTTCCAAGGATTCCAAGAATTGTTTTATTATTGACATACAGGGTTAAGCTAGTGGAATAACGGAATTCTCAAAGGATTATCTATGATGTGTTTTATGTTATAAATTGTAATATAATTTTCTTATATGAAATTTATTTTCCAATATTGCTAACTAATTGGTCCTTTAGGACTTTATTCCTTGTAATCAAGCCAATTAATTAAAATAATGCACTGCATTTGGGCTTTTAGGATTGGGGCATTACACTAAGGAGCTGGAAAGTTCACATGATACTCTTAATAAGAGGAACCATCAGAGTAGTGCACCAATTCACGTATCAAGTAATGTGTCCTAATAATCATGGAATGGAATCATTTATGAGATAAATGGTGTCTCAAGTATTTGCTTCTATCCTAAATATAACAACACCCCCACCAAAAAATCCACCTTTCAAACATTTCATTTTTTGGATGAAAAACCCACATTGTGGAACCATGTTTCTAAGAATTGGTTGAAGGAACCCAAGATAAGATTTATTCTCACGTGGCCCCTAAGTACATTCCATGTAAAGGAAGCTTAATACCCTATAATAAAGATTTTCACCTCTAATTTCTTTTTTGGATGGGAGAAATATAGACATTTGAAATCTAGATAAATACCCCTGTGTTGAATAGCTTTGTTTTCAGGAGAGAAAGGTTGTGAGAACACCACACTAGAGAGATGTATTTCGATACCAAAAATGCATACCCCAAACATCATTATCAAGATTTTTGTGTACGGATTTCCAGAAATCATTTGTGTTAAATAGACCAAAGCTCGCCTAGTTGAAGAAGCAACAGTTCATCACTTCCAAAAGAATGATATTATTGAAAAATTCCTTATAATAATAATTGAGTATGGAGTTTTTGAAATAGGTGGGATCTTTCAACTCTTGGAAACATAGGTTAGTGTTTGTGCAGGATGGAAAGAAAATATGACTCTCTAGCCCATTTTAATTCCAAGAAGACACTTCACATCCTTCGATAATCCATTGAGAATGATCAAGTTGGAATCAAAGGGGGATTTAGAATCCTCTAAAATGTTGAAGTTGTATATAAAATGCTTCATATGGCATCATAAGTTGTGTCATATTTGTTCCTGGTATACTTCTCACATGGAGAATTGCTTTTGAAAACTTGATAAGCTGGCTTCTCTTGCATGGACTCATCTTGGTTCCTCAAACCAATATCACCTTTTTCAAAGGGCTTTTCGAAGTGGTTGTAGCTAGTCCAATGAAATACTTTTTCATGTTGAGAGTCTGATGAGAAAGATTTAAGGGTGTTCTTGATACTTTGTAAATTGATCGTTGAGTGAATGTGCATGGGTATTTAAGATAGAACACAGTTAAGTATGGTCATTATACCTCCAAAAGAGAGTAGGGTCTCTTCCAATTGGTGATTCACCTCATGATTTGATAACCATCTCATCAAAATGATGAATTTGAATCCTCCATGTAAACACTGGGATCCCTATTTCCTAATAAGAGCTAATGGAAACCTACAACATGAGGATTTTGTATGCCGATTTTTTAAAAAAATGGCATGGAAGATAAGTTAAAAAAATCAACCATGATGTTTATCTTTCATTCATTTTGGATCAGACCATTAATTATCTCTTCAAAAATTTATCTACTTTTGAAATTGGTGGATCAAGGAGTTATCCATGGTGCTAATATATGCCAAAATTGACCCTATTCTCCTATATTTTCTTCTCATATGATAGTCTAATTTGTGATCATTCTACATCGCAAGAGCGTAATTCAGTTCTAAAAATCATTACGTTGTTTGGAAGGGATTATAGGAAACTTATTAACCCTATAATGTCAGAATTATCCTTCAATAATGGCATGGTACTAGAAAAGAGGAGGGAATTTCAATGACTGTGTGGTTTCCCATTAGATTATAATAATATAAAATACATTGGCATCCATCCTGTTATCAGTAGATCAAAGAAACAAGTGTTCACTTCAATCATGGATTGGGTGGGAATTTTTATTTCCTTATGTTCTAGTAGGATGATATCCAAGGTAGGGAAGGAATTTATCATTATGTCAATTTCCCAAGAAATCCCATCTTATTCTATGTCATTATTCAAATTCACAGAATCTCTAGTTTATCAAATCCACTCATGGTTGGATAACTTTTGTTGGGGATCCCATGATGGAAAACATAACACCCATTGGATTTCTTGAGATAAATTTTGTGTCTCAAATTAGCATGGAGGTCTTGGATTTAGGTATCTAAAATTTTTAGTGAGGAATTTCTGGAAAATCAATGATAACACATTCTCTCTAGTTCACATGCCCTTTTCTCAATAGTTTTTCATGCAAACTATTTTCCTCATTCTGAATTTTTTCATGCCCTACTTGGACCGCATAAAAAAATTTATAGAAAAGAATATGGGTCACTAAATATATTTTTGTGAGAGGATTTGTTTGTATAATTATTTATGGAAATGAAATTAGTTTTTGGAATTGTGTGTGGCTGGAAAATGGTGAAAACATTAAGGTTTTCTTGACTATTTTTCCATTCATTGAAAATGAAAAGGTGTGAGATCTGATCAATGATTAGTAGGAGGATTGGGATCGAGGGAATATTTTCATTTGGTTTAAATAGGTTAATTTAAATCTCATTAACAGTATTTCTATCACACGAGGAATGTGGATTGATCAGATTTAATGAATGTGGGAGTCTTTTGGGAGGTACTCAGTTCGTTCAGGCTACAAAATGTGAGTACATGGGTTGGAAAAAGCCCATCCTATAGATTATTATAGAATTCTCTAGTCTCTCACTTCTCCACCTGAGGTCAAATTTTTTAGTGGCAGTTTTTGTTGGTATTATTCTAACCCATGACCTCATCATAAGATGATGTCTTATATAGGATGATAGCTTTCCTTTGTGACTTCAGAAATTGGAATCTTTTATGCATGTAATTCTCTTCTAACATGGGGTGAAAGGGGTGTGGAAGGAATGGACGCTGGACTTGAAAAAAGTCTTTGATCCTTTTGATGGGTTGGTCCAAAATCTCAATAAATTAGTGTCTTTGTTTGATCCAAATGTGATGGGGATACTTTTCACAATTTCTTGGTTGATATGTACTAGATGAAATGAGTGCATCTTCCAAAGAAGATGAACCATGATTGTATTTGGATCGAGTGGTCCATTGAATGGATGAATTCCTAGAATGTGAATGATGTGATGTCTGCGTTGGGTAGTTATAGGTATAATTTTCATCACTAGACTCTTCAACCATAGGTTTTTATCTAAATTAATATAGATGTGGCTCTGCTAATTCAATGGTTGGTCTTGGATTTATTTCCCATCATGGTGATGGGATGGTTGTAGAATCCGATTTCATGGCTGTATAGGAATTTTGGAGTCCTATATAAGTGGAGTATTCTTTTATCCTTCATGAGATCCTTTTTTCTCACTTAAAAGATTGGAAATTTTTTTTGGTGGAATCAGATGGTCTTGAAGTGATCACTGCATTATCAAAGAAGGAGGACGATCTGCAGTCATTTGGCCTTATCCTGAGAAAGACTTGGTCCTTGATCGAAATCCACACTAAATGTAAATTTTCCTTAATTAAATTCATGATTAATCTAAAGTCTGATTATTTGGAAAGTTATGGGAAATTTTGTGGTGATCATTGTTGGGTTGACTCTTTTCTTGATTGGATTTGTAGGTCTGATGTTTTTGATCGGTAATATATTATCTATCTTTTCTCTAAAAAAATAGATCATCTGTGACATTTATTTAAATATTCATAATAATAATCATTGTTAATAAATTTTAATATTGATCGTTAAAACCCACTTTAATTTTTTTTATGTTTCATATATTGAAACAATATTAAAATAAAAAAAAAGCTATGAAAAAACAAAAAAACCAACTTGAAAATCTCATTTATGAATTTTTTACGAAAATAAAAATTAATATATTTGATTAAATTAACAGCCTATAAATCGGGATCTCAAATTATCGGGTGCCCCAATAATTTTTTCCTATTAAATTTCGACAACATCAACATGATGGTACATGCCATATTAAATTTTGGATGGGTTCAACAAAACAATTTGACATGACACCCTTTTATTATGGTGTTTGTAATATTTAATTATCCCCTAGTATCTCTAAACAAACATAATTTTAGATGGGGGACTGTGAAATTATTTTTATACAAAGTTCGATTGGGAGATGAATTTGTATGATTTATTTGACACAAATTTAATTAAAATAAATGACTTAATGTAAGTGAAATAATATATATATATATAAGAAATTAATTATTAATATAATTAAATTAATTATTGGATAATATAAATAATAATAACAAAAACTATGATTTATCATAGAAAATTAATAATTGATTGAGAATTTTATATGTTTAAAAAAATTTACAACATAAGATCTATAATTACTTTAAAATGAAAATTATATTTAAAATTAATAATGATCTTGTTAAAAATAAATGAAATAACAAATTTTAAATAAAACACATCTTTTATATAAATAATTTAAAAATAACACAAAACAATTTTTCTTCATTATCATAATTAAAAAAATATAATCATTCATAATGAACAGTAAATAAAAAATATATAACTAATATTTTGTCTCCAATATCCTATGTGAATTGTGATAAAAAATATATGAAAAATATATTTTATGAAAAAAATAAATAACATAACACAGGTTTGGTGCCCCCATGGGGTGGACCAGTGGTTAGGGTTGAGATTTGTGGTCGTCAGGTCTAGTGTTTGATTCCCACTGGTTACAGGTTTTGGTCGATGTAATTTCATGTCATTCGATTTAATGCCTCAAAAACTCAAGGTAGTGTCGGGAGGTCAGTTCTTCCTAGTCTGGTTGCAATTATTATTCGAGACTCTAGGCATGGTACACCCATAGTTGATAATTATATACTTATAAAATCATTAATTTTATAGTTTTTCTAGAGTTTTTATTTAGAAAAATTAAAAAAATTAAAAAAACTTTAAAAAAAGTTTTCTATTTTTAAAAAATTTAAAAAAAATTCAGGATTATAAAATTGATAAAATAAAAAAAACCATAGGGTATTCCCTTAACATTATATCAAATTTGTATTAAAAATATAGTAATCAATGCAAAATATTAACATAACATATTTTCTGAATTTTTTTTTAAAATAAAATCCAAATGCTCTACTAAGAAAGTGAATAAATGGTATCAATAATTTTATATAAAAATTTATTCAAGTACCACAAAAGATGAAAATAAATAAAATAATTTTGTGAAAATTAATAAACATAAAGAAATACCTACATTTATCATTTCTAAATAGCACTATAAAATGCCACATTGATTATGAAAAAAAATGTTAAGGTGATGAATTTATCACCGAGAAAAAGACGACCTCTATTGACACTAATTTTAATGCTAATAATGTTTAAAACATTTAATCATACTTAGTTCTATGTGCACATGTGTGTGTATAATTTTTCCTAAAAGAGTGCTCTGTTGGATATCATTTCACCACTCTACAGATAGTCATGATGAGATTTTGTCCAGATTTTGAAATTACTGAAAATCTAGTGGTGTGGAGGAGAACATGTGGTGGAGTGTGGATTTTATTACTTAGGTTGAAACATGAAATAGTAATTATGAGGAAACATGATAAAAATAATCCTAGAACATCAAGAGATAATCATTTCAAATTAAATTTATAAATAATTTAACAGCAATAATTACCTCATCTTAGAATTATTTTGCATCATAGTGGGGAATTGTTATGACCTTTCAAGGAAACCAATTCTCTAAGGAAATTGTCACATTAATGTTACACCAGAGAACTATCATCAATTAATAAAAGGATTCATTAATATGGAAATAAAATTTAAAATTTTAGTTGGTTCTAGGACAAAAAATCCATCAAATAAAGCTTCATTAATAAATACATCATTTAAGATTAAGGAAGAGATTGAGTTGAACTCAGACGATTACCTAAACCAATATTCAAACTTCTCTCAAACATTTGAGGAGGAGGAAGATTATATTATAAATAATTTATAGAGGAAATTTTATTTACTCTCTTAACATGGTGTTGATCATATTTATTTATAGTAGGAGAAAAAATACTGGGCTTTAATGAATCTCTTAATTTAGAGTTATGTTATATATTAAAACTTCAAGTAACCTAATGAAAACCATCATGTCTATAAATTAAGAAGACAATACTTGAAGAAATTATAGGTTCCAATGGTAGAAGAAGTATCTTTTTTTGTTATGAAAAAATTGTCTTTTATTCGTAAATAATGTGTAATAGTTGTTTTACAACATCTAAACATCATGTCCAATCAAAATAGTAGATTACTTGACTGGATTAAAATTTTAGAACTGAAATAATGGGATCTTCACATTAATTTAAAACTATTTTATGAATATATATTTAATTACCTCAACTTTAAATTCTTCTTTCATTGATTATCTTATGGAATAGATTTCAGGGAACTATCATTGTTCTGTATGATCCAAGTGAAGAATCCCTCTAGCAGTGAACCAATGTGTACAAAAATATTTGAATGACGTCATAGAATCGTGAGATTCCATCATGGATGATACTGATCGCTTTTGTTGTTCATGTTTGATCACAAGAGTATTCTTCATGAGGGAAGAAGAACTGTTGATCTCCTCTCATAATTTTGAGATAGGAGGAGAGAATTCACTCTAGATCTTGATAAAGACTCTCCTATTTCCATTGTGAACACCAAAAGTCTAACTTGGAAAGTGATATAATTAGATATCTGTTGTCGAAGGTTTAGGATTGAAAAATAACACACAATACTTTAACCATTTCTTATACTCTTAGTTGGCCTCATGTCCATTATTATTATTATTATTATTAATTTTTTGGCATATGTAACACATTAAGAATAAAAATAAATATTAGTTAATTATAATTGGACCCTGAAATTCGGTCTACATTCCTTCATAAACATTTATCGATTCTCAAATAATGACTATTTAATTGAATAATTGTCAAAACATTATTCTATGATAAACGTAAAAAATATTATATTCACCAAACATGCAAACTAATATTTATTATTATTAAGTAACTCACTTTATTCTTTCGAATAAGTTGTGATTAAATTATGATGATCAACCGATCTGGAATTAATATTATTTATTCTAAATTTTTAATGAATTAACTGAATTTAACTAAGATTGAGGATAAATTTAGTGTGTGACCCGCCTTTCCTCTTTGTTAGTGGAATTAGGAATAATCACTTAAAGTAAAAGGTTTGTGTCTAGAAACATGCCAAGGTACTCCTAGAGAAAGACATTAATGTTGCAACAAAATCCATCAACCTATAAACTCTTACCATATAATATAATCACTTTATCATGATATCTCTAGTCAAGTAGGTTTCATGCTAGTGCCATCAACCCATATTCCGAAGTTCTCTTATTTTAACTTTTCATAAATTAACTCACCCATCAGACACCATGGTCATGGATTTATACAGGCTGTTCAATTACATTAAAGTAGCTAATATATCAACTTCTATAATGGGATAAAAGGAATAAATCCTTTTTCACGTTATTAATTAAAAAAATATTACTCGTGACTCACCCAACCTATCATACCTATCCACGAACATATTTCATCACAATTTTCATCAATACCTAAAAGTGCATGATTCATGATATCCAATACAAGTAATCTAAATGTTCATAGATCGATAGAAACATATGCATATAGTAGCATCCAATGACACATGGAAATCAAGATTTCCTATTTGACAGTCATGTTCTTATAACCTCCTACCATTGATATTAACAATGTTGAAAACCATGATAAGGTGTCTCAATGTCTTATGAGCCTGTTACCACTGATAGATTATTATTTTTTTTGTGTACCACAAGAAAATATCATCTAGCTATAGAACAAGATTCCAGAATAATTTTTTTTGACACCTATACGTTCTCATTATATAAAAGAATATTTATGAACTATCAACACGATATATATTCATATGATATTATCACATACAAATTTCTTGTAGAGGCACAAAAGGTATGTGATAATAAAACATCATTAATTATTAAAAACAAGTAGTCAAGTAATAAAAAAGATGATTCTAGGGTACCAACTCCAACAGATACACACTTGCACTAGATCCAACATCTTTTAATCCATTAGCTCTCCCATGATACCCATTCCTCTGCTGAGAGAAATCCTTGGTTAAGGGGTATTCCATTTTTTTCTCCATGGAAACTATACTGACCATAACTTCACCTCATTGAGAAAAATCCCTCAAGAGATTAAAATTACAATGTATGTACTTTATCCTTTGGTGTGACATTGACTCCTTGGATAGAGCCACTGCTTTAGTGTTATAAAAATAAAATGAGATAGGGACCTTACTAATAGGTACCTCATCAATTTCTTGGAATTTTTTTTTGAATCTATACTACTTCTTTGGCTATATCAGAAGATGCAACATACCTAGACTCCATTGTAGAATCGATGAAAAATAGATTCTATGAACTCCTCTAGCTCACAACATTTCTATTGAGATAAAATATATGTCCAAACTAAGACGTTAGATCATTCTAATTTTTATGAAAACTAGAATCTATATAACCCCTAATGACTATCTCTTCATCCCCATTATACACTAAGAATGTTTCCTTAGTTCACATAAGATACTTAAGGATATTCTTGAAAGCAGTCCAATTTTGTTCACCTATATCTTCATGATATCTTCTTACCATACTCAAAGTATATGAAACATAAACCCTCATTAATTACATGACATACATGATAGATCCTATCACTAAATTTTATGAGATTTTACTCATTACCTATCTTTCCTATTGTGTCTGTGGACACATTTTTTTATAAATATGTATACCATATGCCACTAAAACCAATCTAATCGTTGATTGTTCTATAATTAATCTCTTTAATATATGTTCCATGTATGTACTCTTATATAGTCCAAGAAACCCCTTCGATCTATCATCAATGATCTTGATCCCATGAATGTGGGTTGCTTCATCTATGTACTTCAGGGATAACCACTTGCTCAACCATACCTTAACTTATTCTAAGGATAGTATATCATTTCTAATTAATAATATTTCATCATCACGTACTACAATGAACAAAATCATACTCTAACTAAACTGTATGTAATCACATGTCTCAGATTATTTCTTAATGAAACCAAATTATTTTATGTCTTCATCGACTCAAATATTCAATGACCTAAATGGTTAATTTATTCCATAAATGGTTATCTACAACTTGAATTTCTTTTTTTAATTGTCTAGAGTCACAAACCATTCTGGTTGTTTCATAAACACATCCTTTTAAAGGTTCTTGTTATGAAATGTAGTTTTGACACCCATTTTTCTAATCTCGTAGTCATGGTAATCATCTATGGAAAAACATGTTATGGATTTAAACATGGAAACTGGAGACAATGTTTCTTTCTAGTCAATTCCATGACATTGTCTAAACCCTTTATCCACTATCCATGATTTATTGTAATTTACTCTAACATCCATGTCCATTTTTCTATTGAATGCCTATATACACCAAACATGCTTTACATCAACTGAAAGATCGATCAGAACCCAAACATGGTTTTAATACATGGAATTTGTCTCATAATTCATGTCTTCCTTCCATTTTGTAGCTTCTAATCTCTCTATTACATCCTCTTAGAAGAGTGGATCATCATTTTTAATCAATAATGAGGTACCATCATCAGTGACTAAAAAGCCATATCTAAATGGTTCTCTTACCTCTCTATCACTCTTACATAGCACACGTGTTTTAGGAACATCTTCATCCATGGAGACCTACGTAATTGGTTCATGTACTAACTGTTGTATATCTTAAGAATTAACTTCATCAAAATCAATATTATTCCCACTATACTCCGTAAGGATGTTCTCTTTCTCAATTAAAATAAGATGTCTTTCAATTGTTAATTTTATTTTGAAGGGTTGTATAGATAATATCCCTTATTTCCTTGAGATACCCTATAAATATACACTCCATGCCTTAGGGTTATAGTTTATTATTTGATATATCCTTAACAAATTCTTGGTAACCCCATGCATGAACATGTAAAAAAATGGGTTTCTCTCGACTCTATAACTCGAAGTCAATTTTATTTTCCAATTTTGTTGGTACTCGGTTTATTAAGTATATTTTTTTATAATTCGTATCCCTAAATGGATAATGGATGACTTGAATAGATGATTATCAATCTTACCATGTCCAAAAAGGTAGGTTTCCCACTTTCAGTAAAACTAATCCACTATAGTGCATAATTTGGAGTGAGTTGAAATAAAATCGCATACTCCCATATAAGGTTGATAATGTATTTGTTAAGATATTCCCCACCTCAATCTGATCTATATTTATGTATCTTTTTACCAATTTTTTTATCAACCTCATTCATTAAATATTTGAATTTATCAAAGTATTCATACTTATACATAATTATGTAGATATAACCATACCTTCTTATCTCGTCATTAAAATTAATAAAGTATGATAATCTTCCTCTAGCCTCTACATTTAATGGTCTACTCACATATTTTTGTTCCAAATCTAGAAGTAATGTATCCATTTCACATTAACATCCAAATTGAGGTTTGGTCATCTTTTCTTGTAAAATTGTGTGATATATTTCATGTGAATTAATATAAAAAGAGTTTAAATAAAAATCTTGGTGGAGCTTTATCAAATTATTCTCTTTTACATATCCTAGTTGGTGATGCCAAAACTCTAAGTTTTATGAGTTTCTTTTATTTTCTTCTATCAATTTCCAGAACTTGGTTTTCATAATTTAATACATAAATACTATTATTTAATTATGTCATACCATAACATATTCTATCTTTATAAAATTATCAACCATTATTTTCAAAGATGAAGACAAACGCATCCAAATATAGACATGAAATTAATATAATGTTCTTCATAATACTAGGCACATAATAACCGTTCTTTAAAACCAAAATCAATCATATCAGAATTGTGAGATTTTAGTCTCCAATGGATAGAACATCCATCCATGATCCATTAGTATCCCATAGATCCAACTCATCTCGGTTAATCTTACGAAATATACATGGTTCATATATTTGGATACAAATGTGAGTACCTCAAGAAGTATCTAATACCCAACTTTCAAATATATATAGATTACAATCAACAATGAATGCACTTTAAGGTTCCCCTTTATTCTTTTTATGGGTAGAATTTATATTCCAATGTCCCTAATATCCACATAAAAAACATAAACATCTGGTTCCTTTCCTTGACTCTATATCTTCTTCTTCTAGAAAGAATGGTGTTTGGGAGCCTTAGACTTGGAATGAGTCTTAGACACCTCTGCCTTGTTCTTTCTCTTATTATTTACCATAGGGACAATGGGTTTTCACACCCCATTTCATTTGAATCTTGGATAATAATTTTAATATGCTTAGAACGTTTCTTCTCACTATTTCTCATATTATAATTCATAATAAAACTACAGAAGGTTTTGGGTAATGAAGACAGAATGAGATCTATTCACAGATAATCAGGGATCATAAAACCCAAGATGCCTAGGAACTCAATGTATCCAATCATCATGACTATATGAGCCTCATCTGTCACCTAGTCTCCAAGATTTCACATGAATAGTGCATTAGAGATCTCATATCTCTCTGATATCACCCTCTCTTTATAGAGATCCTTAATGTGAGATACGATGATATATGCATCCATATTCCCATAT
Organism: Viscum album; assembly: GCA_963277665.1. NCBI lineage: Eukaryota > Viridiplantae > Streptophyta > Magnoliopsida > Santalales > Viscaceae > Viscum > Viscum album. Next base: position 956,703,076 of record OY728162.1, on the reverse strand, counting down.
TTTGTCACAATCTCATTTGACATGGAGGATATAATGAAACATTGGACATCCATAGAATTTTACACTTGCTCTAAATAGATAGATACTTCTTCCTCATTATCCTATTTTCAAATGAACTCAGTAAGTGGGGTTGCTACCATGTATAATTTTTGTTTATGGCATAGTATAACGCACAAGCACCTATATCATTCCTAAGAATTTGTGTTGGTGATAATGTTATACTTTACATGTAAAGATCATAGTTCAATTTTCAAATTCACTTTATTTCAATTTATATAAATTAAGAGTAGTTAATTAGTTCTTATTTTGATTATAAAATTAGATTAACATATATAAATTGAATTAAATTCCATTAATCTACAACTACTTTGAAAAACCTAATATCCCTCACCATTAGTTTGAAAAAATCTTATCGTTTAGATATTATAGTGACAAGGATCCATATTCCCCTTTCATAACCCTTACTTGGGTCTAATCAGCTATTTAAAGGGTTTTAGGTTGTCGTAACATTCCAACTACATTAATTCTTAATTATTTGATCTATTGAGGGGACTCCCCATTCTTGAAATCCATTTTTTAAATATTTCATCAATAATTTCCTCCCAGTTGCACCACATCCTTCTTGGGAATTCAACCCTTGATGTAGACCAATTTAATTCAACCCCAAACATAACGTTTAAAAATTACATGATAATTTAAACCACACCAACACGGGTTGGTCAATCACTTAGAACTATGATATTGATTTAAATTAAGTGGTGGAAGGTTATACTGACTTAATATTCATAGTTGATATATTTTTATTTAATATGAGTAAGAGATTAGTTTATCTTGTTACACGACTTATTAATAATAAATGGATTTTACTTAAGTGATTAACCATGTTAGATAAAACATTTACATATAAAATGGTTATATTTTATTCTGTATTTCATGCTTGTTAATTCATTTATTATATGATCATGCAGCATTCTCAAACATAAAGAATTAACCATGAAACTCATAAAATAAAATATAATTGCCATGATCATGAGAATATTTACTGGTTAGTTTATATAGAGGATGACAAAATATCCCTCGACCCCAGAGAAAACATACTGTGAACCATATCTTGGTTCATGTTGCAACATTACACCTTAGTTTATATGTATTGGATCGAATAGTTTTTTCATAGATCCTTGACTCAGACCACTTCCTCTAACTTGGGATATCATTAATTACATAATCTTTAACTAACACACAAGTGAGGAGATCCAATTTATTATATAAATGGGGTTTATATAAGAGGAACCGCGGGTACACAGCGCCTTAAATAATAAAGAGGACGTGATGTCTCATAAGGCATAAATAATAATTTAACCAAAATAAAATTGAATAAACCAATCACATACAAGGGATAGTATAATATCATGATCATACACACAATAAGCAATGAGCATACATTTTTAATTCAGTTATCAATTACTTAATTTTTTTCTTTAATTAAGATAATACACCATGAATTAATCTAATTAATTAAATTTATCTTAATTCCATCCAACCATCCTTAACTCACCATAATCTATAATTTAAAAAATACTATATTTTAAATTAATGTATTACCCAAGTGTACTTGGAGGAAACCTCATGTGTTCGTCAAAATTTTAACATGGAGGTTAATTTAATATATAATCGTTAATCATATGACACGGTGTCTACTATCGAATGAACAACACATGGAAAATATAATCAATAGGTTTAATTATATATTTAATTATTCTTTATTCTAAAATCTGAGAACATTGTTGGCAGTAGACTACATGACATGTACAAAAGTACAAGGTCTGTACTTGTCTTCTATTTGTGTCCATAGCACATGGCTTAGATATTATTCTGTTACCTTATATAGATGTGTTTGAGGTATAAGGCATGTACACGGAACACAAAACATGAAAACATGGAGTTTCATAGCATGTATGTCTCCATGTCGTGTATCAAATACATGGATTGCTGGGACACCCCATGGTCTCCGTTGTGATAAATTAAAGACTGCACGACATGTATGTCATGTACATATTATGTAGTTTTACACGTCATGGGGAAACCTATCTATATCTACATAATGATATAATATATCTAGATATTAGATCTGATTTTTTTAGATCTGACTAGATAATGAAGTATATGAATATGAAAGGAAAAATACACCATGTGTAATCTAGGAGTACACGGTGTGTACTTTGTTATTCTCTAGGAAGAGCCTTTGGCACCTCCATATGGAAATATCTTTATGATTCTTCTTTTTTATTCATTAAATGGTAATTGGTTATGTTATGGAGAGTGAAGAAAATAAGAAAATATGATGTTGAATTATTAAAATGAATAATTTTTATTAAAATAAAATGCCAATGCATACAATCAATAAATAAATTATAAATAATTATAAATTAAACATGTGACCACTCTGATACCACTTTTAGGTTACATGAGTAGTGGAAAAATCTTTTTTTGGTATGAAAAACATGTATTTTAGTCATAAATCACATGTAATCATTATTTTACATGATGGAATATACTCTCTAATGAAAACAGTAGATTAATTCACTATATTACAACTCTAGAACTGAAAGTGAAGGATCTTCAAATGAAATTTTTAATTAATTTATGCATAGATATAGAATTAACTCAACTTGTAATTATGCTTTCATTGATGATCTGATGAAATATATTTTTTCACAACATCACTATGTTGTTGGAACCAAGTACCGAATTAATCTAGCGGTGATCCACACATGCACCGCAATCTCAAAATGACACCACATAACCATCATGTGTTAGAACAACTAATCCTGATAACTTGTGTGGTTCGTAGTTGATCGTGGAAATTTTCTTCTCTAAGGAGGAAGAACCATTGGTGTTCTCATGAAATTTTGAGATAAGGATGAGGAATGAATACACTCTAGGGATTAAGAAAGTCTTTCCTCTATCCGTTTTTCACACCAGAATACTAACTAGGAAAGTGATATAATTATATATTTATTATGTAAGGTTTAGGGTTGGTAAATAATCCCCATGCCCTTAACCATTTCAAATATTCTTAGTTGAACCCATGCCCATTAATAATAATAATATTATTATTAATTGCTTGAAATTTGAAACAAAATAAGAATATAAATAGACATCAATTAATTTTAATTATACCATTAAACTCGGTCCATTTTCCTTCATCAATATTTACTTATCCCCAAATAATGACTATTTAATTAAATAAATGTCACTGTATTATTATACGTTAAATATAATAAATAATATATTTAAAAAAAATGAAAACTAATATTTATTATTATTATTTGACTCTCTTTATTCTTTTGAATAACTTTTGATTGAATTATGGTGATCATACAAACCCAAATGAAAATTATTAATTCAACATGTTAAAATCATTAATTGAATTTAACAATGATTGTGGATACACTTAGTGTGTGACCCTCTAGGCCTCTTTCTCATTGAAATTATAAATAATTTCCTAATTTAAAAGTTTAGAATCTACAAAAATGCTAAGACACCTATAAATATAGAATTTAATGTCTCAATGATACACAAACTCCTACGAATACTGACTATGTAATATAATCTCTTTATCGTGATATATCTAATAAAGCAAGTTGCATGTCAGTGCCATCAACCTATATTCTTGATTTACCTTTATTTGAAATTACAAAAATGATGTCTCCCACTAGATACCATGGCCATGATAATCATTAATGATAATATTAAATTCCCCTAATCAATACACACATCCGTATATAGGAACATACAATGACACATGGAAATACTGAATTTCTATTTGATGGTTATATTATCATAACCTCTTATCATGGAGATTTACCATGGAGAACACATTGATAAGGTATCCTAATGAATTATTAGCCTCCTCCCACTGATATCATGTATTTTTGTGTCATGTTAAAAAATATCATCCAGATATGGAAAAAAATTAAGGAATGTTGTTGTGGTGCTTCTAGGTTCTCATCATAGTGGGGAAATATTATGGACTATCAGTGCGACGAATATTCTCAAGAAATTTTCACATACAAATTTCATGAAGACGAACGATAATAATGTCATAAAAAATTCCATTAATTATGAAAAGAAATTAATTATTTACTAAACAATATGGTTCTAGGATACCAACTCCAATAGAAACAAGTGGAAAGAGAGGAAGATGGAGAGACTCTGGGGAGGCAGTGGACTTATCCCTAAAATAAAAAAGGCAGTGTTTCATAGTTTGGAGTGACCATGATAAAAATTTGATTCCACACAATCATTGAGATAGTATATTATTGACACATTACTAAATTTTCAATATATGCCCCTTGCATGTAGCTGAGTGTGGGTGAAAAAAAAAATTTATTTCTATTATTTGGTTAAAATTATTTGTATTATTCATGCATAGATGTGGTTGATATAATTAATAGGTTGAATACGACATCCTTATAACTCACATATAAAATCTGGTCAAGGGTTAATCATGAGTGATAAATGTTTAAATCGGGATTGATACACCCCCAGGGTGTCTCTTAGGTTCTTGAAAGTGGTATCGCCACCTAAAAGTTGTTTAAGGTATTCAATCTATCGCTTAATGAAAATTTGAATCATATTTTAATGAAACCAATATCTTGAAAGAAAAAATTGATTATTCAAGATGAAAATAAATCATCAGGTGTAGTTAATATGTAATAATAGCATCAGGGTACCCTTAAATAATTTGGTATCCAAATAAAGCAGAACTTAAAGATATAAAGACTGTTGAAAGAATCCTATCCGTATGTTAAACAACGTTAGGTTTAACTTTCCTGGCTTGAAAAGTTAACTGACGATTAGAATTCCTATAACACCCCAGATTTTAGGAAAAAAATAATTCCTTAGAATACTTGTATATCATTATTGAACATGATTTTCTATTCTTTCAAAAAAAAATTGGTAAAAAATAAGCTATAAAAGATATTAATTATGCTAATAATACTTTATTCACTCGTAATGGAACATTACAAAAAAATACATGAAACTAAGTATTAAAGTTTGTGAATTATTATATACCATGGATGATTATATCCCTTAAAAGGGAAAATTAATATAAGATAATAAATATAAAATAATAATATATTTATAACTAGAAAATTCCTTGGATCATATTCAACCTGCAGAATCACTATCAATATTACTAAACCTATAATGAAAACAATATCATGAAAGGAGAAATCATTTTGTAAAATATAAAATAAAAACCATAAAAATGAGAAGTATTATTTTTTTATTTATAATGATATGAATTTATAGGATGTAATTGGGATAATATAGTTGTTATATAATTGTTATAAAGGGGTATATAGTTATTGGGTATAATTCATGTAAAATGATACCAGTTTAGAATTAATAGTTGGAAGTTTATATAAATAATGATTATTTTTATGTTAAAAATATATATTTTTTTATCAATAAGATATTTAAAATAAAATAAATAATTTTGGAATAGAATAAATATTCATGATTTCATTTTTGAAAACATCGTTGATTATAAATATAATTCTTTTATAAATTATGAATTTTTATTAAAATTAATAGTTTTAAAGAATGATATCAATAAAATGTATCGATAAAATTCAATGAATGATTAGTAAAATAAATAAATAATATCCAATAAATAATAAACTAATTACATGGTATACTAATTTAATTATTATTTTCTAAACAAAAATGTTTTATTTAAAACATTGTTTTTATTATATATTATGTGTATTTATTTAAAAGTTAAATTTCTCTTATTCAGAGTATAAAATTTAATGAAATTTATTTCTTATGTATATAAACAAATTAATAAACATGTATAAATTGATTATTAATTACTTCGTAATAATGATAAAATCATTTAACATTAAAAGATATATTTTTTCAAAGAATGTTTTTATGTGTTGTGTATTTTTATCTTAATAAATTAAACTCAATAAGATTATTCTGTTATAAATGTTTAAGAGTTGTCTAGATTTGAATAATATAATCTCATTAAAATAAAATAGGTCTTGAGAAAACTATCATGTTTAATTTATTTTATTAAAAAGTTTGGTATTTGAGAATATGAGGCTATATATATTTGCAATTAAATAGTGTATTTACATTTAACAATATTCCATCATTGTGTGACCTTTAATATAGCCTTAATTTAGTTTTAATTTATCCAATATATATATGGAGATTTTTTTTCTTTTATTAGTGGCATCTCTTCTACAAAATTATCACCATTGATGATTTTCATCAGGTGGATTGGTGTATTCCCATTTGTGCTTCTGCTTGGTGTTTATTTTCTCTCACAGAGAAACTTAATATGTGAAATTACTTATTCAACCTATCTAATGTGGTTATTTTTCTAATGATTTGTAATATAGTTGTATTTTTTAAATTTATCATTTCATCTTCTTCATCCATGCATCACAAATCCCACATCACCTCTTGTACACCCATCGTGCTTCACCTGCTTGGGAAGATAGCCTCAAACTATTGATTTTGGGACGTTCTCCCTTCAAATTATTCCCTATAGAGAGAAAAACCTCTAGCTTTAAATGAGAGATAGATAAATAGGAATCTAATGGACAGGCTATGATTTAAGGTCATTGTTTTTGTTCCCTTTAAGTTTAATAGTCTGATTAAATGTTCTAGGGTGTAGTGAAATTAGTTGGGTCCATTACCAATGATGGAATTTCATAAAATAATTTATAATTTATATATTGAAAAAATAAATACCTTTTCTTGAAATTTATTCTTTATTTTCAAATTATTTTACCACTTCTCATCTTAATATCATTAAATCAAATGATTCATGTGATTTTAAAACCATGATTTCAGTTATCTTGTTCCACTTACACCAAGTATAGAGGATCATTTATTCTTGGTTTATCAAGCTATTGCGTTATCAAATGTGATAAAACATAAACATGTGGGATGGATAAGGATATATCATAAAAGTTTAAGGTTTCAGGCCTAATATAAGCACCTTACATGGCGATAAATCAGAAATTTTTATTTTGATCTAATGGATCATTCAAAATATTATCAGTGACATGAATGCGAAGACCATCAAAATTTTTCAATAAGATATTAACTAAAGAATACCTGGAACCTAGATAGGATATTTCATGTTAAATTTTATTTAATTTATTTAGATATGGAGAAATTATTTACCATATTTTAGGTTATTTTATTCAATGTATATATTTATCATCTAAAAACCCTTTTCCAGATTATATTAATTATACTATAATGATCCAAATGTAGAATCACTCTAGTGGTGACCCACACATGATCATTCAGTCTTTGAGATACACCAATTGATATCTAGGTTCTAGCATGGTGAATTAATTATCTTGGTGTATTCATGTTGATTAGTAATTTTTGTTATTAAAGAAATATCTCTTCATTTTTCATTCTTGAGAGTAAGAGAGAAAACGGAATTTTAGGGAGAATTTATTATGTGAAACAGTTCTCTATATTTCAATTAACCCTACCCAATAGACATAACCATCTATTTATAGAGTCGAGGTTTGGGTTAAAATATTATTTAATTTCATGCCATCCCATAAATAATATAATAATATTTATTAAACCCCATGAAAAAAATAATAATAATAATATTATTATTTTATGATTTCCGTGCTAACATGTAAAATAAAAAATATTATTTAATCGGCTTATAAATTAATTTTTTTTACTAGGCAAGGTCTCGATCTGTTTAAACTTTTCTTAAATTTATTTAACACCCAAATAAATATTTAGATTAAATATTTTATTAGTCAGTAAATATTTGAAAAAAATAAAACCTGAATAAAAGAATTCGTTGATCTTAAGAATATTATTTATTCCATTAATTAAATTCAAACAGAATTTAATTGGGATCAATAGAAAAACATATCATGTGACCCTTTAGGATGATCTCTCTTTGAAATTAGATGGTATTTTCTAAAGTGGATGATTACTATCTAGCAATGAGTGAAGACCCCCAAGAAAAATAACTTAATTTCATAATGAAAAAAATTATATATTAACTCTCACCATGTAATATAATACATTTATCATGATGTTTCATCAATCAGGTTACACATCCATGTCATTAATATATATGTTCGATACATTTTTTATTAATTATACGAAATAAGAAACATCATTACACAATGGACATGGAATTTAATATGATGGTTCTATTCCAATCAAAGGGCTGAGATATCAACTCCCATGAATATAGAAGGGAAAAATCATTCCTCGGCTTTTCTATTAATAACATTTCATTCATGATGCATCCAACACAACCCACTTCCCACCAACATAAGGAATGACGATTTTGGTTAGTAAATATATGTGTGAGAGTCATGACATGCACCAATGATAATCTTAAAGTCTAAGGACCATTAAACATGCTTGCAAATAGGAATATTCGATGAAAGCAAAATATGAAGAACTCCTAGTGGCAGATCTATTCTCATAATCTCTCATTATAGAGAGTACCATGAGAAAACATCATTCTGATAAGAATCATCTTCTTAAATGTACTCGCAAATGAAATTCAGATTTTATGTGTCCCACCATAGAGAATTATCTACCCATAGAACTATATTTAAGAATATTTTCACGGAATTTAAAGGTTCACATCATAGAGAGAAACTTCTATAACCTTATCAATGAGAAATATACTCTCTGACATTATTACATTAAATTCATGAAGAATAATTAAAAATATTTAATAAGATATTTTATTGATTGTAAAATCATCAAATATACATGTAATCAAAGTAAAAAATAGTTGTTCCTAGGATACCAACTTCAAAAAACTCCCACATAGTCTAGATCCTACTTCTTATGACATTTAGTCCACTAGAACTCACATGATAATCATATTTTTCTTGATTCAATTCCTTAGAAAATGGGTATTCCACATAGTATTTTTTGAAAATATTGTTCAATACAACCACACATACCTATGAAAAATATCTCAAGAGATGATATATTTAATGAATATTCTTCATTCATATATGTGACTATGGCTCCTGGGGAAGGGTCATAACTACAGTATTATAACAATAGAGTGTGATGGGGTTTTTAACATGATATACCACATCAAGATCTTGGATGAGGTTGTGTATCAATACTACTTATTTAACATTAAAAAAACAAAAATATGCTCAGAATCTAATATAGAATATTCAACCCCAACTTACATTAATAAGAACTTCCATCTCAAAACACCTCCATTCACAGTGAACGTGTATCTCTTTTTGTGATTTCATTCCTTCTTGATATATTTATAAATTAGAATCTTTATATCCTCTAATGGGTATTTCCATATATCCTCCATATACCAAGAACATTTCCTTAGTACATAATAGGTACTTATGGATAGTCTTGACTTCCATCCAATAGAAATCATCTGGGTTTTCATGATATATTCTAACCACACTTAATGTATAAGAAACATCTAGAGTAGTACATAACATATCATACATGAATAAACCAATATAAGACACGTATGGAATGAATTGTATTATTTTTCATTCCTCATATGTCTAAGGACATGTTTTCTTGGAAATATGAGTTCCATGTGACACTACAAACAATACCCTCTTGGATTGTTCCATATTGAACCTCTTTGTTATCTTTTCAATATATTTACTTTGAAATAGGCCTAGCAACCTCTTAGTTCTATCACGATGGATCTATATCCCATGAATATATGTTGCCTCGCTATGTCCATCATGGATATTGATTTATTTATCTAGGCAATAATAGACTATAACACTTGCATTTTATTTTCAACAAGAAATATGTCATCAACGTATACAATTAAGAAAACGAACACACTACAACTAAACCATTTATATAAAAACGTATCAAATTCATTATTTATGAAACCAAATTCGATTATGGATTCATCAAATCAAATTTCCCATGACCTGGATGCTTTCTTTAATACGTAATTGGGATCTTATAATTTTTTTACTATGTTATAATCCTTTAGAATCGCAAAACCCTTTGGGTTGTGTCATATAGAGATATTCATAGAGGTTCCTATTAAAGAAGAATATTTTGAAATCTATTTTCCAAAAATCATAATCATGGAATGCCTCAATTTAAAGTAGAATTATGGTGGATTTTAGCATAGAAACTGGTGAAATGGTTTCTTCATTTTAAATTCTTTAACATTATTTAAACCCTTTTTCAAAAAATCATGATTTGTTTGACCTAAAATTCCCATACATGTTCAATTTATTATTGAATAAACATATAAGACAAATGATATTTACATATAATAGAGGATCTACCAATATCCATCATTATTTTTGGTACATGAAATCCATTTCCGAATTCATGGATTCATTCCAATTGAAAACATCTATGACACTTACTTCTTTCTTGTAGATTATAGTATCATTATTATCCAATAATAATGAGTCACCATCGTTAGTTATTAGAAAACCATCGAATTATAGTTATATAACCCCACAAGTACTCCTATACAGTACTTGTGTCTCTGGAAAAAATTCTTCTTCTATAGTGATTTATGGAATATATTTTTATACCAACACTTGTGTACCTTGAGATTCAACTTCATCAAAACCTATTTCTCTCCCAATATCTCTTTTAGAGATGTTATCCCTTTTAATAGTATGAAATATATTTCCAATAATACTTTTTTTGGGGGTCATAAAGGTAATAACCCCTTTTCATTAGGTATCCTATAAATATACACTTTTTGTCTCATAGTTCAAGTTTGTTACCTGAAGAGGCCGTAAAAAAACTGCACTACCCCACACATGTAAAATTAAAAACATGACTTTTATTCTTCTCCAAATTACATATAGAATACCATTTGTCCATATAGTTAGTACTTGGTTTATTATGTGTGTTTTTGAATGTAATGTGTATCCCCAATAGGATAATGGATGACTCACATGACTCTTCATTGATCTCACCATGTCTAACATGTGGTTAATCCATTCAATTAAATCGTTCCATTAAGGTTTATAAGGATGAATTATTTGAGATAGAATTCCGTACTCATATAAATAATAAATGATGTCATGAATAAGATATTCTTCACCATGGTCTGAGTGAAGTCTCTTAATCTTCTTACCAATTTTGTTATCAAATTTTTTCTTGTATTCCTTATATTTATCAAATAAATATGACTTATATCTCATCAAGTATACATATCCATATCTACTAAAATAATCAGTAAGAGTTATGAAGTATGAGTACCCACCACTTTCTTCTTTGGATGTGTGCAGTTTTTTTCTAGTGGACCTTCTTGCCACATGAAAAACAAAAAAAAACTTCTCCCTTTTTTTCTTTATCTTACTCTTCTTGTACAAATGTATTGAATAATATTTGGGCTTTTAGGAATTTTTTAAACATTTTATTTGTTTCACCACAAGAATGGATGGTTTTTAATGATTCATATCCTTATCTACTTAGTGAAAAAGAGTGAGCATATATAGGAGTGACTTCTCAATGTTGTTTGTATTAAACATTAAAACAAAGATGAATAATCTCTAATGGAATGATTCACGTATGAGATCATTTCGTGGATCATCCAGGATTTTAAAACCTCTAACCTCTATATAGTGACCTTGACTTAAATAACATGGATATTAAATCAATTTATATCAATATTCAGTACATTACAAAATTATATGACTGAGGAAAGTAATAGTTTGGAGTCTTTGGAAACTTGGAAACATAATATTCTATCTTAGTGAAATATCTTCAACGTATCCCTTAAATATATTACCCTTTAGTACTACTAATTAAATATTTTCTTCATAACTTGGAGAACAGAAACATAAAAAAGGGGTGATATCAAATGCCGAATAAGGGTAAACAAGGGAGATTTATAAGCATAACATGAGCATAAGGGTATGATAACATGATTGTATCATTGTAAGATCATGCCTTGCATATCAAAGATCATAATCTAGAGTCATGGAATAAAGATTCAAAGTTCCAAAAACCTGAATTGTAAGCTAATTGAGAGTATAATCCATGAAATCATTACATATGGATAAGAAATGGAATTTTTGGTATACACATAATCATGTAAAACCATTCCCTATAAGTCAAGTTCCATTTGCAAAACTTATCATGGAACATTATGGGGGATACACCTATTGAGTGGGACACACCACCATCCCCAATCACAATTCATTCCTTATATTGGATCATGTTATACCTCCTTCCCATAGTGGATCAATTTCATTGACTTCTTCCCATCATTTTCATATGAGATATAAATCTTTACCAAATTCATTGGAGGGAGATATAGGTCCCACCCATCTTGTAAGATATAACGGTCTCACCAAATTCTATTTGGGAAACATAATATTATATGTTGCAACATACTTACCCAGTGCTATATAGGAAACCCCATCGTATATGTTGTAGTGGGTTTGCCCAGTGATACCTAGGTCATCACATCGTATAAGCTATAGAAGTCTTACTAGGTTATATCTGGTCAACCCCCATAATATAAGATATAACAGGATTACCCAATGATATCTGAACCACCCCATAACAAAATTTATAATGGTTTTACCCAAAGTAATTTGAGTTAACGCATCATATAATCTATAAAGGTCTTACCTGATTTTATTTCGGCAACCCCATCGTATAATCTATAACAATATTACACGACACTATCGGAGACACCCCATCTTATAAGTTATAATAGTTTTAATCAATGTTATCTTTCACACCCCATCGTATAAGCAATGTTCTTGAACAACAACATGAATAATGTAGAAAGAAATTTCATATCATCATAAAAAACATAAAACCAATTATTATTTCATAACATGATTAACCTAGGAAAAATATACGGGGTTCATGTTAATATCTTTTAAATGTGACTAGATCATGGAAAAAAAGCTAGTTTCATAAACATGATTCCATAAAAACCTTAACCATTTAGAGAAATAATATGAATGGTATGCTTGGATTATATACCCAGCAAGGAATGATTAACACCAAATAATCTTATCTTAGATGGAAAATAATTTTGAAAGGATATTTTAAAACATTTATTGAGGGAAATATCATTTCTTATTTGAAAAATACTTTTTAAATAATAAAACATTTTGAAAACATTTTTCTTTGAAAATAGACTTGAAATATTATAATGGAATCTTTGAAAACCATTTTAAACACTTCTGAAAACATAAAAAATTTCAAAAATAATTTTCCTTGAAAATGGTCAAAATATTTCATTTAAATACATTTTTTTAAACATTTTTATCAAACATGTTTTTTGATTAAAATAGATTCCTAATCGAAGAGATAAATAAAGTAATATTTTCATCAAAAATCATAATTATCTTAAATAAAAAATAATGTAAAATGGTACCATTAAATTAATATATCATGAGTAACTAGAGTATAATAACATTCTTGAGATTTCTTGAGATATGGATCATAATATTTCATCAATGTAAGCATAATCATAAACAATCACACTAAAAGATGAGACTGTAGCAATAAACTCTTACCACATTGGAAACATTAAATCCTAATACCCGTGAAAGAATAAAATTTCATGAATATAAAAATATCATGAAAATAATGATATTAATGATATAAAATTTCAAAGTGAATAATATACCTCATAAAATAATATTGGTACATAACATAAATTGTGTCTCAAAGAAAGAAAATTTAGACAAAATTACCGTACTAATTTGGTAACTTTGCAACCATAAACCCTATAAAAGGGAGATAATAAAATTGATATTTAAATAACCATAAAATTAATGATAAAATCATAGAATAAATTCATGGTCACTATACACTCCACAAAGATAAACAAGTGGTAAATATGGCATAAGTCTCAAACAAATAATAGGGAGACTAGAAATCCACTTATTACTTAAGTGACTTTTCAACGGCAATATAAATAAAAGAATAACAAAAATTGATATCATTAAATAAATTAAATTCATTATATAAAATTTGATAAGAAATTATATAAACCACACAATATAAATAAATGGTGAATATATCATATATATCACAGAAATAAAATTGGGACAAGCAAACTCTTACCTTAAGTCATGAATTTATTTGTACATGTTCAACCCTCCTATATAATAAATATAATTTTATTAAAAGACTAACACAGAACCATATTATTATAATTCATATCATATATGATTTTATTATGACTTTATATTACCCATTTATTAACAATTTCATGTTAAATTTACATTTTAGGTTATAACCACTTTTTTGGTATATGTTTTGACTTGTTATTATTGATCCTCTAACATAGCCCATGATTTACTTATTTAAAAAATGTAAAACATGACATAAATATCTTATATATATATCTTGTATATAATAATTTATAATAATATATAATAAATATAAATATGGAATGAAATACACCATTCATGGAGATGGTAGCCCGTATGTACCCATGAATTTTGTTTCCATTTTCTTATCGTATTTTTAAAGAATGAAAATTAAAAGATATATATATATATATATATTATTTATATAATAATAATTATTTAATATATATCACATATTTTTATGAAAACCATCCTTAATACATTCTTTTTAAAGCGTTAACGAATCACATCACTTTGAAGAGGCGGTAATGCACACGTCCACAAATGAAGTTATCATATTCTCACAAAATGGAAATCATCAAGATATGTGTTATATATTAATTATAGGAGCATATATACATCATATATATCATATATATCATATAAAAATATAAATTACATCATTATTATCAACCTTGAGAGGTGGAAATGGAATAATGAATGACATCGGTTTGCAAGGTGATAGTCCACCGTATACACGAACAATAATTGTGTATCCCATTTTATGGAAGTATTTGAAAGTGTAGAGAATATAATTAACATAACAAATATCACTATATTGAGGATACATATGATATTATATAATAATGTAATAATAATAATTAAAATGGTGGATAAATAAGTAAAACAAAATTGCTTGTTAAAGAGTGTTACCTCTTTGTTGGGTAACTTCTTTTGGTCTACACCGAAGGGATTCCTTGGATGGTTTTATGCCAAAAGGGACGATTCTAGGATGAAGGGAGGAAAATTGGGAACTTATTTGGTTATGTTTTTTATGATACAAATGTCCTGAGAGGTTTGAATAAGTGGGGGTGTGTGCCCTTTTATAGTGGAGGAGGAGTGGAATTCATGTAAATACAAAAAGGTAAACACTATTGAGAGGTATCTATTACATCATGTGCCTCCAATAATGGTCCATTTTCAATAAAATGGAGTATATGGTCTAAATATTAAAAGAAAATGTATTTACTACTTTTTTATAGGTTATTTGGTAACTTAAGTTAAATTTTAACCACTAAGTAGACTCGTTTTTACCTTAATCGTTGTAATTGAATTTATTTACATTCACTAATATTCTTGTTAAAAACTAATTTGAATTTAATATAAATTAGAAATTACGAAAATTATAAATATGGAATCCATTTTTAAAAATTATAAACAAATAATTGGGAGAAATTATTTTAAAATTAATCCCATAGATGGGACATGACTATGAGTTTTAAAGTGAAATTGTTCAAATTATTGAAATGTTTTTATATCCAATTTAAATGTTAAATTGATTAAAATTAAATTAATTGGATTAATATATGTATAATATATCCAAATAAAATTTAAAACTAGATAGAAAATAATTTAACTATATAAATAAATTTTATGAAATGTCATTTTCCAATTAAAATTTAGTATTTTTCACTATTCATCAAAAAATGAAACATCTCAGAAAAATAGAAAAAATTATCCCAAAATGAATTTTAAAACGATGATTTAAAAAAAGTCTATTTTTTCATGTAAATATTATAAATGTATTAAAAATTAGTTTTAAAAACAAGCCTTCTATTAAAAGGTGGGAATCCGCCTTTTAGAAAATTCTAGCTTTTTATACCTAAAATTGGATTTCTTCTTATTTTTTGCCTATCAAACTTATTGGTTGAATTTTTAAAAAAAATTATATATAAACATCAGTATGATATCTGACTAATATTTATTGATTAAATTTATTGTGATAAATTTCTTGTGTGGGCATAAAAATAGTTATTTCATAAAAACACGCCCTTTATATTCAATTGGTTTTTATTTTCATTTCTAATTAATTGATGAAAAAATTCAATTTTATAAACACGTGTAAACCATAGTTTAATAATTTAGTTATTATTATTCATTTATTACATTACATTAATTAGGTGATAACTATAATAATATTTCAATAATGTTAGTATTTTTTAGTCTTGAAAAACTCAGTCTTACATGTAATAAAAGATATATAAGGAACTAGACATTGTGTATAACACAACACAAAAAGAGTGTTGTGGGTACTGAAAATCTAGTATAATTTTTTTTGTTCAAGAGTAAATTGGTGTTGCATATAATTAAATACTAACATGGTGTAGTGTGCAACGCAATTCATCATTGAAATTTAATATATTCGAAAAATAATTAACTCTTAAAAACATGGGGTGTTACATTCTATCCCCTTAAAAAGAATTTCTCCGTCAAAATTAATTTGGGTAATCAAATTTTTAATACATGATATTTCATTTCATTGGAACCCACATCATAAAAATAAATTCTAAAACTTCCTTTAATAGTGTCTGAAACATAATGGTTACCCAAAGTAACTCATAAATAGGTTTCCACATTGGAGAACATAGGTGAAAAAAGACGATTTGACATGGAAGAAAATGAAAAATAATTATAGAGCATTATTGAGTTCATTAATCAAAATCAAGTGAGTGATAAACGGAAGGAGAAGGCCTAAAATACATAAATTTTTTATGATTTATAAGACCATCAGTTCAATAGAAATAAAGGTATTATGATAAATATTTTTAAATATTATTTTCCTAGAGTTGAGAAATTGTTTTACTATCTGATAATATAAGGGAATATACATACTTGATTTCATTTATTTTCATATAATCAATATCTCCCTTTGGTTATTCTTGCTCAATTTATACTTCATCTCTTTCTCCAATAAATAAAGGTGAATTTTTCTTTATTTAAGTACTAAAAAATCATGAGGAATAAAGATAAGTAATTCTATATATCATTAATTAAAATCACATAAAAATGGTTTGAATGGGTTATCCAAAATGCATAAATCTTCATATGTCAAAATAATACATTAATCTCTAAAACCCAATCCAAAGTTTAACATTAACAATTCCATAAATTTTTATCCTCATAACCCTTCTGAAATATTAATGATCGAAACATTATAAATAAGGTTACTAAATTTCTCAAAATTAGCTTAACATTTATCCCCCATATATCATAATGTAGCTCTTGGTTTCCACATACCAAATATGTGAATACCTTTATCATTTTGGCTCTTGAAACATGGTGATAAATTAAATTACAATAAAACCTTATTGAAAAAATTAATGATTCTTCATTCCTTACATATTAAAAAAAAATATTATATATATACCTTATATAAAAAAGTGTTGTGAACTTCATTAATGATAACATATACCACTTTTTCAAAAAATACATTATTAGTTATGAGATCATAATCATTATCCTATTTACTTTATCCATATCATTCACCACTTTATCAAACCTAGACATAATTTCATCAGCATCAAGAACACATTAAGGGTTACCTTACCTTGATCAAAATATCACCTTTATATTAAATTTATTTTCTTGTTAATCAGCACCATTCAATATAATTTTGAAAATCCTTAATGAGAAATATATACCTTTTGATTCATATAACATAATTCTTATATTCTGATACATATACAATTTAATCATCCAAAGTTATTCTTAAACCATTACTTATGTTTCATCATATAATTCCTTAATACCCCTTTCTTGGAATATGAAAAATGAATCATTTATTAAGGTTCCTCAAACTCAATTTAATCATGTAAACAACACTATTAGAATATACCATACTTTTCACATGTCATTTTTGGTCTCTTTATCATCAATAGTATAACAAATACTCATGCTTATTTCTTGATTCTTTTCATGATATTTCCACTTATGACATTGATTTTCCTAATTCTCATACTTTCCACATCTGAAACCTTCAATTTTAACTCAGTTACTTATAGTTTCCACTATTTATTAAAACCATAAATCATAGTTTTAGAAACACGTTTCATAGAATAAAATCACATAATCATGGTAAATTATTTATTTGATGTCACCAACATTTAAATCAATGACACCTTAGGATTATCCATAGAGACATACCTAGACATATTATAAGAAATGTCCCTTGGGATCTCACTAATGTTTTTGCATCCTAGTTTCTAAAGTCTGACTAAACCATTACTTTGATACTAAAAATGGTGACCTAGGCTTAACATATATTGATATTACATCATTTTAGATGAATATTCAGCACATTAAAAAATTGCATGCCTGAGGACTGTAATAGTTTAGTGTCTTTGGAAACATGAAAACATAATATTCTATCTTGATGAAAGATCTTAAACAACTCCATTAAAGACATTACACATTATTATTCCTACTTAAAACCATTATTCATGACCTAGGGGAAGGTAACATAAGAAAGGGGTGAGTTCAAACCCTCAGTAAGGGTAAAAAAAGGGAAATATTTAAGTATAACAAGTGCATAAGGGATTGAGAACATGATCGTATCATTATAAGATTATAATATACATATCAAATAACATAATCAAGAGTCATGGAATAACGATTGGTATTTTATAAGACATGAATCATAAGGTAATCGGGAAAAAAAGTCTTCAAATCGTGACATTGGAATAAGACATGGAATTTGTGGCATACCCTTAATCATGTAAAATCAATACCTATAAGTCAAGTATCATTAACAAAACATATAATGGCACTTCATGGGGGCTACACCTACTAGGTGGGGCACACCACTATCCCCAGCCATTGTCCATTCCTTATATAGGATCACATTATACCATCATCCCACAGTGGATCAAGCCTGTAGAATTGTTACCATAATTATCTTATGAGATATAAATATTTACCCAATGTATTGGAGTGAGATATAAGTCCAACCCATCATGTAATCTATAACTATATCACCCGACACTATTTTGGTCACCATGTCATATAAGTTATAACAGGATTACCTAACACTATCTGGGATACCCCTTCATATAAGATATAACGAGATTACCCAGTGTTATCTGGTCCAACTGATCATGTAATATGTTTTAGGATTACATGGATCTATCTAATTCATCCCATCTTATAAGTTGTAACGGGATTACCTTGTGTAATCTTGATCACCACATCATATAAGCTATATTGTGCTTAGTCAGTGATATATAGGACACCCCATCATATAATATATAATGGTCTTACCCAACAGTATATCAGACACTCGATCGTATAATATATAATGGGCTTACCCAGATCTATCTAGGAAACCACATCATATAAGCTATAATGGGCTAACTCAATGTTATATAGGCTACCCCATCATATAATCAATGTCTGTGAACTACAACATGAAAAAATTACAATTAGATAGCATATAATCATAAAAACTCATAATACAATCATTATTTCATAACTTTATTAACCCATGGTAAAGGAATGGTTTTCATGTAACATGATTAGCCCATGGAAAAGAAATGTGTTTCATGAATATAATTCCATAAAAACATAAAACATTCTGAGAAATAATATGAATGGTTCCCCTGGATCATATACCCAGTAAGGCATGAGTAACACCAAAGGATGTTATATTAAATGAAAAATAACTATTAAAGGATCACATAAAACATTTAATGAGTAAAATATCATTTCCTCTTTGGAAAATTATTCTTAAATCATAAAATAGTTTGAAAACTTTTTTTCATTAAAAATAACCTTGAAATCTTATAATGGTATATTAAAAAACCATTTTGAACATAATTAAAAACAAAAATATTAAAAAAACTTTTCGTTGAAATTACATTAAAATATCATTTAAAAAATTATTTTGAAAACATTTTTAGAAAACATGTCTTTTTAATAAAACATATTTCCAACCGAAGAGAAAAATAAAGTCATATTTTCCTAAAAAACGTATTATTAACTATATTGAGTACCGAAGAGTGAAAAAATTGGTTCCATTACATGAATATAACATGAGTAACCATATGAGAATAAAATTAATTATATTTATTGAGATATGGATCATAATATTTCATCAATGGAAGTATAATTATAAAAAATCCCCAAAAAATATGATATTGTAATAATAAACTATTACCACTTAGGTTACATTAGTTCATAATACCCATGAAAGAATACAATTAATTGAATGTTTTAGTATCATTAAAATAATTATATTCATGATATAACATTTCAAAGGGCATAATATACACCTCATAAAATAATACAGATTCATAACAAAACATGTGTCTCAAAGAAGGAAAATCGAGACAAAATTACCTTACTGATTTGGTAAGTTTTGAACCGTAAACCCCATTAAAGGGATATAATAATAAGGATATGTAAATACCAAAATATTTAATTATAATAATAATATAATACATTCATGGGTATTATATACACCACACAAAAGAAAAGAGTGGTGAATATGACTTATGTTTCGCATAAATAAAAGGGAGACTAAAAATCCACTTATTACATGAGTAACTTTTAAATAATGCGTTTAGTGAAATAATAACGTCAATTAAAACATTTAATATCATGAAATAAATGATATTAATGATATTAAATTTTATAGGTAATTATATACACCACACAATAATAATAAGTATTGAATATAACATATATCTCACATAAATAAAATTGAAACAAGAAAAATCATACATTAAGTACTAAATTTCTTCATATATGTTAAAAAATTATATATAATAAATAAAATTTTGTTATATATAAACAAAAAAACCATAATATTATGTATCATAAAATATTTTATTTGATTATAACTTTATATTATCTGTTTGTTGACATTTTCATGTTAATGTTACATTTTGGGTTATAGTCGCTTTGTTTTTCATATATGTTTTGACTTGTTATTCTTGATCATCTTACTTAGATAATGATTTACTTATTTATAGAATTTAATGAATGATATAAATATCATATATATTTATTATATAAGTTTTTATAATAGTCTATAACTTATATAAATATGAATTGAAATGCACCATTCATGGACATGGTGGGTCGTACGCATGCATGAATGCTGTTTCTATTTTCATGTCGTATTTTTATAGAAATAAAAGTAAATGATATATATGTGTTTGTATATAAATATATTATCTTTACATTGTCATTATTATGTCACATATATCACATATTTATATTAAATTCATCTTTAATACATTCCATGTAATGTTTGGATGAATCACATCGCTTTGAGGAGGCGATAGTCTACACGTCCACAAACGAAGTTATCATATTACAAAAAATAAAAAACATCAATTTATGTGTTATATAATAATTAAGAAATCATAAATAAATCGTAAATATTATATATATCATATAAAAATAGTAATCCCATATTTATTACCAACCTAGAGAGGTGGTAATGGAGGAACAAACACCATCGGTTTGAGAGGTAGTAGTCCACCATACACAAGAATGATGATTGTGTATCCCATTTGATGGAATTGTGTGATATTGTAGGTCATAACCCTAACATAATAACAACTTGTTATATTTTGGACACTGATTTTATTATATAATTATGTAAAATGAATAATTTAATGGGTGGATAAATAAATAAATCCAAAGTGATTATTGAAGGATGTTACCTCTTCTTTGGGTAACTCTTTTTGGTTTGCACCAAAGGGATACCTTGGTTGGAATTATGCTTAACGGCAGGATCGTAAGATGAAGGGAGGTAATTTGGGATTTTATTTGGGAATGGGTTAGATGATTGAAAGTGCTTGAGAGGTATTAAGAAGTGATGTGTGAGTACCCTTTTATAGTGGAGAAGGAGTGACATTCACGTAAATATAAAAAGGTAAACACTATTGAGAGGTCTGCCTTACAAAATGTGCCTCAAATAATGATGCATTTTCAATTAATGTGACTATATGATCTAAATATGTCCATGTAGTGGATTTTGGACATATTTCTATGTTATTTGACCACTTATGTTAAAGCTTAACCACTAAGTAAACTCATTTTTACCTTTATCACTGTAGTTAATTTTAATTACTTTCACTACTATTTTTATTAAAAAAACTAATTTGACCATAATAGAAATTTAAAATTATTCTGATTCAAAACATGGAATCCTTTTTTTCAAATTGTAAACACATAAGTTGTATAAATTAATTTAAATTTAATCATGAAAATAGGATGAGGCAACAGGTTTTCAAAGTGGAAATGTCCAAAAGTTTGAAATGATTTTATATCCAATTTCAATGTAAAATTGATTCCAATTATATAAATTGGATTAATATATCTATAATTTATCTAAATAAACATTAAAAATAAATAAAAATATAATTTAACTATATTAATAAATTTGAATATAAACATTTTCCATTTAAAATTCGGTATTTTTCACTATTCATCAAAACATTTAACTTCTCAGAAAAATACCAAAAAGTTACCAAATGTAAATTTCGATATTACTCTTTAAAAAATTATGTTTATTTTTTCATATAAAAATTCAAAAAGATTCAATTTTTTTAAAATAAGTCTTCCATTAAACATTGTTCAAAATGACTTTTAGAAAAATATACCTTTTATGCCTAAATTTTGATTTCTTTTTGTTTTCTTCCTATAACAATTATTAAATGAATATAAGAAAATGGTTTAATTTATATATAAATTTCATTAATATCTCTCAATAATATTGAATGGTTTAATTTTATAAGTAGAAACATTTTTGAGGGCTTTGAAATATTATTTTCATAAAACACATTATTTATATTAAATTGGTTTTTATTTTCATTGCTAGTTAATTGATGACAAATAAATTAATTTTTTTAAAAAAATTAAATCATAGTTTCATAATTTATTTAATATTATTTTTATCATTCATTCCAATAGCTATGTGATAAATATAAAATTAATTTAATAATAATAGTATATTTCAGATTGATAAAACATAGTCTTTTATGTAAGGCAAGTTGTTGAAGGAACTCAGAATTATGTGTAAAAAATACCAACAAAGAGTTTCCTGTACTTAAATTTAATCTATGATATGCATGTAGTGAAAATAAATTTTTTTTGTGTGTCAATAAATCATAACATGGGGTAGAATGCAATGTATTCCATCCAAGAAATTTCATTTATTCAAAAACAATAATTCCTAAAAACATGGGGTGTTACATTCTAGGTGATCAATGTAGCCAATGAGTTTGATTTCATGAGGCCCAACCATCTCTCCCTCTCCAAGTTTACTCCAAAATAGTTCCTTGAATATATCAAAATTTTCTTGTCTTTCTTTTCGGTATAGACCACGGAGATGCTCAAGAATGCTATAAGTATCCATGATTTCATTAGACTTCATGATTTTAGTAGACATAGATTATAACATGAAACATTAAATTTCAATTATGTTGCTAAATTTTTTTTATAGAAAACGAACATTTAATTACTCACCTCATTGGAAGACAGATTAGGATGTGAGGATTCTAGCATGTGATATTTTGGTTCATGACACAATACAACCCAGAGGCATCAGAACCACTCTTAGAAGTCACTAATAGCGAGGAGATGATCTTTCTCCAATATATATTGTAGGGATATTGTTGATTAAAAACATTATATTTTATAAAATTACAAAAAAGGTTATTATTAGTACTTTTCTTAATTACATATAATGTGAGAAATAATAAATTAATTGATTTTATTAAATCTCCCATTATTTTATCATGTCTCACAAGCCCCCATCATTGAACTTGAAATGTCTAGATTCCTAGAAATTATAGTGGTAAGGATATATATACTCCTTTTAATAACCCCAATAAGGGTGGGTCAAGATAACTAAAGGTATTTATATAGGCAAGTCTTTTATAACTACGAGCTTGAAGCTCCTTGATCCATTGAGTGGATTCAGTAATCCAGAAATCCTTACATGGATTTCCTTAACACTTACCTCCAAATTATACCAATTATAGAAAGGGATAATTATCAAAAGACTCAGGAGAAGGAAATCCTACTCCCAGAAAATATTTATTAATAAAAAGTAAATACATCAAAATAGAAGACACATAGAGTCAAAAAAGATGAGTGTACATAGCACCGCGTGCATCAGCATCAACCAAACCACAACATAAGGTCATTGTAACAAAGGACCATAAAGAGAAAACCTCCTAAATTGCACTCTTGGATAGAGCATCAGAAACCTGATTTTCCTTTCTGTAAACATGAGTGACAACAAAACAAATCTTCTCCACAAGCTTGAGATAGTCATCCCATGCAGAGAGCATCTTCCAAGGGATATTTCTTGAACACATTCTAAGAATATCAACCACCAGAGATGAGTCAGACTCCATCCATAGGGTCATCCAACCATTAAAAGAAGTATAACTAATAGCCTTGATCATATCCCATAACTCTGCCTCAATAACCAATCCATTTCCTAAAAATTGGTAAGAATAGCCTTTAACAAAACCCATATATGTGTGGAAA
Source organism: Viscum album (assembly GCA_963277665.1). Classification (NCBI taxonomy): domain Eukaryota; kingdom Viridiplantae; phylum Streptophyta; class Magnoliopsida; order Santalales; family Viscaceae; genus Viscum; species Viscum album. The sequence continues at coordinate 956,678,387 of OY728162.1, read as the reverse complement.
ACACCACCACATCCTGAAGGCCCTGGTGAACCTGAAGCTGCTCCATCCACATTAACATAGAAAGGGATAATTTTTTAGATGTAAAATGGTTATGTTAACCCAAAACATTAATAATAACTCCCCTTTTAAAAGTATGTGTCCAGAAAAATGTTGGTCAAACACTTATTTATATTGGTTTCATTCCTAATCAAGTAATTAAAGGCTAAATATGACTTAATATTTTGTTTAGGGATTTAAATTTATCATGCATAAATTTTATCCTATTTTATTTTTTAAATAAATTGTTAAAATTAAGTGCATTTAAAATAATTAATTAACCATTTATGATAAAAAAATTACACATGATACATTTATTTAAATCCTATATTTTCACATTAACACATTCATTCATGTGATTAGACTTTCATTCATTAATTAAATACTGAATATAGAAAAATAAATAAATAAATGACCTGATCGTGAGATTATCTAATTGATAATTCATTGAGATGACAATAAATCAACATATGACATAGGGGAATAACTCCTTGTGTTGATCTTGTCATGAGTTTCGGCATTCCACCTGTACACTTATGTATCACATGGGTTGGAATCATTATGGTTCCATCTTGAAATGCCTCCATACACCATGGGATACTCCATTAATTACGTGTATTTATAACTCACACACAGGTGAAGGGAACCAAATGATTTATTAAGGGGATTTACATAAATAATCAGGGACACACATTCCTAACATAATAATGGAGGTAGGGATGACTCCCAGGCCATCAAATTTAATTTCATAAAAAAATTAAAACCCATGAAATAAATTAAATTAAATAATTCCAAAATGTACACTTGTCTTGTTCAAGCTCATGATCGTTCATAAGCATACAATGGGTTCTAATTTAAATTAAATTTCAAAAATTCATTTTAATTCATTCTTTAATAAGATAAAACACACACAAATTAATCTGATTAATTATATTTTTAATCAGTTAAATAATTTTATCTTATTTCATCCAATCAACCAAAATATTATCACCTTCTATTATTTAAACTAAAATAAAATATTTTGTTTTGTTTAAAAACTCAATAAAATAGTACATTGTATTTTACTTGGAAGTCACACCGTGATTACCGATATGAACTACTCAGTATAGTTTAATTATAAATAATGAACTCATATGAAATACTATTTACATGACATGTGTAATAATTTCACAGCATGTGTTGTCAACTTAATGGCCCATAGAACACATGAGAATTTTGTAGCCTTTAGAATTTAATGTGTTGAGTCTTTAATACACAATAACTGTAACGAGCCAAATTTGTTAAATGAAAATTACATTCTTATAAATATGTCATAAAATCACATGAAAAAACAACATAATGAACTACTATGTGATAAGTAACCTTTAAATATAACTTTTTAACTTCTGTGTTTGGAATTTTGAAAATCCGACATACACGATTGGGTTAAAGATGATTTTTGATGTCTAATAAAACAAACATAATTTTTTCTGAATAGTAACATACCATTATGAATAGTAACCTACCCTTATGAATAGTAATATGAACCTTATGAATATTAAATCCTCCAAATTAATAGTAAAATTACCCTTGAAAAATTAAATAAAATTTAGGCATCATAGAAAGTGACAATTTGACCATAGTAAACATTTTAGTATTTTTGTATGTCATAAATAATTAATTATAATTCTATTAATTCATTTAAAAAAATTATTTTCTTAAATTTCGTTCATAAATTAAACAATATATTTATTCTAGTTTTTGGATAATTTTATTAGACCCTACGTAATTTTTGAAAGCATTATAAAATTAGTTTTAATTTTAAAAACTGTATTTTTCAAGTAAATTATGATTTTAATTATTTATAAAATTATTCATATTTAGAAAATTATTTTTGAAAAACAGACTTCATTTTTGGATTATACACGTCAAAAAATGGTTGCGGTGAATTTTTGGGATTTTTCTGAAACACTTGAATTTTTTTGAATAGTAAAATACATTAATTTAGTGTATCAATACGTTGTAATTTAAACCCACTATTCATGACAACAAAAGTGATGTAAATCCTAAAATTTCAATCTAGCATGCCCTATTTACAATTACTGGTCACGGGAGACTCATTATTCCTTATCTTGTGTGGAAATAATAAAGAATGAATTTTATATTGAGAAACCCCTCTCCCCTCTACTATAAATACCACCTTTCACACCCTCATTTACTCAAACCTATCAAGCTTCAAGCCTTCTATAAACTCCGCCAATGAATATTCCCTATCACCTCCCCCATGTCCAAAATCTTCTGGTCTCATACGAACACCAATCAAAGTCCCCTTAAGGAGGATCTCAAGAGGAGGATTCAAGAGGTAATTTCTCTCCCTCTTTTCCTTTAATTCCCTTTCTATTTCAAGTTGTTTTATTATTCTCTCCCCACCAATATTCGTCTAAATGGAATTTTAACTCTAGTATTATAAATATACTTTAATTTTATTATATTAATAGGATTTTAAATCATTCAACCCCCCTCTTTGTTTCCTTTTATTTTTTTAAAAAGAAAACGTTTTTTGTGAGGTGTTAATCAATCACCTTCCAGAATGATATATTTTATTCCATTTCTACCTTAAGATCTGGTAATGAAACCATTTTTTTGGTTGAACCAAAATATTTTATATGTATTATTTCTTATTTAATGTCTTGGAACTAAATTATGTACATATTTCTAAATTATTAAACAAAACAAGTTCATTGTGGTCGAAAAACCACCCAAATTAACTCAAACAACCATCATTTAATTATTATCTAACAAATCATCCACATGGTATATAAGATAATTCATTATAATATCATTTTAACTTATGTAATGTTTTTAATAACATGGAATATAAGATGTGTATTTTTATTCATGTTCTACACAAACATCCTTTTATGAATACATGTAAACTGCTCAAGAAAACCAAAAAAACAAACATTCCCGAACAATGTCTTTAAACTTTTTAACAAATACAAAGGCCCATAAAATATTGTAATGAAACCATAATGGATCATATTAATTTAAATAGTGTTATTTAATTAGTAATTAATTAATTTAATGTGGTTATACAGGACATTAAATTGAAGGAATCATTCGGATATAAGGTAAGGGGAAATTCTTGAATCCAACATTTATCCTACGGGTTCTCCCACTTTCACTTCTTTTTTGATATGGTTACTCATTATAAAGAATTTTTTCATCATTTTTATTCATTTTCTTTGATATAAATGTTTTTCACTGGTGGTTATGTCAAAAAAAATGTTTTCCTAAAGAACTATTCTTTTAAGAACACACCTTTACTTCTCATTCAAGGTCGATGGTTCTTGTAACATGTATGTTATTCCCGCTTTCTTTTAGGAACCCAATGTTTATTAATGTATTATTATGATATGAAACACAATCCATTTAATTGGTTAGTTGGGTTCATTTTTTATATATTTTCATTGTAGAATTCATGATAAATGATAATGTTATGATGTGACGGGTGCGCCCAGAATTATATAGTGCAATATGAATGTTTTAATGTGATGGGTGCGCCTGGGATTAGACAGTGCTCCAATGAAATGGGTAATGTGATGAATATCATGAGTTAATGTAAAATTATATGTGAAAAACATTCTATATTTCTTCACAACTATGTGTGGTAGTTAACCACTAAGACATGATATTTGATTTTTATACATTCCCATATTTCAAGGGATGGGCCCGTAAGTGGCACAACTCGCTCTAGGGTTCCCCATCACCGCCACATCAGTTGAGGTGTATATCTGGTGGTGTCTATTCTCCTCGGAAGTGATTAATGGTGATATTGGGTGTTTGGTGACTTCTTTGCATCTCGAGCTCGGTCAGCATCAGGCGTCGAAGTTCCTTCATGGCGGCTCGTCGGCCTCTACTCTCTCAATGGTGACTTCAGCTTCTGGAGATAGATTTTGATCTGTGTTTGTACAGATCTCTTGTGGATTTGGGTTTCAATACCTTGATTTTTTCCAATGGATATCTATTTGGGTGTACTGTTGTGAACTCTACATGCAATAGGGAGGGTGGCGATGGGTTGTGTGATCCTGGGTTGGTTCATATTCGCTTGGCATGCTTGCTGGTTTGGTTAAATTCAACTTTAGATTTAATATTTTGGTTGTTTGGTGAATTTTTGGGTTTGTTTTTCTTCTTATGAGGATAATTTTTATAGATGATGCTGGTTTACGGATATTGTATGCCGGGATTGAGGTTGGGAATGGTGGACCTTCTAGGTTGTCTGCGAACTAGGGTGCTAATGGCGTCAAGATATGGTCATCTTCATTATGGTTTCTATAACATCCTTTGTGGATGGATTCTTCTTGGAGGTCCATTTCATTCTCTTGAATGCTGGGTAAATTCCTATGGAGATTTCCAATGGGAGGATTTGGGTTGGTGTCGATGGTCGCGTCGGGGCATGATCAAGGTAACCCTTTTGAGGTTTGGCCAGCATTTATGATGTTCTAATGCCCTGGTTCGTGGTTTCTTAGACATGTTTAGTGGTTTGTGATGTTATTTTGTGATGGTGAAACTGGTTTTATTGGAATCATGTATTGGGGTACCAGGAACCCATAACTGGCTTTTGGAAATGAAAAAAAATGATTAGCATTGCCATATTTAAAGTCATTTATTTATGATTCCTATCATGTTAGGGATTATTTTCCTATGTTATGGTTATCCTCACCCATTTTATTATTGTTCTTATATATTCTAATATTGGGATTTTATCTCAACACTTTTGATTTATATCCTCTGGTTACTACATGTACTAAGGAGGGGTCAAGTGCCAATAAGAAAATGGAGAAGATGAAATTTTAAAAAATGTTTATTCTCGATGTTGTAATTATGTATGGTCCTAGTTTTCCCATGACACTAAACCATTGGATCCTCTATATGCATTACTATTATGTTTTTTATCTTTAAAATGATTTAATTTTAATTTAAGAAAATGATGTTTCTCTATAGTTGCTATCAGAGGAAAGGTTTAGTTAATTGGCGAATTAGGATTAGTTAACCCCTGAGAAAACCTCTAGCATGAGACTAAGTAAAAATATGCACACAAGAATATTTACATAGGGGACCCCTATGTTATGATTTTAGTATAAATTGTTTAAATGAATAAGTTAGTCATGACTTGTTGACTTATGTTTTGTTCCAACCTTTTCAGTTTTTGAAAATGGTGGGAACCAGGGGAAACTAGGCCAACAACTCATGTGAGGGCCAATGCAATGATTGCCTGAAAAAAAATCCCCTTGATTTAGGAGGTGGAGTTCAAATCATCATGGAGATTCATACCCAACTATCTCAGGTTATGAACAGTAACCATAATAATGGGGAATTTCCTCCTTCACCAAATAGGGAGAAACTGGATATCAAATTTTTTAGGCGGCAATGACCACTGACGTTTAGTGGATCTTCTGATCCACTAGTTTGAGAGTAGTGGGTCAACTCCATGGAGAATATCTTTAATGTGATTCATTCTTCTAAGATGGATAAGGTGACTCCAGTCATTTATCATCAATATGGAAAGGCTTATCAATGATGGGATTTTATTAAGAACAGCAATCCAAGGGTGGAAATTGAAGAGATGGAATTGGAAGACTTTACGATACAATTTCTTAACAAGAATTTCTCAAGACGTCATCGCATGAAGTTAAAGAGAGAATTCATAGATCTGAAGAAAAAATAAGGAGAATCTATCACAACCGTAGAATCAAATTTTACAAGTCCTGCAAGGTACGCTTCGGGTTTTGTTATCAATAATGATAGAAAAATTTATAGATTCTTTAGTGGATTAAAACCACACCTTTGAAAGGCTCTTACAATTCAAGAAGTTGGGAGTTATGAAGAAGTTTATCAGTGTGCTCTCGAAGTGGAGATGGAGTTTGGAGAATGGTCCCAAGGATATGGTGATAAGAAACAAAAATGGAGTTTCATGCTGGTGGATCTAATGAAAAAGGTGGGAAGAAAACTCAATGACCCACATGCCTAAAATGTGGGAAGTTTCACCATGGGAACAACCTTAAAGGGACAAGGAAATGCTTCAAGTGTGGGAAAGAAGGAAACCATGCTCAAAAGTGTCAAAAAGACATAAAAAGGAAGGAGAATGTGGTAGAAGGAAGGAGAGAACCACCCATGGTTCAATGCTACAATTGTAGGGATCTATAGAACTATGCAATACAATGCACTAAACCTTGAGTTTCAAAGGGTAATCAGTGCTGACAACCACCAAAGTTAAAGGAACAAGGGAAGGCTTATGCCATCACTACAACAGAAGTGGATATAGATAATAAAGTCATACAAGGTACACTACCTATCTACTCAAAAATGGAAAATTTATTATTTGATTTTAGTTCTATGCATATTTTTATATCTTGCGTGTTTTCCCTAGATATATAATCGAAGGACAGAAACCTTGAAGTAGAGATATCTGTAACAAAAATAAGTGCAATCATTACAACCCAAGTGTTTGACTCTTCTCCTATTGAAGTATGTGGGAAGATTCTTCCAGCTAATATCATAATACTTCCCTTGGTGGAATTCGATTCTATAATTGGAATGGATTGTCTCTCGTTCTATGGAGCACATATCAACATTCAGGAAAAGGAAATATCTTTTCATATTCTGAACCATCCCATGCTCCTCTATAAATACATGGAAGATCATGAATCTCCTTTAAAAATTCTTTTATCTATGTGGGTGTTGATTCCCTATGAAGAAGTATACCTCGCCCAAATGGTTGAGTCAAAAGAAGGTTCCAACATTGCGGAAATTCCAATCATGAGGGAATACGGCAATGTATTTCCCAAAGAGTTACCTGAAATTCTCCCAGATTGTGAGGTTGAGTTCTCAATAGAACTCATACTCGGAGCTACTCCTATCTCAATGTGTCCCTATAGGATAGATCCTATCGAACTGGAGGAGTTAAAGAAGCAACTTCTAGAGCATCTGGACAAAGGGTTCATACTCCCTAGTGCATCACCTTTGGGTGCGCCAATGATCATTGTGAAGAAGAATTATGGAATAATGTGGTTGTGTATCAATTATAGGGAACTCAACAAGATCACCATAGAGAACAAGTATCATCTTACAAGGATTGAGGACTTGTTTGATCAGTTAAGAAGAGCTCAATAATTCTAAATGGTGGATCATCATTTTTTATATCATTAGATAAAGGTGAAGAAGGAAGATATTCAGAAGTCTACCGTCTGTACAAGGTATGGGAACTATGAGTTTTTGTTGATGCCCTTCGGACTTACTAATGACCCTGCAATCTTTATGGATTTGATGAATTGTCTTTACACATTACCTAGACAGATGTTTGGTTTTTTTATTGATGATATTCTCATCTATTCCAAGAGCAAGGAGAAACATGAAGAACATCAAAGACTTGTGTTGGTGACATTTAGAAAGGATAAGTTGTATGCCAACATTAGCAAGTGTGACTTTTGGATGAAGAAAGTCACGTTCATCGGAAATTTGATCATAAGTAAGGGAATTTCTATGGATCCTTCAAATTCAATGGAGATTGAGGAAGGGAACGGGCCCTCTAGTGTCACATAATTCCATAGTTTTATTGGGATATATGGGTACTACTGAGGTTTTATGAGAAACCTCTAATGATTGTCAACTCCGCTAACTAAGTTAACAAAGAAAGGGGTAAAGTATGTCTGGATGGAACAATGTGAGGAAATATTCAAGAGCTAAAGAGAAGGCTCATCATTGCACATGTTCTCACACTACCAAAAAGTAGTGAATGTTTTGTGATATACAGTTATGCTTCGAAGAAAGGCTTGGGATGTGTACATTTGAAAAATGATAATGTGATCACCTATGCCTTGCAACAGTTGAAGATCCATCAGCAGAACTACCTGGTGCATGATCTAGAGCTAGAAGTGATGATTTTTGCCTTGAATATCTGGCGGCGCTACCTTTATGGTGAGAAGTGTGACATATACACCAACCACATAGAATAAAGAATATATTCACATAAAAGGAGATCAACATGCATCAAAGGAGATGGTTATAGCTATTCAAGGATTGTGATTGCTCTATTCAATACCATCCTAGAAAGGCGAAAAAGGTAGCTGATACTCTAAGTAGAAAATAACCTGCTACACTATCCACGTTTTTGATTGTGAACGACCTTATCTTCTCGGATATGCAACGCATGGATTTAAGACATCATAAGGGAAGGGGATACATCCTACCTTTTCCAAATGATTGTGGAACCATCCATCCAAGAGAAAATTAAGGAAGTACAAAGGGATGATGTGGGGATACAAAAGAGGGTGGATGTAGTAAAGGAAGGGAAGCTACAAGAGTTCCATATCGAATATTGTCACGACCCGTCCTCGGGGCCCATGCCGTGTCTACCCCAGGCCCACCTTCCATAGGCCAGGGGCTGGCGACTAGCACCAAGGCGTAAATCCCGGAAAAGAGGGAAGGCATTTCCTTTGAAAAGTAAACAAGAACCACAGAGTAAGCAAGCGGAAAAGTAAACACTAAGTAAAAACCGGTACAACAGAAAGTGCAGAAAAGTAAATGGGCCAGTATACAAACACAAACTGAAAGTAAAGTACAACTCGAAAGGGAAAACAGCAACTGAAAAGTAAAAGCCACTACACCGAGCTGTCCACTGAAAATCCCACATGAAGGGTGGGTACAGATAGCTCCAATGCTCCTCGGGTCCCGTCGTCCGCTCAGAGTACGTCACGCCCAGTGGTCCACCTCCAGGTACCGTCCTGCTCTGCAAGCCTCAACCACGATCAACGATGTCTGTCGTCTGCAACCAACACAACGTAGTGCAGGCATTTCCCGTGCAGGGGTGATTATAAGCTACTCAGTAGGGACCCCGAGACCCCCGAAGGTCTCCAAAAATCCACAGAGGATAAACCACAAAAGAAAGATACAATCACAAAGTAACAACCGACACTGCTTAGGTATATGCCCATACATATACATAAGTCATCAATTCCAATACGCTCCAACCTCCGAGCCCAAGTGCAACTCAGCCCACATAGGAAAGTATACGTATTCCACATAGGAAAGCAAAATGTAATCCACACAGGATAGTACAACACAATCCACACAGAAATGAAAACAGGATTCAGCTCACACAGGTATACTTCTTCGAAGACGATAGAGATGATCACTGATCCATCTAAGTCATCGGACCCACAAAGGATCGAAAGGTACTAACCCCCGCAAAGACCCACCCAGGATCAGACCCACACAGGATCTGTAGGCGCTGGTTCACACAGGACCGCTGAGCGCTGACCCACACAGGATCGGACCCACACAGGATCGGTAGCACTAATCCACACAGGATCGCTGAGTGTTGTAGTCGTCGTCGTCGAATCCACTGAGGATCTATGCACAGTCGTCGTCGCAGTCACATTAGCAGTCGCAGTCGCAGTAGTAGTCGCAGCCAGCTCTAGGATTCCCGCACACAGCAAACTCGTTCTGGAGGGTCCGCTCCATGAGTCGAGAGGCTGTTACATCAACTGTCACATAGTCCAGTGTTGATGTATCCAAAAGTTCTGTATCGTCAACAGGAACTCAACGCAACAGACGGCGCGTCAATCGGACGCCCGGTCTGATAGTTATTGGCTTTTTCGTTCCAGGGGCCCGGTTGGGTTTTAAGGAAAAACCAACCCGACCGTACTCCACCTACGTCCAAACCTCGGGTGGAGAGTGACAAAAGATCCGTCTCACTAAGAGGAAGTCAACAAAGCCGATGGCACGTCAATCGGACGTTCGTAGCTCAAGATATGAGCGTTTCCGCTCTGAGGGCCCGGTTGGTTTCGTGTACGAACCAACCCGGACGAACTCAAAGTATTCTGAATCCTTGAGTGCGATATACAGAAACGACCGGCTCAATCCAAGGATCACATCACCACTGACGACGCGTCGTTTGAAGGTCCGTAGCCTGAGTTATGGGCATTTGAACCTAAACAGATCTGTATCAGGGGCTTCGGGCCCGGTCCGACCCGGCCCGAGACCCCCCCCCCCCCCCCCTCGGCTGGCCCGAACCGGGTCGACCCGCCCCGGACAGGGTCGGCCCGGCCCCGCCCGGCTGGGCTCGGCCCGGCCTGGCGGACCGACCCGGCGCCGGTCCGGCTCAGTGCAGCACGCTGGGCGCGCTGCCAGCTCGGCTTTGGACGAGCTGATTGAAAAAAAAACGGGGGGTGCCTGCCCCCCCCCCCCCCCTATGTAACCCCCCCCCCCCCTCATAATGGGGGTCTGTTGATTGCTGGCCGGGGGAATTTATTTCCTCTGATTTTCTCCATTCTGGCCTGCCCGACCTGGCCGGCCGGCTCCTCCTCAACGGGACCGGTAGAGGCAGGTCCCTTTCCGGCTCCGACACCGGCGGCCCGGCTGGCCGCCTGTCACCATGCTCCACCGCGGCCCGGAACCGGCCGCGTCCCTTGTCGTCCGACGTAGTGAGACGGCACCGCGCCCCTCCTCTGCGACCCTGCTCCAGCCGCGGCACCTTCGATTCCCTTCGACGCGGCACGAAGGCGTCGCGTTCTTGAATTTCTCTCCACGGCGCGGCGCGACGGCGCCACGCAATACTTGTCGTGTGATTCCCGCGTGGTGCAACGGCACCACGCCAACCCGTTCCATCTGCAATGAAATAAACATGAACATAGTAGGGGGTTAATCCGTGTTTGTGCAGCATGACCCCCTCTCGTTAACCGATAAAATTTAGTTGATTAACCACGAAGTTCGACATTCTATAATCAAGAACGGAATTAATTTAATAAAATAAAAATATTCCCCTACCTCGGTTCAGGAACAGCGTTCGTCAACGACCCGCGGAAGACGAGGGTCGCAGAGGTTGGGCGTCGCGGGGAAAGAACGATGAAGTCTCGAAGTGAGGATTCTAAGTTCTTTGACGGCGATTTCGTCGCGGAAAACCGTCGCGGAAGAGACGACGCGGAAGAAGAACGTCGAGTCGCGGATACGGCGTCGCGGAAGGACCGTGTTCTTCGGTGGAGAAGTTCTTCATTGAAGAACGGTGTTCTTTGCGTTCTTCATCGACGTTTATGAAGAAGAAGAAGAAGAAGAACTTTCCCAACTCTCTCAAGTAGACAAAACTCTAAAAAAAATAAAATAAGACTCTTTATTATTTTATTAACGCAAAAACACGTTTGAATTTTAAGAGTTTGAAATTCAATAACCACACACAACTCACCTCATTAAACTCATTATATTTAAGTCATAGGTTATAACTTATGTTAACATAATTTAAGTGGGAGTTGAGGGGGGTTTTAGAGGATATGAAGAGTTGGGGTTTGTGTGGGCCCCACCACCCTCATAACCTCCCAAGGGAGGTTGGGTGGTTACCCAACTTCCATCAAGAGCTTACACATAGAGTAAAATAATAAAAATTGTAGTGTAAATATATAATAAACTTCCACAATTTATATTATCAACATTCGTGCAAACGCAACTCTGGAACAGGAGTTCCTAAGAAAATACCGGCGTTGCGGTTCCATCGGTGCCCTCTGAATTCGATTCTGGGCACCGGTTCAAAAGTTAGAAATTCCCGCTCGTTCGTTCACTGGACGTACCCGAGCCAAACTTCAGAATTTGATTCCGGGCACACCGGGCCTCGGAATTAGGTTCCGTCAGAAACCGCGCTCTTGTAAAATTCTAAAGAAAATTTACAAAAAATTTCCCTTGAATTTTACGAGTCTTTACATTACTCCCACCTCAGGGCTTTACATCCCCGTAAAGATACATCAAAACTAGGGAGACAAATGAGGGTACTGAGCATGCATTTGAGCCTCCCACTCCCAAGTGCTCTCCTGGAGATTCCCATGCTGCCATCTGATGCACACTAGAGGAATCGACCGTCCACGTAGGACCCGCTCCGGTCGATCCTTGATCTCCACAGGAACCTCCGTAAAAGTCTCCCCATCTTCAAAGTCAAGATCCCCATGGTCAATGATGTGCGTCAGGTCGTGCACGTATCTCCTCAGCTGAGATACGTGGAAGACATCGTGCACCCGGTGCAACTGAGGTGGTAGAGCCAGGCGATAATCCACCTCTCCTATCCTACTGAGGACCTGGAATGGTCTGATGATGCGCGGAGATAACTTGTCGTCTCGGCCAAATCTCTGTATACCACGTCGAGGTGAGACCCGCAAGAAGACATGGTCGCCATCCTCGAACTCTAGTGGCCTCCGCCTCCTGTCAGCGTATGACTTCTGACGGCTCTGCGTTGTCCTCATCCGCTCCTGGATGACCTGGACCTTCTCTGTCGTGGCCTGGACCATCTCTGGTCCCACAAGTGCTGACTCCCCAGTTACTGTCTAGCACAATGGAGATCTACAAGGTCGGCCGTACAATGCCTCGTACGGTTCCATCCTGATGGTGGAGTGGGAGTTGTTGTTGTACGCGAACTCCACCAAGGGTAGGTGGTCCTCCCAGCTACGACCAAAGTCGAGGACACATGCGCGGAGCATGTCCTCGAGAGTCTGAATGGTCCTCTCCGTCTGACCATCTGTCTAAGGATGAAAGGCGGTGCTCAAACGTAGCTGCGTCCCGAACGCCTCCTGTAATCCCTTCCAAAGAAGGGAAGTAAAGTGAGGATCTCAATCAGAGACGATAGATGATGGCACACCGTGAAGCCGTACAATCTCCTGAACATAAAGACGTCCCAAGCTCTCCACTGAGCCCTGCTCTCGAATGGGTAAGAAGTGAGCCGACTTGGTGAGTCGGTCGACAATCACCCAGATGGAGTCATGACCTTTGGGAGTGCGTGGAAGTCCAGTCACGATGTCCATAGATATCTCGTCCCACTTCCACTCCGGGACCTCCAAGGGTTGTACCAAGCCTGCTGGTACCTGGTGCTCAGCCTTCACCTGCTGGCAGGTGAGGCATCAAGAAATGAACTCTGCCACAGCCTTCTTCATGCCCGGCCACCAGTGCTGTCGTATGAGGTCCTGGTATATCTTCGCCACTCCAGGATGTACCGCCAAGGGAGAAGTGTAAAACTCTCTCAGAACCTCCTCCCATAAAGCAACTGGTACCATGGTACATCCTATGAACAGGATGTCGTGCTCTACTCCATAGGAGAAACTATCAGTTGCCTGTACTGAGGATATATGTGCACGCCGCGTATCACAGTCAGCATCCACACGTTGTGCCTCTCTGACCAACTGTAGAAGTGCAGGAGTGACTACATGCGACTGAAGGAAGGCTGGTCCATCTCTATCCATGAAGGATATCTGTAAAGAGTCTAGCTACTCTGTCACCTCCTCAAGTAGTTGAATGCCCGTCCTCCTACTGAGGGCATCAGCTACTACGTTCCCCTTCCCAGGAGTATAGACTATCTCAAAGTCATAGTCCTGTAGGAACTCAAGCCATCACCGCTGTCTCAGGTTCATGTCCTTCTGTGAGACGATATACCTGAGACTCTCATGATCAGAAAAGACTGTAAAGCGCTCGCCCATCAGATTCTGTCGCCATTTCTTCAGAGCGAAGACCACTACTGCTAATTCCAGGTCATGGTTAGCGTAGTTCTACTCATGTGGCCTCAACTGACGTGATCCATAGGCGATCACTGCCCACTCCTGCATCAGGACACATCCGAGTTCGGTCCCTGATGCATCGCAGTAAACTACATACCCTACTCCCTCCTCAGGCAACCTCAAGATAGGTTCGCTGGTCAATCTCTGTCTCAGCTCCTGGAAGCTCTGCTGACATCTGTCTGACCACACGGAGGGTTTCCCCTTCTTCTTCAAAGCTGAGAGTGGTGCCGCAACTCTAGAGAAGTCTGGCACGAATCTCCGATAGTATTCGGCTAGTCCCAAGAAACTCCAAACCTCCGTCACGCTCCTGGGTGGCTCCCAAGCTAACACTGCCTCGATCTTCGCAGGATCCACTGCAACTCCCGCCTCAGAGATGATGTGTCCCAAGAAGGGGACCTCACGTATCTAGAACTAGAACTTCGAGAGTTTACCATAAAGCTGGTGCTCTCGGAGTGTGTCTAGTACTACCCATAAGTGGTAGGCTTGCTCCTCCTCAGTCGTCAAGTAAATCAAAATTTCGTCGATGAAGACCACGACAAATCGATTGAGGTATGGCTGAAAGATCCTATTCATGAGGGCCATGAACACTGCTGGAGCATTGGTTATGCCGAATGTCATAACCAAGAACTCATAGTGGTCATACCGACATCTGAAGGCCATCTTCTGCGCGTCCTCGTCTCTAACTCTGAGCTGATGATAGCCTGACCTAAGGTCTATCTTCGAGAAACACTGTGCTCCCTTGAGCTGATCAAAGAGGTCATCAATCCTCGGTAGCAGATACTTATTCCTCACTTTCACCTTGTTCAGGCGATGATAGTCAACACAAAGTCGCAAGCTCCCGTCCGCCTTCTTGGCGAACAAAATCGGGGAAGCCCAGGGTGAAACACTGGGTCGGATGAACCCCTTGCCCTGCAAGTCCTCCAACTGTACTCGTAGCACTCGAAGCTCGGAGGGGGCCATCCGATATGCTGGAGTTGATATCGGGGCTGTCCTGGGGTACAGGTAAATATAAAAGTCTACCTCTCTGTGAGGAGGTAGCCCTAGAACGTCGTCGGGGAAGACGTCCACAAACTGATCCCCCACTGTAGGAAAACAAGGACTCTGCATGTCAACTGCTCCTAGAATGAGGCTAGCCAACTGATGAGTGATGGGTTGTCCTCTCCTTCGTAGAAGTCCATCCTGTGCTGCAAAGGCTCCCTTCTCGCCGGTGAAGGTGAAGCTCCTCCCGTCGGTGCGTACACATCACACCATGCGCCTAAAACAGTCAATCTGCGCATGGACCGTAGATAACCAATCCATGCCCAAGATGACATCATAAGGCCTCGACACCACTATAAGAAGATCCCAGAAGAAGCTCTCGCCTCCTAGAGTAATCTCACACTACCGGAACCAGTGCGTAATCGTCGAGTCTACTCCCGTAGGAGTCTCTAGCCATAAGGATCGAGACAACGGCTCTGTCGGAATCTCTGAGCTCCGAACAAGGGAAGCGGCTATGAAAGAGTGACTCGCTCCTGTGTCTATAAGTACTGCAGCAAGGGTGGAATAGACACAGATAGTATCTCGAATCATCTCGGGCGTGCCGTGGTCATAGGCCTCCACTTCTTGGAGCTGTGCCTGTCTCTTCCCGCCAGCTCCCTGTGGTCGGGGTGGACCTCCTGGGGGTGGTGGTGGTAAAGCCTCAAAGCGTCACCCACCACTTGCTGCTCGTCCAGCTCCTCTGCCTCATCCGCCTCCTCCCTGTAGACGACCACGGTCGACCCTCTACCTCTACCTCGGTGGTCCCTCAACCGTCTGCTTCTCCTCGGCACGGCGGGTCAGGCAGTCACGAGCCTTGTGGCCCTGCCCGCCGCACGAGTAACACTTTCTGCCTCTCGAAAGACTGGCTCCGCGCTATGTGCCCCGCACTGCTGAGCCAGTGTCCTTAGGTCGTCTGCCTGAGGGTCTGGTCTGCCTAGACCCCTGAGTCATCCGTCGACTGCCTTCTGCAGAAAACTCTGCCACGTGCCGCCCTGCGGTGGGCCTCGGCACTGGTGTAGACTCAGCAAGAAAGCTCTCGATGAAAAGGGCCCTCTTCAGTACTCCTGTCTGAGTCGGAATGCTGAGGGAGATAAGTGATGCCCTGCTATCGTGTCTCAAACCCTGCTCAAAGGTCCAGGCTCGGAAGAATGGGTCCCGAACCATGTCGGTCGTGTAGCGCGAGAGATCGGTAAATCTCGACGAGTAGTGAGCGACCTTCATGCTTCCCTACCGTAGCTGAAGAAGCTCATGTATACTCACCACACGGAGGGAGGCTGGGACGAACTCCGAGTGAAAGAGGCTCTCAAAGTCCGTCCAAAGTATAGATGCCTCATCGTGCACCTGGAGCATCATGCTCTACCATCGGCCTGCGGCTGCGTGCAGTAGGCTCGCAGCGAGGATCACCATGAGGTCTGCTGGTGTCCTCAGTAGCCTAAAAACTCGTACGACTGCCTCTAGCCAGTCCTCGGCTGCCTGGGGGTCCGTCTCCCCACGAAACCATGGTGGTCGATGGCGCTGAAACTCATGCATTGTGCTGAGGCGACGTGCATCGTCAGCAGTTGGTGCTGGAAGCATCGGTGGCTCGGCGGGTAGAGCTACCGCTGGTGCCACTGCTGACAAAGGGCCCGCACCGAGGCCTCGTTGCTCGGTGGGCTGTCGTCACGCTCGACTCTCGGAACCCTAGCTGGCTGTCGTCGTGGGGCTATCCTGAAAAGGAAACAGGTGCACCACCGTCAGAACAGTATACCTGGTGAGCTGATATAAAGTAATCACAAAGAAAACTTTGAAACACACATGCAATCAATGTTTTCGTGCATTAAGTCAGAAATCATAAGTCAGGGTCCTGGTGTACGGATATGTCGGCCGCCGCACCAACACTGGACTCCCTGGACTGATAACCACACTGAATACACTATAAACTATTGCTTCACATAGAAAAGATCAGTGTTCGCGGTAGAACCGAACTCCTCTGATACCAATATGTCACGACCCGTCCTCGGGGCCCGTGCCGTGACAACCCCAAGACCGCCTTCCATAGGCCAGGGGCTGGCGACTAGCACCAAGGCGTAAATCCCGATAAAGAGGGAAGGCATTGCCTTTGAAAAGTAAACAAGCACCACAGAGTAAGAAAGCGGAAAAGTAAACACTAAGTAAAAACTTTTACAACAGCATGTGAAGAAAAGTAAATGGGCCAGTATACAAACCCAAACTGAAAGTAAAGTACAACTCATAAGGGAAAACAGCAACTGAAAAGTAAAAGCCGCTAAACCGAGATGTCCACTGGAAATCCCACCTGAAGGGTGGGTACAGATGGCTCCACTGCTCCTCGGGTCCCCCCGTCCGCTCTGAGTACGTCCTGCCTAGTGGTTCACCTCCAGGTACTGTCCTGCTCTGCACGCCTCAACCACGATCAACGCTGTCTGTCGTCTGCAACCAACACAACGCAGTGCGGGCATAGCCCGTGGAGGGGTGAGTATAAGCTACTCAGTAGGGACCCCGAGACCCCCGAAGGTCTCCCAAAATCCACAAAGGATAAACCATAAAAGAAAGATACAATCACGAAGTAACAACCGACACTGCTTAGGTATATGCCCATACATATACCTAAGTCATCAATTCCAATACGCTCCAACCTCCGCGCCAAAGTAAAACTCAGTCCACACAGGAATGTATACGTATTCCACACAGGAAAGCAAAACGTAATCCATACAGGATAGTACAAAACAATCCACACAGGAAAGCAAACAGGATTCAGCTCACACAGGTATACTTCTTCGAAGACGATAGAGATGATCACTGATCCATCTAAGTCGTCAGACCCACAAAGGATCGAAAGGTACTAACCCCCGCAAAGACCCACATAGGATCAGACCCACACAGGATCAGTAGCACTGATCCACACAGGATCGCTGAGTGCTGTAGTCGTCGTCGTCGAATCCACTGAGGATCTCTGCACAGTCGTCGTCGCAGTCACAGTAGCAGTCGCAGTCACAGTAGCAGTCGCAGTCACAGTAGCAGTTACAGCCAGCTCTAGGGTTCCCGCACACAGCAAGCTCGTTCGAGAGGGTCCGCTCCACGAGCCGAGAGGCTGATACATCAACTGTCATATACTCCAGAGTTGATGTATCCAAAACTTCCGTATCATCAACAGGAACTCAACGCAACAGACGGCACGTCAATCAGACGCCCGGTCTGAGAGTTATTGGCTATTTCGTTCCAGGGGCCCGGTTGGTTTTTAAGGCAAAACCAACCCGACCGTACTCCACATGCGTCCAAACCTCGGGCGGAGAGTTCCAAAAGATCCGTCTCACTAAGAGGAACTCAACAAAGCTGACGACACGTCAATCAGACGTCCGTAGCTCAAGATATGAGCATTTCCGCTCCGAGGGCCCGGTTGGTTTCGTGTACGAACCAACCCGGTCGAACTCAAAGTATTCCGAAACCTTGAGTTTGATATACCGAAACGAACATCTCGATCCAAGGATCTCATCACCGCTGACGACGCGTCGTTTGGAGGTCCGTAGCCCGAGTTATGGGCATTTGAACCTAAACAGATCGGTATCGGGGGTTTCGGGCCCGGGTCGACCCGGCCCGAGACCCCCCCCCCCCCCCCCTCGGCTTGCCCGAACCAGGTTGACCCGCCCAAGACAGGGTCGGCCTGGTGCGGCCCGGCCCGGCTGGGCTCTGCCCAGCCCGGCCGCCTGGCCGGGCGCCGGTCTGGCTCAGCGCAGCGCGCTGGGCGCGCTGCCCGCTCGGCTTCAGCCAAGATGATTGAATAAAACGGGGGGTGCCTGCCCCCCCTTTGTAACCCCCCCCCCCCTCATAATGGGGGGCCATTTATTGCCGGCCGGGGGAATTTATTTTCCCCGGATTTCTCCTTTCCGGCTTGCCCGACCTGGCCGGCCGGCTCCTCCTCAACGGGACCGGCACTGGCCGGTCCCTTTCCGGCTCCGACACCGGCGACCCGGCTGGCCGCCATTCACCAAGCTACGCCATGGCCCGGAACCGGCCGCGGCCCTTGTCGTCCGGCGCGGTGCGATGACACCACGCCCCTTCCGCCGCGGCCCCTCTCCGGCCACGACACCTTCGATTCCCTTCGACGCTGCGCGACGGCGTCGCGTTCTTGAATTTCATTCCACGGCATAGCGCGACGGCGCCGCGCAATACTTGTCGTGTGATTCCCGCGTGGTGCGACGACACCACGCCAACCCGTTCCATCCGCAAGAAAATAAACATGAACATAGGAGGGGGTTAATCCGTGTTTGTGTGGTCCAGCCCCCTCTCGTTAACCGATAACATTTAGTTGATTAACCACAACGTTCGACATGCTTGAATCAAGAACAGAATTAATTTAATAAAATAACAATATTCCCCTACCTCGGTTCAGGAACGGCGTTCGTCAACGACCCGCGGAAGACGAGCGTTGCAATGGTCGGGCGTCGCGAGGAAAGAATGTCGATGTCGTGAAGCGAGGATTCGAAGTTCTTTGATGGTGATTTCGTCGCGGAAAACCGTCGCGGAAGAGACGACGCGGAAGAAGAACGTCGCGTCGCGGATACGGCGTCGCGGAAGGACCGTGTTCTTCGGCGGAGAAGTTCTTAATTGAAGAACGGTGTTTTTCTTGTTCTTCGTCGAGGTTGAAGAAGATGAAGAAGAAGAAGTTATTTCCCAACTATCTCAAGGAGACAAATCTCTAACAAAAATAAAATAAGACTCTTTCTTATTTTATTAACACAAAAACACATTTTAATTTCAAGAGTTTGAATTTCAATAACCACACACAACTCACCTCATTAAACTCATTATATTTAAGTCATAGGTTATAACTTAAGTTAACATAATTTAAGTGGGAGTTGAGGGGGGTTTTAGAGGATATGAAGAGGTGGGGAACGTGTGGGACCCACCACCCTCATAACCTCCCAAGGGAGGTTTGGTGGTTACCCAACTTCCATCAAGAGCTTACACTTAGAGTAAAATAATAAAAATTGTAGTATAAATATATAATAAACTTCCACAATTTTTATTATCAACATTCGGGCAAACACAACTCCGGAATAGGAGTTCCTAAGCAAATATCGGCGTTGCGGTTCCATCGGTGCCCTCAGAATTCGATTCCGAGCACCGGTTCAAAAGATAGAAATTCTCGCTCGTTCGTTCACTGAACGTACCCGAGCCAAACTTCGGAATTTGATTCCGGGCACACCGGGCCTCGGAATCATGTGCCGTCAGAAACCACGCTCTTGTAAAATTATAAAGAAAATTAAGAAAAAATTTCCCTTGAATTTTATGGGTCTTTACAAATATGATGGTAGGATTTAGTTTGGAACATGGCTTAGTGTGCCTTCATCACCAAGGATAAAGAATGATATTTGGGAAAATCCACATAGCTCAACATTCTCTATCCATCCTGGTAGCACCAAGATGTATTGTGATCTCCGAGAGAACTTCTTGTGGGATAACTTGAAGAAGGAAATTGCAGAATATATATCAAGGTGCTTTTTATGTCATCATGTTAAAGTAGAGAAAAAATGTCATAAGGTATGATGCAACCACTGCCTATAACCATGTGGAAATGGGAAAAATGGTACTATGGAATTTTTCATTGGTCTCCCAAAGAAGTCGAAGGGAAATAATGATATATGGGTTGTCGCTGATCATCTCACCAAGAATTCCCATTTTATCACTTTTTGGGAATACATCTTTCTTGAACAACTTGAAATTTTATATGTGAAGGAAGTGGTGGGACTACATGGAGTTCCACTCTCGATTGTCTCTGATCATGATAAAAGGTTCACATATAAATTATGGAGGAGCCTTCAACATGATTTTCATAATGAATTAAATTTTAGCATGACCTATCACCCCCAAACCAATGGCCAATCTAAAAGGAATATTCAGACGCATGAAGATATGCTAAGAGCATGATCTCTAGAATTAAAAGGTGGATGGGATCAGCATCTCCCATGGGTTGAGTTCTCATGCAACAATATCATCCAATAAAGTATTTAAATGGCTCCATATGAATCTATGTATGGAAGGTAATGTAGATCTCCAACCTGTTTGGATGAAGTTAGAGAAAGAAAGCTACTTGGACCTGATCTTGTGCATGAGATGAAGAGATGGTTCAAGTCATCTAGAAACACATCAAAGCTACTCAGATTCAGCAAAAGAGCTATTCTAACAATCATCTATGGGACTTGTAGTTCGATGTCGGTGATAAAATCATCCTTCAAAAATCACCAAGGAAGAGAGTCATGCGGTTTGGAAAGAAAGGGAAGCTAATCCCAAGGTACATTGGCCCCTTTAAGATCCTTGATCGCATAGGATCTATGGCCTATCGGCATGCCCTTCCACTGAATATTTCTCAAGTTCATGATGTGTTTCATGTATCACTCCTGAGGAAGTACATACCAGACCACTCACATGTACTAAAATCATTGGATGTACAGATGGACGATGATCTCTCTTATGAGAAGCAACAAATAGAGATTCTAGACCTAAGAGATAGGGATCTATGTAACCAGACAACCCACCTTATCAATTTGTTGTGGAGGAACCATACATTTTATGAAGCTACTTGGGAACCAGAGGAGGCGATAAAGGAGAAGTACCCTCACCTGTTTGTGTAAAGTGATATTTCGAGGGTAAAATTTCATAAGGGGGGAAAATGTAACAACACAAAGTTTTTAAATGTAAATTCCCTTCTTATAAATATGCCATAAAATCACATAAAAACCCAATATAATGAACTAATAAGTGATAAGTGACCTTTAAACATAATTTTTTCACTTATGTGTTTGGAATTTGGAAAATCTGACATACACGGTTGTGTTCAAGATGGTTTTTGTAGTCTAATAAAACAAACATAATTTTTGTTGAATAGTAACATACCTTATGAATAGTAACCTACCCTTATGAATATAAAAACGACCCTTATGAATAGTAAATCTTCCAAAATAATTTTAACCTTACCCTTGAATAACTAAATAAAATTTAGGCATCATAGAAAGTTACAATTTGACCACAGTAAACGTTTTGATATTTTTGTAAGTCATGAATAATTAATTAAATTAAAAAAAAATTATTTTCCTAAAATCTGTTCATAAATTAAAAAATCTATGGATTCTAGTTTATAGATAATTTTATAAGACCGTATGTAATTTTTGAATGCATTATAAAATCATTTTTAATTTTAAAAATTGTATTTTTCAAGTAAATTATGATTTTAATTAAATATTAAATTAATCATATTTTGAAAATAATTTTTGAAAAATGGAATTTATTTTTCGACTCTACATGTCGAAAAATGCTTGGGTGAATTTTTAGTATTTTTTAAAAATACTTGAATTTTTGGTGAATAGTAAAATACATTAATTTACCGTATAAAAACATTATAATTTAAACCCACTATTAGTGACATAAAAAGTTATTTAAGCCCTCAAATCTCAAACTAACATTATCTTTTTACTATTCTGGGTCATGGAATACTCACTATTTCTTGTCTTGTGGGGAAATAATAAACTAATGATTTTTATATCGAGAAAACCCCTCTCCCCTCCAATATAAATACTACCCTTCAGACCCTCATTTTCTCACCCCTCTAAAGCATAAATCCTTGTCTAAAATCTACCCAAGAGTCTTCCCTATCCCCTCCCCCATGTCCAAGTTCTTTTGGTCTCATCAAAAGACCAAACCTATGCCCCTTAAAGAGAATCTCAAGAGGAGGATTCTAGAGGTAATTTCTCTCCCTCTTTAAATTTATTTCCCTTTCAATTTCAAGTTGTTTTATTATTCTCTCCCCACCTATATTTGTCCAAATGTTATTGTAACGCCAGTATTATTCATATAATGGAATTTTATGATATTAATGGGATATTATATCATCCAACCCCTTCTCAATTTCCTTTTATTTTTTTTAATGAAAATGCTGTTCGTGAGGTGATAATCTATCACTGTCAAGAATGACATGTTTTCTTTTTCCATTTATACCTTTAGATCTTGTCATGAAACCATTTTTATGGTTGAACCATAATATGTTATATGTATTATGTCTTATTTAAAGTTATATAACTAAATTATGTACATTTTACTAAATGATTAAACAAAACAAGTTTGTTGTGGTCGAAAAACCACCCAAATTAACTGAAACAATAATCATTTAATCCTTATATAATGATTCATCCAAATGGTATATAATATAATTCATTATAATATAATTTTAACTGCTATAATATCATTAATAACATTAAACATATGATCTGGATGTTTATCCATGTTCTACAGAAACTTCCATTTATGAATACATGTAAACCGCTCAAGAAAACCATAAAAACGAACATTCCCGAACAATGTTTTTAAACTCTAAAACTCATGAAAAGTACAAAAAAATAACAAAATGAAACCATAATTAACCATATTCATTTAAAAAGGGTTTTTAATTTGTTAATTAATGAATTTAATTTTGTTATACATGACATTAATGTTAAAGAAGCATTCAGATATAAGGTAAGGGGAAATTCTCAAACCCAACTTTCATCCTTCAGGTTCTCCCACTTTCACTCATTTTTTGATATGTTTACTAATTAAAAATCATTTTTTCATCCTTTTCATTCCTTTTATGGGATATAAATGTTTTTCACTGGTTTTTATATCAAAGAAAATGTTTTCCTAAAGAACTCTTCTTTTAAGAACACACCTTTTACTTCTCATTCAAGGTTGACGGTTCTTGTAACATGTATGTTATTCCCTCTTTCTTTTGGGAACCCAATTTGTATGAATGTGTAATTATGAGATGAAACTCATTCCATTTCATGGGTTAGTTAGGTTAATTTTTTATATATTTTCATTGTGTCATTCATAATAAATGATAATGTTATGATGTAATGGGTGCGCCTGGATTATATAGCCCAATATGAATGTTTCAATGTGACGGGTGCGCACAGAATTGTACATCACTCCAATTAATTTGGTAAAGTGATTAATCTCATGTGTTAATGTAAAATTATGTGTGAAAAATATGCTATATTTTTTCACAAGTATGTTTGGTTGTTAACCACTAAAACAATATGTTTCATTTTTAAGCATTTCCACATTTTAATTATTTTATTTATGATTCCTCTCATGCCCATGAATCTTTTCCTATGTTATGGTTATGCTCACCCATTGTTATATTGATCTTATATATCCTCTTATTGGTCTTTTAGAACACCCCTTTTGAGGTATATGCTTTAGTGACTACATGTACTAAGGAGGGGTCAAGTCCCAATAAGAAGCTATAGGAGAAGAAATTAAAAAAACATTTATGTGTGATGTTGTAATTATGTATGGTACTAGATTTCCAAATACACTAAACTATTGGAACCTCTATGATTAATACTATTATGTTGTTTATCTTTAAAATGATGTAATATTAATGTAAGAAAAGGTGGGTTTGCTATAATAACCATGCATGATTGATAATCTCGAATATTACACAGAATTAATTAAATGTTTAATATAATAAAAAACCTAATAACCAGTGTGTATTGTAATCTTAATGAATCATGGAACGTGATTCAATAAGTTTTATGAATTAATTAATTAATATTAATATTTTTGTGTAAATAGGTAGAGTATACTGCATATACAATCTAGCTACACAGTGTATACTTTCTTAATTGAATATGCACAGTAAACACCTAGGGTCTTATTGATTACTCAAGAATATTTATGATGTACATTGAGTTTACTTATAGTTAAATGATTTTCTACCATGTATGTGTCAGGTATTAAATACATGTGATGCATTAATCACATGATGCAGTTTGAACCTATGTTTTTTTGTTTTAAAAATGTGTAGACCACACATGTGTATTTACACTACACAACATGTACTCTGAAAAAGTTGTGTGCCATCTTGGCTAGTCTACACATTGTGAATTTATTTCACTTGGCATATAATTATTACAAAATGAACCAAAATAAACATAGGAATCATTACGTAATGAATTGGGGTACACAACATGTAACAAAGGAGTACACACCATGTGTTATTGTTTTATCTATCTACGATCCATAACACTTTCAGATGGGATATTTTTATTAAAACATCGTTAATTATTAACCAATCTTGGAAATATTGTTGAGAAACAAAAAGTATGGATAATAGATTTCGAAGATAGGTAAATAATTAATTAAAACATGAAATTAATCTTAAATTTTAAATGCACAACAATCAATAATATACATATATATATCTGAATGTTGCTACACTAATACCACATGAAGGTTACAGGTGTCACCGAACCACCTCATATTGTGATAAATGGAAAATATTTGATTGATTTGATGGATCATTCACAATATTGGTAGTGACGTGAATGCTATAACCAATAAAATTTTTCCAATTGAATACTGACTAAATAAAAGATGGAACTCATAAAGGATCTTGCATGTTACATTTATAGTAATTTTATTTAGATATGAAGAAATTATTTACCTTTTTTAGGATCATTTATTTTATGTAGATGTTGATTGTTTGTAATCCTTTTTTTATTACCTTCATTGTGATGTAAGGATCCATGTGTAGAATACCTCTAGAGGTGATCCAAACATTCTCCTTTGATCTCTGAGCAATGCCAATTGATTTCTGGGTGTTTTCATTGAGAATGATGTATATTGTGTCATTCATGTTGATCACTCATCCTTAGATCTTGAATTAATCACTCTCTGATTCTCATTCCTGAAAGGTATATAGAATAAAGAATTCAATAGAGAATTCATTATGCATAATCATTCTCAATATCTTGTTTAACCCTACACAAAAAACATAAACATATATTTATAGAGATATGGTTTAGTTTAATATAATATTTAATTATATTTTGACCCTTATATAATATAATAATATTTATTAAAAAAATCCATAAATAATAATATTATTATTAATATTTTACGGCAGAAGTGATAACTTGAGTAATAAAAAATATTATTTAACTAGATTGTAAATTAATATTTGTCATCAGACATGATCCCGGTTCATTCGAACTCCTATATAATTTATTGAACAACTAAATAAATATGTAGATTAAATATTTTCTTCATCAATAAATATTTTCAATTGATACCAGACAAGTCCAGCATGAAGCAATGCATCTGACCATTTATTAAGAAGAAAGAAAAAAGTACAATATAGCAGCGAACGAGGACAAACAATTGAAAAACCCACAAACACCACGAACAGGTCTAGAGATCATAATAAGACATATCATTTCCATAATAAGAGACACCAGAAGTCTCCCACTAAAATTGGGACTTCTCTCGATTGATGATTTTTAAGACATTTGTATCCACTTTCCTTGACGCATTAGACGACAATCTGGTAGAAACAGTTCTAGGATCATTAGCTTAATCATTACATGGTCTCCTCCTAGAGAGGAGACCCTCAAAATTAGGAACATTTGGATGGCAACTTAAGATGGAATCCTTGTAGGATGCAAGAGCACCACTGCCCGAGGTCCTCATCACGGTACCGACATTTTCCTGTTCATCCGTAGAAACATTTCCCCATTTATCAGGTAATTCAGATACCTAAAAAACCTTATGGATTTCTTGTTGACAATCCACGTGTTGTTGAACATCAATCTGATTGGAGACATTGACCTGAGATGTATCAGGGGACACCAATCCCAGGGACTGTATATGAGTGTCTTCAACCGAATCAAGTCGAGTTTTAGAGGGGCCACTCTAAGCATTCTTTAGAGATACATCAAGAAGCGACCCTTTCCCAGTATCCGAAACTGGCTCATTACGTGAATCACCATCATGAGCAGTAGGCTTTGACAACATTGAGTCTATCACCTTAGACTTCCTACGATAAAGGGCTGCTGAATGACCTTTCACCCGACATTCCTCACAAGAAACATTCTTCCGACATAACTCTAAAGAGTGACCAACAGCCATACATACATTGCAGAAAAGAGGGTTTTTTTCATACTCGACATCAATTTGAATATAATCTGAAGGGGTGGAAAGGGTGACCATTTCAATCAATGTGGATCTAAGATCAACCTCCACCAAAATCCTAGAAAAGTGACCAAACCGAACATCTTCAGTCTCCTTGTCATGCCGAATCAAAGTTCCAATTGCCATGCCAATGTCATGAAAAAACATTTGATGCCAGAGGACCCAATTGAGTCCATGAAGACGAATCCAAAGATGAGAAAATTAATTTCATGCATGCGATAAATTTAAATCCATAGACCATTCATGCAAATGAAGCTAACCAGGTTTTAGAAATAGAGTTCCAATGCTCCATGCACGAAGCTTCAATTCATCGGACGGAAAAAGACAACGTAATAATCCTCGACTAAGAGAAACACATTTCCAGACAGAAAAACCCCACAAATGTGAGTTTCTGTGAATCACATCATCATGTTTCCATGGTTTTGCACCTTTGGGAAGAACAATATCATTAAACAAAGAATTCTTACTGATTTACATTCTCTCCGCAAGCGTAGTGGGGTTGGCTTCAATGTGAGCCGATGAACCCTTATGAATAATTCTACTCATACATGAGTCCTTGGAAAGAGAAAACGAACCAGCTCCATCTTCAATCAACCCTATTCTTTATTTCCTCACCACATCGAAGTGGGATTGAGATCCCAGGATATCACCACTACAGGGTAGAATAAGATCCTTCATCAACGCATCAGTAGAAGCCATTACAGCAGCAACATCAACCGGACTAGCTGAGAATAATAATAATTTCATTAATTAAATTAAAATATAATTTAATCAAGTTCAATGGAAACACTTATTGTGTTATCCTCTAGGATTAATTCTCATTGGCATTAGGCAAGCTTACTTGATGTCCAATTTTATTATCTAGAAACAGGTTAAGGATCCCAATATAAATAAGTTAATTTCATAGTGATGATAACCACATAAAAATTCTCAATTTCTGATAGTCACTTTATCAAAATAACTCATCGACCATGTTTCACATATGTGTTTCCCACCAATATAATTTATGCATAAATCATTGACTATATGAAATGAACACATCATTAAACCATGTTCATAAAATTTAATGCTATGTTTATATTTTATTCAAAGGTTCAAGATAATATCTTCTTTGAAGATGGAATGGATAGATCATTTCTTAATTTATCCATTAATAAAATTTAATTCATTATGCACCCAATTTACCCTACTTCCCTCCATTATATGATGTAATAGATTTCTTTAGTAAATCTAAGTGTGAAACTCAGGACATGAACCAGTGATAATATTAAAGTCTAAGGACCATTACACATGCTCTTATATAGTAGTATTTTATGACACCAAAACATTTGTAATTCCCACTAGTTTTTGTGTTCTTATAATCTCCCATCTTGGAGATTACTATGTGAGAACTTATTAAGATGAAACATCATATACTTATGAGTAATTAAACCTGAAAGTCACATTCTATGTGTATAACGATTCAAACTTTTACGACATAAGTATTACATATTAACTAATTAATATTCACTAAAAAACATAATTATCCATGCCAAAATCATTTAGGTTTTGTGACGAACCGGATCTGGTCGCCACCATTAACGGCACCAAACCCGGCTCGTGGCAAGGACCGAAGGGTGTTCCCTATCCCCACAGGCTGGCACAAGTGCCCGGGTATCAAACAATTTTGGTTTGGGAACGATTTACCCGAGTATGACAGCATAAATCATATGAAAAACAATCAATTATTAAAAACTGAAATTTTCATGCTAAACACTTCTTAACAAAACCAGATCTGAATAAATAAGTTTAAAGACACTACAAGTGGTCTAAAAACAAATAATGACAACATAAAGACATCCCCATGGACTCCACAGGACAAGGGGATCATCACCCGCAAGCTGTCCCCGCAACTCCGCCCCAACGATGGGGACTAACATCCCGAAACGCCATCACCCTTAGCCTTCCCTTTACCTGAGTCAAGCATGAGCAGGTCTACTTACACCCAAGGGGTGTAAGTAGGGTGTCAGCCTAAGCCCAATAGGATACCACCATTTTATTCCAAAGATTATGCAATACAATGTGAACAAAACAAGCAATTTTAATACACAATGTGAAACAGTGTTAAAATTCAAAGAAATGCAACTTTCAAATGAAAATAGTTTTCAATCCGAGAATTTCAGAATGTTAGCACATTAAATAGACATGTGAGATACTGTAATGTACTGCCAAAAACAATCCACAACAAGGGTATATACCACAAATCCTATGAGCATCAAAATCAAGAACACCCCTAAGCACTAGGTTGTCTCGGGCCCTATGTACCTCGTACCTCGGTGTAGAGTAACCATAGAAAAATCTGTTCTCGTGCACGAGCCACTAGTAGGGAACATACCCATAACCTAGTGGTCCCCAATCATCATCCAAATAGTTTAGATAGAGTTGTCGTTATACATATGCTAAGTAGAACAGGGACAAAACTCATCCAATCCACTAGCCGTACTAGTACAAATCCGCCCCACCTAAGTACCCGGGCTTCCCCTTTTTGTGCTCAAACAATTTCAGCAAACAACACACATAATTTTTCATATTAAATATCACTACTGGTCACAAACAAATTTTACAGTAGCTACACACATTTTATACCTTTTAAAACACACAATAAAATAATTTTATTTCCAATAAATCAACTTCTCAAAACCTCACATTGTTTTTCACCCAAAGCTCTTTAAGATATCCACCTTTCACACTATGATAACACTTGTGAGTTATTAAAACAAAAATTCAGTTATGGGGCATCCCAAAATAGACCAATAAAAGATTTGAATGGAAACCCCTCAATTTCACCAAAAATTGCAACATAAAATTCATTTGCATTATAAATGCAACTAAAACCAATTCTTACAGAAACATTCAAGAGAAGTAAACATTAGAGTACCATGAAAACAGCAAGCTAATTCACAAAAATTTCACACACAATGGAATCACATACCGAATTAAGAAACCCCCTTGAATCTCCGTGCGAAATCAAATCGCACCCCCGCCGCACCAAGAGAGAACTAGATCAAACCTAAAACCACACAAATTGGCCCAGAAATCCCAAAATTAAACCCTAGGTTCGAAATCCTAGTTTCTGGACATTAGTAAACTCAATTATAACTGAAGAAACCCTAAGAACAATGAGTTAAACCCAAAGTAATTTGAAAGAGGAAAGAAAAGGGCTCATTTACTTGAAGTATCTTGAAGTAATCACTCCAAAACTCCAGTATATGAAATTTATAAGCGCCCAAATTTAGGGTATGTTCGAACAAGATGTATTATCTCATTTAGGAACTGTAATGGAGGAAAAATAATTGGAATTGAGAGAGTTATGATAGCAATACTTTACCTCTTCAAATCTGGGCGATTTGAGGAACCCTATGAAGATCGGCACAAATTCGAGATTCTACAGAGCTCCAAATGGGTCGAAGAGAGTTCAGACGTGCGTCTGGATTACTTGGTCTTAAGTGAGACTTGGAATCACCGAAAAAGCCCAAATATTGAATATGTTATAACAAAATCAAATTTTATTTTTAAAACAGGAATTGGGCTTTCGGGCAGGCCCAACCCCTTAGACAAAAACCCAAATAACCCCTGGTTATGGATTTCTAAAAGCTCCAAATTACCTTGGTGGTGTTAATAGGTTAGGGGAGTCAATTAGGAATTTTAATGGATGAAAAATTTTGAAAAATGAAAATGTTATAAAAGATACAAAATTTATTTTTTAATCTGGAATTGGGCTCACGATTTGGCCCAATTCATGAATACTCATCTATTCCTCCCTAAAACCTAGGGAAACCCCCAAAAAAGAAAGGATGTAAATTAAATGAAAAAAATATCTTTAAAATATGCCTTGTATGTTACAATTCTCCCCACTATTAATGACATTCCGCCCCGGAAAGTCAATATGAATCTCGGTTGGAAAACAAGAATGGGTACTCTTCCTCGACCCATGACTTTCGCTCCCATGTCTCATGTGTATCATTCCCATGCTGCCATAAAACCCGGACTAAAGGAATAGAATTTCCTCGAAGTATCTTCTCTTGGGAGTCCACTATTTTCATCATCTCACAACGATAGACAAGTCAGGCTCTATCTCTAGTTCTTCCCCACTCAACACATGGGATGGATCCAGATTGTATTTCTTTAACTGAGAGACGTGGAAGACATCATGGATAGACGTCAACTGAGAAGGTAAGGCCAACCTGTATTCCACCTTACCAATACGCTCGGTGATCTCAAAGGGTCCGACATACCGTGGCATCAGCTTACCTTGCTTACCCAATGGACGATGGCCTAGACAAGGGGCCACTTTTAAGAATACCCTGTCACCCACAGAAAACTCTAGGTCTCGACCCCTCCGGTCAGCATAAGATTTATGACGACTCTGAGTTGTCAATAAGTGCTGCATGATCAACTTGACCTTCTCAAAAGTCTCCTGCACAAGCCTCAGCCCCAACAGTAAAGTCTCTCCTACCTCAGCCCAACATAGGGGGGACCGACAAGGCCGACCATAGAGCGCCTCAAAAGGGGCCATTCGAATCGTGGATTGGTAACTATTATTATAAGCAAACTCTACCAATCCCAAATGGCTATCCCAAGAACCTCCAAAGTCCAGGACACATGCACGAAGCATGTCCTCCAATAACTGATTCGCCCGCTCTGTCTGACCATCCATCTATGGGTGGTATGATGTGCTCATCTTAATCTGAGATCCCAAGGACTTCTGAAGGCCTTCCCAAAATCAAGAAGTGAAGCGGGGGTCTCTATCCGAGACAACAGCTGATGGTACACCATGGAGTCTCACCACTTCTTGAAGATACAAATGGCCCAACTCATCTACTTTAGTTGTATCTTTAATCGGAATGAAGTGGGCTGATTTGGTCAGACGATCAATCACCACCCAAATAGCATTATTACCCCGAGGTTTACGAGGTAAGCCAACAATGAAGTCCATGACAACCTATTCCCACTTCCAGGTAGGAATGGGTAGTGGTTGGAGCAAACCGGATGGCCTTTGGTCCTCTGCTTTCACCTGCTGACATGTGTAGCATCTCGAAACAAATTCTGCTATGACCCGTCTCATACCAGGCCACTAAAACTGCAGACAAACATCATAATACATCTTAGTGGCACCCGGATGGACAGCCCACTTAGACTGGTGGCTATCTTGCATCACCACCTTCCGCAGAGTTAATGGAACTACTGAACGGCCCTTGAAGCACAAGATGCCCTTGGGAGATGACGACCAATCAGAGGATGTCTCCCCACCATGAAGGAACTGCTTAGACCGCTGACAAAGATCATCACTGGGCTGTTCCTGCTGAATCAAATCAAATAGAGAAGGAGTCAACTCAACACTTTCCATGAATGCCCCTCCACTATATTCCTTGGTCTCCACATGCATCTAAGAAAAGAGACCCATCAATGCCCACTCGTCACTAGACTTCCTCAAAGCCTGCACTGGAACTCTTCGGCTCAATGCATCAGCCACTACATTACCCTTGCCTGGGGTATAGAAAATGTCAAATTCAAACCCCTGCAAGTACTCAATCCAGCGACATTGCCTCAAGTTGAGGTCCTTCTGCGAGAAGATATAAGCCATGCTTTTGCGATCAAAGTATACCACAAACTTCTCCCCAAAGAGGTAGTGGCGCCAAGTCTTCAAAGAATGCATCACCGCTGCCAACTCCAAGTCATGGGTTGGGTAGTTCTTTTCATGTGGTCGAAGTTGGCGAGAGCCATACACGACCACATGATCATCTTGCATAAGCACGCACCCAAGATCCATACCTGAAGCATCACAATAGACCACATATCCCTTTCCAGCCTCTGGAAAAATCAGCATGGGGGCAGTAGTCAGCCGCCTCTTCAGCTCCTCGAATGATGCCTGACATTCTGGACCCCATGCAAACTTCACCCCTTTCTAGGTGAGGGAAGTCATCGGTGAAGCAAGCCGAGAGAAATCCCGAACGAATCGCCTGTAATAACCGGCCAAGCCAAGAAAACTCCTGATCTCAAACACATTCTTCGGTTTCTCCCATGACATGACTGCACTAATTTTCTTAGGGTCCACTGAAACTCCATGCTCTGAGATCACATGCCCCAGAAAGCTCACCTCTCTGATCCAGAAAGTGCACTTTGACAACTTTTCATAGAGGCGGTGATCTCGTAATGTACCCAAAACGATCCTCAAGTGATGTTCGTGTTCCTCCTCAGAGCTAGAGTATACCAGAATGTCATCCAAAAACACCACAACAAAGGAATCGAGATACTGATGGAACACCCTATTCATAAGTTCCATAAATACCACTGGAGCATTGGTCAATCCGAAGGGCATGACCAAATACTCAAAGTGGTCGTACCTGCTTCGGAAGGCTGTCCTAGGGATATCTGACTCCTTCACCCTGAGTTGATGATACCCTGAACGCAGGTTTATCTTTGAGAACCACCTTCCCCCTTAAAATGATCAAACAAATCCCCTATTCTGGGCAAAGGGTATTTGTTTTTAATTGTTACCTTATTCAGCTTCCGGTAGTTAATGCACAACCGGAGGGATCCATCAGCCTTTTTTGAAAACAACACAGGAGCGGCCCAAGGAGAGATGCTCGGGCGAATGAATCCTTTGGATTCTAATTCGTCCAGCTATATCTTTAATTCCCTCAACTCGGTGGGGGCCATGCGATAGGAGGGAAGTGATATCGGCTGGGTTCCCGGTGCCAGATCAATCGAAAACTCCACATCCCGCTCCGGGGAAAAAACCAGAAAAATCATCAGGGAATACCTCAGGAAACTCATTCACTACACGTGGTAGTGCACCTTCAGGGGAAAGACCATCCTCTAGCACAATCGAAGATAACTGGAAGATAACACTTCCCAACTCTGGGAGTGGAGGCCCTGCACGACTTGATCGTGGATCCCATTCTCCATGAAAAACCTGACGACTCCCATCAGGTGCTGTGAAACTCACACGCCGTCTGTAGCAATCGATGTGTGCCTGGAAGTGTACTATCCAATCCATCCCGAGTATGACATCAAAAAGGTCCATATCTAAGACCAAGAGGTCCCACTCCATCTCGACCCCTGACACAGAAAGTGCACATGAGGGGCACCTGAGGCCCTGCTCCTTCTTCTTTCCCAATGGTGTCACCAACTCCATCGCAAAGACATCAACTCAGTTGGAAAATTCAGAATGTCAACAAAACGTCCAGGAAATGAATGAAATAGAGGCACCAGTATCAAAAAGAGCAGTAGATATAGAAGATGCGATCATAACGGTACCTCGAACTGTCGACGGGTCCCGCCTCTGATCCTGCTGGTGACTGATCCACTGCATGGAGATGTCCAGTATCTGCCTGAGGACGACCGCTAGTCTGTGGTTGTGCCCTGAACTGGCTCTTCCCAGAAGATAATCCATCCCTACCACCACGACCACCAAATCGAGATCCCCCAGTCCTCGACGGCTCGGACTTTGTTGGCATTCCTCTTGAAGCCACTGACCCTGCCCCAATTGGGAGTGGACGTGCCACACCGTAGAAGCGATGCAAATGCCCTATACCTCCACACTGGTAACAAGGCTTTAGAGGAAGAGGAAATGATGGTCGGATATGCCCAGGCCTCCACATTGGTGGCACATGACCGATCTCGCATCAGAAGCCGCAGAAGAAAACTGCCTGGAACAGTGGCCTGAACTGCCCCCTCCTTTCTTCACATGATCCTCCTCTTCCTTTTCTTCTCTGAGGAGCTGCCACTACCCCACTGCTGATACTGAACCATAGAAACCAGCCCTACCTTTCCTATCAATCTCTACCATGCATCCCCGATCAAAAACCTTAGCATAGGTCCTCAGCTTAAACAAGAACACCTGGGAGTATATCTCTGGTCGCAAGCCTTTCTCAAAACCTTTGGGCCTTCACTTGCTCATTAGAGACAATTTTCTGGAGCATACCGAACCAATTCATCGAAACAGTTGGCATACTCCATCACAGATAGATTCCCCTGAACAAGTTCCATGAACTCTCTAGACCTGGAATAAGCCCAACACCTCAGGGCAATACTGTTCATTGAAGACAACCTTGAAATCTCCCAAGTGCATCTGCTCATTCTTCCCAGACTGAAGCACTGACTCCCACCATTTACGGCTGGGAACCTCCAACAGAAAGGAGGCACACTTCACCCTGAGCTCCTCGGGTGTTTCCAGGAACTCAAACATACGCTCGATCTTCTCGATCCATTCTTCTGCTTCTTGGGGGTTCTGCGCTACCTCGGAAGGCAAGAGGCTTGTTTTTTCAAAACTCTTGTGCTTTATCTTTTCTAGGACCTGTCTCCTCTGCCCTAACAGGAATAGGGAGCATGAGCTGGTCCCCTGTCCCAAAGCTTGGATAGCCTGAACAACAGCTTCCACAAGCCTCTGATCAATCGGCGTGGTAGAACTCTCTCCAGCTTCCTCCTGTGGGTGCGTGGGAGCATTCCGGGGAGGCATGTTGCTACAAAATGCAATAGTCACAAAAAAATAGTCAATACCACAATTCTGAAAATTGTAATCAAATACATCAAATATAAACAAACTAAACACATTCTTGTAATAAAAGAAACAACTACTCCACATCTGCCTGATGTCCACATGTGGTCTGCAGCCCACATGTCTCACCTGGAAGTGAAGTCAATCAGTAAATTCCAACATCCTCTGGTGACTCAAGGTCTGCCATGAGAGGTGCGGGGCCAGGCACCCTAATCACAACCAATACCCCGAGCCCCGACAGTCCTAGCTCCTGTCTATCCCGACTCATCTCAAAATAACAATATAACCCAAAAACATTAACCTCCTTTGATACCATTTTTCCACGAACCGGATCTGGTTTCCACCATTAACGGCACCAAACCTGGCCCGTGGCAAGGCCCGAAGGGCGTTCCCTATCCCCACGGGCTGGCACAAGTGCCTGGGTATCAAACAATTCTGGTTTGGGAACGATTTACCCGAGTATGACAGCATAAATCATAAAAAAAACAATCAATTATTAAAATCTGAAATTTTCATGCTAAACAATTCTTAACAAAACCATAACTGAATACATAAGTTTAAAGACACTAAAAGTGGTCTAAAAAAAATAATGACAACATAAAGACATCCCCATGGACTCCACATGACAAGGGGATCATCACCCGCAAGTCGTCCCCGGAACTCCGCCCCAACGATGGGGACTAACATCCCGAAACGCCATCACCCTTAGCCTTCCCATTACCTGAGTCAAGCATGAGCAGGTCTACTTACACCCAAGGGGTGTAAGTAGGGTGTGAGCCTAAGCCCAATAGGATACCACCAGTTTATTCAAAGATTATGCAATACAATGTGAACAAAACAAGCAATTTTAATACACAAGGTGAAACAGTGTTAAAATTCAAAGAAATGCAACTTTCAAATGAAAACAGTTTTCAATCCAAGAATTTCAGAATGTTAGCACATTAAATAGACATGTGAGATACTGTAATGTACTGACAAAAACAACCCACAACAAGGGTATATACCACAAATCCTATGAGCATCAAAATCAGGAACACCCCTAAGCACTAAGTTGTCTCGGGCCCTATGTACCTCGTACCTCGGTGTAGAGTAACCATAGAAAAATCCGTTCTCGGGCATGAGCCACTACTAGGGAACATACCCATAACCTAGTGGTCCCCAATCATCATCCAAATAGTTTAGTTAGAGTTGTCGTTATCCATATGTAAGTGGAACAGGGACAAAACCCATCCGATCCACTAGCCGTACTAGTACAAATCCTCCCCACTTAAGTACCCGGGCTTCCCCTTTTTTGCTCAAACAATTTCAGCGAACAACACACATACTTTTTCATATAAAATATCACTACTGGTCACAAACAAATTTTACAGTAGCTACAAACATTTTATACCATTTAAAACACACAATAAAATAATTTTATTTTCAATAAAACAACTTCTCAAAACCTCACATTGTTTTTCACCCAATGCTCTTTAGGATATCGACATTTCACACTATGATAACAATTGTGAGTTATTAAAACATAATTTCAGTTCAAAACCCTTTAATGAAACCAAAAATTCAGTTATGGGGCATCCCAAAATAGACCAATAAAAGATTTGAATGGAAACCCCTCAATTTCACAAAAAGTTGGAACATAAAATTCATTTGCATTATAAATGCAACTAAAACCAATTTTTACAGAAACATTCAAGTGAAGTAAACATTATAGTACCATCAAACCAGCAAGCAAATTCACAAAAATTGCACACACAAAGGAATCACCTATCAAATTAACAAAACCCCTTGAATCTCCGTGCGAAATCAAATCGCACCCCCGCCGCACCAAGAGCGAACTAGATCAAACCTAAAACTACACAAATTTGCCAAGAAAGCCCAAAGTTAAACCCTAGGTTCGAAATCCTAGTTTCTGGACATTAGTAAACTCAATTATAACCGAAGAAACCCTAAGAACAATGAGTTAAACCCAAAGTAATTTGATAGAGGAAAGAAAAGGGCTCATTTACTTGAAGTAATCACTCCAAAACTCCAGTATCTGAAATTTAAAAGAGCCCAAATTTAGGGTACATTCGAACAAGATGTATCATCTTATTTAGGAACTGGAATGGAGGAAAACGATTAAGAATTGAGAGAGTTATGAAATCAATACTTTACCTCTTCAAAACTGGGAGATTTGAGGAGCCCTACGAAGATTGGCACAAATTAGAGATTCTACATAGCTCTAAATGGGTGGGAGAGAGTTCAGACGTGCGGCTGGGTTACTTGGGCTTGCGTGAGACTTGGACTCACCGAAAAATCCCAAATATTGAATAAGTTATAACAAACTCAATTTTTATTTTTAAAACAGGAATTGGGCTTTCGGGCAGGCCCAACCCCTTAGACAAAAACCCAAATAACCCCTGGTTATGGATTTCTAAAAGCTCCAAATTACCTTGGTGGTGTTAATAGGTTAGGGGAGGTCAATTAGGAATTTTAATGGATGAAAAATGTTGAAAAATGAAAAAGCAATAAAAGATACAAAATTTATTTTTTAATCTATAATTGGGCTCACGGTTTGGCCCAATTCATGAATACTCATCTATTCCTCCCTAAAACCTAGGGAAACCCCCAAAAAAGAAAGGATGTGAATTAAATGAAAAAAATACATTTAAAATATGCCTTGTATGTGACAGGTTTAGTGAATTTGAAAACATTGACACATAAACAACTTATCCATAGGTGAGATACACCATCTTATACTCAGTTCTTCATAATCGTCACCCTTCTTAGAAATATCATATATAATACCATTATTTATATCATTGGGAAAGGAAGCATACGAAATGGTGATATCAGATTCTTAGTAAAATAAAACAAGGGAGATATAAATATAACATGAGAATATAGGTATGATAACATGAGAATAACATATGATAACCATACCCTACATATCCAAAATCATAAACACGAGTCATGGTATAAATCATGGCAGTTAATAAGACAAGAATCATAATGTAATCAAATAACATGAGAAACGAGATCATAACATTGACATAAAATAGAGATTTGTGGCATATACTTATGTATAGAAAATATTATATCAAGGCTACCCACCAAGACATTCACAACATGTTAGGCTTGGGCTAACCACCCATGTACCTAATTTAGGCTTAGAATTGCCTCCCATGTACCCTATTTTGATCTTGGGATAACCTTTCATGTACCCTCTTTAATTCTTGGTATAACCTCTCATTTAACCTCTTATGGGCTTGGATAACCTCCCATGTACTATCTTTTACGCTTGGGACAACCACTTGTGTACCCTCTTTTTGGTTTGGGATAACCTATCACGTACCCTTTTATCTCATGTAACATTAATCATTATCCAATGAATTAGAGGTAGATATATTTCCCAACCATATTTATTAGAACATAACAATAATCCTTGGTTAAAATTTAACCATCGTCCTTGGTTATAACATAACCATTATCACATAATGAAAATCATAAAGGTGTGTTCCCCAAGATCAAAAAACACCCATCATATAAAACCCATAGAAAGAAATGGGTATCATAAGAATTAAATCATAAAAAAAACCCTTTTAAAATAAATTGATTTTATATACTCTTTTTCATTTAATCACATAATAACCCATGGAAAAAGAAGCGTGTTTTATAAGCATTTTATCATGGTATAACATGTGGAAAGAAACAGATTTCATAAAAATCTTGTTGTAATAAACATAAACCTTTCAGAGAAATAATAATGATTGTATACTTATATAATATCCATATTAAATAATATTCAACATAAAAGGATGTCATATTATATGAAAAATAATTTTGAAAAGTCACTTTGAACATTTCTTGAGGAAAATAATTTTTCCTTAAAAATCACTTTTTAAAAAAATCATAAAACCGGTTTGGAAATAATTTCATTTGAAAAAAATATTTTAAAATAATAAATTAATATTTATGATAAATTATTTTTTCATTATGAAATAAAATACAATTCATGTCATTCATGTTAAAATAAATATTCCTTTCACATTTTCAGCAAAAACTAAAGGGACATTGTTTGGAAAACTACATGAAGATTCCTTTCAAAACATTTTGTAAAAAGTAAAACATGGGTAAAAATTTCTTTAATAAAATTTTTATATAATGTTAAAAATATTCTGGGAAACATTTTTATAAATCATGTTTTTAGAGTAAAATGTGGGTTTTGATCAAAGAGGGAAATAAAATGAACTTTCATAGAAACATTCATTTGAACTATTATGTTTATAAAGAGAGGATAATAAAGGAAAAACATTTGTTCTCATGATATATATATATATATATATATATGGGAATAAAAGTTATGAGTTTTTTGAGATATATATCATAATATTTCATCATTGAATAATAAACCTAAATAACCCTAATAAACGATGAGATTGTAACATATAACACTTACCACTTTAGTAACTTTGTATCGTAAGCCCTAATGAAAGAATAACTTTAAATTAAACATTAAATATCATTATAAGAATAATATCAATGATATATCATGTCAATGTGTGACATATAAACCTCATACAAGAAGATATATGAGTGTCATATCTTATGTCCCAAATAAGGAAATTTTAGATAAAAATACCTTACCACTTTGGTAACCTTTGAACTGTAAACCCCATGAAATATATTTACTCAAATGGATATATAAATACACATAATTTAAATTTTACTATTTATAAAATACATTAATTTTTATTATATACACCCAATAAATATAAATAGGTGGTGAATATGACATGTATCACACAGAAGTATAAAGTAAGACAGAAATCAATTACCTTATGTCTTAAATTATTTCATACACATTCGAATCTCCTGTATAATAAATAAAATTTAATTATAAATATAATAAAAACCAATACTTATATATATAATACAATATTTGATTTACTTAATACCATTTATTGATCTCTTATAAACAATTCCTTGTTAAAATAACATTTTGGATAATAATTTATTTTTTAATGTATGTTTTGATTTGTTATTTTTGGTCCTCTTACATTGATCATGGTTACATAATATCAAAAATATTAAAAATTATATAAATATCATATATATATTCAGTATATATTTATTTATATTAATCCATATATTTTTAATATAGAAAGTGAAATACACCTTTCATGGAGATGGTAGGTCGTACATACTAATGAACGATGTTTTCATTTTATTAAAATATTGAATGAAATGAAATTAAATAATATATTACCATTAAAAATAATTCTTATTTCATATATATCAAATTTTTTTATTTAAACCTATCCTTATTACCTTCCATGTAAAGCATATGTGAAGAACAAATCACATCACTTCGCGAGACAGTAGTCCACCATACAGACGAATGATTTTACCGTATTCCCACAGAATGGAATGTAAGAAGGTATATATGATATCATGATTATATAAAAATATTAATATTGTAAATATAATATATAAAAAATTAATTCATAATTATATCAAGACTTGAGAGGTGGGGATGTAAAACAAATAACATCGGTTCACGAGACGGTAGTCTGTTGTACACACGAACAATGATTTCATAACCCATTTGATGGAAGAGTTTATGGATATATGTTTTTACCTTAACAGAAAAAAATCTTATTATATTTCATATAATAATTGTATTGAATCGTTATGGTTTAAAAATAATTGAATTATGTGGAGGAAGAAATAAAATAAAACGCTCGATTAGCGACGTTACTTCTTCCTCATACAACCTCTTTTGGTTTGAACCAAATTATTATTAGGATGAATTTATGACAAAAATAAGTATTATAGGATGATATGAGTGAATTAAGGAAGTGATTTGGGTATATTTTGGCTAAACCAATGGTTTTTGGATGTTTTGAGAGAATATAAGAGAGGGTGGCATTTTATAAGTGAGGTGAGTGACAAACTTGTAATTTTTGAAAAGAAAAAGTTGTACACATGTTTTTATAATGAAACAATTCTCTAAAATGGTCCATTATCAAATATAAAAGGTATAAAATTGAAATTTATCCATCAAATGGTCTTTGGACAAGTTTTGGGTTATTCTTAACCCTTATCTTTTTTTCTTAACCCACCGGTAAACCCTTTTTTACCTTAACTATGGTGAATATTTTTTATTGTTTTTACTGTTCATTGTGGTAAAAAATTAATTTAACCTTTTTAGTTAATATAAATTATTTTGATTCCAAATATAAAATCCATTTTTCAAAATTACACTAAAAAAAGTGGAAAATTTTAATTTTAAATATATCTCACATACACAACGAGAAACATGGTTTTCAAATGGAAAATGTCTAAAAGTTTACAACGTTTTTATATAGAAAATAAATATAAAATTGATCAAAATGACCTCAATTTGATTAATTTTTATAATTTAACTAATTTTAATTTTAAAACCATATTAAAATAATTAGGTATTTTTAAAATCATTAAAAGGAGTGAAAATTATTAATAAAAATCAATATTTTTCAACACTCACTGAAAAATTTATCTTTTCAAAAAAATCTAAAAAATTCCATCCAAGATAATATTTCTGATATAGATTTTAAAAATGAAGTTTCTTTTTTCAAATAAATTTTCTAAAAGTGTTAAAAATTACTTTAATGATATTTAGAAAAATAAATAAAAACATTTTTTGAGAAAATAGTATTTTCAAAACATTTAGAATTTTCTAAAAATTGAATAATTTTTTATCAATATGTTTTATTTATATAAAAAAATTATAAAAAATATTGAAAAATTAGTTATTAATATTTATATATCTAAAATTAATGGATGGGTTATAAAATTCACTTTTATATAATAATATTAACAATGTATTTCGGTTGTTAAAACTCAATGTTGCATGTAATGCAAGTTAAACTCAGTTTTGAATGTAATGAAATTATAACTCAATGTTTACTATAATGAATGATTAACATGGTGTTGTTTGTAACACAAAATATCAAAAAGATTAAATATATTTGAAAAAAGATATTTCAAAAAATATCAGGGTGTTACAATATGTCCCATTATAGAACGTTACTTAACCATATAACTACATTTAAGAATATCATCATTTCATTTCATGGTTCTCATAAAATAGGAAAACTGATACAACCTTATCAATGCAACATATACTCTTGGAAATTATTACTTTAAAGTCCTGAAAGACAATAAACAATATGTAAT
Source organism: Viscum album (assembly GCA_963277665.1). Lineage (NCBI taxonomy): Eukaryota > Viridiplantae > Streptophyta > Magnoliopsida > Santalales > Viscaceae > Viscum > Viscum album. The sequence goes on along the minus strand of OY728162.1, from coordinate 956,636,030 downwards.
ATTTTATTTTATTAATATTCAAATCATTGAATATACATGTAATCAAAGAACAAATAGTTGATCCTAGGACACCAACTCCAAAAAAATTGACAATAAAATTTGGGTCTATTCCAACCTCAGTTAAGGAGAAATTCCTAACATTTCAAATGGAAATTCTACTAAGTAGGACTTAATCTTCCACTTGGGTTCACTACACCATAGTTGTCAGTAAAGGCCATAATCATCGTGTCACGACCATCAATAATGATGGCCCCACCTCTGATGATATCATTATCATAGGAACTATATCTATTGTGTTTGAAACCCAAAGTCATAGGGGTACACTGCAAGCAATGGCCATGACCTCTGTCGCCCAAGTGAAGATGGGGATTTAGAAATTTCATATGTAGCTCCCACAGAGAGGAACCACCAGAGTGTTGTGGAAATTCATGTATGATGGAAAGAGTCTTGATATTTAAGGACTAAAAGATTATATGAGAGACATGGTGTCTCAAGTGGTTCAACCTATCCTCAATTTAACGTACCCCACCAAAAAATCCACCTTATACAATTATCCTTTTTTGGATAGAAATGTTACTATGTGGACAATTGCTTCTAAGAACTGGTGAGAAGAAGCTATGTTAATAATAATTCCTATGTGATCCCTAAGAAGGTTCTATATAATGGAATTCCAATCGCCTTTCAAAAAGAGATTATCCTCAGACTCTATTTGAGGATGATAGAAATAGATACATTTGAATGAAAATTGGATACCCCTTATGTTGAATTGAATTTTTTGTGGATAGGAACAGTGATGCTCATGCTGCACTAGAAATTTGTATTTTACTGGTATAAAATCATCTCAGAAACTCTTACTCCAATAATTATTCATAATTTGGGTGTGTCTATATTTCTAGAAAACATTAGTGTTAATCTGACTTGATCTCACTTGCGTTATGAATCAGTAGTATGGATCCTCCACCATATAGATATTTTTGAAGAGGGAATTTTGATAATTATTAAGGATGGAGTTGGTGAAAGATTGGTGATCTTCTGACTCCATGAAACTCTGGTCAGGGGTCAGGTAGGATGGAAATAATATTGGACTCCCCAACCAATTGTCTTTCCATAAATAGACTTAAACTCTAATTATAATCCATTTATAATCATTTACTAGGAAGCATAGCGGGCTTTGAAGGCTCTAAAATATTGAAGTTAGCAATGAAATTTGCAGATGGTATCAAATGTTCTATCATATTTTTTCCCATTATACTTCTCCCATAGATAATTTCATGTGATAATGTTCCAAGATATCTTCATTTTCATGGATTCATCTAGGTTTCTCAAACGAATACCACCTTATTCAATGGGTTTAAATAAGTAGATATGGGTGGTCCAATAATATATTTTTTCATGCTGGGAATCCCAAGAGAAATATTTGAGTGTGTTCTTGATACTCTGAATATCACCTTTGGGGACTTAGATCAATGATAGAATGTGCATATAGGTATAAAAGATAACACAATTAATGAGGATCATTTAACCTCTAAAAGAGAGTAGGTGGCTCTTTTAGATAGTGATGCACCCTATTATCCAATATATAGACAAAGGGGCTCTGAGATATTCCACAAAAAACTACCTATATAGAATAAAATTCACATCCCAATTATAGGCCCTCTAGTTCGAGAACCTAATGGAAATTTACAACATGAGGATTTCTTATACTAGTTGTTAAAAATGATGTGAATGATAAGTTAAAAAAAATACTATCCATATCATTTATTTTTCACTTTTTCACATCAGGTTACTTATCTCCCCAATTTGATCTCATTCCTATATCTTTTCCTATTACACATCTATCATGTTTCAATTTTTTCCCATTTTCCCTCCCAAAAATTAATTTTTACCTCTGGTTTCCCTTCAAAATCATGTTGACTGATGGTTGATTGTAGGGGTTGAGTTGTGTGAAATCATTCATGTCATGTTCACTATTTCTAAATGATTTCCAACAAGATTTTTATGGATCCAGAAACACCCGATGGTTTTGTATCCTTGAGGGGCCTACTTTTTAAAGGTAGTTTCTCATTGGGGAGTTTTGCCAATGATTCTTAAGAAATCACATTGGTCGAGTTGATGAGATGTTGGTCTCATCACACCGTCTTGGGGGGAATTTTTTCCAACATAGGGACTCTCTTATAGATTTATGATACGTTCTTGAATATTTTATTAATTATCAAGTATGATGTGGATTACCATTGAATAAACAATCAATTATTAGAATGTATTGAGCATAGAATCATATTAATATAACTGAGGTTATTCATAAATGGAGATGTCAATATATATATGAGGGTCTCCATTGATTGTATTATCTTATGTACTAATTATGATTAATTGTTTGCTTTTATACTGATAATAGTTTTCTTGCCACATAGTGGGGCGCTCTGGAGTGTGTCATCATCTATGGAGACAAGATTTATTTTGATGTTGGTATCGAACCCATAATTGGGATTCCTACGTATCCTTGTAAAAATAATAAGAACCCATGTAGTTTGGTACCTCATAAATTGGGATATAATACTTTTTAAGGTTGTTTGATAATGACCTAGCAATGTAGTTTAGTATCATATGACAAGGATGTCTAGGAGGAAGGTTCCGAGTAAAAGTTTGGTGGGGAACTTATACCATAGCAACCTAGAGAATGTTGAAGGGATATGGATTTCTAGGTTCAATTATACCGTGCTGAGAATGTGATCTAGAGAGAATAGGGTTGATTTTTGGTGTTTATTTTGGACCTCATATAGGGTTCCTACATATCCCATTTAGAGAGGAATCAAAGTCCACATAGTTTTTTCATGAAGGTTCATGCCTATGGAGGCCCGCATGCGTGTCTCGTGGAAAAGTATGGAACTTTGTGAAGATTAAGTTGGGGATTAATCCTAAAATGGATTCCATGTGGTGATTTAGGGAATTCGGTCGGGGATTACTCCTTAAGAGGATGACCATTGGGCTTGGTCCTGGGGTGGGCATCCTATGTATCCTGATTACAACGGGTATCAATGTTCTCATAGTTAAATATTATGTTAGGGCTTATGCGCTGAGGTTTCCTTGGTAAATGGATTTTATAATTGGGGATTACTCCTAAGGATTATGACCTTAATCAGTTTGGACTTACACATGGAATGAGTCCCAAGGACTAGTATAGTGGGGACAAACTCTTAAGGAGGATTCCCGTGGGTTGGTTTGGGATATGTGGATGTCATAACCACTATCAACATATAATCCCACATGAGTCATGCTCGTTGTGAGAAACAATATGGAACATAAGAATTGGGAAGCCACACAATCTTCTTTCTCCTTTGGTTGGATACATGTCAATATGGACTCATGTCGAGGGATCACTCTGAAAGAAGGTGAGAGGAAGATTCAAAGGATCATTCTCTGCCAAAACATGCATCTGACTGTGTGGATGTCGGGATCATGGATATCCCCTACTCTTGAATGTCCTGATGAGTCTTGCTTGAATATGGGAAATAAGAAGATGTGGAAGATCTATAAAATAAAACTTATTCTCCTCTATTGGTGGAAGAGGATAGAGCTACAAAATTCCCTTCTAAATTATTTACCCTTGTCCAAGTCTTGAATATGGAGATTAATGAAGGAATAATGAAGGACAGAGAAGAGAAGACTCTGGTTCCCATTGCCTCTCTGATCCAGTATCCAAGGGGGTAAGGAGGAGCATGAGTGAAACCTATTAGAAAAGGGGTAGTGTCTTACTCAATAAGGGATGCCCTGAAATTGGTTTCACAGTGAGAGGGAAGGATCTCATTCCATGCTTAATAGAAAAGCAATTGTGGTCCTCACACACCCCATCTAGAACTGGAGGATTCGGGTCTTAAATATGACAAGGGTAGGACATGGTCTTATCCCAAGTATCCAACACCAATAACTCCCTGACACCATTCCCAAGGTTGGGTTCCTTGTGACCATGGGAATACAAATCCAAACGAACCCTGAGGATCCAAACTGTATCATAGGACAAGTGAGGGAAACCTATGAATGTAGGAAAACAAATCCAAATGGGAGGCACACTGGTCTACCTTTTCCCATTTTTTTGAATGTTTGGTGGTTTCTATGGAGGTTTCAATTTGGTCCTTCTCAAAAAGGGGATCCAGAGGAAAAGAGGACCTGCCATGGATGGACTTGAAGTGGGCCTGATCAGAGGATCACACTAGATAGAGGCTAGGGAGAGCCATAGATGGACCACACAAGTAGGCCTGGGTGAGGAAAGGGTGGCTTGCATATGGGGGGCTTCACTTAGGTGTACATAGGTATGGTTAAGGTACCTTATGATATGGACCACATGGAAAATAACACTTGGGTGAGGCTTTTCTCAATCCTTCAAGGGTCTCCATAGGTGTTCCCGGAAGTGGCTTGTGAAAGTCCCTAGTTAGAAAAGGGGACCACACACTACTGTTCATCCACCATTGGTGAGAGAGTTCCTCATGTATTTGTTGTGTATTGTAAATCCTATTAGGTATTTAATTTCAATACCCCTCCTTAATTTACTCTTGTTCATGTTTTAAATAACTACCTATAAGGTTTTGGAGGGCTTGCGAGAAGGACTAGGGTGAGTAGAGCATCGAGAGGCCTTCAAGAAATTTCACATATGCAAAAAAGACCCCAGGATCTTATTTGTAGGAAAATATGGGAACCGTGGTGAATGGGTTCTCTCACATTGGTGTGTCATGTAGGTGTGTCGTATAGGCTGATGTGGAGGTCAGTCTCGTAGGTCTGATGTGTAGGTACCATGTGCACCGACACTACTTGGGGGGTATGTGCGCAGCTGAATTGGGGGAACCTACTGCTCTATATTTCAGGGGGTATGCCCCACACCCCTGCTCAGGATCAGTTCCCAGTTATGTTCCCAGCCATTCTAGCTAGTCCCTTCTCTACCATAACTCACCACCATGAAAAATGGATATTCACACTGTGAACCTTTCATCCTGGGTTGATGATGTTTTTGTTCGTGACACTTGGAGATCCAATCTAATACTTATTTCAATATAAAGATGTATTTCTGCTCAAACTCAACATTTTTTCCTAAGTGAGGGTCACATCATGAATTCTATGTAAAAGTGAATGAAACACCTTTTTTTGTGTTAATAAAATCCCCCCTAATAATTAGATTTTCTCATAATGAAATGAATCTAGTTCAAAGGTAATTGTAGGGAACATTGACGCATTCCAACATCATTTGGTTGGCTATAGATATATCACAACTATGGAAGGAAGCTCTATTATTTTCCTAATCCATGGGTCCTAGTGAGCATAGATTAAATATTTCTTGGGTCATATAGGCATCCCTATAAAATATTCATCTTTTTTGTTACCACCGTTATATTATTCCTAAGTCTAATTTGATGGAGACTTAGAAGGTGAGATTTGGATTTTTCTTATATTTCCCATTTTGGGTTTTCATACAAACAAGTTTTATGACTTTTATTATTTAATTTTTTGGGTTTTTCTTAAACCATATATAGTATAGGTCTAGATAGCTGAGACTTAACTTTTTTATAGATTCCCCTTTGCAGGTTTTCAATTTAGTGAGTACATTGTATCTTTTTATGGGTGTTTTAATGTCCTGCAAGATAGACTAGTGTGGACGGTGTTTTAAGTTGATCATCTTAGACCATAAATTTGGAAATGATAATATAAACAAGGCTTGTTGGATAAGAATGTTTAAACATTATTTAGATACCCCAAATGGAAAATTTTGAGCCACAATTTTGTGGTTTTAAAATCTCAAAAATGATGTTTGGGAATTAGGAGGTCTTTCCTAAGGATGAAGTTACCATTCGTTTAAAAAACCCATTTTATGGGATACTTTATTCAAGGATATATGGGGAATGTTTTTTCATAGTCATGTAGTGGTATCCTTCAGTTGAATGACCTGTTTTGTGTGAAATTTTATACGAAACCAACTGGGGCGTGTTACAACATATTCAAGAAAAATATTTCTTAAGAATTCTGACATTAAAATGATGTTTACTGAAAGAATTTTTTGGATATTCGGGTTTCCCAAGACCAGGATGGGTGGTTTTTCTAATGGAAGATGTATGATAATGAAGGGATAATTTGTATTGGCATTAGTCGTGAATGGGAACCCACTCTTACATGACATTGTCTTATGTGAAGGATGGTAAATTTTTTTAAATGGTAAATGTCAGTGGGGAGGGCCCCTTTTTTACAGGGGATAATGTATCATTAAATTTAATGTCATGTGACTAGGATATTGATCATGAATTTTAACATCTTATGGTGAGGATGTTGTTGTCTAGTTTAATTTCTTCTGACTATAATGTTATGTTATGCAGTTTAAAGTCGTATATTGGGGAAATTATAATATATAGTTTAAAGTATTTTTGCAAGGACATGAGGGAGATATAATTTAAGGTCCTTATGATTGAATGAAAGTAATATAATTCTCCCATTCTTGGTAACATGTCTATAAATGTGCTAAAATAATCAGGTGTGAGAGGATAAAGTTGTAATATGTGATTTGGGGATCCCTAGATTCAAAGAGTGTTATCGGAAAATGCCTTATTGAATTAGATGAGTTATCTCATGAGGATGAAGTTACCTATAATGGAAAAAACTGTTTTTTGGGATGTTTTATGAAAATACAACTAGGGTGTATTACAACATAGTCAATAGTGTAATCCCTTATATGATAGACCCATTTCATGGTATAATTTATGAAAAGGCAACTAGGGAGTGTTTCAACATAGTTAGGAAAATAATTCCATACGAATTCCAACATTTTATCAATAAAAGTTGATTGAATTTTTTGGAGGTTCATATTTCCATGATGTAATGTTCCTGACCCAGAAGCCACTAAACCGGTGCTCTGATCTGGGTGGTTACATGACCTTAAGCATGCCACCCTGTACGCCAAAGGCTGTCGACTAGCAGTGGGGGTCTATGGGGTGATGTGGGCAGACTATACCCCCTTTTTATCAGAGTAAGCCACAACAGAATAACCACATAGCAGAAACAATAACAAATAAACAAGGAACATGTATAGCAACCATTTCTAAAAATAAATATGCCATGTCATACTACAGTTCAAGAGTGAAAAAAAGCCCAAAAATAAATAAAATGTCCAAAATCCAAAAATGATCCTGACTCTATGTCTGGATCCTCCACCAAGTGCTACCAATGTCCACTCAGCTAAATATGAAGGACCCATTCCCTTGTCCTGACCTACAAACATGAGTCTTCTTGGGTACCCAACGATAGCCCGAGCAGGGTGTGTGTACAACTCTGTAGGCCACCACCAACGGTGTCTACAAAGTATCCAGTATAAACAGTTGTGCATGTAAAAGGAAAATTGATGATAAATTCCAAGTAATTATTTAAGGTACCATTAAAAAGTTTAGAGAGAAATCCATTTCCATTCCATTACAATCCATTTATTAGCATTTACCATCACTTACCCTTTCATCACATTTCCATGGGTTAATCACATACCTTATATTGCATGTGTCTAAGGGCAACAATCACATGAAAGAGTGTAAACACATCGTTATCCTATCTCACTTGGACTAACTCCCTCATAGCAACCATATCCTCACCTCGAAGCCTCAGTCCGGGTGAATGAAACCCTTAAGGGAATAGATCATCAGACCCCATTCCTAACTCGTGCATTTAGGGTGGAGTTTGGAGCCTCAGTCATCACTCGACCCGTGGGCGTAGATCCTCAAGTCATACCCCACACTACCAAGCCATGTGCGCATGCTTATATATAAGTAACCATCAACCTTCCAAATATTTTTCATAGGAAACCATCATTCACAACAACCCACATGGGAAACCACATCATGACGTAACCCATTACCACCTTACCATTTCACATCATTTAACCATTCACCCAATTCCCATGTGTTATGCCTATCTCACTTAGCATTCCTTCCCAGACCCATAATCTATCTCATTATGGTTTTTAATAATTTTTCACATTAACCAATTTAACCCTTTCATCATTTCCATTAATCAACCATTCATTCTAAAATGTTTATCAAGGGTTCTATAATTCATTACAAAAAGGTCACTCGTTTAATGAGAATCCCTAAACCCGGGATAAGTCATCACATCCTATGGATGGCCCCAATTAGGTCAAGTCCTTCCCATCGCATCCCACGTGGATCGTGAGGGTTCCCATTATCCATTTAAACATCATTATTCTCAAACATGCCAATGTGATTCATAGCATAACCATGGGAAAGCTAGAACACAAATTAACATGCCCAAAAATACACAAATAACTATGGGATATATATTCTAGACCACCTACCTCGAATTTGCGGTTGAACGCACCCTCAATCGAGTCCTTAGACCTCGATTCAACCAACCCTTGGATCTTCATCCTATAACTCACCCAAAATATAGGGTTTTAGGGTTTCGTAATAAGAGGGAGAGAAGACACAAACCCTAAACCAAGAAAAGAACCAAGGAGGATATTATCCTTACACGAAGCTACAATCTACAAAAAATGGTGCTCTAAACAGCCAAGATTCAAATGAGATTGATCTCTTGGAGCCCTTAGGTGTTTTGGTTCTTTACAAGGGAGAAGGAGGAGGAATGGGAGGAAAATCTTGAGTTTTGGTTATAAAACCCGAAGTGGAAAACTTGTAATTTTTTTCAACCTTAAGTGGCCGCACGATTTAGCCTTACAGTTTATCAAACCGTGTGCATGCCACTGCCAGAAGGAGGAGAAGCCACATGGTTTATTCACATAGTTTGGAAAACTATGCGCAATCCGTGCTCTTGATTCTGTCCAGAGGAGGGAGGGTCACACGGCTTAGACTGGGCAGGCTGCACAGTTTGGTTGACCGTGCGCAGGTCGTGCGCCATGGTCTGCTTTGCCCAGACTTCCCTTCTTCTGTGCCCTGAGCCCCCGGAACACCCCCATAGCCTCTCATATTTTCATGAAACCTTTTAAAGTCCCAAAATCAAAGGTTTCAACCCAAAACACGACAAAACATACCTTTCCAAAAACCAAGATCTCACAACCTCCCCACCTTATAACTGCTCGTCCTCGAGCCGAGTTTCCAAGCCACATTTCTCCACCGAAGAGAAGTGTTCGGGAAACTAAGCCCACATATCATACTCTCACTCCCAGGTTTCTTCCTTAACTTTTCCATGCCACCATAGTACTCGCACTAATGGAACAAACTTGCCTCACAAGACCATATCACTATGATCCACCACACGAACCAGATGCTCCTCAAAGTACGCATCAACCTCAAGCTCCACATCCGGAACATCAACCACGTGGGATGGGTCAGGTTCATACCATCAAAGCTGTGACACATGAAACACATCATGCATCCCACCATACCATTGTGGAAGATCCAATTAGTAAGCCATTGGTCCAATCCTCTCCACAATCTCAAAAGGTTCCATATACCTGGGCACCATCTTACCCTACTCCCGAATCCAGTGGTGACCTATCCTTGGTGACACCCGAAGGAATACTTTATCACCCACCCAAAATTTGAGAGCTCTAAATCTCTGATCTGCATACGACTTTTGCCTACTCTGAGCCGTATCCATTCGCTTCCGGATCAACTAAACTCTCTCTGAAGTCTCATGCACGAGACTCAGCCCTAACAACTCAGATTCACCATCCCCTAGCCAACACAACGGAGATCTACATGGTCTCCCATAAAGAGCCTCAAATGGTGCCATTTGAATTTTAGCCTAAAAACTATCATTGTAGGAAAAATCAACCAACGATAGGTGCCTCTCCCAATAACCACAAATGTCCAAGACACAAGTTCTCAACATGTCTTCCAACACATGGATTGAACGCTCTGACTACCAATCCGTCTACGGGTGGAAAGATGTACTCAAAAACACATGCGTACCAAGGGCCTTCTGCAACCCTTTCCCGAAACGTGATGTGAAACGCAGATCTTTGTTTGAATCTATGGTTCACGACAACCCATGCAACTGCAATAATTCCCAAACATAAAGCTCACCCAACCGGTTGACTGTAAGGGTCTCCTGAATCGGTAAGAAATGAGCCACATTCATTAACTGATCCACAACCACCCATATTGCATCAATATTCTGTGGCATCCTCAGAAGGCCCATGACAAAATCCATTGCCACATCATCCCACTTGCATTCCAGAATAGGCAATGGATGCAACAAACCGCCTGGGCGTTGATGCTCGGACTTCACCTACAGACAGGTAAGACACCGCGCCACAAATCCCACGACTTCCTTCTTCATTCCAGGACACCAAAACTTCCTTTAGAGATCACGGTACATCTTGATCAAACCAGGATGCATAGCCCACTTTGATTCATGAAACTCACACATAAACTCTTCCCACGTGCACTTTGGTACAACCACATGTTCACGAACACGAACAACACCGTCCACACTGATGGCTCAACCATAAGGTAGCTCCCCACCTTTAAGCTTTTCCTTCATGTTCAAACACTCATGATCCTCAAGCTGACTTTCCTTAACTTGACTCAGGAGCGTTGACTCCATTGTTAAGGAAGCAAGAGTGACCTGACCACTCTCCTCCTGCACCTCTAGGTGCATCTCTGTAAACAAATCCATCACCTTCCACTCGGTGCTGGACTCCTGAACCATCTGATTCTGAACCTTCCTGCTCAAAGCATCAGCAAAACTGTTTCCATTTCCCAGCGTGTACATCAACACAAAGTCAAAAGATAGGATATATTCAACCCATCTTTGCTACTGAAGATTCAGATCCCACTGCGAGAAGATGTACTTCAAACTCTTATGGTCAGTAAAAACTATAAACCGCTCTCCCAACAGAAAGTGCCTCCAACACTTCAAGGTGTACACTACTACAACAAACTCAAGATCATGAGTGTTATAGTTCCGCTCATGGGGTCTCAACTACCTTGAACCTTAAGCCACAACCCACTCATCTTGCATCCACACAACCCCATTTCCGATTCCGGATGCATCACAAACCACAATGTACTTCTTACCTGGCTCAGGTAAGATCAAGATAGGTGCGGTCGTCAACCACTTCTTCAACACTTGGAAGGAATCCTGACAAGCCCCCCGACCACTCGAACCTAATTCCCTTCTTGGTCAAGCCCAAGAGTGGTGCTGCCAAGCAGGAGAAATCCTGAATGAACCTTCGGTAATACCCGACCAGACCTAGAAAACTCCAAACATCAGAAACACTCTTGGGCTACTCCCAAGACAAAAAAACCTGCACTTTCTCTGGATCCACTATCCTGCCTCTGAGATGATGTGACACGTAAAATGCACCTAACCTATCCAGAATTGACACTTGGATAGCTTGGCATATAATTGATTCTCTCTTAGCGTACTCAAGACGATGTCAAGGTGTTGGGCATGATCGTCGTGAGTTTTCAAGTACACAAAGATATTGTCAACAAAGACAACCACAAACTGATCTAGATAGGGATGAATGATCCGGTTCATCAAAGCCATAAACAACACTGGTGCATTGGTAAATCCGAAAGGCATTACTACAAACTCAAACAACACGTACCGACTCCGGAAAGCGGTCTATGGTACGTCAGAAGTCATCACCCTCAACTGGTGATAACCTGACCTCATATCAATCTTAGAAAACACCGATGCACCTATCTACTGATCAAACAGGTTATCAATTCTAAAAAGGGGGTACCGATTTTTCACCGTCATCTGATTCAACTTTCGATATTCCACGCACAACCTCAATGACCCATCGGCCTTCATTGCAAAAAGAACAGGAGATCCCCAAGGATACGTACTAGGACAGATAAACCCCCTTACGGTCCAACTCCTCAAGATGAACATTCTGTTCCAGGAGTTCTTCCGGTGCCATTTGGTATGGCGGAATAGAAACTGGGTCCGCTCCAGGCAGCAACTCGATAGTGAACTCAACATCCCTCTCGGGTGGCAACCTCAAGAAATCCTCAAGAAACATGTCCTGGAACTGTTCCACCACTAGAGGAAAACATTTTTCCCCTATTTCATCATCATCGAGCATGAGACATTCCACTTGGGTCATGGTTCCAGTCATCTTTTGACAAAACGGCCCCGCTCTCCCTGCTCGAACATCCCATTCGCCACAGTGAACGTAAGCGTCACCCTCAATCAACCTGAATGATACTCTGTGATGATAACAGTCTATGTGTTCCCGATACAACATTAACCAATCCATTACCAAGATTAGGTCAATCCCTGACATCTCTAGAATGAACAAGTTCCATTGAAAACGATTCCCACCAACTTCCATGGCACATCCCTTGCACTGCTTGATATCATCAACCTGTACTCCCAACGGAGTGTCAATTGACATAACTCCACACACCATCTCGGCTTGTAAACCCAGCACCACCATAATTTGAGAAGAGATAAAGGATTGTGTGGAACCTATGTGAAACAATGCACTAGAAAACATAGAATCCACATGGATTGTACCTCAAATAGTCGACAGTCCAGGCTCTCCATCACCAGGCACAAACTAAACTGCCTGAAGTGGAATTGCCCCTCTACTCTGTGCTCGATCCTAAACACCCTGTGCTGCACTACCCTACTGGTGTGAGCGATCCTTCCCTAGAGTTCTACGTCCACCGCCTCTGCTAGTATAGCCTGTGGAGCTCCAACTGCCCGCCTGATACGGGGAAACTGATCTCATTCCCCTATCTGGTACCTACCTTCCTCCATCAAACTCGCCCACCTGCTGAGGTTTCCTGCAGAACCACTGCACATGTCCCATCCTGCGCACGAATGACACTCAACTGGAGGTCGAGGACACTGACCACGCACATGCACCAGCCTACCGCACTAATATGAAAACACCTGATTCCCACTCTGAGAGGTTGACCCTCTCTTCCACCCACTTTACATACTACCTCCATGTTGTGAGCTCTCATGGAATCGCTTCTGGCCCTCTGTAGCTACACTGCTCGTCTTCCCCACCAGCACCACAAGACCACTAACCAAAGCTCCCTTCAGGTTTCCTTCCGAGATCAGTGCCTAATCAACTACCTCTACAAAAATCTTCATGCAGAATATATTTACTTGATACCTAATCTCATGTCTTAGTCTATCTAGGAAATTCCTTGCTACCACTGCGCCATCCCCTTCTAACATTGGGACAAATCATCTCAAATCAGTGAAGAAACTAGCATAGTCCATCACCGATAGTGATCACTAAGTCATGATCATAAACTCTACAGCCCGCTCCTGCCTCAAAGTCTCTCGATAGAAATGGTCTAGAAACCTTTCCTGAAAGGATTTCCATGACATTCCCTTAGCCTGCTCGATTTGAGCCTGAATGTCCCACCAATGCCTATCCTAACCTCGCAACATATAAACTGCCAGTTGTACCAGCTTCTCAACAGGGGTCTCCAGATGATCCAATATCGACTATACAAACTCTCACCAGAACTCTACTACCCCTGGACCACCGTCTCCAGTGAATGTCTGAGGGTGCTACAGCTGGAATTCCCTAGTCATCTCAAACATACTCAGTGCAACCCACCCTGGGTCCCAAGCCATCATATGCATAAGGTGAGCCAAGTTCTTTCAGAACTGGTATTCTCTACCTTCATTGATTACCACATTTTCATGCCCCTCTACTAGAGGAGTGTTTCCATCAACATCCTCCCATTTACCAACTAGAAATAGACGTCACAGTGGCATCGCGTTACAATGCCAAGCATGAGATTTGGAACGCATACCATAAAACATCACAACTGCAGCAAAATCTCTTCACTAGTTACAACTGCCCCAACCATCCCTACTACGGCCATGGTCCATATGGAGAAAACAACCATTCACTACATCCAACTCACACAACATTTTACAAGACATTTTCCACTTTATTCTGAACCCTTAGGTTTCATTAAACATCATTTACCCACTTTTTTTATTTCATTTTTCTCATTATTTCTTGGTTTCATGAAATGCATAATGCACCCTACTTTCCTGACTCACACACCCACCCCATGCGTGTGTCTTATACAATGCATGTCACTTATCTCCCTAGTTTCCTATAATGATGCATGAATTCCAATCCTCGTGTCGTTAAGGCCACGAGCCAAATATCATAAAACAATCACATCAAACCACATGTGCATCACCCAGCGGTGAAATATCAGCAACTGTAACAACACAAAACCAAGAACAACATTTCCCACCCAGGGTGACTTGGATTTTCCCCCATACCTGGGTTAGAAACTCCCATGCACGAGCTCATTACTAAGGCCTGACACATCCTATCCCTTGGTTATCAATCCCAAATAAGAAGACCTCATAGAAGGAGAAGAAAGACCTCCTCCGATACCACTTTGTAACGTCCCCGACCCGGAAGCCACTAAACTAGTGCTCCGATTCGAGTGGTTACATGAACTTAAGTGCACCTCCCCATATGCCAAAGGTTTCCGACTAGTAGCGGGGGTCTATGGGGTCATTTGGGGAGACTATACCCCCTTTTTATCAGAGTAAGCCACAACAGAATAACCAGATAGCGAAAAAAATAATAAATAAACAAGGAACATGTATAACAACCATTTACAAAAATAAATATTCCATGTCATACTACATTTCAAGAGTGAACAAAAGCCCAAAAATAAAGACAATGGCCAAAATCCCAATATGGTCCTGACTCCATGTCTGGCTCCTCCACCAAGTGCTACCCATGTCCACCCAGCTAACTAACAAGGTCCCTTACCCTTGTCCTGACCTACAAACATGAAGTCTGCTCGGGTACCCAATGGCGGCCCGAGCATGGTGTGAGTACAAATAAGTAGGCCACGACCAACGGTGTCTACAAAATATCCAGTATAAACAGTTGTGCATGCAAAAGGAAAATGAATGATAAATTCCACATAATTATTTAAGGTTCCATTAACCAGTTTAGAGCCAAACCCATTTCCATTCCATTACCATCCATTTATTACCATTTACCATAACTTACCCTTTCATCACATTTCCATGGGTTAATCACATACATTATGTTTCATGGGTATAAGGCCATCAATCACATGCCATAGGGTAAAACATCGTTATCCTATCTCACTAGGACTAACTCCCTCATAGAAACCATATCCTCACCTCGAAGCCTCAGTCTGGGTGGATGCAACCGTTGTGAGAATAGATCATCAGTCCACATTTTTGACCCATGAATTTAGGGTGGAGTTTGGAGCCTCATTCTTCACTCGACCCAAGGGAATAGATCCTCAAGTCAAACCCCACACTACCAAGCCATGTACACATCCTTATATATAAGTAACCATGAACATTCCAACCATTTCCCATCTACAACCATCATTCACAACAACCCACATGGGAAACCACATCATACCTTATCCCATTAACACCTTACCATTTCACATCGGTTAACCGTTCACCCAATTCTTATGTGTTATGCCTATCTCACTAAGCATTCCACCATAGACCCATAATCTATCCCATTATGGTCTTTAATCATATTTCACATTAACCCATTTAATCAGTTCATAATTTCCATGAATAAACCATTCATGAAAACATGTTTATCAAGGGTTCTACAATTCATTACAACAAGGTCGCTCATTTAATGATAATCCCTAAACCCGAGATAAGCCATCACATCCCATGGATGGCCCCAATTAGGTCAAGTCCTTCCCATCACATCCTACGGGGATAATGAGGGTTCACATTAGCCATTTAAAACATCATTATTCTCAAACATGCCAAGTCTATTCACAACATAACCAAAGAAAATCTAGAACACAAATTAACATGCACAAAAATAACCAAATTACCATGGGATATAAATTGTAGACCACATACCTCGAATCTGCGGTTGAACGCACCCTCAATCAAGTCTTAGACCTCGATTTGACCAAACCTTGGAGGTTAATCCTAGAACACACTCAAAAGATAGGGTTTTAGGGTTTCAGAACAAGAGGGAGAGATGATAAAAACCCTAAACCAAGAAAAGAACCTAGGAGGAGATTAGCCTTACCCAAAGATTCAATCCTCAACCAACGGCCCTCTAAATGGCCAAGAATCGAAGTAGATTGATCTCTTGGACCCCTTAGGTGTTTTGGTTCGTTCTATGGGAGAACTAGGAGGAATGGGAGGAAAATCCCGAGTTGGGGTTATAAAGACCAGAGTGGAAAACATGTAATTTTTCCAACATAATGTGGCCGCATGGTTTAGCCACATAGTTTAGCAAACTATGCACAAACCGTGTGCACACCACTTCCTGGGGTAGGAGGAGCCACACAGTTTATATGAATGATATGGAAAACCATGCGTAAACTATGCACTCGCTTCTATCCAGAGGAGGGAGGGTCACATGGCTTAGCCTAGGTAGGCCACACAGTTTGGCTGACCATGCACAGGTCGTGCGTCTTGGTCTGCTTTTCCCAGACATGCCTTCTTCTATGCCCCGAGCCCCCGGAACACCCCCAAGGCCTCTCACATTTTCATGAAACCATTTAAAGTCCCAAAAACAAAGGGTTCAACCCAAAACACGACAAAACATACTTTTCCAAAAACTGGGATCTTACACTTCAGCACATAGTTTGGTTTGTGGATAGAAATGTACTTTAATATGGGAGGATCATTTTAAGTCAAAATTACTCAAGGATGGGAAAAAAGGTTTCCAACATAGGTCTGAACTGACACAAGTAAATATGGTTCCTTTTGTTTTAGGTCATATGACTAGGACCCAATCATTATGGAAATGATAGGTAATATGTGGCCTACCAGACCAAGATCATTTATGTATACATCATACATGAGGGAGTATATTTTAAACCATGGTTTTAAGGGTTTTTATATCGGGATAAAGGATATGGGAAATGTATGCAAGGGATGACTACAGACTGAATTTGAATCATGAGTTCCAAAATAATGTTGTTAGATCTTATAAGGATAGAAGAGGCTTCTCCTAAGGGAAATGTTAATATTGATTGAAAAAACAATTTTGTGGGATTTTTTATCAAAAACCAACTGGGGTGTGTTACAAAATAGTCAAATAGTGTAATTCTTTGGATGACAAACCCATTTTTTGGGATAATTTATGAAAAGAAAACCGGTATGTGTTACAACATAGTCTGGTGAAAGAGCGCTTAGGTATCAGACATTATACCCCCAGAAGCTGAAGAAATATTATGAAGATTTAGAAGTGTTTAATATTAGGAGTATAACATGTGGATGGGATGAGTCATGGAAAAATTGAAGCATTTTTATCTAATATTTTCCATGATTTTGGAGTCCCTTGAATAGGAATGACTTATATGTAGAATGGGGGACCTATATTTCCTTGGTGGACCCCATGATGAGGGAACCTGAAATAAATTCTCCTACACAGATCTGTATTTGTATACAGAAGAGGGGGAATTTTTATTTACCCCATGGTTGTGACTGGGACATAAATCCTAGTCATCACTACATATCTCAATGGTATAGGAATTTATCCACACATAGTTCTAAGAATTAAAGTCCCCACACTAATTTAATTCATATGGGGTGGACATGGGGGGGTTTGGATATGGGATCATGTGTAGAGTGAGAAATCATATTAGATCCCCTCGTGTAGATCTGACTCATACATGGTAGAGTAGGGGAATTTCCCAAAAAAATTTATTTGTTCTAGGATTATGTATTTTAATGTCACTACATATCTCATTGAAATTATAATCAAGCCACACATAGTTCTTGAGGAAAATCATGTAGTTTACTGTCATGCGAGGAGGACATCTAGTGTGCCTTTTAAGATCATGCATCTAAGACCATGGTAACCCCAATGTGAATTGATATGTCTTAATTATACATGGAATATTTTTACAAAACATCCTAATCCCACATGAGCTATGCTCAGTGTGAGAAACAAGGAATGGAAAAAGATTCATCTAGGGCACCAAGGCGGTGCATGTAAATGACATAATCATTCAGATTCTATAGTGATTGGGTCAGGAGATATGATCTAGTAATTTCTACATATCTCATTCTGATAAGAGTCAATCCATATTTAGTTCTTGAATCTCATGCAGTTTAATGCCATACGGTGAGGGTAGGGATGAACCGTTGTGAAAAAAATGGAAACACTGTTGTTGGGCCTAAGTATGGAAATTTGGGCATCATTGTGTGTCTCATGGGAATGAGATTAATGCCACACATAGTTATTGGAAGGTTCCCTATACAGGTATGCCTCATACATAAGGAATGGGGAAATTTTTTATTGTGTTTGGTCCCAATATTGGAGATCTAGGAATCGCTCTGTGTCTTATGGGAATGAAAATCAGGTAACATGTAATTCTTGAAAAAACAATACCACGTCAATAGGTCTTTGATGTGGAGAAAGGGGGTTTTAAATATTTTCCAAAATAATGGTCAGTCCCAAGACATGAGGTCTAAGTATCACTACACATCTCATTATAATGAGAATAAATCCATATGTTCTATAAAATTTCCCTATGTAGATATGGTCTGTATATAGGGAAAATGGGGGAATTTTTCTTTGTGGTCACAGTTGGACCCATGATTGGAGATCCAGACATCACTATGTATCTCATTGGAATGAAAATAAAGCCACACCTAGCTCTTAAAGAACCATGTATTTTAATGTCATGTGGAAGGGACTTTGACCATGCAGTTTTACATGTTATGGTAAGGACATGGGTCACCTAATGTGAAAGAAATATTGAAATTAGACCAGGGGATAAGACTAAGGTGTCCCTATATATCTCTCTAGATCAAGAACCAAGTCACATGTAGTTTCTGGATAGATCATGCAGTTTACCATCGTGCGATGAGGATGTTGGCAATTAAATTTATCATCTTATAGTAAGGATGTGAAAATTCTTGGGATTATACTTATAAAGGGGGCCCAAATTCCATTATGGATAGGCAATGACATGTGCAGCAATTATTCATGGGATACTCCCATCTTTTCTTCCGCATTTATAGCCAAGAAGGAATCTTGAACCACTGACGGGTTAGAGAAGAGTGATTGGGACTTATACCATAGATAGAAGTCCATTTTTAAGAGACCATGAGGAGTATCTAAACTATCAGTTATTTGGGTGTTCCTTATCTTTGACTAGGAGGGATGTTGACCATACAGTTTAATGTCATGTAGTGAGGATGAATGATGTCTTTTAGTTTTAGTCCATATGACTAGGACCATATGATTTTCAGTTTAATGTCATTCAACAAGGACCATGATGTTGCAAAATTTAACATCATGAGACATGGAAATTACGTCATTACTTTTAAGGTCATTCAACAAATACCAACTATGTATTTTATAATCATGTTGTTGGGATATTATGTGGTGTTATCTGGTTTAATGTCTTATAACTTAGATGATTTGTTGTGTGATTACACAAAATACTTCTTTGGTAAAAATGTATAAGTTGGAGTCGTAATGATTTCCCCATCCATTAATATCAAGAAATAATCTCCATTACAGTGGACCTTCTGTATGGAGTAAGGTCCCTCTAAATTTGGTTCAATCCTTGGAGGATTTATTCTTAGTATCATTGGAGTCCTAGAGACCAGTACCAATTCTCCATGGATGAATGAATTTAGGCGGGACTTCTTGTTAAAGTACTTCACTATCTGATCTTGATAGACTTCCATGTGATTCAATATGTGAAATGTTTTTTCATCAATCCACTCCAATTAGTCTAGTACTTTTTGGGATTACTCATATGTAGATATCTAGACATAGATGTGAATATGGAGTAATGGAAATTAAAACTCAATGGGTAGGACTGATTATATTCTATATACCAATTAGTATGAGGTAACCCATGTGGTAGTACCGGTTGTAGTCCAGTAATACCATATGGAATTCAAGATCTTGTCAGGCCAAGAATTTTTATGTTTTTTCACTATTTTCTGAAGTATGTTCCACAGGGTCTTGTTGAATCCCTCTATCTGTTGATCACCCATTGCATGATAGAGGGATAAATAGTTGGATTTGATATTGTATTCCTAATAGATATTTTCCACCACATTGGGATAGAAATTGGATTAATTTTCCATCAATATTATATAAGGATCACTGAATCTAGTAATGATGTTATCTTTAATGAAACTAACAATGATTTTGGCCCTGACATCTTTGATGGGTATTTCCTCTTTCTATTTGAATAAGAAATCAATAGTATTCAAGATGTATTTAAACTACTTTTTCATAGATAGAGGGTACGAACCCACAACATCCATTCCCCGTATGAGAAACGGCTATGAATATTTGAATTTATATAGAAACTCTGGGAGTTGATGGATGAAGATGTTACGAACTTGACGTGAATGACATTCCTAGGGGAATGTTTTGCCAGCCTATGTCATCAAAATCTAGAATTATCTGAGACTTCAAATTTGATCATAAATCATATACCATGATTGGTGGGAACCACATGAATCCACGTGTACTTATTCCATAATAGACCCAATATATTCTCCATCGACACATCTTAGAAGGAATACATCAAAGCCTCATTTATAGGGGAATTTCTAGTGATTTTGGACATCATAAAGGGTGATGTTAACTGCTCACCATCACATTTTCTCTTTCCAAGATCTATTCAATGGGATTACTTCATCTCATATGTATTTCATGATGAGAATCATCCATCATGGGGTAGGACTGTACAACATAAGGACATGTTTGAATTCATTGATATCTTCCATTCTAATTTGAACCTTAGGTAAGACCATCTAGTGATGGGAAATTCTAATGATTGTTTCATCTTGGTTTGGAATCTACCAGACTTGTAGCTACATTTTCTAATGCATCTTCCGGGTCTTTTTGCAATCACATGATGTGATTAAATGTTGGTTCTGAGGGGAACTCTTCAATTAACATTCATACATAGTCAATCATGGGGATTGGCTCTTCTTTTCTGATGGCATAATCCACTTTGATCTGCTTAATTACCAATTCTGAATCACCTCACACCTTCTTGTGGTCTACTGATATTTGGAGTGACTATTCTAGGAATGAAATGAGTTTATTATATACTGCCTCGTTGTTGTTTCAAACTTCTGATAATAGGAAGGATTAAGGGAAAACAATCTTTAATGGGGAAATGATCACAATCTTTAATCAACCCTCATTGAGATTAGGGACTTCCATTATATTCCCTGTGGGGATCCTTTATGTGCTTTAAAAATACATTTACCATATTTTGGGGTCCATCGTGAATAGAAAATATTTCTTCATCTGAAAATATAGGATTTAATGAATTTTATTCTGCAAATGGATAATCTGAAAAGTAGTATGCCATGTCTTGTCCTTTCACTAATTTCTAAAGCATGAACTAAAAATAAAAGTTCTACAGTATAATTTTCTAGGATACTATACATCCATTCAACATAGGATGAATGAGGATAAATTTTATCAAGTTATTACAAGAGAAAAATTGGACTTTGTGGTGATACAAGTAGTGCCTCAATTTTTTAACAATGAAAATTAATGCTAGATAGCTCTTCTTGATATCTGAATAATGAGCCTCAGGGTTGATCATGGTTCATATAAGACAATAAAGGTTGTCTTAATTTTCAACATTGTTCCATTACATAGGGAAGGTTATCAAAGATCACACTACATCCATCACATTTAGAGTGAATGTATTTTACTCAGTAGGTTTAATTAACACTGGTGGGCTCAAGAGGTATTTCTTGAGGTTTTGAAATGATTCCTAGAAGTAACGGGTACATTAATATGTGACCCACTTCATCATTATTTAGGTGAAGGAAAGACACTTTCCTACAAGGTTGGATATAAAGCACTGGATATAATCCATGATTCTTTGAATTCCTCTCAAATATTTGAGGTTTTTAGGGGGTGACATGCCAAGGATATATTTAGTTCTATTAGGATCAACTTCTATGTCATGATGGAATACAGCAAAGCCAAGAAAAATCCCTAAGGTTACCCCAAAATCATATTTCAAGGGGTTCATCATTAGGATATATTGTCATAGATTGTTGAATGTGGTATCTAGGATAGTCATGCTCTCATAAAATTTTCTGGACATAACCACTAGATATTCAACAAATCATTCATCAAACTTACCCAATAAATGTTTTAATATGTGATGCATGGCCCATTGGTTTGTGGCGTCGGCGTTGTTCAAGCCAAAGGGGATTGCCCGATAGCCGAATACTCCCTAGGGGAGCTCTAAAGGTGGTTGATTATTTATCTTCTAGGGCCATCCAAATTTGGTTGTACCCTAAATATCCATACTTGAAGGAGATGTATTGATAACCATATATTAGATGAATTAGAATTTTTGTGATAGGAACTGGGAACTCATCTTTTGGAAAATGTTGATTAAGATCATTGAAGTCAATGAAAACTCTAATTTGACCATTATTCTTCTTCAAAGGGACAATATTGTCCAGGCATTTCATATATTTTACATCTTGAATAAATTCAAACTTCATGATATTATCCACTTTATCCTTAATTTTATAGACATGAGTTGGGTGTGTTCATATGGATTCTTGTTTGTATCCCCGATTGTCTTCTGGAAAACCCATGTTATGGGTGTCGACAGTAGGGTTGAGTCCTAAAATCTCTATGTAATAATAATTGATCACATATCTATGTTTCCTTAGGAAGGAAGTATATACCTCTATTATTCAAAATTCATGGTTGCACTGATCAAAGTGGGCCATGGGTCATCATATGTACCCAAATTTATCTCTCGAATTTCATCACCAATGGTGAAGAAACCCTCCTGAAATGTTGATGGCATGTCTATGAGGTCTTCATCCTATTACTATTACCCATGCTTTACCTCTTATTCCTTTGATTTTAAAGTAGGCTATGAAGAAATATTCTCAGAGTTAGGATATAAGAAGTCATTCAGACATCCAGAATATGAAGAAACCATTTCTAGATTAATCGATAGAGCAAGGAATTTTTTGAGATACAAAGGGTGATGAGGGAATGCGATGATAACCTTTGTATTATCCCATTTATGTGATAACTTATTTCATCCCAAACGATGAAATATGGATATTTTTAATATAATGGGATTGAATGAAGATGTTTTCATATAGGTTTTTGTTACTACATTGAGATTTGACATCTTCTACATTTATATCAGGCTTACATATCATAATTGACATCACTGAAGTTACTGAATGTGTTCTTGAATTTGAACCCACCTATTCTACTTGGTTTATGGGTATCACATACTTTTCACTAAACAACTTGAAAGGGATAGCTGGGATAATATTCCAGACATTTGGGGTATTGATTCAAGGGAAATTCTCATTAATGGATTGTTTAAATTTCTTGTGATAGAATATATTATCAATGTATTGTGACTTTCAAGATTTGAATGGGGTATTTTCACCATGAAATGTACCAATTTTTTCATTGATACAATATTTTAGGAATTAGTGGTATGGTGATGGTATAGTCACATGATGATGTAGCCATGTTTTTACCAATAGAACATTTAAATCTATATCATATCTGACAACCACGAATTCGGAGTTATACATAAGATCCCTAAACTGAGTCCGATATTTGATTTCCTAGAGATGATTTTTCTCATTGTTTTCATAACCTTATAACATTAGGGCGGAGGGGGATAAGTTAGATTCATTGAAAACTAATTGACGAAGCGTTCAGATTGTGATGTGGTTGACACTCGATCCATTGTCTATGAAGTCTCATCAGATATAAATGTCATTTATCTCTCCACATATATATAAGTGTCTAACATGCCCCTTTATGAAACAATCCTCAAACTATTCTTTGAAAGAGATGACCTTCTATCATTCTGTAGTATCAATCTATACATGATATACCTCAGTAACAGTAACCTCATCTTCAAATTCCTAAGGGCTTGTAAGGCCGCAATAAGTTCTCTATGGAGGTCTTTTTATATACTCAAGGTGTCTAGGATTGAAAACTTAGCTAAACCCAAGTCTAGTTGTTTCAAAACATCATACTTCTGATCTAGGGGTCTACTCTTACCATTATGAGGATTATCTTTTTCATGTTCTTTTGTATCATTCTGTAGGATCATTCTGTAGGTATTAGATTATGTTGACTAGGCCTACCTACACGTAGGGGTTGATTATGTGATGACATATCCTCTTGTAAATATTACATGATGATTTTATTAGTTAAGAGGCTATTAGGCATTGGGTAATACCATTGTTTCCACTAATCTCTCTAGATATATCTCCCAAAAGTTTTGTCCATGTAGAGAAGGGGAATGGTTAAAGTAGTGACATGTGGTATGAATACCTTCACCTTTATACCCTCGACTCCGTTGACCTCTTCTACCATTTCCCTAATAATGTGTAGGTAATTTATGTTCATAATCATTCACATAATATATGAAGGTATCCATTAAGTAAATAACATTAATGGAACTAAAGATCAACTTCTCATATGATGAAGATTTAATCTGGCAAGTCGACTCTTGTTGTACAGTTTGGTGGGGTGGTTCTTATACTTTTGGGATTTAGGCAACAATTCCATTAATGTTATGTAAAACATCAGCTTTGTTATAGGTTCATATTCTCACATTTTCTTCCCTATCATTTAGCCATGTCAATTTTTGAAAGACTGAATTTAAGTTGACTGAACTATTGGTGAAGTTGGTTATGATGTAGAAGAATTCATTGAAGGCATAGTTGGTTATTTCAACTATGATCAGAGAATAGTGTGGGATTGATTGGTCATTTTTTCTGATCATCCAATCACTGAAATTCGGCGCACTCTTCCTCTTGAATTATTTTCATTCATTCTTTTACTCTAGATCGGTGGAAGAATCATATGCAACCTAAGGAGGAAATTTTTTTTAGCTTCACTTTCCTAGAGTCTACAAGATTTTACAAGAGGTATTTGAAAAAAAACCCCTAAATGTAGTGCCCTAGCATTTGATGAAAGGGTAAATAATTTAGGATATCTTTGTTACCTTCTTTTTTGGGATTCCTAGGATTTAGAAACTTAACCAAGTTGTTTTCCAAGTTTGAGATGAAGTAGCCAGGGACTTGTTCATTTAGAAAAGAATAGACCTTTTTTTTAATCTCCTTAAACTATTTTATACTTTTTTCTCTTCGATCATCCTGATGAGTCAGGAATTGTTTCAGATGCTCGATAGGTGGATCATCATGATATGGTGCGGGATTTGAAGCTGGAGTGGGTAAAATGTCGTTATTGAGTGTACCTGTTATGGCCTATGCATTCTTTGCTCTCTTCCCTTGAGTTGATGGAATTACATGGGCCTTGAATTTGGTCTCTACGATGGATTTTTCCACTCTTTGGAAAATTGCAGCAATGTTCTAAAGCCCTCATATATATTTTACAGTTATATGTGGTGTGAAAACCTCGTCGTAAAGATTCACTATATAGATGGTAAACAACTCTTCTTGATGGAGTGGTAGGTTCAAGGAGTATGTCAATCCTTTCCAACAATAAATGAAATCTGAGACTCTTTAATTCTCCCAATGCTTACAGTTTGAGATATGAAATATTGTTTTCTTGTGTAGCATTGAGTTGAATTGAATGAAAAACTTCTGGTAGTGTTCTTCAATACTTTATTTGATCGAGCCTGCAAACTTTTGTACTATATGATGGTTGGTCCCTACAATGATTGTTTAAATCACCGGAGTTGATCCACATCCTGTTGTTTAGGGGCACCCATCATGGGATTTTAATGAAAGAAGAAATACATCAAGTGTTGCTCCAGGTCTCACAAGACATTAAAAATCAGAAACGTGGGATTTTCAAAGTTCGGTGGGGGAAGAGTCAGATATACCCATTCAGGGTAAGGCATATTTTCCAGATATATCGGCACACATCATTCCTCTATGGATTACAATCGAGCTGTTAGTCACTCCATTCTGTTAATTAGAATTAGAGGAATTTCTATATGAGCCAGATCCTAAACGGGTATGTCGGCTAGAGCCTAAACAAGTGTGGTAGCTGGTGGGGACATCAGTGGTAGCTCTACTCGTATCTATTGTAGGTAACCTATAAGGGAATTCTTATAAGGATTTCACTGACCCTTCTCTATTTTCACACCCAATAGAGGTAATTATCAATCTACTACAATGGGATACAAATATATTAGTGGTTGATATCCCAAAATGAGAGGATGTTCTAGATATAGTTCGATTGATATGGAAAACCCTCTTTGTTGAGGTGTTATAGCTAGAAGTGTGAGTTGGGGATCTTCTTATAGAACATATTCACCATGAATAATTCCTTGTAGTAGTTCTACATTGAGTATCCCCAATTCTTTCATCTCTTCTTCTTGCTGAGAAAATATTTCTTCAAGTGAAATGGGATTAACCACTCAATGTGTGAGGTGAGAAATGATTTTACCCTTACCATTTTCCTTTTTTGATTAATTTACAGGGAGTAATGGTGTATTTTATGAGGTAATTTCCATATTTATGGTAATACATAGGTTCCTGGTAATAACACCTCGTTTAATTGTTTTAGTGCAGACCACATTATAAAATAGAACTTCATCTTTCGACTCCTCTGAATTGGACTCATGTTCAATAAAATCAGCAATGGAAGAATTGATGGAATTGACTGACGAAAAATGCATTACAACCATTCTATTAGTGTCTTTGTGAGACTATATTCTTCTATTCCCTCCATGAGTATTTTTCATCTCCTTTTATGATTTCTAAGAGCTTCTTGGTGAACAGTTATCCAAAGGGAATCTCTAGATAGTTTAGTTGTTTGTGTCCCCAGTGAAGGCACTAGGTCATGTAATGGGATGAATTGAGATGATCTATTCTATGGAATTTTTTCTAATTGGTAGAATACTGATTCTTTCCTAGGAGGCGGTTGTTGAGGTGAAAAATCTCATGGCCCTAAGGGTTGGGGTTATTCCTATTCTACTTCCACAACCCTTCAATCCTGGTTTCCTAACCTCGAGGGTTGGGTTAAAAAAATCCCCCAACCCTGCGGGATGGGGTAACTTCTGAACATCCATGACTACTACTATGGCAACTTCCCTCCTTATTTTATGGAGTTTGGTCAAAATGTGGGTTGGGTGCATTATTCAGAACAAACTTAAATAACCTACTTTCAAAGAACATTGCACTATTTCTCGAATTTTTGTTATGTGATGATGAATTTCCCCCAAATGGGAGACTTTCTCAATATTCTTATATTTCTGATGAAAAATTCTCTCAATAGTCTTTTATCTTCTGGCCCGACATCGGTGAGAGTTGGTCTGGGCCAATTTTTATTGAGCATGCCTTAGGTTATGAACAAAGTCTATTTGTTTAAGCTGGTCTAATGCTATAATATTTCATGCTACAAACATCGATAGGATTTACTATTTACGGAGTGTGGTGAAATGTAACACTCCATGTGCATCTCATCCTCTAATATGAACACCATATGGAGTTTCAATTATCATCTATCACAATCTCATTAATGCATGGAGACATGTGAATTGAAGGTTTCCTTAATATTTCACAATCTTTAGATGTCATGAAGACTGGAGTGATGTCAAGTCAATTTGGTGTTTGAACCCTTCTATTAACTTGACGTGACATTGATAATCCTTGCAAGGTAATACTTTTTATTTCAAGTGATGAAGATTTTTCCATATATTGAGGCAGGATTCATTCACACAATCTTCCATCATTTGCTAGATGTTTCCTTATTTTTAGCATTCCTTCTTCTTCTTTTGCCAATGTCTCCTCTACCTAGTCTGAACAGAGTGGTATTTTTCCAATCATTTTATCATAAGCAGTGAGATTGGTGAGGATTTCCTCTATCAGTTTAAATGACTGGTGGCCCAAGGGTGGATTAGAGAATGACCATCATCTTGGGTTGTCTTCCAGTAGAGAAATAATTTCAATTGTCAGTGATAAGGCAATAGACATGACTAATCTTATTTTATCAACTAACTCATGGTAGGAGGTCTTTCTCATCACTACATCCCTAAGGGGAGGAACCTTTTGATGATGTGAAACACTATTAAGCATAGAACATTCAAAGAGAATGTCTTTATGGGGAGGAACATAATGGTGGTTTACAAAAGGGGAAGAACCTCTTTCTCCTAGATCTTTTATCCATGTAAACATTCACTGTGTCTGTTATCGGGAGATGGGCTCTCGAGATCGATCATATTGTGTACATGAAGTAGGCCTTGATGGTGAAATGTTTTAGGAGGACCTTAAAAATCATTACTACCAACCCCATGATTTAGTGATGAGTGAGTAGGATCCTGAGCTGCCATATATAAAAATATAAGGGCTTTAAGAACTCCTACTTTATGTAAAGGTGGATCGTAGATCTACTTTTGATTTTTCAATCATGTTTTATGAGGCTTCTTCTTGTATGCCTTCTTATAAGTGACTGGGGACACTTTCTAGGAAAAGTGGTTTTAATGGGTAAGTATTTGTGCCTACCTTGAAGTGGCCATTGAAATGAGCTGATTAACTCTAGTTGGATAGGATATATATTCATGATATGGTTGTTCGTATAGTATAGGGAGTTTACCTCATGACCCTCCTAGATGGGAGAAGAGGTGTGTGTCTGCTTCAGGGTGACATGTTGATGAGTCAGCCCACTTATTTTGATATAGTTGTGTTTCCATCCCCCAGGAACTACTATCTTCATCATTATGATTCCCTGAAAAATTATAGGATGTGGGTAGGGATTTGTGTATACCCTTTCACCATTTCGAAGATATTCTTAGTGACATAGGTGGTCGGAATAGGGATATATGAACATTTCTTATTTGGAGTAGGGGTGTTTCCTTACTTCTATAATCAATTTACTATCTTTGGATACTGACATTACTCTTATGTGGGGGTATAGAGTTGAGTTTTTCATCTATTTATTATTGTGAACTTCTGAATGACTTCTCTGGGTGCTACCAGAAGACGCTACTTTCAAGCTTGATGAATGAAGATAGGTGTGTGTGTATGTTCATAGATTTACACTATTTTTTATTAGAGACATTCTTTGAGTTATACCATATGAGTCTACTAGAGGTCTTGGTGGGTACAGACATGTGTATGTTCTTACTCGCGGTTTTCCACTAAACTTGGTTGATGGGATGCTCTGAGTGCTACCAGACGAGTTTGTTGTTAGTCTTAGTGGGTGCAAGAAGGAATATGTTTCTGCTCATGTTTTTCCATCAAAGTTGGTTTGAAAACTTCTTTGAGTGATACTAGACGAGTTTGCTGATAGGTTTGGTGGGTGTAGGTAGGTGTATGTTCATGCTCCTAGTTTTTTATCAGAATTGAATGGAGCGCTTCCTTGGATTCTTCCATACTATAATGATAGCAAGATGAATTAATGTGGGTGGGTGTATGTCATTTCTCATAGTTTTCCACAAAATTGTGTTGTTGGGATTCTTTTTAGGGGGAATATTCGTGACCATGTTCCATATTAAGTGATTATATCCCCTGACGGACCATCTTGCGTTCCTGGGTCAGGATGACCTTGGCCAGTTGGATGAGGAAGGCACCCTCATCATGTTGAGGGTTCACTACCACAAGGCATTAGTAGCAATGACTATTGGTAGGATAGTTTGATAAAAATTCTTGTTTCTTTTGGATGAGGTTGTATGTGTCCTCTTGATCCACCTCCTTGCGGTAAGGGAGGGACTATTTATTGCATTCTGGGGACATTATCTCAAAATAGTTGAAGATGACAGTTGGTGTCATTTACTTTAGGACCACCGATCATCACAGAACGAACAAGCGGTGGGACAAGGTGAGTTGGAGGGCCTATTGGGAAGCCTCCAAGGTCAGGATGGTATTATGTTAATGATACTCCCAGACAAGTGATATTGAGACCGAGCGTTGAAGACGCTGGGTTGGTGATGGAATCCTCTGCGTGGATGAAAACCCACCATGAGTATTATTCGGGACATGCATTGGTGAATGATGGAAGGACTCCATTGCATCGAATTGATTTCTAGAAGGTACTGAATGGAAATATAACAAACACCAACAAGAAAACCCCATCAAATCAGCATCTCATTTGAATGAACACATGCATGATTTATTGTTTTTTTGGAATTCATTCATTTTTAGAGTGAAAGGGGCCCTATATGTGGGTAACACTATCATCATGGATTAATGATTCATGTTGGGTTCACCATTTTTTGTTTCCCTTCAGAATTGAGTAACATTATGGTCGATTTCAGGGGGTTGAGTTGTGTGCAATCATTAACATTGGGTTCACTATTTCCTAATGATTCCAACATGTTTTTTCATGGAACCAAAAACACCCAATGGTTCTATATCCTTGAGTGAACTTATTTCCAAAGGCAAGCGCTCATTGGGGACTTTGGAAAATGATACTTAAGAACTCATATTGGTCGAGAGGATGGAAGGTCAGGATAATCACAACCTATTGGGGGGAATCATTTCCAACTCCATGATTCTCTTATAGATTTAAAATATGTTCACGAATCCTGAAGTAATTCCCAAGTATGGTGTGGATTAACCTGGAATTAACAATCAATTATTAGAATGTATAGAGATTATAATCATCTACATGTATCATAGATTCTTCATCAATGGAGATATATGTATGTATCAGACGTTCTCTATCGATGGTATCCTCTTATATACCAATTAGAGATTATTTGGTTGTTTTTATAATGATGTTGGTTTTCTAGCCACATAGTGGGGCACTCTAGAGTGCGTCGTCATCTAGGGATATTGGAGTTACTTTTATGTTGAGATCGGACCCATGAATGAGATTGCTACTTATCCTTGTGAAAGGAATCAGAACTCACGTTGTTCAGTGTCGCTTAATGGGGAACATCATACCTTTAAAGTCGTGTGATAAGGACCTATATTTGCAGTTTAGTGTCATGCGGCAAGGATGTCTAGGCAGAAGGTGCCTAGTCAAAGTTAGGTGGGGGATTTATATCAAAGTTCTTGGGGAACATGGAAGGGATATGGATTCCCATGCTGAAATAGAATCTACTGTGAATGCGGATCAGATAGAATAGGGTTGATTTGGGTGTTGAGTTTGGATCTTTGAAAGGCTTCCAACATATCCCATTTAGATGGGAATAAAATATAATGTTGTAAAGACCCGTATTTTCCATGTAATTTTTTTTAATTATATGGTATTATTGCGAGTATGTTAAAATTGTTGGTTCGTGATTTCGAGGCGTTGAGTGCCCAGAATGAATTTCTAAACATTGTTTCGGGTACGTTCAGTAAATTCATGAGTGGCGTTTTCTAACTTTTGAACTATTTCTCGGATTAAAAATATGAGGGCATCGTTGAATATGCTATGCTGGGATGTGTCACTCCAATAAATGGCTTGACCTGACAACCCTAAGTAACGAAGTCGTTGGGGAATTAGAAATCATCCAAATTAATGATCCCCATTAAACTCCAATGTTGTTAATTACCATCCCCCTCTCTTGTATATATGGATCATGGGGGAAGGTATCAGCATAGAATCACCAGGAAGCAATGTTCTGAAGGAGTGTCTTAATGCCAAACCCTTAAACGATGGAGCCGACCCAGCAGGAGGTGACGAACGACACCGAACAACGAAACGAAGGGCGATGTATGAGTGGTATCATTGTGAACCAGTTTTGGGAATGAAGAACACCAAACCACCTTTAAGAACTGGATTTTCTTAGATGATTCGAGGTAGGGGTTATTTTGTATTTTCATTTTTGATTCCCTCTTCCCTGTTTTAGAAATTATATGAAGAACGCGGGTCAACCGTCTAACAGGTTGATCCAAGATTCATTTATTTTGTAGGAGATTGTTACGGGTTATCCTTATGGGTTTTAGTTTGTTGTTTAATACAAGAAATTGTTAAACACATTTTATCCTCCCTTTGACCATGAGCTAGCGTGGAGGGTGTGGACCTAAAAAACCTAGTCCAAACCCTCTGTAACTTTGTTACCATTGCTCGATCCGTGGAAGACCACTGGTACATCAGCACCAACCAGCCGCAATGGAGGCGACACGCCAACACACACTGCAAGAGGAGGCTACAACATGAAGTCGTGGCAGTCATCAGATCTACCAGCACTGGCTGACATCGGAGGAGGTTTGGCACAGTGGTGTGAAAGGGGTCACAGATCATCACCCGTGGTAGTCAGAGAAGTCGGTCGGCTCATCGGTCGACCGTGGACGGGAAGGGAGACACGCCATCACGTGCTACCAGTGAGAAGGAGACTGTGCCGAAAGCCGCAGTGGAGGAGGTGGCACCTGTGCCTCCGGCGGGTTCCACGGTGACCGGGAAGTGCCCATGTGGTGGTGATGCTGAAAAGGTTGAACAAATATTGGACGTTCGGGATCTAGAGGGAGAGGCTCCCCCGAGCCGCTTGGCATAAGCACCGTGGGTTGCGCCCTTCGCAGCTGGGCCGCCCTCTAGCAGGCCGGGCCGCCTGCCCAACGTTCTGCCGCCAACGGGCCGCCGCTAGTGGGTCGGGCTGCTATCCTAGTGGGCCACCATCGGTGGGATGGGACACCTGACTAGTGGTCTGCTTCTAGTGGGATCCCACTAGCGGGCTGGGCTACCTTCCCAGTAGGTCACCTCCAGTAGGTTGGGACGCCTTCCTATCAAGCCACCAATTTTTCTGGCCCCACCGTATATGGGTTGGGCCGCCTTTTTTTGCGGGGCAGGACCGACCTTGACCCAGTGGTCCGAGTCTTTCATGACCCTGTCTAGACCGGGTTGGGCTGGGTGGGTCCGATCGGGTCGTACCAGACCCGAGCCCAACCAAGACTAGAAACACTTAAAGGGCCTTATCTTTTAAACCAGACATTTTTTTCACAAACTGTTTGCAGCATCAGGGTCCTTGGAGTGAGATGACTCTTTTAACTTATTTCCTAAGTGTTTTGGAGAAACATAAAGTACGGCCCAGTTAGATCGTACGCAAATCCTACCGGGGTCTTAGCACTGAAATGCCAATAAAGCACAGACCACGCATCCGGATGACATTTCATCTATTGTGTTGGAACCCTAATGACATGGTGCATCATTAGATTACTTTTTCTGAGACTACAAGCTAGTTGAAATATGACTGATGGCTTGGGGAGCGGTTCTCCCAAATGCACTATGTACAGAACCCTGCGACTGGCTGAGACATGACGACTATTGATATTTTCGACTCGGAGTGACTCAACGGCCAATGGTAAGTGATGGGGAGGAGTACCTCATTAGGCCTTGGTGGGACGCAGTCATGGTACGTGTTGGGGAGGAGTTCCTCAGTAGGACCCAGTGGGGGAGCGGCTCAGTGTGACCCGGCAGATCCAAGGTACGCGATGGGGAAGAGTACCTCAACAGTCAAAGGTTCGTGGGAAGTGCCTCGGTGTGACGCATCAGGCCCAATGTACTCAATAGAGGAGGAGTTATCTAGCATCAGAGGTGTTAGAAGTTTTGACTCAGGATGTTACCTGTTACTACCCTATAATATACCTTGTTTCAGTTATGTCTGCTTCTTTGTGCTTTGTGATTGTGATTATGCTTTTAGGTTTTCTTTTGTGGAGTTCTGAGAGACCTTCAGGGGTCTCGGTGTCCCTACAGAGTATTTTTATACTCACCCCTACACAGTCTATGCCCGCACCTTGTTGTGTCTTGTGCAGACGACGGGCAGTTGGGCTGAGATTTGAGTGAGCCAGGACTAACTGGTACGTGGAGGAGACTGGCGGACGTGGAGTGCTGAGGAGGCGATTTGTACCTACCCTTTAGGTAGGATCCTATGAGGATGAATCAGTAGATAATTTCCCTTTTTTAGTTGTATTGTTCCTTTTAGTTGTATTTTTTACTTTCAGGTGTACTTGTACTTTTATAGTTGGGATTGTATTCTGGTCCCCTTAACATTCAGGACTCCTTTTTCTACATCATTTTACATCACAATTGCTTTTTTTTTTCATGTTCACGGACATTCTGTTTCTACAGGTTGAAAGGAAATTCCTACCCATTTTAGGTAATACACCTTTGGGTGTTAGTCTCTAGCCCCCTAGCCTATGGAAGGCGGGCTTTGGGTAGTCACGACACAAGCCCTGGGGGACGGGTCGTGAAAAAGTGGTATTAATGGAGTCTCGTTCTACAGAAGAACTAGGACTCTGATCTTTTCTATGTAAAAATAGTGTTATGTGTTATGAGTGTGTTTTTTATTTTGGGGAATTCAGTGTTGTTTCTAAAAAAGACATATCCATACACAAGGACCCTGAATTCCGATTTCCGACTCAGTTCATGAAAACAATGATTGCGTGTTTTTTGAAATGTTTTCTTTTGATCTCTTGAGTTAGCTCAACAGGTATAACATATTGACCATAGAACACCTGTCTTCTTGCCGGATGCATCCACATAGACATGCAGCCAGGATTCTTGACAGAGTATGTGATGACGACCCACCGAGTGATGAGGCCTTAGTTCAGGGCCCTCATACAGCGTTAGCACCTTCGGTTGGTGTACCAACAGCACCACTACCCATTGGGTAGATGTTCCCACCATTAGAGGATGCAAGCTGACTGAACATGTTGCACGAGTTCCACTAGTAGAGGCCTTCGAGGTTCCAAGGCAAGATGAACCCGCAGGTAGTTGAGGATTGGATGGAGGATGTGGCTAGAGTTTTTTGCTTAGTTGGGACACCATCTGATTTTATGGCGATCCTAGTAGCCATCCTTTTTCAGGAAGCAACAGGGAGATGGTGGAGTTTGATGCTCTAGATACACTATGAGGTGACCCTTATTTAGGCGGGCATTGAGGGAATTTTCAGGGAAGAGTTCATCCCAGTGACATTAGGCTCTGTTTGTATACATGTGCTACTACACTTATAGTAGGGATGAATGATAATGGTCCAGTACTCGGTGAGGTTCACTGATCTCTACCACTACACCACCGACATGGTGTGTGACCCCTTCTTTAGGGACCAGACATTTTGGTTGGGTCTCCGATGGGAGATCAGAGAATCTATGGTATCGCTCAGCATACTGACTCGGGCTGGGGTGCTAGAGCGATTGCTATTGGTGGAGATATTTCTAACTGAGTAGGCACCCACAGTGAGAGCTATCACCGGATGTCAGATAATAGAGTCGTCTGCATCAGGCAGCTAGCAGATGACACAAAGGTCCAAGCAGATCTGACCTTCTGGTTGATGACCCGAGATGCAGGTTTAGAGGTGTGAGGATGACAAGTCATTGGAATACAAGAGAGGTACGCGCAGTGTTACACATGCGGTGGGCGGGATCATAGGGATCACCACTGCCCGATCCATTGTACAGACGACCAGCAGAAAGTTGAGGGACTGCTGAGGATGAGGTTCGAGCGAGGAGTTCCACAGGGTGGTTGACGTGGTAGATGATCAGGTCGTGCAGAAGGCGGTGGGTGGCATTTTGATGTTCTACCACCACCCCCGCAAGGTGTTACACCCCGACCACAAGAAGAAGGAGGAAATGGACAAGCTCAGCTCTAGGCAGGTGAGGCCTATGACTACGGAGCTCTGGAGATGATTAGAGGTATGATATGTGTCTACTTCACCTTAGCTGCAAAACTTTTAAACAACAGTTCCAGTAACTCTTTTATTTCCATGACCCTTATTCGGTGCTCAGAGATTCCATTGGATACATTAGCTCGATCCTTACAGTTAAAGACTCTATAGGAGCAGATTAGACGATTATACACTGGTTCTAGCAGTGTGATCTTACTCTAGGAGGTGTGAGCTTCGTCTGGGATATCCTAGTAGTGGAGTTGAGGCCTTATGACTTGCGTATGGACTGGTTATTTACAGTCCATGCTCATATTGACTTTATTAGGTGCAATGTGCCATGTATCATCATGGATGGAACCAAGTTTTCCTTCACCATTGAGAATGGAACATATGTAGAACAATATGGACTTACCCATAGGAAGGTGTAGTCGATTACTCATCAGTTAGCTAGCCTTACCCTCATAGCAACTAATGTTGAGAGTCTGATCTATCCTATAGTAGTGGAGCAGTATGCTGATGTCTTTACTGATGATGTTTTGGGACTACCTACAAATAGAGAGGTATACTTTTACAATGACATGTACCGTAGAATGACATTAATATCTACCCCATCATATTGGATAGCTCTCATGGAGCCTCGTGAGTTACGGGTACAGTTGGATGACTTGAAGGGAAAGGGGTTCATAAGTCCTAATGTATCTCCATGAGTAGCCCAGATTTTGTTTTCCAAGATGGAAGATGAGATTTTGAGACTCTGTGTGAACTATAGACACCTAAACCAGGTAATCGTTAAGAAAAAGTATCCACTTTTGATGATTGATGATCTTGTCGATCA
The DNA here is from genome assembly GCA_963277665.1 of Viscum album. NCBI lineage: Eukaryota > Viridiplantae > Streptophyta > Magnoliopsida > Santalales > Viscaceae > Viscum > Viscum album. The sequence continues at coordinate 956,599,745 of OY728162.1, read as the reverse complement.
GCTAAAGGTAGATAGTTTGTTTTTTAAGATAGACCTCAGATCAGGATATCATCAACTCAGGATACGATATGAGGATGCGCAGAAGATAGACTTTAGATGTTGGTATGACCATTATGAGTTCTTGGTTATTCCATTAGGTGTGACCAGTGCCCCATCAGTGTTCAGGGGACTCGAGAAAAGGATAATTCATTCATACCACAATCACTTTGTGTAGGTGTTCATCAATGACATCTTGATATACTCAGCGATAGAGGAGGAGCAAGCCTATCATCTGCAGATAGTTCTGTATACACTTCGAGAGCACCAGAGTTATGTTAACCTCTCTAAGTACCAGTTCTAGGTACGAGAGGTCCACTTTCTAGAACCCATTATATTGTTGGATGGAGTTGTAGTGGATCTAGTGAAGAGAGAGGTTGTTCTTTCTTGGGTTCCACCCAGGAGTGTGATGGAGGTGCGAATATTCCTGGGGTTGGTTGGGTACTACTAGAGGTTCGTTCCTGACTTTTCCAGAGTTCCAGTACCCTTGTCAGAATTAAAGAATAAGGGGATTCCCTTTGTATGGATGGAGAGATGCTAGCAGAGTTTCCAGGAGCTGAGACAGATACTGATGAGTTCCCCCATCTTGAGGCTACTGTAAGAGGGTGTTGGGTACATAGTCTACTAAGACGTCCTAGGGACTAGACTTGGGTGTGTCCTGATGAAAGAGTTAGAAGTGATCACTTAAGAGTCGTGATAGATGAGATAGCATGAGCACAACTACGCTGCCCATGACCTAGAGTTAGCAGTAGTGGTCCTCACCTTCAGTATGTGGTGAAATTACTTGATTGGAAACCATTTTATAGTCTACTCTGATCACAAGATTCTCAGTTAAATCTTATCTTAGAAGGACCTGAACCTAAGATAGCGTAAATGGTTAGAGATCCTCCAGGACTATGACTTTAGATAGTCTATACTCTGGGGAGGGAGAATGTCATAGAATATTCACTCAGTAGGAGGTCTGGTCTGCAGTTTCTGAGTGAGGAGACATAGCAGCTAGCCACATTTCAGATATCCTTCGTGGATAGAGATAGAGAATCATACCTACAGTCTATGATAGACACTCCCCCACTCCCTCAATGAGTCAGGGAGGAGTAGCTTAGGGACACTGACTGTGAGACTTGATGTGCTCAGATGTCCTTGGGATAGGCACCTGATGGATTCTCTGAAGGTGGGGAGTGCATCATTCTCTTCAAAGAATGTACCATGGTTCTAGTGGCACTATGGGAGGAGTTGTTGAGGGAGTTCCATAAGTCCCCTCTGGTAGTACATCATGGTGTGGCGAAGATGTACCAGTACCTCTAGCATTAGCACTGGTGTCCATGGATGAAGAAGGTTATAGAAGAGTTTGTTTCACGATGCCTCACTTGTCAGCAAGTGAAGTCCAAGCACCAGGTTCTAGCAGGCATAACATAGCCACTAGAGGTATCAAAGTTGAAGTGGGATGGGTTCTTCATGGAATTTGTGACCGGGCTTCCACGATCTTCTAGGGGACATGATTCCATTTGGGTGATCATTGACCAAATCACCAAGTCGGCCCACATCCTACCAATATAATAGAAGGGATTAGTAGAGGGATTGGTATGCCTCTACATGCAGTAGAATGTGTGACTTCGTGGGGTTCCATAGATGATCATCTCTAAACGCAATGCACATTTCACATCCCATTTATAGAAGGGCTTGCAGGAGGTGTTCGGGACTCAGCTGCATTTGAGCACAACCATTCATCATCAGACTGATGTTTAGACAGAGTGGACTATACAAACACCGGAGGACATGATACGTGCATGCATCCTATATTTTGGCCATAGTTGGGAGGATCAGTTTCCCTTGTTGGAGTTCGCATAGAAAAATAGTTATCACTCGACCATCAGTATGGAACCATTCGAGGCCTTATATGATCAACCTTTCAGATCAACTCTATGATAAACAAAATGAAGGGGGTCAACACTTATGGGTCACAAGTTGGTATGAGCTACCACTGAGAAGGTGGAGACCATCCAGGAGCGGACGAAGACTACAAAGAGTAAACAGAAGTCTTATGACGATAGAAGATGGAGACCATTGGATTTCTAGGAGGGGGGACCACATTTTCTTAGGAGTCTCTCCTTGACAGGGACTACGTAGATTTGGCTGAGGCGGCATGTTATCATTGAGGTTTATTGGACCATTTCTGACACTTCATAGGATCGACAAGGTGGCATTCCACTTTGCACCTCCACCATATATAGAGAAGGTGCACGACGTCTTCCACATATCCTAGCTGAGGAGATACATGCAAGACCCATCTCACGTCATCAACCATGGAGAGCTTGACTTAGACGAGGGGGAGACATTTATGGAGGTTCTAGTAGAGATTGGGAATCGACATGAGTTGGTCCTTCATGGGTGGTCGGTACCTCTAGTGCACGTTCGCTGGCAGTGTGGGAACCTCCATGAGATAAAATGGGAGTTGAAGGCTCAGATTCGTGCTCAGGACTCCGATTTGTTTTCTTAGTCTATGTTGTGGATTTAGGGGATCTATATCCCTATAGTGGGAAGAAAGTAAAGACCCATATTTTCCATGTAATATTTTTAATTATAAGGAATTATTGTGAGCATGCGAAAATTTATGGCACATGATTCCGAGGCCCGGAGCGCCTTGAATGAATTTCTGAACTTTTTTTGGGGTACGTTTAGTAAACGCGTGATTGGTATTTTATAACATTTGAATCATTTCTTGGATTAAAAATATGAAGGCACTGTTGAATCCACATCACCAGGATTTTCTTAATGGAGGAATTACTTTGACCGTTGTATGTTCAGAGAAAATGTTATGTTTTGAGAATTTTTAAAAGAAATGAAATAAATCAATTTTTTATTTTATTTCATATCCTCCAAAGGACAAGTAAAGGGGGTGGGGCTAGCGATGTGTCAAGACAATAAATGGCATGACCTACCAACCCTATGTAACGACTTCATTGGGGAATTAGAAAGCTTCCTAATTAATGAGCCCCATTAAATTCCAACATCGTTACTTACCCTCCCCCTATCATATATATATATAGAGCTTTGGGGGAAGGTATCAGCACAACTTCGCCATGAAATGAAGTTCTGAAGAAGCTCTGCAATGTCAGAAGCATAGAAAACAGAGCCGGCCCATTAGGAGGTGATCGTAGACACTGAACCATTAACCGAAGGGCGATGTACGAGTGGTGTAATCGGGAACCGGTTGCAGGAATGAAGAACACCAAACCACCTTCATGCGATGATGTTTCTTCGACAATATGAGGTAGGGCGTTATTTTGTTTGTGCATTTTTTATTCCCTTTTCCCCATTCTCGAAATTATACGATGAAACAAGGTCAAGCTTCTAATAGTTAGATCCGCGATTCATTCATTTTGGGGGAGATTGTTACAGGGTATCTTTATGGGGTTTGGTTTGTTATTTAATACAAGAAATCATAAACCCCATTTCATCCTCCCTTTGACCATGAGGTAACGCAGAGGGCATAGGCCTAACGAAGCCAGACCAAACCCTCTACAACTTTGTTACCCTTTCCCCATCCAGGGATGATCGTCAGCACATCAGCACCAGCCGGCCTCGAAGGAGGCGACGCGCCAACAAATGCCACGAGAAAAGGTTGCGGCACGAAGCCGCAGTGGTCATCAGAGTGCTGGAACCGGCCAACCGCAGAGGAGGTTCCGAGTGTCGTTGTGCACCACCGGTGTTCAAGGGGCCACAAATCATCCATCGTGGCAGTGGGAGATGGCGGCCAGCTCGTTAGCCGGCAGTAGAAGGGAAGGGTGGTGCGATGTCTTGTGCTGCTAGTGGGAAGGAGACCGTGGCCGAAGCTATGGCGGAGGAGGCGGAACCCACACCTTTGGCAGGTTCCGTAGCAACTGGGTGGCGCCCATGTGCAGTTTCCCCTTCAAATGTCGAATGACCTTTGGCCATTTGGGATCTCAGGGGAGAGGCTCCCTCGAGCCTCCTGGAGGATGCACCGCATGCCGCACCCTTTGTGGTCGGGATGCCCTCCAGCGGGCTGGGCCGACACCAGCGGGCCCCGCTGCTTGCTCAGTGGGTAGGGTCGGCTTCCCAGCGGGTCGGGCCGCACCCCGCTGCGGGTCGGGCTGCCACTTTTGTGGGCCCTGCCCTATACGGCCTGAGTCGCCCTTGCAGGCCACCCTTTTTTGATGGTCGGACCAGACCTTTTCATAGCAGGTCGACTCTGCCATGACCCATACCAGACCAGGTCGGGCCGGGTTAGTCTGACTGAGTCGGACCGGACCTGGGCCCAACTGGGACTAAAAATAGTTAAAGGGCGTTATCTTTTAAATTGGGTGTCTGTTTGACAAACCGTCTAAGGTGTCAGAGTCCTTGGAGTAAGATGATCCTTTTGTATTACTCCACGAGAGTTTTAGAGATACTTGGAGTATGGTCAGGTTGGATCGTACCAGAATCCAACCCAGCCCTCAACCCTGAAATGCCAATAACGCACAGACCAAGCGTCTAATTGAAGTGTCGTATGTTGTGTTGGAACCCTTATGACATGGTGGATCATCATGTTACTTCTTGTGACATTTCATTCTAGTTGAAATATGACTGATGGCTTGGGGAGCGGTTCTCACAAGAGCACTACGTAAGGAACCCTACGACTGGATGAGACTTGATGACTACTGGTCTTTTTGACATAGAGTGACTCGATAACCCACATTACATGATGGGGAGGAGATCCTTAGTAGGCCACAGTGGGGAGTGGCCATGGTACATGATGGGGAGGAGTACCTTTGTATGCCATGGTGGGGGAGCGACTCTGTGTGACCTGACAGACCCACGGTACGCGATGGGGAGAAGTACCTCAGTAGTCCAATGTTAGTGGGAATCACCTCTGTGTGATGCAGCATGCCCATTGTACTTGATAGAGGAGGAATTCTCCAGCATCCAAGGTTTTCGACATTGTGACTAGAGATGTTACCAATTACTTCTGGTTCTAAGCACTACGGAAGCGCATTGGTGGGTTTTCCAAACATTGATTTTAGCGTTAATCAACCTTCAAACTAAAAACTGTCATGATATAAATTTCTGGATCTACTAAATAGAAAAAAGAACAAAATACAAATGAGGGACTTCTAGAACCATAGAGATAGGATCATCATATGTTGGTTATAATTAATTTAATTAATTCAAAAGAATTGCCTTGGTGGAATTCTTTCTTCGTTGATGTCTCCAGTCATTATCTTGTGATCCGTCATTGCATCGTATAATCTAAGTGTAGGATTCCTCTAGTGGTGATCCACACATGTTCCACGTATCTCTGGACGTCACCTAAGGTATCTCCGGGTGCTAGCGAAGATGAACCTTCACTTGCGATGTCCGCGATCGATTGACTTGATTCGATGGAGGAGGATCTCTGTCTGTCTTGAGAGTGTTCATGGAGGAAGTAGTTATTTCATCCTTGAAAGAATTCTCCAGAATTTTTGTGCACCACGATTCTCTGTGGGAAAGTGTTGGGGTTGTGAGGATATTTATAATCGGGTTTAGGTTATAGATTTATGATAATAAGTAAACATTTTACACATTTTATTTATTTCATTAACTCTTATTGAAAACCTCCCTATCGAATTATTAATTTCTAGACATGATCCCACACTGATTAAATTAAATATCATTTAATAAAACATTATTATATCAAAAAAATTCCGACTGGAAAAACTACACGTCGTGTAATCATTAATACACTGCGTGTACTCATTTTCCATAAAACTACACAGTGTGTATATTTAATATTCATGTCATGTACTTTTTATTTTCCATTTTCCTTTATTTCCTCCACCACATTTATTAGTCCTTGAGTAATGGATATTTATTTCTTAAATAAATGTAACTTGATTATTCTCTAATAAATATATATTATTTCACCCTTAATATATTCTCTCAAATAACTAGTGTTGAAATAAATGCGATCAGGAATCATTAAATAATTATTAAAACACAATCGATAATAATCTTTATTTAACCTTTTAAATTAATATTTAACTGAGATACAAGGACACACTTAGTGTGTGACCCTCTAGGCCTCTTTCTCAGTGGCATTAGGTGGAGCCTACCTAAAGACCATGTTTAGCGTCTAGAAACACGCCAATGCACCCATAGATAAATAAGTTAACGTCATAATGATGTGTCACCACATACGAATGTTGACCGTGTAATATAATCCTTTTTTTCTCAATATCTCTAATCAAACGGGTTGCATGCTAGTGCCATAAACTCATGTGCTCGATTATTCATTCTTTGACCTTCGGAATTGAACTTGCCCATTCCTTACCATATCCATGGATTTAATTAGGATATATCAATTCCATAAAAGGGCATGAGATATCTACTTATGTTATGAAACAAAAGGGACAAATCCTTTCTCACATTATCTATTAATGCAGTATTACTCATGACACACCCAACATATCCTACCTTGATGTGAACAGTGTGTCGTCACAGTTTTTGTCAATACATCTATGTACATGAGTTGTAATACCCATTAATAATAATCTTAAAGTCTAAGGACCAATACACATGTTCGCATATAGAAACATCCAATGACACCATGAAATGTGGATTTCCTACTGGTGGGTCTCGTTCTCATAATATCCTCCATGATATTACCAAGGGCGCACACCATGAGAAGGTGCCTCAATGTTTTATGAGTCCTCACCCCTAATAGAATGTATTATTTGTGTCCCTCAAAAAACATCATCCAGCCATAGGACATATATTCAATAACAGTGTTATGGCACTTATGGGTTCTCATCATAACAGCTATCCGCTATGACCCTTTAATGCAACAACTATCATTGGGACATTATCACATGCATTGTCACACAAGAGAACAATCAAGATGTGATAAGATGATTATTTAATGAATAATGTAAAAAGTAGTTGGTTCTAGGCCACCAACTCCAATAGACTCAGACATGTACTAGATCCAACTGCTAACAACCTTTAACGCACTAGCTCTCACATGATATTCACACTTCTGCTGAGATAGGCCTTTAGTCATGGGGTCCGCCACATTCTCTTCCATGTACACTCTACTCACTGAAACTTCACCCCTCTGATAGAAATCCATAAAGAAGTGATAATTCCAGAGTATGTTATTTATCCGTTGATGTGACCTAGTTTCTTTTGCAAGATCCAACACTATAGTATTATCACAATACAATTTGATAGGTTCTTTACTGCTAGGAACCACATAAATATCCTGGAAAAAATTCCAAATCTTGATGGCTTCCTTGTCTTCATAAAAAGACACTATATATTCGGACTCCACTGTAGAATCGGCGACAACTAGCTGCTTTGAACTCTTCCATCTCACAGCTCCTCCATTGAGATAGAAAAACATATCCAGATTGTGACTACAGATCGTTCTGATCTGTCTAAAAACTAGCACCTGCATACCCTCTAATGATAAGATCGTCGTCTCCTCCATTATCCATGAACATATCCTTAGTGATTATTAGATACTTAAGGATAGTCTTAACATCAGTCCAATGTTGTTCTCCTGCATCTACTTGATATATGTCTTCCATGATCAGTGTATAGGCGACATCATGCCCAGTACATAACATAGCATAAATGATGGATCCCCAATAAGAAATATGTCGTCAACATATACTACCAGGATAACGATCACATTCCCATTAAACCGCTTATAAACACATAGCTCACATTCATTCTTAATGAATCAAAATTCCTTTATGGCTTCATCAAATCGAATGTTCCATGACCTCGGTGCTTACATTAACCCATAAATGGATTTTTGCAACTTGCAAACCTGTTTGGCTTTACCTCGAGTCACAAAACATTCTGGTTGTGTCATATAGACATCTTCCTGATTGTTCCCATTAAGGAATTTCGTTTTGAAATCCATTTTCCAATTATTGTAGTCATGGTAAGACACTATGGCATGTATTATTCTTATGGATTTAAACATGGAAAATGGAAAGAAGGTCTCATCATAGTCAATTTATTGACACTGTCTAAATCCTTTAGCCACTATCCTTGATTTATATCTGCTAACTTGACCTTCCATGTCAATTTTTCTCTTGAATACCCATTTTTATCCAAAAAGATTTACATCAACTGGCTCATCAACCAGAACCCAGAATTGGTTCTGATACATGGAATCCATCTCAAAATTCATAGCTTCTATCCATCTTGCATCATCTTAGCTTTCTACTGCTTCCTTGTAAGAGAGAGGTTCATCATTTTCCAAAAATAATGATTCACCATCCTCGGTGACTAGGAAACCAAATCTCTCTGGTTCCCATACCTCTTTTGAACTCATATACAGAACTTGTGTTTCTGGAACCTCTTCCACGGGGACCTGTAGAACTTGTTCCTATACCAACTCTTGTGTATCTTGAGCATCAACTTCATCTAAGTTAATATTTCTCCCACTATACTTCTTGAAGATGTGCTCCCTCTTGAGAAAGGCATCTTGTCTGGCGACAATCACTTTCTTGTTTAAAGGGTTATATAGGTAATACCCTTTCGTTTCCTTGGGATATCCTATAAAGATACACTTCATGCCCCGGGGTGCTAGTTTGTTGCCTGAGAAGGCCTTAACAAACTCCTCACATCCCTATACACGTGTGTGAGACAAAGTGGGTTTCCTTCCATTCCATAACTCGGGTAGAATTCCATTTTATTCCTTAGTTGGTACTCGGTTTAATGTGTATGCTGCAGTTTGAAATGCATATCCCTAAAAGGATAATGGAAGATCTATATGAATCATCATTGAACTCACCATTTCCAAAAAGGTTTGGTTCCTCCTTTCACTAACACCATTCCATTGTGGTGTATAAGGAGGAGTGAGCTGAGATAGAATCCCAGACTCCCGTAGAAGATCGATGAACTCTTGGTTCAGATATTCTCTACCTCGATCCGATCGAAGTTTCTTTATCTTCTTACCATGATGATTCTCTACTTCATTCTTGAATTCCTTCAATTTCTCTAAGGCTTATGACTTATACCTCATTATTTAGACATAGCCATATTTACTCAAATCATCAGTAAAAGTAATGAAGTAAGAATATCCACCTCTAGATTCTATTGGAAATGGTCCACATACATTTGTGTGAACCAGTCCTAGAAGCTATGTGGCCCCTTCACCATGTCCACCGAGAGGCAGCTTGGTCATTTTTCCATGTAAAAAAGCATGACATCTATCAATTGGTTTTAGCTCAGTAGAGTCCAAATAACCATCTTGGTAGAGCTTTGTCAAGGGCTTCTCATTTACATGACTCAGATAGTGATGCCGCAACGGGGTGATGTATGAGTCATGTGAGTTTGTTTCATTATCAATTGAAAACACTTGGTTTTCATAATTTATTACATACAAAACATTATTTAAATGTGTCATACCATAACATACATTTTTCTTTTGAAAGAGACAACCCTTATTTACAAACATGAAAATAAATCCATCCATATACAAACAAGATACAGAAATTATGTTCTTGGTTACACTAGGCACATAATAACAGTTATGCAAAACCAAAAATCATCCCAGTCGGTAATGAGAGGTGGTAATATCCAATAGCCAACACAGCCATCCTTGCGCCATTGGAAGCTTGAAGAACCACCTATTTTCTGGAAATCTTTCTAAATCTACTTGGTTCCTGCATTTGAATATAGATGTGATCCCCACAAGCTGTATCTAATACCCAATGTGTAGAAATAGAATTATTACACTCGATAACAAACACACCTTTAGCGTCCCCATGCTTCTGGGTGTAGTTCCCCTTCCAGTGGCCTTTCCTGCAACATGAAAAACATACTGCCTCTCGTTCCTTTCCTTCCCTCTGGATCTTCCCCTTCTTGGAAGGACAGCGCTCGGGGGCTTCACATCGTTTATATGTCTTTGCCCATTTACATTTTCCTTCCTTTTCTTAATCACCATAAAAACTTCGGGTTTGTCACAACCCATGTCCTTGTCTACCTGGTGAATTAAGGATAAAAGTTCTGATAGAATCTTCTCATTTTTTCTCATGTTATAATTGATAGTGATGTTAGAGAAGGTCTTGGGCAGTGATGATAGGATGAGATCTGCACGCAACTCATCCAGGAAGACAATCTCTAAGATGTCCAAGCATTCAATATAGCCAATAATCGTGACTAAATGAGGCCCAGCTGGCAGAGAATCTCCAAGAATTGTTGTAAACAAAGCGTTGGATATCTCATATTTCTCATGTCTCTCCTTCTCTTGGTAGAGATACTTAAGGTGAGACATCATTCTATACGCGTCCATGTTTTCATTTTGCTTCAAGAGCTCATTAGACATAGACTATAGCATGAAACACTGGATATATGTGGCATCATCCATGTGTTTCATTTAGAAACATAGTTCCTCAACACTTGCCTCCTTTCCAAGTGCAACTGGAATAGGCACTTCTAGCACATACAATTTCCTTTCATGGAGAAGGATGACGTGTAAATGCCTCTTCTACTCATGGAAATTGGTGTCGGTGAGAAGGTTTTCCTTCTCGAGTATGGTTCGTAATGATATTTTTGAAGTCATATTATTTCTATTTATACAAATTAAGATGAGGAAAGGTTTAATACTTTTTTACAAAACTGAGACAAATAAATTAATTTATATTTATTAGTCTCCCACTATTTTATCGAAATCCAATAGCCCTCACCATTGACTTCAGAATATTTTGTTTCCTAAATATTCTAGTGGATAGGATCCATATTTTCCTTCTCATTACCCCAACTAGGGTTGGTCAAGCATCTTTGAGGGCTTTATATAGGAATTCAAAATTCCAACTGCATTGACTCGCTGCTCCATGATCCGCTGAGTGGACTCCCCAATCCTAAAATCCTTTTATTTTGGATTTCCTCAACCTTTTCCTATTGATCACACTAAGTACCACTATGGTAGTCAACCCTTGATGTGAACCATGTTAAGTCATCCCAAAACCTTAAATTAGAATTCCCCAATAATTGAAAGCACCCCAACTAGGGTTGGTCAAAGACTTTGAACTATGGTTTGATTCTAACCAAGATTATGGAAGGCTATACAGACTTAATATTTCTTTGAGGGATTTTATCCTTATACATAAATTTCCATTTTATTATCTTTGATTACATTCTTGTTAATATTAAGTGGTATATACATAAGTGATTAACCATGTCTAGGATAATATTTACGCATAAGTCGGTCTTTATTTTAGTTCCATTTTGCATGCTTGTTTAATTCATTAATTGTGTGGTCGTGAAAAAACACCCACAATAAATAAACCATGAAAATGACGGAAATGAAATAAATGGTATTCCCTTGAGCTTTTTCTATTGGTTATTTTATATATCGGTTAATAAACTAACCCAACACCTAGGGGAGAAACACCTTGAACCTTTCGGGTTCCTGTTTACAGCTTTCCACCTATTCACCTTTGTATCTACATGGAATGGTTTCACCTTGCCTCCTGACTTGATCTACTTCCACTAGCTTGGGAGCTTCATCAATTATATATGAATTTATCTCACATGAAGGTGAGGGGTAAAAAAATGGGAATTTTACATAAAACAATCCTTGGGCACACAATCCATTCATATTAATGAGGAGAAGGCTTGCAATCCAAAAAATTTAATTTAAATAAATAAATTAAAGGAACCATTAGCATACAAAGGTCATGGTCTAGCGCATGATCATCCATACAGGCAATGATATTTACACATACGGTAAACTATCATTCAATTATTTAATTGTTCTTGTTTAAGTTAAATCATGCTCTAATCACTTAATTATCATTAATTAATCAATCCTTTTATCTTAAACCCTTTTCTGAATTTCCTTGAGATTCTCATCCATCACAATTTTAAACAAATAAATTCATTTTAAATTATCTTTGTACGTAACTTGTACCTTGGAGGTAACCCGGTGAATTCTCGTTCATTACACAAATGTTAAATTAAACACATATATTTAAAACATATATCACGTGTTATGCCTCAGCTTTATAACTTCACTATGGTATACTTCTCAAGGGTTTGTATAATATAATAATAAATTGTAATAAATCTGTGTAATTTGGGTGAGTACATGACATGTAGTTCTGACTACACTGCGTGTAATTTTCTTCACCTTCCATCTGAAGTACATGCCTGGGGACATGGCTTGTTGATGTACATAGGAAATATTCAGAGTACAAGTCATGTTCAGTGGGACATATTCTGTTTAGTTTCTGTGTTACACGGTTTCCAGTCGGGCAAACCATGTATGGGGTACACGGTCCAACCCTAACCCGAAGGGACTACACGTTGTGTTCATTGGACCAGAGGACGTGTAATCTGGAAACCATGTGCCACCTGTTCCTAGTCCACACATGGTGTCATAAATGACTTTGATAGGATCAATACCCATCCTGATTTGGTAGAATAGTCTGATACATGAAACTAGACTACACGGTGTGCATGTTCGAATACACGTCGTGCATTCTCGTGTTGTATGGCCAGGAACGTTTGGCTCCTCTCGGTGAGATCCACTATTTTATATTAATCAAAATTTAAAAGAAATGGTCGTTTCTGTATGGTGAATGAGAAACGATAGATGATGAATAGATCTCAAGATTCATATTTAAAGAACCATTAACTTGAATTGAAACAACTAAATTTTTAAATGCGTAAATCACCAATGAAAAACTAAATAATTATAATCAATGATATGAACGCTCTGATACCACTTGTAGGTTTCAGGCATTGTGGAAGCGTGTTGGTGAGTTTTCCCAACATTGTTTTTAGCATTAAACAACGTTCAAACCGAGATCAGTCGCAATATAAAACGCCGAATCTTCAGAATAGAACAAAGAATAAAAGGAAAAATAGGGAGTCCTAGAACCATAGAGATAGGATCATTATATTTTGGTTATAATTAATTTAATTAATTCACAAGAATTACCTTGGTGGAATTCATTCTTCATTGATGTCTACGGTCACGATCATGTGATCTGTCGTAGCATTGTAGAATCCAAGTGTAGGATTCCTCTAGCAGTGATCCACACGTGTGCCACGTATCTCTGGACGTCGCCGAAGGGATCTCCTAATGCTAGAATGGATGAACCTTCTCTTGCAATGTCTGCCTTCGATCTCTTTGATCTAATGGAGGAGGATGTATCTCGGTCTTGAGAGCAATCATGGAGGAAGTAGTTCATTCGGCCTTGAAAGAATTATCTAGACTTGTTGTGCACAACGATTCTCTATATAAAAGTATTGGGGTTGTGATGATATTTATAATCGGGTTTGAGGTTATAGAGTTATGAAAATAAATAAATGTGTTATGTGTTTTATTTATTTCATTAACTCTTATTGAAAACTCCCATGTCGAATTATTAATTCCTTGACATGCACCCATGCTGATTATATTAAATATCATTTAATAAAACAATATTATATCCTCAAAATCCCGATTGGGAAAACTTCACGTCGTGTAATCATTAATACACATCATATACTCGCTTTCCATAAAACTACACTGCGTGTATATTTATGACACATGGCGTGTACTTTTATTTCCCATTTTTATTTATTTCCTCCACCACATTTATTAGTCATTGAGTAATGGATATTTATTTCTTAAATAAATGTAACTACATTACTCACTAATAAATATATATTATTTCATCCACAATATATTCTCTCGAATAACTAGTGTCAAAATAAATGTGATCAGTCATCCTTAAATAATTATCAAACCATGGTCGGAAATAATCTTTATTTAACTTGTAAAATTTATATTTTTACTGAGATACATGGACACATGTAGTGTGTGACCCTCTAGGCCACTTTCTCAGTGGCATTAGGCAGATCCTACCTAAAGTCCAAGTTTAGAGTCTAGAAACATGCCAAGGAACCCATAGAGAAAGAATTTAACACCGCAAATACGTGTCACCTCATACGAATTCTTACAGTGTAATATAATCCCTTTGTCTCGATATCTCTAATCAAGCGGGTTGCATGCTAGTGCCATCAACCCATGTGCTCGATTATTATTTCTTTGAATTTCCGGAATTGAACTTTCCCATTCCTTACCATGGCCATGGATTTACATAGGCAATATCATTTGCATCAAAGGGCCTGAGATATATACTTCCATTATGGAACAGAAGGGACAAATCCTTTCTCGCATTATCTATTAATGTTGTATTACTCATAACGTACCCATCATATCCTACCTCGCTGCGAACAGTGTCCTGTCATAGTATTCGTCAGTACATCTATGTGTGCATGATGTAATACCCATTACTAATAATCTTAAATTCTATGGTCCAGTACACACGTCCATAGATAGGAACCTCCAATGACACTATGAAATGTGGATTTACTACTAGCGGGTCTCGTTCTCATAATATCCTCCTGGATATTACCAAGGGTGCACACCATGAGAAGGTGCCTCAATGTTTTATGAGTCCTCACCCCTAATGGCCTGTATTATTTTTGTCTCTCAAATAACATCATCTGGACATAGAACATATATTCAAGAATAGTGTTATGGAACTTCTGGGTTCTCATCATAATAGGGATCTTCTATGACCCATTAATTCAAAAATTATCCTTGGACATTATCACATGAATTTTCATGCAGAAGAAAAATAAAAATGTGATAAGGTGTTTATTTAATGAATAATTTACAATGTAGTTGGTTCTAGGCTACCAACTCCAACAGTACTACCCTAGAATATACCTAGTTTGAGCTGTGTCAATTGATTTTCTCTTTGTGATTGAGATCATGCTTTGCGGTTTCCCATTGTGGAGTTCTAAGAGACTTTCAGGGGTCTTGGTGTCGCTACTGGGTATTGTTATACTCACCCATGATTGGGAAACACCCACACCTTGTTTTGTCTTCTGCAGACAATGAGTAGTTGGGATGAGGTTTGAGGGAGATAGGACTAACTGGTACATGGAGGAGATAGGAAAATGTGGAGTGCTAAGGAGGCAATATGTACCTACCCTTTAGGTAGAATCCTCGGTGGATGACTCAATAGCTTATTTACCTTTTTCAATTGTATTGTTCTTTCTAGTGGTATTGTTCCTTTCAGTTGTACTTGTACTTTTACAGTTGGGCTTGTATTCCAGCCCCCTTTACTTTTATCAGACCTTTTTCTACCACAATTGCTTCTTGTCATGTTTAGGGACCATGTGTTTGTACAGGTTTAAAGGAAATGTATTCATGTTTTAGGGAATATGCCTTTCGGTGCTAGTCGTCAGCCCCTGGCCTATGGAAGGTGGGCTTGAGGTAGTCACGGCACAGGCCCCGGGGGACGTGTCATGACACATGTAGTTAATTTGTGAAGGCCCACACCTATGGAGGCCCTCATAATTTTTCATTGGGGAGTATGACCCTTTTATAGGATTATGTTGGGGCCTACTCCTAAAAAGGATGCCCTGTGGTGATTTGGGGGAATTTGGATGGGGCTTACTCCTAATGAGGATGCCCATTGAGCTCGGGCCTCAGGTGGGCGTCCTACATATCCTAATTATAGCAGGAATAAATGTTCTCATAGTTTAATAGAAGTTCAAGGATTACACACTAAGGTTATCATTGTGAATGGGGATGTTATTGTGGCTTACTTCTAAAAGGATTCCCTTAATTGGTTGGGGCTTACACTTGGAATGAGGCCTAGGGGCTAGTATATTTGGGTCTTATTCCTGAGGATGATGCCCATGGTTTTGTTTTGGATCATGTGGATATCAAGACCATATTCAGTCTCTAGGCACACATGATTCATGCTTGGTGTGAGAAACAAGATGGAAGATAAGATATGAGAAACCACACAATATGTTTTTCCTTTGGTTGGATACAAGTCCTTGAGGACTCACATTGAGGGAGCACTCTGAAGGAAGATGAGTGGAACATTCGAAAGGTGATTCCCTACCAAAACATGCATTTCACTATGTGGACAACATGATCACGACTATCCCTTAAACCCACAAGTCATGAAGATTCTTGCTTGAATGTGAGAAACAAGATGAAGTGAAAGATTCGGCAAACCACACTTCTCCTCCATTGGTGGAAGAGGCTAAGGCGAAGATATTTCCTTCCCAATGCTTTACCCCAAACTAGGTCTAGGGTATAGAGACAGAGGAATGAATGAAGCGAGAGAGAGAAGAGAGGAATTTGGTTCTCACACCCTCTCTGAGTCAGTAACCAAGGGGGTGAGGAGGAGTAGGAGTGAAACATCCTACAAAAATGGATTGGGCCTTACTCCAGGAGGGATGCCTTGAAATTGGTACTGAAGTAGGAGAGAAGGATCTCATTCCATGTTGAATGAAAAAGAAAGTTTGATCCTCACCCTCCCCACTTGGAACCAGAGGCTCCTGATCTTAGAGACAACAAGGGTAGGACATGGTACTAACCCTAGTATTTGAGACCGTGAACTCCCTGACACTGTTCCCAAGTTTGGGGTCCTTGTGACAATGGGAATAAAAATCCACATGCACTCTGATGATCCTAAATATATGGTAGGAAAAGTGTGATAATCCTCAGGCCATATGAATACAAATTAAAATGGGAGATTATAGTGTGCCTTTTCCCTTGGTTTTCCAAGTCTATAGGTTTTGGTGGAGGTTTCAATTTTGTCTTTCTTAGACAAGGGAGTCAAAGAAAGAGAGGCCCTGACATGGATGGACTTGAAGAGGGCCTAATCAGAGGCTCACACTAGATAGAGGTTTGGGAGGGCCAAGGGAGGATCGTGCAGGTAGGCTTGGGTGAAGAAAGGGAGGCACGCACAGGGGGAGTTCCGCTCAGGTGCACCTGAATGAGGTGGTGGTACATTGGGCGATGAACGTCCTGGGAAACAACACTTAGGCAAGTCTTTACTCAAGACTTCATGGGTCTCCACAGGAGTTCCTAGAACTGGCTCGCACATGTCCCTTGTTGGAAAAGGGGACCTCTCTCTAGAGTTAGTCCACCATGGGGGAGAGAGTTCCTCGTGCAGGTGTAGTGTATTTTAAACCATGTGTGGACTTTAATTCCACTAACTCTCTTTAATTCCCTCTTATTCAGGTTTTAGAGGACTACTTAGAAGGTTTCAGAGGGTTTGGGTGAAGGAATAGGGAGAGAAAAGAATCGGGAGGCCTTCGAGAAAGTTCGTCCATTCAAATGAAGGCCTTAGGGTCCTAGTTATAGGAAAATATGGGACCCTGGGCGAATGAGTTCTCTCACGCTGGTGTGTCGTGCAGGTGTGTCGCGCAGACTGATATGCAGGTCGGTCGCGTAGAGTTAATGTGTATGTACCATGTCCGCCGACCCTGCATGGGGGTACCTGATCGGCTCACGTAGATAAACCCGTTACTCCATACCGCGGGGGTTGCGCCTCTGCACCCCTACATGGAATCATTGTCTGTCTAGGTCCCTAGTTTTTGGGTCAGTGCCTTCTCTACTATCTCTCGCCCCCATGAAAATGGAGAGTCGCATCGTGAACGTTTCAACTTGGGATGATGATGTTTTGGCTCGAAACACAAGAAGAATCAAATCTGATCCTTTCGACATAAAGATTCATTTGTGCTCAAACATGACATTTGTTGCCTACGTGAGGGTCACATCTTGATTCTGTGGAAAAGTCCATGAAACTCATTTTTCGGTGTCACCAACATTGTTCCCCATTTATTCTCTCTTCCTATATTTATTGTATTTTGGTCATAGCTTCTAAATTGTGACTGAATACTTCCATCCATAAAAAAGATTTACCCAAAATGGTGAATGCAATGTGGGAGAGAGTGACTTAACGACGAGAGAAGTGTTATGAGCGATATTAATCAAAATAGTTTGTGGAAATATTTTTGAAAGCTATTATGATGATAAAGAATTATGTTTGGAATGATGATTTGATCAAGGTTATTGGATAGAGGTACAATCCATGAAATTTTCTCCACCTTTCTCATCTAATTTTGTTTTATTCCATTGTTCATAAGATCATATAAATATAGATTTTCTTTAGGATTTTATCGACTTTTATTTTATTAGTTTATGTAACTGCAAACTAATTTTGTGGTGTCTTACATTAAAGAAATATACCTTCTGTGATTGTTGTTTAAATATTCAAAATAACCGAATTTGTTAATACTTTTTAATTTTTATAATTAAAACCCACTTTAAAATTTTATTTATTATGTTTCTAGTTCTAAAACTAGGTTTAAAAAAATGTTGTGGGAAAAAAATGACCTGAAAATCTCATTTATGATTATTTTTATGAAATTAGATGTAATATATTTGATTAATTTAATTACTCCAATCCAGCGTGATAGTAGTGGGGAAACCTAAAATTACTTGTATGTTATGCTCGGTTTGGAGGTGAATTTGTACGATTTTGTTTAAACAAATTCGATTAAAAAGATGAAATTAAATTAATTTAATGTACATTAAATAAAAAAATATAGAAGAACATAATTAAATAATTTAAGGATAATATAAAAATCTATCGAAAAAATCATTTTTATACCTATTAGTGTATTACCATCAGTTTCAAATAAATTTTTTTAAAAAAATTAACCTTTTCTTGTACAGCTAAATATTTTTAAAAATTATTTTTTAAATAACATTGTGGAAAAAATTCATGATCATTAGGGATGAAAACGAGTCGGCCACTTATGAATGTTCAGATACCCGACCTCTAACACATTTATTTTTTAAATTAATTACTCTCATTCTACTTTGTTATATTTTATCTAATCATTTAACTACCCCACCATTGTTAATTACCCAATTAGAAATTTAATTTTTTTTAATTATGTTTAAAAATCAAGAATAAACATGTTAAAATGAGTACACATTGACATCTGTGGATTATCAATAAAAATACTAAAATTAATAAATAAATATTAATTTGTTTACACATAAATAAAAAAATGAAAAAATATTTATATTTATATATTTCAAAAAACAAAAATAAAATAAAATATATTTTTTTGAAATAAAAAAAATGTTTTATTAAAATAATCCAAAAATAACCCAAAAACATATGTCTTGTCCTTCATTTTAATTTAAAAATATAAGCCTTGTTAATGAAACATTGAATAAAAAAATGAAAAACTTATATTTTCTCTTTAATTCTATATGTAAAATGAGATAAAAAATGAAAAATATATATTATTACAAAAAATAACAAAAATAAATAACATAACATGAATTTTGTGATTAAAAATGCTAAAAGATAAAAAAATTATTTCTAGTTTAAAAAATCAATTATGGAATAAAAAACCATATGTAATGCCCTTAAATTTTTATCAAATTTGAATTAAAAATATTAAAAACATGCTTTATATGAAGTAATCATCAACAAAAATTAACATACCATATTTTATGAGTTTTTCTAAAATAAAAAATAAAACTCTAAAAAATATATATTCCACTGAGAAATGAAACTTCTCTCAACACTGATTTTATCAAGAAGAATGTGTATAAAATTTTAATCATATTTATGTGTGTGTGCACGCGCGTACGTATGTATGTATGTATACATTTTTTCTGGGAGAAACCACTAGCAGCATTACCCTTTTATGAATGCTAGTTAAAAATGATGATTAAAAGTATATTTATCAATGATAAAAAAATGATAATAAAACACAACTATATCTTCATTTTTTGTCGTTTATAATCTATGAGTTTTATGAGAATTTTTTTAACCTCGAAAAAAACTGACATTTATCAAAATATTTTTTTAGCGCTTATAAAATCATAAATTTTTCAATGCTTTTTTAGTGCTGATAAAATTGACCATTATAAAGAAATTATATAATATTAAAAATAATTTTTAAAATAAAAAATATTTCTACTGATATATATATATATACATACATATATAATATTTTCATAAATATGATTTATATAATACTAAATATGCATTTATAGTTAATATATAATATATTTAGTGAAAATTGTTTATAAAATAATTTAAAATTAATATTAATTAATAATATTATAATTAGTATCGATGTAACGTCCCGGGTCCGGAAGCCACACAATGGGTGCCCCAAACCCGGTTGGTCACATGACCTCAAGAGCATTTTCCCAAACGTCAGAGGCTGCCGACTAGCAGTGAGGGCTGAAGTCTGATAGTTGATAACTATGCCCTCATTTGTCAAAGTGTAGTGAAGCGGAAAAGATAACATACAATAGCGGAAGTAGTAAACAATATACAACTAAAATGAACAACTGAAGTATAAGATAACCAGCAGTCATATATATATAAATATGCAACATGTTACTAATTCTATGAATGTAGCCAGAACAGGATACACTGCAATACAATACAATACAACGCAAAGTACAAGGTACAACCAAACAAAACAAAGCAGATAAACAGAACGTAGCAGCATTGCAAACCTATGCTTAGTCACATGCTATCCTACTCGTCCTATACAATCATGTACCTTAATAGGGACCATTTCCCCTATCGACACCAACATACATGTAATCTGTTTGGGTTGAAGACATGACCCATACATGGTGTGAGAAATAAATCCTAGTAGGCAACCAACAAAAGCCTGTGTCCAACTGTTAGTGAAAATGTGCAACAACAGTGTGCAATATTAAATGCAATAAACTAAGAAGTACTCAAAAGTAACTAACTCTACCAGTTATATTGCCATTTTAATATTCATTTTACCATTCCGAGTCCGTGATTTAACTTGGAAGGTATAATATATAAAGATCACCACGGTGAATATTCATCATAACATTGTACTCAGACATACAATCCTTACCCTCAGGTAATCAGAATCGAAATCCATAGGTGTCTACCCACAGGCATAACGAATATTTCCCACAGATGTACGAGGTGTCGCCCACATGCACAGAGACTATTTCCCACAGGCACAGAAACTACTACCCCCAGACATGAGAAAGGTTTCATGTAGGCTAAACGAAACACTGCCCTCAGGCTATACAAGTAATTGGGTCGAGCCCAACACATAAGCATGTAATTATATACAATTACTCTCAAGGAAATTAAAATCATGCTAAAATTCATGGTATACCCACAGGTATTCTGGCCAAATGGCTAAATAGAGGAACGCACCCCCGGGGTGGTCCTGGATCCAAGCAGTGATCCCAAACAACAGTTTTAACTTATCAAAAGTGTATCTATGCAATTCTATATAACTTTCAGCAACGGTCACAACCATATGAAACCCCAAACATGGGTTCGTAGCACAAATATACCCAAATTCAACTAAACAGTTGGAAATAAACACTAGACCACCTACCTCGACCATCTCTGATTGGTATACGTGAACGACGCCTTCCGAATTTTCCAAGAACGACGTAGATCTGGGATAAAATAATTCATATTCAAATTAAAATAACTTATCGTAGAGGAAGAATTGGTAAGAACAACACAAGGAGAGGGGAAGACATACCTGTATAGTCCCAACGTGATTGATGGAGGTGGAATTGGATTCCCAATGCGCGATCGGGTGATCCTATAAGGTTCGACCATCCTCCCGAGCTCCAAACGGCAGTTCTGCCTCCTCTCTCAAATGAGGAGGCTACTGCCTATTTTAAGAGAAATTTCATGACTACACAGCATGTACTCTAAAGTACATGGAGTGTACTTTTAATTTTTTAAAATTTTCTCCTGGCCGCTTCTTTCCACCACGGTATTGTTCATCTGTCGACATGAGTACACGACGTGTATTCTTGAATACACGGCGTGTACTGTCGCTAAACTGGCAGCTGCCTCCACTGCCTTACTATTCACCTTCCGACTGATTATACAGCGTGTAAATACCTAGTACACATCGTGTAGTCAGTTATTACACCCTTCTTCATCGAGTGGCCTACACGCCCTGTGTACTCATCCCACACGGCCAAAGTACACGGTGTGTGGAAAAGTACATGGTGTGTACCCACATATTTTGGATTTTTCCCCATTTTACTTATTTTCTCAAAAATACTTAATGAAAAAGGAATAAAAGAAAGCCATACCTCAAGAATAAGAACCATAATCTTACAAACATCCTCCCCTTAAATCAATTCATCCCCGAATTTCCCTTCCAAGGGTGGTGATGATAATGCTGTGAACAACGCCTGCCACTGAGCACGTACATCAGTCTCCCACTCCCAGGTTTCGTCCTGCACTCACCTATACTGCCATAACACCCATACCAGAGGAACTAACCAACATCGGAGAACATTCGTTCTCCAATCTACAATATGAACTTGTTGCTCCTCGAAGGATGCATCAACCTGAAGCTCAATATCCTCGGGATGAAAGATGTGAGACGATTTTGAATGATTACGATGCAAATGATATACATGAAAGACATCATGCGTGACCCGGTACCTCAGTGGTAACTGCAACTGATAGGCAATTGAACTGACTCTCTCCATAATGTCAAACGGCCCTACATACCTCGGTGAATGTTTACCTTGTCTCCTAATCCGCCTGTGTCCCATCCTTGGTGAAATATGCAGGAAAACATGATCCCCGGCCACGAACAAAAAGGGTCGTCTACGGCGATCAACATAAGATTTCTGATGAGACTGTGAAATAGCCATCCACTTCTGTATCAATTGGACCTGCTCTGAAGTCTCATGTATCAGACGTGATCCTAGTAAAGCTGCCTCACCAGCCTCCATCCAGCACAAGGGTGATCAACATGACTTACAATACAATGCCTTATAAGGTGTTATCTCAATAGTTTCCTAAAAACTGTTATTATAGGAAAACATGACTAGGGGTATATGCTTATCCCAAGAACCCCCAAAGTCTAGGATGCATGCATGTACCATGTACTCAAGCACCTATATCGTATGCTCTGACTGACCATCAGTCTGAGGGTGGTAATCTATGTTCAGAAGCACTTGTGTACCCAGTGCCCTATGAAAAATCTACCAGAAACGAGATGTAAAACGGGTTTCCCTCTCTAAAAAGATTGAACGAGGGACCCCATGAAGATTTACTACCTCTCGGATATACAAAATTCTCGAGCTCATCAACACTGAAGGTCTCCTTGATCGGATAAAAGTGAGCTACCTTTGTAAGTCTATCCACAACAACCCACACAGCATCACTGCCTCGAGCTGACCTTGAAAACCCAGTCATAAAGTCCATCACTAAATAATCCCATTTCTTACCTGGAATGGGTAACTGATGTAATATTCTTGCTAGCCTCTAATGCTCCACCTTCACCAACTAATTGGTGGAACACCTCGTAAGAAAGCCAGCTACCTCTCTCTTCATACCCGGCCACCAATACTGACGTCTCAAGTCATTGTACATTTTAGTAACTCTGAGATGCACTGCCCAAGCTAAAGAATGAATCTCCCGCATCAACTCTATGAGTATATCCCCTGAAATCCACACTCGTCCATGGAAACACAATACCTCATCATCACCTACCGTCCATCCAGGAAGAGGGTCCTCACTTTCCACCGACTCCCGTAGAACTAGGCCTTCTGAATCCGATAGCTATCTCATACTCACTCTATCCATGAGGGTAGAAGTCACAGCTAAGGATGAAAGATAGGTTTTCCCCAGACAATCGTGTACCTCCAAATGCATCTCAGAGAACAAATCCATAAGCTGCCAATCA
Source organism: Viscum album (assembly GCA_963277665.1). Taxonomy (NCBI): domain Eukaryota; kingdom Viridiplantae; phylum Streptophyta; class Magnoliopsida; order Santalales; family Viscaceae; genus Viscum; species Viscum album. The sequence goes on along the minus strand of OY728162.1, from coordinate 956,576,135 downwards.
CCACTGGCCTCATGAACTGCCTGTATCTGAGTCTTCATACTCAGTGTATCAGTAACAGTGTTACCCTTTCCAGGTGTATAGTCAAGCTCGAAGTCGAAGGACTGAAGGTATTCAACCCACCTACGCCGTCTCATGTTCAGGTCACGCTGGGTAAAGATAAATTTTTGACTTTTGTAGTCCGTGAACACCAGAAATTGTTCTCCCAAGAGATAATGTCTCCAACAGTGTAATGCATGAACAACTATAGCCAAATCAAGATCATGCGTCAGGTAATTCCTCTCATGTGGCATCAACTGTTGAGACCCGTACGCAACTACTCGATCTCCCTACATCAACACTACTCCTAGACCAATACCTGATTCATCACAGTAAACTATATAGATTTTCCCTTCATCTGGAAGTATCAGGATTGGTGTTAATGTCAACCATACCTTTATCTCCTGAAAGGCTGTCTTGAAAGCTTCTGAATAATAGAAATTCACACCCTTCTTAGTCAAACCCGTCAATGGCACTGCTAAGTGGGAGAAGTCGTTTATAAAGCACCTGTAGTAACCAGCCAGCCCAAAGAAACTTCGTATCTCAAACACATTCTTAGGCTTCTCCCAGGAAACTATTGCTCTCACTTTCTCTAGGTCCACCGCAACTCCTACCTCTGAGATGATATGACCTAGGATGTGCATCTGGTCCATCCAAATGTGGCACTTTGAGAGCATATCATATAGCCTATGCTCTCTCAGTGTACTCAGTACAATCTCACGATGGGTGGCATTGTCTTGTCAAGTGTGAGAGTAACCAAGATATCATCCACGAATACTACCTCAAAATAATCCAAATAAGGATGGAATGCACGATTCATCAAAGCCATGAAAACTATTTGCGCGTTCGTGGGTCTGAATGGAATAACCAAGAACTCGTATAGACCACATCTGCTCCAAAAAGATGTAAGTGGTATGTCTGATGGTCTAACGTGTAACTGATGATATCTGGATCTCAAGTAAATCTTTGAGAATACTTGTGCTCCTTGAAGTTGATAAAAAATATCATCAATCCATGGAAAGGGATATCGGTTCTTGACTTTCTACTGGTTCAACATCCGATAATCGATATAGAGTCTGAGGGTACCGTTTTCTTTCATCGCAAAGAGGACCAACGATCCCCTTGGAGAAGTACTGGGTTGGATGAAACCATTTCCCTATAAATCCTCTAACTGCCTCTTGAGCTCTTTCAACTCACGTGGAGCCATACTATATGGAGGAATGAACACCGGTGATGCTCCTGGCACATTCTCAATAGATAAATCCACCTCTCGCTCTAGAGGAAGACCTAAAATGTCATCCGGGAAGACATCCCTGAAACAATCAACTACTGGAGGGAAATCCTTCTGACATGTCCTCTAATCATCCTGATATAAACTCACAATCTAGGCTGTCACTCCACCTCACCCACGATGCTCGGTTCTAGCTCAGCTCTCCTGGACATCCCATTCACCCTTGTATAGAAACTCTCCTCCCTCTGGTGACGTGAAACTCACCCTGTGACGATAGAAATTCACAAAGTCTCAGAAGGGTACCAACCAGTCCATCCAAAGAATGACATCATAGCTTGTCGTCTCCAAGACAAAGAGGTCCCATAGAAAGTGACACACACCAACCTCTAGGGGGAACTCCCTGCACTGACGAACACCATCCATCCTAGTTCCCAACGGATTGTTTAGCATCATGACATCAGAAGAGGAAGAAACAAAGAGCCCAAGGCTCTCCACAATGGGCACATATATAATGCTATGCATAACACCCATATCGAAAAGTACTGAATATAAAAAATAACACACTAGAATAGCACCTCTGATAGTAGAAGGTCTGATATCCTACTTTTGTTGGGTCTGTTGCATTGCATATGCCTTCCTATTGTCGCAGCCCTATGACATAGCCTGCCTGCCCCGAGATATCCCGCTTAACTTCCTCTGTGATCTCGGTGTCTGGCTACGACAGCCACGACCACCATCTTGGCATGCATGCCCCGATGTATTCCAATTTCCCAACTGGTAAGAATCTGCTGGTCCTGCTCCCGCACGCAGAGTCTGCACAAAACCCCTCTCACTAGCCACTGGTGGAAACTCCTTATATAAAATCTGGAGATGACCCATTCTACCACAAGATTGGCACTCCACTGGGTCACGTGGACATTGCGGTCTCTTGTGCCCCTATTTACCACATTGGTAGCACATGACCTTGCCACCTGAAGCATTATTTTGGCTAGTACCACCACCATGAGAGAAGTCTAACTATATCTTCCTCTTATCGGTAGAAATAGTACTAGAAACTGGTGTCGAACTGCCCTGGCCCACAAAAATAGCTTCTTGCAGGTTCCGCTCAGTAATCCGTGCCTGGTTCCCAATAGCATGCACCGTAGGCAACCTGAAAACATTCACCCGTGGTCGGATGTTATATTGATGAACATCCTCAAAAAATCTAGCCCTCAATGCCTCATCACCCACCAGAACAGGTAAAATATTCTTAAGCTCGATGAACAGGGCTGAATAATCCATCACTGACATGGCTCCCTGCTACTAATTCATGAACTCTCAAGCTCGGTCTGCCCTCAACATCTCCGAGAAGAAGAAGTCATAAAAGGCTACCTGAAAATCTTCTCATTCCATGTCACGGTGATGCTCAGACTGGGTGGTAACATCCCACCACCTCTTGGCAGAATCATGCAGCATATAAGTAGTGAGCATGACCCTCCTCCCTGGAGGCATCTATAGATACTCGACGATAGTCTGCAATGATTCCAGCCATGACTTTACAGCATGTTTTCTACCATCCCATGAAAACATATGCGGATGCTGCTGCTAGAATATATGAGTCAAATTTTCCATGTATGTGGCAGCCAGCGGTCCTCCATGGAAGGTCTTCATGAACCGCATAAAGCCTTCACCGAACTGCGCATCCGCTTCTACTTATGGAATAATGGCTGGTGTTGCATCTGGAACTACTAGAGGATCCACTGGTTGCCCATGGACTACTATCTCAGGAGTATAATCGTTGCTGCTCTCATGGAGAACAACCCACGGACGTCTTGGCGGCAAGACTCTACAAGGTCAAAGCACACCTTAGATCAAGATTTTTCAACGGATAAAAACTAGGATACCTAAAAGGGAACAGGAGAGGGAAATCATTCAATATTTATAAAACATAACTACACGGTGTGTATAAATACTACACGGCATGTTCCCTTAATTTTTTTACATGGGCATGTACTCTGCCAGCACTGGTCATTTAACGCCCCAAAACACACGACGTGTTGTCCATATACACAACGTGTACTTGATTTTTTTCATCCCCTGCCTGAGTCCTTCTACAAGGTTAAGACACACGGATCTCATAAAACAAGACTACATGGCTTGTCCCACGGGAACACTGCATGTACATGACAAGATTTCACCGGCCTGTGTTATTCATGGCACGGCCGGTATACTTAGGTCACACTACAAGGCGTATTCCAAAAAAACACAGTGTGTTCAACGAATCCCCAGACTGACCCGTGTTGCTCACTACATGGCTGACACTACATGGAGTGTTCCATGTGGACACGATGTGTACTAAAAAAGATAACATCAACCAGTGTTTATTCCTGACATGACCGGGTACCTGGGTCAGACTACACGACGTGTTCAAAGTAGACATGACATGTCTGTCTTACGGTATCCTCTGTTCATGTTGTTAGTTACACAGGCGGGAACTAGGTCAACACTACACAGCGTGTACAACCGGTACACGATGTGTTTTCCCAAGCCATTCCCTACCTCGTGTCCCCTCCCACATAGCCTATGACACGGGAAGAGACTACACGGCATGTAATAAGGGTACACGACGTGTACTTAAAATGTTTTCATTTATTCCTGAACAAAATAACACATGACGTGTGTCCATAGAACTACACAATGTGTATGCTGGGTTTTCTAGATAGTAAGCCTCAGAAACTACTCCGAAGCCCAAAAGAACACGGAAACAAACACCTATGTTCCAAATTCCGATCGGTGGGGGCCCATACTCCCTGCGAATCAAAGCTTGAAATATTATACAAGTTATGACAAAGTAAACTCATCAATGATCCCCCAAATTCCGGTCATTGAGGGCCCATATTCCCCAAAAACCAATTTTTGATGTTCATTATATCAACAAACTCACACAAAAATACCCTATCAAATAGAACATATTTATAAAAGCAACTATCACAACAGCATGCTTTTCTAGCACAATAACTATCACAACAACATGCAATTTCTAATTCACCTACATGGCATGGAAGGAATGCATAACATGAGATTTATAGCATGTGCCTAAATGATGCATGAGACGGCATACCATCATCTCATCGGGTTTCACCTAAATCGAACCCATGTCTCACATATAAACACCATAATCACAAGTGCGTCACCCAATGATAAAAATCTGGTCAACTGTCAAATTTGAAAAATCAGAAAAATTGCAATAAATGAGGTAGACTAGATTTTCCCTGTACATAAGATAGCTACTCCTGGGAACCACTTATTAACAACTACCATTTTCCATCTCCAAACATTAAGTGAACAAAAAGAAACCATCTGATAGCACTTTGTAATGTCCCAGATCTGGAAGCCACACAACAGGTGCCCCGAACCCGGTTGGTCACATTACGTCAAGCCCATTTTCTCAAACTCCAGAGGCTTCTGACTGGCAGTGAAGGCCCAGGTCTAATAGTGGGGAAACAATGTCCTCATTTTTCAAAGTGTAGCGTAGCAGAAAAGATAACATACAACAGCGGAAGCAGTAAACAATATACAACTGAAATGGACAACTGATGTAAAAGAGAACCAGCAGTCATATATGTAATGATGCAGCATGTTACTAATTCTGTGAAAGTAGCCAGAACAGGATACACTACAATACAATACAATACAACTCAAAGTACAAGGTACAACCAAACAATAAAAAGTAGAGTAAATAGAACGCAGCAGCATTGCAAGCCTAATCTTGGTCCCATGCTCTCATACTCCTCCGCTACAATCACGTACATGTATATGGACCCTTTCCCCTATCAACACCTGCAGAAATGTAATCTATTTGGGCCGAAGATATGACCCAAACAGGGAGTGAGAAATAAATCCCAGTAAGAAACCACCAAAGGCTCGTTCCCAACTATCTGTGAAAATGTGCAACAACAGTGTGCACTAGTAAATGAAATAAACTAATTAGTACTCAAAAGTAACTAACTCTACCAGTTATATTGCCATTTTAATATTCATTTAACCATGCCAAGCCGATGATTTACCTTGGCATGTGTAACATATGAAGATCACCACGATGAATATTCATGATAACACTATCCTCAGACATAAAATCCTTACCCTCAGGTAATCAGAATCGAAATCCATAGGTGTCTGCCCCTAGGCATAATGAATATTTCCCACAAGCGTATGATGTGTCGCCCACAGGCACATAGACTACTGCCCACGGGCAATGAAACTACTACCCACATACATGAGAAAGGTTTCCCTCAGGCTAAACAAAACACTGCCCTCATAATATACATGTAACTGGGCCAAGCCCAACACATAAGAAAACAATTATATACAATTCCACTCAAGGAAATTAAAAGAAACTAAAATTCACAGAATACCCACAAGTATTCTGGACAAAAGGCTAAATAGAGGAACTCACCCCTGGGGTTGTCCTGGATCTAAGTAGTGATCCCAAACTGCATTTTTAACTTATCAAAAGTTTATCTATGAAATTCTAGATAACTTTCAGTAAAGGACACATCCATACTACACCCCAAATATGGGTTTGAAGCACAAAATTACACAAATTCAACTCAACAGTTGGAAACAAACACCAAACCACCTACCTCGATCGTCTGTGATCGATATACGTGAATGTCGCCTCCTAAATCATCCATGAACGACATAGATCTGGGATAAAATAATTCTCATTCAAACAAAAATAACTTCCCATAGAGGAAGAATTGGTAAGAACAACACAAGAAGAGGGGAGGACATAACCGTACGGTCCCAGCGTGATCGACGGAGGCAGAATCAGATTCCCGGTGTGCGATCGGGTTATCCTCCAAGGTTTGACTGTCCTCCCAAGCTCCAAATGGTGGTTCTACCTCCTCGTTCAAATGAGGTTGCTATTTCATGTTTGAAGCGAAATTTCATGACTACACGGCATGTACTGTCAAGTACACGCCATGTAATTTTTATTTTTTAACCTCTTCGCCTGGCAGCTTCTTTCCACCGCGGTTCTATTCATTTGTCGAAATGAGTACATGGTGTGTATTCCTAAATACATGGCGTGTACTATTGCTCAGCTAACAGATGCCTCCATCGCCTTACTGTTCACCTTCCAACTAATTACACGGCCCGTAAATACCTTGTACACAGTGTGTAGTCGGTTTTTACACCCATCATCGCCGATAGGCCTATACACCCTGTGTACTCATCCCACATGACCAAAGTACACAACATGTGGAAAAGTACACAGTGTGTACCCATAAATTTTAGATTTTCCCCATTTTCCTTATTTTCTCAAAAACACTTACGTAAAAGGAAAAAAACAAACTTTTACCTAAAGAATAAGAATCGGGTTATTACAATTGAGTAATAAACATTTAACTACAACCTCATGATAGAAAAAAATTAATAAATTAATTATGATCTTATGAATAGTTAAAAAAGGGTTTGAAGTTCCATTTGAATGCTAAGAGATGTCGAATTGATGTTTTCTAAAAAATATACCCCATAATAATTAGGGAAACCATTGTCCTTGTTTTTAGCGGTCAAGAATGCATCGAAAGGCCTCTAAAACCGAGTTTTTAATTGGGATGCTATATTTTTGAAACATTTGATGAAATTTCCGCTTTATTTAAGAGGGTCTTTTCAACTTTTTTGTTGGAGACTGAATTTATTCTCAACGGTTACTTTCATATGAATAATATGGTGTTCAAATTTTATCATTTTTCATATTGTACTACTATTTATAATTATATATATACACACATACACACACATAGTTTTTTATATTTAAATATAAAATTTTAATTGTATAAAAACAAATTTATAAATATTTTATTGTAAAATGTATTTTAAAATATATAAATCATATGTAAATAATTATTATCCATTTTATTTTAAAAAATGTCTAACCATTTTACATACCTTATAAAAGAGTGTGAATATATATACATACAAAAATGTATATATAATATTTACATATAAATACATATGTGTGTGTTTTAATAAGAAAATTTATATTTATCTATATACTGTTATAATACATGTAAATATATATATTAAAATAAGTATATATTTCAAAATATATATACATATATTATAACAGTTTGTATCATGAATTCGGTAACCCAAATCCATGATCGTGAAAAAAAAATTCAAAAAGTTAAGGCAGATAAACACACACAACATGGCCAAAAGACCCACATTTTGCAATGAAAAGACAAACATCATAACACTAGACCCAAAAACACCCACATCATTAAGGAATCCATAACATCGTCCATCACCTTCCATCAACGAAGAAATCATGAACTTGACTGCATCATGGAGGCTCACTGACAAAACTCCACTTGAGGATGCCATCTTAAACGAAAAAGATCACCCGAGGATGTCACTATTCCATTCAACATCATCACACACTATCATACTCACCCCCTAATGCTCATCATTGAAGTAGTGGGTCTTCACGTCATCAACGGGAGATCTCATCGTTGGTGTCCCATACCATCGTACATGAGAATGTCACACTAGATGACGTCTCATTCCACCCCCGGTTGTCCCACATCAGCGAGCATGGGCATTCCATATAACCAGCAGAACCAACACAATCAGGCTGAACAAAAATAATCACCCTTACCCAAAGCCCAAAACCTCTCCCACCCTTTATCACTCCAGAAAAATCCACGTCACAAAACTAGTCCATCACCAAAACTAGGAAAAAAATGCACTCCATCTTTTCTGTTGACACCTAGATTGCACTCCAAGGTCTTCAATCCACCTCCCGTGGTTCAACGAAATCCTACTCCACCCAATAATCTGTAATTTTATTTTCAAATAAAAAATACAATTTTCGCGAATCATACACTTCAATTGGCGCAACCATTTCTTCTCCAATCTGTGATTTATTTGAACCGCCTCTGTAATCTCAGGTTCCCCCTCTCCGCTTGTAGCCACGTCATGCACCGCTCACCACTACTCGAGCCTTCGATATTGTGTATCTATCAACGCCCCACTCTAATATGCACAGACTTTGGAACCTTCAAAATAGGCGTTCCTCCTCTATTGTATGACATGCATTTTATAGGATCTTTTTTAACCTTCCGCGTGGTTTAAATGTAGTAAAAATGAGATCCTAATTTTTAGGACAATAAAAACAAATATTCATATATTGAATCACCCCCAACAATAAATATTCTTTTAGATTTTAAATCACTCCCAACAAAAACGCACTCCAGCTTGTCTGCTGACAGCTAGCCCGTACTCTATGGTCTTCACTCCACCTCCTTTGGTCACCCCTGTACCACTGCACACGATGATGCCAGTAGAAAATCGCCACCATCTACCTACTAAGAACCACCACCATGCAAAGACGTCGTCGTCTTCTTTGTATCCCTCCAACGGTGGATGCCCTGATGCGAGGGTCGTAACATCCACTCCAATCCACCAATGAAGTGTGCATCCAATCAAAAAATCCACCAGATTGTACCCGCTCGCATAGTCCGAGCACATCCACCCAAGGTAGACACGCTGAAGGTCGTCCTCTCGAGGTATCACCAGGATCACTGACCACCTTTTCTAGTTGAAACCACCCTCCCGCTGCTGGGATCCCAAATCCATCACCAGATGCACCGCCACCGAGACAAACTCTCCTTGCCACGCAAAGCAGAATGTCCCACTTGCCCCGCAGTTAGTTCATCATAGCCATCTCCATAACACCTTTTTGGGTTCCTTCTAATCTAGCCCCCATAAATATTTTTTTATATCCAATATCTTTAAATAAGATATTTTGATATCCTTGACAAGATATATCTGATATCTTTGAGAAGATATATTTTATATATTTTATGATATATATTTAATATCTTTAATCAAATATGAGATATCTTTTAGATGATTCATGATATATCATCTTATATTTATATGAGATGTGCGGATCCTCTCTCGGCAGTGGTTGGAGGTAGTGCAGTTACATTTTCAAGGAGCGGTTTTCAGATCTGCAATTGGTGGAACTACATTGATTTGATCGGTTTTCATATGCAATGGGTTTTGATCCAATCATGGTGTTTTTCATTTCCACTTTTGTTCAGACATCAATCTTCTGCTTTCACAGTCAGATCTATTTGGGTCTCATTAGCAGGCTTCATTCTTCATTTCAGGCTTCATTCAGACTGCATCTATACTACGAATTTGATCCACTATTTTTCTTTGTATTACTTTTGAGATCCCTGTCATTTTTGGGGAGTCTCTACTGTGTACTTATCAATTTTAGTAGATCCATATTTCTGGACTAGGTTTCATGGTTGTTCCCTTTTATGGTTTTCCACATAAAAATTTACTGTGTCATTTTTTTTTCTGCACCAATTTTTGTCTCTACGCATCCGCTGTTTGAGGGAAAGATTTCTCCGCTACGCGTTCATGTTTTTTGTTGTTTTCGCGTTCATCACATTCCATCTATCCCAACATCTGGTATCATAGGGTTTGGTTTTTATTTCATATTTTATTATGGTGCCTCATTATAGTCGGATGATTTTATTGAATGGTACCAATTAACATATGTGGCGACTTAAAATGAAGGATCTTTTTTTTCAAGAGAATGCATGTTCCAATGTTTAGTACCCAGAAGCTAGAAAGGATATCAGATGAAGAATGGGCCTTCGAGCATGATATTATTTGTCGCTTCATTCTCCAATGGGTTGAAGAGAACGTGATGAATCACATTTTCAACATCTCTCACGCCAGAACATTGTGGGAGAAGCTAGAGACTTCCTATGCTTCTATGATAGGAAACAATAAAATTTTTCTTCAAAAAAATGATGAATTTGAGGTACAGAGAAGGTACATATATTTATTATTGTTTAATTTAATATCAGAGATGTTTTTATTAGTCTTCTGGTATGGGTATCAATTTTGAAGATCAGGTTTTAGCACTTTTATTTCTTAACGCATAACCTGATTCTTGGGAGAATTTATGTGTTACTCTTACCGATTCTACTCCTAATGGTGTTGTGACATTCAGTTTTGTTAAGTATTCTATTTTTAATGAAGAAGCCAGGATACGTACTCAAGAGAAATCTTCAGAGCTTTTAGTCATAGAGAACAGGGGGAGAAGCCAAGAAAAGAATCAGGGACAGAGCAGTCAAGGAAAGAGTAAAAGCAAAAGAAAATCCAAATCAAAGTAGAGAGATTTTGAATGTCATCATTATTGTAAGAAGTAACATGTTAATAAGTTTTGTTATCAACTGAAAAGTTAAAATATAATGAAGGAAAATCAACCAATGAATAATGTCAATGGAGATGATCATGTCTCTATCGCTATAGGGGTGATCTTGTTATTGCTTATGACTCCATTAATAGTGCTTCTGATCATTCTTGCTGGGTTGTTGAAAGTGGTGCCTGTTTTCCAATGACATCAAAGAAGGAGTTATTTACATCTTACAAACCAGGTAATTTTGGGATTTTGATGACGGGTAATGATGGTCATGTTGAGGTCGTAGGTATCGGGACTGTTTGTTTATAGACCAGTAATTAAAGTAAGATGATTTTGAAGAATGTTTCTTCATGCACCAGATGTTCACTTGAATCTTATTTCTTCCAGCGTTCTTGATGTTGGAGGGTTTATCAGCACATTTGGTGATTTCTAATGGATGATTTCCAAGGAATCGTAGATTGTGGATCATGGGAAGAATCTGTCAGGTTTCTACTGTACTAGAGCATCTATTTCTAGTGATACTGCTTCTGTTGTTGAGTGTAGTGGTTCGTACAAGTTGTGGAATAAGAGACTCAGTCACATCAGTGAGAAAGGGAATGGTTATTTGGAAAAGTGAAATCTTCTTCCAGATTTGAATAGTGTCAAATTGGACACATGTGGTCACTGCATGGCTGGGAAATAGAGTAGAGTGAGTTTCAGTAGTCATCCTTCACACAGGAAGTCACGGGTACTTGAATTAGTACATTCATATTTTCTGGTCCATTGAAATCTAAGAACATTAGTGGCAGTCAGTTTGTGGCATTTATTGATGACTACTCTTGGAAGCTTTGGGTTTACGTTTTGAATGCCAACAGTTAGGTGCCTAGTGTTTTTAAGAAATTTCATGTTTCTACTAAGAGGGAATCATGCAATAAATTGACATGTATTCACATTGATAATGGGGGAGAGTATTGTGGTCCATTTGATCAGTATTGTATGTAGGAAGGTATTCGGCATCATAAGAAACCTCCCAAGACACCTCTGCTAAATGGTGTTGCTGAGCAGATGAACATGACTTTGTTGGAAAGAGTTTATTATTTGCTTTCGGATGCAAAGTTTCCTAGAAACTTTTGGGGTGAGCCTTTACTTACTACAGTTTATCTTATCAATTTATCACCTTCAGTTTCTCTACATAAAGACACTATTAATAGGTTTTAGTATGGAAAAAGAATCAGTTATGATATATTGAAAGTTTTTCGTTGCAAGGCTTTTGTTCATGTTCCTAGAGACGAGAGATCCAATTTGGATGATAAGTCACGGTAGAGTATTTTTATTGGCTATGGACATGATGAGTTTGGGTACAGGTTTTATGATCCTGCTTTGAAGAAACTTTTCAGAAGCTGAGAATCAGTGTTTAAAGAGGACCAGACTATTGCAGATATTGATAAGGGAGAAAAGTCCACTTCTCCAACTTATGATGGATTTTTTAGTCTTTAACCAGGTTTTGATTCACATTTACCTCATATTGTTGATTCTAATGATCACATTGATGTGCATAATGATGCTCAGGGTGAGCATGTTGGAGTTGATATTACCGATGCACCTTTTTTTTCTGTTGATCCAGTTCCTAGGGTTATCAATGAACCCACAGTTCTACTCTAGAGGTTATCTCGACATCGTACCATTTCTACATGGTGTTCACATGATGAGTATGTGGTCCTCGCTCACGGGTGAGAACTAGAATCTTTTAATGGGGTGATGGAAAGTGAACAAAAGGATATATGGGTTGAGGAAATGGATGATGAGACGACATCATTGCATGACAAACACATTTTTGAGCTGGTGAAGTTACTGGCAGGTAAGAGAGCATTGAAAAAATGGTGGATTTATCGGATTAAGAATGAAGAATCCAGTTTTGTTCCCTGATATAAGGCAATGTAAGTTGTTAAAAGGCTTCTGTCAGATGAAAGGAATTGATTTTGATGATATTTTCTCACCTCTTGCCAAAATGTATTCCATTCAGGTTGTTCTTGGTTTGGATGCTAGTTTGGATCTGCCGATTGAGCAGATGGATGTGAAGACATCTTTCCTCCATGGAGATTTAGAGGAGGAGATTAATATGGAGCAACCAGAGTGTTTTGTTTATACAGGTAAAGAGAATCACGTATGTGGATTGAAGAAGAGTCTGTATGGTTTGATGCATGCTCTGAGACAGTGGTATAAAAAGTTTGAATATTCCAATTCTCATCAGGGTTTTACGGAGACATCTTCTGATCATTGGGTGTTTTTTCAAAGATTTACTGATGATGATTTTATTACACTGTTTCTTTATGTTGATGATATTCTCATTGTTGGACATGATGCTTCTAGAATTAAAAGATTGAATAAGGATCTTTTCCAGTCTTTTGCGATGAAAGACTTGGGTCCAACCTGATAGATTCCGGGAATGATGATTTTTTGGGACAAGAAGGCCAAGAAATTGTGGTTATCTCAGGAGAGATATATTGAGATGGTTCTTCAGAGATTTTCTATGGATAGTGATAAACTGGTTAGTACTCCTCTTGCTTTACATTTTAAGCTTAGCACCAGTCAGTCACCTTCTACTGATGAAGAGATAGAGGAGATGCAACACAAACCTTATTCATCTGCCGTTGGCTGTTTAATGTATGCCATGGTATGTACATGACCTGATATAGCTCATGTAGTTGCTGTAGTCAGTCGTTTTCTATCAAATCTAGTCAGAGAGAATTGGAGGGTAGTAAAGTACATTTTCTGTTATCTTCGTGGTACTTCTGATGTAAGATTGTGTTTTGGCAAAGGGGGACCTATGCTTTGTGGCTTTATAGATTCAGATATGGAAGTAGATATCGATTCGATGAAGTCTACTTCAGGCTATTTGATTACTTTTTCAGGGAGAGCTGTATCTTGGTAGTCTAGGTTGCAGAGATGTGTTGCTTTATCTACCATAGAGTCAGAGTTTATTGCAGCTATAGAGACATGCAAATAATTTTCATGGATGAAAACTTTTATTCAAGATTTCAATTTCAATATAGACAGATATATTTTATTTTTTGATAGTCAGAGTGCTATTTTTTGGGAAAGAATTCCACTTTTCATGGCAGGTTGAAACATATCGATGTTTGGTATCATTGGATCTGTAACCTTCTTGATTTGTGATAGTTAGAGCTTGAAAAGATTCATACAGATGACAATGGGTCAGACATGTTGACCAAGAGTTTACCCAGAGGAAAATTTGAGACTTTCCAACTGATTACAGGGTTGGCGATGATACCCAGTTGAGTCGGAGGGGGTGTTTGTTGGGGCGCCTCCTCATCTGGCCTCGATAAATATTTTTTTTATATCTGATAACTTTAAAAAATATATTTTGATATATTTGACATGATATATCTGATATCATTGAGAAGATATATTTTATATCTTTGATGAGATATATTTAATATCTTTAATCGAATATGAGATATCTTTCAAGAGATACATGAGATATCATCTTCTATTTATATGAGATGTGCACCTCCTCTCTCGGCAGTGGTTGGAGGCAGTGCAGTTGTGTTTTCAAGGAGAGGTTTTCATATCTGCAACTGGTGGAACTACTTTGATTAGATCGGTTTTCATCTGCAGTGGTTTTTGATCTGATCCCTGTGTTTTTCATCTGCAATTTTGTTTGGAAATCAATCATCTGCTTTCATGGTCAGATCTATTTGGTTTTCTTTTGAAGGATGCATTCTTCATTTCTGGCTTCATTCATACTGTATCTATACTCCGACTTTGATCCACTATTTTTATAATTAATACTTTTAAGATCCCTGTCATTTTTTTGGAGTCTCTACCTTGTACTTATCTGTTTTAGTGGATCCCTCTTTATGGACTAGGTCCTGTGGTTTTTCCCTTTTTGGGTTTTCCACATAAAAATTTATGGTGTCAATTTTATTTTCTACACCTATTTTTGTCGCTACACATTCATTGTTTGAGGAAAAGATTTCTCCATTGTGCGTTTGTGTTTTTTGTTGTTTGCGTGTTCATCGGTTTCCATCTTTCCCAAAAACCGCAAAGGTAACTGACCGCCATCCAAGGTAGTAAAACTCAGCAATTTACTGTTCATGCTCTGTCGAAAACTCATAGAATTGTGGTAAACTCGTGTATAAAATATATAGAATCGGTGTAAACTCGCCCGACTCACAAGGTAGACTTGTACAGTAGATTCGCCATTTTAACTACCATGCCGCCATCACCACGGGCATCCAACGCGCTGCCGATATCTCTATTGCCCCCATGATCTGAACATTTTCATTTACCGACCAGACCGTAGAACCCTTCCAACACCCCAATGTCGTCACAAGAACTCTCCATCATCCCTTGACCGGACAAGAGTCTTCTACCAACGTCATGCCAGTGTCCCAAAGCATCATTGGACCCCATTTCCAGACCGAACCAAAATTTTTTGTTGCCTCTTGGGATTTGTTTACAAAGACCAGACACTCCAATATCATCATGAGAACTAGCCTTGTGGAAAAATCCAAAGGTTACAAACATCTAAAAAAGGGTTACAATAGAATCATAAATCTTGATTGGGTTGCAGGGGGCATCCCCTTTGATATCAAGAGAGACTCTCCATTTTTTGAGAGCGTCTCCCCATCACATCATATATATATATATATAAATGTTAATATGTATGTATGTATATTTATAAATTGGAACAAGTATATATACATTTATATATATAGACACACTCACCCATACAAATATATATATATATATATAGAGAGAGAGTTACACACACACGTTAATGTCTTTACATAAAATATGCATTTTATAAATACATTATAAAAATTTTATATAAAAATATACAATTATACATGTATATATATATATATATATTTCCGTGTGTTTGTATTTCAGAAAGGCCCTTTGTTAAATCAAAAACATATAAGGGATAAGAGATGTCAGACAAAAAAAACGCCCTCAATCCAAAACAATTGAAAGGTCAAGCAGTAAATCCCAAAAAAACAACACAAGGCACAATCTAGATAAGAGGTTGGTCACGTATATCAATGTGCACAACAATGCTTCTTAAATAATCATTCTCGGATAGAAGACTCATATATTGATAGCCCACCCCCCATTATAAAAAAGAGTTCTTAAAGGATGTTATTAAAACCACCACTAAACAAATCATATTTAATATAATCTATAATATAATGATGGTTTAATATAACCATATTTTTTTTTGATTTTTTTGATTTAGCGATGATTTCATTTAAAATGCCACTAAATATTTTAAATATACCCTAATTTGACCCCATACCCTCCCTCCCCACCTGATCCTAGAATGATATGGTTATATTAAACTGTTACATGTCCAGCACTCAAAACAGAGGGAAATACATAACCGCAGGCATTAATAAAATGAATTACTCATACGAATCTTGCCTATAAAAAATACTCAAAGGTAATTAAGAACGCAATGAACATCCTTCAAAGAAAAGGTCATGCCTCATATGTGATGCAACTTAGTGACTCACTTCAATCCAAGCTTATTTTCTAATTTCAAAAGTGACCGAAGATAATATATCAATGGAATTATGACCTTAACTGAGGAACTTTTCAGATTTACCTTTTCACCAAGGTTTCTAAAATAAATAGTTGTTTTTGAATCACCTCAATAATACAACCTAAATGATCCCCATATAAACCAATTGATCCCTTCTTCATCTGGCATTCATCATTCACCTCACCAAATGAGCTCATTTTTTACCCTAGAAATATATTTATTTTTTCCAAGACATGTATCATTGTCCTAGGCACCGTGCATTACACTTATTCAAAGTGAATAGAGGGATTTTAGTTAACAGAAACGCACCCAGCAACTAGGGTCTCAGAGACTCACTATGGGATCCCAGATGCCTAAATTACTCTAGTTTCAAAAGATTAATATCAAAACCATTTACATTGGCTCATTAAAGCAATTACTTAAAAAAGGATGAATGAGGCCCCTAGAATCAGAAACAAACTTCTAGTTCCATGGGTTATGACCATAGCTCCATTAAAAGGTTTCCTAAAATCACTTTCAGAAATAGTTCCTAAACAAGATTTCCATAAAACCACTAATTTAGATCACATAGAAATCATAGATTACCATCAATTTCATGTTCAAAGAAGTTCTTAACTACCAGCAAGAAACTATCCTAAGGCAAGAGCCAATTGAGAAAAAATGTAAAGCCTAAAATTATGCAAGAAATTTTAAAAAAAATTATCCATTTTTTAACAAAATGTTTGAAGTTGCAGTGGGAATTGATGGGCTTTCATTAAGGAACAATTAAACATAGTCTAGAATTGACCCCTCCCCCAGACTCAAAACCCAACTTTGTCTCCAATGTTGACTTCTAAATATGGAGAAGAATAATTAATCAATTAATGTTCAAAATAGATTTTCAATTTACTAGATTAATGACATGTATAAAGGGTCTCAATGATGTCTAAAAATATTTTTTTCCATAATAAATAAATAATCATTAGGTTCATTAGTAAGTATATGCATAAACATCTATGTCCAATGAGATAGATTTCCAATTCACATTCAAATAGGACATGAATCTTATGGGTGGAGAGTGGATAGGGTGTAGCATTTTAACAAAGTACGATTCAAATGGATATCTGATAAAAAAGTAGAATTCATGATAAACAACCTATAGAAAAATCAGTTCCAATGAAAAACACAACTAACAGTGACAGGTACCCCCCACACTTAGTTCATGCACCTCACCGATACACCATTTTTATGTGCTAACGATGACCTTTTATTTATTTAATGATGGTGATCTTTTTTAATGGTGACAATTACCCTTGTAGCTTACCGGTGACCTTCGCCATTACTGATATTTTTCTTCTCACTGGTAGCTGGCAACTCACTGTTACTACCTTATACCAGTGACCACCTCACTGTTACTTTCCTTTGATCTTAAGCTAACAGTGAGCCATTTTTTTCTAATAGTGAAAGAATATTTAAAAATTAATCAATTAATTAAAATTTAAGAAAGAGTCACATGCAGAATTTTTCAACAAGCATAAATACATGTAGCAGGATTTCCTAAAACAAGAATATTTTTTGGGTAAGGAGAATTTTAATAACAAAAACAGGAGCAGAAATAAAAGAAGAAAGTTGAAGTACTTCCCTGACTAAGATCTTATCATAAAATGATCATGGTAATTCCACTCCTTTGGTACAGAACAGCAAAAACCTAAAAACAACGGACCAAGAAAAAAGAAAAAGTAGTGACATGTATTTCACAAAAACAGAGCATAGAAACAACACATTGTTAAAGGTTAAAAAGAAACAACATAAAGAAAAAAATAACAATGGGTTGACACCCATGTAGTGCTATGTTTAATGTACCTAGAAAGACTTCATTCAAGAATAGTTTTCTAGCACATGGAAGGGAGCCAAACCCTTTGGCTACCCTTCAAAATAAAGTTTCACTATTTTTCCATTGTCCAACATAGGTTTATTCTCTTCATCTACAATTTACAATGATCTATTCTTCAAAACTATCACAACAGTAAACGGTCCAGAACACTTGGACTTCAGCTTTCCAGGAAAGAGTTTGAGTCCAGAATTAAAGAGAAGGAACTTGTTTCTGGGTTTGGACAGTTTGTTTTGAATGATAGAATCATGAAATATTTTAGTCATCTCTTTATAAATTCTTGAGTTATCACAAGAATCTCTCCTAATTTCATCAATTTCACTTATCTCAAATAATATCCTCTCACCAGCACTCTTAAAATCAATGTTTAGAGCCTTAACTGCCCAATATGACTTATATTGAAACTCCATAGGTAAATTATAGCATTTCCCAAATAGTAGTATGTATGGAGACATACCTATTGGGGTCTTGAAAGAAGTTCTATATGACCACAAGGCTTCATCCAGTTTAAGTGACCAGTCTTTCCTAGAGTTTGACATAGTTTTATCAAGCATTTGGTTCAATTCTCTATTTGAAATTTCCACCTGTCCACTAGACTCTCTGTGATAAGGAGTACTAGTTTTGTGAACACAACCATATTTCTCCATCAAAGCTTTGAACATGTAATTCTTAAAGTGTGTTCCATTATAAGCGATAAAAACTGTTGGGACTCCAAATCTTGTAAAGATGTTTTTCTTCAAGAATTCAATTACATTGTTTGCTTGATTTTTGGGCAGAGCTACTGCCTCAACCCACTTTGAGTCATAGTCAATAACAACTAGAATGTAATCATTCCCATGAGATGCTTGAAATGGACCCATAAAATCTAAACCCCAGACATATAAAATTTCAACTTCCAGAATTCCTTTTTTGGGGTAACTCCTTATTCTTACCCACATTACCTAGCTTCAGACATCTATCACAACCAACCACAAAACATCTAGCATCCTTAAAGAGTGAAGGACAATACAAACTAGATTGTAAGACTTTTTCAGCAGTTCATTCACCTCCATGGTGACCTACGCAAGGTGAAGAATGACAACTTTCTAACACATGAAAAATCTCTTCCTCCTGTATACATCTCATAAGAATACCATCATCACATCTTCTAAATATTAAAGGATCATCCCAATGTTTGTATTTAATTTTAGAAAGGAATCTATTTATTTGGTTGTTGGACATATTTTTGGGAATGACACCTACTGCAAGAAAGTTGGAAAAATCCACAAACCAAGAAGATTGCCTAATTGATAGAGTGAGAAACTTCTCATCGGGATAGGAAGAGGTAATCTCCCTAGAATTTTCAGAATGGGTAAGAGGAAGCCTAGAAAGGTGATCCACAACTAAATTTTCATCTACATGCTTATCCCTAATCTCTAAGTCAAACTCTTGTAATAGAAGAATCCATCTAATCTGTCTGGGTTTTGTTTCCTTTTTAGACAGTAAGTATTTTTAAGCAGAATGATCAGTGAAAATGATGAATTTCGAGCCTAATATATACTATCTAAACATCATTAGAGAAAACAAAACAACTAAAAACACTTTTTCAGCAGTGGTATAACTCTTTTGGGCATCATCTAGCAGTGTACTAGCATAATACAGCACATGCAATTTCTTATCCCTCCTCTGTCCAAGGACAACACCTACAGCCACGTTACTATCATCACACATAAGCTCAAAAGGTTGTTTCCAATCATGTGCAGTGATGATAGGTGATGTAGTGAGTTTCACATTAAGAAGATTAAATGATTTAAAACAATTTTAATCAAAATTGAAAGGTGTATCCCTGACCAGAAAAGACCACAAGGGCTTAGTTATTTTAGAAAAATCTTTTATGAATTACCGGTAGAAACCAACATGCCCTAGAAAACTTATAACACCCTTAACATTAATGGAAGGTGGAAATTTTTGAATAACATAAATCATTCCAATATCAAATTCTAAACCTCTCATAGACACCTTATGACCAAGCACTATACCTTCTGTAACCATGAATTTACATTTCAACCAATTAAGAACAAGGTTAGTTTCAATTCATCGTTCTAAGACTAAGTCAATATTTCCAAGACATGTATCAAAAGTACTACCCACAATGGAAAAGTCATCCATGAAAACCTCAATGATTCTCTCAATCATAACTGAAAAGATCTCCATCATACACCTTTAAAAGGTGGCTGGAGCTCCACACAACCCAAAGGGAATCCGCCTGTAGGAAAATGTTCCAAAGGGGCATGTGAATGTTGTCTTTTCCTGATCCTCTGGAGCAACATGAATCTGGTTGTAACCATAATACCCATCCATAAAATAGAAAAATTCATTTCTAGAAAGCCTCTCAATCATTTTATATAAGAAGGGAATTTTAAAATGGTTCTTTCTAGTGGCTGCATTAAGCTTCCTATAATCTATATAGACTATCCATTTTGTGGCTTTCCAAACATGTAATTCTTCATTATTTTCATTTTTTAAAATAGTGAAACCTTCCTTCTTTGGGAAAACCTAGATAGGGATAACCCAAGCACTATCAGAAATGGGGTAAATCATTCTAGTGTCCAGCAGTTTGATTACTTCCTCTCTCACGACTTCTTTCATGTTTGGATTTAATCTTCTTTGACATTCTAATCTAGGATTATGATCATGTTACATAGGAATCTTGTGCATACATAATGAGGGAATAATATCCTTCATATTAGCTATTATACAGCCTATGGAAGATTTAAACTTCTTTAACACATTCAACAGTCTTTTTTCTTGATTTTCATTAAGTTCAGTAGAAATTATTACAGTTAGAGTGGAGTTCTCACCCAGAAATGAATATTTAAGATGGACAGGAATGGGCTTTAGTTAAAGATCAGGTGGTTCTACACTCGAAGGAAGACTCTTAGGTCTGGGAGTTACAATATCTACAACATATTTCATATAATGAGTATTTAAATATTAATGATTTTAAATTACAAGCTCAGATTCAGTGTTAACAGTGTCACTATCCAAGGTGGGCAGTATGTTGTCCAGACTTTCCATATTAGAATTCAACATCTCAATGAATGAAGAATCATCAAGTTGTCTTAAATGTTATTCCTCATAAATATCAAAGTTCTCAGAAGTGTTGGTGCGAACAGAAACACCATAAAATTCACTCTGAAAGGTCCTAAGTTCAGAAATAGAGTACTCTCCCACAGCAGAAACAGGAAAGTTTTCCAGTTCTGGATGATTTTCCAGTTTGGATATTACAACAGAATTTTCAGTTTCTAGAACAAATTCAACAATATTTTTATCTTCAAAATTAATTTCTTTATCATAGGATTGATTATAAAATTTTTCAATAAGTTCAAGTTTATTTTTATAAGATCATTCAGCTTCAAGGAACTCAATTTTTGAGCAGTTTTCAGAATATGATGGTTCCTTAATATTTTTAAAAACCTTGAACTATTCTTCTTGTTCACAATTTTTTAATATATGTTGACCCTTTGAAACATCTATAACAACAACACCTATGGCCAAGAAGGGTCTACCCAAGTTGATGGGCACCTCTTGATCACATTCCATCTCTAGAACTGAAAAGTTAGCAGGAAAAAATAGCTTCCCAACTCCAACTAGCAAGTCATCGACCCTACCCATAGGATTAGGGAATGATCTATTAGGTAACTGTAGGATGATTGTGGTGGGTTAAAGGTCACCCAACCTCAACTATCGAAATAGTGAGTAAGGGAGTAGATTAATGCTCGCGCCTATATCACAAAGATAGTTGAGCTGACCAGAATTTCCTAGAGTACAACGGATGAGAAAGCTACCATGGTCTTTCAATTTTGGTGGGATTTATTTTGAAGTACAGTACCGCACTCTTCAGTGAGGTTGTAGGTAGAAAATTCTTCCAATGTTTTTTTGTTTGAAACAATTTTCATTAGAGATTTTATGTATGATGGTATTTGAATGAAATATTGTATGTAAGGAATGTTCACATGAAGTTTAGAGAGGAGACTAAGGAACTGAAGAAGTTTAACCCTGGTGTTACTTTGAGGTTTCAACTTCTCTAGTAAAGGGATGGGTGGGGCAAAATTTTTAAGGACATGAGGAAAATCCCTCACCTCGTCAACCCCTTTTTTCCATTATTCTTTTGATTTTTAGAATAAGGTTGAGCTTGAGTTTCAGGTGAAAAATTAAGATTTTGATTATTTTAATTACTTTTTTGTGAATTTCTATAATATGTAAAAAAGCAGATTTTTAGTACCAGATTGAAGCAGATTTTAATTTTGAGTATTTTCATGGTCTTTTTCAGCAATAGTTTGAGTATTAGGCCCAATTCTAGTGACAAAAACCATTTAATTTTCTCTTGGGTTAAGTTCAGTTGTACTAGGAAATCTACCTTTTTCCCACAATGAAAAATATATAGCAAGTTGGCTTATCTGTGTTTCCATGTTTTACATTCTAACATCAGTTTGTATTTTATCAAACTCATATTGATTTTGATGCTTGGTTAGTTGATTCAAGATTATATCAAGCTTAGAAGACATGTGACTATAATTATTGCCTTGTGAATTTGAAGACTCACCCATCTATTGATTTTGAAAGTTTGGTCTTGGTTGATTAGAGTAATTAGGGGCAGTGGATTGTTTAATTAAGCCTTGATCATTCCAGGACACATTTGGATGGTTCCTATATCCTTGTTTTTAATTGTTTGAAAAATGATATTTTTTAGGAGGAATTATTGGATCATAGTTAACAAAGTTCGAATTTTCTTATTGTTGGGCTGGCATATCAAATTCAGGACAAAAATTTTCAGTATGCCCAAACATACCACAATAGACACACGGTTCCCTTAATGATTGGTTAGTATTCTAACATCCAAGTTGACTACGGTTTGTTTGGAATTATGGTTCATTAAAGATTGATGTTGGTGGGTGATTTCAGCAAGTTGAGCTTCAGTTTAATTCCTTGAACCAGTGTTTGAATTAACATTTCTATTGACTCTTTTTATTCTTGAATTTTTTGTTGTGAATTCAGTGAAAGATTATTAAAGATCTGTCTTAGTTCTTCATCAGTTTTATCATTGTAATTACCCCCAGCAGATTGATCAACTAGATTCTGTCCATAGGAGGACAACCCTTTCATTGAAAGTACCCATGAGGAGATAATATTGGATTTTATGATGTGTACGCTGCATAAGAAGGTCCCTAAATCTATCCCAAGATTCATGAAAAGCTTCTCCATCCTCTTGGTAAAAACTAGTGATCTTAGTTATTAGTTCACCTTATAATCTTTGGGGATAAAATTTCATAATGAATGAATTGTAAACGTGATCCCAATTCTCCAAAAAGTTTTCATCTGAACAAAAAAATCAATTATTCGCATTCCCTTTAAGGAAAAAGGGAAAAATATTATCCATAGCTCATCTTAAGTGAGTCCTAATAAAGGAAGTTGATGCATAGTGGTGTAGAAATCTCTAATGAAGGCTAAAGAGTCCTCATTAAAGAGCCCATTGAATGAAGGCAGTAGTGAAATGTGAGACTGTTTCAGCTAATAGTTGTGAGCTCTAGGACTAAGCCAAGTTGAGGATGGGTTGCTAGACACATGAGGATGTTGAAACTCCCTCATCTGAGGTCTCTCATTTTCTTCTAAGAGTTTTGGTTTATCTTGGATGTTATTATTAGGGACTCTATTATCTTGATTGACCATTTAAATTTTGTTCTTCTTCCTTAGAGAAGTGAGATGTTTATCTAATTTAGGGTTCAAAGGATCTAATCTAGCACTAGATGTTCTTGTGATCATAGAAACAACTGCAACAAACAATACTATGTAGTGAAAATTCAGCAAGAAGTAAAACAGTTTTTTTTAAAGTTTTCATGTTTTTCAATTTTTTTGAAATTTTTATATATGTTTTTTTAAATGTTTTTGTTTTTTAGTAATGGGTCGTGCCTTCCCTGACAACAGTGCCAAAAACTTGACCCGAACCATCATTGAAGCTAGTCAATTTTTAATATTTATCTTCCTACTAACTACAGTATATGGGGCAAGCAGGGTCGAACCGATAGGGAAGGCTAATTTGGCCACTATTCAATTAAAAAACATAGAAAACTCCACTGTTGATAGCAGCGGAGTGGTTTTTCTAATTTCCAATTTTTATATTTTTTTTATCTTTAAATTTTTTAAAAGTTTTTATAAACTGTAAAGTTAATCTAAAAATCTATTGTAAAATGTACTACCTATACTAAAATAGAGAACGACTAAAAATAATATGTAACAAAGAGAATGAACTGCTGATAAAAGTCAACAGAAAAGAACGCTCGGGGATTACTCTAGTCTACTGGTTCAAATTGATTCTCCTATTCATGTAAAAATACTGCATTTTAACACTTCATAAAAAAACTTACTTCCCTCGCCAGGATTTTAGTCGTGGAAATTTTACAACTTACAGTTTTTCACTATAAGTAGGACAACTCCAGAAAGATGATTAGAATAGATCAACAATACAAACTCGCCGTAAGTATTGATGTTTTTTCATTATGAGTTGATTTTTTAAATGATAAATCCATAATCAAACTCTCCAAATGTTTATAGAGTTTTGAAAATTCATTGTTTGTAGTATGAGGCAGATAAATGTGATTAGAATTGATCTCGCCGATGAAATCCTATCACAGAAGAAATAGTTATTAAAAAGGATAAAAATAATCTCCAGTAGATCAATTACTCTCCCCAAACTAAAAATTTAGCTAAATAATATATGGTTCATTATCACTATATCGAAAACTAAAGTCATTCAATTACAAAGTAAGAGATTTTAGAGAAAAGATTGGAAGAAAACTCCCTCTACTCGCATCAATCATTGCTGCTCCTGGCCCTCAGAATTCCGAAGAGCAGATCTTTGAGAAATGCTCCAGGTTCTCTACTCTACTCTGAGACTAGTATGCTCATAGAATGAATTTCATCCCCATCAATCAATCCCCATTTTTTTGCTACCAATCTAATTAAGTATCCAACTATCATAATCTTCTTTTCATTGATCATCTTCCACTGACTTCAAAATTTCTCCACAGATGCACTGCAAAATGTGCGTTTTTTCATGACCATCACATCGCAATTGTTTTTCCCTCATAACCAACTTCCATTGAGTCAGCTGCATGAACCTGGATTCTTTCCTACCTCTTGAATGAACCTACAATGTTTTAAAAGAAAAAATAAATAAAAACGAACAAAAATAATGATAAATGTTTATTTTTTTAAAGTTAAGTGTTATTTTTACTCATTAATAGTTAACTAAATTTAATTGATTATTATTTTCTTTTATATTATTTATAAAATTATTAACTATGATACAACATAATCTTATTAAAAAGTTAATAATTTCAATTCTCTTTATATAAATAAATATTAAGTTATTAATTTTAACACTTTAAACTAACTTATGAAAATTTACATCCCAAGTAGCGAATTTATATCTTAGATTGTATTAATTATTTTTTAATTTACTACATTAATTATTATTATTTCATTACTATTTATGAAATTAAATTTCTAGATTAATTAATTAATTATTTTATTTTAATATTTTAATTAGAATTATTACATAATTTTTAAATATTTTTAAATTAATAAGTATACTTTATAATTTATTTATAATTATTATTAATTATATATTTATTATAATCATTATAATAATTAATTGTTTATAGTTCATATTAATCTAGTTTTTTATTTCAATTTATGGTTTATCTAGTTATTACTATTATAATTGTTTATGTTTATTACTTTTATAAATTTTATTCTATTCATTTGACTTATTATAATTTACATTACATTGACTTTAACAATTTTTTTCTTACTTCACTTTTATTTTACTTTTATTGTTTTATCTTTTTTTTACTATTTTTCCTTCCTCCTCCGTCAATTCGGCGCACACCAGACCCGGCACAAAGTAGGCTCCATCCTCCAACAACATCCAACAATGGTGGACCACAACAATCAGCGGCGACCTCCCCTCCTCCTTCCAGCGCATACAATAGTGGCGCGCTCCCTGCTCAGGCAACAGCGGCTTGGCTCCCTCCTCTGAGATGATGCATCGACCTCCACGCAGCGGTAGACAGCTTCCCCTCCAGTGTGGCGATGGGATCCCTCCTCCAGCAGCGACCCCTCTTCTCTCATCTTAGGCGTGGTGTGATGACTTCAACATCGAGGACTCAAGCACCGGCTCGACCAGTAGCTGTACAAAACACCATCTCCTCTACTTGTCACGGCTCACAACCATAGTTTCAGCGAACTGGCACCATCTTCAGATACTCCAAGAGATGAAAATTTGTTTCGATTGGAAGGGGGTGATAAGAAAGAAGAACGGTGAGTAGAGGCGTGAGTTATCTATGGGGTGGTATAATGGTGAGGCAGAGGAAAGATTAGGTAATAGTGATGAAAAAGAAAAGAGGGCTAACGGTGAGAAAAATGGAAAATGTGAAGTGAGAGAAGAATGGGCTAATATTGAGGATGAAGGTGTATTGGTGAAAGTTAGGTAACGGTGAGAAAAAAGAGGGTAATGGTGAAGAAGAGGTAACAACTGATTTTAATGGTGAGAAAAAAGGAAATATTCTATCAATGATGTAAAGAAAAACAAAGGGTCACCGTTACGGTTAATAGAATAAGTTACTGGTACAACAGAAATAAATAAAAAGAGTCACTACACATAAACATAAACACACATAAATTATATACAAAATTAATACTTACATAATTTAAATCAAAATACTAAAAATAATTAATTAAAATAATGCTAAAAACCATTAATTAAGACATACGATTTTTATTAAAGACTAAAAATTTAAAATAATAATAAAAATTATTAATTGATAACAATTAAATTAATAAACATGAAAATTTATGAGCTAAATTATTAAAAGACTTTAATTAAAATAACTATATAAATTAATTGAAGAGTATCACCAAATGAAAAAGAAGAGAATCAGTGACCCATTAGGTCACAGCTATTAATAGTATACCTCACCGATAAACTAAAATCAAAATTTGGTGACTTAATAATTAATATGAATACATACAATAATATAATTAATGTTTAAAAACTCTTAATTAATTAATTAAATTACTATTTAAATACAAAAAATTAAAAGTCAAACCATTATCTATAATTTAAAACACAAATTACTTACTTGAATGATTGGCAGGATGACTAGAATTATTAATTAATATAGATAACCTATTCTAATGTAAATTAATTAAAAGAAAAATTATTAAATTAAAGAATAAGTTAATTATATAAAATTACTGTGATTAAATAATTGTTTAAAATAGAAATTAAATTATTAAAAAGTCAATCAAGATTAACATAACCAAACTAAATACTGAATATTATTAAATTAAAATAAAAGGGTCAGTGCCACTTATAAAATTAAATACTCACCGATAGTTTAAAAATAAAGGCTACTGTTATACTTAAATGAGAGCTATGGGTAGGATATAATAACGGTGACAAAGGTTACCAGTATAAACTAAGTCACTGTTACAACTATAATCTAGCTACCACTAGAGCAAAAAAGAAACCCTGCTACTGATAGCTTGGCTAATGGTAACTAAGTTTCTTGATATGTAAAATTTTTTAAATTAAAATTAATTTAATTATAAAATTCAATAATAATTAATAATGAAATTGTTTAATAAAATATAAAGATAAAAATTAGGTAAACAATTTAAAAATTAGTTATAAGAAAAGAAAATAAAGATTAAATCAATTATTTTATAGTCCATAATTAGGTAAATCGTTATAAAAAATTGAATATTTGACAAATTTAACTATAAAATACAGAAATGCATTTATTTAATATAAAGTGTAAAAATAATTAGTTAAATAATTAGAAATTAATAAAAAGGATGTGGCAATCTGTGTAAAAATAAGGCCACATAAATTCCTAATAATGAAATGTCCATGAGATTAGAGTTGCTTCCTGATTAATTTAGTGAAGCTAAGTTTCAATCCTAAATTTTTGTTATCGACCTTTGTTTTGGTTTATATTTTGTCTCTTGGTCTTTTCTCTCGAGTTCCAAGTGTTTCAGATTTAAATTTTGAAATTTTGTGGCGTTTTGGGGATGGAAAGTTTTCATAGTGGGGATAATTGACATATCAGTGTTTTTTTGAGGTATTCATTTGGTTATTTTGGCCCCTTGTTTGTCCTTGAGTTTTCCTGTGTGTTTTTGGTGAAAAATAGTGATTTTTGTCTTAATAGTAGGTGGTGTATGGTTAGAGAAACCATGAACCCTTACATAGTAAATTATGCTTTCAATTTCTATTTCAGATAGTGGTGGCCACACGGTTGTCGTACGGTTCACCCAACCATGCAGAAAAAACGTGCGACATGCTCCACGTGGACAATGATTGATGCAGAATTGTCGCACTATATGAGAAACAATGTGGGAAAACCATGTGATATGTCTAAATCATTAAAACTATGAAATTCCTCTTCCATCCTCTTTGGATTTAAACCCTAAATCACAATATTCGTACCCCATTCAGTTCGTACGACCCTAGGTGGTTCTTCCCTTATTCCTCATGCATCCCCCCTCCTTCTTTGGGGTTTATAAGGCGATTTCATCAAGAGTTGAGGCTATATCATCAAGGTATTCTCTTACTTTCTTCTTACTTTTCCTCCTTCCATTTTTTCTTGAGTTCTTCTTCTCGCATGTCTCTTGAATCTATGTTTTATGTTTCCTTGAGTTTAAATTGGGATATTTACCTTCTTAGGGTTTCACTTGTATGTTCTTACTTCTTTTGAACCTTTTCAAGGTTGTTTTGGATGGGCGTTGTTGATGTTCCATGAGTTTGAGGTAGGTTTTCCTTTTCATTTTTCCATTAAATTTAATAATCATTCGTTTATTACTTTTGTAACCTTTTTTATATGTTAATTAATGATGTGTGATTTTTAGAATAATTTTTTGATGTGACCTGAGCTGGTTTTCTTAATTTTTTTTGAACTATATCATGTTTCGTTATTGATATGTGCACACTAATGGTTTTATTAATCACATGGGTGGGTTTTATAAATATATTTTGATTTTTAAATCATAGTTTGGCTTTGTAAATGTATTTTTGGTATCTAAAATAGTGTTTTGGGTTCATCAAATGGATTTCTAAATGGTTTGGACTTGAAAGTGGTGTGTGTTTGCTTCTTTGAAAATGGTTTGGCAGGTGATGATTGTGTGTGTCCCATTGAGCATTTTGATAAAAGTGGTTTTGGATTGAAAATGTGGTGTGAGTGCTTAAATGGAATATTATAAATTTTTGTGAAATGATTAATGGTGTGTTTTCACCTTTTTTGTATGTGGATTTGGTTATTTGAAAATGGGTGGTTTCTTGAAGGGTACTTGAGGTCGTTTGGTGATTTTATGAAAATAATCATCTTGAAAAATCTCCATGTATAATCATATTGACTAGGTTATTTTGAATGTTGTTGGAGTTCCATGGAGGGAGACTCCATTGTGTTTGAATGGTTTAAAGTCAAGGGATTGTTCCTCATGGTGACTTATTTTGTGAGTTGCTTGTGTATGATGTATGTGCATGTGATTGGATACTTGTTTGAAATTGTTGGCTCAACCCCACATTAATGATGACATGAAAACCTAAAATAACTACAAAATTTTCAGTGAACGGTCCCCACACTAACTTAGGATTTCACTCTAGTTAGTGGACCATAATTCGGGATTTTTTTCTTTTTGTTACTATGGAATAGTTCCCTTCGGTCAGACCAGGTAGGGTGCGATCAAGCGTGTGGGTGAGTTGATGTCATCAGGAAGGGAATGCCTTCTAGATGAATCAAATGTAAGTATGTTCTATATTATTCCCCTAATCTCATAGGTTCTCCCATGTACTTCAACCCTTAGTTAATTTTAGTGGATGATTGAGATGCATTTTTGGTTGGTTCTTTTGCGTGCTATTTTTCTATTTCCCTTGTTATGATATTATTATAGATTCTCTATTACATGGTGTACTTTTTGAAATGTTATGTGAAAGTTTTCAAAGGATCATGAAAATTGTTAAGAAATATTTCTATACTCACATTCCTTCTTTTTAAATAAAACATCATTGTTTCTCCTTGAAAATGAAAATGTATGCTTCTTAGAAATGAAACATTATTTGAATGGAAAAAGGGCGATCGACTGTGTTTTGTTTAAAAGTGGATACATGTGGAAATGTTTAGTTTTATATATTGTATTCAAAACATCGAATTTATAAATCTATTATTTAAAAGAAATTCTTTGGGAATAGATTGTCAAGGCACACCTACTGATTTTTAATACTCATGTCTATAGTTTTTTTATTGTTTTTAGCTTTTGGTGCGGGTTTTGTCTTGGTTTTGATCACTATGGGTGATGGTTTATTTTTGTATTGGAGAGTTACCAAAGGGATCACATGGATACATCATGTTCATTAGGGTCCTCTAGGGTTTTGTTGCTCATTTTGTTGTATTTTCAGTTTTTGTATAAATGATCTTCCGATTTGTAATTGAATTCATTTATTTGGGCTTATCTGTTTGTTTTCTACTATTCAATTTATTTATATTGGGATAAATCATTCCCTTGTTTTCTCTATTGATGCCCTGACACTACTTTCTAGCCCATGGAGATCGGGAACTCCCTTCATGACTTATCTTGGGCTGATTTGGGTGACTGGTTCGGGGTCGACTCAGGTTTTTTCATGACGCTAAGATCCTTGCATCATTCTATGAGATGAATAAAATCATCAGAAAACATGGAATTGGTTATACAAAGATACATTCATGACCTAATTATTTCATGATTTATTAGGGAGATGATTCTAATAAAGAATAATGTATAATATGTCATACAAGTAGAAAAAATTAAATGAATTTCAATGATAGTACATATCAATAAAACCTCAGTATGAAATAAAATATGAAAACTTCTGCAGAGGTATTACATTAAATTCCTATAAAACCTATTAATTCAAAAGTATTAATGGTTATTTTTCCATTCCTTTAGATTTGGAAATGACAAATGCTTCCTTAAAACATGTTTACTAATTTTTTACATCCCATTTTTAGTATGTTTTTTTAGAAAACATTATCTTTCACCATAATTAGAAAAAGTTTTACTGTATTATGAATATAAACTTTACATTCTTCATTACGATAATTAGATTGAGTATGTGTCTGATACATCAGACTTACCTTTAATCAGACAAGGGTTTAGAATTATGTCTAGTTTATTATACTAACAAAATTCATGACCATCAAATTGATAATGGTACTAATAAAATCAAACTGAATCTCATAATGATTATCGTATTTACAATTTATAAAGAAGTTCAATGAACTGACCTATGTTTATAATATAAATACATAGACTTTACATGAATTGCTTGAAGTCCTTATATTTTTATTCATTTTTTATAGTCCTCCTTTTAAGGGTTGAAGGGGAACCCTTACATGGCCCATAGGCTTTCATGACATTACATGACCTGATGGTATTAGCGGAATTCATCCTAACTATAACTACATGGAACTACCCCTCCCTAGCATCTATATCATGATGTCAACTCTCCACCTTTACATGGCTATTTGGTTAGGCTTCCCATGTATGTACATGCTAGTCCCAAGGGAAATTTCCATAACCTCTCATTCTTCTAAATCTGTTGGGTCTGCTTGGGAAAATGTCCCTGCTCAAAATCCTCATTCGGATCCTACTCCTTGTAGAGTCTTCCTAGTCCATCTAAGAACAATTTTTCTGTGGCCCAAAGGACTTGAGGTGTACCTAAGGCCTTGATGTGGCCTGAAGACCTTGAGGTGGCCCAAAATACTTACTTTCCTGAAGGCCTTAGGTGGCCCCGAAGGCCCTGAAGGACTCAAGGACCAAACTGGGGGCCAAAAATCCCAAATGGATGAATAATTTTGGTTGATACATTACTAAATAGTACCTACTATAGTACCTGCAACAATAATGCTATAGTATTCCGAAATATGTCTATATCTCAATTTGATCTCAGGTATCTTGGATTCACATTCCGAGTCCTCACCAACCAGGCTACGAATATTGTGCTCAAAATAAATAGATTTTTTATTATATTGAATACCTTAAATAATGTGATGGAGTTAAACAAAAAATGACATCAATAATTCAATTATAAATGAGCTTTAAAGCACCATCTGTCCGAGCCCATTGAAACAAACTTGAAAATATGACCATTGGAGAACCACATATAAATAGATAGTCTTTTTAAGAGTATGGTGTAGATTTTAATTCATATCTAAAGTTGTTTGAGGATTGATAATTGTGAACTACTCGTTCTTAGTCTTTTCAATTCTTTAGAGATTTGGTAGTTCTAAGGAATCCTTTTGAGGGTTATTTCCTTATGAACATTTTATTTTTTAATTGTGTCTGATCATTATAAATATCGAGAGCTTATGAAGATAGGAAGACAATGAATCCAAACCATCGGATTGAGGGATTATAGGGAAAGGAATACAGACACTGATCATCATAACAAGGGCTTCCAGGTATAGGAAGACAAATCAATTCTAATAATTATATTAAGGGATTTCTTGGAAAAGATATACATGCTTAATTGTAAGTGTAAAATAGTGGATACCTTTGGTTATGGTCATTTAATACCTTACCCATAAGGTTACAAGAGTTAAATATTTTTAATATATTTTGTAAGTCATTCTTACTATTTATATCTATTTCTTTTTTTTAAAAGTTTATATTCCATTGTGCATGTTATATAAAGTTAGTCGTTATATTTTTCTTTCTATAAAATAGGTTTTATTGTTGCTAATATGAATATGGAAAAAACAATAATTTTATATTAATCAGATCAATTGTGATTACTATTCCTTCACTCTGATATAATCAGACATATTCTGATTCTAATTTTTGGACACTGATAATCAGACTAAGCCTAAGTCCGATAAATTTATATTAATAGGTTTTTGTGTAATTTGGTTTAAAGGGTTTTTAAACTACAATTCACCACCATTTATAAGTATATCCATCACAAGATACGCTTACGATCATAAAATTGGTATCTGATCAGGTTTATTCTACTTATAGCCTTTCTGAGCTTTTATTTTATTTACATATTGCAAGTTGTTAAAGTTTTGATATAAAATTTTTGTTTATAAACATTGGTTACAATAAATTGTACTTTTTAAAAAATATTTTATGTTATTTTAAGATTCTAGGTATGGATGTTGATTCTCTAGAAAACCATAATCCATGTTGACCACTAATTTTTGATGGAAATGACTATGAATATTAGAGAGGTAGAATAATGATTTTTTTGATCAACACTGGAGTTGACAACTTTTTGATGCTTATTTGATAATACAAGATTCTTAATAAAGAAGTTTCTTCTTTTAAAAATGATGAAATATTAGAATATTAGTTAAATTAAAAATTTATAAATACTCTATTATATTCCCAGAAAAGACATATCTACAGTCAAATTTTGTCTTGTGAACCTGCAAATAGTATTTGGTGTAAATTGGAAGTTACTCATCTTAGTATATATAATGTTATGGAAACAAGAAGAGCTATTATTAGAGCCCGTTATCACGATATTTATATTCTACCTATACATTCAGTTTCTAAGATTCATCAAATGTTTATGACTATTATAAATAATTTACAATATCTTTGGGAAAAATAACCTTATGAATATATTTTAGTTGAAAATATTATTGATATTATGCCCAATGAGTTGAAATAAGAAAAACAGTTGTTGATGATATAAATGAGTTAACTAATCTTACTCATGATGATTTTATTGGAACCCTTATGCAGTATGAGGGAAGTATTAAAAGAGATGCAGATAAAGTGATAAAGAAAAATTATGGTGTTGATTTTGCTACAACACATACTATACCTTCTAAACTTCATTCAACTAAGAAAGTTGTGAAATCTTCATGGAAGAAGAAAGTTATTGTTTAGTAAAATTATAGTACATCAGAACACTCATAAAATGAGTTAGATAATCTATCTAGATGGATTAATAAAATTTTCGTTATGAAATATTTTCAATACTTATTTAAGAAAATTCATAAGGGTAAAATTGATAAGAGAGATTATGAAGTCACTTGCTATGAATGAAAGAAAGATGGCCATATCTAACAAGATTTTATAAAGAATAAAAGTAAATATATGAAATAAAATAATTCAAAATAATTCAAAAAATTATTATATGTAAAAGGGAAATAAAGTATTGAAATCTTATAACACATGGAGTGCTAGTGCTGGTAATTCTTTTAAAAACTCTTTTGATAATGAAATTTCAAGACAGAGGAACATTGGTCATTTTGTAAACATACCCTTGGTAAATTTTTATATAATGGAAAAGTTATATACCACTGAATATATTTAAAATATGTCTTTAAATGATAATTATCACGATGAGAATGTTTTTACATCATCTGATAATTAATCTACCTCAATAGTAGATAATAATCATCCAAGTAATTATGAAATTTCTAGATTGGGAAAATTATTATAAAATGAGAATTGTAAGATATATATAAAATTTGATAATGTTAAAGCAAAACATAGTAATATAGATGTTTCCGACGCTTTCAATGGTGTGCGTGCGTCTGTCTGTTCGAGGACGATGGCGCTGTTTGTTGCTCAACATCCCTGCTTTCCAAAGGCGGGTGGCATTCGTTCCAAATTCTAGGGCGATTGCTGCTTGATCAAAACAGGATGATGGGATATGGACTCTTCCTTCTGTGTATTCCTCCTTGGAACTCGTCACCTATTCTGGGTATCCTTTATAGATTAAATACGTTGTTCATGAAAATATTCCTGGTGTCATATCTTCATGGATACCAGTTAATTACACTACTTTTGTCCGGACATTCCAAGGGGTCCGGTCAGGGAAACAACCTTCAGTCAGGGGAGTAGTCATGTTTGACATCACTGGCACGTCTGGACACAGGGACACTGGCGCGTCTGGGTTTCTTCCCCTTATTATATGGCTTCTCAAGGGCGCGGAAGCCCGAGGCATCCTGCACAGAATGTGAGGAATTATATGCCATAGGAATTTTTTTGAGGTTTTCCTCATCTTCCCATGTTTAATACAGGCTATGCCGCAAGTTTAACATCCATAGGAGATGGATTAGACTGATCATAACACTAATTAAAGTTGATTAGATGGGTTCAACCCTTGGAGGGAACACAGATGTTAATTTCAATGTGTGGTTGACTTGCCGGTTACAGTTGAGGGGCATGGAGAATGAGATGGCATGATTTCACCGGGATGTGGTGGTCCATATAAGAATCAGGATGGTTGATGGAACGGTTGAATGATGTCGATGGTGAATTGGATGGAACCTTCATGAGGATGACAATGGTTTTGGGGATGAACCTTGAAGAGGCTTCCTACGTATCCCCGTGGCAGGGAATCAATTTCCACGTAGTTCAACTGACGATGGCTTACTGCCAGTTGGGGTTTTCAATGTCTTATCGCTGGATGGGGATGCAACGGCTTACCAATAGATAATAATTTCAATGAATCATAGCTGAATAGGGTCACAACGTCTTACTTCTAGATGAGGTCGCAACGTGTTATTGCTGATTAGGGTCCACAGTTTAATGTCATGCAGGATGCGGGCGAACCGACGTGAAGGTGGTCAGAGTGAACGAGTGGATGGTGGGATTGAACCTCGGGGAGGATTCCTACGCACCCTTCCTTTGAAAGGATCAATGACCTTGTAGTTTATGTTATAGGGTCATTTGGGGGTTACACTCTGAGTCAGACCAAGGTGTTGGTGAACTGATGTTAAAAGGGTCAGATCAACCAATGGGTGGTGGGCTTGAACCTCATGGAGGATTCCTATATACCTCACCTTAGCAAGGATAAAAGACCTAGTAGTTCATGTGGCATGGGTCTTACAATCTAGGATGCCTAGGGTATTTGGTGAACCATTGTGAAGGGAGTCAGAGCGACCAATGGCTGGTGGGCTTGAACCTCATGGAGGCTTCCTATGTGCCTTTCCTTAGCGAGGATCAAAGACCTCATAGTTTAGGTGGCATGGTGATTACACTCTAGTCCATCCAAGGTTCTTGTGAACTGACAAAAAGGGGGTCGGAGGGACCAATGGGTCGTGGAATTTATCTTCATGGAGGCTTTTTACATACCTTGCCTTAGTAAGGATCAAATACCTTGTAGTTCATGTGGCATGAGGCTTATAGTCTAGGCTGCCCAAGGTGTTGGTGAACCGATGCGAAGGGGGTCAGAGCGACCAATGGGTGGTGGGATTGAACCTTATGGAGGCTTCCAACCTACCTTCCATTAGCAAGGATCAATGAAATCATAGTTCATGTGGAATGGGGCATACACACTAGGTTTCCCTGGGTGTCGGTGAACCGACATGAAGGGGGTCAAAGTGGCCAATGGGTGGTTGGATTGAACCTCATGGAGGCTTCTTACGTACCTTGACATAGCAAGGATCAAATACATCATAGCTTAGGTGCCATGGGGATTACACTCTAGGATGCCCAGGGTGGATTTCATGGTCGATGCTTGCTCTAAGCCCATGTGAGTAATGTTCTGTGTGAAAACAAGATCGAAAAAAGACCTAACAATCATTTCGTGAAAGGTGTGTCTGTGGGAAATTGAGTAGGGCTTACACATTATCGTAGCCTAAAGAAAAAATAGGGGCTTTTGCATGGTTAGAAGCCCAATGAGGATAGGACATACTCCAGGATGGAGGTCCAGTGTTGACAAAGCCTAGCGAGAGAGGGATTTGGAAATGAGGAAATGAGGGACATGGGTGCTTCCTCTTGTAATAAAATCTAGGGGCTTACTCCAGGGTGGTTCCCCTTTCCTTGAGTAGGATGCATGGGGGGAATTCATAGTTTAACATCGTGTGCTGAGGATGATGATGCTTGTAGTTTAACGTCTTGAAGCTCGGGTGAGGTGGATTCACTCCGCACCCCTAGGACTTACATAACTGGTACCCTCTACACCTTGGTGAAGGGAATGCACTAGCAATGCCATGACTAGGGGGTTTCATGGAGTGAACCATTGGGGGGGGGGGTCCATGTTAGTGGGTTTATGTGAAGAAGAAATATCCAATAGTGTGCCTATGAGAAGAAGAATGAGGAAAAGAAACACAATAGGTAGTGTAATCCAAGGGACTTTGAAATTGATTCATGCGAACATAGGAGGTTTCAGGGGAGAGGGAGTTTTACAGAAAAGGGGTTTATGAGTAGAGGCCCCGTAGTGCTCTGGTTCTCCATGAAATGGTAGGGAATTGTGGAGGTTCAGTATTTGCGACGTGAAGTGGTATAGCCTAGGAATAGGGCATAGGTGCATATAAGAGGTGCTTCGTGAAGTGGAAGGGAATTCATGAATCAAATCCCTACGAAGAAGGGGGTGCCTCGTTAATCATGGTCCTGTGACGGAATGTGAATCGTGAGGGACAATGACTCTGCCTTACCATTTGAGTCACATGTGCATGGGGGTGCTTCACAAATCATAAACGCTCCACGATGACCAATGTCCTCATGAGGATCTTCTTCCTTCGCGAAGGCCTATGGGCTTCGCCGAAGGAATCCCTTCCGAAAGAGGGGGTGAAAAAAAAGAATAAGGGGAGGCACTTCGTAGAGAAAAGGTACCTTTAGCAGCTCATGGTTCATAGAGTAGAAAGTGAATCACGTTTTGGGAGATGAGAAGGTGAAAGGTCAGATTATCCATCCATTGGGACTGGGGGAGGCCAGTATTTATAGTCAAGAGGTGCTGCAAAGCAGAGATTTCTTAGTGCGAAAATGGATTCCACTCTGTGGCGGGCTCACCAATGTCATAGGGGCTCGCGGAACATCCTACCTCCTCGCTTCATGACGGGCTCTCAAACGTAAAAGTGTCTCATAGATCATCCCTCCCCTGGCTTCGTGGCATGCATGAGAATGTCAATGGGGCTCACGAATCATCCTTACTCCTGGCTTTGCGGGGGGCTCACGAACGTCTAAGGGGTTCGTGAAGCATCCTGTCTCCTAGCTTTATGGTGGTCTCACAAATGTCAAATCGGTTCACGGAGCATCCCTCCTCCTAGCTTCATGGTAGGCTCACAAATGTAAAATCGGCTCATAGATAATCACACCTCCTCACTTCGTGGAGGGCTCACGAATGTCAAATCGGCTGGTAGAGCATCCGGCTACCTTGATTTGTGGCGGGCTCACGGGGCCATGGCGCTCCGTGAAAGGTCTCTGCGAGGTAGCTTTAGAGACTTTCTTATTATCCTTATCCTTTCTGATTTTTTCCACCATAACCCCCCCCCCCCACAGACATTGAGATGAGGAGAAATCAAGGGTCAAAGTCTGAGGGTCAATGGCTAAAATTCCTCTGTCGTTCGCGAAGCTAGCTCATGATGGAGGATCGCCGAGTGGGAAGGTGACTGATTGGCTGGGTGCACCACGAAGCTCTTCATGGTCAAGATGCGCCATGAATCTCGCCGTGGTCGAGATGCGCTGTGAAGATATGAGGGTCATTGGAAATAAATAGAGGGTATGACTTCCCTTTTGTCCTTTCTCTCCTTCGCGATTTTGGATTTTAGTGCCCTCGATTCCTGAAGCTCTGTGTACTCCGCGATTGCTCTCCGTGAATCGGGATTCCAGCTTCGTGGCGCATAGAAAGTCATTGACTTCAAGTTTGTGTGCTTCACGACTCCATGTTCGGAGGCCGAGGTAGGGCCCCATGAACATAATACATGAACATGCTCCACGAACGAGCTTCACGAACGAACCCAAAAATCACCCCAACCTAAATGACAGAATGGCTCATCAAGAAGCTTTCCAGGGTGTCCTTGCAGATGATGTATGAAGGGATGAGATGGTGAATAGTTTGGGTTTAGGAGAGCTAATTGAGTGCCAATATGACCATGGTTCTTTGGTGGAGATTCTATCAGAGATCCAGTGGAACTACCCACTATGAAATAGATTACCTTTGTATGGATTCTGGCTGAGGGATGACGTCTTCATCCCAGAAGGAAGTTGGGATGAACTAGATTACAGGTTCATAAGCACGCCATGCAAACACCAATGGTTTACGGTGGCTGATGGCCATGCCCGGGAGGACTTCACACTTGTCATTGCTGACTGCTTATACAACAACCTGAATAATGTTGATGGGAAGGAGTTACAGTTGGAGACATCTACCCCATGCATCAAACGATATTGAAGGTAGCTCTAGGGAACCCGAAGATGGGGTGGTCTGAGGAGTGGGACCAGCACCAGGGCATCAACTTCAAAGACGATTGGGCCAGGGCATACTGGGTAGGCGCATTGTGTGAGGATTTTGGTGTGGAGCTGAGAAGAGAGGGCCTGTATGAGGCAGCTTGGGCCTCCCAGTTTCACATATACCAGCTGAAGCAGTTCATGCTGGAGCTATTGAGAAGGTGGTCATAGAGGACCAACACATTCTATTTTCACAATGGGGAAGTCACCATCAGCTTGTGGGACTTCCACCGAATCTCTTGGGTCATCATACTTGGGGCTATGTGTGACGAATTCGTCCCCATCAAGAGTGCGTGAGAGGACCCAAAGCAAATGCTACCACTAGAGATGGCTTTGATGGAGCTTGTGCGGGGAGAGGACAAGGAGGCAGTGAGGGAATTCCATTTCAGGGGGTGGTTCAAACTGTTCCTGAACATCTCGGAGAACAGACATTTTCCAACGAGTCCTCAGACTTGCCCGAAGGGGGCCCGAAGTAAGGATCACTCATACTGGTGACTTTGGGGGGACATCTAGTAGAAGAAGTGGGGATTTAGTGTCATCACCAAACAACAAACAATAGTCAGGATGTCAGTATTCATCACAACACAAATCTATGGTTGGATCCTACCTGTGAGGGACATCAACATGGGAGTGTGACCAAGCACAATTATTATGGAATCCATGTTGGTGACAGGAGGGCGTTTCATCCTCGGGATCTCGATGCTCGCCAAGATGTATAAGATGCTGGGGAATATCAGTGAGGGAATGAGGCTGTAGAGAATATGTGGGTCATTCCACCTCCTATATGAGTGGATAGCAGCACACGTTAGGGGGGTTTATGAATACTCAAACCCCATTTCTCCTTCGGAATCAATCTTCCACCCATCCATCCTGAACACTACCAGGAGATTTCTAGCCAAGACGACCGCACCATCGGTTCTGAACAGATTGTGGAAGGTGGAGGAGTTCAATATCCACCCATTTCTGTTACCGATGGGGGTATTCACTAATGATAGTCGGGGGAAGGAGGATCACTGTACCTATCTCCTGGCCTTTCGAGGTGGAGTTTTAGTGGAATGGGTGGATCGTGAGCCTCTCTGTGAACCATACACCCCACACCGATTTGCTCGGCAGTTCTGGTGCATGCAGCAACTGACCCCGCAGGTCTATCTGGGGGTGATCTAGGAGGAACACCCATGTGTGATATGGAAGATGTGGATTATGTTCACACAAGAAGATTGGAAGATGCAAAACCATACACCTCTGCTGACCACTATCATCTGGTTAGTGAAGGAGTATGCCCAGAGTTGGGAGGTGGCCTACCAGGGGGGAATCCTGAGGAAACCAACAATTCGAGTTGATGATGGCGTGCCTCCAAAACCATGGGGCTGAGGGTGAATGGTGTCAGGGGCATCTCGCGGTGGAGGGGCTACTCTAGCAGTGAGGCCCGCACTAGTTGAGGGAGACGTAGTAGTGGCAATGGACCCAGTGGTCCCAGAAGAGAAAAGCTATCATAAGGGGAAGCCACCTAGAGGGTTCCGTATAATATCCACTTAGGATCCAGGGAAGCGGCTGTGCCACATTGATATGCCAGATAATGCTATCTTTTTGGAGGCCAGGGACATCTGGGAAGTTAACCGAAAATTCCTCAACCCGTCAGTGATTTGGAAACATCTTAACTATTTCAGGATGGATTTTATAAGGATAGTCCCTATCAGGGATGAATTTGCGGTATCCCAGGAAGAGGAGAAGAAATACCTAACAGAGCTAGAGGACATTGTGCACTCCTGGGGTACCATGTGTCTGATGACAGATCGAGTCAAGGTATTTCTCGATCGCACCACTCCCCCATAGTTGTTAGCTGCTGACATAAGGGAATGGTTCCCTCTGTCGGAAGAATCACATGAATCATCCTGGGGAGACGAGGACGGGAGAGGGAGCCCATTGGAGGAGAGTGAAGTTGGGTATCAAGACTCAGATATTGAAGAGTTTTCTAAGGCCCTTGAGGTAAAGATTACAATCCCCTTATTTAGGTCCTACATTCAGATCATTCTGGACTCTTTTCTAACATATAAATTGTGCAGGAGGACCTTGGGAACATAGCTCAATATCTCTCTTCAAGAGATATATAAGTGGGACCTTCGAGGTCTAGTCCTGCTGTCAGGGAGATCTGCATGTCTGGCGGGGCCAGAATACCCGAAGTGGCTACCGAATCATCATAACTTCAAACAATATATAAAGGGACACACTTCGGGGTCCCAATGGCATCATCCCAAGAATAAGACTGAGAATTTTTTCTCTGTAAGTATCCTCTACCAAATTAATGACAGTCATCCATCGACCATGTTAACTGACATGCATACTCCCTTGTTGGTATGAAACGTCCTCCCAATGGCGTGGGTAGCCTTGGCGAGGTCATTCGGTACCCCTAGAAGCACCTTTCCCTAGGGAATACTGATGACTGTGGAGGTGTAGGTCCAGATTGATTGAATAGTGGTGCTCCTAATCTCTACTGGGACCGTTAGGGAGGTTGAGCCTAAGATCATCGAGGTGGGGTCCAATAATAAAGATCGATTAGACAGCCCAAATCCTGTCATACCTGATCAAACACCAGATTCGGACACGACTAATGAGTACCTAGGGGAATTCCTTACATATGAGACTGCCAACCATGTTGACTAGGATGAGATGACCTCTGATGAATAGGACAACAGAATAGTATGTCACTGATCATGGAAGCGGATCAAGCACTTCATTGATGACACCCCCAAGCACTATGGTTCTATGAGATGGATAGACTTTGCTCATGACTACGTGAAATGTGTGTTCGGGGAGTGGATGTCCAACGTCCTCACATGTTCATCCAAGATCTTATGGAGGGGAAGATTCTAGAGCATGACTGTGGCCTCGATCTGGGATGGCAGTGGAGGAATGCGGTGAACATTAGGAGGCTTCAGGAGGCTGAAGATGAGGTCCAATGGCTACAGAGATGAGAGTACAAGCACTCGGCCTCCCTCAACATGCAATATGATCTAATATTTTGATTAAAGACCCAAATGGTAGAGGCTGAAGAGGGCATGAAGCGAGCCTCTGAAGAAGTGATTGACATCCGGATCTGTGTAGAGCGGGCCCATATTGCGGCTGATGAATTGCTCCCCATCACTTCCGAGGAGGAGTGAGAACTGAACAGACTGTAGAAAATCATAGATGCCACCAGCCTGAGGGTGGCTGAGCTGCTATTCTCTTTTGATGAGGTCAACCCATCCATGGGAGGGGTTGATCCTAGGGTGTTGTGATGCCTGTAACCTTTGAACACACTTTCATGCATTGATTATTTTATGCCAAATGAATGCATAAGATCTATTATTTGTGTTTTTTAATTTCATTCCTATGAAATTAGTGGAGTGTCTAGCGGTTAATACCTAAGCTCACGTGGGTCGGGCCCGATGTGAGAAACAAGGGATGACCATCTTATTATTCCGTTAAAATGTGGGAGTTCGGACCATGCCTAAGGCATCCGGGGGCTTGAACAACCAATCCGGATTTCCAAGAAGAGAAGTTAGAATCCCAATCAGAGGACGGGGACCTCATAACGATCGATGTTCCATGTTCCCAATGCGCTCTAGTGCCCGAGTGGGGTAACTCCAGGGGTTATGGAAGCCAATACAAACATAAGGGAATGGAATGTGTGAATTACAATACCCAAAATTTAGAACACTATGGGGATGGAGCAACAATAAATCATAATTGTTGACCACATTCGAAACAAAACATATATATTGTGTTAGCCTGAAATGGGGATGAAAAATGAGGGTTGACCACTGACCATGTTTAAAACATGGGGCCTGACTCATAATGTCATCGATTAGCCTTTCGGAATGTT
Organism: Viscum album; assembly: GCA_963277665.1. NCBI lineage: Eukaryota > Viridiplantae > Streptophyta > Magnoliopsida > Santalales > Viscaceae > Viscum > Viscum album. The sequence goes on along the minus strand of OY728162.1, from coordinate 956,533,107 downwards.
GGCCCATGATAGTAGGCGAGCCATAGGCCGAGCATCCTTACTATTAGAGGGTTCATTTAGATGTGAGAGAGGATTAGGGCTTGAATAATGGGATCAAAAAGTGTGGAGAGTGGAGTTATGGGTTTTTCGACTGGATTCCAACACTCCTGAAATTACACCACTGTGGTGGAAACACATCAGGTGGATACACCGGCCTAATCAGGGATCAAACATATATAGGAACATGACCTATCTAATGAGGAAACTATCACCTCCCAATGTTTATCATGGGGAATCACAAACTTGTTCCGGGTAAAGCTACCATTTCATGGTCCCCCAAAAGATCTCAGGTCAAGGGTTCAAAAAAAGAGAGGGAAATGGGAATTAAGATTCCTAGGGATGGACCCAGAGACAAGATGTCTTGGGGTTCCTACATATCCCATGAGAATGGGAGTCAAGCCAAATGTAGTTCTTGGGGCACAGTGTGGTTATAAACTAGCACTGGTAAGGAGTCTTCTCTCTGGAGAGGAAATTGACACATCCCGTGATTAACATTGGGCATCCCAAACGTGTTTAGGGTAGAACCACAATTTAGTGTCATACGTTGAGGACATATAAACTCATGTAGTATAATTTCATACAATAGGGCGTGGAGTGAAAGGGAAGATCCCTGGAAGAGAGTATGTGGTGAGGCAGCTACCAATCTGACGTGAATGAGGACTTGGAGTCCAGATCGCACCATGTATCCCCAGAGGAATCTTTTCAGGTCAAGGGACCAAGAGTGATAATTAGGCTGGCCCCAAAGAAAGGTGGTCAGGAGTTTCTACGTACCTCATGAGGATGGGAATCAAGCCATATGTAGTTCATAGAGCGTAGATTAATGTCATGTGGGATGAGGAATGGCATGTGTGGCAATGGCTGCGCTAGTACACGTCCTATTAGAACTATTAATCCCACGTGAGTCTTGGTCGATGTGGGAAACAAGAAGTAGTGATTGGAATTTCCTAGCATAGGTAGGGACACGTTAGGGATGATGGGGAATTAGATGACCGACATCCCATTGATGTTGACCCGCTTATATAATGCACTTAGATGCGGTGAAGAGTAAAGCAAAGTATATTGGAATTCCACTTGAACATAAGGGAGTGGAAACATGTTAATCATGATGCTCAAAATCTGGACCGCAATGATGGTAGTGTGATGAAGGGGGATAGTTTTTGACTGTGTTTGAAACACAACATCCATATCGCAGTATCCTGGAAGGGGTAAAAAAATGAGGGTTGACTGTTGACCGTGTTCAAAACATAGGACCTATCACAAATGTCATCTGGGGTCTTTAGGGGACATTGTCCTGAAATGGTAGGTGAGCCAAGGTGGCATGATACCAGGCCATGAACGGGGTCCCTTCAAATGTGGAAGAGGATAAGAATCCAAATAACCGGCTCATGAAGCTTAAACATGGAACGAGGGGAATGTCCCTGTGAAAATTCCACACTTCGGTCTCTTTGTCAAAACACATCTGAATACGACTATAAGACATATCATATAGAGAGAGTCAAGTCCCTTCCAAAGGAAAACATTCCTAGGGTAGCATGCCTTCAACCTAAGGTCCTACGATGGATTTTTAAGAGGGGATTGTTTTAATGGACTATGCGTAGGGTGGCGAAATAGTCAAACGTGATGTGCGGTTCCCCTAGGGAGATCATAGTTTTGGGTCATAGAACTCGTACCTGGCTGGGAAAGATATGGGAAGCACATGGTGAGACTATTAAAATACCCAATGTGAATGAGAACCTAAGTGGTACTCACCACCCCACATATTCCCAGATGAGTTTGGGCCAAGGGACTAAAAAAGAAGGGACAAGACATGTAGATTCCAGGAGCTGGACCCAAAGACAAAAAATGTTTGTGCATTCCTACTTATCACATGAGAATGAGAATCAAGCCATACGTAGTTCTAAGAGGTGACACGGTAAGGTACCAGTGCCCGGGATAAAAGCGGCGTGTGGTTCTAGCCCACACACCAAAATAAGCATCATTTTATAGGTCTTGTTTGTCATTTAGAGTGAATGAAGGTTTTTTTTATAAAGATATGGGCCTAGAATAGAGAATCCAGGCATCACAACAAGAATCAAGCTAAAGGAAGGCATTGAAAAATGGTATGGTGTTTGACCGATACCAAACATGATGTCCCTTGAGAGAGGACATCACAATGAAGTTCCACTTTTCTTCATGCATACAGGACAATATTGTCTCAGTTTAAAGTCATGTGATGGGACCAACCATGAGATTTAACATCGAATGGTATAGATGTAATAGTTTAGAGTAATGTGGGACTAGGCATCATAGTCTAGAGTCGTATGGCTTAGACATATACAAGAAGGATGGGGTTCAAAAGGGAATATGCATGACATGATAAAGCATACCTGATGTGAATGAGGACGAGGTCCACATCACACCATTTGCAATTTCGTAAAAGAATCCTCAGACCGAGGGGCTAGAAAAGATTAGAGGATAAGGGGAAAGAGAAACTAGATCCCAATTGAGATGGTCCCATAGACGACATATCTGAGTGTTCCTACATATCCCATGGAATGGGAATCAAGCTGTATAAATTTCTACAAAGGGTCAATATGAAAAAATCTTAGTTTAAGGTCTTGGAATTTGGACCATGGAAAAGCGGGACTATTCCATGTATGTGCGGACCTTAATCCGATCCCTAAGCCTATATGGGTCAAACTCAGTATAGGAAAAGGGTGGATAAGGTATTTTCAATACGTGAAATAAATTCAAAGGGGAAATCAGTGGAGTCCCGAATGATTGCTTTACCGTTACTTTTTCCTCACAACTTACAGATGCACACTGAGGAATAGTACCAAGAGTCTCGAAATTATACTTGGACATGATGAGGTGGAGAAGGATGTGAGTCATGTAACTGATATATTGGGCTTAATTGGGTTGGTGTGATGTTGGAGGATAACTGATGACCATGTTCAAAACACAGCATCCATATCGTGTTGCCTGAGGTGGGAACAACAAACGAGCGTCGACTGTTGACAAAATTCGAAATGCAGGACATGTATAAATTTTTTGCTTGAAACCCTTGAGGAGGTTGGCCCATAATGGTAAGAGGTCCCTCAGGCCAAGTATCCATGTCATTCGGGGGTCCCTTTGGGTGTGAAAGGTGATGAAAACCCTAATGTAGGGGAACACGAAGCCTGAAAAAATGGGTGAAAGCCTGCCTGGGTAGAATCTGACATTGTAGGTGCTAAACCAGAGTACCCTTGGGCACAATAGTGAATGGCCAAAGAGGACCGAGGGGATCATCTTGAGAGCGGACTATTTGAAAAGATGAGTATAGCACAAGGGGATGGAGAAATCTCTCGAGGTGGAGGTAAATTGAGTTGTTTTCACAAACCTAATGTGAATGAGGACATAGTCCCATACCAAACCATATACTCCCCTCACTAGGAAAGGGTATGCCAAGGGGACAAGGTGAAAGGGAGATTTCTAAGAGATGGGCCTGGACCGTATGTCTAGATATTCGGGTGGTCCTACATATCCCATGAGGATGGGAATCAAGACACATGTAGTTCTCGAAGGGAGTAAGGTTCAGTTTATAATAATGCAATAAGGACACAAATGGGTAAGATACCCCACATACAAGAGGTGTATGGAGCGGTGAGCAACTTGCCGTGAATGGGGACATAATCCAATAACACACCGTACAATCTCGTAAGAGTTAAGACTTGGGATGGGGGCCCGAGATTGGGCATGCGAAGCTTGATAGGGCCTGCGCTCGCGGTATGGACGATAAATGATGGGAGGGATGTCTCAAGGGGATATGTATGGCATGGAAAAATAGCCCTACATGAATGAGGACATAAGTCCACTCCACACCACACAACCCTAAATGAGAACATGGGGTAGGTTCCAGAAAAGTCCAAGGGGCCGGAAAAGGCCAAGGGGCCTGAGGCTGGGCGTCCCAGCCAACGGTATCCATATGAACTCTAGTGAGGTTATTTCCTCATCACAATTCCTATGGCCACATGAGCAGTTCTTGGTGTGGGAAACAAGGATCCAAACTCAGCTCACCATGTCATATAGGGGTATAATAGCTGGAATCGCCAAAAGGGAGTTCATCGCTTGGAGATAAAATGGGGCAGACTAAACCACTACAATCAATGTTTGGGAAAACTTGGGGTGGATCTAATGACATAGGATAACTGTTGATCTTGTTCGAAACATAGATTCCCTGTAGTGACCTAGATTGGGAACAACAAATGAGTGTCGACCACTGACCATATTTGCAATGTAGGACTTGTATCAGTTTTTTTCTCAACATCATCGAGGGCGTTGCCCCGAAGCGGTATAAGAATCCTTGGTCATAGCGTCCCTCCCGTTCGGGGGCCCTTATAGATGGGAAAGATGATGGATTCCCAATTAAAGTAGTGAGTGAAGCATAGTTGTACCCATCTGTGAAAGAGGAGAACACCTCCATGGAGTGGGACATATGATGGGATCGAGATGAGCTCAACGTGAATTGGGGAAAAAGTCTGCACCACACCAAATGTATTAACTCAAGGGAAGATTTTGGCGTTTGGGATGAGCCAACAGACGAAATGATCGGGTGTTCCTACATATACAATGAGGATGGGAATCAAGACGTATGTAGTTCTTCAACGCCATGCAGTTTAGCATCATACAGTGAGGACGTGGGCGGATATAAGAATGAGGAGTGGGAACATGGCGTGATCGTCATAATCATGACATCAGTGGGGCTATGGAAGCCTATACCATATCATGTAAGGATCCTCTGAGAGAACTATAACCATGGGGATAGTCAAAGAGAATAGTTTGCAGGATGGGCTCAAGACAAAATGCTTGAGCATGCCTATGTATCCCATGGAATGGGAATCAAGCCACACATAGTTCTAAGGGTGTTGTTTAATGTCATGCATGATGTTTTATATTTTACATTCACATAGGAATAAACAGTTTATGGTCATGCTGGACTGAAAAATTTAGGGTCATGTCAGACCATCATGTAGTTTAGGGTCATGAACGACCATCCATTTAAGGTCATGTAGGACTAGTAGGCTCAGGAAAATTATTTCTTGAGGAACTTGGCATTGGTGGGAGGAATATATTCTCACCATCCATGGTCACCAAGGAGTATGAACCATTGGGGTAAACCCTATGAATTATGCAAGGTTCTTCCAATTTGGGCTCCAACTTGGGTAGTTTACAGCCTGGGATCATTGGTGTCTATAGGGCCAATACCAAGTCGCCTTATAGGAATGATAGGAGGCGAACCTTTTTGTTGAAGGCTCTAGCTATCTTATTCTGATGCCTTGCTAGATTGTGCATGGCACAAAGCCTATTCTCGTTAAGTGATTCCAATTCAGCCAGATGAATTTCGGATAACTTATCTGGAGCCTACTGGTCATAGACTTCTGTACGTAATGATGGCTTCTGGATCTCTATGGATCAGAAGACCTCATCTCCATAGACCAGGGAATATTGGGTCACCTGGGTGGAATTACGAGCTGTCGTCCGATAAGACCAAAGAGTGTTGGGGATATTTTCCAACCAACTCTTCTTATTTTGACCAACCATTTTCTGCAAAATGTTAGAGAGGGTTTTGTTGAATGCCTTGATCTGTCCATTTTCCTGGGAATGATAGTGGGAGGTATGGTTCGAACGGATGTTGTAATTTCATTACAACTTCTACAACACGGCCACCCAAGAAGTTGGTACCATTATCAGTGAGGACACCATGAGGGAATCCAAACTGGTAGATGATATTGGAACTCACAAATTAGACGATAGAATGGGCCTTAAACTCCTTTAGCGGGACTTCCTATGCCCACTTGGAAATGAAATCTGTTGCAGTCAGGATGAACCTGCACTGGTGAGCTATTGCTGGTGGATATGATCCCATGACATCAATTCCCCACACCACAAATGACCAAGAGTACTTGGTGGAGTGGAGAGGTTCTGGCAGCCAATGCATGAAGTTAGAATGAATTTGGAATGTGTGACATTTCTTGGTGAACTTGATACAATCATGAATTATGGAGGACCAAAAGTATCCCAGTCTCCAGATCGGATGGGATAGGTTCGGCCCACTCTAATGGGTGCCACAGGAACCTGCATGAACCTACCGCGTGACCTGAGAAATCTTGACTCCTCGGATATAATGGAGGATAAAACCATAAAACCCACACTTGTAGAGGATCTGCTCAAGACTGGGACCACTCTATAGGGTAAAATAAAGTGAACGGTGTCAGATTAGCTCGTGCTCAATCCGATCAGCTGGGATGTAACAAATTTGGAGATAATCGAAAAAGGGGGCTCTCAAGTCAGTGGTCACTTCAACCACTACATCTGAGGATCCTAGGGGTCCTGACATGGAGGATATGATGGTAAGATGCCTTACTCGCAAGCCATCATCATCATTTGGGGTGATGTGAGCAATGACCCTCCAATGCACCACATGTATAATCAAATCATTTTTCTTGGGTTATACATGTGATGCAGATAGGCCAGCCAGGGCATCAACCCGACTGTTCTGAGATCGAGGGACATGATTATCTTCGAGCCATGATAAAAACATGGCCATTAGCTGGGGGTTCACTCAAAAAATGGAATGAGCTCTAGTTTTCTAACAACATAGTCACTGTTTAAATGCTTGATGACTAGTTAGAAGACCCCATTCACATGTAAATAGGGCACATCAATCTCAAGGGCCAGCTCGAGGCCAGTGATAAGAGCCTGATACTCTGCCTCATTTTTGGTGCCACCTTCTGACAACAGGAATGAGTATGGCAGAATGGATTTTTCCACGGTAATAAAGACAATACCTAGAACAACCCTGTTGATCTTCGGATCATTAATCCTCATGTTGGTGGGGCATCAGGAATCAACATCAAAGTGCATCTGCCAGCACAGGATGGAATGATCTACTGAGAGGAATGCCTCGTCAGGAAAATCCAAGTCCAGGGACTGGTCCGCAGGGGTTGGATGGGAAGAAAGAAAATCTTCCAATGCTTGTCCCTTAATAGAATTCTAAGGCATGATCCTAATGTCAAAAAGCTGGAGGATTACCGCCCACCATGCTAGTCGGCCTATCAACATGGGGCAGTTCGGAATGTACATCAGTGGGTCTACCTGAGACACCAACTATACCTCCTAGTGCTACAGGTAATGTCACAACTTCTGCAAATAAAATATGAGTGCAAGGAAGGTTTTATCGATGGGGGAGTATCTGGTCTTCGTATTGAGGAGCATGCTACTGAGGCAGTAGATGCTGTTTTAGTTCCATCATTGTTCTTATGGATGAGAAGGGTGCCAAGAGATCGTTCCAGGGTATTCATGTACATGATCAGTGGTTTTTTGGAGACAGGTGGCATCAAGACTGGAGGATGAAGCCTATACTTCTTGATTTCCTAAAATGTGGTCTGGCACTCTTTGTCCCACTCGTATGCAGAGCCTTTCTTCATGATCCAAGAAAAATGCTTACCCTTTCTGGACAGATTCACAATGAATTGGCGTATATAGGCTAAGTGGCCTTGGAAACCACAAAGTTTCCAAATATTGCTCGGGGGAGGCATCTTATCGATGGACATGATTTTCTCTGAGTCGATCTTGATGCCCCACAAGCTGAAAACAAATCCATGGAACTTTCGAATGGTGACCCGAAGGAACATTTCAATGGGTTCATTTTTAGGTGGCGGGAATAGAGGAAGCCGAACACTTTCTCGAGGTCCTTGAGATGGTCTTAGCATTGGCGATATTTGACCACCAAATCGTCTACATATAATTCCACAAATGTCTCAAGTATTTACTTGAATATGCGATGAATGGTCCGCTGATATGTGGCACGTTCATTCTTTAAGTCTAAGGGCATGACCCAGTAACAAACGTACCTTGTGATGCCCTGAAAGATATGGAATACCCATCCTCGGGGGCCATCCAGATCTGATTATATCTGGAGTACCCATCCATGAAGGAAAGGGCTTGGAACCTAGCCATATCATCGATCAACAATTCTATCACTGGAAGGGGAAAATCACCCTTTGGTCACTGACGGTTGAGATCTCAAAAGTCAATGCAGACTCTGATCTTTCCGTTATTCTTCCTAACTGGCATAATGTTGGATAACCAATTGGGGTACTAGACCTCCTTGGGGATATTGTCTCTGATAAGATTTTCATCTTCGGCCTCAACCATATCACCATGAGAAGGGTGCATCTTTCTGAGAGGAAGCTTTAACCCGTGATGGTTTTCTAGAAGACTGAGGTGGCGGACGACTACCTGAGGATCTAGTCCTGGAATCTCATCATAACTCCAATAAAACACGTCACAATGCTATTTAAGGAAGTCCATGTACCGCTGTTTCTCCTCAAGGGGCATGTCAGAACTGATCAATGTGGGTCTCGGGACCACCTAACTACTGAGTTTCACCTGTACCAATTCATCGATTTTGGTAGAGATTCCCTCTTCAAAGGCTGAGGGAGCATCCTCTATATCCTATTCTTCAATTGTGGCCGAAGGATCCCTAGTGGGAGGAGCTTCCTCTAGGTCAGCAAATTCTGATGGGAGGCTGGTACCTGCTTGAGTAGCACCGGTCACAGGATCAGGGGATTCTGGTACTACTGAAACCATAGCAATAAAGGTTGTTGACCTGATCCATTCTAGTATTTGGCCCAAGGGGCCACACATGATGATATCAAAGAAATAGTGGCGCATTGTATTGAGATGGTTGATTCTATCTTGGCGAAACAGGCACGTAAGACATACTAATGTGGTCATGGGGTGGACATCCCAATAGCTTACGAGGGTAGGAGGCACCAGGATATCCTGATCCTAATTTGTGTAAGAATATGAGGTGATCTTCCACCATTTCATGGACTTGTGAATATACTTCCCCATCGTACTAGAGAAAATAAAGAATTGCACTATATTGGGGGTCATCGCCTCCAATTGATGGCTTGGGAAGATGTAGGCTCCATCCAGACCCGCCTAGTGGTTGGTTGTGACTGTGACGGGCTCAATCTCACTTTCCTGAATCGGTTTATCCTTGATCTTGTAATAGTCAACATCTAGGTAGCGGGATTCCCAAATGGGTGAAAGGAGACGCGTCACCTTGGATTACGCCTACTAAACCGTAGAGGGATTACTGAAGGCATTGGTGATATGATGAGGGGACCTTCGTGTGTATGTGGAGCCATGGTATGCCCATAAATGCATTTTATGCGGTGTCTTGGAAAAAAACCATAAACTCGGTGGTGGGAACTAGGCCACCGGACTGGGTATTCAAATAGATATTACTGATTAGGGTCTTCTTTGTCCTGTCGTATCCCTGGATTCTTAAATCGGATGGATTCATGCCATCTTAGGATAACCCCAGCTTCCGTAGTGTCCGTGTCGGGATATGTTTAATCCTAGAGCTGGTTTCAACAAGATAGTGGAAAACCTCCACGCCTTTAAACCGGCCGGTGATGTTCAGTGAGTGGTTCTGCCCCTATATGGGAGAGCTTTCATCTTCTCCATAAAATGAAATGATGGCCTAAAATTTAGTGTTCTCGACCGCTTCAGCATGAATGTCTTATGCAACTACTACCTCTGTCTCGAATTGGGGGGGGGGGGCTTCATAAAGCCTCATCAAGGGCCTCACACATATTCGATGATAGGTGAAAGGGACTAGTGGATTGAAAGACTCACTAGAATGCTGTAAAGGTTCTTGAGAACATCATACTTCTATGAATGGCATGAACTTTTGTTTGTTGGAGGCCGCTCTGTGACAAGAGGCATGGCGGGCCCTGCCGGCTGGGCCGAAGGCTGACTAGTGCTGGGAATATCCACCTTCTCACTAGTCAAATCCCAAAGAGTATCTACTGTATGAGGGACGGATGACTCAGAATGACCTATAGTAGGGTGTGTCTAGTCGCGACATGGTCGAGGTGGCTCTTCCTGATCCAGAAACACAGACAACGGTGGAGGCGGGCCTGATGACACCAGATGAGGAGGCTACGCATGCTGAACTCAGTGCTGGGCATACAGTCTGGTCTCAGTGGCTTGCACGACCTGGATGGAGGTGCCAACTGATGTGCCTCAACGACCCACATGGTCACGGCTTCGCCAACGTTGGCGTCAGATGGGGACATTGGGGAGGTTCTCCTGATGCTCCCCGTTGTCGAGATTCATATAGGGATTTACCAACTCCACAATATTAACCAAATAGTATACTTGACTATCACTTGAAGAGTCATCCATTACCAGGTGGATTCTGAGAGCAATCCCTATATTAAGAGGCATGAAGTTGCCGAGAGTGCGGGCCGATGATAGCTTTGGGGGGAACGTTTCTTTCCCTTGCGTCGCTAATGCTTGCTCTTATGGGAAGAGGGCATCTAAGTTGATGATACCGAAGTCGTGGCTGTAGTATCTCAAGGCTCTGGATGATTCAGGCTTGCAATAATGATACCATGGGCACAAGAAATATTTTTGTAAGCCATCCAGTTGTCATATTTTTGTGACTTGCTGTTATAATCCTACTGCCACTCACCTTTGTCATCGTTGCTGCTATGTGGACTTACGACGATGCATACCACTTATGCTAGAGTCGATCCTAGCCTGACTATGTTGATACTGACTTGGTCTTGAATCTAGTCATTAGACACATATCACTACTTGAGGGTGTGCCCCAGGATCCGATGATAGGGTAAATAGTTGGGGAGATTAGTGAGGTTAGACTCTTCTGGCCTTCTGTACTTAGAAAAATGCACAATCCCTTGTTCCAAGGCAATTCGGAAATAGCCAGGGACCAGATTCTTGCTGAATGGGTAGGTCCATTTTCTTATATCCAGAAATGGTTGCCTTTGAGCCTGGCCCTGATGAGGAGATGGAGGATATTATCGAGGAGGTAGATCCTGGTTTTCTTGACTAGGTGGTGGCGGTGCATTTCACGGGGGCACCTACCGATTCTGAGGAAGCTGCTATTGGGATGGGGGTTGCACCTGTGGTAGCAGGCCTCTGTGTGGCAGGGGAAGTAACCCCATCGATAATAATTCCAGCATTCTAGGGGCCTCTATTTGGGCCCCCATGGCAGGCTCGGATCTGATAGTCCTTCTTGCAGGAATTGAGGGAGGCAATAGACGTGCTTGGCTGGCCTGTTGCAGGGATTATTCCAGGTGGTGGTCCTTATCAGAGAAGTCTAGAAATCCCCCAGGGTAGTTCTAGGTTATCCAAGAGGGAACCAGTTCTGTCTTGACATTTCCTACATACATTGTCATTAATTTCTACTGAGTCAGTGGCATGTCAAGGGAATATGTAAGCCCTTTAAAATGGGTAATAAAGTCTGTGACATGCTCATCAAGACTTTTATTCACTTGAAGTGGTCTATGATGCTTGTTTTCCACGTGGTGGAGCTGAAATGGTAGAGGAATTGTCTACAAAGGTCCTCCCAGCTGGTTACAGATCTGATAGGAAGTTGGCTATATGAGATGAATGTAGGGCCCTCCAACGACTGAACAAAAAAGTTGAGCATGGTAGCCTCCTGCTGCGCTGAAGTCTCTAACATGGGCCCACACCATGAGTTGAAGTGGGCCAGGTGCTGTGGAAGGTCCCTCGTCCCATTAAATGGGGAGAAGGTGGGATTCCAGAAACTCCGAGGTGAAAACATATCATCAACCCAAGCTAGATATGTCTTGCCATCAGGTGGGATTTCCACCTGTTGTGTTTCAAGAACCTCAAGGTGAGAAATGAGTGCCTCTATTGGATCATCTGGGTGGGGGTCCTAGTCTTGATGGGGATCCCTAACCACCAGCACATTGGAGGGTTATTCAACTCTATAACTAGGCCCAGTGGCTTGTGGAGTAGCTGGCGAAATGACCCTCAGGGCAGCTGGGGGTGCCCTAGATGGGTCCCTTGGATTGATGCATCATTCAGGAGGGTTTGGCGAGACATATCTTTCCCTCTATCAATAAGTCCCTACCTCAATCATGTCTATGGGGGCATGACAGTCAAGGTCTCCTAGAGGTAGATCACTGAGGAGAAGTTGTTCCTACCCCTACTCCCTTGGCCTAGGATCACCATAGTATGGCCATCGCTCTACAGTGCATTCTTCCATGAGTTTATCGACCAAATTCTTCTGCTTAGAATCTTGCTGGCACAATGTGGCCTTCTCAGGGTCTTCCTCTATCTTTTTCCCTAAGGCGGACGGGTCGGAGTGCTTGTCAGCTCCGACGTGCTCTTTAGAGATATCATAATTCTGGATGATTACTAATGCCTTTGTGGGCACATAGATACCTAGTAGGTTCTTATGCTAGTGATTAACCCTCCTCGATGGGTCCAATAGTGGTGTCATTCCCTCGGGGGGGGGGGGGGTAATTCCTCATCAAGAATCTCCAACTCATCCTCCCCATCCACTATGTCAGCCATGTTTACCGTGACCCCTCTTGGGGGCATGTCCCCGATATCTCCTAGAAAGTCAGGATACCACCAGATAGAACTGAAGAGGAGGGAAAAATATTACCCCTAGCCATAGATTTTCACGTGGGGGGAAGCCTCATTGATGATCTTGAGGAGTATCTTGAAACTCTTAAGGCATTTCCCTTGAAGGACCTTACAACGACCTGGTGACTCAGGGTGCTGGGAAACAGGGAGCACAACCAAATCAACTAGATGAAATTTCTCACCAATTTCTTCAAGATTCCCATGGATCCTAGGATAAACCAATCACTGGTGATGAAGGAGAAAGTGAAACACCCAGAGGGTTTGGTGGAAACATTCAATATCCTCTAGGGTGAGGGATTCCGACACACGAAAATTCGACACTGCCATGGGCCAAAACATCTCGGGGAAGTTGTCCACTACAAGAATGTTCCATAAGATGCTTGGCTTAGATATAGGGTCTCGCCCTTGATTTACCTATTCATCATCTAGGGGTGGCTGAGGAACTGGCATCAGTACTGAGGCAGACTGATGGGACGGTAGGCCGGCCGGTGGAGAGTACGGTGAGTGGGCTGACTGGCCCCCGGATCTCGGGCAGTCCTCTGAAGAATGTAGTGACCTAGACACTACATCATGATAATATGGTATGATGTTCATAGTTCTAGGATCATGGGATAGGGATACTAGCGATATTCTGTGATGCTGCTCACCTGCCATTGGTCCCCAAAATATCTCCATGTGATCTCTTTTCGAGGTAGAGAGCACTTCTGGTGACGATGGTGGTGATTGTACAACCGTGACCTGTGGGGTTTCCATATTTTCATCCTCCTAGATATACCTGTGTAGGGAGGGAGGAATCCTATGGACCTCGCATTCTAGGAGTACTAGGCCAATGCGCCTCATTTCTGCCCCATCCCTTGTCTCGGATGAGTGAGAGGAGGGTTCCCGTGCGGAGTCATACTATGCTTCAGAGTCTGAGAAGCGGACTGGTTTGATCTCTTTCCAGACTTTCCCAGAATTATTTTTATGGTGGTGATGACCCACCTATTTTCCCATGGGTGGATCCTCGGGACAAGATTGAATTTTGACACGAGGTCCTTCGGCTGCACTAGTGCTGTGGTGGATAGGGTTTCAACCTGAGTAAGCAGGGGTGCGAGGAGCACCGGGAAAATTGTCCAAGGGGACATAGGGAGGACCTCCATGGATAAAACTGGAGTAGGAAAGAACTCCTCTAGAACATTAATGATCATGGGGAGTAATTCCATGCTTGTTTAACCTAGTGACCTCAGTACGAGGAGGCTCCTTGTACCGGTCTAGCTGAACATGGGTAGGACCTCTGTGTTGTGTACTAGTGAGGTGAGGCTAGCCTTCACCCCTCTGGTTTCTGAGGTGAGGAGGACCTTCACTAGCTGCTAAGAGGAAACGAGGACGATCCTTATGTTGAAGAGAGATCGGATGTGCAATGTCCCTACACCAGTAGTTGGGGGCAGGAGGAATGACTCCATACCCAGTGTAATGGGAACATGAGAAGCTTCCGTACCAAGTTTCACCGCAACGGGGAAGACCCTCATTTGGATTGAGGGTGGCATGGGGAAAACCTCCATGTCGAGCCTTGATGCGGGGAAGTCCCACATTCTCCGTGGTAGTGGTATGGGGAGGACCTCTGTGCTGGGTGGAATTTCTACAAGTTAGTTCGCGGTGACCACTGCTTCTACTGGCAACCAAGAGAGTCATCCCAACCTACCCATGGGGTGGTTGGGGCCTTGATACTGGTTTGGAATATATGTGCACCTACTAAGTGTATTCAGGGAACTACTGATATGCATCGGCGGTGTCTCAGGCCAAAATAGTCATCGACATTGACGCTCCCTGGAGGGCGTCCTTACCTTACGCCCGACGCTAGCATAGGGTCAGACGGACCGGTGCCAACGGTGTAGGTACGTGGCTTGCCTTCTCTTCATCCAACAAGACTGGGTAGCAGTGTTAACACGGCCAGGTGGGATCCCTCGTTGAGAGCCCCTAGAATGGGACTCTAACCGGGCTGGTCAAACATCTCCTACCTCGTTAGCATAAGGTAAGGAGTCATCAAATCATTTCGGGTAGGGGCTCCCGAAATGGTTATATGTTGGCATGGGGAGTAGTGGCTCCCTGCGCGGACCTCGGGGGAAGCATTGGTGATGAGGCACAGATGCCTCCAGATCTAGGAAGGCCATATCACAGGTCGGGATTATGCCCTCCTCCTCGTAATGGTGCAAGAGGTCATTGATCACCCTTTGTTGGATGACCTCGAATGAGTAGATGGGTTGTGAGTCCCCCAGGGCCACAGGTGTAGAGGCTGTTGAGGAATAGGTGAAGTCATGTGGGACTACCGCATTGGCACTGGCCCTGCCTCTACGTCAGTGGGATGGCGGTGATCGTGTTCTAGGTTCAAAAATTTGATTCTTGAGGATCAGGGAGATTAACTCATCAGTGCTAAACCAAAAAGGGATCAATGAACAATGCCCCATTTCCATTCCATCTTCCATGACCGGTAAGATGTATCCACGCTAACAACATCACAGAACGGGATGTCCAATGTTCTACTGCCCGAACTTCTGGTGAGTTTCACGTCAGGCCTGCTATTGGCCTAGCAGGACCCGACGTTATATAACTGGATCTAGTGACATGCTAATCCATTGATTCCTCAAATGCTAATAATCTCCCTATTTAGAAGAATAAATTCACGTCAGGTTCACCATTTCTATTTCTGATGCTTTTACCAGGGCGGGCGTGTCCGTCTGTTCGGGGATGACAGTGCTGTTTGTTGCCCCATTTTCCCAGTTTCCAAATGCGGGTGGCATCTGTTCCTTATTCGGGGATGTTTTCTCCTTGATCAAAATGGGATAATGGGATGTCGGCTCTTCCTTCTGTGGATTCCCCCTTAGAACTCGTCACCTAGTCTGGGTCTCCTTTATAGATTTATGACGTTGTCCGTGAAACTCTTTCTGGTGCCATATCTTCATGGACACCAGTTAATTACACTGTTTCTTTTCGAAAATTCCAAGGGGTCTGGTCAGGGAAGAATCCTTCGGTCAGGGGAGTAGTCACATTGGACATCACTGGCGTGTATGGACACTGGGACATTGGAATGTCTGGGTTTCTTCACTTTATTTTAGGGCTTCTCAAGGGTGCGGAATCCTGAGTAATCCCATGTCAAATTTGAGGAATTTTATTCCACAGGAATGTTTTTAAGGATTTCCTCAACTTTCAATGTTTAACACATGGTATGCCACATGTTTAACGTTTAGCAGAGATGGATCGAATTGATCAGAACACTGATTAAAGTGGATCAGATGGGTGCAACCCCTGGAGGGAACACTGATGTTGGGGTCAACGTGAGGTTGACTTCCCGGGTACGGTTGATAGGTATGCATAATGTGATGACATAATTTCACCGGAATGTGGTGGCCTAGATAAGAATCATGATTGATGATGGAGAAGTTGAATGAAGTGAATGGTGAATGGGATGGAATCGTCATGAGGATGACAGTGGTTTTGGGCTTGATCCTCAAAGAGGATTCCTACATATCCTCGAGGCAGGGAATCGAATTCCACGTAGTTCATCTAACGAAGACTTGCCACCAATTGGGGTTTTAAAAGGCTTACCACTAGATGTGGTTGCAACAGCTTACCGCTGGATAATAATGTCAATGGATTACCACTAAATATGGTCACAAAAGCATACTTATGGATGGGGTCACAATGGATTACTGCTAATTAGTGTCCACATTTTAATATCATGCAAGATTGGGGTGAACCGACGTGAAGGTGGTCGGAGAAACTGAGTGGATGGTGGGATTGAACCTCAGGGAGGCTTCCTACGTACCCTTCATTATCAAGGATCAAAGAACATGTAGTTCAGGTTATAGGGGCATTTGGGGGTTATGCTTTGTGGCTAGCCAAGGTGTTGATGAATCGACATGAAGGTGGTCAGAGTGACCAATGGGTGGTGGGCTTGAGCCTCGTCTAGATATCCTATTGTAGGACCCAAGGACACCTAGAGAGGGGAGGGGTGAATCAGGGTGTAAATTGTTTTCTTTAAAAAAAAGGATCTTGTTCTCATGTTGGTAGGATCTAGTTAAACCTGTATGATGAATATGATCAACAATGATACATTCACATGCAAAGAGATGACACAAAAATTTTTACATGGTTCACCGCTAATGGCTACGTCCATAGATCATACGCTGACAAGTTGTCTGTCATACCGAATTCCACTAATCTTCACTAGTTGTGGATTACAATGGTTCGGGAACAGTAACTCTATCCCAGGCCCACTTCCTTGAAAAAGGTTCAAGGATTACTCACTGCTTCAATCAGGTCACTCCTATTGACACCCCCTGGATCACTTCCCTTGGTGAAGTCACGCCCAGTTTATAGACGTGAAGGTCTCTTCAATAGATTTGCAATGAAGTCTTTGTATCTTCTTAGCATGAGACTATGATTGCATCTAAGTCCAGAATTGATGCACTAGAATGCACAAAGCCAATGAACCAGATAACCAGAATGTACAAACATGCTTCACTGACAATTGCACAGAATTCCAACCCTTTGTAAGAAAAACCTTCCTATTCCGCGCAAAATTTACCTTTTATCACGGAAAAATATTTCGCGCCACAACACCCTTTTTCGCGCAACATAATATTTTATGAGCAACCCCAATTTTTGCACACAGCTCTTCCTTTTTCACGCATCCCGGAATTTTCCGCACAATCCAGAATATTTCGTGAAAGCCCCTTTATGCGATCCTTTTTCGTGCATCAGAACTCGGATCTTATCAAAGTCTTCAACCGTACTGATTGAGGGGGGTCAACTCTTATTTATAGGGATCTGAGACCCCAGCGTGCAAAACCGCCTGTGTCGCATAAAAAAACTCATCTGGCGCGTAATATTTCACGCCGGTATTGTTTTTTGCGCACATCTCCAGATTTTTCACGCAGCCCATGCCTTTGTCATTTTTCGACGTTCTGATTCCAAAAACGTATCTGCACGAAAATCCTCGATCCTCTATTTCGCGCATCCCGCTGTTTTTCACGCCCAACTCACATATTTCGCACACAAACCTTATTTTTCATGCACCACATCCTCTTTCTACCCGCCTGCTTTTACCAAAAATCCATGTCTTTATTTTCTAATTTTGAGGCAAAAAAATTTGGAAAACACTGGGAAATGTCACCACCTTCAATATTGTTTTCTGCTTGAACTGTATGATCACATTGCTTGCACACATTTTGAACATCCACTGAGGATTTAAAACAAACAAAAACCATACTCCAATTCATGCCTAGAATAGCCATGGTTCTAACAATCTCCCCCTTTGGGTTTTTTGTCATTCACCAAAAAATTCAAAAGATCACCATCCACATGCAATGAAAAAATGCAAGAATCAACTCTGCCAATACTATAAGTCTACCTGAGAAATTCTCGGTGTAGAACACAAGATAGAAAGATTGAATTGGGTTCCTGTGTTTTGGATTTCTCAATGACGCCCAAGGAGCATTACATGACCAATGTATTCCTTCTCATCCTTCTCATCACCAAAGCATTACATGCCTGAACATGCCTTGAATTTATTCCTTTCTCCTCCATTGACAAGAAACCGAATGACTGGTAATGTGTTCATTGCTCAGCTCAAACCATACTCCACCTGGATATTATCTCCCCCAAAAACCAGTATCACATCCATAAATAGAAAAAAAGTAATCATAAATGGGGAGAGGGGATTTTTGTAACCTTTTTATGCACTAGGAGGTGGCCAAACACTGAGGCTCAACCAATGCTTCTCAAACACCACCGAGGACAGTGGCTTGGTAATTATATCAGCCACTTTCTCATCAGTTCCCACATGATCCATTTGAATCATGCCTTGCTCAAGTTTTTCTTTGATAAAGTTATATCTTATTTCAATATGTTTTGTACGAGAATTCTGAACAAGATTCTTCGTAAGATCAATTGCGCCCTGGTTATCATAGTAAATTACCGTTGGTTGCTTCACCTCATCACCAATATATGTTAGTTGTTTCTTCATCCATAGCGGTTGAGTACATGACTTTGTGGCGGACATATACTCAGCTTCAACAGTATTAAGAGTAGTACTTTATTGTTTCTTGCTCAACCAGCCAACACATTTATGTCTATTATAGAATGCTCCACCACTACTAAACATTCTGTATACTACATCACCAGCCCAGTCAGCATCAGAAAACACAGATAATTCACTATCCCTGCCTGCAGAAAAATATAACCCAAAGTTATGTGAACCTTGAATGTACCTCATGATTCTTTTTACTGCCGCCATATGTTCCTCCATTGGACCAATCTGAAAGCGGGCCGCATGACATGTGGCCAAGACAATATCTATTTGTGTCTCTTTCAGTTACAGTAGGCTCCCAATGATCATCCTGTACATGGTGGGATCTGCATAGGTCACATCTTCATGTTTTCAATGATTAGTTCCAACAGCTATTAGGGTTGACAATGGTTTGAAGTCTTTCATATTAAACATCTTCAGCATCTCTCTAGAATATTTTTCCTGAGAAATGAAAGTGTAATCCTTCTTTTGAATAACCTACAGTCCCAAGAAATATGTGATCTCTCCAATCATAGACATTTCAAATTCTAATTTCATTTGATTGGAAAACTCATCCACAGATTTCTGCCTGCTGCCACCAAATATGATGTCATCAACGTAGACAAGAACCAGGAACTGATCTTCTGGAGAATTCTTCACATATAGATTTTTATCTACTCATCCTCTTTTGAATTCCAGCTTCTTGAGATAAGAGTCCAGCTGGGAGTACCTTGCTCGTGGTGCTTGCTTCAAACCATATAGAGCTTTCTTCAGTTTGCAGACCTTTGTCTCATCAATACAAAGAACAAAACCCACTGGCTGTTCAATGTAGACTTCTTCTTCAAGTATACCATTCATGAATGCAGTCTTAACATCCATTTGATATACATTATATTCTATTTAGAGTTCCATATCATGGAAAAGCCTGATTGACTCTAGTCTAGCCACTGGAGTAAAGGTTTCTTCAACATCTACACCTTTAATCTGGGAATATCCCTTACATACTAGTTGAGCCTTATTTCTAATAAAAAATCCATGCTCATCAAACATGTTCTTGAAGATCCATTTTGTACCAATCACATTGTGACCTCTAGGTCTCTGGACAAGATCTCATGTCTGATTCTTATCAATTTGATCTAACTCTCCATTCATGGCTTTCACACAAGATTCATCCTTTGCAGCTTCTTCGAATGAGGATGGATCCACAACTGACAAAAATGCAGACTGTGTGTTATTCCTCATTCTCCTTGTTTGTGTGGGTGCACTCTTTACCACAATTATGTTATAGGAATCAATCTCACCTCTATGATTTCTCCTGTGTGGTTAAGTTGCATTCTCTCCAGCCACAGTCTCTTCTTCAGATTCTTCTTCTGAGTCAACATCATTATGTGACTTTTGAGTGTTTTTTATAGCTTTCTCTATTTCTGTAGTTGTATTTTCTCCACGTTCACTTTCTTCTTCACTTTCTATCACATCAGCACATGACATCCTTGATGTATTTTTGGGTTTCTCTTCAATTATATTAACATCAATTCTTACTACAATCATTCCCAATCGCTTGTTGAAACACTTTTAGGCTTTTCTGTTCATTGGATACCCAAGAAAAAGTCCTTCATCAGCATTGTCACCAAATTTCCCTTGATTTCCTTCTTTGTTCCAGATGAAAAATTTTCTTTTGAAATCACAATGGTATTTCAATGAAGGCTTCATTACATGCCACAATTCATATGGTGTCTTCGTTTCTCCCATATAAAGCCATGTTATATTCTGAATGTGCACTGAAGCTTCAACAGCTTCATTCCAGTAATGGCATGAGATACCACTCTCGATCAGCATAGTCCTGGCCATATTTTTGACCTGTCGAATACGATGCTCAACAAATACATTTTGTTGTGGAGTTCTCACAGCAGCTACCTCAAGATGTATTCCACGCTTTTCTAGGTAATTTTCAAACTCAATGGACGTGTATTCCCCTCCATTGTCAAGTATCAGGACTTTTATTGTTCATCCGATATCATTCTAGGCAATCTGGCGGCAAGTTTTCATGCAATCAAGAACTTGTCGCTTCTTGTGAATCACCATTACACAAGCCATTATACTATAGTCATCAATGAAAATGATGAAGTACCTTTCTCCATGGGTTCCAACAACATTTATTAGGCCACATAAATCTGTATGAATGAGATCAAGAAGATACGATGCCCTTTTCTTCTTTGGCCAACATGAACTACTTACCAGCTTCCCACGAATACAAGCATCACAAGAATTTTCCCGTTCACATTTTAGAATGGGAATATCGATGACTATCTTCAGCATAGATATATTTTCCATGTCTTGTTGGTTAATGTTCCCTAGCCTTCGATGCAACAAATCGTTTTCTTCTTCAATAGACAAATAGAAGGGGTTCACTTTGTTGTCAACCTGATATAAGTTTCCTTCTATTCTATAGCCTTTCATAAGAGAATTCCATGTTTTTCCTTTATAGTGCAGCCTTTTTGATTGAAGGTCACTATGAGCCCTGAGTCACAGAGTTGAATTACCCTAAAGAGAATGTGGCATAGACTGTCCACATAAAGGACTTCAGTCTTCTTCAGTTCTCTGTTGGCGAGAGCAGTATTCCCACTGCCTTTAACATTCAATGTACCATCATTACTAAACCGTACAGTTCCATTAACCTTCTTTTCAATGTTCTTCAAAAGGTCAGCATTACCCGTCATATCAGAAGAGCATCCACTATCAAGGATCCAGGTGCTGCTGCTCTTTGTAGCTTTGAGGGATACTTCTGCAAGAATGGATTTCTCAATATTCTTCTTTTCTTTCCATGAGATATTGGATTGAGCATAGGATACTGATGTCCTTTTAATACATTCTTCCACATAATCTGATTCATCATACCCATAATCTTCTTCAAGAGGGGAAAATTTGTTTTTGAGAACAACTCCATAAGGAGGATGAAAACTGGCCCGTCTTTGAGTGTTGTATGAATTTATCCTATCGTACCATTTCCTACAATACATAGCTTTATGGCCAAAGTGAGAACAATTAAAACAATAACCATAGAAGCTATTTCGTCTATAAAATGGAGGATATGAAATCAGTCTCCTTTATTGACTTCCCAGGTCATCCCCATTCAAGTAGATCCATGAATCTTCACAGTATGACATAGTATGGCCCAAATAACCACATAACTGACACTTCATGAGAGGAAATGCATTTTCACTTGAATTTCTCCTCACACCTTCTTCATTGGGGGAATAGTTGAACTGCCTATCATTTCTGAAAGTTTGAGGATAATCATTATTTCTTGTTTTAGTTTGGATTGAGGGTTTCTTTTTTATCATTTTAGGTACTGTTTCAAAATTTCTAACTTTCATCTTGTCTTACATTTGGCTCTGTTTACTTCCATCAGTTGATTTTTCAGCTTCACAGCCAATTCCACTCTTTCCCATGCAAGCGGGGCTTTGATCACTTAAGATTTTTCCAAACCCATCTGAACCACACTTGGCTTTTTCTAGTAATTCTACATATAAGAATCTTCTGAAATGAATTTTATTCATGCCCTCATTTTTCATTTACTGACATTCAATTTTACTTCTATGAGTAACAACTTCTTCCTCAAGTCCCTCAATAGTCTTGGACTTCTCTTCTAGTCTGGATGAAAGGTCATTTTTTTCCTTTTCTTGTTCTTCAATTTTAAGCTTTAGTTCCACAACCTCATCTATGCTTTCAAGGATTGAAGACTAAACTCTCACTAGTTCTTCTAGTCGTTCAATCTCTGTTTCAAGCTCATCAACGTATTATGATGATTCTTCCACCATTTCCTTACATATATTTCATCTCTTACATTTATTCTCAAGCATAGAAAAAGCATCCTTAATTTGAGTCTTTGAATCACCATGAGAAGTAATCTAACTATATCTATCATTATTTAACAAGGGTTCTGACATTTCAACCATATCCATCATGGAACCATGCTTTCTCGTTTTAAATTCGGGTTCCTATTCTTCACTAAATTCAGTATCCTCATCTTCCTCTTCACAGACGAAACTCTTCCTCTGTATTTTCTTTCCAGATTTGAAGTCTCTCTTTTTGAAAAATCTTTTTTGAGGCTTCTCGATGTTCTCATCTTCACAATATTAATCGTTGACCTTTCTTAAACACTGAGAGGAAATGTGCCCATTTTTCCACAATGAAAACATGTGAGAGGTAACTTCCCTTTCAATTTCCCTTTTCCCTTTTGGAACTTCATTTCAATGAGAGAAAGGATTTCTTTTTCTTCGTCATCTTCACTACTACAATATTTTGAAATTTTTAGTTTATCCATGGCCTTGAACACCATTTCCTTACTCACACAATTCATAGAATCTTCTGGTTTGAGTCTCATTTCATATGCTACCAAGCTGCTCAGTAGATCATCAAGAGAAATTTTGGAAAGATCTCTTTCCTCAAGGGATGAAGCCTTTTCATTGTAAAGGGAAGGAAGTCTTCATAATATTTTCTTTACTATATCAATGTCTTTGATTTTTTCACCGAGACCCCGAATTGCTCCAACCACTTCATTAATTCGATTGAAGAAAGATTCTGTATTCTCGTCTGGATGCATCTTTAGATCATCAAACCGATTGTGCATGACTTGTAATTTTTCCTCCTTCACTTGCTATATCCTTCATAAATATTTTCGAGTTTATTCCACATGGATTTTACTTAGGTGTAACCCATTACCTTTAGATAGATCTGATCAGAATGGGCTGTGGTGAGTGCATTTTGTGCTTTATCATTTGCATCAAGAATTTTCCTGTCTGCATCAGTCATAGCCAGCCCTGTTGGATCAGTGACATTTATACAATGCATATTAGAAAACAGAACATCCATTCCAAGGGATCTTATATGAGATATCATTCCATTCTTCCAAATTTGAAAATTACTTCCATCAAAGAGAGGGACTCCCCTTACATTGACTGCATTCTCCATGATGACAAAGGACATCTTCAACACCAGTAACCTCATTCTGATACAACTTGTAGGACCCCAAGACACCCTGAGAGGGGAGGGGTGAATCAAGGTGACAATTTTTTCTTTAAAAAAGGATCTTCTTCCCACTTTTATAGGAACTAGTTAAACCTGTGTGATGAATATGATCTACAATGAAACATTCACATGCAAACAGATGACACAACAATTTTTACATGGTTCACTACTAAGGGCTACGTCAAAGGAGAATACGTAGAAAAGTTTCCGACCGTACCGAATTACACTAATCATCAATAGTTGTGGATTACAATGGTTCGGGAATAGTCACTTTGTCCCAGGTTCACTGAATTTACAAAGTTTCAGGGATAACTCACTGCTTCCCTCGGGTCACTCCCGTTGATTCCCCTTGCCCACTTCCCTTGGTGAAGTCACAGTCAGTTTATAGACGTGAAGGTCTCTTCAATAGATTTGCATTGATGTCTTTTTCACTACTTATCACGAGACTCTGCTTGCATCTATGTCCCTCGGGTCACTCTCATTGATTCCCCTTGCTCACCACCCTTGGTGAAGTCACACTCAGTTTATAGACGTGAAGGTGTCTTCAATAGATTTTCATTGAAGTCTTTGTCTCTACTTAGCACGAGACTCTGCGTGTATCTATGTCTGGAATTGATGCACTAGAATGCAAAAATCCACTGAACCAGATACCTGGAACATACAGAAAAGATTCACTGACAATCGCGTGCAACTCCAACCCTTTGCACGCAAAACCTTACTATTTCACGCAAAATTTACTTTTTTGCAGGAAAAATATTTTTCTCCACAACACCCTTTTTCTTGAAACTTAAACTTTTACGCGCAACCCCAATTTTTACGTGAAACTCTTTATTTTTTTTTGCATCTTGGAATTTTGCGTGCAATCCAGAATATTTTATGCAATCCCCTTTATGTTATCCTTTTTTGCATATCAGACCTCGGATCTTCTCAAAGTCTTCAACAATACTGATTGAGGGGGATCACATCTTATTTATAGGCGTCTGAGACCCCCGTGTGAAAAACCCCCTGTTTCATATAAAAAAACTCACCTGGCATGTAATATTTAGCTTCAGTATCATTTTTCACGCACATCTCTATATTTTTCGCGCAGCCCATGACTTTTCCATTTTTTGACGTTCTGATTCTGAAACATTGTTTGCGCGAAAAACCTCGATCTTCTATTTCATGTATCCTGATGGTTTTTGCACCCAACTCACATATTTCCCACACAACCCTTATATTTAATGCACCACTTCCTCTTTTCACCTGCATGATTTTACCAACAATCCATGTCTTCTTTTTTCAATTTGAGGCCCAAAAATTTGGCAAACACTGAGAAATAAAGCCACCTTCAATACTATTGTTTGATTGAACTGTATGATCAATTTGCTGGCACACATTCTGAACATCCACTGAGGATTGATAATATACTCAAACCATACTCCGATTCATGCCTAGAATGTTCATGGTTCCAACACCTATGTACCTTACCTTTGCAAGGATCAAAGACATTGTAGTTCATGTGGCATGAGGCTTACACTATAGGCTGCCCAGGCTATTTGTGAACTTATATAAAGGGGGTCTGAGCGACCAATGGGTGGTGGGATTGAACCTCATGAAGGCTTCCTACATACCTTTCCATAGCAAAGATCAAAGACCTCGTAGTTTAGGTGGAATGGGGCTTACACTCTAGGCTGCCCACATTGTTGGTGAACCGATGAGAAGGGGGTCAGAGTGACCAATGGGTGGTGTGCTTGAACCCCGTGGAGGCTTCCTATGTACCTTGACTTAGCAAGGATCAAAGACCTAATAGTCTTGGTGGCATGAGGCTTACACTCTAGTCTGCCCAGGGTATTGGTGAACCTATGTGAAGGGGGTCGGAGCGAACAATGGGTGGGGGGCTTGAACCTCGTGGAGGATTTCTAGGTACCTTGCCTTAGCAATGATCAAAGACCTCAATGTTCAGGTGGCATGGGGTTTACACTCTAGGATACCTAGGGTGTTTTTAAACTGACGTGAAGGGGGTCAGAGCGACCAATGGGTTGTGGGATTGACCCTCATAGAGGCTTCCTACGTACCTTTCCATAGCAAGGATCTAAGACCTCGTAGTTCAGGTGGCATGGGGCTTACACTCTAGGCTTCCTAGGGTGAATGTCATGGTCGACGCTTTCCCTAATCCCACGTGAGTCATGCTTGTTGTGAGAAACAAGAGACATCAAAGACCCGACGATCACGTCATGAAAGGTGCGTCCTAGGGAAATGGAGTGGGGCTTACACGTGATCACAACCGAAAGATAGAATAGGGGATTATGCGTGCTTAGAAGCCCGAAATGGTTGGGAATTACTACAGGATGGAGGTCTAGTGGTGACAAAGCCCAATGGGAGAGGGATTTGGTACTGAAGAAAGGAGGGGCAAGGATGTTGCCTCTTGCAAGAAAAGCTTGGGGATCACACAAGGGTGGTTTCCCATTCCTTGCATAGGATGCATGGGGGGAAGTCACAATTTAACATTGTTTGTTAAGGAAGATGATGTTGTCTAGTTTAAATTCATACAGCTCGGATGAGGTGGGTTCACTCCACACCCCTAGGACATACATAACTGATACCCTCTACACCTTGGTGAAGGGAATACACTGGCAATGCCGTGGCTAGGGGGTGTCATGGAGTGAACCATCGACAGTTCCACATTAGCGTGGCTATGGGATGAATAAATTGATGTTAGCGTGTCTATGTGATGATGCATGAGGTGAAGCAACACAATGGCCAGTTTAATCCAAGGGACATTGAAATTGCTTCGTACGAACCTAGGAGGTTGCACGAGAGAGGGTGTTGCAGAGAGAAGGGGTTTATGAGTAGAGGCCTTGTAGATCTCTGGAGATCCATGCAATTGAAGGGATTCATGAAGGTGTGGGATTCAGGAAGTGAAGTGGCCTATCATAGGCATAGAGCATAGGCGCATACAAGAGGTGCTTCACAAAGTTGAAGGACATTCTCAAAGCAAAGTCCTACAAAGCAGAGGTGCCTCACAAAGCTAGGTCCTATGAAGAAATGTGCTTCACGAAGGCCTATGGGATTTGTGAAAGTCATCCATGTTGAAAGAGGGGGTCAATACAAGTCAAAGGGGAGGAAATTTGCAAAGAAAAAGTACATTTAGAAGCTCATGGTTTGTAGAGTAGAAAGTGCTTCGTGATTTGAGAGCTGAGAAGGTGAATAGTCAGATGATCCATCCGTTGGGCCTGGGGGGAGGCCGGTATTTATATGCAAGAGGCACCACGAAGTAGAGATTGATTGACACAATGATGGATTCCACTCCGAAGTGTTCTCACGAATGTCAAAGGGGTTCACAGAGCATCCCGCCTCCTCACTTCGCGGAAGGGTCATGAACGTCCAAGGGGTTCACGGAGCATCCCACCTCCTTACTTCACGGATGGCTCGTGAATGTCAAAGGGGCTTGCAGGGCATCCCTCTTCCGGGATTCGTAGCGGGCTCACAAACGTCAATGGAGTCATAGAGCATCCCACCTCCTAGCTTCATGGTGAGCTCATGAATGTAAAATCTCTTCACGAAGCATCCTACCTCCTGGCTTTGCGGCGGGCTCGCGAACGTCAAATCGGATCGTGGAGCATCCCGCCTTCGGGATTTGGGGCAGGATCGTGAACGTAAAATCGACTCATGGATCTTCCCACCTCTTCACTTTAGAGTTTTATCGTGAACATCAAATTGGCTCATGGAGCATCCCGCCTCCTTGCTTCACGGCGATGTCTTGTGGCCATGGCGCTCAACGAAAGGTCTTCGTGAGGCTACTTCAGAGACTTTCTTATTATCCTTCTCCCTTCTGATTTTTTGCTCCAACAATATAATTGATAATAAAAATTTTAACTTATGAAATATCATATGTTTTTAAATATCTTTATAAAACTACTTTGGAAAAAGATACTATTTCAAAAGAATTTGAAATTTTTTTTGTTGATAAATTTTTTTTAAAACAAAACATAGTTCAAAAACTAGTATTTATGAGGATAAATTTTTTTTATTAAACTAAAATCTAAAATATATAGTTTGACAAACAATTTATCAAATTTCTCCAATGGATGGAAAATTTTGATAAAATGCACAAAAAAATCAGACCTCATGAAAATAGTTTTGGAATGGGTTTTAAAAATAAAAAACCTATTTTTAGTAATAACTACTTTATTCATTAATGTACACCTTTTTCACTAAGTTCCAAAGTGGTGGTCACTGGAGTAAAAGTTGTTCTTTAAGTACAGTACAATATTTATGTTTTCATAAAGCTTATTTTTATAAACAAATGTGTTTAACCATGATTTTTGTGTAAATACCGAACCCAAGAAGGTTTGGGTTCTGAAAAACTAATCTTTTTGTTTTCAGGTAAACAATGATTGTACTAGAAAAAAAACATTTTTGGTACATAGATAGTGTATGTTAAAAGCACATGATTGGAAACAAATATTTATTCAATAATATAATCAATATGAAAGGTGGAAATTTAACTTTTGATGATAATTCTCAAGGATAGATTATCAGCATATATAACATTTTTATTCTTCTAAAATCACTTATTTCAAATGTTTTATTTATTGTAGGTCTTAATCACAACCTTATAAGCATAATTCAGTTATGTGATGTAAGTTACCTTGTGAGATTTAGGAATGATAAATGTTTAGCACATAGTTATGAGGATGAATTTGTTCTTTCATGTAATAAACATGTGAATTTTTATATACTTAACTTAAAAGACCTTAGGATCCAAAAATTACCTTACCTCAGTGCAATGGAAGATCATTCTTTGTTATGGTATAGAAGGATAAGACACTTTAATATTATAAACTTTTCTAAGTTGGCTATGAATATACTTTTTAAGGATCCACCATAAATTATATTTGATACTTCAAAATCTACGATCCTTATCAATATGGTAAGAAACATAAGAAAAATTTTAAATGTATTTGTAAAGTATCAACTTGTAATGCATTACAGTTAGTACATATGGAATTATTTTTTCCTATACAAACTAGGAGTATTTATAGAAAATTATATGTATATTTATTAGTTGATTATTAAACTAGTTATACTTGGGTATACACAAGGAAATTAGATGCCTTTAGTTATTTTAAAACTTTTTAGCCAATGTTAAATTTAAAAAAAAACTCTACTGGAAAAATATTCATAGTGATAATGGTGGAGATTTTGAAAATTATGATTGGGAATATTTTTTAGTAAGAAGGTATTGAACATAACTTTTTATCACCTAAACCCCCAATAAAATGGTCTAGTTGATGGAATAAATATAAATCCTTAGAATATTACAAGAACTATGCTAAGTGAATACTCATTTTCTATGATTTTTTAGACTGAATTGGTTATTACTGCCTGCTATACTATAAATCGAGTTTTAATTAGACATTTTCTTAATAAAACTCTTTATGAGTTGTGGACATGAATAGACCAAAATGTTTCTTACTTAAATGTATTTGGTTATAAAGTATTCATTCTGAATAATAAATATAATATTTATAAATCTTCACCAAAATCCGATGATGGAATATTTTTATGCTATTACACTACTTTCTAAGGATTATAGAGTTTTTAATAAAAATTATTATACTATTTAAGAATAAATACATGTTAAATTTAATGAAACTAATCCCTTTGTTGTCAAAAAACATCAACCTATATCTTTGGATGTTATTTCTAAAAATTATTTTCAATCTATGTTATAAATATCTTCTCATAACTAAATATGTGAAGCAATAGTTTTTGATGTTCTTCCCGTGGAATATTTTCTACCAATTTTTAATGAACACATATTTGAAAACCTTTGAATTCTATTTTTTATTAGGAATGATCATAGTAAAAACATCACTGGTGATGTAGATCAATGAGTTAAGATTAGAAGTTACTTAAAGAATGAAATTGAATATCTAAATTTATTTTCGCAATTTGAACCTAATAATCCCTATGAGGATTTAGGTTATAAGGATTGGTAAAAGTTAATTTAAGATGAAATCAATTATTTTGGAAGGAACATAGTCCGGAATCAGTTGAAAGACCTATAGAAATATCTATAATTTGATTAAAATGGATTTTTTGGAATAAATGTGATGAAAATGGAATACTAGTTAGAAATAATTCTAATCTTGTTGCTAAGGGATATAAAAAAATACAAATAAGATTATAAAGAAACGTGTTCTTCTATAGCAAAGCCTGAAGCTATTCAAATACTTTTATTCATTTCCACATTCTTTAATATCAATCTTTTTCAAGTGGATGTGAAGTGTGATTTTCTTAACACATATATTTAGGAGGATGTTTATGTAGAAAACCCACTAGGTTTTGTACATACAAAACATCAAGGGAATTTTTTTAATCTTATCAAAGAAAATAATGAACATAGACACACCCATAGAGATTGGTATGATGGATTGATAGGATTATTGTTACAAAACAATTTTTTCCCTGAGCTACTGCACCCCTCAAAGGCCCCAGTCTGATTTTATTTCTTTTCATCCGTTCTCAGGTTTCAGAGTCCGAATCCAATGATAACCAAAAAAGATTATACTTAGTGGTTTATCATTAGGGTAAATCGGGTTTAAATATCTTTTTATAAAAAATATGATTCAACAATTAATTTCATTCCAAGGTTGGGAATCAGTATGTATTGAAAAACCTAATGAAGATTTCAATTTATACATTCTGATATAGTTTTTGTGTTCTATGTTTCTGTTCAATTTTTTAAAGTAGATGATATGGATAAAATAAACATTACTATGTTTGAAAAAATTTATATGTTTTCATATATAATAGTTTCCGGTTGGTGGGAGTTCCCTAAGAAGGAGATGTGTATTTGACTTCAATCAAGCATCCTAACAATCTTGGAACTTTTATCAAGAACAGAGATAAATATTCCTTATTTTCAGAATATGAAAATGTTTCGAAGGTTTCACACTTGTCTCTAGATAAAAAATTAGTTGCCCTGTGGATTCAAGATTTCCTGATTTTGAGGAAAGGAGACATGCATACTTTGAAAGTATCAGTTGTGTTTGTTTTGGATTACCTAGTGAATATGAGGATAATTGATTTAGTCATGTTTATCTGTATTATAGTGGATAACATCAAAACATCATCAATATATTCAAAATTTATATTGTTCCCATCCTTCATTAGTAATATAGTTGTCAAATTTATGGATATTTTCAAGGTGGAAAACACCTCATATCTAGTGAGGGATGATATTTATTTTATTTGCACAGATATGATGTTGAGGAAGAAATTAGTTTTTGATTCGAAGTCAAATAAGTTTGTGGAAATGGTTGATGGTGCTTCATCGAAGGCATGGATATTAAAGAAAGCTAAGGAAGCTATGAAAATTAAAAGAAAGGATGAGACATATCCTCTAAAAAATAGAAAGAAACAAAAGAAGATGCTTGATGATATTTTCAAGTAGATTATGGATAAAAAACCCTAGAAGAGGCCAGGGGATTTGGATTTTGGAATTGACCCTACACAAGAAAATGATATGAAAATCCATGCTGATGAATAGTATGACGAAGAAGATAATAGAAATAAAAAAAAGAAGAGATTACATGAAGCTATAATTTGATTAAACTTAATGAACGAGGTAAAAAGAGATAATGAGAATATTGAACTTCCCACTTCCCACACCAATCACGTTATACAAGAATCTGGTTTAGTTTTCAAGAAATAACTGTAGTTCCAGTTGATATCCCTTCTATGGATGATAAGGGAATGAAAACGTTGATGTGGATGAATCAGTTCCAGATGTTCCTCAGAAACAATCGGCAGCAGGGATATCTGGAAAAGGATATTTGATAATTGTAAGATAGATAGAAGAAGAGATAAATAATGAAATCTATTAATAAGTTGATGGAAAAGAAAAAATTGGAGAAGAAGAAGGAAATGAATAGGAATAAGAATAAGTATATTAAAAAGTAGAAGTAAAAGAAGAAGAAAAGGAAGAAGAAGAAGAAGAAGAAAATGATGGAAATAGGGATGATGAAACTCAGAAAGATAAGGATTCAAAGGAATCATCCTAAGCTCCATCATGTTTAAACTCTAAGATTGGAATATATTAAAAATATAGAAATTATTAAGAGGAACAATCATCATCAGAAAAAGAATCACAATCATCATCCATGAAAGAAGAACATGATCAACAGTCTAAGAACAAAGTTAGTAACAAGGATGAATATGATAAAGATATTGAAATTACTAAACCATTAGATGATAAAAAAGATTCAAATACTTATAGTGAGGAAATTATGTTGATGTTGGAACCAGTAGAAAAAAACCACCTGAGCTTGAGCCCAAACAATCAGACATAGAGAAAACAATAGCTGAAAAAGTTTTGATTTTATTTTCAATGTTTTAAGAATATTAGAAAGAAAAACTCTATACTTTCCAAACCATGAAGAAAGATTCTTTCTTATTAAAAATAGTCATAGTTAGAAATTTTAATCTATAAAAGTGTCAATAGAGTCAGTTATTCAGATTGATGTTTAATTGAATACTTTTCCAAAAAAATCTCGTACTCAAAAAAGATAATACAATAATATGGTAAAGTGGTCCAAATAGGACGACATAGATATTCGTATGCATGATGAACCATTTTATGAAGTAATGAATATTATGATATAATCAATTGAATCCTTTAACAAGATATCATCATAAATGAAAGATAGAGTAAATTTTATTAAATAATTCAGTGATGCAGCTAATGAGCAAGCTGAGGTTGTGAATGCTCTAGAATAAAATATTTGAGATATAGAGATGGAGATGAGAAGACTCATATCATGGGAAGATGAACTGATAATAACTAGGGAATAGAATAATGAATTATCTGAGGATGTATAGAGGCTATAGACTACAGACCTGACTCAAGAGGAAATAATTGCAAAGATGGAGAAATATCATCATGAGTTCATGAAAATTACGGCCTTCATAATGTCTTTGATGAAAAAATATTGATTTTATTTTTATTTTGAACTCTTGAATGTATTTTATAAATTATTTTTATTATAAATGAATTATATAGTCATCCAATTATGATTTTCATGAATTTTTTCCAATTCCAATTGGTTATATATTATTTCATATTTCCATGGATGATTAGTTAGTTCGCTATTGTTTCATGTGTCACACTTTCTAAAATTTCTAGAAACATAGGATCCTTCCCATTTATTTTTGAAAATCACAAAGTGGGGAATGATATATTACGGGGGAGAACATTTTTTCAAAATAATATATTCATTCATAAAGAGAGAGTTTCTTTTTAAAAAAGAGAAATACTATTATAAAGGGGAGAAATATTATTAAGGGGGAGAAGTTTTTTTATGGAAGAACTATTCTTACACTCTTCATCGTATTACACATTGTATTTATAAGAGTTACAAAGTCATGGGGTGTTAATTTGTAAAGAATAAATTCGTAGTTCTTAAAAAAAGAGTTTTATGTTTTTCAATTTACTTTTCATTTATGTTTTGGGGGTTTTTCTTTCCAAAAAGGGGAAATTTTTGAGTTATAAATATTACTTCATAATATTCCATTTATTTAGTTTTTTTAAATCACAATCACATTCTTAAAACATGTTTACTAATTTTTTACATCCCAATTTTTTTAGTATGTTTATTGGAAAACATTATCTTTCACAATAATTAGAAAAAATTCTAATGTACTATGAATATAAACTTTACATTTTTCATTATGATCATTGGATTGAGTATGCATCAGATATATCATACTTACCTTTAATTAGAAAAAGATTTAGACATTTTCCTTGTCTATCATATTGAAGAAATTCAAGACAATCAGAATGATAACGGAACAAATAAAACCATACTGAATCTCATAAGGATTATGGTATTGATAATTGATAATGATTTTTATCAGACTAACCTAAGTTTATAATCAAAATACATGGACTTTTTTCAATCATATGAAATACCATTTACACTATAATGGTGTTAAACAAAAATTACATTAGGAAGTAAATTATAAATGATATTTCAAGAACTAGATATCCGAGGCCATTTCAAAACATGGAAATATGACTATTGGAGATTTACCTATAAATAGAGAGTAATTTGAAGTGTTTAGAGTATATTTTAATTCACATCTCAATTCTTATGTATATTTATAATCATGAACTACTCGTTTTATGTCATTGTAATTCATCAGAGAGTTGGAAGTTCTAAGGAATCCTTGTTAGGTTTGATTTATTATGAACATTTTATA
The DNA here is from genome assembly GCA_963277665.1 of Viscum album. Lineage (NCBI taxonomy): Eukaryota > Viridiplantae > Streptophyta > Magnoliopsida > Santalales > Viscaceae > Viscum > Viscum album. The sequence continues at coordinate 956,499,284 of OY728162.1, read as the reverse complement.
TTATAATAATGTCCAATCATTGTTACAATCAAGGGATTCCGAGAATAGGAATATAGAGAATCTGATCCATTAGATCAAGAGATTCTGGGGATAGGAAGATAGAGTTATTCGAATATTTGTATCAAGGGATTTCTTTCTAAGGAAAGAAAAACATTACAGTAAGTATTAAACTATGGATTCCTTTAGTCATGATTATTGACTACCTTACTCTTAAGGTTAAAAGTATTAAATCTTTTTAATATAGCTTGTAAGTTATTCTACTGTTACTAGCTATTTCATGTTTTTACAAGTTTTTATTCCCTTATTCATGTTATAAAAAGTTAATCATTATACTATTCTTTATATACAATCAGTTGTATTGGTGTTACTATTAATATGAAAAAAATTATACTTTGATGTTAATTTTGTTAACTCTTTTAAACTTAAGAGTAAGGTACTCAATAACCTTTAATAAAGGTATTCATAGTTTTATGCATACTATAAAGTCTGTATTTCTTTACCAAGAAAGACATCGATACAATGATAAGAATAGATCTATCTTTCTATCCCCAAAATCCCTCAATATAATGATCAACCTCTAACTTCTTACCCCAGAATCCATTGATATGATGTATCATATTCACCATCTTCCTATCCCTAGAATCCATGGATTGTAATAATGATCAGAAATTCTTATAAAATAAAATGTTCATAAGGAAATAACCCAAACAAGGATTCCTTAGAACTAAAAACTCTATAAAAAATTAAAAAGACTATCAATGAGTAGTTCATTTTTATAAACTTATGTTATTCTGACAAACTTCCTTATCAGTTTTCAATATGATAATCTTTATGAGAGTCAGTCCAATTTTTTCAGTAGCATTATCAGTACGATGTTCATGACTTTTTTTAGTACAATGGAAAGGACAAAATTCTAAATCCTAGCCTGATTAAATGTCAGTCTGATGTATCAGAATCATACTAAATTATATGATCAAAGTGAAGAATGTAAAGTTTATATTTGTAATACATTATACGTTTTTCTATGTATGGTAAAAGATAATTTTTTCTACAAAAACAAACTAAAAAACGTGGGGTGTAAAAAAATATTAAACATTTTTTAAGAAAGTGTTTCAGATTTATAAAAATAAAGGGTTGTAAATGAATGAATTAATATTTTTGACTCAATAATATATTCTTTTTGGATGTCAAAAACTCCAAAAAAATTAAATTAAAAATAATATGAAAAAATTATATCTCTTTTACTATTTTATTAACTATAAAGATAATCATTATATCTTAACTCCTATGAGTTTTTAACACTTTTGAATAAGATGTTGAATATGATGAAGGGTATAAGAATAGTTCTTCCATAAATAAAACTTCTCCCCCCTTAATAATACATCCACCATTAAGAAAAATATTTAATAGTTTTAAAAAGAATCTATATCTTTATGAAATAATCCCCCCTTTTGATAACATTTTATCCCCTTTATTACATCATTCTATCCCTTTAAAATTTTCAAAATGAAATGGGATGGATCTGATGATCTTTGAAATGTTAAAAAATATAACATATGAAACAATAATAAAATAACGAACCACCATTGAAAAAATGAAAGAACATATAATCAGTTGGAATTGGAAAACATTCAAGATCATTGGAATGCGATGAAAAGGTAATTCTTTATCATTAATTATTTTTACAAAATACATTCAAGCGTTAAAAATATAAAAGATAATAATTCTTTCTAAATCATGGTCTTTATAAAGGCCTTCATTTTCATGAACTCATGATGATATTTCTACATCTTTGCAATTAATTCTTCTTGAGTCTGGGTTTTAGACTTCAACATTTTTAATTACTCAGATAATTCTTCATTACAATCCCTCATTATGATCAGCTCATCTTCCCATGACCTGAGTCTACTCATATCTAAATCCATATCTTAAATCTTTTGTTTTAGAACATTCATATCCCGAGTCTGCTCATCAGCGGTGTCTCTGAATTCTTCAACAAACTTCACTCCATCTTCCCTGCGTGATGATTAATTTTTAAAGGAATCATCCTATTATAATATAAGTTTCTTAACTTCATCAAATAGTTAATCATTCATAAAAATATATGAGTCGACTTGGATAAACCACCTAACCATATGATTTCATGATCTTTTTTGAGTATGTTAATTTTCTTGAAAAAATTTCAATTTATTTTCAATCCAAATCACTAACTCTCTTAAAATTTTTATTTATTCTGATTTCTCATTGAGTCTTTTCTAAATAATCTGGAATCTTGCTTCATGTTTTGGAAAGTAAGAAATTATTCCTTCTAATATCCTTAAGACATGAAAAATATAATCAAAATACTTTTGATATATCGTTGCTTCAGCTGATTTTTCAGGCTCAAACTCTGGAGGTTTTGTTCTACTAGTTCCAATATCGATTTACAATCAATTATTAATATCTTTATTTTAATCATTTTTATCATGTGATAGTTCATGAATTTCAACATCTTTATCAGATTCAGATTTGTTACTGACTTTGGTCTTAGAATATTGATTATGTTCTTCTTTCTTGGATGATGATTGTGATTCTTTTTTTGATGATGATTCTTCCTCTGAGAACATCTATATTTTTCATCCTTACTAGTCTTGGAGGTTAAATGTGATTAAAATGAGGATTATTTTGATGAATCTATATCCATTTGAGTTTCTTCATCCCAATATCTTTCCTTTTCGTCTTCTACCTCTCCCTATTCCTCTTCTACTTCAAATTCTTCTTCTTCTTCTTCTTCTTCATATTCCTCTTTATTAACTTTTTATTCAACTTGTTTTTATTTTCCATCAAATTTTTTATCGAATTTTTTATTTAGATCTTCTTCTAGCTGTCTTGTGGTTCTCAGATCATCTTTTCTAGCTAACTTTTGTCCAGATTGTTTTTAAGGAAATTTGGAACCGATTCTTCCACATCAACCTTTTTATTTACCTTATATTCCAATGAATGGATATCATCTAGAACTGTATATATTTCTCGAAAAACTAAACTAGCTTTTGGTATAACTGTATCTGTGTGGGAATTGGGAAGGGCAACATTCTCAGAAGCCCTCTCTACACATTTCATTATATTTTCATAAATTTTAGGTTCTTATAATCTATTTTTTTTTTGTTTCTTTCTCTTAACCTATTCTTATAACTATTAAAAAACCTAGATATTCAATGTTTTTTTACTTCTGTAGGGTCAAGTAAAAACTTCAAATACATTGTATTCATCTATGATTTCTAATTAATCATATCATAGAAAAATTCACCATACATATTTTCTCTTTCTTTCTATTTTCTGGAGGAGAATTCCTAGCCTTTCTTTTATTTTTCTGATCTTACTCAGCATTATTTGATGGTTGTTCCTCTAATGTTGCACCATCAACCTTTTTCAAAATAGTATTTGAATTATAATCAAATATTAATTTTATATTGGGCATAATATCCTCACTAATAAAAGAAATATTTTCCCTCAATGGATAAAATGTGTATTCTACCTTAAAAATTTACATACATTGGATAATCATATTACTAATAAAGAATGGGAAATTTATAATTTTTTTATTTATTGAGTATTTTTTATGTTCTACACTGTTATAATGATCAACTTGACTAAAACCATATTCATTGTATTCACTTGGTAATCCAAAACAATCATAACTGACACTTTAAAATTATTAGTGACTCGTTTCCATGGAATCCGAAAACCTTACATACAAAGGGAAACTAATATATTATATGGATTCAAGTGTAAAACCATTATAAAAATTTAATATTTCAAAAAAAAGGAATGTTCATATTTTTTCTTGTTAAAAGATACAAGATTGTAAGGAATCTTGTGAGAAGGAAAATACGGTTATCCTTCTCATAGAAATACAACCAAACCATTAACTCTTCCTTAAGTCAACTTATAATCTTTTCAAAACATAGTAAAGGGTAATTTATCCTTATCATCATCTTTAACAAATTTAAGAGAATCATAGAACTCAGAAACTACATTAGGAAAGAATAAATTGAAATCTTTGTCATGTTTTTCAACACATAAAGATTCCAACCCATGGAATGAAATGATATTCATAAGTGTTGAATCATATTTGTCATACCAAAATCATTCAACCAAAATTTCCCTAAACAGGAACCCCATTGAATAATCTTCCTTGGTAACCATTTGATTTTGATTTCAAAACAAAAGGTAGAACAAAAAAGATAACAATTGTACTGGGGGTTTCAAAGGGTGTTGTAACTCGGGGATAAAATATTTGGAAAACTGATGAGGGAAATGGGGTGACCCATCATTATATAGAAACTGTGAGATAAAATTTAACATCCATAAGATAAATAGTGATATAAATTCAAAACCATTCTGATCTGATGGAAAATATTGATCAGAAGTATGTTTTAAAATAATTTTTGAACACAGGATGATTTTAGTACTTTTATTGATGTGAGAATTATTCTGATTAGAAAAGTTATCTTTAAAGAACTTGAAAACAAAATAATTTTTTTTAAAACTAAAATTATAACAACAAAAATTATAAAATGAAGTATTGAAAAAGTTCAAAAACTAAAATAATAGAAGAATACCTTCAGGAATGGAAATATGAATCGTTAGGATTAACCTATTTTTCTTGGTTTTTGTTAAATAAAAATATTATGATAGTTTTATATATAACCCTGAATATGATAATTTTATTACAAAAATATTATTATGATAATATTTTATTATAAAAGTTTTTTTAGAAAAACTGATTATGATAGTTTTAAAAGAAAAATAAATATGTCATTTTTTTAAAAAAATCTAATAAAAACTGAGCCTAATTTTTTTTTTAATAATTTCTATGTCTGGAAATAATTTTTAGAATTATGATTCCTATTTTGTGACTCTAATAATTAGAGTAAATCTGAGTTTGACTAATTTACATTAATAGGATTGTGTGTTATTCAGTTTAATGATTTTTAAAACTACAATTCACCCCCTCTTGTAAGTATAGACATCTTAAACTACTCTTATGATCTTACAATTGGCATTAGAGCAGGGTTCTACTGCTTATAGACTTGATAAGACTTTACTTTCTTTACTTATTGTGAGTTGTTAAAGTTTTTAAATAAACTTTTTTGTTTATAAAATTTTTTATACTAACATGTACTTATAGAGTTGAGTTTATATTACTTTAAGATGGTGGGAATGAATTTTGGTTCTCTTATCCCAATATACCACCATTTTCTGATGGGAATGATAATAAATATTGGATATAAGGAATGAATGCATTTGTGGTCAACACTGGATTTGATAACTATTTGGTGCCTACTACAAAATACAATATTTTTGATTTCGAAGTTTAATATTTTACAAATACTGAAAATCAAGAATATAAATTAAATTATAAATTTAGAAATACACTATAATGTTCCATGATAAGGAATATCTACATTCATATTTCTTCATGTGAAGATATAAACAATATTTGGAGTAAAATAGATGTTACTCATTTTGGAACATCCAAAGTTATGGAAAAAAGAAGACCTATGCATATAAATTATTTTCAAGGTTTTGGTTTTATACATGGAGAGTCAATTTCGAAGATGCACCAATGGTTTTTGACTATTATAAAACGTTTACAACCCCTTATAGAAAAAGGAATTGATGATGATATTTTAGTTGAAATGATTATTGATATTAAGCCCAATGAGTGGGAATAAAAAATAGCTGTTGATAATACAAGGAAGTTATTTTATCTTACTCTTGATGATTCTATAAGAACCCTTATATAGTATAAGGTAGGATTGAAATGATAAAATGGGTAAGAGAAAAAGAAAAATGGTAGCGTTTCTTTTTCTACAAACTATACCATATATCCTAAAGTCCAATCAGTTGAGAATGTTGTGAAATCATCAAGGAAGAAGGAAGTTGTTGTTCATTCAGATTCTAGTACATCATAACACTCAGAGAATGAGTTATCTAACCTATATATATGAACTAATAATATTTTTTATCAGAAACATTTTCAATACTGATATTGGAAATTTCATAAAGATAAAAGCATTAAAAAATATTTTGAAGTCACTTGCTATGAATGTAAGAAATCTGGACATATCTGACTTGATTATCCAAAGATGAAAAGAAAATATATGAAATAAAATAATTCAGAAAGAAATACCAAATAGTTTTACATGTGAAAGTGCAAGAATTATTAAAATATTCCAACACATGGAGTGTTAGTGATTGTTTATTCTTATAAAAACACTTTTGATAATGAATGTTATGGATATAAAAAAATGGTCTTTTTAAGAATGTACCCATTGTAAGTCATTATAAAATAGAAAAGGTACATATATTTGAATATCTTAAAATTATGTCCTTAAATTAAAATTATCATGATGAGAATTTTTTATATCTTTTGAAGAATTATATTCCTCAAGAGAAGATAATACTCTTCCACATTATGATGATGCTTCCTGATTTGCAAAATTATTAGAAAATGTGAATTGTAAGATTTGAAAAAAATTTGATAATGCTAAACTAAAATTTGTTAAGGAATATTTGAGAATAACTATATTCACTAATGTAATATATGATATTTCTAATGACGTTGATAAAACTATTTCTAAAAAAGATATTATGTCAATATAATTTTAAATGAAATTTTTTGGAGAAAAAGTTTTTAGAAACAAAACATTGTTCTAAAACTAGTACTGGTGAGGGAAAAAAATTAGATAGTAAATTAAAATACAAAATTTATAGTTTGAGAAACCTTCTGTTAAATTTTACCATTAGTAAGGAAAATTTTGATAAATTGTACAAACAAATCATACCTCATAGTAGTGTTTATGGAATTGATTTCATAAATAAAAAAGTTGTTTTTAGTAACGATTAAATTTTTCATAAAAGTCAACCTTTTTGCACTAAGTTCTAAAGTGATGTTAACTGGAGTAAAAGTTTTTCTTTAAATAGTGAAAAATCATTAGGTTTTCATAAGGCTTATTTATCTAAACAAATTTGGTTTCCCAAGGTTTTTTCTTTGAAAATACTAGACCTAAGAAGGTTTGGGTTCCAAAAAACTAATCTTTCTGTTTTTTAGAAAAGAAATATTGTACCAACAACAAAAAAATTTGGTACATTGATAGTGGATTTACTAGGAACATGATTAAAAAAATATTTCATTAAGAAGATAATGAAGATGAAATGTGGAAATGTAACATTAGAAGATAATGCTCAAGGGGAGATTATCAGAATAGGTAAAATTACTCTTCTTAGAAACTCTATTATTATAAATATTTTATTAGTTGTAGGTCTTAATAAAAACCTTATAATCATAAATAAATTATGTCATTAAGGTTACCTTGTGATCTTTATGAATGCTAAATGTTTAGTACATAGTTTTAGGGATGAATTTGTTCTTTATTTTATTCGACATGATAATAACTATACACTTAAAATAGAGTACCTTAGGAACCAAGTCCTACCATAATTTAGTGCAATGGAAGATCATGATTGGTTATGATATAGAAGGTTAGGACACATTAAACTTAAATACATATATAAGTTGAATAAGAAAGGTCTTTCTAAGGATATACCAGAACTTATGTTTGATACTTCAAAAGTATGTGATACTTGTTAATACGGTAAGAAACATATGTCAAGTTTTAATCCCATTAGTGATGTCTCAACTTCTTATCATTACAGTTAGTGCACATAGACTTATTTAGCGTTACAAAAATGAGGAGTATTTGTGGAAAATAATATGTATGTATTAGTTGATGATTACACTAGGTATAATTGGGTTTATTTTCTTAGAAATAAATTTTAAGCCCTTAGTTATTTTAAATGTTTTGTATCCCATGTTAAAAATGTTAAAAACCTCTCCTCGATAACTATTTATAGTTATCATGGTGGGGAATTTGAAAATTAATATTTTTAAACTTTTTTTAGTAAGAAAGGTATTTATCATAAATATTTACTACATATAACCCAACAAAATAGTGTCATTGAAATAAGAAATAGATGTTTTCAGGTGTTTACAAGAACAATGCTGAGTGAATACTCGGTTGTCATGCATTTTTGGGATGAATTTATTAGTCCTGAATATTATACTATAAATCAAGTTTTAATTAATAATTTTCTTAATAAAAACTTTATATGAGTTGTGTATAGTAAAAAAACCAATTTTTTCTTACTTCAAAGTATTTGGTTACAATGTATTAATTCTGAATAATAATTATAATCTACATAAATTTGAAATGATATTTGATGAAGGGATATTTTTAGGTTATTACACTACCATTAAGGATTATATAGTTATTAATAAAAATTATTGTACTATTAAGGAAACATACATCTTATGTTTGATGAAACTAATCCCTTTGTTTTCAGGCAACCTCAACCTATATCTTCATATGGTATTTCTATAACCAATTTTCAACATTGGTTAGAAATATTTTGTCAAATGTAAATTACTCAATAAAATAGTTTCTAAAGTTATCCCTCATGAATATTTTCTAACCATTGATAAAGAACATAATTTTTAAAACTAAAGAAGTCAGTTGTTTCTTAGGAATCATCCTAGTAATAGAATTATTGGTGATGTAGATCAACCAACTAGGACTAGAAGTAACATTAGGAATGAAATTAAACATCAAACATTCTTATCAAAAGTTAAACCTAATAATCCTACTAAGGATTTAGGTTATGATTATTATATTAAGAAATTTCAAGATGAAATCAATGAGTTTTAGAGGAACAAAGTCCATAATTTAGTTGAATGACCTGTAAAAACTTCTATAATTGGATTAAAATGGGTTTCTTCAGAATAAATGTGATGAAATTGGAATAACAGTTAGAAATAAAGTAATAATATTTTCAAATGGATATAATCAATAGGAAGTAATAGATTATGAAGAAACTTATACTGCAATAACAATACATGAATCTACTCAAATACTTCTATCCTTTGCAATATTATTTAATTTCAATTTTTTTAAATGGATATGAAGTGTGCTTTTCATAACATAAATGGTTGGGAGGATGCTTATGTAGAAAAACCACCTTAATTTGATAATAAAAAACATCTAGAACATGTATTTAAACTTATAATATTATTTATGAACTTAAAAAATCCCCGACAGCTTGGTATGATAGATCAAATATATTTTTGTTACAAAACAATTCTTTTAAGGGATCTTTATATCCAATTATATTTATAAAATAAGTAAATAAAAATATTATTATTGTAAAAATTTATGTTCATGAAATTATATTTGGTTCAACTCAAAAATCTTTAACATATTCCTTTTTATATCATTGGATGTCTGAGTTTGAAATGAGTATGATGGGTGAGTTAACATATTTCCTTGATTTTAAAATCTAAAAAAACAAGAAGGAACTTTTATATCTCAACACATATATAAAAAAATCTATTCTTAAGAAATTTTTATATAACAATACCAAAAATATTAGTACTCTTATTCATACCTATAATATATTAAAATATAATGAGTTTTGGAAACTTGTTGATCAAATGTTTTTTAGAGGTTTGATAGAATGTTTACTTTAATTAACTGTTAGTCAACAGAATTTAATGTTTTTTACTTGATTATGTGCAAGATATCAAGAAAATCCAACATAATCCTTTAAAAAATCTATTAAATGAATATTTATTTATCTAAAGGGAACTATATATTTAGGTTTTTTTCTATTCTTATAGAAATGCTTTTGAACTAAAAAGTTATTTAGAAGCTGAATTTAGTGGATATAGAATGGATATAAAAAGTACCTCAAGAAATTTTAATTTATTATGAGATTATTTAGTTTCTTGGTAATGTAAGAAATGAAACAACATCAATTTCTACTCCCGAATCTTAATTTTGGCTAGTAAAATTTGTTGTGATCAAGTGTTGTGGATTCAACACACACTCACTAACTATGACACGAGTATTACAAAAACTAAAATACATTGTGATAACAAAAGTTACATTTATTTAACTAAAAACCCAACATGCCAATCATGTGCTAAGAAAAAAGATAGAAGACACCATTTCCTTGAATATCAAAAACATAAACGAGATACATTTTTTTAATTCATCTAAAGACATAAACAATTTAATTATATTTTTACAAAACCCCATAGTTCCAATAGATTTTAATACACCAAATAGAAGATAGGAATGATAAATGTAAATCAATTATTCACGTCTATTTCCTATTTACCCATCTACTTACATTAATATACTTTATTTCATAGGGTAAGTTTATTGTTTTTTCATAAAAAATTTAGTTTTTATTAAACTTTTATTTTTCTAAAATCATTAGTTTTTTATAAAACTTTTATCATAATTAATTTTAAGACTCAAAATATATTAAAAAATTTCTAAGTTAGAATTATAAAAATTATTTTTGGACTAAAAAATTATTGAAAAGCTTATTGACTTAAGTTTTATTATAATTTTTTTAAAAACTAACATATTTACTTTTCTTTTAAAACTATCATAAATATTTTTCCAAATTTAACTACCGTATCAAAATATTATAATAATCAATTTTATTTAATTAAATTATCATATTGAGTATTTATTATAAAACTATCATAATATGTTTATTTAATGAAAAACAATAATAGTAGGCAAATCACACTGATAAAGCTTTCCACTCCGAAAGGTATTCTTATAATCTTTTTGTTTTTTCACTATTTGATTACTTTAGTATATAATTGTGGTTCTTATACTTTTAGTTTTAACAAAAATAATGTTTTTTTAATTTTTTTTTAAAATATTTTATAATTACAATTATCCTTACATTGATAAAAGTCTTAAAAATTTTAAGAGTTCAAAAATTCTTTTAAAACTTTATTAGGATCAATATTGACTATTATATCACAATGGTTTTGTATATCTACCATTAGTTATCTTATGGATGTTGAATCATCACTCCTTGTTTCTATATAATGGTATGTCACATTGTGTCCCACATCAATTTTCCTATGATTTTACCCCTGAGACACTATACCCTTCAAAGGTCCTATTCCAAATGTTTTTTTCATCCATTCTCCAATTTCAAAATCCCAATCCGATGGTGGAAAAGAAAGATTATGAAAAGTGGTTTGTGTTCCAATAATTTTTGGTTGAAATATATTGGTATAAAAAATATGATTCAAAACTTAAGAACATCATTTCATTATAGGTATGGGGATTAATATGTGTTGAAAAAACTGATAAGTATTTCAATTTATAATTTCCCAACGTAGTTTTTGAGTTATATTATTTTATTAATTTTGTTAAAGAGGATGATAATTGTAATGTAACCATTACCATGTTTGGATAAAAGTATAAGTTTTATTACAACATAGTTTTTGTTTTGGTTGGATATCCATTATAAAGAGAATCATATTTTCCTTCTTAAAAGATCCTAGCAATCATGGAACTTTTAACAAGAACAAAGTTAAAGATTCTTTGTTTTCAAAATATGAAATGGTTATAAAGGTTTCACACTTGACTCTGGATAATAGAGGGGTTTCCCTATGGATGAATGGTTTTATGATTGCGGGCAAGGGTGATAGTGATACTATATAAGTATTAGTTGAGTTGGTTTGGATTATCTAGTGAATATTAGGAAGATTGATTCAGTAAAATTTATCTTTATCATAGTGGATAACATTAAAACTTCCTTAATGAAGTAAAAAATTATAATGTTCCCATAATTTATTAGAAAGATGGTTTTCAAAAGTATGGGTATTTTCAAGTTGTAAAACACATCATATTCATTTAGGGAAAGGGTTTAAATTATTAGTAAGGATACAGTGTCCAGGTTGAAATTAGTTTTTGATGCTAAGTCCAAGATTTTTTTTGAAAAGGTTTATGGTGATGCATTGAAGGCAAAAACTTCAAAGAATGCTGATGAATATAAATAAAGAAAATAAATGTTGAGACTTATCCTCTATAAATGTGAATGAAATAAAAGAATATTCCTGATTAACATTTCAAGGAGATGATGGATATGAAATCTTATAAGAAGCCAGTGGATCCAGAGTTTGGACTTGACCCCATAAAAGCAAAATATTTGAAAATACAAGGAGTTGAACTTTTTGAAGAAGAAGCTAAGAGAAATAAACAAAATAGAATCTCACAAGAAGCTATTATTTTTCAAAACATAATGAAAATTATAGAAAGTTCATCTGAGAAAGTTCTCCTTCCCAATTCCTACACTAATCATGTTATACTAGAATCTAGTTTAGTTTTTCGTGAAACAATTGTAGTTATAGCTAACATCCCTTTAGTGGAAGATAAGGGGAAAAGGTTGATGTGGATGAATCAGTTTCAGATGTTCCTAAAAAACAATCGGGATTGGAGTTAGCAGGAAAAAGCCAATTAATAACCAAAATATATATAGAAGAAAAGATAAATAAGAATTTTATGGAGAAGTTTATAGAAAATAAAAACAAGGAGAAAAAGAACAAAATTAAGAGGAATATTAAGGTGTAGTAAAAGATGTATAATTAGAATAATAAGAGGAAGAGGAAGAATAATAAAAGGAAGGAGGTAAGGATGAATAAACTCAAAAAGATAAAGATTCATTGGAATTATCCTCATCTTCATCATGATTACCCCCCAAGACAGAGAAGGATGAAAAATATGGAAGTTCTCAAGAGGAATAATTGTCATCATTAAAATAAGTACAATCGTAATCCAAGAAAGAAGAACATGATCAATAGTATGTGACCAAATTCAGTAAAAAATCCAATTCTGATAAAGATGTTGATATTATTGAATAGTTATATCATAAATAAGATTCAAAAAAATATAGTAAAATAGGAGAGGAATTTGATCATGGAACCAATAGAAAAAAACCTCCAAAGTTTGGTCCTAGATAATCAGACTCATAGGCAATGAGAGATCAAAACAGTTTTGATTATATTTTCCATATCTTGAGGAGATTAGAAGGAAAAATTCTATACTTTACAAACCTTTAAGTAAAATTCCAACTTATTTAGAATAGTATCAGTGATAAATCATAATCTATAAGATTTTAAATAGAGTCAGTGATTCATATTGATGATGAATTGAAAAATTTTCAAGAAAATTCTTATAATCACAAAAATATCATGCAATTATACGGTAAAGTGGTCCTACCTGGTCAACTCAGATACTCATATTCATGATGAATAGTTTGATAAGGTCAATAATATTATTTTAGAATCAGTTGAATCCATTAACATGTTATCATCAGACATGAAAGATAGAGTTATGTTTATTGAAGAATTCAGATATTCCACTGATGATCTAACTAAGGATGTGAATGATCTAAAACAAAATATTCAATATATTGAGTTAGAGATGACTAGAAATAGATCGTGGGAAGATTATATGATCTTAATAAGGGATTAGAATAAATAATTTTCTGAGAAAGTCAAAATAATGAAGACTAAATATTTGAATGAAGAAGAAATAATTAAAAAACTGGATAAGGATTATTGCGAGTTAATGAAAAGGAAGGCCTTCATAAAGACTCTGATGAAGAAATATAGGTTTTATTTTTCTTTTGAAATATTGAATGTAAATATTTTAAATTTCTTTTTTAAATGAATTATCTTTTCATCCAATTATTATTTTCTAAATTTTTTTACAATTACGATTGGTTATAAGTTCTTTCATATTTACATGGATGAATAGTTAGGTCAGCATTGTTTCATATGCTATATTTTTTAACATTTTAGGAAACATCAGATCCTTAAATTTTTTTTGAAAATAAAAAAGGAGGAGAATGATGTATTAAGGGGGAGAATGTTTTATCAAAAGGGGATATTGTAACATAAAGGGGGAGTTTGTTTTTTTAAAAAAGAAATACTATTCTCAAGGGGAGATGTATTACCAAGGGGGAGATGTTTTCTTTATTAAAGAACTATTGTTACACTGTTCATTGTATTCCAAAACATATTCTGAATTGTTACAAATTTAGGGGGAGTTAATTTTTAAAGAATAATTTGGTATTTATTAAATGAAAAAAATAGATATGAAATTTTCATGTTATTTATCATTTAAGTTTTAGGGTTTTTGATTTCCGAAAGGGGGGATTTTTTCAGAATTATTTATTCATACTTTTCCATTCCTTTAGTTTTGGAAAAAATTACAAATTTTTTAAAACATGTTTACTAATTTTTTACAAACCATGTTTTTTAGAATGTTTTTATAGAAAATATTATCTGTTTTTGTACTTAGAAAAATAATAATGTATTAAAAATATAAAATTTACATTATTAATTATGATGATCATATTGAGTATGATTCTGAAATATCAAACATACCTTTAATTAGACTAGGAGTTAGAATTGTTTCTTTTCTGTTGTACTAAAAAAATTCATGACCATTGGAATGATAATGGTACTAATAAACTCGGAATGAATCTCATAAGGATTATCATGATAAAAATTGATAAGAAAGTTCATCAGTCCCAAATAAGTTTATAATCGACATAAATAGACTTTCTTGTATTGTATGTAATACCTTTGACATTGTAATGGTGTTAAACAAAAATGCTGTCTGGAATTTAGTTACATATTAGCTGTCAAGTTCCAACCATCCAAGGTTATTGCAACAAACATGGAAGTATAATTGTTGGAGATTAACCTATAAATAGAGAGTCATTTTAAGAGTTTTTAGTAGATTTTTATTTTCAACTCAAGTATTTCTAAGGTTTATAATCCTGAACTTATTGTTATTAGTATTTGTAATTATTTAGATATTTTGTGGTTTTAAGGAATCGTTGTCTCTATTGTTTCCTTATAAACATTTTCTTTTCTAATTGCATTTGATCATTGTTATAATCAAGGGACTATGGTGATAGGAAGAAGGTGAATATGATTTTATCAGATCAAGGGATTATAATTCTAATAGGATAGACATAGATCATCACATCAAGGGCTTATAGGGATAGAAAGAAATAGCTATTCTGAACATCGTATCAAGGGCTTTCCTATAAAAGAAAGATATTCTTTAAAGTAAGTATAAAATTGTGGATAACTTTTTTCAAGGTTATCGAATAACTTAGACATAAGTTTAAAAGAGTTAAATATTTTTAATATAGCATGTAAGTAATTCTTACTATTATTATATATTTCTTATTTTTATATGTTTCTATTCCACTGTTCATGTTATATAATGTTAGTCTTTACACAATTATTTCAATACAATTAGTTTTATCAGTGTTCATGTGAATAAGATAAAAACAATATTTTTTTATTAATAGGATAAATTGTGATTACCATTAGTTCACTATGATATAATCATAAATTTTCTAATTTTGATTTTGTGACTTTGATAATCAAATTGAGTCTGATTCTGATAAATATAATTTAAGTGGATTGTGTGTTATCTAGTTTGATGGTTTTTTAAACAAAAATTCACCCCCTCTTGTAATTATATTCATCATATGCTAATATTATGATCTAATAATTGGTATTATATTAAAAAACATGAAAAAAAATTTCCTTAATAACAATTCGTAGTGTTCATGGTGGAGAATTTCAAAATTCTGATTTTGAAACTTTATGTAGTTAGAAAGTTATTCAACCTACCTTTCTATAACCTAGAACCCCAAAAAAGTGGTGTTGTTTAAAGAAGAAATATAATTCTTCATGAGATTATAAGAACCATGCTTAGTGAATATTCATTTGCTAAAAATTATTGGGCCTAAGTGGTTAGTACCACCTGTTATATTATAAATCAAGTTATAATTAGAAATTTTATTAAAAAAACACTTTATTATTTTCGGATTGGAATAAAACCAAAATTTTATTACTTCGAAGTATTTTTTTTTTCAAATTATTCATTATGAATACTAAGTATAATCTACATACATTCACACCCAAATATGATAAAATGAATATTTTTAGGTTATTTCTCAACAACGGTTTATAGAGTATTTATTAAAAATTATTATACTATTGAGGAAACAGTACATACTATGTTTGATGAAATTGATCCATTAGTTTTCAAACAAAATCAACCTGCATCGTCAAATATTGTTTCTAAAATTTACTTTCAACCATTGATAGAATGTTATTCTCATAAGTAAATAACTCCAGAAATAGTTTTTGAAGTTATTCCTCCGGATGATTTTCTACTTATTATTGAATAATAGAATTTCTAAACCCCAATATGTTGGTTGTTTCCTAGGAATCATCATATTGAAATCATCATTGGCGATTTAGATCCACTAGTTAGTACTAGAAGTTCCTTAAGGAAATAATTTGAACATCTTTATTTCATTTTTCAATTTTGACATAAGAATCATGATGATTCATTAATTAATGAGTATTGGATTAAGGAATTACAAGATGAAATCATTGATTTTGAAAGGAAAAATGTCTATAATTTATTTTATTGACCTATATAACTTCAATAATTGTATGATATTACAAAATAACATGTTCTTAAGGAAACAAATTTGACAAGTATTCCTTAAAACTACCAACTCTCTAAATAATTATAGAGACTTAGAATGATTAGTTCATTCTTATAAATCTTCATAAGACTCTAGTTGTGAATGAAAATCTACAAAAAACTCTTCAAAAGATTTTCTATTTATAGGATAATCCCCAATGGTCATATTTACAAGTTTGTTGCAATAGAATTAGATAGCTGGTGCTTGACATCTCATTTTTAACAGAATGCCTGATGTCATTTTTTAACACCATTATATTTTTAAAGGTAATACTTATGATAGAAACATGTCTATGTATTTTCATTATAATCATAGGTTAGTCTGATAAACTACCTTATAAATTTTCAATATGATAATTATTATGAGAGTCAGTCAGATTTTATTAGTACCATTATTATTTTGATGGTCATGAATTTCTTCCGTATGACTATCAAATGAAAATGTTAACTCCCGGTCTAATTTAAGGAATGCAAGATATATCAGATTCATACTCAATTTGATAATCATAATAAATAATGTATATTTTATATTTGTAAAAGATTATAATTTTTTCTAAGTAGAGTAAAAGATAATTTTTTTATAAAAAACATAATAAAATAGAGGATGTGAAAAATTGGTAAAAATGTTTTAAGAAAGTGTTTGTGATTTCCAAAACTAAAGGAATGGAAAAGTAAGAAGTAATAATTCTAACTCAGTAGTCTCCCCCTTTTTAGAAAGCACAAGCCCCAAAACATAAATGACAAATAAGTTGACAAACTTATAGCCCTTTTGATCTTTTAATAACTACAAAGTTATTAATTACAATTAAACTCATCCAGGGGTTTTATCTCTTCTAAATATGATTTTGAATACAATAAAGAGTATATAAATAGTTATTTCATAAAGAAAAATTCCCCCCATAGTGATACTTCTCCACTTAAGAATCTTATTCGCCTTTTTTTAAAAAAGAAACCCCCATTTATGAAACAATATCACCCTTTGATAAAACATCCCCCCTTAATATATCACTCTACCCCATTGTCATTTTTAAAAATAAATGGGAAGGAAAAAATGTTTCTTTAAATGTTAGAAAATATAGGATACAAAACAATACTGAACTAACTAGTCATCCATTTAAATATGAAAGATCATATTACCAATTAAATTAGAAAAAATTCATGAAAAATGAAATTGGATGAAAATATTATTCATTAAAAATATTTAAAAAAAAATTTAAAGATAAGAATAAAAATAAAATCATTCTTTCTTCATCAAGGTATTTAAGAAGGCCTTCATTTCCTTGAACTCTCGATGATCTTTCCATAGCTTTTCAATTCTTTTTTCCTATGTTTGGTCTTTAGTCTTTATCCTTTTATCTTACTCAATTTATTCATTATTTATATCTCTCATTAAGATCTTCTCATATTCCCATGATCTGAATATACTCATCTCTTACTCTATATCTCAAATCTTTTGTTTCAGATCATTCACAACCTCAATCCGCTCATCAGTGGAATCTATGAATTAATCAAAAAACATAACACTATCTTCCATGTATGATGACAACTTGTTAAAGGATATATCTGATTCTAACATAATTCTCTTCACATAATCAAATAATTTATCATGAATATAAATATCTGAGTTGACCTGGTTTGACCACTTTAACATCTGATTTCATGATCATTTGTTTGTATAATAATTTTCTTAAATCCTTTTCAATTCAGCTTCAATTCGAAAGGATAAAACTCTTAAAACATTTATAAATTATCATTTCCCACTAATAATGTTCTTAATAAGCTGTAATTTTTCTTCACGTTTTGGAAATTATGGAATTTCTACTTCAATTATCCTAAAGAAATGGAAAATATAATCAAAATATTTTTGAACCATTATTTCCTCTGATTCTGATTGTTTGGACGCAACATTTGGTGGTTTTGTTCTACTAGTTCTAACATCAAATTCCTTGCCTTTCTTACTATCTTTCTTTTAAATTTTCTTATCATCTCATAGTTTAATAATTTCAAAATATCTTTTGAATTCAACTTTGTTACTGACTTTGGTCTTAGACATTTGATCGTGTTCTTCTTTCTTGGATGATGATTGTGCTTATTTTTCTAATGATGATTCTTCCTCTTGAGAAATTATATATTTTTCATTCTTATAATTCTAGGAGGGTAAACCTGATTAAGATGGGTATTATTATGATGAATCCTTATCCATATGAGTATCTTCATCCTTATATCCTTTGTTTTCTTCTTCTCCCTCTTCCTCTAATTCATGTACATTGAATTATTATTAAAATTATTAATATACATATTCATTTACTTATTCTTCTCTTTATTATTATTTTCCATCAACATCATCATGAACTTCCTTATTTAGATATTCTTATAGTTTTCTTGTGGTTCTCAAATATCCTTTCCTAGCTAACCTCAATCCTGATTGTTTCTGAGGAACATCTAGAACCAATTCTTCCACATCAACCTTTTTCTTTCACTTATCTACCATAGAAGGAATATAATTATGAAATATAGATATTTCATGAAAAGCTAAACCATATTTTTGTAAACCTTTATTTTTATGGGAAATGTGAATGAAAACATTCTTAAAATATCGTTCGTTAAATTTATTTAAATTATAAAAAATTCTAGCTTCTTGTAATATCTTATTTTGTTTCATTATCTTAGCTTTTTCTTTTTACTATTCAGCCACCCAGAAATCAATTTTTCTTCTTCTATAGGGTTATGTAAAATATTGGGATCCCCTAGATTCTTCTATGTTTTCTTATCCATCATCTTTGCAAAAACATCATCATAGAACTTCATTTAATTATTTATCTTTTTGGGAGGATAAGTCTCAATATTTCATTTCTTTTTCTTATATTCCTAATCATTCTTTCATGTTTGTGTCTTTGATCAATCACCATAAACCATCTCCACAAACTTATTTGACTTTTTATCAAAAACTAATCTCTTATTAGACATCATATACTCACCAATAAATTATATATTTTCCTTCACAAGATATGACGTGTTTACCACCTTCAAAATCTCCAAAGGATTGACAACAATATTACTAATGAAAGATGAGAACATAATAAATTTTTACATGATTAAGGAAAATTTTATATTCTCCACTATGATAAATATAAAATTGAATAAATCAATCTTCCTTATATTAAATAGGTAATCCAAAGAAAACACAACTGATACATTCAATGTACCCCCATATCCTTTCCACAGAATCAGAAAACCCTGCATTCATAGAGAAACTACTATGTTATACAATGTAAAGTATGACACCATTATAACTTATTCATATTCTAAAAAAATGAATCTTTATCTTGGTTCTTGTTAAGAGTTAAAATATTTTTAGGAATCTTGTGATAAGTCAAATAGGATTTTTTTTCTGAGGGAAATACAACCAAAACATCAACTCTTCTATAAGACAACTTATACCTTTTCCGCAAAAATAGTAAATGATAATTTATCCTTATAATAGTATTTAATAAATTGAACATAAGCATAGAACCCCAAAAATATGTGTGTAAAGTATAAATCAAAATCATGTTCAAGTTTTTCAATACAAACTGGTTCCCAACATTGGAATGAAATGACCTTATTAAGTGTTTATTCATATTTTTCATACCAAGATCTTTCAAACAACCTTTCCGTGAACATAAACCACTTAGTATAATATTATTTTGTCACCATAATATTTGAATTCTAAAACTAGATAATGGTTGTAAATAAAGAAGATCTAATTGAGGCCTTTGAAGGGTGAAACAACTCGGGGATAATTTGTTTTGTAACAAAAATTCGATTAATCTATCATAACAATATCTAAGGGATTGTTTAAGTATATAATGTTATTTGGTAAGTATAAAACATATTTTTGATATTTATTATCTTTAAAAATAGGTGGGTTTTCTACATAAACATTCTCCTGGACATATTTGTTAAGAAAATCAAACTTCACAACCATTTGAAAAAGTTAAAAATTAAATAATACTGGAAAGTATAGAAGTGTTCAAATAGCTGCATGTATTTATACCATAGCATATTTTTATCCATAATATATTACCTCTTGTTTCATATATCCATATTTTTCTTTGGATCCTAGGAATCTACGTTTGGAATGGAATTCTAATGGTTTTAACCCTTCTGGTACGTTATGGACTAATTATAGAATTTTTCTACTTATTTTGATCCCCTAAAATCTTCCTCCATGTATGTGTATGTTGAATCCTAGTTACATTTTTTTAATAATTATTCATGGAATGAAAAAGCATATAAATGAAATTGTTGTATACCTTCAACTTCTAACCAAATAATTATGATAATTATAGGATGATGGAGTGGCAAAATATTATGAATCAATGAGAAAACTATTCAAAATGCATGATGATTTAATATAAAAAATTAATGAATTTCCTGGAATAGGAAACTTATCTAGTAGAACACTCATAATGGTTTGGATTTTCTAATTTTTATTTTGTGTTTTGAACCTCAACGATTAACTCATAGTAAAAAATGATGTTTCTTGTTTCATTTTCAATTTATTGATTCTTCTCATAAATTCAGGTTTAGAAAGACACAATTCAATGAAGATATTGAATTGAGAAATCCACCAAATAAGTTATCAGGTATAGAAATCTTGGGGAAATTAAATAATGTCACTATAGAATTGGGAAAATGTAATTAGTATAAAAAATGGAGAAAATGGTATGTGGTATAATATTTGAAGGAGTTGGAACAAAAAAGTGGAAGAAAATGAGTATTTTTCAAACATTCTTTATTAAGAGATTAATATGATATTTCATAGTCATGATGTAATGTATATTGAGAAAAATTTCTATGACTATTGAATTTTTATATTGATTAATGATCTGGGTAATTCATTGGACCACCTTAATGATCATGGGGATTTGGAATCAATTAATATAAACCATGATATTTAGGAAATTGAGAATGGAAAGTATCCTTCAGCTATCTTCACAATGTAAAATCACGAGAAAGATATATTCCTTCAAAATTTAATGAATATAAAAGTGATAGATGGATATTCACGTAACATTTTAGGGTGTGTTGACTTAAAACAATGAAAGTTACATGGATTGAAAATTATTGAATCACATATTATGATGGATTATTTATTGTCATTAGAATTTCATAATACATTACCTAAAAAGTAATTGTGGTTCTCGTTGAGTTGTGTTAATTTTTTAGATATGTTTTTTAGAAAAACTCTAAATACAACTGAGCTTGATATAATTCAAGAAAGAGTTTTTTTGACACTTTTTCATTTAGAGATGTTATTCCCCCCTTCATTATTCATAGTCACAATTCATTTGAATATTCATTTTGTTGAATAAGATAAGCTTAATATGTATCCATCTCAGAGGTATGTAAATAATTTTTATTTTATTTGATGAATTCAATTTTTTCAAAAGTTTTCTTATTTTTTTAATAAGTTTCTTATTATTTTTAAATCATGTAATTAGGTAATTTGAAAACATATGTGAGGAATAAAGCATTTGAAATCATATGTGAGGAATAGAGCTCAATTAAAAGGTATTATTTCTAAAGGTTACATATTCAATGAGTTATTGACCTTATTTTCTAGGTATTTGGATGAGATTGAGATGAGATCCAATTATTTTGTACATGTTGATTATGTATCCACTAATTCTAATCATAAAACTATTCATAGGTATTTCCAACTATTGGATGACCAATTAGAAATGGGTCAAATTTTACACTCACTGAATTAGAGTTACTGAAAGTGCATAGATATGTGATACTCAAGAGTTATATTTTAAATCAGTTTATTGAATAATTGATATTTCAAAAAAAATAGGTGACTAAGGAGTATAAATCTAAATGATATGGAATTAACAAAAAAATTTAATAATGAGACTGTTAAATGGTTTACCCTTAATGTAAGTATACACTCATATTCATATTATTGAAATGTAGTTATTTTGATTATGTTAAAAGTTACACCATATATATCCTTTTCTAGATAAAGAATTTTGAGAATCAAGCTAAAATATAAATTGATTTTATGTTTTTTGTATTGGGGTTTTCTAAGTAAGGATAATAGATTTGATGAATATAATAATAATGGCTTCATGATTCATTCAATTTATCATTATTTAGATTTGAAAACTCAAAATAGTGGTGTATCTACAATTGAAGAGGTGAGATACTTTAGAAAGTAGATTGATATAATCGTATTAAACTATCACAATCAATTTTTAGTTATATTATTCAAATGAAAGTTGGTAATTATTGATTGGGGTATAATGAAAGATTAGTTACATTTTAATTCTATTAACTTCTTTTTCTTGATCCATATCAGTGAGCATGATAAATTTATATTTGATTCACTAAATAAGATGGTTTGTTATTTGGATGATGAAATACCTGATGGTTGGAGTGTTATTGTACACATAAAGTAGATAGACTTGTATAATATGAACAATGAAGATTAATTGATTCTTTGTGACAATGAACATAATCAACCACATAACAATGAATAGTTTTTCCTAACAATATTTAAATTACAAAATTTGAAAGAGAGGGTAAAGATAAAGCAATCAACATAATAGAGGTTGATAATAATGAATACAATAAAGATGAATATAATTTAATGTATAAATTAGTAATGAAACTATATTAAAATTTCTCATTTTTAGTGTTTCATATATATATACATTTTTATATTATTTAATTATTTTTGTAAAAATATTTTACTTTTTTATACATTTAATATTTGTGATCCATTTTAATTGTAGGAATGATGAGAACAAAAACATTTGAGATCCTAGTCTATCAACATCTCAGAGAACACCACCACTACAATCAACTTCACTGGATCTGAGTGATTCATATATACATGAGACTTATAGAGATCTAGGTGTTTCCCTAGATGTTGTTAGTATCCCATCTTCTGATGCACCTTCTATGATGGAGCAATTGGTCACCCCTCCATTTAGATAATATTAGAGAGTTACTATTACTGGTATGTATGTAATTGTATAAAAAAATATTTATTTTATTTATTTTTAATTAAATTATCAAATAAATAAATATAATAATAAAAGGGATATAAATATAAACATGACATATATATTTGAAATAAAATACTTAATGATTATTATTCTATTATATTATTTTAGGGTTCTTACTGGTGTTGTCAAAATCTATAGAATGATTTTTGGGTATCTTGCTTACAAGATGGTGAGATTCCCCATTAATTATAAATATTATAGGCATATTCCCATATCTTGGAAAAATGAGGTCATTTATAATCAAGTAATGGTAATATTAATTTTATATTCATTGATAACTTATTTAAAAAAACATGAGTTAATTTTATTAATATACTTATAATGTGTTATGTTTTTTATTTCTATATTTTTTTCATTTTTATGTCCCTAACTCTATTTCACGCCCATGGAATCTAAAAAATTTGGGTATGAAATATATTGATTTTAAATGGATATTATGGAATGAGCTTAATCATGCATCTATGAGATCATGAAAAATGTATGATAAAGTGCCTAAAGGCATTTTTCAAGTGTAGTGGAAGTTGTTTTTCAATACTAACAGAGGTACATCTCATGAGGTAGTTTCATATTTTACAGTGTCTTGATAACATAAGAAAAGTAAACATTCAATTTTTTTAATGTTTCTATTTTTTGTAGGAATTATAGAAAAAATACTATGAACCATGAGAAATAAGTCCTTCCTCATATCGCTGAGTCTCAATGTTTTTTGAGAAAAAGAAAAATCTTAGTTTTTATTTGATCCACTATTATTTATATTATTTTATTACAAGTCAAGGTATTTTCTATCTTGTATAATTTTTTTATAAAGGGTAATGAATTATGTCACTCTATTTTCCAGACATAGATATGTCTTAATGTTCATATGAAGACCAATGATATTTTTGTGGATGAACCTACCAATGAAGTTGGAATAAGTAATTGCATTATTATTTAATCTTACTTCATTACTATAAAAACATAATAATGGAAAATATATTATAACAATATATAATCCTTAAACCCAATTAAATGTGGCTGACTACATGGATCAAACAAAGCAAATTTGGTGTCATTTGATCCATCCATCCAACACCAATTAATTGGGTTTATGGTTTATTTATTGTTATAATTTATTTTCATTATTATGTTTCTATAGTATTTAAATTACATAATATAGGAATGAAATATTTATTAATTAGATAATATTATAAAGTGTAGATAATTTAAAAAATCATTATTAATATTATTATATTAATAGGTTAAAATTAAAAATTATTTTGATATGGACCCTTCACAATCATCATCAGTGTCCTAGAACGATGCAGTTGCAATATTTTTATGGAAGGAACGTCCTAGACATGTGTGAGGGATGAGTTTTGGGATTACTCCATCAGCTGTATTTTTTAGGGAATCATTATCATTTATTACTACATGCAATGGGGGTTCATGTTGTTCCCTTGATTGAGAGGCACAAAGAGAAATTTCAATATTGAATGAAAAATTGAATGAACATGACTCTTATAGGAAGACACTTGATCCGTGGTGGTAGACAATAAAAAATGATTTAGTTTCTGTATTTTAGAGGATGACTAGCAAGATACTAGAGGAAATTAATAGCCTTATAGATAATATTTCTGAGGTAAATTCTAAACTCTAAGTATCATTCACACATTTCCAAAGAACACATAAAACGTCCATAAATAAAACTAAAATGACACTTTTATATTGAAATCACACACATTAAGTCATATTATCCACATCGTGTGTCATGTTGCTGTGTGGTAAATTCCGACACATAAAGATGAATTATATATTATTTTCCTAAAGTTTAAATACATTCTAAGCTTGTTTGATTAGTTTTAACTATGTGAAAGTTATTATAATGTAAAATAACACTTATATTGAAAACACACACTTAGAGTCATACCGCTCACTTCGTGTGTATGATTTTGGTGTGGTAAATTCCCACACTTCAAAAATGAATCATGGATCATTTTCATAATGTTTGAAAACATCATGACCTCATTTTATTATCCTTGAAAATGTGACATATGTTTTAAACCAAACTAAAGATTTTATATTGAAAACACGTACTTCGAGTCATATTGAGCACATCATGTGTCTGATTGATGTTCTATAAATTCAAAAATTTCAAAACTGAATTATGGATTGTTGTCTTATGTTTTGAAAACAATATGATTTTTTGTTCGATTTTGACTATGTGACAATTGTTTTATAGTAAAGTGAAACTTATATTGAAAACATGCACTTCAAATTATACCACTCATTTTTGGTGTTCAATTGAGATGTGATAAATTTCCACTTATCATTAATGAATTATCTATAATTTTCCAAATGTTTGAAACAAATTTGAGATCATTTGATCAACTTTGACAATGTTAAATGTGTTTTAAAACAAAATGATACTTTTATATAAATAAACATGCACTTCAATCCTTTTGACTACATCATGTATTAGATTAACATGTGGTCAATTATTACACATAAAAAATTAATTCTAGATCATTTTCATAATGTTTAAAAATAATTTTATCTCATTTTGTAAGTTGTTCCTATGTGAAATACTTTTTAAAAGATACCAAACTCTTAAAAAATGTGTGTTAGGGGTCAAAACATAGAAAACGACACCAAATGGATGTGAAATCATCGTAAAAATACCATAGATTTTTTTAAAAAAAATTTGGAATTAAAATAACATAATTCCAAGTTATGGTTTTCCCAGGATTCTTATAAACATGTTTCTCGTGTTTTAAAACACTAAAACATACATATAATGGTCAAAACCATAGAAAATGACCTCAAATTGGTGTGAAATACAAAGACAACCATAGTATTTAAAAATTTGTTCCAGGGGTCAAAACTAGATAAAATACATCATATGTCCATAAAAACATAGGGAAATAACTGTAGATTTATGTTTCATATGTGGTAACTAACGACATGTCCTTTTAAGTTATGGTTTCCTCAAGATGACCATAAATGCATTTTTAGTATTTGAAAATTATTAAATGCATGTGTAATGGGAAAACCATATAAATCAACACTATATTGACATAAAAACATGTAAAAACAACCCTTGAGTTTTTTTAATGTGTACACAAAGAAAATACATCAATCCGATGTGTGGTGTGCTTAGAATGACTCAATAAACAGTTTTTAAAGATACTAAATTCATTAAAAACATGTATTATGGGGTCAATACAAGGAAAATTATGATTTATGTCCATGAAATTATATAAAAATGATTATATATTTATTTTTGAAATGTTGTAATTGAAAAAATTTCATTCTGAGTTACGGTTTTTCTAGGATTCCCTTAAGCACGGTTATAGTGTTTTAAAACACTAAAACATGCATGTAACAGTCAAAATCATAAAATAAGATATCATATTGATGTGAAATAATGTTACAAAAAATTTTAAATTATTTTAGACATGTATACAAATACAACATGTAAATATGACAAGTAGTGTGCTCAGAATGAGTCAATAAGATATGTTTAAATATACCAAGGTCTTCAAAATTGTGTGTTGAGGGTTCAAAACCAGGAAAAATTCATTAGTTCAATAAATTAGAGGTAAATGACCATAGATTTATTTTTGAGATGTAAAATTCAATAAAAAAATTCTGGGTTATGGTTTTCTAGAGATGCTTGTAAACACATTTTTAGGATTTTAAAACACTAAAACAAGCATGTAACAGTCCAAACCATAGAAAATGAACTAATATTTATGTGAAATAATGGTACAAAAACTATTGAATTATTTTTATAATTTAAGAATAGAAAAAACATCAAGCCAACATGAAGTGTGCCTGGAATGACTCAATAAACAAATTTTAAAGATATCAATGTCTTTAAAAACATGATCTAGGAGGTAAAAACTAGGAAAATGATGTCATATAGACATGAAATCTGAGGAAAATGACCATATATTCATTTTTTTAATATAGAAACCTAGCACATATCATTATGAGTTTCTATTTTTCTGGGATGACCGTAAAAACATATTTTAGTGTTTAAAACCACTAAAACATTAGTGTAATGGTCAAAACCATAGAAAATGAACTCATATTATTATGAAATCATGGGAAAAGAAATGTTAAATTATTTGTGACATGTATACATAGAAAAAACATCAATTCTATGTGCATTGTGCTAAAAATGTCTCAATAAAAAATTCTTGAAGAGACCAAGGTCATTAAAAACAAGTGTTGCGGGGTGTCAAAACTATGAAAATAAAGTTATATGGCCCTAAAAATAGAGGGAAAATACTATATATTTATTTTTTAAATATAGGAACTGACGACACATCATTTAAAGTTATGGTTTAACTAGGATTCCCATAAATGTGGTATAAATGTTTTAATGTTCTAAAACATGTGTGTAATGGTAAAAACCATATAAAAAGACATTATATTGACATGAAATCAGAATACAACCACCACTGAATTATTTTTTATGTGTATTCATAGTTAAAACATCAATCCAAAGTGTGGGGTGTTCATAATGACTCAATAAACAATTTTTAAAGATATTAATGTCATTAAAACATGCAATGGTGGTTAAAAACTAAGAAAACTACATTTCATGGCCAAGAAATAAGATTAAAATGTCCGTTGATTTATTTTTAAAATATAGGAACTCACAGTATATCATTCTGAGTTATGGTTTTACTAGGATGCCCATAAATTCTATTTTTGTGTTTTAAAATAATAAAACATGCATTTTCTAGTCAAAAACAAATAAAAATACATTATATTGATGTTAAATCATAAGAAAAATACTATTAAATTATTTTTTACATGTACGAATGGACAACACATCAATATGATGTGTGGTGTGCTCAAAACGACTCAATAAATAGTTTTTAAAGATACCAAAGTCTTTAAAAATATGTTCGGTGAAGTCCAAACTAGGGAAAAATTATTGGACGGATATAAAATCAAAGGAAAATGACTTTATATTGATTTTTGAAAAGTAGTAACTAATGACAAATCATTCAGAGTTATGGTTTATCCATGATACTCCTAATAGTTGTTATAGTGATTTCAAAGACTAAAACATGTGTGTACTGGTCACAACCATATAAAAAGACCTTATGTTGACATGAAATGACTGTAAACACATCATTAAATTATTTTTGATGTGTAATCATAGAAAAACATCGATATGACATGTGGTGTGATCAAAATGACTCAATAAATAGTTTTTAAATATACCAAAGTCTTTAAAAATGTGGTTCATGAGGTCAAAACTTGGAAAACAAATTTAGATGGATATGAAATTAGAAAAAAATTACATTAGATTTCATTTTGAAATATAGGAACAAATGACACATTATTCCAAGTTACGGTTTACCCAGGATGCATGTAAACATGTTTTTATTGTTTTAAAAAACTAAAATGTGTGTGTAATAGTCAAATCCATATCAAAAGACCTTATATTGATTTGAAATCATGGGAAAACCACCATTTAATTAATTTTGGTGTTTGTTCAAAACAATTGTGTCAATTTGATGTCTGGTGTTCTCAGAATGACATAACAAACATATTTTAATGATACAAATGTCTTTAAAAACGTGTGTTTGGGGGTGAAAACCAGGAAAATGACATTATTTGTCCCTGAAATCAAATATAAAAACCATCAATTTATTTTAGAAATGTAAGAACTGACATAACGTCATTATGAGTACAATTTTCTTGGAATCACTGTAAACATATTTTTAGTGTTTTAAAATAATAAAACATGAGTGTAATGACCAAAACCATATCAAATGACCTCATATTGATGTAAAATCATGAAAACCCTATAATTAAATTATTTTGGAAATATAGTACATGTTTGAATATGAATGTCTTTAAATTTTTTTATTAAGTAAATTTCAAGCACATTGTACGTCGATATTAAAATTCATTAGAATTTTATATAATTATCCCTTTTCAGTTTCAAGTGTTGAATCATATCTTTAATAGGTAAGTTTATATTTCCAAAGTGTTATTCAGGATATATTATTTGTTTTAGGTAAGAATATATTCTTTTAGTTAAAAAAATAAAAAATTTATATGCAACATTCTAAATATATTATGTGTCTATTCTCTTTCACATTTATATTCTTAAATGTTATGGTTTTTTGTTGGTGACAAATTCTTTTAGTAGGCATAAGGATAAACATTCTGATCCATGACATTCATCAGAAGTAATTCATGATGATTCGTAGTTTTTGGATATTTTAAATATTATTAATGATTTTACTGCAATTATGATTTATAATGTTTATTTCAAATTTCTATCTTGTTTTTTGTTCCAATCGATGAAATGATGTGGTCGGTTCCAGTTGAGGAGATATTTTGGAGGTAGTTGGATATAGTGGAGGTTATGGGATGGATGTATATTGGCTATGTGTTGTAGTTTTTAGACATATTTTATTTTTATATATTAATGGATGAGGTATGGGTTGACTGAGGTTATGGTGAATGTGGTCGTATATATATGACTATGGATGTATGACTATGTATGTATAATGAGTTTATTATGCATTTATGTTTTAATTTATTGTATTTTAGATTATATATATATATATATATTATATTTTAAAAAATAATTTTCTTTATATTCTATTCAGCGGTAATTTATGATAACCGCCATTAAATAAATAAATTAAAATTTATTTAGCAATATTCATCACAAAAAACTTCTAAATATAACTGTCATTAAAGAATATACCAGAAGTTATGATTATTTCCTATATTTATTTGGTTTATTTTTTTAAAAATATACCCCAAAATTAAATGAAAAATTCCACTAAATGCTCAAAATATGACACATATAAAAACTAATTCTAACAAGGAATAACCGCCACTAAATGATTTTTGACCAAAAAATACACTAGTTTTTTTGTAATCACTTCTAAATCATATAGTGGTAGTTTAAATTGTTTTGTATAGAAAAAATCCTCTCTTAATACATCAATTTTGGTAGTTCCCCCCTCTATGTGAGAAATATCCATGTCTCCAAGTTTTATCCCACTGCGAGAGATTCTGATTTTCATTAGACTCTAACACCTTAAAGGTCACATTGCCTTCTAGGTCCACCTCATCCTAATTGTCCTTGATATAACTCATAGGATGTGCGTATCCCTCCAAAAAAGTGTTTTCATAGCCAATAAACTCAAAGGGGCTATGTACATGGATCGTAGAGATCACCTATGGGGGTGAGCCCCTACTTTAATTTTTAGGCCCTAAACTAACAATGTGTGTAGAGGTAGAACCAAATAATTCCATCTCAAACTCAACCACTACTAGAGTTGCAACTTTCCATGCACCTCAACTACCCACTAGATTTTCAGCTATGGACACTTCCCTGCCTCTTTTATTAGATGAGATTATATTTCCATTGCCCATAGAAGGTGGGGAGTCCCTTTTAGGAAGTTTTATAGCCCCCATATTTTCCTAGAGTATTTAATTTATGTGGTTTCAAAGAGGAATCATCATTGGTATTTTCCTTCCCATTGCCTTCATTAAAATTAATTTATTTATTTTCCTAGATCAATTGTTTATTTTCCTTATTCTGAGAATCCAACTCATTGTACCACTCTTCAGGGTCAGTGTCTTCACTCATCCCTATGGTCATGACATGAGAATCTTTTAAATAAATACTTTCCTCCACTACGTCAGTACAATCCCCTTTAATTATATTACTCACAACTAGTTGTTTCTGAGATTGAAGAGCATCAAGCTTCTCCCCATTTTGGAGCCTCACTATGATTTAGAGGAGTCAAGGAACCCCCTCAAGAATCACTAACCCTACTATCATATTCCCCTAAAGAGTAGCCTTATAAGAATAAGTTGGAGGGTGTCAGGAGCCCTGGTCCTTAAAAATTTATTTTAGTTCCTATATTTGATCAGACCCAATCTTGGTAGCACTTTAAGTTTACCCTATATAAGGAAACACCGCCCATGTAGAGACAGATTCATTTGGAACCAATTCTTTCTCAACCACATTTAGTTCCTGAGGTTCCATATCCCGATAACCATTTTCAATTTGTTGAGTATTTTCAATTAGAGGAAATGATATATGTTTGTAAATGTGTAAATATATATTTAAATATATAAATATATATGCATTTTATAAATAAATTTTATTTTTTTATAAATATATATGTAAATTTACAAATATATGCATAAATATGTAAATATATTTGTTAATATATAAATATATACACATGTAAATATCTAAATTTCTACATAAATATATAAATATATATATGTAAATATATAATACATATGTAAATATAGAATTATACATAAATATATACATAAATATATAAATATATATTTAAATATATAAATATATATTTAAATATATAAATATGTACTTAAATATATAATTATATATGTAAATATATATACATATTTTATAAATATATTTTGAAAATAATTATATAACTATGTATCATTATATGAGTAAATATATAAATAAAATATATGTATGTAAATATGTCAATATAAATACATAAATATGTCATAAAATATAGAAGAAAACAAGATGAAGTAGCGGTAAGAAATTTTAGTTTACACATGGAGGTCTCATGTCCAAATACAGGCTCATTTTTTGTTGAGAAAGGATTTCATAAATGTAGATAATGGGATGTGGGGGGGGGGATGGAGGTGGAGGCTGTATCGGGGAAAGGCGAAAAGTAATGATAAATTGATTAGGAGCACAAATAAAGGGTGTTGGGGGGGGGGGTGATAGTGACATAGATTAAAATTTTAAAAATATAATTTTCTTGTTTTGTCAATATTTTTTAGCACTTATAAACACACCCTTTATCAGGGCATAAAAAATTATAATAAAACCAGTATTGATAAAACTGAATGAATTTTTCATTATATGGAACATCAATGATTTTTTAGTGATAAGAATACCCATTTTGATCACCGACGATATGTGCTTCTATAGCATTGACTGATATTCCATGGTTAGTGCTACACCATGAAATAGATAATCTTGATGATATTTTATCAAAATTTTAAAAATATTGAAAATCTACGGACATGGAGGTGACCATGTCATAGAGTGGAGAGTCAAGTACTAGTGTTAACTCTTTAAATTGTCATTATGAGGGGAGAACACATCATACTAGACCTATTTCTAGAAAGAAAATTATTTTAATTTGAATTCAAAATATTAAAGTGGTAATTTGAGTTTTTAGAGGATGACACAACTTGGATGAAAACAACTATCGACAAAAATCATGTCGGACACTTGGAACGATGAAATACCTTGGACAAATGAAAATTGATCCCAAAAATTGATTGAGAAGCTTTATTATTGGTCATATATTCTCAAAAAATACTTTGGATATTCTGGAAAAGGGTAGAATAAATTTGAAAATATGGTTTAAGAGAGAAAGTAAGATTATGGAGAGATAAATAAAGAGGATTTCACTGTTATATTAGGTTTTTTGAAGAAGGAACATGATGATAATGAAGGTCTTGGGTGCAGCGGAATCCATTTTGGACCAATCCCAATGATTATTTTTCATCATATCCAATGAATAATTAATAAGAAGATAGTGAATAATCTTCACGTATAGGGAATTTTACCAAAGAAACAAGATGCAAAGAATCTTGAAACTTTGAGAGAGAATAATTTCATATTAAATTTACATCTAATGTTACAACAATAATTATCTCAAATAGGAAATATTTCCAATTAGAGTAGGGAACAACTATGACCTTATAATGCGAGTAAATATTGTAATGATATTATCAAATTAATGTTTCACATAAGAGAAATCATCACGTGATAAAAGTGTTCATTAATATAGTAATATTAAGTATAATGTCAATTGGTTCTAGGGATCAAAATCCAATAGATAAAACTTCATTAACATATATGTATTTGAAGAGGAAGGTAGAGAAAAAGATAAACTCATATGATTCCCTTTACCAAAATCATTATTATATGGGTCCTCCTAGGAGGAGAAATACGCTACTATAAAGATATTATAGAGGTCATTGGATTGACTTTCTGAATATAGAGTTGAATATATCAGGCATATTGTAGATTGATGGAAGGAGAAGAAAAAGTGGAATTCAATGAAACACCACATATAGAGTTATTATATATATTAAAACATTACATTTCATGAATAAAACCATCACATGTATAATCCTATAAGAGAATCCTTGAATCAATGAGTTGGAAAAGGGGAAGATGGGTGTCCCTTGAGAGACATCAATCTTATCTATAAACATTTCAAATTCGGAGAAACTTAGTGTGGAGTGACCACAATCAAAACATGTATCCACACAATCAGGGTATATCATAGGTCCAAAAAATTTGTATCAACAACTATAAGTTCTTATTGGTATTCAATACATCTATGAAAGAAAATTTTATTTGGTTTTTATAGCACCGATATCAAAAAAGAAAAATAAAAGTATTCTAGATGAAATTGAATCATCATATGTATTTGATCTTGATTTAGCCCTTGAGATAGCCCTTAAAGAATTAGATATCTAAATAAATAAGAAATAGAAGATCAAAGGACTATTGAAATACTCTGATGAGTATGTTGAACAACTCATGTATGAACTTTCCTTGCTTAAACAAGTAGTTGAAGATGAAACTACTAATAACCCCCCGGATTTTAGGAAACATTTTTTTCCTTAAACAAAATTTATAAATTTTTTTAAAAAAATATTCAATTCTTTTAAAAAACATAATCATTTATAAAAAATAATCCTTAAAAGATATGAATCAAGCTAATAATACTTTATTCACCTATAATTGAACATTAAAAAAAATAAAGAATATATTTATTAATAACCATGGATTATTACATTCAATGAATGATTACATGCCTTAAAAGTGAATAAATTAAAATGGTTCAATAAAGAGGAAGTAATAATATTTTTATAATTAGGAAATTTCTTGGATCATCTTCAATATTAAGAATCACTATCCATAAAACTAAATCTACAAGGAAAAAACATATGAATGGATAAATAATTTTATAAAATCCAAAATGAAAACTATAGGAATTATAAGGGTTCGTTGGGGAGTTAGAATGGAATAAATTAATAGTATATAATCGGTCTAATATAGTCATTATATTGCAGTTATAAAGGGGTATATAGTCATTGGGTATAATAGTAGAAAACATGATATCAATTTGGAATTACTGGTTGGTAGTTAATATACATAAATATTATTTATATTATATATATATATTTATAAAATGAATAATATTTTTAAATAAAATAAATAATTTTAGAATAAAATAAAAAGTTAATAATTTTTTTTGTGAAAACATCAATGATTTTAAAGATGTAGTTTTCATGTATTATGTGTTTTTATTAAATTTATTACATAGAATGATATAAATAAAATGTGTTAATAAAATTCAATGAATGATTATAAAAATAAATTAATAACATCCAATAAAAAATTAAGTAATTACAAGGAATACTAATTTAATTATTCATGGACAAACAAAAATTTTTTATTTAAAAACATTATTTTTATTTAATATTTTATGTATTTACTTAAATGTTTAATTCCTCAAATTTTGTGTTTAAAATTTAGTGAAGTCTATTGATTATATATATAGAAATATTAATAAAAATGCATTCATTTATTATTAAACAGTTAGTAATAAATATAAAATCATTTAATGTCAAAAGAAATTGTTTTGAAAGATTTTTTAAGTGTTATATATTTTTATCATTAAAAAATCAACAAACTAAGCTAATTCCATTATCAAAGTATATATATTTTTTTGTTTTCTGAATATAGTCCCAGTAGAATAACATTAGTTGTGAGAACACCACTATGTTTAATTAATTTTATTTCAATTGTAAAGATTTGTGAATATGAGTCTATATTGATTTGTAATTAAATTTATTTTTTATTTTTACACATTTACATGCATAACATTTCATTTTACATAGAATATGTCTATTTTAATATCTATATAAGACATATGGTTATTTTTTTCATTATTAGTGTTATCTTAGCTGTGGAATTACCAATGTTTATCATTATGATCAAGCGTGTTGGTGTGTGTCCATTTGTTCTTCTTTTGTGTATTTATTTTATCTCACAAGGTAGATCAATACATGGATTTACTTATATATCCTATTTAGTGTGATATCATGTATTTGGAGTTATTACAAGGTTTTTTTTTCAAACAACTTGTTCATCCACACCATCAATGCACCATTCATCTCGGGTTGCCTCCTTCATTCCTGTCACTTCAACTGCATGTGATGATAGCTTGGGATCTTGGTTTGGGGGGGGTGTTCTTCCCCAAATAGAGAAAAACCTCCAATTTTTTATAGACATATTAGGAGTAATTTTAATTATATTTTTACATTTGAGGCCCGTATTTTTTCCTAGTTTAAGGTTGATGCACTTATTGAAGGTTCTGGGTGCAGCAGAAGTTGTCGCTCTAATGCCCAATATTGAGTTCTCACCAAATTATTTTGATAAATATTGGAAACCTGATGAATAAAACATGTGATGATTTAAAGAGAGGATATTTCAGAGATAATTTATAACTATTTAATTTAATTAATAATTACCTTTTTAAAATTATTTATTCTTTTTTGAATTGGTTGACCTCTTATTATTGTATCATCATTGCATCAAATGATTCACGTACAGAATCCCTCCAGCAGTATCCACACATGCTCCAAAAATATCAAAACATTATAGTAGAATCTTTGGTTCCTAGTGAAAATTATACTCTCTGCATCAATCATTCTATGTTGATCACAATAGGAAATCCTTCTCACCCTAAATGATTCTTCGAGTTCTATAGGGGCTTTAGAGGGATGAGGTAGATCAATGATCACCAATCATGATAAAAATCTAGAGGATATTCTCTCTACACTTGAGAGAATTCTTTGAAGGAGATATTTTGTATACATCTATTTCTAACCTTATAATTGATATAATAGGGTATATATAGCTATATTAGAGAATTGGTTATTGCACATAGGCCCTTATCAAATATTTTAATCCTTAGTGTACCACACATCAAATAATACTAATTATAACAATATTATTATTTCCTTGATATTTATCGATACATTAAATATCATTTCTTAAATAATAAATTAATATTTACTTAAATAATATTTAATATACCATTATTAATAATCCCTTTAACTTGGTCCATCAATCCTCCTCAATATTTATCAAACTTTGAATAATGAATATTTATTTAAATAAATAAATTTCACTACATTATTCATTTAATCAAAAAATTAACACTATATTCACTAAACTCATGAATAAAAATCTATTAAATATTAATCTCACATATATGTCCATTTTGAATAACTAGTTACTGAATTTAGGAATTCAACATAACCCGAATAATTATTATTCCTAAAAACATAAGAATAATATTTATTCTAATATTAAATTCAAATAGAATTTAACTAAGGTAAGAGATACACTTAGTATATGAACCTCTAGGACCCTTTCTCATTGGCATTAAGAAAAATTTTCTAATGTCTAGTTTAGTGTTTAGTAACAAAGTCCAGGCTCTCATAGACAGAGGAATTAATGCTACAATAATTAAAATTTCCTTTTAATTATCATTATTCAATATAATCCCTTTATGCTTACATATCATCAATAAGGTTTCATCACATGACTCATCAACCTATATGTTTAATATAAACTTTTTTGACATTATAGTAACAAACTCATCGAAAAAAAATAGTTCCCATGGACTTAATAAAATAAGTTAATTTCAATAAAAGAGTCAATATATCATATACCATTAAAACGAAAGGTAATAAAATATACTATTTTACTTATTCATTAATTTCATATCACTTGTGATGCACCCAACATATCCTACCTCACCACTAGGATATGTCATCACAGTTTACATTTATATATCAAAGCACCCTAGGCAGGAAATAAATTAATAATAATTTCAATTAAAAGGATTATCACACACATTCAGTGATATAAATATC
Organism: Viscum album; assembly: GCA_963277665.1. Lineage (NCBI taxonomy): Eukaryota > Viridiplantae > Streptophyta > Magnoliopsida > Santalales > Viscaceae > Viscum > Viscum album. The sequence continues at coordinate 956,461,777 of OY728162.1, read as the reverse complement.
CAATGACACATAAAACATATAGAATTCATATGGGAATTTCTATTCCCATAATATCTTCCCTTGGTGATTACGAATGGATAACTTCATGAGAATAATTATAAATGTTTTATGAACCTCTAAACCATAATAGCATGCACCATCTATAACCCATAAGATAGATGTGATTTAACCATAGAACATATGTTTAAGTATATCATCATAACTCTTAAAAGTTCTCATTTCAGTGCAGAACCACTATGACCTTTCAATGCAACAGATACTCCAATGTTAATATCATATTAATTTTTTATAGATGAAAATGCATCATGTGATAATATATTTATTAATATTGAATCCCATCAATATGAAGGTATTCAAAAGAAAAAGTAGTTAGTTCTATGGCACCAAATACAGTAGACTCCCACTTTCACGTGATCCAACTCATAATGACTTTGTATCCATTAGATGTAACATATTGTTCATGATTACGCTGATATAAATATTTATTAATTGGGCTAGCCACATTATATTCTAAGTAATATATGAATACTATATCCTTAACCCTTTGGAAAAAAATTCTTAAGAGTTGATACTTCAGAAGCATATACTTTATCCATTGATGCGAGCTTGGATCCTTGGAAAGGGTCAGTGTTGTAGTATTATCACAAGAGAATGTTCTATAGTCTTTACCAAGAGGTACCAAAAAAGCTCATGGATGAAGTTTTGTATCCATATTTTTTTTAGTTACATTAAATGCCATAATATATTTGTAATCCATTGTAAAATCAGTGACCACTAGCTGCTTTGAGAAATTCCAGCTTATAACCCTTTATTATGATAATATAAAAATTATAACTATGATTTTATAACTTTTTTATTTATATAAAACTATAATATATGTATCCCCTAATGATTAAATCATTTTATCCTTTATAAACATAGAATATATATTTAATATACTCTAGATACTTAATTATATCCTCCAACATAGACAATTGATTTCTTCATATGTTTACTTGATATAAATCTACCATGATCAAGACATATAAAACATCATGATTGGTAGATTAAATAAAACACATGATGAAACCTATCATAGAAGTGTAAGTTATTCTACTTATCCTCTCTTCTACTATGTCTGATGACACATTTTATTGGAGAGATGCAGACTATGTAAAATTGGAAATAATCCTATAATAGATTGTTCTAAAATGAATATCTTCACCATATGATCAATGTATATAAATAGAAACAGTCTAAGAATTCTATGGGATATATCATGAATGGTCTTGATTCTATGAATTTAGATTCTCCACCTAAGTCTTTCATAAAGGGGCACTTTTTCAACCATGCCTTAACTAATTGTAGGACTTATATTTCATTTCCAATTAGTAAAATGTCATCAAAATATACTACCATGATAACAAATTAACTCACACGAAACATTTTATAAACACTAATCTCACATTCATTATTTATGAAACCAAATTATATTATGGCTTCATCAAAGCAAATTTTCTAGGATCTGGATGCTTAATTAAATCCATAAATGGATATCTGCAACTTGAATACCTTATTGGAATTACTTAATGTCACAAAATTTTTTGGATGTTCCATATAAACATATTTTATAAGTCCACCATTATAGATAACTATTTTGACAACCAACTATCAATTCTCATATTCATGGTAGATTTATATGGAAATTATATTTCTTATAGGTTTAATCATAGAAATGACTTTAAAGGATTAATTATATTCTATGCATTTCTGTTGTTTAAATCTTTTAGCTACTATATTTTCTTTATAGGTACTACTTTACTATCCATGTCAAGTTTCTTCTTGAATACCAAATTTCACCAAATAGGGATTACATCTACTGGTGGATTGACCAAAAACCAAAAATGGTTATGTTGGGAATAAGAAGTTTGATGTTTTTTATGAAGAATATAAAGGAAATGGTATGAGCATTAAAAAGATTATTAAGGAATATAAAATAAAGAATAAATCCATTAGTCAATGAATATTTTATATCGATGACGTTTTTTTAACAAAATCATACTTTTCACCCGTAGAACAAAAAAATTTAACATCCCTCATGGAATCATAAAATTATTGAAAAAAAATAAAAAAATTCATAAATAATAAAGTCAACATGTAAAATTAATTTCATACTGACATTGTAGCTTTCATAGCTATATAGGGAGTAACCATCATGGTTACTTTTTGGAATACCCATCACAGTATGTTCCCTAAATATCTTAGGAGAAAAATTACTATTTACCTTCATCAAATTACCCAATGAATTGGAGGAATATCATAGGCTCACCCTACCTCAATTTATAATTGAAGAACCTATACACACAAAAAATTCCCGAGAACCATAACATAATCATAACAAATAAACCGTGTATAAAATAAAAATAACATTTTCACATTGTAATCATAAGATATCATTTAAAGATATTGACATAATAAATTAATTCTCAAAACCATATTCATTAGAAAAATACATAAAAAAGTAATATAGTATTTACTTTTCTTTCAAAAATAGTATGACTTGTATATAAATCCATATATAAAATAATGGTTGCGGCAAAAGATAAGTCATTGTCACCACATACGTTAAAAAACATTTTTGTTGTTTATTAACACACATCGTAAAAAAATATTCCTTTTTTAAAACTGTTTAAATAAATTTGAGGTTGAAGGGGTTGATTATACATTGCATATGAGAAGGTGGAGTATATTATCAAAATATTCCCCAATTAAAGGAGACTGAGATGATGTCCCTTACGAAGACCGTATCATTATATTAAGGATAAATCAATAACATAATTATGTGTGACAAATATAAATACACCCAAAATAAGTTGATATTCAGTGTAAAAAAATCAGAAGTCATTAAAATAAATTAATTGAAAAAAACCAATGACATGGATATTTAACTCAATTAATGATGATTGAGTTAATATTTCCCTTACCTTGAGTCCAACTCATCACGTACAATCATTATATTCCTCTTCTTCAGTTAATCACCTTTGAAGAACCCCTTAAAACCTTTATGAATAGTGTTCCACCTAAACTAGGGCCTGAATAGTGTGGGGAGATATTCTAGGAAGGTTATTTTTTTTGATATTTTATAAATAAAAAGGCTTTGGAAGTGCGAGTATTTGATAAGAGATGGTACATTCTTATATGAGAGGAGAGAGACACCCTTGGAAGCTCTTAAATTACTAAATTAATATAAATATACTTTTTAATTAAAATGGATCCAACTTGAGATATGCTAAAGATAATATGATTATAGTTCTAAATAATTTCATCAATTAATTTTTAGACATGTATTTATTTTATTTTTAACCATATCATTTCAGTTTACCATTAATTATTCTCTTTTAATTTTAATTATTAAGAGTTTATTAATCTACTTATATGCGGTAAATTTCATATAATTGGACACATAAAGATATTTTATAGCTTATTATAGTTAATGTTTCGTTTTAAATATTTTTTTTGTATTTTTAAGTAATTTATTCAATTATCATTTTTATAAAATATCTATTATGTCAATTTCTACACTATTCACTTTATTGAATTTAAATAAATTTTAAAATGATAGATAAATTCGAACAAAACTATTTAATAGTCTGATAACATGTTTTCTTCACCTATAAAAATATTTTATGACATAAATTATGTTAAATAATAGTTATTTTAATATTTATACTATCATTTATTTGATTCTTTAATTAATAAAGCAATCACTGCATCATCATTATGTCATAATTAAATTAAATCATTTAATCTATAAATATAATAAATAAAATACCATGATGTAGGAAATATTTTTTTATTTATAATTAATATTTATATTTTAATATATAACCTATATAAACAAATATTAAATTTTTTTTAGTAAGAAGATATATGTTTATAACATATTGTTTTTTCTTTAAATTAAAAGTTATAAGTGACGTAATCACACCCAAGTGGATTCCAAAGGAAAAATTATTATCCAAAGGGTTTTATTGGTCAATAATTTCTCATAAAATAGGATTATTACAAGTGTTAGGGTAGTTTTATGTTATTATAATGTTATTTTTACCCTTACTGACCCAATTTACCCTTTAACCGTGGTAAATAAAATAATTACTAAAGTTACTATTCATAATTTCCAAAAATAAAAGGGACTTGTTTAAATAATTTGGACCTAATGCTTCAAAATATAGAATCCATTATTTCAAAATTTAAATCATATATTTTTTAGTAATTTCATTAAAAATAACCCCCATTTTCAAAACGAGAAAACTCTTTTTTAAATGTAAAATCCATCAAAATATAGAAATGTGTTTAATATAATTTTAATGTGAAATTAGATAAGATAACAATAATTGGAATAAATGTTAAAAAAATATTCCAATTACACTTTAAAACCAATTAAAACATAATCTATCTATATAAATAAATTAGACGAAAAGACAAATTTGAATTATAATGCAGTATTTTTCACTGTTCATTAAAATATGAATTTTATCAAAAAAATACCAAAATATTATCCAAAGTAAATTTTGATGTACAGATTCTAAATAATATGTTTATTTTTTCAAATATAACTTATAAAAGTTTTAGGAGGTGAAAAATGCCTTGTTTGAAAAATACTTCTTTTATGATTAAAATTGATTTTATTATTCTATATTTTCTAGAAAACCTATAATATAAATTATAAAAATCACATTGATTTCATAATTATTTAAGATAATCCATAAAGAGTGATATTATATTATAAACATAATTATTCTCATTTAAATAGGTTTTTATAAAAACACATCATTTATATTCTATTTGTTTTTATTTCCATTTCTTATAAATTGGGTAACAAATGAATCATTATATAAACTTGTGTAAAATATATTTTCATAACTTGTTAATACTATTCATTCCAGCCATTTCACGAGATAGGTTATAATGGTAACATTTAGATAATACTATTTAGTTGTATGTTTCAACTCAATGTAGTATTTCACATATGTTATTGAACATAGTATTTCTTTCTTAAAACTTAGGATGTTTCATGTTTCATAAAAAAATGTTTTGTGAAATTAAATCAGACGATGATTTTCTAACCATTAATGATTCAAATTTCTTGGTTAATAAAAGTTCTCATGATTCATGAATGATTCCAAAGAATTATTTTTAGTTATGAATATTAAATTTTCATATATGAAGTTTCACAGTATAAGAGTTTGAGGTTTATGAAGGTGAAGGTATAAAGGTACAAAGTTTTATCAGTTTTAAATTTATGAATCCTATCAATTATAGGATGATTTAATAAGCATCAAACAAAGGCCTTTGAGATGTGTCATTGGATGGAGTGAAATAGGAAAACTTTTACAAATTCATATTAAATAGTCCACTAAATAGACCAAATTTTATAAGCTCACAAGTTAGAGAAAAGTTTATGAGTTCACTAAATAAATTTTTATGTTTTCATCAGTTAGAGGAATATTTTTTGTGTATTAAATATATTTTATGGATTTGTAAAATAATAATTATGTGATTTGAATTAGTTAGAGTACGATCAGACATATATATATGATTCATTAGATAGAAGTTTCTGTATGTAGTCATTAAACAATTTTTTTGAATGAAGTTCATCATATTGAGGTTTACAGGAAAAGGAAATTGTCAGTGGTTTTTGATGTGGGTCATCAAATTGAAGGTTTTTGAAGCAAGACATCAGACCGAGGACTATTTCTATCTATGGTTTCAAAAATGTTTTTTTTGATGTTGTGAATGAACGCCAGATGAAGTATTAATTAGATAAGAGTGTTATAATGTTTTACAAGGAGAATGGTTATTATATATTTATAAAGTTTTTATAAATTCAATAAATGAGATGATGTTGAGTTGTAAATTCAATGTTTCAATCATCTTAAATTGAAGACAACAATTATTTCTGAGATCTAAGTATGTTTTGAAGGATTTCATTAACACTGAGTCTTAAGGAATGTTACAATAATTTTGGAGGTTTTAATGTAGTTGAATGAAGGATGTTTCTAAGTGGTACCTTCAATGTTTTGAGTGGGATGTTTGAAATAATAACTCATTCTCCTCCCAAGTATTATGGAGAAGCTACACCTATATAAATGAAAGTTTTGTTCCAAGAGTAAATGTAGAATTTATGTAGCTGGGAAAAGTGTTGCAAAAGTGAAGAGACAATAGGATGAATAATATGAATATACATCAGTCTTAAGGTAATTAGATTAAATTTCCTATTAGTGTGTATCATATTAATTGGTTTGTAGTGCTTATTTGACAAACTTTGTGAAGAGGTGATCATTTGAATTGTGTGAATAGGTGATCAAATAAATGATGCGTATAAGTGATAAAATGAACACGTGGGAAGAGGTGATCAACCAAATAGGTTGGAAAGGAAATCATACAAATAGGGTATAAAACCAAGATTCATTAGGATGTGTATACTAAATGGAAACGATACTAGACATACATGTTTGTATAGAAGTACCATAAGAATTTCTTTATAGTTTTTGTTCAGGAAAGAGAAGATAAAGAAGAATTTACTAGAAGGTTAAGTGTAAAGAAAGTTTAATCATCACAATAGAAACATACCAAATCTTATTAGTGAAGGTTCATATAGTTATTACAACACATTATTATATCTTTTATCGGTGTGAGGATCACATGAACCATCAAAAGGACTATAGTGATTTGTAATATAAGGATATTACCTACTTACTGTAACCAATAAAACTATTATTTTATAGTGGTTGTTGTGATATTTTATTACTTCTAAACAAGGAAAAGGACTATCTACTCTTACTGAGTTGTTATCCTTATAAATAAATTGATTCATATGGTTATTTTTGTTTGTTGTTTTCCAACAGACTCATTTTTTACTATGTGAAGGTGAAGGTTGTTTCTTAAGTAAGAAAACATAAAAAAATAAAGGATAGGTGATTCACCCCTATCAGGGATCACAAGAAATCATAATTGATCTTTTTTAGTGGCATAAGATGGAATGTATCCATTGTTTACTCTTTTCTGATGTTTTTAAAAAATGAAGGTTTCTATGGATGTTCATAACTCTATTAATAGTAAGGGGATTCCTATCTTCTATGGAAATAACTATTATGTTTGGAAGGAAAGAATGTTACCTTATCTTATATCCATTGTATATAATGTTCTTGATGATAATAGAGACTATTTCCTTCCTACTGTTGACATAATTCCTTTAATTTTTGAGGATAAGAATAATATGGAGAATTATGGGAGATCTAAAATTCTACACTTTTCTCACTCTCTTAAACTAAATATCTAAGGGTGAAAGGCATTGAAATGGCTAAAGGTTTCTGGGAAAAATTGAAGAAAATTTATGAAGGAAATAAGAATGTGAAGAAATAAATATTATATATATTGATATTAAAAGTATGAATATGTTAATATGATTTATGATGAATCTTTTGGTGACTTATTTTTAAGGTTTTATGACATTGTAATAACTATAATAAGTTTTGGTATGATATTGGATGATTCAGATATTTTTGAAAAGATTATAAGAACTATTCTAGATAAATTTGATTCAAAGGTTCCATCCTTAGATGATAGAGATTCTAAAACTCTATCTCTAGATGATTTTTACAATATTCTCATAACATATGAAATTAGAAGAGAACAATTTATGAATAAAAATGAAAAATTTGACCATGAAATTTATTTCAAGGCTATTAATCATGGATAGTGTAAGACAGTTATCAAGAAAGGATACAATGATTCTAACACTGATAATGAGGATTGTAAAAAAATTTGATGAGTTTATGTCTTTGTTTTTTTTAAAAGGTAAAAATAAGAGAGTGTAAGTACAAGGGAATGTTACCAATGAAGTTATTTTGTTGCAGATCCATTGGGAATTTCAAAAATAACCATCCATGATGAAATGAATATGAATATAGTGATTAAGAAGATAAAAATTCAATATGATATAAGAAAAAAGTTAAAAAAATTAAAGTTATATACAAATTTAAAGGATAAGACACTCTATAAATATAAAAAGATAATTTTTTTCTCCATGTGTGAGGAAGATAATTATAGTAAATTTGAAGCTGATAACCCATGTGATGATGCTACATAAAAAATAATTATTATAAAATTAAATAACGTGAAGTTTACCAGTGATTAATGTAGTTTTTATGAATAATAATAATAAGATACTTAGATGGAGTTTATTTTTAATAGATATTTGAAATCGTGTCTTAAAAATTTGTTAAAATTCAAATTGAGAACAACAGGTTGAATAGAGAATATATTACAACAAACAATAAATAATATTTTCATAAAAATATACAAGTTACTAAAAGATATTAATGATCTAAAGAATTCACTTGATATAGATAACAACATCAATATCAATATTTAAGAGAAGATGAAGGTGAAATAGAAGTAATTTGATCTTGTTCAAAAAATTCTTGTTGAAGCTGAGCGGGGAATAACAAAAATCAAAAACTCAATTTCAGAAGATAGTTAAATTTTGAATAAATGTAAAAACAGATGGATATAAAAACATTTCCTTAGAGGTTAACAACATGATTGAATATGTTCATAATAAAAATAAAGTTAATAAGACCATATATGTATCCAATTATATTGGTGTTGAAGATTATGAAATTTATAATATTTTTATGTCTGAAAGAAAAGATAATACAACTATAGAACCTATCACATCTAATAATAAATATAATTTTAAAAGGAAACTATTAATTGATTGCAAAAATTTTGGTGCTTAAAAAATCTCCAAGGTAGATGGTAAGAAAGATATTAGAAATCAAGAACACTCCTCTAGATAGTATGTAAGTTACATAGGAAAATATGATTGCTATGGATACTTCTAGTATAGTGGTGGATTTGGGAATATAGGGAAAATATGATGGTTAAATCATCAACAAAACAATGAATCCAGGAGGAACTAGAGGTAGATTTTGAGGGGGAGTCAATCCACTCAAATAAAGAAACACGAGAAACTCAGTTTAGGGGTTGAAAATAGAGTCCAACCTATAGAAACTATTTGTGAAATATGTGACCCTACAAGAAATATTACTAATTGTATGTTTTTATGATACCAAAACTAATATGTTAATATAAAAAATCACAAATGTAGCGTGAAAAGGAAGAAAAGGGAAAGGAGAAGGCCTTTGCTGTTGAAACTACTCATTAAGCTACTGAAGGATAATGACCTTGGATACTAGATAGTAGTGTTATTCACATATGATAATAGACTTGAAGTTGTTTAAGTATGTGAATGATTATAAGGAAATAAAATTTATTTTCTAAATGGTGAATCACTCAGAATCAAAGGTGTTGGATCTTATATCATTGGGGAAGAAAAGTTAAAATACAAAAGCACCTTATTAGTGGATAGACTGAAACATAACCTGATAAGTGTTTTATAGATATGTGATGAGGAAAAGAAAGTTTTGTTCCCATGAGATGGTTTTTTTGTTAAATAGCTTAATGAAGGGAATTTTTTACAAAAGGAAAACTATGACAACCCATATCATTAATATACATTATATCATGATTTATTACATAAAGATATTCAGAATACAATCCTAAAAGATCGAGAGTCCTGCTATATTTGGCTAATTAGATACATATCATATTAACATGAAACATGAATACAAATACATTTACTTAAACTCCATAGCATTCCCTTAAAAAATGTTGATCTTCAAATACTACATGGGATAACCTAGGGATGTACAAAAGAAAGGGGTGAACTATAAATCTCAGTAAGAAAACAATAAAAGCATAACATGATGAAAGCAATACATGAATGTCAAGAATAATATCAATGTAAAATAAAAGGGATGAGAATCATAAAATTAAACATTGAATCCTGATATAAGATGATAACATCAAGGAAATATAGGAATGCATCAACAACATAAAACATGACATCATAAGAACAAGTCAAGGATAACCTCAGACACATCATTGCATTTTGAACCTATGATAACCTATCATGAAACATAAATGGAATATCATGAGATAAATTCGTTACCAAATTCATTATATGACTATATAATTATATTTCCAACCATCACATTCATATCATGCACATGCATTTGTGTGCCACATAGAACATACAACATAAGGAATTCTTTAACCACATTTAATCCCATGATAAAGAGTGTGGGTTACATACATATAAGTACCTAATAAATTAGGTATAGATATATATATTTGAATACCTTGAGTGGAAAAGGAGATGATTAATCACCATAAAAATATTTGGCATGGGAAATTGAAGGATAATTTTAGCAACATAACAGGTGTACATAAAGATTCATAGAAGGGTTTAATGAGATGAAAGCGGTATTTTATTAATTAAACATTATATTTATTGTAACATCCTAGATCTGGGTGCCACTCAACGGGTTCCCCGAACCTTGTCGGTCACATGACCTCAAGCGCATTTCCCCAAAAGCCAGAGGCTACCGACTAGCAGTGAGGGCCCAAGTCTGATAGTGGGGAATCAATTCCCTCATTTGTCAAAGTGTAGCATAGTAGAAAAGATAACTAACATACATGAATGGAAGCAGTAAACAGTATACAATTGAAAAGGAAAACTGATGTAAAGAGAACCAGAAGTAATATATATATATATATATATCAATATGCAACTTGACACTATTATATAAATAGAGCCAGAACAGGATACATTGCAATACAATACAGCTCAAGTACAAGGTACATCAAAAACAAAACAAAACAGTGCAACAAGAGCTCAGTAGCATCCCAAGCCCAATCTCGGTCCCATGATCTCCTACTCCTCTGCAAAAATCATGTACATGTATAGGGTCTCTTTCCCCTATAGACACATGATGAAATATAGTCTGTTTGGGCCAAAGACGTGACCCAAAAAAGGTGTGAGAAATAAATCCCATTAGGCACCCACCAAAGGCATGTGCCCAACTGTTAGTGAAAATGTGCAACAACAGTGTGCAGTAGTAAAATGCAATAAACTAAGCAGTACTCAAAAATAACTACCTCTACCAGTTATATTTCCATTTTATATTCATTTTACCATTCAAATCTTATGCTTTAACTTGGCTAGTATAACATATGAAAATCACCCCGGGGAATATGCATGATACCACTGTCCTCAGACGTACAACCTTAACCTCAGGTAATTAGAGTGACCACCCGTAGGTAATTTCCCATAGGCATAACAGATATTTTCCTTAGGCGTATGAAGTGTCGCCCTCAAGCACAGAATCTACATCCCACAAGCATGGAAGGAGTTGCCCTCAAGCTAAACAGAACACTGCCCTCAGGCTAAATAGAACACTGCCCTCAGGCTAAATAGAACACTACCCTCAGTCACAAGTAACCAGGTTGAGGCCAACAGATAAGCAAGAAATTATATAAAATTTATTTGAAATAAATTTAAAGCATGCTAAATTTTACGGTATACCCTCAGGTACCTTGGTCAAACGGCTAAACAGAGGAATGCACCCCCGGGGTTGTCATGGATCCAAGAAGTGATCCCAAACAGTAGTTTATAATTACATTAAATTACCTATAAAAATCTAGGTATTTAAATCAGCAAAGGCCTCAGCCATAAGACACCCCATACATGGGTTCGTAGCACAAAAATACACAATTTCAACTCCAGAGTTGGAGAAAAACATCAGACCACCTACCTCAATCACCCCTGATCGGCATACGTGAACATTACTTCCCAAAACGCATGAAAAGGGCGTAGATATGAGATAAGAGAATTCCAGTTCAAATGTAAATAACTCTCCCTTGTGAAGTAATTGTCATGAAAATCTCCAGAAGAAGAGAGGGCTCACCCGAGCGGTCCCAATGATATTGACGGTAAAGGAATCGGGTTCCCGGTGGATGATCAGGTGATCTCCAAAGCTCCGTCCGTCCCTCCGAGCTCCCCTCCAAATTTCTAATATTTTTCTATGAACAGAGGAGGGTACATCCCATTTTAAGCAAAAAAACAAAATACACGGCGTGTACTCTCATGTAAAAGATGTGTACTTTTCATTTTTTAAACTATTCCTCTAGCGGCTTCTCACCAGTGTGGCATTGTTCATCTATCAATATGAGTACACATCGTGTCTTTGTGATTACACGGTGTGTACTATCACTCTACCAGTGGCTGCCTCCACTACCCTACTATTCACCTGCCAACTGACAACACGGCGTGAAAATACCCACTACACGGCGTGTAGTCGATTTTTACACCTTCCATCGCCGGCAGGACTACACGCCCTATGTACTCATCCCACATGGCCAAAGTACACGGCGTGTTGAAAAGTACACGGCGTGTACCGAAAAAATTTGGGATTTTCCCCCATTTTCCTTATTTTCTCAAAATTACTCAAGGAAAAAGTAAAAGAAGAAACCCATACCTCAAGAATAAGAACCAGGTTCTTACAAACTTCCCCCCATAAATAAATTCATCCCCAAATTTCCCTTCCAATGGTGGTGAAGATAAAGTTGTGAAGAACTCTGGCCACTAAGCATGTACATCGGTCTCCCATTTCCATCACTACTAGAAAAATACCCTATACCAACGGTTTGGAACCGTTGGTATAGGCTCTCAAACCGTTGGTATAGGCTTTTCCAACAGTTTGGAGGACCATTAGAAAGTAAGCCGTGACAATACGTCTATACCAACTGTTTTGGGAAAACCGTTGGTATAAGTAATATGAAAACCTATACCAACGGTTCTCAAAACCGTTGGTATATGTATTTCAAAAAAAACAATCGGTGGGATTTGATCCCAGGACCTCTAGTTTATAATTTAATGACTTAACCACTAACCTAACATGACATTTGTGAACATAATTTCATAAATATATATATATATGTATTGTTATAATAATTTTAAATTTTGATTTATATAATGTTCTTGGTAAGAACATTCGATTAAAAATCGAAGGACCTATACCAACCGTTTTGGACAAACCGTTGGTATATGGGGGACCTATACCAACGGTTTGACCAAAACCGTTGGTATATGTCCTATAGGTCCCCCCTATACCAACAGTTTGTCCAAAACCATTGGTATAGGTCTATATAAGTGACCTATTCCAACGGTTTTAGCCAAACTATTGGTATAGGTCCAAATTAATGAACTATACCAACGGTTTGGCCAAAACCGTTGGTAAAAGTCATATTTCCAGTAGTGCATGTTTCTTCCTGCACTCGGCCATTCTTCCATAGCACCCGTATGAGAGGAAATGACCGGCCTCAGAGAACCTTCGTGCTCCTATCAACAATACGTATCAGGTGCTCCTTAAAGGATGCATCGACCTGAAGCTGAACCTCCTCAAGCTGAAAAACATGAGATGGGTCTGAGTGATAATGGCACAACTGAGATACATGGACAACTTCATGCATGTCCTGATACCTCCGCTATAAATGTAACTAATAGGCAACCAACCTGACTCTCTCCAAAATCTCAAACGACCCCACATACCTCTGTGATAGTTTACCCTGTCTCCTGATTAGCCGGTGTCCCAACCTCGGTGAAACACGCAAGAAAAACATGATCCCCAACCATGAACTCTAAGGGTCATTTGCGACGATCAACATAAGATTTCTTATGAGATTGTGAAGTAGCCATCCAATTCTAAATCAACTGGACCGACTCTGAAGTCTCCTGCACGAGACATGGTCTCAGTAAAGCTGTCTCGCATGCCTCTATATAGCACAAGGGTGATCAGCATGGCCTACCATATAAATCCTCATATGGTGCTATCTCAATAGTTTATTTGAAACTATTATTATAGGAAAATACAACCAGGGGTATATGCTTCTCCGAAGAGCCCCCAAAGTCTAGGACACATGTACACAAAATGTCCTCAAACACATGTATCGTATGCTCTGACTGGCCATCAGTCTAAGGGTGATATGTTCTGCTCAAAGGAACCTGTGTACCCAGTGCCCTATGAAAACTATGCAAGGAATGAGGCGTAAACTAGGAATCCCTATTTGAAATGATAAAACAAGGGAACCCATGAAGACGTACGACCTCTCGGATATAAAACTTCTCGATCTAGTCAACATAGAAGGTCTCCTTGATTGGCAGAAGGTGAGCTGCCTTTGTAAGTCTGTCCACAACAACACACACAACATCATTGCCTCGATGTGACCTCGACAATCTCATCATGAAATATATCGTGACATCATCCCATTTCCATTCCAGAATGGGTAACTGCTGTAACAGTCCAGCTGGCCTCTAATGATCTGCCTTCACCTACTGACAGGTGGAACATCTTGTAACAAGACCAGCTAATTCGTTCTTCATACCTGGAAACTAGTAATGATAATTCAAGTCATGGTACATCTGGTTAACTTTGGGATGTATAGCCCAGGCTGAACCATGAAACTCCCACATCATCTCCACGCATATATCACCTGGAACCCACACTCGTCCATGGAAACACAGTACCTCATCATCGCCTATTGCCCAACCAGGAGGAGGTTACTCATATTCCAACGACTCCCAAAGAACTAGGACTTCGGAATTCGATAGCTATCTCATCCTCACTCTATCCAGGATTGTAGAAGTCACAGCTAAGGAAAAAATATAGGTTTTCCCTTGACTATTATGTACCTCCAAATGCATCTTAGAGAGCCAAGCCATAAGTTGCCACTCACCACTGGCCTCATTTACTGCATGTGTCCAAGTCTTCCTGCTCAGTGCATCGGCCACTTAATTTCCCTTACCAGGTGTATAGGCAAGATCAAAGTAGAAGGACTGAAGGTATTCAAACCACCTTTGTTGTCTCTGATTCATGTCACGGTGATTAAAGATGTACTTGAGTCTTTTGTGGTTGGTGAAAACCACAAAATTATCTCCCAAGAGATAATGTCTCCATTAGTGCAATGCATGAACAAATTCATCCAACTCGCGGTCATGCTTCGGGTAATTCCTCTCATGTGGCCTCAACTACTGAGACTTGTACGCAACAACTTGATCACCCTGCATTAATACTACTCCCAGCCCAATACTTGATGCATCACAGTAGAATGTAAATCTCTTCTCTTGCTATGTATGTATCAGGATTGGTGTTGATGTAAACCTTCCCTTAAACCCCTGAAAGGCTATCTCACAAACTTCTGACCAAACAAACTTCACACCCTTCTTAGTCAAACCCATCAATGGCATTTCTATGTGGTAGAAGTCCTGAATAAAATGATTGTAGTAACCATCCAGCCCCAAAAAACTCTGTATATCAAACACGTTCTTAGGCTACTCCCAGGAAACTACTACTCTAACCTTCTCTAGCTCTACTTACACTCCTG
Source organism: Viscum album (assembly GCA_963277665.1). NCBI lineage: Eukaryota > Viridiplantae > Streptophyta > Magnoliopsida > Santalales > Viscaceae > Viscum > Viscum album. The sequence continues at coordinate 956,446,447 of OY728162.1, read as the reverse complement.
CCTCTGAGATAATATGACCCTGGAAGTGTATCTAGTCCATCAAAAAGTGGAACTTTGAGAACTTAGCATATAGTCGATGCTATCTCATTGTACTCAATACGATCTCAAGATGGGTGGCATGGTCGTGTCGAGTGTTAGAGTACACCAAGATTTCTTCCTTAAAAACTTCCTCAAAAGTTTCCAGATAAGAGTGGAACACACGATTCATCAGCCCCAAGAAAACTACTGGCGTGTTCGTGATTCCGAAAAACATCACCATGTACTCACATTGACCATACCTACTCCTGAAGGCTGTGAGAGTTATATCATATGGTCTAATGCGCAAATGTTGATATCAATAACTCCAGTAAATCTTCGAGAACACTTGTGCTCCTCAACATTGATAAAAAAGATCACCAATCCTCGATAGGGGATATCAGTTCTTGACCGTCAACTAGTTCAGCTCCCAATATTACAAACAGAGTATAAGGGTACCATCCTCCTTCTTTGCAAAAAGAACCAATAAACCCCAAGGAGAAGTGATGGGTCAGATGAAACTCTTGGACTAAAACTCCTCTAACTGTCTCTTGAGATCCTACAACTCAGAAGCAGCCATCCTATAAGGAGGAATGGATTCCGGTGATGCTCCTGGAACAAGCTCAATCGAGAAATAAACCTCTCACTCCAGAGGTAGACCAAAAAAGTAGTTTGGGAAGACATCCCTGAAATAGTCAACTACTAGTGGAAAATACTTCTGACAGGTCCCCTGATCATCCAGATATAAACTCGCAATCTGGGTTATCACTCCACCTCACCCCCGATGCTCTAGTCCTGCTCGATTCGCATGAACATTCCCTTTTCCCTTGTATAGAAACACTCCACCCTTTGGTGATGTAAAACTCAACCTGCGACGATAGAAATCCACAAAGGCTCAGAAGGGTACCAACCAGTATATCCTAAGAATGAAATCATATCTTTCCATATCCAAGACATAGTGGTCTAATAAAAAGTGACACCCACCAACCTTTAGGGGCACTCCTTGTGTAACACCCCGAGCTTCCACAATACACTTCTCATTCAATAATGCAATAGCTTGCATTGTACGCAAATTCGAGTTCTAAAACACCGCGACTAATCAATGTAGCTGTTATGAATAGTAATAACCACTTTTTAAAATTATAGAAATTTTATACTTCAAAATGGACTTCATTTTTGAATTCGTAATATCGAAATTATCCTAAGTTGAATTTTTTATAACTTTCTGAGAACTTCCAATTTTTTTATGAATAGTGAAAAATAGTTAAAACAAATTTTTTAATCAAAATAATTTATTGTGATAAATTATACAATTTAGTGGTTTTAAAGTATAATTAGAATATATTATTACCATTTTATCCAATGGTGGTCATTAGAATTAATTTAACATTGAAATTGGACATAAACAATTGCCAATCTTTTGATATAAATTGTTTCTTAAAAACACGCTATTTGTTGTGACAGAGGGAATTAATTATAAAATTAATTAACGCAACTTATATGTTTGGAATTTTGTAAAATAGACAACATTTTTGAATTTGGAATATCAATTATATCTTAGGGTGAAATTTTGGCATTGTTCTGAAAAACTTCAATTTTTGATGAATAGTGAAACCACTATGTGGTAGTTAAATAACTGATTTTTCGTTTAAATGAAATATTACCACTTCTGTGACTTGATTTTCAAAATTCCGACATACATGGTTGTAATTAAGAAGTAAAATGTGGTTCAATGAGATTAAAATAATTTTTTGGTGAATAGTAACTTTTAAGTTCTTAATCGCGATTAGAGGTAATTAGTGTAGTTTAAGGTAAAAACAATGTTTTAATAATATGATATGAGCTTGACACTTGTCCTACTCATATTGGATGAGTCATGGCCGACCAAGACAACCCATGGGTCAACTTGGGGACCCCATGGAGCCACTTTGGTTGGAAAATGACATTAATATATATTTATTTAATGTTAAAATTAAATTGACACAAACATGAGTTGTTTTACTAAAACAGTTTTTAAGTGGGGTTACGCAAGTCCAAATTTTGACTATAAATATTAATTAGAAAGATAAAAATATTTCTTACATCATTGTAGTTTTTTTATAATTTTTAGACATTAAATAAATTAAATTATTTATGACATCATTATGATGCAGCGATGACCTCATTATTTAATGATTTTAATAAAATGAAAAGATAATGAAAAATCCAAGGCATACACTTGCCCAAGACTATTGTATGGGTAGATTTCGAACCCTTATCACCTTATACACGAAGTATATAAGTGTGGGACCTTTAGAATCCTAAAAGCATTGTATAATAATGTAAAGACTCTTTACTTTCCAAGAGTGCCCCTCCTCTCAACTTATAAAAGGCCCCCACCTCTCCCACCTCATTCACACCTTCAAGCCATTTGGCTCGGCAAACCTCTGCCCAAATACTCTCCCAACTTCCCTCTCTTACTCCTAGAAGCCTCCCTTTGGGCAGAACCCTTCTCAAGGAACCCTTTGGCTCAAATCAAAAAGAGTTACCGGATTTTGAGGTAATGTCTTCTCTAAAGTTGTTTTGTTTTATTTTTCTTCTCCAACCCCCTAAACTATTTTTATTCATTTCTTTTGTAACAACACCAGTATCCTAAATATACTAGGATGTTTTTATAAGAAGGATTCGAGCTACACTTACACACACCTACATCTAATGGTTAAAGAACATACGGTTTCTGTGGATGGAGAATTTCTGCCTCACGAAACGATGATTGTTCAACACTCATATAACACCTTCAAAGGTGGCCATTAAGATGTCACTATATTTATATATGAAATAAAATATGTTTATGTTTTACTTATGCTTCTGTATTTCTCATTTATGGCATACTTTATGATTTCCATTATGGGTAAAACACGATAATTTCATTTTAGGAAGTGCGGACTACCGCCCCCTCAAAGTGATTTGAATCGTTAATGCCATATGTGGGATGAATAAAGGATGGATTAAATGGTATTATACAATATATTATACTGTAATTATATTATAAATTTATATAATTATGATTTCATTCCATTAAATATGAAATAGAAATGAAAGTAGCGTTCATGCGTACGTACGGCTTACCGTCTCCATGAACGGTGCATTTCATTTCTTACCTCTAATGTTACGTGACTTTATGAATGAATGTATATACTGTATATATGTAATATATGATATCTACAGCATGAATATAATTCTGGATATAATGGATATTTCACCACATGATCAACTTGTAATTATAAGAAGTTTATTTTTGACTCAAGTACCAAAGATCGACAAAACGACCGTTATTAACTTAAATAATTAAATAATGTTCATAACATGGTAATAAGGGATATAAAAGGAATAATGAACATGAAAAAGGTTCTTAAGTAAATATAAATTAACTCTAGTTTATTATTCAGGAGGTTAAATAACGGTCGAGTCAGGACAAGACGCAAGGTAAGGGAATTTCTTAACCCAACTTCCATTCTTTGGGTTAATCTCCTACTTTCAAATTATGTCATGATATTATTATGTCCTATCTTGTATTTTTACATTATTTATGTGTACATATAGTGAATACACATTATATATGTACTTTATTAATAAAATGATCTTTTTAAGGACTTCGTCTCAATCCCCTTTCATTGAGGCATATTTGGTTTTATACACAACTTTCTTTTATGCGGTGTATAAACCCCTTAGACTTTTACGTTTATTGAAAAGGAATCTTTTTTATATGAAGCGTTTTTCTAAACGACAAAAGGGAATGTTTTTATTTCTGTACTTATGCGGCAACAACGACTTCTCCGCCGTCGTGACCATTATTTGAGTTTCGGCTTCCTCTACAAGACATCATTTTTTTAATGAAAAATAAATACAAAGTTTTAACTTTATTTTATTTTGGTATTAAAAATGGTTTTGAAAGCGTTTTTATTATATCAATGTGTTGTATTGATATCTTGTGATTGAAATGTGGAAATGTTATGTTTCCTTTATGCATGTTTTATGTGATACGATTATGTTATGGTTTATGATATGTTTAAACCTATTCATATGAGGAATGTATTGGACTTAATAAGTGATGGGTGGAGCCCGCTATAGCTCCTCGATGCATCGGTAGGTCTCATGAGACAACTAGTAGCGGAATTGGCTGAGGCCCTTTCCCAATTTGATTTATGGTTTTGGCCGAGGCCTTAATAATTTTAGATGTCTTGGCCGAGGCCTTGAAAAAATGTTTCAGAATGTCTGGCATTATACATTCCCTCATTATGAAAGTGGTTATTGATATTGCTTGTGATTATTCGACCAGTAGAATATCCATGTGAGGAAGTCAATGGCATTATCTCATTTTACTTTTTCCATATTATGTTGATGTTCAAGTTTAAAAGGATTTTTTTTAGTTATACATTGCCTTAAATTTTTATGTTTATTTATGAAAGCTTCCGCAATATTGTTATCCTTACTGAGCATCTGAGCTCACCCCTTTCAATGTTTTAATATTTTCCAGTATGTGAAGAAGTATTTTATGAATGACCTGCAGGGATTGTGAGAAGAGGATATGAGTGTGGACTATGGAGACTTTGTTATTGTAGTTTTTCACTTTATGATGTAATGTAACGTTTACGAATGTATCTAGTGTTTCCAAGGCTACTAAACTAATCGGTCTTTCGAGACTTGATCTTTTGTGATCGTGCCAATGTTACGAAGTAATGCATAGACTCTGGGTAGCTGGGGTCGGGGCGTTACAGTTGGTATCAGAGGCAGTTTAGTACTAACCTTGGAAGCTAGATTTAGATAAACTCTGATTAGAGCACATAGCCCGAAGATAGACTTTAAGGATTATTATAGAAGAACTTCCTAGAATTTCGGTATTATAGAGATGTTATGAGTTTTCCGAGCAATACATCCATGTCTGGATACGAGCAGGTAGAGGCGGCTCTGGCACAAATGTACCTAGGGGTAAAACTCGAAAACACCGCTTTAAGCTAGACTCGAACGGGAACTGGTTCACGACAACGGGCCTTGCTGCACTCTTGGTTACGACACTCCCGGGGGATATTCTTAGGATAATTCTCATTTTATTTACAAACCACTATGAAGGGTTATGAGTATATACTTCCTCAAAGAAAACATTTCTTTTTATGATTATGGATTATATCCATAAGTAGTTCAATTTATGTTAAGTGTTTTATAAGTATGGGATTATGTATTTTGATTCATAAACTGATCTAGTTTATGCAATTGTTTAGAAATGGCGCCTAGTGGAAGGAATGGAAACCGTATCAATGCACGCACTCCGTGTAGGGATTGAACTCCTGCTCAAGATAATTATTGTGGATCTAGAGATACAACTGGTGCTGATCAACTTATTACCATACTCGGGACAACTCACTCAGGTTATGAATAATAACCTTACTCGTATGGAGCACCCTGATCCGCAACGTGGAGGATCAATATTAGACCGCTTCATGAGGCAACAACCACCAACATTTAATTGGGGTACAAATCCGTTAGTAGCTGAGCAATGGATAAACTCCTTAGAGAAAATATTCCACTCCTTGGGGAGTAGCGAAAGGGAGAAGGTTATCATGGCAGTTTACCGCCACACTGGAGATGCCGATCAGTGGTGGTCGCTGATTCAAAACACAAAGGAAGATGATGACGTATCGAATATGGAATGGAGGGAGTTCAAAGAGAATTTCTTAGAAAAATACATTCCTCGTGACCATCGAGCAGATATGGAAAGACAATTTCTGAGTTTGAGGAAGAAGGAGGATGAGAATGTCGCAAAGTATGAGGCTAACTTTACAAGGTTAGCGAGGCATTCTTCCGATTATATACGTAACCCCAGGAGTAAGATTGATCGTTTCTTTGATGGGTTAAAACCATTTCTCCATCGAGCTTTAGTATCACAATCCTTCTCATCATACGAAGATATTGTCTCGTGTGCTATCAAGACAGAAAAGGAATTATCTAAGTCTTATGACAACAAAGTAAAGCAAGAGAAGAAGAGAACGGTGGAACAAGAGACAGATAAAGGGAAAAAGGGAATGAAGGATTTCCCATTATGTGATAATTGTGGGAAGAATCACCCTGGTACTTGCCTAAAAGGAATGGGAGTTTGTTATAAATGTGGAGAAAAGGGTCACCAGGCTCATGATTGCAAGGGAAAGAAAGTGGCTATCAAATTTGAATGCTACAATTGTAGAGAAATGGGTCATTATGCAAATGAATGTCCTAAGCGTCAGGGAAACGTACCTCAGAAAAGGCCAAGGGATCAAGGACAATCTTATGTTGTTACTACAGTTGAAGTAGAATAACTAATGTATTGGTGCTTTTGGACTCATGGATTATATTTTTGTTATTAGAATAATGTGATATATATATAAGGATTTTACTGCAGTACTTGTTGATTTCAGTAAGGTTTTAATATGATGAAGGTAATTATATTTTTAGTATGTGACAATAAGAGAAACTTTACTTTGTTTGGGGAATCTGATAAATTGATTTTGGAATTAAGAGACCTTTTAGAGAAAGTCTGGACAGAGGTATTTTGGATAACTATAATGGTTGGAGTGGATTATGTTGATCTTTGGATAGTATTGTTTAAGGTTAAAAAATTTATGAAGATTAGTTTTGGAATATTATGATACTATAGTTTTAGGAAAAGGACAACCTTCAGGGTGGGGCATAACCCGTCGTGTCGGACAAAGCTGCAGGAATCGAACCCACAACCATAGTGCGACAAGCCTTTATTTCCTACCACTAGCCTACAGGAAGTCCCTGGTTATTAAAAAATAGTTTTACTAATCTAAATGGTATGTGTTAACATTTGGAACCTTATACAATTAGGATAAATAGAATATTTTTGAGTTCTGTTACCATTTTGAGTAAAAGTTGGGTTTGTGGTAAAAATTTATTAACGAATGAAAGTATACATAACAAGTATGTATATTCCCTTACGTTCTTATTAAATCTCCTAAATAAATTCCTCAACATTTTAAAAGGTAACTTAAAACAAAAATGTTGTCGGTTAACTTTTCCAACTAGGGATTCAATGATCGTTTAACCAATCACAAGATTGTGATTTTCTTGTGGTTAAACTTTCTCCTAATACCGTTTTCTATAACTCTCCATCAGGCCTTGATGGTTTGTTTCTCCTCCATATCCATATTTTCATATAATCCTAGAATGGGCTATATCGGGTGACCTTTGTACTTATCTTGCTTTCTTTTAATGTTGTATATTTATTAACCTTATTTCCGATGTGGGTTTTCCTCAATGGTATTTTCTCTTTTCAACCTTTTATTTTCAAAGAGAAATTTCAAATTGCGAGGATGCAATTTATTGAAGGAGGGGAGAATGTAACACCCCGAGCTTCCACGATACGCTTCTCATTCAATAATGCAATAGCTTGCATTGTACGCAACTTCGAGTTCCAAAACACCGCGACTAATCAAAGCAGCCGTTATGAATAGTAATAACCACTTTTTAAAATTATAGAAATTTTATATTTCAAAATGGACTTCATTTTTGAATTCGTAATATAGAAATTATCCTAAGTTGAATTTTTTGTAACTTTCTGAGAACTTCCAATTTTTTTATGAATAGTGAAAAATACTTAAAACAACATTTTTAATCAAAATAATTTATTGTGATAAATTATACTATTTAGTGGTTTTAAAGTATAATTAGAATATATTTTTACCATTTTATCCAATGGTGGTCATTAGAATTAATTTAACATTGAAATTGGACATAAACAATTGCCAATCTTTTGATATAAATTGTTTCTTAAAATCACGCTATTTGTTGTGACAGCGGGAATTAATTATAAAATTAATTAACGCAACTTATATGTTTGGAATTTTGTAAAATAGACATCATTTTTGAATTCGGAATATCAATTATATCTTAGGGTGAAATTTTGGCATTGTTCTGAAAAACTTCAATTTTTGATGAATAGTGAAACCACTATGTGGTAGTTAAATAACTGATTTTTCGTTTAAATGAAATATTACCACTTCTGTGATTTGATTTTCAAAAATCCAACATACATGGTTGTCATTAAGAAGTAAAATGTGGTTCAATGAGATTAAAATAATTTTTTGGTGAATAGTAACTTTTAAGTTCTTAATCGCGATTAGAGGTAATTAGTGTAGTTTAAGGTAAAAACAATGTTTTAATAATATGATATGAGCTTGACACTTGTCCTACTCATATTGGATGAGTCATGGCCGACCAAGACAACCCATGGGTCAACTTGGGGACCCCATGGAGCCACTTTGGTTGGAAAATGACATTAATATATATTTATTTAATGTTAAAATTAAATTGACACAAACATGAGTTGTTTTACTAAAACAGTTTTTAAGTGGGGTTACGCAAGTCCAAATTTTGACTATAAATATTAATTAGAAAGATAAAACTATTTCCTACATCATTGTAGTTTTTTTATAATTTTTAGACATTAAATAAATTAAATTATTTATGACATTATTATGATGCAGCGATGACCTCATTATTTAACGATTTTAATAAAATGAAAAGATTATGCAAAATCCAAGGCATACAATTGTCCAAAGACTATTAGATGGGTAGATTTCGAACCCTTATCACCTTATCCACGATGTATATAAGTGTGGTACCTTTAGAATCCGAAAAGCATTGTATAATAATGTAAAGTTTCTTTACTTTCCAATAGTGCCCCTCCTCTCAACTTATAAAAGGCCCCCACCTCTCCCACCTCATACACACCATCAAGCCATTTTGCTCGGCCAACCTCTGCCCAAATACTCTCCCAACTTCCCTCTCTTACTCCTAGAAGCCTCCCTTTGGGCAGAACGCTTCTCAAGGAACCCTTTGGCTCAAATCAAAAAGAGTTACCCGATTTTGAGATAATGTCTTCTCTAATGTTGTTTTGTTTTATTTTTCTTCTCTAACCCCCTAAACTCTTTTTATTAATTTTTTTTGTAACAAAACCATTATCCCCAATATACTCGGATGTTTTTATAAAAAGGATTCGAGCTACACTTACACACACCTACATCTAATGGTTAAAGAACATACGGTTTCTGTGGATGGCGAATTTCTGCCTCACAAAACGATGATTGTTCAACACTAATATAAAACCATCAAAGGTGGCCATTAAGATGTCACTATATTTATACATGATATAAAATATGTTTATGTTTTACTTATGCTTCTGTATTTCTCATTTATGGCATACTTTATGATTTCCATTATGGGTAAAACACGATAATTTCATTTTAGGAAGTGCGGACTACCACCCCCTCAAAGTGATTTGAATCGTTAATGCCATATGTGGGATGTATAAAGGACGGATTAAATAGTATTATACAATATATTATACTGTAATTATATTATAAATTTATATCATTATGATTTCATTCAATTAAATACGAAATAGAAATGAAAGTAGCGTTCATGCGTACGTACGGCTTACCGTCTTCATGAACGGTGCATTTCATTTCTTACCTCTAATGTTACGTGACATTATGAATGAATGTATATAATGTATATATGTAATATATGATATCTACATCATGAATATAATTCTGGATATAATGGATATTTCACCACATGAACAACTTGTAATTATAAGAAGTTTATTTTTGACTCAAGTAACAAAGATCGACAAAATGACCGTTATTAACTTAAATAATTAAATAATGTTCATAACATGGTAATAAGGGATATAAAAGGAATAATGAACATGAAAAAGGTTCTTAAGTAAATAGAAATTAACTCTAGTTTATTATTCAGGAGGTTAAATAACGGTCGAGTCAGGACAAGACGCAAAGTAAGGGAATTTCTTAACCCAACATCCATTCTTTGGGTTAATCTCCTACTTTCAAATTATGTCATGATATTATTATGTCCTATCTTGTATTTTTACATTATTTATGTGTACTTATAGTGAATACACATTATATATGTACTTTATTAATAAAATGATCTTTTTAAGGACTTCGTCTCAATCCCCTTTCATTGAGGCATATTTGGTTTTATACACAACTTTCTTTTATACGGTGTATAAACCCCTTAGACTTTTACGTTTATTGAAAAGGAATCTTTTTGATATGAAGCATTTTGCTAAACGGAAAAAGGGAATGTTTTTCTTTCCGTACTAATGTGGCAACAACGACTTCTCCGCCGTCGTGACCATTATTTGAGTTTCGGCTTCCTCTACAAGACATCATTTTTTTAATGAAAAATAAATACAAAGTTTTAACTTTCTTTTATTTTGGTATTAAAAATGGTTTTGAAAGCGTTTTTATTATATCAATGTGTTGTATTGATATCTTGTGATTGAAATGTGGAAATTTTATGTTTTTTTTATGCATGTTTTATGTGATACGATTATGTTATGGTTTATGATATGTTTAAACATATTCATATGAGGAATGTATTGGACTTAATAAGTGACGGGTGGAGCCCGCTATAGCTCCTCGATGCATCGGTAGGTCTCATGAGACAACTAGAAGCAGAATTGGCCGAGGCCCTTTCCCAATTTGATTTATGGTTTTGGCCGGGGCCTTAATCATTTTAGATGTCTTGGCTGAGGCCTTGAAAAAATGTTTCAGAATGTCTGGAATTATACATTCCCTCATTATGAACGTGGTTATTGATATTGCATGTGATTATTTGACTAGTAGAATATCCATGTGAGGAAGTGAATGGCATTATCACATTTTACTTTTTCCATATTATGTTGATGTTCAAGTTTAAAAGGCTTTTGTTTTAGTTATACATTGCCTTAAATTTTTATGTTTATTTATGAAAGCTTCCGCAATATTGTTATCCTTACTGAGCATATGAGCTCACCCCTTTCAATGTATTAATATTTTCCAGGATGTGAAGAAGTATTTTATGAATGACCTACAGGGATTGTGAGAGGATGATATGAGTGTGGACTATGGAGACTTTGTTATTGTAGTTTTTCACTTTATGATGTAATGTAACGTTTACGAATGTATCTAGTGTTTCCAAGGCTACTAAACTAATCGGTCTTTCGATACTTGATCTTTTGTGATCATGCCAATGTTACGAAGTAATGCACCGACTCTGGGTAGCTGGGTTCGGGGCGTTACACCTTGAATTAACACACACCATTCGTTCTAGTTCCCAAAGGAGTGTCTAGCATCCTAACACAAAAAGAAGAACAAACACAGAGCCCAAGGCTCTCCACAATGGTCATAGATATAAAGATATGTGTAGCACCCATATTGAAAGTACAGAAGATAAAACAGAAGATATTAAAATAGTAACTCTGAAAGTAGAAGGTTTAGGATCCTTCTCTTGTTGGGTCTATTGCAATGCATATGCCTGCCCAGTGCCATGACCTAGCGACATAGCCTGGCTACCATGAGTTGTTACACCGTGCTGCCTCTGAGATCCGGATGAATAGCTACCACGGCCACGAACAACGTCTATTCCTTCACATCCTGGGGTACTCCAATTTCCTGACTGTTAAGAAGTTGTTGGTCCTGCTCCCAGATGCAGAGTCTACACAGAACCCCTCTCACTAGAAACTGGTAGAAACTCCCTGCAAAAGCACTGAAAATGACCCATCTTGCCGCAAGCTCGACACTCCACTATGTCTCAAGGACAATTAGGTCTCTTGTTCCCCTCTCTGCCACACTGGTAGCAAATAACCTGCCCCCTTGAAGTATTTTTCTTTCTAGTACTACCACCATGAGATAAATCCATTTGCCTCTTCCTCTTATCGGTAGAGATCATGCCCCAAACTGGCGTCCAACCGCCCATAACCACACCACTAGCTTCCCGTAGGTTTTTCTCTGTAATCAGTTCCTGGTTCACAATAGCATGCACGATAAGAAACATGAAAACCTTCACAAGAGCCTGGATGTCCTATCGAATACCATCCTCAAAGCATATAGCCCTCAACATCTCATCACCAACAAGAACATGTGAAAAGCGTTGTAGCTCAGTGAAGTGAGAAGAATAATCCACCACTGACATGGCACCCTGCGGTAGATTCATGAACTCTTGAGCTCGATCATCCCACTGCATCTCCGGGAAGAAGAAGTCATAGAATGCTACCTAAAAATATTCCCACGCCATGTCTCGATGATACTCAGTCTGGGTTGTAACATCCCACCACCTCTTGGAGGAATCACACAACATGTATGTAGAAAGCTTGACCCACCGCCTTGGAGGCATCTCAAGATGCTTGAAAATAGTCTTCATAGAACCCAGCCAAGACTCCGCAACCTGTGGTCCACCATCCCCAGAAAACATAGGCGGATGCTGCTGCTGGAATATACGCGTTAGCTCTGCCATAGATGTGGCGGCCTGCGGTGCTCCCTAAAAGGACTGCATTAACCGCATTAAGCCTTCACAGAACCACGCCTTCGCGCCTGTATCCGGTATAACGGTTGGCACCAGATCTGTCACTTCTGGAGGATCCTCTGGTAGCGCATGGACCACCATCTTAATAGTATAATCGTCACCGCTCTCTTGGCGAACAAGTGGTGGTCATCTCGGCTTCATGAATCTAAAAGGTCAAACACATAGCTTAGATCAAGAGTATCAAAGACTGAAAACAAGGTGACCAAGAAGGGAATCGGAGAAAGAAATAATTCAAGATTTACAAAACTTGACTACACGGCATTTAAAAAACTACACGGAGTGTTCTCAAAAGCCATTCACATGGGCATGTACTCCAGCTAAAACTGGTCGTGTAACACCCCAAACACACGACATGTTCATAGACTACACGGCGTGTACTTGAATATTCCTTCCCTTCTCGAGTCCATCTACATGGCTAAGGCACATGGATCATTAAAAACAAACTACACGGAATGTCCCACAAGTACACGACTTATACTCGAAAAGATTTCACCAGCCCGTGTTGCTCACTCCACGGCTGGCTAGATGGCTGACACTATACGACATGCTTCAGGCGGACATGGCGTGTACTAGGAAAGATAACACCAAACCATGTTTTTTGTGACATGGCCGAGTACCTGGGTCAGACTACATGTAGTGTTCACGTTAGACACAGCGTGTATGTCATACAGTTTCCTCCATCCGTGGTGTTAGTTACACGAGCGGACACCAGGTCAACTCCACACGGCATGTACAACCGCTACACGACGTATTCCCCTAAGCCATTCCCTACCCCATGTCCCCACCCTCACGGTCTATGATATGGTAAAATAATACACAACATGTACTGAGGGTACACGGCATGTATTTAAAAAGTTTTCATTTCTTCCCGAACAGAAGAATGCACGGCGTGTGTCCAAAGAACTACATGGATTATATCCTGGGTTTTACGGACGGTAAGCCTCATAAACTACTCCAGAACACAGAAAAACACTAAAACCAACACCTAAGTTCCAAATTCAAATCTGTGAGGGCCCATACAACAAGCGAATCAAAGCATGACATCTTATACATGTTATAACAAAGAAACACATTAATGACCCACCGAATTACAATTATTGAGGGCCCATACTACCCAAAACCAATGTTTTTTGTCCATTATATCAACAACCTCACACAACAATACCCTATCAAATATCATACATTTATCACAGCAGCTATCACAACAACATGCTTTTCTAGCACAACAACTATCACAACAACATGTAATTTCTAATGCACCTCCATTGCATGGAAACTATGCGTGGCATGTGATTCTAACATGTGCCTAAATAATGCATGAGACGGAATACCCTCATCTCATCGGGTTGCAACTAAATAGAACCCACATATAACATATAATTATTACAATCACAAGTGCATCATCCAATGCTGAAAATCAAATCAACTTAAATATTTCAAAATAAGAAATAATTTCAATAACGAGGCAATTTGGATATTCCCTATACACGGGATAGCTACTCCCGGACATAGCTTACTACCAACTACCATGTCTATAATATCCCATACCAAGGCTCCAAATAGTATGTCAATGAAAAGAACCCCCTCTGATACCACATTGTAATGTCCCAGACTTGGGTGCCACTCAACGGGTACCCTGAATCCGGTTGGTCACATGACCTCAAGCGCATTTCCCCAAATTCTAGAGGCTTCCGACTAGCAGGGAGGGCCCAGGTCTGATAGTGGGGAAACAATGCCCTCATTTTTTAATGTGTAGTGCAGTGGAAAGGATAACTAACACACAATAGAGGAAGCAGTAAACAACATACAACATAAAAGGACAATTAATGTAAAGAGAACTAGAAGTCATATATATATATATATATATAAATTAAGATGCAGCATGTAACTATTCTATGAAAACAGACAGAACAGAATACACTACACTACAATAAAATACAATACATCTCAAGTACAAGGTATAGAAAAAAAAACAAAACAGTGCAACAGGAGCTCAGCAGCTTCGCAATCCTAAGCTCTAGCCCCATGCTCTCCTACTCTTATGAAACAATCATGTACTTGTATAGGGACTCTTTACCCTGTAGAAACCTACAACAATATAGTTTGTTTGGTCTGAAGACATGACCCAAACAGAGGGTGAGAGATAAATCCGAGTAGGCACCCACCAATGGCCCGTGCCCAACTGTCAGTGAAAATGTGCAACAACAGTGTGCAGCAGTAAAATGCAATAAACTAGGAAGTACTCAAAAGTATCTAACTATACCAGTTATATTTCCATTTTATATTCAATTTACCAAGCCAAGCCTATTCTTTAACTTGTCAGGTATAACATATGAAACTCCCCCCCTGTGAATATTCATGATACCACTGTCCTCAGACATACAACCTTACTATCAGGTAATCAGAGTCACCAACCGCATGTAATTGCCCACAAGAATAATAAATATTTCCCTCAGGCATACGAAGTGTCACCTCCGGAACAGAATTTACTGCCCACAAGAACAGAAGGAGTTTCCCTCAGGCTAAACAGAACACTGCCCTCAGGCTAAATAGCACACTACACTCAAGCAAAATAGAACACTGCCCTCAGGCGCACATAACCGGGTCAAGACCAATAGATAAGCATGAAATTATATAAAATTATTCTCAAGTCAATTTAATGAATTCTAAATTTTACGGTATCCCCTCGGATACCCTGTCCAAATGGCTAAACATAGGTACGCACCCCCGGGGTGGTCCTGGATCCAATCAGTGATCCCAAAAAGAAGTTTAATTACATTAAATTACCTATATAATTCTAGGAATTTAAAACAGCCAAGGCCTCAGCCATACGACCCTCGAACATGGGTTCGTAGCACAACGATACACAATTTCAACTCTATAGTTGGAAAAAAACATCAGACCACCATCCTCTATTCACCCTTGATTGATATACATGAACGTCTCCTCCGAAACACACGATAAGGGCGTAGATTTGAGATAAGAGAAATATAGTTCAAACATAATTAACTCTCCCTCAGGAAAGAATTATCATGAACAACGCCAGGAGAAGATAGGGCTCACCCGAGTGGTCCCAATGAGATCAACAACGAAGGAATCGGGTTCCCAGTGCATGATCAGGTGATATCCAAAGCTTTAGTCGTCCCTCCGAGCTCCCCTTTGGCGTTCTATGCTTCCTATGTGAATAGAGGAGGCTACTGCCCATTTTAAGCAAAAACAAAAAAAATACACGACATGTACTCTCATGTACACGGCGTGTACATTCTTTTTTTTAAACTGTTCCTCTTGCGGCTTCTTTCCAGTGTGGAACTGTTCATACATCAACATGAGTACACGTCGTGTCTTCGTGACTACATAGCGTGTAATGTTGCTCCACTGGCGGCTGCCTCCACCACATTACTATTCACCTACCAACTGACTACACGGTGTGTACTGTTGCTTTGCTGGCGGCTGCCTCCACCACATTACTATTCAACTGCCGACTGACTACACTGCGTGTAAATACCCACTACATGGTGTGTAGTCGGTTTTTACACCTTCCATCACCGGCAGGGCTACATTCCCTATGTACTCATCCCACACGACCAAAGTACACGACATGTGGAAATGTACATGGCGTGTACCCACAAAATTTGGGAGTTTCCCCCATTTTCCTTATTTTCTCCAAAAACATAAGGGAAAATGAAAATAAGAAACTCGTACCTCAAGAATAAGAACCGGGTTCTTACACTTATAGTAAAATTTATTTGTAAAAAAATATTATGACATGAATAATTGGAAATATAAATACATTATACAAATAAAGTGCTTCAATAAATAGGAAGAGGAGATAATACCCTAACGTCAACATTGTAACGACTTAGGTAAATATTGTAACAAGAGAGGAATAATGATATATATTTTTTATAAAATATATTTTTTAATAAAATTATATTTATAAAGTCATTAAAACATCATAAATTGATATTGAAAAGGTTAAATACAAAGAAGGTTCTTGAATGGGAAAAAAGAGAGAGAAATCCCTTACTAGAGAGGGTTCCAATATGTACTTCCTCAATAGGGACGCATAGAAATATCATGTACTTAAGATAGTTTAGGAAAGAGTGTTATTTGATAGGACAAAACCCCAATGTGATCATTGATCTCAAAGAGGTCGGTGTATCTTGGACTAATATTTCTTCTCTTATAAAACATAATGAATTTCTTCCAATGTTTTATATGAAGGAACAATTTATCTTCAACATTGAAATCTAGGTATCATCGATGAATGTCTGCATATAATTTATATTGAATTTTTGAAAATTTCATTTGACATTGAATGATTTTAACCTTATCTATCATCTATTGGATAATATCAGGACCCATAAGATTCCTCCCTCCAAATTTATTCCATCATGTTGGAGTCTGTCACCTCTTCCCATAAAAATCCTTATATGGTATCATTTTAATGATAGAATGATAACTATTGTTATTTGAGAACTCCACTTGGAAAATACATTGAAAATTTTCTCAATATATATTCTAAAGTTTTAATGGTTTTCAAATTCTTACCATCCATATGAATAAATAATGAAACTTATCTCCACATCCAATTATTTCAGAAGAATTCTCTATAACATTGATGTAAACCTCATATCTTTATTATATACAACGTAGAGAGGTAAACCATGCAGTCTTACCACTTCTCTTATATATATCGTAGTGAGTTAGTTAATAGAGAAATATTTCTATATATAAACTAAATTCACTGATTTTTTATGGTGATTGACTACCACCCATATGGTGTTATTGACTTTAAATATAACATAGAGTCCTATGATGAAATACATGGTTATGTTTTCCTATTTCCATATTGTTATGGGAAATGGTTGCACCATAGACCTATACATCTAGTTTTCATCCTTGATTATTTGGCATACCAATCATCGAGATACAAATCCAAAAATCTCCTTCCTTATTTTATCCCACTAGATGTTTTGATCTAGATCTCTATACATTTTAGTGATTTTTAGATGAATAGAGAAGGATTAAATATTTTCAACATCTAGAAGTTACCTCTTCACCTCTAGTTTTTATGCGACAAATGTTCTGGTTCCAAACCATATAACATTGTCTTTAGATATGTTGAACTCTATAATATTATCTACTTTTCTATGTAACTCCGAATAATATTTTTGTAAATCCTTGATCCTCTCCAGAATGAATGGTTGTATAGTTATGTGACAAAGGTAGGATGAATAACCTTTTATTATTCCCATTTTCATTTTTTTATGTCCAAGAAGATTATATCCCTTTCAATACTCATCATCGATAGGGTAGTAGGATCCTTTCTACTTAGTGAATATACCACTTTGTTTTCCTTCCTAGGATGGTAATGGGTTGAAAAATCATAATTTATAATCAAATCTATCTACCTTTGTTGGTGAATAATGACCACCTTTTATGTGAATATATACATGTGGATTTTATGATCCATATATATGTCACACTTTTCCCTCTAGAGATAATGTCATCAAATATTTAATGAATATTTCACTATAGAAAATTCCAGATCATGGGTATGGTAGTTATTCACTTTAGTCATTAATTAGTGGGAGTCTTTCGATATCACGTTTTCATCTTTCATGAGTATGCAACCTAATACCTTTTTGGATACATCACTATAGATCAAAAATTCTTCCCCGCTAGTGGGTAATGTGAGTACAAGTGTAGTGAATAACCTATTATTTAACTCTTTAAAGCTCACATTACATTCAATATTCTAGAAAAACATTACTTCCTTCTGAGTTAGTTTTTGGGATTGAAAATCCTGAGAAGTTTCTAAGAAATCGATGATAATACCCAACTAATCCAATGAAACTACGGATCTCCATCATAGATGTTAGTACAGGATATCCTTAAAATGTATCCATTTTTAAGTATTTATGGATATAACCTTGTGGGTGATAACATGCCTTAAGAATTTTACTTTATTCATCAAATGTTTATACATACTATACTTTTCATATAAATATTCCTTTCACAGGGTCATCAATACAACATTCAAATCCTCCTCAAGTTTTTCTTCTTCTTTTGTAGTAGATTAGAATATCATTTATCACAAATTAGTTGAGATAATCCCTAAATACACTATTCATGATGTCCATGTAGATGGTTGGAGTATTAGTGAGTCCAAATAGAATAACTATGAATGTGTAGTACCCATATCTTGAATGAAAAGTAGTATTGGAGATGAATTTCTTTTACACCATTAGTTGATAATATCCTAACCAAAGATCCAACTTGGGGAAGTTCTAGGCTCCTTCTATATGATCATGAAATCATCAATCTATGGAAAAATAAATTTATTATTTATCATGATCTTGTTGTGCTCACAATAATTAATAATAAGGTCCATTGACTCATTATTATTTATGATGAAAAGGACCAATGCACCCCATAGTGAATCATTTGGGCATATAAATCCTTTATATAGATTATACTATATTTTATTCTTCATCTCTTTAATTTCAATAGTGTCTATTCTATGTGGAGTCCTTGAAAATAGAAAATATCTTAGTATAATTTTGATCAATAACTCAACCTCTCAACAAGGAGGAAGACCAAACAATTCCTCAAAAAACTTATCATCATATAATCTTACAATGGGTACACCATCAGGAATGATATTTTACTATGTATTAATCATTTGAGATAGATATGATTTCCCATAGGATTGTAATATTCATTCTTGATATGATCATTCCAGAGGAGATTCATTCTCCTCATTGCACCTTTATATAATCAGAGTGTGATTCATGATTCTAAGGGAGATCTCATTCTATCCGAAATTTATGTTGGATCAATATAATGAAATACAATCCATGCCTATAATTACATAAAATTCATCTGAAGGGAGTATTACAAGGTTCACTAGGAATTTCAACTCACATATATAGACATGGGAGAAGTTATATACTTAGGATTTAATAATTTCCACATTTTTGTATTCACTAATAGTTCCACATCCATTTTTTGATTTGGTGTTTGAATAATTATATTCAGATTTCATGTTGTGAAAGAATTAATAGAACTAGAATCCAAGATCATGGTCACTATCCTTGAATGAACAACTGATGTACTTATCACAATATCTTCATCAAGATCCACCTTAGTTTTGGTGATGAAATGATCCCACCATTTCTCTCTAGGCATTTGAAGTTATTATCATTAGTTATCATAAAATCCACTTGGATTATGACAATGATCCACATAGTTTTATTTTACCTTATAGTTGAATTATTGGAAAATATACTGAGGTTTTATTGGAGAATTCCTTTCTTCCATCACATTGATTGGTTTTTCCAATCATAATTTGTTATCCATGTTCCCATTCTTTCCACACATAAAATATTTCCCTACCACCTTTAGGTAATTTCTAGGATTCTTCTTCCAAAAATTTTAAAAAGTGGGATGTTGAGATTTCATTCCATTGTGATATTTCCCCATTTCTCTACCAGAATTAAACTCCATTCTCTACTTCTTATCTCCAAACCTACGAGACCATTAAGATTCACTTATATTCATTTTGAATTATCAATAATTCTTGTGAAGTTTTTCTCATATTTCTAAATATATTCTTCATCCTTTTACATGAGTCTAAGTAAATCCGCATCTATTTTAATTTAGAGAGTTTGAGGAAAATATTTATTGACTTTTTTTATGGAATTCATTCCACTCAAAAAATTTGATTACCTCCTTGGGTTTTGTATTTTGGATCAATTTATACAATTGATCATCTTCACTATTTATGAGATAAATCGCCAGCATGACCTTCTATTTCTAAGATAATTTAATGAAGATGAATATCTTTTTAATTGAGTTAATTCATTATTATGTGACTGATGCATATGAAGATCAACTAAAATTACAAGGATGTTATCACATAAAGATCTCAATTGCAACATGATCTTTCTTAGGGGGATCTGATTTCCCCTCATGATTGAAGTTTCTATTCAAAACATGAGTTAATAGAGAAAGAATTATCATAAAGTTCCTAACTCCCACTCTGATCAGGTTGAGCATTTCATTTTGGTAGTTATTACATTGCCTATCACATTGTTTGTTGACTTCATTCCTCCTATTTCCATCCATTGAAAAAAATAAAGAGAAAATTAGGAATGATAATTTTAAAAATAATAATCAAATAAAATTAAAACATTTAAAATTTAGTGGATAACTCATAAATAAGATACCTAACTTTACCTTTGAATTTATAGGTTTCAATCTATGTTATCCATGGTCTATTTTCTAATATAGAATTAATTGTATTTTTTCCCTTCATGATGGTTCGTAAGGAGATTGTGAATATCCCAGTGCATATCCCCTAGGAGTATTAAACTAGGTGTGTAGCAAGGCATATTTGTTATACTCTAGGTGATAATCAATTTAGTACCCAATGCACCATTTTCAGAGTTATTACCCCCGTATATAATATTTCTAGAGCTACACCAACTTGTAGTATCCAGACAAGGATTTTGTTGCTTGGAAACCACTTACTCTAAAATTTACCATAATTTAGTGTAGTTTTCATATGTTTATTATTATAGTTAAGGCTTTAACTGATGTTTTATAATACTAATCCCACAAAATAAATATACCTTACACTGATACCAACTATGAAAACAACTCTCAATTAATACACCTTATTTGATGATATATTATTTAAAGATACACATAATAAAATCCAAAAAGATCATGAGGCCTTGTGTATATGGGTAATTAGATAAATAGAATAACAACTTGAAACTAAAATAAAATGAAATATGTAAAGCTCCATAATATACCCTTAAGACCCATTGATCTTTTAATACTGTACGAGATAACCTGAGGGTGTATAAAATAAAGGGGTGAGCTATAAAGCCCAGAAAAGTAATAATAAAAGGATAACATGATGAAAGTAATACATGTGAGTCAAGAATCATATTATATTGACATTAAAGGTGTAAGAATCATAAACATGAATATCAAAGCATGATATAAGATGATAACATCAATGCAATATAGGAATGTGGAAACAATATAAAACATGACATCATAATCATATATCAAGGATAAAAATTGATAAATCATAACATAGATTTCTTAGGATAACCACTCATGAACCATTAATTATATCTCATGAGATAACAATATTAACCAATGCATTGGAGGTCTATATAAATTTGATTCCACCCTTCAGATTCATTTCATGTACATATATTTGTGTGCCACATAGATCATCCAACATATGGATGTATTTTATCAATTTTAATATTTTAATTAAATATTTTGGGTTAAAAACATGGAATTATCAATTAAATTAATTATAGGTATATCTATGTGAATACCCTTGTGTGGAAACGGGTATGGGTAATCACTTCATAAATTTTCTAGTATGTAAAATCAGAGGATAAATTCAAAAGCATAATGTGTGTACATAAAGAATTATGGAAGGGTTTAATGTGATGAAAATGGTCTTTCATTAATTTAAAATCATAAGTATAGTAAAATTGACATTTAAAAACATATTCCAACATAAATAATTTTAATTATAATGACATAATACAAATAAAGATATAGATTAAAGAGGAAGAGGAGATAATTCCATCACTTTGGAATAATAAAGAATTAGTTAAAGGGTATAAAAAGAGGGGGAAAATGATATACCATTATTAGAAATTTAATTTTATAATTAAGGGATATTTTTTAATGGATGAAAACAAAATAAATTGAGATTTAAAAGGCCAAATACAAGAAGGTTCTTGAATGGAAATGAAAAGAGAGAGAAATCCCTTACTTGAGATGTCACTTCTAAAATATTAGGAGAAGATTCTTAAGAGTTTGGGAAAAAATTGGGACGGTTTCATAGAGGGAAAGGCTGAGTAAATTCCTTATAAATGGATTTTTAGCTAATAAGAGTGGTAGTTTGGGTGGGTAGTTATAGAAAAATAGAGGATAATTCTTTTTTAATTTATAAAATTTGGTTTTGGATTCTATATGAAAAAATAAAAAATAATACAAACCATCACATTTGTTTAACCATTTTTTCTAAAAAAATATTATTTTTTTCAATATTTTATTAGTATAAAAACATAAATCCTATAATTAATACCATTGGTTATTCATAATTGAGACATTTTCATAATGAATTGATTTCAAAACCTTAAAATATAATATAGATTTTGTAGGATTCATTAAAGGATTATAAAATTAGTCAAATATATTAAAAAAACATTATTTAAAATGGGAAATATATATTTGGTTATGGATTAAATTTATTATATTTATTACATCAATTTTGGGTTATTATGACTATATAACACATACCGTATCTTTATACTATGTTATATTTTTACCCAAATATTTGAATGGCTGAGAATATTATGTAAAATTCACTATTGACCAATTTTGACATGATGATTTCAAAAATAATATTTATTTTATCAAAATAATTCTCTAAATATGAGAATTTACACTTTTAAATTTAAACCCTTATTTATTTAAAAATATTGGCTCCTATAACAATAATATTTTTTGACCCTTATAAAGATTACATTGGACTTCAATAAATTAAATTATCATTTGTATATAAAAAAATATTATTTAATAATATTTTTATAATTAATCAATAATTATATAAAAAATCTTTAATTTACCAAAAATATAATTTTATCTAAAATAATGTATCTTCAAAAAATAGTTCTTGGTTTCTTCATATCAAAATATAATTTTCATTAACTCATAAAAAATATGTATATATGTGGTAATAATAAAAAAGGATTAATATAAACACAATTTTATTACATTAAAAACATAAATATTCATACTACTAGTGTTAAGATACATAACCCCTTATTACAACAACATATGCCCTAAGGGTAAGGTGTGTGATGATGGTACTTTCTTAGGACAGTTCAACAAATATGGTTTGGGCCGTGATCTTGATAATCTTGAACTTATTCCCTAAATTTTTTATTTCATGTTTCGGTTTTTGAATTTCATCTTGGTATTGGTCAGAGGTGAATCGTATTGATTCCATCTCACTTGAAATATTTGATAAATATTATTTTTAGGGTACGATCCTACTGGCTGAGGCCATCGCTTCTTCTTTCCATGTTAATTATACTTTATCATATAAATTAACATATACTAATCTTAATAGTCAATATAAAAAGACTATATTTTAAATAGTTAAGATGATTAATGGTATTTAAATTTCAAACAACTATATTTTATAATGGAACCAAATAAACAATGAAGTGCATGTCACAAATCAGTAAAGGGAATCTGAAAATCATACACCAGAATCAGTTTGTGACAAGTCTCAAAGGGTGTCCCTTATCTATATAGGATGGACCAAGTGCCTAGGCAGTAGAAGATCAATTTTTTGGGATGGTTTCACCAAATAACCACAAAAAAACAAGATGTAGTGTACATTGTGAAACCATGATGCAAAAATATATAAACATAAATATATGACTACAACAAAAACAACACAATATCTAGATACAAATAACCAAATAACCAAAGCTAAAACCTATCATATCTAAACTCGTTCTTTGTGTGACGTATTGAAAACATTTATCCATAGAACTAACTGATTCCATGGGAAAAACAGAATGGAACATAAAAATGGAAACCATCTTAGGTCTACCAACACTGCGTGGTACAATTAGAGTGTGAACATGAAACAACATTATAGGTAAGCACAAAAATATTATTACATGTATTTTCCTGAAAATAGTCACTGAAATTTTTTTTGAAAATATATTTATAAAATAGGATTTCATCTTTTAAACAACCAAACATATTTTTCCCAAAAATTTAATTTATTTTGAAAAAAAATGATTTTTCATTAAAATTGTTTCCCAATTAAAAATTATTTTAAAATACAATTTTAAGAAGAAAACAATAACCCAGGTAAGTGAAAGAATAAGGGAATCAAAACCAAACATTGTAGTAGGGTATATAAGAGAACCATTCCAAGTGAAATGAAACAACACAGGTATAATTAAGATAAATAATGAATATAACGAAGCCAAAGCACCAAGAGTTAGCAATGGAATATACAAGGTATGTCATCATGGTCATATCATAAACATACCTATAGTAAATCCTAGATGTACTTAGTTCAAAACCATCTGATGTCATGTCAATGTGATCCATAGTCCACTACAAACATGCTACTCCACACTAAAATCAGTGGTGGAACACCTGCCATTTCCATCCACCTATCATGGGGGATCTAGTTCATCTCATTAGGAAACAAGTAGTAACCATCATTTGACCCTATAGATGACTTCTATAATCCCATGATAATTTTATAAGAAAACAAATGAGGAGGTCATCACACTCTTGGAATAGGACATAACCCTCTAATTCCAATGTGCATTCCTTTCCCATTCTACAACACCATCCATGTAGATATCCACCCTGTAAAGTCACGTTACTTGTATTCAGGTTCACCTAGATCCTTATTTTTATCATGATTGGTTTGGAATTTTCTCAGGTTTTTTCTTGTGAAATTTGTAAACTTTTGGAGGTATCTATGCTATGCACGTTTAGCGCACAGTATTCCCAAACCATGTTCCCATAGTGATAAAAGTGCATCCATGAAAAGTAGAGTAATTCATAGTTGGATAATTGTTCCCCAAACTATTTTTACACCTATAATAAAATATTCACTTTAGATAGTAGGGGCATACAATTAGGGTGTATGATTTGGTTAACCATGCATCCCTCTCTAGGAAATTGTGCATGTGAGTTTATTTTATTCCAAAAATTAATTTTAAATATCTTTAACCCCAGGGTTAATCCCTTGGTTGACCTCCAATAAACCTTAATCTTTTTAATTAGCTTTTAAAGCTCTTAATAATTGGTTTTGGATCCTATAAACCCTTTCCTTGGAAGTTTAAAGCATGGAGGATCTCGTTTGATCTCTTCTTGGTAAGTAAATCTATTCTCGTGTGTTATATCCCGATATTTCTTTCTATATTCCTTATAGTGTTGTATAGAATCATGTTATTTATAGATATAAACTCTATTTTTTTATATTTATATTCTAGGTTATATTTCAATATCTCTAATGCATTTGTTCTTCGTTGGTGGATCCCATTTTGGGTGTCGATTCTTGATCTTTGATTAAGGGTTGGTGGTTTCGTTTGAGATTTTATATTTAATTGAAACCAAAATTTTCATTATTTGTTTTAAATATATATCAATTTATTTATAAAAACCTAATTTTATATGATTTTATGTTGTTATTTAGAATGGAATGGAATTTGGTGAATACCCCTAATTCCAATAGAATTTAAATTTGGGTTGTATTTTGAAAATGATGGAAGTGATGAAATGATTTGAGACATGATTTTAGAAAGTTAATTAAATTTAAATGATGAAAATCTATGATTATTTTTGTTTTGGAATGGAAATAAATGATGAAAAACCAATGTTTTGGATTTTCAATTGAATTGGCACATAGAAACTAAAAATTTAGATACTGAATTGTAAATGATGTTTGATTTGAAATGAGATAATTTTCCCATGGTTTATTTGTTGATTGAGATGTTGTGAGCCGTGGGAGATAGTGTGTTGTTTGGTATAAGTATGAAAGGATTTTGATCCCATAACATTAGATTGATAATGACAACTCTGACAAAAAACTAATACGACATGGTTATACCCGATGAGATGTTGATGAGTCCTATTCGGTGTGATCCTAAGGGGCATGTGTCTACATACTTAGCCATGATCACTGATATGGGATGTGTGAGGATCCTATATATAGAAACTAATATACTTTTGGACTGATGACCATGGTTCTTGTTCAGATTATATGGATATACATGACATTGAATATATTTTTTTACTAATTCCATATGTTTTAAATAGATCATTTTATAAAAAAAATTTATATAAGCCATGTTTTTAATGGTTTCCATCCTTTGAAAATATAACATGTTTTGATTTAAATATATAAATGATATTTCATGCCACAAACTTTTTTATTTAAATTGAAATCTTGATTTTGCTTATTATTATGACATCTATTATGGAACATTTGGTGAGACCCTACTAGGCATTAAACCTCATACCCTACCTTTTCCTTTGGGTTTTTGTAGATTTTATTTTTCTAGATATGAGAAAAGGGAATGTTCCAATTAGAGGTGGGGGTGTTCTTGATATTTTGGGTTGGGAGGGATATTTCCTTTAAGATTTTTGAGTTTTATCTCTCCATTTGTTGAGTACATTGATGATGCAATGCTTTGGTATTTTTTGTACCTGTTTTGTTTTTGTTACTTCTTCCCTTTCAAGTGTTGAGTATAGTGACTTTTAATCTTTTATCTTCCTTTTTTTTGTAGAAAATTAATTCCCTCTTGATCTTGTATGATGCTGGGTTCTAGTTTCCAACATGTGGGGATCGAGAATGACCTCTAGTCCATGTTAGTGATAGCTTGGGTATTAGGGTACTACGGTATCTGGGTTAGTTCATGATAAATTTTTATCAAATGTATAGGTTGAACATCTTTCCTTGATCTCAATATACAATTTTAGGGTGTCTTCTCCGGACATAATAGGTAGTTATGAGCAAGTTTCTAACCAACTCTCATCATAATGAGCCTTAAAGTCACTATGGGTGGTTTGGGAAATGAATTTTGAGAAATAATTTCATCAAATTCTATTATTATCCATAATTTTGATTGGGATAGTTTGAAATCCAAATCTTAATATCTTATCTGATGGGATTAATTTTCCCATTTATCTTTTTTGATTTGTTTATTTGAGTATTGTTCTGATTTCATCAGTGTTATTTATTGATTTTTTGTAACATCATGCCTCCAATAATACGTTTGAATAAGATCTTGGAGGAAGCTACTGGTGAACCCTAACTAGATGATCCTCCCATGGACTAAAATCTTGTTGAGATCATCACACTTTTTGTCCATGTTTTATAATAGGCACCTGAACCAATTCTTGTATAACCTCCAACTACGGAACCTCATATAAATGGATGTAGGAATCAAGATCAAGAGTTCCATCACCTGAATCCACTAGCACTCCAAGGCTCTAATTATCCTCAAGAGGATGATGATTTATTGATAAAGATAGATCTTCTTTTTGATTTATTGGAAATTTCTGAATTTATTAAGGAAAATGTTCCCCCCTTAAGTTTGAGGGACCTATCAGGAGATGGTGGGATTCGATGTTAATGGATTTTATGAACATGGGTTTAGAGTTTAAGTATATTAGAATTAGTTTCCCTGATAAATTATATCTAGATTCTATGGTTCTAGCTAAGGCTATAGAGTTTTTCGAGCTCTAATAGGTTTACAAAATCATAATGGAGTATGTGAACTACTTTACCGAGCTTATGAAGTTTTCAAATGAGACATTATCAAATGAGAAGATGATGACTTGGAATTTTGAGAAGGATTTTTAATTTGATATTCATTCCCATGATTTCTTACTGAAGATCTCTTCTTATGCTGACGTGTTTGATAGGGCATTGATGGTTGAGCTTGACCTATCTATTAAGTCAGTGTAGATGGGAGTTCCTTTTTCATTTATTAGAAGTTATATGAGTTCCATTAAAGTAAATAGGAAGCATGATGGGTCGCATGGCAGATCTGGATAGTAGGGTTATTCCAGACCTCTTGCAAAGAATGAAAGAGGCCCTTTTACTTACTTCCAATGTGGCAAGACCGGGAATTCAAAATGTAATTTCACTGATGCACCCTTGAACTGAAATTTTTTAGGAGACATAGGTTACTTGTATTAATTATTTTACATATTTTATTCTCCATGTAGTGGAAAATTCTCATCAGTGCCTAAAAGCTCTATAGTGTACTCAGATTCTTTATGAACAAAGGGGTTTCATCTATAGGAGTATGGAATGAAGCTTCTTCAAGCAGTGGAAGAGTATTGAGAGGAATCTAATATAGGTATATTAACTGTGATAGGTACCATCACTATTATTTCATCTTTAGTGACTTATTTATTTTATATTCGGTCATCTCACTCATTTATATATCATTGTATTATAATCCTACAAAATCATTCTATAAGGATATTGTGTTTTGTGATGGATATTACTACACCCCTTAGAGAACAGATAGAGAAGGGTCTCTATTTTCCTACTGTTCCTTCTACTTATTAGAGACTGAGGTTACCTTTAATGTTTTGGTTCTTGACATAAAACCTATTGATTTTATTTTTGGGATGGATTGGCTCATTTCCAATAAGGGAAAAAAATTGAATGCTATCATTGATGTGTCTCCATTACATTACCTGATAGAGTGTGTTGTATCATTCAGGGTGAATGGAACCCAAGTTAGAGTAAAGTCAAATCATTTTATTTATAGTCTGGGAAAGTAATATCAGTGATATCTTTTGATTAGGAGTTGGAATTCTTGAGTGATTATCTCCCTAAAATTGTCATCAAGTTACCCTTTACATTTACTTCTGATCTAGTTTCCCATAGGTAATAGAAGTAGAGTTTTCTATCGATTTAGTGCCCGATGCATAGATAGTATATATTCTTTATTACCTCATAGAACTAGATAAAATGAATGAGTTGAAGAATCATTTGGATAATTAGTTAGAGAAAGGATTTATTTCTCTAAGTGGCTCACTTATGGTATCACCGGTTGTCTTTTCAAAGAAAGTTGATGGAACACTTCACTTTTGTGTTGACTACTAGAGACTCAATTGAGTAAAGGTGAATAAAAAGTATCTATTGCCTCATATAGACGATCTATTTGAATAGTCAAAAGTTAAAAAGTGGGTTTTGAATATTTACCTTTGGTCTAGTTATAACCAGTTGAGAATAATATAATATAACATTTAGAGAACTTCCTTCTAGAGTAGATATATCCATTATTAGTATATTTTCATTCCATTTGGTCTAACCAATGCTCCTTTAGTCTTTATGAATTTTTTAAATAGGATATTCCCTAAGTATCATGACACATTTTTTGTGTTCATTGTGGCTAGAATCCCATTTCACTCTCAGTCTGAGGAGGATCATGTGTGGAAGCTAAGAGCAGTTTTAGAAATCTTTATAAATAATAGACATTATGAAAATCTATAGAAATGTAATTTTTGTATTCAAGAGATGATTTTATTAAGATATATGGTCTTGGAAATGGAATATCATTTCAAATTGGGAAGGTAAAGGCTATTATAGAATGGGAATATCAACGAAATGTTTTTGATGTTAAGAGCATCATTGGTTTAGTAAGGTATTATCACTGGTTTGTAAAGTATTTCTCAAATATGGATTCTTTGACGACCGCTCTCACTCTAAAGGGGGTAAAGATTTTTGGAATGATAAATGTCAGAATTCATTTTTTGAGTGGAAATGTATTTTGACTTCTGTGTTAGTGTTGACTCTTCTAGAGGCTAGGTAGGGCCACATGGTATTCTATGATAAATTAGGATAGGGTTTGGATATGTTTTTATACAGGGTGATCAGGTCATAGCCAATGGTTCTTGAAATATTATGCCACATTAGAATAATTATCTAACGTGCATCCTTTAACTCTCGTCAATGATTTATGCTCCTAAGAGTTCATAGAATTACCTTTTTAGAGAATGGATTACCGTGTATTTTGACAACAAGATCTTGAGTAGTATCTTGCCTAAAAAATATTTGAATATATATAAGAGTTTTTTGGTGTAGTAATTGTAGTCCTTTTATTTTGAAATTTCCTATACCATTGGGGAATGGAATATAATTTTTGATGATTTGAGAAGGAATTTTCTAACATAGGTTGTGAAAGAATCATTTGAGGATTTGAATTTAATGGATCCTTTTTCCTAGTTGCATTTAGAAGAAATGTCCAAGGTTATCTGGGAAAGTGTTCGTTTGGCCTCCTATCTTCTCAAGATGATCCTTTAGAATCAGAATCATTATGATGAATTTCATAGAATTAGAAACACTATTTTTGGTGGGGAGACCAATGGAGAATGGTCATTCAATTTTGATGGTATCCTATGTTTCTAGAACCCGTAAATGTTACCTTTTATAGTGAGAAAATTTATGATGATAATTTTTCAAACCTCGCAATGCGAATTTCCCCTGAAAAAAAATGTTATATAACATGATATGATGATTCTGATATCTCGGTATAATAGGAGACATTTCTTACCTTGTTTCACATTGTTATACCTATCAGCAGTTCAAGGAAGAGTACCAGAGACCATTGTGTTTTCTTCAGACAATTCCATTTCCAACATGGAAGTGGGATGTTATTTATATGGATTTTGTTTTTAGGATTATATATTCCCATAGAATGAAGAATGTGATATGGGTTGTGACCCATAAATTGGCCAAATTTGATCACTTTATACCAATTCATGATACAAATAATGTTTATGAGTCGGTAAATCTCAATGTGAAATGGGTTATTTCTTTTCATGAAGTTATATATTATATACTCTCTGATAGAGATCACCATTTTACCACTCATTTTTTTCTAGACCTTTGGGAGGTGATGGGATCTCAGGTTCGGTTTAGTATGATATTGTAACAACCCAAAATATTATTAATAAAGATTTATCTTGATCTAATTTAATGTCTTATTATGTAAAATGGTTATATAATATATATTCACTTCCTTGGTTTGTGTTTTTTATATTTTAAATTATAGTTATGAATTGTTACTATTGCTAATATAGCCTTTGGACACTGATCAATTGATTAGTATATATACAGGGATTTACCGAATCTAATTTACTTATACAAAGGAATCGATGGACTCATCCAGTAGAATTTCTCCATACTAAGCCCATTTTTTAGAGCTTTGAAAGGAGGTGGAATCACTGGGCTATGCTATTGACCAAGACCAGGCTGAGCTTTAACACGTTAAGCTAAAAAAAAACCGCCTTTGGGAGAAGTGGAAGTTGATAGGGATTACAACCTGAGCTATTTTATCTAAGCCACCCCAAGAGTCTGTCACCATCTCACACCTTACACTTAGGTCATATTTCGGTGTTATAAGGGGGTATGTAGCAAGACCCTTGAACTATGTTATGTGCATTATTTTTATAAATAATTGTGAATATACATTCATTTTATTATTGTTACTTTGTAAATAGTTTTTAAAGAATAAATAGTATTTTAGTTTAATATTAAATTAAGAAATATATTTTGATGAATTAATGGATTTTTGGAATAAAATAATATTTTAATAAAATATTATTATTACTAAATTACTTTTTATTAAATATAAATTGTTGTATAATTTTTATGAATACAATTGTAATTTTAATTAAGGTTGGAAATCTATTTTTTCCAAAACCCATGAATTTTCAATAAATGTAGGTTTTTATTATAAATATCAAAATTCAAATATTTATAAAATTATTTAGATAAAATTAATATTATTTTTGGAATTAAGATGTCAGGATTATCAAATGGTGAATTTTTCATAATTTTTTGACCAGTCAAATTTTTGGGTAAAAATTAAATATCGTTTAAATATATAATGTGTTTTATGACAATATGATGACCCAATAGTGATGCAATAAAATACTATAAAATGGAAGTTATGAAAATATACGTTTTAACTTTAAAATAATTTGATTTTATATTTGTTTTATTAATTTTTTGGTGCCTTAGTGGACCCTCCATGACTTAGAAAACATTTTAAATTTTAAAATTATTTCCTTGAGAGTGTGACTCACCACCACATAAGCAACCCTAATATTTTAATATTTTCGGCCAATTTCCTTATTAAATAATTTTTTTCACTCCCTTTTGGCAAAAAAACATTTTAAAAAACCATGGTATAGTTTTTGGTTTTGATTAGTTTAATGTGTAGTGTCCAAAACCTAAATAATAAAGAATTCCCTCTCTTTTCTTATATAAACCCACCCAGCTCCCACTTCCCTTCACTAAAAACCATTTTATCACATAACTACCCTACCCTCCTCTCTCTTAAATCATCCCAAGGTTCCCTAATCTATAATTAGTCCTCTCTCAATCCCCTACCAAGCCTTTGGGATCACACTTCAAAGTATGGGATTTCTTCCTTTCTCATTTTTGTCCAAATTTCATTATGTTGTTATACCATTTTTGTTTTTAATTAAAAATGTTGGTGTATTATTTATAATCTTTCCCATAATACCCTCCTTATGTTTTAATGATGATATAATTATTTATTTCTCATTAATTCCTCCCATGTACACCCATTACCATGCACAAATTCTGTAAGGAATTTCTCTTTTTGCATTTTCATTCAAGCAATTATTTTGTATTATGAATATAAATTCCATTAAATATGTTGTGAAATGTACCTATATGACCCCATTAGTGTCCATTTAATGTAAATATGATGATTCAACCCTCTCTATCTCATCAATCATTTTTATGAATTCTTATATCACACTGTTATGCTACCAAAATTACACTGCAATTTTCCAAGACAAAGTCATTTTGTATTGAATACCATGACCATTTCCCTATCAAGGGTATTCAACTTCATTCACATTTACATATTGATTATAGATTTTCATGTATGAATTTAACATTACTTTATTGTGGAATAAATGATAACTTTTAATTAATCCATGTTATATGATCTATGAGGCACACTTATGCATGAAATGAAATGATTATGAAGGGGGATCCCTAATAGTGATCCAATGAACTAGGTAAAGTTAATTATCATGATATGTCAAGTGAAATGAGGGTTTAATCCTGATAATTCAAGTTCAACAAGGGTTTAATCGAGCTAATTCAAGTTGAATAAGTGTTTACTCATGCTCTAGGTGTAATGGTCCTTGGATCATGCTAATATCATGTTAAATGTTGTCGCCACATTTCCATGTTATGATAATCATGCTATATCATGACTTTATGTTCAGGTTTCTCTTATGCACCTTTGATATGAATATTTCATAACATTTACTATATTATTTATTTTATGCCTTTTTTTCTCTTCTACAGAGCTTTATAGGTCACCCTTTTCTTATGCATGTCCTTAGGTTATCCCATGAAATGATAAGTATGAAGGAAGGTGTGTGGTCATGTAAACGAAATTTTCAATAAATATACTGGGTTTTATGTTCTATGTTGTTATGTAATGTTCCTAATTTCCCAGAAGACTAGACTTATCGATCCTCAAAGTTGTCTGAAGTGTAAGTTTATGTAATAAATCATGTTTAAGTTTGTAATAAAAAATAGGGTTGTTATAGTTGGTATTAGAGGATAAGTTTTGTTATTTTTGGCATTAGGATTAGAAAACCCTTGTTAAAGACTTAGTGGTAAGACTAAGAATAATAAAAACATCCCTAAATTTCGGTGATTTTTGATTAAGTGGTTCATCAAGAAAATAAATCCCTATATGGATACGAGAAGGTAGAGAAAGCTCTGGCACATATGTATCTAGGGGTAACACCCAAAAACACCACTTTGAGCTAAACTCAAATGGGAACTGGTAAAAGACAATAGGACTTACTTCACGCATTTGTATGACACTCTTGAGGGATATGAGTTGGTAAATTCATAAGCTTAGTATGAACCTTTATTAATGAAATATAATAATTCCCCTAAGAATATATGTTGGGAAGTAGATCATGGATAACATATATTGAATCCTATAAATTCATAAGTTAAACAAATAAATGTAATTTATAAGTTATCCCTTTAATTTCATTTGATTTCCCTTTATGTGTTATATAGTTTAGAAGTAATCATCCCTATGCATATTTGATAATATAGAACATAATCAAAAAGTGAAAGGTAGGGTTGTCATCCATTGTTCTAAGCCCTCTTTTATATCCTAAATGTTCAGTATAACAATCCCAACACCACCACAAATCATAGAAGTAAAGATGTTGGTGAGAACCAAAAATGGGGGAATCATTGCATCCCAAGAATATAACTCCTCCGATTTCACAATTTTGGGGTTTGAAATTCCTGGTTTACCTCTTCATACTCCATATGGTGAAATTTTATGCAATTCTTGACATGGATAGGTTTTCCTTATATAGAGCCAACATAAATTTCGATGATATGTAAATCACTCTCCATCTAGAGAATCGACCCCCAATTCTATACAGGTTCAAATAGGGGGATGAGTCATCTTTAAAACCATCATATCAAGTGTGGATATTTCTGCCCTATGAGCATGTGTATCTTACTAAGATGATTGATTTTAAAGAAGAGACCATTCTTGAAGACATGCCTATTATGAGGGAATTCTCTGAAGTGTTTTCAGATGAATTGCATGGTCTTACTCCTAGAATATATGTTGAATTATAAATTGATCTTAAACTTGGGGCGTTTCCAATATCCAAGAATCTCTATAGAATGGATATTATGGAGTTTGTGGATCTAAATAAATAACTATAGGAGAATCTAGATAATGGGTTTATAAACCCAAGTGCTTCCCTATGGGGTTGCACCAATTCTCTTCATTAAGAATAAGGATGGGTAAATGCACATTTACATTGATTATCATGTGCTCAAAAAATCATGATAAAGAACAAGTATCCTCTACCCTGAATTGGCGACTTGTTCGATCAGCCATGTGAAGCATAATACTTCTCCAAGGTGTATTTGAGGCAGGGAAATTACCAAGTACGGGTGAAAGAAGATATCCCCAAGACATATTTTTGTACAAGGTAAGGGAACTATGAATTCTTAGTAATGCCTTTTGGACTCAGTAATGCTCCAGCAATCTTCATGGACTAGATGAATTGAGTCATTAGGGATTACCTCGAAAAATTCAGAGTAGTCTTTTTAGACTATATTATAATATAATCTAAAAATCAAGGAGGAGCATGAGGAGTATCTAATAACTTTACTAGAGACTTTGCGAATGGAAATCTATATGAAATGTACGAAAACTGTTAGTTCTGGTTGAAGGAGGTCGCATTCTTGGGTCATATCATCACAAGAAATGTGATACCTGTGGATCCCTCCATGACAGCTACAATTGAGGGATGGCTGAGGCCAACATCGGTAATGGATATTCATAGATTCCTCGGGTCAAATGAATATTATCACTAATTTGTGGGAAATTTCTGAGGATTTTCAAACCCTCTTACCAACCAAATTTGGAAGGGAGTCATGTTTTATTAGAGTGATAAATGAAAACAGATATTCAAGGAGTTGAAAAGGAGTCTTATCATTTAACCCATGCTCACATTACCCCCATGTGGAGATCTTGTTGTGGAATTTAGTGATTCTTTGAAAAAGGGCATGTGTTGTGTGTTGATGAAAAATGACAGAGTCATTGCCTATGATTCAAGGAAATTGAATGTTCATGAGGAAAACTATCCAACACATGATCTGGAGCTGGATATAGTAATTTTGGCATTAAAGATTTGGTGAAATTACCTCTTTGGGAATATGTTTGAAATATTCATGGATAAAAAAGCCTCAAGTATAGATTTACACAGAAAGAGTTGAATATTCACTAATGAAGATAGCTAGAGATAATCAATGTCTGTGACTTCTCAATACATTACAACCCTGGGAAAGTGAACAAGGAGGAGGATTCTCTAAGTATAAAGGACCCAATAATTATATCATTAATGAGAATTGAAAAGGATACAATCTTCTAATATTTGATGAATATTGACATGGGGATCATAAAATTGGAACATCATAAATTCTTTCACAAATTATTGCTCAACCTTCTCTTTTGTAATGGATAAAGTCTGATCAAAACGATGATGTGGGAATTCTGAAGAAAGTGGAAACTATCAAAAAAGGGAAATCAATGGAGTTAAATGTTAATAAAGAATGAATTGTGATATTTGGGCCAACACTACGTGTTCCATAAAATACAGAGTTAAAGAATAAACTTTTGGATGATGCACATAGTTCAAATTTCTCCATTATCCTAGGAAACAAAAAGATGTATCGAGATTTCTCAGAGCTTCCTCAAATGACTAGAGATCCTATGTTTTTTTTGAATAAACCCCCTTTTAAACAAAGAAGGAGAACCCTGATAGAATTCATGAACATAAAACATACTTGACCTGAATATTAGAATATAAACCCCAACATGAATCTTGAAGTATACCCTCCCCATCATTTTGAACATGACAAAGCTCTCCACCAATGTAGAACTGTACAACTAGAAAGTGTCATATGTATAAGAACATGCTCGATCTGATGGTTGTCACCATACCATCTCAATAATTTGATTCCATAAAGCCTACAATGGTTAATCTCTTACTCTGAATCCTCCATTGAGGTCAGATCTAATGGTCAAGTCCGGTCATATCTTCAAATCATGAGATCTCCAAGATCATTATTGGTGGGATAACATGAATAAGGAGATCACTAATTATACATAAAAGTTACTCATATGTCTGGTTGTGAAGGATGAGATGGATATGTCTCAGGGGATGATGAAACAATTAGCCATAGCAGCATGGAAATAGTTGAAATTAACCATAGACTATCACCAAATTTCTGAAGACATCCAAAGGAAACAATGCTATATGGGATGTTGTGGATCATCTTACAAATACTACACACTTCATTTCAATTAAAGATAATTTATCATTAGATCAAATATGATGGATATATATCAGAGAAGAAGTAAGTATTCAAGTATTACCACTATCTATTGTATCTGATTGAGATCCAAGATTCAACTCTAAGTTCTAGAAGATTATTCAACATGATCTGAATAATGATCTAAACTTTAGTACGACTCATAATCCTCAAACAGATGGCCAATATGATTGGACTATCCAAACACTTGAGGTAATTTTGAGAGAATGATCAATGGAATTCAAAGGAAGATGGGATCAACATCTTCCTCTGGTTGATTTCTCTTACAATAACATTTTCCACTCAAGCATTCAAATCGGTCCTTATGAAGTCTTTTATGGGAAGTGTTGGTCGGAGAAGAGAAGGGAGTGATGGCAAGAGGGGGGGTGAATTGCCTTTTAAAAAATGAAAATCAAATTAAAAATCAAAGTTGAAATGCAGCGGAAATAAAGAAGGCAAGACACAAAAATTGATAACGGAGTTCGGCCAAAACCCGGCCTACGTCTCCGCTCCCAACTAAACCGTTGAGAGATTCTACCGCTTGCTTTTCAATGGTTTTAGCAAGAAACCCACTAGGCTTTGAGGTAGCACTAGAACCTATTACAGCTTGCTTTTAGTGGTTTAGAAAGAACCCATTTGCTTTTGATGGTTGAGCAAGAACCCACTATCCTTCTTACAGGTGAAGGATAGCTGACCTATGTCTCAAGCTATTTAAAGGAAAGCTTGACAACCTCTTCACACCTTAGAGGTGGTGTGAAACCCAAAAGAGAGAGGAATAGAAAAGAAGTTGGGGTTTGTAGGCACAAACCCAATTTGAGAGCTCAAAAAGATAAATACAATAAAACCCGTAATTGGAGAATCCTTGGGCGCCTTTGATTGATAGGAGAGTTTGAAGGCCGCTTCCAAGCTTCTTTGGTGGTGCTCTTGGATGTGGAATTGGATGGAGCACTTGGGGTTCCTTGAGGTGGCTCGCCGGAGGATTGCCGAATGATCAACAAAGTGTCCTTGGGCTTGGTTTTAGTTCTGGTGAGTGTCCGGGGCTTCCTCAGCCTTTATTTATAGGCATGGAACCCATTGGGGGCCTTCGGAGCCGTTGGAGAAGTCCTCGAAGCCGTTGGAGGCCAAAAGAGGGTTGACTGGTCAAACCCAACGACTTGTTTGACTGGGCTACCGGCTGGCCGGTACTAGGCCACCGGCTGGCCGGTGCCTTGGTAGAGGAGAAGAAATTTGGTCCAGGCTCTACCGGCTGACCGGTGGAGGAGCCACCGGCTGGCCGGTGGGGAGACAGTAGCTGGCCAATTGGTCTGGGTGCCACCGGCTGGCCGGTGACAGAGCCACCGGCTGACCAGTGGAACCTGGCAGTGGGCAATTCCTCTGCCAGGTCCACCGGCTGGCCGGTGCTATCACACCGGTTGGCCGGTGGACTGAAATTCAGTCCACTTTGAGATGCTTTCTTGGGCCATTTTCTTGGCAACCTTGTGCCTATTAACAAAAACACTTGAAACAATGTTAAACACATATGAAAGTGATTGTGATCATGAAAATCAAAGAGAGAGGGGAACGAGAGGTACAACAATCTCCCCCTATTTTGATGATCACAATCACCAAAACAAAAAATGTAAAAACTTAAATTAAAGGCATGCTTTAATGAATAAAATGAAATGTAAAACAAAGCATGATCAAAATGGTTTCTCCCCCAATCACTCAAAAAATTTCTCCCCCTTTGTGATTATCAAAATAGAATGGGGCATAAAACTTGATTGAGGGATAGGAGATTTGAAAAACAAGATTTGAGATTTGAAAATCAATTGAAATTTTGGAAATTGAAAGATTGAATAACAGTTTGAATTGAAAGTTTTGAATAAAAATTGAAATGAAAATTTTGAACCAAAAATTGAATTGAATGTTTTGAATCTAAGACAAGGTTTTGAAAATTCTCCCCCTAAATAAAAACAATGAATCACCGGGGAGAGGGATTTTGAAAAGAGACAATTTTAGGCCCGGAGAGACTCGCTAGAAGGGATTTTTCAATCCATACTTGTCTCATGGCAGGTCTTCTCCTATAGAACTCATCAGAATAGAAAATAGACTTGGGTTGGCCGTACCGGGCATTTTTGCAATCACACTCGTAAATGAGGTGCCCGGGTTTTTTTACAATAATTGCAAAATTTATAACTAGAGCTCCCCCTTACAAAAACAGTGGGTGCATGGGAGGAGGAGGCTTGGTTGGTATAGCCAAGTCCATTGGTGGTTCTAGAAACCCTTTGAGAACCCAATAATTTGGTCAAATTTTGTTCCCCTTGGGTGAACTTAGCTAGGGATTCCCTAAGGTCCTTAATGGTTGATTCCAAAGAATCAACATTGGGAAAATTTTGGATTTTAAGGGAGAGTTCCTCCTTCTCTTTAAGATGTTGTTCTTTTTCGGAGGAAAGTTTTTTGAAATTTTTTTTTAAAGCAACGAATTTTGAGGAAAGTTCATGAAAACCATTTTCAAGTTGGTCTCTAACATGACGGAGTTCTTCATAAGACAAATGATTGAAAGAATTTGAAGAACTAGAGGATGATGAGGAAGAAGAGTCGGAAGATGATACCTCATGTTTTGCCATTACGCATTTTTTACCTTGGTCGCTCGAGGAGAAGGAGGAGAAGGAGGAGCTATCACTCCAAGATGCCTTTGAAGCCTTCTTCTTTCCCTTCTTTTTCTTGGCCCTTTTCTTGTGAAGTGGGCAAGCGGGTTTGAATTTTTCATCGAGTTCTTGCTCTTGAGCGGGTTCTTGCTTTGGAGCCTTGCTAGTACCTTCATGGGTTAGCTCTAAATATTTCCAAATATCATAAGAGGTAGTGCAAGAAGAAATACAATTAAATATATTACGGTCAAGACCACAATGAAGAGCGTTCATGGCTTTTCCATCAAGCTCAAAATAAGCAATGTCATTGGGGGTCCATTTAGACTCATCGGGAGAGGAGAGGGAAAATCCTTGCATAACAATTTTATAAATTGGATAACCAATACTTTTTAAAAAAGTGGTCATGCGGGTTATCCAAAAAGAATAGTCGGTTCCATCAAACAATGGAGCATGACCCAATGAATGACCTTCGAGAGTTTGAGAAGAAGAAGCGGTAGAAGCCATCAAAAAGGATCTTTAATTTGAAACCGGTTTAGGGAATTATTCAAATTTTTCCTCTGATACCAATTGTTGGTCGGAGAAGAGAAGGGAGTGATGGCAAGAGGGGGGGTGAATTTCCTTTTAAAAAATGAAATCAAATTAAAAATAAAAGTTGAAATGCAGCGGAAATAAAGAAGGCAAGACACAAAAATTGACAACGGAGTTCGGCCAAAACCCGGCCTACGTCTCCGCTCCCAACTAAACCGTTGAGAGATTCTACCGCTTGATTTTAAATGGTTTTAGCAAGAAACCCACTAGGCTTTGAGGTAGCACTAGAACATATTACAGCTTGCTTTTAGTGGTTTAGCAAGAACCCATTTGCTTTTGATGGTTGAGCAAGAACCCACTATCCTTCTTACAGGTGAAGGATAGCTGACCTATGTCTCAAGCTATTTAAAGGAAAGCTTGACAACCTCTTCACACCATAGAGGTGGTGTGAAACCCAAAAGAGAGAGGAATAGAAAAGGAGTTGGGGTTTGTAGGCACAAACCCAATTTGAGAGCTCAAAAAGATAAATACAATAAAACCCGTAATTGGAGAAGCCTTGGGCGCCTTTGATTGATAGGAGAGTTTGAAGGCCGCTTCCAAGCTTCTTTGGTGGTGCTCTTGGATGTGGAATTGGATGGAGCACTTGGGGTTCCTTGAGGTGGCTCGCCGGAGGATTGCCGAATGATCAACAAAGTGTCCTTGGGCTTGGTTTTAGTTCCGGTGAGTGTCCGGGGCTTCCTCAGCCTTTATTTATAGGCATGGAACCCATTGGGGGCCTACGGAGTCGTTGGAGAAGTCCTCGGAGCCGTTGGAGGCCAAAAGAGGGTTGATTGGTCAAACCCAACGGCTAGTTTGACTGGGCTACCGGCTGGCCGGTACTAGGCCACCGGCTGGCCGGTGCCTTGGAAGAGGAGAAGAAATTTGGTCCAGGCTCTACCGGCTGACCGGTGGAGGAGCCACCGGCTGGCCGGTGGGGAGACAGTAGCTGGCCAATTGGTCTGGGTGCCACCGGCTGGCCGGTGACAGAGCCACCGGCTGACCGGTGGAACCTGGCAGTGGGAAATGCCTCTGCCAGGTCCACCGGCTGGCCGGTGCTATCACACCGGTTGGCCGGTGGACTGAAATTCAGTCCACTTTGAGATGCTTTCTTGGGCCATTTTCTTGGCAACCTTGTGCCTATTAACAAAAACACTTGAAACAAGGTTAAACACATATGAAAGTGATTGTGATCATGAAAATCAAATAGCGAGGGGAACGAGAGGTACAACAGGAAGAG
The DNA here is from genome assembly GCA_963277665.1 of Viscum album. NCBI lineage: Eukaryota > Viridiplantae > Streptophyta > Magnoliopsida > Santalales > Viscaceae > Viscum > Viscum album. The sequence goes on along the minus strand of OY728162.1, from coordinate 956,405,058 downwards.
GTGCAGAACACCGACATGTTGGGAAAATGTTGGGGAATGAAAACCCTTAGGTGCAAAAATGGGTGAAGAAATGGTGAAGAAGGTTAAGACCATCCAGCAACACATTAAATCTACTCAGAGTTGAAAAAAGAGATATAATGATAATCATCGTTGAGACCTGGAGTGTGATGTTTGATATAGGGTATTCCACTACATATCACCATGGTAGAGAGTTATGAGACTTGGGAATAATGTAAATCTTAGTCCAAGGTACATTGTCCCTTTTGAGATCCTTAATCACATTGGAGCAGTGGCCTATTGAATACAACTACCACCAAACCTATCTCAAGGACATGATGTATTTCATGTATCACTCTTCCAGAAGTACATACATGACCCATCACATGTACTCAATCTAGAGGTGGTACCATTGGAGAATGAACAATCCTATGAAGAGAAGCTGGTGATGGTCTTAGTTTGTATGAAAAAATTTATATGAAATAAGACAATTCCACTCATCAAGGTGTGATGGAAAAACAACATGTTTTAAGAGGAAAAATGGGAATTGGAGGAAGTGATGAATAATACTTACCTACATCTTTTTTAGTGTGGGGAAAATAAATTTTGAGGGTGGAATTTTTTAAGGGGGGAATATTGTAATGCCCCAAACTTTTATTAACAAAAATTCCACTTGATATAATTAAATGAATTATTATGTAAAATGATTATATAATACACATGAACTTACTTGGTTTTATATTTTTGGATTTCAAAACACAGTTAAGAATTTTTATTCTTTCAAATATAACCATTTATCCCTGATCAATAGATTAGTATAAATATTAGGCTTTAAAAAATCCAATTTACTCAAACAAAGGAAGGAATGGCCTAATCCAATAGAATTTCCCTATATGAATCCCATATACAGGAGCGAAAAAAGAAGGTGGCATCATTGGGATTCTCCCATGAACAAGAACAAGCAGAGCTTTAACACATTAAGCTCTAACATAACCTCCTACGAGAGATGTGGAAGTTGATAGAGATTACCACACGAGAAATGATATCCAAGCCCCCTCAAGAGTCTGTCATCATCGTAATCCTTAACCTTTTGTCATATGCAGATGTTATAAGTGGTTATGTAACAAGACCCTATCACTATGATTACGTGCTTTGTTTTCTTATAGAATAAATACTATACATTGATTTTATTATTGTTACTTGGTAAATAGTTTTTAATGTACAAATAGTATTTTTATTTAATATTCAATTAAGAAATCTATTTTGATGAATTAATGTATTTTTGGAATTAAATAATATTTTAATAAAATATTTTCACTACTAAATATCATTTTATTAAATATAAATGATCGTATAATTTTTATGAATACAATTGTAATTTTTATTAAAGTTTGAAAACTATTTTTTGTCAAAACCCATGAAATTTAAATAAATGTAGTTTTTTATATTAAAAGTGAAGTTAACCATATTTAGAAAATATATAGATAATATGAATATTATTTTTCAAATAAAGATTCCTAAATTATCCAATGGTAAATTTATCATAATTTTCTGAGATAATCGAATTTTTGGGTAAAAATTAAATACTGTTTAAATATATAATGTGTTTTATGACATCTTAATGACCCAATATTTTTGTAATAAAATACTAGAAAACGTTTTTTCAGCCAATATATGTCATAAATTTAAAATAATGTGATTTCATATTTTTTTGATTAATTTTATGGTGCTTTAGTGGACCCTCCATGACTTATAAATCATCTTAACTTTTAAAATGATTTCTTTTAGAGTGAGACTCACCCCCACATATGAAAGCCAAATATTTTAATATGTTCGGCCATTGTACTTATAAATTAATTTTTCATATTCCCATTTTGAAAAAACTGTGGGAAAAAACCATGGGATTGTTTGTTTTTTGATTAGTTTAATGTGTAGTGTCCAAAACATAAATAATAAATAATTCCCTCTCTTTTCTTATACAAACCCACCCATGATCCAACTTCTATTCACTAAAAACCATTATATCACGTCCCTACCCTGAACCCCTCTCTCTAAAATCTTACCAAGTCACCCCAAGATCCAATTAAGTCTCTCTCAAGCCCCTCCCAAGCCTTTGGGATCACACTTCCAAGTGAGGGATTTCTTCCTTTCTCATTTTTGTCAAAATTTCATTATGTTGTTATACCATTTTGTTTTCAATTAAAAATATTGGGGGTATGATTTATAACCACTAACATACTTTATGCCTTATGTTTTAATGATGAGATACCTCTTTCTCTCTCATTAATGCATCCTATTTACACCCATTACCGTGCCAAAATTTCCTAAGGAATTTATCTCTTCGCATTTTCATTCATGAAATTCTTTTATATTAAGAATATAAATTCCATTAAATATGTTTGGACATGTATCTATATGACCCCATTACATTCAATTTCATGTACGTATGATGAGGATTCCCTTTCACTCTCATCAACCATTTTTATGAATTCGTATGTCACGCTATTATGGGGTCAAAATTGCACCACGATTTTCCAAGACAAAGTCATTATGTAGTGAATACTATACCCATTTCATTATCCAGGGTATTCACATTCATTCAAATTTACATATTGATTATAGAGTTTCATGTATAAATTCCAAATTCCTTTATCGTAGAATAAATGACAATGTTTAATGAATCCATGCTATATGATCCATGTGGCACACACTTATGTATGAAATGAAATGATTAAGAATGGTGCACCCTGATAGTGCTCCAATGCATTGGGTAAAGATTATTGTCATGATAAATCAAGTGAAATGAGTGTTTACTCATGATAATTCAAGTTCAATGATGGTTTTCTCATGATAAATCAACTTCAATGTGGGTTTACTCATGATCCATGTGCAATGGGCCTTAGCTCAAGCTAATATCTTGTTAAATGTTGATGCCACATTTCTATGTTATGATAAATCATGAAATATCATGTATTTATGTTCATGTATCTCTTTTTATGCATTGATATTTCTATTTACTAACATGTATTTTATTATTCATGTTATTCTTTTTTTACTCCCATACTGGGCTTTATATCTCACCCTTTACATATGTGTGTCCTCAAGTTATCCCATGCAATGCTAAGTATGAAGGAATGTGTGTGGTCATGTAAAAGATGTTTTCAATAAAAATGTTGGGTTTTATGTTCTATGATATTATGTAATGTATATAATTTCCCAAGGATCTATACCTATCTATCCTTAGATATATCTTAAGTGATTTTTTTTCAATAAATCATGTTTAATTATGTAATAAAGAGCAAGGTTGTTATAGTTATACAATCCATAGAAGGATGGAAAAACATATAGGGATATATATATTCTTAAATAAATGATTTATGCTTTCATCCATGATTTTGGTGGAGATTGGGATGACCATTTAGGAATGGTTGAATTTTCTAACATCAATAGTTACCAGTTTGTGATTAAAATGGATCATTTTAAGCTATTTTATGAAATGTAATGTGAATCACTATTGTGTTGGTCCAAGATTGGTCAAAGTTATTCAGTTGGACCGGGCTTGGTTCAAGAGACAGAAACAAAGATTCAATTGATTCATCAGATAATTTAGACAACAAATATATAGTATAATTCCTATTCTAATCAATGTCGTAGGACATTGGAGTTCTTAGTTAGTTATGAGGTGTTCTTGAGAGTTTCACCCAGTTTGGGTCATCGAAATCAGGGGAGGAAAAGAATGATTTCTCCAAAAAAAATTAGCCATTTGAGGTTATTGAGAAGTTGGTTAAAGATTATTAACATTCAGAAATTTCAACATAGTTGAAATCAATACATAATGTCTTCCATGTATCTCAACATCAAAAGTATCTTTCTGAACCATCTCATTCCTTGAGCTAGGAGGACCTTGATGTTGTTCCTGACTTATCCATGACTGAGCATTTAGATAGGATATTTTTTTCTGAGAAAAAGGTACTTCATGATAAGATGATACATTTGGTATGTGTTCTATGGAATAATGGTTCTGATTATTGAGAGACTTGGGGGGGCGTAAGCAACTAATGAGATAGTAGTGTCCACATCTATTTGATATGGAAAATTATTAACATGCTTTATGGGGATGAAATATTTTTTATAGTGGAGGAGGTTATAACATCCAGTTAATTGTCTTATGTTACTCCTAGACCCTTATTTTGATCATTATTTGGTTTGTTATTGTCTTTGGTTGTTTTAGGTGAAATTTTGAAAAATTTGGATGTTTATGGGTTGTGAATGGCTGGCACATGGTTTAGGAAAAACATTCACTGACAACAAAAACCATGAATCCATTTACAATGTGGTAATACATGGTTGTTTCACAGTTTCCCAAACATTACACTCACCTAGGAGAAATTGTGTACCATAGATAGTAGGGGTGTATGGTTAGGGTACATAGTTTGGTTAACCATGTGGGCCACTCTAGAAAACCATGCAAAGAAGTTTTTTTTATTCAAAAAAATTATTTGAAAATATTTAATCCTTTGTTTAACCCTTGGTTAAACCCCACACAACCCTAATAGTTTTACTTGGCTTTAAAGGCTCTCAAGAACTAGTTTTGGCTCCTCTAAACCCTTTCCTAATAGATTGATGTTTTTCAGATCACGTTCGATCTCCTCCAGGTAAGTAAATCTCCTCTCACGTGTTCTCTACCAATATCTATATTTTCTCCTCCCTAGAGAGTGTTAGATCATCATTTTATTGATGGATATAAAATATGTTTCTTTCATTTTCGATTATATGTTTTTTTCTAGATCTCCATCACCTTTGTTCTTCATTGGTGGATCTCATTTTGGGTGTCGGTTATTGATCTTTGATGAAATATTGGTTGTTCCTTTTAAGATTGTATATATAATTGAAACCATAATTTTCTTGACTTGTTTGAAATATCTTTCAATTTATTTATAAGAAACCAATTTGATATTATTTGATGTTGTAAATTAGAATGGCATGGATTTTGGAACCCCCCCCCCCCCCAATTCAAATGTAATTAGAATTTATGGTGTATTTTGAAAATTATGGAAGTGGTCAAATGATTTGAGACATGACTTTAAAAAATGGAATAAATTGAAATTATGAAAACCTCTGATTGGTTTTGTATTTAAAAGGCATCAATGATGAAAAATCCTTGTTTTGGTTTTGAAATTGAATTGGATATTGAAACTGAAGTTTATGTAATAGAATTTTCAATGATGTTTGATTTGAAATGAGATGATTTTCCAATTTTTTATTGATTGATTGAGCACATGTAATCGTGAGTATTTAGTAAGTTATTTGGGAAAAGAACAGTTGGATCTTGACCCCCTATCATTGTATTGATGATGAAAACTATAGCCAAAACCTAATAATTCATGATTATCCCCAAATGGATATTGATGAGTCATATTTAGCCTGAGAATGAGGTATGTGTGTACACATACATTGAAATGATCACTAATATGAGATGTGTGAGGATCCTATGGCTAGAAAATAATATATTTTACTGAATATGGTTTTGGTGTTTATTATGATTGTTTTTATATACATTCCATTGATAATGGAATTGTTTTACTGATGCCAAATTATTAATATAAATGATATTATATAAAATTATTATTTACGCCTTATTTTAAATGATTTATATCCTTGTAAGATAAAGAATATTTTTTTAAATATGAAAATGATATTTCAAGCCATGGCCTATTTTATTTAAATAGAATTCATGATTTGGTTTATTATTATGGAATATATTGTCGACACATGGTTAGACCATATCGACCTTCATACCTCACACCATACCTTTTACTTCAGGTTTTTGTATTTTATCTTATGAAAGGTCCAAGAAAAGGGAAATAACCACTTGGAGGTGGTTGATGTTCTTGATCTTTTAGGCTGAGAGTGATGTTTCATTGGGGATGTTTGAGTTTTATTTTTTTAGTTGTTGAGCACATTGATGATTCAATAATTGGGGGTCTTTTGAACTATTTGGCATCTCGTTCTTTCTCCATTTTTAGTGTTGATCATACAAACTTGAAATATTTTATCTTTCTCTATTTTGGGAAAATTAATTACCTCTTACATCATATGATGCATGATTATAGCCACCAAGTTTTGGGGATTAGTAATTCCCTTCCAACCATGTTAATGCTGGTTTTGGTATTAGGGAACCAGGGTATCTAGGCTAGTTCTTTACATTACCTATCTAGAGGACAACCATGGGGTTCCATCATATAGAGAAAATTTCACAAGTTTTAATTGGGCCTACATATCATGATAGATCAAAAACATTTCTCAAGAAAACACCTTTATTTCCAATCAATTTCAATAACTATGTTAATCAACCAAGTACACATTAATGGTTCCAAAATTGGTTTTAATAATATTAAGAATAACCACATCCTAATGTATCAAATGGGACTTTAAGAAACGTTTTAGAAAAACACATAATTACAAACTTCCACTAGACCTCCAAAGAAAAGTTTAGAAAAAACAACTTATAAACTAATTTGGGGAACATTTTCCAACCATTAAACCTTTTATAAAACATTTAAGAATCAAGAATTCATTTATGTAAAAGTAGGTTTCTGAAAATAGACATCATTTAGAATTTGACATTTATATGTAAACACTAATCCATATGTAACCTCATGCACATATGGATATGAACATATCACACCAAAATATATATGGAAATCAATATGAGTTTCACAAATTCACCCATGGAATAAAAATATTCATCAAAAGGGAACTCCACATCACACACAACATGTATTACACAATCACCACATAAAAAAGTGTCCAAAACCCCACACAATGAAAGAATGTATTTATCACCCAATTTCACCAAAATTCCAACAAGAACAACCATCCTTTAAAAATAACCAAACCCATTTTAAAAGAAACATGGAATATTAAAAAACACCTAGGATATATACACATTAGAAATATATAATCATAACCATAAAAAACCTTTGGAAAACCCATTTTCACCAAACCATCAACATGGAAATCCATAACACAACTCACATGAAAGCCACAATCATGAAGAACATAATTCAATTGGATTTAGAAAAGGTAAAACAAAACAAGGTATGTTTTATAAAGGAAATGGATGGAAAACACTTACCCTAATGGTGTTGTGAACATGAAAAAACCTTTAGAAGAAGTAAAAAACTAGGCCTGAGAGAATAACCACACACCCTAACATCAAAAGAAACAACCCACATAATCTAACAGTTACAGTAGGGGTTTTGCAAGAAAATACTATGAAAAGATAAATAGATAAAATAAGAGAAAAAATGGAGGTAGATGGATAAGAATGATTAACCCAATAAGTATTTCACCAAGAAACAATCACAAAATACACCTCATAGGATCTTGGGAGAGGTATGGAAGGGCCATGGAAGGGAAACCATGTCATGGGAGAAGAAATGGGGAATCAAAGGGAGAAAACTCCCATTAAAAAGAATATAAAAGGAAAAACATTCCACTCTTAGAGTGGGTTACGTGATTTATCCAAATGGTTTAATTAAATTTGCGATAAAATTTTACATCTCTACTTCTAAGAGTTGAACAAGCTAAAAAATTAGTTTGCATGGTTAGTTTAAACCATGTGCCTTAATAGCGTGACCTATAAAAATTCCCAAATTTTTTACTTTTTCATCCCAAAATGCCTCAAACCTGAGGGTCTAATTCATACAAAAATATGCACATTGTAATGTGACATTGGGGTGTCCCAATTCTCCCACTATGACACTTTCTGTCCCCAAAAGTCACAAAGTCCCAGCTAAGGAAAAAAACTAAAACTATCGAACATGAAGAAATGACTCTAGGAATGTAACCTATAGACCGAACCTGAAATTGGAAAAAACCACTAAATAAATAACTACAAAACAATCCTAAAAGTCACACTCAACCTTCTCATGAGATAAAAAAAGAGATCCATAGTGGGTCTCCCCAATATTTAGGAATTAGTTATCTGAGACCAAGATCTAACACAAGAGATAAACAACTAAAGAAAATCAAAGTGAACATTGGATCATACCACAATTAATAAATCCTCAAGAAAAATATATCTCCAAAATGGTATGAGGCAACAAATCACCCAATTTAATACATAAGATAAGGATATGTAAAAGAAAAAAGGAATAACGGAATGAGGTCCAAAGAAGGAAGCACGACGAAAGGGAAAAAATACCTCAAAAAATCAAATAGGAAGGGATAATAGGATAAGAAAATGGTCTGGACTTATTCTTATTCTACTGAGGTCGCACCTTGCATAATTTTTGAAGATGTCTCAGTCGACCACACTAAGGCAGGTCTGTGGGGAGCTATGATAAGATAGAATAGAATGCTAAAAATGACCACACTAGAAGAAAAAAAGAAACTCATACATTTTATGGGAAGCATAAAATGATAATGGTGACTCCTATATAATAGTTTCTTATAGTTTTTTCTCCACACTTGATGTTAACCTTCATTAGCACTTAGTTAATCTAGGATGTTAATCACACCACAAGTTTCCATATGGAAACCAACTTTTCTAGATCTGCCTCATTCACTAAATTTCCAAATGAAGCCAGACTAGATGAAATAAATCAATACTAAATCTCTATTTGAAGTCCCCATATAAAAATATGAGCCTTTAACAGATCACTTGATGCAATTTATTAAGAAAAGGGAATCATCTCCATGAAACAGTCAACATTCCCTTCGACCATTCATTGAACCTGCAGAATACTTATGCGCTCTTCCACTTTCTTTACCTTAATGTACTATTGATCTAACCAATGATCAAAAGAGATATTAAATATTTACCAATACTTTCAAACTAGTTATAAAGGTGGTTAAATCAATTTACAATGGTCCAAACCAGTTCCATCAAACACACCTGAGACAATTCTCACTCTCAAGTCTTCGAGAGTTTTCAAGGACCTAGACATCATTTTTATTTACATGAGTCACTCCACAGCCACTAGTGGACCTCGATCACCTTGGAAAAAAGACAAAAACTGAGAACATATTGACCCCACCCCATCACTAGGAGACTATGTAGAACCATCAACTAGAAGAGACTTTGTAGATACATTCAAGAACATTCTAGGTTGTATAATCTAAATACCCTGAAAATATAAAACCTAATCAACAAGAAACAAATATACTGAGCTCATAAACCAAAGAAAAACAAAAATTATAAACAAGAAAACCCTTTAAAAACCCTCAATTTCCTTCCTAAATTTCAAAATCATTTCCCATTTCTATTCCTCTTGAACTAAAACCAGTCCAACTTACCCACTTTCGAAATAAAAATCACAAATTTTATTTTCCTTTTAAAACAAAATTACTATTAGAAAAGAATACCTTTTTGAGAAAAAATTATTTCCATAATATACCTTCATTGAAAAATCCATTCACTCTAACCACACTCAAACCAAAAACATGACACACCTAAAATACACTTAGATAGGGGACTAGTGGTCATGCATGACCTGGCCACATGGTTTAGTAGACCATGTGATCAATATGCACATACCATTAGAAGCACACTAAACTGTTCAATAAATATTTAAATAGTTTAATACACCATGTAAGGTCACCATGTGATATCATCTCACTTCCATTTTCATCCCCTAAAACACACAAACCCATAAATCCAAATTATAACAAAAAAATAAACCCAAAAAATGAAAATAATGACTCAAAACACAACCATCCATAGTAAATTCTGTCTCATCACAAGTGGTGGTGATCATACATTTATCCATGAACTAACTCCAGATCCCTACTAGTCCTATATCCAGTCAATATGACACCCCAAATAATATAAAAGGATCATATGATTCCATTTTTCCATAAACCAACTAGGGGTGTCCCTTAATCGGAAACTTGAAATCAGTTTCGATAATGTATAAAAGGGTTTTCTTAATCCCCATGGGATAAAACATGTGTATGGGAACCACAAGAAACAATCATTGGAAATGATTTCATTGAATAACCACCAAAAAAGTGGAAGCAAAAGTATAAAAAACACAACCATGATTACACAAATCTCTAAACATAAAATACAAGGACTAAATTGAAAAAAAACTATATCCAGATACAAAAGTACAAAAAAAACTAAAAACCTACCAGAATATGAACTGATTTTAGTGTGAAATCTTGGTCACATCCATCCATGGATCCATCTCAATCCATGAGAGAACCTGAATAGAACATGAACCTAAAATACATATAGGGTTTACTGACACTGTGTGTAATTATAAGTCGTGATCATACAAAAAAACTCATTAGGTGAGAACCATAGAATGCATACATGTCCTTTCCCAAAAATGGGCCTTGAACATTGGTTTTAAAATATAGTTATAAAATAGTTTTTCATCTTTTAAACAACCAAAGAATGTTTGTTTCCCAAAATCTACTTTCATAAAAAAATGGTTTAAATTAAAAAAATTTGCCATTTAAAAACATTATTCTGAAATACAATTCTAAGAATAAAACCATAACCCAATTAAGTGAATGAATATGGGAATAAAAAATGAACATAGATCAGGATATATTAGAGAACCAAGACAAGTAAATTGAAGAAGCATAGGTACAAGTAAGATAAATAATTCATATCAGGAAACCAATTCACCCGGAGCTAGTAATTGAAAATACATAGTATAATGTTATTGGAATATCCTAAAAATCCCTAAAAGTTACCATAAATGTACTCAGTTTGGAACATTTGTGGGCTCGTCGATTCCATCCAGAATCAATAACCAAATGATTTCTATAAATTATCCTCACTAGTGGAACATACTCCATGGACATCCTCCTACCATGGGAGATCTATTCCATTTCATCTAGACCAAATAGTAACCATCACTTGACCCTCTAGAAAACATATAGGATCCCACGACAATAATATAGGAAAATAAATGATGTTGTTATCACATGTTTGAAATATTTCATAACCGTTCGTTTCCAATGTGAATGTATTGCCCATTCCCAAATATTGACCATGTAGATACCCTACCTATATAGAGTGAAACCTTTGGGGTTCCCATCATATATAAAAAAATTCAAAAGTGATAACTGGGCCTACATATCTTGATAGTTCAAAACCATTTCTCAATAAAAAAACATTCATTCAAAACCTGTTCTAAAACCAAGGTAATCACCCAAGTAAACTTTAATGGTTTCATAAAGGGTCCTTTAATAAGCTTAGTAAGAACCACCTCCCAAAGTAGTGAATGATCCATTAAGACATGTTTTAGAAAAATATGTAGTTCTAATGTGCCAACTGGGCCTCTAAATAAAATTTTATAAAAAATAACTGAAAACCTCATTTGGGGAAAATTTGGAAACCACAGAACCATTTAGAAAAAACATAAGAATCATGATTTTTTTTTAAATAAAAATGGTTTTCAAAAATGGACATCATTTGGAATTTTACATTTATATGAACGTACATGTCCATGTGTACACTCTATGAATATATAATTTCACACATATCACACATTGATATATATGGAAATCTATATGAGTGTAAAAATTTCACCCATGGAGTATAAGAATCATCACAAGGAAACACTAAATCATGAACAATACATACCACACAAGCACCATATCTATAAGGAGGCGAAAAACCCAAACATATCATGATTCCATTTGTCACTAAATTTTAACTAAATTTTAATAAGATAAACCATTCCTTTCAAAACAACCAAACCCATTTGAAATGCAAATTTTCATTTTAACAAAATCCTAACATACATAGACATTTAATACATATATTCATTTTCATAGAAAACCTTTAGAAAAACCATTTTCACCAAACCACCAATAGAAGAATCCATAACAAAACTCACTAGAAAGTAACAAGAATTAATAACACATTCAAAATGGTTTAAAAAAAGATCAAGCATAACATGGAATGTTTCAAAAAGGAAAATAATGGAAATTCCTACCTCAATGGTGCGAGAACACGAACAAACCTTTAGAAGAGGGAGGAACTAGGACCAAGAGATAAAACAAACACCTTAAAATAAAAATCAACAACCCACATAAGACAAACCCCACCCTTGGTTTAATCCATGCGATAAAAAAGATAATAAGAAGATATAAACAAGAGGAATAATGGAGAAGAGAGTGAATAAATATTACCCAAGAACAAAATACTCCATGAAACCATCAAAAATCCACCTCATAAGAGATTAGAAGAGGGATAAAAGGCCACAGAAGGTATGTAATTAATTGGAGAATAAATATATAATTCAATATAGGAAACACCAATTTAAAAGTATCTAATATGAAAAAAATACCCCTCTTCAAGTGGGTTGTATGATTTGACTGGACATTTAAAAAAATCATGTTGTAGGAATAAATATTGTTACTTCTAATATCTGTATGGGATTTATAATTTTTACACATTATTAGTTTTAATAGTGTACCTTAAACCATGAAACCTAGAAAAAATCCCCAACATTGTCACATCTTTAACCCAAAATTCATCCAACCCAAAGTTAGGAGCCATAGAACAAATACCCCACATAGAAAAATGATAGTGGAGTATCACAATGCATGTTTTTTCTATAACTACATTAATTAATAAGGAATTTATTCATCCAAAAAGGAATTTTATTTATAAATGTTTTAGGTCATTATAAAAAAACCAAGGGAATCTTTTTTCAAGTTGGCAATGCACAATGTTAATGATATTTGAGTATGATGGAAGAAAATAAGCTATGAGATAAGATGATAAGGGATATGTATCAAAGGATTATGAGAATGTTTATGAAGAGATAATATAATTCATGATATTACTAAAATTGTAAGAATAATAAATTGGTGCTGTTTCATATGATCAAAATGGAAGATTATAAAACTTAATACATAAGGAAGTTGAGATTTGTTCAACTTGTCCATTGGATCTGATACAGTCTAATATAAATAGGCCCATGAGAAAGAAATCATTAAATTAAGATAAGTACTTTCTTTCCTTTATTGATAACTTTACTCATATTAAATGCATTTTATTTTTGAAACATAAATTTGAAGCTCTCAAAAAAATTATGAGTTTCAAGAGAAGTTATGAAAAGGTATGGGGTTATTCTATATAGAAGAATAAAACTGATAATGGCGGCCTTTTCATTATAAAAGTAATGGTTTAGAATATTGGGAAGTTTGATCAAAGTGTTTTTTATGGAATCTTTCTTAGATAATCCCATAATGGTAGAGTATACATGTTCTATAACAAAGAAATGAAAAATATTATTTATTTTGAAGATACAAATGTCCTAGAACAGTTTGATAGAAAAGTTAAACAGTACATTTTAACTGTGGAAGTAACTGAAGGTAAAGTTTTTATTATTAAAAAATATAGAAAAGATTATAAAATAGATAAATATATAGAAACATTTGAAGATAGATATTTTTACTCATCTATTTCAAGTGATGAGGAAAAATCATGTTCATATCATCCACGAATGAGAAAACATATGGAATTTCAAAAGATCATTCGAGATCAAGGACAATAGCTTTAAACCAGAATAAAATCGAGGTTAGTTTCTCATACATATTTATATTCATAGGTTGGGCCAAGAGTTGTTGAAGAATCTTTAATTAATCAAGATTAGATTGATTCTCGGAGTGAATAACTATATCATATTTTGAGTAATGATATATGGTAACTCATACCCAAACCAAAAAAATAAGAATGTAATTGAAAAAATAGGGTTATTTTGAAAAAATATGAATGAAAAAGGTGAAGTGAAAAGAAATAGGGCATAACTAGTATGTAAATGTAACTCACAAATTGATGTAAATGACATTGATGAGTCATTATCTATAGTATAATTGATACAAACAATCAAAATATTTCCTGATATATAACAAATTTTATGAAAATCATTAAATCCTTCGAAATGATCAAATTAGAAATTTATATTGTCCCAAACTATACTATCAATAATGGTGTAACATTACAATAATATGGTGTGAATCCCATAGAAGGCAGGCATTATTGCAGTAGAATTTCAACTAAAGGGTGGGTTTCCATTATCACAATTTTATTATTTTAATCTAATTATGTTATGTCAATTAAATAAATTAATTCTAATAGAAAAGGTCAAAAGAGAGAGAAGACAATTTCATGGGTGGTTTTCCTAAAAATAAATTATAACTACTCTTGAAGAATAATTGTATCTATTTTCTGTGAAATAAATCAACTTTAATCGACATGATGAATGGTCAATCCCCATCGATCTACCCTATCATCTCAATTCATAGTGGTTTGATGAATTAAAATAACTTGAATGCAATAGGATCAAATTATAATTGTAGGAGAATAATCACATTCAATGGTCATGAATTAATTACCACAATTGTGGTGGGGTACACATTATATTAAATACACTTGGACCAAGATTCAATAATAGATATGATAAACATGAATTTATACACAACATCGACTGTATAAAAACATTTCCAAAGTAAATAAAGAAATAAAAAATTGAGGTACATGACCATTTCAACTAATTACACTACCCCTAAGGATTTAGCTTGCTATCATTGGGTGATCTCCAAAGAAGAATAAACCAAAACTCAAATATTAGATAATATATGTCATGTATTATATAAAAAATAATTGAATTAATCTAAAAATCATGCAATTTTATAGTAGAATATAAATGAAGAACGTAAAATAAAAAAAACCTAATTATGGTATGAGATCTATGGGTTGGAACCCCAGTGGAATCCTCTCAGTGGTTGAACCCTTATGCATGAAAATAATTGATCTTATTACTTTGGTTAAAATACTTATTTATATACCTATAAACTATACCAAGGGATTCTTTTGTCAAAAACCAATAAAAACCTAATGATAAGTCAGAAAATGGCATATCCCAAAGTGCGACCACTATCAATTCAAGTGGTGAATTAAATACACATGGTGAATTTTTTGAGGGATGAAAAGTAACATGTCATAAACTTTCATGATGTGAAATTATGATTCACACCCTGAATCATTCCAACTTAACTCCCAATATCTCCTCTCTACTTCTAGAATCTTGTATAACCCATGAACAGTTATCTCCATTCATTCAAAACGTGAATTAGATATAAATGACATGAATAAAAAATAATGATTTGGAATATAATACTCTCATATCCCTTTAATTAGATCTTATACATCTTGGGTATTTAGATCCATCTCAGTTTCATCCTGAATTTTCCAGTGTCATGCCATGCGGCTTCATGTTGCAGCATGAAGTGACATAAGATTATAAGAGATTCATGATTTCAAAAATATTTTTGTAATGTTTGCCTTCCATAAAAATATAAAACAATAGAATCTGGAATTTTTTTCATATTCAATCTATTAATAATAAATCAAAACACATATAAAAAAACATGAAAATATAGATACCAAATTGAGATAACACTATCACTGCACAACGAAGACATAAGTTATTTCAAATTGGAATGAAGTAAAATTTTAATAATAGATAACCTGATCAATAAGTTTATACCAAAAAACTATGTGGCTTCATGCTTGTAAAATATCAAATTCCAACATTTTAGTTAAAGAAGGTTTTGTATGGGTTAACGCAAACTCCAAGTGCATGGTATTTAAAACTAGATAGTTTCTTAAGGAGGATGAATTTCATGAAAGGAAGAGTTGATAATAACTTCTAAATTAAATTAAATTAACAGCTTTCTATCATTATTAGTTTTTTATCCCAATGATATAATATTTATATGGAATGATGAATAAACATGTGAAAAGTTTTTATAGAAGATGAATAAGTTATTTTAAATGTTTATTCTAGGATAATTTAAATACTTTCATGGCTTACAAATATTTTAAAATGAAATATATTTTTGTATTTCTAGAGAATTATGTTAAATAAATATTGAAGAGGTTTAGAATAGAATATTCAAAGCCTATCTCCACATCAATTGGAGTGGGAACAAAGTTTCCAAAATATAGAGAAGGAAAAGCGGTTAATCTTAAATACTTTAGAAAGTATATAAGAAGTTGTTTAAATATATCAAATACAAGGAAAAATATAGTTTATGATGTTACATTGTGTGATATGTATCAATGTGAACTAAAGGAATATCATTTTATGGTATGAAAGGGAATTATCATATATATCAAAGTCATAATTAATTTCAAAATAAAATATGACATATATAGAAATATTTATATGTTTCGTTATTAAATTAAGATTGGGTAGGTTGTGTTGATGAATGAAGATCCATATCTGATGGAGTTTTCTTCTTGGGAGAAATATGTGTGAGTAAGTATACAATGAATAAAAAAATATTAACTCTAAGTATAACTAAAGCTGAGTATGTAGCTTCCACTCAAGCAGTAACATAGTCGATGTAGATAAAGATGTAGTTGAAAGATTTATTAGTTGATATAATGTTCCCCTTATCTTGGGCTATGATAATAAAATTTATATAATTACCTATATGAATCTAGTAAAACATTATAAATTCAATCACATTGATATAAAGTATCACATAAATAAATAGTACGTGGAAATAAATGAACTAATTTTATAGCTTGTTCATTGAATAGAAATTTTTTTTGATATCCTAACTAAACCATTATTGGAGAAAAGATCTTTTAATATAAGTTTGATCATGGGTGTTTATAATCAGTCCATTCAAGGATAATTTATGTATTTCCATACCCTCTCCCATATTTTTTTGGAGAATTTCTTATAAGGGGGAGAAAAAAATGATGTACCATATATATATATATATATATCCATTGGTATGTACATTACCTTCCAAAAAAGAGTATATATTTAGAGGGAATTATTTAAATGTTTTAAGTTGTGATTTCATAACTTGTTTACTATTTTAATAGTTTTAAATTTGATATAATAAATTTCTCTTCGTAGGTTGATGTTTTTTTGTAATTGTTTAAAGTGAAAGAAATGGCTCAAAATGTTTTTAAGAAATGTTTCTTGATGTTTTAGAAAATTTTATTAAATAATTTCTTAAAAAAATGGTTTTGTTATTCAATGATTCTTGATTTCCCCATTGTGTTTTCTCACATAGGATTAGAATTTCTTGGACAAGTTATCAATTTATTCAGTGTCAATGTTTCAATGATTTATGATCCTTGGTTGAAAAAGAGATCCAAAGGAGGAGAGTGATGGGACCCTGAATTATGGAATTGATTTTGGAAGAAGATGAAGGAAATGTTTTTATCAAATTTTTTTCTTTGATTATCTAACCTAAATCACATTACATTATTGATATTTCCTAAATAGGTGACCAGACATAGTCCAATGGATCAATTCTAACAGACTAATTCTACAGCATGATGTTTATCAGTATGATGTGATTAGACAGAGTAGGATACATAATGTTTATATAATATTTATCACAAGTATCATCAGTAACAATGTTTAGTGAAGTTAAATTAGTTGATTATTTTATATTTAATGTTCAAAACATAATAGTTACTAAAAGTTCTCATGATTTATGCTTGAGTAAAAAGAAAGAGTTTGAGGTACATTTGTACAAATTTCATGTATGAAGTTTCATGACATAAAATTTCATGGTTTATGATGATGATGGTACAACAATACATAGTGTTATAGGTCATACATTTATGAAGTATAATTTTTAGAGGATGTTTGAAGAACTATTGAATAGAGGAAATTGGGATGTGTCTTCAAACAAGGTGAAATATATATACTTTTACTATGTCATTTTATGTAGTCTACAAGATGGACCAAATATTATAGGTTCATTAGTCAGAGAAAGGTTTTCTAGTTCTCCAAATTTAATTTTATGTATTCAATGGTAAGAATAATGTTTGATTATATAGGAATTATACCCAATATACATGTATAAATTTTATGATGTGATGTAAAGAAGTTACTAGATGATTGGATATATGTTTATGAGTCATCAGATAGATTTTTCATATGAAGTCTTCAAAAACATTTCTAATTAAGTTCATCAGGAAGAGGTTTACAAGAAAATTAAATGGTCAAAGGATTGAATAATGGTTCATTAGACATATGGTTTAGAAATCTGACCATTTAATGGTGAATAAGTCATGTGAATGATTTCTGTAATGTACATACAAAATTTTAAAGGAATATGGATGATGTTCTTACCAGATGGAAGGAGTACTATGATTCTGTATCATATGAAAGGTTCACATATCATTATGAAGTTTTATAAAGTCATTAAATGTGAAAATTTTGAGCTGATTGTTCAAAATTTTAACAATAATAAAGTAAATACTATAATTATATTTGAGATCTAAGGAATTTATAAATGAGTTCATTAACATTGAGTCTTAAGGAATGTTCCTTTATTTTAAGAGGTTTTAATGTTATAAAATAAAGGAATTTTATGAGTGGGAAGTTTAATGTTTTGAGAAAGAAGTTTACTCCTCAAAAATATTATAGAGATGTTTCACATATATAAAAGGAAGTTGTGTACCAAGAGTAACTATAGGTTTTTTTAACTTATTGGAGTTCTAAAAAGTAAAGAGGTGATTGGATGAATGGTGTAAAGAAGAATCATTACGAGGGTTAACAAATAATATTCCTTATTAGTTGGCATTAGAAAGATAGGTGTACAAATGAAATCATATTAACTATGTATATAGGTGATTGTACTAACCATGAGAAGAGGTGATTAGATGAGTTTTGGTTAGATGTGATCAAAAAAATAATGTGAAAAAAATTAAATGAACAAGTGTGATGATGTGAATTATTGAACATATAGTAAAGGTGGTCAAATCAATAGAGTATCAGTCTAAGATTCACCAAACTGAGTATACCAGACAAAAAAAGTGATTAGATGGGTAGTTTTGTATAGAATTGTAGGAAGATGTTCTTTCCTGATGATGTGTGAGATAGTAAGGAGAGTGAAGAACTTGAATGAATGGTATGTATGAATAAATTTCAAGCCACACAATGAAAACATATTGAAGTCTATTGGTGAAGGTTATTTTTATTATAATAAATAATTGTTATATCTTTTATTTGTGTGAGTATGATGTGAATTGATAGAAGGACTATATTGATTTTAAAGTTATGTCTATTACTTTATTGTTGTAACTATAAAATGGATTATTTTATATTTGTTTTTGGGGTCTTGTATTACTTCTAAACCAATCCAAGGGCCAGCTACTCTTATTGAGTAGTGAAAAATGTAAATACAAGTGTTATTGTTGTTTTTCTTGTTATTTTTTTCTTCAAGATTCATTTATAAATATCCATAGGTGAAGGTTATTTCTTATTTAAGAAAATATAAAATTAAAATATTATTGATTCACACCCACCCCTATCATTGATCAAATAAATCCTGATTATTCTTTTCAGGTTATGGTAGATGGAATCCATCTAAGAATTCATGGATTCTTTCCAACTTGTAAATTCAGATCTGTTTATTACATCCTTATAGGATATAGGTTCGTCATTTTCAATAAATAATGAGTCACCATCATTGATGACTAAAAAATAATATCTCTAATTCTGTAACCTCTTTCATGGTCCTATGAAGTACTGGTGTCTTTGGAATAACTTCATTCATTGGGTCTTGTAGAATCTTTTCCTATGCTAACTCCTCTATATCATGAGAATCAAGTTCATTGAAATCAATATTTTTCCCACTATATCTTTTTGGATATTTGATCCCTCTTATGGAATCTCTAATTTCTTGCCACTTTTACTTTCTTATTTGATGGGTCTTATAGATTATATCCCATCCTTTCGTTCAAATAACCTATAAAGAGACAAATCATGCCTCAAGGTTCTAGTTCCTTTCTATAATTAGTCTTAATTTTTTTTGAAACCTCATACATGAGTAAGTGAATAAATATTTCTTACCATTCATTAACTCATATGGAATTATTTTTTCTACTTTATTTAGAACTCATTTTAGTAAGTGTGTTTTAGACTATAATTAATATATCCCAAAGGATAATGGAATATCCTCACGAATCATGATCGACCTCACCATTACCAATAAGACATGGTTCCTCTATTCACTAACATCATTCCATTATGGTTCATATAGAGGAGTGAGTTGAGATAGGGTCCCAAAATTCCTAAAATTGTCAATTAACCTTTGGTTGAGATATTCTCCACCTTGATCAAATCAATTATTTTTATCTTCATAAGAAATTTATTCTCTACATCATTTGTGAACTCTTTAAATTTCATCATGGATAATGACTTATATCTAATTATATAGTCATATCCATGTTTACTCAAGTCATTGGTAAAAGTAATTAAGTATGAGTACCCACCTCTTGATTCAACTATAAAGGTTCCACACACACCTGTATGTTCCAATTATAGATTCTCTATATCCCTCTCACCCTTAGCATCAAAATGTGGTTTGGTCATCATTCCTTGCAAATAAGTGTAAAATTTATTAAGTAGTTTTAGTTTTAAATAATTTTAATACCCATATTGATAGATATTTTTTGGTTTTTTCTCATTTACATATCCATGTTGGTGATGACACAATTGGGTATGAAATGAGTCAAATGAACTTGATTTTTTATTGATTTCCAATACTTGGTTTTCATATTCCCATGCATAAATTCGATTATTAAGGTGTGTCTCACCATAAAAAAATTTATATTTATAAAAGTAGACTATTTTATTTACAAAATTGAATAAAAATCAATCCATTTTTGATATTTACATATATATAATGTTTGTTGGGAAAACTAAAATGTAATAATGATTTCATGGGATTATAATAATCACCATTGGAAAATTAAGATGGTAGTCTCATATAGCCATTATGTATTAGTTTTATCAAGTCAAACATCCATTAATCCTCCTGCGGACTTTATAAATCAGCTTGGATTCTGAATTTTGATAAAAATTAGAGCACCACAACATGTATCTAATACCCAAATTATATAAATTAAAATGTTACATATGATAAAAAATTAACATTAATCATTCCTATGATTGTTTACTAAGGAGTAGTTATTCTTCCAATAGATCTTATTTCCACACGAAAAACACTATGCATCTTATTACATTGCATGCCTGTGGATCATCCTCTTCTTGGATAGGAAGTGCATAGAATACTTAAACATGGATGTAGTCTTTGGCCCCTTTTCCTTTATTTTTATCTTAGTCACCATAAGGGTTCTATGTTTTTCACACCTCATATAATCATCTTCTTTGAAAATCAGGGCCACAGTATTGAGTGGTGACTTCTCAAAATCACATTAAAACTATATAATCTATGACATAGTAAGGAAACCATGATGTTAGTGTGCAACTCATTTGGTATTTTAACCCCCAATATGATCAATAAATCAAGGTATATAATCATCTTGAATACATGATGTCTAGATGGAACACCTTTTCTAAGATTACACATAAAGAGTTCTATAGAGATCTCATATCTCTCTTATCTAGTATTCTCATAATAAAGATCACATATATGATAAAATAAGGTGTATGCATCCATTTCATTATGAAACTTCTTGAGATCACTAGTCATGGATGATATCATGAGGTATTGGACATCCAATATATTATCCAAGTGTCTCAAGTATAAAGAGATATCCTCCTCACTAGCATCCTTAAAATACTTCTTGAAATAGGGACTATAGTATATATAATTTATAATATTGTCATGGTACAATGTGCAAGTAATTTTACTAATTCTAGAAATTCATTCTAGTAAAGATATTATATTTCTCCAATATTGATCATAGTAATAATGTCAAGGTCATATTACTTTCTATTTTATACAAAAAATACAATCATGTTTTAGTAATTTATCATAATTTCTATATTGCAGCATTATAAATTTTATTTATTAGTCCCATACTATTTTACCTAATCCTAATATCCATAGCTTTTTATTTGAAATAACCCATTGGGTGGATATTCTGATGGAAAGAATCTATATTTCACTTCTCAGAACCTAGATGGTGGCTTGATAAGTTATTTGATGGTATTTAGCTAGGTGATTCTTTTAAACTTTATTAACTCAAGTTTCATGATCTATTATGTGGAATCATCAATCCTAAAATCCAAGACATGGATTTCCTCAAAAAATTCCTCCTAGTTATAACTAGTATCATGCAGATGATCAAAATTTGATGAAAAATAGTTTTAGTTAACCCATGTCTTTTTTTAAAACCCCCTTATAATTTAAATCACCATGATTGATGCCATATAAACACATTGAAATATAAATTCATTTTTTACAACGGTAATAGAGGGGTATACCAATATAATATTTTATTTTATTATTCTTTATATTTATACATAAATATTATTTATTTTATCATTTTACTTTCTTGTTAATATTATTTGGTTTTTTTAGGTGACTAAGCCTGTCTTTATAAAATAATTTATACAAAATCCACTTATTTAATTCCATCTTCCATGATTGTAAATTAATTTATTTTATGAGATTGTGATAAGGAAACCAATAACCATAAATAATTAACCATGAAATAGAAAAAAAAGTAAAATAATTATATATGGAATGATCTTGAGCTTTTCTATTATCCACTCTATCGAACTGATGAAAAACTAACCCTTGACCTTAGGGGAATAACTATCGGATCCATGCTTGGTTTAATTTATAGCATTCCACTAGTCCACATATGTATCTCCTTGGTTTTTCTAACCATGATTCTATCTTGTACCACCGCCACTCACCTAAGAGATCCTTCTTTGATATATTTTTACTCATATGCATGTGAGGGGAATGATGGGTGTTTGATTACATAAAAGAAACTATGAATAACATTCTCGTACATAATTATGAGCAGGGGTTGATACACACATCATCATTTTAATTGGATTATTATTATCACCCAAACCCTTGAAATAATAATTAAATTAAGAGAAATATAAAACATATATAGGTCATTCAAGATTATGGTATTCTATGCAAGCAAAAATTGAAAATTTTAATCTATGTATCATTCATTTCAATTAATTCATTTTTAAGATAAAATCAATAAATTAAAAATAATAATTATCTTATTAATTTATTAATTAATTTATCTTGATTTTGCATCTAAATAGTTTTGAGATATCTATTCACAGTAATTTTAAAAAAATTTAAAATTTAAGTTTAATTTAAAATTATCTAAGTACACTAACTGATTTTTTTATCATAAATCCCTTTTAAGGGCTGAGGGGGAACCCAACATGACATCAAAGACTTAAAACATTAAACCACGCCCCCAATGGTCCAAAATCCATAAAACATGATAAAATAAACAAAAGAAATACCCTCCCCAACATCAGAATCATCAGGTCATGTTTCCAACTACAAATCACTGGTCAAATAACTATCCCACACAAAAATGCATGGTCCTGGAACTGATGGAAAGTTTCATACCCTCTCAAAAAACCAATTCTAGATAGAAAATGACTGGTGAAAAAATAAAGCAATAAAACTCATCTGTAGAAGCCTCTGATGAAGACCTAGAAGAAATTCCCTTGATACACATATAGTAGGCCCATAGAACACACCACTAAAACATATTCACACACCCACATAGCAGAGTCACCTCAGGTAGAAGATTCACGCCAAGAAGTAGATTCACATTCACATAGTCAAACAAAATATCAAAAGCCATCACCACCAAGTCAGCCTCTGGAATCCCAGAACCAAAGATGAAAAAAGGCCATGTTACAAGATGAACATATCCCATCTCCACCATCAAGACTACTCGTAGAGACCACAATAACCACCCGAAGAACACTCAGAAAGCATATCCATAACACCCAAACCATAGAAGGTTGGAAATTGACTGTAAGAACTTCAAAACGCCGCCAAGAAGATGCCCTATCCCACAAACCCCATCGGTGATACAATATTCATTGCGACCTTCTCTTACAACTTACAGCAGTGCCAACCATCATCACAAAGATCACTAAATGACGATGCCACAGAAGTGGATCACACACTGATGACATCACAGATGCCTGAATCGTGATCTCACATGCCAGATCCCAGACCAAAGACGCCATAGAAGCTTGGATCTTAGAACAAAGATGCCTCAGAAGTAAGGAACCTAAACTGTTAGTGTCCTATAATCTTGTATCATGAACCCTCACACCACCCCAAAGTCACGAGATGCTGAGAAGAAACACCGAGGAGGGGAGATACAGCCAACTCAAGATAACATGGTGTCTACCCTATTTTTCTATAGGATGTGTACTTTCACTCGCATAGGGTGTAACTATAATCTATATGGTTATTATCATGCCATGATATTACTTGGTGTTTAGTTTCATTGGTCAAGCTGTGTAGTATGCAAAACATGTGTATCCACATGAAGCACCATTAATATATGTGTCATGTATTATATTTTATTTTTCATGCAGTACAAGATGCATATGAAGACCATACATGGTGTCTAGTTTCAAAATAACATGGAAAACAATTAATAAATAATTTCAAATTTCATAATACGTGGATAAATCACTCATTGAATATTTTTTTAAAGACCCTCTTGTTAGGCGGAGAAAAAGGGAGTGATGGCAAGAGGGGGGTGAATTGACTTTTAAAAAATTGATTAACAAATTAAAAATCAAAGTGAAAGTGCAGCGGAAATAAAGAGGCAAGACACAAGAATTGATAACGGAGTTCGGCCAAAAACCCGGCCTACGTCTCCGCTCCCAACTAAACCGTTGAGAGATTCTACCACTTGTTTTTCAATGGTTTTAGCAAGAAACCCACTAGGCTTTGAGGTAGCACTAGAACCTATTACAGCTTGCTTTTGGTGGTTAAGCAAGAACCCACTTGCTTTTAATGGTTGAGCAAGAACCCACTAGCCTTCTTACAGGTGAAGGCTAGCTCACCTATGACACAATCCTTTTAAAAGGAAAGGCTTGAAGAAACCTCTCCACACCTTAGTGGTGATGTGAAACCCAAAAGAAAGAGGGATGAGAAAAGGTGTTGGGGTTTGTAGGCATAAACCCAAATTTAAAGCTCAAAATAAATATACAATAAAAACCGTATATGAGAAGAAGCCTTGGGCGCCTTTGAATGATTGGAGATGTTGAAGGCCGCTTCCAAGCTTCTTTGGTGGAGCTCCTTGGATGTGGAAGTTGTTGGAGCACTTGAGGTTCCTTTTAAGGAAGTCGCCGGAGGTTGGCCAATTGATACAAAATATGTCTGTTGGCTTCGTATATGATCCGGGTGAGTGTCGGGGGCTTCCATGGCCTTTATTTATAGACATGGAACCCTTGGGGAGTCTTCAGAGCCGTTGTAAAGGGCCTCGGAGCCGTTGGAGGCCAAATGAGAGTTGACTGGTCAAAGCCAACGGCTAGTTTGACTGGGCTACCGTCGGGCCAGTGCAGGGCCACCGGCTGGCCGGTGCCTTGGACGTTGAGAAGGCCTTCTGCCCAGGCAGCACCGGCTGACCGGTGACAGAGCCACCGGCTGGCCGGTGGTGAGGCAGTAGCCATCACTGTTGTATCAGGTTGCCACCGTCTGGCCGGTGACAGAGCCACCGGCCGACCGGTGGAACCTGGCAGTGGGCAATGCCTCTGCCAGGTCCACCGGCCGGCCGGTGCTATCACACCGGTTGGCCGGTGGACTGAATTTCAGTCCACATCTTGTCCATTCTTGGGCCAACTTCTTGGCAACCTTGTGCCTATCATTCAAAAACACTTCAAACAAAATTAGACAAATAATAAGGTGATTGTGATCATGAAAATCAAACAACGAGGGGAACGAGAGGAACAACAATCTCCCCCTATTTTGATGATCACAATCACCAAAACAAAAAATGTAAAAACTTAAATTAAAGGCATGCTTTAATGAATAAAATGAAATGTAAAACAAAGCATGATCAAAAAGGTTTCTCCCCCAATCAATCAAGAAATTTCTCCCCCTTTGTGATTATCAAAATAGAATGGGGCATAAAACTTGATTGAGGGATAGGAGATTTGAAAAACAAGATTTGAGATTTGAAAATCAATTGAAACCAAGAGTTGAAATTGAAATGAAAAATTTTGAATTGAGAGTTTTGATACCAAGTGTTAAGTTTGAAATGAAAAATTTTGAATACACAAAAAGGGTTAAAAGATCCTAACTCCCCCTAAATAAAAACAATAAATCACCGGGGAGAGGTTTTTGAAACCGAAATAAATTTTGGGCCGGAGAGACTCGCTAATAGAGATTTTTCAATCCACACTTGTCTAGTGGCGGGTCTTCTCCTATAATATTCATCATTTAAGAAAAAAGTTTTTGGCCTACCATACCGGGCATTTTTACAATTGCACTCATAAATTAGGTGCCCGGGTTTTTTACAATAATTGCAAAATTTATAACTAGAGCTCCCCCTTACAAAAACAGTGGGTGCATTGGAGGAGGAGGCTTGGTTGGTATAGCCAAGTCCATTGGTGGTTCTAGAAACCCTTTGAGAACCCAATAATTTGGTCAAATTTTGTTCCCCTTGGGTGAACTTAGCTATGGATTCCTTAAGGTCCTCAATGGTTGATTCCAAAGAATCAACATTGGGAAAATTTTGGATTTTAAGGGAGAGTTCCTCCTTCTCTTTAAGAAGTTGTTCTTTTTCGGAGGAAAGTTTTTTGAAATTTTTTTTAAACCAAAGAATTTTGAAGAAAGTTCATGAAAACCATTTTCAAGTTGGTCTCGAACATGTTGGAGTTCTTCATAAGACAAATGATTGAAAGAATTTGAAGAACTAGAGGATGATTAGGAAGAAGAGTCGGAAGATGATACCTCATGTTTTGCCATTAGGCATTTTTTACCTTGGTCGCTCGAGGAGAAGGAGGAGAAGGAGGAGCTATCACTCCATGTTTCCTTTGAAGCCTTCTTCTTTTTCTTCTTCTTGTCCCTTTTCTTGTGAAGTGGGCAAGCGGGTACGGATTTTGCATCGGGTTCTTGGTTTTGAGCGGGTTCTAGCTTTTGAGCGGGTTCTTGCTTTTGAGCCATGCTAGTACCTTCATGGGTTAGCTCTAAATATTTCCAAATATCATGTGATGTAGAGAAAGTAGAAATGCAATTAAAAACATTACGGTCAAGACCGCAATGGAGAGCGTTCATGGCTTTGCCATCAATCTCAAAATAAGCAATGTCATTGGGGGTCCATTTAGACTCATCGGGAGAGGAGAGGGAAAAACATTGCATAACAATTTTATAAATTGGATAACCAATACTTTTTAAAAAAGTGGTCATGCAGGTTTTCCAAAAAGAATAGTCTGTTCCATCAAACAATGGAGCACGACCCAATGAATGACCTTCGAGAGTTTGAGAAGAAGAAGCGGTAGAAGCCATCAAAAAGGATCTTTAATTTGAAACCGGTTTAGGGAATTATTCAAATTTTCCCTCTGATACCAATTGTTAGGCGGAGAAAAAGGGTGTGATGGCAAGAGGGGGGGTCAATTGCCTTTTAAAAAATTGATTAACAAATTAAAAATCAAAGTGAAAGTGCAGCGGAAATAAAGAGGCAAGACACAAGAATTGATAACGGAGTTCGGCCAAAAACCTGGCCTACGTCTCCGCTCCCAACTAAACCGTTGAGAGATTCTACCGCTTGCTTTTCAATGGTTTTAGCAAGAAACCCACTAGGCTTTGAGGTAGCACTAGAACCTATTACAGCTTGCTTTTGGTGGTTAAGCAAGAACCCACTTGCTTTTAATGGTTGAGCAAGAACCCACTAGCCTTCTTACAGGTGAAGGCTAGCTCACCAATGACACAAGCCTTTTAAAAGGAAAGGCTTGAAGAAACCTCTTCACACCTTAGTGGTGATGTGAAACCCAAAAGAAAGAGGGATGAGAAAAGGTGTTGGGGTTTGTAGGCACAAACCCAAATTTAAAGCTCAAAATAAATATACAATAAAAACCGTATATGAGAAGAAGCCTTGGGCGCCTTTGAATGATTGGAGATGTTGAAGGCCGCTTCCAAGCTTCTTTGGTGGAGCTCCTTGGATGTGGAAGTTGTTGGAGCACTTGAGGTTCCTTTGAAGGAAGTCGCCAGAGGTTGCCCAATTGATACAAAATATGTCTGTTGGCTTCGTATATGATCCGGGTGAGTGTCCGGGGCTTCCATGGCCTTTATTTATAGACATGGAACCCTTGGGGAGTCTTCGGAGCCGTTGTAACGGGCCTCGGAGCCGTCGGAGGCCAATTGGGAGTTGACTGGTCAAAGCCAACGGCTAGTTTGACTGGGCTACCGGCTTGCCGGTGCAGGGCCACCGGCTGGCCGGTGCCTTGGACGTTGAGAAGGCCTTCTGCCCAGGCAGCACCGGCTGACCGGTGACAGAGCCACCGGCTGGCCGGTGGTGAGGCAGTAGCCATCACTGTTGTATCAGGTTGCCACCGTCTGGCCAGTGACAGAGCCACCGGCCGACCGGTGGAACCTGGTAGTGGGCAATGCCTCTGCCTGGTCCACCGGCTGGCCGGTGCTATCACACCGGTTGGCCGGTGGACTGAATTTCAGTCCACTTCTTGTCCATTCTTGGGCCAACTTCTTGGCAACCTTGTGCCTATCATTCAAAAACATTTCAAACAAAATTAGACAAATAATAAGGTGATTGTGATCATGAAAATCAAACAACGAGGGGAACGAGAGGGACAACACCTCTCACACGACATGTGCATGTTATCTACACATCATGTAGATTTGTTATAAAGCTAAATTTATTTCAATTTCATGTAATTGATTCACAAGTTGTACAACTTGAAATGATGTGTACTTTTCATCATTAGGTAGGAGTTACATGGACTATACAACCTATGATACATTGTGAACATCATTATGTGTTTATCCACAGTACATGTTGATGGACTAGGAATGTAATTCACATGAACATTTATGAGTTGTAATATGTGTGGAAAAAATACAATCTATGGAACCCATCTTGCCAAGTTTATGTTGGATATCAGCTAATATTCAAGGAAAATCTTGTAGGGTTACATGATGTGTACACCAGCTTCACATTGTGTAACCCTTCAAGCTACATGTCATATAGCTTGGTCAATATGCAGCAAGAAATGATTCCACACACTATTCACCCACACAATGTTCCAATATTTTCATTTTTCATCCTGGTGTGGTGAATTTGGTTACACATCATTGAATTTTCATTTACACACCATGTAATCCTTGTTATACAGATAGAGTCCCCAACACATCTGGATGATATCTTCAAGAATTTATCATCTGTTCTTGGCATGCTCTAGATCATATGAAACGAAAAAATCATGTAATATTTACATTCAAGTTAAATAATGAATAAATTAAAAATGAAAACTAACAATAAAATTGAAATTCTATCAATGATTAAAAAATATTTATAAATTAATATGTGAATGGTCTGATACCACTTGAAGGTTTCAAGGTGCAACAGATGTGGTCTAACCTATGCCCAATGATGTAATTTCATCAAATTAATTGGATAAATCAATAGAACCTGATGAATGAAACCCCAGAAAATTGAAAGATATGATCTTTAATAGATAATTTAAAATTAATTTATTTAATTAAGAATTAATGTTTCTTGAAATTATTTATTTAATGTCAAATCAGTTTACCCCTTCTTATCATATCATCATTGTGTCGAAGTATTTAGGTGTAGAATCACTCTATTAGTATCCACACATGATCCATAAGCCTTGGAATGTTGTTGTTGAATCTCTAGGTTCCAGCATAGATTATTCTAACCTCTTAATTCATTCATTGTGGATTAATACAATAAGTCCTTTAATGATTGAAGGATTATTTTAGTTATCTTGGGGATTGAGAGGGGTGGGGGATCAATGATCTCCATTCTTGAGAGAATTATAGAGGATGTTCTCTCAATAGTTGATATAATTATCATGAGGAGATATGTTTTTCAGAATCAAAACTAGCCATAGAAATGATATAACCATGTATATATAGTTATGTTTGAGAATTGTTTATTTCACATTGACCCTTACCCAATATATTATTTTTTATAAAACCCTATGTTGAATAATAATAAAAATAATAGTATTATTATTATTACCTTTTCATGTGAAAAACTAACAAAAAAATTAAATATCATTTATTAAATTAATTAATTAATATTTATTTTAATTATATTTAATATATACTTCCCACTGAAGCCTTTAACATGGTCCATCAATCCTCATTGGTATTTATCAAACCTTGAATAATGACTATTTACTTAAATCAATTAAAATCACTGCATTATATTTTCAATAATTAAATTAATATTATATTACAAAACTCATTAATAAATATTTACTAAATATTCAGCTTTCATATATATTATTTTGAATAACTAGTGTCTAAATTTATGTTATCAACAAAACCCGAATAATAATTATTTTTCAAAACATATGAGTACTATTTATTCTAATATGAAATTAAAATAGAATTTGACATAGTTTTTGGATATACATAGTGTGTAACACTCTAGGATCCTTTATTAGTGGCATTTTGAGAACTTTCCCAATGTCCAAGATTAGTATCTAGCAATATGTCAAGGTAATCATATAGAAATGAGTCAATGTCATAATAAAAATGACCACATAAAAACAATCATAGTGTAATATAATCCCTTTTTATCAATATCTCATCAAGAAGGTTGCATAAAATGTGCCATTAAACTATATTACTAATATATATTTATTTTAATTTCCATAAATAAACTCATCAATAAACCACTGTAGCCATGTAATTAATCAGATAGTTCCAATTTAATCAATAGGATGAAATATCATCTTTTATTAAAACAAAAGTGAGAGATCCTATCTTTGATTATTCGTTAATTCCATATCCCTTATGACACACCTAATGTATTCCCCCTCACCCTGAGCATATGTCTTCATGGGTTTTTTTCAATACATAAAATTATGTGACAAATGATATACATTTATAATTATTCCAAATTAATGGTTGATTACACACATAAAAATGTAGGAATATCCAATGACACATAAAACATGTGGAATTTCTATAGACGGGTCTGTTCTCATAACCTCCTATATTGTACATTACCATATGTGAAATTTATGAGGAGAAGTGTTAATGTATTATGAGCCTCCTTTCCCTGATATCTTACACTATATATGTCTTGTTATATATAAATCATTAGGCAATAAAATATATGTTTAATAATATTATTATAGCACTTCAAGGTTCATATCATAGTAGGGTGATAAGTGTATTTCGTGTATATATTTTGGATTTTTTTAATGTATTGATTTGTCTATTTAAATTAATAATATTGAAAATTTTGTAACATATTGAATTATTTTATTTTTTATGATAGGAAAAAACATATTTATGAAAAATAAATGAAAGGGGACGAAAATTGGAGTTGAAAGACACTTCTCACCGCGAGTGAAGTGAAGTGGCATGAAACTAGATTTTTGAGAAATAAGAGGTACTTCAAAACTTGAGAATAATGATTACATGTCAAGTAATTTAATTAAACATTGTGAATTCATCAAGATAAGCAACACTATTTGGACAATCTATAAAGACCATAAAATACATGTTTTGTAATTTCAATTACATGCCAGAAAATTTATCAAGGCAGACATAAGATGAAATTCACTATGCATCCTCACGAAATAAAAAATATTTTATTTCATGATGTGTATCACATTTACATGTTGTGACAACAGTGGGATTCAAAAAAAATGATGTGTTGGTGAGGTTTTGAATGGATTTCCTATAAAGGAACCTCTAAGTAGCACCTTTCAGGGCATTCTGGAGGGTGCCTCGATGAGGGATGGCTACCAGATGATGCTTCCACCAGTACATAGCCCTTCTACTGGCTCATCTCAATATATTTTTTATTATTATATTCTAAAATCTCTCATGGATAGCATGAGGGGGTGATTTATTTGTGTCATGGTTTGTTTGATGAACGTGATTGATTGTTTGAGTTTTTTATATTAAATTTCAATTTATGTTGTGATTTCACATATGTTAATCATTTATATCTCTTTCTTACTTTATGATTGCATGAGAATTGTGAGTGAAATTAAGGAATAGGTTTAATTTCATTCTTTATTTGATAATAACCATTTCCCATGTTGATTGAATACATTTGTTTTATGTGAGGTCAAGGGTTTATACATCCACCATTACCATTTGTTTTGTCTCTACCCTATGTTTAAATCAGGTTTTGTGTTACCCATTCTTTGTAATGTGAAGTAACTGACCATAAAAAATAGATGAAGATAGGATGGAGAGGTATTTACATGACTATTATACTCTCTAGGACCCAATTATGACAACTACATAATTATTATTTAATTATTTCATACGTCTTCATCCCATGAACCTGGATTCATTACTGCTAGACACCATTTTTCTATTTTATTCTCACACTTTCTTTATAAATTCAATGCTCATCTGCATAAATTTTATTTCTAAAATTCTAAACTAGTTTAGTTTTATTTTATTTCCTTAATATCTTCTCCAACTCTATCTATGTGACTTCAACCATGAACTTGGATATCTTATACAACCTAGTAGTTTAGTGGTTTGTTTGTTTCATGTTTATAAATTTCTAAAATCAGTAACCCAACAATAATTAAAAATCCTTACAGAGGTATCACATGGAACTTATATGACCTTTCAGTGCGACACCGTGAGATTTTAAAAGAACACTAGGTTCAATAGTGTACAAGATACACAACCCCAAGACTAAAAAAAGCCTGAATTTTTTATTATTTGAATATGATTTTTATAAAAATGGTATTAATTTGGTAGGTATGGATATTATTAACATATCTATGAAATATATATAAAAATTTACTACCCAGTATAAATTTATTTTTAGATATTTTGTAAACAATAACTCAATTTTTTGTATAATCATTTTATTCTTAAAAAATGCTTTATTAAAAAAGGTATTTATTTATTTTTGTGAGAATATATTATAATTAATTTATATAAATTTTATAAAATATCATTTAATAAAAGTATATAATTTTTGAGTTTATCATGTAAAAATTATCTTATGATGAAATGTTGAGTATTTTCTGAAAAAGTATGTTTTTTCATTGAATAATAACAAAATAATGATTTTTATTGAAAACTGTATTTTCATATCAATTGTGTACATAGTTCCCTTTTTTTATAAAATTAATTCGAAGTAAAATTACTTATATTATGTTTTAAATAATCCAATTAACTGCATTTTAATCAATTTTATGTCTGAATTTGTTATAAAAATATTTTTTATATGTAAAAGGAATTTTTTCTGAAAAGTTGTTTTCATGTGCCCAATATATTTTTACATTAATAAATTAAATTAATAACTATTTATGTATTATTATAATTAAATTTATATATTATATATTCAATGAAATTTTTTAAAATTAATTTAATGTTTTTATATGCATGGGATAAGAATAAACCAAGTTTTATGCTTAATAAATGTATATTTATAAAAAGTGTTTTTCATCGCATTTTTCATGATTATTTTTAAAATTAATTTCTTCCACTTATAAGAATTGAATTTATAAAAATATCGTCCATATTTATTATTAGAAGGTTAATATTTGGTAAATAAGCTCGTTTAATTTTAGGTCAATGTGAATAGTAAACATGATAAAATTTATCACCTCAGTAAAATGTAAATCATGTTAATATAGGTTAAAACTATGTGATAAAGTCATATTTTTTAATAATAATTCTCATTTCTAAAATTATATTCAGCCCTTATCACCTTATGCTAAAACATGATTCGTTTAATGAACACTTATTCAAAAAAATGACTTATATTATATTTAAATAATATAAAGTTACAAAATGTCACTCTCATAGTTTTAAATATCTCTTATGTGTTCACGTAGGGAAAAAATCATGTGGTGAACTAATATAAATTTTAATTTTATGAATATTAAAATTATATCCTTGATGGTAATTTATTTATTAATATTTTTTGATTAAATAATTACTTTAAATTATAGTGAAACACCAATACAATATTAATTCAATTAAAAGAAAAATTAATTAAATGATTTTAAAAATATTAAAATTTATATAATTTAAATGATTTAATCCATTCGAATAATTTTACAGATCTATATGACATATTGGGGAGGTGTGAAAAAAATTATATTTATATCCCTATCATGACCCATTCCCCATGGCTTGTGATGTGACTAGCCCAATCCCAACTCTGAAAGGCCAGGGGATGGAGACTAGTGCTGAGTAGGAATATCCCACAAATGGGAGACATTTTCACAATAACCTATACAAATTCATCCAACTCCTAGCCACAATGGTTGGAGATAGAAAACATTTAGTAATTAAAATGTGTGCATTCCACTACAACCCAACAACATTGTAAGATAGAAATTAATGAAGTAAAGTGGAACTGGTCCAGAGACGAGCACAATAAAAGAAAGACAACTGTAAAGTATAACTTGTAAACAAGGGTAATGAAGGTGATATATGAAGCTTATAGAAACACTTCAGTTCATAAGTTCTCACAAGGCACTGTCTAGTCCTGGTCATGTTTCTTCTCTACCTAGAAATCCACTAAATCATCATGTGTTTGCATATGACACGACATGTGTGTGAAACAACCATGTAGGGTTCAGTAAATCAATACTCAATGGGGGACCCTGAAACAAAAAGTAAAAGACCACAAATGAAGAACCAATAAGTAGGTATAGTCAGATCAACATAGGTATATTTCATCAACACATATAAAAACAACATCTAGGTATACTCATAAAGGATTTCCAAGATGCAATGTTTTATCCAATTCAAGACATATAGTTCTCTCACAACACACTTGATTCTGGGAGATCCCACTCTTAGACCTTTCTGAAAGAAATCCCACAGAACAAGTCTACAAAAGGTCCCTAAGAGAACATTTGGTCTCTATACATCATGATGTTTCCCTAAGACGTCATGTCTCACTGAGATAAAGAGTCTTGATATCTTAGCCAATCCTTAGACACAAGATTTTTCTTGAGGCACACTCGTTCTAGAAGAACACTCTCCTCAAGCTATGAAGTCATCCAAGACCCTCGAAAATAGGTCTCACTTATTTATCCCTTTCATGAAGAGAACACACTGAGAACTACCCTAAGAATATTGGTTAGGTCGTGTCATCAAGTAAGGAAAGATCTCGATACACAAATAGGGGGTCCTGCACATAGGGCTCACTGGGGGACATTCTAGCCCTATTGTAATTGTATTCCTAGATAAGGGATGGGTTCTGTGTAAATATTATTGACACCCATGTCGCAAACTCTATCTAAGGTACCACGAAGAGAAGTGAGGACCGACTGGGCATCATGGCATGGCCAATGTTCCACTTAGACCCGTCGAGTCTCTTAGACCCACTGGGGAACATAGACATGTTGATTCAACTCACTTCCGAATATAGGCCATTCAATATGATATTAATGGGATCATGCTTCGAACCTTCATATAGAATCCCAAGGGTATGATCTAAATCTCTATAGTCACCATCTATGATGGGATCAGGATATTACATCGATCCCTCCTAAAAATAACAATAGAACACCACCAACCCCTTCTAGTCCAACTAAAAATCCACCAAGTCATCTCAAAAGTATTACCTGATCACAAGGGACCCAACGCCATAGAAAACACGCTAATTAGACTTATTTTTTTGAGATATATGGGTGTTTTATTGAAAATGGACGATTAGGTCTATGTCCGACCCGACCCATGTTTTCCAGGACAAGCCCAAACTAGATGGGCCCACCCCGATACATCCGCCCACCATGATGTGTCAGCCCGGCCTGATGGGCCCGCTGGAGCATCCCATTCAACCCAGTCTACATGGTGTAGACCGATTCAGTCCACATGGTCTAGACTAGTTCGTTCCACTAGATGTGGCCAACACTGCATCCTGCCTCCCACCTACAGCTGTAGCCACCAGTTGTCCTCCACATCACATTGCCATCCCCTGAACCCACACGTGGCCTATTGACCGCATGCCACTGATTCATCATAGTTCCTGCTGTGTTGCTGAACCATTGTGTCACCAGGGTGGCATTTTGTTGGCCTGCTCCACCGTGGCCCGCCATGGCCATGACCCCTGTGGCCACCCACCGATGAGCCACCATGTGATCCTCCATCTGCCACCATGGGTGGCCGAATTCCACTACACCGGTGCCGATACACTTGTGGGGTCTTCCACATGCCACCTTACACACTCTGGTGGTCTGTTCATCGATCTAGAAGACGTTTCAGAATCCTCAGGCTGCTTTCTTCATCGCTAGAGGTTCAAATCCTTTTTTCAACTACTTTCACTAAAAAATTCTAAAATTTCCACATCTCCCATGCTATCTCGATCCATTTTCCTATGTCATTATCATCCCTTCATCATGCTGCATCCATTCTAGTTTCATGATATAATATCATTGCATCAAGTAACAGTTTCACAACGATGGATCGTTCGATATCCTGTGATGAACACAAAGAACATGGGAGAGAAAGCACAATATGTAACCTGAGGATTGAACCATGACTATTTTCTCATTCCGGCCTCGATCTGATCTGTTAGAAGGATCAAGATAATAATGAACAAACCAGTAATCAATAATTCGATCAATCAAACCCCAAATTAAAACCTGCAAGTCAAATCCTTATGTGGGAATGATCAAACCATAGGTCAAACAATTCATGTTTTGATCCATGTTCGTCATTTATAAATCAAGAATGGGGAAACGTAATAAAAAAACACCCTACTAGTAAAATAGGATCAGTAAGCATCGGGGTTCGATTGTCCTTGGTGATCCACTGAGAGACATCACGATCCATCATCTCATTGATCCTTGATCTGCAAACCATCATCATTATTGATTTCTCATTCATCACTATTTATTTCTTGCCAACATAATTCCCTATGATCCTCAATGAAATCTCTAGTTTCATCCCATGATCATATAGCTCTGATTATCAATTAAAGGAGGAAATTAGTTTTAGCATTTCTGTTATGCTGATTCACCGTGTTGTTGCACTGTTTCTTTTATGAAATAGTTTTTCTATTATGCTTGAGTGGCATATTTATTACATTGTTTCATTTATGAAATGAAACAACTCACTCGATGTTGTGTTATAGTGAAACACAATTTTTTAATAAAATAATCTTTCATATGTTTATTTTATTTTTTTCTTTAAAATGCCCAAAAATATTTTTTACAGTCGACCAGTGCTGGTCGAAGTAAGGTCCTACCTAAGAAAAACCCACTACTCTAAACACGATGGTTACCTTGTATTTCAAATCCGAGCACTCATTTAAAATTTACTAAAATTGAGCATGCATTTTATTTTGTTAATAAACTAAAAAAGTTCAAACGATTATTCTGGGCACCCTAGGCCTCAGAATCATGCCCCATCTCAACTCCGGGTTTAAAATAAATCATTATTTTTACCAGACATTACACCCCCCCTCAAGGAATTACATTCTCAAATTCTAAAATGAGGGATAAACAAACCAAAGGTGAGATTATTGAGAACAGATCGGAGCCTCCCTCTCCCATATACTCCTCTTAAGATCCTCGTGCTGCCTCTGAACATGTACCAAGTTAAAAGATCATCTATAAGGTATACTTGATCTTCATTGTGTACTCAACCAAAAAAATCCAATGTCAATGTCCATGTTTCCTTAGATTATGAAGTGCAAAGGTTTTATGCATGAATCTACTCAATTGTGACATGTAGAAGATGTTGTGTACCTGGTCCCACTATAGGATAGAGTTAAACAGTACAATACATTTCCAAATCTATGAAAAAAATGAAAGGGGGACTATTATGCTTGGATATGTCTTGATGCCCTAGAAAAATCCCAATAACCCCAGTCAAGGTGAGACCCAAAGGAAGACACTATCTTATTCCTTAGACTCCAAAGATCTCCACCGTTGGCAAACAAAATAATTTATACGGCTCTATGCGTACTTCATCCACTCTGAGATAATATTAAAATTCTCTAAAAACACCACATGCATTCCCTTAGACAGCTGTGATGTAAAGTGATCATCATGATCTGAAACAATCGTTGATGAAACTCCATAGAGTCAAGCTATCTCTTTCATGTAGATGCATCCCAATCCCTCTACTAAACTATGTTCCTAGGTAGTTCTGATGTGGTCTTACTCGGTGATTCATTCAATGAGAACCCACATGGAATCATGTCTCCTAAACATATATGGTAAACCCATCACGAAGTCCATTGATATCCATTCCCACTTCATTCATGGTACCCTCAGAAAGAGAAGGAACAACCCATGAAACCGATTCAAACGGATTCTTAGCTTTTAACTCAATAGGTAAGACCAACATCAACATGTTCCAACACCCTTAGTGTCTTCCTGGACACCCACATGTATGTCCCAATACATCTCACCATTCTAGGTGTCACTACTACATCTTTACATTTTATGAAAAGAATAATGTGCTTCTCACCTTTTGAATGTCCATCAAGGGTATTCCCTATGGAAAACTGGTCATGTAAATACATGTAGTTGGTATCACCAAGTTGTGCCTCCCTGACTCACTTAAGAGTAGATAGGTAACATCCAATAACTAAATATATGCTAATCTATCTCCATATATGTAGGATAACTTCTATGAGGCCAACTTCTCTGATGCCCTGTCCAGTAACTTGTAACTAGATTCTTGATGGGAGCATCTTCTTCTACGTTACTCTTCACTGGTTTCACTACAACTCCACCCTCTAAGATGAACTATCCTATAAAAAAGAGATATTCTGAATCTATGACCCACACTTCAAGATCTTGACTTAGATGGTGCTCTAGAAGTGTGTCCAAGACCATTCATAAGTGTCTCGTGTGCTCCCTCTTGGCCGCTGAGTTCACTAATATTTCATAATCATAATTCACCTAGGGATTCCCAGGATGAAAAACTGGGTCATACTAATACATTTCTCTATAATTCCCTTATCTTCACCAACATCTCATAGAGATATTTAGGAACTATCTGATATACTATCATAAATATCGGTATCATCCCAGTGTGTAAACCAATGAATAATTCTAACTATTGATGTAGAGGTAAACCTGGAACATCTTCAAGGAAGACGTCCTTATACTCTTCCACCTTTAAAAGAAACATGAGAACTCATATCATCCATTTCACTAAGGGTTAGGGTAGCCAACTAAATAGAAATCAGTTTAACCCTCCCCTACCTGAGTCCATTAAGAGATACAAGGAATTAACCATTGCCAATAAAGGTAAATCTAGTTCCATCACCATGGAAAAACCACATCCTTTTCATTAAACAATTAATCCAAGAATGAACTATAGATTAGTCCATACTGAGAATGACATTATAAGGCCTCCAATCCACTACCAAGTGATACCAACTGAAACTCTATCCTCCAAGACTCAGGTCACAATGTTTTCACTAGTGCATGGTCATTGGGTATCCTTCAATATAAGTATATAAACGTGAGGATCAAGTTAATAGTTTAACTGGAACCTCTAGGTATCACTCAAGAAAAGTCGTATGAATGTAAATAATTAGTAAAAGTTTCTATAAGTACTGTAGCTAAAGCAGAAAGACACATATCCTACCTTGAATCATCCATGGAGTCCTGGAGACATAAGCGTTGATATCCTAAAATTGTCTCCTCCCTTGTCCTCCAGCATTGGAATTCTAATATGGTCCACCTAGAAGTGGTTGTGGTAACACGTCAAAATGGCATCCACCTCCTACTACTTCCCCATCTCTCTTTCCACATCTGTCTCCTTACATTTCCTTTTTCTCTTACCACTGCCTCTTGCTTGGAAATTCATCAAATTAGTCTTTGAATATAGCATGAATGGTTGTAAAATATCGTGTGAGATTCCCCCTTTTTCAACAAGCAAATAAAAGCCCCTGTTTCATTATGGGAACTAGCACATCCTTGGAAAATTTGACAAAACACCTAGTTCTATGGCTTATGTTTTGTACTAGATATTTTTAGGCCCTAAAGACCCTGCATCCTGGGCCATCACTAACTCAAAATCTTATGATACATGTTCTAACCCTACGCTTCATCATCTAGCAACAAAATATCCATCCACAACAATCTCTGGAAAGATGCATCCACCAAAACCACTGGAGGTGGTTCTACTAACTAATAATCAAGAGAGATTGTCACCTAATGACCATCCTAATGAAAAAGTACTCTCTTACTGGTTCGCATTAGGGAGGACACATTGATCATCAGGAAAAACTATCGATCCTTCTATAGAAACCTAACAAGATGCCATCGTGAACACATCCCGAGGGAAAAAATATGGATCATGGTTAAAATAGTATTCCTATTGAGATGACTCAAGAAGGAAATTGAAAACATAACCCATTCCTATGTGATTCATATAAATTTATTTTTCCCTAAAATTAGTATTTTTGTGTACTGAGTTTAAAACCAAGTGCCCAGATTCCTGGTGTATTGATATGTCAGCTACCACACCAACACTAGATTCCCTATCCTGAAATCCAAACTCAAAACACTTAACACTATTTCCCAAAAAAAACTCACGGAATCGCAGTCCCAATGTGGAACTAAACCTTCTTTTATACAACTCTTTCACGACCCATCTCCCTAGGCCCTAACTGTGACTTCCCCAAGCCCGCATCCTATAGGCCGTAGGATAAAGACTTGCACCGAGTAGGAATATCCCACAAATGGGAGGAATTTTCCATTGAAATTGTACACACACACCCAAATTTGAGCCACAATGGATTGAGAGAGAAAACACTAGGTAAAAAAAATGAATGCATAATACTAAAACCCAACAAAAAAGTATGATAGAAAAAAAATAAGTAAAGTGAAACCTGATGAGAAATGATCCCACAAAAAATAAAGACAAATGTATAGTCTGACCTACAAACAATGGTACTAATGATGCTATAGGAAGATTCTGAAAACACCTTCGCTCGTTTGATATCACAAGGCACAGTTTGGTCATAGTTCTAGTCCTGCTCGACCTAGGACTACACCAATGCATTTATTATCGATATAAGAGCCAGCATGTGTGGCAAAAGCTTGTGTGGGGGTGAGTAAAACAATACTCAGTAGGGGACCCCAAAACACAAAGTAAAAGATCACCAAGGAAAAACCACCAAGAAGGTATAGTTAGTTCATCCCAAGTATATGTCATCAACACATATAACAAGAACATCTAGGTATACTCATAAAGGATTTCCAAGATGCAACGTCTTTTCTACTTCTAGACATGTGGTTACACTCGTTGCACTATGAAATATGAAATATCTCACTCTAAAAGATATCTAAAAGAAATCACATAGCACATGTCTACCAAAATTATCTGAGGGAACATCTGGTATAGATATGTCACAAAGTTTTCATAAGACATCTGGTCTAACTAAATTAAGGAGTCTCAATTTCACAGCAAATCCATAGTCACATGATTCTACTCATGGCACGCTTAATCTAGAAGAACTCACTCCTCGAGCTATGAAGTCATCAGAGACCCTAAAAAAGTCATTCTGCTTCTTTGGGCCCTACCCAAAGAGAACACAATGAGATATACTTGAAGAAAACTGGTCAGGTCGATTCATGAAGAAATGAAAGATCTCAATACATAGATAGGGGGTCCTACACTCCCATCTCACTTGGGGACATCCTCGACCTACAATAAATGTCATCCAAGATATGGGATGGGTGCCGGTGTAATTATTTATCACACATATGCTGCAAAACCTATCTAAGGTAACATGAAGAGAAGTGAGGACTGACCAAGCCTCTCAGTTCGATCTATTCTCCACTTAGACCCACTAGGGCACTTATACCCACTATGTCAAATAACTTTATAGAATGGGCCATTCTCTATAACAAGAATGGGATCCTTCTTTGAACATTCACAGAGAAGCACAAGGGTATGATCTCAATATCTACTATCACCCCCTATGATGGGATCTGGGTCATGCATTGACCCATCATATGAAATACAATGAGAATTACACTAGCCCATTTTGTTTCAACTAATCCCCCACCAAGTCTACTCAAAAGTATCACATCATTTTAAGGGTCCCAACGCCATAGATGACTCATTAATTATACTTATGGTTTGAATGTTATGGAAATTTTAGTGAAAAAGGGATGGTTGGGTCCGGTCCGATCAGACTAACCCGTCCCGACACAGCTTGGATTCTACCGACCTGACCTGCTGGGTCTGATCCGACTCGTTAGGTTGATCTGGATCGATACGCCAGCCCGGCCAGCTAGGCCTGCTAGAGTAGCCATGCCAACCACGACCATATGGTGAGGACCAGTTCGGTCCATTGAATGCATCCCACTCTATGTTTGACTTCCCACTCGTAGCTATAGCCATGGGTTCTCCTCCCCGTCATGTAGCCGACTTGGCTAGCCACTGACCGCATGCCACCAGTTTGACGTGGTGCCCACCGCATCGCTGGTTTACTCTACTGAGGCCTTCCATAGCTGCGACCCTAGTTGCTACCAACAGTCGAGCTACCTTGGGATCCTCCAGCCACCACCACGGGCAGATGGCTTCTACCGCACTGGCCAACGGCCACTGCCAGTGTCGGCATGCTGGTGTGGTCTTCCATGAGCCACCAAACATGATTTTTTGTTCTGTTCTTCAGTCTAGAATACGTTTTAGAATCCTCGGCCCATGTTATTAATAACGAGAGGTTAAAATCCTTGTCGTCACCCCTTTCACTGAAAAACTCTATAATAGAGGTATCTCCCATTCAACCTCAATCTGTTCTCCACCTTCTTCATTGTGCCTCTATCATTCCACATCCATTACAAATCCATGATATCATATCATCAAACCAAGAAACAGTTGGGCAATGATTGATCATTCGTCACCCCACAAAGAACACGAAGAACATGGGGGAGAAAAGAACAATAAGAAACCTGAGGTTCAAACCCTGTCTATTTTTTCATTCCGGCCTTGATCTGTTCTACTAAAAGGATCAAGATAACAATAAATAAACCAGTAATGAAACAATTGATCAATCGAACCCCAAATTAAAATGCACAAGTCGAAACCTCCCACAAGAATGATCGAACCATGGGTCAAATGGTTTATGGGTTGACCTGTGTTCATCATTTAGAAGTCAAGAATGTGGAAACATAATCAAAACATGCACCATACCTGGAAAACAGGATCAGTCATCATCGGGGTTTAATCATCGTTGGCAATCCATTGAAAGACTCCAAGATCCATCATCTTGTCGATCCTCGATCTGTAACCCATCGTTGTTGGTG
The DNA here is from genome assembly GCA_963277665.1 of Viscum album. NCBI lineage: Eukaryota > Viridiplantae > Streptophyta > Magnoliopsida > Santalales > Viscaceae > Viscum > Viscum album. The sequence goes on along the minus strand of OY728162.1, from coordinate 956,361,829 downwards.
ATTTTTCATTCATCGTAGTTAATTTCTCACCAATGGAATTCTCGAGAACCTCAGAGTAATCTCCAATTTTGTTCCCTAATCCAATAGCTCTGATTATCCATTAAATGAGGAAATGCATTTTAGCATTTATATTATACTGAGTCCCCACATTGTTATGTTGTTTCATTTATGAAACATTCTTTTTTTTAAGCTTGAGTTTCAACGTTATTACACTATTTTATTTATGAAATGACTAATCTCACTCGATGTTGTGTAGCCGCGAGACACTCTTTTTGAATAAAATAATTTTTCTTATGTTTATTTTCTTCTTTAAAATTTCTAAAAAAAAATTTCACAGTCGACCTACACCAATCAAAGTTAATTCCTTCCTAATACAATTTACTAAAACTAAGAACATACATTATTTTTTTAATAAAATAAAAAAATGTTCAAACGATTATTCAAGGAAACCTGGGTCATGAATCAAGTAACATTTAAGTGTTTGGTTAGGAATTAATCCATAATTTTTTTTTTTTTTTTCAAATTCTAGGAAATTAAAATCCCCCATTTTCTTGATGTATTTAAAATTCAATGAAACTAATTGTGATTAAAATGTTATTAATAATATTATATAATAAGTAATATTTTATTAAATGATTTAAAATTCATAAAAATATTATATTCCATATAATTAAAGGTATATGGTTTTATACATCAACCATGGTCCATTTATGGGTCGTTTTTTATTTTATAGTAATAATATTAACCCTTAATGTGTAGAAAATGATAATATTACAGTAATTGTTAAAAGGGAAAATAGGGGTTAAAGTAGAAAAATAAGGGTGAAAATGTACTCAAAACTCCTTAAAAGTTTATATTATGTGAGTATTTCGATTAATAATCATATTATCAAAGAATATTATCAATTTTATACATTTTTATCTCAAATTTAATTTATATTAATATAATATTTTATGAAATTCCATAAGTGAACATCCTATCAATTATAAAAGGGAACCCATCCTTCTCTTCTTCACACCAGTTTGGGCCTTCTATATTGACCATACCCTGAAATAATCCATTATCAACTTCTTTATACATATTTTAAAGTTGGATTTTCCCCTAAAATATCAATCCTAGGATCCTTAATTGGAGATCTATATGAGTTGTTTCAAAGAAGAGGTAATCACCTTAACCGATCACTTTATTTTTAATTATTCTTTTACCTCCTCTAAATATGATATAATATTAATAAAATAAAACTTAAGTACCCTAAATATAATAAAATTTTATTATGATTATGAAACCTACTTTATTCACAATTTTCCCATCAATTGGTAAGTGAATGTATCACTTGTGCGTACGTACAGTTTACTGTCTCCATATAGCGATACAATTCATTTTCCACCATATTTCACATATAGTTATTATGAAGATTTTAATGTTTTATATGATATTTTTTGAATAATTATTAATTTTTAATGATAATATTATATCAAACTCTTACCTTCAAAACCATTGTAAAATGAAAACACCGTGCATGCGCACATGTAGACTATCACCTCCATGAAGTGATGTGATTGTTTTCATTTCTGTTTTACTTGTATAGAAATAAGGATGGATTTAGTGAACATATATGATATATATTATATACTAGTGATTATATAAAGTTGAGATATTATTTTCCATCATTATTTTTCCTCTGTAAAAAAATATATACAATGTTATTGCTTACGTATGACCCACCATCTCAATGAATAGTGCAACACATTTTTATATCTATTAATTTTATAGATATCTATAAATATTTATAAAATGAATATATATTATATTTTAAATCATGATTAAATTTATTTAAATTACGTAACCATGACCAATGTACAAGGACCAAATCTATCAAACTAAAACATACATGGAAAAAGAAGTTTTCATCACCTATAATAGTGATTTCATATCTATATCTTTAATGGATGGTGACATAGGCTATCTATTTCAAATAAAAGTGATGTATTATATGATGTGGAAGGTGGATGAGTCTTAGGGGGTAGACTCATAGGCATAGGTGATGCGCGATCACATTGATCATGATGATGCTCTACTGGGATAGTCGTGGGATTTTTAGAATCATATGTTGTTCTGTGAAAGGCTATTTGTTCCAATAAAAATGTGTGAGGGATTCCTCCATGAGTTTCAACACTCAAATATAGAGGCACACCTAGGAGTTTCCAAGATGTACTATGGCTTGAATGAGTAGTTTTGGTGGCCCAATACAAAACGGGTATTAGTAGAGTTTGCAGTGATGTCCTTAGTGTGCCAACATGTGAAGGCTGAGCACCATGTTCACAGAGGTTTGTTTCAGCCCTTATATTTCATATAGTGGAATTGGGATTAAATCATGAAGACATCATCATAGTGTTACCCAGGTCTTAGGGAGGCCATGATGCAATCTGGGTAGTAGTGGATCAGTTGACCCAGTCCGCTCACTTCAAAGTGATCAAGGAGTCGGGTACAATGGATGCCTTGGATAGAAGATAGGTGGATGAGGTGGTGTAGTTTTATGGAGTTAAGATATCCATTTTATTAGATCAGGATACAAATTTTAACTCCTGAGTCCCGAGGGTATTGCAGCATACTTTTGGCACTCATTTACACCTCAGCATTGCCTTTCAGCCTGAGATAGATGGGAAGACAATGTGGACCATCTAGATGATGGAGTATATGTTGCGGGCATGAGTTATGGACTTTGTTGGATCTTGGGTGTGACAGATTCCATTGGTGGAGTTTAATTAAAATAACATATATCACTCTTCCATTTACATGACTCCATCTGAAGATTTATATGGAAGACCATTCTGTTCACCTTTGTGCTGGACCAAGGTTGGGAAGATAATTGTTCTTGGTCTAGAGGTAGAGAAGAGCACAACAGAGAAGGTTTATGTTGTTCATGAGAGGATGTATGCATCACATATTCATAATAAGTAATATTTTGATCATAGGAGGAGGATCATGGAGTTTGAATTTTGGGACCACATATTCTTGAAGGTTTCCCCTCGACTTTGGCAGTGAAGGTTTGGACAAGTGGGAAAGATTTCTCCTAGGTCATCAAACCCTTCAAGGTGTTAGGGGGAGTTGGTGAGGTGGCATAACAGTTGGCATTACCACCATGGTTGGAGAGGATCCATAACATCTTTCACATTTCCTAGCTTCATCAATATCTAAACGATGACTCACATTTCATTGACTTGGGAGAGTTGTATATCGAGGGTGATGCGACATTTGTGGAATGAACAGTTGTAATCCAGGATGATGAAGAGAAGGTGATACATGGATGGACCATTCCATTGGTTCACATGTTATGGAGGAATGGTGGCCTGGAGGAGAGTACTTGGGAGTGGGAATCACAGATGCATGCCCAGTACCCAGAGTTGTTTTGAGTTTTTCCGTGTTCTGTTTTTCATTGTAATGTGATGCTTGAACCTTGTTTTCCATGAGAAGAGTTCTTCCATTATTCCATAATAGTGATAAATTCCTAACATGTGAAATAGGGAGAGGATCAGATTTCTATTCGAGATGCCTTAATTGTGATGCGATTAAACCCAAGCAGGAGAGTTAGTGCTACCTAGAGCGGATAGTATCTTGACATGAAGTAATTCTATGTTTCACATGTTTAGACAGAGTGGTTGTTAAGATTCCATGGTGTGTTGGGAAATTATTTGGTTAATTAGGTGTTATATGGGGTGATCATACTTGTTGAAATTTCACTCCATATTTCAAACAACACAGGGTGGTCTATCACTGAGAAAAAATGTGTTTAATTAGTACCAGTGTTTCATGTGTAGCAAGATTCTTGAGACTTATATCATAGGGTGGTAGTTCAGACCCATATTCATTTTGGATTTATTCTAGATTCTTGATGATGAGAATATATTTAGAGGTATCTAATGAAATGGACCATACCACTCATGTCCATTGCTTTTTAAAAATATAGTGTTTGAGTGTTTTGGGAGGTCACGGTGGCTCATTTCAATAGTTTTCAAGTTTTACAATTTAACAATGATGGGCAGGGATAGTGACTCAGGAATGGTGACTCAATACTAGTGACTCATACTAGGGACTCATAATAGTAGGTCACGATAGTGATTCATGATAGTGAGTCACGATGATGAGTCACCAAATGGTGACTCATCAAACGGTATCTCACTAAACGATGACTCACAGAACAGTGACTCACCGAATAGTAGCTCACTGAATGGTGACTACTGAGAGATAGATCACAAAATGAAGACTCACCCAGTGGTATCATTCCAACAGTGACTCGCACTCATAGCTCACACTAGTGACTCACCCAACGGTGATTCATTTCCAACAGTTTGTCAAAAATCTATATTTATTTCAGTTTTTCCAATTTCACCCCTTTAATGTTTTATTTGATATGAATTCATTTTACTACCATATTTATTGGTTTTTGGACCCATTTAAAATCATATCTATCATCTAAAAACCTGAATCATCCTTTGAATTCCAAATTGTATGGTCTTGGTCATGATCTCCTTTGAAGTATTTTGAAAATTGTTCCTTAATTTGAATTAGGATCTGGAATTTCTAAAGATGACATCATATCTTCCTTGCGAAATTCCATTTTTCCTTGGTGCACCCTAAAACTTTTTTCCATGAGGATCTGAATGATTTTGTTTCACCTTTTGGATCACTTGTTCCCAAGAGACTTCTTCTTGCTGCATGTTCCCCCTCTATTTTGGCACATGAAGGATGTGTTGATCATATGTTCTTCGAGGTAGGAATCCCCTAATCTCTTTTAATTGTGCATCATGAAGGGTGGTTGAATGAATGTATCCCCTATAAAGATATCAGAATACTAAATTAATAAATATAATTGAATCGTTTTAAGATCAATATGCGGGGTTTGGAAAAGTGATGTATATTCTTCTTTCTATTTGTTGATATTTGAAATTGTATGGGCTATATACCTACTTCAAATCATGGCCAATGGTGGTATTTATTTGCATACAAATTATGTCACATGAATTCTTGTTTATTGGACTTATGTTGAATGGCTTTATATATATATAATGGATTAACCACAAATATTTGGTTAATTAAATGGATTCCCATGGATTAAACTATTTCTATGGAAACCCCCAAATTAGTAATCAAAATTAAATAAAGGGTTACCTTGTTGAATCTGAATATGACTTTCCTTGGTTCGTGTTGTGGTGTGTGTTAGTTTTTTTGATCTGTGTTGTAGTGGGGTTGTGGGGATGATTGTGATATATGGGGTGAGTTGGGTGGTGTAATTGAATCTCATGATGAGAGATTTTTTAATCGTAGAATGGTTGTGATGTATTACACAGTGGGTTTATTTTTGGGTTGTGCTATGTTTGTGTTGATTGATGTGTAGGGTATGGTGTGTTTATATAGTGGGGCATCCAAGAATGGTTCGGGTGAGATTTTTTGTAGGTTTTAGCTGTGAGTTGGGGGTTTTCTTCGTTGATAGGTTGGATTAGGCAGAGTGACCTTGAAGAATGATAATGGGAGTGGTTAGTATGGGTAGTTCTCCCATAGTTTTTGGGTTAGTTATATGTCTTTTCAAAAATGAGTGGTAAATTCAGAGTAAATGTGATGTGGGTTGTTTTGTCACGGTTATTCTTCCTATATGAGACTTTAACATGTTGTTTTATGTGTGCTGTTCTTGGTTGTTTTTTGGGTACGTATGGAATTAATAAATGATTTTTAAGAAATAATGAAAATCAATTAAATTTATTGGCCAGGACAATGATTTGGTTTTGTCGTGTATTATGTGTGGTTGTGCATTTAAAAGTAGCAACCAGGCAGATGTGTGAGTTGGTTATTTGTTTGATAACACATAGGTAGGCTAGGAGTTTTTGATATCATATATATATATATATATAATTTTATTTTTCTTGTGATTTCTATAAACACCCAAACCTAGTTGAGAACTATGTACCAAACACCCCCATCATCATAGGGGATGGTGTCATTCCAAAACCTCTTGGTGGGAGGATGGATGGATGAAGGCTCGTTCTTCCCTACTCCTTCTCCCAGGTAGTGGTAACCCAAGAATATTCAGTCATGTTGTGGTTTGTGAGGCCTAGGTGTGTATATGTGATTTTTTATTTCTTAGGTGTCTTTAGGATGAGATGAGTTATGATTTCCTAGGTGTATTCAAGATGAGACATGTTGTACTTTCCTAGGTTTCTTCATGATGAGGTGTGGTTGTGCTCCAGGTTTCTATGGGTGGGATGTGATGTGGTTTTGGTAGGGTATTAGGTGTCTGTGAGTGGGATGTGATGTGCTTTTTTTCCCTAGGTGATGTGACTAGCACTGAGGCCTAGGTGTGTGCATGCAGGATGTGATGAGCTTCATTTTCTTAGGTGATGAGACTAGCATTGAGTCCTAGTTGTTTGTGAGTGGGATGTGACATGGTTATTTTGGAAGAGATGGGAGTACTAGGATGTTTTCCATTTGGATAGTGTGGCTAAACTAGTGGGAAGTGGTGTGGGGTACCCAAATCATATTTGATATTACTATACTACTTTACTTTCTTGGTGTTACTTGGCAAGTGTGACTTGGTGAGGTTTGGATGGCTAGTATACCTTGTTAAGTGATCTTTAATTCTACTATTTTCTCCCATGGGAATTAGTATACTTCTTCCTCCTATACATGAGATACTTTGGATTTTTTTCTTCTTAGTATACTTGTATTCTCACCCAATGTTTATAAAACTATTTTTATGTTTCCAGGTTGATTATGTGGACCATGCTAGACCTTGCTGTCTCGAACATTGGCAGATTTTCATTGTTGCTACTTAATTTGATTTTGGTATTTATTTTTGAGTTTTCTTTTATTTTTTAATAGTTTTATTTGAAAAATTCATGAGGGATGGATTTTGGATTTCTTTTATATTTATTACATGGAGTTATTTTGGGATAGACCATATTATCTCCCAAACTTATTTAAGAGAAAATGGTAATTCCTCCCATTTGGTGAGATTATATACCCTTAGTGTAGGTTTCCAAGACAGGGCCTATTGGAGGTGGGACTCAGGCAGTCATTATCTACCTTTATTCATCTTGAAGAAGGTGGGTCATGACAGAATGGTATCAGAGTTGATGGTTGAGATATAGGATGGAGTTTGGGGTTAGGTATAATGAGGATTGCATGGGTTGGTAGGTCAACAGTGTTAAGTGATCTTGGTGTGTGACATATGCTTGGGAAGACCGGCTAGTACATGATATTTTAGTGCCCCTTGTGATTCAATGCAAGGACTCTGAGCCTATCTAATGACCATGTGAGGCTACAACATTTGAATCGTAGAGACCCAAGGAAAGGTATATTCATCATAATAAATTTTATTTGTTTTTGAATTGGGTGTTTTTGGAAATTTTAAATAAATGATGAGTTAAATGAGTTAAAATGAATTTTAATTAAAATTACATACTACATGGGATTATGAATTCCTTGTTTAGCTTTTCAGTTATGGATCATATGTGTCATCTTTATGTGGGTCAGGTTGTTGAGGCTTGGTAGGACGATATGGTTGATTTATAGAGGGTCGATCTAGTGGAGGAGGATGACCAGTGGTAGAGAATGTTACATGATTTTCAGTGGTTGGCCTTGGGAAAGTATGAGGGAAGTGTTTTAGATACAGAGAGGGAGAGATGGCTCATGGATCTTCTGATCACCTTCAAATTGATCTATCCTCTGCAGGAGTAATGGGTTTTTTGTGTAGCGATCCAGATACGGGGAACTATGCATCAGTGGTGTACATTGTACTTGGGGGAGAGGAAGGAGGCTGATGTTATTTTGGTTGATTTCATGATGGAGTTCCGAGCCAAATTCATTTAATTGACCATGACATCTGAGAAAAGGGAAGAGTTACTCTCCCTCCAGTAGGGGATTATGTTGGTTCAGGATCTGGGGATCACGTTAAAGGTTCTCCATAGTTATTCATTGGATCTCTTTCAAGACAAGGAGTGTCATGTGATATTCTTAGAGGGGTCTCTTTGTCCCTCTCTTCAGTATGAAATTAATCCTTTTATACTTCTGACATACTTGGAGGTCCAGATGAAAGCATAGGTAGTTGAGTGGATGCACTCATGAGGTTTATACCAAGAGATGGGTTCCAAAAAGGTTCTTTTAAAGGAAAGGTTAACTGTAGTAAGTTTCAGGCTCTAGGTCCTTTGATGTTCCGACTGACGGGGATTCTACCTCAGTAGTTTACCTTCTGATCTTCTTGTTCTCATGCCTTTACCATGAGCTTGGGACTGAGGTGTTTCATATAGAGAGCCCATAACAATCTTTATATTCAAAGCCCAGTGGATGATCGAGCTCAATATGGTGGAGGTGGGCAGGTTCAAAGCCCAACTCAGCAGCAGTTTCTAGCGAAGCCATTTCAATGGAAGGGGCATCAGGCTCATGCTCCAGAAAGGGGAGATAGAACTGGTGGAGGCCTACCTTTGGGTATTCCTCATGGACCTCGACCCGGGTGTGGGTGAGGAGGGGTAGATAGAAGAGGTGCATAAAAGTGGGGTGTGGTCAGTTACATGTGAAAAAGGAAACAATTCCAGCATGACTAGAGATTGTTTGAGGTACGATCGTTTTGTTTAGTACTCTTTCTTGTGATTTGTTTGATTTGGGATCTTTTCACTCCTTCATTGAACCCGGTCTAGACCATTTTGTGAAAATTTAAATAGAGTTTCTCCATATTCCCATAGTGTTGGGTATTCTAGTATGAGGTCATATTAGCTTGTTTTATGTGTTCCTAGGATGTAGACTAATAATGGGATTGTATCAGTCACATGGCTATCTTTTCTAACTACAAATTCATCCATATGATGTCATTCATTGCATCATATGGTAGTATTCCATTTTCGATGTTATCAACTGATTCTGAAGAAGATTTTTGTTTTCAAACATTGATGGATGACACATGGTTTTTCTTGGTGAGAAGGGTTGTCAGGCTAGTAGTCGACATGTGGAGCTCCTTATTTCAATTTTAGCCAACTTTTCAGTGGAATCAGTAGATTCTAGGATAGTGGAGGTTCCCAGGATCATTGGAGAGTTCTTGAATTTTTTCCCCAATGATGTTGTGACTCTCTCTACTTGATGTGATGTTGAGTTAGAGATATTTACAACCCAATTCTTGTCCGATTTCAATGGCTCCCTGTTGGATGAAACCTTTAGAGTTGTGGGAGCTAAGGATTTAGATTGACAACCTAATGAAGAAGGGATGTATCCAGTCAAATGTGTCACTGTGGGGTTCTCCAGTTCTATTCTCAAAGAAGACATATGGTGGTATTAGGTTGTTCATAGAATACCAAATGATGAATTAGGAGACAATCATGTACGGTTCCCATATTTTGAGGATACATGATCTTTTAGACCTAATGAGATGATAAATTTGGTTTTCAAAGATAGGTATATAGTTTGGGTATCACCAGTTGAGTGTGATGGATTATGATATCTTAAATACTACCTTCAAATGCAGGAATGATCACTTTGAGTTTTTAGTCTGGCCATTTTGTGTTATGAACTCAATATTCATGTTCATGGGGCTTATTAAATCCATATTTCATGAGTTCCAAGACCAATTCATCATTTTATTCATCGATGACATCTTTATCTATTCGAAGTCAAAGGAGAAGCATACCGATCATCTCATGACCTTATTGTAGGTTCTTCAACACCATCATCTCTATGGGAAGTTGTCCAATTGCATGTTTTGGACATGAAAGGTTCACTTCCTTGGGCATGTGGTGTATCATCAGGGTGTGTCAGTGTAACCATTGAAGGTTAAAGTAGTTATTTATTTGGAAACTCTTAAGAATGTGGTAGATGTTCAAAGCTTCCATAGTCTGGCAGGCTACTATCAAAGGTTTGTACCAGATTCCTCTCAAGTTGCAGCCCTGTTAATATATTATACCAGGAAAGACCATGATTTTTTTTGGATTGAGTAGTGTCAAGCACCATTCAACTACCTGAAGGGGAAGTAGGAAACTTCTCCAATACTCTAGTTTCTATAGGAATTGTTGATGTTTGAGTTGTTCTATGTTACTTCTCATTAGGGTTTGGGATTCATGTTGATGTAGTAATGAGGAGTTATATCTTATTGGTCTAGGAAGTTATATCCCCATGGATATAACTATTCCACCCATGATCTAGAGATAGATGCAGTGTCATTTTCACTGAATTTTTTGTGGCATTACCTCATCGAGGAGTGCTTTATGGTCATCAAAGATCACAGGAGTTTGAGGTACGTATTTTCTCAATGAGATATAAACATAAGACCATGGAGGTGGATAGATTTTCTCTAGGATTATGATTTTTAGATCTCTCACACCTTAGGGAAGGGAAATTTTATGGCTGATGCGTTGAATAGAAAGTCATAGAAGGAGGTAGTTTGGAAGTCTAAGAAACCATGGAAGGAAATAGAGGAGTTAGAAGCCCTACACATAGATGCATGAATAGATGGAAGTAGAGGATATATATTTTATATGATAATTCATTATTATCTGATGTGGTTTGTGGATGAGTCTTAGTGGGAAGATGTAGAGTTAGAGGTGATGTGTGATCACGTAGACCATAGTGATTCTCCAGAGGGATGGTCTAAATCAGATGTTGTTCCATGTAAGTATTTTTCTTCCAGTGTATATGCATGAGGAAATCAATCATGAGTTTCACATCTCACAATTATAGGTACACCTAAGAGTTTCTAAGATGTATCGTGGCCTGACGGAGCAGTTTGTGTGGTCTGGGATGAAACATGCATTAGCTAAGTTTGTGTTAAAATACTAAGTGTGCTAACATGTGAAGGATGAGCACCATATTCCTGATGGTTTGTTTTATCCCTTATATGTCATTGAGTGGAAGTGGGATGAAATATGTAGGGATTTATTCATAGGGTGACCCAGGACTCTAGGAGGCCTGATGTAATTTGGGTGTAGTGGATCAATTGAATAAATCGGGTCACTTCTTAGTGATCAAGGAGTCAAGGGCAGCAGATGCCCTGGCCAAGAAGAATGTGGATGAGATGGTGAAGCTACATGGAGTTATGATATCCATTGTCTGGGATCAGGATACATGTTTTACCTCATTATTTTGAAGAGGATTTCAAAATACTCTTAGAACTCAATTGTGGCTTAACACTACCTTCTACCCTCAGACGCATGGGAAGACATATCAGACCATCTGAATAATGGAGTATATGTAGCAGGAAGCCTTCTTGGACAATGGTGGATCTTGGGTGTGACACATTCCCTTGGTAGAGTTCACTTAATATAATATATATCACTCATCAATAGGCATTGATCCATATTAAGAAATGTACATAAGAACATTTCATTCACCCTTGTGATGGATAGAGGTTTGGGAGAGAGTTGTTATTGGTCTTGAGGTAGTGCAGATCATGATAGAAAAGATTCATCTTGTTCATGAGAGGATTAAAGTAGCAAAAGACTTTTAGAAGTCATATGTTGATCATTGGAAGAGGGCATTGGAGTTCAATGTTTCAGACTGTTTATTCTTAAAGGTTTTTCCCTAATGAAAGCATAAGAGGTTTGGCAGAGGGAGAAATATTTATCCCATGTTCATTAGACCCTTCGAGGTGTTGGGGCGAGTTAGTGAGGTGGAATACTAGTTGGAGTTTCAACCATGGTTAGATAGGATCCATGACATATTTCACATCTCCTAGCTTCATCAGTATATTCATGATGATTCCCATGTCATTGACTAGGGTGAGCTGGATATTGATGATGATGAGGTGTTTGTGGAACAACTAGTGGAGATCAAAAAATGCAAGGATAAGGGGTTGTGTCGAGGTAAAAATATTTTTTTCACATATTTTGGAGGCATGGTTTCCTGGAGGAGAGTACATGGGAGTGGGAAGCATTGATGTGTTCTTTGTACCAAGAGTTTTTTTGAGTTTTTCATTGTTATACTTTTCTTTGTAGTGTTATTTTGAATCTTTTTTTCTATGGGAAGAGTTGTTACAATGTTCTGTAATGTGTGATAATTTTCTAAAATGTGAAAAGGGTTGGAAATGATTCTTAATCTATTAGAATTAATTGCGATGCGATTAAACACAAACAGGCGAGTTAGTGCCACACAGAGAAGATATTATCTTGACATAGTGGAAGGAATTCCCCAGTTTTCATGTTTGGACAATATTGTAATTATAATTTCATGGAGTTTTGTGTAGTTTTTTGGGTTTGAAGTTGTCAGAGGGGGTGATCTTGTTTGTATAGGTTTTACTCCATCTTTTGAACAACACATTATGGTTTATCATTGAACTTCGATGTGTTTAATCAGTACCAGTGTTTCAAGTGTTGCGATATCCTTGAGAGTTATCTCATGGGGTGGTTGTTCTGACCTGTCATCCATCTGGGATTTGTTTGAATTCATGAGGATGAGAATAGTTTGAGAGGTATTTGATGTAATGGCCCATACCTCTCATGTCCATTACTTTGTGAAAATATAGTGTTTGAGTGTTCTTGGAGGTCACAATGGATCATTTCAATATTTTTGCAGTTTTCTAGTTTTCAAATGGTGGGTTAGGACTAGTGAATCAGGAATGGTTACTTAGGACTTATGACTCACACCGGTGACTCGCAATGATAGGTCATGATAGTGAGTTGTGACAGTGACTCATCAAAAAATTTCCCATCGAATGGTAGCTCATTGAACAGTGACTCACCAAAAATTATCTCATGGAATGGTGACTCATCGAGCATTATCTCACTGATTGATGAATCATTAAGTGGTAGATCTCCAATAGTGACTCGCACTAGTAGATCACACCCATGACTCACCCAATGGTGAGTCATTTCTAATAGTTTTTGAAAATTCTAGTTTTCTTTATTTTTCCAATTTCTCTACTTTAACATTTTATTTGACATCCATTGAGTTTAATACCACATTAAATGTTTTTTGGGCCAATAATAATTATGTATATCTTATAAAAACCTGAAGCTTCCGTTGACACCCAACCACACGGTCTTAGTCAAGATCCACCATTAATGGTTTCTGAAAACTGTTTCTTTCATTTATTTAAGATCTAGACTTTCTAAATTCAAGATCTTATCTTTCATGAACACTTTATATTTACCTTGGTTCCCACAAACCTCTCTTCCTCGTGGAGTCATGCATTTTTGTTGCACCTTTTGGATTGATTTTTCCCTAGGGGATACTTCCTACTGCATGCACCCCCCCTCTTTTAGTGTAAGAAGGAAGTGATGATCGTATGTTCTTTAAGGTATGGATCCTTTCATCTCTGTAAATTTTTCACCATGCCGGTTAGGTGTATCAATGTATCCCTTGTGAATATAGAAGAATACCAAATTAATAAAGATAATTGTATTCTAATCCAACATATCTGAACCTAATTTAATATTTCCAAGAAGATTACATGGACCGTGATAGACCATACTAGTTCGGATGTTGGGATAGTTGTCGTGTTGCTTCTAAGTTTAATTTTGGTATTTATTTTGGAGTTTCCTTGCATATTTAACAGTTGTATTTTTAACATGCATGTGGGAGAGATTTTTATTTTATTTAGTATTTAGTACTTGGAGTTTTTTTGGGATGGACCATCTTATCTCATGATCTTCTTTTTTAAATAAGGTTAATACCTCCTATTTTGCAACATTACATTCCCTTGGTGTTGGTCTCCACCCCGGGGCCTGCTGAAGGTAGGAATTAGGGGTCTTTCTCTCCCTTTATTCACCTCAAATATATATGGTCATGAAACATTAGATTGTTTTCATTATGTTTAAAAATGTGGGTTATGAGAAAATATTATTTAAGAATAATAAAATTAAAATATTAATGATTCAAGCTAAGGATATGATATATCCATTAAGATTAAAACATTTTTAATGTTGATTTTATTGAGGTAAATAAGGATTCTATGTTTAATGGTGCATTTATTTATTTAATGGGTTATTACTTTTTACAATTATCCATTTCTAACCATTTTCTATTTTTTTAATTCCTAAATATATGAGAAATGTCATGATATATTTTTTTGATATGTTAGAAATTGATTTTAGTGATTTAGGCATGAAAAATTCTTCTTGAATACTCATCATTTGGAGAAATAGATTATATTATGGTGTAAAATTAATAAAGGATGAAATTATACTTGTAAAGTAAGTATATTTTATTATGTTATTAGTCTATTTGGTAATGGAATTACGCAACTATAGGAAAAGGATCATAAGAAAAAAAATCATATCCTATAACCTCCATTTTTGATGAATTGGTAGTCTTTTCAACTCTCAATATGTCATGGTTTAGAGGTTGTAAACTTTACCCTTCCCATGTTCTCTATCACTACCTATTAGTCCTTGGATGTTAGTTTTATAATCCATGACCATATTTTCACTTTCAACTTATGTTTTACAATTTAGAAGCCTAGTTTTGTGGTGACCTTCATACATTCCATCCCCTCTTTTTAAGAGGTAGTTTTATTAACATTTTTTATGATGTGGGTTTTCAGAAAATGAATTTAAAAATATTAATCCATTGATTTTCAAGAACAAGCCCATGTACATTCTCTGTAGATGCTTATGCATTATGAAGATGAAATGTCGGAAGATTTTTTGGTGATTAATGACACTAATGAGGAAGCTAATATGATGATGGGATTTCTGTTGAAAGTGAATACCAATGGTGAGAAGAGTGAATGGATTGAAAAGAAAGATATTATATTGATAATGGGATTCAAAGAAGGGATTATTCACTAGGAGGAGTACATGAAAACTAGGGACAATATATCATTTCTTTTTATAGGCCTTTTAAAGAATGATCTAGATATATAGGTTACCTATATCTCCCGGAAATTATATAGAGAGAATGATTCCAGCATTCCAAATTTGTTTTTAATGGTTTTGATATTTATTTTGGTTTTTGAACCTTGTGTTTTCTCACATTTCTCTTAAAAATGCTTGGATAATAAAATGTTAATATTCAATAATTAATGTACAAGATATATAACATCAACCTAAATGAACCATGGGAAGTTATTATTTGAATATGACCATTATAAACTAGCCATTAAATTGGTTGGTATGAACAAGATTAACTGATTTATAAAATATATATATATATATATATAAACTTCCTACTTAGTATAAATATATTGATAAATTCTTAGTATATAATCACTCAATTTTTAGTAAATTCATTTTCTTCTTAAAAAACATTTTCTTCAAAAAAATGGTTTTCCATGTTTTTTGTGAGAAAATATTATAATTAATTTCTTGAACTTCTAAAAATTAAATTTTATAAAAATTATATAATTTTTTTATTCATCATATCAATATTATCTAAGGAATATTTTTTGAATATTTTTTGAAAATTATTATTTTTCAATGAATAGAAAAAATACTAATTTTTATTAAAAAATATATTTTCATTTTAATAGTGTAAAATGTTCAAATTGTTTATAAATCGGTTTCAAAGTTAAAATTTTTCTATTTTTTTTAAATAATCTAATTAATATAATAGGAATGAATTTTATGTTTGAATTTGGTATAAAAACATTGTTTATACATAAAGAGCATTTTTTCTGAAAAACTATTTTCAGGTGTGCAATATATTTTTTACTTAATAAATCAAATTAATCACTATTGGTGAATTATTTTAATGAAATTTATATATTATATATCCAATCATATTTTTAAATATTCATTTAAAATCATTCTATGTAGGGGATAATAATAAACCAAGTTTTATGCTTAAAAATATATGTTTATAAAAGGTGAATTTCCTCACATTTTTTCATCTTATTTTTAAAATTAATTTATGCTGATTATAGGTATTGAATTTGAAAAAATTGATTCCATATTTTGAATTAGTAGGTTATAATTTTTTTATATAGTACCATTTTATTTTATGTCAATGTTAATAGTAACCACCATAAAAAGATTCTCCTCGGTAAAGGATAAATTGGGTTAAACTAGGTTAAAACTAAGTGATAAGGTCATAGGTTTTCACCCTAAATCTTAATGGAGGACATTAATTATACCATAATCATCATAGAATCAAATCCTTTTTGTTTAATGGACACTAATCCATGAAAATAACCTATATAATATTTGAATCAAACAAAGTTAAAAAATGAAACTTTCTTAGTTTTAAATATCTCTTATTTATTCACATAAGGAAAAAAGGAATTTATGAATTAATATTAATATTAATTTTGTGAATAATGGAATTATATTCATGACTATAATTTATTTAAATTTTTATTTATGAAATAATTACCTAAAATGGTTGTGCATCTCAAATACCATATTTATTCAATTAAGAGTAAAAAAAATTAAATGATTTTAAAAATATTAAAAGTGTTATAATTCGAATTATATATTGCATCCCATGTATTTTATATTTATATAAGACATATTAGGTATTTTTAAAGCATTATATTCGAAATCCCCTCTTGTCTTGATGTATTTAAAGTCAAATTAAATGAATAGTGATAAAAATTCCATTAATGATATTTTATATAAATAATATTTTATTGATTGATTTATAATTATAAAAATATTATATTAAAACAAATAAATTAAATATGGTTGTAAACGTCAATCATGATCCATTTTTGGGTCTTTTGTTTATTTTCTAGTAACATTATTAACCGTTGAAAGATAGAAAACTATAATATTATGGTAATTGGTCAAATGGGTTAAGAGGGGTTAAAACCAAAAGATAAGGGTGAAAACATTCCCAAAACATGTCAAAATATTGTTGGATAAGATGAATTAGACTCATAACCAAATTATATTCTAATATTTTCAATTTTCAATTTAAAAGTAATTTTTATTAATTAAATATTTTAATAAATTACAAAAGTGTCCCACCTCTCAATTATAAAAGGGCACCCCCCCCATATCATTATTCACACCTCTTTATGCCTTATAGATTTACCATAACAACAATATCCATTCTACAATTACTTAAACACATTATAGGGGTTATGGTCCTCCAAAAAGACCAACCCTATAATCCTTAAGAGGAGGTCCATATGAGTTTTTTCAAAGAAGAGCGCCTCAAACGATCACATTCTTTTTAATTGTTCTTTTAAATCAACTAAATGTTTTATATTATTCATAAAATAATATATTAATTATCATTAATATATATTATAATGTTATTATTATTGTTATTAAAACATATTTATTCTCCTTATTTCCATCAAATGGGATGTAAAAGTATCGCACGTGCGTAAGTATGACTAACCGCCTCCACGTAGAGATAAAAATCATTTTTCATCATCAAATTTAAGGAATGTTTATTATAATGGGTTTAATTAATATATAATATATTTATAAAATAATAGTTATTTTGTAATGATAATACAAAATTTACCTTTGTACCTTCCAAACTGTTGCAAAATGATAACGTCGTTCGTGCGTACGTGTAGACTACCACCTCTATGAAGCAATGTGATTTATTTTTCTTTTCTCTTTTACTTGGACTGTAATAATGATCGATTTAATGAATATATATGACATATACGATATAATAATTATTCTAAAAATTTTATATATTCTTTATCTTTCTTTTTGTTCTGTCCGTCAAAAACTGGAAGCAACATTTATGCGTACGTACGACCAACCGTCTCCATTAATGGTGCAATTAATATATATATATATATATATAACATTTATGGATTAATATAAATATTTATATAATTAATATATATTATATTTAAATTATTATTTAAATTCGATAAATTATGGAAATATGTGAAATGTATAAGGAACAATACTACCAAACCAAAACAGACATGAAAATAAAGTAGTTATCACCCAGAATAGTGATTTTAATATACTATTTATTGAACGAGTGATAAAAAGTTATTAGTATCTCATGTATGGTATGATATATAGTATTGTGGTTATATAATATAATTATAATAAATCTATATATTTTATAAAGGAGTTTCAAACACATACAGATGAAGTCATACAGGAGGTAATGGAGTTTTGTCGCACTTTTATTTCTATATGACACATTCCATATTCACAACTTATTTCTTTTATGTGGAGTTTATAATTCCCAGGAATGTATTTTATGATTATTCGAATTAAATTTATGAGTATTTAAATATCTATATAATGTAATTTCATTCATGGGGCTTACAATTCATCTATTACCAAAATGGTAAGGGTTTTATGTCAAAATGTAACAGCCCAGCTAAATAAAGAGTATGACATTTTTACATTTATCCATATTTGTGAATAAAATATTAAGATGACCTTAAAGGGGATGCTATGCTCGATGGCGTACCCAACACGCGACAACGAGTTTCTTGGGAATCTTACGTTTCACTTTAATAATAAAATAATATTATTTTAAATAGTAGTTAACGCCTAGCCGTTGTAATGGAGGGAATGAATAGAACTAACTACAAAATTATTATATATGTTTGTCAAATGTTTTTACTTTTTACAATAAATGTTAGAGGATTAAAAATGCGAATTAATCCAATTTTAAGTGTAAACATTCTAATATTCTTTAAAAGGTCGATTAACCGCCTTTTGATGGTGAACCACTTTTAAATCCACTTTTTGACAATTTTATGTGTTATATTTTACAAAATAAAATTCTTATTTAGAATCGGGACATCAAAATTTACTTTGTGTAAATTTTTGGCATTTTTCCGAAAAAGATCAATTTTTAATGATTATTGAAAAATGTTTTATTTTAATTCAAAACCTATTTTTAATAAAATTTATTTATATGATTATATTATCTTTTTTATTGGTTTTAAAGTGAAATTAGAATATTTTTTACCATTTAATCCAATAGTGGTCGTTGGAATTAATTTCACACTGAAATCGGAATTAAACTAGTGTAAATCTTTTGATGTATTTTGTTTCATAAAAACACGCTATTTGTTTAGACAGCGGGAATTAATTATTAAATTAATTAATGCAACATATATGTTAGGATTTTTTTTAAATAGACATCATTTTTGAATTCGGAATATCAAATGTAGAATAGGGTGAATTTTTGGTAATTTTCTGAAAAACATCAATTTATGATGAATAGTAAAACCACAAAGTGGTACTTATAAAAACTGATTTTCTGTTTAAATGAAAATTTTCCATCTTTGTGTTTTGAATTTCAAAAATCTGACATACATGGTTTTCATTAAGAAGTAAAATTTGGTTCAATGGGATTAGAATAATTTTTTGGTGAATAGTAACTTATTAAGTTTTTAATCGCGATTAGAGGTAATTAGTGTAGTTTAAGGTAAGAATAATGTTTTAATAAAATTAAATGACCTGGAAACATGTCCTACCCTCATTGGATGTGTCATGGCCGACCAAGAAAATACATGGGTCAACTTGGGGACCCCATGGAGCCACTTTGTTTGGAAAAAGACAAAAATACCTTTTTTATTTAATGTTAAAGTAAAAATGACACAAACTTGAGATGTTTTACTAAAACAATTTTTACGTGGGGTTATACAAGTCCGATTTTTGAATATAAATATTCATTAAAAATATAAAACGATTTCCTACATCATAGTATTTTTTTATTATTTTTATACATTAAATAAATTAAATTATTTATGACATTATGATGATGCATTGATGACCTCATTATTTTACGTTTTAAATTAAATGGAAAGATAATGTAAAATATAAGACCTACACATGCCCCAAACCTATTGTATGGGTGGATTTAGAACCCTTATCACCTTATTCTAGAAACACATCAATGTGGGACCATTAAAATCTGAAACCCATTCTAAAATAATGTAACATTTCTTTACTTTCCAAGAGTGCCCCTCCACTCCTCTTATAAAAAGGACCCCAACTCTACCTCCTTACCCACACATCCAAAGCCTTTGGCTCGGCCAAACACTGCCCATTGTGTCTCTCCAAATACATCTCTAACTCATTGAAGGCTCACTTTGGGCAGAAGTCTTCCCAAGGAAGTCTTTGAGCTCAAACCCAAGGGAGTTACCCGATTTTAAGGTAATGTCTTCACTTGTGTCCTTTTGTTTTATTTTGCTTCTCCAACCCCATAAATTCCTTTTATTCACTTATTTTGTAACAACTACAGTATCTTCAAAATACAAAAAAAAATTATAAGAAGGATTCGAGCTACACTTACACACACCTGTGTCTAATGGTTAAAGAACATACTGTTTCTCTGGTTGGCGATTTTCTACCTCACGAAACGATGATTGTTCAGTATTAATTTAAAACCATTAAAGGTGGACATTATGATGTAAATATATTTTATATATGATATATATGTTATTTATGTTTACTGTATGCTTATGTATTTTATATTATATCCATACATTTATTCTTTTCAGTTTGTGTAAATTCGATAATTTCATGAGGAAGTGTGGACTACCGCCCCCTCAAGTGATGTGACTCGTACATGCAATACATGGAATGTATAAAGAATGAAATTAATGAACATATGTGACATATATAACATATATATTATACTGGAATTATAATATATATATATATATCATTTATTTTTAATTCTTTTAATATGACAACGAAAAAAGGAAAGTAGTGTTCATGCGTACGTACGACCTACCGTCTCCATGAACAGTGATTTTTTGTTTTTTATCTCCGAATGATATGGAATAGTATAAAATGAATATTTTATGGATATATATGATATTTTAATCATTAATACTATTCTGGAAATTATTTACTTATAACTACATGGACAATCATTTTTCCAACAAGTTCATTTTTGACTCATGTACCAAGCATCGAAAAAAACGTCTGATATGAACTCATATTATTAACCAACTATTATAACATTAAAATATGTGACATGAACTGAATAATAATTATAATAGGAGGTCCTTAAGAAATTATAAATTGACCAATGTTTATTATTCAGGAATATAAAGAAACAAACAAGACAAGTTGGACTTGAGGTAAGGGATCCAACCTCTCTCTATCTTTTTAAGTACACTCTTTTATGTAATTACTTTTAAAGCTCATCTTTCTTGTTATTGAGATGTTATTTTATATTACTCTTACTTTAATTTTTATGTTAATATGATGAGAGACCCTATTCTATCTCATCAATCCATTTTGGATGTTTTCAGTGGCGCCGATAGGCTGGCGAATTTTTGTAAGAGATCTAACCTCTATCTTTCTTTTTAAGTACTCTCCTTTATGTCACTTCTTTTAAGCTCCTCTTTGATATGTTGGGGGATTTTCTTTTATATTCCTCATTCTGTAAATTTTTTGTTAATGTGATTAGAGACCCTATTTTCTGTCATCAATCCATTTTGGATGTTTTAAGTGGCGTCGTTAGGCTGCCGAGTTTTCGTAAGGGATTTTTCATCTCACTTTTATTCCCGTGAGATTTAAGCTACATTTGCCACAATTTCCTTTGAGTGGTGTATGTACTACCCATTATTTTACTCATTGTGTAATATAATTTCATTTATGAGTATTTACATCAATGTTGTATTTACCTTCTTTCACGGGGTGCATGTCTCGAAAGATACCCATGTCGGTAAGGGAACCTTTCACCCTCCTCTTTTTAAAAGACTTATTTTGTTATGTATTCTAATTCACATACTATTATGTTGGGATATGTTCTTATATATCCTTATTGATTTAAATTTTATTTCCATGTGATGAGATACCCTTTTTATCTCTCATCAACCCATTTTCTGAATTTTGTAGTGACGCCGTTAGGCTGTCAAATTTTTGCAAGGGAACATCTTAACCCAAATTTGATTCTTTGGGATAAACATGTACTCCTTGAATATGTCGTTCCATGAATATGTGTGAATAACCTCTGATTGTTTTTACACTTAATATCCACTTATATTTCATGTATTCATTTGTCACACATAATTTTGTAATTGATTTATCCTTAATCCAAGGATATCATTTTTGTATGGGACTTCGTCTCAATCACAATTCATTGCGGCATATTTTTTTTTATACACAATTTTTTTTATACTGTGTATAAACCCCTTTTACTTTTACATTTATTCAAAAGGAATATTTTTTATATGAAGCGTTTACTAAATGAAAAAAGGGAATGTTTTTGTCATACGTATGCGGCGACAACAACTTCTCCGCCACCGTGACCATTATTTGAGGTTCTGCTTCCTCTACAAGCCATACCTTCTTTTTAAAAGAAAAATAAATACCATGTTTTAATTTTCTTTTATTTTGGTATTGAAAATTGTTTTCATAATGTTTTTATATCAATGTGTTGTATTGATATCTTGTGATTGAAAGGTGGAAATGTTATGTTTCCTTTACGCACATTTTATGTGATACGATTATGTTATGGTTCTTGGGAATTGTTATGAAGAAGGGTGGTTTCGTGATAAACTAAAGGTGGGTGAGCCCGATATAGCTCTCCAATGAATTGGGTTACGCGGAGGAGTGAAACGTTAAAGTTTCTCTGAAGAGATTTAGGGAATATACTGTGGTGGGTATTCCAAACGTAACCAAGAGGGTTACTCCTTACGTAAGAATGATATGAATGCCTCAAGTTACCTTTATGTCTTATGATTTCTATGATTTATTCATGATTTTATGAGGTATGTTAAAGTGATTATGTTTTATGAGTAAATTTTGATTTCATTGATTATTATGTGTACATGTACTCATGTTTCCTTTCCATATATTTTATATCCCTTACGGAGCTTTTTATGATCATACCAAGTTTTTGAAATGTTTTTCACAGGTCAAGGGAAAGGCACATGATATGATGATAGTGTCAAGTAAGTGTCATGAAAGAATCCATGTTTTATTTTAAATATATTTTTGTTGATGGGAAATAATGAATACTATCTTTTATGTAGCCACTTTGTTTAAATGTGGAATGTAATGAAAGTTTATGATCTAACTCTCTAAAACTCTAAACCTGAAAAGATCCTCAATGTGTAATCTTGTATTAACTCAAGATTAAGTAAGGTTTAAGTCTGGGGCCTTATAGTTGGTATCAGAGGTCAGTTTAGATAACATTAGAGGTTAGGGTATTCTCTAATCATAAGTGACAGTACCATAGTGGATAGGATTTAGAAAGAGTCATAGTTTAAGATAAAGTGAATGAGTAAGTATATCTTAGTGTTTACCTTCCTAATTAGTACATGATAGTTCTGTTGATATAATCACACTATCATTTCTATTTTTAGTGAATGGATGGATCTAGCAGGCACCAAAGAGACAACAGGGTTGAAGGATACTGTGGTGGTTCTCTGATTAGGATACTAGATAAAATGGGGGATTCAATGAGGAAACTCGTGGTTGTTCTAAACCAATCATCAAGGAGTCACGATCAACCACTTGAACCTTGGTATGTTCTGTAATGCATCATGTACGAGATGACTAATCGATGTGGAAGTTCAGGTAATAATTATAAAGGTAACCATTAGAGTTTATATGATCCTTACTTTTGAGGTAATTATGGGTTTTTATATGTTATGATGGAAAATGAAAGGCATGATATAAACTTGAGTTTAAAATATGTTATGATTATTTTTTATGATTTTATCTCATTTTGGGGAATGTTTTAAGAATTATATAGTTTTGGAAAAAGGACAACACGCAGACCGTGTGACAACCCGTCGCGTTGGACAAAGCTACGGGAATGGAACCCACAACCAAAGTGCGACTGGTATTTATCGCCTACCATTGGACTACGTGAAGTCCCTGGTTAGTTTGACTGATTCTTTTTAGTTAGTTGATTTTATGAATTAAGATTAAGTTGATTTTGGGTTATCTATCGATATTTATTAACCTATCATGGAGGATATGTGATTAGGTTAATTAATTTTCAATACGAGACATTAAGAGAAACTGATGTTGTTTGGAGATAAATGTTACGATTTAACTTGGAAGACTATGTGACTAAATCTTTCAAATATTTGGGTTTCAATATTAGTTTGGTTTACATTGAATAATTTTATGGAAAAATTGTTTATGGAATGGTCCTCGTTGAAATTTGGGTTTTGTTGGGCAAATTTTGTAGATTAAGAATAGATTTTCTTTTTATAAAGGGTTATCCTTTTCTAGTTTATCTGATCTTGTACTAACCTTTTTGGTTTTGGTGTTGGTTAAATTCTAAAGACATGGGATGTATATTTTCCTCTTTTGTGGATTAGGTGATTCTCTAGATGTTGATTATAGTACTCTTAATGTGGACAAGTCTTCCTAAATACTCGTCTTCTGGAGAAAATATGAGTTAGTGTAAAGAATCTAATACAAGTTGAAAGTCAACATGATAAGTGATTATGTTTCCTTATGAATAAATTCCACAATAAATAGTAACTTAAAACAAAAATGTTGTCTATTAACTTTTCCTACTGGGGAATCGAATACCGTTTAACCCATCACAAGTTTGTGATTTTCGTGTGGTTAACTTTCTCCAAAACATGTTTTCTATCACTCTCCATCAGAACATAACCCAATGTTTTCTCCTCCATGTCCATGTTTTCCTACATGGAATCCTATTATGGGTTAACTCGGGTGACCTCTGTACTTATCTTCCTTTATTTTAAAGTGATTGTTTTTCCGACTCTTGTTGCGATGTGGGACATTCAAGGATGTTTCCAAGCTCAATTTTAAAATTGTGAGGATGCAATTCCCAAAAGGGGGGAAGGATGTAACACCCTAGGTAAATAAAGAGTATGAAATTTTTACTTTTATCCATATTTGTGAATAAAATATTAATATTACTTTAAAGGGGACTCTATGCACGATGGCGTACCCAACACGCAACAACGAGTTTCTTGGGAATCTTATGTTTCACTTTAATAATAATATAATATTATTTTAAATAGTAGGTAATTCCTAGCCGTTGTAATGGAAGGAATGAATAGAACTAACTACAAAATGATTATATATGTTTGTAATATATTTTTACTTTTTATAATAAATGTTAGAGGATTAAAAATGCGAATGAATCCAATTTTAAGCGTAAACATTCTAATATTCTTTAAAAGGTTGATTAACCGCCTTTTGATGGCGATCCTCTTTCAAATCCACTATTTGAAAATTTTATGTGTTATATATGAAAAAATAAAATTCTTCTTTACAATCGGGACATCAAAATTTACTTTGTGTAAATTTTTGGTATTTTTCCGAAATAGTTCAATTTTTAATGAATAGTGAAAAATGTTGTATTCTAATTCAAAACCTATTTTTAATCTAATATATTTATAGGATTAGATTATCTTTTGAATTTTTTTTAAAGTGAAATTAGAATATATTTTTACCATTTAATCCAATAGTGGTCATTGTAATTAATTTCACTTTGAAATCAGACTTAAACTAGTGTCAATCTTTTGATACATTTTGTTTCATAAAAACACGCTATTTGTTTTGACAGCGGGAATTAATTATTAAATTAATTAATGCAACTTATATGTTTGGAATTTTGAAAAATAGACATCATTTTTGAATTTGGAATATCAAATATAGCTTAGGGTGAACTTTTGGTAATTTTCTAAAAAACATCAATTTTTGATGAATAGTGAAACCACTAAGTGGTACTTATAAAAACTGATTTTCCGTTTAAATGAAAATTTTCCATCCTTGTTTTTTGAATTTCAAAAATCTGACATACATGGTTGTCATTAAGGAGTAAAATGTGGTTCAATGGGATTAGAATAATTTTTTGGTGAATAGTAACCTATTAAGTTTTTAATCGCGATTAGAGGTAATTAGAGTAGTTTACGGTAAGAATAATGTTTTAATAAAATGAAATGACCTAGAGACATGTCCTACCCTCATTGGATGTTTCAGGGCCGACCAAGAAAATCCATGGGTCAACTTGGGGACCCCATGGAGCCACTTTGGTTGGAAAATGACATAAATACCTTTTTATTTAATGTTAAAGTAAAAATGACACAAACATGATATGTTTTACTAAAATAATTTTTACATGGGGTTATACAAGTCATATGTTTTACTATAAATAGTCATTGTAAAGATAATAGTATTTCCTACATCATAGTAGTTTTTTAATATTTTTTTGAAATTAAATAAATTAAATTATTTATGACATCATGATGATGCAGTGATGACCTCATTATTTAACAATTTAAATAAAATGGAAAGATAATATAAAATCTAAGACCTACACATGTCCAAAACCTATTGTATGGGAGGATTCCGAAACCTTATCACCTTATCCTCGAATAATATAAATGTGGGACCATTAAAATCGGAATCCCATTCTAAAATAAAGTAACATTTCTTTACTTTCCAAGAGTGCCCCACCTCTCCTCATATAAAAATGCCCCCACCTCTACCTCCTTAACCACACTTCCAAAGCCTTTGTCTTGGCCCAAACCTTCCCATTTTGTCTCTCAAAATCCCTATATAACTCCTTTAATCCTAACTTTGGTCAGAAGTCTTCCCAATTAAACCTTTGAGCACAAACCAAAGAGAGTTACCCGATTTTAAGGTAATGTCTTCACTTCTGTCCTATTGTTTTATTTTGCTTCTCCAACCCCCTATAATATTTTTATTAATTTATTTTGTAACAACTACAGTATCTTCAATATATTAGAATGTTTTTCTAAGAAGGATTTGATCTACACTTACACACACCTTCGTCTAATGGTTAAAGAACAAACTGTTTCTGTGGTTGGTGATTTTCTGCCTCACGAAACGATGATTGTTCAATATTATTTTAACACCTTTAAAGGTGTCCATTATGATGTCACTATATTTTATATATGATATATATGGTATTTATGTTTACTATATGCTTATGTATTTTATATTTAAACCATACCTTTATTTTTTCATGTTGTGTAAATGCGATAATTTCATACGAGGAAGTGTGGACTACCGCCCCCTCAAGTGATGTGACTCGTACATGCAATACATGGAATGTATAAAGAATGAAATTAATGAACATATGTGACCTATATAACACATATATTATACTGTAATGATAATATATATATATATATATATATATAAAATTTATTTTTAATTCCATTAATATGACAAAGAAAAAATGAAAGTAGCGTTCTTGCGTACGTACGGCCTACCATCTCCATGAACGGTGCTTTTAGTTTTTTATCTCCAAATGATATGGAATAGTATAAAATGAATATTTACTGGATATATATGATATTTTAATCATTAATACTATTCTTGAAATTATTTACTTATAACTACATGGAAAATCATTTTTCAAACAAGTTCATTTTTGACTCATCTACCAAACATCGACAAAAACGTCTGATATGAACTCATATTATTAACCAATTATTATAACATTAAAATATGTGATATGAAATGAATAAAATCTTTATAGGAGGTCCCAAAGAAATTATAAATTGACCAATGTTTATTATTCCGGAATATAAAGAAACGAACAAGACAAGTTGGACTTGAGGTAAGGGATCCAACCTCTCCTTTTCTTTTTAAGTACAGTCTTTTATGTCATTCCTTTTAAAGATAATCTTTCTTGTTATTGGGATATTCTTTTATATTACTCTTACTTTAATTTTTATATTAATATGATGAGATACCCGATTCTCTCTCATCAATCCATTTT
Organism: Viscum album; assembly: GCA_963277665.1. NCBI lineage: Eukaryota > Viridiplantae > Streptophyta > Magnoliopsida > Santalales > Viscaceae > Viscum > Viscum album. Next base: position 956,334,268 of record OY728162.1, on the reverse strand, counting down.
GGACATTTTGAGTGGCGCCGTTAGGCTGCCGAATTTTCGTAAGAGATCTAACCTCTCTCTTTCTTTTTAAGTACTCTACTTTATGTCACTTATTTTAAGCTCCTCTTTGTTATGTTGGGGGTGTTCTTTTATTTTCCTATTTCTGTAAAATTTATTTTAATATGATGAGAGACCCTATTTTCTCTCATCAATCCATTTTTGAAGTTTTAAGTGGCGTCATTAGGCTGCCGAGTTTTCGTAAGGGATTTTTCATCTCACTTTTATTACTGTGATATTTATGCTACATTATCCACAATTTCCTTTGAGTGGTGTATGTACTGCCCATTATTTTACTCATTGTGTAATATACTTTGATTTATGAGTATTTACATAAATGTTGTATTGTCCTTCTTTCACGGGGTGCATGTCTCGAAAGATACCCATGTAGGTAAGGGAAACTTTCACCCTCCTCTTTTTAAAAGACTTATTTTGTTATGTGTTTTAATTCACATACTATTATGTTGGGATATGTTCTTAAATATCCTTATTGATTTAAATTTTATGTCCATGTGATGAGATACCCTTTTTATCTCTCATCAACTCATTTTCTGAATTTTGTAGTGACGCCATTAGGCTGTCAAATTTTTGCAAGGGAACTTCTTAACCCAAATTTGATTCTTTGGGATAATCTTGTAATCCTTGAATATGTCGTTCTATGAATATGTGTGAATATCCTTTGATTGTTTTACACATAATATCCACTTATATTTCATCTATTCATTTGTCACACATAATTATGTAATTGATTTATCCTTAATCCAAGGATACCGTCTTCGTTTGGGAATTCGTCTCAATCTCCATTCATTGAGGCATATTTTGTTTTATAGACAACTTTCTTTTATACAGTGTATAAACCCCTTTGACTTTTACATTTATTCAAAAGGAAAATTTTTTATACGAAGCGTTTACTAAACAACAAAAGGGAATGTTTTTGTCATACGTATGCGGCAACAACGACTTCTCTGCCGCCATGACCATTATTTGAGTTTCGGCTTTCTCTACAATCCATACCTTATTTTTAAAAGAAAAATAAATACCATGTTTTACTTTTCTTTTATTTTGGTATTGAAAATGGTTTTCATAATGTTTTTATATCAATGTTTTGTATTGATATCTTGTGATTGAAAGGTGGAAATGTTATGTTTCCTTTACGCACGTTTTATGTGATACGATTATGTTATGGTTATTGGGAATTGTTATGATGATGGGTGGTTCTGTGATAAAATAAGGGCGGGTGAGCCTGATGTAGCTCTCCAATGCATTGGGTAACGCGAAGGAGTGAAACGTTAAGGTTTCTTCGAAGAGATTTAGGGAATATACTATGGTGGGTATTCCAAACGTAACCAAGAGGGTTACGCTCTACGTAAGAATGTTATGAATGCCTTAAGTTACCTTTATTTCTTATGATTTCTTTGATTTATTCATGATTTGATGAGGTATGTTAAAGTGAATATATTTCATGAGTAAAGTATGATTTCATTGATTCTTATGTTTACATGTACTCATGTTTACTTTCCATATATTTTTATATCCCTTACTCAGCTTTTTATGCTCATCCCAAGTTTTTGAAATGTTTTTCATGGGTCAAGGTAAAGGTACATGATATGATGATAGTGTCAAGGAAGTATCAAGAAATAATCCATGATTTATTTTAAATAGGTTTCCGTTGATTGGAAAAAATGAATATTATCTTTTATGTAACAACTTTGTTTAAATGTGGAATGTAATGCAAGTTTATGATATAATTCTCTAAAACTCCAAACCTCAAAAGATCCTCAATGTGTAATCTTGTATTAACTCATGATTAAGTAATGTTTAGGGTCGGGGCCTTATACAAAATATCATTTTTTTTTATCAGTGTTTTTTATTACATTTACAATGATGAAATATTATGATATACCTCTCAAGAAACTCTTGAGTTTTTTTTATCCACTTTTAATTTCTTGAAAATAAATATTTTCCTTTCATTTTCCTCACCTTAAGTACTCAAGATACCAAAAATATATTTTTAAGAAAAATAATAATTATTTCTCTCTTTGGTCCAAAATCCATTTTCTTATACATCCATGTTTTGTAACAATGTTTTAAATATTTTTTTACTATTATATTATCATTTTTAAATTAATTTTTACCCATGTTTTAATTTTTACATAATTTTTTGAATGGAATATTATTGTTATGTTTCGAATGAGGTACTTTTGGACTTTTTATCAAAAATGTGTAATGAATGTTTTCTTTTAACTTATGCATCATTAATATAATTTAACACCTTAATAAATGATAAATTTTTTGAAAATTCATTTATATGTTTCTAAGGTTAGTTTCAAGTAATTTTTTCCATAATACTTTGGAAATATTTGTTGTTTAAATGGGATTGTCAAGGTGGAAAGGTCATTTTACTCAAGAAATATTTCAGTAGTCTTGTAAATTTTAATTCATATATAACAATATATATTGGGGTTAATTATAATTTACTTTTTCTATAATAAAACGAAACAATTCCTACCATTTAACTAGATCTTATATGTTAATTTTGATGATTTTTTTATGAAACCCATTTATTTCACATGGGTTATGCTTTGATGAATTGATGAAATGTTTATAAAACATGTTTTATTTACACGTGTTATGATGTGATGATGTGATAAATGTTTTATAATATTGTGTAACGCATATATATTGTTTTAATTATGTGATGGGTGGTAACATTACAGACTAAGGACAATGGTTATGTTTTAATGCAATGATGGTTATTACCTTATAACCAAGGATAGTGGTTACGTTATAACCAAAGATGGTGGTCACATTATAACCAAGGATAGGAGTAAAATTACATATCCCTCCAATGCATTGGGTAATTATTGATATATCATGAGATAAATATGAATGTGAATGGGGGTGAAACCAATCTATTAATTTACTTTGTCCACTGTGATATATTTCATAGTGAACCTTGACTACTATGATAGTTTGGCAAGTGAATTGAATCCACTATGATAGTATTGTGTATAAACCTATTCTACTATGATGGTTTGGGGAGAGAACCCAATAAACCATAATAGTCATGTCTATTAGACTTGACTATAATGGAAATGATATTATATTCTTATGTGCATTCCATAATTCATTGTTTTTTGCCAATTTTATTCTCTTATTGCTCATATTCTTTGATTACTTTATTATTTATGTCTTATAAAATACAATGTTTTATTTCCCAACTCATGATTATGATCTTTGATATGGAGGGTATTGATTTTAAATGTTAAGTTCATTCTCTCATACTCATATTCTCATGTTATGTGATCATTGATATATCCCTTTTTTACCCTTAATGAGCATATGAACTCACCATTTCTTTTATATCCTTTCCCCTTGTTATGATGTAAAGTTTCAGGAATGATATGTCTAAAAAAGGGTTCTATTAATTAATAACATAATGGGAGACTCTTATAAACCAGTTGTATATATGCTTATGTTTCTAAAGATACTAGACCGATACAATTCTGGTGTGGATCATTATGATATTTAATGAATATTCATATAATTGGATCTAATATCTATGTACAAAAATTATGGGTCCCTATATTCGATGTAACATATAATACAATAAAATTATTACATTAATGATATATATAATAACACTTATCATGTGACATGATATTTAATAATATTCAAGCACATGAATATAAACGTAACCAAAAGTAAAAATTAATTGGTTCTAGGGATTTAAATATTGTATTGACTCTTGTTGCTGGTTTCGAGTGTTCTATTTTGATGGAGATCGATGAAGGTGTTAGATCTTTCAGAGTGGGGAATACTTTTCACATGATTCTATCAGAAGATACAAATTCTCCATTTTAGTTGTCAACAGGAATTTCTATAGAGACCTGAGACCATAAGAAATTGTATAGTTTAATTTCCAGGTTCAGTTTATATTTTTTTATGTATCCTTTCATACCTATGTGCATTGTGGGGATCCATCTAGGAAGGTTGATCTCTAACTTTGTGTGATGGATTTAAGGATCACAACCTAGTTTAGGTAGGGATAACATCCTTAGATAGATTCTTGGGTCTATTTAAAAATTGTTCAGTCTCAAGTATCTACTGTATTACATTCATAATAAAGATTTATGAGGTGGGGTTCTCACCACACACATAGGTAAACATGGATTGAATCATGTTATATGCATGTGTAACCCTTTCATTATACTTCCTTACTCACAATGCATTTACATTGATTTTCCTTATAAAATTTACATACTATTTTAATAATAATATGAAAAATATATACAAAATATAAAACATCACTCAAAATATGTGGCTCCTAGATATTAAATAGGCACTTAAATAACAATACAACCCTTAACATCAAGTTAAACAGATTTCCAGAATTCTAATTTCTTATCTTTTATGAACATTATGAGATTTTATTTGACGAGGAACGAATCATATTTATAGAGTAATAATGGATTATTTTTATCAACATACTTATAGAAAATTGAGGATCATAAATGGGGAAAACATGGAGAATTCCACTTAAATAAGGAAATACAATTCTAGTTAGTTTAGAATTATGGAAACATTTTCTCTATAAATAAGATGATATTTCCAATGTTAAAAAATGGAAAAAGTAAATCGATATTGAAAAATACGAATGAGATTAAATAATTCCATAAATAGAGAGAATTGTAAGAGATTTAGTCACTCGGTTATAGATTTATAAAAATAAGGAATGATTTATTCTTAGAAAATGCATTTTAGATATTGTTAAGGAATGAAAATATGCTTCCACCGTGGTTTTAAAAACATGATTTTAATAGAGGAGTAGCCAAAGGATATCATGGAGCACTATTATTCACTTGATGAACAAACACAACAACGGTGATGGTGTTCTTGTCCCAAATTTCATGAAAAGGTGTTTTTCAATCTTGAGTAGTGAGGATGGTGAGAAGAGTTAGGGAATGGAATTTTGGTGGTAGTGCCCCATCTCTAAATCATTGTAAAGGGAGTGAACATTTTCTTGGAGTGACCTTGTCTGAAGCTACTACCAAATAATGAATTTAGTGTATTTTGGTAAATTGGGGCACGATCATCATATGATCATTAGATGTATCCCAGTGTGGGTGAACCAAGAAATATTTTTATGTCTTGTTTCCATGATTTAGATATTTTTAGCAAGGTATAAATTCATTCATGGATTAAGTAATCACTAATAAAATTGGTTTAAGTTAAATTATATGTGAAATTACAATAAGATAATATTTAATAATGAATATAAGATTAACCCTACTAAACATGTGTTCATGATCATTTATGGTAGTGTGATGTTGAGGATTTAGTGGTTTATATAGAAATTAGATTTATACTATGGCCCCACCTATATTTGGGAATGTCTAAATAATGACCCTTGTGGTATTAAAAATGTTTTTAATTATTTATAATCTATATATATACTATTTATAGTTTTATTTATATTGATTTATTTCTAGTAAATTTTCTCCCTGATTTAGTTTCTGTTTTTAAATTTATAATTATTAAAATTTTATATAGATAATTTTATTTTTTGGTGTTTGAATTTATAAACTAATTTCTTGTCTACATGTTAAATATGTACTCTAAGTTATTATATTTTATTTACCTAAATTTGTTTATTGAGAATTTATTTTGGTTTTTGGTAATATTATTATGGTTATTATTTTTATATTTATTATTTATTTATTATTGTGGATTTTGATTATTGTGATTTTTTTCATGAAGAATTATTTTTCTACTTGTATTTAATTTTTTGAACTAATTTTTTGAATCTTGAATTAGTTAAACATTTTTATTTTCAACCTTTAATGAAAATTGGAAACTATTACTGTAATATGTTAAGACAACCTGTACTTAGGTTTATTATTTTCTTTATATATGATTAGGATCTTTGGAAGATGACCTCAATTTTTTGTACACTCATGGATGAAGAAATATTTTTATGATATTTATTGGTTGGATCTAAAAATGGTCCAAGCAGAATTGATGGATTTGTATCAAGGCTCGATTTAATGCGAAAACACTATTGTAGGCAATGACCCACCCTCTTTTGATCATCGATCAATGATAGTAAGTGGATTCAAAATTTTCCCCTGCACCACCCACCCATGCCCAAAATTCAAAAATGTGCCTTGTGTATGGCATTAAATACACAGTATTATGTTTTTCTATATTTAGGGTTACCATTTATTTATTCTAAAAAAATACTGATAGAGATCATACTTTTAATCATTTTTAACTATAATTGTGGATAAAATATACCTTTATCATCATTAAAAAAAGCACTAATAAAAGAGTAACCTCTATCAATGATTTTTTTAGCACTGATAAAGGTCAATCTTTATTAGCACTTTTTATAGTATTAACAATGGTTTCCCTTTTATGAAAGCATTATTCATTGTAATAAAGGGTAAAATGAACAATTTTATTTACATATACATATTTATATCTTCCTAAAAATGATTTATAAAAAATATATATATATCTATACAAATACAATATATTTATTTTCTCATTATATAATTTATAAATACTATAAATATATTTCATATTTAAATTTATTTATTTATTTTCTTATCATATAATATATAATATACATATAATTATAACTATATTTACTTGTTTTTATAATGGAGATTATATATTTTTTAATCAAATATACTTTTATTTATTATTTTATACTTATACTATAATATATATATATAATGATATAAAATATACATATAAATATTAATAAATTATATATATTTCATATATAAATTTATATATTTATATTCATATTAAAAAATTTATAATATTCACATATATTTACATATATATATATTTATAATTATACATGTGTTATATATATTTATACAGATGATTATATATTATAAAGTATATAAATAGATATATAAATTTATAAAAATATTGTGACATATAATAAGTATATTTAAAAATATAATTCATATCAAAATATAATTTTATTGTCATTATATTTTCAAAATTTATATAATATAAAGTCATTATACCAGAAGGGTTGGGTAAAGCGGCTTTATTTAAAAGATAAAAAGACAACATGAACCCCTTTTGAACTGTGTAATAGAAATCACATTACAATCCTGCAGGACCAGATGGATCATATCCCTAACAAAACCCAATAAAAAACTCATTACAATGGCCCAAAAGACTAGAGGGACAAACCCATTACAAAAATAAATGTTATAGGAAAGATAGTGGATAACTATCGTGAATTGTGCTGCACAAATTTAAAATTAATGGAAACCCTAGATGACACCACCAAAAAATCTTCCCCGACACTTCCACAATAGCTAGATTCACCTTTTTTCAGTTCAATAGAAAAATTCACCATCCACACCACCCTGAAACTAGTTGAAAAAACCTCACCCTATTTGAGATCCATGTGTTGATTGGCGGTCTACCAGATGCTGAAGCATCACTGTCGCCAGAGCGCGAGTCCCACCATTATCTGAACGCTCTATTAATGAGCATGTTGTCATCTGAACTCTCTATCACTGAGAAGCTCTCCACCACCACAGAAGCTCACCTCCATTTAAGAACTACCTCCCATACCACCACATCACCACTGAAGACCACTGGAGCTCCCACCCTGCACGTGATAAACAACCATAGCCTGGAGATCCCTTGTGCCTCACAGATCTAAAATAGATCCACCCACAACACTGAGGCCATATCCTGGGATTGGGGCTGTAGAAGCCTCCATGGTGGGAGAACCAGCCAAATAAGCCTCCTAATTATAAATCATTATATTAAACAATAAAAATATTTAATAATGTATTTAAATACATTAAAAATATATTTTTAAATATAATATATTAAAATTTATATTAACTATTATAGTAATATATAAATTGACATGAATTTGTTTAAGTGTATTTATCTTAATATATGTATGTGTATGTTTGTATGTGTGTAAGTGTATGTATGTATGTATGTGTTTGAATATGTCTATATATATTTAAGCATGTATATGTGTATGTAAGTTTATTATATATTTGTATGTGAATGTATTTGTTTGTTTTATATGTACATGAATGCATAAATGTATGTCAGTGTATATGTATAAGTGTATTTGTATACATGTGTATGTTTGTACGTGTATGTGTGTGTATGTGTGTGTCTGTGTATGTACGTATATATGTATGTGTATATGTACATGTATGTGTGTGTGTGTGTGTGTAAATGTGTATGCATGTGTGTAAGTATATGTGTGTGTGCGTGTATGTTTATATAGGTGTGGGTATATGTTCATGCATTTGTATGCACATGCAAGCATATCTACCTTTGTATGTGAATGTATGTGGATGTATAGATGTGTATGCATGGATGCATGTGTATGTATAGATGTATATGTGCATATTTATCTATGTGTACATATGTGTACTTGTATGTGTATGTACGCATATATATGAATGAGTATGTATGTCTACTACCAATAATTAATGTTATTCAAATGTAATTATAACAATATTATATAAATATATATATAGACACACACACACACACACACATTCATTTTAATGCACACAGACACAAATATATATCTAATTTATAATTTTTTATTTTAATTTTTTTAATTTAAATATTTATAAAATTATTATTTATTCTTCTTTAATTTGTAATTTATTGTTAATATTTTATATTTAAATTTAATTTTTAATATCTATTAATTTTTAATATCTTTTTAATTTATATAATTAAAATTATTTATTTATATTTTTAATATTTTTTAATCTATTCATTTATATTCATTAAATTTTGTAAATTTTAACATTCTTTCATTTAAAATTTATCATTCATTTTTAACTTTCATTAAATTTTAATATTTAATATTTATTTATACATTTTAATTTATTAATATTTAATATATTTATTTGCTTGTAATTTTCATAATTAATAACTAATCATTATTTTAATAATTTTGTATTTGAATATTTATGAAATTATTAGTTATTAATTTTTAATCATTAATTTATTATATTTTTTTGAATTTAAATGAAATTTAAAATTTTTAAATTTTTTTAATATGTATTCATTTTTAATTTTTCTGTTGTAATTTATGTTATTTATTCATTATATTTATTTTATTTTGTTATTTACTCATTTTTATTTATTCGTTCTCAACATTCATTCATTTCATATTATTTATTAATTTTTACTACTTATTCATTTTTAATGATGTTAGAATTAATTAATTAATATTTATTTATAATTTTTTTTATTTATTTTTTTTTAATAATTAATATTTATTCAGTTTTATTTTAATATTTTTTTCATTTAAATCTTTATATAATTATTATTTATTCATTTTTAATTAGTGATTTAGTAAAAATATTTTTTATTTATATGTAATTTTTAATATTTATTCATTTTAAATATTTTTATAATATATATAATTAATATTATTTATTCATTTAGTATATGTTTAATTTGTTAATTTTTTAATATTTCTTTACACATGTTTATTTGTTAATATTTAAAAACATTAATATGAATAAAGTCAAATTAAATGAATGGTGATAAAATGACATTAATGAAATAATTTAAAAAATAATATTTTAAAAAATTATTTAAAAATAAAAAAAATATTAAATTTAAGAAAATAAATTAGGTATGGTTTTAAACATAAACCATGGTCAATTTATGGGTAGTTTTTCATTTTGTAGTAACATTATTAACCCTTAAAGGATATCAAAAACTATAATATTACATTGATTGTCCAATGGATCAACGGGGGTTAAAACTAATTGATAAGGGTGAAAAATTCAGAAAACATGTCAAAATTTTCTTTAATGAGAGTATTTAGACTCAAACACATATTATATTATAAAATTATCAATTTGTAATTAGAAATTAAGTTATATTAATTTAATATTATTTGAAATTCAAAAGGTGCGCCTCCTCTAAATTATAAAAGGTCACCCCTCCTCTCTCTTATTCATACCACTTTGAGTCTTCTAGATTATCCCTATCCAAAACAATCCCTTCTAAACTTGTTTATCCACATTATATAGGTCTTGTTCCTTCCAATAGAACAACCCTTGAATTCTTAAGAGGAGATTTAAAGGAGCTATTTCAAAGAAGAGCGCCTTAACTAATCAATTTCTTTTTAATTCTTCTTTTACCTCAACTAAATCTGTTATATTATTCCTAAAATAAAAAATTAATTATCATAAATATAATTAAATGTTATTATTATTATTTAACCACATTTATTTACCCACTTTCCATCAAATGGGATGTGAATGTATCTCTCATGCGTAAGTGCGACTTACTGTCTCCACATAGTGATACAATTTATTTTCCATCATAATATTTAAGAAATTATAATTAAAATTGGTTTAATTGTTATATATAATATTTATGAAATAATTATTCTTTTTTGATTATAATATCATATCTACCTTCTTGCATTTCAAATCATTATAAAATGATTATGTCAGTCGTGCGTATGTGTGGACTACCACCTCCGCAAAGCGATGTGATTTTTCATCATTTGTGTTTTACATGGATGGTAATAATGATAGATCTAAGGAATATATTTAATATATATTTTATAATATTGATTCTATAAACTTGATCTATTATTTACCTTTGTTTTGTTCCATCCTTCAAAAAATGGAAACAACGTTCATGCGTACATATTACTAACCAACTCCATGAACGATGCAATTTATTTTTTCTTCTATAAGTTTTATGGATTAAATTAAATATTTTTATAATGAATATATATGTTATTTATTTCATGAGAATAATTATTTAAATGATGTAACCATGATTAATGTACAAGGAAAAAACTACCAAATGAACACATACATGAAAAATGAAGCAATTATCACCCATAATAGTGACTTCAATAATGATTTTTCTGGTGAAAGGGTGATAAAATATTATAAGTAACTCATATATGGTATTATATATATATTTATAGTTCTATAATATATTTATAATAATTATATATTTATTATATTGGATCATCCATCAAATACAATGGAAGTCAGACATGAGGTTAGGGATTTTCATCTCACTTTTATTTCTGTGGGATGCATGACCGATTCACCACTAGTTTCTTTTATATGGTGTATATAATACCCATGAATATATTTTATAATGATTATTATAAAATTTATGGGGATTTAAATATCCATCTAAGTTTAACTCTTTATTGGGGCTTATAATTTATTCATCACCAAAATGGTAAGGGTTTTATGTCATATTATCATTATTTATCAGGGGGTTTTATGATTAAGCTTATAATTATAAAATATTATGATATAACATCCAATAAACTCATGATTTTTGGTCTCATATTTAATTTTATGAAAATAAATGTTTTCTTTTCATTTTACTCACCTTAAGTACTCAAGACAGTAAAAATATATTTTTAAGAAAAATCTACATTATTTATCTCTTTGGTTGAAAAAACTTTTTCATATATATCCATGTTTTCTAAAAATGTTTTAAAGAAGTTTTTAATATACGATTAGTACTATTTATCATAATTTGTTCCCAATTTTTACTATTTACATAACGGTTTAAAAGGAATCTTCTTATCATTTTCTGAATGAGGTACCTTTTTTTTAATTTTTATGAAAAATGTAAAAGGTTTTTTTTCTTTTAACTTATACATCGTGAACGGAATTTCCCACTTTTACAACTACTAAATATTTTTAAGCTTAATTTATAAGTCTCAAAGTTTTGTTTAACATAATTTTTATCAAAATACTTCAGAAATATTTTTATTTTAAATGTGATCTTCAAAGAGAAAATGTTATTTTTCTCAAGAAATATTTATTTAATCTTGTAAGGAATTTTTCATATATGATAACATCCTTTGGTGTAATTTATAATTTACAATGAATATAATCCAATATACCATTCCTAATATTTCAATATATGATTTATGCTTATGTTGATGAGATTTTTATAAAACCCATTTATTTTACATGATTCAGTCTATGATGAATTAATAAAATGTTTATGAAACCGTTTTTCGTTGCATGGGTTTTGATTTGATGATGAGATGAATGTTTTACAATCTTTTGGAACACATATGTATGGTTTTAATTATGTGAAAAGTGGTAACATTATAAACTAAGGTATATGGTTATGTTATAAATCAATTATGGTGGTTACGTTATAACCAAGGATAGTGGTTACCTTGTAACCAAAGATAGTTGTAACATTATATTTGAGGAAATGTGGTATTATATATCCCTCCAATGAATTGGTTAATGATTGAAATCTCATCGTATAAACATGAATGGAATGGGGATTTAACCTAGTTTCGTAAGAGACTTTGTCCACTATGATATACTTAAGAGTGAACCTTGTCTATTATGATGGTTTGAGGAGCGAACCGAATACACTACGATAATATTGGGATTAAACCCAATCAACTATAATATTCTTGGAAGTGATAATTTACTTCTAAGAAAATGATATATATTATTAAATAAATTCCTTAATTCCAGGATATATGTTAATAATATTCTCTCATTAATCATGTTCTTTGATTACTTTAATATTTATGTCTTATTAACTGCAAAGGTTTATGACATGACTCATGATTATGATATATGATATGTAGGTATGGATTTTAAATTTTAATATCATGTTCACATACCCTTATTCCCATATTATGTGATCATTAGTGTTTCCTATGTTTACCCTTACTATGTATTTGCACTCACCCCTTTTTACGTTCAGTTTCCCTAGGTTTTGAATAAACTTTTTAGGAAAGATGTGTCATAGAAGTGTGATAGTTATTAAAAAATATTGGGAGACTCTTATGAACCAATAGTATATGGGTCTATGTTTTTAATGATACTAGAGCTTAGAAATTCATTCATGGATCCTTATGATATATAATTAATATTCATATAATAAGATGTAATATTTATCTACAAATAGTATGGGTCCCTATATTCAATGTGAAATATACTCAAATGAAATTATTACATTAATGTTACATAGAAACTGTGATCATGTGATAAAAAATTTAATAGTATTCAATCCCATGAATATATATGTAATAAAAAGTAAAAATTAGTTGGATCTAGGGTTCTAAATATTATATTTAATCTATTTATTGGTTACTAGTGATGTGCTCTAATGTATATAGATGAAGGTGTTCATTATTTTGGTGTGGGGAAGACTTTTCAAATGATTATGTTAGAGGATATAGATTCTCCATTATAGTTATTACCAGGTCATGCTTTAGAGTCCTGACACTATAAGAGATTTTCTAGTTTAATTTCTTAGTTCAATTTCTACTTTTTATGTATCCTTTAATACCTATGTGCATTGCGTGTGTCCCTCCTAGAAGGTGGATCACTAAATCTATGTGATGAATTTAAGTACTACCACCTAGTTTAGGTTGGGATCACTTCCTAAGATATATTCTTGGGTTCATTTCAGAATTTATTTAGTCTCTAGTATCGGTTTTATTCTTTTAACAATAAATGTTGAGGAGGTGGTGTTCTCACCATGCACATAGGTTCAATGTAAATCGAAACATGTTATATGAATGTGTCACCCTTACTTTCTATTTCCATACTAACAATGATTTCATTTTGATTTTCCTCATAATATTTAATCTCTATTTTCATTGTAAAATGATTAATATATAGAAAATATAAAAAATTACTATAAATCTACTGCTCCTGAATATTGTATAGGGACTGACATAATGACACAACTCATAACATCAAGTCAAAAAAATTTCCTAAATACAAATTTCTTATCTATTACAGATTTTTTGAGATAGGATTTGTCAGAGGATCACTTAAATTTAATGAGTTATAATGGATGATTTTTATCATAAAACTTATAGAAAATTGTGGATCATAAATAACAGAAACATAGAGAATTTATCTTAAATAGAGGAATGAAAATTTATGAAATTTTAGAATTATGGTGAAATTTTCTCTATAAAAAAGTACATATTTCTTCTTTGAAAAAAGGAAAAAACAAATCGATATTGAAAGATATGAATGGAATGATAGAATTCAAAAAATATAGTTAATTAGAAGATATATAATCTCTAAATTGGAGATCATTCAAATTATGGAATGAGTTATTATGAGGTAATGGATTTAAGATCTTTTCGAGGAAAGAAAAGAAGATACCATAGTGTTTTTGACAACTTTATTTTAAAATAGGAGTATCTGAAGGTGACCAAGGCACCCCATTCTTCACTTGATGTATAAACACTACAACAGTGATGTTTTTACTATGAAAACAATCATGAAAATGTGTTTTATTTCTTGATTTGTGAAGATAGTGAGAGGAGTTAGGGAGTAAAAAGTCGGTGGTTGTTCATCATCCCTAAATAGTTATAAAGGGAGGGACCCTTGACTTAGAATTCACTTTCCTAAATGTAATATCGAAGAATTCATTTGTTGGATTTTGGTACATTGAGAAACTATCATTGTATACTCCTTTGATGTAGACCATTGCGTATGAAACAAGTAAAATTTCTAGGTCTTGTTTGCATGTTTTAGATATTTTTAGAAAGGTATAAATTCATTTTTGGATCAATTAATCACTAATCCAATTGGTTTAAAGAAAATGAAATGTTAAATATCAATTAGATCATCCATAAAAATGAAACATAAGACTGACCTTACTAACCACATGTTTGAAATAATTTATGGTTGTGAGATATTGAGGATTAAGTGGTTTATATTGAAATGGGATTTATACCGTGGTCCCCAACCCATTTTTTGGAATATCTAATTATAGACCCTTGTGTTGTTAAAATTTTATTTATTTATTTATAACCTCTTAATATATTATTTATACTTTTATTTATGTTGGTTTATTTGTACTTATTTTCACCTTTATTTTGTTTCCTTCTATTAGATTTATAATTATTAAAAATTTATTTATTTAATTTATTTATTTTTTATTTTGTTTTTTCATTTGTAAACTGATTTTTTGCCTATATGTTAAATATGCACTCTCACTTATTATATTTTATTACTCTAGATATGTTTTTTGATTATTTATTTACTTTTTTCTATAATATATTAATGTTTAGTTTTTTATTTTTATTTTTTATTTTTATTTTATTATTTGGGATTTGAATTATTGTGTTTGTTTTTCATCAAAATTATGTTTTTTGAATCTTTTTAAAATTTAAACTAGTTTTCTGAATCTTGAATTAATTGAACTTTTTTGTTTTAAACATTTAATGAAAATTGGAAATTATCAGTGTAATATGATAAAAAAACATGTACTTAGGTTTATTATTTTATTTATATACGATAAATATCATTGAAATATAACCTCAAACTTGTATGGTATCATGGATGAAGAATGATTTTTATTATATTTATTAGGTGGATCTCAAAAATATCTTTGTAGAATTGATGGCTTTGTTTTAAGGATTTCATCAATAGGGAATCACTATTGTAGATGAATCCCCAACCAACTTTTTATCTTTGATCAATGATAGTAAGTGGATTCAGAACATTCTCCAGCATCATCCACCCCTACCCAAAATTCAAATATGTTCCTTATGGATGGGAATAAATACTCACTACTTGAAATTTCACTATATTGAGTATTAACCAATAGTTATTATAAAATATAATGCAAATAAATAGGATAATTATACTAATTTTAACTAGAAGTCTTGATAAAATATACCATTATCATAAATTAAAAAGGCATTCATAAAAGAGTAACACCTATAAACACTTTTTTAGCACTGATAAAGGTCTCCCTTTATCATCACTTTATATAGTGTTAATAAAGTTTTCCCTTTTATCATCACTTTTTTATGGTAAAAAATGGCATAGTGAATAATTTAATTTATATTTACATATTTATATATTTCTAAATAGGATTTATATAAAAAAACTATATATATATATATACTAATTCAATATATTTATTTTCGATTATATAATTTAAAAATACAATAAATATACTTCATAATTAATTTTATATATTTATTTTCTTATTATATAATTTATAATATACATATAATTATAATTATATGTGTCTGTTTTTATAATACAATTTATATATTTTTTAAACAACAACACTTTTTTTAATCTTTTATACCTATATTATGAAATATATATAATGATATAAACTATAAAAATAAATATTAACGCATTAAATATAGTTCACTTATAAACATATATATATTATTATTCATATTAAAAAAATTATAATATTCAAATATATTTACATAAATATATATTTATAATTATACATGTGTTTTATATATTTTTCACCTGGTTATATATTACAATGTATATAAATTAATATATATAAATATATAAAAATATTTTGACATATATATAAATATAATATTTCAAAATTTATATTAATAATTATAAAAATATATAAATATTCATCTATTTATTTAAGTGTATTTATACTAATATATGTATGTAGGTATGTGTTTGTCTATATTTATGTGTATGTATATGAATATTTATATTTATGTGTGTGTATGTGTATGAAAGTATATTTTATACGTGAATGTGAACGTATGTGTTTTTTTGTATGTAAATGTATGCTTGTATATATATATATATCAGTGTATGTGCATAGGTGTATGTGTATATATGTGTATGTAAGTACGTGTACGTGTGTGTATGTTTTGTATGTATGTGTATGTGTGTGGATGTGTTTGTACGTATATATGTATGCGTATATGTAAATGTATGTGTGTGTGTATGTAAATGTGTATGCATGTGTGTAAGCATATGTGTATGTATGTGTAGGTATATGTGTATGCGTATGTATGTGTATGAATGCATATGTATAAGTGTATGTGAATATATGTGTTTGTATGGATGTGTAAGCTTGCATGCATGTGTCAATATGTGCATGTATATGTGCATGTATACGCATGTATGCGTACGTATGTATACATTTATGTGTATGTACATGTATGGAGAAACATGTGTCTAACTTGGACTTAATGGACTTTAAGACTCATTTTTCATTTCTAATGAGTTGTAGGTCACTAATGTGAACTATTAGAAAAATCATTGCACTCTCACTAAACATCTTATGTACACAATGTTCAAATTATTTCTTAATGAAACCTAATTCTATTATGGATTCATCAAATCGAATGGTCCCTAATCTAGATGCATTCATTAATCTATAAATGTACTTTTGCAACTTGTATGCCATGCTTGCATCCTTTTGAGTCACAAACCCTTCCGGTAGTGGCATATGGAAATCCTCCTAACGTACCCCATTAAGGAAATCTATTTTGAAATCAATCTGAAAAATCTCATAGTCGTGGTATGCATCTTTGGAAATTATAATTCTAATTGATTCTAGTATAACAATAGGTGAAAATTTTCCATCGTAGTTATTTCCTTAACATTGTTTGAACCCTTTTGCAATAATTCTTGCCTTATAGGTGCTTAATTATCCATCCATGTCTTTTTTCTTCTCAAATTATCATTTAGATCGAATGGGATTTATATTTTACGAAGGATCTACAAAAATTCCAATGGAGTTTTGGGACATGGAATCCTTTATATAATCCAAATCTTCATGAAACTTTGTAGCTTATATGGAACTTACTACTTCCTTGTAGGTTACTAGAATATTAATATATACTAATAATGAGTCACCATCATAAATGACTAGAAGATTATATCTTTCGGGTAATCTAACCTCTCTTGTACTCCAACTTATTACTTTTGTCCCCAAAGCAACCTATTTTATGGGGCTTCAAGGAATTTATTCCAATGTCAACACTTGTTTATCATAAGACATGATATCATTAAATTCAATATCTATCCCACTATCACTTCTATATATGATATAAATTTAAAATAATATGGATTTTTTTCCACAATTACCTTATGATGAAATTTTATATAGGTAATAACCATTAGTTTTTTTTGGATTTCTTATAAATATACTCTTATTCCCTTATGGTTATCATTTGTTAACTAAATAGTATTTAATAAACATTGTGCACCCACCCATGTATCTAAATGGGACCGAGTGAGTTTTAACACTCTAGATACTGAATATAACATCATATTCCACTTTAGTTGGAACTCGGCTTAGTGTATATGTCAATGTTTATAATAAGTATCACTAAAATGATAATGATGACTTGCATGAATCATCATTGATATCACCAAGTCTAACAAGGCGTAATTACACCTTTTACTCACACCATTCCATGGTGGTGTATAAATAGGAGTGAGTTGGGATAAAATCTCAAAAACCGATATATAATCAATGATGTCTTGATTAAGATATTGAATACAAAGGTCTATGTGGATGTTCATAATCTTATTACCAAGTTTTATCTCAAATTGATTCTTATATTACTTGAATATATCAATGAAATATGAATTATACCTTATTATGTATACATTAATATCTACTAAAATCATTTGTAAAAATTATAAAATGTGGGTACCCACCCATTGCTTCAACTAGAAATGGTCCACACAAATATATTGGGATCACACATACCCTTTAAAAGTGACATTTTAAAATAGAAAAAATGCATTCTGGTTCACAAATATTTGTATAAACTAACTCAAGAAGCCCTATGGACCTCTCCCCTTTTCAACTAAATTGGGACTTTTCCATTTTCCATCACAAACATGTATGAAATCCACAAGTTGGATTAGTTTAAATGACTAAAAAACTCCATCCTGCTGTATTCTAGTCAAAAAAATATCACATACATGACCAATCCAATGATTCCATAATTGGGTGTGGCATGAGTCATGTGAATTATTTTCATTATCAATTCCCAATACTTGGTAAATCTAATCCAACACATAAAGATCATTATTAAAATATAACTTACTATAAAAAACTATTTCTTTATAAAATAAGAATCACTTATTACTAAACATGTAAAAATTCTATCTATATCATGTTTGAACACATAAATAATGGGTTTTAAACGAAAACACATAATTATAATATTTTAAAATCAAGAACAATCTAGTTGTAAAGGTGAGTTGGTAGACTACAATAGCCACACCAGTAATACTGGATCCATTGGAAGATTTTAGATCAACCTCACCACAACTTTTTTTCTATATTGAATACATATGTGATCACCACATGTTGTATCTAATACCCAATTTTAAGAAATAGATAGAACACACTCAATAACCACACACACCTAAATGTTTCTATTAATTCTTTTATTATGTACAGTTTTTCTTCTATTGTCCCTTCTTGCAATATGAGAAACAAATTTCCTAAAATTACCTTTATTGTCCCTTGATCCTCCTTGTAACATCCTGAATCGAATCCCTGGGTACCAGATATAATTCTAAATGACCTCTGACTTGCCTCCCCATAATCCAGAGGCTGTTGAATAGTAGTGAGGGTCAAAGGTGGAACCATGGGAGATTCTATACTCAATTAAAGTAACTATAATAATAAAATTAACAAACATGTAAAAAATATAAAATTAGAGTAAGTGAAAACCCCATAATGTACCTACTATATGAATTAATTTGGAAACAACAAACTCAAAAATAAAAACTAGAAACAATTAAAACAACCTACCACCCACTGAGTCATTCATGTAAAAAAATAAAAAAAAATGAAAACAATACAAGAGATTCTTCAACTCCCATCCTCACCTCATCCTCACCTCATCCTAGTCTCTAGAATTTTTATAAAATATCCTGGTCAATGATTGAACTCATGCATTAACCAAACATATACCTAATACAAGTGAGGTTCACTTGGGTACCAAAGTTCCATGTCTTCTTGGGAGGGGTGTTAGTACAACTCAATATGAAACCACTAATTTAGTTGCATAGAGAACTATTAAATACATTTTATGTGAATGTTATAAGCTCAATAGAAAGTAAAAATACAATACATAACTTCACAATCCTAATATAGAAACAACAACTCGTAATTATGCAGTAAAATCCATGTGTCAAGTGGTCATCCACTCAAAAAGTTCCAATGAACCCCATCCATACCTTCTTTGTATCCTTTTAAAAAGGAGGGTCATGTGTTATCCATCGATTAAAACCAACCAATCATCTATGCACCTCCAATTATATGGATTTTCATGCCCTCCTTTATGTTTGTTGGGATTATATCACATAGATAAACGCTTCACTTATTCACATCCCTATATAGGGATATTTATGCCAACCTTTAAGGATATTTGGATTGTATCGATCCAACCTCAAGGCTCCACCTTCCCAATCAATCTCAATGAAAAGTACTACACATGAAAAACATAGATACTGAATGATAAATCAAACAACATATCATATTAAAAGCGCATATACAATGAGATACATAAGTGATCAATAACATGAATATGTCTTATAGATATAAACCACACCATGTGATCAAAAATCAAACAGATGACTCATTAGAGACACACACACACAACATGTTATCAAACATCAATACAGGTCAACAATCAATGTAGATAGGAAAAACAAAACCAATCAAACTATGACCATCAGAGACTAGGAAACATGCTAGCACACAAGGTCCAACATGGGTCACCATATTTTTTTATTAGGAATATTCATTTAACTAGTTAATAATGGGATTTCATTTAATAATTAGGCTTTATACTAGGTCTCCCAATTTAATTGATCAGATCATTGAATTAATATATCTTACTTGGTGCTCCATTTAGTTGTTCAAGAATTACATAAATCTCAAGTTCAACCATGAAAGGGTTGTGTGACCACATAACAAATTAAACTAAACCAATAATAATACTTAGGGATGTTATCACGAAACCACCTACCTCAAATGGATCCACATTTACAAAAAAATCTAACTTTCTTTGTTCGAGTCATCCAAGTCTAGTTATCCACCATTGATCTCCATGAGGTTCTACACATGACCAAGCATTCGATATAATTAATTAAAATTAAATTGTATTTAACTAAAATATTACTTGTAACCTCACAATCATT
Organism: Viscum album; assembly: GCA_963277665.1. NCBI lineage: Eukaryota > Viridiplantae > Streptophyta > Magnoliopsida > Santalales > Viscaceae > Viscum > Viscum album. Next base: position 956,313,245 of record OY728162.1, on the reverse strand, counting down.
GGTCAAATACATGATTTATTAAATGATTGGTGGGTATTACCACCATACCAGAATCTTAAAAAACTATCCATGGAAGGTTCATAAAATTCGTCCAAATTCATTCTCGGTAAAATCCCTATCTCATAGCAAAACAAAAATTATCAATTTAATATAATTAAATTGGAAACAGTAAAAGAATTCAAACAGGTCATATACCTTCACTGAAATGACACATGATGGAATTCATAAACCCTTCCAAGTTATACTCTATCTTGGATGATTAAAAAACCAATCAAAAATGATTTATTCCAAGATACCTGGTGGAATCAAAAAAATCTCTAAAATGGAAATGATAGAAATTAAAAATAATGGGGGAAATTAAATAATGAAAAAGGGAGGTGGAAGATCCTAACCACCTATGTCATCAATGTTCACTAGGAACCACATGAATTGGAGGGGAAACAACGATATGAGGCTCTGGTCAAGCCGTTCCATACATTTCATGTTCATAAAAAAATATGGTCCAATAACATTTTTTTTATTTACAAAATAGGATATCAATATTCCGTAGTGGGAATTTTTATGCTCCACCTTTTGAAAAAATTTTCATATCTCAAAACCTCCCAAGATAGCCTATAAAACAAGTTTACCTAATTAATACTCTATTCACAACATGAATTGGTTCTTACTGCACATTGCAGGAATTACAGCCCCCCGACCACTCGACCGGTGGCCTTACAAACCCCTAGGTCAACAACCAAGAAATCAGCCTCATCAAAAAATACCATTTTGGGATGTTCAAATTATCAAAACATAACTCTTATTAATGGTTCTAAAAATGAACCGTCTAAAAAAAATTTAATGTTCAATTTTCCCTAGGAATTTGCATCTTGTAATGACATGGGTCGTTACCCTTATCTTCTTAGAAGGGTGTTGTGATGAAGATTTAGACTTGGAAATAGTCCTGGATCTCTTTTCTCATCCTTTCCATTTATTCACTATAAGAACATAATAATTTTCATATTTAATATCATTGAGAATATGGTTAAGAAAAGTGATAATATTTAGGAGAGACTTATCTATGTTTTTTATATTTAAAGTTTCTACAAAAATGGGGAAGATATGAGGGAGTGATGAAATAATAAGATCATTGCATAGTTTTCCATGTAGCTTAAATAATAAAACCACTAGAAACTCAACACATCCAATGATTTTGAATACATGTGGCCCAATAGTTATCACACACCATCCTATAGAATTATTTTATTTTATTATTACTTGGAATTGGTCAGCCTCACCAAAGTGTGGGGAGAGTGATGATATTTTTTTATGTTTAATAATAGTGGATGGGGTTCAGACCAGTGCATGAGCACCGCATGGTTTTCGATAACTGTGCAGCCGGACTGGGTTCTCTTACGGGCCCACTTCTTAAAATAATTTCTTTCTGAAAATTAAATTGGGTCAATTTAAAAAAACATGATAATAATAATAATATTATTGTTTATACAATAATATTTTTAAAAATAATGTGTTATGATTGTAAGAGTAATATTATTATTTACATTATTATGAATGTGGTTATTAAAATGTTATTATTATTACTATTAAAAATTTTTTATTATTATTATTATTATAGTAATAAATATCATAATTAATTAATTATTATTAATAATATTATAAATAAAAATATTAATGTTATAGGTTTTAAATTAAGTTTTTTTCTTTTTATCGATGAACTATGTGGGTCATCCCCCTCTTGTAGTGTCGCACAGGCCCCCCTCCCACTAACCTGTGGGGTATCATCCCTCTCCTCCTTCTTATTCACAAAACCTCCACCCTCACCACCTCCCTCTCCGACATTTCTCGACAATACACCCTCATTCTTGGTGGGCTCCTTGATTAGCCACTAAATTAGGCTAATATTTATTGTTAATATATATAATATTCATATGATTTATTATTCATAAACAAAATTTTAGTGCATTTTACACTTTGAACATCATTTCACATTATGATTGTAATACCTTCTTAAAATGCACTATTATGTGGTACATTTTTTAACATCATTTGAAGAACCCAATGATTCAACTGATTATACATATTTTAATTTGATATTTTTGTAAATTTATCTACACTCCAATATGAACATTTTTTATTTAGTGATTAATGGAGAATTCATGGAAGAAGATGGGGATATTTTTTGATGAAAGGAAGCAATTATAGAGAAGGAGGTTGGACACTAGCCCACTGATGAGACGGTGGGGCCCAACATATAGGCCCAATGAATCCCAAAATTCATGGATTCTGGAAGACATGTAGAGTAAAAAATAACTCTTCAGGACCCAATCCTAATTCGGCCTCCATGGTATCCATTTAGGAGGCCCAATTTAGAGATAAAATTCTGGGCCAGATTCTGCAGCCCAGAAAAACAGCCCACCAATTAAACCATATCGTGAAAACCATAACTTATTTTGGGATGAGATTTTACATTCTGTTAGGGGACATCCGGAGTCTAATTTATGTCATGTATGGACCACCTTAATTCTATCATCTATAAGGTGTTTCATGCGCCTCTGTTTGGTGGATGCAAGCTGGATGCCTTTTCGGGTCAAGGGTGGAAAGTCTTCTCTCCCTTACTTTCCACCCACCTATGGCCTACCACAACTAATTGAGGAGACTTGGAAAATTGGAGGCTCGACCCAAGGGCTCAAATATTCCTATTTAAGGTTGTGGTGTTGGAGGATTAAAGGATTTTTTTGGTGCTTTGTTTAATTGTAATGTTATGCTGCAATATTGTTGTCTCAATTTTGTCTTTCACATGTAAGTTGTTCAATTCACTTTAGTTTCTTAATAAAAGTTCTTCTTCTCATCTTATTCTGTTGTTATCCATCTCAATTTGATATCGTTTCCTCAAGAAGTGAATTTATTCACACCAAATCTTGTGAAATTATTCACACATCGGTGGAGTCTTCATTTTTATATTTATTGTTTTATTTACTTCTCCATTTCCTCCATCTTGAGTCTACTTTACGCTTCCATTGAATCCATAGAATCAATGGAGGGATAACCCACTTATGGGTTGATCCAAGGGAGTATCAAGGTTCTATATTGGATGTTATTTATCACCCCATTAATTTTTAATCTCTTCTTTAATTGATATTTTTATTTGATGATTTTTAAACTCCATCATCCTTGTTGAATTTAAGGCCACACACATCATGTGATAATATGATCCTTTACCTTGAAGTGATAAAAAAATTGATCCTTAAAGTGTATATGTGATTAGTATTTGGTTGTTTAGGCATTAAACCAGTAAGTGATGATTATTTTTGATCTTCTTAAATGAACCCATCTCAATTATAAGAAAATAAAATCGTTAAAAAAGGAATTCATCCAATCCACCCCAAGCGATAACCTTGGATCAAATCATTACCTAAATTTGAATTAACATAAAAATAGTAGTTATACCTTAAACCCATATAAAATCAACCCAAGTTGGCCACTTCATAGCCAAAAACATCCCTTAGAAAGTGTGTGTCTATAAGTTACTTCTTAGGTCTCTGTGGATTCGACAGCCCAAGCTAGACTACAAGGACCATCCTACATTCTTCTTTTGGGTAAATTTGAGCGAGAATAAAATTTTGGCGCCGTTTACAGGGACCTAAGTAAGTTTTCTTAGACATTATAATCCTTTTTTTCATCCAACCTCTCTGTTCTCACCCCCTCACTCCTATGGAATTCAATTTTGAACAAGTCCAAACATGGGAAACAGATCACTACTTTGATCAACAAACCCCATGTGTGATGTAAAATGACAATACTAATTTCAACATGTGGGATCATCAAAAACCTAATAAACCACAATGTTTTTACTCCTATGATCCACAAGATATCCGAACATATAATGAGTTTCAATCCCCTCAAAGCCAATCTGAACACCCTCCTGTGCAATTCCAACAACTTAATTATCCACCTGGAATATACTATCTTTATCAACCCCTTTCCCATCATGATCCACAACCATTACATGATAAATTGTGTCAAAAAATGGAGAAAATGAATTTTGAGGTTTTATCTTTGAGGTTATAACTACAAAGCATTAAAAATTGTGAGGAACCCATCCCTGTACAAACTATCCCATCCATAACCATATGTTAAGTGTATAGTTTCCCAAAAACCACTCATGAATTTACTGAAGAGAAAACCCTTTAATTTGGTTAAGATGAAAGGGATCAAGGAATTGTTTATTGTTATTTAAATCAAGAGGAAATTGACTTTTTGGATTCAAAAGAGGAGAATTTGACATCATGGATTGAGTCTTCTAAGTATAATTCCATTGATAATATTTCAAAAACACAAATCACTAAACCATTAAGAGAAATCACAAACTTTGAGTCCATAAACATTCCTGAAACTGATCATTCTAATTTGGTGGTTGAATATTTTATTCAAAAGGAACCAATTTTGTTGAGAAATATGGAAAATGAAACTATGTTGGATTCAAAATATCAACTTGTTTCTAAATTTCTTATCCAACCTGAGCTCAAAATTATTATCCTTCCTTCCCCAATCAAGTATCCCTTCATAGTGTATAACCATGACCTTTATGATGGAAGTAATTCTTCTCTTGAAACTACAATTATTTGAATGATTATTGATGTCTTAGTAAAGACTAGAGAAGCAACTAGATCCACCATTTCTGATATTCCTTGGATTTACCCACTCATTTTAGAACACAGGTTTGTGAATGAAACAAATTCTAAACATAGAATCAATCTCAACCTAGTAGAAGTGGTGAAAATGTTGCCCTTAAAATGTTTAAAGTTGGTATTGGGTAAGTTGTGGGGTTCAAGTCGAGCTAATGACGTTAAAAAAAGCACTGCATGAGAGGCAACCCATGGTTTTCATGTTTCCTATCATTTTTTGTTTTAATAAACTTTATATTTTAAATAGGATTAATTAATCATTTTGATAAAAAAAATAGATTGTTGACCTTTTCGTCTATTATGAGTATTGATGGGTATGAAAAGGGAGCACCATATTCATCCATGTCACGTGGTGTGATCCTTGAGTAATACCTTGCCCAGAAATTTAAAAAGAAGACAATGTATCATTAGTTTGATTTATTTTATATTTATGAGTTTATAGGTTAAAATAAAAATACAAAAAAATAAATAATGATATAATAATAAAAAAATCCACATCATAGGTCATGGGGAAAACCCTGTCACAACCGGCGAAGCCACGGGGATTGAACCCAGGAGCGAAGGGAGACAGGGGCACGCACTTACCACTGACCTATGACTTTTTGTGCATCCTTATTATATAATTTTTTATATATATACTTATATTTAACTTTATTTATTATATATATATATTTGTTTTGTTTTTTTTTGTTTTTTTTTTATGTTTTTATTTTTTTATTTTTTCCTTTTTTTTCTTTTTATACTACGGAACTCTACAAGTGACATGGATATCAAAGGTCTAAATTGGAGCAGCAATAATTTCAACTTCAACCACCTGGTGACTTCATTCCATGATCCTAATTTTCAATTTCCTTTTTGAAAGTTCATTCTCTACCTATAACCCCTTCTAAATTTTCTTTTCTTTATACACTGGGGACAGTGTTATTTTTAATTGGGGGAGAGATAAAATAAAAAATGCTTTTGTGTCAAAAAAATTGATAAATGATTTGAATTTTTTTATTAAAATGGAAGGAAAAATTCCTTTAACTTTTAACATGGTACTACACATTGCAAAAATTAAAACTGAATATCAAATAATTTAGCATACCCTGATTATGATTTTAATCCTTGTATAATTTCATGAGTATAGATTTTGAAAATTGTGGCTGTCAAATGTGATATTTCATAGTTATATTTTCATCCAAATATAAAAAGAATCACAATGCACGCCCTTTGGATAGTGGGGTATTAGTTTGAGTTCATGGCGTCCCAAAAATAAATAGCATAGGTATGGTGATCATTTTAGTTTAATTTGAGTATTCAAAAGTAAAATAATAAATAATAAATTTGCACGTAGAGCAATGAAATGACCTAATGCGTGGCTTTCAGCACTTGGGGATCGTGACTCCATAGTTTTCTGGCCCAGAGTTAGTAATTTTATCTCTATTTTTGGTAATTTGAATTTGTTTTTGACTGAGGTAACTCAAGATGATTCCCGAGTAGGTGGGCTTCACTTGGTTCCCTATGGTCTTTGAGCATGGGAGTCATCGGTAAAGACTCGCTATAGGGGTTGACTCTTTTGAGTGCAATTTCAATTACCATGGAAAAATTGCAAATAAAAAAAACAAAACAAAAAAAACAAAAAAAATATGATACAAAAAAAATTTGAACAATCATCTTAATAATGTAATGTGATTCCACATAGCGCATCCATTATTTCCCCCTTGAATAAAGATGAACCACCCATGTCTATTGTGATGCACAACACATCCTCATACATAATTGATATTGGATGAAATACGACAAGGAATTTGAACAAATGAATGGGCTTTTGATAGGGATCTTTTTATGAAACAATATTGTATTAAAATATTTTGGTGGGTTTCATGATTGTTTGGTATAAGGGTTTCTAGTGATCACTATGTATTAAAATGTTTTTGGAAAAGGGAATTCGAATTTCATATAGTTGAGATATATTTTACTTGGGACTAGAAAAACTCAACTTGGGGGGTGTGATTAGCCACTAAATGAGGCTAATATTCATTTTTAATATATATAATATTCATGTTCTTTATTATTCATAAACACCATTTTAATGCATTTTACACTTTGAACATCATTTCAGATTATGATTGTAATACCTTCTTAAAATGCACTATTATGTGGTACATTTTTGAACATCATTTGAAGTACAAAATGATTCATCTGATTATACAAATTTTAATTTGATATTTTTGGAAATTGATCTACACTCCAATATGAACATGATTCATTCAGGGATCAATGGAGACATCATGGATGAAGATGGAGATATTTTTTGATGAAGTGAAGCAATTCTAGAGAAGGCAGATTTAACACAAGCCCACTGATGAGATGGTGGGGCCCAAAATATAGGCCCAATGAATCCCAACTATCGTGGGACGCTGGAAGAAATGTAGGGTAACAAATAACTCTTTTGGATCCAATGCTAATTCTGCATCCATGGTATCAATTTAGGAGGCCCAATTTTGAGTTAAAATTCTGAGCCAGATTCTGCGGCCCAGAAAAACATCCTTCCAATTAAACCATATCGCGAAAACTATAACTCTATTTGGGATGATATTTTAGAGTCTGTTCGGGGACATCCGGAGCTTAATTTAAGTCTTCTATGGCCCACCTAAATTAGGTCATCTAGAAGGTGTTTCATGTGCCTCTGTTTGGTAGATGAAAGCTGGATGCCTTTTCGGGTCAGGGCTGAATGTCTTCTCTCCCTTACATTCCACCCACCTATGTCCTACCACAATTAATTGAGGAGACTTGGACTATTGAACTCTCGACCCAAGGACTCAAAAATTCATATTTAGGGCAGTGGTGTTGGAGGATTAAAGGATTTTTTTGGTGCTTTGTTCAATTGTAATGTTATGCTGTGATTTTCTTGTCTCAAGTTTGTCTTTCACATGTAAGTTGTTCAATTCAATTTAGTTTCTTAATAAAAGTTATTCTTCTCATCTTATTCTGTTGTTATCCCTCTCACTATGATACCGTTTCCTCAAGTAGTGAATTTATTCACACCAAATCATGTGAATTTATTCACACATCGGTGATGTGATCATTTTATTTTTATTGTTTTCATTACTTCTCCATTTCCTCCCTCATGGGTCTACTTTCCGCTTCCATTGAAACCATAGAATCAATGGAGAGATAACCAACTTATGGATTTATCCAAGGGAGTAGCATGGGGCTGGATTGGATGTTATTTATCACCCCATTAATGTATAATCACTTCTTCAATTGAGATTTTTATTTGATGATTTTTAAACTCGATCATCCTTGTTGAATTTAAGGCCACACACTTCATGTGATAATATGAACCTTTACCATGAAGTGCTCAAAACATTGATCCTTCAAGTGTATATGTGATTAGTTTTAGGTTTTTTAGGCATTAAACCAGTAAGTAATGATTATGTTTGATTTTCTTAAATGAACCCATCTCAATTATAATAAATTGAAATCATTAAAAAAGAAATTCATCCAATCCACCCTAAGCGATAACCTTGGATCAACTCATTACCTTAATTTGAATTAACTTAAAACTTTTAGTCATACCTTTAACCCAACTAAAATCAACCCATGTTGGCCAATTCATAGCCAAAGAGTCCTTAGAATGTGCGTGTCTATAGTTTACTTCTTAGGTCTCTGTGGATTCAACAACCCAAGCTAGACTACAAGGACTTTCCTACCTTCTTCTTTTGGGTAAATTTGTGCGATAATCACTCCCACCTCATGCCCCCCTACCTACAGCTCCCTAACCCCATGTCGAGCTGCCCACCTCCGGCCAGTAGCGCACCTCCATCTAGGTTTGGTGTGACCCCTCCTTGCGACGCCCCTCCTTGCACGACCTCCTCCTCGCCGACGTTCCTCTCTAGCAGCGAACATCCTCTTAATTGTTCTCCTACTTTATTGTATTTTTTTTGTCAATTTTTAAGGATTTTGTCCAAACCCTATGATTGGGGTATAATTTGTGCGTGTTTCTCAATTTTTCAGGTTTGCGAAGATTTCCCAAGTTCATTTCTCCCTTCTATTAAAGTGAGGTTGTATTCGTGCACATCCAGGGTAGGTGAATTCATGTATTTCAGTTACGAAACATTCCTCTAATACTTGCGCTCTTTAATTTAGTTCCAAAAATTGATTCGAAACCGTGTTATGACCTTAATTAGCCTGCTAGAATGTTCTTAATTTTTTATTGTATTTGTTAAAAATATGTTTTCAGACTATTCATGGATTACATCTACATGCATCTGTGATGATATGCTTGTTTAAGTTCCAAATCCTATTTTGATAATTTTTAAAATATAATTCACATCACTATGGTATCATTTTATAGCTTTTTGTGATGTCTTGGCATTGATGGTATTGGTTTACATTGGTATTTAGTGTGATTCTTTAATTATGTTTATGTGTTTATGCACTTGGGGTGTTGAAAAATGTGATATTATCATTTATGTTAAATTGATGTGATTTTGGGGGTGTTTCCCTTAGTTTTTTTTATAAAAATGATGAAGTTGAGATTTGGGTTTTACTTGTGAACATTGTGATTTTTGTATGGTTGGGTTTTAATCGTATATTGATTTATTTTTTGAGTTTGAGTATTATTTTAGGGATTTGTGGTGTTTTGAGTCCCGAAGATTTATCCTATGGAGTTGCAGTTAGTTTCGAAGGCATGCACGCATATTCGCAGGTATGGATATGTATAGAAAAATGAATCTTCTATGTGCGTGTTCCATCATGGAGTGGGGAACACCTGCATCAGTTTAAGTATTTATATATATATAAGTTCATGTGTGCGAGAGAGTTTCTGGTTGAGTTATAAAGCATGGCGTTACAATTGTTTTAGGTAGACGTTTCCATCCTTTCCCTCATTCAAAGCTTCCATATGCTCTTGCATTATTTTGGTTTGTTTGTACCTATTATTTTCACCATTATATGCATGATGGTTTATTCATTTCAATGTTTTTATAATGGTAATAAGTGTTAAAAACAGCTTTGAAATAGTTCCTTGGTTATGTGTAGGTGTTTCCATGACCATACACTGATTTTTAATCCATTTAATGCTTGTGCTTTCTTTGTTAAATCATAGATTATGTTTCTCACCTCTATTATTTTCATAGTTAACTCATGGTAGTGTTTTCCTATTGAATGAGTTGATTAAAAATGGATTTTAGGATGATACTCTATGTATGCACATGTTTATGTATTACCATCTTGTTTTAAACTAAATTCCTTTTTCATCAAATGGAATTTATGGATGTCTGGAGTGGTGTTTTCTTGTAGAAACATTTTATGGAACTGTTTTTTCGTGAAATAGTTGGTTTTATGGAACTTAGTGATTTTATGGAAATAATTTTGTTTCTCATTGGAGGTTCTATGGGCCATTACATGTTGGCACACCCATGGGTGCACTAGGAACACATATGGACGTGCCCTCAAATGAAGATGGTGCTTCGAATTGTTATTTTTAATGAAACCTCAGTTTTCTAATAGGTTCTTTTTTTCTAAAGGTTGTTTGTATCTTCGTGAAGCTCTTTAAATTGGTTCGAAACAAAATTCCTGAGTTTATGCACGTTTGGATTTTTAAATACAAAATTGGTATTTAGAGTTTTTCTAAATGATCTTGTGCAATATTTTCATAAGGGAATTTGATTACGTAAAACTAAAGTTATGACTGACAACTCCAAGCATTTCATAAAGTGGGCTTGGAAACAAAATAGTGTGATAGACTGATTGGAACTTTATATGTTTTACATGTATGCATATATATAAGTATATGGGTGGATTTTATATTGGATAACCTTTTCTGGGTTAATGCATATGAAGCATCTGTGTTTTGGGTAGGCAAGTGTTGTAATGAATGGTAAGGTGAGTCACGCATGCGAGGGCCTCCTACTTACACAATATGATTATTATAACCACAATAGGTTTCTGTGTGTCTTTTAGTTGATCAAGTGATGGTTGCTTACCAGCCCGGATTAGATGGGTTGGTACCCACTGGTATGTATAGAGGCTAGATGGGGAGTGCCACTGATTTCTTTTTCCATGAGAGTGATCAGTTGGTTATAGACTATGGGGATTCACCATACTTCGGTAGGTGATTATGAAACAAGTACGTTCAGTGGTCTTCTATGGATGTTTGGGATCATCCATGGTTATGAAATTATTTACATTTCATGTATACTTTCATCTATACCTATTAGTTTATTGCAAGATTTCACCATTTACCTATTTTATTTTATCACAACCCTAGTCATTATGGCTTGGTTTTTCTTGTAAAATGAAAAATGGTTTTCGGAATGGTATGTAGCATCTTTTGGGTTTACATTTAATGGGAATAATATGTTACTCATTTCAAAATGTGAAAAACCTAATTTCGTACTTTTATTTCAAACTTGTTTTTATGAACTAGTTCAGAAAAGTGAACCTTTGTATTCAGTGGTTTATTCTTGGAATCCCTACTAAGAATCTTCGTACTCATGCCTATTATATCATTCCAGTTATAGGTTATGTTTCTTGTTCAGGTTCTTGGTTCAACTGCCTAATGTTAGAGCATACTTGTTTCTGAGATGGGTGGTGACCTGAAAGGTCACAAGGTGGTATGTGCAGTTTATTTTCATTCCACTGTTAGTTTTACTTTCTTTTCTTCAATCTTTATTTATTTGGATATCAATTTTTTCATGGTCCAAATTGTTCCCAATGGTTAGATTTTGATGCCCGATGCTAGTTTCTAGCCCATGGGGATTGGCAATGCCCTTTATGACATGTCATGGGCTGGATCAGGTGACCGGTTCAGGGTCGACCCGAGTTGGTTCATGACAAAATGGTATCATAGGAGGCCGTTTTTATTTGGGGTGTCTGAGAGAATGAGATTAGGAATGTCAAGACATAGGAGGTAGCTGCAGGTAGAGTGTCGCGAACTCTTAGCCACACTGATCCTCGAGTCGCCATGGGTATTATGGGATTTGAGTGTTTTGTCAAGGGTTGTTTGGGATTGAGGGATAACAATGGAGGTGAATAGGGTTATGTTGTGGCCTCACATGGGGTGGTGAAACATGTGGATTTCAAGTTCCTGGTTTAATTTTATATTAGTGTAATGCATTACATTGGGCATGGATCACCAATATGTCACCAGGTTAGGTGTAGACATTAGTTCCTCATTCTGATGGTTTATCATTGGCTGTCTTTTGTTTTGATTTTAGTTGATGTGATTGTGTGTTGAAATTGAAAGTGGAATTTTAAAGTGAAAATATCCTTGAAATGGGAGTTCTTTCTTCAAAATGTTTTAAATGGCTAAATTGTGTTTTTAAAAGGGGAAGGGTTTTGATTAGGAAGGTTTGGTATGTGTTTGGATTTTATAAGGAAAAGCGATTCATGGACCATGATGTTATTTATGGAGGGTCACAAGTTCGTGGGTTTTTATAGAGAGTGTGTAGGGGTCACATGTCGATGGATGGTGTACGTGATATTGGATGAATGCACATGTGACAGTTCCTACGGGACCATAGGTGAGTTTTTGAAATAAAAAAGAAAATGAAATTTTTGGAATTGAATTTCATTTTAAAAAGGGTTTTAGTTTTTTAATGTCATTTGGAAATGTGGCCATATTAAATATTTAAATGAAATGTGATTATGAAAAGATGTTTTTGGTTGTCCTTGAGTTCGTCTATCTTCCGAGACAGTTTTTTTGATTATATGTTTTTATTTTGATTGATTTTTTTCTTGATACATGTTTTGAATGTGTTTTTCATTTTGTTCTGAATATGATTCCATGAATGTTCCCCAAAGTTACTAATGGTTCATGCGTAGTTCTCAATTATTTTCATGTGTTTCATATTTATTGAGGTAATCTAAATCAGTTTGATGCAGTTGTGTGGTTCGTGGAAATGAAATGTGCCTTAGTTTGTTGGGAACTAAAAAGTACATTATGGTTCTTGCCATATTAGGTTTATTGGTGGTTCCAATTATGGACAAGTGAAGATGAGATGTCTCATGGTCATTAGATTTTGTGGTGTAGTTGGGGGTTTTCAGCTTTCTTAAGGGTTCCCTACCAGGAGTGGGGTTCTTGCCAGAGGAACATGTTTCTGATAAATCTTATTCATCGGTACTAGCCCCTATTTTTTCCGACCTCTCTCTTGTATCCCACTGGTATGGAAAGTTGAGGATTTCTATGTTGTCATGTTTCATCCATTTGAAAATGTACCAGAATTGTGGTTGTTTGAATCATCGAGAGGTAGAAGGATTTGGAGACCAAGGGATACAAATGTCTGGCTTTGAGTTGGGAGATGGTTTAGCCATCAGGCCCCCAACTACAAATCTTTGGGTGAAGCTTGTGTATAGTTAGATATTGCTGAGGTTGTGTGGAACCTTGGTTCAGATCCTGTTTTAAACCTTGGGTTGAAATATTGAAAGTTACTTTGTTCTATTTTTATCGTCTTCGCAGGATCATCCTTGTGGTGGTGGTGTGATGAGCTCATTCTACCACAATTCAAGCAGCCGTATCTACTCCAAGTGTAGCTTTTAATTCATTCATTGTCATTGAAGGGTATTAGGCCCGAAATAAATGGATATGTTCTGATATTCAGTTGGTCTCAGCTGTGTTCATTAGATGATGTTTGGTTTCGTGAAATTGATGGGAAGTGTTGAGTTCTTTTTTCATCTTCAAGTTTCTAGTTTGTTTTTTTAGTAATATTTTGTCTAAGTCTCTGGGGTGTTTTTTGTGCCATGGAATAAATTGAATGAGTTTAGTTTGGGAGTTCCCATGTCCCCCCCCAGGGGAGGTGTGTTTGGGTATCAAGGTTTCCACGTTAGTAAATTATTATTTTTAGGAAAACCCTCTCATCTTCTCCCCTTGTTCTTCGGTTGTGGTCTCTTATTGAATTAGTCGGGTGTGATGTGCATTGTGAATATTCACCCTGAGGCTCTCGGTTCCCTTTTATTTTGTTTGGGCATAGACTCGATTTGTGTTAAATGTTGGCTTGGAGACTTTCTTAGGGAAAAACGTTTTGTGGTGGGGAGAATTTTCACACCCCGACATGTTGAATTATTTTATTTTATTATTATTTGTCTTCGTTCAGCCTCGCTATAAAGTGGGGCAAGTGACAGTCTAATTTTTTAATGTTTAATAATAAATGGTGGGTTTCATACCAGTGCGCAGGCACCGCATGGTTGGCGGTAACTGTGCGGCCGACCCAGGTTCTCTTACGGGGCCCACTTCCTAAAATAATAAAATTTTATGAAAATTAAATTGGGTTAATATTTAAAAAAATGATAATAATAATATTATTATTGTGTAGACAATAATATTTTTAATAATAAAGTGTTATGATTATATTATTATTATTATTATTATAAATGTGGTTATTAAATTGTTATTATTATTATTATTAAAATGTTTACTTTATTATTATTATTGATATTATATTTTTTGAAATTATTTATTACTATTATTATTATAATAATTTTTATTTTTATAGGTTTTAAATTAGGTTTTTTCTTTATTTTTGAATACCTAAAGAGGGTTTCCCCCTCTTGTAGCACCGCACATGCACCGTCCCCCCTTACCCACGGAGCGACCTCCCTCTCTACCTGAATTATTCCTGTTCGTGCAGCCACCACCCTCATCGCCTCCCTCTTCGATGCATCATAATGGTGCACCCTCCTTCTTGGCATCCTCCTGCCTCAAGAAACCCCACCTACGGCTCCCTAGCCCTCCATCAAGCAACCCACCTCCAGTCAGCAGTGAACCTCTGACTAGGTCCAGCGCTACCCCTCCTTGCACCGCCAATCCTTGCACGACCTCCCTCACCTACATTATCCTCTTTCGGTGCATTGTTTTTGACAATTTTTAGGGGTTTGGGCCGAACCCTAATACTATGGTATAATTTGTGTGTGTTTCTCAATTTTTAGGGTATGTGAGGGATCTGCAATGTTCTTTTCTCCATTATGTTGAAGCGTGGTTTTGTTATCACACCTTTGAGGTTGGTGAATTCACATATTTCATTTTAGGAGCTCCTTGATAATATGTGTTCTATTTCATTTAGTCTTAAAATTGATTCGGAGCTTTGTTATTCCCTTAACTAGCCTTCTATAGTGTTCTTAATTTTTTTTGATTTTGTTAAATATATGTTTTGAGTCAGTTCATTGTTTATGTCTACATATGTATGCGATTATATGCTTTTTTAAGTTCCAAATCTTGTTTTGATAATTTTTAAAATATAATTCTCATCCCTATGGTATCCTTTTATAGCTTGTAGTTATGTTTTGACATTGATTAAATTGGTTAAAATTGGTCCTTGGTGTGATTCTTCAATTATGTTTTTGTGTTTATCCACTTGGTGTGTTGATAAAAGGTGATATAAGTTTTTAAAGTAAATTTACGTTATTTGGGTGTTGTTTCCATTTTTTTGTTTTATAAAAATGATGAAAATGTGATTTGAGATTTACTTATGAACATTTTTATTTTTGTAGGGTTGGTTTTTAAATCATATATGGATATCATAGTTTTTATTAAATATTATTTTATGGATTTGTGGTGTTTTTGAGTCCTATAGATTTATCGTAGAGAGTTGTGGTTAGTTTTGAAGGCACACACACATATTCCTAGGTATTGATATGTGTATATATATGTATATTTTGTGTGCGTGTTCTCTCCTGATGTGGGAAACACATGCATCAGTTTAAGGATATATATATATATATATATATATATGGAAGTGTGTGAATGAGAGTGAGTTTCATGTTGAGTTAGAAATCATGGCTTGACCATTGTTTGAGGTAGGCGTCTCCATCCTTTCCCTTTTCTGGATCATTCCATTTGCACTTCCATTATTTCATTTAATTTAAAAATTCCATTCTCATCTTTATAAGCATGATAGTTTATTTATTTCATTGTTTTTATGATGATTATAATTTCTTTAAATAGCTTTGAAATAGTTCCTTGGATATATATAGGTGCTTCCATGCACTTGCTCCCATTTTTAATCCTTTTAATGCTTGTTCTTTCTTAATTAAATCTTAGATTATGTTTCGAACCTCTGTTAGGTTTATATTTAACTCCAGGAAGTGTTTTATTCTTTAATGATTTGATTAAAATTGGACTTTAAGATGCCCAAATATTTATCCAAATGTTTATGAGTTTCCAACTTGGTTGGAAATAAATGCCTTTATCTTCAAATGGATTTGTTGGATGTCTTGAGTGGTGTATTCTTATAGGAATATTTTATGGAACTGGGATTTCATGCATTTATTGGTTTTATAGAACTCAGTGTTGTTGTGTAAATGATTTCGCATCTCTTTGGAGGTTTGATGTGCCATTAGATGTTGTCCCACCCATGGGTGAACTATTCACAACCCCGGACGTGCCCTCAAAAGAATATGGTGCTTCAAATTGGTATTTTTCATAAAACCTCATTTTTCTAAGATGTTCTTATTTTCTAAAGGTTTTGGGTCAATTTCTGTGGCTCTTTAAATTAGTTTGAAAATAAATCCATGAGTTTATGCCCGTTTGGCTTTTAAAATACCAATGATGTATTTAGATTTTTTTAAAAGAGCTTGTGAAATATTTTTGTAAAGGAATTTGATTATGTAAAACTAAAGGGATGGTTGATAACTCTAAGTGCTTTATAATGTGGTTTTGATAAACAAATGATGTGACGGCCCGATTGGAACGTTGTATGTACGACATGTATGAATATATATATATATATATATATATATATATATATAATTATATGGGGGGGCTCCTATCTAGGGTAACCGTTTATGGGTGAATGCATTGGATGTGTCCGTGTTTGGGTTAGGTAAGTGTGGTGACAACATGGTATGGTGATTCATATGTGTGAGGGCCTTCTACTTATACAACATGATTATTATAACCACTATGGGTTCCTGGGGATCTTTTAGTTGATCGAGTGATGGTTTCTTACTAGCCCTGAATAGACGGGGCGATACCCACTAGTAGGAATAGAGGCCAGATGGGGAGTGCCACTAATTTCCTTTGCCACTAGGGAGATCAGTTGGTTATAGTCTATGTGGCTTCACCATATGTTGGTATGTGGCTCCGAACCGAGTACGTCCAGGTGTCCTATAGGGATATTTATGATCATCCATGGATAGTTGTTTATTTAAATTGATTTTCATATTTTATCTATACCTGTTAGTTTATTCCCATCTTTCACTGTTTACCTGTTTTATTTTAGCACATCCTTGGTATTTCTGTATTGGTTTTGTTTATAAAATGAAAAATCGTTTTCGGAATGTTATGTAGCATGTTTTGGCTTTACTTTTAATGAAAAAACGTGTTACTTATTATGAAATGTAAAAAGCATACTTTCAGACTTTTTTTTCAAATTTGTGTTTATGGACTAATTCAAAAAAGAGAACTTCTGGATTTAGTGGTTTATTCTTGGAATCCAATTGAGCATCTCGGTGCTCATGCCTATTATATCATTCCAGTTGTAGGTCAGTTTTCTGTTCAGGTTCCTAGTTCAGCTACCCAAGGATAGTGCAGACTTGGTTCTGAGTTGAGTGGTGACCTGAAGTGTCAAAAGGAGGTAGGCAAATTTTTATTTTACTTCTAGTTTTATTTTATATTCATAAATCATTATTTATTTGGTTATCTTTTGTTCATGGAAAAAAATCATTCCCAATGGTAAGATTTTGATGCCCTACACTAGCTTCCAGCTTGTGGGGATCGGGAATGCCACTCGGGACATGTCGTTGTCTGGTTTGGGTGACCGGTTCAGGGTCAACTATGGTTGGTTCATGAAAATAGTTGTATCCTCTCCAAATTTTCTTATGAAGATCATATTGGATATCTCAAACAATTCTTATCTAGATATCACCGGATAAAGATCATGGAGATGATAAATTATGCTATACGAATCCATATTCTCATGTGACTTCATTTGTTCTCTATAAATGTATCATTACATGAAACATTGAGTATGTATCACATTGTTCAAGTGTTTTTCATTGAAAAACAACTCTTCATCACTTTACTCCTTAGAAAACAGATTATGGATTGAAGATTCAAGTATATAAGACTTATGTTCATGGGATTATAAAACCCCTAGGTAACTAAACCATTATAATAAGTAACTATGAGTTAGTATATGGTCTTTCTCCAGATTTTATCATATAGATAATTTGGTTGAAAATATTATCATTATTCAACAATAAGATAGTGGATTATTGGTAATATACTTGATTACAAATTATGTGAAATAAAATAATTTTAATTTTATTATGTATCCTTATATTTTATAAAGTCTCAATGATCCTAAAAATTGAAATAAAAATGTATTATCACTAGAATATTATATTGTAAAGGATCTGCATTTACCTTTTCATAACCCATACATTGGACTGAAACTTTATTCAAAGGTATTTTAGTCATCAATCTTTCCCAATAGAGGATTATAGATCCTTGAACTATTCTGTTGACTTCCCAAACCTAAAATCATTTGGGATTTCCTCAATAATTTACTCTTCGTTACACCAAGTCCTACATTGTAAATAACCCCTTAATGCAACTTAATTAAGTCAACCCAACACATAGGTTATAGCTCCATGATAATTTAAAAGCTCCAAGACTTTGGCTAGAGAAATACTTTTAACTGTTGATTTATTCATAACATAATTTATTGAAGGCTTATTTTGACTTAATATATAATTGAGAGATTTTCATTACTATAATTAAACATTATTATTTTCTCCTTTACATGTATTAATAATAATAATATTATTTCAATTTATTGATTAACCATGTGATGATAAAATATTTAACCATATTAGTTTTTATTTTAATTCCATATTTTCATATTAATGCATTTATTTATGTGATCATGATCTTTCATCCCCGAAATAAGTCATGCATTACATAGGAAATAAATAAATAAATCACATCATGATCATGATACTAAAGTAGTGTTTTTTATATTGAGATAAAAATAAACAAACCATTAGACCTAGGGGAAATAGATCAATTATCTGGTCTGGGTCAAGCTACAGTATTTTTTAAATGTACTATGTATCTACTAGTTTGGTTCCACCTCAGTCCCGTCTTGAACCGACTCCATGAACCAAGGAGCTATATTATTATAATTTATTTACTTAAAACGTTGGTGAATTGAACTATAAATTTGTTTAAATGAATGAAACTGTGGAAACACAGACATGAAAATAATAAGGGGGAAGGATGACTTGCAAATCATTATTTAAATTTAATAATAATAAATGAAAAAAACCATGAAATAATTAAATTAAAGAACCCATACACATACATAGGTTATTCTAATATCATGATTTTCCACTTTTATAGTGACTACATATTTTTAATAACTCACTAGCATTAATTTTGGTTCACTCATTTAATAAGATAAAAGGAACATGTATTAATCTAATTCATTATTTGATTAATCAAATAATACATTTTATTTTAATATCTATTCAATCAATCCTAGAGATCCCCATTAAATTTTATTTAAATAAATTTAATAAAATAAATAAATTAAAAAAAATTAAAATTTAATTTATTTAAATTTTGAAAAAATAATTAATTAGCTTGTACATGGAAGCAACTCAGTGAGTAATTATTCAAAATACATGACAAATATTGATATTCTATATATTCTTCTCATGTTCCATATAGAATATATGTCTTACCATGTATTTATATGATTTTTTCAAGTTAATTAAATTACACATCTAACCCATGTTAATTAATGTTTGTGTAATGTTTTTAATGGGCATGAAGTAGTCAAGGAATTAGGACTAGACATATTATGTAGTTCAGATATTTTTACAGATATTAATTTAGATGTTAATATCATATAGAACCTATCATATATAATGTATGATTCAATTAAATGAAACATTAAATACATCTACATGAGGATTAATAAGTAATAAATTAATATTTAATTTTCTCTATAAACTAGTTATGTACATGGTGTATAAGGGAAACTATATGTTGTGTATCCAATTCTCTATATGACTATGATACATGCCTTGGGACTGGGAATGTATTCTTATATGGAATGTGTGAGGTACATGGAATTTAAAATTGATACTCACTATGTAATATCCTTGTTATATGGTTGTGTGTCCTTATGCATTCTATAATTAATACTCAACATGTATTTGACTACACATTTTCCCTCACAAAAAACATATGGAATACATGATGTGTAACCCAATTACATGGAATGTGGTCCAACATGTCGTGTGATATCTAGTCTTGGTCAAAATATAGAAAATTAAAGGAATAATTTTTCATTCATTACACAACTCGATGAATTAAATTCATACTATGTCCTAGTGTAATGAACTCAGATACATGGTGTGTACTCCATCTACTCATTATGCACTCTAAGGTTTTTTAGATAGACATGTCGGCACATCTAGATGGGTTATTTAGATATTCTTCATTAATATTTAATCAGATCAAGATTTAATGAGTTATAAATGAAGTTATTAAAAAAAGATCCCAACAACCATATTCAAGAATGAATTATATGAAAATAAAACTAACATTAAACGTGTATAATGATTAGAAGAAATTAAAAATGATAAATTTAACATGATATATATGATAAAATATGATGTTTTTAGATGTAGTAGAAGCCTCTATTGGGACTATATCCAAATCATATATTTTCTAAATTCAATAGATCATCATCAATGTTCTTGATGTGAAATTCATGACCAATGAATTTTTTTTCAACGAATATTGAAAAATAAAATGGCAAAACCAAGAGAATAACTTTTTCATGTTAACGTATATTTAATTTAAAGCGTAAGAATATAGATTGCCTTGATCTTGAGATATTTTTTCATTGATGAAGTTTATTTGTCTAGATTAGTTAATGTATTTTCATTATTTAGAGTGTTTCCAAAGAAAATCCCCTCTAACAGTGATCCACACATGCTTCTTCGATCTATGAAAAATGATTATAAATTTTCAGGTGCTAGTATAGATGATTTATCATCTTGCATCACTTTAATTGATTACTTTATGATCCTTCAAGATTTAAGGAATCTCTATTTTTTTCTTTTGTATTTAGAAGATGAGAGGAGGATGAATATCATGGGTGTAATGTTATGCACAATGGTTTAACCTCTGTCGAAATGAGATGGTTATTTATAGACCTCATATTCGGTCTTAATATTTAATGAATTTCAAAAAGGATGTTAATAATGTATAAAACCCATGAGAAACCACATAACATGTAATAAAATAATAATATTATTTTATTTCATGGAATGTGCTAACTTACATGAATTTAATTTTTTATTTTAAAATCTAGTAAATAAATATTAATCATCATACCAAAAACTCAGTCTGGTTATACTTCTCTTCATTTATTCAATTATCTAATAAAAATTTAATGGAATATAATCATTTATAAAATAAAATATATATTTTATTTAGAGTATGATGATTAAAAATTTATTTAATATTCATGTAATTAAATAAATTATTTATTAATGAATAAAAAATTATTTATTAATTTTTGAATAATAAGAGATAAAAAATATTATATATTAATCTAATAAAATAATTAATTTATTAGTAAATATCTATCTAATATTGGTGATCGATTAATAAAAACTGAATAAATATAAATTCATGGTCTGGAGAAAAATATTTATTCAAATGGTAAAATAAATAATATATAATTCATATTGATTGAAATAATTTATGTGTGACCCTCTAGGCCTCTTTCTTAGTGTAATTAGGTGGGTTTTCCTAAATTCAAAGATTATTATATAGAAATGGGTTATGGAACACTAGAGGAAAAAGATATACCACAATAACAACAACCACATATGAACACTCACTATGTAATAGAATCACTTTTTCATGATATCTGATCAAGTATGTTTCACGCCTTGGCCATCAACCTATATGATTGTTTCATTTCAATCAATGGGTTGAGATATTCAATTCCATAAATATGGAAGGGAAAAATACATCCTTAAACTTAGTCATTAATATTATATGATTAGTGATGCACCAAACGTATCATAATTCACTATGAACATATGGCATCACAATTTTCAACAATACATTAATGTTTAGGAGTTAGGATACACAATAATAATATCTTTAAAGTATAAGGATCATTATACATGCCCACAAATAAAAATATCAATGATATGAATGCTTTTGGAGTTCTTACTGGTGGGTTTGTTCTAATAATATCGTATCATAGGGAATTCCATGTATGAACTTCATGAGATAAAATCTCAACTAATTATGATTACTCACACATAATAGTCAATATACTATGTGTCACTTCATAGAATGTTATCCAACTATAGAAAAATATTTAAGAATATCATCATAACATTTCAAGGTTCTCATCATAGCAGGGAACTACTATAAACATTATCAACATGGTAGATACTCAATATCATTATCACCTTAGAGTCATATAGAACAATTAAAAATATATAATATAATATTTTATTAAAATTTATATCATTTTATATACATGAAATATAAAGTACAAAAATTAGGTTTTAAGACACCAAATAAAACATCCAACACATGAAAAAAACCTTTGAACATGATTTATCTTCTCCCCAGGAGATATATCAAGTTCTAACAACATAGGGGGAATTCAATTCCCAACCCCAAATCATACACAACTCGGTCAAAAATGAAGCAATGAGAATCCATAATAACAAATAGAAAGTTTTAAGGTAAAAAAACCATAACTCTAACAATCAACGGACCTCCCAACTCCATCAGAAAGAATATGGTTCAAAGAATAATCTCATCTTACCTTAGATCTTTGACTGTTCCTATATGATCCAGGACTCTCCTATGAGAACGAACCTTGTTGCAAATTTTTTGTGGCTTTAGATACCCTCAACCTATTCCCAAACCTAACCTCTTAGAGGTAAACCTGATGTCTTTCTAAGGTCCACATATCTAGGACCTTGAGTCCCATGTCTACCATGAGACTCTTCATACACCTAGATAAGATATCATTAAATAGATGTTCTATATATATCTCATCACACTATAGAAATGGAACTCCATCTACAAATTAGGACACATATTTATGTAATTCTAAAATGACTGCATTGAAAGAACATAGAGGGATCCACTCATAGATATAGAAGAGATAAAAATATAACCCTAACCAACTAAATATATCCACCCATATGAATATCCTCAAACCTTTTATTTTTACCACTAGAAGAGGCTCTAATAAATCAACATTGAAAACCACTATTTCACCCACTGAAGAAGGGAGGAATCCATATTGTGTTGTCCTCTTCTAATACCTTGTAAATATTTAGATAATTATGGAATACCTAAGAATATATATCCATGTTAAATGTATAGAATTGGTGCATCACATAAAGATGAATTCCAATCACAGGCCTCCTGGCCTTTTGTGTCTCATTCCAGACCAACAGCTGTGAAAAATAGATCAACTCCCAAAATGGGCCACATAGTCCTCCAAAGATGTTATCCATATCAGGAGCACTATAAACATATATCTTACCTCAATGTATCTTGAAATATATCTTAAAAAATGGGTTATTAAAGGACACCTATGTTATAAGCTCATGTCTTCGTGGCTTGATCATCAAGAACCACCACTTCTTGGAAGATCCCAATTGTATATGTGCAACTAGGTTCAACTAATAGTCATCAAGAGTCTATACTAGCTAAAATATACACTTAATGGTCATGATCAAGTACTAGACATCAGTAGGACCGACCATACCCTAAAAATTCAGTGTTTTATACTGCTAGAAGTACCAAGAAGAATAAAAAATCATAGGCTCTCCTCAGTGGGAACCTCCATCCCCATTAAAAATATATGGAAAAATCTCAGTGAAAGGGGAAATACAATTTAATCCATAGGGATGTATCAAGAGAATTATTTACCTAAACCACTTTTTAATATTATGTCATTGTAGGAACATTAACTAATTTAGTAACATCATATCCCAGATCCCTAGTTGGCACTATGGGACATAAATGAGATGAAATTATTTATAATGATAATAAAAATACTTATAAATCAATTTCAATTCTAAAATATTAAAATAATTAAGAAATTAATATGTGAAAATTAATCAACAACCATAGGAAACTAACCCCTAAATGCTACCAAAAACTACATGTACTAACCCTCAATAGGACTTACCAAGGCCGACCAAATGTAACACCCCTAGTTTGAGGTTTTTACTATTTGATAATTTATTTTTTATATTTAAAATCAATTAATTAGATTGTAGTAAGTCTTGGATTGTTTTTTGACGTATTAGAAGGTTTTTCATGCTCTCAAGGATAAGGGAAACCATGTGGATGTCCTAGGTAATAGTGTGAGTGTGGTTGGAATAGTCTTGGGAAGAATGTAGTCAGTGCATAGTTTAGAAAAGCATGTGGTTTTTTAATTCTCAGTGTAATGATTATTTTCATAGTTGGCTCATATTTGTCCTTACCATGTGGCTAAATTGTGAATCCCTAGGTGTTGTCTAGTAGCACCCACATGAATGGTGTATGGTTTTACAATCCAAAAATCCAAACCAAGCATGTTATTAAAATGATTTGAAAATTAGATTTTTAGAAAGTAGTATCCCCCAAAACACTCATTTTTACCCATGTATCAAGGGATATTTACTACCATGTTATTAAGTAAATTTTTGAGATTCAGATCACTCTAGAGGCCAATTTTAGTTTATCATTGAGAATTAATCCAAGAAAATTGAATGTAAGGGTTCAATTTCTTCTTCCCCTTTAGGATTTCATTACTTTCTTTTGAGTGGAATCCTATATTTAATCTATATATCATGTATCTATGATTGAAGTCTTTTTTTGAAGAAAATTAATTAGGATTCATTGAAGGAAAGGGAGGAGGAACCCATATTAGAGATATCATTAAGAAATTATATGAGAAAAACTCTTCGAAGGTAGGTGGATTCTCTCCCATAAAAATTTTCCTAAAACGTGGAGGATTTATTTTTTAAATGTAACCCGTTTTTTTCTTGATGAAAAAACATAATGATATTATTTATTTAATAACCTGAAAACTACGGGTAGTAGAATTTTTCAACAACATATTTGGTGAAATTACTTATTGAGAATTTATTTTTAATGAAATGGTTTGGGTGCGAGAACTTGGTATGGGCCTCGGTGCATTAGTTAATGATGCATATTGGGGAATTGTTGGTTCTAAATTGGCTTCTAGTACCCATGTTAGAGAAATATTGGTTAATCCACCAAGTGAAGTATTGTATCTAGAGGGACGAATAGCACTCCTTAGTATGGATTGTTCAATGAATATATTGGATGAAGGTTTATTTGATTGGTACTTACATGGGTGTGTTCATTCATGGCATGGGAGACCTTCATGGTGTGGGTTGTTTTCGCTAATTATATAGTTGTACCATATTTTCTAGTTTTGATATAATATCATGTTATATGTATATATATTATTCCGAGATTACTTTTATTGACTTAGGGGTGTGTTTGAAAAATTTTGGGAATTCCCTACTAGGTTGTATACTCACCCCCAACATATTTACCTTTGTACATATATAGAAATATTTTACTATGATATAGGTAATGTGAAGACTTAATACATTTTATTAAAGTCAATCTTAATTATGAAGCCTTTTATTATGGGAGACGGACCTTGGAGATGTATTATAGGAGAGTTTTTCATGGTGCAACATTGATTCATTAGTTTCACTTTTAATCTTTGGATTTCAAAGACTTTTAGTGTCTATTTACTACTATGACTCTGATTATGGTTTTATTAATTTATTGATTTTGGTTGGTTCTTATATCAGGAATCATGTTCATTTTATATTTTTGAGATTGTTTATTTAATATTGTATTATTTAAGATAAAATCACCCCCAATGATTATGTATACATTCCGATTTTATTTCCATCAATTCTTGTCTGGGGGATGTCACCTAAGGTGAATGTTCTAGGAAGAGAAAAAGTGATTGTAACGGTTGGGCTTGAATCACTAATTTTTCTTTTTGATGGATCATTCACACATTTTAAAAGATGTAAAATTCATGACCAATGAAAGTATTACAATGAATATTGATAATGAATGTTTTTTGAACCAAGAAATTATCTTTTCAGGTTAAATTAATAATTAATTTAAAAAAAATAGAATAAATAGTACCTTTGTCTTGAGATTATAATTTGATAAAGATGTTTATTGTACAAAAACTATTTTGGTCGACCATCATTGCATTTATATGATCCAAATATAGAATACATATAGCGGAGATCCACACATGGTCTGTTGATATCCAAACAATGCTAATGGATTATTGGGTTCTAGCACGGTAGACCGATCATCTTGTGATGTTTTCCTTGATTGTTTCAAGGATTACTTCATGTTTTAAGAATATTCCATGTACACTCATTCTTTAAAAGATAGAGGAGGGTGTAGATTCACTCAGTGTTGAGAGAATAAACCAAAGAGAATTCATCATACTTGATAGAGCTCTATTTTTTGTAGTGTACAACATTCCACCAATTGGATTAGCCCTAGGAGAATTGACATAATAGGCTATTTATAGATTTTTGGGTTAGAGTTAAATATTATTTAATTTCACATAGGCCTGAAATTATGTATTAAACCCTGAAATGACCTCATTCTATAATATAATAATAATATTATTATTTTATTCTCATTGCATGAGCTAACTGGCACAATGATAGATATTATTTTACCGTCTTGTAAATTTAAATTTCTTAATAAACCTAGATTTGGTCCTCTCATTATCCTCAAAATATACTGTATACCCGAATAATATTTGATTAAATATTTATTAATTCAATAAATAAATAAATGTTTTATATCTACATAATTAAATAAATACCTTACGGATAGATTTTATTAAATTTATGTGATCAACTAAATCCTATATAAAATTATTCCTAAGACATGAGAATAATAATTATTCCAATAATTAAATTCAATTATAATTTAATTGAGAATAATGAAAAAACATACTATTTTACCCACTAGGATTCTTCCTCATTGGAATTTAGTGGGATTTTCTAAATTATAAAATTATTAACTAGAAACAGGCCAAAGCATCCAAGTGTAAGATGTAAATGGCACAATGTCTAGAACCATGTATTAGAACACACTGTGTAATATAATCCCTTTGTCTCTATATTTCATTAATCAGGATTCATAATTGTATGATAAACCATAATTATTGAAATATTTCTATGATTATTCAGAATTAAATGTCTTTATCACCATGGAAATGGAATTTATTTTTAAGGTTCCATTCCAATCAAAGGGATGAGATATTAACTTCCATAAATTGAAGGGAATGTCCTTCCCCAACTTATTCACTAATAAAATATTTATCATGATGTACCCAATGTAACATAATTAGTGTGAATATAGTTCTCACATGATTTATAAATATATCTAGGTTCATGTTTCATGATATGTGTTAATATTAATCTTAATGTTTATGGACAATTACACATACTAGCAGATAAGAATATCAGATAACACAAAACCATGAAGAATTATGTTGGTAGGTATTTCCTCATAATCCCCCATCTCAAAGTCCACCAATTGTGAACTTAACAAGATGAATCCTCATCCTATTATGAGTACTCACATGATAGACACAAAAGTGTGTGCCCCAACATTTTTTTCATCTAGACCATATGACTGAATTTTAGGAAATATCTTCATAGAATCTCAAGGTTCTCATTATAATGGGGAACTATTATAACCAATTATGATGTGAAATATACCCTTAGACATTATCACATTAAATTAATACAGAATAATGATCAATATATGAACCGATATTTTTAATATTAACTTATTTTAATATAATCGGTTATCTAAAGTATAAACCAGTTTTTCTTAGGATACCTGTTACAAAAAAATCCCACTTCGACTAGAAACAAATGATAATTTCATTTAGTATTCTATCACTTGTAGGACCCCGGGACACCATGATAGGGGAGGGGTGAATTAGGGTGGAAAATTTTCCTTCTTAATGTTTTGGATCTTGTTTCCACCTTGGTAGGAAATACTTAAACCTGTATGATGGATATGATCAGCAATGAAACATTAACACGCAAAGAGATAACACAACAATTTTACTTGGTTCACCACTAAGGGATGCATCCAAGAAGCATACGCCGACAAGTTGTCGGTCATACCAAATTGCACTAATCTTCACTAGTTGTGGATTACAATGGTTCGAGAATAGTCACTCTGTCCCAGGCTCATTGACTTTACAAAAGGTTCAGGGATATCTCACCGCGTCCCTCGGGTCACTCTCGTTGACTCCCCCTAGCTCACTGCCATTGGTGAAGTCCCACTCAGTTTATAGACATGAAGGTCTCTTAAATAGATGTGCATTGAAGTTCTTTGTCTCCTGTTTAGCATGAGACTTTTCTAGCATCAGGGTTCAGAGTTGATGCTCCTTTTAGTTCAATCCTTCTTCTTTAGTGCGACGACTGAATGCACTAGATCCCATTGTCTTCATTTGCCTGAATCACAATCAGTTATGTGATTGATCAATAAATGATGCTCAGCTTACTTGTCATCATTAGAATTAGTTCACCATGTATGAATGATATCATTCATGTATCATTTAGATTTCTTCTTCAATTTCATTTTGCACCGAATGAATCGGGTAATCTCTCGGCTTTCATGCAGCTCCGAACAGACCGGCGGGCTTCAGCAATACCTAGCACGATTCTCCAATCCAGGAACGCAAGTCCCAATATGGTGTGAAAGTCATCGGCGTGCATGTCCAATCTATCATGTACGTGTCACCAAAGCACCTTCACGACGCTTCCTTCCCTAACTATAAACTTGCGCGACCCGCTTCCTTTCTCTCCAAAACCGTCTTGGGCGGGCATCCAACAACTGGCGCACATCCTCTACTTGCTCGAGCCAACTATCACTTGCACGGCTCAATAACCTGCGCAATGAGAGCTCGAAAAATCTCAATGTCTTCAACTCTGTGAGAAATGAGGAGGGGTCACCTTGTATTTATAGGCAAACTGGACCCCCTACACGATGGCGCGCAAGTCTCAGCACGCAACTCATCTCCCATAGCCTTTGTTGCGCAACTCACTTGCGCGACCCAACCAATACTTGCGTGACTTTCATTCCTTAGCCATATTTTGATGTTCAGTTCTTGGAAAACAATTGGCGTGTAAGTTCTAATCCTCCTAGGTACCGGCGCGCATGTTCTTTCACGGCGCACAAGTCCACTTGCGTAACCTAACCAACACTTGCGCAACCCTTATCCCTTTTCCATATTTTGATGTAATGATCCTCAAAAACATATGGCACACATGTTTCTTCTCCTTCAAGTGTACGGTGCACAATTCCCTTTTCCGAAATCACTCTTCTTCATTTGTTGATTTTGAAGCCCTAAAATTTGGAAAACACTAGAAAATGGTGCCACCTTGAATCTTCTCTTTTTGTACCGCCTTCAGATCATCCATTCCTCTATCGACGTTCTTGAATCAAACATATATCGGTGACCACAACTATTGAACTCGACATGCCACTATGCAGTATCCTTTTTCGACAAATTTTTATGTCATTCGTTTGCTCTGCAACAATAACTATCACCTCAAAAGCACTTCTTCTTAGTGATCTGTAACCTTCAGCAACTCTTCTTCATTTATCACAAACTCCACTATTGTGATATGTATTCTTTGAAGTCATAGATTTAGCATCATCATCTTCTTTGACAAAGTGATGTGCATGGTTATCTCAGAATTCCAATCCTCACAGATCCATCTTAGAATTCCAATCATTTGCACATTTTCTTCTTCATCAACCGTCACGATCTACTTCATGAAAACCATATGATTCAATTCGTCAAGATGTCTCTTGCATGGTTCTCATGCAATCATGAGTAATTTCATGGTCTTCATCAAAAACCCCTTTCTTCTTTAATCATCCTCAGATGGATTACACCTCACATTATTCATTGTTGTAAACAATGTATCACCTTTGACACATGTTCATTGAACATATGATCAGTACAACAGTTGTCTGAATTTCTATTTCTCCACTTCATTGACGTACATCTTGATCACCTTCATTTTGATCTTCATTGACAACTATTGATAACAAATACAACCATATACACAAGGTGGTTCCAACAATCTCCCCCTTTGTATTTTTTTGTCAATACCTTATACATCTTCTAAAATGAATTCGTCAATGTCAAAATGAGAATCTTCTCTTCAATCAACTTTTCTTTTCAAAATATCATTTCACTTTCTCTCCCTGTTATTGACAAGAAATACAATTCACATGGTAGAGAGGGTATCAATCCACACTTAATCAATGTTTCATTAATCATTTCAGTCTATGTCTACTTGATCAATGCTCAATGTAGAAAACAAGAATATTTGATTAAGTCAACAAGGATGTCTATTATTCATAGATCAAGATACCAACATGAGATGAGAACTCATGTATTTTTTCTTCAAGGGTTTACCACTTTTATTTCAGGTAGAAGAAAAAAAATGTGATAGGGAATAATCAACCTGAAACTCCTACACACACATCAGCAAACAGATCAAAAACATTCAAGTGCTATCGACAGGATAAGTGACCTTGGGGAACATCCATTCTTCTAACTTCACTGATCAATTCAGTTACTCCCCCTTTGTAGAATGATCTTTGATCTGAGTAACCAAGGGATAGAGATTGAGAAATTGAATACCTTCTCCATTGACATGTTCTCCAAGAAATTTATAGAGCAGTTGTTTTTGAGTCTAGATGGAGTTGATATTGATTGAAACAGTGATTATGGAAGATTCTTCATTTTTCTCCCCCACAAGGGAAAAACTCCTCTTCATATTCATCAAGATTGATCCTTCATCATCATAATAATTGAATATATATTGAATAATATACTAAGGATTGAATCTTATTCAGCTTGGCTATCAAGAGTTGACAACATTCACTACTTCTCTGGTTCTCCCCCTGAGAGCATGTTTCGCCTTCAATTCCCCGCATTATTACCACAAATACAATACACAAATGATTACGGGAATAAGGTGGTTCCTCCTTGCTTCATCAACAAGACCGGCATGGTTGAGGTTCCTTTCTCAACCATATTACTCTATTCACTCCAGTCTACATGCCTGCACATTTGAACATATGTCCTGACATCTGTTTGTGTGGCATGGCTTTCTCCACATTCTCTTCTACTTTGTGCGGGGAACTGTTATTCTTAACAGCCATCACGAATGATACATTCTCACTCTTTTTAAGGACAACTTCTTGCTCTAGAATTATGGTTGGGAAACCTTTTTCAATGTGACCAGATTTCTTGCATCTCTCACACAGATCTTCTTTGACATGTGTGATTCTCTTGGTTTGCAATCTCTGATGAACTCTATCTTCATCACCTAAAATTTTTCTTTTTTCCATTTTCACCAGCCTTGGCCTTTTCATCTTCATGATTCCTCATTATTTTCAAATCTTCTGGCTAGATGACCTACAAGTCATTTAGAATTCTTTCAGATGGTTTGGATCTTCCACATGGGTTCATCTGAGTTTCATCCCACTTTGTTTTCCTTTTGGATGAATGACCCATCAATTTCATGGATCTAAAATCCTAGGGCTTCTCAGCTCCCCTACTTGAGATCTTCTTAGGAAAATTTGTGCTCAGAAAATTATTCTGATTTCTTCCCATGTTAATTTCTTCATGCTTATCTAGCATCGGAGGTATTATTTTCTTATCAATAGTGAAATCATGTTGATATAGACATGTGCCTGCCTTGTGATCGTTGTCATTGCATACATCACAGATGTTATAAAGAATTCCAAATCTGTTTGCAGTAAACAAGTGCTTCTGGACCTATGGAGGTTTCTTCTTCATCTTTGGCTTCCTTCCATTTGATATAGGCTTTCCCTGTGCTCTTCCATTTAAGGGATTATAAAAACAATCTAGTGTACAGTGCCAAAATATGTTGCAGCACCAACATTGACCCACAAACCATGCCTTCTTTTTATCTTCTATAAAAGGTAGTTGGGCCTTCTTCCAGCTGTTTTTTTCTCTATCTGGGGAACCATATTCCAATTTATTCTTCATATCCGACATAGCCATGGTTGTAGGTTTCTTCTCCTCAACTTTCCTCATCCATAATTGTATAGAATTTTTCTTCCAACCTGCACTGATTGTGGGAACGTATCCGGAAACATGAGTACAAGATGTATTGGATGGTACCTTCACTTTCTCAATTGCTTGTGATAGATCAATGAGTGAATTCATGATCTTCTTATCACATGTTGTAGGTCATTAGACAATAGAATCCTCCAATGAGCATTGAGTACCCGCAGCAACTGATTCTTGATGTGGATAATCAAGAGTTGTCATAATCTTCTTGTCACATGTTGGATGTATTTCAGCTTTAGATTCCTCCAACGAACATTGAGTACAAGAATCACTCATTTCATTATTTTTTGAAGTCTCAATATGTGTATTCTCAATCTTGGTAAACTGGGCTTCCAATTTTTGAACCTCAATATTGAGGATAATGTTATGATCTTCAATCATGATCATCATATCTTCACAAGTCTTCTTAAATCATTCAACCTCATCTTCATGCAACTTATCATTTTTTTGTAACAAAGATTCAAGTTCCCTGAATTTCATGGATGTTTCTTCCAAAAAAAACTCTTGACTTAATTTCTCTTCTTCAGCTCAGCTTCAAGTGCACAGATCTTTTCTTTTAGAGTCTTATTGACTGCCTATTTTTCTTCAAAGACTTTAACCTGTTTGGTGAGCTTCATACATTCTAGAACATTTCATTCCAACCCATTTTCCATATTTTCAGCTTCTCATTCTAGTCGAGTGATCTAAACCTACATATATTGGAATAGGTAACAAATAATAGCAACCCTTTCATCAAGAATATCATGTAGATATGTTTTGAGTTTTTTATGAAAGCTTGAATTAGGGGTGTCATCCTTTCTTCTGGAATAATCTTGAGCCACCTACTTGATACTTTCCAAGACTGATTTTTCTTCATTATTCGAATGGTATGGAGAACAAGACATAGTATCTTCTTGGGTAATGAGGGACTTCTTTATCAGCTTCTTCGCTTTCTTTTTCCTATTTGTCAAAGTCCTGGTGGATATAGATTTCTGCTCTAAATCTTCATCAAAAAAACTCTTCGTGGTTGACTTTAGGAATATAACTCAAATCCACTTCTCAAAAGAATTACTTGAGATCATCCAACATACGTTAACCTGGCTCTGATACCACTTGTAGGACCCCAAGACACCCTGAGAGGGGAGGGGTGAATCAGGGTGGAATTTTTTCCATCCTAATGTTGTGGATCATGTTCCCACGTTGGTAGGAACTACTTAAACATGTATGATGGATATGATCAGCAATGAAACATTCACATGCAAGGAGATAACACAAAAATTTTACTTGGTTCACCACTAAGGGCTACGTCCAAGGAGCATACACCGACAGGGTGTCGGTCTTACCAAATTCCACTAATTTTCACTAGTTGTGGATTACATTGGTTCGGGAACAGTCACTATGTCCCAGGAACACTGCCTTTAGAAAAGGTTTAGGGATAGTTCACTGCATCCCTCGGGTCACTCCTGTTGACTCCCCCTGGCTCACTGTCATTGGTGAAGTCCCGCTCAGTTTATAGAAAATAAGGTCTCTTCAATAGATGTGCATTGATGTTCTTTGTCTCCTGTTCAGCATGAGACTTTTCTTGCATCATGGTTCAGAGTTGAAGCACTTTTTAGTTCAATCCCTCTTCATTAGTGTGATGACTGAATTCACTAGATCTCCTTGTCTTCGTTTTCCTGAATCACAATCACTTATGTGATTTCTCAATAAATGATGCTCAGCTTACTTGTCATCTTCAGAATCAGTTCACCATGTATGCATGAGATCATGTATGTATCATTTATATTTCTTCTTCAATCTCACTTTGCACCGAATGTATCGGGCATTCTCTCGGCTTTTGTGAAACTCCAAACAGACCTCCGGGCTTCAGAAATACTTGGCGTGCTTCTCCAAGCCAGGCACACATGTCCTAATACGGTGCATAACTCTTCGGCGCGCAAGTCAAAACTGGCGTGCAAGTGTCACCAAAGCACCTCCACGATGCTTCCTTCCCCAACTATAAACTTGCGTGACCCACTTCCTTTCTCTCCCAAACCACCTTGGGTGCGCAGCCAACAACCGTCACACAACCTCTACTTGCGCGGCCCAACTACCACTTGCAAGGCTCAATCACCTGCGCGAAGACAGCCCGAACAATCTCTAAGTCTGGAACTCCATGAGAAATGAGGAGGGATCAACTTGTGTTTCTAGGAAAACTGGACCCCCTGCGTGACGGCGCGCAAGTCTCGGTGCACAGCTCATCTCCCCTAGCCTTTGTTGTGCAACTCACATGCGCGACCCAACCAATACTTGCACGACTTTCTTTCCTTAGCCATATTTTGAAGTTCTGTTCTTGGAAAACAATAGGCGCATAAGATCCAATCCTCATAGGTACCGGCACGCAAGTTATTTCATGGCGCACAAGTCCACTTGTGTGACCTAACCAACACTTGCGCGACCCTTATCCCTTTTCCATATTTTGATGTAATGATCCTAAAAAACAGATGGCATGAATGTTTCCCCTCCTTCATGTGTACGGAACACAATTCCCTTTTCCAAAATCAGTCTTCTTCATTTGTTGATTTTGAGGCCCTAAAATTTGGAAAACACTAGAAAACGGCGCCACCTTGTATCTGCACTTTTTGTACTGCCTCCAGATCATCCATTCCTCTATCGACGTTCTTGAATAAAACAAAGATCGGTGACCACAACTATTGAACTCGATATGCCACTATGGAATCTCCTTTTTTAACAAATTTTTATGTCATTCGTTTGCTTTGTCAACAAGAATTATCACCTCAAAATCACTTCTTCTTGGTGATCTGTATCCTTCAACAACTCTTCTGCTTTTATCACAAACTCCACTATTGTGATATGTATTCATTGAAGGCATAGCATTAGCATCATCATCTTCTATGAAAAAGTGATGTGCTTGGTTATCTGAGAATTCCAATCCCCGCACAGACATCTTAGAATTCCAATCATTTGCACATTGTCTTCTTCAACAACCGTTATGATATACTTCATGCAAACCATATGATTCAATTCGTCAAGATGTCTCTTGCATGGTTCTCATGCAATCATTAGTAATTTCATGGTCTTCATCAAAAACCCCTTTCTTCTTTATTCATCCTCAGATTGATTACACATCGCCTTCTTCATTGTTGTAAACAATGTATCACCATTGACACATGTTCATTGAACATATGATAAGTACAAAAATCGTCTGAATTTCCATTTCTCCACTTCATTGACGTACTTCTTGATCTCCTTCATTTTGATCTTCCTTGACAAATATTGACAATAAATACAAACCTATACACAAGGTGGTTCCAACAATCACCCCCATTGTATTTTTTTGTCAATACCTTATACATATTCTGAAATGAATTCGTCAATGTCAAAATGAGAATCTTCTCTTCAATCAACTTTTCTTTTCAAACTATCATTTCACATTCTCTCCCCCTTATTGACAAGAAATACAATTCACATGGTAGGGAGGGTATCAATTCACACTTAATCAATGTTTCATTAATCATTTCACTCTATGTCTACATGAGAAATGCTCAATGTAGAAAACCAGAGGATTTGATTAATTCAACAAGGTTGTCCGTTATTCACAGATCATGATACCAACATGAGATGAGAACTCATGTATTTTTTCTTCAAGGTTTTACCACTTTTATTTCAGGTAGAAGAAAAAAATGTGATAGGGAATAATCAACCTGAAACTCCTCCACTCACATCAGCAAACCGATCAAAAACATTCAAGTGATATCGACAAGGTAAGTGACGTTGGGGCACATCCATTCTTCTTACATCACTGATCAATTCGGTTACTCCCCCTTTGTAGAATGATCTTTGATCTGAGTAACCAAGGGATAGAGATTTAGAAATAGAATACCTTCTCCATTGACATGTTATCCAAGAAATTTATAGAGCAACTGCTTTTGAGTCCAGTAGGAGTTGATATTGATTGAAACAGTGATAATGGAAGCTTCTTCATTTTTCTCCCCCTCAAGGGAAAAACTCCTCACCATATTCATCAAGATTGATCTTTCATCATCATAATCATTCAATATAAATTAAAGAATATAATAAGGATGGAAACTTCTTCAGAATGGCTATCAAGAGTTGACAACATTCACTACTTCTCTGGTTCTCCCCCTAAGAGCATGTTTCACCTTCAATTCCATGCATTTTTAGCATAAATACAATACACAAATGATTACGGGAATAAGGTGGTTCCTCCTTGCTTCATCAACATGACCTGTATGGTTGAGGTTCTTTTCTCAACCATATTCCTCTATTCACTCCAGTCTTCATGCCTGCACATTTGAACATATGTCCTGACATTTTTTTGTGTGGCATGGATTTCTTCACATTCTCTTCTACTTTGTGTGGGGAACTGTTCTTATTAACAGCCATCATGAAAGATACATTCATACTCTTCTTAAGGAATGCTTCTTGCTATAGAATTAAGGTTAGGAAACCTTTTTCAATGTGACCAGATTTCTTGCATCTCTCACACAGAACTTCTTTGACATGTGTGATTCTCTTGGTTTTCAATCTCAGATGAACTCTGTCTTCATCACGTAAAATTTTTCTTTTTTCCTTTGTCACCATCCTTGGCCTTTTCATCTTCAAGATTCCTCATTCTTTTCAAATCATCTGGCCAGATGACCAACAATTCATTTGGAATTGTTTCAGCCAGTTTGGATCTTCCACATGGGTTCATCTGAGTTTCATCCCACTTTGTTTTTCTTTTGGATGAATGACCCATCAATTTCATGGATTTAAAATCCTGGGGCTTCTCAGCTCCCTACTTGAGATCTTCTTAGGAAAATGTGTGTTCACAAAATTATTCTAATTTCTTCCCAATTTAATTTATTCATGCTTATCCGGAATAGGAGGTCTTCTTTTCTTATCAATATTGAAATCATGTTGATATAGACATGTGCCTGGCTTGTGATCGTTGTCGTTGCATACATCAGAGATGTTATAAATAATTCCAAATCTGTTTGCGGTAAACAGATGCTTCTAGACATATAGATGTTGCTTCTTCTTCTCTGGAATCCTTCCCTTTGATATAGGCTTTCCCTTTTCTCTTCCATGTAAGGTATTATAAAAACAATCCAGTGCACTGTGCCAAAATCTGTTGGAGCACCAAAATTGACCCACAAACCGTGCCTTCTTTTTATCTTCTATAAAAGGTAGTTGGGCCTTCTTCCAGCTGTGTTTTTCTCTTTTTGGGGAACCATATTCCAAATTCTTCTTCATGTCCTCCCTAGCCTTGGTGGTAGGTTTCTTCTCCTCACCTTTCCAAATCCATAATTGTATAGAATTTTTCTTCCAACCTGCACTGATTGTGGGAATGTATCCAGAAACATGAGTACAAGATGTATTGGATGGTACCTTCACTTTCTTAGTTGCTTGTGATAGATCAATGAGTGAAGTCATGATCTTCTTATCACATGTTGGAGGACTTTCGACAATAGAATCTTCCAGTGAGAATTGAGTACCAGCAGCAACTGATTCTTGATGTAGATAATCAAGATTTGTCATAATCTTCTTGTCACATGTTGGATGTATTTCAGCTTTAGATTCCTCCAATGAACATTGAGTACAAGAATCACTCATTTCATTCTTTTGTGAAGTCTCAATATGTGTATTCTCAATCTTGGTCAACTGGGCTTCCAATTTTTGACCCTCAATATTGAGGATGATCTTATGATCTTCAATCAAGATCTTCTTCTCTTCACAAGTCTTCTTCAATCTTTCAACCTCATCTTCATGAAACATAACATTGGTTTGTAACAAAGAGTCAAGTTCCCTGAATTTCATGGAAGTTTCTTCCAAACAAAAAATCATGACTTCATTTCTCTTCTTCAGCTCAGCTTCAAGTGCATGGATATTTTCTTTTAGATTCTTATTGACTGCCTCGTTTTCTTCAAATACTTTAACCTGTTTGGTGAGCATTATACTTTCTAGAACATTTCTTTCTAACCCCTTTTCCATATTTTTAGCTTCTCATTCTAGTCGAGTGATCTCAACCTACATAGATTGGAATAGGCAACAAATAATAGCAACCCTTTCTTTAGGAATATCATGCAGATATGTTTTGAGTTTTTTCTGAAAGCTTTAATTAGGGGTGTCATCCTTTCTTATGAAAGAATCTTGAGCCACCTACTTGATAATTTCCAAGCCTAATGTTTCTTCATTATTGGAATGGCATGGAGAATAAGACAAAGTATCTTCTTTGGTCATGAGGGACTTCATCATCAGCTTCTTCTCTTTCTTTTCCCTATTTGTCAAAGTCCTGGTGGATATAGATTTATGCTCTAAATCTTCATCAAAACAACTCTTCATGGTTGAATTTAAGAAAGTATCTCAAATCCAATTATCAATATAATTACTGGAGAACATCCAACATACGTTAACCTTGCTCTGATACCACTAGTAGGACCCCGGGACACCCTGAGAGGGGAGGGGTGAATCAGGGTGGAAAATTTTCCTTCTTAATGTTGTGGATCTTGTTCCCATGTTGGTAGGAACTACTTAAACCTGTATGATGGATATGATCAGCAATGAAACATTCACATTCAAGGAGATAATACAACAATTTTACTTGGTTCACCACTAAGGGCTACGTCCAAGGAGTATACACTGACAAGTTTTCGGTTGTAACAAATTCCACTAATCTTCACTAGTTGCGGATTACATTGGTTCAGGAATAGTCACTATGTCCCAGGCACACTGCCTTTAGAAAAGGTTCAGGGATAGCTCACTGCGTCCCTCGGGTCACTCCCGATGACTCCCCCTGGCTCACTGCCATTGGTGAAGTCCCGCTCAGTTTATAGACATTAAGGTCTCTTCAATAGATGTGCATTGAAGTTCTTTGTCTCCGGTTTAGCATGAGACTTTTCTTGCATCAAGGTTCAGAGTTGAAGCACTTTTTATTTCAATCATTCTTCTTTAGTGCGATGACTGAATTCACTAGATCTCCTTGTCTTCGTTTTCCTGAATCACAATCACTTATGTGATTGCTCAATAAATGATGCTCAGCTTACTTGTCATCATCAGAATCAGTTCACCATGTATGCATGAGATCATGCATGTATCATTTATATTTCTTCTTCAATCTCACTTTGCACCGAATGTATCGGGTAATCTCTCAGCTTTCATGCAGCTCTAAATAGACCACCGGGCTTCAGCAATACTTGGCACGCTTCTCCAAGCCTGGCATGCAAGTCCCAATACGGCACACAATTCTTCGGCGTTCATGTCGAAACTGGCATGCAAGTGTCACCAAAGTACCTCCACGACGCTTCCTTCCCCAACTACAAACATGCACGACCCACTTCCTTTCTCTCCCAAACCACCTTGGGCGCGCAGCCAACAACCGGCGCACAACCTCTACATGCACGACCCAACTACCACATGCACGGCTCAATCAACTGCACGACGATATCTCGAACAATCTCTAAGTCTTGAACTCCACAAGAAATGAGGAGGGGTCAACTTGTATTTTTAGGCAAACTGGACCCCCTGTGCAATGGCGCGCAAGTCTCGATGCACAGCTCATCTCGCCTAGCCTTTGTTGCGCAACTCACGTGCGCGACCCAACCAATACGTGTGTGACTTTATTTCCTTAGCCATATTTTGAAGTTCTGTTCTCGGAATACAATAGGCGTGTAAGTTTCAATCCTCATAGGTACCGGCACACTATTTATTTCATGGCGCACAAGTCCACTTGCGTGACCTAACCAACACTTGCGCGACCCTAATCTCTTTTCCATATTTTGATGTAATGATCCTCAAAATCATATGGCGTGCATGTTTCCTCTCCTTCAAGTGTACGGAACACAATTCCCTTTGCCAAAATCACTCTTCTTCATTTGTTGATTTTGGGGCCCTAAAATTTGGCAAACACTGGAAAACGGCACCACCTTGTATCTTCTCTTCTTGTACCGCCTCCAGATCATCCATTCCTCTGTCGAAGTTCTTGAATAAAACATATATCGGTGACCATAACTATTGAACTCGACATGCCACTATAGAATCTCTTTTTTCAACAAATATTTATGTCATTCGTTTGCTTTGTCAACAAGAACGATCAACTCAAAAGCACTTCTTCTTGGTGATATTTATCCTTCAGCAACTCTTCTGATTTTATCACAAACTCCACTATTGTGATTTGTATTCTTTGAAGGCATAACTTTAGAATCATCATCTTCTATGACGAAGTGATGTGCATGGTTATCTCAGAATTCCAATCCCCGCATAGCCATCTTAGAATTCCAATCATTTGCACATTGTCTTCTTCATCAACCGTCATGATCTACTTCATGAAAACCATATGATTCAATTCTTCAAGATGACTCTTTAATTGTTCTCATGCAATCATGAGTAAATTCATGGTCTTCATAAAAAAACCCTTTCTTATTTAGTCATCCTCAGATTGATTACACATCGCATTATTCATTGTTGTAAACAATGTATCACCTTTGACACATGTTCATTGAACTTATGATCAGCACAACAATCGTCTGAATTTCCATTTTTCCACTTCATTGATGTACTTCTTGATCTCCTTCATTTTGATCTTCATTGACAACTATTGACAACATATACAACCCTATACACAAGGTGGTTCCAACATCTCTCACATGAAGATCATGTTTCTAATGATACATGGGATTCGTTAAGGGATCCACCATGATGTATTCCATTGAAATACTACTCGCTTTTACTTCAACTATCTAAGAAAAATATCTCAAGATATAATACTTTTAGTGTATATCCTACATCCTCCAATGCGACCTTGATTCTTTGGTGTGAGATACTAATGTATTTTTATCATAGTAAACTATGACATGGTCATCACTTCTAGGTACCACATCCATCTATTGGATGAAATATTACATCCATACTACTTGTCTAGCTGCATCAGAATCCATAATATACTCTAACTCCATTGTAAAATAAGTATCCCCTATTTTCTTTCGGCTATTCCAGCTCACAACTACATTATTTATGGTAAAGAAATATCCTAACTATGAATCCAGATCATTTTGATCTATTTAGAATCTAGCATATGTATATCCCCTAATGGATAGCACCTCATATTATCCATATATAAGGAACATGTCATTCGTTTTCCTCAATTACTTAAGGATAGTTTTTAGAACCAGCCAATGGGTGTCTCCTAGATCATTAGATGTGTAATTACTACAATTAATGTATAAAAAAAATCAAGTCTTTTACACAATATAACATAAATTACTGACCAAATTGTTGATGCATATGGAATCTTTACTATCATATTTCTCTCCTCATCTGTTTAATGAAACATTTTCTTATAGATATTAATACCATATAGAATAGGAAACAATACCATATTAGATTTTTATATAATGAATCCTCACAATATCTTTTCAATATATGTACCCTGACATTGACCATGAAGTCTCTTAAATATATTGCAATGAATCTTAATTAGATGAACTAATGCTGGTACACCTAAATATTTCATAGAGAAAAATGTATTTGACCACGTCTTAATGGTTTATAAAATTATTATACCGATTCCAATTAGTAAATTTTATCGACATATTCTATTAGAAAAAAAATCACTCCCACTAAACCATTTATAAACACAATGTTCACATTCATTTATTAGGAAACCAAATTACATTATGGATTCATCAAAATAAGTGATTCATGTCAAGGATTTTTTCATTAATCCAAATATGGATCTCTAAAAATCGAATAATTTATTATAATTGCCTTGAGTCATAAACAATTATGGTTGTATCATATATATAGTTTCTTGAATTTTCCTATTATGTATGGTTACTTTTGAAATCCAACTACCAAACATCATAGTCAGTGTACACTACACAGAAATGAATAATTATGATGAATTTAAGAATGGAGACTAGTGAAAAGGTTATTTAGTACATACCTTTATGTTTTTATACCTTTTTTCAACAATTCATACTTTATAGGTATTAAATTGACTATCCATGCCCATTTTATTTTTGAATACTCATCTAGAACCAACCATATTTTTATCAAATATTGGATCCAATAAGACATAGAGTTGGTTTGGATATATGGAATCAATTTTAGAATCTATTAATTCTTTATATTTGGTTACATATAAGAATCTTAATAATTATTTATACGATATAGGAACATTATTATTAACTAATAATTATTCACCATCGGTGACGATTAGAAAACCATATTTTTCAGGTTCTCCAAGCTCTCTTATAATATTAGTTAATACTTGTGTATTCAGAATAGTTTCTTTTATGGGTCTTTGTAAAAAATGTTCCAAAACCAAATATTACACACCATGATACCAGACTTCATTGATGCCCATATCACTCCAACTATCTATTTTAGAGATGTTATCCCTCTAAAGGAACATGGAATGTTTCTCCATTATTAAATTTTTATCTGAGGGGTCATATTGGTAATATCAATTTTTTCCTTAGGTCATCTTATAAATATACAATTTTTACCGCAGGGTGAACATTTTTACCAAAAGAGGCCTTAAAAAATAATTCACACCCCCATATGTTCATGTTTGAAAAAATAGGATTATTTTCACTCCATAACTGGTATGGTATTCCATCAGCTTCTTTAGTTGATACATGGTTTAGTATGTATGCTCTTGTCGATAATAAATATCCCCAAAATGATAGTGTAATACTTTCATGACTCATCATTAGCCTCACCTTTACTAAAAAGGTCTGCTTCATCCTTCTATTACACCATTCCGCTATGTAGTATAAGGAGGAGTGAGTTGGGAAAAATTCGCATGCACCATTAAATAGTCAATGAAGTATTGATTGAGATATTCTACACCATAGTCTATGAGGAGTTTCTTAATATTATTACCAAGATATTTCTCAACCCCATCCTTGAATTCATTGAATCTATCAAAGGAATATGAATTATACCTCATTAACTATATATATTCATGTATACTAAGATCAGTAGTAATTGTTATAAACTATGAGCACCCTACCATTAGTTCAACTAGGAATTGTCAATAAACATAACTATGAACCATCTCTAGAAGCTCTTGGAATGGTCCACACACATCAGTGTGAACTTACTCTATAGTCTTTTTGGCCCTATCATTTGAAAAAATACTATTTTTTTAGTTAAATAAATATAAATAACCATCATGATGTAACATAGTAAATAGTTTCTAATTTACATAATCTAAGATATGATTCCATATCTTTGTGTGGTAAGATTCATGGGATTTAGATTCTTTATCTTTATTGAACCCTTTTTTGTAATAATCTGACAAATAAATACCATTATGTAAATGTGCCTTACCATAACATATAAATTATATTAAAATTAAGATACTTCATTTCTAAAATTTAAAATAAACAATTTTTTATCTAATTTTGAAAAAAAATAATAAATTTGGTAATTCTTAGATCATTGTAACAATTATAAAAAACCAATATTGTTCTTATTAACAATGTGTGGTGGTAGTTTCCTATGGATAGTGCTGACAACTTAGCTCCATTTTAATATTCTTAATTCACCTCACCCCACAAAAAAATTCAAAATATTCTAGGCTCCTATATTTTTATATAAATTTTTGAACCTCAATTTGTATCCAATTCCAAATTTTTGGAAATTTAAAGGTTTATCTTGATAGAAAACACACACAATGCATCACCTTGCTTCCTTCCCAATATGAAAGTTTTCTTCTAGTGGTCCTTCTTTCAATATATAAAATAGATAGAATCATACTCCCTAACATACCCATTTATATTCTTCTTATTATAAGGGTGGTGTGTATAATATTTATACAAGGAAATAATATTAGAACCATTTTCCTATAATTTTATCCTATTCAACAAAAAAAGAAATTAATTTTCATATTTAGTTTCTTATATGTCTTGTGAATTAATGAGAGGTTATTTGGGAGTGACTTATCTATATTTTTATTGTTGAAATTCATAATAAATATAGAGAATCTTTGAGTAAGTGAGAAAAAAATAGATTAATGTACAACTCATCAGGTATTTTAAACCCTATAATTTATACCTCTAGATTTAACTAACCATTTAGACAATGAGAGGTCCAGTTGGTGCACCTTCTTTTAGATTTCATGAAAATAATACCTTGCAGATCTCAAACCATTATTTTATTTCTCTC
Organism: Viscum album; assembly: GCA_963277665.1. Taxonomy (NCBI): domain Eukaryota; kingdom Viridiplantae; phylum Streptophyta; class Magnoliopsida; order Santalales; family Viscaceae; genus Viscum; species Viscum album. The sequence goes on along the minus strand of OY728162.1, from coordinate 956,269,195 downwards.
TCTTGACAAATACCTCATATATGAATAATAATTTCATATGCATCCATGGTATCATGTTTGTTTAGTTCAATAGAAAATTAAGATTCCATTAAACACTGGACATCAACCAATAAATATAAGTGTTTCTCATAGACAAGTAACTCTTCCTCATTCACCTACATAGTGGGTGGATCAAGAACTATGGATTCCATCACATATAACTCCAGTTCTTGATGTAATACTTTTATAATTTTCATGTACCATTCCCAAAAGTTTATACTAGTTAGAATACTATATTTATCAATGAGAGTTCATAGTTATAGTTTTGTGAGTTTTGAACTTTCAATTTTATTCTAAAATAATTTAGAGTATATAATGAGTACTTTATCTGATTACAATAGGAGAGATTTAATAAATTTAATTATATGTCTTTTACTAACTTATCAAGTCCCAAAATCCCTCAAAGTTAGACTTAAAATATCTAGATTCTTGGAGATTCTAGTGGAATTGGTCCATATTACGCTCCTCATATCCCGAACAATGTATTGGCTAATTACTCAATGGAATTTAGGTAGGAAAGTCTATTCCAACTGTTCTCTTGTAGATCCTTTACACATTTAGTGGACTCCCAAACCTAGAAATCGTTTCTTGGGTTTTCTTAACATTAGACACTAATTTATATTATGTATAGAAATTTGTAATCCTATTGATAAAAATTTGTTTATGATAACCAAAGACATTAATAATAAATCCTAAATAAAATAAAGTCTCCGAAAAAGGATTTGACCAACACTTAGTTATATGGTTTCCGTCCTAATTAAGTATTTGGAGGCTTAGTATAACTTAATATTTTATTGAGTTATTTTATTTATTATACATAAAATGTTATTGTTTTATACTTTACATGTCTTGTTAATATTAAGTGGATTATACTTATGGAAATACCATTGTTATGGTAAAAAATTCATACACAATCCATTTATTTTAATTCCAACCTTGAATATTAGTCTATTTATTTATATAACCATGGGCTTACATCCATATAATAGATCTGTAAATATATAGATACAAAATAAATAAATAAATAACAAGATAACGAGCTTCATCAAAAGGTTTATTTATTGACGGTACAATAAACAAACCTCTATCCATCGGGGAAAAATACTTATTTTAGTCTTGGATTGTGATGAAACATCCCAACTTTCCACCTATGTATTTTACAAGTTATTTTCTCATCAGTTATTTCATGAAACTTCTTCACCTATTCTCCATGTTAAAATATCTCCATGAACCTCTAGATAATCCATTTATTACATATTTTTAATAACTCACATTTAGTTGAGGTAAACCAAATAATTGATTAAGTGGAATTATATAAAACTAAATTGGACATAAAAGTCCTAAATAATTATTTTCTAATGGTTTTGTGGTGGGGCTGCCCATACGGGTGTGATGGTGCACCTTTCATTCCCTACCCTTTCTGAAGTGATTTTCTTACATGGTATGGTCACTCCTATTATAGGGTGGCTGGTTTGCTTCTTTTCATTCCCATATTCCAAAGTCTGGAAATATCTACCACTAAGGATGGTTTTTTCAGCTCATTGATTAAAATGGGATGATAAAATATCAGTTTCACTTTTAATGTATCCCTTCTTGGATCTCATTTCCAAGTCTGGGTCTCTCTTAAAGATTTAATTCATGTTTATGAAGCTTGTTTTTGATTCCATCGTGATGTGGAATCCAGTTAATTATGATGCTTCTGTCATGATTGGGAAGTTACCTTTAGCCAAAACTAATGATGATGTTAGAAACAATTGGACAATGGTATACATTAGTTCTATTGGGAACCTTTAAAGTCTTACAATTTTAGAGTCAATATAATATCATGTGATAGGAATCTTAGTTTCATTACCCATGCCATCCCATATCCAATATGGGGTAAATCATTCTAGAGGCATAATACCTCAGAGGATTTTTACCCTGGGCATCCCTAGTTCATTGCATGGGGTAGATATTATAGATTTGGTCATAGTTTTAAGGTCTTGTAGATTTATTATGGTCAAAATTTAACATTATATTTTGATAGTTTAGTGTCGTTATACTATGTTCTTATAGGATATATGATCAAAATTTATGGTCATCACATCCTTGGGGGAAGACATGCATATTTGATGGTGGTGTGAAAAATTGTTCCCCAATATGGGTATATTATCACACATTAGAGTTTCCACCTCCCAGGGGGAAGGAATTATTATTTGATGGAGAATTTAGGTGTTTGATATTGAAACTCATAGAGGTATCCCAAGTGTTTTGGAATTTAACCTCAGGGAGGCATCCTATGTACCCTATTAGGGGATAAGGATCAAAATTCACATAGTTTGAGTTCACTGTTTAAGGTCGTATGATTGGACTAGTCCATTAATTTTATCATAATACAGTAATGATGATAATGTCAAGGAAGGAGTGACAACAAGGGATAGTGTGGGACTTATGCATGGAGGTTCCTCATCACTAGTGTCTCATCCCATGGTGATGAAGGTGGCGTCATCCCATGATGATCATACATAGGAAATTTTGAGTTCATTGAATAGGGAAGGAGGTGGTGGGTTATCCCTTCCCAGTCATACATAGGGAATTCTTGTGTTCATCACACTTAGTAGGTATACAATTTAAAATCATGTGTTGAGGATGTTTTGATGATGTTTAACATTGTATGAGTAGGATGTCGAGATTTTCAGTTTAAAGTATTACAACTCAGACTTCAGATGGTCCTAACCCCTAGGAGATAATTTCATGATGGGTGATAAGGATACAAAAATATCCCCCCAATAGGGAAATGTGGGTAGTTCCCCATGATTATATCACTTTTAGGGATTTAATTTCAACAACAAAGACGCCTATGGTTGGAAGGTGGCCTAAAATCTATAATGGTGATGTGTTAAATGGGGATCCCAACTTTTCATTGCATATACATAGAAGAAAGATTTATTAGGTTGCATATTATTATGAGTAATAGGTGATACAAATGTTCAGGCCATGCTTGAAGTAAAGATGATAGACATGAGAGTTGATGGTCCCTATCATTTAGAATATTGAGGCATAAGTGAACTGAGTTCGAGGGGGTAAAGGGTTGTCAGGCACTCAACATTCATGAAGGTATATAATCTGAAAGAATAAAACTTTTGGGTACTTATGAGGTGGGTTTTGGGAAGGTATGGTATTTTTCAAAGGTTATTGGTTTCTCAAAGGGAAGGGATTCCTAAAACAATGTGTCGCTTCCTTGGGGTCAGGTCTTGATCCCATAAGTTCATATTCATGAAGCATAATTTTCTCATAAACCCCAAAGATGTTTAGATTGTTTTACGCGATAGAGAATTCCATTAACCTTATAGAAATGAATATCTACCATGTTATTTTAGTTCTATGAACCCATGGGAGGTTGTTCATAAAATATGGTTACCTATAAGGATCCATTTCTTTATTTTTCTATGAATCATGAATATTCTCAAATTTAGAGCCTCAGGTGGAAGTATAAAGGTATCATCCTCTTAAATTCTAGAGAGAGGGAGAATTTTATAATATCCATGAAGGAAAGATGGATTTTCTTGAAAAAGATACAATTTTATAAGGGTTTCCATGAAAAAATTATATTTGGATGGTGATCTTTGAGTGCAGATATACATTTCATAAAGGTTTCCATCATTTGGGTGAGTTTTCTTTCACAGTAGTTAGAGGCACTTTTTGAAAAACCTTTCATTCATGATGGTTTTCAATTTCCCGAATCTAGTCCTATTTAGGGGATTTTTGGCTCATTTCATCCCAAATTACCCTTGGAACATCTGTTCATTCCTCTATGTATACTATAAGGATCATTTTTGGAATAAAAAATTCCCCCTCATAATTGTAGCCAATGTAGGAGAGGAGGGTCATATTATGGGGTCAAATGCCTAAAAACTGGCTATCTGGAAATCTTGTTCATGAATCTTGGATCTACCCCAAGCCTTTAAATAGGCATAAGGGTCATGGGGGGGACCACAAGACATTCATATTTTATTGGACGTACATCTCTTTTGTTGCATCACTATCATACAAGCATGGAAATCAACTATCAAACATGAATACCACGTGGGTCATACTCGGTGTGTGAAAAAAGAGTTAGAAATTGGAATACTCAATTATATGAGAGTACTTAGAGGGATGGGGTTAGAATGATCCATCAACCACTAGGGGTTTCCTAGTTTAGGGAAGCCTCAGTAGGAGAGTAAGACATTCCATTACCAACTTGATTTCCCAACATGCGTTGGTGCACAAGTGAGGCAGTTCTAGGGGAATAAGATTATACCTAAAAAATGGGAGGATGGATTATGTGAATTTAGACATTGATTATTGGATTCTCATGGAGGAGTGATAGGAAGATATAGGATAACTACTGACCAAGTTGTAAATGAAGATTCCACTATCGTCCTACTAAGTGCATAGACAAACAAATGAGGGTCAGTCTTTGACAATGTTTGAAACAAAATAGCTACCAAATTTCATTGATAGTACTTCATGGAGTATATCTATGATGGTATGTTATATTGTGTAGTTGGGAACCATTTTCATTAGGAGTCCTGTTCAGATGTGGAAGTTAATGGGGATTCAACTCAAGGAAGACATTGAGTGTGGTGATGAATATAGTGAATGTTTTAATGGTGTTAAGTAGTCTTCTGATTACACCCTTGTGGTATTAATAATATTTTTTGGGAGTATCATTATATAAAAAGTAAAATCTTTACTCCAAAATGGTACCAAAATTTTAGTTACAAAGTGGTTGTCAAATAACTCAAGCAGTGTGGTAGGTGACCAACACCGAATGGGGAAAATGTCATCTGTAGAGAGGGACCAAAATGATTATTAGTTATATATCATGAAATATTGATTGAAGGTGTATAGTTTAATGTCTTTCAGTGAGGATATTGAACTAACAATGAACATTATACGGTTAGAACATGCGATCACTTTAATTTAAGTTCACGAAGCATTACCATGGTTCTGTATGGTTTTGTGTCATATGGTTATGACCTATGTAGTATAGTTAGTGGTTGGTGATGAGTACATGTGAACCAAAATTAATGAGATACCACCTATTTGAGGTATATGGACACATGGAAATGGTACACAATAAGTGGGACCTCATAGAGGGCCTCAAGAAGTAAAGGGAGTTATGTTTTGGATATTATTTATATCAGGACCAGTGGGTCCAGTGAGTAAATACAAGTTTGTATTAGGGCTTAGGGATAAATCCCACTGGATTTGTACCTCTTACATTTACACACTCATTTTTTCCAAATTGAAAGGGTGACATGATGGATAATTTTTTGAATTTATTTTTGGCTTACCATATGATTTTTCAACATGACATATGTACATTCCTATTTCCTAAGGTAGTTTAAAGTAATCCTAGTTGGATCATATAAGAACATATTTAGGGTCATATAAATGGGTGGATTCATATAGTTTAAAGTCATCTTTTTGTATTAGGACTCATAGTTTAAGGTCATAGAATTCGAAACCTTTGGAAAAGCATGTCAGGTACATAAAGAATTGTGATATTTATGTGAATTGAGGTCCTAGGATTCCTGATTCCACACAGATTTTCACATATTTTAGGGTCATAATGCTTGGAGAACCACCACCTATGTGTTAAAATAAATTAGTATTAGTGATGGTATTAAGGCCCAATATGGGGAAAAGAGTTCCAAAATAATTATTTGGTAGATATAATAGTAACAACAAGGTCTGTGATAACATATAAAAGCATAACTACATATCCCACTAAATGGGGAATCAATCCACACATTGTTCTGGAAGATGGTGTGGTTGGAGAAAAATTCCAGAAAAGGTTATCCCTATCGAGTGAGGATTTATAAAAAGGATGGGGAATTATATTTCCTAATAACCATTGCTGAGACAATCACAATGAAAATTTGTGGCCACATGGGGATATTTGTGCATAGTTTTATTCCATAATTCTTGGACAAAGTCTGCTTCCATTTTAAGGTTGTAGATCTTAGAACAAAGAGGTGGTACTATATGGTAACTCATGTGGTTCCATAGAGTTTAAAACTGGATGTTAATTGGATCTGAGGAGGAGTTTTTACTAAAAATATTTTGTGGGTAGGTTTTACCCAATTTAAGTTCAAGATTCATGGACAAAGTGTTGCTACAGTTTAAGGTCATATAGCTTTTATTGATGGGGAAAATGTGATCTGGGGGTGTTCATGAAGAACATAAGGAAAGGAAACCTGATGTGAAGAGAGGGTCAATGATACCATGTGCCACATGATAAATACTTGAGATATGTTGGGTATAGTTTAAGGTCATCATGCTCAGACCATGTGAGGGATGGTGAGATGATTTCTTATGGGAGTTTCTTAAAATATTTTCACAAATAGAGGGTTGGGGAATAAAAATTTAGTGAACATGATCTCATCATAAGGGGGTATTTATAAATGGTCCACATATAGGGGTTCTAGGGATCACTACTTATCCCAATGAATGGGGAATCAATCCACTTGTAGTTCTAAAACACGGTTTAGTAGATGATAAATTCCAGAAGGGGGAAGTCATATCGAGTGAGGTTAAAGACTTTACCACGTAGTTAATAGTTTAATACTGAATGACACTAGGTACAATGCTTGAGGTCATGCTGAAAATATCAGAAATGTGGTTGATACTAGTTCAACGTCAAATCATGGATAGTGGGATTGAAAATAGTTTAAGGTCATGGATATTGGACTTAAGATGTTTCTATCATAAGGGTTCTGAAAAAGGGGAAGTAACTGACACAAAACGTGGTAGAAGGAGTCCCAATGTTATGTTTAGTATCTATGAAAAACATTTTTGAATAGTTTAAATTCATGAAATATATATTTAGTGGTGTGTTCCTCAAAGTAGTTTATGTGGCATGTGATAGTAGTAAACTGATGTGAATTGAGGGTCAAGGAGGCTTGGTGCCACCGATAATATCCCCAAGGAATGTTTCACATGATTTATGGTTTTGATTTTGGGACCTGATCTTCTAGTTTATGGTCATATAGTTTAGACCTTATGGTATGACATTAAATATTAGTGATTCATGCGTGTCTCAACTGTGTTTATGGAAATTCATCTCAACACCTAAGCCCACATGATCCATGATTGGTGTGAGAACCAAAGAGTGATAGAGAGTTCCCCTTATCATAAGGGAGAGAATAATAATGGGAATGAAAATCCAACTTGGGGGAGGCCCAATGATTCCAACATTCTTTGTCAAGATACACAAGTTCACGGGAGTATGCTACCCATGGTGTTAAAATTACACCAGAGTAAAGGGAGTTGGAAAGGAAGGTAAATCGTGATATATAAGATCTAAACTATGAAAAGGGTGAGTAATGGGTTGGGATGACTTTTTAACATGATCAAATGATATGTTCCACATATTCACTAGTCAAAGATGGTGAAAATAAATATAAAATAATCATATACCATGTTCAAAATACAAGATTTTCCAAATGTAATCCAAGATCCTTCATGATTTTTACCCTGTATGGAAGGTGAGCCAGTGTGGTCAGGCACTATTATTGTTTGGGGAACCTGTTCATATTGAGAGGATGGTGAGGATCCATGTTGAGATAGGCATGAAATGTGAAAATGGGAATTCTGGTATACTTCAAGGTAAGTTACACACTTAAGAAATCATTCTTCCATGTGATTGAATGCATTGGATGGGAACATCAACTGAAGAGGATTGAGCATGTTCCCAATGGGGGAAGACCCTGTAATGCATTGGTGGTTGATATAGGCCTAGGATAAGAGATCTAGAAAATGCTATATTCCCCATAGAACTTGGAATCATCCCACTCATAGGTCTAGAACATGGTGGGGCTGAGGACCAATATTGAAAATAAAGGCACCCACTCAAGTGGGCGCTCAAGTTATCAAATAGTTTGATATCATGTGATAGAGACATAAACCATGATTTTTAATTCCATATAAGAATGATATTAAAAATTAGTTTAATTATAAATGGATAGGACGTGAGGTTATTGTATTTTAAGGTATTATATCTTTGACTATTGTGATCTTGTGTTAGGGGAAACCAACTACTATTAAAATATTGTTTGATTGGGGATTAGCTATGAAAGTTTTCTATGTGTTGGAGGGGTAGTGATGGTGTGAATGAGGCTTACACATGTATTATTCCCATGTGTTGTATGGGTAGAAATGGTGTGAATTGGGATTGCACATGGATGTTTCCTAGGTGATTTAAGTGAAATAAAGATGTGAATGGTTTTCACACATGGAAGTTTCCCATGTGCTGTAGGGTAAGAAATAGTGTGAATGGTGATTACATGTAGAGGGTTCCCTGGTCTGATGGTATCATCTCATGCTTAGCACAAAAGAAATATCATTTAATTATATGAGGCATCTAGTTCTAATTATATAGGGCATCTCTTGTCTATTTCATGAGGTAAAACCACAGTTTGACATTATATGAAATGATGGGGGCATGAGGATTATGCATTGAGATACCCATTTTTTTCATCCTCATTTTAGGTTCCAAGGGAACTCTTGGCCCACAGATAGGCCAGAGGATATGATTGGGGCGTATTCCCCAATGCGTTTTTTTGAATTAATATGGATATATTTTGGGATTATGCACTAGGGTGGCCCATTGTTTTTTCCACATGTCAGGTCATGAGGTAATCTCAACCCACTGATAGGATAGAAGAATATGATTCGAGTTAACACATCATGAGGATTTCTAGGAGGATTTATCTACATCATTATATATATGAGGGATTCTATACACATAGGTGTGCTGAGGAAAATGATCAGTGTTGTTTGGGGGTCATTTGGTGATCGTTACATTAGGTATCTTATTCTTGAAACATAAGTAATCTCATTATAATCATATGGGGAATCCTATTTATATCACATTCGTTATAATATATTTTAGTATCATGCATATAAGACTATGTAATACAATTTTTCATCATGTGACTAGTACATGCGCCAATAGTGAGGGTAGAGAAGCTTTACTAGTGAGATGTAAAAGGCCCGTCATGAAAAGGGGCCATGAGGCACTAATTCTATGTGGATGACCTCACATTAGGGGAGAATTTGCAGATGGTCCCACAAATATGGGATATAAGCATCACAAATTCTCACATGGAACATGGAATCCTTCCACACATAGTTTTAGAACATGGTGTGGTGGAAGACCAATGATAGAAGGGTGGCATCCTCACTGAGGAGGACATTAAATTATATCATTTTCATCATATGAGTAATACCATGTTTATCCCATAGGGTAAGGCTACAATTTAAATTCATGTTTTGAGGAATTTTTTTATATCATCTCATATTTTTCATATAATGATTCCCATGTTTATCACAGAGGGTAAGGAAAAAATTTTATATTGCGTGATGTGGAAATTGGTTTTGGGTCATCTCATATTTGACATATAATTAATATTGTGTTTATAACATTGGGTAAGGCTAAAATTTAACATCATGTTCTAATGATGTTATCATATAGTTTAACATTGTATGACTAGTATTTTAGGCTTTGTAGTTTAATGCCATAAAACTCAGACTTGGTAGGTTTATATGAAGTAACACTAGAGGAACCTAGTGTTGGTGGGAGGTTTTATGTGCTTGATTACCATGGTGATCAATGAGTATGCACCATTAGATTTTAACCTATAAATTTCATAATGTCCTTCCAATTTGGGTTCATGTTTTAGTAGATTCCTTCCAGGTATTATGGGAGTCCTAAGTACCAATAACATATCTCCCAGAAGGAATGAGAGGAGTTGGAACTGTTTATTAAATACTCACGCCATACGATTCTGATTCCATTCTAGGTTATGTAACATCGAGATATTGTTTTCCTTGAGATATTATAACTCATCCGACTAGAATTCCTCTCTCTTATCCACTATCTACTGATTGTAAATAGCAGTATGAAGTTATAGAAGTTAAACCTCCATAGGAAGAACTACGTCCGTCCAATACACTATAGATTATAGGTTTGTATGGATATAATTTTGAGTCATTGACTGATATGAAAAGAGGTAACTATAGAGATTAGTAGGCCTTATATTATTGTTCTAGCCTACTATCTTTTATAGAATGTTAGAGTGGATTTTTTGAACACCTTGATCTTTCCATTCATATACATGTTTTAGCATGAAGTGTGGTTGGATGAAATTTATTACATGTCGTAAAACTTATTTATCTCGGTGGATTTAAAGTTGGTTCCATTTTATTTGAAAATTGTGTGAGAAATCCCAAAACTATGGGTGATATGGGAATTCATAAACTCGATCACTAGCCGGGTCATGATCTCTTTGAGGTGGATGGCCTCCACTAACTTTGAAAAGAGGTCTTCGATAGTCATAATGAACTTGTACTATAGAGATGTCTGTCGTGAGTTGGGACCCACACCATCAAGTCCCCATATAGATAAGGTCTAGGATTATTTGGTGGTATATAGAATCTGTAGCAGTTTATGTGAAAAATAACTGTGGATATGACATGTGTGACACCTCTTAGTTAATTTGATGTTGCCATAGACCAGGGTGAGATAGAAGTAACCCAACCTCCAAATCTAGTGAGAAATCTTGAATCCCACTTGAAGGAACCCATAAGACCCAATGTGGACCAATTTCATAAATTTAGGACCTCTTTTATCTGAAAGTAATAGATCAATATCTCATAGCATCTACACCAATAAAGGGTCTTCTAAATACTAGGGCCATCCCAGAGGATAAATTTTTTTGAACACTATATGATTTTCTCATGTTCAGATTGATATGATGGGAGAATTATCTTCCAGAGATACTCAATTATGGGATTCATCCAATAATACATTTCTCTCAATCATGGGGAATTTTACGGACCTTTTTAGAAGTATTAACAATAAATTAATTTACTTCTCATTAATCAATATCAGATGCAATGGGATTGGTGAAACTATTATGTTCGATATGAATGACTAATTAATCTTGTTCAGGTACTAAAATAGATATATTTAGGACCTCCAAAGAACCAAATCCATCATTCTGTAATCAAAGACACCATACAACTATAGTCGAGTAGGGTACTGGGTTATCAACTCAGAAGTTCTCTCCAGTAGGGGAACCAGTTCATGCATCCTAATGACATAGTCACCATCTATTTTATTGATTATTAGCTCAGAGCCACCCATCATATGTAAGAGAGGGACATGAATCTAGAGGGACAACTCAAGTATTGTGATAAGAGTCTAGTACTCCGCCTCATTGTTGGTGAAACCCTCAGACAATATGAGTGATTATGGTAAGATGGCCTACATGGGAGTAATAAGGACAACACCATTGACCACCCAGTTGAGTTTGGGGCTGTTTATACATCTATAGGTCAAGTTATGTGAGGCACCAACAAAATACATATTCTATCATGAAAAATTGTTATCCACATATAGTATGACATCATCTTGGAAGTCAACATATTGGGGGGGGGGGGGAGGGTCCCCAGGGGTTAGATACCTGACTAGGAATTTTTCTAAATATTATCCCTTGAAATCCTTCTAATAAGTGAACTTGATGTATAATTTAAGTATATTTACTCCCCAATGAACAAATCATCTTTTCAAAAATGGGTGGATGAGGATATACATTTATGGATCAACTGGGGATACCTGTTGTATCTCTTGGTACTTCATGTACTGTCACAGCTTCTAAAATGATAGACTAGGGTGAGGAAACTCTTATTGATGGGAGAATATCCAGTCTCAATGTCAGGGAACATGCAACTAATATAATACATGAAATTTTCTCTACCCTCATTATGTTTATGATCTATAAGGTAACCCAGGTAATCCTCTAGGGTAGTCACATAAAGTACCATAGGCTTCCCCAGTTCTGTTGGCAATGGGATCAAAGGATGCAATAGATACTTCTTAATATCCTTGAATGTGGTATATCAGTCTTAGTCCTACTGTTAGTATGTTCCTTTTTTAATGTGCCAAAAAAGGGAATAAACTTCCTAGAAATATTTTTGATGCATTGATGGATATAGTATAGGTGTCGTAGAGGCCTCACAAGACCTGGAGGTTGTATAGAGGAGACATATTTTTGATATCTTTTATATTCATGGGATTAATCTCAGTGCCCCTATAATAGACAATGAAGATGGGGAACATTAAAGAGGTAGACCTAAAAACACACATTAAGGGGTTCATTTTATGATGATGGGATCAGCAGGAGTATAATAGTTTATCTAGATCCTTGATATGGTCCTCGTGCTGGTAAGATTTGACCACCAAACCTTCCATTTAACAATCCACCAATGACTCTACGTGTGGTTTGAAGATGGGGTGCATGGAACACTGGTAAGTAGCTCCAATATTCATCAAAACGAATGAAATTAATTGGTCAAAAAGGTTTCATGGGGTGTTATGAATGTGGTAACCTCCTATTCCTCAGGGTCCATATGAATTTGATTATACCATGAATAACCATCCATTATATAGGGGTCTTGGAAACCAGTTACTGCATAAATCAATAGATCTATCACCAAAAGGGGAAAATCGTCATTCGGGTAGTGGCATTTGAGGTTCAAGAAGTTTATAAAGAAATTAATTTTACCATTCTTATTCCTGAGTAGGATAATATTATCTAGAAACATGGGTTACTGAACCTCTTTGATAATTTTGTACACGATTATCTTGTTATCTTAGATCTAGACCATGGCACCATGGGAAGGGTGAATCTTCTTGGGAGGATATTTAAACCCACAGTGTCTCACATGTGGGATAAAGTGACTAACGAACAAAGGGGGATAGATCCCTATAATTCCTTTAGAGCTCCTAGAAATCATGTTAGTGTTGTTTCAATAAATCCACATACTATTTTTTTTCCTTTGGATACAAGACTACACTGATCAGTGTTAGGCTCATGGCTTTTTCATTTACACGATTAACCTAGGTCAACTCATCGACCATGATGGAGGTACCTTACTGAAAATATAGTGGGGAATCCTTTCATCTTCATCATTTGAGACATGAGGATCATTGGAACAATGAGACTCTAGGGAATTTTCAGATCTTGTAGTGGAGCTAGTACTAACATTTTTAAGAATGGAATCCTAGATAAAAGTTTCCTATTTTTCAAAGATAGTGGAGAATAATGCTTCTAGGATAATCCCATTGGTATTTTAATAATGAGGCCCACCTCTAATATCAAAAAAATTGTATTGAGTGTAATTATACTGATTCAACCCTTCATTATGAAACATGCGATGTTATTGTGAATCAATGGTCATAGGGTGGATCCCTTAGCATTCCAAAAGGGTTGGGTATTTTTGGAATGGGTCAAGCCTATCCCATGTAAGAGTAAGAGGAAATCCTTGACCAATCCTTCTTTTTTGAGAAGATGAAGTTTCTTCCCTGTTCTGAGGTCAGGGGATCTAACTTGATGATTAAAAGAATGAATTTTTCTTTCAAATACACCCAAGGATTTTCTTTACTATATATTAGATAATTGGTGAATTGATATAGTCAACCACTTTTTTTGAAGCTAGTTTGATCCTTTTTTTAATAAACCATATATAGATTATGGGTTTCATAAGAGTTTCAGGGAGAATTTTCTCCCTATAGGATCCTTACAAGATTGTTAAGGAAGTAATTTTGGAACTGATGATAAAAAGAGTTGACCATTACATGTAGATAGAGCCATGTCCTTCCCAACTCTACATTATTGGAGGTGTCTTTAGAGACTACCATAAACACAATTCCTGCTACCAGACCACCCAACTGGGTATTTGGACAAATATTTTCATGTGAATTATACTAAATATTATTATACCCCAAAGTATTATGGTTATATAGTGTTATATTGGCCAATGTAATACCAATAATATAAATAATGAGATTCAAAATTAGAAACAACCTATAGCCACTATCTACCAGGAAGTAGAAAACATTTACATCTAGGAATTGTCTTCTGTTAGAAAATGGGTGAATGTTCCCTTATACAGTTTCACAATTGATTTATTCAGAGAAGTAAATGATTTCTTGGAGTTATTCATGATTGTTTTCCTCTATATGGTTGGCCTAACTTTTATATACCTCAGTATATAATTTGAAAATTATTTTTAGGGTCTCAGTTATTTTTTATTGGAAGAGTGTGTTGAGGACAAAGAGTCTAACTAGAATATTTGCGAGGTGTTACGACACATAATATTTTTTGGGAAAGAGGAATTATTCTACCTACCAAGGGAATCTCTCTAACATGGAACAAAACAAGTGCCACTGGTTGAGATAATAGGGATTGATTATTACGAGCCATATTCCACTACTGACTGGATGACTAAGGTTGAGCACTAGGAGACTGAGTTTTGGCTCTAGGAGGTCATGTCTAGGCATGATGCTACTATAGATGAGTCACAAAATTGGTCAATGTAGTCGGTTATGGAGAATCCTGAGATGTTTGTGCCTACTGATCCGAATGAAAGGATTTTTGTCTGGTCTTTATGGCATGAGTATTATATTCTGGAGACCTATATCAGATTCCCTTCCTATTAGTGTTGAACCTACCGCTTCTATGATGATTTTGACTAGAGGTTACCGGGTGCAGACTGGGGCATTCTTCATTACCAAATGTCATTAAACGGTCAAAAAACATTTCATTATTCATAGAATCATGTCATATTTTTCATTAGTGGAATAATTTTAGACTTTATGAATCCTTGCGGCCTCTCCCAACACAGGACACATGAAGTAACCAATAATATAGTCTGGTTTTGTCACTAGTAGGGGGATTCGAGTGTCCTAGCATCATTAGCACATATTCATTCAGGACCAAGAAGGATATGATGTAGATGTGGGAACAAGGGTGGATGTAGTTAACATAAGTTGTGTTGTTTTAATCAATCATCAATAATAATTCCTTTAGTGCTAGTGAACATCTAACAGTTTAACAAGTCATTTTACTTCTATTTAACATAGCCTAGAGCCTATTTCTATTCATCTGTATCATGACTACTATAATCGTGGTTGTATGAGACATGTGTTCATATGTATAGAAATCACCCAATGTGTCTAGTTCCTGATGTACATAGTCCTCAAGACAATATTAGAAGATGTTCCACTCCATGATGGTATGCCTAAGGACCATGTGCATGGTAAAAATTAGCATGATTAGTGATTTTTTCTTCCATCGACCATCTGTATTCTATAATATTTAATAAAATTTTCAAGGGAACATTTGAAGTACCCTAGGACATGTAAATATATGAAGGAGTTTGAGTTTTTTTTTCAATTTACAAAAGAAATCATTAGTGGATGACCCCTAATGGGGGGATTGGGAAGTGTTTTTGTCACAACCTGTCCCCAGGGCCCGTGCCGTGACTGCCCCAAGACCGCCTTCCATAGGCCAGGGGCTGCCAACTAGCACCAAGGCATAAATCCCGGTAAAAAGGGGAGGCATTGCCTTTGTAAAGTAAACAAACATCATAGAGCAAGCAAGCAGTAGAAGTAAACACTAAGTTAAAACAGAGTACAACTGTAAGTGCAAAAAGTAAGTGGGCCAGTATACAAACCCAAACTGAAAGTAACGTACAACTAGAAAGGGAAAATAGAAACTAAAAGGTAAAGACGCAACGACGAGCTATTCACTGGGAATCCCACCTGAAGGGTGGGTACAGAAAAGCCTCCACTGCTCCTTGGGTCCAGCCTATCGCTCGAGTACGTCCCGCCCAGTGGTCCACCTACAGGTACCGTTCTGCTCCGCAAGCATCCACCACGATCAGCGATGTCCATCGTCTGCAACCAACACAACGTAGTGCGTGCATAGCTTGTGCATGGGTGAGTATAAGCTACTCAGTAGGGACCCCGAGACCCCCGATGGTCTCCCAAAATCTACAAAGGATAAACCACAAAGGAAAGATAAAATCACGAAGTAACATCTGACACTACTTAGGTATATGCCCATACATATACCTAAGTCATCAATTCCAATTCGGCTCCAACATCCAAGCCCATGTACAACCCAGTCCACACAACAAAGCAAACGAATTCCACACAGGAAGCAAAACGTAATCCACACAGGATAGCACAACACAATCCACACAGGAAAGCAAACAGGATTCAGCTCACACAAGTATACTTCTTCAAAAGGCGATATAGATGATCACTGATCCATCTAAGTCATCAGACCCACAAAGGATCGATAGGTACTAACCCCTGCAATGACCCACATAGGATCAGTAGGAAACTAACCCCCGCAATGACCCAAACAAAATCGGTAGGAAACTAACCCCCGCAATGACCCACACAGGATCGGACCCACAAAAGATCTGTAGACGCTGGCTCACACAGAACCGCTGAGCGCTAACCCACACAGGTTCATACCCACACAAGATCGGTAGCACTGATCGACACAGGATCGCTGAGTGTTGTAGTTGTCGTCGTCGAATCCACTGAGGAACTCTGCACAGTCATCGTCGCAGTCACAGTAGCAGTCGCAGCCAGTACTAGAGTTCCCACACACAGCAAGCTCATTCGGGAGGGTCCACTCCACGAGAAGAGAGGTTGATACATCAACTGACTCGTAGTGTAGAGTTTATGTATCCAAAAGTTTTGTATCGTCAATAGGAACTCAACATCGCCGACGGTGCGTCGATCGAACGCACGGTCTGAGAGTTATTGGATTTTTCATCCCAGGGGCCCGGTTGATTTTTTAGGCAAAACCAACCCGCCCGTACTCCACCTGAATCCAAACCTCAGGCGGAGTATGCCAAAAGATCCGTCCCACATAGAGAAAATCAACAAAGTCAACGACACGTCAATCGGATGTCCGTAGCTCAAGATATGAGCGTTTACACTCCGAGGGCCTAGTTGGTTTCGTGTACGAACCAACCCGGCCATACACAAAGTATTCCAAAACATTGAGTGTGATATACCAAAACGGCCGTCTCGTTCTAAGGATCATGTCTCCGCTGACGACGCTTCGATCAGAGGTCCGTAGCCTGTGTTATGGGCAATTGAACCGAAATGGTCCGAAAATGGGGGTTTCGGGCCCGGACCGACCCGGCCCGGCCCGGTGCGGTCAGGCCCGACGACCCGCGTGCTGCGCGCGCCGGTCGGTGCTCGGCCAAAACGGAAGAACCCTTTTGGCGGCTCGCACGGGGGGGGGATGCCCCTCCCGTTTCATGTAACCGTAGCCCCTTAATTGGGGCCGCTTTGAAGTCTGGCCGGGGGAATTAATTCCCTCGGCTCCTCCCTGTCCGGCCGGCCCGACCTGGCTGGCCGGTTCCTGCTCAACGGGACCGGCGATGGCCGGTCCCCTTCCAGCTTCGACGCCGGCGGCCAGGTCTGGCCGCCGGTCACCTTGATCCACCGCGCCCCAAAACCGGTCACGTCCCTTGTCGTCCGGCGCGGCGCGATGACATCGTGCCCCTCCGCCGCGGCCCCGGTACCAGCCGCGGTATTTTCAAGTTTTCTTCGATGCGGCACGATGGCGTCGCATCCTTGATCTTCTTTCCACGGCACGGCGCGACGACACTTCGGATTTCCTTTCGCATGATTCCACGTGGTGCGACAACACCACGCCTTCCCATACCAAACCACAAACGAACCAACATGATAAAACAAAGAGGAGGGTCGGCCATGTTTGTGTGGTCCGGCCCCCTCGCGTTGTTCGATTACTATTGGTTTTAAAATTTCACGAATAAATTCAGGAATGTAACACAAACAAAATAATTATTTATAATCCCCTACCTCGGTTTCAATAATGGTGTACGTCAACAAGCCGCGGAAGACGAGCGTCGTGGAAGTCAGACGTCGCGGAAAATGAACGTCTATTCCGTTGTCATCGAGGTGCGTCTGACGAGGAAACGTCATTGGAGAAGTTCTTCACATTCTTCAGAGGAGATGTTCTTCGCTGAAGAATAGTGTTCTTCGTCGGAGTGCAAGGTGTTCTTCATGTTCTTCATCGAAGTTGAACAAGAAGAAGAATTCCTCAAACCCTTATCCCTTTCTCTCCCAAGTCTCCACACAAGAAAAACTAACCCCAAAATAAAATAAGTCTCCCACTTAATTTATTAACCCAACATAGGTTTTTGAATTCAAGAGTTTGAAAAATAAAAACCCACATTTAACTCACATAAGTTATTAACATGAGTTGTTATAAATTAAATAGGTGATAAGTTGGCAAAACATAAATGAGGGGTTAAGGAGTTAAAAAAAGGTGAGGTGAAAGGTTGGGGCTCGTGTGAGCCCCACCTTTCAATTATCCACAAATGGGATGTTGGGTGGATGTGGGCCCCACCACCAACTTCCCATGGGAGAAATTAACCACCTTGATATAAAATAAAATTGATCCAACAATTTTATTTACTTCTTAATTAAACCCCATTAATTAACTTTTTCTCCCGCACAAATGCAACTACGGTAAAGGTTCCCTTAAGCGATTACCGGTGTTGCGAGTTCATTGGTGCCATCAGATTTCAATTCTGAGAACCGGATCAAAAGATAGGAATTCCCGCTTGTTCATTCACTGAACGTACCTGAGCTAAACTTCGGATAGAAATTCCGAGCACTCCGTGCCTCAGAATCAAGTCTCGTCTGAAACTGCGATTTTGTAAAAAAAATCCAAAGAAAATTAAGAAAAAATTTCCCTTGAATTTTACGGGTCTTTACATTACTCCCACCTCAAATATTTACATCCTCGTAAAGATACATCGAAAACTAGGGAAACAAAAGCGGGTACTGAGCATGCATCTGAGCCTCCCGCTCCCAAGTTCTCTCCTGGAGGTTCTCGTGCTGCCATCTGATGCACACTAGAGGAATCGACCGTCCACGTAGGACTCACTCTTGTTGATCCTCGATCTCCACCGGGACCTCCGCAAAAGTCTCCCCATCATCAACGTCTATCTCCCCATGGTCAATGATATGCGTCGGGTCGTGCACATATCACCTCAGCTGAGATACGTGGAAGACGTCATGCACCCGGTGCAACATAGGTGGCAGAGCCAGGCGATAAGCCACCTCGCCAATCCTACTGAGGACCTGGAATGGTCCGATGAAGATTGGAGAAAACATTCCACCTCGGCCAAATCTCCGTAATCCATGTCGAGCTGAGACACGCAAAAAGACGTGGTTGCCATCCTTGAACTCTAGTGGCCTCCGCCTCCTGTCAGCATAAGACTTCTGCCGGCTCTGAGCTGTCCTCATCCGCTCCTGGATGACCTGGACCTTCTCTGTCATGGTCTGGACCATCTCCGGCCCCACAAGTGTTGACTCCACAGGGTCTGTCCATCCTAAAGGAGATCTACAAGGTCGGTCGTACAATGCCTCGTATGGTGCCATACCTATGGTGGAGTGGTATCTTTTGTTGTACGCGAACTCCACCAAGGGTAGGTGGTCCTCCCAGCTGCGACCAAAGACGAGGACACATGCGCGGAGCATGTCCTCGAGAGTCTGAATGGTCCTCTCTGTCTGACCGTCCGTATGAGGGTGAAAGGTTGTGCTCAGACGTAGCTATGTCCCGAAAGCCTCCTACAACCCCTTCCAATGCCGGGAAGTAAAGCAAGCATCTCTATCGGAGATGATAGATGATGGCACACCGTGAAGCCACACAATCTCCTGAACGTAAAGTCGTCCCAAGCTATCCACTGTGCACTGCTATCTGATGGGTATGAAGTGAGCCGACTTGGTGAGTCGGTCGACAACCACCCAAATGGTGTCGTGTCCTCTGTAAGTGCTTGGAAGTCCATTCACGAAGTCCATAGATATCCCGTCCCACTTCCACTCCGGACCCTCCAAGGGTTGTACCAAGCATGCTGGTACCTAGTGCTCTGCCTTCACCTGCTGGCAGGTGAGGCATCGAGAAATGATCTCTTCCACAACCTTCTTCATGCCCGGCCACCAGTGTTGTCGTCTGAGATCCTGGTACATCTTCGCCACTCCAAGATGAACCACCAATAGAGAAGTGTGAAACTCTCTCAGAACCTCCTCTCGTAAAGCGACTAGTACCAAGGTACGTCCTATGAAAAGGATGATGTGCTCTTATCCAAAGGAGAAACCATCATGTGCTTGTCATGAGGATATCTGTGCACGCTGCGTCTCACAGTCAGCGTCCCCACGCTGTGCCTCTCTGACTCGCTGCAGTAGTGGAGGAGTGACTGTGAGAGACTGGAGGAAGGCCGCTCCATCTCTATCCACGAAGAATACCTGCAAAGAGGCTAGTTGCTCTGTCACCTCCTCAAGTAGCTAAATGATTGTCCTCCTACTGAGAGCATCATCTACCACATCCCCCTTCCTAGGAGTATAGACTATCTCAAAGTCATAGTCCTGGAGGAACTCGAGCCATCGTCGTTGTCTCAGAATCAGATCTTTCTAAGAGAAGATGTATCGGAGACTCTGATGGTCAGAAAAGACTGTAAAGCGCTCGCCCATCAGATAGTGTCACCATGTCTTCAGAGCGAAGCCCACTACTGATAACTCCAGGTCAGGGGTAGCGTAGTTCTGCTCATGCGGCCTCAACTGACGTGATCCATAGGCGATCACTGCCAGCTCCTACATCAGGACACATCCGAGTCCGGTCGCTGATGCATCGCAGTAGACTACGTACCCTAATCCCTCCTCAGGAAACCTCAAGATAGGTGCGCTGGTCAAACTCTGTATCAGCTCCTAGAAGCACTACTGACATCTGTCTGACCACACGAAGGGTATCCCATTCCTCCATAACGTTCTGCAAAGCTGCAAATATTTCTCCGTTGCTGATAAGGGAAATCCGGTCTCATCCCCAGGATGAATCACGTTCCTTTCCTAATACAGTCAATCCCATCATGATTAGTTAATTAATGTCATGGATGACGTCGTAAGGCCTCGACACTGCTACCAAGAGAACCAACCGTTACTCTCACCTCCAAGGGTTGAGTCACACTGTCGGCATCAGTGTGTGGTCACTGGGCCTCCTCTAGTAAGAATCTCGCAAGTGAGGGTCAAGTCAACAGTTTTTTTTAATCGACACCTCTTAGTAATAACAAACAAAAGATAAGAAAGCAAACTTCACCAAAGCAAGTGTATTTTATTACTTCAACTCAAAGTAAAAGGACACAAGGCAACACAAAATATGAAGCTAGAGGAATTATGGGAAAAGGCCTCTATGCCTGGAGCAAGTCCCGCACTAGTCCACCCGCTTCCGGAGATCCATGATCGTAAGCTTCAGTTTCCTGAAGCTGTGCTCTCCCCTGAGGTTGGGGTGGACCTCCTGGTGGTGGTGGTGGTAGATCCTCAAAACGTCGTCCACCACCTGCTGCTCGGCTAGCTCCTCTGCCTCGTCTACCTGCTCCCTGAGGACCACCACAGTAGAACCTTTGCCTCTTCCTAGGTGGTTCCTCAACCATCTGTTGCTCCTCTGCATGGCGTGTCGGGCAGTTACGAGCCATGTGTCCCTGCCCGCCGCATGCATAGCACTGTCTTCCACTCGTAAGACTTGTTCTGTTCCGTGTGCCCCACACCTCTGAGCATGTATCATGTGGTCGTCCGCCATATGGTCTGGCCCGCTTGGACCTCTGCGACATTTGTCTACTGCCGGCTACAGAAGACTCCGCCACTTGTCGCCATGTGGTAGGTCTCGCTTCTGGTGTAGACTCAGTAAGAAAGCTCTCGATGAGAAGGGATCGCTCTAGTACTCCTGCCTGAGTCGGAATGTTGAGGGAGATCAGCGATTCCCTGATCGCGTGTCTCAATCCCTGCTCAAAGGTCCGGGACCAAAAGAATGGGTCCCGTACCATGTCTGTAGTGTAGCGTGAGAGATCGGTAAATCTTGCCGAGTACTGCGCGACTGTCAAGCTGCCCTGCCACAGCTGAAAAAGCTCCTGGATGCGCACCGCACGGAGGGTGGCTAGGACGAACTCCGAGCGGAAGAGGCTCTCAAAGTCTGTCCAGAGAGGAGATGCCTCAACGTGCACCTGGAGAATCATGCACCACCATCGGCCCGTTGCCGCGTGCAGTAGACTTGCTGCGAGGATCACTATGAGGTCTGCTAGTGTCCTCACTAACTGAAAAACTCTCACCACTGCCTCCAGCCAGTCCTCAGCTTCCTGGGAGTCTGTCTCCCTACGGAACCTGGGCGGTCGTTGGCGCTGGAACTCATGCAGTGCACTGAGGCGACGTGCATCGTCAGCGGCTGGTGCTAGAAGCATCGGTGGCTCGGCGGGTAGAGCTACCGCCGTTGCCACTGCTGACAAAGGTCCCTGCAACGAGGCCTCATCGCTCGGTGGGCTGTCGTCATGCTCAACTCTCGGAACCCTTGCTAGCTGCCGTCATGGGGCCATCCTGAAAAGGAACAGGTGTGCCACAGTCAAACAGTATACCTGGTGAGCTGACAGAAAGTAATCACAAAGAAAACTTGAAACACACATGAAATGAATGTTTTCGTGTATTAAGTTAGAAATCAGAAGTTTGGGTCCTGATGTACGGATACGTCGGCCGCCACACCAACATTGGAATCCTTGGACTGATAACCACACCCAATACGCTAAACACTGTTGCTTCACATAGAAAAGATCACAGTTCGCGGTAGAACCGAACTCCTCTGATACCAATTTGTCATGACCCGTCCTCGGGGCCCGTAAAAATGGAAGGCATTGCCTTTGTAATGTAAATAAACACCACAGAGCAAGCAAGCAGTAGAAGTAAACACTAAGTAAAAACATAGTACAAATGTAAGTGTTGAAAGTAAGTGGGCCAGTATACAAACCCAAACTGAAAGTAAAGTACAACTCGAAAGGGAAAACAAAAACTGAAAGGTAAATCCGCAACGACGAGCTATCCACTAGGAATCCCACATGAAGGGTGGGTACAGAAAAGCCTCCACTACTCCTCGGTTCCAGCCTACCGCTCCGAGTCCGTCCCGCCCAGTGGTCCACCTCCAGGTACCGTTCTGCTCCACAAGCCTCCACCACGATCAGCGATGTCTGTCGTCTGCAACCAACACAACGTAGTGCGGGCATAGCCCATGCAGGGGTGAGTATAAGCTCCTCAGTAGGAACCCTGAGACCCCCGAAGGTCTCCCAAAATCTACAAAGGATAAACCACAAAGTATAGATACAATCATGAAGTAACATCTGACACTACTTAGGTATATGCCCATACATATACCTAAGTCATCAATTACAATTCGGCTCCAACATCCAAGCCCAAGTACAACCCAGTCCACATAGGAAAGAAAACGAATTCCACACAAGAAGAAAAACGCAATCCACACAGGATAGCACAACACAATCAACACAGGAAAGCAAACAGCATTCAGCTCACACATGTATACTTCTTTGAATGATGATAGAGATGATCACTGATCCATCTAAGTCATCAGACCCACAAAGGATCAATAGTTACTAACCCCCGCAATGACCCACACAAGATCGGTAGAAAACTAACCCCCGCAATGACCCACACAGGATCGGTAGGAAACTAACCCCTCCAATGACCCACACAGGATCGGACCAACACAGGATCTGTAAGCACTGGATCACACAGAACTGTTGAGCGCTGACCCACACAGGACCAGACCCACACAGGATCGGTAGCACTGATCCACACAGGATCACTGAGTGTTATAGTGTAACGCCCCGACCCCAGCTACCCAGATCTGTGCATTATTACATAACATTGGCATGATCACAAGAAAGATCAAATCTCGAAAGACCGATTGGTTTAGTAGCCTTGGAAACACTAGATATATTCATAAGTGTTACATTACATCATAAAATGAAAAACTAATACAACAACATAATGTTTCCACAATCCACACTATTAACCCCTCATAAAAAAATCCATGCAGGTCATTCATAACTTAATTCTTCACATCCTGGGAAAAATAAAACATAGAAAAGGGGTGAGCTCAAATTCCCAGTAAGGATAACAATATAGCGGAAACTTTCATAAATAAGAATAAACATTTAAGGCAATGCATTACTAAAACAAAAGCCTTTTAAACTTTAACTTCAACATAGTATGGCAAAAGTAAAATGAAATAATGCCATTTACTTATTCACATGGATATTCTACTAATCGAATAATCACATGCAAAATCAATAACCACTTTCATAATGTTGGAATGCATAATGCCAGACTATCATAACCACATAGCCAAGGCCTCGTGCCAAGACTACAAATAAGATTATGTCAAGGACTTGTGCCAAGACACTAGTTTGTCTCATGAGACCTACCAATGCAATTTTTTTAGAAGATACTTATGTTTAAAATTACTCAAATATACTCCAGTGATTTTATGAAATCATTATGCAAGCTTCTGAAAACAAAATAACTTGTTCTGAGACTGCTCGACTAATTACAGGCCATGATGGGTCCACTCCCAATCCCTTCCTGTCTAGCACACTCGAGAGTCGGGTTTTCTAAAAACATTTTGGAGCTTGCGTTAAATACGTATACATTTGCACTGGATTTTCATATAATTGATAGAAATATATCTTTTCTTTAAATCATTTAAAAGTCACATAATTATAAAATAAAACATTTAGTTTGAAAATATTCTTATAAGCTTGTAAAGGAAAGCTTTGATGATTTTATAACGGCGGAAAATAACCGCACCCGCCGTATAAGTTAAAAAAAACATTCTTACCTTAATTCTGTCGAAAAGGTTAAAAAGGACCTTGTTTTGAAAACGACCGAAAGATTCCATTATAAACCACTTATAAAAGTCAAAAAGGGTATAAATGACTTTAACTCATATTCTAGTAAATAGGAAAAATGTTTTGAAATACATTTTTAAGAAACATGGATGTGGATGATAAAGAGATCCCAGTAGATTATTACGTATAAACAACCTCGAATAATGAAGAGATTGTGAAATAACCCTTACCAATTTGGTAACTTATGAAACATACAACCCATGAAAGAGGTATCATACAATGAATATGTAAATACACATAAATTAGAGTGTATTACACAAAGAATATAATTATGGGTAGTACATACACCACACAAAAGGTGATGGTGGCAATATGACATGAATCTCACGGGAATAAGGAGTGAGATGAAAACCCCTTACCTTGTACTTTTCCTTTTTTGGGGTAGGTTAACCTCCAGTATAATGGTGAAATAATTGTTATTAAATTATACAATAATCATATATATTAATATGATATCATATATGATCTTTTAACATTGCTTTATTAATAATATCTTAGTATTATCGTCATTTCGGGTGTTAACTTACTCATTTTCTTTTATATGTTTTGTTACATAAGCCATTTTTGTTGTATATTAATCATATCCAGAATGATATCAAGTCCTTAAACATCATTTTTAAATCATAAAATGATAATTATACTTGAATGGTTACGATGGAGAATGAATCTCATCGCGTTCGTGGAGACGGTAGTCCGTACGTACGCACGAGCGACAATATCATTCTTTTGATATTAAAATAATATATAAATGAATGGTATATCATATATACAGAATCATTAACATGTTATATTTATTATTTACATGAGTTACACATCATTATTATACCCATCCAAATAATATTATATTGAATAACAATTACACCACGACGTGGAGACGGTAAGCCGTACGTACGCACGTATGGTGACATGTTATTCAAAGGGTGGATAGAATACTGAATATGGTTGTACCATACTTATAATAACATCACAGTATATGTGAGATACTGGAGTTATTATTTTAGAATGGTAAGAACAAAGGAAGAAGAAGTGGAAGAAGAAATGAACTTAGAAAAGGGTGGTGAAATCATTACCTCTTCTTCGGGTTCTTCCTTTTGATTTGATCAAAAGGGCTCCTTAGGTTGGCTTTCTGATCAAACTAAGGCCTCTAGGTTGTATTGAGGGATGTTGGGAGAGTATTTGGGCAGAGTTTGGCCGAACCAAAAGGCTTTGAAGGTGTGAAGAAATGAGAAGGAGGAGTGCCCTTTTTATAAGAGGGGTGAGGGGCACCTTTGGAAAAGCTAGAAATATTAATTTATAATAAATTCATATTCGGTTTCTAATGGCTCCAAAGCTTATTATTCAAAGTTTAAGGTGGGGATAGGTCGAAAACCACTCAACCAATAGAATTTAGACAGGTTTGGGTACTTATATTAACCTTATCTTTAAGTATTAACTCTAAGTTAATTAGTTTCACTTTTACAATGTCTCTTTGTATTTTTATATAATATGGTTAATAAACTTACTATATACATCCAAGAGACCCCCAAGTGGTCCATTAATGATTAACCTATCATAATATAAGTCTCTTGGCCGAACCTTAGATTTTTAGGAATTTAATATCAATTAATAATATAATATTTGTTTTAAGAACTCTTTTATGTCAATTTTGACACTATTCAATAGTTTATTTTTTTGAAACTCATAAAAGATTGATTACTTCGAACAAAGTCCATTAAATCAATCATAATATATCATATTAGCCTAGAAAATTAGTTTAATTCATTAAAAGTTTCATATTATATTTATTTGGGTATTTATAATATCAATTATTTTAATTTTTCACTATTATAGTAATTACTGCATCATCATTGTGTCATAAATAAAATAAATTATTTAATGTCTAAAAATTATAAATAAAATATCATTATTTAGGAAATCTTTTTATCTTTCTAATGAATATTTATAATCTAAAATCCAACATATATAACCCTATGTAAAAATTGTTGTTCTAAAAGATATATGCTTGTGTCATTTTTGTATTCATTTTAACTAAATTAAAATAAAGTGTCATTATCACTTACAAGTGGATCCATGGGGTCCCAAAATAGACACAAAGATGCCCATGGTCGACCATCTATCAACCAATAGGGTTAAGACACGTTTTTAGGGTAATTTAGTATTATTATAATATTATTTTTTTAACCCTTATTTACCGGATTTACCCTTAACCATGGTAAATAAAATATTTACCGCAGTAATTATTCAAAATGTCTAAAAATAAAAGTTACCTATTTACAAAATTTGAACATCCTGATTCCAAATATGGAATCCATTTTCCTAAATTCAAAACACAGAAGTGGCAGAAATTAATTTAAAATTAATTCCCGCTGTCAAAACAAAAAGCGTGTTTTTAAGAAATAATAACTATCAAAAGATTGATACTTGTTTATGTTCGGTTTAATTGTAAAATTATGTCCAATGACAAAAATTATATTAAATGGTAAAAATATATTCTAAATATACTTTAAAACCACTCAAATTCATAATTTATCACTATTAATTATTTTGATTAAAAAAGTTGTTTTTAATTAAAATTTAGTAATTTTCACTATTCATCAAAATATGAAAGTTATCCGAAATGTTCCAAAATTTCACCTTAGGCTAAATTCGATATTCCGAATCCAAAAATGATGTCCATTTTGAAATATAAAATATATATAATTTCAAAAAGTAGGTATTACTATTCATAACAGCTAGTTTGATTGGTTGTTAGAACTCGGTGTTGCGTACAACACGTGCTATTGTATTATTCGAAGGAAAGCGTACCGTGGAAGCTTGAGATGTTTTATTTTAAATTTTTTGATGTCCCCATTTAGTCAAAAAGCTTAAAATATTGTATTTAGAAAGGGTTCACTATTAAAAGTTGATAAAAGTGCAATACTGAAAATGAATTTATTCTTGCATTATATCTAAAAAACTCATAATATGGATTCTAAAATTATAAAGAATATATAAAGTTTAAAATTTAGATAATACTATTCATGACCTCTTTTAATGGCTTTTTTTTTATAAGTCATGGTGTGATTGAACTCGGTGTTGCGTGTAGTGCAAGTTATTGAATTATTTTTAAGAAATAACACACTATGAAATCCTGGGGTGTTACATTCTCCCCTCCTTCAATAAATTGCATCCTCGCAATTTGAAATTGTTTTCGAAAATAAAAGGTTGAAAATAGAAAATATATTTGTGGGAAAACCCACATCAGAAATTGGGTTACTAAAATTTAGACTTAATATGAGGAAAAGAGAAATGAAAGGGTCACCACCAAATTACGATCTCGATTAGGAGAACATTGGTGGCAATTAGAGACATATAATTGGAGGAAAAACGTAAATATTTATAGGTAGTGATTGAGGTCATCAATCACAAACAAGTATAAAATTGAGGTCCTTAAATTCATCAATCTATGATGATTTGAAATACCATCGGTTCAACAAAACATAGGGTATTAGGATAACACGTTTTTGACATTTCAAAATATCTTAGTTGAAATCCCACATCGAAAAATGAATTAATGAGGCCTCTATTTAAAATAAAGAGTCGAAAGTATGAAGATTACCGAAAATAACACATACTAGGGTTCCATGTAGGAAAATATGGATATGGAAGAAAAATCCAACCATCAATTATCTGATGGAGAGTGGTAGAGATCATGGCTATGAAAAGGCCAACAATCCCAAAGCCATAAATTAATGATGATTTAAGGTACCATCTAGGAAAACATTTTTGTTCTAAGTTGCTTTTCTTAATATTGAGGAATTTATTTATGAGATTGGCTAATATCATAAGGAGATATACTTACTTTATAATTAGAGTTTTATCCATTAATATATTTCAACCAAAAACTCATCTTTCACTCTAAATGATAATAGAATGTAAAAAAAATCTATTTACACTATTCGTATAGGGGTCCAAAATAAACGAATTTATAATTCATCTACAGGATCTTTTAATAAAAACTACATTATTTAATCCAGGACATCTCGTGGGCCAGTGGTAGGTGATACACCCTTGTCGCCCTTCGGTTGTGGGTTCAAGTCTCGCAGCTTTGCCGGACGCGACGGGTTGCCACCCGACCTCCGGGTTATCCTTTTATGGTAATCCAAAATAATCCAAACTAGAACTATCCAAAATACTTTTGTCCAAACTCATAGTCCAACATTTATAAGGAAGGTAAACATAATATAGATCCTTTTTACCCCGTAATAGCATATGAATACCTTCATCATGTATCACCATATTCCTTATTGATTACATTCATGTTCCCTTATTCCATATAGAATGCTGGATATACTTCATTAATACAAAAATGTTTTAAACCCCAAAAAAAATGATGGAATATAGAAATCATTAATCAGTTTCAAGTTATTCAAGAATATCCAATATAATTTATCCAAATCAATCATGTATTATTCTAAAATCACTAACTCGGTATCAGAACCATATTATGGTTTATCATTCTCTCAACCATATATTTTCCAAAAATTTATCCTGCTATTGAGTCACTTTTCTTTGTTCCACACAATCTCAAGTCCTTAATGAAATAGTACTGCAGTACAATCCTTATATACTCCATAATTATTATAACAAGTACATTGTTGATACAACACTTAATTGACATAATCAACATAAGAACTCTAATCATTCCTCTTCATCTGTGGTAGTATCATAACTTGATTATTATCCAATAACATCATTTGCGGCATAGTCTGATGACTGGGACATAGGTTTGCGTAGTGTCCAAACTCCTTGCAAATTAAGCATTGTACATTTGAAACCATTTTCTTACCCTTGCAGTCATGTACTTTGTGCCCTTTTCCTTCCACACTTATAACAAACTCCCATTCCTTTCAGGCAAGTTCCAGGGTGTTTCTTTCCACAGTTACCACATATGGGAAAATTCTTCTTTTCCCTCTTCCCTTTATCCATCTTTCTCTCTTCCATCCTTTTCTTCTCTTGCTTCCCTTCAAAGCCATAGGACACAGTAAACTCTTTACTTATCTTATCAACACATGATATTATTTCTTCATATGATGATAATACATGGGAGACTATTTCTCTTATAAATTCTAGATTAAGTCCATGAAAGATATGATCCTTCCTTCTCTTTGGATCATGTGCATTTCTGGAGTTCTCATTCCTTCTACTGGGTGCCATTTCTAAACAATGGCATACACTAGATCAGTTTATGAATCAAAATACATAATCCCATACTTATAAAACACTTAACATAAATTGAACTATTTATGGATATAATCCATAAAAATGTCTCCTTTGAGGATGTATATACTCATAAACCCTTCATAATGGTTTGTAATGAAAATGAGAATTATCCTAAGCATATCCCCCGGGAGTGTCGTAACCAAGAGTGCAGCAAGGCCCGTTGTCGTGCACCAGTTCCCGTTCGAGTCTAGCTCAAAGCGGTGTTTTCGGGTTTTACCCCTAGGTACATCTGTGCCAGAGCCGCCTCTACCTGCTCGTATCCAGACAGGGATGTATTGCTCGGAAAACTCACAAAGTCTCTACAATACCAAAATTCTAGGAAGTTCTTCTATACTAATCCTCAAAGTTCATCTTAGGTCTATGTGCTCTAATCAGAGTTTATCTAAATCTAGCTTCCAAGGTTTGTACTAAACTTCCTCTGATACCAACTGTAACACCCCGACCCCAGCTACCCAGAGTCGGTGCATTATTACATAACATTGGCATGATCACAAGAAAGATCAAATCTCGAAAGACCGATTGGTTTAGTAGCCTTGGAAACACTAGATATATTCATAAGTTTTACATTACATCATAAAATGAAAAACTAATACAACAACATAATGTTTCCACAATCCACACTATTAACCCCTCATAAAAAAATCCATGCAGGTCATTCATAACTTAATTCTTCACATCCTGGGAAAAATAAAACATAGAAAAGGGGTGAGCTCAAATGCCCAGTAAGGATAACAATATAGCTGAAACTTTCATAAATAAGAATAATCATTTAAGGCAATGCATTACTAAAACAAAAGCCTTTTAAACTTTAACTTCAACATATTATGGCAAAAGTAAAATGAAATAATGCCATTTACTTATTCACATGGATATTCTACTAATCGAATAATCACATGCAAAATCAATAACCACTTTCATAATGTTGGAATGCATAATGCCAAACTATCATAACCACATAGCCAAGGCCTCGTGCCAAGACTAAAAATAAGATTTTGTCAAGGCCTTGTGCCAAGACACTAGTTTGTCTCATGAGACCTACCGATGCAATTTTTTTAGAAGATACTTATGTTTAAAATTACTCAAATATACTCCAGTGATTTTATGAAAACATTATGCAAGCTTCTGAAAAAAAAATAACTTGTTCTGAGACTGCTCGACTAATTACAGGCCATGATGGGTCCACTCCCAATCCCTTCTTGTCTAGCACACTCGAGAGTCGGGTTTTCTAAAAACATTTTGGAGCTTGCGTTAAATACGTATACATTTGCACTGGATTTTCATATACTTGATAGAAATATATCTTTTATTTAAATAATTTAAAAGTCACATAATTATAAAATAAAACATTTAGTTTGAAAATATTCTTATGAGCTTGTAAAGGAAAGCTTTGAAGATTTTATAACGGCGGAAAATAACCGCACCCGCCGTATAAGTTAAAAAAAACATTCTTACCTTAATTCTGTCGAAAAGGTTAAAAAGGACCTTGTTTTGAAAACGACCGAAAGATTCCTTTATAAACCACTTATAAAAGTCAAAAAGGGTATAAATGACTTTAACTCATATTCTAGTAAATAGGAAAAATGTTTGGAAATACATTTTTAAGAAACATGGATGTGGATGATAAAGAGATCCCAGTAGATTATTACGTATAAACAACCTCGGATAATGAAGAGATTGTGAAATAACCCTTACCAATTTGGTAACTTATGAAACATACAACCCATGAAAGAGGTATCATACAATGAATATGTAAATACACATAAATTAGAGTGTATTGCACAAAGAATATAATTATGGGTAGTACATACACCACACAAAAGGTGATGGTGGCAATATGACATGAATCTCACGGGAATAAGGAGTGAGATGAAAACCCCTTACCTTGTACTTTTCCTTTGTTGGGGTAGGTTAACCTCCTGTATAATGGTGAAATAATTGTTATTAAATTATACAAGAATCATATATATTAATATGATATCATATATGATCTTTTAACATTGCTTTATTAATAATATCTTAGTATTATCGTCGTTTCGGGTGTTAACTTACTCATTTTCTTTTATATGTTTTGTTACATAAGCCATGTTTGTTGTATCTTATTCATATCCAGAATGATATCAAGTCCTTAAACATCATTTTTAAATCATAAAATGATAATTATACTTGAATGGTTACGATGGAGAATGAATCTCATCGCGTTCGTGGAGACGGTAGTCCGTACGTACGCACGAGCGACAATATCATTCTTTTGATATTAAAATAATATATAAATGAATGGTATATCATATATACAGAATCATTAACATGTTATATTTATTATTTACATGAGTTACACATCATTATTATACCCATCCAAATAATATTATATTGAATAACAATTACACCACGACGTGGAGACGGTAAGTCGTACGTACGCACGTATGGTGACATGTTATTCAAAGGGTGGATAGAATACTGAATATGGTTGTACCATACTTATAATAACATCACAGTATATGTGAGATACTGGAGTTATTATTTTATAATGGTAAGAACAAAGGAAGAAGAAGTGGAAGAAGAAATGAACTTAGAAAAGGGTGGTGAAATCATTACCTCTTCTCCGGGTTCTTCCTTTTGATTTGATCAAAAGGGCTCCTTAGGTTGGCTTTCTGATCAAACTAAGTCCTCTAGGTTGTAGTGAGGGATGTTGGGAGAGTATTTGGGCAGAGTTTGGCCGAACCAAAAGGCTTTGAAGGTGTGAAGAAATGAGAAGGAGGAGTTCCCTTTTTATAAGAGGGGTGAGGGGGACCTTTGGAAAAGCTAGAAATATTAATTTATAATAAATTCATATTCGGTTTCTAATGGCTCCAAAGCTTATTATTCACAGGTTAAGGTGGTGATAGGTCGAAAACCACTCAACCAATATAATTTAGACAGGTTTGGGTACTTATATTAACCTTATCTTTAAGTATTAACTCTAAGTTAATTAGTTTCACTTTTACAATGTCTCTTTGTATTTTTATATAATATGGTTAATAAACTTACTATATACATCCAAGCGACCCCCAAGTGGTCCATTAATGATTAACCTATCATAATATAAGTCTCTTGGCCGAACCGTAGATTTTTAGGAATTTAATATCAATTAATAATATAATATTTGTTTTAAGAACTCTTTTATGTCAATTTTGACACTATTCAATAGTTGATTTTTGTGAAACTCATAACAGATTGATTACTTCGAAAAAAGTCCATTAAATCAATCCTAATATATCATATTAGCCTAGAAAATTAGTTTAATTCATTAAAAGTTTCATATTATATTTATTTGGGTATTTATAATATTAATTATTTTAATTTTTCACTATTATAGTAATTACTGCATCATCATTGTGTCATAAATAAAATAAATCATTTAATGTCTAAAAATTATAAATAAAATATCATTATGTAGGAAATCGTTTTAGATTTCTAATTAATATTTATAATCTAAAATCCAACATATATAACCCTATGTAAAAATTGTTGTTCTAAAAGATATATGCTTGTGTCATTTTTGTATTCATTTTAACTAAATTAAAATAAAGTGTCGTTATCACTTACAAGTGGATCCATGGGGTCCCAAAATAGACACAAAGATGCCCATGGTCGACCATCTATCAACCAATAGGGTTAAGACACGTTTTTAGGGTAATTTAGTATTATTATAATATTATTTGTTTAACCCTTATTTACCGGATTTACCCTTAACCATGGTAAATAAAATATTTACCGCAGTAATTATTCAAAATGTCTAAAAATAAAAGTTACCTATTTACACAATTTGAACATCCTGATTCCAAATATGGAATCCATTTTCCTAAATTCAAAACACAGAAGTGGCAGAAATTAATTTAAAATTAATTCCCGCTGTCAAAACAAAAAGCGTGTTTTTAAGAGATAATAACTATCAAAAGATTGATACTTGTTTATGTTCGGTTTAATTGTAAAATTATGTCCAATGACAAAAATTATATTAAATGGTAAAAATATATTCTAAATATACTTTAAAACCACTCAAATTCATAATTTATCACTATTAATTATTTTGATTAAAAATGTTGTTTTTAATTAAAATTTAGTAATTTTCACTATTCATCAAAATATGAAAGTTATCCGAAATGTTCCAAAATTTCACCTTAGGCTAAATTCGATATTCCGAATCCAAAAATGATGTCCATTTTGAAATATAAAATATATATAATTTCAAAAAGTAGGTATTACTTTTCATAACGGCTAGTTTGATTGGTTGTTAGAACTCGGTGTTGCGTACAACACGCGCTATTGTATTATTCGAAGGAAAGCGTACCGTGGAAGCTTGAGATGTTTTATTTTAAATTTTTTGATGTCCCCATTTAGTCAAAAAGCTTAAAATATTGTATTTAAAAAGGTTTCACTATTAAAAGTTGATAAAAGTGCAATACTGAAAATGAATTTGTTCTTGCATTATATCTAAAAAACTCATAATATGGATTCTAAAATTATAAGGATTATATAAAGTTTAAAATATAGATAATACTATTCATGACCTCTTTTAATGGCTTTTTTTTGTAAGTCATGGTGTGATTGAACTCGGTGTTGCGTGTAGTGCAAGTTATTAAATTATTTTTAAGAAATAACACACTATGAAATCCTGGGGTGTTACATATAGTCATCGTCTTCAAATCCACTGAGGATCTCTGCCCAGTCATCGTCGAAGTCACTGTAGAAGTCGCATCCAGTACTAGGGTTCTCGCACATAGCAAGCTCATTCGGGAGGGTCTGCTCCATGATCCGAGAGTCTGATACATCAACTGACTCATAGTCCAGAGTTGATGAATCCAAAAGTTCCGTATAGTCAACAGGAACTCAATGACACAGACGGTGCGTCGATCGGACGAACGGTCTGGGAGTTATTGGCTTTTTCGTCCGAGGGGCCCAGTTAGTTTTTAAGGAAAAACCAACCCGACTGTACTCCACCTGCATCCAAACGTCGGGCGGATTATGCAAAAAGATCCGTCTCACTTAGAGAAAATCATCAAAGTTGACGACACGTCAATCGGACGTCTGTAACACAAGATATGAGTGTTTCTCCTCCGAGGGCCTGGTTGGTTTCGTGTACGAACCAACCCGGCCATACCCAAAGTATTCCGAAACCTTGAGTGCGATATACCGAAACGACTGTCTCGTTCTAAGGATCGTGTCGCCACTGACGGCGCGTCTATCGGAGGTCTGTAGCCCGAGTTATGTGCAATTGAACCCAAACAGTCCGAAAACTGGGGTTTTGGGCCCGGACCGACCCGGCCCGAGACCCCCTGGGTCGGCCCGAACCGGGTCGACCCGCCCTGGGTCCGGGTCGGCGCGGCGCGGCCCGGCAGCCCGGTCTGGCGACCCGCACGCTGGGCGCGTTGGTCAGTGCTCGGCCAAAATGGACGAGCTGTTTTGGCAGCTCGCATGGGGGGTGGGGGGGGCGCTGCCCCTCCCATTTCATGTAACCGTGGCACCTTAATTGGGGCCTCTTCGATGTCCGGCCGGGGGAATTAATTCCCCCGGCTCCTCCCTGTCTGGCCGGTTCCTACTCAACGGGACCGGCGATGGTCGATCCCCTTCCAGCACCGACACCGGCGGCTCGGTCCGGCCGTCGGTCACCTTGCTCTGCCGCGGCCCTGAACCGGTCACGTCCCTTTTCGTCCGGCACGGCGCGACGGTGCCGCACCCCTCCTCCGTGGCCCCGGTACCGGCTGCGGTATTTTCGGGTTTTCTTCAATGCGGCGCGACGGCGGCGCGTCCTTGATCTTCTTTCCACGGCGAGGTGCGACGGCGCCACACATTTCCATTTGCATGATTCCACGTGGTGCGACGGCACCACGCCTTCCCGTACCAAACCACAAAGGAACCAACATGAAAAAAATATGGGGGATGGTTGGCCGTGTTTGTGCTGTCCAGCCCCCTCGCGTTATTCGATAACTATTGGTTTTAAAATTTCACGAAGAAATTCAAGAATGTGACACAAAAAAAATATTTATTTACAATCCCCTACCTCGGTTTCATGAACGGTGTACGTCAACGAGCCGCGGAAGACGAGCGTTGTGGAAGTCGGGCATCATGGAAAACGAACGTCTATTCAGTTTTCGTCAAGGTGCATCTGATGAGGAAACGTCGTTGGAGAAGTTCTTCACGTTCTTCGGCGGAGATGTTCTTCGTTGAAGAATGGTGTACTTCATCGAAGTCCGAGGTGTTCTTCACGTTCTTCATCGATGTTGAAGAAGAAGAAGACTTCCTCAAAACCTTAGCCCTTTCTCTCCCAAGTCTCCACACAAGAAAAACTAACCCCAAAATAAAATAAGTCTCCCACTTATTTTATTAACCCAACATAGGTTTTTGAATTCAAGAGTTTGAAAAATCAAAACCCACATTTAACTCACATAAATTATTAACATGAGTTGTTATAAATTTAATAGGTGATAAGTTGGCAAAACATAAATGGGGGGTTAAGGACTTAAAAAAAGGGGGAGGTGAAAGGTTGGGGCTCGTGTGGGCCCCACCTTTCAATTATCAACACATGTGAAGTTGGGTGGATGTGGGCCCCACCACCAACTACTCATGGTAGAAATTAACCACATTGATATAAAATAAAATTGATCTAACAATTTTATTTACTTCTTAATTAAACCCCATTAATTAACTTCTTCTCCCGCACAAACGCAACTACAGTAAACGTTCCCTTAAGCGATTACCGGTGTTGCGAGTTCATCGGTTCCATCCGATTTCAATTCCAAGCATCGGTTCAAAATATATGAATTCCCGCTCATTCATTCACTGAACTACCTGAGCTAAACTTCGGATTGAAATTCCGGGCACTTCGGGCCTCAGAATCAAGTGTCGTCTGAAACCGCGATTTTGTAAAAAAATTCCAAAAAAAATTAAGAAAAAATATCCCTTGAATTTTATGGGTCTTTAGAGTTTTCATGGAGAGGATTCACTTGACGGTGATATTTTTATCGAGGCATGTTTGGTTTATGTGGAATTTCTAGCTGAAAAGTCCTATCTATAAGACTTTCATAATGGTGAAACATCTTTATTCACATATCCTAGACAAAAATAGATATTTCTGCCTTCACATGATTTCACATAGGAGATGGATGGGGTAATGGGCACAATAATTACTTGGTATGGAGCAAGGATTATTTTAGGTTCTTAGATCATTTTGAAAACTCTCAAAATTTGTCTATATAATTTAGAGACACGAAGGTTGGTACCATCTCATATTTGACATTATCTAGTCACATCCTCATAAACTGCTACTAGGAAAGCTTACTAACAAGGGAGTATGTTAGCCACTTCTACTAGGAAATTACTTCAACAACCCTATGATATTATTTAAAGAGTTTAATTATACATTTCATTCCAACGGTGGGTCTGAATTTGTAGAGGATCTACCTATGGATATCCTCTCAACTTGTGATCAATCCCCAATCCAGCTGGTTGTACCAAACAAAATCAGGTCCCTCCATGTTTAGGACCAAAAATTGACGTTTTTCATCCTCATGCTATTTTGGAATCCTGAGCATAAGGAAAAATCATATGGAAAAGTGGTCTAGGATCTATAGTGAATCAACCATTCCATTAAAGTAGGTGAATCGTGTTTTTCCAAATTCTTAGGGTGGAATAACATAGTTCACTCATGCTGAATACAACTTCAATTATATATAATTGACACATGTATAATTTACAAATCCTCAAGACATGAGACAAGAGTGGTTACCACATAGTATTGGTGAGGGTTGGTAGTCACCAATGCTCTGACTGACTTGGTGTATTGTGAGTCATATTGAACATGGTCACAATGAGTGAATTTTTGTTGTTCAGGTAGGGTAGGGGGGTTATATCTTGGCTACTTTAACTCCCTATTGACTTATATCTTGATCGGATGTGAAGGACCTCCTACCTAAACTCTGGATGCCTATTTGAGAAGAAATGGATTCTCAATTTGAATGATGGGGTATTATATGACATTGTGTCTCCTTGGGTACCATTCACCAATGAGATCATCAATGATATGCTTATAGACCATGAGCTCCTAGAGAAAATCATCCAAACTAGCATCTGATTCAGTTTCATGCATGAAGTA
Source organism: Viscum album (assembly GCA_963277665.1). Taxonomy (NCBI): domain Eukaryota; kingdom Viridiplantae; phylum Streptophyta; class Magnoliopsida; order Santalales; family Viscaceae; genus Viscum; species Viscum album. Next base: position 956,231,091 of record OY728162.1, on the reverse strand, counting down.
TGATGCACCAAAATGATTGGATACAACCTTTTATTTTTTGATATTTTGATGGACATGAAACTAAACCTCAATTTGGATCCCCACAAGACCCAACATATACCTCTTCTGGTGGGTGCCTATACCCATCAGGGGCTTCTACCTGATATTGCATTTCCCCATGGGGTTATTTTATCTATTTCATCCCATGTTGTAAGAACGATTTCTTGGATCATCCATGAGATTGAATATCATGATGTTCACAATGGTGATTGTCAGAGGGGTTTCACTGTTAGCGGGTTGACCAGCCTGATGGTCCTATTTTTTCCATAGAAGGGAAAAAATTGGGGGGAAATTTACTATCCCTATACTCTAATCCATACATGGTGAGATTCATCTTCCATAACACCCCAAATCATGTTGATGCTCCAAAAATAGTTATGCTAAAAAGTTCTGTGGTATCAATTGAAATCCGGGGGATGATCTACCAAGAGTGTTGTAATATCAAACCTATAGAATTTCAAATAAATGCCCTTAATATTCTCATGGCTCTATAGATAGAAGAATTATATATCTTAATGTTAATTTAACATCAAACAAATATTTTGATGGAGGAATGGTGCTTGTCCCTCAATGAGGGACTCTGGGATGGTAATGTGCAGGATTTTGGATAAACATTACATGATTGGTATTTGGTTTCTAGACAATAATTTCCATAGGCTTTCTCCTCATCTATGGGTAAATCTGGTAATTAATATCCCCATGCTCTAATCCTTTCTATCCAAGATACTGGGGGTGGCAGTGACAAGGACCTACTATGTAGCTGATTTTCTAGTTGAGTAAGTGATTCGTAGGCCAACTATCCCAAAAACACTAGAGTGTCGTCCAATGGTAGGGTCAGCTTCCTGAATGTGTCTATATAGGATGGTGTATGTATGGTCTTATAATGACTAGGAGAAAAAACATCCACTTGTGGATCAACAGTGTGTTGACCATCTTCAGAGGGAGCTAATCTAGATCCTAATATCTTACCAAATTCCATGGTAAATGCGGAGAGGATTGAATTCAATGGAAGAAGATATGGTTTCTTGGAAATACACAGAAAGTAGTCCAAAACATTCTCCACCTACATGTACCTAATGAGGTATTTGGGTACCTTATAAAACTCGACTTCTAGTATGGTACGACTAGGTAGGCGGGATTCTACCTCCAATTTTGGTAGTGATGGAAGAGTTTACTCACTTGATCCATCCACCATCCCCAAACCTATGGGTTTAACGGTTGTGTATCTCTTTCCTCTTTCCTACATCAAGAGGCATGTGATCTTCCATATATAATCCCTTGAGGTTCGTGGGGATTTATCCTACGCATGTCATTGATTTCATCTTGGGGAAGGTCACCGTAGTGATCATTCTTCCTCCAAACCTATGATAAATATTTGGGGAAGGGAAATATTTTTCATGGGGAGGAAATTTGAATCTATTGGTAGTGTTTTGTGGAGAACCTCATTTGGGAAATTATTTGTTAAAAAGTTACCATGATAGTTTTCAGTGGAACCCATTTTGGGGAGAGTCAACCTAACCTACATGGTGGGTTATTGGGGTCTTCATACCAATCGAGCAAAGATGTCCTCGCCCCCATGTAGTGGTTTATATGGGGGATAAGGTGATCCGGTAGTGTGAGCGGCCACTATAGCCAATTGGGATTCCTCTTTTCATGAATAGTATGTGGAATACGCCTGGCATTGGTGATGGGTATTCTAGACTGAGGCTAGATGGGTAGAGATGGGGTTGACCTACTCAGTAGCCTATGGAGATGATTGATGTTTTACTAATGGTTGAATATGATCCCTCTGGGGTGATTCTTGGGTGGTGATATCCATAGGCATGACCCAAACATACCCAACATTTTCAACATAGGAAAGTGAGCCATCAAAGCATTTTAGATACAAGCTCTCGAAATTATTTTTCATGGTGATTGGAGGGTTCTTCCCCCAATGTGACCCTTGGTGGTAGTTTTTGCGGTGAGGTGTCATGGATTCTAGGTCTTTACAAGCTATATCCCTCATTGGGATGACCCATTCCTATTCATATCAATGAACTAGGGTGTCAATGACCCTCCACTGGATGAATTCAGAGGGGGAGACGAGGAAAGGGTGCTTAGTACCTATGGAAGTGGTAGCTTCCATGATAGAACTATAATAGTTAAATATTTCCATTGTGCTAGCTCACCTACCACATGCCCATTGGTTGTGGGTGACTTATTTTTTAGAATCCCAAGTCCTATATGGATACATGAATATAGCGATCAGTATAGGTTTGATGATGGCGATAACCAAAAATCCCAATGTTATCCATTTTCCCTAATGTTGAAAAAATATCTACACCAAGGATGTCTCAGATTAGAGATTACAATCATACATCATTATTCCTTAGATGTTTGTTTAGTGAGGCCTGACATAATATGTTTGGAACCAGGGACATCTATATCTGGTGGTGTTCAATGTTACTAATATACTCATGATTTTAGGAGAATATCTACACTTTATGTTCAACATTTTTTTTCGGATTCTTTCATACTAGGGTCGTGCATCAAGGTGTGGTAGTGTTCTTTTCCTTCCCTTACCCTCTTAAATTGATTTGTTTTGAAGGGATGCTTGCTGCTCCTATGTGGTGGTTATTTATATGCCCCACATTCCCTCTTTACAAATGTGGGTTTCCCCTACCACTATGTTTGGTGATATAATATCCTCTATTGAGACCATTTCCAATTAGGTGAGGAGGCTAAAACACTAGACCCTCAAATAGGGAAAGGTGGGTAGTTTCTCTTAATGATGCCATCTTTGGTTATTACATGTACATGAAATAAGTGGATATGGGTGGAACATGGAGTAAACACTTTCACAGTGAATTTTAAATTGGGTATCCCCTCATTAGGGTTCCTATGAATATAATAAAGAGGCATTAGGGTGCCAATGATTAAGAGATATTGGTGATACAACTATTCAGTACATGCATAAAGAAAAGTGGAAAGACAAAAGGGCTGATTATACTAGTCATGGGGAAGATCGAGGTGTGAGTGAACTGGTTTCATGAATGTATAGGGTCTTTAGAGACTCACCTTTTATGAAGGTATGCATGCTAAAACGAGGCAACATGTGGAGAATTCTATGGTGGGTTTCACGAATGTATTGGGTTTCATGAAGGTAAATGGTTTCTCAAGGAGTATGGATTCAGAAAACAGTGTGTCCCTACCCATGGGTAATGTATTGGATCCCATGGGGTCAGTTTTGTAAAGGATAATTATATTGAGAAACCTAAATAATTTTATGTTTCTTCTCTATTGCGAAGGTCACAAACGTTTGTGAAAGAAATCTGTACCACAATATTTGTGTTTCAATAACCCATGGTATATTCATTCATGAATGATTTCTATTTTTATAGTTCCAATTATTGATTTGGTTGTGAAGGTTGATGTTTCATGAATTCAGAGGTTTAGGTGGAAGTAAAAAGGTTGGTTCCTCTTAAATTTCAGAGGGAGGGAGGTATTTATAGGTACCCTAAAGGTGAGAAGGTTTGTTTTAGGAATTTTACCACCATATAAGGATGCTTCATGAATGTATGATATTTGGATGGAGACCTTCACAAATAGACATATGTTGTTTGATGGTTACCATAATTCTTGGGAGTTTTCTTTCACAGTGTCCAAAGGAACTTTGTGAAAAACTTTCCTTTTAAAAAGGATTGAAAATTCATGAATCGAGTCCCTTTGGGTGATTTTGGTCCCGTTTCAACCAAGATTCATCTCAGCCTATCTGTTCATTCCTCAACTACTACCATAATGTCTATTTTCAGTGTCAAAAATAATAAATGTAGGATGGATGAAACAGAGGCCTTCATACTTAATTTAACAATGGATAATTTGAATACCATGAAATAAAACAAAACAAAATAAAACCAACACATACATAGGTCTTGTCAAATCTCCGGATCGGTCAGACACATGCAATGACTATGCATTTAAAATAACCAGCAAGCATTCATTTCAATCCAGTCTTCGATAAGATAAAACCCACATGAATTAATATGATTAATTATATGTTTAATCAATCAATTAATTTTATCTTACTACCTAAAATCATACTATAAATTTCAATCAATTGTAATTCTACATAAAATAAATTATTTTATTTAAAATATTAATAAAATAGTATATAGATTTGTACTTGGAAGAATACATCTAATTATATGTAATAACTTCTTAGTATGGTCATTTTTGTATACAATGCACTCACACAACATATTGCATACATGTAATGTGTTATAATTTCATGATGTGCACTATGAAATTAATGACACATAGAACACATTGCATGTATGATTTAAAACATGTTGAGTCATAAGTCTGTAACGACCATACATTACATGTAATTTGGTTTATTACGAGGAATTGAGAATTAATTTTATTATAAAACCTAATGAACGACATGTACTATAATATTAATAAGTCATTGAACTAAAGTATATTATATTTAATGGAGTAAATAATTGACATTAATATTTCCAGGTAAATAGGTAATGTATACATTGTGTGTAGGATGGCCATATAGTGTGTCTTTTTCTTTATCGAATGTCCGCAGTACATGCCTATGGACCTAGATTTTACTTTCTATGAACATTTATGAGGTACACAACATGTATAAAGGATAAAAAACATGTAATAAATGTACCATGACTATAAATCTGTATGAATTGAGTTTTTAATACCCATCGTGTATTAATTAGTCAACATGTGTTGACCCTTTGTTTCCCATAACAAAAACACATGGACTACACAGTCTATATGAAATCAACATGGCATGTCATCGAGAAAAACCATGTACCACCCAAGCAATTCAATATGTGGTTCATTTAATGCATGAAACATGTATTTGTAAAAGAATGACCCAGAGTCCAGAAGTGTGCCCTGGTAAAATTAAAAAGGGTACACAACATGTGATAGAGGAGTACACACTGTGTAGACCTGTTCTATCCATCTAGAGTTCTTAACAACTTATTATGGGATCTTCATACGCTTTATTGATTAATTATTAACTGATGTTAGTTATTTGAGTGAGAGATTAATAAAAAATTAAAACATGGAATGTAATATAATATTTAAATGTTTAATGATTAAAATAAAATAAATAATTATAAATATGAATGTGACCCCTTTGATACTACTGGGAGGTTCCTCGTGTAGTAGAAGTGATTATTGGAGCTAGGTCCAACACAATAACTATTTTATTCGATGGATAATTAAAATATTTCACAAGATGTAAATTCCATGACCAAAAATTCATTCCCAAGAATATTTTAATGGAAGGCTGTCATAAGTAAGGGGATATATATTCATGTTCAATTTGTAATAAATTTAAATATATTGGAAGAAATAATACCTCTCCCTTGAAATCTTTCTTGGATGAAGATATGGATTGTTTGAATCCATTTTCGGCCAACCTTCATTCAACTTGTAAGATTAAAGTATATAATCACTCTAGTGGTGATACATATGTTCTCTGATGACCTTATAACAATACTGATGGATTTTCAGGTTTTGGTGCAGTGAATCGATTGAATTACAGTGTTCCCCTTGACCATTAGAATGACTCATTCAGGTTTGAATAATCATTATTGTACTTTAATTCATGAGAATATGGATGAGGGAGGAGAGTCTCCCATGAATAAGATAAGAAACCCAAGATAATTCATTAGACTTGAGAGAGCTATATATTCCATCATGCACAATAATTCTAAAATTCGATTAACCCTAGTAGAATAGATATAAAAATATATTGACATATTTTTAGTTAAAGTTAAATATTATTTAATTTCACACAGGAGCTTAATAATATATTATGAATGAAAATTACCCTACTCCATGTAATAATAATAATATTATTATATTCATAAAGAATTATCTATTTATCACATCGATAAATATTATTTCACCATCGTGCAAATTAATATTTATTTTCAAACTTAGACTTCGTCTAATTTTCCTCCTAGAAATTTATTTAATAACAAAATAAATATCTAAGTAATTATTTATTAATTAAATAAATAAAAAATATTATATATATTCATAATTAAATAATTATCTTGAAAATAAATATTTTGTAATTTACGTGATAAAATAAATCCCAAATAAAATTTTTAATCAGACTTATGAATAAAATTTATTCTAATAATTAAATTCAATTATAATTTATTTGAGATCAACAGAAACACATTGTGTGTAACCCTATAGGATTATTATTCAATTTCATTATTTGGGATTTCATGAAATCCATGATTATAGTATGAAAATGGGTTAAGGTACCCAAGAGGAAGAAACTAATTTCACTACATTGATAACCACATGTGTGCATACACCATGTAATTTAATCCCTTTGTCTCGATATCTCATTAAGAATGATTCATTATTGTGTCATCAACCTTAATTCTTGGGATATTTGTCTTTGATTTTCAATGATTAACAAGTATATATCACCATGTCCATGTAATTTCATTTTATATTACCATTCAAATCAATGGGACATGATATTAATTTCTATATGTAGAAAAAAAATCCTTTATTGATTATTTCATTAATACCATACTGACCATGATATGCCTAGTGTATCATACTTAACCTGAAAATAGCACATAACATGTTTCATAAATACATCTAATTTTGACAGTCATGATATGTATTATTAATAATCATAAATTCTAAGGACCATTTCACACCCTCATGGATAGGCATATCCGATGACATGCAAACAAATGGAATTCCATTAGGAGGGTATTTTCTCATAATATCCCATTTTAGAGATCACCAAGTGAAAACTTTATGAGACAAAGTCTCATACTATTATAGGAACTTGCACATAATAATAAACAAATTATGTGTCCTCTCATTATTCATCATCTATAGCGTAGGACTGAAATTTAAGATCTATAATCATATCATCTATAGGTTCTCATCATAGTGGGTTATTTCTATGACCAATATGGATGTGATAGATAACCTAGGACAATATCACATTAAATACATGAAGAATAATGATCAATATATGATAATATATATTTAATATACACATATTTGAATATAACTTGTAATCTATAGTAGAAACCAGTTGGTTCTAGGACAACAATTTACAAAATAAGATTAGTGTCATTCCATTCGTTCATAAGCCACTGGATTGGGTTAGGGTTTTACAAAAAGTATTCAGTACTTACATGAGTTAAGATCATATTAATTACAAATATAATCCTGAACAAGTAAAATAAATTAAATTTCACCAAGGATATATTTGACAAATTTTTCAAATATATATATTCATTTGTGTTTGATTAATTTAAACTAACAACAATAACATGAAAACATGTGTATCACATCTTAACCTATGTTTCTATACATAATGCATGAACTAACCCACTCATTTAAATAAGGATAAGTGAAAATAAAATCTATAAACCATAATATCATAATGATACCATGGGATACCATGGAACTGTAACATCACAACCAATAAAAACATTCCCACTACCCTGGTAACTTAGTTGTGCACTATAAAAGCATTGGTATGACACATGCACAACTTCTTACCCATGTTTTGACCATCCTATATCTTTTATACAAAGACATAAAGAATAAATTAATGGAAATAAAGCTTTGATAAAACTTTCTAACTCTCTAGAGAGAATCACTAGTTCTAATCCTGTGCAACACATAACCTATTTTGAGCCTCCCATATACAATAGGTTTTGGACTAGTGTTGAGGGCTTGAATGAAATTTTGGGGGAAACTATAAACATAGAATCAGATAACCATAAGAGTAAATTAATACAACATAAGATACAATAATAAAAATACGAAAAACAAGACACAAAATAAGCAAAAGTAACACAATCCCACGTAATATCAATATGTAATATTCCAACTAGTAAAAAAAGTCAAATGGGGGTTTCCACATGCAATAAATCCATGTATATGTTGGGGTTGGTGTTCTAGAACAATATTTTTTTACTTTTGATTACATTTATATTAAAAAAAAGTGAATAATAATTTAAATAACTTACTATATATCATTTATAGTTTTTAAAGACATTAATATAATAATATCCTATAGTTTCTATCATATTAAAAGTGTATAAAGGTTCCCCACTATGATGAAACCCTTGAAATTCCCTGATTATATTCATAGACTTAGTTTTACTGTCAGATGAAATTTTATGATAAGATACATACAATGTTGATTTTATGGTGAGGGTAATCATTTGTATATGATACCTTTTCTCATGAAGTTTTCACTTGATAATCTCCATGAAAAGATATTATAAGAGGATACCCACAAGTAGGAATTCCAAATGTTTATGTGACATCAAATATTCCTATATTTGTTTATGTATAATTGTCCTTAGGCTTTAATATTCTTATTAATGTATTTCATGGATCACATACTTATATTTATTTCCATAAACCGTAATGATAATAGTTCATGGTGAATTTGGACATAATTAGTGAATCAATAATGACTTGTTTTTAAAGAATACAACGAGGAAGGATTTGTCCTTTTCATATCAGTGAAATATGATATCTCTGAAATTTGATTCAAATATAATTGTAGCATTAAATTCCATGGCCACAGTGAAATGAATATTTTATTTAAGATATTCAAAGAAAGACACATTGAATATATAGACTGATGACACTAGTGTGAAATTTGATTCATGTGATGTTATGATAAAGGGGTTATATTACATAGTAAGATATCACATCTATTTTTTAATGCTGTGACATTAACTTCTTTCACTGGAGTTCCTTGAACCAATTCTTGATAAAAATATTAGACTTTACGAAAGCCTATAGGTCACACAAAATGTGTTTCTATTGATATTAATTAAATTATATTTTAATTTAATTATTAGAATAAATATTATTATCAAGATAGATGAATAAATTATTATTAGATATTTATGAAAAATTATTTATTGATTTTTTAATAATTATTTATTCTCTATAATGTGAATAATATATTTTATGAGTAAATATTTAATTAAATATTTCTTTGGGTATTCTATAAATGTGGTGGAGGATGAGCATACCAAGATCGTGTTGGGTGATAAATATTAATTTATATATCAGTAAAATAATATTTATCATTACTCTAGTTAGAACATGATGAGAATTTAAAATAATTATATTATTGTAATACATGTAATGGGGTCATAAATATGTTTAAAATTTTATTAAGGGCACTTATGCAATTAGTTAAAATTAAAAACCCTAACACTAGGTCCATAAATAGACAAATTTTATATTCTAAGAGAGGTTAATCAAGAATCATTACATGGAATAGATTTCTCTCTAGAGTTATCCTCTTCCCACTCACATCATCTCAAGAACATGAAGATCAAGAGAACTTCTTCAAGACCAAATAATGTTGAATCAATCTAGATGAACAATGGATGATGATTAATAGGCCACACTATAACACTGAGATTAAACAGCGTTGTTTGGAGATCAAAGGAGCATGTGTGGATCACCAGAAGAGGGATTCTACAATTATATCCTACTAGAATAATGGAAGATTACTAAAAGGGTTTTAGATGATCACCATATACGATGAATAAATATCTCAAGAATGAGGTAATAATTCTTCATAATTAATTAAATTAATTATAACTTTAATGTGAAATGTCTTTATATTGGTTCTAGTGACCTTCTTTCTTTTGTTATATCTGAAAAATTTCATTGGTAACAACATTTAAATCTGAGATGATATGTGAATGATCAATAGAATCAAACATTTACTAAGTTGGGATCAGACCGATAAGTGTTTCTACTATGCCAATAACCAACATTATGTATAATGAATAAAATAGAAAATAATAAATGGGGAATCACAACAAAAGATCCTAAAGCACATATACCAACCCATAATTTTCCTAAAAAGATGTTACATCTTGTTAGATCAATATCCATTTCATAATTTTCCATTACACACCAGAATTGTATAGGTTTAGTGCCTTTGGAAACATGGATACATAAACAAATTGTTCATATGAGATCTTGATAATCGCACACTATGTTATTAATAACTGGAACCATTATTAGAAATATCAAAATTAATGCATGTCTTAAAATCATTGGTAAATGATACATAATAATGGTTGATCTCATATGTATAGTACAAGTAAACAAGGGAGACATCAACGAAAAATAAACCTAATATGAGAATAAGGGGTTGATAACTTGATAATAATATTTTAAAATACAAACCCTTCATATCATAGATAATAATCATGAATAATGTAATAAATCTTGTAATCTCATAAGATATGAATTATGAAGAAATAAAATAATATGTGGCACGATATTATTACATGGACATAGAAACACAGAAGAATAATAATATTATAACATTGTGAACATATATAAATAGAAACTCGTTCACTCAATAAGTTATGTATATGAAATAAATCCCTTCCATAAACATATAAAAATAATACTAGGTATGCACATATGGACCTAAAATATCGGTACCCACATAAACTTATTGACATAAAACTAGTTCCACACATAATCGTATGGACATGAAATCCAAGACCACACATAATGATAATGTCATGAAAACCAGGCCAACACATAAAATTGTGAGCATGAAATAAAGTTAATACATAACATATTTAACACATGATTTATGCATGTTTACCCAATTAATTGGAGGGGTTGAACAAAACCAACCATTACATAATCATAGTTCATTCATATAAATGTGACAATATCATAAATCATTAAATTTTAACATAAAGCATGAAAATTAAATGGGTTGCATAAAATCTTCTTATCATAATCATAAACCACTATAAAAATAATAAGGGTGTTATAATTGGATCATATCCCCAATAAATCATAAGTAACATTAAAGGATGTTATCATAGATGAAAAATTACTTTAAAGGATCACTAAAAAATTTCATTAGTAAAATATTTTTTCCAATTTGAAAAAACCTTTTTTAAAAATAAAAAATTCCCAAATATTAAGGATTTTTTATTTGACAATGACCTTAAAAAACTGTAATGAAATCTTAAAATAATTTATCATCCATGATGGTAGGAAATTATTTTCATGTTGTATACTTTAAAATAAAATATTTGTTTCACAATTTTGTTAAAAATGACAAATATTACCTTTTTTAAAAAATGACAATAAGATTCCTTTTTTTGTAAAAAATTAATAATTGTTAAAAATTAATTTTAAAAATTATAGGATAATTTTAAAATTATTTTCTAAATCATTTTTAATAAACATGGATATTGAAGCAAGATGTTTTTCAAATGAAGAGAGAAATAATGTATGTTTACCTTAAACACATATTTTTAGTCACCTGAGTACTTAAGGTGAGAAAAATGAAAGAAAAAATGTAGTATCAAGAAATAATAAATGTAAAATAAAAGTAATGTGATTCATAAGATTCATAACATTATATTTCATCATTGGAAACATAATAAAAAAAATCTATATAATTAATTAGATTGTATCATTAAACCCTTATCGATTTTTTAACATTTGAATTGTAATCTAAATAAAATAAATAAAATTTTAGGGATATTTAAATCCCCATAAATTTAATATGAATAATTATAAAATCCATTCATGGTCATTATATACACTAAAAAAACAATTGGTGAATATCTGATGTGTCTAACAGAAATAAAAGTGTGAAAAAAATCCCTCACCTCGGGTCCAACTGTCTTTGTATATGTTCGAAAAAAATTGTTTAATAAATATATATTTATTATAAATATATTCAATAACCATACTCATATATATAATAAAATATATTATTTACTTAGAACCATCATCACCCAATTATTAACAATTCTTTTTAAAATTACTCTTTAATGTGATATCTGCTTCATTTTTCATGTATGTTTTGGTTTGATAGTTTTTTTCCTTGTACTTTGATCATGGTTCAATAATATAATTAATTTTATTAATTATATAAATATAATATATATTAATCATATAAATATTTAGTTCCACCCATAAAATATGACATCGAAAAATTAATTACCCTGTTCATAGAGATGGTAGGCTATACATATGCATTAACGCTATTTTAACTTTCAAAAGATGGAATGAAATAAAGTAAAAAAATAATTAAACAATAATTAATAATTATTATATAATTTATATCATATATATTAATTATATATATCATTATTACCATCCATTTATGGTTAAAATGGAAGCCTAATCACATCACTTCATGGAGGCGGTAGTCCACATGTACGCATGAGGTGCATTATCATTTTCCAATGGATTGGAAGGTAAGAAGGTGGAGTTTATATTATAATTATATAATAATAAATATGAAATAAATATTAAATATAATTTTTAAACCCATAATAATAATAATACATTAAATATGGTTATGGAATATGAATCGTATCACTACGTAGAGAAGGTAAGTTGTATGTATGCATAAGCAAAACCCCCACGTCCCATTTGAGGGAATGAGGGTGAATAATAGTGTTTTAAAAATCATAATAATATTTAGTTATACTTAATATTCTTAATTTATTATTTTATATAGTGTATAAAATGTTTATATGAGGTAAAAGAACAATTAAAAGGAAAGTGATCATTTAAGGAGATCACCACTACTTCAAAATGACTCATTTAGATATGTTATTAAGGATCACAGGGTTGGTATTTTGGGAAGAAAAAAACATTTATAATGTGTATAAGTAATTACAAATGTATTTTGGTAGGGAATGGTCAAGATATTAGGCAAAAATACGTGAATAATTGAGTGGAGGAGGTACCCTTTTTTAATTGAGGTGAGGGGTACTTTAGAAATTTCATAAAAGATTAAATGACAATATAGTAATTTTCAAGAATAATTCTTATGAATGGATAGGGATTAAAATATAAGGTAATTTTATTTTTGAATGAAATCAACCAATAAAATTTGGACTTGTTTATGTGGTGTTTTATTCCTTATCTTTTATCTTAACCCCTTAGTTAACATATTTTAACTGTAACCGTCGAAACAAATTTTTCATATTTAACGGTTGTACTTTTACATATAAGGAGACAATTGGATAATAAATGTACAAGGGATGGAATTTTTGACCATATACACCTTTTATGTTTTCAATAATTTATTTATTTTAAATAATTTAATATAATACTATTTTCGTACAATATTATTCATGTCATTTTTTCACACTATTCATTAAATATGATAATAAATACACCAATAAAAAAGTAAAATTAAAATACAATCCTTTAGGGTATCTTAAATTGGTTATATGTTTTTAAAAATTCTTGGCATACATTATTTTTTCCAAATTACATCAAATTTAATATTTTTATATTCATTTATTTTATATTTCATTTAATTTAATACATAATCAATGAGCATTGTGAAAGCATTTAAGATAATTATTTGATTTATAAAAATTATGCCTAAATTAACATGATAAAAAATCATTTATATTTAAAATATCCATTTATAACTGAACTCATACTCTTTTTTTCCATATGTAATAATCTAAGAGATATTAATGTCAAGAGAATGACATTTTGGACATTATCTTTTACTAATAAATGTCATTATCAAGGGAAAATGGTTCCAAACTGCCATATATTCATGAATTTGATGAGGTGGAAGAAAATAAACTCATTAAATATGATAAATTCAAGTTATGGATTTATTTTTAGATATTATTATATTATATTTAATTCTAATTAACCCCTTTGACCTTTATTGTGAAAATGAAAATTTACTATGGTTACAATTCCATATGACCAAAAGTAGATGTGAAATATTTACCTAATTTAGAACTCATGATTAAAAATATTTAATCCATTTTCATTATTCCATTTTTATAAGTGAGATAAATTAATTTAACAAAATATTACACAACACAATGAATGTTTTGTTTTAGAAATATTTTTATTTATGTACAACAATGTTTTCATATAATATTCAAGTATAAATTCCATTAAAAAGAACATAATTATTATTTTTTGAATAAAAATTAAATAATTATATTTTAAATCTAATTCAATCTATAATTTTTATTTACAAATACTTTAATAGTGAATAGATTTAAAATAATATTTTTCATTATTCTTTGAAAAATTATACTTTTCATAAAAATCTAAAAAATTCGCCATAATCTAATTTTGATATGCTAATTTGAAAAATTAAATCCTTTTATAAAATAAAATTTCATAACATTCCTAAAAATTATTATAGTATTCCATCATAAAATTAATTCAAACCTTTTTTTAAGAAAACATTTTTTTGAAGCATAAAATGACTTTACTAAAAATTGAGTGATTATTCTTTGAGCATTAATCAATATAAATTTTAGAATAGTAAATTTATGTATATTATATAAATATAAAGAAATATATATATATATATATTTCATAATATGTTGAATACAATCATTTATTCCAATTATAGGTCAAGGTTTCAATGTTTATATTTAAATAATAATATTTCGTGGTTAGTTTAAGCTTGGTGTTGTATGTTATATATGCTAATGAAAATAATGTACTTATTCGAAAATCAATAAGTGTTACAGTCTCCCCCACTTTATTAAATTTCATCCATAGAATTAGAACATGAACTTGATAATCAATGGTTCACCATTTCAAAATGTCTTTTTCTAATATCACACTGTAAAAAGGGTAAATAAAACATCATTTTGAAAAGAAAGAAAGGGAAATATGAAGGTCATCTAGAATAACACATAACTAGGTTTAAAATTTTTGAAATATTTGTTAGAATTAAAAATACGGAAATTGAAGAGAATTATAATGCCCTAGGATTAACTAAAATTAATAGATAACATGATCATGAGAAAATTAACCACCGAAATACAATATATTTTTGATGGGATAAAAGATCATTGATTCCTCATAAATGAAAGTAAAATGTTAATACTTTTGTTTCAAAATTAGTTTTCTAAAGTTGAGGTATTGTTTTACTATCAATATAAAGTACTAAATAAATTATACTTACTTGATTTCATTCCACTTTAGAAGAAAAATTCAATCATTTTGTTGAGATTTGATAAATTTTACTTTTAACTCATATATTACACCAATAAATGGATATTTAATATTATTTTCACAGGACTTAAGTGATAAAATTAATTTTTAACAAATATTAAGATCCATAAGTCATTCCATTATCTACTTAAATATTTACCAAAACAAAAATGGTCGGCATAAGTTATCCAATAACAACCAAAGTTCAACTTATTTTGTCCCTTAAATAGTTAACCTTATGTGTCATACAAAATATTTTAAACAAAATTTAATCCTATTGATTGGACTAATTTGATCTCATATCCTGAAATGATCAATATAAGAATAATTTTAATCATTCATAATGTCTCATCCAAAAAAGTATATACCATAATAACATTTAAAAAATAAAGTCACAGTTTGTCCATATATACTTCCAAACTATAATTCAACTTATGTAAGATCTTTTATTAGAAAAACACATTCCATTTTAATGTTTGGGTTCATTCATTCCTAATACATGATCATAAATTGATTCAAAATATCAAATATTATTTTTTATTCAATATTCTATATAGATATATATAATAAAAGTTCATATTCAGATCAAATTTCACTAAAGTATGAACACTAATTTTTTCATAGAGCTCATTCATAAAAACTCAAATATGAAATTCCCAACTCTATATTAGAGGAAATGTGTGCTATAATTATCTTGATTCACTTCAACTCGTGTGACTACGTAAAATTTAACATTTATGCTTTGTCTTCAGAGCTTTATTTATGTTAATGTCCTCATTATCCCATAGAATAGGGAATCGATTTTCATAATACACAATGTACATGAATATATATCACTAAAGTGTGGGTGGGGTATTCTATTAGACCCTATCTTAATCCCTTTAATTTAATATATTCTTCACATTACATAAATAGTATATTTTTGATGACCACGTTTTCCACACTAGAAAAACATACTTTTCCTTTCAAGATTTCCCTTTAGTGTTCCTTCCCACATTTTTGGAAAGTAAAATGTTCAATGTATTTCTTACGACTATGTGATATTCCATTACAGTTTCCATGAAACTATATCTTAGTTTTCTTTTCTATAAAACCATGTGGGTTTTCATCTTTCATTTCACTTTGAGTTCACATTGAAAGATTTATAAATATATTCCAATGTCCCTTTGGGATAATTCATTTCGAATACATGGTTTCAAACAAATAAAGAATTCATAAATTTTTTATTTAGGTCTAATGATTAAAGAAAAATTGTATCATTCATGTTTTGTAAAATTTTCCACCTAGGCACCAATGGATTCATAAACCATTTTATTAAGATCAAGTTATTACTTATCCATTTTTTATGTAAAATACACGGGAATTACTTAATGAAAAATTTATTCTTAATTTCATACCATTAAATGGAGTCAATTTCATGTTCTTTCATCACATTCTTAATAATATTCATAAAATTTATATGATTTTTTTTCTGAATGATAAATGATTTGGATGTATTTTTCATGGTTCAAGAACTAATGAACTGAAAATATCTTTTACCTAAAAATTATGAATTTCTAAGAAACTAGTGGATCCAAAGTAACATTGAATGAGGGTGAATGTTGTCACATAAAATATTTAGTGTCATGTTGTTCCATCATTTGGTAAATTTTAATGTTCAACATGACCTGTGTTACCACTTATATATTGATATATCAGAGAGATGGTAGTCACACAATTCTTCATTCTAAAATCAAATACATTTTATTGATTATGAAGATGGTTGTTGCATTGGACATCACATTTTTTGTTCACGTGATTTATTCAGGTTCCAACCAATGAATGAAACAAAAAACATGGTGTAGGAACAAGTTGTAAAAATAAAATTGAACAACCACATATTCATGAAAATAATTCCCTAATATGACTTAGATTATTACACCTGGGTCATTCATGGAAATCATCTATCCAAATCCTTCATAATGGTTTAAAATGGAAATGTGAATTATCCCAGTCATATTTTGCAAGAATTTTAAAGAAGGTGAGTAGTAAGGGTACACTCCCCATGAACCAGAATGACTGTTGGGATATATTAGACTATATATTTTGGGTGTTATTACTCTTAATTGAATCTAAAACAAAACAACATCTACTTTTAGTATCTAGAAAAATCTGTTTTTTAGGATACTGACACTCCATTCTTTACTATAAATCATCACTTTACACTATACATAGTATTATCCTATTTGTTCTTAATAATGATTTATTGTCCAACTTTCCAATGGTAAACCAAACCTTTCTCTAATACCAAGTATAAGGAAACATAAAATTAATACATAGATATTAAATATTTTTAAATGAATATTCATTTAATAAAATTCTGATTTACAGGAGAATCATATATGTCTTATGCCTTTGGAAACGTGTATACATAAACAACTTGTTAAAATGAGATCTATATAATATCTTGTTATGTTCTTAATAACTATAACAATTCATAGAAATACCATAATTAAATCCTATCTTAAAATAACTTATGTAAGGAATCATAATAAAGTGTTATATTAGATGCTAAATAATGGTAAAAAAATGTAGATATCCATAAAAAATTAGAAATAATATGAGCATAAGGGTATGAAAACATGAGCATAACATTTAAAAATACATACCCTACACATCATAGATTATAATCTTGAATCATGGAATAAATCTTTGTAGTTCATAAGACATGATTAATGAAGGAACAAAATAATATATTCCATGACATCACATCATAGACACAAGAATTTTAAAAACCCATAATATTATAACTTTCTGAACATGTATAAATAGAACATGGTTCACTCATTAAGTTAAGAACATGAAATCATTCCCCAACATAAACTTATGGACATGAAACTGGGTCTATGAATAATATTATGGACATGAATTCCTGGTCAATGTATAAACTTATATACATGAAGGTAGTTATATGCATAATCTTATAGACAAGAAATCCAATTCTACCCATAAACATATGGACATACAAAGCATCTAAACAAATAAAATTGTAAACATGAAATCAGGTTCACACATAACATATTTAACTTATGAGTTATCCAATTTACCCAATTAATTTTATATATTTAATGGAAACACCCATTAAATAATCATAATTAATTCATATAAATACCTCAAGACTATAAATCAAAACATTTTACCATAACCCTTAGAAAATAAATGATTTTCATAATGATCTCAAAGAACCTATAAGAATATTAAGTAAAGTATCATTGGACCATATCCTCATTTAATAATAAGTAGCATAAAAGGATGTTATCATAACATAAAAATTGTTTTAATGGATCACTAGAAAATTTCATGAGGAGAATATCCTTTCTACTTTGAAATAACCTTTTTAAAACATAAAAATTTACCAAAATTGAGGAAAAAATTTATTTGATTTTTGTTTTCGAAAAATTATAATAAAAAATTCAAATTATTGTTACATCATGATATTTAGAAATTATTTTCATGCCATATACATTAAAATAAAACATTCTATTCATAAGTATATAAATAGGTCATCAAAGTACCTCGTCTGAAAAATGACAATAAGATTATTTTTGAACAATTTTATAAAAAATTAACTAAAGGAAAAAAAATGTTAAAAATAATTGGATAATATTAAAAACCATTTTTAAAACATTTTAACAAAAAATATATAATAAAGATAATGCGTTCTCATCTAAAGACAATATAAGGTTGATTTTTCTTAAAAAAATATTTTCAGAATCATGAGTACATAGGGTGAGAAGAATGAAAGTAAAACATGTATTATAAATAAATGGAAATATAAGACTAAAATTAATATGTTTATTGAGGGTTATATGATAATTCTTCATCATAAAAAACATAATGATAAACAATATTGATTAGTAATGAGATTGTTACATAAAACCCTTACTGATTTGTTAATATTTGAATTATAAGGCCCATGAAAGTATGTTCCTAATATGGTTATTTAAATCATCATAAATTTCATAATGAGAATCATAATAGACACTCATGTGTAGTATATATAACACATAAAAAGAAAGAAGTGGTGAATATACAATCTATCTCAGAGAAATAAAAGTGAGATGAAAAGACCTTACCCTTGTTTCTACTTCATTTATACGTGTTCAAACCTCCTGTATAAAATATATATATTTTTTAAATTTTATTCCAAAAACATACTCAAATAATTGTACTTTTATCTATATGTATATGTATTCATGTGTTTGTATGGGGATGTATGTGTTTGTCTGTATGTTCTCATGTATATATGTGTTGTGTGCTTATGCATGTGTTGGTTTATTTGTGTCTGGGAGTTTATGTGTCTATGTATAGTATATATGTGTTTGTATGTGTATCTTCATATATGTGTATGTAATTATATGTATGTTTATGTACATACATGTGTGAATGTGTACAAGTATGTATATGTACATGCATGCATGTGTATGTATATGTATTTGCATGTGTATTCATATGCATGTGTATTTGTATATTTATTTATATACATGTGTGTGTGTACATTTATGTTCATGTATGTGTACATATGTACGTATTTGTATATATATTTGGGTATGCGTATGTGTATGTGTAAGTGTATTTCAATCTGAATGTGTATATGTATGTGTATGTCTATGTCTATGTCGATGTGCATGTGTATGTTTGAGAGTATGTGTATGTGTATGTGAATGTTTATGTTTATGAGTATGTGTATGTGTATGTGTCTATATGTATGTATGTGTACATGTATGTGTATTCGTATGTTTGTGTGTATGGGTATGTGCATGTGCATGTGCATGTGTATGTGTATGTGTATTTGTATGTGCATGTGTATGTGTATGTGTATGTGTATGTGTATGTGAATGTGTATGTGTATGTGTATGTGTATGTGTATGTGTATGTGTATGTGTATGTGTATGTGTATGTGTATGTGTATGTGTATGTGCATGTGTATGTGTATGTGTATGTGTATGTGTATGTGTATGTGTATGTGTATGTGTATGTGTATGTGTATGTGTATGTGTATAAGTATGTCTGTTTATGTAGTTTGTAAATATATATATATATTCATATGTATATATCTGTATGTATATGCATGCACGAGTATTCAATTGTATGTATGTGAATATGCATACATTCGTGTATGTGTAAGTATATGCATATGCATGTGTATGTCTATGTGTGCTTACATGTGTTTGTGAAAATTTGCATGTGTTTGTGTTTGTGTGCTTATATGTGTTTTTGAAAATTTGTGTGTTTAAGTGTGTGTATATATATGTCTACGTATATGTGCATGTATTTGTACATATGCATATTTATGTGTATGTGAATGTGTATGTGTTTGAGTATGTTTGTGTGTGTGTCTGTGTATGTGTATGTCTATGCGTATGTATGATTGTATGTGTATGTGCATGTATATGAATATTTATGTAGTACGTATATGCATGCATGTGTACGTAATTGTATGTATGTGTATGTGTATACATACGTGTATGTGTATGTATATGCATATATATTTGAATGTGTATGTCTATGTGTATACATATGTGTATGTGTATGTACATGCACATATATTTGAATGTCTATGTCTATGCTTATGTGTATGTGTATGTGTATATGTGTATGTGTTGTGTATGTGTATGTTTATGTTTATGTGTATGTGTATGTGTATGTGTATGTGTATGTATATATGTGTATTTATCTATATTTCTATGCGTATGAGGGTGTGTGTGTGTGCAAGTTTGTTTACTGATTTAATATTATTTATTAATTTTTAACATTTCTCTAATTTAGTATTTTCAGCAATTTATTCCTTTTTAATATTCTTTAATTTTTCATATACATTTATTATATATGTTTGTAATATATTCAATTTTGATAGTTCTTTTATACCATTTAATTATTTTATATTTAATTAAATATTTATATTTTAATCATTTTTAAAAATTATAATGGTTAATAATTAATTATATTTTATTTGTATAATCAATAGAGTGCATAAAACAATAATTAATAATAATAATATTTTTTCATTATTTATTTTTTATGTATTTTCAATTCCTGCAATTAATATTAGGAATTAATTTTTTTATTTTTTAAATGATTTTAATGTTATTTCATTAATTTTTTTTATATTTTTGATATTTATTAATTTTTAAAATGTTTGGAAATTATTCATTTTTAAAAATTTATACATGTTTATTTACTTGGTTTTAATATTTTCAATATGTTTTTACTTTTTATGGTTGATGTCTATTCATTTTTATTTATTATTATTTAATATTTTTAATGCGTTTGAAATTTATATAAATGATATTTATAAGACAATCTCCAACCCACACCATTTTGGCCTGAAATTGAACTCCAATGTCTGCCATCCCCAACACCATTTTAGTGTTTATGTGGTTAATTAAGATATTGTATTAAATTAATTTTTTAATTTATGAAAAAAAAATTATTGAACTAATTATTCATATTTTTTACTTAATTAATTAAATCATGTTATCATATATATTTTAATTTATTCATTCTTAATAAATGCTTTTGTGTTTAATTTAATTTAAATTAATTTAATTATTAATATTTTTGTATAGTGAATACCAATCATTTTTAATTTTTAATTTTGATAAATAATATTTTCTATTTATTCATTTTTATTTATTCCTATTTCTCTCAATTAATGTTAGGAATTCATTTTTTAAAATATTTTTTGAAATTTTTTCATTTTTATTTATTAATTTTTAATATTGTTTAATTTAATATTATTTATTCATTTGATCCAAATATGGTGCCACACTCCCGTGGATCTATGGTTTTTCCATCAAACCCCTCTTGATGGTGACAATGGTGCTACTCCTGATATCTAGGATTTTGATCCTTTGTCTCGCAACACTCATGTTGCTGCACCTATTCATGTATGTCCTTGATCGGTTGTTGGCTTCCCTCCATGAATTTTGGATTCTGCTTATATCTGTTTCATATATATTGATTCTGGATAGATTTGGTTGGGGTTTTTGGCGGTAGAGTCATTGTCATGGAATCAGTTCTGGTGGGGGGATGCGATGTATGTGACATCAGATGTTGAGGAAACCATGTTTCCAAAATGGTAGGCATCTGTGCATGTGGTGGTGTCCCGTGGCCTCGAGCAGTGATAGCGGTGTGGCATCATGCGATGACGATGACTTGACAGGGCGGGCTCGTGGCGACGTCCCTAGTTTCCAGTGGTGTTAGTGGTGTTGAATTGGCATGGAAATGATTTTGTTTTGGACACGATACTCGTGGATTCGGGCTATGATGAAAACGACGCTATAATGGCGATGATGGCTTAATCCGGTGTAGGTGGTTGGTAGAGAGGGCGAAAATGGTTTGGGCTTGGTTTGTTGCATCCAGTTTTAGGTTCTCATTACCCATTTGACCTTCGGGTCATCCTTGGGTATTCCGGTCATTGGGCCTCTTGCCCAATTTTGGGTCGCTGGTAACATGACAAGACCAGAATAATGCCTTGGTTCATTTGGTTGGCAGTACAACAAAATATGCATGTGTTTTCGAGTGGGCGTTCTCGAAGGAGGAATGAGTGTGCTGACCCCCTTCATTAAACCATTTATATTTCCAGATGGATGGGTACCAATCCTCATTTCTTTCTTCATTATGTTTTAGTTAGAGGGTGTAGAGCATCAGGTTGACATTGCAGCGATGACCAAAAATGAAAGATTGGGTTGGCGACTTAAAATAGTGATGAGTGCATTGGTTCCAATTTTCTAGTCATCCCCCACACTCCAATGTGGGATGGAGGGATGCCATGCCTCATTGAGTCAATTAGACATGATGCAACTATTAGTGGGGGGTCACAACATCCTTTTCTTGCATCACTAGTTAAATAACTATGGAAGGGGTTTGGTGAGACCTCTGACTTGATCTTGGCATGATGTTTTCTACTTCTTGGGCCTTTATTGAATCTCATTTTGTAAGGGAGTTTTCTAAGCGTATAGGTTACAAGGTCCTTGGATCTTGTTTGGGACATTGTGCCAATTTTCTCATAGGCCTTGTGCCTCAGGGTCTACAGATTGTATATTTCATTCCCCTTCAACCCAGTTTTTAGGGTGATTTTTTGTTTTAGTAAAATAATCCCTAAACACTATTACAAATATGGGTTTATCCAATGATAGGATTTATCATCACAAGCTAAAAGAACTCATAAAGACCCCCTTCATCAGTGATATAAAATGCGTTGCTAAAGTGGACCCTTATCAGTGCTACTTAAAAAGTGCGGATAAAGGGGTCCCTTTATCAATTCTAATAACAAAACAATAATGAAGGGGGCCCATTATCCGTAGTAATAAAAATTCACTGATAAAGGGTCCTATTTTTTAGAGTGAGTAAAAAGGTCAGTATAATGGCTCCCCCATTAAGAGCACTTTTTTAATAGCCCTCATAATGTTCCCCTTTCCCATCACTTTTTTTAGCATAGATAAAGGGGGTATTTCATATAAAAATTACATTTCATGAGAAATAATATAATAATATAATAATATGGTTATAATCATATAAATATAATATATATTTTTAATATTTTTTAGGGAAGGCTAAATACAAATCTACAATTAATAAATATAAATTTCGTGAAAATGTATAATAAAACAATAAAAACATATTATTAATTAATATTTTTCTAGTTATTAGAGATTAATAGTCATTTAATAATAATTGTATAACATAAAAATTAAATTAATTAATAAACGGTATAAGATAAGATGAAAACATGACATGAACTTCAATCAACACATATATTTTTATCTCGTTTTCCTTTTGAGCTCTACCACATATCAAATCGAATCCTTTGAATATAACTACCCCTGGTGACCAAGGGGAGCTTGACCACGTTTTTTATTTTGAGGCCAAAAAATCCTAGAAGGCCTCCAAAACTGAGTTTCTAGTCGAGGTATCCTAATTTATTAACATTGGATGGAATTTCAGCCTTGTTTATGGGGGTCTTATTGTATTTTTTCAGTGGAGACTATATTTTTCTCTAGGGATTACATTCATATTGATATTATGGTTTTTATGTTTTATATTTTTTAACAATGTGGATTTATTTATAATTAAATATATACATATTTTATTATATTTACATATAATAAATCAATTGTGTAAATTGATAGTTAAACATATTTACATAAAATGTATTTTTTAATATATAAACCATATGTAAATAAATCTGTATTGTTAATTTTATTGATAATAAAAATTACCCATTTTTTACCTTAAAATACATTAATATGTATATACAAACCTATAAAAGTAATTTTTATATATAAACAAGTGTGTGTCACTAAAAAAATTATTTATTTTTATATTCTAATATATAAAAATAAATTAATATTATATAAATATTTTCATATGTATTTGAGAAATATATATTTACACTTGTGTCTTTTAATATCTACGTGTGTGTTCGTATTAGGAATATATACATTATATATAAATGTATTATTATAAATAAATCATTGTCATTGTCATTAAATATACTATATGAATATATTTTACATTAAATATTTATAAATATATTATAAATAATTTATATATAAATATACAATTATATGTGAATATATAAATATATAAACATATAAATATATATATATATATAATGTATTAATTTGTATATAAAAATAGAATATATAAAAATATTCTAAACATGTATTTAAAACAATATCTAACAATTTTTAACATTATAAAAATATATGAATACATATATATACTTCAACAAATATATATATATTTCTATATATTTAATGTTTATATATACATATGTGTGTATTAATAAATGTATATATATTTATATTATATTATCTTATATGTAAATGAATATTAATATATTATATACTTAAATAAATATAAGTATATATATATATCACACAGTAACATATATTTTATAGGTGTATTTAAAAATAATTATATAAATATATGCATAAAAAATAAGTAAATATATATAAATAAATATAAATATCATAAAATATACAATAAAACATATTGATATAGTAGTACATGCATTTCTGTTCTGAAGGGGAGGTTCAAGGATCCAATCCATGTGTGGGCGGTGGGTCAACAATAGGCTAGAATTACATAAAGCACTAATAGAGGCCCATTCTATGTGATGATAAAGGGGTGGTTGGTGAGTGGGTGAAAAGCTCTGACAATTGGGTGAGGGTACACACTGACAATAGAGTGTCCAAGATCTAAAAAATCATCCTTTATCAGCACTAAAAAACAAGCACTCATAAAGGCACCATTTATCACAGCTAAAAAAGCATCGATAAAGCCAACCCTTTAATATCGCTCACGTTATCAGTACTTCTTTAGCACTGATAAAACCCCCTTTTAGCATTTTTAATGGAAATCATTCTAGTTTTGGACCCTCAACCTCTTTTAATAATATCATTTATTCATTTTTAATAGTTATTAATTTTTAATATTTTTTTTCGAATTTATTCATTTTTTTAATATTTAATTATACATAATTATTTACAAAGTTTTAATGTTATTAATATATTTTGAATTTATATGATTAATATTTATTAAATTTCATTTAATATGTTTTAATATTTTTAAATTGTTTGAAATTTATATAATTAATTTATTTAAATTCATTTTAAAAACATTATTCATTTTGGACATTTTCACAATTCATGTAATTAGTCTTATAAATTATAAATAATTATTTACTAATTTTTAATACACTTAATATGTTTTTAATTTATATAATTAATAATTATTCAATTTTGTTTATTATATTGTAATATTTATAAAATATTTGAATATATTTAATTAATTTATATAAATTCTATTTGTAATATATTTATTCATATTAATATGTGTTTTTAATTAATGTAATAAATATCATGAATTATTTCTTGAAATAGTTTTCTCATCTATTAAATTTTATTTATTCATTTTAATTATTATTTAAATTAATATTATTTATTCATATTTTTACTTATTTTATATATTTTATATATATTTTTGGAATTTAATCATTTTAAAATATTTTTTATATATATTTATTTGATATGTTTTAATATTTTCTATATTTATTCATATTTATTTTAATATATAATCATTTTTATTTTTTTAAATAATTTATATAATTAATAAGAAAAATTATTTTTTAATATTTTTGAAGTCTATTCATTTTTAATTATTTAATTTTACTCATTTATAACATTCATGATTTTAAGATTATATATTCATTAATAATATTAATTATTTTTTAATTTTATTATAATATAATCATTATTAATTTATATTCATTTAATAGTAGTTTATTTTATTTTATATAGTTTTTATCAGCGCATAAAAAAGTGTTGATAAATACAGGTTTAATCTATTCTAAAATAATAAGTGCTTATAAAACCAATCTTTATCACCACTAAAATTATAGCAGTGATAAATATGAGTCTTTATCAGTGCTTATTTATTTAGCGTTGATAAAACTAATCTTTTTCATCGCTTTTTGAAAAGAGTTATTGAAAACATTGCTTATCTTATAAATTCAATTCTAACAATACTAACTTTTTCACACTATTCAACCTCTCAAAGAAGTCAACCTCTACTGCCCCCCTGAACATCTCTAATAAATCTACAATTTCAAAACCTAAGGTATGAGTTTATTTCTACTCCTATTTAGTCAATCATACATCATCAATTCAAAATTAGAAATAATTTTCTATTCCTATGAAATGAATGTGTGAAATCGCAATCGAGTTTCAGTGAAATTAAAAATTATAGGTTTATCATCACCTAAATGTTTTCCCCCATACGTTTGGGGCTATTTTTCCAGCCTCTGACATTATTTGAAGCACCCAAACCACATGATTAATTCACATGATGATTCTTAAAAGGTATTCTAGTTTTGTGTCACCACTGAGATGTGATTTTTATTTGATTTCTTCCACATTCACCTGGAGAACTCATATCATGGAAAGTTTCAAGATAACTCAATTCACATTATTTTTTATTGAATGTGCACAAGTACAGAAAATTTTAAATTGTAGTATTTTCTTCTCCCTACTGACCCCATTGAGGACTTCTTCCAATTTAATATGAACCTCAGTTCCAATTAGTATACGAGTCTTTATTTTAAGTGTGTTATGGATATTGGCCTCACTTTCATTCATTCAATCCACCATTCAATTTTATTAACTCATCATTTTGATCTATTTTCCAGTTGAATTTATTGATTCATCCCATTGAGATAGACAAACATTGTTATTTAAACCCCGGTCCAGTTACATGGACTCCCAAAACTTGATGTCAAGCTCCACTTATAATTCCTTTCACTCTTTATATTATAATCTTATCCAGCATTCAAAAAATCTACAACTTCATCCATATTTTTTGAACCTCACTCCTATTTTCCACTTGGACATTCTCCCATTATTGATTCTCTCTGTTGGTTCCACCGAGGCAAACTTATTTTTCAAGGTGATCCCAGGTAGCTGGGCTAATACTCTGACCATTAGTTTCAGATGAGTATTTATACTAATGCCATTGGGAATCTTATTGAAGATATATTGAAGTTGATTGTTCCTTACAATCCAAATAAGAATTTCCATTTCTGTTCTTTGAGGCTTCTTCCCAGCAATGTGAATTATTTTAATTTTAATAATTTATCAAATCCCAATTTGATTGTTCTTCATATTTTTCATAGCTTTGGAACCCCAACCTGATACATCTAGTTCATTTTCATTATAGAGTTTATTCAAATTTTAGTTTTTCTTGGATTGGTGATTAGTCCCTATCAACATTTTCATCTAAAAAAAATTCATCAAATTCATTTCCTAACCATCAAGACATTGAAACACCATTTCACCCACCACAAACTAAGTAAAGAAATGAATAAACTTAAATTCCTCCCTCTTTTTATACTCCCACTTATAAAAGATATAGAAACTATCTTTGATCAGTTTGATTTGGAATAAATGAAAATTTAATTAGAATCTTTGTAACATTATTGATATCAGACATTCCCTTCCTTCAATGATTTCCTCCATTAGAAAACTATCTCAACAAAAATCATTCGACTCAAATTGTCTTAGAATAATGGATTCAAGTTTCCGAAATTAATCTTTAAGGATGGAACATTAGGGCTCCAAGATTATTATTTAAATTTATTTATAAATTTTATTAATTATCAATATTACTGAATATATTGGATGATAATGAATAAAAAATGGATTGATTCTAGTCATATGAAAAAATATAAGTATTGGGTGAAAGAGTTTATAAATATTTCAAAATATCATTCATATGACCCTATACAAGTCATTTTTTCAGTGTTTATGACGTTTTTATTCTAGAGTAATTTGTCTTGAAGAGTTGGAAGAACACTTGATCTCTCAAAAAATAGATTAGAGTTATAAATGTTGGACTAATCATGGGAAAAAACTGGATGTTTCTAGAGATTGGGATAACATTGTGTTTTAAGGATGATCTGATATGATTGTAAATGTGAACAATGATGATGAATATATTGATGATGTGATTACATGTGTGAATGATGATGAAGTTCATATTTTGGAAATGATAATAATAGTTGAATATGAACATTGTAATTGTCTGAAATTATTTCAAAAGTTTAAGAGTTGTTCAAAAACATTATTGAATGTTGGTCCTACTAAATATACAACATTTTTAGCTATACTGAAACTATATAATGTAAAAATTTTCAATAGATATAGTGGAACCAGATTTACCAACCTATTTTATCTCTTATATGATATTCTGCCAAAATATAATGAGTTTTATTATAGAACATATAGTGGTAAAAAATTCTATATTCAATGTGTATGATCTGCGAAGTAAAACATACTCGTCCAAATGAATATATATTGTTTCAAAAGGACTATTAATCACTTATAAATTTCCAAAGTTTTTTAGGTATCTATATAAGAAATATAAATCAAGTCCTTATAATGTTTTATGGTAATCTATAATCACTCCAAGTATTTGGATCCTATGTAGAATTGAAAAGACTATATGGAAATTAACACATTATACATTTTCAAGAAATAATGTTACAAAACTTCAACACACTTTAGTATCTCCTCGGTTAGGGAATATTGATCACATGTATCATAAATTTGGAAATGAGTCAAGAAACCATCATTTTTCATTTTTTACAAATAGAGAGAATCCTTTTGGTTTAAAAAGTATTAGTCATAGTTTATGGAAAGTCACATTGGTAAATTATAACATTCCATTGTGGTTATGCATGATGTGATAATACATTATGTTGACTCTATATATATTAGAACCAAATTAACTGGGTTAATGATACTAATGTTAATTTGGATCCATTGATAAAATATTTGAAATTATTTTTGGATTTGTGGGATATGATGTATGATTCTTATATAAATGAATATTTTATGTTGAGAACCATGTTTTAAAGCATGATAAATAAATTTCCTGGTTATGTAAATTTTTTATGATATAACATTAATGAAACTAAAGGATTCCCCAAATGAAAATAAGGTGCACAATCGGTTAGGATGAAACATTCATCAAATACTATGCTTCCTACACATCATATATTTACACCCCAATGATATATATAAAGATCTTGAATTAAATCATTTTATAGGAATTCAGAGGAAGGAAAATCACTCTCTCCACCAATAGGTGATGTCACAAACCAGTTTGGTATTCTATCCAACACGACACCTATCCCATCCCATGGAAAGGAATGAAAGGTTTTACCTATCCCCACGATCTAGAAACCTGTTATTACGATTCAAAAAACACATTTTCATCTGATTTATACCAAAAGAACTAAACTAAAAAAACTCACAAGAGTTATGCATCACACCATAAGAAATAACCATAATGAAAAGAAATAAAACAAACATTAGTTAAATAGTTTTCCATATTAAAACAAAAACCAAAACACTAAAACAATGAGGGGAATAAACTAAAAAACTAAACCTCCATGAAACAAGTTTTCCAACACCCTCATTCAAACACCACCAACAACTACAAAAAGTGGAAACACTAGAAATCATATCCACCATCACCACCACATAAAAACATACCTCTACTTGGGTCAAAGATAGCAAGGTCTACATACACCTAGGGTTTATGTAGGGTGTGATCCCATGTTGATTAGGACATCATCAAATGAAATTCCATGCTATAGCTTTATAAGAAAAACCCACATGCTATTTTTTATAAAAAGGAAGAAAACATTTTAAAGGAAACATGTATTGAAATTAAAAGGGAAAGAAAATAACACAGAAAACTATATGACATGAATAACATCATAAGATAACTACAGGAAATTCATAAAGAACTAGGGTTAGTGGGGTCTTAGGATCCTCATATACTGGTGATAGTTGAAAAAAAACCACTACAATTTCATGAATAAGGCACTAGAGAGGAATCAAATCACAAGGTATAGTGGTATCTAATAAGCATCATATGTTTAGTTAGTGTTGTAGCATCAATAAATCTAGGGGAACTTGGCCTGTACCCTGACAGGTCACCTAGCGTTCTAGACCTAGTCTTCCCACCTAGATACCTTGGATTCCATTATTCTCAATTCCATTCCATAAGACATATAAACCACATATCACTCTCATGTTTTTCCAAAATTTTAAAAACCCATGGAAATAAACCTCTTTCATTTAGAAAATCATCGTTCAACCCTTATGCACACTAAAACCATTTGAAAACATGATTTTATTCACCCAAATGATCCAAAAACCCCATTTTGGAATCATAAAAATCATACAAAAACAATCCAATAGTGTTAATTCATGAAACCACCAACCTTTAGTTTAGAAAAATCCAAATACTGGTTGAAAACCACAAACTTACTAATAAGATACCCTATAATGGAAATAAAACAACATAAACCTCAAGATTGTACCCAAAGAATCAAGGATTAATGTAATGAATTTTCCCAGAGGGGCTTGTGCCGCTACTCCCCATGACAGCATTAAAAGGCCAGGGGATGGTGACTAGTGGCAATTAGGTATATCAATAACATGGGAGGACTTAGCTTATATACATATACATACACATGCATATCAAATCCTATAAAATTCATAAATGTAAAAATAAATGAAAAACCACCCATGAATACATCTAATACAAAAAATAGAGTACGATAAGAAGTAAAAGAAAGTAAACAGGGCCAAATATAAGCTGAACACCAAGATTTTGAAAACACATGTCCAACCTGAATGTAAGTACTAAGGAATACTGTGAAAATACCCCAGAACGCACCTCATTTTTTCTAATCTCACTAAGCACCGGCTGGCCATGGTCACTGTAGGGCTCTGAAAAATGGTTGATCATATTCACAAAAAACAAAAAATGGGGGAAAAGGCCGTGTAGGGGTGAGTATAAAAATAATCATTAGGACACCCAAAATACACAAAACATACAAAAAACGAAATACTATTATCTATACATAGGTATAGTTCTACAAAACCTTTAATAATAATATCTTGATATACTACAAAAAGACACACAATCTAAAAATGGTTAGTCAGAATCGTAATATTCCAGCCTAGGATATCATATCAAAGGTTCAAAAAAAATAGTTTGGGAAAAAACACTCTAGAGTTTGATTTTACTGATAATGTATGTCTGAGAGGTAACACATTTCAGGGATCACCAGTAGAACTCTAAATTGAAATCCTAAAGAGAATAAAATACACATATGAGGATCACTCCCAAGTCTATGGTGTGATATCAAAAACTCAATCTGGATACACCCACTAAGTATAGGATTGATACCAATTTATTTTTAGTCACAAAGATACCAATAATTCCATCAAGGGCACAATGATGAATATAGGATATCACTACAGGACTCACAAAAGGTATTCCAATGGCTCTATCAATGAAGTCATACTAAACGGATCATAGTCCTAGGAGTATGAGTCAATTCAATACCAAACCTCAGGGAAAAGATAAGGGGTACCACCCTTATGATTATTGTATAATATACGGGGGACTTTAAATATAATCCATGTATAATAAAATACACATCAAGTAGTAGGGGTCACATGTTGTGTCCCTTAAGCTCGGGACCTGCTTGTGTATCCAATCCATGTCTCAAACCATATCTGTGTAGAAGTAAACGACGTGTAGGGTGACCATGTAGTCTACATGTGTTATGGTACATGGATTTATCCCCTATATGTGTTCTCATGTTCTAGTTCATGTATTATGCTTTTCACTTGTTCTAGGTCGTGTTAGTGTGGGGGAGTACATGGCACGATCGGACCTGTGTACTCTTACTCGTGTCTACATAATTCCCAAAGTGCACACCATGTCTTTGGGGAGTGTCCACAAGTCATGTAATAGGGTCACAAACTGTGTGATCCTTAAACACCACCCTAAATACTCGCCACCAAAAGGGTAACCCACAGGGCATGTAAATTCAGTTTATATGCTGTGTAACATGAGAATTTCTAGAAACACATAACTAGTTCCATGCACCTCGGCTATTTCTATAGCCTTTGATACAATAATCACTTAACATAAAAAACACAAATAAAGCCTCATCAAGTCATTTCAGCACCTAATCAAAATATTTGGGCCTTAGATACTCTTGGAAAATAGGATCATCATTGTTCTTCATTACACACCAAAGAACACAATAATTTGGTGTCCACATCGTTTGACTCGTTGTTGTCTCCATCGTCACACCTCTGTCTTGATGTACTGATCCTAGATCTATGATATAATATCATTTCACCAATAAATTGTTGTGAAACGATCGATTTATTAGGATATGTAAAACCTCGTTCAAAATGAAGTACGCCTATGGTGAACTAAGAACTAAGGAAACAAATATCAAGAATAAATGAGTGAAATGAACCTTGATCAATGTTTGTGTCAATATTGATTTGTTTCCAGAAGAACAATAATGAATAAATCATAAATTAATGGTAATTACCCATAAATTCACCTCAAAATTAACCCATCATATAAATATGCATGATCCAAAGATCAATCTGTTGGTTGATGGATCCATGATCATCATAGAAATAAATAATAGGGAATGAGAAAATCAAACTACCGCCCTACCTAAATTTGGATCAATCACTAGTGAAGAACGATGTGGTGTCATAGTTTTTGACATGATCCTTAAATTAAATATTGTTCCAATCATCCTCCACACAAGTAATATTGTTCCACACTCTTTAATTGATCTCCAATGATTTTTAGGGTTATGCAGCTAACCCAATAAATTTTCCATAATACTGTATTTATGGTACGAGAATTAGGCCACTACGTCAATGAAAGAAATAATATAAAACAATTAATTATTTTATTCATTTTACACATATGATTGATATTCCAAAAATTACACACATTTAGAAATGTTATGTCATTCCTAGGGTAAACCTCGAATTTTGAACTGAACCATTCCCTCACATTTCTGATTTGGGAACCCTTTTAGATGTTATTCTACTTTTTTATGAAACATTCACATGAATTCTATTTAATATAGTTAATATATTTAAAAAATTTATTATAGGAACACCAGGCCTCAAAATATCAGGTGGGATCAGCTCCTAGTCAAGAAAATAATTCATACAATATACAATAATAATACATGGAATATATGAGTCATTACATTCTCCACACCTTGAGGATTTATATCTGAGAAAATCTAAAATAAGGGATACTAAAAAATATGTGGGCACTGAGCATAAATCTTAGCCTCCTACTCCCATGTTCTCTTCTATTGATCCCCTTGCAATAATCAAACATAAACTATCGGAATCAATAACGCATGATGTATCCTCTCTCACTGATCCTCAATCTCTACTGGATACTCAGAAGAGGGCACTCAATCCTCGATGTGCATCTCACCAAATTCAATAACTTGTGATAATTCATGCACATACCTCCTTAGCTGTGACATGTGGAAGACATCATGTTCCCTGACTAACTACGGTGGTAGATATAAGTGGTATGCCACCTCACCAACTCTAAGTAGTGTTTGGAAAGAGCAAATGAATCTCATAGATAACTTACCTCCCCAGAAAAATCACTATAATCCATTTCAAGGTGAAACCCATAAGACCGCATGCTCTCCCTTATTTAAATACAAAGGCATGTATCATATATTTTAAAAAGAATTATGATGTATAAGTGTAGTCAACATCCATTCCAAGAATATGTAAACCTTATTAGTAGTTTCTCACACCAACTCTGGGCCTATGAGTGCTGACACTCCTGGGTGAGTCCAATAATGTGGTGACCTACAAATCCACTATAAAAATCAACAAATGGTGCCATACCGATGGTGTAATTGTTTCTATTATATAAAAAAAACTCCACTAGTGGTAGGTGATCCTCTAAAATATGGCCAGAGTCCAATAATCACACTCATATAATGTACTCAGAAACATGAATGGCCCACTCAGTCTGGCCATCAATTTGGGGGGTGAAACATTATGCTCGAGTGTAACTCAGTCCAAAAATCCTCAGGTAATCATTTCCTCAACCAAGAAGTGAAGTGAGAATAACAAATATAAATGATTATCAATGGAACTCCATGGAGTTGTAATATCACATACACATAGAGATGTCCCAATATATCTACATAGATCTACTCTCATATATCTAAGAAGTGGTCAGACTTGGTGATTCAGTCTATGATCACCCAGATGGAATCATGTCCCCTAGAAATACATGGTAAGCCCATAATGAAGTCTATGGACATCAAATCCCACTTATACTATGGAACATCAAGGGGTTGAGCTAAACACACTATAGAATGGTGCTCTGCCTTCAATTATTAACAAGTAAGACTTTGATATACAATCTAAACAACTAATTTCATTATCCATGGACACCAAAGCTGACGCCAAAGGTCCAAGAAAATATTTTCAACAGCTAGATGTACCTCCAAAGAGGATGTATGATAATTTATTAGAGCTTCCTCCCACAAATTCATTGGTACTATTGTGAATCTATGAAAATAATGATGTGATCCTCACCCTTAGAAAATCCATCAAGAGAATTTCCCGTGAATATCTGAATATGTTGGGCCTCACATTTAGTATTTTCTAGATTTTCTAACCCAACTTTCTGTAAATATAAAGGGGTGAAAAAAATAAACTGAATGTAATATTCTCTATCTCCATACACAAAGGATAATTTCAATGAGGTAAACTGTTGTGATTCCTCATTCATAAATCAAAAACAAGATCTCCTATCAAAAGAATCTGCCACTATATTTCCATTCCCTAGAGTATAGATGATTTCAAAGTCATAATCCTAGAGGAATTCTATCCATCGCATCTATCTCAAGTTAAGATTCTTCTGAGATAATATATTCCTGAGATTCTTGTGATCAAAATAGATGATAAGTCACTCACCCATCAGGTTATGTCACCATATACGAAGTGAGAATACGGTCGTTGGTAAATCAAGATTGTGGGTTTCATTGTTCTTCTAATGCGGTCTTAACTCACATTAACTATAGGCAATCACTGCTTTCCTCCTTATTTGAAAACGACAAAGCCCAGTTCCAGATGCATCACAAAATACAACATACTCAACACCCTCCTATGGAAATATCATGATTATAGAGAGTCTACCTGAATGGAAGAATAACCTACTATCACTACTCTATCCACATGATAGGCTGCCCCATCTGAGTCAAAGCTATCACAAGAGATGATATTATAGATAAATTAGGCTTGAAACCATAGTAATATCCTTCCATCCTATGGAAGCCCCACACTTCTGTCACAATATTGGGTGTCTATCAAGATAACACTACCTTAAACTTGGCTGTGTCTAATGACACACCACACTCTAAGATAACATGTCCCAAAAAGTAGACCGCCTGAATCTAGAACTGAAATTTGGAGACATTTTTTAAAAGCCAGTGCTCTCGATGTATGTCCAGATCTATCCTCAAGTGTCCTATGTGAACCTCCTCAGAAGCTGAGTAAATAAGTATATCTTCAATAAATACGACCACAATAAATTATAAGAATGACTAAAAGATTCGGTTCTTGAGTCCCTTGAACAATACCGGGTAATTCATCATACCAAATGGAATCACCAAGTACTCATATTGACCACAGTGAGTTCTAAATTTCGTCTTTGGTACATCCTCATATTATACTCATAATTGGTGATATCATGAGCTTAGGTAAAACTTCAAGAACTATTTATCCCCTCTAAACCGATCTAATAGATTATCAACCCTCACCAGTGGATACTTGTTCTTCACAATCAATCGATTCAAGCGTCAATAGTCCATACACAACCTCCAGCTCTCATATTCCTTATTGAAAAAAATTTGGGTAAGACCATGGTGAAACAATGGGTTTAAAAAATACCTTCCTTTTTATGCTCTCTAACTGCACAATAAGATCATGAAGCTCTACAGGATCCATCCGATATACTGGTGCAGATATTAGTGCCTTCTCAAGGTGTAGATTAATGCATAAGTCGATCTATTGGTGGGGAGGTAATCCTAGAACATCCTTGATGAAGATATTCATGTACTATGCCACCACTACATGAAACTAGGAACTCATAAAATCCACTTCTCCTTGGGTTAGGTACTTAAATGATTGAGTAATTGGATACACCCTCCTATGCATGAGTCCATCCCATTCTTACTAGTATTCCTTTTCACTAAAAATGGAAAACCTAGTTCTTTCACTATAGAAACCCCACATCTTTTTCCTAAAATAGTCAATCTGGGAATGAAATGTAGATAACAAGTCCATACTAGGAATGAAAATATAAGGCCTCGAAGCTAGTACCAAGATATTCCAATAGAAACTATCACCTCCAAGAGTTAGGTCACATTGTTTTCACAAGTATGTGATCACTGAGTCTTCTATAGTAGGAGTCTCCCAACATAGTGGTTGATTCATGGTGTTAACCAGAATATCTAAGTCTTGTAAATGTTATTTGGAATGAATGGAATGAAGAGAAACTATGTTTATATGATCTTTAGATAAGGTATAAAAGACATATATCATACCTAGAATCATTATTGGAGCCTCTGGGTCATACACTTCGACCGCTTGTATCTATCCCTACCTATGTCCTCAAGGTCTCTGATCCTGCTATGGACCAGTTGGGTGTAGTGGTGGTAAGAAGTCAAAGTATCAACCACCTCATGCTTCTCTCCCTGCTCATTTTCAACTTTTGAAACCCTATGGACCTACATACGCTTTCCACTAACTTTTCCTCAATGGCCTGTATATGGTCTCTCTACCATATGTATGATGGGTCAGACAATCTCATGAAAGATATCACCTTTTATCGCATGAGTAGAACAACCTCTCTCTATGTCTACTAGACTCACCCTGTGAGTCAAAAACCACACACCCTCTATCCTAGGATCTTCATATATAATTTCTAACACATATAGGCCCCTAAGACTGATATTGGCTCTCTTATGGTAATGTCTTTGCTCCTGATTTCCCACTATCTTCCACCACTTGTTGTATCTTCTCAATAAAGAAACACTTTACAATGAAAGATCTCTCTAGAACCCTAGTATATGTTGGAATTCATAGGGGGATAAAATTGGCTCATATATCTCTACACATACATCATTAAATGGTATGAGCCTGAAATAATGGTTCATGAAATGTATCCATCAAGTATCTAGAGACGTGGGTATACCACGATGAATAATCAGCTACTGTCTCATTTCCCTAGTGGAGTTGGAGAATCTCCTAGATATGTACATAACTCATAATACCTAGAGAGATATACTCTTTGAAATGTAACTCTAAATCTTACCATGGTAGAGTCACATATTTATATGTCTAGGTCAATAAATCCCACCATTTCTCTAATAAGGTGTGAAGAAGGCTATCTTCCAAGACCACCATCTGATCTGCTGGTGTCCTAACTAGATGAAAAAATCATGTCATCACCTTGAGCATTTCCTGAGACACATATGGGTTATGATCACCTTATAACCTGAAGGGTCTCTATCACTGGAACTCATGAAGTGCACTCAGCCTGCACACTTCATCTGTTAGAAATATGGGTACCATGTGCTTCTCTATGGGTGTTGGTATAGCTAGTGCACCACATGGAAGTAACATCTCAAGAACTGGTCCATGTATCGACACCTCATCACTAAGGGGATCATCCTCTTGTTCATGATGCGAAATACTAGCTGTAATAATTTACAGAGGCATCCTAA
This sequence comes from Viscum album, assembly GCA_963277665.1. Taxonomy (NCBI): domain Eukaryota; kingdom Viridiplantae; phylum Streptophyta; class Magnoliopsida; order Santalales; family Viscaceae; genus Viscum; species Viscum album. The sequence continues at coordinate 956,192,780 of OY728162.1, read as the reverse complement.
AATAAACAATATTTACCACAATTAACGAGTACCTCTAGAGAGATGAAACAAGAAGCACATTAAAAAAATTAACCCATTATTATATGATGCATTTTCCATCATTTTCCATGCAACAGATGTTATCATGTATCGAGTTGAAAAGTATGTGATCAGATTCTGGGTGTCTAGATATGTCAGATGCCACACCAATACAGTAGTCACTAGATTAAAAGTTGAACTCGAAACACTTAACACTACTTCCCCAAAACAATCTCATAGACTCTCAGTCTTATTGTATAACCGACCACTCTAATACCACTATGTCATTTCCCCAACCAGAGGGGCCCATATTGTGACCCCCAAGACCACATCCAATCGGCCAGGGGCTGGAGAATAGCACTGAGTATGCATATCACTGAGTTGGGAGGCCTTAGCCTAAGTACTTGTACACAGATACTCACATATCCGAGACTATATAATTATGAAATATAAAATCATTTGAACAACCACACATGCATACATCTAATCCCACAACCAGGGTGTGACATGAACTAAAGAAAATTAAATAGATCAAAATCAAATCCCAACACAAAGGTTCTAAAAACAGAAGTCTAACATGAAATTACATATTGGGAAATACTGTCAAAACATACATGAACACACCACAATTTGTTCAGACTCACTAAGCACTATCCAGTCCTAGTCTATCTAGGACTCTGTAAAAATGTCGATTGTCTGCACAAGAGACAACATGTGCAGGAAAACCTCATGGATGGGTGAGTAAAATAATACTCAATAGGACACACCAAACCCATAGTCATATAAAATAGAAATACATCTAATTCTACACATGTATATGTCTATAAAACATTCCACAAGAATATCAAAATATAATCTACAAAGAAACACAATCTAAAAAGGGGAAGTCAAAACTGTTGTACACTAACCTAGGCTCTCCACTCAAAGGATCCACAAAGCACTCATCTATGAGAACACACTCTTGAGTCTAATAGCACTGATAATGTTCATCTAAGAAGTAACAATCATTGGGTATCTCCATTAGAAGTCCACACTAAACATATGAATAAAATACGATACGTACATGAGGATCACTCACAACACCATGGGGTGACACCAAAAATTATATTTGAGTTAACCCACTATGTATAGGATCAACACCCATGTATTTTTGGCCATGATGATACTAAGAACTCCACCTCGTGCATGATTATGAATAGAGGATCCAACTTCGGTCCTTGTGGAGGGATTCCGATGACTCTATTCATGAAGTCCTACTGAAGGGATCATAGTCCTAGGAGTAGGAGATGATTCTATACCAACCATTAGGGAAAGGATAATTGGGATGCACCACAAGGAATGTGTCTAAGATATGGAGTAAAAGGGGTCTAATCCGTGTATAATAAAGTACATGATGCATATTATGGGTCACACTCTATGTCCCTTGACCCCTGGTCCTTCTCGTGTAACCAAACCATGTCTCAAGCCTTATCTATGTAAATGTACACAATGTTTAGGCTGATTGTGTAGTCTAATGATGTGTCAGTACAAGTATTTATCCTTTTTACATGTCCCCATAAACTATTACATGGATTATCCCATGTTCTTTGTCTAGACCATGTCTATGTGGGGGAGTACATGACGTGCTCTAACTTGTGTACTCCAACCCTTGATTGTTTACATCCCAAAGTAAACTCCAAGTCTCTAGGGAGAAGTAACACTCCATGTGATACGGTCACATTCCATTTGATCCTTAACTCATAACCAAAAACCAATCTGCCGCAAAGGGATCCCCACACCACTTGTATATCTGGTTTACACGTCATATAATGTGGGAATTTCCAAAAAATCACACCCAATTCTACGTACATCATCAATTTATCGATCCTTATATCTAGAAATTAATTCACCAAAAAAATTAGTCCAATCATATTTGAGTCATTCCATCACCGAATCAAAAAGTTTTGAGCCTTTGATCCACTCAAAAAATTTGATCATCATCGTTCCATATTGCACGCCGAAGAACATTAAAATCGGGTATCCACATCATCTGATTTGTTGAAGTCTCCACTATATCACCTCATTCATTTAATTCCAATCCTATATCTATGATATTAGATCATTTCCCATAGAAATTATTTCACAATGATTGATTGATCAATATATTTCAAACCCTGGTCTAAACAAATGAATGCCCATGGTGAACAAAGAACCTGGGGATAATAACACGAGAAAAAATGAGAGGAATGAACATAGATCGATGTTTGTTTTGATAAATATTCATTTAAATGAGAATAAAAAAATAAATCAACAATTCAAAATAAATCTCCCAAAATCACCTCATAATAAACCCATCTCGCAAATATGTATGATCCCTGGGTCAATCTGTTGCTCGATTAATCAATGTTTGTAGTAGGAATCAAGAATGTGGAAGAAAAAAAATCAAACAACCACACTACCTTGATATGAATCAATATCTAATGAATAATTATTTAGTATCATAGTAATTGTTTTGAACATTTATTTTTCTATTTTCCAATCATCATTACTCAATATGGTTGTCTCTCAGTAATGGAATGTTATTCCATGCTACCCATGTCTCTCCAACGATTTGTAGGATTATATGGGTAACCATGAAAAGTTTCCACATGTTTTTATTTAAATAAAGGGAATTAGGTCACTGCATCACTATCTCAATGAAACAAATAAAGTAATTTAATTAATTATTTTATTCATTTGACACCCACGATGACTTCTCCAAAAATATTCCATGCTGACTACGGTTATTTCACACCTTGGGTAAACCATTAGTTATGAACGCAATATTACCCTTAGATTTATGATCCAAGAATCCAATTAGAATTTAATCCACCTTTTTCATAAAAAAATTGTTCACGCGCTATTTAATACATTTAATATATTTAAAAAATTTATTCAGGGCACATCGAGCTTCAGAATCGCATTCCATCTCAGTGTACGATCATGAAAATAATCCATACAATATCAAAAAGATAATAAATTGAAAATCAGATTAATTAAATTGAAACCACATTTGAAGAACCAATATTATGGAGGTTATATAACATAGGAGGTAAAAAGAAATAGATAAATAAGAATGAATAAATTAGAAGAGGAAAGGCTCACACACAACTTTCTTGAATATCCAAGGTCAATATCATCATGGGATTGAGGTCTAAGGGAGAAAGGGAGATGATAGATGCCTACATAGGGTGGAGGAGGATGAATGAGGCAAGCCAATGGGGGTTAGGGTCTTAATATTTAAGATGTTAAAAGACTAAATTCCATATTTTTAATGTTTTTGACAAGTCATACAGTTTATCCAGGTAGTTTCCCCAACCGTGCGTTAACCGTGTGGCACTACTATCTATATGGAAAAGTGGCCACATGGTTTCATGGGGGGCAGTTCATGCCCATGTGTCTCTTATATGACCATTGAATTAGGCACATGGTTTTACTACACACCCCTATTGTTGGAGATTAAACCTAAATAGTTCCACTATCTAGGTCACACAGATTCCTCTAGGATAGTACACTACTTCTAGTAGCCATGCACCAACTGTGTGCCACTAGATGTCAGTCAAAAGACTAATATTTTTTTTCCAAAATACCTTATTAAATCCAACATATATTTATACAACCATATAAAAAAATTAATCCCTCAAAATAAAAACATGAATGTGATGATTCTCCCCAATATAAAAACATCCCACCCTTATAATGCCATTCAATAGTATGATCATAGAATAAATGTGGAAGCTACCCCATCCAAGATCTTTCCTTAAATGTCCTATGCTCATCATTACTATGTGGCCAAGGAACCCAAACCAGAAGTATGGATTTTCCATGAGGCACATTCACCTAGGAATCCACAATCCGTAAAGGTATCTCCAACACAGAAAAATCTAGTTTCAATTCCATCTCCTCCCAATTCAGCACATGAGGCCGATATAGATTATACTTCTTAAATTGCGAGACAATGAAAAAATCAGGGATTTTTGTAAACTAAGACATAAGAGGTAACCATTATGCCACCATAGAAACTCTCATGGAAATATGAAAAAAGTCATACATACCATAGCATCATCATCCTCTACTTACCAACTTGATGGCAACCCAAGCGAGGGTCCACCTTCAAAAACACCTGATCACCAAATGATAATTTCAGGGATTGGTGTCATTGATAATCATAAGACATATGGAGTATCTATACCATCAACAAATACTAACTGATCAAAAGGGCCTTGTAAAATGTTTCCTACATAATTCTTGATCCCAACAACGTGGTCTCACCCACGTCTGTCTACCATAATGGTGACAAATATAAATAACAATAAATCACATCAATTGGAGTCATTATTTTTTAGAATTGGCAACTATTGATATATGAAAACTCCAGAAATAGAAAATTGTTATCCCATGGGCCTATGAAATCCAACACACATTCCCAGGTCAAGTATTCTTAGATATATTTTTCCCTCCATCTAACCATATTTTTGAGGATGGTATTCCATACTAAGTTTGACATGCGACCCCATTATCATCGGATGGTCTTCCAAAAATCAATAATTAATGCGGGGGTCTCTATAAGAAACAATAATCAACAAAACCCCTTGAAGTGTCACTATCTCCTGAACATAGAACCAAACTAACTCATCCACCTTGGTTTTGTCCCTTATTGGAATGAAATTAGATGATTTGGTCGGGCAATCAATCACTACCCAAATTGTGTTCCTTCCACCGGGTGTATGAGGAAAGACAATAATGAAGTGCATGGTGACCTCATCCTACTTTATGGTTGGAATGGGTAGTGAGAAAAAATATCATGGACTTTGGTTCTCTGCTTTAACCTACCTATATTTATAACATATGAATAAAAATGTGGTTATATATAGCCTTATACCTAGCCACTAGAATTGGAAATTCACATCCCAAAACAACTTGAATTTCCTCAGATGAATGGACCACAAATAACGATGGCTATCCATTATCACCACCCTTCACAACAACAATAGAACAAATTGGTTGTTTAAGAATACAATTACATATAAAGATAAGGGACACAACCTAGGAACCTCACCACCATTTTGAAACTACATAGAATGCTGACACATATCATCACACTATTTATCTTTCCAAATTGGCTCCGAAAGGGATTGATTTATCATAAAACAGTCCAAGAATGCACATCCACTATGATGAAGGGTTCCAGTTGAATTTGGAAAAAAATCCCCATCAAAGTCCCCTCATCATTGGACTCCTTTATAGCCTTCAATAGAACATTCTTGTTAAGTCAAAAATTTTACTTATGAGTTTTCCATTTTTTTGGATATCAAAAACTCATTATTAAATATATTTATTAACTCTTTTTATTTCCAGTGTGTTTTAGAATATTTGTATATAAAACATAAACCTTTACCATACTTATAATTACTTATGAAGTATTGATGAATTTATATTAAATGTTTCCATTAAAATATTCATAATAGGAATGGATCTAATAATTATCAGATTCAACTTTATCAAATAGGATTTAATATTTTATGTCTAGTCCTCACACAGATAAATGTTTTCATAATTGTACTTGACATCAGAAATGAAAATATCATGATCATACTCATAAAGAAAATCATAATGAAATTCTATAAGGAAATCCATTAGATTTACAAAAGATAAAATTATGAATACGGAAAAATAGTCTCCATAGTAATGGAACATATTTTACACTATAATGGTGTAAAGAAAAATTATGTAAGACATTATGTTATTATAATAGATACGAGTTGTAAAATTCTAGGAGTCAGGTTTCATTAAGAATAATTGAAGAAAATATGATAGTTGGAGGATAAATATGACCATTTAAAACTCATCTATAAATACCCAGTCATTCGAAGAGTTTGACGTAGATAAATTTCATTTTTCAAATTTATCATTCATGAGAGATATGAAGATTGAAAGTGTTACCATCTTGTTCATAATCATTATAATCATTTTAGAAACCTTTGTTTTGTAATAATTGTATCTAATCTTCATATTGATCGAGGGAACATGAGGATTGTGTGATAGAATCTAATCCCTCGGATTTAGGGCTACTGGAGATAGGCATATAGAGAAGCCAGTAATTATATTGAGGGATTTCCTTACTGAATAAAGACATAATTTCTGGTAAGTATAAATCAATAAATACCTTTATCCAAGGTTTTTGGCTACATTACTCTAAGGGTTAAAAGTGATTCATTAAATTTTAAATATCTATAAGTCATTCTTATATTTCCACATCTGTTATACCTATTTACTACAGGTTATTTTAATTTAATTTTGAATTTTATGTTTAATCTTATCATAATGACTATAATTATGTTAAATACAATATGTTTTACTAATTGTTTCTTCTTTGAATTTGACTCATACCATCTTAATCATATCTACCTTGAATATGATCTATTTAAACCGATTGAATCATATAATTCATTATTATGATTATCTTACTCTGATATAGTCACATCCACTCTGAATATGATATAATCATATTATTTATGATTGTTTTTGTTAACTATGATTAGGTTAAATCATTTCTGATTATTATTATAATACTCTAATTTTATCATAACCATGTTGATTACAATACATTTATATAATCGGTCTAAGGTCCAGGTTTGAAACCGATCCTTTAACATAAAAATGTTTTTGAATTGGTTTATTTTAAATCATTTTAAACTAAAATTAACCCCTCTTATAATATATCCATCTTGAATAAATATTTAAATCCTAATATATATATAATTTATATTGATATAAAAAATTTCCTTCTCAAGGATTCCACTACTACATTACGTTTTCCCAGGGTATTAATGTTATCAAAATCGAACCCCGAAAGGTACTTGAACCAATAACACTACCTCAAATTTAAATCCTTCTATGATATAATTTAGTCTATCATATTATTATTTGAATATACTACAAACTTCTCCTCAAAGTGATAGTGACACAATTTCATCAATGCCTTTATTACTACAATAGTTCTAGGATGTGGGTTGGGCAATTCTTCTCTTGTGGTCGAATTTCGAGAGAGATATATTCCATCACATGGTCATCCAACATTATCATACACCCCATACCCATACCTGAGGAATTAAAAAAGGCCACATATCCTTTTATATATTCTAAAAAGATAAAAAAATGGTTGTTATCAACAACCTCTTAATATATTTAAATGAAACCAAACATTCTAAAATCCATTCAAACCATACCCCTTTCTAGGTAAGTGATATCATAAGTGTTGCAAGATGAGAGAATTCCCTAAAAAAGGGATGTAATTCCCTACTAGGTCCAACAAGGATCCTGATCTTAAATACATTCTTTGATTGCTCCCAAAAAACCACTAATTGATCTTCTTTAGTTCCACTAAAACCCCAAATTATAAAATAACATGGCATAAATACCTTACCTCCCTGATCTAGATGGTACACATAGTGATCATATAATATGTAAATTGATCTTGAAGAGTTTCCAACATGATCCTAAGAGGTATTTTGTGGTCCTCCTCAGTACTGCGGGAAACCATAAAGTCATCTACAAACACCACAAAAAATGAGTTGGGATATTGAAAAAATATCCAGATCAGATTATCTATGAAGACCACTGGGGAATTCTTCAATGAAAATAGTATGACCAGACACTCAATGTGGTTATACATGATTCAGTATGTTTTATTGGGAAGATCCATCTGCCTGACCTTGACCTGGTGATACCCTGAACAGATGTATTTTTTATAAAACCACATTTCCCATTGATCTAGTCAAAATAGTTCATAAATTCATGGACATTGGTAGTTATTATTGACAATTACATTACTAAACTTTTAGTAATCAATTAATAATAGGATATACCCATCATACTTCATTGAAAATTGAACATGGGTGGCTAATGATGAGACGATCAAGGGAATGAATCCATTGGATTCCAAATCTTCAAGCTATAAATTTAATTCCCTAAACTCAATGGGGGTCATATGATATTAGGGAAGATACATTGGATAGGATATTATCACTCAATCAATGAATAATTCCATATCCCACTCATAATGAAAATATAATAAATCATATGGAAACACCTCTGGGAACTCGTCCACCACATGAGGTAATCCACTGTCAGAAACCCCATCATTATACTCTAACATTATGGATGTGACCTCAAATATTATGTTTCAAAAATCTAGTATTGGAGGTCAAGTGTGTCCTGATTGAGGATCCCATTCATCTTGGAAAACATGTATAATCACATTAGGTTACACTATGATCACTCTCTAGCAATAAAAATCATTATGCACCTTGAAACACACCATCCAATACATAAGCTGACTTTTTCTAGAAGTAGATCCATACCTACTGCCATGAATGAACAACTGATAACCTACATTCCTATATGGTTTTTACTTGTTTTCCATCCCCCTTGTATAATTCATAACATTCATTACCCTAAAATGGACATGCAACATTGAAAACCCACTCTAGGTGCCCCATAAGTCAACATCAATGGAATGGTTTTGGGGGGACTAGACATACTAATTGAACATGACCAAACCTTCCACACAAGTGGAAAAATATTGATTCAACATCCAATGCCAAATATGAGGATATTTGGAAAAAATATCAAAATCTACCACCTCCCCTCTTTTACTTCTCAACACGCCTCCTTTTATTTTCAGACAAAACACTGCGTCCCTAGCCCACTACTAAAGCTACTCTAGATAAGCCATATTTTATGCTCGGATAAATCTATACCAATAGGGATTGATTAACCAAATGAGAATAAGTATTCAAAAAAAATTATCTTGATTGTCTCAATAAAAGAATCTTCTTTATAAGAATCCATGATACCCCCAAAAGAAGTATGTGTGTTCTTGAGGAACTCTAAATACTTGTCCATTATTTTACCCGATTTAACATCCTTAACAAGAGACAGACCAAAGCCCACTCTTTGATACAATAACCAGACATCCAAAACAACTACATATTCTAGACCTTGATCAACTAGTAATGGATAACTATCTTCATATTGTTCTTACAGTTGTACATGATGTGTCTTGGGAGGCATCTTTCCACATTAATTGAAAAACATAAAGAAACCATCAATATACATCCAAATTTTTTTCAGCAATAATATATTTAAACCAAATCCATAAATTAGTACAAAACAACAGAATACCCAATTATAAACAAATCTACTCCACCCCCGCTCAGTTTCCATTGATATTCTATACCCTTTACATCATGCATGAAGGAGGAATTAAACCAATTCTCAAATATCCCATAGTGAATCAAGGCCCATTGTGAGGTGTTTTTTCTAGACACCCAACTCAGAACAAAAACCTCAACCCTTGATAGTCCTATATCCTATCTATCCAGACTGCCCCAAGTATCATGACCCAAAGAAAGGAAAAAACCACATCTGATAAAAAATATTTCATGAAACAAACCATGATGACAATTAACCTGACACATGACCCAACATGTGGAAATTTATAAAGGTAATTCTCAATCTCCATGGGTTTGAAACTAGTTATTGGGATTACAAAACCACATTTTGGAACAATTTCTCCCATAAGATCCAATTACAAACAACTCACAAGAATCAGGCATCACAGCATAAGCAATAACCATAATCAAAATAAATAAAACTGACACCAGTTAAATATTTTTACATCTTAAAACAAAAACCCAAACACAAAACTAGGGAGGGGAATCAACTACATAACTAAACCTCCCTGAAACAAAAGGTTCAAAACCCTCATTCCACCACCACCAACATCTACAGTAAGTGGAACCACTAGAAACCAGATGCACCATCACCACCACAAAAGAACATTCCATTACCTAGGTCAAACATCACAACATCTATATACACTATAGGGTGTATATAGTGTGTGAGATAATTCCCAGTAGAAAATTAGCAAAATATATTCCTTGGTATAACATTATTACACAAATAAACATGCAATTTATTAAAAAAATTAATGATTTTTTAAGGAAAACATGCTATTAAATTAATAAGGAAAGAATGTACCAAAATAATTTATATGATAAGAACAGAATCACATGAGCACCATGAGTAATCCCTAAGGCACCTAGGTTAGTGTGGTCATTGGAACCTCATACATTGGTGACATGTGCAATAAAAAACCAACAATGTACTTGGGCAGGATTTACAAGAGGGGAGTCACATCCCATGGTCTAGTGGTCTCCAATAATCATCATATGTTATGTCCGTGTTGTAGAATCATCCCTTCTTGGGGAACTAATCCTCATCCCTTTCAAACCACCTATCATTCTAGACCTAGTCTTTCCAACCAGATACCTAGGATTCCCTTTTTCTCAAATCTATTCCAACTATCTCATAAATCATCTCATACACAAACACACAACATTAAAATATTAAAACAAACCTAAGGAAATCTACATCATTCTTTTGGAAAATAATTATTCAACCCTTATTCACATCAAAAATATTTTGAAACATGTTTCTCACCACCCAAAGGATCCATAAAATGCATTTTGGAATCAAAAAAAGCATACCAAAATCATCCAACAATGTTAAATCATGGAACCACCTACCTTTAGTCTGGAAATATCCAGAAACCAATTGAAAAATGAAAATAAAGCAAGAAGAGAACCTCTAAAGGAATGAACACAAAATAAACATCAAGATAAAAATCATATAATCACGGTTAAACCCATGTTAGGGAAAGTAATCCACTGGATAAGAGATATTGAAAGAGATAAGAATAATGAGACCAAGAAAAATAAATAAACAAGAAGAAGAGAGGCTCACACATTAGTTTCTTAGAGATTGATGTTGAAAATCCAAATGTTATTGAGATATAAGGAAGAAAGGGAGAAGGGGGAGGGGCAAATATTGTAGATAAGGATGAATGAGGACATCCAAGGGGGTTTAGCTTCATAAAAGCAAAGGGGGAAAAAGGTAAATTCCATATTATTATTGTTCTAGGAAGGCCGCATGGTTTGACCTCACACTTTTTCAAACCATATGACATCCTTGAAGAAACCCTAGACAAAAGTAAAATAGGTTTGTAAAATTTCATGGAGGAGGGCACATGCTAGTGTGGTTGACTATGAACCTCAGACATAGTTATTGATCTAGGAGCACAGTTAGCCCACATGCTCATGCAATAAACTGTGTGGCCTGGACATTGCCACTGTACAGGGTGTATAGATTCATATAGGATGATGCATAGTTATTACTAACCGTGAACCAACTACAAGCCACCTTCCATAGGTCCAAAGAATTGAGATTTTCTCCAAAAAAAAACTCAGAAATACAAGATATAATTATAAGAAAATGAATACCTAAAAATAAATCCATGTATTTGAGAGGAGATGAACTATTTTATAGGGTAAAAGATATGGACACCGCTTTTGGTAAAAATTCTTTTAAAAACATAATGAAAACGTGTTGGGAAAAGTGATTTGTTTTTTTTTTGAATTACGGTACTAGATTGGTTTTTATGTTATACATTTTTTGATATCATGCATGTGGAAAAATATATATGATAGTATAATTGGAATGCTACTGTATTCATCGAGAAAAAATAATTAATGGAATTAAGGCTGGGTTAGACATGACTCACATGAAAACATGGGAAGATTTCATTCTAGTAAAGGGTGAAAGATAGATTTTTTTCCTCCATCCACTTACACTCTATCTAGGTAAGAGAGATATTAGTTTTTCATCATCTAGAAGGATGTAATGGTTCCTAAGTGGAAATTTTAAAATATTAAGAATATCATGTCAATGACTATTTTAAAGTTAAAAGTATTTAAATCACATGAATATCAGGTTTTTATTAATGATCTAATGCATGTAGCTTTAGGTTTATTTTTATGTAAGAATGTATATCTTACATTAACCAAGATTAATTTCATTTCAATGATATATATAGTAAATTTATATACTCAAAAAAATTTCCTACTACAGAAAAGGAAATTATTTTCACATTATATGAATTATGGATGTTCTTCCCACTTTCATTCTTTGATACAATGGTTCACTTTATGGTTCAAATGGTTTGAGAGATCTGAATATGTGGTCCTATACATTACATATAGATGTACACCATTGAATAGTATGTGAATGTTTTAAAATGATATGTCAATAATATAATCATACCATAATGTTTTATTATAGAGAAATAGATTGTTGAGGAATTCCTTGAATTATATACCAACTATCTCTCTAATGTAGAAATAATTGGTCTACCAAAACCTCAAAACATCAGAAAGATTGTGGGTAAAGGAATTTCCGAAAGAGATTTTGTCGCACTAACAATTACATAAAAGGTACCAGTTAAACTGTACATTTTTTATAACTTTTTATAGGTTTCACCATATTATAAAACCCACAATGAAATTATTAGTCATTTGAATGAATCATGGTAGGAAATATGGATATAAAATACACATAATTATTAGATTGTAGGATGGTATCAAGAATTTATTTTTATGGATTCAATTGTAAATATGAATTCATTTTCAAAAATGAAATTAATGGTTATGTAGAAGAAAAATGGTTCATGTTTTATCTTGTAATGGTTATGTAATTAATAGTTGTATGTTCTATACAAAAAAAATGATGAATGTAGTACACTAAAAAATATTAATGTTACACTTGTTGTTGAAGAAATTCATGTATATAGTACTAATGAAAAAAAATCAAATTTATGTGATTATGTAATACTTTGGGACCATATAAGAATATGGGAGTTGGATTATAGAACGTTCCATGTGATGATTTTTCAAGGAAAGTTGGTTGATAATAAAAGTGAAGTTAAAATCGATAAATTTGGATTCTGGAGTCTGGATTTCATTATGGAAGGGTATAATGATGATCTTTTTATAATGGAATCATAGTTATTACTAGTATTTTATCGTCCAAATACTGAAAATTTAATGTAGTTAATTATTCTTTTATCTAAAAAACAACTAAAGGCTCATATGTCAAGTCAATTATGTATAACCCTTTCATCTAGACATTTCAATCATTTCATGGTAGTCTCAATGTGTACGGGGTCTTATATGTCATAGGATACCACAATGTGGTGATTTGGATACACAATAGAAGGATCCAATCTTTAATACCTTAAAAAAGAGATTCCATTAGTCATGTTATATTTTTTCATGTAATGTGCTATTGACTATGAAAAGTGATTTTCATGAGATATGTTAAGGAATGAACATGCATTCCATGGAGTGTATGGGCCAAAATGGGCTTCAAATCCACCAAAGGTCCTCGATTCAAGATGGTTAAATCCAGTATGAAGGGAAAGGGCTTCTCAATGGTCGTCAGGGCACCATGAAATCTTATCTTACCTGAAGATCTTAATATTTCACAAAACATAAATCTCCAACTCTATTGTTCTTATAAATACCTACTCTCACCACTCACGTAAGGGAATGTGACCTTTGGACTTCCAAACAAATCACTAGATTTTTAAAACTTCATCCTTCATTATCCAAAGTGGAGATGGATTTCTATCGGTATCTGTATTCAATATAAAACTTACCATTAGTACTTAAAACCCTAATACCTTGGTGGATATGATCTTCATGAAGGATCATGAACTTCACACTATACAAAAATCTCTCACTTCTCTAGGGGTTTCATGAGCCACCGCCCTTTTGGGAAACCTTCCCTTTGTAAACTAAGACAACAACCCTATGCATAGAGTCATTGTTTCACAAATAAAATACATTCAAATTTATACCAACATTTTCAAACCCCCAAATCTTCATGAAAGAAACCTCATGGGACCCTTTAAGATGCATCCTTTTAGTACACAAACATTCATGAAAGTTGATTTCCCAAGGGCCATATTCCCATTCAATACGGGTTTACTCGTTCCTTGATGACCTACATGACCGATATCATCAAGCCTCATACTATGACCCTTCTCTCCAATCAGGGAATATGAATCCTCAATGCCTCTTACTACAAAGCATACAAACCCTAATGTTGGGATCCCCATGTGTCTCCTAACATGGAAGTGTATACACCCTGTGCCATCTAAAATCACATTCATAGTAGACATATAAGACCGAAATATGTCATAATCATGGAGAACTAATAACTTTTTCCTATGAGTAGGTCTAGTTCTTTAGCCTTCACTCCTACATTGAAATGGGGATCCCCTGGTGTAAGTCTCATCAACATCGTATCCAAAAGATATTAAAATGAATTCCCCACATCCTAGTTGTATGATGTTAAACTACACTACAAAATCCTTAGTGAATGGTATTAATTTTTATCCCTAACTTATACAAAAAACATTAGATTCATCTTGTATAACTCAAATGGGATGATACCTCACCTTTAAGGAAAAACCTGTGCATTACCGTTATATAATTTCTTTTTGTCACCCCATTATGGGACATGATTTTCCTTAGAAAATTACATTAAACTTCATGGAGTAGGAACATGACCTTAGAATATATGCATGAACTATTGGGTTTTGATCATTATCTCTTATGAGGTTATGTAGAATTCTTCTTTTAGGTTCAATCCAAACATCTCAATATATCAAAACCACCATTAAATTTTTCTATCTCTCTCCTAGGATGCAAGAACAAAGAAGTATTATCTTTTCCCCAAGGAACACACTCAATATCACCACCAATACCTAAGGTCTCAACTAGACCACAACATCTCAATGTGATTCTAACCCATATCCAATCTATTATAATACTAGGTAACATGAGAAAAGTCCCCATAATATTTTAACGTGTTTACATATCTCCAAAATACTTTAAACCTATGATATTGTCCCCAAAGACCTTAAAAGTGTTACCCAATCTAAAACAACCTAATCTATACTTCATGTGATCAACATGAGATTCCATATACAATGATCCATAGATTCCTTACACCACTGGTGAATGTTACCCCATAACATTGGGGGATTCCTTGCATTCCACACCAAAGCTGCCTCATTTAGGAGATTCCCTCTACTCTGAAAGAGGATGACCAATAAAGATGTCCAACATAGCCAACATCCATAGATGTATATACATGTCCAATGTCACCGTCATCTCTGACCACATGTAGCTACCATATCATGATATAAGAAATGCAATTATCTAGTGTCCACCTCAAGATGGAATCAGGAATGATCTTTATAAACATGAATAAAATCTATGTGGGAGACTCATACTAGGAAATGATATCCATAGAGGAATAAAAAAAAGGACAAAACAAAATACCATAATCCTTTCCCAATAAATGAGATGATATCATTAAACTTGATGTAAGTGGTCACCCTCCTTTGGAAAGTGAGACTATAAGGAAAGGAAAAGCACGTTGTTGAACCCGATGTGCACCTTAGATGATATAATTTGAAAAAAATGTTGAAACTGATGTGAAATATTCTCCATAAAAAGTGAGAGAAAGAGTAACATTGGAAACCACCATATTCAGACATCATTAAATCCAGAAATTCTGTATCAGGCCACAACAAAAATAATGGTGGGCCTAGAATGAACCTCTTCTCTTGTAATCAAGGGAGAATGAATGATGTTCTGCGTCCTCATTCTGAGAAATTATTGATATGAATCCTCCCTCCACAACAAAGATGATGAATGATGTTCGGAAAATTGGGAATTACCTTTATCAAGGATGTACTAATGTTTGAATTCCTATAACATATAAGACTCAAGCTACAGTAAATACCCAATGACCCACTTCTAATAGGTTCGAGGGTAAGAGAACTGATAGTTATTCCATACCACATAACTATCCACAGTCCAGGGTAGCTTTCACTCTCAAAACTTTTGGGAACCATCATCTCATATCTCCCTCCAAGCTCATTCAATGTAGGATCATCAACTCCATTTTTCATCGATACAAACAAGAAGGGGTCATCCTGACAATGGAAATATCCTAACAGGACATGGAGTCATTGATACCATGTCAACACTACAGTCCTTATAGAATGCACAAAGGGTAACAAACAAACCATGAAAGAAAACCTTTTAAGGAGCCTCTACCCAAAACATTCTTACAACTAACTCCCTAAAGCTGATAAGGTAGGGGATGTTCGAGCCACACCCACCAGAGCCATGGATTAAGGGATACCCATGAGGGATCCCACCCAACCACATCAAAAAGATAATATGGATCCATAAGCTGCTAGGCCATTCATATCCCTACTCTTCATGCCCCGATCTAGAATACTCGATTCTTATACTAGGGGATGGTCACCAACCTTTCTCAAAATGATGCCTCTCCATTAACTATAGTGGCCCCTTCCACCATCAGTGTTCCTCATTATCCCCCTATGAACACTGCATGAGGGTCCCACTTCACCAAATTGGGATTGATACCCCAACTACCTATTGGGCATGTCGGGTTGAATCTCCCCATTGTGGGAACCATAAAAACCATCATTAGTGATTCCATGTTGAAAAATTTCACTACAGAGGTCCTCCCGATAATGCTAATAAACAACATAGTGGTTCATACCATTATATAAATTTATACTCCCTTGAAGATCTATCTTGAGAAAAATGAAAAACAACAACTATGTGGGCCCTGCTTGTCATGCCAATCACAATGAACATGTATGGAATCCCTATGAAAATCATAGGCTTGAACATGGGGAACTACAATTTTGACTGAGGTAGTAATGAGTGAATCTTCATGTCACCATCAACCTCTATGAATCTGAGTCTACATATGATTTGATTCATACCCCCTCTCTCACCACTGAAGCAAGGGTTGGAGCACGTTTCTTGAGGCTAACCATTCCTATGTATGAGGTCCACAAGGTCCCAAAATCAATCCATATTTATGTGCAAACAAATGATTTCTTTGTATCCTTTTAGGATCTATTTTTTCAAAATCCTTTCGATAACCAGCTTCCCTTATCTCTATCTCCACTTTGGAAGTGGAGGAGATTTCAGGGACTCGATTGGTGGCCTATGAAGATGGTGAGAACTGTACTGATCCATAAGGGGATGATTAACTACCCAAGAAATAGTAGGTTGTGAAAATACCTATATTATATGGTTATGGTTTTGAATCTATCCTCTTAATTAGAGGAAACTCCATCATTCTAGGGATGTTTGGTTCAGTTGACACCTCCTCTTCTAGAAGATGAATAGCTGGGATGATCTATATCATTGCCCACTCACCTATATGACCATTAATTATTAAAGCCTAGGGTGACTAGGAAAAATATTACCCTCTTTAGAATGATCAAGAGGAGGAAAATTAGATGAGATTCTATCTACCAACCAGCTACCGGTCATGTTCTGGCCACCTACAACCCCGATCTTCACCACCCTGAATGTCCTCATAGTGTATCACATGACATGCCTATGCCAGAATATCTGGGCGATGTTCAACCATATTTAGGAATAGATTTTGGCATAATCTATGTTCAATGAACAAATTTAGTCTAGCCATCAACAGTTATAACATGTTATTATTTTTTACCTTTATGTGGCTTGATGCCCTGATTCATATTAGCACCATTAGACTTTATAGTGTATAGGAATCAAGAGCCTCACCATTGTCTAGTGAATAATGAAATATGCATCCCGTATATATGAGGATATGGGAAGTATTATTCCCTCTATTTAAATATCCTTCTTTAGTGGCAACATGATCATTAGGATGGACCACCTACCATTGGTGAGAGATCCCCTCTAGTCATCACCACCATGAACATCATCACAACCATTCTCATGGATGATAAGAAAAACCAATTCGATGACATGGTGAATAATGGATATAATATACCTTGAGGTGTGAAAACACTAGGAATATATATCATTAAATTCTCTCATTTGTTAGTAGAGAAAAACATTGGGCCTAAAAAATCCCCTTCTAATATGGCAGTACCACCTGCCCGTTGAAACCTCGACATAAAAAATAGAGTTACTGTCTACATAGGCCTATATGAGGCCATTCCAAAAGAAAATTCATATTTGTTGTACAATGATTTTTTATAGGATCTTGATGGATACAATAGGATCATTGCTGAGCTCCTTGCCAAATAATTCACAGAACGAGACAATGTTCGAGTAGAACCTGTCCTTCCTGTAGAGAAACATCTTGTCCTAGGTTTGAAACCCTAGGCTGAGGTAGGTGGTCCCACACACCCAATCTAAGAATAGGCGGGTGTATTTGGTAAATCATCTAGGTATTACGCATGTAAAGACCCGAAATTTTCATGGAATATTTTTTTCTTAAATACATGGGAATTTTATGAGTCCGTGAAAATTTACGGTGCTTGATTCCGGGGCCCGATGTGCTCGAAATCATTTCATGAAGTTTTTTTGGGTACGTTGAGTAAACATACGTGCGAGAATTTGTAACTTTTGGACTAGTGCTCAGAATTGAAATCTGAGAGAACTGATGAACTCGCAGCACCGTTATTTCCTTAAGAAGGCTTTCGCCTCGATGGCAGATGGTCGAGAATGGATGTTAGATTTTGGGGTTTTAATAAAGTTAAATAAAAATATGTTTTATCTTATTTTTATTTTTGAGGTGGTCAAAACCGCCAAGAGGCGGTTAGGGGTGGGGGCCACCACACCGTAACCTCCCATGAGAGGTTATGGTGGTGGGGCCCACTCAAGGCTTAAACACCTCTTGTCAATTTGTGAGGTGGGGACCACCCAAGGATGAAACCCTTAGACTCCCCATTTATGTAGCCACCACCCATGAAACGTCTTTAACTCCCTTAATTAATGATGTTCCAACACACAAGAATTTATTATGTGGATCCCCCCTTAATTAATTCTAAATTTGAATTCTTTATGCGAGAAATTTAATAAGATGTGATATTTTATTATTTTTGTAAGTTGTAATAATATTTTGGGTGGAGGTTGGGGAGGAGAAGAACTCTCTAACGAAGAACGTGAAGAACGCCATCTTTGACATCGTCACCTCCAGACGCTCATCTTCCAACAACAAATATCCTCTTCTTTTTTCCTACACATGAGCTTATATTGAGAGAGCGTGACGAAAATGATGAACAACGAATCAACGCTCGCCTTTCTTCGACTTCGTCAACGATCATCAAATACGAGGTAGGGGATTTTACGTTTGAAATTGTTTCCGTCCTTCAACACACAATTCATGGACTGTGTTTTGCCAAATGATATCAACATAACGTGGAGGGATTGGACCGTAAAAACATGGCCTAAACCTCCACCTCTGTATTTCTTCCCTTGATCACTATGATGGTGGCACAAAAATACCATGGACGATAGACAACGGTGGAGCAACGCGACCAGCATCGGGTCAGCCATGAAGAAACCGGCGATACAAGGCAGCCGGATCACCGGAAGAGCGGGGTGCCATCGCGCCGCGTGCAAGAGGAGAGTCGCGGCCTGGGAGGGCCACGACGGAGGGGCGTGTGGCCGCCGCGCCATGCTGGTTGTGCGGAGCAGCTGGCCGCTCGGCCATTCGGGAGGAGCGGGACCCCACTGGGTCCCGGGTGAGCGGAACCGGTGCCACATGGTGCCGGTTTGGTTCCACATGAACGGTTGAACCATTCGGGAGCCAGTGGGCATGCACCTATACCCTGGGTTTGGATTAGGTAGGCCGTCGGGCCGCTATGTAGTCGGGCCATGGGCTGCGAGCCAGCCGAGCCACTCGGGCCGCCAACCAGTCGGGCCCTGGGCCGCCAGCCAGCCAGGCCGCATGGGCTGCCAACCAGTTGGGCCACGCAGTTCGCTGGGCCGGGCTGCCCCGTTAGGCTGGGATCGACCCTTGGTCCGGGTCGAATACACAAACCGGGGTGGGGTCGATCCGACTGGGTAGGACCAGACCCGAACCCATTTGACCCGATTACACCTTTTTGCCCATAACTTGGGGTACATGTGTCCAATTCACGAACCATCTTTGGTGACAGAAAGATTGGAGCGATACAGTTCTTTTGGAATAACCCACTTGATGTTTGGACATATTTGGGTTATGGTCGAGTTTTTTTGAACATAAAATACAACTAGGCCCCGGGAACGGAAATGCCAGTAACTCCCAGACCGGGTATCCAATTGACGCGCCATCTATTACGTTGAGACCCCTATGACAAGGAAGACCTTTGAGATACTTCTACTTGGGACTTCGTGAAAGTTGGAGTATCGAGCAGTGGCCAGTGGAGCAGATCCTCCCAGAGACGAGCGAAAGGAGTATGGAGACCTAGTAGCTAGATGATACAGGACAACTGCTGACCTTTCAGCTCGAAGTGTTTCAACTAGCCTAATGGGAAGTGCCTCGGTTTGATGGAGTACACCCATAGCAGGGAGCACCTCTTTGTGACTCAGAATACCCATGGTACTCGATTGGAGGAGTACCTCAGTAGGCTATGAGGGGGAGCACCTCTATGTGACTCGGCAGACCCACAGTGGGGAGAACCTCTGTGTGACGCAGAAGACCCACAATACTCGACATGAGGAGTACTACGACATTTCATGATAGTGGGAAGCACCACTGTGTGACACAACAGGCCCACAGTACTCTTTAGAGGAGGAGTACACCTGCAGCTGAGGTTTCGACTGTTTGACTGGGCATGTTACATGTTACCACCCCTATAATAAAATCTTGATTTGAATGAGTCAGAAAATTTGTGTATTCCTCGTGTTTGAGATGGGTTTCTAGATAACTTAGGTATATGTATGGGCATATACCTATGTAATGGTTATCCTTTGTCTTCATACTTTGTGGTTTATCATTGTTGGATTTTATGAGACCAGGAGGGTCTTGGGGTCCTTACTGAGTATCGTTATAACCACCCTTGCACGGGCTAATCCTTCACCTCATTGTGTTGGTTGTAGATGACAAACATCATTGACTGAGGTGAATAGAAGTAGGACCGGATGGTACCCAAAGGTGGACTACTTGGCGTGATGGTACACGGAGCAGACAGATAGACGTGGAGTGCTAAGGAGGTCATATGTACCTTCCCATCATGTAGGAACCTCGGAGGATGACCCAATAGCTAATTTACTTACTTTCATTTGTACTTGCATCTAGTTTTACTTGTAATTTCATATTGGTCTTGTATTTTTAGCCCCTTTTACTTTCCAGCACTTCTTTTTTTGTATACAGTTTTACATTGTGATTTGCTTCTAGTTGTGTAATTTGATGTGTTTTTTTACAGTTATAAAGGCAATGCCTTCCTAGTTTAGGGATTTATACCTTTGGTGCTAGTCTCCAGCCCCTGCCCTATGGAAGGCAGGCCTGGGGTAGTCACGATATGGGCCCCGGGGGATGGGTCATGACAAATTGGTATCAGAGTAGTTGGTTCTACAGTAGAACTCAGGATTCTAATATTTCTTTTCTATGAATAAATAGTGTTAAGAGTACTATGTGTGGTCTTCAGTTAAAGGATTCTAGTGTTGGTGTGGCGGTTGACATATCCATACACCAGGACCCTGACTATAGATTTCTGACTTAGTGCATGAAAACATTAATTGTGTGAGTGTCTTTAAAAGCTTTCTTAAGTCATCTAGAGCAGGTTATCTCACCAGGTATATTATTTTGACCATGTTGCATCTGTTTTTTTCAGGATGCCTCCCCGAAGAGCCCCGAGAGTCGTACTCTCAGATAGCCCACTAAATGATGAGGCTTCGGTGCATGGCCCTTTACCCGTATGCATCATTGGGGTAAAACTTATGAACAATGAAATGTTCTTCCCATTTGGGCTCCAACTTGGGTGGTTTACTTCCGAGGATCATTGGCACCCTGAGGGACAATACCGAGTCACCTTGCAGGAAAGAGCGGAGGCAAACCTTCCTGTTGAAAGCTCAAGTCATCCTAGTCTGATGGCTTCCTAGGTTGTGCAAGGCATCAAGCCTATTCTTGTCCAGTGCTTCCAATTGAGCTAGATGTATTTCGACCACTATATCATGCGATTTCTGGTCATAGACCGTTGTTCGCAATGAGGGAAACTAAATCTCGATGGGCAGGACAGTCTCAATTCCATACACTAGGGAATATGGGGTCACCTGGGTTGAATTATGAGTCGTCATCCAATAAGCCCATAGGGCATTGGAGATATTATCCGTCCAACTCTTCTTGATCTAACCAACCATTTTCTGCCAAATTTTAGAGAGTTTCTTATTGAAATCCTTGATTTACCAATTTTCCTACACGTGATAGCAGGAGGTATGGTTAGAGCGGATTTTGTACATGGCATACAAAATTTTCAACTAGACTGCTCAGAAGATAGTTCCGTTATCAGTGAGGACAGTGTGAGGAACTCCAAACCGATGGATGATATTGGAACTCACAAAGTAGACAATAGAATGGGCATTGACTTCCTTGAGTGGAATTACCTCTTCCCATTTGGAAAATAAATCCATAGTTGTCAGAATGAATTGGAATTTGTGAGTCGTTGCTGGTGGGTATAGTCCTACGACATCTAATCCCCAAACTAAAAAAGGAAAGAGTTCTTGGTAGTGTGGAGAGCCTCTGGTGGCCTATGAACAAAGTTAGACTGAACTTGGCATGCATGGAACCTCCTGAAAAACTCGATGCAGTTGTGGATCACGGAGGGCCAACAAAACCATAATCTCTAGACCTGGTGATACAGTTTTGACCTAGCCTGATGGGCATGGCAGGAACTGGCGATAACCTCTTGCATGACCTGTGGAATATCAACCCCCTGAATGAAATGGAGGAGAACACCATAAAACCCATGCTTATAAGGGATTTTCCCAAGGCTGGGACCAGTTTGGAGGGTGAACTGCAGTGCGTGATGTCAGATTCTCTCGCGCTCGGCCTGGTCTGACAGGAGATTACCGTGTTGGAGGTATTCAACCAATGGTGTCCTCCAATCAGAAATTATTTCAATCACATCATCCAGATGACCCAAGGGTCTTGATGTAGAGGCGTCGGCAGTACGATGACTTACTAGTGGGCCATTATTGTCATCCGGGGTAACAGGAGCTATGACCCACCGATGCACCAACTGGATAATCAAATCATCTTGTTCGGGCTATACAAGTGATGCAGCTATGCTAGCCAAAGCATCTTCTCGACCATTCTATGATCAAGGGACATGGGTAACCTCTGTCCGAGAAGGGAACTGGATCATTAGCTGGAGAGTGTGTTCTAACAATGGTATGAGCTCTGGATTCCTGACAAAATTGTCTCCATTGACCTGATTAATGATGAGCTCGGAGTCCTCTTTCACATGCAAATGCAGAATGTCGATCTCGAGGGCCAGCTCAAGGCCAGTAATGGGGGCCTGATACTCTGCCTCATTGTTAGTGCATCCTTATGACAATAGGAATGAGTTTGGCAAACAGCTTGCACCAGGGTGATGAAGATGATACCCAATCCTACTCTGTTGAGTTGCGGATCATTGATCCTTCTACCGGTGGGGCTCTGGGAGGTGCCATCAATGTGAATTTTCCAACATGTGATGTGTTGATCTACTGAGAGGATTACCTCATCAGGAAAATCCTAGTCTAGGGACTCATCATTTGGAGTTGGATCAGAATCTAGAAAGTCTGCCAATGCCTATCCCTTGATAGCCTTCTAAGGAACAATCATGATATTAAACAGTTGTAGGGTTACCGCCCACCATGCTAGACGACCTGTAAACATGGGGTGATTCAGAATATACTTCAGCGGGACTACCCGAGAGACCAGATGTACCTCGTGGTGCTGTAGGTAATGTCACAATTTCTGTATGGCGTATATGAGCAAAAGGAAGCTCTTCTTGATGGGGGAGTATCTGGTCTCTATATCGAGGATCATACGGCCGAGGTAGTAGAGACAGTTCACTGTCCCCTTATTGTTTTTCTAGGCGAGAAGGGCACTGATGGACCATTCCAGGGTAATGACATATAAAACCACTGGCTTCCCGGCGACGGGTGGCATCAAGACCAGAGGCTAAAGTAGATACTGCTTGATTTCCTCAAAGACAGTCTAGAACTCTTCGTCCCACCTGTATGAATTTCCCTTCATCATGAGCCGAGAGAAGGTAATACACTTGCTGGATAGACTCACAATGAATCAGCATATGTAGGCCATGTGGCCTTGGAAACCTCAAAGCAATCGAACATTACATGGGGGAGGCATTTGGCTGATGGACTTGATCTTTTCTAGGTCGATCTCTATTTCCTAGTACCTGACAGAAAATCTAAGAAACTTACCAAAGGTGACCCCAAAGGAACAGTTCAATGGGATCATATTCAAGTGACGGGAATGGAGGAAGGAAAACACTTTATAAAGATCTTTAAGATGGTCCTAGCACTAGTGAGATTTGACCACCAGATCATCCACATAGCACTACCAATGTCCCAAGGATTGTCTTGAATATGTGATGCATGGCCCGATAATAGGTTGCACCTGCATTCTTCTGGCTGAAGGGCCTAACCTGGTAACATAAAGTACCTTGGAGTGCTCTGAGAGCTGTGGACTCTTCAGTTTTGGGGGCTATCCAAATATGATTATATCTAGAGTACCCATCCATGAAAGAGAGGGCTTGGAACCCAGCTGTATAATCAATCAAGATCTCATCGTAAGTCTAGGAAAACATGTCAAGATGTTGTTTAGGGTAGTCTACTTAACTCTGCTTCTCCTCGGGGGGCATGGTAGCATTGATCAATGTTGGTATCGGGTTTGGCTCACTTCTGAGGATCACCAGTACCAACTCATAGACCGTGGCGTAGACTTCTTATTCAAATATAGGGGCATCCTCCATATCCTCTTCATCACATTCGGAGGAAAGATGATGATCGGTATAAGCATCTTCTAGGTTGAAAGAACCTCACGGGAGGCTGGTACTAGCTTGAGCGGTAGTGGTTATTGCATCAGGGAACTCTGGTGCTGCAGAGACCATATCATTGAAGGCTTTCGACCCGATCCCACCAGGTCTCCATTCAAAGGGGCCACGCTTGATAGTATCAATGAAGTAGTGGCGTGTTGGCTAGAGACGGCTTATTCCAGCCCAGAGAAACACACAAGTATGACGTATTGACATTTCCATGAGCCAGACGTCCCGATACCTGATGGGAGTGGGAGGCTCCATGTTAAATAGGGCCTGGTTCATATAAGAATACAAATTGATCACTTGACGCTGCCTAGATTTGGGAGCATGGTTCCCACTTGTCTCAGAAATGACAAAACATTATCCCATATCAGGGGTCGTGGCCTCCAACCGATGGATCAGAAAGACGTAGTCATCATTCAGGCCTACCCAAGGGTTGGTCGTAGTGGTGATGGTCTCAACATCACTTTCCTAGACTTTTTTATCATTTCTCTTGTAGTAGTCAGTGTCCAAATATCGGGCTTCACAAGAGGCGATGGGAGAGGCATCACCTTGGAGTATTCACACTCGACCATTAAAAGAGTACTTGAGGCATTGGTGATATGGTGAGGGAAACGCCGCGTGCAGGTGGAGCCATAGCCTTCCCATTAATACGTTATACGCAGTGTCCTGGGAGACAACCATAAACTCGATGCTGGAAACTAGGCCGCCGAACTGGGTCATCAAACAGATCTTGTCCACCGGGGTCTACTCCGTCCTATCGCATCCTTGGGTTCTTAAATCATAGGGAGTCATATCATCCTCGGATAACCCTATCTTTCATAGTGTCCATGTCGGGATAAGGTAGATCCCAGAGCCGGTGCCATCAAGACAATGACGAACCTCCACACCATTAAATTGGTAGGTGTTGTACAGTGGGCGGATGTTCCCCTATATGTGGGAGCCTTCATCATGTCCTGAGAATGAAATGATGGCCTAACATTCAACATTATCAATCTCTTTAGCATGGAAAGCCTCTACAACTGATATCTTCATCTCAAACTAGAGAAGGCTCTTTAAAGCCTAGGCGAGTGATTCACGCATATCTGGAGACAATAAAAGAGCTTCAAGTTTGTAACGCCTCATGGGGATGCCTACGAGGTGTTTGGGAATGATGTACTTCCATGTCAGGCATGAACTTCTGCTAGCATGAAGTCACTCTGTGATGGAAGGCATGGCGGGCCCTGCCGGTCGGACTGGCGGCTGACTGGTTCTGGGTATATACCACTGTTCACTAGTCAAATCCCGGAGAGTAGCTGTCAGGTGTGGATCAGATGATGGAGATCATCTTGTAGGGGGGAGAATCTGGTCTCTTCATGACCGAAGTGGTTTTTCCTAATCCAATAGCACAAACAGTGGTAGAGGTGGGCCTGTAGACACTAGAAGAAGAGGCTACACGTGTTGGGTTCTACGCTGGGCCTACTGTCTGGTCTCAGTTGCAGGCACGGCCTGGCTGGAGGTGCCAACTAACATGACCCAATGACCCATATGGCCATGGCTTTGCTGACGTTGGCATCAGCTTAGGATGTTAGGGAGGTTTGCCTGGTGCTTCCCCTCGTCGGGAATCATATAGGGGGTTTTGTCTATCATTTCACTAACTTTATGTTATCGGTGTCCCAAATTGTTATTACCCACTCTTAACCTAGTAAAGCGCAAGTGTAGGGTTTATCCATAAGGAACCTAGTGATTGTGTGAACTCAATTGAGTTTATAATTAATCTGGTTAATTATGCTGATTTTAGAGTATGATTTTCTTGTTTATGGATTAAGGAAATTTTTTTGATTACTTGAAAATAATGATTAATGATTAAGAAGAAAAAAATGGGTTTTAATGAGATTGGAAGAAAAAGAGTGTGTTGAGGCTATGGTGATTATGGCTATTCATTCGGATTGCTTATTAGGTTGTATTGTTCATAATAATTCAACATTTTGGATCTCAATTATGACAAGATTCCCTTGGTCTGGTTAATTTTGTCTTTGAATCGATGAAATTGACTCCATGGTCCTTTATTCAATGTTTCATAATTCTTTATTTTAGTTCAGTCCATTTATTAATCGACGTATACCTTCAATGATCATGAAGATGTTCATCGCTATTCATCTTTTAGATCCCTAAGAATTCTATCCTTGGTCCGGTTCAGAATTCCCATTAATAGTTAACAATGTTTTAAAAAGAATAAGAAGAATTTTAAAATAACAAACACAACCACATAAATCATTAAATCACACAATCCTTAATCATAAACATCCCCAACACAAGGGGTGTTTAGTTACACATATATGAAATAATGAAAATAACACCTTCGATGCCTGATGAGATCATCAAGTAAGACTCGAGGAGAGGTGTCAGACGGTGGAATGACGGAGCAGTGGCACCATGATGGTTTGGTAGGAATGGCAACATAACTTCCCCATTCTCTTCAAGTGTTTCAACTACCTCAAATCTGGATGCCAAGGCCTCTATTTATAGAAAAATAAATTACACGAAGTTTATGAAGAGTACATGTTGTGTGGTCATGTCAACTGGGTTTTGCTGCGGTTTTTCTTCGGTAGGTGGCCATCCATGCTATCTTTGACTCACACGACGTCTACGGTCGGTTGGTGGAGGGTACATCGAGTATAGAGCTGCCGCATACGGTGTGTGGTCTCTAGAATGTTCCACCAACTACCTCTAGAAGCCTGTACATGACATGTAGAAATCATCCACACAACGTGTCACTAGTACAAAAACCTTTTTTTACGTTGGTGGTTTTTGCTTTTTAACGTTGGTTTTCAGGTGACATTATTGCGAGCGACGTTAAAAATATGATTTTTTACGTTGGTTATTTAATAACCGACGTAAAAAATGGGGTTTTATGGTTTTTAACATTGGTTTTTAAAAAACCGACATGAAATATATTCTAGAAATGGCCTTAAGAAGCCATTGTTTACGTCGGTTTATAAAAAACCGATGATAAAACCCCATTTTTTACGTCGGTCATTTAATAACCGACATGAAAAGGTTTTTTTAACATCGGTTATTAAATAACCGACCTAAAAAATGTTTCATATCTTGTAGAAAATTTCCTAAGCTTTCATTTGACCGGTCATAGAGCTTAAAAGGATTTATGGATCCATTGTTATGACCATCAGAAGTTTGATATTTTTTTCGAGGATAGATTGAATGAGGCAACCGTAGTTTCATCTTAGAATTTTCATTGAATCCGTAGGGGGATTCATAGTTTTACCATGATATAAATAATCATCCATAATTATAATAAATTAATAATCGTTAAATGTTATATCAATCAAGAAAATTACTCATAGAAAATATAAATCATGGGAAAATAATTACAAATACCATGACGAGGTCGCAGAAATAAGAAATCGTTGATTCAAGTGGAAGATCAAAGAATTTGATCTGGTAAAACGATGTTGGTTGAATGAAATAATCATAAAATGGTATATTAATTATGAAAAAAAAACATAAAATTCCTAAATCATCGATATATGATTAAACATACCATGACGAGATCATGGAAAGAAGAAATAATTGATTCACGTTGAAGATCAAATGAGTCGATTTGGGGGAATTATAATGGTTGAAATAAATGATTGTTAAATTATGATATGTGTATAATGGAAACATATAATTGTGATTCTACGAGAAAACGCAGTAATAAATATTTTAGGCAGCAATTCAAAATTTCGATCCCTCGATGTAAACAATTAGAAATTTCGCGTACGTGGGATACTGAAATTATATTTCTCGTCGGTTTTATGATACCCGATGTGAAAATATATTAGAATTTTCAATTATTTTTCACCTCGGTTATTTATTAACCGACGTGAAAAAGCTATATTCATCCATTTTTCACGTCGGTTATTAAATAACCGACGTGAAAATCGATTTTATGACTTTTTCACATCGGTTATTTAATAACCGACGTTAAAATCTATTTTTCACGTCGTTTGTTTATTAACAGACGTGAAAAATAATTAGAAAGATGTAGTTCATTTCTATAGCTTTAATTTGACAGCTCACGGAGCTCAAACGGAGTTACGGATTAAAAGTTATGGCCTACAAAAGTTGATCATCTCTAAACGATGTCTTAAGGAAGGCCAACTTCTGAAGGCCATAACTTTTAATTCGTAACTCTATTTGAGCTCCGTGACCTGTCAAATTAAATCTTGGGAAATGAACTACATTTTTGTAATGTATTTCACATCGGTTATTTAATAACCGATGTGAAAAATATAGGAAAAATGTAATATATTTTCATGGAAATGGATTTTTTACGTCGATTATTAAATAACCGACGTGGAAAACTGATGTACATTGATTTTAGACGTCGGTTCTTATATAACCGACATGAAAAATCAAAGAAAATGTATTTTTACGTCGGTTATATAATAACCGATGGGAAAATATATTTTTTGATATTTTCACGTCGGTTCTAAAAAACCGACGTGAAAAAGGGTGACGTGAAAAAAGGTTTTTGTACTAGTGTGTAGTGTCTGGACTAGTGACTTGGGCGTGTACTCGTCCTTTTTATCTGTGTCCCTATCTGAATGTACCCGACATGTAGTATAGTACATGCCATTTAGTTGCAAAATTTTCAAACTCTTATCACGATTTGTGTGTTTTACCCATAAATCTTCTGAAAGAAAATAAGATCACCAAAATAAAAGATTATATCTGTGAAACAATAGATATTTTCTGAAAACATGTTTTTATTTTCAATAAAATATATGTAAATGTATACACAGTTTTTTTGCATCAAACTCCCCCATACATAGTCATTTTCATTCCCTCACGAAAATATCAACATGTAATTAAAATGAATCTATATTGTAAAAGGAAGAATTTTAGTTAATCATAAATTTAAATAATAAGTGACAGGAGAAATTTTCAAAAAAATACAAAGCAGTTTTAATCCAGAAGATATTATAATCATGCCTCATATATATTTTAATTAACTACTTTTATCCTCTATTAACACATGTTTTCATCCTTTCAAATATAATCAATCCACTTGATGATTTAACTCACCAGAAATATTCTCAACACTCAAGATTTTTTTAAAACAAAGTTATGCTCAATCAAAGATATATACACTCAATCCATAGGTTTTCAAGAATTATAGTTCTCCACTTTAAAAAATTTGATGTACAATAATCATGAGGACTTTTTAAATAGGATCAGATGTTTCTATGGCTAAAGGTTGGTAGGTAATGATGTAAAAAATAACACTAAGTCGTGAAAAAGGAGGCTAAATTCTTAAATAACCATGCATTATATTCAAAGTTAAACTCACTGAAAACACATCCTCAACAAGCTTAATCAAATGATCTCATTACCACTGTATCCTTTAGTCGAGTAGTAGTTACAAACCAACAAATGTGTATAAGGACCATTTGTTTGCACCATTTTTTTAAACAAAGGGAACCTTTCTGAATTTCCAAAATAGAGGTCTAGAACACTTTTCTTTTCTCCCCAAATGATTGATAGTTTCTCCCCCACTCTTAATTTTTTTTAACAATTCATGAATTTATACCCTGTGTGGCCAATCCCTTCTTTTGAGCTCAAATAAATAATCATGCAAAATCATAAAAGAATTAGGGTCGTAAGGAAAATAGGCTTGCAATATGGATTCCTATAAAGGTTATTCATGGTCTTTAGGGGCTTCACGAAGATAAGATGTAGGGTAGGCTCAAGATAAAGGGGTTAAAACAAAATTGTGCCTCAATCATTTTAATGTAAATAAAAAATTCCACATGTTTTGAAAAGAAAACTTACTAATTCAATTAGTTATGTATATTCTATGAACCTCTCAAGAAAGAGGGTATTAGAAAGAATATGACAAAGGGGTTTAGAATACCTCTCTGGAGTGGGAAAAATAAATAAAGAGAAAATCAGTTCATGACTATCAAAATAATTGATTGGACTAATTGACGTAATTATCCAAGGATTACAAGTTGTAATTTAAATTATATCAGCAATCATTTCAAAATACTTAAGAACCAAAATAAGCATGCAATTTTTGTGTTAAATTTCTTGCATTCAGATTATTATTTAAAAATATGATTATCCAAAAATATCTTCACATTTTAAAATACAGATTCTAATAATGATGTCTCCTAGTATATAAAAAGGGAAAAGACTAAAGAGGTCGAGAGACACCCCCAATACTTAATATTTCACATGGTCCACCAAGTTCCCAAAAAGAGTAACAAGGGAAGGAAGTGCCACAATAGTGGACCAATCCAAAGGGAAGTAAGAAATAAAGTAAACCAAGATTGGAAAGTGATCAATGGAAAAAGAATACTCCCCGCATGTCAAGGCATAGGAAAATGGTATGTGATGTAAAAGTGCATCCCAAAACGTACCAGAGTACCTATGAGAGGAGAAGAAAGAGAACACTACAAGAAACCATAACAAACACAGGCACAAGATATCACAAAAATATATATACAAGAAAAAGCATGTGTCACAAAACCACTAATGGGGTCGCCTGAGAAGAGGCATCATCCAGAACAGAACCAGTCGGAAGAGATGGCTCAGTATCCATGGAAGCTAGAGCTGTGGACTTTTCATTTGGAAGGGATGCTGGATAAGTAAGAGCCGCATTTACTGGACTCGGAAAATGAAGCTTGGCAGCCCCCCTAGAGTGGAAACAATGGTGACGACAGCAGTAGTACTAGTGTGGCCCACAGTAGAGAGCATAATGAAATCTGTGGCCAGCCCAGTGAAGGGCAGTGGAGCAGTATCAGAAGTGCCAGAAACGGAGGCAGAGGCAGGTAGCGAGAGTAAAGGAATACCCAGATGTGGAACAATAAGCTCCAACAGTTGCCCCATGCGGTCCCAGAGGCTGTCGATATGTTCGAAATGATTCTCCATCATGGAAAGGCAGAGGGAAAGGGAGGGATCGACCGTGGGTGCAGGGATAAGTGGGACTGGTGGCTGTATGGAAGAATGAAGGCAAGAAGAAGTGGGGTTAGTAGGAAGGGGGGTGAGAAAACTGGAGGGGGAGGGGAAGGAGGAGCAGGGGCATCAGCTGGGGGAGGAGGGTCAGTGGGTGGGTGGGGCCGAGCCAGGGCATGTATGTAGAAACCCCCTACTTCCGGACCAATACCATGTGAATAAGAATGAGATAGTCCATTCGCTGGGGAGAACCTAATAGGTCATGGTGTAAAGAAGGCCCCAAAACCCCAAGGTGGTGGGCAAGGAGAGTGGCACAAAACCCGCCGTTCAGGTTTCCCTGACGACCAATAAACATAGCATGAAAATAGGAGGTGGCTAGATATGGGAGGTATGGGTAGTCCTACCAGATGACACAGGTAAGGAGATCCGTGTCATGAATAGCCAGTACACCCATATCCTCATGGTGGGGAAAAAATGGCACTGAAGGACCGGTGGATAAAACGAATGATGGAGTCAGTGATAAGGGTGCTCTTCTATGAGGTAGGGGCGTAGCGGTTGTCAGACCCAAAAATATCCCACCACATATCCATGATCTCAGAGCACTCAGGTCTAGTAAGGGAAGAAACTAGCGGTGGGGTGATGGGATGGGGGTAGAAACCACACCCTTGGCCAAACTCTGTCATGGTGAGGGAAAATCGTTGGCCGCCCAGCCAGAACTGAACCACTGACACCGCATCACCATGTGTCTCCCAGTACTCAGCACCATCGAACATGAACGAGGACGTGAACTCCAAAAATAAATCATAGAATACATGAGTGCTGACTTAGAAAATAGCGAGCAGTAGAGTGTGTCCAAGGAGATCCTCAAACTCTCCCCTGAGCTTCTGCGGAATCATGCTGTCGATGTAGTGGCCGCTCGACGGAATCGAACGAAGAGAAAAGCACTGAACCTTGTCATGTGATAGATCGGTGACTGGGAACACCATACAGGGATGGGGAGCACATACAGGTCCCGGCCCTGGTACAGGTGCAGCAGCATGAGCTGGCTCTGTGGGTGGATCGGCTGTAGTAGGTGAAGGGCTGCTGGATGGGGTGGTCAATGAAGTGCCAACTACAGTTGAGGAGATCTTGGGTGGAGTGGCAGATGGGAGGGAAGTAATGATGGTGCTCAGACTATCCTTGGTAGAGGGAGTGAGGGGTGGAAGGGTGCACAATGGAGGGATCTCGTAGACCAGAGCATTTGGGTCTGGCAGTGTCGGAGGTCAGAGTAGAATTTGCAGAAAAATGGTCCTCTCACCCTCAGTGGAGGAGGTCGGCTGCTTCCCTCAGGAAGGATCACGATCTTACATAACCATAAAAGGAAAGAAATAGAAAAAAAAAAGAAAAGAAAACAAAGAAAAAGTGATAAATCTGCAAAATAAAAGTACACAGTATGTACATCCAGAGTACATGACATGTAGTACAAGATGAGCAGCATCCCGTGTTCTCTGGACAAACACATCGAGGGTGAAGAATATAGACCATGTAAATGTACACGGCATGTACAGAACATACACGTCATGTGTATATGAAGTGGACATGGTCGTGTATCATAAACAACATTACAATGATTTTGTTAGTTCAAAGAATAAAGGACACACCACGTCTGGGACACACACGACATGTTCCTTATTTGAGGAACATGGCCATGTGGGGGGGTAGACACGGGTCTGGATGAAATAATATAGGTTACAGGATGTGTAAAGAACACACACACCATGTATGGGAACATGGGGTGAGAGGCTGTGTTCAAAGGGTACTCGGGAACGTTGGGGGAAAGTACATGGTGTGTACCGAACATACACACCATGTATATTCATATTTAGAAGCATTTATGTGTGGTCGTGTACAAAAGTACACGGAGTGTGTTCTTCATGTCGTGTCCAAGTTCCATGATCCAAAAACACCCAAAAAGTGTCTAAAAATTTAAAATAGAGGGTGTAGAAGGGTGTACCTGGACTGAGGATCACAATTCAAGAAGAATCAGAACTCGAATCAAACCAAATCGATGGATCCTGAAATTGGGAGGTTGGGTGGAGTTCGGTAGAAGAAAACAAGATGAGGGGGAAAAAGGGGGAGCCACATGACACGAGATGAAGCCGGGTGGCCCATAGATTACATAGTCGTGGTACACAACGTGTACATCAAGACAACATGCCATGTATCCCCAATTTTTTTAATCATATATATATAATTAATATAATAAACTATATAATAATTAATATTAATTAATTAAAATAATAAAAGTAATATAATAATATATATGTATATACAAAATAAAAATAAAATAATACTATATATGTAATGTAGTGGGAAAATTCACAATGTGTGTTAAAAAATTGTAAAAAGAGAAGTACAACATTTCGTCCGATGCTCGGGGCGAGGTTCGAACCAGTGATCATCCATTCCTAACGGAAGCCCTCAACCACTGGAGCAAAGGTTGTACTGCTACCCATATTTATTATTTCTACACATTTAATCTATACAGCCTATACACACGGGAAGAAATAAAATTCATGAAATTTGGTTTTTAATTATAAAAGAATGGGATGAAGCAGGGAGATTATCCGAGTTTGAACCCGGGTCTTTTAGATCCAGGGCCAAGACTTTTCCAATAATCCAACTTCATTCACATGAATTACTTTATATTTAAATTTGTTTTTATATTTTAGTTTTTAGAAACAAAACTTTGCACACACTACGTATATTATAAGACACTCCATGTGGTTTTATTAAAAGGGTAAATTGTGAAAATGGGGCGGTTGTCCGGATTCCAACCCTGGTCTTTTGAAAATCGGGTTTTGATTTTGGTCAACAGATCCATCCCCACCAAGGGTTTTATTATAAGTAAATATATATATATATGTATATGAAATTTACTACACATGTTGTGTATGAAAATATAAAAAGGAGGAACCTCGTGCCAAATTTAGGTCGGGAGGATTAGAACTGGGGATGACTCGGATAAACTCCAGTGACTTTAACATAGGCACCGACATCATTCCTATTTATACATAGCTACTCTATAGATTTATACTATTAAGATTAAAAAAATTACACACTGTGTATACTAGTGGAACATGGCATGTAACCTCTAGGTTGCATCCTAGGAAGTGACTTTCTTTTAGGACGTTGGCTCGACCGACTTACCTTTTCTTTCCCGAGAGGGGTGGTGGAGATTGTTCCCACTGCATCTTCCATGTGATGGTAAATCTTCAGTCGTTGGACATTCACATTAAACCTTTGACCATCCTTCTTAGTAATTTTCACCTCTCTGTTGGGGAATACTCGTTTGACATGGAATGGTCCCGACCACCTCGACTTAAGATTTCCTTGGAATAGGCAAAGACGAGAGTTGAAGAGGAATACCTGATCCCCAGGTTGAAATGTTTTTCAAGAAATAATCCAGTCGTGGATGACTTTTCTCCTCTCCATGTACAATTATAGCGTTCTCATATGCCTCCCTTCTGATTTCATCGAGTTCTGATAGTTGGACATTTTCCTCTCTATTGCTACCTTCATATCAAAATTTATGGCCTTAACAGACCAATATGATTTGTGTTCCAGTTCCAATGGTAGATGGAATGGTTTTCCATAGACAAGGTGGAATGGTGACATCCCCAGTGGTGTCTTGAAGGAAGTGTAATATGCCCACAAAGTGTCATCAAGCTTTTTGGACCAGTCTTTTTGTAAGGTGTTCACTATTTTATCCAAATTTTGTTTGAGCTCACGGTTGGAGAGCTCCACATGACCACTTGATTGAGGATGGTATGGTGTAACCATGTTATGCTTTACCCCATATTTAGACCACACTCCTTTCATTAACATGTTTTCAATGTGAGTCCCCCTGTCGCTGATCAACAAACGAGGAACGTCAAACCAGCAGAAAATGTGCTTCTTTAGAAAGGTCATGACTACCTTAGCTGTGTCGTGTTCCGTAGCAGTGGATTCCACCCATTTTGAGATGTAATCAACGCAAATGAGGATGTAGGAATTCTTGAAAGAAGGTGGAAATGGTCCCACAAAGACAATGCCTCAGAGGTCAAGTATCTCAACCTCTAGGATGGGGTGCTGGGGAATCTCATCTCTACATCCCATATTACCTGTACGTTGTCATGGATCATAACGGGCAAAGAAGGCTCGGGCATCATTATTCATGGTGGGACAGAAAAAACCTGCATGTAGAATCTTCTCTATGGTATGATCCGACCCATGATGTCCTCCAACAGCTGAGGAATAAAAAAATTCCAGGACCCATTGAACCTCCGTCTCTAGGATGCATCATCAGATCACCCCATATCCACATAATCGGAATAGAAGTGGGTCTTCCTAGAAGTATATATTAACATCATATAGTAATCTTTGCTTCAGCTGGAAGGAGAGGTTGGGGTGGATGGAACCTCTAACTAAATAGTCATCAATATTAGTAAACAAATGCCTAGGGGACACGATAATTGAAAAGAGATGCTCATCAGGAAAATCCTCTCTTATCTCTCGATCCTCTTCCTTCTCCAAGTGTGGAAGTTCCAGATGGGATAGATGATCAACAACCATATTCTCACTCCCCTTTTTACATTGGATCTTTAAAACAAATTCCTGTAAGAGGATGACCCATCAGATCAATTGGGGGCTTTTCATCCTTCTTGTTTAACAGGTAGAACTCCCACTGCATAGTCATGTATTTTAGTTGGGACACATTGAGTGTAATATTGGAATAGTAGATGGATCAGAAGATTCGGTGCATCCACTGACCTAGGAACGCTCCCACCACATAGTCTCTGACATCACACATAACTTCAAATTGTTCCTCTAAGATGGGGGCAATAATCACTGGAGATTTTTCCAGGCACTTCTTAAGATTCTCAAAATCTATGGTACATGCGTCATTGAATTTGAAAATAGCATTCTTAGTCAGTAGGATGGTTCAGGGCTAGGCTATCTTTGAGAAATTACGGACACACCGCTTGTAATAACCCGCGTGTCCCAGGAAGCTGCAGATGGCTGTAACAGAAGTTAGAATGGGAAGTCATGAGATTAATTCTATTTTCACCGGATCCACCAATATCCCCTTTGCTGAAATCTTTTGGAAAAGGACTATGCCACTTTTCACCATAAAATGACACTTTTCCCAGTTCAAAACTAGGTAATTGTTTTTGCATCGCTCCAGTACTAGCTCCATGTTCCAAAAACAGGTGGTAAATTACTTCCCTTAAATAGAGAAATCAACCCTGAATACCTCCAAGATTTTTTCATCCATGTCATGAAAAATAGCTTGCATGCATTGCTGGAATGTGGCGGGAGCATTGCACATACCGAAAGACATCCTACTGTAGGAAAACATACCGTATGGGAATGTGAAGGTGCTCTTCTCCAGATCCTCTGGGGAAATGGAGATCTGATTATATCCTGAGTAGACATCAAGGAAGCAGTAATATTCATTCCCTACTAGTCTTTCTAGAATCTGATCCATGAAGGGAAGAGTAAAATGATCCTTCATTGTGGAATCATTTAGCTTCATGTAATCAACAAAGACTCTCCATCCTGTGACTTTGTGAGTGGGGATGAGCTCATTCTTGTCATTATATACCACAGTGATGCCTCCCTTCTCAGGGACCACTTGTTGTGGGATTACCGATGGGCTATCTGGTATTGGATAAATGATTCCTACATCAAAAAGATTGATAACATCATTCTTTATTACTTCCTTCATGGGAGGGTTCAGACTCCACTGGGGTTTTCTAGATGGATTTTCTCCTTCTCTGAGCAAAAAGTTGTGGGTGAAAATGGTAGGGCTGATACCCTTCAAAAATGCAACAGTCCATCCAATTGCCTACTTTCACTACTTCAAAACATGTAGGATTGCATCCTCATGCTCCTAATATAGGGATACACTAATTATAATAGTAAAAGTGTGATGATCTCCCAAATACTCGTACTTTAAGGGAGGTGGGAGAGGCTTCAGTTCTAATTATGGCACCTTGAGAACAAAGGTTTCAGTGGTTGTACTTTTTCCCTCTCTAGGATGTCTGGAATGATATCTCGTTGCAAGTAGTGGCTACCCTGGAATTCAATGTATTTCAGGACCTCTGGCGCATCATTAGTGGGCATTTCGGGAAAAATCAAATCATTTAAAATGGAATAACATAACAGATCATCTTCTTCCCCGCATAGTTTTTCATCCATGGTAGTCATTGCTTGTTAGCCCACATGTTCGGGTGATTATTCTTTTTTGACAGAATTTAGAACATTTTAGGAGACTCTTTCATCCCCTACATGGAAAATCAACTCCCCTTGGTGCGCACCGATCAATACATTCCCTATGTCTAGGAAAGGTATTACCAATATAATAGTTGCCTCTTGATCCTCCTCCATGTCTAGGATAATAAAGTATACCGGGAGGATCAATCTTCCCACTTTCACAAGAACATCCTCCAATAGACCCTTTGGATATTTAATGGATCTATCAGCATGTTGAAGGGTGACTCGTGTAGGATTCAGATCATGGAGTCTGAGCTTTTGGAAAACTCCGAATGGAATGAGGATGACATTGGCCCCTAAGTCGCACAGGGTTTTTCCAAATTCACGGGGTCCAATTGTACATGGAATAGTAAAGCTACCTAGATCCTGGATCATGGGAGGAAAGGAATGTTGTACAACTGCGGAGCACTCCTTTGTCAGTGCTATGGTGCCCAAATCCTCCATCTTCCTTTTATTCTAGATGATTTCCTTCATGAATTTATAATATGTGGGCAGTTGTGTCAGAGCCTCTACAAATGGGATATTGATGTGTTGCTTTGTGAATACTTCAAGGAATTTTCCGAACTAGCGATCCATCTTCCTATGCTTATTCCTCTCCAGAATATGTAATGCTAGCTCGAATCGTTTGATGACCTCCTTTCCTTTTCTGGGTTGATCCTCCGGTGATGGATTTTCGGATGAAGAGGGGTATAAAGCTGTACCTTTTTTGTCACCTGGGAGTATAGGTGCAGTTGAATGTGTTGGTTCCTTATGATGAAGATTACTTCCACTTCGTAAAGTGATGGCATGGGCCTCGTCCCTTGGGTTATTCTCGGTGTTTCCTGGTAGTGTAGCAGGCTGTCTCCCTCAGAGCTAGTTTGCTAACTGGCTGATTTGGTTCTTGAGGATTCGAATAGAATCCTCCTGGTACTAAAATCAGGTCTCAGCAGTAGATATGAATTTATTCATAATATCCTATAACCTTGAGGTATTATCTTGGTGAGGTGGTTGTGCAGTTGGTGGAGGTGGTTGCTGCCTTGGCTGCTGCGGGCGAGGGTTTTTATACCCTTGTTGACGGTAGAATCCCTACTGATACTGTCATGGCCTTGGGTAGGGGTTCTGATATTGTGGCTGACTATAGCAAGGTGGTCGTTGGGGTGGAGGATTCTGCTGTTGTTGGCCCCAGCCTGTGTTTTGGTTTTCACGCCATGCTGGGTTATGGTATTTTGATACTGTTTTGACCCTTTGTTTCGAGCAACATATCTCACCTCGCTTGTTAAGGGTCTACTGAAGGTCACTGCATGCTGGATGGTTTCCCGAATGAACATGAGTTGCACCCTTGAGATATAATGCATCGATATTTTTGTATACTTCATCAAACTGGGTAGCAATCATGGTAGTATAATCAATACTATGCATACCTCGTTTTTGGGTCCCCCACTCGGAATGCCACTATAAGCTGTTGGCCGACATATCTTCCAGCAGTTCGAAACGTTCTCCAGGGATTTTCTCATTACCACACCTCCATCAGCTGCATCCACCACCGACTTTGTATTCGTTGTTAGACCTCTGTAAATGTTTTGGAATTTCATCCAATGTGGAAGTCTGTGGTGTGGGAATTTACCTAACATATCATTGAAACGGTCCCACAGTTGTTACAGTGATTCGGAGTCATGCTGCTGGAAGTTGTGGATTTCATTTCACAAGGTCACCATCTTCGAAGGTGGAAAATATATGGACATAAATGCCTGGGGTAGCTCCTCCAAGGTGAGGATAGATTGTTGCGGCATACCCTTTATCTAGTAATTTTCCTTATCTCTTTGGTAGAAGGGAAAAAGGTGAAGACGAATGGCATATTTGGACACACCGTGGTAGAAAAATGTGTCACAGATCTCTATGAAATTGGAGATATGGGTGTTTGGGTCCTCACTAGGTAGGCCTCCTAATTGAACAGTGTTCTGGATTAGCTTCATAATAGCAAGATTGATCTCGAAGAGTTGGGCGTATACCGGAGGACAAATGATGCCTGTGTCAGCTCCGTGGATCGATGGCTAGCCGTACTCCATTAGAGAACGTCATGGAGGTGGCTTCTGAGGGGGTGGATGTTTCATGTATTGCTAGTCCCGAGGGGTGATGTAGGGCCATTGAAAGAGATGTCACTGCTGCTAGAGCTGGCCATACTACGGAGATGGTTGTTGTGGCGGTTTCTTGTAGTCCCTCGCAAGGAACTCCATGAAACCTCCAGGATGGGCCTGCTCCAGTATACCAGCAGTGGGTGGCTACTGGTCCTAGAATGGTTGTCCAGCTGTAAATTCAGTGGCTGGTGCTCCCTCTTCCTTGTTTGCCATAAGTAATGATTTTTTTCTGTGTGATTCTACCAGTGCACATCGACGTCGCAACAAGGTTATTTTGATCTCCGGGTCAATCGGAAGAATATCCGATGACTCAGCACTATTAGAACTTGTGAGGCGTTGGTTCATGCACGTGTGATCAGACACATACACAATACAAAACCCATGCGTAAAAGGGAAAACAAAAGGGAAATATAAATGTGTTTAGGAAATAAATTTTTGGGATTTTTTATTTTTTATTTTCGCCTAATTAATTACTAACACAAATAAATTTAGCACTTGAACCGTAAAGACTCCACATAAACGGTGCCAAAATATGGTCTGTCGTTTCACCGAATTTATGTTATTGGTGTCCCAAATGGTTATTACCCACTCTTAAGATAGTAATGCACAGGTGCGGGGTCGATCCACAGGGAACCTGGTGAGTGCATGAATTCAATTGAGTTTAGAAATAATTAGTGAATTATGCTGAATTTATTGTAGTATTTTCTTGGTTTTGGATTAAGGAACTTGTTTTGAATACATGAAAATAATTATTAATGATTAAAAAGAAAAAAACTATGGTTTTTAGAGATATTGTCTGAAAAAGAGAGTGTTGGGGCTATAGTGATTATGGAGATTCATGAAGATTTCTTGTTAGGTTGTATTGTTCATAATAATTCAAGCTTATAGATCTCAATTATGAAAATACTCCCTTGGTACATTTAATTTTTGTCTTTTAATTGAATAAATTGACTCATTGGTCTGGTAGTTAAAGTTTCACAATTCGTTATTTTAGTTTAGTCCATTTATGAATCGACGTATAACTTTAATGATCATGAAGTTTTTCATCGCAATTATTCTTTTAGATCCCTGAGAATTTTGTATTTGGTTTGGTTTAGAATTCATAGTAGTAGTTAAAAATTGTTTAAGAAGAATAAGAAGAGTTTTAAAAGAACAAACACAACCATATAAATTATTAAACATACAATCCTTCATCATCCACAGCCCCAACACAAGGAGTGTTTAGTTACACATATATGAAATAA
Organism: Viscum album; assembly: GCA_963277665.1. Classification (NCBI taxonomy): domain Eukaryota; kingdom Viridiplantae; phylum Streptophyta; class Magnoliopsida; order Santalales; family Viscaceae; genus Viscum; species Viscum album. The sequence goes on along the minus strand of OY728162.1, from coordinate 956,151,369 downwards.
TGAAAATAACACCTTCAATACTAGATTAGATCATCGAGTAAGACTCGAGGAGAGGTGTCAGATGGTGGAATGGTAGAGAAGTGGCACCACGGTGGTTCGGGATGAATGGTAGAAAAACTTCCCCCTTCTCTTCAAGTCCTCCAACTCCCTAAAATCTGAAGGCCAAGGCTTCTATTTATAAAAAATAAAGTACATGGTGTGTATAAGAAGTTCATGCCTTGTAGTCATGTCAAATGGGTTTTTCCACAGTTTTTCTTCAGTAGGTGTCCAGCCACGCCACCTTTGACTCACATGGCGTGTACAGTCAGTTGGTGGATGGTGCACGACATGTTGCGCTGCCACCCACAGCGTGTAGTCTCTAGCAGGTGCCCCAACCCCATCGAGAAGCCTGTACATGGCGTGTATAAGTAATCCACACTGCATGTAGTGTCTGGACTGGTGAACTGGGTGTGTACCCTTCCTTGTTATATGTTTCCCCTTCTAAATGTACACAGTGTTTAGTATAGTACACATCGTGTAGTTGAAAAATTTTCAAACTCTTCTATAAATTTGTGTGTGTTAACTATAAAACTCTTGAAAGTAAACATGATAACCAAAATCAATGAATATGTCCATGTAAAAATAGATATTTTCTGAAAAAAAATGTTTTTATTTTCAATAAAATATATGTAAATGTATACACAAATATACACAAATTGGGTGCATCAGGTTTACCAACTCAACAATGTTAACTGAAGCGTACTCTTGATTGTCACTTGAAGATTCATCCACCATTGGGGAAATTATGGGAGGGATCCCCATCTCTGGGGGCATAAAGTCGCTGATAGTGCAAGACAACGACGACATTGGAAAGGAACATTTCTTTTTATTACGCTGCCGATGCTTGCTCTTTTGGGAGGAGGCCGGATGAGATGATGATACAAATGTGGAGTCCACAGATCCTGAATGCTCCAACTGATTCAGGCTTGCATGAATAATGTCATTGGCACAGGAAACCATTTTTTGAGCCATCTAGTCATTATAATTTCTGGGAATTGTGGACAGAAACCTTCTTCCACTCACCTTCGTCATCGCTACTGCCATCTGACCTCACAAAGACACTGACCACTTGCGTCGGGGCCGGGCCTAACCAGACTATGTTATTCTCACTGTGGTATTGGAGGTAGTCCTTGAACACATGGAATTTCTTGATGGTGTTCCCCATGATCAAGTGATAAGGGAAGTGGTTTTGGCGATTAGTGAGATTTTCCTCTTCTGGATTTCTACACTCAGGTAGTCATACAATTCCCTACTCCAACGCACTAAAAACGTAAATTGGGACATAAAACTCATTTAATAAGTAGGTTCAATTTATTTTTTACAGAATGGGGTCTCTAAAAGCTTGACCCTGATGAGGGGCCTGAGGAGCCTGCCGAGGGGGAAGAACTTGATTATCTCTCCTAGGTGGAAGCGACATGTTATGTAGAGGGACCTGCCGATTCTGAGGTGGTCACTGCTGGGCTGGAAGCTTCACTCTCAACGGTGGACCTCTATGGGGCTACAGAGCTGGCTCCACTGGTAGAAATTGTAGCTGGCTAGGAACCTCTATCTGGGCCATCGCGACGGGCTCGACTCTAGCAGCCCTCCTTTCTAAGATTATATGGGGCAGCAGACATGCCTGGGTGGCCTGTTGCAGGGCTTCTTCAAGGCGGTGGGCCTTATCTGATATGTCTCAGAACCCTCCGAGATAGTTCTGAGTGATCAGGGAGGGAACGAGTTCCATCTTGACATTCACTACACACATCGTCAGTAATTTATCCTAAGTCATTGGAATATCAAGGGTGTATGTGAGCCCCTTCCACAAGGTTATGATGTCTGCAACTCACTCATCGTGCCATTGTTTGTACTTGAAGAGTTATTTGATACCCGTATTTTAGGTAGTAGAGCTGAACTGGAAAAGGAACTATCTGTGAAGGTCCTCCCAGCTGGTCAGGGATCCGACGGGGAGTTGGTTGTACCAAACAAATGTCGGCCCCTCTAGTGTCTGAACAAAAAAACTGAGCTTGGAAGCCTCCTACTATGCTGGATTCCCTAGCGTTGGCCCACACCATGAGTTGAAGTATCCCAGGTGCTGCGGTGGGTCCCCCGTCTCGGTAAAGGTGGAGAAGGTGGGGTTTTCGAATCGTAGAGGTTCGGGCATGTCATCCACCCATGTCGGGTATGGCTTTCCATCAGGTGGGATTGCCACCAGTCATGTATCCAATTCCACTAGGTGGGTGATGAGTGCTACCATTGGTTAATTTGGATGTGGGTCCCTGTCTTTCCAGGGATCCCTAACCACGAGTGCATTGTTGTGTTCTTCAATTTGGTAGGCAGGCTCAGCGGCTCGTGGAACGGCTTGTGGAGCAGCCTGCGGGGTAGCTAGAGGAGCCCGAGTGGGGTTCCTTGGATTGTCGCACTATTCAAGAGGGTTTGGAGAGACATACCATGACCTCTTTACATGATCTCCATCTTCCGTTCTATTAGCGAGTGTGGCATGATCAGGGTTTCCTAGGGGATTCTCGCCAAGGGGTAGTTTTTCTTGCCCATGATGTGCTGGCATAGGATCGTCGTATTCGTTTCATCGCTCTACAATGCATTCAGCCAGAAGTTCATCGACCATATTCTTCTACTCAGAAAGTTTCTGGTGAAATGTGGCCTTCTCGAGGTCCTCTTCCCTCTTTTGCACTAAAGCAGATGGGTTGGAGTGCCTGATAGCTCTGACATTCTTTTTCCCCTTACTAACGTTCCGGCTGACTAAAAATGCCTCAGTGGGTGGAGGTAAACCTAGTAGGTTCCTCTACTGATGCGTAATCCTCCCTGAGAGGGTACAGTAGTGGTGGAACGTCCTCAGGGAGGACATTCCCATAAAAAATATCTAGCGTGTTTTCCCCTCCCGACAGATCCATCATGTTGACCCCAACTCTTCTCAAGGGAATGTCTTTAACGTTGCCAAGCGAGTCGGACTGCCAGAGAATAGCACTGAAGAGAAGGGAAGAGTACTTCCCCCAGCCATGGACTTACGCATGGGGGTAGTCACCTTAATGACATTGTGGAGTACTTGGAAACTCTGAACGCATTGATGTTGGAGGGGCATGTGGTGACCAGATGATTTGGGGTGTTGGACCACGGGGAGAGTGGCCAGGTCAACCATAGGGCATTATTAACTGATGTCTTGAAGGTGCACATGGCTCCCAGGATATTTCACTCACTGGTGGTGAATACAAAAGTGATTCTCTTAGAGGGTATGGGAGAAAAATTCAAACTCATCTGGGGTGAGAGATTCCAGAGCATGAAAATTTGGTCCTGTAACTAGAGAAAAATTCTTAGAGAAGTGGAATGCTGTAAGGATAGTACAGAAGCTCCTCAACTCAAATTGAAGTTTTTTCACTTTATTTTCCCACTCTTCAACTGAGGGTGGCTGATGAACTGGTGGTACTGAGGCATACAGTTAGGACAACGGGCTGGCCGGCAGAGAATACGACAAGCGGGCTGATTGGTTGCCAAATCATGGGTTGTCCTCTGAGGGTTGTAGTGACTTGGATGCTATATCACAATAGGATGGACTGGAGACAAAGTCACTTGAAACAACATCAGTATCTGCCGAGGGTGGGCTATTCCACAACTCTTCCTCCATTGACCCCCAAAATTGCTCTCAATAGTCTCTAGCTGAGGCAGAGGGCGCTTCCGGATATGACGGTGGTGACTCTGTGGTCAGTACCTGGGGATATGATGTCAGGTTCTTGTCCCCCTAGATATACCTTCTATGGGAAACAAGGATCCTATGGACCGTGTATTCTGGGAGTATGAGGCTAATGCACCTCGTTCCATCCCCAGCCTTGGACACAGAGGACTAAGGGGAGTTTTCCCACGCTTAGTCGTACTCTGCATCGGAGTCTGAGAAGAGGATTGGTTTGATTCCTGTTTGGCCCTCCCCATAATTCCTCTTGCGGTGACAAACACCTACTCTCATACCCCTTAGTGGATCTTTTAGGCAAGACCCACTTTCGGCATGAGGAGGTCCTCTGGCCATACTGGTGTTGGGGTAGAGAGAGTTCACGCCAGGGTTGGCTGTAGTGCGAGGACCACCGGGGCATATATCGAAAGGGACATGGGGAGGACCTCCATGCTGGGAGTTGGTGAAGTGAAGTTGTCCTCCACCTCTCTAACCACAGGGGCATGGAGGACCTTCACGTATTGGCATGAGGACATGGGGAGGACCTCCATGATAGAGAGTGACCCGACAGGAAATGTCTCCATAACTACAGTCTATGGTAGGGCGGGTGACCCCTTACCAAGTGTAATGAGCGCATGTGAGACCCCCATACATAGTGTCGCTGTCATGAGGAAGACCCTCGCTTGGGTGGAAGGTTGCGTGTGGTAGAACTCCAAGTAGGGGTTGGAAGCAGGGAGGGCCCGAACCTTTCGTAGTTGCAGTGCAGAGTGGGCCTCTGCATAGGGTGGAATTACCGCGGATTGGTCCACAGTGGCCATCACCTGTGCTGGAGACCGGGAGAGTCGACCCAACCAACCTGTGGGGTGGTTGGGGCCTTAATATAGGCCGGGCATATAACTGCCCTGCTCAACGTATGCTAAAAGGTGGGGATATGAGTCAGCAGTTTCTCAGGCCACTATATCCACTGATGCTGATGCCCCATGGAGGGCATCCTCTTATATTTTTGCCAGACATTGGAGTTGGGTCAGATGAACTGGAGCTGGTGGCACAGGAGTGAGGCCTACCTACTCCTTAGCTTGGGGAACCAGGCGACGATGTTGACACAGCCTGGTGGGAGCCCTCACTGGGAGCCATTGGAGCGGGACTCCGATCGAGCCAAACTGGACATCCCTTACCTCGTCAGCATAGGGGAGGGAGTTGTAAAGTCATTCCGGAGACAAGCTTCTGAAATGATTGAATGTTGGGGTGGGGTTCAGCAACGCCCTGTGCGGCCCTCGGTGGTGGCGTTGATGGTGAGGCGTAGCTGCCTCGAGATCCAAGAGGGCTATATCATTGTTGGGGAAGATCCCCTCTTTCTCATACCTGCATACAGGGTCATTAATAACCCTTCGCAGGATAATTTCTGATGGGGAGATGGGGAATGGGCACCCAGCAGTAATGGAGGTCGAGGCCGTCATGGAAGAGGTGACATAGTGCGGGGTGGAAACACTGGTATTTCCCCTGCCCCTGCACTGACGTGCAGGTAGTGATTGCATTCCAAATGCGAAAAATGGGTTCAGGTGACAGGGTCAGATCACATGAAAAACCACTGATTCCTCAAATGCTACTAGACTCCATGATGAGGATAATATCTCCACATTGGGTAAACCATTTCTGTTTCTGACGCTTTCACCATGGCACGCACATATCCGTCACGCAGAGGACGCACAGCTGTTGCCCAACATTCCCTCTTTCCAAAGGCAGGTGACATTCGCTCCTTATTTAGGGACGTCTGCTCCTTGATCGACAATGGATGATGGGATGTTAGTTCTTCCTTCTATGGATTATTTCTCGTAGCTCGTCACCTAGTCTAGGTCTCCCACATAGATTTAAGACATTGTTCGTAAATCTCTTCATGGAGCCACATCTTCATTGACACCAGTTAATTACGCTGCTTCTTTCAGGACATTCCAAGGGTTCCGGTCAAGGTAGCAACCTTCAATTAGTGGAGTAGTCACGTTGGGATCCACTGGCATGTCTTGACATTGGGGGATTGATTTGTCTGTCTTTTTTGATTTATTATAGGGCTTCTCGAGGGCACGGAAGCCTGAGGCATTCCACATAAAATGCTGGGAATCATACGCCATGGGCATGTATATGAGGTTCTCCTCATCTAACTATTTTTATCATAGGGAATGCTGCAAATTTAACGTCCAGTGGAGACGTATCAGACCGATCAGAACACTAATTAGAGTGGATCAGATGGGGGAACCCCCTGGAGGGAACACCTATATTGGGGCCAACATGTGGCTGGCATCCCTAATGATGTCAAACGAAATGGGTAATGGGGTGGCGTGATCTAACCAGGATGTGGCGGCCCAGGTAAGAATCAGGATGGGTAATGGAAGGTTTTTTGAATGGGGTGGAACCGCTATTCGGTGAAGATTGTTTTTGGGGTGAGCCTCGAAGAGACTTCCTACGTATCCCCATGGCAGGGAATCAATGTCTGTGTAGTTCGATGGGATGATGAGACACCTGAGGAGGCGGCCCGTGAGAATGGATGCATGGATGGGACCCAGATGAAGTAGATCCTCTGGGTTGGGGCATGAGATTCCTGAGACACATGGGATCGATGGAGAGATTAGGATGAGACATGAGTTATGGGCTTGAACCTTGTGGAGGTTTCCTACGTACCATTCCTTGAAATAGATCAATGACTGTGCAGTCCAGATGATGAATACAGTTTGTCGTCATGTGGAATGGGGGTGAACTGAGGTGAAGGGGGTCAGAATGACCGGTTGGGGGGCTTGAACCTCATGGAGACTTCTTGCGTACCATGCCTTGACATGGATCAAATTCTCCATAGTTTGGGATGGTATGGGGATTACACTCTGTGGTGGCCTAAGGTGTTGGTGGGTTGTGGGGATTGAACCTCATGGAGACTTTCTACGTACCATGCCTTGACATGGATCAAAGATCCCATAGTTCGAGATGGTATAGGGATTACTCTCTAACATAGCCCAAGGTGTTGGTGAACCGATGTGATGATGGTCGGAACGACCAGGTGGTGGGATTGAATGTTGTGGAGGCTTCCAATGTACCATTCCTTCACATGGATCAAAGTACACATAGTTTGGGATGGTATGGGGCTTACGATCTCAGGCGGCTCAAGGGGATGGGTTTAGGGGCTTGATCCTCGTAAAGGATTCCTACGTACCATTCCTTGACATGGATCAAAGTCACTACAGTTCAGTATGGTATGGAGCTTATGCTCTGAGCTGGCCCAAGGTGTTGGGTCATGGTTAGTGCTTGCTCTATGCTCAAGTGAGTCATGCTCGGTATGAGAAATGAGAAATAGCAGAGACCTGACGATCACGTCACGAAAGGTGCGTTTGTGGGAGATTGAGTGGGGCTTACTCATGGAGTGGCCCAAAGAGTAAACAGGGGCTTACCCGTGGTTAGCAGCCCAAGAAGTCGGGGCTTACTCTAGGATGGAGGCCCGAGGGTGATAAATTGCACCATGATATGGACTTGGGACCAAAGAAAGGAGGAGCCCTATTTCTCACCATGCCCTTTACTGGACCTAGGGACCAAAGTTGAAAGGAGGAGCATGGATGCTACATATGGCAAGAAAATATAGGGCCTACACCATGTTGTCTGCCCTTTCCCATGGACAAACTCCACTCCAATAAAGAGGATATCATCCAATGTGTGGGGTAATCCCATCCCCTTGGAGATGAGCGGGCATGGAGAATGTCCATGGTGGGGGGATGCTGCATGTGAGGCATGGGGCTAGGTCACGGTTTAACGTCAAGTGATGAGGATGATGGAACGTGGTAGTTTAACGTCCTGCACCTCTGATGTGGTGGGTGTGCTCCGTACCCCTAGGACATACATAACTGGTACCCTATGCTCCTTGTGAGAGGGAAGGCATCTGCAATGTCATGGCAATGGGGAGTGATGGAATGAACCATCAAGGGGTCCACGTTAGTGTGGATATGTGATGAAGCAATAATCATTAGCCTGCCTATGCAAGCAAGCATGAGGAAAAGAAATGCAATGGGCGGTATCGTCCAATGAACTTTTAAGTTACCTTGTACGAGCCTAGAAGGTCGTATGAGAAAATGGTGCATGATGTGGATTCTTGGGCACGAGAGGTACCCGCGAATGGAATCCATGAAAAGAGAATCAGGCGCTCGTGCTGGGGGGCGCGCGGGGAGCACCGACATGAGGGGTCTCGGGGGAATTGCACGTAACCATTGAAAGTTTCACGAAAAAAGTAGTCCTGTGTGAAAAATGTCAGGCTTGTGCGAAATCAATGAGGATTAGTGTTCAAATGGGGCTGAGGTTTTGCGCACAACTGAATGAATTGTTTGAAAGGAATACTAATGGTGCGCAATTGGGATAGGCTCTGTGGAATGACTGGGGTGTGCGAAATTTAACGGAATTCACGCAATTGGAAGGGGTGTGCGCAATGGAAGGGGTTGTGCACAATTGGTCGGCCTGTACGCAAGTGGAAGGTATGGCTCTCAAGGGGTGGACCCTGAAGGGATTGGAATTTAGTCTAAACCATGTGGATCTTGCATGAAGGCGGACCCTGGGGTGACTTGGTGTGAAAATAATCATACCTGATGGTCGTCTTTGTGCGTGCGAATGACGAATTTCACGCACTAGAGCTGGTTCAGATTATTCCGCCCCGAATTGGAAGGCGGTCACCTTTCTATTTATAGGCTACTGGGGGTGTAGAAAACCAATCAGCGTGATAAAAATTACACGACAAAGGCGGTGGCATGAAATTCCGACCGCGCAGGTCGGGGCGTGAAATATTTCGTGCCCCCGCACTGAACTTTTCTGAATCCTGGAACTTTCTGCGTTGGACATAATTTTTTTCGCATGCCTTTGAATTTATTTTGCGCAGCCCCTCTAGGCCCCATAGACGAGGTCCCTGAGTCCAAATATGACTTCTATTTGTCTTTTTGAAACCTTCATCACCACTTGATCACTTTTCAGTGTCTACAAAATAATTTCCTTAACATTGTCCTTGAGCTAGCTCTTGAGATTAGTTTTCCTTAGCTGTATGTGAAGAGAGATTCAAAATTATTCTTCATGTAGGAAAATACTGACCACATCATTAAAAACCATAACTAATCTCCATGATAGATTGGGATTACAAGTTAATGGACCTATTCACATCCTAGATTAAGGTTACTCATGTTCGTGGATAACAGATTGATATAGATATTTCCATTTAAATCATAGATGCATCCCTTGGAGAGCCTAACTATGTTTACCTGGCCATTAATGCATAAATTCATAGGGTCATATCCCCTAAAATGTTTGATGATGAATACTAATAGGTAAATTATTCAGTCTCTAAAACCTCTGTAAATGACCCTCAAATTACCTGAAAATTGATTAGTTTTTTCATCAGATGACTCATATCATTGAGCTACTCCAACATGAGACTCTACTGTTTGGACGAGTCGTGCATCAGGGAATCCATTAGTATGCAGTATAATTTTCCCTCAGAGATTGTAACACCTGAGACTTTTATGTTATATAAATCATCAAAGGAATATTTTTCTACACAACACTTTCTTGGATTGCTTTACACGAAATCGTGACCTTCCTCGATAGCTTGCGTCGTACGCAATACCGAGTTTCACTAAACAACGATATGTTATTAAAATATTATTAAAACTAGCCGTTATGAATAGTAATAACCACTTTTTGAAATTTTATAAATATCATTTTTCAAAATGGACTTCATTTTTGGATTCGGAATATCGAAATTAGCCTAGGGTGAAATTTTGGTATTTTTCTAGAAACTTTCAATTTTTGATGAATAGTGAAACCACTAAGTGGTAGTTAAAAAAACTGAATTTTTCATAAAACCTAATTTTACCGCTTCTGTGAGTGGAATTTCGAAAATCCGAGAGACACGGTTAATATCAAGGACTAAAATGTGGTTTAATGAGATGAAAATAATATTTGGTGAATAGTATCTTTTTACTTTTTTAACCACGATTAAAAGTAAATAGGGTAAATAAGGGTAAAGATGATATTATTATTACCCTAACACATGTCCTAATTCTATTGGATAAGTGTAATTCGATCAAAAACAAACTTAGGAATAAAATATGACCATTTAGGGCCACTTGGATTAGATTAGGACATTTATTGTTAATTTATTTAAGGAAGGGTTAAAATATTTAAAATCAACATTTAATAAGTAAATAATTTTTAATATGGGGTTATACATAAGATAAAGTAGACTATAAATATTCATTAGAATTCTAAAGAGAATTCCTACATAATGGTATTTTATTTTTAATTTTTAGACATTAAATAATTAAATTTATTTATGACACAATGATGATGCAGTAATTATCTTATTAATGAAATATTGACATAATTGATGTTATAAACACCAAAATAATTTTAATTTGAGACTTTTTATCCCACTAATTTTCTAGGATAATATGAAATGTTAGTATTTATTTAATTAACTTGGTTCGAACTAATAATTCTGTTATGATTTTCACAAAAATCAATTACTAAATAGTGTCAAAATTGACATAAAATAGTTTTTAAAACAAATATTATATTGGTAATTTTTATTTTATTCCTAAAAATCTAAGGTTCGGCCAAATGAATTATATAAGGTTATATATATTAATAATAAACAACTTGGGGTTCGTTTGGATGCTTATAGTATGTTTATTAACTTTATAGTATAAGAACACAAGAAGACATGGTAAAAGTAAAATTATTTAACTTAGTGTTAAATCTAAATGATAAGGTTAAAATAGGAACCTAAAATTGCCTAAATTCTATTGTATGAGAGGCTTTAGACCCATCCCCAACTTAGCTTAGAAATATATCAATTTGGAGCTATTTAAAACCGAACTTGACAATATAATAAAATAATAGTTTTAGTTATTCCAAAGGTGCCCCTCTCCTGCCTTATAAAAGGACACCTCCTCCCCCTCTTCCTCACACCACATTGAGCCTTCAGGCTCAGCCAAACCCTGCCAATTTCTCCTCTCCACTTCCCTAGAGACGTCCTAGAGGTCCTGGTCTTCTTCAAAGACCAATTTTAGTGCCCTAAAAGAAGGTCTCAAAGAATCACTTCAAAGAAGAGGTAATATCCATTACCGATCTTTTTCAATTTCTTTCTTCTTCAACTTCTTCTTGTTTAGTTGTTTCATGATAAAGTAATAACATCAGTATCAATCATGTACTGATATGTTATTATAAGTATGAAACAAACCTATTTCACCATATATCCATCCTATGGAAAAATAAATAACCGCGCGTGTGTACGTACGAAATACCGTCTCCACGTCGTGGTGTAATCTATTTTCCACCACCACCTTACTTGGATGGGTATAATGGTGTAAATAATGACTCTATATATTACTATTATAAATTTATATTGATTCTGAAATAGTATACATACACTCCAATACAATTCCACGATCATAGGAACGATATCATCACTCGTGCGTACGTACGGAATACCGTCTCCACGATGTGATGCGAATCGTTCTACATGATCTTCATTTAATAATGATTATATAAATGAATTGAATGAATGAATATGATATATATTACACTAATACCATTATGTAAATGAGGTATCTATAACCTAAAGAAAATAATAAGAATTTATTTGACAAAACACGCATAAGAACAAAAAGTTATAAACACCCGAATAACAAGTAGCAATGAAATATTACAACTAAGAAGCTAAGAATATGACCATATAAGATATCATAGAACTAATTATGATTATGGAATAAGTCAATAACATTATTTAAATCATTATACAGGAGGTTCGGTCACATACAAAGCAAGTCGGACCTAAGATAAGGGAAATATCACAATCTCATTTTTATCCGAGATTGTTTATACGTTGGCATTTACTGGGGTGTATTTTATCATACACATCCATGTTTCCTCAATATGTAATATTATTTCCATCCATGTACAATTGTTTAAATCCAATTTTACCCTTTGGTGAGTTTTTAGTAAAAGATATGAAAGGAATCTTTTGCCGTTTTTCGTACGAGGTACTTTTTAACTTTTCCGAAAAAAGTACGAAGAATGTTTTTTTAACTTATACGGAATGAATGTATTTTTAAAACATTATTTCGAAGAATCTTACATTACAAGTTTTCAAGTTTATTTTTAATCAACTTCTTTTTGTTTAAAACGGTTTGACATGTTAAGAAAGGAAAATTATTTTTGAAGTAGAAAGGATATTTTGCTCAAGAATGGAGTTCAACTGTTTTATCAAAATTACTATCCATCTAAGATAATAAAGGATTTTATTTCTATCCCTATTATTACATTGATTTGATTATGTTGTGATGGAATTATTTTTATTAATTCCTTTATCTAATATGAATTGTTTTATGATGTCATGATGTTTAATATTCCCATTTTTATTACATGGGTTATGCTATGATGTATGGTTTATGATTTTGTGGCACACATAAGAATGGTATCATTATGAGATGGGTGGGACCTATATCTCCCTCCAATGCATTGGGTAAAGATTTTATATCTCATGAGATAGACATGGCTGGAATGGTAGGTTATACCGGTTCAGTGAAACCGGACTTAAACGAGGGTGACACGGTTCGGAAAGGGACTTTGTCCACTAAGATAGTCTTGGCAATGAGTCTTGACTAACAAGAAATGATTCTCTATGATTATGTGTGTATGCCACAAAGTTTCATGTTTTAAGTTATGATTATTGTGATTACATTTCACTGCCATGATTTATCCCATGTTATGAAATTATGATCTCTTTTGCAGGTTAAGATTTCCAAAAGTTATGTGCTTGTGTATGCGATGTGATTGATATTTCTTTTGTTTACCCTTACTGAGCATTTGAGCTCACCCTTTTGTATGTTTTCTTTCCCCAGGTCAGGGAGAAGGTTATTAAGTAAGACATGCCAAAAAGGGACTCTAGATATGATGAAATAAGTGGGAGGAAAAGTTGATGCATTATGAACCAGTTGTTTATGTTTCCCAGTTTCTAAAGACACTATACCTATACGGTCCTTTCGTGGTTTTGTTATATGTTGTAATAAGTATGCTTCAATTTTGAATTATTAACAATTTATGTAAAGTATGGGTCGTTATAGTTGGTATCAGAAGAAATATATAGTCAACCTTTGGAAACTAGGAAGTGAAAGCCTTAGTAAGAACCCTAAGGATAAGTCTAAGCATAAGAACACAATATTAGTGTTTTAGAAATGGCCATGAATAACCTAGGATAAGACCTTAAGTGTGAAATTTTATTCTTGATTATGTGGTTTTCCTATTATAATTAGTGTTGCTCACACTATTCTTCTTGGTTTTAGTCAATGGCTGCAACCCGAAGGAACCGTGTTAATACGGAATGCGACGGGCAATGCAATGATTGTCCCCCTGAGAAACCAAACGTTATGGGAGCTGGAATGCAAAATCTTGTAACCATGCTCACACAACTTTCTCATGCAATGAATCATACAGGACTTCCAAACGAGCAAAGGAAGGAGCAACATTCTATTGAATCCTTCATGAGGCAACGTCCACCTTCTTTTAGCGGGCCTACTGATCCATTAGTTGCTGAACAATGTATTAGTACTACTAAATAGTTATTTTCAGTTCCTCAATGTTCTGAGCATGATAAAGTCATCCTAGAAGTGTATCGTTTGGAAGGAGATGCTGATCAATGGTGGAATCTTATTAAGAATATGAGGCAAAGGGATGAAATTGAGTCCATGGAATGGGACGAGTTCAAGAACTTATTTTTCAATAAGTACTTCCCTCATATTATCCGAACAAAGATGGAGAAAGAGTTTCTTGAACTGAAGCAAAAGGATGATGAATCTGTTGGTACCTATGAATCAAATTTTACAAGACATGCAAGGTACGCTTATGGTATTATTATCCAACCTGAGTGTAAGATCGATCGATTCTTTAGTGGCTTAAAACCAAGTCTTCGAAGGGCGTTGGCCATAAGGGACTTCAATAGCTACGAGGAAATCGTTCGATGTGCTCTCAAAGTTGAGATGGAGATTGGAGTAACCCATCAGTCATATGGGTTTGATAAGAAGAAGAAAATGGAATTCAAAGTTAAATCTAAAGAGCACACTGAACAGAAGATGAGCTTTCCCTTATGCTCATAGTGTGGAAAGAAACATGGAGGGAGTTGTCTTAATGGGACAAGTAAATGTTTCAAATGTGGAAAGGAAGGTCATCGGGCATTTGAATGCTGCGATGATGGGAAGAAGATGTCTAATGATGCAAACAAATGAAGGGATACATAGAATGAACCTACTACACTTCAATGTTTCAAGTGCAAGGAGATGGGGCATTATGCCAATAAATTCCCAAATCCAAGGGTTGATGATGATGGTCGACGTCAACAAACTCTTAAGGCTAAAGACAAAGGAACGTCACATGCAATTTCTATCAGCGATGTGGAGTACGATAACGATGTGGTGAAAGGTACACTTACCATCCACTCTAATGTAGCAAATTTTTTATTTTATTCTGGATCCACCCACTCTTTTATTTCTGAAGAATTTTCTAAGGGTATCACCATATTACCTCAACAATTAAATGTTGAGTTAGCTGTGACAACACCTAATGGCACAATAGTCACATCAAAAGTTTATAATTCTTCTCCAATCGAAGTTTGTGGGAATGTGCTTCCTTCAAATCTTGTGATCCTTCCTATATTGGAATTTGATGTGATTCATGGAATGGATTTGCTTTCTTTATATGGAGCTCATATCAATTGCCAAAGAAGGGAAGTCACATTTCATATTCCAGATCAATCTATGGTCGTCTATCAATGCAAGGATGAACATAACCTTCCAGTGAAAATTTCTTTCATTTTATGGGTATTGATTCCACTAAATGAAGGTTATTTATCTCAAATGGTTGGTGAGAAACTCACGATTAAGAATATTCCCATTGTACGAGAGGTTGATGATGTCTTTCCGGAGGAATTACCGGGTCTTCCACCAAATCATGAAGTTGAGTTTTCAATAGAACTCGTACCGGGTGCTTTGCCTATTTCAAAGACACCTTATAGAATGGCCTCAATTGGGTTGCAGAAATTGAAGAAGCAACTCCAAGAGAATCTTGATAAGGGATTCATATGCCCTAGTGTGTCACCTTGGGGAGCACCTGTTCTATTTGTTAAGAAGAAAGATGGATCAATGAGACTCTGCATTGATTATAGAGAACTTAACAAGATCACTATCAAGAACAAATACCATCTCCCGCGCATTGATGAACTATATGACCAACTATGCGGAGCTCAATAATTTTCCAAGATTGATCTTCATTCAGGGTATCATCAATTAAGCGTCAAAAGGGAGGATATACCAAAGACGGCTTTCCGTACAAGGTATGGACACTATGAATTTATAGTGGTTCCATTTGGTCTTACTAATGCCCCTACTATCTTCATGGCTCTGATGAATAGAGTCTTCAGAAACTATCGTGATCAAATTGTGGTAGTCTTTATAGACGATATTCTTGTCTATTAAAAGAGCAAGTAATAACATGAAGATCACTTGAGAATTAAATTGAAGACCCTGAGAAAGGAGAAGCTTTATGCCAAATTTACCAAGTGTGAATTTTGGCTTCAAAATGTTGCATTTTTGGGTCACATAATCTCAAAAGAGGGGATATCTGTGGATCCAGAAAAAACAGACGTTATCGAAAGATGGTTGAGACCAACAACAGTAACTGAGAGCCGATGTTTTCTTGGTTTGGCTGGATATTATCGACGTTTTGTGAAATATTTTTCATGATTATCTAATACACTCACCAAGTTGACTCAGAAAGGAGTTATGTTTGTCTGGACGGAAGAATGTGAAGAGAATTTCAATGAGATGAAAAGAAGGTTATCCAGTGCACCTATGCTCACACTGACTTGTAGTGGAGAAAGGTTTGTGATCTATAGTGATGCATCCAAGAAGGGATTAGGGTTTGTTCTTATGCAAAATGATATGGTGATAGCTTATGCCTCACGACAGTTGAAAATCCATGAGCAAAATTACCCAACACATGATTTGGAGTTAGCTGGGGTAATCTTTGCATTAAAGATTTGGAGGCATTACCTTTATGGTGAAAGGTGTGATATTTATACTGATCATAAAAGTTTAAAGTATATTTTCACAAAAAAGGAGCTGAATATGTATCAAAGAAGATGGTTGGAGCTGATTAAGGATTACGACTGCCCAATCCATTACCACCCTGGGAAAGCAAACAAATTGGCAGATGCATTAAGTCGAAAAGACCATGCTAGTTTATCCACGATGTGGATCACAAAATATCCAATATTTATGGATTTATAAAGGATGGATCTTGGAATTATAATGGAAGGGGAAAAATCTTATCTTTCTCAAATGAATGTTCAACCATCTATACATGTGAAGATTAAAGAGGCACAGAAAGAAGATGTCAAGTTACAAAAGAAGGTGAGAAATGTTCCTGAGTTCCACCTCGATTGTGATGGGATAATAAAGTTCCGGAATCGGGGTTGTGTTCCTCCCATCCCCGGATTAAAGAAGGAGCTGCTGGATGAGGCTCATAGTTCTTCATTCTCTATTCATCCTGGAAGCATGAAGATGTATAGGGACCTGAAAGAGTACTTCTGTTGGGATGGCATGAAAAGAGATGTTGCTGAATATGTCTCTCGATGCTTGGTTTGTCAACAAGTTAAAGATGAGAGACAGAAGTCTAAGGGGATGTTACAACCATTACCCATGCCCGAATGGAAGTGGGAAAACATTACTATGGACTTTTTCACAGGACTTCCTAAAACATCCAAAGGAAATAATGCTATCTGGGTCATAGTTGATCGTTTTACAAAGTCTGCACACTTCATTGCTATTAGAGAGGATTTCTCTGTAGATCAGCTTGCCAGGATATATGTAAAGGAAGTGGTAAGATTTCATGGAGTACCACTTTCGATTATATCTGATCGGGATCCGAGATTTACCTCGAAGTTCTGGCGAAGTCTTCAGCATACTATGGATACAGAGTTGAGTTTCAGCACTGCTTATCATCCTCAGATAGACAGTCAGTCTGAGAGAACAATTCAAACCCTAGAAGATATGTTGAGATCTTTCTCTATGGATTTCAAAGGAGGTTGGGATCAACACCTACCTTTGGTGGAATTTTCTTATAATTATAGCTTTCACTCCAGTATTCAGATGGCTCCTTATGAAGCTCTCTATGGAAAGAAATGCAGGACTCCAACTTGCTGGGATGAAGTTGGGGAAAGAAAGCTATTATGACCTGATCTCATTGATGAAATGGCAGAAAAGGTCAGATCTATTCAACAACACATAAGAGCAGCTCAGAGTCGACAGAAAAGTTATGCCGACAACCGATGAAAAGACCTAGAGTTTGAAATGGGTGATAAAGTGTTCTTACGAATATCTCCCTGGAAGAGGGTTATGAGATTTGGAAAGAAGGGGAAGTTGAGCCCTAGATATATCGGTCCTTTAGAAATACTAGATCATGTTGGGAAGGTAGCTTACCGATTGGTGCTTCCACCTAATCTCTCTCAAGTTCACGATGTGTTCCATGTATCTCTCCTGAGAAAGTGCATACCAGATCCTTCACATGTACTCAGCTCAGAAGTTGTACCGCTGGAGCAAGATCTTTCTTATGAAGAACAACCGATAGAGATTCTGGATTGTAGTGAAAATTACTACGAAACAAGACCACTCGATTGGTAGAATTTTTATGGAGGAACCACCAATTAGAAGAAGATACATGGGAACTTGAGGATATGATGAGGGAGAGGTATCCTCATCTGTTTGTTACAAATTGACGAATTTCGAGGGCGAAATTCATTTTAAGGTGGATAGAATGTAACACCTGAGACTTTTATGTTATATAAATCATCAAATGAATCTTTTTCTACACAACACTTGCTTGGCTTTCTTTACACTAAATCGCGACCTTCCTCGATAGCTTGCGTCGTACGCAATACCGAGTTTCACTAATCAACGATATGCTATTAAAATATTATTAAAACTAGCCATTATGAATAGTAATAACCACTTTTTGACATTTTATAAATTTTATTTTTCAAAATGGACTTCATTTTTGGATTCGGAATATCGAAATTAGCCTACGGTGAAATTTTGGTATTTTTCTAGAAACTTTCAATTTTTGATGAATAATGAAACCACTAAGTGGTAGTTAAAAAACTGAATTTTTCATAAAACATAATTTTACCGCTTCTGTGAGCGGAATTTCGAAAATCCGAGAGACATGGTTAATATCAAGGACTAAAATGTGGTTCAATGAGATGAAAATAATTTTCGGTGAATAGTAACTGTTTACTTTTTTTACCACGGTTAAAAGTAAGTAGGGTAATTAAGGGTAAAGATGATATTATTATTACCCTAACACATGTCCTAATTCTATTGGATTAGTGTAATTCGACCAAAAACAAACTTAGGAATTAAATATTACCATTTAGGCCCACTTGGATTAGATTAGGACATTTATTATTAATTTATTTAAAGAAGGGTTAAAATAGTTAAAATCAAAGTTTAATATGTAAATAATTTTTAATATGGGGTTATACATAAGATAAATTCGACTATAAATGTTAATTAGAAAGATAAAAAGATTTTCTACATAATGGTATTTTATTTGTAATTTTTAGACATTAAATAATTTAATTTATTAATTACACAAGGATGATGCAGTAATTATCTTATTAAAGAAATATTGACAAAATTGATGTTATAAACACCAAAATAAATGTAATTTGAGAATTTTTATCCCAATAATTTTCTAGGTTAATATGAAATGTTAGTATTTATTTAATTAACTTGGTTGGAACTAATAATTCTGTTATGATTTTCACAAAAATCAATTACTAAATAGTGTCAAAATTGACATAAAATAGTTTTTTAAAAAAATATTATATTGGTAATTGTTATTTTATTCCTAGAAATCTATGGTTCGGCCAAATGACATATATAAGGTTATATATATTAATAATAAACAACTTAGGGTTCGTTTGGCTGCTTATAGTAAGTATATTAACCATATAGTATAAGAACACAAGAAGACATGGTAAAAGTAAAATTATTTAACTTAATGTTAAATGTAAATGATAAGGTTAAAATAGGAACCTAAACTTGTCTAAATTCTATTGGATGAGAGTATTTCGACCCATCCCCACATTAGCTTCTAAATATATCAATTTGGAGCTATTTAAAACTGAACAATACTTTATAATAAAATAATAGTTTTAGTTATTCCAAAGGTGCCCCTCTCCTCCCTTATAAAAGGACACCTCCTCCCCCTCTTCCTCACACCACTTTGAGCCTTCATGCTCGGCCAACCCCTACCACATTCTCTTCTACACTTCCCTAGAGACATCCTAGAGGTCTTGGTATTCTTCAAAGACCATTTTAGTGCCCTAAAAGAAGGTCTCAAAGAAGCACTTCAAAGAAGAGGTAATATCCATTACCCATCTTTTTCAATTTCATTCTTCTTCAACTTCTTCTTCTTTAGTTGTTTCATGATAAAGTACTAACATCAGTATCAATCATATACTTATATGTTATTATAAGTATGAAACAACCCTATTTCACCATCTATCCATCCTACGGAAAAAGAAATCACCGCGCGTGCGTACGTACGAAATACCGTCTCCACGCCGTGGTGTAATCTATTTTCCACGACCACCTTACGTGGATGGGTATAATGGTGTAAGTAATGACTATATATATGAATATTATAAAGTGATATTGAGTCTGAAATAGTATACATGCACTCCAATACAATTCCACGATCATAGGAATGATATCGCCACTCGTGCGTACGTACGGAATACCGTCTCCACGATGTGATGCGACTCATTCTACATGATCTTCATTTCATAATGATAATATAAATGAATTGAAGGAATTAATATGATATATATTACACTAATACCATTCTGGAAATGAGGTATCTATAACCTAAAGAAAATAATAAGAAATTATTCTACAAAACACGCATAAGAAAAAAAGTTATAAACACCTGAATAACAAGTAGCAATGAAATATTACTACTAGGAAGCTAAGAATATGACCATATATGATATCATAAAAATAATTATTATTCTAGAATAAGTCAATAAAATTATTTAAATCATTATACATGAGGTTTGGACACTTACAAAGCAAGTCTGACCTAAGGTAAGGGAAATATCACAATCTCATTTTTATCTGATATTGTTTATACGTTGGAATTTACTGGGGTTTATTTTATCATCCACATCAATGTTTCCTCAATATGTAATATTATTTCCATCCACATACAATTTTTTAAATCCAATTTTACCCTTAGGTGAGTTTTTAGTAAAAGATATCAAAGGAATCCTTTGTCATTTTTCGTACAAGGTACTTTTTGACTTTTCCGACAAAAGTACGAAGAATGTTTTTTTAACTTATACTGCATGAATGTATTTTAAAAACATTATATCCAAGAAGCTTCCTTTACAGGTTTTCAAGTTTATCTTTAATAAACTTATTTTAGATTAAAATGGTATGACATGTTAAGAAAGGAAAAGTATTTTTGAATTAGAAAGGATATTTTCCTCAAGAATGGAGTTCAACTGTTTTATCAAAATTACTTTCCATCTAAGATAATACAGGATTATATTTCTATCCCTATTATTACATTGATTTGATTATGTTGTGATGGAATTATTTTTATGAATTCCTTTATCTAATATGAATTGTTTTATTATGTTATGATGTTTAAGATTCCCATTTTTATTAAATGGGTTATGCTATGTTGTATGGTTTATGATTTTGTGGCACACATAAGAATGGTATCATTATGAGATGGGTGGGACATATATCTCCCTCCAATGCATTGGGTAAAGATTTTATATCTCATGAGATAGACATGGTTGGAACGGTAGGTTATACTGGTTCAGTGAAAAAGGACTGAAACGAGGGTGACTCGGTTCAGAAAGGGACTTTGTCCACTAAGATAGTCTTGGAAATGAGTCTTTACTAACAAGAAATGATTCTCTCTGATTATGTGTGTATGCCACAAAGTTTCATGTTTTATGTTATGATTATTGTGATTACATTTCAATGCCATGATTTATCCCATGTTATGAAATTATGATCTCTTTTGCAGGTTATGATTTCCAAAAGTTATGTGCTTGTGTATGCGATGTGATTGATATTTCTTTTGTTTACCCTTACTGAGCATTTGAGCTCACCCTTTTGTATGTTTTCTTTCCCCAGGTCAGGAATAAGGTTATTAAGTAGGATATTCCAAAAAGGGAATCTGGATATGATGAAATAAGTGGGATGCAAAGTTGATGCTTTATGAACCTGTTGTTTATGTTTCCCAGTTTCTAAAGACACTATACCTATACATTCCTTTCGTGGTTTTGTTATATGTTGTAATAAGTATGCTTCAATTTTGAAGTATTAACAATGTATGTAAAGTATGGGTCATTATAGAGATGGCCCCAATAGAGAAGAAACCCTAATATAAATGTTTTTAAATTAATCCTCCTCTGTTTCATCCAAGTAGAGGTGATTCTTCTATTCATGTAGGTGGTCCACGTCAGGTCATGTGGGGCCCACCAAGAATGATTGAATCTCTCCCAATAGATTTATATATCAGGGTATTTCTGGCTCCCCATGGACCTCAACTACATTGAATTCACTATAGATTGTCATTCTTGCCATATTCCTTCCAACATCATTTATTATTCACCAAAGCTTCATCAGGCCACCAAGTACTCCTGACCCTTTTTTTATGGGGACTCAAAATTGTGGGACCCTACCTTCCAACAACTACTAGAAAATTAATGTTAATTATTACTTTAAAAAACTTTTTTTCAATGTGGGTATAATCCAAACACTCATTGAATTCAAGACTTAATTTGTGATTATGTTCTTAATATTCCACATAATCCATCTAGTTGGATTCCCTCACACCATCCTCACAAACAATGATACCAAATTTAGAGATTATAAGTTGGAAAAGTGGTATGAAAAGTATAACATCTGATCTAACCACACATCCCACTTCCATGTATTGGAAAATAGATAGATTGAGGCATTCAAAAAAACCCTATCCAACTTCCTCTAGAATATGTAGGTCTATAAATAGAAGACTTTTCTTGATACGCTCACCAATTCCATTTGTGATTATTATATGATGACTCAAAATTCCACCAATGAGACACCATACTCCTTCATTTATGGAACATAGGTAGCATTACCTATAGATATTTTGTTTTTGTCTCTTAAAATATCCATTTATGATCATCAAAAACCAAAATAGGGAGATGAAGTGTATTTATCCAAGTTGGGTTTCCTCGATGGAAATTCACAACAAGTGAAACATAACCAAGAAATACACCAGAAACGAGTGTTGTTGGAGTTTAACAAAAAGGTCCACATCCACTCCATTATTCAATGTGACATGGTATTGGAACTCAGGATACTGATGATACCTATGAAGAATCTACTGAATCTGTAGCCCAATTAGGATGGACATTATGTACTTTATATGGACTACTCCAATAGCTCATACTCAATGATCACCATGGATAGAGAGTGTGTCACTCCTCTCACCAACTCCATGTTCCTCAAGTGGTAATTTTCATAAAATGATCCCATGTTCAATCTGTATGACTCTAAACTAAAAAGCCAGACATCCTACTCATATGGTGTAAAACTATCCATCCTCATCTATGTCAAATGACTCTAAACTATGGGACAAAATATAATCTCATGAAAGAAATTTTTATGATATCATTTCACTCAAATTATTCTAATATTCATGAAATGTCCTTGTCACAT
This sequence comes from Viscum album, assembly GCA_963277665.1. NCBI lineage: Eukaryota > Viridiplantae > Streptophyta > Magnoliopsida > Santalales > Viscaceae > Viscum > Viscum album. The sequence goes on along the minus strand of OY728162.1, from coordinate 956,128,821 downwards.
AATGTTAAATTGTATGAAGTCATGATCAGTGCTTGATGATGTTAAAAAATAGAAAACCCATGACCTCATCGTAATAAGTTAAGCTACATGTTCAATATACTCATCATAATAAATTAATATAAATATACCATATTCCTATCAAATGTTGTGAAACTATGTGATAGCTTAGGTCTTCACTATGGATGATTACCTTCACCTCATGGGGCTAGTATCCTACTTTACAATGCTTTATAATTACACATGGATTGATTTCACTTTCATAATTGGATAAGAAGAAATTCTTTGACCTTATGTCCCAAGACCATCCCATCCAAAAACAAATTTTAGGGACCCCCTAGGAATATGTCAAACCCTATCATATCAATATTCCAATCCATCACATCAAGAACATTGTAGAATATCACACATAGTGTTAGACTCTCCCAGAACATCCCAACAAGTTCACCTCCACACTTCATGCCTTATTTGGTTTGGATCCTTATTAACCACAAATCTCAACATTCACCAAAACGGAAATGTTGGCTAGACAAATTAGATCATGTTGCATCCAAAAAACATGCCTCAAAATGTCTCTGCAAATAGATGATAATTCTTGTGTTTTGAAAATGTTCAATGGTTTATCTAACATTTTATCTCCCCATCCTTTCCTGGTGCTGTTGTTGAACCTATGTTTCTAAAAGAGACAGTATTTTTTTTCGAAAAAATCGATCACCCTATTTCATGATCTAAATCTCAAAAGTGAAAAATTTATAAATTTCTACCTCCCCTTTCTCTAATATAGTTTTAAATACCTTATCATCCCATCTATTCTTTCATGATTACTTAGTATGTCAGCATCATCGAGACCTTCCCATGTTATATTCTTTTCCCCCTATTGTGATAACCCTTTTGATAAGGGGAAGTCATCTCTAATTTTTTTCACATTGAGAAAGGATCAGGTGGGTCTAGGAGTGGTGGAGTATTCGCTAACATGTTTGAGACACATAGGTGTTCCAAGATAGAATGTAACCCCCTTCAGTCCATGCTCAAAGACTTTAAACTGATAGTAGCTGTTTAATAATCCTTGCCTCAAATTGTTTTCAATTGGTCTTGGTGGTGTTTTTTGTTATGTTAGGAATCCTTGGAATTTTATTCACTTCTAGTTCATACTCTTTTTCAGTACCCAAAAATCCCCTAAACACTCAATCCACCAGTAATCCTATCTCTATGACATTAAAATACTTCAAATCTTAGTCCAACCATCATGAACTTAAAGTATGTGTAGATAAACTTAATGATAGATTGTATTTCACAAGGATTTTTTATACGTATCTTCACATTATTTTTTGACACATTCATGTTTCACGAACATCCAAAAAAACCTACAATTCCTTCTATTCCAAATATCATGATCACAAACTATTTCCAAACCTACAGTCCAAGCTCTAAGACGTCAAACTGGAAGAATATCCACGGTCCAAGAATCATGACTTAACATTGTGTGCAACCTATCTCAGACATATCACAAGTAGTACAAGACAACCTTGCTCATCTTTTAAAGCTATTTAAATAACTTTTATTTCTATATAAACATCCTCTATACATACTAACTATTGTCCAGATACAAGACCATAATATAATAGGGATTCCCATCCTGAGACACATGAATTTAAATTGGAAGTATCTCCCTTTTGATCCTAGTTTCATGACCCTAAACTAAATATCTATAATTATGTTATAAAATGTTTTAAACTATATAATTGAATTCTCACCTTTCCCAACAATTTTACCCCATCCACTTCAATCAATTTTCCCCAATCACATTCCATTACAAAACCATGTGTAGCTTGATTTACAACTCTATAGTATACATAGTGATTCCTAGGACCCCTATCTATAGTCAATCCAAAAATACTTCCTTCATGGGAGACCATTTTCATTACTATTCATCCATCTAGGATGACCTTCTATTTATGACAGGTCTGCTAATAGCTAGATATTGAAATCATCTCTCCCTCACAAATGGTACAAGAATTATGAACATAAACTATGTGTGTTTTTTCTCATATATATTCACATACCATGAGGCCCCATTTTCCCTCTCTTTATGGTGGGTTAAAATCTCTCCATTTCCATGAAAACCCTTATTAAATACCCAGGCTTTGATCTGAGAATCACAACCTTAAATCATGTGTAACTCATTCTACGTATGTTCAAATTTCATTGGGAATCATTGTCCATATATTCATGTAGGATTTATCATTTCCCCCTATTTTAAAAACCTCTCCAGTATATCCCATTTAGTCCATGCATCATGACCTTAAACTATGTTTTACTATCCCCCTATTTCCCCTAATACACTTCTGGTTTTCATCAACTATTTTGTTTTAGAAAAATAATTCCCCATTTTCATTACATCCTCACTTGAGGAGATTGGCCCATTTTGTGTATGTATCCAACAATAGCACATTATTGAACTATATAATTATTCATTCCCTATTTCTTATGATATATAACAATTCTCACATCCCCAATCTCAGGCCCAGCCAAAAATCCCCTAATTATCAACACCTTTTTCCAACACCCCTTGTTCCTCCTCAGGTCTTTGTGCCTTTATGCCTATGAAGTATATGTAACACTAAGACCAAGATGATCTATGCATGATGAACCTAAACTATGTGTCAGTTTGTGTGGTACACGGTCCATTTATCCCCATTTTCACATCAAGTTTATGATACCTCCCCTACCATGAAAGCTCATCCAAATGGTCAAATCTCTATGATCATAAACTAATAGATATGGACCATGTATTATGAACATAAACCATTTTCAACTTCATTTTGATGTATATGAACTTAAACTAATAAATTTGGACTAAAAATCATGACCTTAAAATATGTGAAGTCTTCTACAAAAATGAACATAAATATACATGGTCCAGATGACATAACCCTAAGATTTCCAAGGTAAGAGACATAAATGACATGAAAACCAATTTGGGAAAATATATCAAAACCCAGATTTTTACTTGAAAATCCACCAATAAAACCTAGGAAAAAGAAAGGGGCATAAAAAGGTACAAGTTTTGATGGAATCACCATTGGTACCTAGTAAAAACATAACTGTGCTCACTAGACACACTGGTTAAGGAAAAATTTAGGATAAACATTTTCAATCCCACTCTTTCATGGGGTCCTCCATGAAGTACATTCCTCTATGTTCCCCTATCGCACATTCTAGTACTGTGATAGAAAACAACCCACCATGTCCTAGTAATAAGATGATAAACTATTCTATGGATTTTCTGGTCACATGATGTTAAAATGTATGATGCATCATCCTTACCACATGTCAATAAATTGAGCATTCAAAATCCTCAATGTAATATGCTTAACTATTTGCTTCTCGTGTTCATTTCAAGATGTGAAAATAAAAAATATTTTAGTTTTTAAACATAAATGTACTTTCTACCCTCCAATTCTAGTCACCTACTGCACCCCTTGAGTTCATTAGTCATTATTTGGAAATAGAGATGACCCAACCCTTGTAATTTGTGTTTGGATGTTTATTTGGTTAATACACACACAAAATTTGTTCAGATACAGGGTGGTGTAATTCCCAATGAATTTAAATCCACTAAACCATTTACTCAATTCAACCCCATGATTAACATATTCCTTGACTTGGATGCCCACCATACTCTACATATGATCTCCCCCCTAAATGAAAATGATGTCTGAAAAAATATCTCAACTCTCATCCAAGGAATGTACCTCAAAGGACATCCATTGACAATTTTATAGGTCCTGTGTTTCAATCATAGTAAATGGTTAACTCTCATATATATTTCATCACTCTTGGTGTTCTGATTTTAGAACCTATGATTTGAAAATGGTCAGTGGTCATTTTTATTCAACCTCTTGACCATATTTGCATTCCTAATCATGGATGTCTTTGTTTACATCCTATATATTCTCCATTGTTTAGGTATAATCCAACATCCTAAGCATTAAGAAATTTTTTCACTTGTTCATGTTGGTAAAACATGTTTATTATGTAGAGCCCATCTCCAACCAGATTTTTCCTAGTTAATTCACTCCAAATGGTTGATATATCATTCTAGCCCTAATCATTTAGTCCCTTTTGTAGTGATCTCAGATGAATGAGTTGTCTTTTGTTTACTTATATTTTCTCACACCCACAAGATTAGATACCCATATTAAATTTTACTATCAATATGATTGAGATGCATGAAGAAAATATGTTAATTTAAATCAAATAATATCTTTTTTTGACTTACAGTGGGTGGTAACAAGGGTGATACTCCATAGGACATAGCCTCTAATTTATTAAAACATGAATGGAAACCCCCCTAAGGATAGGTATTGATAATCGAGTGCTCTAGCTCAGTCAAACTCTATTGGGAAGCCTCTAGGGTCATCTAACACCCAGATAGATATGATTCCTCCTTCTTATCCATAATGAAATGATCATAAATGCATATCTACACAAAAACCTATTCACCCCAACACACATCCACCAAGTATTCTTCCCTCACTTACTTATCCTCGACAATTGACAACTATTCCCATAGTTGGATGATGACCTGTCCCTTGGTGTTGACAATGAACTCATGCTTACCTGATTTCTCCTCCTGCCATGCAATCTCTTTTTCAACCACATTGAGAAACATGGTTCCTAAAAATATATCTACATACCTTGTGGCATCGAGATCCTACCATTCCATATTTTCCCACTAGTGAGGTAGTCGTGGGAGAATACAAGGAGAGAACGAGTGTCAACACTACCGGTCCATAGGATTAGTAGCCCATGGTAGAGGCATACCATACAAACTTTTTGGTCTACCTTTTTTGGTGTGATAGATGATGTTTACATGCTTCTCCATTCCCTACATTGAATGATCAATTTATCCTCATCCGCATTAGATAATAAGTCCATCAAATCCTTCGTTATTGTTGGATTACAATCGATAAAATACACAAGTACTCAGGTGACATGATCCTTCACGTGCATCATCCTATATAGTTTGGGCTCTATTTCCAAAGGGATTTCAGCCTTATCAACATCTTTGGAAACCTCAGGTGTAGTATTAGCTGTTACAACCTTGTCAGAAACCCCCTTGAGGTCTCATATTTAGTCACCACTACCTAAAATTTAGTCTCCACCTGATCTATCAATACTACTACTAGATGGACCCCTAATATTTTAATAACTACTATTGAAGTAAAGGGTTTATAAATCAAAAATTAGCTTTGAAAAATAAAAAAGGAAATAGTAAAATAGATAGAATACTTATGGGCAGTGCAAAGGTAGTCCAACAGATTAGATATGTTCCTCAAAATTACTACGGGCGATGGACCCTCCACAATAATTGGTGACTCAGCTACTAAGATATGCCCCACATCTAGGTGTTTCAGATCACTTTTAAATAAAAAAATAGACAGCACAAAGTTTGAAAACAAAAAAAAATCCAACCTAAAAGTTAATAGAGGAAATTGGAAATTGCCATGAGACCCATGGGGCAACTAAACTACCGCTTCATCTAGAAGTAGTTCCTTGACAACAGATGGTTGGTATACCACAATCATGGTGTTAGGGAAAGGCTTCACACCCTCCCATTCAAGGATTGGGTCATGCTCATTCCCTATCATAGATTCATCACGAATGTCCCCCTACCCTTGGATTTTGTATCCTTAGACAAGTTAAAAGGGAAGGAGTGGGGGTGAATCAATAATTGCAAAAACATTAATGATTTACCTTATTAGTAGTTAAGTATTAATCATTTAGGGATTCGAGGAAGGAATTCATTTCCCAAGAATCCTCCTTAGGCAACCCCTCTTCCTTTGGTTCTCCTGCAGCTGATTGAACATCGAGGAAGTCTGTAAGAGAAGGAATATCCAAAAATGTACTTACCTAGTCTTTCATCGGGTGTTCCATGCCATGGGAGTGGATCATTACTTCCCTCTCCAACAATTACTATACCACCTCAACCAATGGTTATTTGAAGCCAAATTTAACATGTACCATCTCAAAAAGGCTAAAAACCTTATCTTGAAGATGTATCCATATCACCCATGTGGAGTAAAAATATATGCAAATGTCTAAATCCCTCCAAGCATCATGGATGAATGCGTCATTAGACATATATATACAGAATAAATTCTTCCCTGTATCTATAGTATGTGCCATTGGTACCACTCTACAGGGTTAAACCTCCTCCCATGACAATTTTCTTAGGGGCATTAGGCCCTAAATTTCTCCATCCTCATGATATGAATTTTTTATAGTGATGAGAGAATTTGGGTACATTGGGACTGCTCTCCCCACTAGTCAATATATTCCTCCTTGGAATGCTTCTCTAGTTGTTGCATTCCCCAGAAACCATAAATGTGTTACCCCCTACTCAGAGTCCTCCCATGTTATGGGGATCGGAAATGAATTTCCATGAAATTCCTTCTCCCATATTTGTGTGTATTCATGAAAGATCCCATACAAAGCATATAATGGTGGTATCTCATTCCACAACCTGCAATCTTCTAGAGAATATGTGTGACATATCATATGGAGGACTATGGGGAGGATTTTTTTATGTACATCAATAGACACCTTTATGGTTATCCACATGAGGCATCAAGATTGTAGGGATATCCAATATGGGGAGTATGGTTCATTGACCACCTTGTAGTAATCCTTTTCCAATAGTATCCCAGTTTAGAAGTCTATGATGCATAATCACTGCTCAATCATCCATGCACCATTAACCATAATCATCCCCATTGTAAGTGGGGAAGGATGGAACATAAAATTATATAAAAGCCTAATCTATATGAACACACCAACATTTTCTAATTGAAGAGATAGAAATTTGACAATATTCAGAATTGATGGATGAAATTTGGTTCCAAGTGGACTCATATGGTCTAGGTACTCATACCTTCCCACATGTGTAGTGAACCAACCATAAATAAAATAAAAGAGGTCGTAGACATAGAGAGTGGTCCTAATCTTTGGGATGTGTCATATATACTTATGTATATTTTCCTACACCGCCATGACTAGCTTAATGTGATTCCCACCACCAGCATCACTGCCATGATGATCGGGATCAACCACACCCCCATGTTTGTATCACAAACCCAATGAATCCACCCAAATATGAGAGTCATGGTGAATCCTTCCAATCTAAACAAGGGGTAAAAGTGTTATTATTTCATGGATATATAAACCACTTGATCAACTCTAGGATTACACAGTTTGATTTATCCTTCACACACTACAATTCCTTCATACACTGGTGGGGTCTCAATGTAATCCTTTTAATTATTTTATTCATGATGTGACAGAAACATTACATGAAATAGATTTCCATTCTCCCAGGTTTGTTGTACTTCTCCCCTTGCACCAGGATCTGTAGATCCCCTGTTAGGTTCAACATTTTTATCTTTTCCACCTACACATTCTCAGTATGGATGAACTATTTATACATTACCTCTTGGATGGTGATACCGTCAATCTGTTATAAATACCACATACTGATGCTGATGGCCCCATGGTGATGATGAATGGTATTGATCCGTAGTGACCACCTACTCGGCTACTCAATAATGATATTTAGGTAGAAGTAGATGTAGACCTGCAAAGTCCACACTACATCATACAAACCCTCTCTCTTCAGCTCCACCTTGATTTCATCATATGAATGGAATAACCAATATTCTCAAGACCATTATCCCATTAATTTTCCACCATGGAATGGTCTCACTCCTCAGTCCATCCCTGGAAATATTCATCAATTTTCACCTTAAATAAGTTCTCCTAGAGTTGGGGGATGTATCTATGGAAGGTGAAAATTATTTTATGGTTTGTACATGGTTCTATAAGGAATGAGAAATGAGAAATGGATGTTCAATCCTATAGTGTGTAGGATATTAGACTTCATGGAGGTATGTTCTTGTTAAAATTTTGTTTTCAATCAATTAAAGTTGGATAATTACATGTTTACTAGCTGTATAAAATATATTAGGGGTGTTTTATAGGTTTATGACACAAAATAAAGGGAAATAGGTCCATCCATTTCATGTTTCATGGTTGGAGTAAACCACTAAAGGGGGAAATCCAAACCATGTGACCTTGGATAGAGGAAATTTTCATGGCTACTGCTTGATTTTTTTAAATTTTTCAAAGCTTCCCATGTAACCATGTGACTTCAAACGTCTTAAATAGTGGTTGGTTCATAGTTGGTGAATGATTTTAAAAACTATGTGGCCAAACCATGTTCCCAATAAAAAGTGAGAATTTTAGCCCCCCCTTCATATTTTAAGTGTTTCACCTGATTTCTTCCCCCATTTCTTCTCCATCAACCCTAGTGATGAACTAGATCACCCAAATCTTCTCAAGGATTGATATCCTTTATTTCATGACCATTTGGTGTGTCATTTTTTACATGTCAAAGCTTTGTGTATGTCTAATTCACATCTTGCTTCTCTTTTCTGGAATAGGGCTAGTAGATTCATTCTTCATCTTCTTCATCTTCCAAATCCCAAAACCCTCTTTTTTCCAGCAAACCATATGTTAGGAATTCAAATGGTTCTTGAATCTAGATCTACGTTTAAGGTAAGTGAGGTTTCTTCAATGGATTCATGGTAGTTGGTCTATAAGTTATATCATATAGTCTTATTGTTGTTTTCTTCATGTGTGGTTTTGATATTGATTACCTCTTGATGTGTATTTGATTCCTTTAGTAATATGTGGTAAAATTGTTAACTAAATGATGATTTAGACCCCTAATGATACCCATGGGATACATTGAAATTGATTATAAAATTTAGGGCTACCCATGTGGTGCTCTATTATTCGAGAACATGGAAAATTGTAATGTTACACCTAATGATCATTTTTGATGAAATGGAGACCACTATTAATGTTTTGACATGTTAGTTCAAGTTATGAAAATTCACTGATGGTAGTTGTTTCTAGTCATTGGAAATGGAAAAAATTATTGTTTGAATAAAATGTGAGAAAGGGTTAAATAGAATAAAGTGAATGTGTGAAATGAATCATGATTTTGTAATTGATCTGCATGAATTTGATAATGCCCATGAATTTATAAATTTTGTAAAATTGGTTAATGTATGAGGACTTTTGAATATGTTCAATGGGTTAATTTATAAAAATGGAAATGGGTAAGATGGTCTATGTGTTATAATTGGTAAATTTGATAACAAGTTAGGGCTTGATATTGAGTTATATGTGAATGAATATGAATTTTGAATGTTATATTTGATGAATATGTATGGTTAGTGATATAGTATATGTGGTTAAAGGATGAATAAGAATGTGAACATGGATTGGTAATTATGGGGTATTGGACTTGAGGATCTATGCCCATGGGTTTGGTTAGAGTGAGTCTTTGAACACCACCCTTATATTGCATGGGTTAGGGAAGGGGAGCGAGGCTCTATAACTTTAATGGTTTCATTTGTTGAGACTACCTGGACTGAGGCTCCAAGGTAAGTGTGACGTATTTGTTTATGAATTTTTTATCCCTTGTGAGATAGGGAACTTTAATTACTCCCTTATTCATAGTAATTTATATGCTTAGGCCATTGTGGAAATGTTGTAAGTGTGTAACCCATGGAACACATGAATAATATGGATTAAGTGATTAAATTGGTTAAAGTGAATATTTTTAACTAATGGGACTGAATTGTTTTTTTTTAAATTTTTGTTAATTTTGTAATTTCATACACTATGTTTTATACTGGATATTTTTAGACACTATTGGTGGTGGCCTACTGAGTTGTACTCACACCCTTATTGATCTATCATTGGGTACCTGAGCGGATTTCATGGATTCAAGTCACAATAAGGTAAAAGGCTCTATGATAGGGGGTTGAGTTGGGATTGAAATTTTCATGGATGAGGATCTAAACTTGTATTCCAGAACCATTTTTGGAATTTAGTATTTTTTCTTATGTTGTGTTTCCTTCACTTTTTTCACTGTTGGCATTGACATGGAATTTTTATCATTTGGTTGTTGTTATATACTATTTGGGTAATGGATGGTAATGTATGTTTTTGGTTAATTGTTTATTTTTCCTTCATGTCATATGTTTTATACTATGAATAACTCTAGTAAAGAGGGTATAGTCTCCCCATGTGATCTATTAGACCCTCACTACTAGTTGAGAACCTCTGGCATACATGGAACAACACTTGTGGTTTTGTTGTGACCCGACTCGAGGCATCGGTTAGTGGATTTTAGGTCTGGAACAATATAATGGTGTATTAGTGTGGTTCATTTATGTGATATTACTACTTGGTGAAGGTATATGTAATATTAGGATGTGTTGGGTCTTGGAAATGAGCTCATGTATGCGAGTATCATACCCATGTATGAGGGAAAACATATGTACCTAGGGTCAGAATTGTTGTTCATGATATGCGTTATCATAGTTGACTGAGATTTACCCATAGGGTGGTGAAATTATTGTGTAATGTGACTATTTTATGATATTTATCTTGTGGATGATATGGGACATGGTTGTGCATTCATTCATCATTTTATTAACCAAGGGATATAGTTGGAATACATCATGATATGCACACACAAGATGGGTGTGTGAGACATGAAGGGTAGAATTCACATTACATTCATGAAAAATTTGTAGAAAATGGTGTATTATAAAGATGATTTAAATGGTTAAATAGAACTAATTATAAATAATTGTTAAATAATTATGTTAAATGATGGATTGTAAATTTGTTAAAATTTCGGTTGTAACAAGTTTTAAAAAGGGAAATGTGCCTAATAGGAATGATTTACATTGTGATTGTGGAAATAGTTTTAAAAAGATGTCTAATGAAATACATGTGACTATGTATGTTGGTTTACCCCATGTTATCCATGACTCATGGTAGGGATGGTCGAGGGTAGTGTTCTAGATGTGATAATGTATATTGGGATGTTGTATATGAAATGGGTTGTTTAGGGCTAGTGGAGATTCATATTTAATGTAAATTATTAAAGCTTTATGTTATTTGTTTTAAGACACCTTTTTATCCTTATAGAGAAATCAAACCATGATGACGTATGCTAATTGTTTGATAAGAGGATATCACCAAGAATTATCCACTAATAGAGAATAAATAGAATCCATTGGACCATGATAATCGAGGAGAGGATATGTTCAATGTGACCTTCACCCATTTTTTCCATATAATTGAAAAGGACCCAGGGCGGGTCATTCCATGTATATTTGATTTGACCCAATAGTTTCAGTTGTAGCACCATTCTACATTTTCTAGAGAGGTTGGGCTTGAGGTTGTAGAATTCTAGATAGAGTCCATCTAGATGATATTCGAGCACTTGGAGACTCTTGAAGAGATGAGAGTCATGTTGGAAGCCTCTATGTTATGGGGATCAGAAACCAACTAGTGGGATATCTTGGTTTAGACTCAGTAGGATGGCGATATGTAATGGATGATTTTCAGGAAATGTTTCTGTAGAATTTTTATCTATAGAACTTGAGTCAGCAGCGGGATGTGGAGTTTATGAGGTTGTCCTAGGGAACCATGTTAATGATGTATTATGCTATCCATTTCAAAAACATCTAATTCTTTGTTTAAGTGTTGGAAGGGGACAAGGCATTTATGGAATGACATTTCTGGGATATGATTATACATGAGATTAATTCTTAGGTGAACTAATCCATTTAAAGAGGCATGTGGAGGTGGTGGATTAGGATCTTATTTTAAAAAGGAGATTAAAGGAGGCTTTATGTAGAGGGTCTTTGGTTCCTATTAGAAATACAATTTGTGTAACTTCTGATGGAAAGAAACATCGTTTCAGGAATCATCACATGGGTGGTATCGTGTAGAGTAGTCATAAGAGAGTATCATCCTCATAGGTTGGTGACCATGTTTTTTTCTACCAATTTAGAAGGATGAGAAACATATGAGGTCTATTCCCACTACCACCAATTGAGTTCCAAGCCTGTGGAAGGATGGGGAACACACAAAGATTTTGTAGGATCCCTTGAAAGCTGGGCACATATAGAGGATCAAGGCTGATTTTGAGTGTAGGAAGGGGGTCAATTACCCCATATTAAGCTGGTAGTTTGAGCTTGAGTGGGAGAACAAGTTGAGGTGGAAGATGGTGTAATACATGATGAGAGTGTATATATCAAAAGGGTAGTGAAGTACCATTAACTAAGACAAGGGCCCATGGAAGAGTGTAAGGTTAGATTCATTCAGTTTAGTCTATACCCGAAGGTGGTGAGGCTGGGCCATCGATTGTTCTAGGTACAATCCTTATAGACTCTACTCTTTCTAGTGATTTATTTGACACAGTTTCTAAAAACTCTTATATATCCAGTAAATTTTTTTTGGGTCATGTAGTGGAACATATGTGTGAGTTCATGTTTATTGATACACTATTAGGAGTGTGAGTAGAGAATGTCCGACTGTGTAAAGGGTGTGCTCTTAGGGTCAGTGGGTACGGTTTCCTATGGGACTTGTTTGTTATTGAGATGTTGGGTTTTGATCAAATTTTGGGTAGGGACTATATAGTGTTTTTCAAATCCCATATTGAATTACAACTAGATAGGTTATCATTAACATCTCGTAAGGGAGACACATATGTCCATCATGGTGAATGGGATGTTCGAGATGGTTGTGCAAGAAAGTTTTGTCAGCAGTTTGGTGTGCTCACAACCCAAGTGGATTTTCTCAAGCAATATGATGAGGGATTTGGGAAAATTTACTACCTCATGTGGTGGATTAGTTTTGGGATGCATTTCATGTGGAATAATTTGGGCTATCACCCAAGAGGTATGTGTATTTCATGATAGGGTTACTATTGGGATCAGAACCAGTTTTAATTCTGCCATACAAAATGGCACTGTAGAGCTAAAAGAACATAAAAATAAATTGGATGAATTATATAATTAATGGATTATTCATCCTATTTGATAACATTGGGGATCACCAGTGCTAGTGTACAAGAATGAAAACTGATCATTGTTTTTATTTTTCGATTATAGGAAGTTGAATCAGATGTTGGTTAAGAACCGATACCAACTTCCCCAAATTGATGATATTCATGACCAACTAAGAGGTGATTTATTAATCAAAAAGATTTATTTGAGGTTGTGATATCAACAGTAGATGGTGAGGCAATATTATATACCACGAACTACCTTTAGGAGTAGGTATGGGTCGTATTAGTTTATCATGATGTCATTTGGGTTGACCAATGCACCAACCATGTTTATGGACCTAAAGAACTGAATCATTCACCCTTACCTAAATCAGTTTGTATTTGTCTTTGTTGATGAAATATTGTGGTACAATAAGAATCGTGATGTTCATGAAAAACATGTTGATGTCATCATAAGTATAATAAGATAGCACTGGTTATACGCCAATCTATCCAAATGTCATTTTTGGATCAATAGAGTGTATTTCATAGGTCACATCATCTCTATGGAATGTGTGTCAGTGGATCCCAAGAAAGTAAAAGCAATTATATATTGGGAGGAGCGTAATAAAGTTTCTAAGGATTGAGTTTTTTTATATTTTTAATGTTATTATCAAAATTTCATTAAATAATTTCATTTGGAAGAAACACTACCAGGCCTGACCAAGAAGGTTGTCATGTCTGAGTGTTCTGGGGCATGTGAGAATACCTTTCAATAATTAAAGAGGCAATTGAAAACTACACTGATTCTGATCTTACCCATGCCAGGTAATAATTATACCTTGTCTTTTGATGTGTGAAGTGTTCGAATTGGGTAAGTGTTAAGGGAATATGATTTGGTTGTGGTAAATGTGTTAAAAATTATAGGCCTCATGAAATAAAATACCCTACACATGATCTCGAATTGGCCACAGTGGCTCAAGCCTTAATCATTTGGTGGAATTACATGTGGGGGGGAATGGTTTACAATGTATACTGATAATAAAAACCTTAATTAAGTCTTCTCTCAACATTATTTGAATAATTGCGAGTGAAGATTGGTAGAATACATGAAATCCTTTCACTTTACGTTGGTTTACACAGCTAGGAAAGGGAAACAATGTTGTAGATGATTTTAGTCTAAAGACTCTATATTAAGTGGTTTAGGAATCACATTTGGAGTAGAGGATGAAGGATTTGTTTGTTGAGACACACCTTGAGGTTCAAGATGTCCAAGGGAAGATGAATCTTTCATCCTTGGAAGTTGAGTCCATGTTTCCGAGTAGGGTCAATTAGAGGAATCATGTGGATTCCTAATTTTTGACTATGAGGGAATGAATTGAAGGTGGGGAGTCACTATCAGGTTGGACCATTGGCAATGATGAGATCATTTATGTTCATGGTCGTGTAGTTGTGCCAATGTGTATGTGAGAATATTTGATGTGAGAGTTTAATGAATTGTATTGGACAATGCATTCGGGGTTGGATAAAATGTATCATGATTTCAATAGGTATTATTGGTGTCTTGAGATGAATAAATATTTCATATGTTTTGTGGCATGATTCCTTACCTGTCAGTAGGTGAAGGCTTAAAACCATTGGATTTCTGGTGTTTTTCCACCATTTTCCATTTAGGAATGGAAATGGGATGACATGATGATGAATTTCATGGTTGGTATGCAATATGAGCAGTTGTGGATTAGTAGACTATGGTTCTCCATTTCTTTACAATTTAAGATTCTTTCACCATTAACATGTTGGGTGAGTTATATATTCAGGATATAGTGTAGTTGCATGGGGTACCATTGACTAAAGTACAGGATCATGATCCACACTTCACCACATGCTTCTAGAAGGGATTAAAAATATTTCTTGGTACATAATTGTTTTTGATTATGGCATTTCACCCAATTATGAATTGGAAATCAGAGTGTACAAGTTATGTGTTAGAGATAACATTGAGGGCATGCATCATAGATTTTGGTGTATTGTGGGAAAGTATTTGGAACTGATTGAGTTAACATATAATGATAGATTTTAGGATATGATTTCTCTGGAACCGTATGAGTCACTCTGTGTAAACTGTGTCAATATTTATTGTGTTTGATGGAGACTAGGATATCAGAGTAATTGGGATCAAATCTCATGTAGGAGACGTTTGAACAAGTTCTGTTGATTAAGAAATGTATGGAAACATCTCAGAGTAGGAATGATTCATATATGGATTAATGTCATAGACCTATTGATTTTGTGGTGGGTGATCATGTGTTTCTTCGGGTGTCACCAAGGTTGGGTTATAGTCAGATTTATAAACAGGGAAAGTTGGAACCTAGGTACGTGAGGTTGTTTGGGAACATGGACATGATTAGACAGGTGGAATAAAAATTGGAGCTTCCATATAGGTATAGTGATATGTAAGATGTTTTTCATGTGTAGTATCTTTGATAGTATCACCCTGGACCTTCTCATGTGATCGATGTTGAGGATGTTGATCCTGAGGCTGATGCATCTGTTTAGGATTATCTAGTTCGTATTATGGATCGTAGTGATAAAGTCATTTGGGTAAGGACTGTGCCTTTGGTTAGAGATTTTTGGAATCTTTTTAATGTTCAAGAAGAATCTTGGGAGAGGGATATAGAGATTTGGGCCTGTTGGCCATTACTTTTTAACATGTATACTCAGTGATGTTTGGGAAGAATGACTTTAGGATGAGCCTTTATAAGGTGGAGAGATTGTAATATCCTGGACTTCGTGGTGGTATGTTCTTGTTTAAATTTTGGTTTTAATCATTTAAACTTGTCTAATTAAATGTTTATTATGGTTACAAAAAATCTTTGGGGGTGTTCTCGGGGATTTATACACGAATGAAAGGGAAATAGGGCCATCCTGTGCATGATGCTCTATTGGCATATGATTGGAGTAAACCTTGCAATGGGGAAATCCAAACCGTGAGACCTCAAACAAAGAAATTTTACATGGTTTGAGGATAGTTTATTAAACCATGTTGACCGTCTAGTTAATTGTGTGAAATCTCCCCTCTTAGATTGAGGTTGGTGGACAGTTGGCGCATGGTTTGAAAAAATGTGTAGTCAAACCATGCGCCCATTATAATGTGATAATATACCTCCACCCCGCTCATGATTTAATTGTTCCACCTGATTTCATCCCCCATTTCTTCTCCATAAAACCTAGTCACAAAATAAAGCTCCCAAATCTCTCCAAGGATCTATCTCTTTTTTTAATGTCCATTTAGAGTGTCTTTGGTTGAAAATTAAATCTTAGAGTAAGTCTAATGCTCCTTTTGCATCTAGTTTTTGGATTAGGGCTTGCAGTTTCGTTCTTCTTATTCAAAATCCCTAAAACCACTTTTTTATAGTGTATCATAGTTTAGGAATTCAAAGGGTTATTGAATATAGATCTAAGAATATGGTTATGTGGTCCCATCTTTGGATTCAAGGTAGGTGGTCTACATGTAATATCTCAATGTCTTATTGTTGATTTGTGCATGTGTGGTTGTGATATTGATTCCCTATTGATGTGTATTTTATTCCTCTAGTATGATTTGTAAAATGGATGGATATTTACTTTTTATACCCCTCATGATCCCCATGGGTTACCTTGAGATTTATTAGATCATTTAGGTCCACCCATGGGGTGCACTAAAATTCCCAAACATGGAAAATTGTAATGTTAAGCCTAATGTTTATTTCTGTTGAAATGGAGCCCATGATAAATGTGTTGACATGTTAGTTGAAATTTTGAAAAATCACTAATTAAAGTTGTATCTATTCATTGTAAATGGCATAAAGATTTTTTATTCAAAATATGTGAGAAGGGGTTAAATAGAATAAAGTGAATGTGTCAAATGACATATGAGTTTGTAATTGTTTTCCATAAATGGGCTAATGCATGTGAATTGATGAATTATGTGAGATGTTTTAATGTATGAGAATTTTTTAATCTGTTAAATGGGTTATGTTATAAAAATATAAATGGTTTAAATGATATATGTGTCATAATTGGTAAATGTGATAATGGTTTAAGGCTTTATATTAAATTATATGTGAATGAATATGAGTTGTTAATGTTATGTGTGATGAATATGTATGGTTTGTGATGTGATATATGTCATTAATGGATAAATAATCCTGTTCGCATGGCTTGGTAATTGTAGGTTATTGGAGTTGAGGATATACACCAACATGTCTGATTATATTGAGTCTCTCAACACCACCTCTATAATGCAGGTGTTAGGTAAGGGGACTGAGTCTCTATACTTATAACGGTTTCATTTGATAAGACTACCTGGACCGAGGCTCCAACATAAGTTGATGTATTTGTTTATTAATTTTTTATCTCATGTGAGATATGGAACTTGAATTATTCCCTTATAAATATTAATTTATCATCTTAGTTCATTGTGTAAATGATGTAAGTGAAAAACCCATGGAACAAGTGAGGAATATGGATTATGTGATTAAAATGGTTAAAGTGAATATTTTTAACTAGTGGAATCCATGATTTATTTTTTACCCTTTCATTTATTTATTACATTCATAAACTCTATGTTATAATGGATATTTATTAAACACTATTGGTAATGTCATACTGAGTTGTACTCACACCCTTATTTTTCCGCCATTGGGTACATGAGTGAATTTCCTGGTTGCATGTTAGGATAAGGGAAATTGAACTATTCATTGGAATTGATTTTTTGATTTGGATGTGAATGGATGAGGATCCAGATGTGGAGTCAAGACATGTTTTGGGGATTTAGTTATTTTTCTTTATTTTTGGTTTCTATCAATTTTGGAACTATTAGTATTAACATGGCATGTTTTTAGTTTGATTGTTGTTGTACCCTAATCTGTAAATGGTTGGTAATGTTTGTTTATTGATTATTATTTATTTTTTGTTTTATTTGATATTTTTTCATCTATGGATTACTCGCGTAAATATAGAAAAGTCTCCCCACATGATCTATTAGACCATCGCTGCTAGTCTACAACCTCTGGCATATTGGGAGGCTTGCTTGAGGTCATGTGGTATCCCAGATAAGGGAACTAGTTAGTGGATTTTGGGTTAGGGACGTTACAAAGTGACCATTCGGAGCTCTATTCCAATGATATATCCCTAGTGAGCTCCTAAACTAGCAAGCGAGGGAATATCTATCTTTTTTAGGGAGGAAGGCCTCATCCATAAGTAAAAATATATACAACAGAAGCCTATTGTAGAGAAGATAGTCCCTATGATACTTTTTCAAATACTCAGTATGTGTATAATTATTTAACACAGTCCAATAGCTCTCCACAATCATGATATTACAATCCATTTTACTCTTCTTGAGAGGAGTTGCTTTAACACATTATAAAGATATCTTGAAGACTTTGAATATTTTCTAAAGACTCGTTCTTGGATTTTTTTTGTAAAGGTTGTGCATCGTGAAAGATGTGCAATCCGAAAATGCATCAGGGAAGTTTTTTTTCATGAAATCTTAAATGTTTCATGAGTGTTAGGTATTTTAGTCATAGAACACTCAAAAATGCGGTCTGTTTCACACTAATAGAGGAACAATTAGTATTATGTGATAAGATCATGCCCCTTTGGTTCCATCCCCATATTTATAGGCCATGGGTTGAGTTGAGTTCCGTGATTAGGGTTCCCATATCACAAAACATCCCTCTAAAGTTACTTCTCCTAGATCAAAAATGAAGGAAGAAGCATAATGACCCTTGAGTCTCATTTCATGTTGGTCCTGAGATGGAGACCTGCTCCACAGGTATAATAATCAAAATATTGGTGGCATTACACTTTGTAATATATATAGGATCCGAATATATGATACCATGAATCAATAAAATACATTAAAAAATATAAAAATAAAACCAAAACCACTGCATATTTCATGTATAGGTATAATAGAGACAAATAAATGTCTTCAAGATACACCCAAAAGAGATGATAAGGTTGTGACATAGGAACCATCCAATGGTGTGATCTAGTAATGTACAAGACACACCATGTATTCCCCCTATAAAACTAAAAATAATTGCTAGAAACATAAGGAGAGAATAAAATTATACTCACTAAGATTACAATAGTAAATCATGCACATGTGAAAATAGAATATTAATGCACCTATGAGAAAACACCAAAACCAAAAACACCTGAACATGTCAACTGTCCAATCCCATCCTCACCATGGTACAATCACCAAATAATAAATTCCACATATTATTAAAATTATAAAAGGAATATTGATAAAGGAAACCCCACACTAGTTTGTCACTAATTTTACACTCTCACACAAAAATAACATACATCCTAGCACTCCCATATCCTATGTATAAAATATCATGCCAATTAACCCACCTACCGTTGGCCTTTACATCACAACTCGCTCGAAGACACTAGGGCCATCACACCACAACTCGCCTAATGACACCTGGGATATCACATAACAGATGTAACCAAAATAGTAGGTTATCATGAACATGAAGGACATCAACCTTGTTCCCAACTCCTACCAAGAACAACCCACACCATAAACAATTTTTTCATCTCATCATCTCATCTAACATAATCATATTGTACTTATGACTTCATTCCATTAAATCTCTTGCGTGTCGATGTCTCTTGAAGAGATAGTGAGAAACATGGGGTTGCAAACCATACATCATCACCACTAATGTATTGGAAAAAACACCACCCAAATATATGGGTGTCGACACAAGGTACTCTTCACAAGTACAATGTGTATATAAATCACAAAGATCCAAAAATGTTTATATAAAAAGACACACTCATGAAAAACATATTAGTTAACAACATGAGAACCAACCATTTCATATTTCACCACCCAACCTCACAACACCACAAATTTTTCGACCACTACTAAATGAAAAAAACCCACTAAACCAACCACAAGCCCCATCTCACCTTTCACATTTCACATTTCATCTTCTTTCTCAACATAATTCAGGTTCAAAATTTTACATTACCAACTAGTATCATTTAAAAAACCATTTATTTGATATTTCTAGCCCAAATATATAAAATTTAACATCATCCATTTTAACCACACATCTCATTCCATGCAAAAATTCATTATCCATTTATATTTCAAAAATTCCTTTCTTATTTCAACCCATAAACAATTTAATTTCAATATTTACAAATTAATCCACTACTACCTAGGAATCTATCACAACATTATAGATAAAAACAATCCCACAACAACGACATCATCATCATAATCATCATCCCATGTTTTCTTTCAACATCCCCCATATGGATACCATTCAAATCCCCATCCACTTCTTTCTTACCATAAACACATTACATGCACTTTCACCAAACAAACATCCCACATACTGACCTAACAACCCATTGTATAAATGCCCCACAACATGACAACTCAACTCATCAAACCCAAAAAAATACAATCGCACATCACACCACCATTAACATCACATCACATTAAATTTTTCATAAAATAATGGGGGTTTTCATCAATTTCACTTCTTTATTTTAGGGACATTATAAAAGAATCTATAAATATCATGGGTAAACTATTCTAGTAACCATATATACGTGATTATCCAATTATATATAAAGTGATGTAAAAAAACACCAAACAATGATTCATATAACATATCAAATCAAAACTAATAAATCCCCCAAGAAAATAATTTTAAGTGGGGAATTTATACTTTACAATCACAATATAAAGTTAATATCATAAGTTGTAAACACAAGTGGATCATTAGCCTAACCATTAAATTAAATTTTATCCAATTATTTACCTTTAATTTAGCTTATGTAACTATCTTTTTAAAAACTAAAAAGAGTAAAATCACTCCGACATGATACACAATAGTAGAAATGAGGGATCTCCAACATTAAATGGATATTTCTGATCTGTTGTGAAATGATGGAAAAATTTCAAGGTCACCAACAAGAACTGAAAGGAAGAATAAAACCTTACCATCCTGGAATACAATAACCACATCACCCCCTTATAAACACCACACTAAAACCCATGATTCCTGGGACAGAATCCCAACCCATATAGAGAATCATGATTAAATTTAAGAAAAAAAAGAAGGGACTTACCAAAAACCATTATAAATCAATACTCAATGGTCATGATTGAAATCCACTAAAATTGGGGATGAGATATCTATTTGGGAATCACATGGGTATCCTATAAAACAAGAGGAAATGTTTAAGAATTTATGGGTTTGAGGGAGTCTAGGAATTTATACTCATCTTGAGAAACATATTACCATTATTCATCGCATAAGAACATGCCATAACCTCCCTAAAAAACAAAGGGACCATGGAGAAACACCCCTCACCATGGAACATCACTATTAGTCATAGATTCTCTAAGAAACAAAACTATATTGGTGAATTAGTTCATATAAAATAATAAATAGGTCATGGTACAACCTAGACCTCTATGCCATAAACCCCCAAAAACCAAGAAAAGGCTACTCCATAGCCCCATATCTATGGTGCATCTATTCTAATATTTGAAGAACCACTGGAAACCAACCCTGGGAGTCCATTCCACTATTGGGGTCTCCATGTAAAATCTATAACCATCCAAGAGGGGATATTCCATATCCAAGGCTCCATGGTGTATCTACACACCAAAACAGTAGTAACTTCAAACCATAGTCTGAGATCCACCCTATGTCGCAGATAGATCAGCATGATACAGTGGCCATCATTGATAAAAAACCCATTTCTACATAATATAAAATTTTCAAAAATGGAAACACCAATGCCTATGGTGACCAAAAACATCCAAACACTCAGTAACCTCCTTCAGTTGCCTCAAACACCCAAAACACAAAAAATAAAGTGCTTCCAATGTCTAATACCTTACATTAGATACAAATCAAACTATTATCACCCTTGAGAATCAAGAATGATACAATAAGAAAAGAGGGAAGATGTACAAAAATTCATCCCTCAGGATACCACTCAAGGATGTCACTACATCCCAAATATAACCACATCATCAAGTAGAAAAAAATTCCCACCCAATGTCCCACACAATAACATCATCAAACTATTTCATCATATAACCCACATGTAACCAACCACCATCCTTAAATATAACCATTAAAATAACAACCTCATACTCCACAAAGCTAGATCCAATGACCACCACAACCACCACACAACAGATCCTCAATCACATAACTCACATAATTTCATCTTCCTTGTCAAGATATTATCCTCTTTATGCATCACTGACTCATCCACATAGTTTAAATCATGTTAAATTATAACACATCTCAGTTATGAAGAATTTATTCCCTTACTAATGTGACAATGGATTTATCAAGCATCTCAATAACTAGAGAAATAACATCATATAAAACATCAATATCTAAATATCACATCACATAGAGAAACAAAACAATGTAAAACAAGATAAGATAAAAAAGAATGTGGGTATTGAACAAAACTATTCATCTCACTATCCTAATTTCTCTCCAATAGGGTAACATTCATACACAACACATGATCCAAAGGAATGGTCCATCCACACTGTACCATCTCCCAATGATCCTGGATGTCCACTAGTATCTCTACAAACATCATGTCATCCTTGATATATAAATGTATCCATTCCAAGAAAAGTGAGTCATTATTAAGATGAGAATAAAGATGAGATATGTGGAATACATAGCAGATCAAATCGAGTCATGGAATAATTAGCTACTAATAAACCATTTTTCCAACACACACAAACACCTCAAAAGTTCTCTTGAATCTGTGAGAGATCTTAATCCCACTACCAAACTTCCACTTCCCATATTGTGGGGATATTGTAAAACAACATTGTCACCAACCTCAAATAGTATGGTCCTCCATATATGATTGAAATAAGACTTCTACTGACCTTGTGTTAGTTTCACCCTCTCAAAAATAAGTTGAATGCTCTCTGTTATGATCTTCACTACACTAGGATTGAGAACCTACGACTCCCCGAACATGGTATAGAATAATGAAGAATAAAACAACCTCTCATTAAAATCCTGAAATGGGTCCATGCTAATGTATGGGTGATAGATAATGTTATATGAAAACTCAACCATAGAAAATTTTCTTTCCAATGATCTAGTTAGACGCATTCCTGCAACATATCCTCTAGCCTCTAGAGAGTATACTCCATCCGTAGGTCTATTTTAAGGTGGAAAGTAGTACTCAGGCGTAACTGAGTTCCATAAGTATATTTTAATCCCCTCAATAATCAAAAAGTTAAACATTTCTATCAATCAAGAAAATATACCTCACTGGTCTATAGAACCGCATCACCTCATTCACATACCTCCTCACCAAAAACATTATGGAACCCAACTCCATGAGTAATAGGAAGTGGGTTGATTTCATCAACAGATCCAGGATTTTCCAGATTACATTAAAAACTACTTAATATTTGGATAACCCAATGCTGAAATTTTTCTATATTTTATCCCATTCCAACTCATGAACATAGAAAGGATGAAATAAACCTCCAGGTACATGATGACCAACCTTTAAATTCTGAAAGACTAAAAACCAATCCACAAACTCCACCACCACTTGTTTCATCCAGGCCACAAAAACTACATCATCAAGCCATGGTATATCTTAAATACCATTGGGTGTATCGCCAAAGGTGGTCTATGAAACTAATGAAGGAATACCTCATTCATCAGTAACAAAACAAAAAACCTCCCATGAAATATCATTTGGTACTAACCATCCTCTGACTATCCCTATAGAGCATCACTATAGACAACACAATCACCCATCACCTTTTCCACCAAGTCCCCCCACTGAGACTCAAACACCTAATACATCAAAAAATATGACACCATTATTTGATACAAGTAACCTCCACCATAAACCACCCTTGAATATAAATTCATGGTAGAGAAATCCTCCACTACCCACCAAGAATCCTTCAACTCACAAATCAAAACCTTCTGCAACTTCCCACTCAACGAATCAGTCAAAAAAATTCCCCTTTCATAAGTGTTACGAGATATAAAATTCATAGTCCTAAAGAAAATCCATCAACATATATAGTTTTAGATTTTAGTTATGATGAAAAAATTTATATCTCAATATCTTGTGATCCATGAAGACCACAAAGCACTACCCAATGAGGTAATGTCATAAAAAACATAGTGAAAGAATAATAGATTATAACTCTTAGTCCTGGTTGGAATAGTTATGATTGTGAGGGTTTAACTACCTATACCCATAAGAGATCTAGACTTTTTACTGCATCAGGATACATCTAAGTCTAGACATGAATCATCAAAAGACACCTCAAACATCTCCCATTTCTATAGAAATTGGGACACTGAATCACCGACCAATTACCCCTTCATGTAGTGAAACAATTCCAACCACAAATTAGTCTAGATAAAAGCTTCATACTTCCTTGTTAGAGATATACATAAGGTTAAAATCCGTGATAAATTGAACACAATCATCTAATAATATTCTACATTACACAGGGAAGCTAAGAAACTCCACTAAATTATTTTGTGATTCCCAAGAAAAAACTACTATAGTACCCCAACCCCTGATATCTCACAGTCAGTGTTTGCTATCAATTATTTTGGAAAGATTAAAAGGAATAAATCCATGAAGAACTGATCAGTTTAGTAGTCTTGGTAAACCAGATACATAAATGAGTATTGTATTACAAATTATAACACTAATTACAACAAACTTTTCTTCTTATATCTATATAAATAACTATGTGGGGAACTTTATTCCATGTATAAAATACCTAAATATCCTTCATAATCTGTTTCTTGGATTTCTATGGAATGACACATAATAAGGGTGAGCACAAATGCTCAGTAAGGGTATGTAAAGAAAAAGAAAAAATAAATCAATAAAAATAAATTTACATGGAAAGATAAATGAATGATAATACATTCCATTAAAGTAAGTAGATAATGAAAAATCAGTATGTAAAGGTAAGAAGATGAAAAAAATTATATATATATAATAAAAAATGAAATGTATCCATATATGTGAAGATGAAAAATCTCTGGAATGAATAATAACTGAATCCTGAATATGAAATGGATCAATATATATGTTTACAAGAAATATCAAGTATGAATAATAACTAAATGTAAATGAAGGTAATACTTAATTATTCGACACCATTATTCCTAGGAATATAGTACATTTATCTCCAAGACCATTCACAAGACAGTTTACAAAATATAGGGTAGAAACCCATCTGATTTAGGCAAATGATTTATCTCATGAGACTACTGATGCATTGAGGGGAAATATACAACCAAACCCCACCCATTCCATACTAGTCCAAAACATTTATAATATTCATGAAACATGTTCCTTAATAAAATTTATCCATATTGAATAGAAGATAAAAATTCATACATAATTCCCCAGTTAAACAAATAATTGTCAAACTGAAAACCGTATGTATAATGATATATGGGTTAGGAAATAATAATACACATTGTGTGATAACATGGATATAAATGGTATGTTAAAATGAAAAAATGATTACAATAAAGTTATTGTTTCCAAATTTATGTTAACAATCACAATGGAAAGTGATATTTCAATTATAACCATTAAGAATATGTTTTAGGAAATTAATCATCAAACATCACAAAGTGGCCTATTCCAATAGAAACATTTAATTAATAATCCAAGTGAGGTAATTTTTTTCATGCCAACATGAGAAAGGATACATGATATAATGTATAAATTGGGCAGTACATACACTATACAAAATTAGTAAGTGGTGTATGTGTAATATACCTTATAAATGTAAAAGTTAGACAATAATTCCTTACTAATGTAGTAAAAATGAGTTGGAAAACCCAACGGTAATAATACTCAAATGAAAAATTTAAATACCAGGAGGATAATATAATAAATTATATTATATGTCAATGTGGAATTATGTACACCATATATAATACATTTGGGGCACAATAATTAAGTATGCCTCACGAAATTAAAATGATACAAGAATATCTTACCTTGATTCTACTTTCAGGTGAACTTCCTTTAACATCTAGTATAATAAACATATGTTAATTTTATAAATTTTCAAAAAAAATTAATGTTTATAATTACTTTTAATTCACTAAATAACATTTTGTGTACAAGTAATTAATCAATTAAGTTTACATTGGGTGTTTTGACAAAATTTGGTTTTATGTGGAAAAACAACTTTCATAGGTCAACTATGGTCAATGGGGTCATTATATAACTTCTATAGAATAATAACCAGGAAATAAATATCATATATATAAATAAATTATAATTTTTAAATAAATTATTTAATATGTTTAGGAAAAATGAACCAACGATACAATCATGGAGATGATAGGCCGTACGTTTGGATGAGTAATGTTCCCTTTTTTAAATGATCATTTTGGAAAGAAGGAAAGTAACACAATATATTTATTGAATGATAATTATATAATAAATACCATGTTATTTAATCAAATATATAAATCTTGTGATGAAAAACGAATCACATCATGTTGAGGAGGTGGTCGTCCACACATCCACGAATAACATTTCCATTTTTTAGGTGTGTGAAAGGGAAATAAAGAAAATCATATATATATATATATTTCTAGAAAGGTAATTATTTGATGAATATCATATATATATTTTTTATTTTAGGTTTTTTTAACAATAAAAATCATTAATACATTCCATGTATGGCGTGAACAAATCACATTGCATTGAGGGGACGGTAGTTCACATTTCCTTAAACGATCTTATCATATTAATGTAAATTAGATGGTATTAAATGTATGTATTATAAAAGGATTAAAAATGTTTAAATACAAAATAAATATCATATATAACATATATAAATATATTTTCCATCATAATTACTACAATGAGAGGTTATAAAAAAGAATTTAACAATCATCATTTCGTGAGGTAGTAGTTTACTATACATGGAAATAGTATGTTCGTCACCCATTAAATTTAGGTGTCTGTATGTGTAGGTAAATATTTTACATTAAAACATTCTAGTAAATTCATTAAACTATATTTTATTTAATAATATAATAATATGAGTATATGGAGTGGATAATGGAAGTGAATCCAAAACAAATGAGAGAATGTGTTACCTCTTAATCGGGTAACTTCTTTTAGTTTTCAACCAAAAGCTTCCATGGATTTATTCCCAACAAAAGGGATTATTCAAGGAATAGGGGAGGTATTATGGGAAGATATTTATATATTTATGGAGGAACCTAATATTTTTTAGAGGTGTGGATAAGTGAGAGAGGTGGTGACCCTTTATAGGGAAGGAAAATGACTCACTTTGAATTTGTGGAAACAAGTTAGGTGTGCCCATGTTATTACCTAAAAAATTCACACAAAACCAAAAATAAATTATGAATGGAATTATAATGGACTATAAATTTCCATGAAATAGGTGTTGGAAAAGTGTATAGGTCATTTTTCCCTTAAGCTAATGGTTTAGTCCTTTATAAAGATAAATATTTTCTTAATAATTGTAATTAATTTGAATTCCATTAACTAATATTATTAATCAAAATTTTTTTGTTTTAATATAAATTATTATATATTATATTTAAAAATATTTAATACATTTTTTCAAATTCCAATAATAGATGTGATAGACATTAAGTTAAACTTAATCCCACGGACAGGATGACAATACAGGTTTTTAATGAAAAAACATCTGAAAGTTTGTTATGTTCTTATAATCAATTTCAATGTAAAATTTATTAAAATTAAATAAATTTTATTAATTTAAAAAAATATTATATAATTAATCTTTAAAACCAATTAAAAGTATAATTTAGTTTTACAAATAAATTAAATCAAAAAGTAAATTTGAACTAAAATTCAGTATTTTAACTTTTCATTAAAAAATGATATCTTTTTGAAAAATATATAAAATTCACCGTAACCTAATTATTATTTTTAGATTTAAAAGATGAAGTTTATTTTGACATATTAAATATATTAAACTGTATATTTTATATTTAAAATGGGTTCTCCGTTATAAGGGGTTAAATTGACTTTATAGAAATATAATCTTTTATGTGTAAAATATGGTTTGTTCTTATATTATGCATATAAAACCTAATGAATGAATATAAAATATATTTTATTTAATATTTTACCTATATATTCCATTAAAATAATTCATTAATTGTATTAATTATGTTTTTTTATGTAACACCTTTTAAAGCATAAAAATACAAATATTTTTTTTATATCCATTTAGATCTTATTTTAATTTCCCATTAATTTGTAACCAAGGAATTCATTTATATTGATGTAAAAAATAATTTTTTGTTATTTATTTAATAATATTCATAACTAATAATTTAACTACTATTGTATATCATAATATATAAAATCATAATTTTTTAATAATATATTGTTGTTTGGTGAAACTCGGTATTGTGTATAACACAAGCTATCACGGAAGGTCTCTATTGCATGTAACACATGCTGACTCATTGTTTCATGAATTTAAATATATATAATATATTTTAAATATTAAATATAATATAAGGTATAATGATATTATATAACCTTATGTGTTTGGGGTTGCGTGTCATACATGCTATCAAATACAAGGTTATTACTTTTGTATTTTGGGGCATCACATTATCCCCACCATTTTTAAATTGAATCCTCCTAATTTAAACTTGGTCATAGTGATAGATTTCTTGATAATTCCTTTTTTTGAAATACCACATCTTTATAAGGGTTCATAAGTAACCATTTATAATTGAGAGAATGAAAGGTATAAAGGTCATCACCCGAACCACAACCCAGTTGGCGAGGACTCAGAAAGTGCATCCAAGAGACCTGAGTTCAAAACATGGTGGAGACATAATTTTCAGGATAATGTATCATTACAATAGTTGGTGTTTCGGTATTATAGTATCCAGAACTATTTATCCGTTTGGGCTTTTGGGCCACTAGTTTGGTCCTCGGGTCATTCAAGGCCAACAAGCCAACCAAAGCCATCGGGCCAATAAGGATTTCAAGCCACCTCATGGCCTTAGGGCCACCTCATGACCTTCAGGATACCGTAAGGCCTTTGGGAAACCTAAAATTTTGAATAATGACTACATAGACTCTATATGGAGCATACTCTAGATGACGATTTAGAGCAGGCACATTCCTTATAGTAGAAGCTAAGAGGATTTCTCAAAAAGAGAGTGTATAACATTACCATAGGGACCTGCCAATTCATGCAGTGGAATCCTAGATGAACAATCCATGAAATGGTGTGGAGATTACATCATGATGAAGAAGCTAGGAGGAGCTGCTCTTTGTAGTTATAGTATGTATATTCTCTAAGACCTATGGGTCATGTAATCAATAAGACTACAGGCCTTGTAAGGTTTCCTCCTCATCCCTTGAAAGGGGGGTTATAAAAAATAAAAAAAATCAGGCCTTCAGGCCATTCTAGGAAGGTAAAAAGGACAACGGACTACCATGTAACTAGGTCTATAAGTAGATGAACATCATTTGCATGTAGCGATACATACTTGGATGAAAAATGTAAATATTTATTGGAAGTGAATTTGGAAATCAATAAATAATAAAAGAGTGATAAATAGATATTTTATGGCTCAAATCTATAAATCTAAGATGATTTAGAAGACCATTTGTTCATCATAAATTAAGGTTTTAAGAAAACATTATATTTCTATGTCATTTTCCTAACTATGGGTAATTCTTATACTGACTAAGAATAAAACCAAATATTCTTACATGATGGTTTCCAATTTCATATGAACAATCCTAAAATTTGGTTATGATTCAATCAAATTATAAATTATCCCATTAATCCATGAAATTTATTACCAATAATGAATTTTTTAGGCCTAAAGCACTAAAAGAATCTTTTAAAGAATCGTAAGAGTGACAAGTCAAACTATTTGTACTTAAGTATATTCCAAAACAAATATTGTTAATAGATTAATATCTAATCCTCAAAAGGGATAATATTGGTTCCTCAATAACATTTATTCTTAGATGTTGTTAACTAAAAAAATGAAAAAATTAACCAGGACATTACATAGCTCAGTGGTTGGCATGAAACCCTTATCATCCTTCGCTAATGGGTTCAAGTCCCATGGACTTGCTATATTTGATTTGTTGTCACCCGGCATACAAGTTGTCCTTTACTAAAACAAAATTTATATAATTTCTAAAATAAATATAATGGAAAACCTTGAAATAATTTTAATCACTAAATATCCCTTTAATAATGGTTTTCAATACAATCCCAATACATAAATACTCATCCAAGTTGGTCCTTAGTGTAACGATTACTTCAAATATCACATATAGGATTTCTAAATCATGACACATTATATTCAATATAAAACACATTAGTTTTAACCTAGGTTATTTATTACCATTATTTCTACTAATTATTCATAATTGTTTGAAAAGATAAAGTGGATTTTCCTATGTATATCCCCTGAGATTTTCAAACTAGGTGCACAGTAAGGCCCGTTGTGGTTTACCAGGTTACCCAGAGTCAGGCCCAGAACACATTTTAGATGTTTTTACACCTTGTTTCATCTTTTCCAGAACCACTTCCACTTGAAGTATCCAGACATGGATGTATTTCTAGGAAGAACCACATAATCTATTATTTACAAAAAAAAAATCTATGGTGTTATTCTATACTAATCATGAAGTTCACTTTAGGCTTATGTTCTATGACCAACGTGTTGGGCGGAGAGTGATGGAAAGAGGGGGGGTGAATTTCCTTTTAAAAAATAATAAACAATTTAAAAACAAAGTTGAAAGTGCAGCGGAAATAAAAGAGGCAAGACACAATACTTGATAACGGAGTTTGGCGTAAACCAAAGCCTACGTCTCCGCTCCCAACTCAACCGTTGAGAGATTTACTACCGCTTGCTTTTTAATGGTTTTAGCAAGAAACCCACTAGAATTTAAGGTAGTCTAGAGCCTAATACAACTTGCTTTTAATGTTTACGCCAGAACCCACTAGCCTTCTTACAGGTGAAGGCTAGCTCACCTATGGCTCAAGCCTTTTAAAGGGAAGGCTTGACTAACCTCTTCACACCTTGAAGGTGGTGTGAAAACCCAAACAAAAAGGAAGATGAGAGAAGGAGGGGTTTGTAGGCACAAACCCAAATTGATGCTCAAAAAGATAAAACCATAAAAAACCGTAAGAGGAGAAGTCTTGGGTGCCAATGGATTGCTTGGAGTTGATGAAGAGCGCTCCCAAGCTTCTATGGTGGTGCTCCTTTGTTGTGGAATTGAGTTGGAGCAATTGAGGTTCCTTGAAGCAATCCACCGGAGGTTCGCCAAATGATGGAAAAATGTTCTCGTGGGCTTCCTTACGTTTCCGGGGCTTCCTAGTCCTTTATTTATATAGGGGGAACCCTCAAATGGCCTTTGGGGGTCTTCAGAGCCATTGGAGAGGCCTTCGGAGCCGTTGGGAGTCAAGTGGACAAGGCTGGTCAAAGCTCAACAGCTAGTCTGACTGGCTCCACCGGCAGACCGGTGCTTGGCCACCGGTTGGCTGGTGCTTTGGGAAAGGGAGAGGGCTTCAGCCCAGGCACCACCGGCTGGCCGGTGAGGAGGCCACCGGTTGGCCGGTGAGGAGACAGTAGCTGACCCTTCTGTCTGGGTTCCACCGGCTGGCCGGTGATGGGACACCAGTTGGCCGGTGGTCTGGACAGAGGGGATGCCTTCTGCCCAGGCTCCATCGGCTGGCCGGTGGTCATCCACCGGTTGGCCGGTGGACTGAAAATCAGTCCATTTTTGCTTTCAACTTTCTTGGCCCAATTCCTTGGCAACCTGAATCCATGCCTATCATCCAAAAACACTTAAAACAAGATTAGATAAATAAGAGAGTGATTGTGATCATGAAAATTAAACCACGAGGGGTACGAGAGGTACAACAATCTCCCCCTATTTTGATGATCACAATCACCAAAACAAGCAATGTAAAAGATTGAAATGAAAGGCATGCTTTAAAGGATAAATTGAAAAGAAAATCAAAGCATGAGAGAAAGATTTATCCCCCAATCAACCAAGAATTTCTCCCCCTTTGTGATTATCAAAATAGCATGGGGCATAAAACTTGATTGAGGTAAAGGATTGAAAAACAAGATAGAGATTTTAATCCAATTGATATTTTTGAAATTTGAATGTTTTAAATTGAATGTTTTGAATTGAAAATTTTGAAATTGAATGTTTTGAAATTGAAAGTTTTGAAAATAAAAACGAAAAAAAGGCTTAAACGATCCTAACTCCCCCTAAATAGAAAAAACAAATCACCAGGGAGAGGATTTTGAAACCGAGACAAATTTTGGTCCGGTGAGACTCGCTAAAAGGGATTTTTCAATCCAAACTTGTCTAGTGGCGGGTCTTCTCCCAAAAATTCATCATTAAAAGAAATGGTTTTGGGCCTTCCATACCGGGCATTTTTGCAATCGCACTCATAAATTAAGTGCCCGGGTTTTTTACAATAGTTGCAAAATTTATATTGGGAGCTCCCCCTTACAAAAATAGTAGGATCATGGGAAGCGGAAGCTTTCTTGGAATAGCCAAGACCTTGGGTGGTTCTAGACGAACATTGAGAACCTAGAAATTTGGTCAAATTTTGTTCACCTTAGGTGAACTTGGCAAGGGATTCCTTTAAATCCTTGATTGTTGATTCCATAGAATCAACATCGGGAAGGTTTTGGATCTTGAGGGACAACTCTTCCTTCTAATTGAGAAGTTGTTCCTTTTCGGAAGAAAGTTTTCTGTAATTCTTTTTTAAAGAAATAAATTTGGAAGAAAGTTCGTGAAAACCTTCCTCCAATTGATCTCTTTCATGTTGGATATCCTCGTAAGATAAATGATTAAAAGAATTTGAAGAACTAGAGGATGAGGAGTCGGAAGAGGATACCTCATGAAATGCCATTAGACATTTTTTACCGTTGTCACTTGAGGAGGAGGAGGAGGAGGATGTGGAGCTATCACTCCATGTGGCCTTGAATGCCTTCTTCTTTTCCTTTTGCTTGGCCTTTTTCTTGTTGAGTGGACAATCGGGCTTGTAATGGCCTTTCTTGCCACACCCGTAACATGTTACCTCGGGCTCAGATTTTTCGTTGGATTGAGCCTTGTGGGATTTCTTCTTCTTGTGCTTCTTCATGAATTTGTGCATTTTGCGGGCAAGATTCTCCAATTCTGAATCGCCGATTGAAGAGGAAGATGATGATGAGGAGGAGCTTTCTTCTTGTTGAACTTTGAAGGCGATGTTCTTTGGAACTTTGATTGGTTTGCCTTCCTTTTCAGGTTGCCTCCTCTTGGTAATCTCATAGGTCATAAGTGATCCAATAAGTTCTTCAACCGGCATGTTCATGATGTCTTTTGCTTCTTGAATTACCGTGACTTTTGGTGCCCATGAGCTTGGTAGGATCCAAAGGATCTTCTTGACCATCATTTCTACAGACACATCATCACCAAGGGACTTTCTCCCATTGCAAACGTCAGTAAAACGAGAAAACATTTCAAAAATATTTTCAGATGGATGCATGGTAAAAGACTCAAAATCTTGATGGTGCATATCCAATCGAGTATCCTTGACTTTTTTGGTCCCCTCATGGGTAACTTCCAATAGTTTCCAGATTTCATGAGATGAAGTGCATGTGGAAACTCGATTGAATTCATTACGATCAAGGCCGCAATGAAGAGCGTTCATGGATTTACCATCAAGCTCGAAATTTTTAATATCGGCTTGTGTCCATTTGGATTCATCGGGAGAAGAAAGAGAATAACCATGCATGACAATTTTATAAATAGGATAACCCATGCTTCTAAGAAAAGTGGTCATGCGGGTTTTCCAATAAGTATAGTCGGTTCCATCAAAGAATGGAGAACGACCCAAAGAATATCCTTCGGGGGTGAAAGAAGATGAAGCCATCACAATTGATCTTGAATTTGAAACCGGTTAGGGTATTACTCAAATTTTCCTCTGATACCAAAATTCTTGGTTGAATGGGGGAGAAATATTTCTCTCATGCTTTGCTTTTCTTTTCAATTTATCCTTTAAAGCATGCCTTTCATTTTAATCTTTTACATTGCTTGTTTTGGTGATTGTGATCATCAAAATAGGGGGAGATTCTTGTACCTCTCGTACCCCTCGTGGTTTAATTTTCATGATCACAATCACTCTTTTATTTATCTAATCTTGTTTTAAGTGTTTTTGGATGATAGGCATGGTTTCAGGTTGCCAAGGAATTGGGCCAAGAAAGCTGAAAGCAAAAATGGACTGATTTTCAGTCCACCAGCCAACCGGTGGATGACCACCGGCCAGGCGATGGAGCCTGGGCAGAAGGCATCCCCTCTGTCCAGACCACCGGCCAACCGGTGTCCCATCACCGGCCAGCCGGTGGAACCCAGACAGAAGGGTCAGCAACTGTCTCCTCACCGGCCAACCGGTGGCCTCCTCACCGGCCAGCCGGTGGTGCCTGGGCTGAAGCCCTCTCCCTTAAACCAAAGCCTACGTCTCCGCTCCCAACTCAACCGTTGAGAGATTTACTACTGCTTGCTTTTAATGGTTTTAGCAAGAAACCCACTAGACTTTAAGGTAGTATAGAACCTATTACAGCTTGCTTTTAATGGTTATGCAAGAGCCCACTAGCCTTCTTACAGGTGAAGTCTAGCTCACCTATGACTCAAGCCTTTTAAAGGGAAGTCTTGACTAACCTCTTCAGACCTTGAAGGTGGTGTGAAAAACCAAACAAAAAAGAAGATGAGAGAAGGAGGGGTTTGTAGGAAAAAAACCCAAATTGATGCTCAAAATGATAAAACAATAAAAAACCGTAAGAGGAGAAGTCTTGGGCGCCAATGGATTGATTTGAGTTGATGAAGTGCGCTCCCAAGCTTCTATGGTGATGCTCCTTGGATGTGGAAATGAGTTGGAGCAAGTGGGGGTTCCTTGAAGGAATCCGCCGGAGGTTTGACAAATGATCAAAAATGTTCCCGTGGGCTACCGTATGTTTATGGGGCTCCCTAGTCCTTTATTTATAGAGGGGGAACCCTCAAATGGCCTTTGGGGGTCTTCGGAGCTGTTGGAGAGGCCTTCGGAGCAGTTGGGAGTCAAGTGGACAAGGCTGGTCAAAGCCCAACGTCTAGTTTGACTGGCTCCACCGGCTGACCGGTGCTTGGCCACCGGTTGGCCGGTGCTTTGGAAAAGGGAGAGGGCTTCAGCCCAGGCACCACCAGCTGGCCGGTGAGGAGGCCACCGGTTGGCCGGTGAGGATACAGTAGCTGACCCTTCTGTCTGGGTTCCACCGGCTGGCCGGTGATGGGACACCGGTTGGCATGTGGTCAAGACAGAGGGGATGCCTTCTGCCCAGGCTCCAGCGGCAGGCCGGTGGTCATCCACCGGTTGGCCGGTGGACTGAAAATCAGTCCATTTTTTCATTCATCTTTCTTGGCCCAATTCCTTGGCAACCTGAAACCATGCCTATCATCCAAAAACACTTAAAACAAGATTAGATAAATAAGAGAGTGATTGTGATCATAAAAATTAAACCACGAGGGGTACGAGAGGTACAACACAACGTTTTCCTAAATCTAGTTCCCAATATTTCTAATAAACATATATTGATACCAACTATAGTACATCAACCCCAGATAGCTCAGATTTAGTGTCTGCTATCAATTACATTGGCATGATTAAAAAGAATCAATCCCCGATAGATAGATCAATTTAATTATCTTGGTAATCCAGATATATAAATGATTATTTTATTACAAAAGAATACATTAATTACAACATATTTTTTATTCTTTCTAAATAAATAACCCTGAGGGTAACTTTATTCCATATAGTAAATATATGCACATATTTCATAGTAAGATTCATGGATTCATAGGGAAAGAAACATTATAAGGGTGAGATCAAATTCTTAGTAAGGGTAAGTAGATCAGAAGAAATAATGAATCAATAAGAATAAAATAACATGAAAATATAATGAATAATAACATAAGAAATTCAAGTAACTAGATAAGGAAAAATAAATATGAAAAGGTAAGATGCTGAAACACATTCCATAAAGATAACAGAAAATGAAATGTATTCATTGATATGTTGACTCATAATCTCATGGATGAATAATAATTAAATCATGAATATTAAATGCATTCATAGATATATTGGTTAAAAATATCATAGATGAATAATAACTAAATATAAATTAGGTTAATGCTAATTATTGGATGTCGTGTTTCATGGGTATATGGTACTTTTACCATTAAGGCCTTTTAGAAGAAGGTTTACAAAATATTGGTTAAAAACCCATCTGATATGGAAAATTGATTTGTCTCTTGAGAATACCAATGCATCAAGGGGATATCTATAACTAGTCCCCACCAGTTTCATATGTGTAAAAATAATTTATCATATTCATGAACAATGTTCCTTAACAAAATGTATCCATATTTAATAGATGATATTTATTTATCAATAATTACCTAGTTAATCAAATAAATGTTAATGTGAACACCCTATATAAAATGATATTCTATTTAGAAAATAATAATATTCATTTTTTGACAATATAAATTTACAAGTTAAGTCCCAATGAAACATGAATATAAAAAAGTGATTATTTCCCAAAATAATGTTAACAACCACAAAGGGAGGTCATATTTCAATGATAATCATTAAGAATATGTTTTAGGAAAGTAATCATCAAACATTTCAAAGTGTCCCATACCACTTGAAATATTTAGTTCATAATCCACAGGAAGGAATTTTTTTCATACCTTGAATAAAAATGATTCATTATATATTGTATAAAAATAGAAAGTAGATACACTATACAAAAGAAGTAATTTTTGTATATGGAATATCCCATATGAAAATAAATATAATACAATAATCCCTTACTAATGTAGTAACAAATGAGATGGAAAAACCAAAGGTAATAATCCTAAAATAAAAAATTTAATTAAAATTATGATTATATAATTCATGATATTAAATGTCAATGTGGATGTATTTACATAAAATATAGGAAATTTTGTGTACAAAAAATATGTATTCCACTCAAAATAAAAATGAGAAAATAATCCCTTACCATGAGTTTAATTTTGGGTGAACATCATGTAACTTAATGTATAAGAAACATATGTTAATTTCGTAATCTCTTCATAAATATTTTCATGTTTATAATTAATTTTATTTCACTTGTTACCATATTGTGTAAAAGTACATAATTAATGATGTTTACATCAGGTGTTTTGAAAAAATTTGTTTTTTGTATCAAAACAACATTTTGTAGGTAAACTATGGCAAAAGGGGTAATTTTAGTACCTATAAAAAATAATAATAATGAAATAATTATCATATTTATACGTAAATTATAATTTTAAAATCAATCATTGAATATGGTTAAGAAAAATTATCCAACGTTAGAATCATGGAGACGGTAGGTCGTACGTACGCATTAGTAAAATTTCCATTTTTAGATGATCGCTATAAAAAGAATGTATGAAACACCATATCATCCTAGATTGATCATTATATAATAATTTCCATGTTATTTAATCATATATTGAATTATTTTTATGAAAAAATAATCACATCATGTCCATGAAGCGGTAGTCCACATGTCCATGAATAATGTTATGACTTTTTATGTGTGTGAAAGGATAATAAAGAAAATGATATATATATATATATCTAGAAAGTAAATTATGTCATGAATATCAAATTTATTTATTTTTAATTTCTGATTTTTTTATTATAACCATTATTTTTACATTCCATGTATCGTGTGAATGAATCACATTTCTTTGAGGGGGCGATAGTTCACACTTCCACAATTGATATTATCTTGTTAACATAAATTGGAAAGTTTTAAATGTATTTATTATAAAAGGTTAAAAAGTATAAATTAAAAATAAATTTCATATATAAGATATATAATTATATTTTCTATCATAATGGACACCATGAGTGGTGGTAATGGAGAATTGAGTAATCATCATTTCATGAGGCAGTAATTCACAGCACACAGAAACAATATGTCAATCACCAAGTAGATGGAGGTGTGTATATGTGTAGGTAGAAATTTTTACATAAAAACGTCATGTTATTTGTATGATTATTTTTTTATTTAATCATATTATAATAAGATTATATAGAGTGGATAATGGAAATGAAACTAAAAATATTGAGATAAGGTGTTATCTTTTAATCAGGAAACATCATTTAGTTTGAACCAAAAGCTTCCATGAATTTATTACTAAAAAATAGAGGCTTAAAATTCAAGGATATATATGATGGGAAGATATTTTTTTAGATCATGTCCGAACATAAGAGGGTTGAGATGTTCGAAGATGTTGGAGAGGTGGCGCAGCCTTTTATAAGGAAGGAAAAATGTTCACTAGGAATTTTTGGAAACAAGATAGGTGTCCACATGTTATTACCTAAAAAAGTCACAAAAACATACTAAGTTCATTACTGGGAGTTTTTTGGATTACAAATTTCTACAAAAAAAGTTTTTTACAAGTTTCTAGGTCATTTGTTCCGTTTAGTTAATGATTTAGTCCTTCAATAAGCTTAATTTTCTCTTAATAATTGTAATTAATTTTAATTAATTTTACTATTTATTTTGGCCAAAAACATAGTTTGTATTATTATACACTATAAATTATTCTGATTTCAAATATGGAATCCATTTTTCAATATTCATATCACATAAGTGGCAAAAATTAAGTTAAAATTATTCATGCAGACGGGACGACAATACGAGGTTTTAAAGTAAAAACATCTCAAAGTTTGCAAAGGTTTTCTAATCTATTTCAAATTGAAATCGAATAAAATTAAAAAAATTTATTAATTGATAATATATTATATAATTTCACATTAAAACCAATATAATGTATAATTTTTCCTTATAAATGAATTAAATTAAAACAATAGTTTTAAAAGAAAATTTAATTTTTTTTATTTTTTATTAAAAAATTATATCTTTCCAACAAATATAAAAAAAACCTAAACTAATTATTATGATTATATTTTAAATATGATTTATATTTTGATATATTAAGAAAATTAAATTGTTAAAATTTATATTCAAAATGGGTTCTCCATTAAAAGATGGATAAATTGCCATTATAAACATATTTGTTTTTATGTGTTAAATATTGGTTGTTCTTATCTTATGAATATAAAACCTAATGAATGGATATAAAAATGTTTTATTGAATATATAACTTAAATATTTCCTTAAAATCATTAAATAATTGTAATTAATTATGTTTATGAAGATAAAACACCTTTGAAAGCATTAAAATAAAAATATTTATTTTTTATATCCAATTGGTTCTTATTTTCATTTCTCATTAATTGGTAACCAATGAATTCATTTTATATTGCTGTAAAATATTTTTTAATAATTTTGTTATTACTATTCATTACATATAATTTAACAACTAGTTTATATCATTTTTGATTAAATAATAATATTTTAATAATATATCATTTTTTAGTGAAACCCAGTCTTGCATATAACGATAGTTATTGAGTAAGGCCAATCTTTCATGTAAACCAATCTATTGAGGAAGGTATCTCTTGAATGTGATAGACTCTAACTTGATGTTTCTTGCATTTATATGTTATATTACGATATGTGCTTAGTGTTGTGTTTCATATATGCTATTGAATATACGGTTCTTACTTTAGTTTTTTTAGGGTGTCACAACTACATTGATCTTAGATGGGTCCATGGATACAATCTTTTCCGAAACCAAATTTCCAAGGAAATTCACCTCTCTTGTTTAGAACATACACATGGAAAATCATCTATAGATCTGGTGGCATTGAAGAACCTTCAAGATAGATCAGATATGATC
Organism: Viscum album; assembly: GCA_963277665.1. Classification (NCBI taxonomy): domain Eukaryota; kingdom Viridiplantae; phylum Streptophyta; class Magnoliopsida; order Santalales; family Viscaceae; genus Viscum; species Viscum album. Next base: position 956,088,920 of record OY728162.1, on the reverse strand, counting down.
AATATGATTCTCCTCTATCATCATGTAGATCAATATTTCATTGATGAAAATGATTGAGAAATGGTCAAATAACTCAGAAAAAAAAGATAATGAGACCTAATAATATGGTAGGTGAATTTGGGACACCAAAGGTCATGACCCAAAACTCAATGTCCCAATATTTGTATCTCAAGATAGTCACTAATGGAAGAACAGTCTTTACCAATGGTTCTGAACTGTTGGGAAAGGCTGCAGAACTGTCGGTATATGTCATACCAATGGTTCTGCAAACCATAGGGAAGTAAACCATTGGAAAAGATTTTCTCAATGGTTTACAATGAACCATTCGAATAGGGTGCGGAAAAACTAACCTATCCCAATGGTTGTGCCAAACCATTGGGATAGTTTTTTACCAAAGGTTCATTGAACCTTTGGTAAAAAAAGAATAAGAGATTCTATGCCAATGGTTTGAAACCGTTGGCATAGCCTATGCTATGCAAATTACACACAAGCCTGCAATTTGCACACCAGCTCTGCAATTTGCAGATAAGGACACATTTTTGTGCATTCCCTCTCATTTTAAATCCAATTATTGTACCTTCAATAAACTAACACACACATATACAATTATTGTACCTACAATAACCAACTAACACATACATATAGAGAACAAATTCAAACACATTTAACATATAATGCATCTTGGAAATGTACTCATCCATAATTAAATTCAAATTAATAATCATAAATAATTAATTTAGAATTAAATTTAAAATTTAGATGAAAATTATATGTGGAATATGGAATTCAATTAATAATTTGATCGGTTTTTTTATACCATATATTTTTACTAGAAATGATGTACATTTTAAAAAAAATACATACAACTGGAGTGATACTAGCCACACCATGCCTCAGATTGAGGTGAGGTTAACTCGTATACGTCAAAAATGACCCATTTATATCTTTCATAATGTATCATCATATTCCGAAAGCGTTTGATTGGTTTTCCGTATGCCATTTGATGTTTTTCACATAAAATGATGTCCTTTTAAAACAAAAGACATACACATTTAGTGGTTCCGGCCACACAGGGTCTCAAGATGAGGCGAGTTTGATTCGTACATGTCACATGTGACCCATGGATCATTCTCCTAATGTTTCAACAAAAACCGAATGCGTTTGGTCATTTTTCCGTATGTACTTAAAATGTTGTCCTTTTCAAACAAAAGAGATCCACTTAGAGAGATACCAACCACACCATGCCTCAGATTAAGATGGGGTTGACTCGTACACATCACATATGAACCATGGATCATTTTCCTAAAGCATCAACACATTTTGAATGCATTTGGTCAGTTTTTCATATGTCAGTTGTTGTTTTCACTTAAAATGATGTCCATTTTAAACAAAAGAGAGACACTATGAATGGTTTCAGCCACACCGCATCTCGTATTGAGGCGGGGTTGACTCGTACACATCACATATGACCCATGGATCGTTTTTATAGAGTATTGAAACAATCACAATCCTTTTGGTTAGTATTCCATAAGCTAGTTGTTGTTTTCAATTAAAATGAAGTCAATTTAAAAAAAAGACAGACACTTTGAGTGGTGTCGGCCACACCGTGTCTCAGATTAAGACAGGGTTGATTCGTGCATGTCACATATGACACATGGATCATTCTCCTAATGTTTCAATGGAAAACGAATGTGTTTGGTCAGTTTTCCATATGTACTTAAAATGTTGTCCATTTTAAACAAAAGAGAGACACTTAGAGTGATCCCGGCCACACCGTGCCTTGGATTAAGGCGGGGTTGAATCGTACACATCACATATGACCCATAGATCATTTTCCTAAAATATCAACACATTTCGAATGCATTTGGTCAGTTTTTCATATGTTAATTGTTGTTTTCACTTCAAATGATGTCCATTTTAAACAAAAGAGAGAAACTTTGAATGGTGATGGACACACCACATATCAGAATGAGGAGGGTTTGACTCATACACATCACATATGACCCATGGATATTTTTTCTTGATTATTGACAAAATAAGAATCTATTTGGTCAGTTTTTCGTATGCTAGTTGTAGTTTTCACTTAAAATGAAGTCAATTTTAAACAAAATAGAGACACTTTGAGTGGTGTCGGCCACACCGAACCTTGTATTGAGGCGAGGTTGAGTCGTACATGTCACATATGACTCATGGATCTTTGTAATAAATTATCAACAGATTCTGAATGCGTTTGGTTGGTTTTCTGTATACTATTTATTCTTTTCACTTATAATCCTATCCATTTTAAACAAAAGAGACACAGTTAGAGTTGTTTCGGCCACAACATGTCTCATATTTAAATGGGGTTGACTTGTACACGTCTCAAGTGACCCATGAATCATTTTCCTAATGTATCAACACAATCTGAATGTGTTTGGTCGGGTGTATGTATGCCAGTTGATGTTTTTCACTTAATATGATGTCCTTTTGAAACAAAAAACACACACTTTGAGTGGTGTCGGCCACACCACGTCTCAGATTAAGGCAGGGTTGATTCTTACACATTATATATGACCCATGGATCATTCTCCTAAAGATTCAATTGAAAACGAATGCATTTGGTCAATTTTCCGTATGTACTTAAAATGTTGTACATTTTAAACAAAAGAGATCCACTTAGAGTGATATCGACCACACCATGCCTTAGATTAAGGCGGGGTTGACTCATACATGTCACACATGACCCATGGATCATTTTCCTAAAGCACCAAAACATTTCAAATGAGTTTGTTCAGTTTTCCATATTTCAGTTGTTCTTTTCACCTATAATCCTGTCCATTTTAAACAAAAGAGACACAGTTAGAGTGGTGTCGGCCAAACCACATCACGTATTGAGGCAGGGTTGAATTGTACACATCACATATAGACCATGGATCGTTGGGCTAAAGTATCGACACAATCCGAATGCGTTTGGTCTGTTTTCTGTATGTACTTAAAATATTGTACATTTTAAACAAAAGAGAGGCACTTAGAGTGATCCCGACCACACCGTGACTCGAATTAAAGTGGGGTTGACTCATACACATCACATATGACCCATGGATCATTGTGATAAAGCATCAACAGAATCCGAATGCGTTTGGTTAGTTTTTCGTATGTCAGTTGTTCTTTTCACTTATAATCCTATCCGTTTTAAACAAAAGAGAGACACTTTGAATGATGTTGGCCACACCATGCCTCAGATTGAGGCGGGGTTGACATACACGTCACATATTACCCATGGGTCTTTGTGATAAAGTATCGACACAATCCGAATGTGTTTGGTCAGTTTTCCGTATGCCAGTTGATGTTTTTCTATTTAAAATGATGTCCTTTTGAAACAATAGACAGACACTTTGAGTAGTGTCGACCACACTGCATCTATGATTGAGGCGTGGTTGATTCATACATGTCACATATTACCCATGGATAATTATGCTAAAGTATCAACACAATCCGAATCTGTTTGGTTAGGTTTCTGTATGTACATAATATTTTGTCCATTTTAAACAAACAAGATCCACTTAGTGTGATCCCATCCACACCATGCCTCGGATTAAGGTGAGGTTGACTTGTACAGTTCAAATATGACCCATGGATCATTCTGCTAAATTATCGACACAATCTGAATGAATTTGGTCGGTTTTCCATATGCTAGTTTTTGTTTTTCACTTAAAATGATGTACTTTTGAAACAAAAGAAAAACACTTTGAGTGTTTGATGATTTCTGTTCCTTTAGACAGACATTTTAGTTACCCCCCCCCATTCTCTTTTTCCAAAGCCAGCACTCCTATACCTTAAAGGTTGATGATTTCTGCTCCTTTATTAGAATGGGATGATGGGATATTGGTTTCTCCTTCCATGTATTCCTCCTTGGATATTTTTTTCCTAGTCCAGGTATTCCTCTAAGATTTTAGTCATGTTCATGAAGCTCATTCATAGATCCATCTTGAGGTTGACACTGGGTAATTATGTTTCTTCTATCACAATAGTAAAGCTTCTTATGGTCGGATTTGATAGTGAAATTTGACATCTATGGACATCTTTGTAAATTTGGTGTGTTGTATATCTATAAAATTAATCATCATTTAGAGTCGAGGGATATCATACATGAGGAAGATTTAGTGTGGAACCCAAGGGATTCCTTGGTGTTATGGGTAAACCTGTTCTTAGGGTGTTAGGATTCCATGGCTCACTGCCAAGGGAATCACATGTCAATCACACAAGGTAGAGATTTTGAAGTGTCAGTTTGGGTCACATGTTTAAGGACATGTGGGGAAATGGTTACGTGTTTAATGTATTGTGGGGACATGATCATAGGTTTAATGTTTTATGGGGATGTTTCCCATATACACACATCATGTACTTGGTCAGATATGGGTTAGCATCGCATAGATATGTCATGGTCTGGTAAGGGCCTTAAGTATGGGTGGTGAGGTTAACTATGTTCCCATGGGAAATGATCACACTTATTAGTAGTCCCCACCCAATGAGGATAAATTCAAATTTAATAGTGGTGTTGGGATATCATGATGTTAAAATTGAGGCTCATGGATGAATCTTACATGACTATTTTGGATAGAAGGATCAAAACCCATGTAGTTCACATGCACAGTTTATTTTAGTGTGATGGGTTAGGTCCATGAAATTTACCGTCATGTGGTAAGGATTAATGTACCTTAGATGGGGTAAAAACAAGAAATATTGTGGGGATTATACATAAGATCTTCTTGAAAGGTTAGGTATCATCCTATGTGAGTGATACATAGGACATCCTATGTTCAATACATATGGAATGGCCATAGCAGTACTTCATGTGTTGAGGATGTTTTCATGTAGTTTAACTTCATATGACTAGGATGTGTGCCATATAGTTTTAAGTCTTACAAAAATGATTTAGATGAAGCTTACACCATGGGATACCCACTTCCAAGTCGGAGAAATGGGTAAAGAATTTTCCCCTATCAAAAGGAAAAGTGATCCATTTCCTATGATGATTCCACCTTTTGGGATTATGTGTCTATTACGCAACTGATTTCAGGTGGTACAAGTTATAACCACTACCAATTTAAGGTTGAACATGGGGTTTCACTTAATTTGGGTGTCTATTCTGAGGATAAATATTCATTGATCCTTCTTATTCCTTTCTTGGAGAAAAGGGTCTCAGTAAGAGGTTTTATGATACTAGTTATAAATGTGATAGATTAATGTGTAAACTCCTCATGAATGAGAATAGGTCCAATAGGTAGACTAATTTTTTAAAGGTACTTGTGTGGAAATGATGAGTCATAAAGGGGATCATGAGGTGGGTTTTGTGAAGGTTTTGGGTTCCACAAAGGGAAGGGCTTCATGAAACATTGATTATTTTCCAAGGTAAATGTCTTGGTTACCATGGGGAAGGATTCATAAAAGGAGGATGCCTCATGAGACCCTAAGAGTTGTGAGATAATTTCCTCTAGTGTTGAGGACATGATCCTTTGTGAATTTCAACTACACCATGGCCTTAAGGTTTCAAGTACCCTTGGGAGGTTGTTTGTGGAAGATGGATAACTATATGAATCCATCCCTAATCTTTCTTGTGAAGGATGAAGTTTCGTGAAATTAATAGTTCATTTGGAAGTAAAAAGTTCAATTCCACTTAAATGAGAGGTGAAAGGAGTTATTTATAGGTTCCATAGTGTTAGAAACATTTGTTACATGAAATATTACCATATTTATGTAAGATAGACACACACAATGTGGTGAAAACCATCCTGATGCCCTTGTCCTTCACAAAGGATTCAACCATCATGAATCCAGGCCCTTTGGGGGAACATGAGACTATTTAGGCTTGTATTCACCTAAGAATACAAAAAAAGTCCTCTACATCTTATATAACATGTATTTTTCAGTATCAACAAATCCCTTATCCCAGGCATAATGGGAAACAATATAGGAGAGGAGAGTTAGATTATGAAGAAAAATCATTGAATACTGGTCATTTGGGATTTAATGGTAAAACATTTTGAATCCATTTAATTGGAACTTTTTGTTGTTGGAGAATCCTCAAGGTAGTTTTATGGTGTTTGGAATTGTTTTAGAGGAAGATTTAGTGCTACTTTCATTTTTGGGTAGGATGCGGTACAGAGATAGTTGATGTTGTGAAAAGGTGGTTGCAATGACATGGAGCTCTGACAAGGACGCATGGGGGAATAGGGAAAATTTTGGTTCTATTTTTATTCTGAGCGGTATCTAATCCACAGATCATTGTATGTGGGGTATCTCCTCTTAGTAGGTGATAATGACACAATAAAGACCAAATCTCCATTATAGAGTCCCCAAGGTCGATTTTAAGTGTTTTTTTTCCAATTTTGGAATATTTGTTCCTTGGAGATGAGGATGTGGTGCAACCTCATCCTAGTTTCTATGGGTTTACATCATATCATGATGGGTTGCACCATTGTCCATTTCCTATTTTATGGGATCTACAGTTAAAATATATCCATGTTTCTAAAGGGTCTTTTATAACAAGGTTGCGACATGGTGAGGGGTGTAGTGCAATGGTCCCTGCATTTTTTAGGTACGCTGTATAATGGTCCTATAGGATATTACATAGTGTTAGGTTTTTAGGAAAGGTATAAATTCCCTGATCCCCTCAAACGTATCCATTCTTTATCCTCTCCTCTCATTCCATGGTCAACCCAAGTGCATGCCAAATAGCTCTCTCATCCCCCCTTTCAGTCAACCCTAACCATTGAGGGTCGATCCCTTCTAGTTTTTAGTAAGTCCTGTTACTGTTCTCTTCAATTTAATCATAGTTTCATCAGATTTTAGGGCCTATTGTCCAGGGAATCATGGTTTTTGGTGTGGTTTTGAAAATGGGGTGATATTATTCTTGTTTTCCAATTTGTTAATGTTTTCTTCCTAATTTTAATCCCTGGTGGTGACCATTATCTTTTTATAACCTCATATAATGGATCAAAAATCGCTTATTGAGGTAAGGGACCCCCTATTTCTCATCATCTGCATCATGTTGGATGGGTTTTTCTCTTATTAACTTTTGTAAATATAGTCTTATTGGAGTAATTAAATGTTAATAATTACTTAAAATCAAATTGAAGGGTAAGGGGAATGATTCATGCGAATTTACATCTTTTGATATCATCTCGATATTGTGATTCTATGAGGAACATTTACAAATAAAAACTATGGGCCTTTGGGGCCTTGTTTGTGATGAATTGATATGTTTTGAGGAACCCTGTTTGGCGTGATTATTGGAATCACTTAAAATATAATTTTATAATCACTTATATCCAGTTAATGAAATGGTTTTCCTGGGATATTTATTGATTATGTGATAATTCCCTTAAATAATTAAAATTGATGAAAATCACCTTTCTAATATAACAAATATTATGTGATATAATCTTAATGGTGGTGTGATGTGTGGTTGTGTTTGTGTGGATGATGAGTTATGTGTTTTTGTTGTGGGGATGTTATGTGATGTGTTGTGTGGTCCTGATTTGGGGAAGTTGTGGTAGTAAAGTGGTTGTGTTGTGGTTGTGGTTAGTAGTATGTGGATGTAGCTTTGAATGGTATCCATGTGAGTCTTATAAGTATGAAAAGGGAGACGAGGATGAAGTTCTTGTTATTTTGATTGGTTTTTTTTAATTTTGTTTGTTATGCTAGTTTCTTGGGTAATATTAGAATATTTTTAAATGTTGAAACTGAATGGTTGTTGGGTTAAAATGATAAATCAATATTGAAATAGAAATAGATAATGAATGTTCGGTTGAATTAGATGTGTGGTTAAAATGGTTGATGTTAAATGTAAAATAATTGGAATGAAAATATGAAATAAAATGGATGTTTAAATAATTTTTTTGGGAAATGTGAAGTATGGAAAATGAATTAAGTTAGGAAAGAAGATGAAATTTGAAATATGAAATGTGAAATTAGAAATGTTCCTTATTGTTTTTTGTTTGGTGTTCTGTATCTAGAAGTGGGAGAAAAAATGGGGGTGTTGTTTGGTTGGGTGGTGACAATGTGGGATGGTTGGTTCTTGTGTTGTGAACTCATGTGTTAGTCTTGTGTGTGGATTTAAATATATACATTGTATGTTCTTTGTGATTTTTATATTCATCCCACCCATGTTTACAACCTTGTGATGACACCCATATATTTGAGGAGTGTTTTCTCTAACATCCTAGTGATGATAATGGATTGTTGGCTACCCCCTATTTCCAAATCTATCTTCTACGATATAGTTTTATGTATGGGTTATGATGAAAAAAAGTAAAAATTGCAACGTGATGATGTCATATGAGATGGAATATGATGGGGGTCGTTCATGGAAATATGAGGGTATAGGTGTGATTTTCTTCATTTTTAAAATACCCTACTATTATGGTTATGGTTGTGATGTGATGGCACAAGTTTTTTCAGGTGATATTTTCAATAATGTCCCATATTTCTTTGGGATAGATGCAAGGCGATGGGAAGTTTCAAAAAGGGTGCTTGACATTATGTGTTATATAGAGGAGCTGGGAGTTCCATGAAATACGACATTGGGGTGTGAGAGAGGAAAATCAATGGGAATGTGGTGTGGGGTAACCTTCATCATTGGATTTAGTTATTTGGTGAGAATTTCTTGGTGAGCATGAGATTAAATAGTTTTCCTATTTAAGTGTTGTTGGTTCTACAGTTTTCTCATGGGTACATTAGCAAACAATTTTTACATGTGCACAAAGGACATTGTTTAGCCTACTGAGTATACTTCTTTTATCATCCTTCGTATTTATACATTTTATTAAATTTTATTAGAGGACTACACATACTATTCTATACATTACTAGCTCAAACCATTGGATAAATGTTTTTTCACTACCTTATCTTTTCTTTTGGGTATTTTTTTAGAGACTATTATCTATATCTATTTTTTTATACATAAATTATGGGGTGGTTTTGGTTTACTTTTTATATTGTGTCATGGAGTTTATTAATCATTGATATCTTATATCATGATATTATTTATATCATATAGGGAAATGCCTCCCATATTTATATTAGTATAACCTCATTACTCATCACCAAACTGGTGCCTACTAGAGGTGAGACTTAGGGGTTCATCATTCCCCTCCTTTCATTGTCAGAATAGTAGAGGTACCTTAAGGGGGAGGAGCTCATGAAATAGTGGTTTTAAGGGGGATGGTAGAGTGATAGGATGGAGTTTGGAGTTAGGAATAGTGAGGGTTTCATGAGTTTGGGAAGAAATTGTGTCATTTTGTCTTGGTGTGTGACATAGGCCAAGAAGGACCAGCTTGGACACAAGATTATAGGTCCACATGTGATTAGTTTCAAGGAATATGAGCCTACTAAATGGCCAAGTGAGGTTATTGTTTTCAATATATAGACTACGTATAGGTGCATTAATCATGATTGACTTGTGTTATTGTTCTAATTTGGTGGTTTTCAAATAAAATGAAGTTAAAATTAATTAAATATATATTAATATAATTCTATACCACCATGCTTAATAAATCCTTGGTTCCCTTTCATATATGGATCTTTATTGTAATCATCATCTGGTTTAGGAAGTATAGGTTAAAAAATATCATTTAGTTGATCTCCATAAGGTTGATATGGTTAAGGATAATGATCAGTGGCAAATAAAGTAGCACAATTTTTAGTGGTAGTATTTCGGAAAGTATGAATGTGGTGTTTCTAAACTTGAGATTGAGAACTGGTTAGAAGTTCTTTATATCACCATCAGTTTGATCTTATCCCTACAGGAGTACTGGGCCCCGTTGCTATTTACTCTGATATAGGGAGTTGAATGTTAGTGTTGTACATCATATTGGGGTGAGTGGAATGGGTTAGATGTTTCAGGGGTTATCTTCTTGATAGGCTTTAGAACGTAGTCCCATTCATCGATCATGAAGGTAGTGAAGAGGTGAGAGATAATATCTATACAATAGGAAATTATATCTTTGTGGGATTTTTAAAACATGTTTATGGATATGTTGTGTTCTATTAAAACCTATTTTTAGATGAGGATTCAATTTCTAAATATCTTAATAAGGCACTCCATCCTTCTATCCAGTATGTATTTAATACCATTATGTTGTTGAGGTATCTGGAGGTTCAAAAGAAGGAAATGGTTATAAAGAGTACGTAATCACCCTAAGGTTTACCATGATAAGAGAAATAGAAGGTTTACTTGAATAGAATATTTTTTAGTTTAAGTTATCAGTCACCATAGCCTTTGATGTTTTGACCAGAAGTGAGTCAACCTCACCATCTTTTTTTGATCCTCTAGGGAAAGTGGTTTTCATGATTTTTATTTTGAATTGTAGCCATTGTACATTAATTGAAGGGTTTTTTCATCCTGAGAATTAGTACCCAGTGTTTCTTGAAGATCAGGTTGGTAGAGGTGGATAGGTTCAATGTGAGCCTCTGTATCAACTTTCAATAAGACCATTTCCATAGTAGGGGCACCATAATGATTCTTTATTGCGAGGTGATGGAGTGGGTAGGGGCTGAACCTAGTATGTTCCTCATTATTAGAGATTCTGATATAATCATGGACATGTGGGTCTCTATAATTAGATTTGTAGGTATGTTGGACATGGTCAATTGCATGTAGTGGAGGAAGAAGCACTGGATAACCCATATATCATTAGGGGTATGATCATTTATCATGTATTCTTATTTTATCTTTTGTTTAATTCATTATTTTCATACTATTTTGTTTCATCCACTCTATTCATGCTATGTGACTAGTTGTAGATAATCTACTTGTGCCCAAGGTATTGACTATGCTAGTCAGAGGCTAGACTGTCTTGTTTGATGTGTGAAGGGGTAGTGTACAATTGATGAGTCCACATCTGTACTATGGGAATATATTATTTCATTGGATTCAATTATACAACATCATCATTGGCATTGATTGGTTGTATTTTTTGTTTACATTTATCAAATTATTCCATTTGTGAGTCATGGTTTTGGATGTAGATGGACAGTATGCAGTTTTTATTGGCGAGTCGAGTTTTCATGTAGGTTGTAGACTTGTGGAAACCCAAATTTATTTGGTTTCTTAGTTCCATATATATCCAATAGATACTATGATTATGATGGTTCCTAGGGTCATTAGGTATTTTCTAAATTCTTTTCCAAAATAGTTTGTCACGCTACCCCTTTAACGTGATGTTCAATTTGGGATAGACTTGTATATTGATGCTTCTCCAGTATTGATGATTTTTTATCCGAATGAACCTTCAGTGTTAAAGGATTTGGGGATTCATATAAAAAATTTAATGAAAATGTTTTTCATCTAGAATAGTGTGTCCATTTGGGTTTCTTTAGTGTTATTCTCCAAGAAGAAGGATGGTTGTCTGAGGTTCTCTATAGAATATCAATACATGAACAATGTAACGATAAAAAATCATTACCATCATTTGAGAATAGTTGATATTTTATACCATTTCAAGGGATCTAGTTGGTTTCCTAGGATTGGCCTATGTTTTAGAAATCAAAGGTTGAGGGTGAAGGTGGATGATATTTCAAAAACTCCTTCACCCTCAACCTTTGATTTCTAGAACATAGGCCAATCCTAGAAAACCAAATAGATACCTTGAAATGGAATAAAATATAAACTATTCTCAAAAAAGGGTAATGATTTTTTATCATTACCTTGTTCAACTATTGATAGTCTATAGAGAACCTCAGACAACCATCCTACTTCTTGGAGAATAACACTAGAGAAACCCAAATGGACACACTATTCTAGATGAAAAAACTTTTTCAATATATTTTTTATATGAATCCCAAACTCCTTCAACACTGAAGGTTCATTTTAATAAAAAAATCATCAATATTAGAGAAACATCAATATATATTTCAATCCCAAATTGAACATCACGTTGAAGGGGTAGCGTGACAACCAATTTTGGAAAGGAATTTGGAAAATTCCTAATTACCCTAGGAACCTTTGTCTTCATAGTAACTATTGGATCTATATGGAACTAAGAAACCAAATAAATTATGGTTTCCACAAGTCTACAACCCATATGAAAACTCCACTCACCAATGAAAATTGCATACTGGCTATCTACATCCAAAACCATGACTCACAAAAGGAATAATTTGATAAAAATGCACAAAAATACAACCAATAAATTCCAATGATGATGTTGTATAATTGAATCCAATGAAAGAAAATATTCCCACAGGACTGATGTGGCCTCATCATTAGTACACAAACCCTTCACACAACAAACAAGACAGTCTAGCCTCTGAATAAGATAGTCAATACTAGGGGAACAAGTATCTTATCTACACCTAGTCGCAGAGCATGGACTATAGTGGATGAAACAAAATAGTGTGAAAATCACGCATTAAAAAAACAGAAAATAAGAATACATGATAAATGATCATACCTCTAATGATATATGGGTTATCCAGTGCTTTTTCCTCCACTACATGCAACTGACCATGCCCAACATAGCTACAAATCTAATTATAGATACCTACATGTCCAGGATTATGTCAACATCCCTAATGATGAGGAACATACTAGGGCCGGCCCCTACTCGCTCCATCACCACTCAATAGAGAATCATCCTGGTTCCCCTGCTATGGAAATGGTCTCATTGAAAGTTGTTACAGAGGCCCACATTGAACCTGTCCACCTCTACCAACCTGATCTTCAAGAAACATTGGGTACTAATTCTTATGATGAAAAAAACCCTTCAATAGAAGAATAATGGCTACAATTCATATTGAAAATCATGAACACATCTTTCCCTAGAGGGTAAAAAAAGATGGTGAAGTCGACTCACATATCGTCAAACCATCAAAGGCCCTGGTTCCTGATAACTTACACTAAAAAATATTCTCTTCATGTAACCCTTCTGTTTCTCTTATCATGGTAAACCTTAGGGTGAGTACGTACTCTTGATAACCATTTCCTTTTTTTGAACCTCCATATACCTCAATAACATAAATGTATTAACTACATACTAGATAGAAGGACGGAGTTCCTTATAAAGATATTTAGAAAATGAATCCTCATCTAAAAATATTTTTTAATAGAACACAACAGATCATTAAACATGTTTTAAAAATCTCACCAAGATATAATTTCCTATTCAATAGATATAATCTCATACCTCTTCACTACCTTCATGGTCGATGAAGGGAACTACGTTTCGATGTCTATCAAGAAGATAACCCAAGAAACATTTACCCCATTCCACTTACCCAAATACTATGTACAACACTAACATACAACTCCCTATATCAGAGTAAATACCAATGGGACCTATTACTCCACTGGGGATATGATCAACCTGATGGTGATATAAAGAACTTCTAACCAGTTCTCTATCTCGTGTTCAGAAACACCACATTCATACTTTCCCAAAGACTACCACTACAAATTGTGCTACTTTATTTTCCACTAATCATTATCCTTAACCATATCAACCTTATGGAGATCAACTAGATCACATAGTTTAACCTATACTTCATAAACCACATAAAGATGACAATAAATATCCATAGATGAAAGGGAACCAAGGATTTCTTAAGCATGGTGGTATGGAATTTAATTAATATTTATTTAATTAATTTTAACTTCATTTATTTTGTTTTTTGAAAACCACCCAATTAGAACAATAACACAAGTAAATCCTAACGCATGCACCTCTCCTTAGTCTATATATTGAAAAACATCACCTCACATGGCCATTTAGGAGGCTCATATTCCTTGAAACCAATCACATGTGGACCTATAATCTTGTGTCCAAGGTGGTCTTTCTTGGCCTATGTCACACACGAAGACAAAATGTCACCATTGCTTCCCCAACTCATGAAACCCTCACTATTCCTAACTCCAAACTCCATCCTATCACTCTACCTTCTCCCTTAAAACCAATATTTCATGAGCTCCCCCCCTTAAGGTACCTATACTAGTCTGACGATGAATGAAGGGGAATGATGAACCCCTGAGTCTCTCCTATAGTAGGCCTCCGTTTGGTGATGAGTAATGAGGGTATACTAATATAAATATGGTAGGAATTTCCCTATATGAGATAAATAAGATCATGAGATAGGATATCAATGATGAATAAACTCCATGACACAATATAAAAAGTAAACCAAAACCATCCCATAATTTATGTATAAGTAAAAATGATATAGATAATAGTCTCCAAAAAAATACCCAAAAGAAAATATAAGGTAGTGAAAAAACAACTACCCAAATGTTTGAGCTAGTAATGTATAGAACAATATGTGTTGTCCTCTAAAAAATTGAAATAAATTTATAAATACGTAGGATGAGAATAGAAGTATACTCAGTAGGCTAACCAATGTCTCTTGTGCACATGTAAAAATTGTATACTAATGTGCCCATGAGAAAACTGTAGAACCAACAACACTTAAATAGGAAAACTATTTAATCCCATGCACACCAAGACATTATCGCCAAATAACTCAAGCCAATGATGAAGGTTATCCCACACCACTTTCCCATTGATTTTCCTCTCTCACACCCCAATGTAGTATTTCGTGGAACTCCCAACTCCTCTATATAACACATAATGTCATGCACCCTTTTTGAAACTTCCCATCGCATCACATCTATCCCAAAGACATATGGGAAATTATTGAAAATATCATCTGAAAAAATGGGCCATAACATCACAACCATAACCACAATAGTAGGGTATTGTAAAAAGGAAGAACATCACACCCATACCCTCATATTTCCATGAACGACCCCCATCATATGCCATCTCATCTGACATCATCATGTTGCAATTTTTAATTTTTTTCATCATAACCCATACATAAAACTATATCCTAGAAGATATATTTTGAAAGAGGGGGTAGCCAAAAATACATAATCATCACTTGGATGTTAGGGAAAACACACCTCAAATATATGTGTGTTAGAACAAGGTACTAAAAATTGGTGGGATGAATATAAAAATAACAAAGAACATAAAATGTATATATTTAAATCCACACACAAGACCAACCTAGGGGTTCACAACACAAGAAATAACCATCCCACATTGTCACCACCCAACCAACAACACCACCATTTTTTCTCCCACTTCTAGATGCACAACACGAAACAAAAAAAACAAGGCACATTTCAAATTTCACATTTCAAATTTCACAGTTCATCTTCTTTCAAAACTTAATTCATTTTACATACTTCACATTTATAAAAAATTCATTTAAACATCCATTTTATTTTATATTTCCAGCCCACTTATTTTACATTTTACATCAACCATTTTAACCTCACATCTAATTAAACCGAACATTCATTATCTATTTTGATTTCAGCATTGATTTATCATTTTAACCCAACAACCATCCAGTTTAAACATTTAAAAAATATTCCAATATTACACAAGAAACTAGCATAACACAAAAAATTACAAAAAACCCATCACAATAACAAGAACATCATCCTCATCTCCATTTTCATACTTATAAGACTCACATGGCTACCATTCAAAGATACATCCACTTACTCCTTACCACAACCACAACACAACCACTTTACTACCACAACGTCCCCAAATCCAGACCACACAACACATCACATAACATCCCCACAACAAAACCACATAACTCATCAACCACACACAACACAACCACACATCACACCACAATTCACATTACATCACATAATATATGTTATATTAGGAAGGGTATTTTCATCAATTTCACTTCTTTAAGGGAATTATCACATAATCCATAAATATCCAAAGGAAACCATTTCATTAACTTGATATAAGTGATTATGAACATATATTTTAAGTGATGCCAATAATCACACAAAATAGGGTTCCTCCAAACATATCAATGTATCTCAAACAAGGACCCAAAGGCCCACATGTTTTAGTGGGAAATGTTCCCCATAGAATCACAATATCGAGATGATATCAAAAGATGTAAATTCGAATGAATCATTCCCCTTACCCTTCAATTTGATTTTAAGTAATTATTAATCTTTAATTACTCCAATAAGACTATATTTACAAAAGTTAATAATGGAAAAACCCATCCATCATGATGCATATGATGAGAAGTTGGGGGTCCCCTACCTCAATAAGCGATTTTTGATCCGTTATATGAGGTTATAATAAGAAAATGGTCACCATCAAGGATTAAAAGTAATAATAACACATTAACAACCTGGAAAAATATAATAATATCTCCCCATTTTCAAAACCACACCAAAAACCATGATTCCTTGGACAATAGGCCCTCCAAGATGATGAAACTATGATAAAACTGAAGAGAACAGTGACATGACTTACCAAAAACTAGAAGGGATCGACCCTCAATGGTCGGGGTTGAATGAAAGGGAGGATGAGAGAGCTCTTTGTCATGCACTTGGGTTGACCATTGAAAGAGAGGAGAGGATGAAGAATGGATAGGTTTGAGGAGATCAGGGAATTTATAAATTTCTTAAAAACTTAACACTATGTAATAGCCTGTAGGACCATTCTACAACGTACCTAAAAAATGTAGGGACCACTACACTACCCCCCTCACCATGTCGCAACCTTGTTATAAAAGATCCTTTAGTAAACATGGATATATTTAAACTATAGATCCCATAAAATAGGAAATGGAAAATGGTGCAACCCATCATGATATGCCCTAAACCCCTAGAAACTAGGAAGAGGTTGCACCATATCCTCAGCTCCAAGGAACAACTATTCCATAATTGGAAAAAAACACTAAAAACCGGCCTTGGGGACTCTCTAATGGATATTAGGTCTTCAATATGTCTCTATTTCCTACTAAGGGGGTATACCCCACATACAAGGATCTGTGGAATAGATACCAATCAGAGTAAAAATAGAACCAAAATTGTCCATGTGCCCCCCATGCGTCGTTGTCAAAGCTCCATGTCATTGCAACCACCTTTTCACCTCATCAATTATCTTTGTACCACATCTTAGCCAAAAATCAAAGTAGCACTACCTATTCCTCTAAAACAATTAAAAACACTATAAAACCTCCTTGAGGGTTCACAACACCAAAAAAGTTCAAATTAATGGGATTCAAAATTTTGTACCTTTAAATCCCTAATGACCAGTATTCAATGATTTTTCATCAAAATCTGACTCTCCTCTCCTACATTGTCTCCCATTCTTCCTGGGATATGGGATTTGAGGATTTGGAAAAGTACATGTTATAGAAGATGTAGAGGAATTTTCGGGGTATTTTTAGGTGAATACAAGCCAAAATAGTCTCATGTTCCCCCAAAGGGACGGGATTAATGATGGCCAAATCCTTTGTGATGGACAAGGGCTTCCAGATGGTTTTCACCGCATTGTGTGTGTTTATCTTACATTAATATGGTAATATTTCATGTAACAGATGTTTCTAACAATATGGAACCTATAAATAACACCTTCACCCATCATTTAAGGGGAAGTGAACATTATACTTCCAACTGAACTATTAATTTCACAAAACTTCATCCTTCACAATTCAGATTAGAGATGGATTCCTACAGTTATCCATCTTCCACAAACAACCTCCCATGGGTACATGAAACCATTATGCCATGGTGTAGTTGACCTTCATAAAGTATCATGTCCTCAACACTAGAGAAAATTATATCACAACTCTTAGGGTCTCAAGAGGCATCCTCCTTTTATGAAACCTTCCCCATGGTAACCAATACATTTACCCTTGGAAAATAATCAATGTTTCAGAAAGCCCTTCCCTTTATGAAACCCAAAACCTTCACAAAACCCACCACATGATCCCCTTTATGATTCCTCATTTCCACACACATACCTTCAGAAAAGTAGTCTTCCTATGGGACCTACTCTCATTCATGAGGAGTTTACTCATTAATCTATCACATTCATAACTAGTATCATAAACCCTCTTACTGAGACCCTTTTCTCCAAGAAAGGGATAAGAAGGATCAATGAATATTTATTCTAATAACAGACACCCAAATTATGGGAAACACCAAGTTGAACCTTAAATCGGTGGTGGTTATAACTTGTGCCACCTGAAATCACCGGCATAATAGACACATAAACCCAAAAGTTGGAATCATCATAGGAAATTGATCACTTTTCCATTTGATATTGGAAAATTCATTAACCATCTATCCTACATGCAAGTGGGTATCCCCTGGTGTAAGCCTCATCCAAATCCTAGTTGTAAGACATAAAACTATATGGCACACATCCTAGTTATATGGTGTTGAACTGCATGAAAACATCCTCAACACATGGAGTACTACTGTGGCCATTCCATATATAGTGAACATAGGATGTCCTACGTATGACTCACATAGGATGATAACTCACCTTTAAAGAATCTCTTATATATAATCCCCACAATATTTCTTGTTTTTACCCCTTCTATGGTACATTAATCCTTACCACATGACAGTATATTGCATGGACCTAAACCATCACACTACCTTAAACTATACATGTGAACTACATGGGTATTGATCCTTGTATCCAAACTAGTAATGTAAGATTCATCCATGAGCCTCAATTTTAACATCATGATATCCCAACACCACTATTAAATTTTAATTTCTCCCCCTTGCGTGGGGACTACTTCTAAGTGTTATCATTTCCCATGGGAACATAGTTAACCTCACCACTCATACTTAAGGCCCTCACTAGGCCATGCCATATCTATGTGATGCTAACCTATATCTGACCAAGTACATGATGAGTGTATATGGGAAACATCCCCATAAAACATTAATCCTATTATTATGTCCCCATAATACAATACACATGTAACCATTTCCCCAAAAGTCCTTAAACATGTGAACCAAACCGACACTTCAAAATCTCTACCTTGTGTGATTGACATGTGATTCCCTTGGCAGTGAGCCTCTGAATCCTAACACCCTAAGAACAGGTTTCCCCATGACACCAACGAATCCCTTGGGTTCCACACTAAATATTCCGAATGTATGATATCCCTCGACGCTAAATGATGATGAATTTTATAGATATAAGACGCACCAAATTTACAAAGATGTCCATAGATGTCAAATTTCACTATCAGATCCGACCATAAGAAGCTTTACTATTGTGATATAAGAAACTTAATTAACTAGTTTCACCCCCAAGATGGATCTTCAAACGAGCTTCATGACCATGACTAAATTCTTAGAGGAATACCTGGACTTGGGAAAAATATAAATGGATAAATTCATGGAAGGAGAAACCAAAATCCCATCATCCATTTCAAATAAAGGAACATAAATCATCAACCTTGAAGGTAGAGGTGAGATGCCTATGGAAAAAAGAGAATAGGGGGGGTCACCGCCCTCAATACATGTCCCAAAAGAAAACATCAATAAACATATAAATTGTTCTTACTCATATTATAGTATATTTGGTACTGAATTTACTTAATATATATTAAATGTTCACCCACTTCGATATATAATGGATTTTTCATATATTGATGCTTCCAATATGGAGGTAGAATATGTTTATCAACATTCAGATGCTCCAAATATAGAGGAAAAATAGTTTCTTGAAATACTAATTCCACCAATCCAAATAAATAACATATTAGAGTTATTAATGATAAGGAAATGGTATAATCAAAACAACATATGTTCCAAAAAAATAGGATCTTCACACTAAGAAGGTGTAAATAAAAATTATTATGGTGAGAAGTATAAACATAAAATTAATGATTGGACAGAATGCACACAAGTATCCTTTTAATCCCAAAAAGTTTATTTTCATTAGTTTTATTAAACCCACATCTCAAATTCACTTACTGATAAGTGTAGATACATGAAAGAATATCATGTCCCCGACTAAGGAACGAATTTGAGAAGATATTAGAGTAAAATTATAATATAATTTAATTATTTTACTAAAAAATGAATTAATTATTTTAAATTACTTATCCCTAATAGAGTGAACTTATACTATATTAACATCGAATGAAATATGTTTTGATTCTCAATGTAAAGGATAATATTGGATTTCAGATAACTTGATAGATAAAATATTTTCAATTAATTTATATTGAATATCATTTTTAATACTCCCAAAAAAGTGTTATTGGATGGGTAATTGTCATGTTTTTAGATTTTAGTGTTATTTTGAACCCAAATGTGAAAAACGACTATTTTTGGATTTTTGACAGATTTTTAAGTCAGGGGTATTACGGTCATTTCTGGAAAAATAAAATTCCAAATTTTCTGATTCAAATTTTTTTATAATATTTATTTTATTTCCTTAATTTTTGTCTTCTGGACCAGGAGCTGATTCTGCCATCTAAAGGGTCTAAAAATTCATTGAAGTTGGGAATTTTTCCGGGCATACAACGTGGACCCACCCAAAATAAAGGACATCAAACGCGGCCTACAAATATCTAAATTATGTGTTTCCACCTGAGCTATGACGAGGACATATAGTTCCGACTCTAAAAGAAATTTGGGGAAGTTTGGAGGTCATTAATAAGTCCATTAAACGACATACATTTGGAGGAACCATCCTGGAAACTTCGTCCATAAACAGAAATCGAGAATGAAAAATTCATAACTCCTTCATCCTATTTTCAAATTAGCTGAACTTTTGGAGAGATATAGACAAGATAATTTTACACAACATTAATGAAGGGTGGAACGCGTGAAAAGGTCATTAATGGGGTCTAAAACGCTCAAACTTTCGGGGGTTGAATTGTGCCTATAAAAGGAGGAGAGCTCTTCCCCCTCAATCCATCACATTCTCCACCCCATTCCTTCTAGGGCACCATGGAGAAGAACTTCTCAGATTTTTTTTTTTTTTTTTAATATGTCTCTCCTCTCCCACAATATCTCGTATACCCCATCCATGGATGGGTAGTTTCATTTGAGTGATCGGAAAGAGGGGAGGTAGGACCTATGTGTTGTGTTTGAGTTTTTGTTCTTGAAATGAATAAATTTTTTTCTTCATTCTTCTTCTGGTTTCAATTAATAATTCAGTATTAAATTCAGAATGTGGTTGTGTTAAGGTTTTTATTCTGAAATTAGAAATTGCTTTGGTCGATGATCACATCTCCCTCCACCCAATTCTAATCTGTATACGGTGGAAAATGATTAGGGTTAGGTGGTGATTGCTCGACGGTTGTCAAGCACGTGTGTAGGATTGTATGTCGAAATCTTGGTTTATTAGGGAACAACAATTCCAGGTCTGGGATTGCTTTAATTAATCAAGAGACCTTCTACAACCCTAAACACATTGGAAGGAGGATTGACCAATCTATGGTTTTAGAAAGGAAAATTCTCATCACATCTCTTTTACCAGTTTAAGGAAGAAGAAGAGATAAAATTTGGAAACCATGATGGCACAACACTAAGTCTAGCTGAACCTAATCCGATCACCGTGTTTATAATTTGATAAAATCAATAAATTTCTATTGTTTGTTTCTCTCATAGTCATTAAAATTTGTAAAAACCAATATTTTTAAGAAAACCAACAAAAAGTGACAACCTTGTTTTGTGTGAACTCTTTTTCGGGAGACTGCATAGGATCAACTGCTATACTATACTTAGGTAAATAAAATATTGTTTTTCCATGCCCCACGACAGGCGTGCGTCAAACTTGGCACCGTTGCCGGGGAGGCAGTGCCTCAAAGCTTTTGTTTTTTTTATTTTAAAAAAAATAAAATAAATCTCTTTTGAATGACCCGAATTTCAAATAGCAATTTAGTAGAATTCGATCCAGAAATTGAGCGCACAATAACGAAATTGAAAAACCAAAATCTTCCCAAAGAATTTGAAGAAATAAATCTCAGTAATTCAACTGATACATTGAGTGAAGACTTTGAACCTTTAATAATGGTTGTAAATCCCAACCGAGCCCTACGTGACTTATGTGCACCTCAATTTGTCAATCAAAATTATCAACTTGCAATTCCTGCCTTAGAAAATGATTTTGAATTGCGAATTAACATGATCCAAGTGCTTCCTAAATTTCATGGTCTTGCAGGTGAAGACCCGAATCGACATATTCAAGAATTTACCTATGTCTGCTCCAGCTTCAAACCTCGAGCAGTCGCGGAAGAGCATGTGAAGTGGAGGGCTTTCCCCTTCTCACTAGAGGGAGCAGCAAAGGTATGGTTGTACAATCTACAACCGGAGGAGATCAGTGACTGAGAAGATCTAAAAAAATGCTTTCTACAAAGATTCTTCCCAACATCTAGGAGCACTGCAATAAAGAAGGAGATTTATGTCATCCATCAATCAACTGTAGAAACACTCTACGAATACTGGGAACGTTTCAAGAAGCATTGTGCAAGTTGTCCACACCAAGAAATAGATGAGGACCAATTCCTTGTGTGCTTCTACCAAGGATTGCTTGACAATGACGGGAATCTACTAGATGCCTCGTCGGGAGGAGCCCTCATTGATAAATCACCTGCGGATATACGAATTCTGATTGAAAAGATTGCACAAAATTCACAGCAGTTTGGCACTTGAGGTACGATCACCAGAGGAATCCATGAGGTAAGAACATCTGATTCAGTAGATTTAATTAGGAAAGAAATGGGTGAACTCACCTGGTTGGTGCGACAAATAGCTGTGAACCATGTGAAGGAACAACAAGGACCGACTTATGTATGTGGTTTATGCTCTTCTAATTCTCATTACACTGATCAATGTTCAGAAGTGCAGGGGACATAAAGTTGTGCTGCAGCCTATCAGCAAAGGCTATACCAACCGCAAACCCAACCCGGGTATGGGTTTCAATAGAACCAAGCCATAGCACCTTTTCAGCAGCAATATCAAAACCCTATAGCATTCCAACAACCTTATCAGAAGGCCTTCCAACAACAACAAACTTTTCAACCACCACCTTTCCAGTGGAAGAATTATGAGCAACCATCCACAAGTGCACCGACAAATGAAGACCAGCAACTGAAGATAAGAGTTGCGGGAATAGAAGATAAGATGGACAAGCTAGCTGATCAATTTCCAAGCATTATGGATGCTCTCCCCAAGAACCAAGGTAAGATTCTTGCACAAACAATTCCCAATCCAAAAGAGAATGTTAGTGCAATCACAACCCGAAGCGGGAAGCAACTAAAACCACCAGAACAATATGAGGGGGATGAATCTAGGGAACCTGCTGAAGCTCATCCTGTCCAACCAAAATATGGAGTCAACAACAAATTAGAAAGAACAAGGTTGAAGAAAGAAAGACTAGAAACACCATTGTAGAAACAACAAAGGGAGAAAAAGGATATTCCAGCACCATTCCCATCATCATTGGTTGAGTCAAATATGGGAGAAGAAGAACGACTTCAACGGGAAATTCAGGAAACATTCCGAAAAGTTGAGATTAACATTCCACTACTGGATGCAATCAGGCAAATCCCTAAATAGGAAAAATTTCTGAAGGAGCTATGTACTAAAAGAAAGAGGCTGGATGGAAATGAAAGAATCAACTTAGGAAGAAGCGTCTCAGTATTGATCATGCCACCGATACCGCAAAAATGTCAAGATCTAGGGACTTTCCCTATTCCCTTCACTATCGGTTCATTAAATTTTACTCATGCACTATGTGATCTTGGAGCTTCGATAAATGTGATGCCTCACTATGTGTTTTCATCTTTGTACATCGGAGAACTAAAATCAACTCGGGTGGTGGTACAATTAGCAAACAGATCCACCGTTTTCCCAGCTGGAGTCGTTGAATATGTACTTGTAGGAGTGAGAGGATTAATCTTTCCACCAGATTTTTATGTCCTTACCATGGAGGAAGACCGAGTACCATCCCAATCTCCCATCATCCTAGGGAGACCGTTCATGAAAATAGCAAGGAAAATCATCAACGTGCATGAAGGAACACTCACCATGGAGCTCGAAGATAGTACGGTAAACTTCATTATTCTTGATACGATGAAACACCCGTCCAGCAATCACTCACTTTATGCAATATCCCATGATGAAGGTATAGAACCAATTGAAGACTCATGTATGCTTCATGAATTGTTATCTATGTGAGAACACTCTTCATTTGAATTTTATAACTCCCATGAACCTGAAAATTCTGATATCATGTTGGAGGATGAGGTAAAATCTGATTTTTTCGAGGATTTGTTAAGAGGAAGTAAGATTATTCCAGAGAATTCATCATTAAAAGTAGGAAAGATAAATACAATATCATCCCTTGAACAACCCCCATGTTTAGAGCTGAAACCTTTGCCATGAGACTTTAAGTATTCTTAGATAATGGAAGTAGATAAATTTCCAGTAATCATTTCCAATAACCTATCCCATTCACAAGAACAAACATTGATTGACCTTCTCAAAAGGAATGTAAAAGCTGTAGGATGGAGATTAGGTGATATTGCTAGAATCAACCCTAAGGTATGATCTCACATGATATTTTTAGAAAGTGAATCTCGGCCAGTTAGACAACCTCAAAGAAGACTCAATCCCACAATCATGGAATTCGTTAAGAAAGAGATTGAGAAATTGTTAGCAGCTGATATCATTTACCCAATCTCTGATTCTCAATGGGTTAGCCCAATTCATCTAGTCCCCAAGAAAACTGGCCTGACCACTGTTACAAATGAAAGAAATGAACTGATCCCCATGAGAATACAAAACTACTGGAGAGTGTGTATAGATTATAGGAAGCTAAATCAAGTTACCAGAAAAGATCACTTTCCTATTCCATTCATTGATCAGATGCTTGAAAGGATAGATGGAAATACTCATTACTGTTTTTTAGATGGATTCTCAGGTTATTTTCAGGTACCAATTGCACCAGAAGACCAGGAGAAGACAACCTTCACCTGCCCTTTTGGAACATTCGCCTACAAAAGGATGCCTTTTGGGCTATGCAATGCCCCAGGTACATTTCAACGGTGTATGGTGAGTATTTTCTCGGACCACATTGAGGATTTCTTGGAGGTGTTTCTTGATGATTTCACAGTTTTTTGAAATTAATTTGATCATTTCTTGGGAAATTTGGAAAAAGTTTTAAAAACATGTATTGAAAAGAACCTTGTCTTAAATTTTGAAAAATTTCATTTCATGGTTGAAAAAGGGATAGTGTTGGGGCACATAATTTCACAAAATGTGATTGAGGTTGATAAATCAAAAGTTGATGTAATAAATTCCTTACCATATCCAACTTGTGTCAAACATGTTAGATCCTTTTTAGGGCCTGCAGGATTTTACAGAAGATTCATCAAGGATTTCAGTAAGATTTCTCTCCCTCTCTCAAGATTACTTCAAAGGGATGCTAACTTTAATTTTGATTGTGCATGTAGGGAATCATTTGATGAATTAAAGGAAAGGCTGATAACACCACCAATAATGCAGCCACCCAATTGGGATTACCCTTTCGAGATACTTTGTGATGCATCCAACCAAGCAGTGGGAGCCACTTTATCACAGAGAATTGACAGCAAGGCTCAAGTCACCTCCTACGCATCAAGGACCTTGGATGAAACACAAATAAATTACACAACGACAGTGAAGGAGTTCCTTGCAGTCGTTTTTGCACTAGATAAATTCCGATCATATCTTCTGGGCACTAAAGTTGTTGTTTTTTCTGATCATGCAGCTCTTAGGTACTTAATGAATAAGGCGGATGCAAAACCACAGTTGGTGAGATGGATGCTACTCTTACAAGAGTTCAATTTGGAAATCAAAGATAAGAAGGGGACTGAAAATCAAGTGGCTGATCATCTGAGTCGACTACCCCACACCGCTGAAACAGAAATACCAAAGCAGAACACACTTAATGATGAGCTTCCTGGAGAACAACTCTACATCATCAACAGTGAAGTACCATGGTATGCCAACATTGTCAACTATTTGGTAACATCTCAGGTACCCTCTCATCTAAGCTCTCATCAACAACATAATCTTAAATCTGAATCAAGATTTTACATTTGGGAAGATCTGTTTCTGTGGAAAATTTGTAATGATCAAATCATAAGAAGATGCCTGATAAGAAGTGAAATTGAATCAGTGTTTGAATTTAGTCATAAATTATCTTGTGGAGGCCACTTTGGACCTCAGAGGACTGCCCTAAAAGTTTTAGAATATGGACTCTACTGGCCCACCTTATTCAAGGATGCATATGAATTTTGTAAAAGAAGTGAAAAATGCCAATTTTCTGGTAACATATCCAAACGACATGAAATGCCACAAAAACCAATAAACTTTTGTGAAATTTTTGATGTTTGGGGCATAGATTTCATGGGACCATTCCCAATGTCATTTTAAAATCCATATATTCTTTTGGCTGTAGACTATGTTTCAAAATGGGTGGAAGCAAAAGAAACCAGATCTAATGATGCAAAAGTTGTTTGTGATTTTGTTAGGGCTAACATTTTCTGAAGGTTTGGCATGCCACGAGAAATCATCAGTGATCAGGGTAATCATTTCTGTAACAGGAAAATGGAAGCATTGCTGAAGAAGTATGGGGTGCATCATAGAACATCTACCCCATACCATCCCCAAACAAATGGCCAAGCAGAAGTCTCTAATAGAGAAATCAAATCCATTATGGAGGAGACTGTTAAACCCAACTGGAAGGACTGGATCCAAAAGTTAGATGATACATTATGGGCATACAGAATGACCTAAAAATCACCGATAGGGATGAGTCCCTATAGATTGATCTATAGAAAGAGTTGCCACCTTCCTGTGGAGTTGGAGCATAGATCCTACTGGGTGGTTAGAGAGATGAATCTGGACCATGAGAAAGATGGGAAAGAAAGAAGATTGCATTTGAAAGAGTTAGAGGAAATTAGAAGGGAATCTTTTGAAAACTCAATGATCTATAATTAGAGAACAAGGATGGCCCATGACAAGATAATTCATCCAAGAACCTTCAACCCTGGAGATCACGTGTTACTCTTCAAATCTAGACTTAAGCTTATACCAGGTAAACTTCGTTCCCGATGGGAAGGCCCCTTTACTGTTATTCATGTATATCCCTTTGGTGCTGTGCAGATTCAAAAGGAAGGAGGAGGAAACCCATTCACTATAAATGGGCAGAGGCTGAAGAAGTTCCATGGGAACATAACTCAAGAACCAGTGGAGGAGATCACACTCCTTCATCCTGAATACAAATGAGCACCTACCAGGTTGCATCATTCCTTTACACTTGATTAAATGCAGTAACTCCATCTTTTTGAAACATAAATAAAAAATTCCATTTACATGCATTGAGGACACTACATAAATTAAGTGTGGGGGAGGAAATCTTGTAGTCCAGGAGATTGTTCTTCTGTTAAAAAAATTTGTTTTGTTCTGTCGAGCCAACGACATTAAACAATGGCGATACCGGGAGGCAACCCTCATTTCCCCCCATTTTCCACTTTTCTTCTTCTTCATTTACCAGCATGATTTAACGGGCCTGCACTATCAATTGTTTTCATTTTTTTCAGGTCCATTAATAAAGAGGGTGTCGTGGGATTATACGTCGTGAAGAAAATGATCCATTTGATAGGGGAGTATGTGTTTCAATTCTATATTATCTGACTTTATTCCCTACATATTTTTATTCTTTTAAAGAATTAATCAAAAAAAGGCATGACAACGCTTGAATTAATGTTTTACTCAACATATCTAAGAGACATGAGTTTCTTAGGAATCTTGTGATGCCATGTTTTAGATTTCAATATTAATTATATTGAATGAGTAAAATGAAAAATTGAATATTTAAAGTGAAGCAAGGATATTGAAATAAGGACTCATGATTTAAGGGAATTAATTGATTCATGTAAATGAAATTTCGCTTCCATTTTTCATTCTTTGAATTTCTGAAATTCATGTCAATTAATTTGTTATTATTAATCATGCCACGGGTGATTTTCCAATATCATATTCTCATTCCTGAGAGGATTTCTAGACCAAATGTTTCCTATTTTATCTTGAGCATATTTCTTGACTGATCTTGGGATGTGCCACCTGCTAGAACTTGTATTGAAACTTGTCACAGCTATGACTGTACAAAACCACATTTAAAATGATTGAGGTATCTCTTTGGCTAGCCACATTTTATCCTAAGACCCACCTTTACCTTTATCCTTCGTAAGCCCTTAGATTCCATGAATTTCCTTATAGGTTTAAGCCACATTACAATCCAATTTTTCCTTACCTACCTGCACTTTTAGTATTTTTGCATGGTTATTTCAAGTTTGAGTGTGGGGGAAGGGCCTTTTGTGTGCGTTCCTTGGGATGTGTATCATTTTTGGGTGGTGTAATGTGTGCGTCATCATTTTGGGCAATGTATTATTAGAAAATTGGGCATGAGTCATCATTTCATTATGCTTCTTTCATTTCATCTGGTTCTCCATAAAAAAAAGAAAATAAAGTTATGCCTTTCTGGAGCATTACAAAAAAAATAAAAAAATTAA
This sequence comes from Viscum album, assembly GCA_963277665.1. Lineage (NCBI taxonomy): Eukaryota > Viridiplantae > Streptophyta > Magnoliopsida > Santalales > Viscaceae > Viscum > Viscum album. The sequence goes on along the minus strand of OY728162.1, from coordinate 956,060,501 downwards.
AGTTGTGCCTTTCTGGAGCTTTACAAAAAAACAGGGAGAACTTGGATGATATCATTCTTTGTAATCATTTATTGACTCATGAACCATGTCATTAAAAGGGGAGTGGTGTTGTGATTTACATTTCAAGGGGATTTGAGTGAGGTTCATCTTGTGTTTTCACTTGATTAATCATGCATTGTACTTAAGAGTAAAACCTCCTACTTCTGGCAATAAATTATTTCAATCATTTACCCACCAACCCTAATCCACAGAGTCATTTGAACCTTTATTGCAAGTCCTCATGATTTTATGTGTGTTTTGTCTTTACAAAGTGGAGAAAGTAGTTACTTTACAAGCCTATGGGTAAGGAGCATGTTCTCATGATATGAGCATAACTCCACTATTAATTGTATCATGAGTGATGAGAGAAAATATTCAAAAGTGAGGAAGGTCACGATTTGGCATGTTTAATAATAAAAAATTGAGAAGCTTGAATGAATGAAAGGAGAAGCTTCATTATTTTTTCAAAGGGGAAAAGTAAAATGCATGAATTGAATGTTTCTTTGCAAAATGGGAAATTAAATTTCTATTTTTTGTGGAACTGGAAAATTTGATTGGACGTTGATAATCATTTGATTTTATTCCATTTGAAATTTAAATATTGGTGACATTTGTGCCCTTTGAATTGCATGTTGAGATTTTATGCTTGAGGACAAGCATAGTTTAAGTGAGGGGGAATTGATAGAGCAAATATTTTCAATTAATTTATATTGAATATAATTGATAATACTCCCAAAAAATTGTTATTTGATGGGTAATTGTCATGTTTTTAGGTTTTAGTGTTATTTTGAACCCAAATGTGAAAAACGACTATTTCTGGATTTTTGACAGATTTTTATGTCAGGGGTATTTCGGTCATTTCTGGAACAATAAAATTCCAAAGATTTTGATACAAATGTTGTTATAATATTTATTTTATTTCATTCTTTTTTGTATTCTTGACCAGGAGCTGATTCGGCCATATAAAGGGCCTAAAAATTCATTGAAGTTGGGAATTTTTTCGGGCGGACAGCGTGGACCCACCCAACATAAAGGACATCAAACTCGGCCTACAAATCTCTAAATGATATGTTTCTACCTGGGCTATGACGAGGACATATATTTCCGAATCTAAAAGAAATTTCGGGAAGTTTGGAGGTCATTAAAGAGTCCATTAAACGTCATACATTTGGAGGAACCATCCTGGAAACTTCGTCCAGAAACAGAAACTGAGAATGAAAAATTCATAACTCCTTCATCCGGTTTTCAAATGAGTTGAAATGTTGGAGAGAGACGGAAAAGATAATTGTGCACAACATTCATGAAGGGTGGAACGTGTGAATAGGTCATTAATGGGGTCTAAAACGCTCAATATTTTGGGGGTCGAATTCTGCCTATAAAAGGAGGAGAGCTCCTCCCCCTCAATCCATCCCATTCTCCACCCCATTCCTTCTGGGGCACCAAGGAGAAGAACATCTCAGATTTTTCTTTTATTTCTTTAATTTTAAAATGTCTCTCCTCTCCCGCAATATCTCGCATACCCCATCCATGGTGGGGTAGTTTCATTTGAGTGATCGGAAAGAGGGGAGGATGGACCTATGTGTTGTGTTTGAGTTTTTGTTCTTGAAATGAATAAAATTTGTTCTTCTTTCTTCTTCTGATTTCAATTAATAATTCAGTATTAAATTCTGAATGCGGTTGTGTTAAAGTTTTTATTCTGAAATTATAAATTGCTTTGGTCGATGATCACATCTCCCTCCACCCAATTCTAATCTGTATACGGTGGAACATGATTAGGGTTGGGTGGTGATTGCTCGATGGTTGTCAAGCACGTGTGTAGGATTGTATGTCGAAATCTTGGTTTATTAGGGAACAACAATTCTAGGTCTGGGATTTCTCTAATTAATCAATAGGCATTCTACAACCCTAAACACATTGGAAGGAGGATAGACCAATCTAAGGTTTTAGAAAGGAAAATTCTCATCATATCTCTTTTACCAGTTTAAGGAAGAAGAAGAGATAAAATTTGGAAACCATGATGGCACAACACTAAGTCTAGCTGAACCTAATCCGATCACCGTGTTTATAATTTGATAAAATCAATAAATTTCTATTGTTTGTTTCTCTCATAGTCATTCAAATTTGTTAAAACCAATATTTTTAAGAAAACCAACAAAAAGTGACAACCTTGTTTTGTGTGAACTCTTTTTCGGGAGACTGCCTAGGATCAACTGCTATACTATACTTAGGTAAATAAAATATTGTTTTTTCATGCCCCACGACAGGCGTGCGTCATAACTCTTATAAAGCATCATCTTAGGGATACTGAAGAGAAAGTAAACATGAATCCACCAATGATGTTTTCACACATGATATCATGAGGAGGTATATTTTGGATTCATTTTAATTGGTAATATATTACTTGAAAATACATGTATTAATAAATTTTATTAATAATTATTAATTTAAAAAAAAATTGAGTACTAAAAATTATTAGAATGTTGAAAAACCAACAAAACCCTACCATAAATCATGGATGGGAATTCTTCACTTGAAAAAATGGTATTTATTTTAAATATATAGTAATAATATTATGTTTCACAAAACAAAAACATAATTATATTCATTTTTTATATATAGATGGATGATTCAAAATCTAAAGGCACTTCCATACCAAATCATGTGATATGGAATGAGGATCATGTAAATAAATATTTAATAATAAATAAAACTCATAAAAAGTAGGGGAATAATTTGTGAGTTTGATATTTTAATTCTTTCGTTAATTGAAATAAGTATTAAAAAAAATTAATTAATTATTTTCATATTTTTTTATCTATATTGGTCTGCAGAATCATCATTGGTTGTACATGATGGATGACTATTTTTAGTGGCATTAATGTGGCCCGAACAATATGGCCATGTTAGAGGTGTGTGTTTCAGAGTGTCATCCCAAACATATTTTGAGAAGAGAAATGAAAATGCAGATAAAGGTAATAAAAAGGATGAGATGTAGAAAGAAATAGTTGCTCCAGAAGGAAAACATAATCGGTATTATTAGTTTATATAAAAAGTTATGGGAAGGAATAAAATAAAATAAATTACAGAACAACCACCACTAAAAGAATCCCCCCAAACATTGATGTAATCTATTCCCCATAATGGTTTACCTTACCATAGGTAATCAATTTTTTCATAACTTTTTCTATAAATGGTGAATGAGTCCGACATAAAATCTTTTCCTGTAATGATTTTGTATTGGTTGAAAATGATTCAGATTTATATCTATTATCAACCACTCATATCCTTTTTTAGGGTTATAGTGTACAATATTCATGGATATATTCTACAAAAAACCCAACCTAAAAAAGGTTATGTGAGAGTATAGATTCATTTAGATCATGAGCAATGAACCAAAATATCTATTCCCCTTGATGGTCTGAATGTTCACACTGTCTAAATTTCTATTAGAACATTAAAATCACGATCTTTTGATCCCAAAAAATTACATGTTGACAAGGAGTTATTTCATTACAATTTTGTTTTTATGAATACCTTTAATAATTACTGATAATGGACAAAAATGATGAATAGTGTTACAAACATCAGAAGGGGAGTTGCTGAGCTAATTTTTAAGGTGTGAAAAATAGAATTTGATCCCAATAAATATGTATTGTAAGTGGGACTCATATTTTACCTATATAATACAATGTTATGAGTGTGTTTAAATATTATTTTTTTGGGTTAAAAAATTTAAGAGATTAAAAGTAAAACTGTGTTGGTTTAGAGATCATGTTAAGGGATATGTTTTCCATCTTCGATTATCTCCTCACTCACATATTGAATCATTATTCTATTGAGTTATAATTATTCTCTCATTAATTGAATCTAAACAATTAAAAAAATTGAGAAATTTCAGTTCAGATAAATGAATTCAATAATCATTATATTTTCTCTACATTCCTAGCATATAATTTTTATATCTCTATTTACCCTTCAATTTCCCCCATTTATTTCTATCATAAGTATAGGACTTAATCTATGTGGCATGAGTGTGCAATCATAGAAGGAAGCTGAAGAATTTAATGATATGTATTCAAAATAGATCTCTACGATCAAAACCATTAAATTTAACATAGATTTTAGAACATTGAATGTACACAATTCATTAATAAGGGATGATGATTTGATTCCCCTTGGAAAAACAATTTTGGTTTTGTTGTCCCATCATTGGAGTATTAAAAAAACAAAATAGTTTTGGTTGGAAACCTTCTAAAATAAGTTCTTCACCCTCTCTCTATTCAAGATTCCCCTCTAATTTCCTCCATTAATTCCTTTTATAGATTCCAGGTTACTTTTTTCCATGTGAGAGGAATGATATTATTCTTTGATTTTAGTATTTACCTAGTGTAGGTTTAAATTCTACAATCTAGCCTAGTTTTCCTTTTATGGATGGAATAATTTGATGATTCACAGTATTGGGTAAAGGAAAGTGGGCTTGAGATCTTAAATATAGTCCTTGTAGTTTTATGTAGTGCCTATGAATAATTATTTTACTAGAAAGACGTCACTTGTACTAAAATATGCACTTAGATTCTTCCATCATTGGATGATTAAGGCCAACAGTTCATTTTTAGTGTCACAATAGCTTCTTCACAGAATTGATCTCTCTTATAGACTGGACAAACAGATCTCCCTCAGAATCTGTAGGGGTTGGGTGGCTTCTCTCATGGAATGATCAAATGAATCCACCCCTTAGTCAAAGTGGATTTGAGTATTTAAGTGTATCTCTTGGAAAATAGCTCTATTCCATCAGTATCTCAAATTCAGGGATGCAGTCGAAGGTGTAACTTATAGGGTAGGTGTAACACTTTTATTTCTCAAGGAAGAGGCTCCTTAATGGGGGTGTATTTTTTTCACATATCTTCTCGCCTCTATACATCAGTGATTATGAATCAAATGGTTCATGATATTCAACCTAGGAGGAGGAGGATTGGGTTCATTTTATGGTCACATGGAAGGTATAGACATTGTAGGGTGAGTGAAGCTTATGGTAAGCATTCTTACCATAAATATCACAGTCATTATCGTAACCAAAAGATTTATTTTGAGAAGGGGGGTCACCTTAGTTACTCCTACCATGAGAGTGGCGGGACATTTAATAAAACTATTCATGAAGTCATCTCTATTTGCATTTTTGGAATTTATTTAGCAAAGAAAATCAATTTTTGGCACTCCTGATAGGTATGCCTACCAAGAAAATTGGGTTCCATAAAGTGATCACCTGGCCATGAGGAGTGATCATAAAAGGCATAAGGTATATTCACTATTCCATCAATGTGCCAGAAGGTTCAAGAAGGGGTATAATATGGTAATCACCTCTGTTATTACTGGTAACCATGGGCGTCATGGTCACCCTTGGCCTTTACAGTTTCCACCTTGAAAAAGTTCACATTCTTTCTTATAATAGTGTTAAATTCCACCCAAATAAATATAATTTCCTTAAGCATGGATTCACAATTTAAATCAAAATATGTAATCATCAATAAATAAAATATTTAAATCCATGTTCTATTTTATTCTTAATTTAAGAAATCCCATAGAAAAAACGATTAATCTAGTAATTAAAGTATAAGTAGAGGGTATTTTATAATGAATAAAAGATAAAAATATAGAAATTTAATACTCGCATTACACTTCCACACATAGACTCATTCATTCCCAAGAAATATTTTCATTGAATTGAATTTATTCAAAATGAAAAAAAACAGTTCATACTACCTAATTTTGAATTTACCAATCATAGTAGAAAAAACATCGATTATTAAAAAGGTATAAATATCATTCTTTCTATATAAATCAAGTCAATTTCTTACATCAATTAACTCAATGATTCAGTGTAGGAGTGGATCAAATTGGATTTATGTGGAAGAAATGTTTTAACAATATTATCTTACATTATTTTATATTTCTTAAGTTCCTCAAACTGATGTTTGATTTTCTACATTATTGAAACAACTTAAATGAATGTGTTATAATTTATTTTCCCCTTTTACTATGGGTTCAATATTCTACTCACCCAAAATGACTCATTTTTTAAAATTCCCTTTTTAAATTATTTTTCCCCTCCATAATTGTGTGAAAATCTCTATGAGTAAAAATTATTGAAATGGATTTATTTAATATTAGAAACACACCCAATGCCCATGTCTTAAAAATCCATTATGGGTTTCTAATTTCACATTTTTATTATATATTCAAAATCCTTATATATTTTTCTTTTAATTTGGATCTCTGAGGTGTTTATCTCATTGAGTTCAATTTCCTCAGATTATGATCCATATTTTAGTGTCTTTATTTTAAAAAGTTTATTCCATCAAAATATTTTTACTCACACTCCATCTTTTAATTATAAGATCAGACTTCAAAAAATGTGGTGATCAAATTCACTTAGAAATCACGTTAAATTATAAAATTTATGAATAAATTAATTCCAAAAACACTAGAATTAAATTTTTAAACTAGGTAGGGTAGAAATGAATCCCACGAAATGGGTGAAAGATATAAATAAATATGTTTAAGAAAAAGTGTAATATATTGCATTCTATTTTCAAGGGAATGGTTTTTTATTTATTTAGACATTATGGTTCTCACTTCCACCAAAATTTGTTCTAATATGATAATAGTTGAAAGTTAATATGAAATGGTTTAATAAATATAGTTCTATAAACATCAAGACCAAAATGTGGGATGGAGGTAACTTGGAAGTGCTTAATTTTCTGTAGAATAGAGGAGTCTAAACTCCTGCATAGGGTTTTTCCAAAATCTCTTATGGAAATTCATTAGTTATTGGTTGTTCACTATGAATGGTTTCCTTGAACAAATTTATTTATTATAAACTACGCCAAAAGGAAAAGTATAAATTTCTATATATGGACCGGCATATTTGGAAGGAAGTTTACATGGAAAAAGTTTCATCCTTGATGAAAGCAACCACACTATGTCCCCAACTTGAAATTCTATTTTCTAGATCAAATTTTCATGGGGAGATTTTGTTTTCTCCATATTTATAAGGGAGTTATCATATTCCTCTCTCCTCAATTACTCAAGTTTAATTAATTTCAATTTACTTTGGTATCCATCCTTGATAAAATTATATGGTTACTCTTTTGAAATCATAGTAGGATTTTTGTTTCATTTCAATAAGGATGTGTAAATGTTTACTACAAAAAATTCTATAAGGAGAACAACCTAATGGGGTTTTTTAGGAATATTTGTATTCCCATATTTCATCTTCCAGCTTCTTACTCCATTCCTTGCATTTAGGTTGAAATGTCCTCTCAAGGATTCTTTTGACCTCCATATTAGATACCTCTGCTAGTCCATTTTTCTCTGGGTAGTAGGCAGTGGAGATTTTATAGTGCGTCATGTATTTTCTCATGAGGGACTCCATGATTTTATTGTAGAAATGTGATCTTTGGACACTGATCAGAGCATGGGGTATTCCAAAACTACAAAATATATTTCATTTTAGAATTATAGTTACAGTTTTTGATTCAGCAGCCCGAGAGATTTTTGATTTAGTCTAATTTAAAAACATAATCTATTTCTAATGATATAATGGAAAATTAAAATAAAATGGGAAACTAGACAATAAATAAAATTCACCCGTCATCAAATATCTAGAAAAAACAAAGGTTTTTGGGACATTTCATGTTTTTAGGAAATTAGACCATTAAACAAGTGTATTTGGATTTTTTACAAAAATCATAATAGTTTTTAAATTTTTAAGGACAAAATAATCTTGCTTCCAAAATCATTCAGGAAATTCCCTGATATCAAAAACAGCCTCCATATATAGGTGAAAGTCAAAAACAATGTACATATTATATTTATTCCTTGAGAATACATCTTTTAAAGATTTTAAAATGACACATTTTCTATAAATAATGGTATTCCCAAACCTAGTGTTCCAATTTAGACTTTAATTTAGAAACATGGTACTTAGAGAAGAAATAAGTTACCATTAATTTGGCCATGAAATTCACTATGTAGTAAACCATGGTAATTGAGTTAGTTTGTATAGTTACTCAATAATGAAGGAATAATCCGTAATAGTTTTTGAAACTATTTCCAACTCGGTAGTGTGAGGTTGTATGATCAAGTAGCCAGACACTAAAGATTTATAGACCTTCTGGTATTTAATCTATAGGACAAAAACTTGTAGCAACAACATCAGTCTTACCATATTTGGTTTTGCAACAGTCTTATTTATTACATTCCATAGTGCTTCTTGATCATAGTAAACAATCACATTCATTATTAATAGATAATAATTGGTTTCTTCAGAATCTACAATAATACAAAAAATATTTCTCTATTTTTGTGTAGTTTATTTGGGAAGTGTTAAGGGATTTTGACATATAGGCTATCATTCCTATAATCATTTAAATCATTTGGGAGAAATAAATTACTACCTCTCTATTGGATGCATCACAAAGTATCTCAACGGGAATACTCTAGTTTTGTGGACATATTATGGGGGCAGTTCTTAAACATTCTTTCAATTTTAAAAAGGTTGTACTACATAATTCTTCATATACCAAGGTTGTTTCCTTATTGAATAAATTTGTTAGGGGTAAATCAATTTTTCTAAATTACCTAATGAATCTTCTATAAAATCCAACATGGCTCAAAAATTTTATAATCTATATGATAGTGGTGGGATAAGGTAGTTTCTAAATGAAATATATTATGGATTTATGTATATAAATTCCTTATTTTGTAATCAAATTTCCTAATAAATTCCATTTCTCAACCATAAAATAAAATTTCTCAAATTGAAAAACCAATTTTTTCCAATATGTATTTGTAATTTTTTCCGAACTCTCTATAAAATTTTTTAATAAATTTACATACAAAGTGTAGCTATCAAGGAATACCTCTAAAAAATTATCAATCAGGTCTGAAAATATTTAACCATGCAACATTGAAAGGTACTGAGGGAATTACATAGACCAAAAGGCATTATTTGGTAGGAAAATATTCCAAAGGTACATGTAAAAGTGTTCTTGTATTGATCAGAGGGTGTTATGGGAACTTGAAAATAACCATAGAAACCATATAGAAAACAATAATTTCTTTTCTCGTCTCACCTTTATATAATTAATTCTACAAAAGTTATGGGAAAATGGCCAATGTTGGTCACATGGTTTAAAAGTTTGTAATCAATACAAACTCTTCAACTATTCTGGATTCTGGTGGGTACTAATTCCTTATTTTCCTTTTTTTTCAGTGGCGTGACCAATTTTCACAGGAACAATTTTAATGTGGCTTGCCCATACTGAGATTGATATGGGATAAATTATACCATCTTTTAAAAATATTTCTAATTCCTTTTTCACTACCTTCATGATGGATGAATTTAACCTTCTATGTAGTTATCTTACTAACTTATGTAATTATTATAATAAGATTTTATTCAAGTAGGTGATTGGGATAATTCCTGGAATATCTTCCAATGTCCATCCTATGAATTTAAAACCATATTTCATGATAGAGAACAAATTATTCTCTAGATCATGTTATAAATTATTAGAAAATATGACTTGTAGTTCCTGATTTTTTTAAGAAAACATATTTAAAATTCATGGTCCACAAATCCTGTTCTAAATCAAGTTGATTTTCTAAGGATTTAGTATTTTAATGTTCTCCTTGTTAGGTACCAACACATGAGTATCATAAATGTTAGTATCTGTTTTTATTATATCATCAACATAATGAAAAAGTATCTTTATTGACATTTATGATTGTTTTAGTAGTCTTTAGAAAATTTATTCCTATAATAATGGGAGAATGATATTTACCTTTACCTTCTTTCATGTTGATAATGTAGAATTCAACATGAAATGGGTAACCTTGTACAATTACCAAGACATCCCAAAGGACACCTAAAACATAGGAAGTGGCACTGTTGGCATGCTTAAAATCCACACGGGTGGGTTTGAGTTATCTATTATTTCATAAAGAATAAATATTATAATAAATTTTATTAATTGAACAACCCATGTAATACAATGAATTATAAAACCAAGATAACCAATTTAACACGGAATAAAAAAAGTACCCAGATCCATTAATTTCTAGGTAATTTTAGGGGTAATAAAAGAAGAAATACTCTTAGCTAATCATAACTCTTCATTTCCTTTTAATTTAATAATACCAGCGTACATATCCTTTATTTAATTTTCATACATTGGGATCTGTTGAATGAATTTTGGTATGGGATATTGATTTCCACTTTCATGAAAACTTATGGAATGTATTACAATAATGAACCCTTATTTGTTCATAGTTCTTAAATTATTACGTGGAAGGGGTGGTTGTGTATCTTCTACGATCACTCTTTTTTCTTTTTATGGTTCTTTATTGGCCTCCTGGGTCTTTTCCCTTGGGAAGATTTGTTAGATTCTTGATGCAGTACACATGTAATTTCAATTTCATGGGATGTAATTTTACTATCTTCTAGTTCTTTTACACTTCTCAAGAAAATATCAATGTAATATTCTTTAGGATTTAAAATTTACAGGGACATAATATTTCATATACCTTGGTTTACCATGTTCCTTGGGGTTATCATGATCATGATGAATAATACTTGTAATTATTATAATTCAAACCCAAGAGTGGTGAGGTTGGTGTTTAATTATACCAAAATGTATTTCATGAATGGTAATTGTGGTTGTTCTTTATTGTAGCTTGTAGATGGTTGGAAATTCTGTCTTTGTAATTGATGGGTTTGAGAAGGCTATTGAAATGGGGGTATCTGTGTCTGCTGGCTTCCAGCTCTAAATTAGTAAGTTTTGAATTATCTAAATCACTACTATATACTTGGTTGAATATAGAATTTACATTTATCGTGGAATAAAAACAATAAGTACCTTCTACATGATGGAATCCATTATTAAAATTATCATAATAGTAATACAGTTGACATGCCCTTGGGTGTGTTGTGATTGATGACTCATGTACGCTTTTCATAAAAAATTCTCTTACCCGGGAATTTAAATATTCAATTTTAATTTCCAAAAAAGGTGATTTGGTGCTTTTTATCTCATGTAATCCTCTAGTAGCAATTATGGCTCCCAAATTTTTGGAATTTTGTGAGATTATTTTAATGATTCATCACACCTCAACTAGTGACTCATCAATCAGTGCTCCTCCTGATGAAGCATTATGTAGGTTTTAGTCATTATACCTAAACCCTTGGTAGAAGAATACCATGAAGTGATGTTATTTTTAGGGATGATGAGGGTAAGATGCTATATTTTTTAACCTCTCCTAGAACACCTGAAGAGTCCCCCTAGTTTCATGTTTAATTTAAAAACATCCTTTCTATGATGGGAACTTCTTGGGGAATAATTGACTGTATGTAGTAATATATTTTATTGGTCATCCCATGAGTTATCTTCTCCTATATATAGTTTTTAGATCCACCATTTGGTGAACCCATAATGTGAGAAGTGGAATTAATTACAACTAATTTGAGCCTCAATGACTCATATAGTTTTTAATCCATTAAAAACCTATTTAAAAGCTCTTAACTTCCTATTGTGGTCATCACAAGATTTACCAGGAAAATTAATTAGTATCCCAATATTTTTAATTTTATGTTTGCAGAATTTTTTACCATTTAATTGGAATTATCGACTGTAAATATTGAAATTGGGTGTATACATTTATCTCAGAGTTCTATGAACATGAGATAGATTTCCTTCCATATATTCACTTTCTATAAATGATTTTGAATAAGACGAAGATAAGGAGGGAGAGTTAGCCAATGGAATTGATAAAAACTCACATTCCCATTGATCTGTGTTCCTTAAAGTTCTATGTCTAGAAAATATAGTTCTATCAACCTCTAGATCAAAACCAACGAGTTGGGAAGTACTAGTTCAGTTTATTTGAAAACATTTTTATACCAAATTTAAAAAAAACACTATATCCTCATTAATGGAACCAAGTTCGATGAGATCAAGTCACGAGGTGATTAATAAAAGAATCATTTAAACTAAAGAAATAAGTAGTGCACGTGGTACTTATATTTTCTTTTGAGAATAATGTTTTAAGTGTTTGTTAAAATACCGTTTTGGGGTTTCTACTGGATTTTATCCACGGTTATTATTTTTTTGGGTTCACACATAACTTTTAAAAGTGTTTTTAGAAAATGAAAAAAATATGGTTTTGGAGGTAAAAGTGGTTCGATTGGAACCATTACAAAATATGTTCTCCACATTAAATATATTAAATACATCCCCTCATTTCATCATACTTGAATTCATCTTATAGATGATGGTACAATTTTTTCCACATGATAGGAAAAATATTATTCAAAGATTTTAGGAATGATAGAGAGTACGTTTTGTTTCCATGGTCCATCCCAGTTGTCTTGGGGTGGGGGGTGTAGTAATCTGATTCTTCACAGTAGTGGGTAAATGAATGTGGTATGGGCTCTTACATAATGTATATAACAACCATTCTCTTTATTACACACATTAACATGATTTATTATATAAACATTCACTTAAGATAACTTTTAGGATCTACAGGTATAGTATCATGGATAATTAAGATCATTAAATGAAAACATAAGACAAAAAATTCAACATCTTTATAGAAAACTTCTTTTACATGACCAAAACGTTCCTTCGTACTTATAATTTCATTGGATAACCCAATGACCTACATAAAAAGGGAGATCTATAAAGCCTAGTAAGGGAGTGAACAAGGAATAAAATGAATAATATGATACATGTTAGGAAATAGGAATATCAATGGAGCATAATAGAAACATGAACATAAAGGCGTGATATAGAATGGTTATCAAAACATAGAGATGTGGAAACAACATTTAACATGATACAAGCATGTGCCAAGGATCATTGAACATGGGGCACATGTAAACCATAATTTCATATGAATTAGATTGATTAAACCCACGTTGAACTTTAATTATCAATAGTAAACCCTCATTTCACATGGATTATCTTGATTCAAAGAATTAAATAATGCATTGGAGCGCTATCAGGGCACACCATTTAAAAACATTTCATTTTATGCATAAGTGTACCATATGAATCATATAACATGGGAACACCAAACACCATTATTTATTACATGATATAAGAATGTGGAATACATAAATGAAACTCTATAATCAATAATTATTTTTGCATAAAGTTTAATACCACTGATAGAGATATGGACATGGAGAATTTCAGCATAAGAAATTTTTCTGTAACTTCAGCAGCATAACGACGTCAAATTGGAATATAAAAATGGGTTGATAGGAGAGAAAATGGATTCATATCATTTATACATGAAATGAAAAGTAAGGGGGTCATGGAACATAATATGACAAACATATGCAGTGGAATTTGGATTTATAATATAAAATAATTTCTTGAATGTAAATGAGTTGAGAGAAATCCCTTATGGAATTTTGGCATGGTAACATATGTAAAAGGGAGGAATTAATGAGAGAGAAATGGGTATCAAATCATTCAGACATAAGTTGATAAGTATAAGGGAGGTGATAAATCATGAACTAACATTTTTAATTCATAATAAAAGGGGATGACAATATAACGAAACTTTTACAAAAATAAAGAAGGAAAGTGAGGATCCCATGCTGGATGTGTGTGACTTAAAGAGCATGAGAAGGGGATTATTGAGAGCTTGGGGTGCCTTGGAAGGATTATAGAGATAGTAAGGAAGAGTAGGGACGAGATCAATGGTTTTTGAGTGACTTTAAGTGGGAGCATGGGAGGGTTTATATAGGTAAAGATAGGGGAATTCTATAATATTTATCAAACATGGGTTTTGGAATCTATAAAATTAAATATTAAAAACCACAAAACAAATCATGGGTTTTGCCATAGTTTTTTCCAAATTGGAGTGGAAAAAAAAATTATAAGACAAAGAAAGATATTAATAATGTATTTGGGATTACTTATGTGGAGGTGAGTCACACTGTCAAGGAAATCATTTTAAAATGTTTAAATATTTTTTAAGTCTTGGAGGGTCTACTAAGGCACCATAAAATTAATAAAAATAGAAAATATCATAATTTTTATGTTAAAACATATATTGGACAAATATACCAATCATAGTATTTAATTACATAAATATTTGGTCATTATTATTATGTCATAAAACACATTATATATTTAAACATTATTTGATTTTTACCAAAAAAATTCAGTTGTCTCATAAAATTTTGAAAAATTCAACGTTAGAAAATTTCAACATCCTAAATCCAAAAATAATACTCATTTTATCTAAATAATTTTATAAATATGTGAATTTTTACTTTTTAAATAATAACATACATTTATTGAAAAATCATCGGTTTTTTCAAAAAGGGCATTCAAACATTAATAAAAATTAAAATTGAATAAAAATCATATGATCACATATATTTAATAAAAAGTAATATGGTAATAATATTTTATTAAATTATTATTTAATTTAATAATCCACTAACTCATTAAAATATATTTCTAAATTTAATATTAACAAAAAATATTATTTGTTCATTAAAAACCATTTACCAAGTAACAATAATAAAATGAGTGTATATAGTTTATAAAAAAATAATCCACATAATCAATGTGATAGGGTCTTTTTACATAACCCATTATAACACCCACATAATTCCTAAGGGTAAGTTGTGTGGTGGTGACAGACACTAAAGGTGGACCAGATAACATCGCTCGGGAGGTAATCTCTATTAACATCCACTTTTCTCGTCGGTAGTTTCATTCAATATTAACGTGTTGTAGATCAGATTGGGATTAGTAAAGAGTGAAGCCCAGTGACGCTACCTCCTTTTTGAGCTCTAAAAAAATGGTCTTCGTATGGATTAATTCTATTGGATGAGTCCATCACTTTCTTTTTTTTGAGTAAATTGGATTTTTTGAGGCCCTATATTTATAATAATCATTCGATCACAATTAAATGACTATATTGTCAATGGTAATCATACACAATGGTTTTTTAAACCAAAAAAAAAGTGCATGTGTTTTCTATATCCATAAGATATTAAAAGAAATGGAATTTTATTGTCATGACCCATCCACCAAATCCCGTGCTGTGACTACACCAAGCCTGCTTTCCATAGGCTTGGGGCTGGAGACTAGCACTAAAGGCTTATTCCATAACACTGGGAAGGATTTTCCTTTTATAACCTGTAACACACACAACCAAGAACAGAGAAAGATAAAAACTAAAGTAAACTGAATAGTAAAAAGAGTGAGTACAGTGATTAAAAAGGGTCCAGAATACAAGCCCAACTAGAAAGTACAAAGAAAACTAGAAATTACAAGATGACTGATACGTGAAAATAATATCCTAAATTGTTCACCATGAATCCTACTTGAAGGGATGGTACAACTCAAGAACGGTCGTCTATGCAGTTTGCCTCATCTAACATCCACCTCTGAGCCACCTCCAGTACTGGTACTCTCATCCTCAGTCAGCGCTATCCATCGTCAGCACCAAACACAAATGGGTGCAGGCATTTATCATGCATGGGTGAGTATAACGATACTCAGTAGGGACCCCAATACCCTAAAGGTCTCAAAAAATCCACCAATGATAAACCAAGCAACATGAAATCAACTGACATCCCTACATAGGTATATGCCCATACATATTCCTAAGTTATCAAATAAACCCATATCAATCATGAGGAAACACAAAGTACAACTCAAAAGCCCAAAAATCATTTGTTCCACCAAGGAAGGAATAACGCGAAGGTATGTACCACAGAGGTATGCCACACTGAATAAAACCACCAAGGTATTATCACAAAGGATAGTACTGCTTAGGTACGAACTCAGCTAACACCAGGTATAACTTAGGTACAGTAGTATAGATGATTAGATTTAACTACTGAATAATCTTACTTTATTAAGAGGTAGACTCAAGAAGGACCGCTAATCATCACCAGACTCCCAAAGGATCTCAAGGTGCTGACCCACAGAGGATCACTAGGTGCTGACCCACATAGGATCACACGATGATGACCCACACAGGATTGCTCAGTGCTAACCCACAAAGGATCTCTAGGTGATAACCCACACGAGATCTCTAGGAACTTACCCATGTATGATCTCTCAGGTAGTCCCGCATGGAATCCTAGAGAGGTTTCTTGTGGGACCCTCAATCACTGACCCACGAAGGATCTCTTCCTCAAGTCACAGCTAGCTACTGGGTTCCTGCACTAATCTTGCTCTTCTCCGGGACGGTCTACTTCTCAATCCACTAGACGATACTCCAACATCCATGATGTCCCAAAAAGAAGTATCCTAAAGGACCTCCACATCATATGGGCCTCAATAGAATAGATGTCGTGTCAGTTAGACGCCTGATATGTGTGTTATTAACCTTTTAGACTCGAGGACCCGGTTGGATTCAAGCTCGATCCAAACCGACCATATACCAACATTATCCAAATCTCAAGAGGGGTATTCCAAAAGGGACCATCTCTTCCCAAGGTTAATTGCAAAATTGATTGTTTTTTAAATGGAATCTTGGTGCCAAAGTTATGGCTGAAAGAGTGTAAATTAGTCGAATTGGGTCCCGGAACGGTCCGACCCGGTATAAACGACTCGACCCAACCCCCAAGGTATGGCCCGACCCATGGTGCGGCCTGACCTACTAGGTAACCCAAATCTCTAGGTCTGGCCCAACCCGCGCGGGGCAGCCCGACATGTGCTGGGCAGTCCGACTTGTTGGGCGGCTCTGCTTGGGCAGTGGCCCGCGGGGCGGCGGGACAGCCACGGAGGCTGCAGAAGGCCACGGGAGCCACAAGGTGGGGCACGACCATGGGATCTATGTGGTGGTGGAGGTCGCGGGTGCCGCAAGGTGGTGGAGGCAGCAGGTGCCACGAGGGCATCACGGGGCCTTGGGGGCCAGAAAGCGACGGAGGAGGCTGCAGACGGCACAGTGCAACGAGGCGCAGAAGTCGTGGGGCGACAGAGCACCATGCCTTCGTCGGCAGCTATCCTGACCTACTTCCTTTCATTCATCACCTTTTTCACGGTTCTCTAGGTCCACCTATGCCAACCACCAGAACCAGTCACCATCGCGAATATCACACATAAGATCCACAAGATTTTCGGATTAGTCAGGCCATGTTAGTTTGGCCAGTACCCTCTACATTAGGGCGATAGCATACGACTCAAGGAAGATGATTCAATGTGAGAAGGAAAATAACATTGATCAAATTAAAACACACCCCTACCTTGATTTCCCACTAACGTCAAAGAGGAGGGATGAAGAGACGTCAGAAGCATCGACATTTCCTATATCATCGGTTCATTGTCGTTGATGAAGTTCTACGTTGGTTTCCTCTGAAAGGTGCTTCTGATTCTGATCGGGGTCGGTTTCCTCTTTCTATTATCTTTGGTGGTCATTATTCATTGGGAGGTTTTGTTCTTTGTTAGAGATGAATTTCTCCCAGCTCTCCCATGAACATTTCCAACCCTCTTCCCAACAAAATAATAGCCAACATAATAGAATATGATGTTTATTCAGTTTGATTTGGCATAATTTCACATTAACATAATTAATTAATTGAGTTGGTATAATTAATTAAATGTATGGCACCATTAAAGTGGGAGGATAAAAAATATTATCTCTTATTAATGTAGAGTTCATGAGGTTTCTCTCATTATGTGGGTTCAGGTGGTCCCCACCTTTAGTATTAAAAAATTGGGGGTTTAATCATGGGTGGTCCCCATCACCTTAACCCTTGTGGGTGGTTTTAGTTTAGGTGGTCCCCACTTGGGAAACATCCCTATGGAATTTTTCAACACAATAATAATAAAATATTATTTTATTTTATTTCTATTCCCATGGAAAACCCAAATACTAACTTTCACCCTCGACCAATTTTCATCATGGTGAAAGTATCCTTAAGCGAATACCGGCACTGCGAGTTCAATGGTGTCCTCAGATTTCAATTCCGAGCACCGGTTAAAATGTTAAAAAAACATGCACACATGTTTACTAAACATACCTGAAAAATGTTGAGAAATTCATTTCGGGCATACCAGGCCTCGGAATCACGCTCTATCAATTTTCACAGACTTGAAAAATTCAAATTTAATTAAAAAAATTACATGGAAACTACGGGTCTTTACATTCACCCCTATTCAGGGCTTTGCATCTATATAAGTCACAACTCAGACTAAAGGAACATGTGGAGGTACTGGGAATAAATCTGAGCCTCCCGCTCCCATGTGCTATCCTCGAGGTTCTTATGCTGCCAACCAACACGCACCAGAGGTATCGACCACCCACAGATGACCCACTCATGTCGATCCTCAATCTCTACTGGAATCTGTATAAAAGGTACCCCATCATCTATGTCTAGCTTGCTATGGTTGATGATGTGATAAGTGCCATGCACGTTTCTCCTTAGGTGGGATATGTGGAAGACGTCGTGCACCCGGTGCAACTGAGGTGGAAGAGCTAAGTGGTAAGACACCATGACAACTCTGCTGGGGACTTGAAAGTGTCCAATTAACCTCAGAGATAACTTTCCACCATGGAAAAATATTCATAAACCTAGTTGAGGAGAGACCCATAGAATGATGTGGTCACCATCCATGAACTCCAGAGGTCTTTGTCTTCTGTCGGCAGACAACTTATGCCTGCTCGGTACAGTCTTTATCCGCTCCGGGATGATCTGCACTTTCCCTGTAGTAGCCCATATCATCTCTGGTCCAACTAATGCTGACTCCCCTAGGATAGTCTAGCAAAAAGGGGATGTTAAAGGTCCCTCATACACCCCTCTAAAGGTGCCATCCAAATTGTGGAGTGATAGTTGTTGTTGTACGGAAATTGCAGCAAAGGCAATTGATCCTCCTAGATGTGACCTAAGTCATGGACACAAGCATGCAACATGTCTTCGAGGGTCTGAATGGTCTGCTCAGTCTATCCATCTGTCTGAGGATGGAAGGCGATGCTTAAATGAATCCATTTCTTAAAAGCCTCCTGCAAACCCTTCTATAGATAGGATGTAAAATCTGTATCATGATCAGAGACAATCATAGAGAGTACTCCATGTTGCCGCACAATCTCTTGCACATAGAGGTGTCCCAAGCTCTCTACTTTACCCTACACTCTGATCGATAGAATGTGGGCCGGCTTGGTGAGTCAGTCGATGATCACCTAGATAGATTTATAACCTCTAAATGTATGTGGAATTCTTATCACGAAGTCCATGGATATCCCATCCCACATCATCTCTGGGTCCTCTAAAGGCAGAACCAAGCATGTGAGAACCTAATGCTCTGCCTTTACTTACTAACAAGTGAGGAAATGAGAGACAAACTCTTCAACTAATTTCTTCATTCCCGTCCAATAGTGTGATTGTTAGAGATCCTGGTACATATTTGAAACACCTTGATGTACCGCTAGATGGGATGTGTGAAACTCCCTCAATACATCCTCCTTAAGTAACATAGGTATCATGGTACGTCCTCTAAAATGGATGACATGCTCCCCACCATCAAAAAATCCATCTGGTGCATGTCCTGTGGATATCTGAGCATGTAGAGTCTCGCAGGCCGTGCCCTGCACTGCGCCTCTCTGACTTGCTGAATAATTGGGAGAGTGACTATAAGAGACTGAAGGAAAGCTTCTCCATCTCAATCCGCAAAGGGTATCTGGAAAGCGGCCAGCTACTCCGTCGCCTCGCCTAGTAGCTGTATAACTATCCTCCTACTTAGTGAATCTACTAAAAAATTCCCTTTCCCTAGATTATAGACTAACTCGAAGTTATAGTCCTAGAGTATCTCAATCCAACATCGTTGTATTAGGATAAGGTCCTTCCGAGAGAATATACACCTGAGACTCTTGTGATTCGAGTATACTGTAAAATGATCTCCCATCACATTGTGTTGCCAAATATTGAAGGAAAATACCAGTAATGCTAAATCAAGGTCATGGGTAGTATAGTTCTTCTCATGCTATCTCAGCTGTCGATAACAATAAGCGATCACTGCTCACTATTGCATAAGGACACATCTGAGTCTGGTCCTTGATGCATCTTAGTAGACTATGTACCCTACACCCTCCTCTGGAAGCCTCAAGATAGGGGGCACTAGTCAGCCTATACCTTAGCTCCCAAAAACTCTACTGTAATATCTACGACCACATGAAGGGTTTCCTCTCTTTCGTCAAAGCTGATAAAGGTGCTGCAACTCTAGAGAAATCTGGCACAAATATCCGATAGTATCCGACCAAACCCATGAAAATATGTATCTCTGTCACACTCCTGGGTGGCTCCCGAGGAAGTACTGCCTCAATATTCACTGGATCTACTATAACCCCAGCATCCAATATGACATGTCCCAGAAAGTGCACCTCTTAGATCCAGAACTGGCACTTCAAGAGCTTATCATAAAGATGGTGCTCTCAGAGTATGTCCAAAACTATCTGCAAATGATAGGCATGATCCTCCTCAGTAGTCGAGTATATTAGAATGTTGTCTATGAATACTAGTAAAATGTGATCACAGTATGGATGAAAGATCCTGTTCATGAGTCCCATGAACACTGATAGAGTGTTGGTCACACCGAATGGAAAAACCAAGAACTCGTAGTGGTCATACCGACATCAGAAAGTCGTCTTATTCACATCCTCGTCTCGTACTCTGAGCTGGTGATATCCTGATATGAGATCTATATTCGAGAACCACCATGCTCTCTTCAGTTGATCAAAGAGGCCATCAATCCTCAGTAGTGTGTACTTTTTTTTCACGGTCACCTGGTTCCAGTTCCGATAGTCAACACAAAGGCTCAAGCTACCATCCACCTTCTTGGAGAAAAAAAGCCGGAACTACCCAAGGAGATACACTAGGCCAAATAAATACATTCCCCTACAAGTCCTCTAGCTGTACCTGCATCTCATGAAGCTTTGCGGGAGCCATCCAATATGCTAGTGCAGATATCAGTGTCGTATCGGGGTACAAGTCAATGTAAAATTCCACCTCTCCATGAGAAGGTAGACCTAGAACATCATTAGGGAAGACATCCACATACTGGTCCACCACTATAGGATAAATCCGACTCTCCACATCAACCACTACAAGGGTAAGGATCGAAAACTAATGTGTAATCAGTTACACCCTCCTCCGGGTAAGTCCAAACTGTGCTGTAAAGGCTCTCTTCTCTCCTGTGGAGGTAAACCTGGTACCATATGGGCGGATACCCCATAATTTTCGCTTAATAACATTAATATGATAATGAAATATGGATAACCAGTCCATACCCAAGATGGAATCATAAGGCCCAGACGTCGCTACTATGAGATCTCAGTCGAATCTCTCGCCTCCTCGAGTAAGCTCGCACTACTGGCACCAGTGCGTAATCATCAAATCCACTCCTGTAAGAGTCTCTAGCCACAAGGATCAAGCCAATGACTCTATAAAACTCTTCAATCTCTGAACATGTTATGTGACAATAAAATAATGACAGGCACCTAGGTCTATAAGTACTGCTACTACGGTGGAATGGACACAGATCATACCTCGTATCATCTCCGGAGCGTCGTGATCATAGGCCTCAGCTTCCTGGAGCTGAGCTCACCCCTTTCATCATACCTGCTGTATTTGGGATGGATCACTTGGTGGTGGTGGTGGTAACATCTCGAATCGTCTCCCACCACAAGTTGCACGTCCATCTCCTCTGCCACATCTGCCTGCTCCCTACGGACCTCCTCGGTTGAATCTATGCCTCTTCCTCAGTGGTTCTTCAACCGTCTACTAATCATCCATACGGAGGGTCGGATAGTCATGAGCCACATGACACTTCCCGCCACATGCAAAACCCTTCCCACTTATAGCATGATTGGCTCTTCCTCGGGGGTCCCGCACAACTGACCCTGAATCCTGCAGTCATCCACCTGTTGGCCTAGTCCTCTTGGACCTCTAAGACATCTATCTACTACCAGCTGGAGAAGACTCCACTACATGATTACTGGTTGTAGGTCTCACTGCTGGTGACTACTTAGAAAGGAAACTCTCCACTAAAAGGTCTCACACTAACACCCCTGCCTGCGTCAGGATGCTGTGTGAGATCATCGAAGACCTAATCTCCCACCTGAGTCCCAGCTCGAAAGTCAGAGACCTAAATAATGGGTCTCACACCATATCTATGGAGTATCTTGAAGGGTCAGTGAACCTCTATAATTAATGAGAATCAATCATGCTGCCCTACTGTGGATGAAGTAGCTCTTGAATGCGCACTGCGCAAAGAGACATTGGGACTAACTCTGCTCAAAACAGGCTCTCGATGTCTGCCTAGAGAATCATCACCTTTTCGTGATCATGGAGCATCATGATACACAATCTGCCTTCTAATACCTGTAGAAGACTAGAGGAAAGGATCGCCATGAGATCATCTAGTGTTCCTACCTATCAGAAGACTCTCACTATGGCCTCCAGCCAATCCTTAGCCACATGTGGGTCCGTCTCTCCCCTGAACCAGTGTGGCCTCTAGTGATGGAACTCGTGAAACAAACTCAAGCAGTATGAACCCTATGCTTCTGGGGTTGGTGGCATCGGTGGACCAACGTGTAATGGTACTGCAGGTACCTCTACTGGAAGTGGGCCCTACACTGAGGCGTCTTCGCTCGGTGGGCTATCAGTGCGTAATATATCCGGAACCCTAACTGACTTTCTACATGGAGGCATCCTGAAATAAAATAGGTTCACCTCAGTCAAATAGTTATACCTAGTGATATGACTCAAATAGGTCACAAATACTCTTCAAAACACACACAGAATCACTGTTTTGGAGCACTGAGTTAGAAATCAGAAGTCTGGGTCCTGGTGTATGGATACATCGGCAGCCACACCAACACTAGATTCCCTAAACTGATAAACACAATCACTAATCATAACACTATTGTCATTAAAAATATTATATTTTTATGTTCTATGGTATAACATACTCCTCTGATACCAATTTTTCATGATCCGTCCTCCGGGGCCCGTGCCGTGACTACCCCAAGCCCGACATCCATAGACCGGGGGCTGCCGACTAGTACATAAGGCGTATTCCCTAAAACTAGGAAGGCATTGCCTTTATAACCTGTAACACACACAACCAAGCACACAAAATGATATGAACTCAAGTAAACTGAATAGTAAACAGAGTGAGTACAGTGAGTAAAAGGGGCCAGAATACAAGCCCAATTGTAATGTATAAGGAAAACCGGAATGAACAAGACCGCTGATACGTGAAAATCACCTCTCAGATCATCCACCATGAATCCTACATGAAGGGTAGGTACATATCGCCAACAGAAGTCTCTGCGGTTTTCCTCCTCTAACGTCCACCTCCAAGCCACCTCTAGTCTTGGTACTCTCATCCTCAGTCAGCGCTGTCTGTCATCTGCACCAAACAAAATAGGGTGCGGACATAGATCATGTAGGGGTGAGTATAACATTACTCAATAGGGACCCTGAGACCAACATGGTCTCACAAAATCTTCCAAGGATAAACCACACAGCATGAAATAAACTGACATCCCTACTTTGGAATATGCCCATATGTATACCTCAGTTATCAAGTAAACCCATCTCTATCATGAGGAAAAACAAAGTCCAACTCGAAAGACCAAACTTCATCTTTTCCACAAAGGAAGGAATACCGCGAAAGTAAGTACAACACATATACACCACAATGAGCAATACCCCCAAGGTATTACCATAAAGTAATGTACTTCTCAGGTAAGAACTCACCTCCCACCAGGTATAACTTAGGTACAATAGCATAGATGATTAGATGTAACTACTGAACCACCGTACTCTGTTAAGAGGTAGACCCACGAAGTATCACTAATCAAAATAAGACCCACATAAGATCTCTAGGTGCTAACCCATACAGGATCAGTTGGTGCTGACCCAGACAGGATTGCTCGGTGATGACCCATGCATGATCGCTAGGTTCTGAACCACATAGGATCACTAGGTGCTGACCAACATGGGATCCCTCGGGTATTCCCACATGGAATCCTAGAGTGGTTTAATATGGGAACCTAAATAACAGATCCATGAAGGATCTCCCCCTCAATTCATATCCAGCTACTAGGTTCCCACACTAAGCATGCTTGTCTTAGGGAGGGTCCACTCTTCAAGACACTGGTATATACTCCAACTGCCATGAAGTACCCAGAAGAAGTATCCCAAAGGACCGACACATCATAGGGGTCTCAACGCAATAGACAGAACATCAATCAGATGCCCGGTCTGTATGTTATTTGACTTTTAGTCTGAGGGTCTTGTCAGATTCATGCTCGATCCAACCCAAGTGTACCCCAACATTATCCAAATCTAAATAGGGTTATACTGAAGCTACAATCTCTCTTCAAGGATTATAGTTCCATTGATGGTTTGTAAAACGGGCACAATGTGCCAATGTTATGTCCAGAAGAGATTAAATTAGTCGAAGTGGGTTCGGGTTTGGTCTGACCCAGCTTGGCTCGACCCGGTTTGGGTCAACCCGGCCCAACCCGGTGGGTATGGTCTAACCTGTGGTGTGACACGACCCACTGGGTGGCCCAACATTCTAGGGTCTTCCCATCCCACGCTGGGCGGTCCGGCCCCGCGGGGCGGCCGCAGAGGCCGCTGGTGGCTGTGGGAGCCGTAGGGTGGTGCGGGGCCACGGGGGCCATAGGGTGGCCCTAGGCCATGGATGCCACGTGTTGGCGGAGTCTGTAGGTGTCGTGGGGCGGCGGAGGCCACATGTGCTACAGGGGAAGCACGAGAATGCAGAGGTGAGGAGGAAATGCATGGTGGAGCACCGTAGGGCATGTGAGCCACAAGTTGCAGAGGCCACATGGTGGCAGGGGCCATGGGTGGTGGAGTTCCATGGGGCACAACGGCCATGGGGCGGCGGAGGCCACAGGTGGTGGAGCACCGCGAGGCAGTAGAGCATTGTGTCTTCATCGGCGGCTAGCTTTACCAGCCACCATTCGTTCATTGCCTTCTTCGTGGTTCTCGAGTTCCACCGATGCCAACTACCGGCACCGGTCGTCGTCCCCATTGCGAAGATCACACACAAGATCCACAAGATTTGCATAGGGTTCGAGTCACATTTGTTTGGCTTGTACCCTCCGTGTTAGGGTGGTAGGATACGGCTCATGGAAGTTGATTCAATGTGAGAGGGAAATTAACATGAATCAATTTAAAACAAACCCCTACCTTGATTTCTCACTGACATCAAAGAGGAGGGAATAACATACATCAGTTGCGTCGGCATTTCCTCGATCTCAAGTTCGTTGTTGTTGAAGACCTTCTACATTGGTTGCTTCCACAAGGTGTTATTGATCCGACATGGGGTTAGTTTCCTTGTTCTATGAACTGTGATGGTTGTTCTTCATTGGAGATGATTTTCTCCAAGCACTCCCATGCACTTTTCCAACCCTCTTTCCAACAAAAGAATAGCCAACATAATATAATCTGTTTTCTATTTAGTTTGTTGGAATAATTTCAAATTTTCTTAATTAATTAATTGAGTTGGTATAATTAATTCAAGTGGGTGGATCCATTAAAGTGGGAGGATACCATAGGTTATCTCCCATTAATAGGTAGTTCAAGAGGTTTCTCCCATTATCTGGGTTTAGGTGGTCCCCACCTTTAGGATTCAAAAATTGTGGGTTTTAATCTCGGGTGGTCCCCACCACCTTAACCCATGTGGGATGATTTAGTTTAGGTGGTACCCACCTGTGAAACATCTACATGGGAGGATTCAAAAAAAATAAAATAAAATATTATTCTATTTTATTTCTATTCCCACAGAAAGCCCAAATACTAACATTCACCCTCGACCAACTACCGTCGAGGTGAAAGTCTCCTTAAGCAAAGACCGACACTGTGAGTTCAACGATGTTATAAAATTTCAATTCCGAGCACTAATTCAAATGTTATAAAAACCCACTCAAATGTTTACTGAATGTTCCTGATAAAATGTTTAGAAAATCATTCCTGCCACACCGGGCCTCGAAATCACGTGCTGTCAATTTTTACAGACTCATAAAATTCCCTTTTAATTAAATAATAATAATTACATGGAAATTATGGGTCTTTAAATTTATTCATAAATGTTAGGGTTGATACAAAGGCCTTGTAATTTTTTGCAGTTCCTAGGAGGATTGTTTTACCCGTAAGATTTCACTTATGCCATAATATTCACATGAATTATCCCATTACTGGTTGTAAAAAGCTATCCATTTCTTTGTCTGTGATTCTGTAGCTTCTTCATAGAATGTTCGTTTCTGCTCATCTCATGTTTGGATCTCACACTGGATATCATTTCTATTTGATGGTGGGTGTAGTTTTGTAAATGTAATGTAAAATTCTGCTTCATCATCTTTTTTAAGTTCACATGACACCCAGGTCATTTTTTATATGGATATGGTTTTAGAGAGAAGAATTTCACTTCATGATGTAATTGAGAACCAGAGCTCCCTCAGAATATGCATAGACATGGAATCTTTTCTCATGGAACACTTTCTTGAATCTCTCCCTTAGTCAAAGTGGAGCATATTATTACATCCAATCTTATAGAAAATTATCTCCACTCTATCAGAATATAAAATTTAGGGCTTGAAGTTTATTGTTTCATCTATAGTATAGGTGATTCATTGTTATCCCTTGGGTGGAGGTACATGAATGCGGGATGTATTTTATTTTTGGATGATCTACTAGATGATGGAACATAGTTAGTATCAATCAAAGGATTTTTTATCTTCAGAGGAGGTGGAGGCATTGAATTTTAATGGTATTAGGAAAGGAAGAGGCATGGTAGGTTGAGTGAATCTTGTGGTAAGTATGCTTACTTTTGCTTATTTTTGATGACACAATTAGTGTCTTGACCAGAAGATGAATTTTGAGTGGGGGTGGGGGGGTCATGGTAGGTATGTCTACCATTAGAGCAGTGGAATTATTATTAAAATTATTCATATGGTAATATCTTATTCACTTTGGGGATTTTCATT
Organism: Viscum album; assembly: GCA_963277665.1. Lineage (NCBI taxonomy): Eukaryota > Viridiplantae > Streptophyta > Magnoliopsida > Santalales > Viscaceae > Viscum > Viscum album. The sequence goes on along the minus strand of OY728162.1, from coordinate 956,033,405 downwards.
AACACATATGGATAGTTGTTGGAACTCATGGTAGGTATTCCTATTGTGAAAATAAGGCACAGAAAGGTGATCGGGTGACCAATAGTAGTTCTTATGTTAGGATTAATGAATTTTCACAATCCCTACCATTTGGGAGCAGGTTTAAGTAGTAGAAGAATATAGTTAGCACATACGATAATCCTAGTTGCTGTGAATATCCATGTCAATATTGGAATTCTCAATTTTCAACCCTAAAAAAGTTCGCATTCTTTCTTAGTGAATTATACAAGTCCACCGAAAAAAATATAATTTTTTAAAAATGGATTGAAAATTTAAATCAAAATATGTATTCATGAAAAAATACCATATTCAAAAAAAACTTCTAATTAAGTATTAATTTAAAAATTCAACAAAAAAACTATTAACATGGGAATTAAACTATAATGAGGGTTATTTTCATTGAAAAAAAAAATAAAAATATGGAAATTATAGATCACATGATAAGGGGAAATGAAATATCAAATCAAAACAATCTTAAATGTTGGCCAATTTATCGATTTTTTTCTTCAGAAAGTACCTTTTCCCGACTATTTCATCTTCCAAATTTACAAATATTTTATGTTTATACAGAAACAATGTTAAAAATAGTGATATAATCATAATTGATTTTGACATTAAAATATACATATATTCCTTTATATTCATTCTTGGTCTTGAGAATGTGTATGAAATACACAAGCATGAATGACTAGGAATCTTAGTTTTAAATGTATACATGAAGTGTTTTTTAAATTTGTTTATCTAATAGATGATATACTATGTTAATTATAATAAAATAATATTAATACTTTTTTTGTAGGTTTATATATAAAAATTATTTCGAAGGATAACCTTGTGAACAAAAAGATAGACTCATTAGTCCTCAAATCACTTATACAGAAATAACACATTAGAAGAATATGTATATTAAATTATAGTTAAAAATGTGGCTCTAATATTTGAATAAAAACATATTGTTGACATGATCTTCTTAATATGAATGATGTAGGATTAAAACTCTACAATTTAATCATATCAATTATATTTTCATTCCCTTCATTACTTATTCCCTTTTATTTTTCTAGACACCATTTGATACTCATTATAATGAATTAGGATACTCTAAGTATTTAGTATTTGGATTCAATAGATAGATACCCAATAAGTTTACTACACATGATGATTTCATTAAATTTTTAATACACTAAATAAAGAAATTTACAAATAAAAATCAATTTATAAATTTTATATTATATTTTAATGAATTTTTTTTATGATAGAGATGTGTTTAAATGTCATCAAAATCATGGAATACTGAGAGTCCATGGGCACAAGATGTTCATCGACTCATACAAGTGGATAAATATTAAGGTATTTATAATAATATTTCACTACCAAAAAATATATAAAATAAAAAAACTTATTTTTAAAAATGTTTCTACAACGTCCAAAACAAACTAATTGCATAGGTTGTGGTTATTATGTTGTAAAATTTAGGAAAGATAAGATATTTGATCAACCAACAAGAATCCTCTAAGAGGTATTTTAAATGATAATCATAATTTCATTTTATTTATTTACAAAAAAATATTATTTATATTTTTTCTGTATTGTAACATCCCAAGCTTCCACGGTACACTTCTCTTTGAATAATACAGTAGCGTGTTTTGTACGCAACTTCGTGTTCTAACACACACCACAACTAATCAAATTAGTTGTTACGAATAGTATTAACCACTTTTTAAAATTATTGAAATCTTATATTTCAATATGGACTTCATTTTTGTATTTGTAATATCGAAATTATCCTAAGTTGATTTTTTTGTAATTTTCTAAGAACTTCCATTTTTTATGAATAGTGAAAAATACTTAAAACAACTTTTTTGATCAAAAAAATTTATAGTGATAAATAATACTATTGAGTGGTTTTAAAGTATAATTAGAATATATTTTTACCATTTTATCCAATGGTGTTCATTAGAATTAATTTCACTTTGAAATTGGACATAAACAATTGTCAATCGTTTGATATATATTGTTTCTTAAAAACACGCTTTTTGTTGTGACAGTGTGAATTAATTATAAAATTAATTAATGCAACTTATATGTTTGGAATTTTGTAAAATAGACATCATTTTTGAATTTGGAATATCAATTATAGCTTAGGGTGAAATTTTGGCATTGTTCTGAAAAACTTCAATTTTTGATGAATAGTGAAACCCCTAAGTGGTAGTTAGGAAACTGATTTTTCATTTAAATGATCATTACCACTTCTGTGATTTGATTTTCAAAAATCCGACATACATGGTTTTCATTTGGAAGTTAAATGTGGTTCAATGGGATTAAAATAATTTTTTGGTGAATAGTAACTTTTTAGTTCAATTAATCGCGATTAAAGGTAATTAGTGAAATTTAAGGTAATAATAGTATTATAAAAATATGGAATGACCTTTAAACTTGTCCTACCACTATTGGATATGTCATGGTCGACCAATAAAATCCATGGGTCAACTTCGGGACCCCATTGAGCTACTTTGGTAGGAAAATGACATAAATAACTTTTTATTTAATGTTAAAATAAAAAGGTCACAAACAAGAGTTGTTTTACTAAAACAATTTTTAATTGGGGTTATACAAGTCATATTATTTAATATAAATATTAATTAGAAATATAAAAAGATTTCCTAAATCATTATATTTGTTTTAAAATTCTTATACATTAAATAAATTAAATTATTTATGACACCATGCTGATGCAGCGATTACCTCATTAATTAACGATTTAAATAAAATGAAAAGATAATGTAAAATATAAGACTTACTCTTGTAAAAAACCTATTGTATGAGAAGATTTAGAACCCTTATCACCATATCCTCGAAATATATAAGTTTGGGGCCTTTAGAATCCGAAAAATCATTTCATAATAATGTAACATTTCAATCTTTCCAAGAGTGCCCCTTCTCTCGTCTTATAAAAGGCCCCCACCACTACCACCTTACTCACACCTTCAAAGCCTTTTGGCTCGGCCAACCTCTGCCCAAATACTCTCTCAAAATTCCTCACTTACTATTAGAAGCCTAAATTTCGGTATAAGTATTCCCAAGGAAGCCTTTGGCTCAAATCAAAAAGAGTTTCCCGATTTTAAGGTAATGTTTTCTCTAATGTTGTTTTGTTTTATTTGGCTTCTCCAACCCCTTAAACTCTTTTTATTCATTTAATTTGTAACAAAACCAGTATCTAAAATATACTAGTATTTTTTATGATAAGTATTTGGTTTACACTTACACAAACCTTCGTCTAATGGTTAAAGAACATACTCTTTCTGTGGGTGGGGAAATACTGCCTCACGAAACGATGATTGTTCAATATTTTTTTAACACCTCTAATGGTGGCCATTTTGATGACACTATTTTCATATATGATATATATATTATGTTTATGTTTTCCTTATTATTCTTTATTTCTCATTTATCACATACTTTATGATTTCTATTATGGGTAAACGCAATAATTTCATTTTAGGAAGTGAGGACTACCGCCCCCTCAAAGTGATTTGAATCATTAATACCATATGTGGGATGTATAAAGGATGGAGTAAATGGTATTATACATTATATTATACTGAAATTATATTATAAATTTATATAATTATAACTTCATTCCATTAAATATGAAATGGAAATGAAAGTAGCATTCATTTGTATGTACGGCTTACCATCTCCATGAACGGTGCATTTCATTTCTTACCTCTAAATGTTATGTAATATTATAAATGAATGTATATACTGTATATATATGATGTATATGATATATACATCATGAATATAATTATGGATATAATGGATATTTTACCACATGAACAAAGTGTAATTATAAGAAGTTTATTTTTGACTCAAGTACCTATGATCGACAAAATGTCCGTTATAAACATAAATAATTACACAATGATCATGACATGGTAATAAGTGATTTAAAAGGAATAATGAACTTAAAAAAGGTTCTTAATAACGCATAGATTAACTCTAGTTTATTATTTAGGACATCAATGAACGGTCGAGTGAATTCGGACACGAGGTAAGGGAATTTCTTAACCCAATTTCCATTCTTTGGGTTAATCTCCTACTTTCAAATTATGTCATGATATTATTATGTCCTATATTATATTTGTACTTTATTTATGTGTACTTATAGTGAACACACATAATAGATCTACTTTATTTAAAAAAATGATCTTTTTAAGGGTCTTCATCTCAATCTCCTTTCATTGAGTCATATTTTGTTTTATACACAACTTTCTTTTATACGGTGTATAAACCCCTTTGACTTTGATGTTTATTCAAAAGGAATATTTTTTATATGAATCATTTTACTAAACAACAAAAGGGAATGTTTTTCTTTCCATACATTTGCGGCGACAACGACTTCTCTGCCGCCGCGACCATTATTTGAGTTTTGGCTTCCTTTACAAGCCACAAATTTTTTTAATGAAAAATAAATACAAAGTTTTAACATTCTTTTATTTTGGTATTGAAAATGGTTTTGAAAGTGTTTTTATTATATCAATGTGTTTTATTGATATCTTGTGATTGAAATGTAGAAATGTTATGTTTCCTTTATACATGTTTTATGTGATACGATTATGTTAGGGTTTATGATATGTTTAAACCTATTCGTATGAGGAATGAATTGGACTTAATAAGTGATGGGGGGGGCCCGCTACAGCTCCTTGATGCATCGGTAGGTCTCATGAGACAAACTAGTGTCTTGGCATGAGGCCTTGACAAAATCTTATTTGTGGTCTTGGCACGAGGCCTTGGCTACGTGGTTATGATGGTCTGGCATTATGCATTCCATCATTATGAAAGTGGTTATTGATATTGCATGTGATTATTCGACTAGAGGAATATCTATGTGAGTAAGTAAATCGCATTATTTAATTTTATTTTTTCTATATTATGCTGAAGTTAAAGTTTAAAAAGGCTTTTGTTTTAGTTATACATTGCCTTAAATGTTAATGTTTATTTTCGAAAGCTTCTGCAATATTGTTATCCTTTCTGAGCATCTAAGCTCACCCCTTTCAATGTTTTAATATTTTCCAGGATGTGAAGAAGTATTTTATGAATGAACTGCAGGGATTGTCAGAAGAGGATATGAGTGTGGTCTATGGAGACTTTGTTATTGAAGTTTTTCACTTTATGATGTAATGTAACTTTTATGAATGTATCTAGTGTTTCCAAGGCTACTAAACTAATCGGTCTTTCGAGACTTATCATTTGTGATCATGCCAATGTTATGCAATAATGCACCGACTCTGGGTAACTGGGGTCGGGGCATTACAGTTGGTATCAGAGGTAGTTTAGTACTAACCTTGGAAGCTAGATTTAGATAAACTCTGATTAGAGCACATAGCCCGAAGATAGACATTGAGGATTAGTATATAATAACTTCCTAGAATTTTGGTATTATAGAGATGTTGTGAGATTTCCAAACAATACATCCATGTCTAGATATGACCAGGTAGTGGCGGATCTGGCACAGATGTACCTAGGGGTAAAACCCAAAAACACGGCTTTGAACTAGACTAGAACAGGAACTGGTGCACGACAACGGGCCTTGTTGCACTCTTGGTTACGACACTCCCGAGGGATATGCTTAGGATAATTCTCATTTTCTTTACAAACCACTACGAAAGGTTATGAGTATATACTTACTCAAAGAAAACATTTCTTTTTATGATTATGGATTATATCCATAAGTAGTTAAATTTATGTTACGTATTTTACAAGTTTGGAATTATGTATTTTGATTCATAAACTAATGTAGTTTATACCATTATTTAGAAATGGCGCCTAGTGGAAGGAATGGAAACCGTATCAATGCATGCACTCCGTGTAGGGATTTCCCTCCTGCTCAAGATAATTATTATGGATATGGAGGTACAACTGGTGTTGATCAACTTATTACCATACTGGGACAACTCACTCAGGTTATGAATAATAACCTTACTCATATGGAGCACCCTAATCCGCAACGTGGAGGATAAATGATAGACCGCTTCATGAGGCAACAACCGCAAACATTTATTGGGGGTACAAATCCATTAGTAGCTGAGCAATGGATAAACTCCTTAGAGAAAATATTCCACACCTTGGGGAGTAGTGAAAGGGAGAAGGTTATCATGGCAGTTTACCGCCTCACTGAAGATGCCGATCAATGGTGGTCATTGATTTAAAATACAAAGGAAGATGAAGAAGTATCAAGTATGGAATGGAGAGAGTTCAAAGATCTTTTCTTAGAAAAATACTTTCAATGTGACCATCGAGCAGATATGGAAAGGGAATTTCTGAGTCTGAGATAAAAGGAAGATGAGAATGTCGCAAAGTATGAGGCTAACTTTAAAAGGTTAGCGTGGCATGCTGCAGATTATATACATAACCCAAGAAGTAAGATCGATCGTATCTTTGATGGGTTAAAACTATTTCTCCGTCGAGCACTAGTATCACAATCTTTCTCAACGTACAAAGATATAGTCGTGTGTTCTATCAAGACAGAAAAGGAATTCTCTAAATCTTATGACAATAAAGTAAATCAAGAGAAGAAGAGAATGGTGGAACAAGAGACAGATAAAGGGGAAAAGGGAAATAATGATTTTCCATTATGATATAATTGTGGGAAGAATCACCCTGGTACCTGCCTAAAAGGAATGAGAGTTTGTTATAAATGTGGAGAAAAAGGTCACTAGGCTCGGGATTGCAAGGGAAAGAAAGAGGCTATCAATGTTGAATGATATAATTTTAGGGAAATAGGTCATTATGAAAATTATTGTCCTAAGCGCCAAGGAAAATTACCTCATAAAATTCCAAGGGATCAAGGCCAAGCTTATGTTGTTGCTACAGATGAAGTTGAATAATTAATATATTTGTGTTTTTGGAATCAAGGATTATATTCTGGTTATAAGAATAATGTGATATATAAGGATTGTAATGCAGTACGTGTTGTTTTCATTAAGGTTTTAATATGAAGAAGGTCGTCATATTTTAGTATGTGACAATTAGAGGAACTTTACTTTGTTTGAGGAATCTGATGATATAATTGATTTTAGAATTTAGAGACCTTTTAGAAAAATTCTGGACAGAGGTATTTTGGATAACTATAACGGTTGGAATGAATTAAGTTGAACTTTGGATAGTATTATTTAATGTTAAAACATTTATGAAGATTATTTTTGGAATATTATAGTACTATAGTTTTAGGAAAAGGAAAACCTGCAGGGTGGGGCATAACCCGTCGCGTCAGACAAAGCTACCGGAATCGAACCCACAACCATTGTGCGCCATGCCTTTATTACCTACCACCAGCCTACAGGAAGTCCCTGGTTATTAAAAAATAGTTTTCCTAATTTAAATGTTCTGTGTTAATATTTTTAAATTTGTACGATTAGGATAAATATAATATTTTTGAAACCTATTACATTTTGGAGTGAAAGATGGGTTCGTGGTAAAAATTTATTAATGAATGAAAGCCTACATGACAAGTAAGTATATTTCCTTACATTCTTATTAAATCTCTTAAATAAATTCCTCAACTTTATGAAAGGTTACATAAAACAAAAATGTTGTCAGTTAACTTTTCCAACTGGGGATTCAATGATAGTTTATCCAATCACAAGTTTGTGATTTTCATATGGATAACTTTCTCCTAATCCTGTTTTCTACAACTCTCCACCAGACCTTGATGGTTTGTTTCTCCTCCATATCCATATTTTCATAGAATCCTAGTATGGGCTATCTCGGATGACCTTTGTACTTATTTTTCTTTCTTTTAATGTTATATTCTTATTAACCATATTTCCGATGTTGGTCTCCCACTAAGGTATTCCCTATTTTCAACCTTTTATTTTCGAAGAACATTTTAAAATTGCAAGGACGCAATTTATTGAAGTAGGGGAGAATGTAACACCCCATGCTTCCACGGTACACTTCTCTTTGAATAATATAGTAGCGTGTGTTGTACGCAACTTCGAGTTCTACCACACACCACCACTAATCAAAGTAGTCGATACGAATAGTATAACCCACTTTTTAAAATTATATAAATCTTATATTTCAACATGGACTTCATTTTTGTATTCGTAATATCGAAATTATCCTAAGTTGATTTTTTTGTAATTTTCTGAGAACTTCCATTTTTTTATGAATATTGAAAAATATTTAAAACAAATTTTTTGATCAAAATAATTTATAGTGATAAATTATACTATTGAGTGGTTATAAAGTATAATTATAATATATTTTTACCATTTTATCCAATGGTTTTCATTATAATTAATTTCACTTTGAAATTGGACATAAACATTTGTCAATCTTTTGATATATATTGTTTCTTAAAAACACGCTATTTATTGTGACAGCGGGATTTAATTATAAAATTAATTAATGAAAATTATATGTTTGGAATTTTGTAAAATAGACATCATTTTTTAATTCGGAATATCAATTATAGCTTAGGTTGAAATTTTGGCATTGTTCTGAAAAACTTCAATTTTTGATGAATAGTGAAACCACTAAGTGGTAGTTAAAAAACTGATTTTTTGATTAAATGAAACATTACCAGTTCTGTGATTTGATTTTCAAATATCCGACATACATGGTTGTCATTAGGAAGTAAAATGTGGTTTAATGGGATTAAAATAATTTTTCGGTGAATAGTAACTTTTAAGTTTAATTAATCGCGATTAAAGGTAATTAGTGAAATTTAAGGTAAATATAGTATTATAAAAATATGGAATGACCTTTACACTTGTCCTACCACTATTGGATGTGTCATGGAAGACCAACAAAATCCATGGGTCAACATGGTGACCCCATTGAGCCACTTTGGTAGGAAAATGACATAAATAACTTTTTATTTAATGTTAAAATAAAAAGGTCACAAACAAGAGTTGTTTAACTAAAAAAAATTTTAATCGGGGTTATAAAAGTCATATTTTTTACTATAAATATTCATTAGAAATCTAAAAATATTTCCTATAACATGATATTTGTTTTATAATTTTTATACATTAAATAAATTAAATTATTTTTGACACCATGATGATGCAGCAATTACCTCATTAATTAACGATTTAAATAAAATGAAAAGATAATGTAAAATCTAAGACTTAAACTTGTCAAAAACCTATTAGATGAGTAGCTTTAAAACCCTTATCACCTTATCGTCGAAATATATAAGTGTGGGTCCTTTATAATCCGAAAAATCATTTCATAATATTGTAACATTTCAATCTTTCCAAGAGTGCCCCTTCTCTCCCCATATAAAAGGCCCCCACCACTACCCCCTTAATCACACCTTCAAAGACTTATGGCTCGGAAAACCTCTGAAAAAATACTCTCTCAACTTCCCTCCCATACTCTTAGAAGCCTCACTTTGGGCAGAAGTCTTCCCAAGGAAGCTTTTGGCTCAAATCAAAAAGAGTTAACCGATTTTAAGGTAATGTCTTCTCTAATGTTGTTTTGTTTTATTTTTCTTCTCCAACCCCTTAAACTCTTTTTATTCCTATATTTTGTAACAACAACAGTATCTACAATATACTAGGATGTTGTTATTATAAGTATTTGTTTTACACCTACACACACCTTCGTCTAATGGTTAAAGAACATACTGTTTCTGTGGGTGGCGAAATACTGCCTCACGAAACAATGATTGTTCAATATTCTTTTAACACCTCTAATGGTGGCCATTTTGATGAAACTATTTTCATATATGATATATATATTATGTTTATGTTTTCCTTATGCTTATGTATTTCTCATTTAAGGCATACTTTATGATTTCCATTATGGGTAAACACAATAATTTCATTTTAGGAAGTGCGGACTACCGCCCCCTCAAAGTGATTTGATTCGTTAATACCATATGTGGGATGCATAAAGGATGGAGTTAATGGTATTATACATTATATTATACTGGAATTATATTATACCTTTATATATTTATAACTTTATTCCATTAAATATGAAATGGAAATGAAAGTAGCATTCATACGTATGTACGGCTTACCGTCTCAATGAACGTTGCATTTCATTTCTTATCTCTAAATGTTATGTAATATTATAAATGAATGTATATTCTGGATATATATGGTGTATATGATTATAAATAATGAATATAATTATGCATATTATGGATATTTTACCACATGAACAATGTGTAATTATAAGAAGTTTATTTTTGACTCAAGTACCTAAGATCGACAAAACGACCGTTATAAACATAAATAATTACATAATGTCCATTACATGGTAATAAGTGATATAAAAGGAATAATTAACTTGAAAAAGGTTCATAAGAAGGAAGATATTAACTCTAATTTATTATTTAGGAGATCAAAGAATGTTCGAGTGAATTTGGACACGAGGTACGGGAATTTCTTAACCCAATTTACATTCTTTGGGTTAATCTCCTACTTTCAAATTATGTCATGATATTATTATGTCCTATATTATATTTGTACTTTATATATGAGCACTTATAGTGAATACACATAATAGATCTACATTATTTAAAAAAAATGAACTTTTTAAGGGTCTTCGTCTCAATCTCCTTTCATTGAGGCATATTTTGTTTTATACACAACTTTCTTTTATACGGTGTATAAACCGCTTTGACTTTGATGTTTATTCAAAAGGAATCTTTTTTATATGAATCGTTTTACTAAACGACAAAATGGAATGTTTTTTTTTCATACATATGTAGCGACAATGACTTCTCTGCCGCTGCGACCATTATTTGAGTTTTGTCTTCCTTTACAAGCCACAACTTTTTTTAATGAAAAATAAATACAACGTTTTAACATTATTTTATTTTGGTATTGAAAATGGTTTTGAAAGTGTTTTTATTATATCAATGTGTTGTATTGATATCTTGTGATTGAAATGTGGAAATGTTATGTTTCCTTTATACATGTTTTATGTGATACGATTATGTTATGGTTTATGATATGTTTAAACCTATTCGTATGAGGAATGCATTGGACTTAATAAGTGACGAGTGGAGCCCGCTATAGCTCCTCGATGCATTGGTAGGTCTCATGAGACAAACTAGTGTCTTGGCAGGAGGCCTTCAAAAAATCTTATTTGTGGTCTTTGAACGAGGCCTTGGCTACGTGGTTATGATAGTCTGGCATTATGCATTCCATCATTATGAAAGTGGTTATTGATATTGCATGTGATTTTTCGACTAGTAGAATATCCATGTGAGTAAGTAAATGGCATTATTTAATTTTATTTTTGGGATATTATACTGAATTTAATGTTTAAAAAGGCTTTTGTTTTAGTTATACATTGCCTTAAATGTTCATGTTTATTTTCGAAAGATTCCGCAATATTTTTATCCTTACTCAGCGTCTGAGCTCACCCCTTTTAATGTTTTAATATTTTCCAGGATGTGAAGAAGTATTTTATGAATGACCTGCAGGGATTGTTAGAAGAGGATATGAGTGTGGTCTATGAAGACTTTGTTATTGTAGTTTTTCACTTTATGATGTAATGTAACATTTATGAATATATCTACTGTTTCCAAGGCTACTAAACTAATCGGTCTTTCAAAACTTGATCATTTGTGATCATTCCAATGTTACACAATAATGCACTGACTCTGGGTAACTGGGGTCGGGGCGTTACATGTATTACCATGTATATCATGTAATTGTTTTTAAAAGAGGAAGTATATTTTTTTTAGAAAAGTATGAACCAAATACCTGGTGTCATAATATTTAAAGACATCATGATGCACTCAAGTACTATTTTTTATCTACAAATAGCATTCTGTACATTATTTGATATGTTTAAGTGTTATAGTGTGTCTTTTCATTTATCAAATGACTCAAAGCATGTGGTTTTAGTTCTGAATTGATATCATACATAGAAACCCGTGTCACTCACTAGAAAACAATAAAACATACACATATTATCTTAGTAATTTAGTAAAATGATCCATAATATATTTGTGATGTGTAGAAATCAGTTTCACGTCAATTTAACACACAATGTGACCAGTATAACTCAATGTATGTGTTTTCAATTTAAAAATGGAATTTTACTTACACTATTGAAATAATATCCCATAACAATGGTTTTGAACCCTTGGTATAGGTCCCCGAACCATTGGTATAGCCCATACCAATGGGTTGGAGTTCCATTGTCTGATTCAGTGTTGGGATGGACCTCTCCCAATGGTTTTGTCAAAAAAATTTGGATAGATAATGTAATATAAAATACCCAGCTGAGTTTTGGACTATCAAACCCCACCTAATATATCAATGACCTAACCAGCATGCTACAATTATCTTTGTGAATATATTTGTATATATATATATATACATAATTTATATATTAATTTATTTAATAATATGTGATAAAAAAATTCTTGAAAAAATAAGGTTACCTATCCCAATGATTTTTAGAACAATTAGGATAGGTACCCTTATTTTTTTTGATCTATCCCAATGATTTTTTAAAAACCATTACGATATCCATAACCCATCCCAATGGTTTTCTAGAACTGTTCGGATATGACTAATTGTTGGGATCTATCTCGACAGTTTTGAAGAACTGTTATGATATAACTATCTTTTAGGATCTATCCCAAAATTTTCTACAAAACTGTTAGGATGGCCTTATCCACTCCCAATAGTTTTGAAGGACCATTCAGATATGACTACTTTTTAGGAACCACTAGGATAACCATATCCTATCCCATCAGTTTTAAAGAACCATTGGCATATTACTATTTTTTTGGATCTATCCCAATGGTTTTACGAAACCATTGGGATATCCTAATATTACATGTCATATTCCAATGGTTATGATGAACATTTGGAATATGACCCATATCTCCATGGTTTTTACACACCATTTTAATAGGACCCCTATCTCAAGGGTTTTTACAAACTGTTGGGATATGTGTGTTTGTATAAGTAGGACTTCCAGTATTGTTAAGAACACATGTCACTCACTAGAAACCTATAAAAACAATAATATTATCGTGATACTTTAGGAAAATGATGCTTATATCATTTTTGATGTGTATAAATCAATTGCATGTTAATCTGTCACATGGTGTGACCGGTATTACTCAAAGTGTGTTTGTGTGTATTTTTAAAAACTGGTATTTTGGATCAAAATATGTGTGAAAAAATAAAAACCATGAAAAAACATTAAAATTATATTTATACATTATCAAAATGTTCCATAATTAATTTTTGACATAAATGAATAATCCTCTTGTTAATCAGATACATGGTGTTACTGATATGACTCCAAATGTGTGGTTTTAATTTATAATTGACATTTCATTTTAAAAGATGAATGGAATACCCAAAATCATAGAGAAACAATTTATATAATTTTAATAATTTTGAAAAATGATCAGTAATTCATTTTTAATATGTACGAATTAGTTATACCTCAGTTTCATACATAATGTAACTAATATGACTGAAAATGAGTGTTTTCTATTTAAAAATGACATTATTGTTAAAAACTTTCTTCACTCACAAAAAATCATTAAAATTTTCTTCAATTGTCATGATAATTGTGAAAAAATGGCCTTAGGACACTTTTTAAGTGTGGGAATCAACCTCCCAACAATCCAATGTATGGTGTGAAGAGTATGAATCAAAAAGTGTGTTTCTATTTTAAAATTAAATTTTAGTTAAAAATCTTTGTGACATACTCAAAACCATGAAAACACCTTTAGATATTTTTGGTACTTCATGAAAATAATATTTATGCCATTTTTTATGTTTAGGAATCTTCCTCACCTTAATCTAAAACACGGTGTAATCAGTATGACTCAAAATGCGTGGTACCAGTTTAAAAATTAAATTTTTATAAAAACAATGCATGACATACTCTAAGATAATAAAAAACATTAATATTCTACGATAGATACATAAAAAGATCCAAAAGTTATTTTTGATGGATAGGAATCAACTATACATAAATCCGATACAGAGTGTGACCAATATTGGTCAAAATGTGAGTTTTTGGTTAAAAAATATTCATTTTAGTCAGAAATAATTTTTACCCACTGAAAACTAACCAAGACATTCTAATATTGACTTTATAATTTTGTAAAATTATCTATAATTCATTTTTGATGTGTCGTAATAAAGGATATATTAATCTATCCCACGATGAGACCGATATGACTCAATGTGCATGTTTTCATGTTAAAATTCAAATTTTATTTTAAAATTATGCCACTAATTTGAATCACAAAAAACACGTTCACATTGTATTGATAAATTAATATAATAATCCTTAAGTCGTTTGTGATGTGTAGATATCATCTTCATGTTAATTTGATACACGATGTCCCCGATATGACCGAAAATGTTTGTTTTTATTTAAAAATAGCATTTCAGTTCAAAAGTTGTGTGAAACATTAAAAACTAAAAAAAAATCATCCGTACTATTTTGATAACTTATGATAATTATCTATATGTCATTTTTGATGTCTAGGAATTAGTTACACATCAATAAAATACATGGTGTGAGTGGTATGACTCAAAATTATTGGTTTCATATTAAAAAATAAATTTTAGTTAGAAAGATGCATGGTATACTAATAAAATAGAAAAAATTTCAATTTATTTTTATACTTTATAGAAATTATACATAAGTTATTTTGGACATGTAAAAATTTTTTGTGCCTCAATATGATACATAGTGTGATCGGAATGACTCTAAACATAGGTTTTCAGTTTCAAAATGGCATTATAGTTAAAAAGACATGTCACTCACAAAAAATTGAAAAATGACTCTTGGATTATCTTGATACATTATACAAAATGGTCCAAATTTTATTTTTAATTTTTAAGAATCATCCGCACGTCAATTTGATACACGATGTGACTGTTATAAATCAAAGTGTGTGATTTCATTTTAAAATTTTCATTTTTGTTAAACTAATCTGTCACTCAATGAAACCCTAGAAAGCACACACTGATTTTCTTAATACATTATGAAAATTTTCCTTACGTCATTTTTAACATGTAATAATCAACCACACATCATTCTAGTATATGTTGTGACCGATATGACTCAAAGTTTGTGCTTTTGATTAAAATTGATTTTTTAGTTCAAAAAATATCAGATACATAAAAATAAAAAATTAAACATTAATTATCTAGAAATTTTAATAAAATGATACATAAATTATTTCCAATATGTTTGACTCAACAAAACATTAATATGACATACGGTGATCCCGATATGACTTGAAGTGTGTGTTTTTAGTTTAATGTTTAGATAGTTGTTCAAAACACATATCACATACTTAAAGTCCATAAAATGCACTCGAATTATCTTGATACAATATAAATAAGTTCCTTAAATTATTTGTAACATGTATAAATTAACCACACATAAATCTAACACACGATGTACCTGATATGAATATAACTGTACGTGTATATTTTATGTTTAAAGGTGACATTTTATAAATGTATTGTTTCAAATTTATGTTAGATTTATTTCTTTATTGTATTTCTAATATAATACTTTATTTTGTAATGGTTAAATCATTTTCTCAAGATGGGGTTCTTTTTTCACCAATCGGTATCTTGATCATGCTATTTTGAGAGGGGTTGGGGTCAAAAGACATTGAAACATTAATGTTCTTAATTTTGTTTGTTTGTTTAAAATTTTTATACCAGTGTAATTGTATAAAAAAATATTTTAAATTATTGTAATATTTTATTTTTTATTGAATTTATAAATAAAATTTTATTTAAATTAAATTTTGTCTATGTTTTGTTGTGTGTTATAATTTCAGCAACAAACTGATGCAACATAACTTTTATCAGTGCCAGTAATAGGGTTGATAAATGTTCCCTTTATCATCTATAAAAAATGCACAGATAAAGGCCCCCCTTTTCAGCACATATATCATTAACACTTTTTCAGTATTGATTAGTACATATCCCCCTTTTACCAATACTAGAAAAACCATTTTTCAATGCTAAAAATAACTTCGATAAGGCCTTTTTTATGAATTCTAAAAAAACACTAATAAAAGTTCTATTTTATTTGTGATAATAAAATTAAAAAAATTATTTAGATAGAGATTCAGAGGGTGTTCACCCCCCCCCCATTTATCAACCCTCGACCTCCCTTCCATTTATCAGGGATCATTGGGTTACCCTTCCCTCTCTTAGTGCCAGACAACCACTATTTCCCTCACCCACCTGCGCCTTCACTTGGATTCAAACATGGGACATCCACCAACATGAAATTATTACATTACCACTAATCTATGTCATTTTATAATTATTTTATTATATATATTATTTATTTTAATATTTAGTTAAATTTTTTACCTATGTATTAACTCATTTTTTATATATCTATATTATTAGTTTTAAATACACTTTGGATATACTTTTTGTTAGTGTGTGTTTATAAATAAATATATACATACATATATACACACACACATACATACATACATACATACATATATACATACATACAAAAATACATATATATATATATATATATTTTGGTGTTTATAAATATAATTATACATATTTATATTTATTTAATTATATTATATATTAATATATATACACATATATTAGAATATATTGGAAAATATTGATCTATTATTCAATACAGACACACAATGACAAATATATTAATATATACAAACAACATATATACATTGTATTGGTATATAAATTTTCATAGATATTAATGAACACACAAACAAAAATTTATTTATAAATATAATTTATATGTAATATGCTAAAATATTTTTTTTATAAAATTAAATGTTTATGTGCAAATATATAAAAATATATATACATGTGAATCTATTTAATTATAAGTAAAACTAAAAAAATAAAATTTTATAAAATTTTAATTCCAAAAAAACCATATAAGTTTTATCCATGAAAAAAATTGATCCTCCACTAAAAAAAGATAATAATACCACTTAGACAAAACCTAAATTACATAAAATGTTCATAAATTAAGGTACCCAAACAAAAAACACAGTTTTGGTGGAATTTTGGGGCACTTTGGACCTCAAAAAAGTGGAACATGGTCTATATAGGTCTTCACGTTGAATATATTTTTACAAGTTTCAATTTGATATGTGACAGAGCTCAAACACACACCTGAATCAAATGTTATGTCAATTTGAAGTTCGATTCATTTTTTTAACTTAATTTAGATCTTTTATTAATTTATTGAATTTTTATCATCAAACTAAGTTTAGATTATTTTTTATAACATCCCGAGTTTTTGATTTCATTTAACATTTAATTAAATGATGTAATTAAATAAGAAATCAAAATTTATGAAATAGGAAAAGGTCATATTATTAAATAACAAGAATTAAAAAATCATTAAAATGTCGGAGCTTGATACTAATTCAATCAACTTACTAATAACATCTGTAATAAAATTGGAGAACCTCTGATTAATGTAATAATGACAAAGGTATAACCCACTTCTTAGGGATATTCAATAATTATAAATGTATTAGCATATGAGGATAGCCAAAATACAAAGAGAAAGAGGGAAATAAATAACCATTTTTGTATATGAAAAGGATTTTGAAAGATATTGGTTTATTTTAAGACCACTAAGTATGGGTATTTATAGGAATTTTTCATTTTGAATTTTTATAATAAAAATTTGAGATTTGGCTTAGATGTAATAGTGGTAAAATTAAAACAATTGTTGACATATTAAAGCGATATGAAAATTAAATAATTGTAATTTAAAATTGTTAGTTACAAATTAAAATCAAATAATAAGAAAATATGAATATTTCACTAAAAAACATAAATTGATGTTGGAATATATATGTGAAATAGTAATAAATTTACTTTTATTATTAAACCTATTTTAATAAAAGATATTTAACCAAATAAAGGCAATTAAGTGCTTGGTCAACCACTACATAGGTGGGAGTAGTGCAACTTTTTTAATCACTTCAGTGAGTCCAAAAGTGCAGAAGGGCACGTGTATGCCATGTAGGATTGGAAAAAAGCTTTGGATAAGGTCAAATGAGCATGTGTATTAGGTCGACCAATCACGTGGGTTTAGAGAAGCCCACCCAGTTGAAGCCCGAGTGGGGTGTGTGCTATGATATTAGAGAACGTCTCTCACCCCGTATCTTATTAAGAGTTTATAGAACACTAAAATATTCGATTCGTGACAAAAGTTTGTGAAAATTTTCATCTTATTTACAAATGCCAGAAATAACTATATCTCTACAATTAGTTAAATATGTGATGTCTATTTTTCTTTTGTTCATCTTCAACCCGAATTTCATCGAAGTGAAACCCTTGAGGATATCTATTTCTTCTAGTGCCGATGAACTCACCATTTCCTCCACTGCTATAAATATCATTTTCGAACAATGACCCATTTCTTATTTAATGTTTAACCAAAGAAGCATTGGGAAAGTCAAAATCTTATATATGCATGTTATAAATTATATATACGCCAAAAATTCTTATTTAAAGAACCCAATCACCACAAATGGATTTCATCCTTCCATGATATCAAGTATTTGGTGGTGTAACTTTTGAGTATAACATATACATATATTTGTATGTATATATTTTTTCCCATAAATATTAAATAACTAAGATTCCCAACACCACAGCTGATCTCCTAGTGATGAATGGTTCTCTAGATACATAGAAGTATATATATATATATATATATATATAATATGTATATTTCTATCCTTTTGAAAAAATAATCTCTGTATCGGTTTGAAACCATTAAAATTGGATAACAAGCCAGTGGGAAATCCAATTCAATGATTAAAATCTCTACATAAAGTTGATATAAAATATATATTTGTTTTTTTCATATGACCCAATAAACACTACTTATTCCAAATAAATGAATATACTAGTGAATTTTTAATATATAAAATAGCGGACTTGTGACTATAAATAATAGGCGAATCTCTTATGTTTTTCACATATAAAATTATCCATGATCTATATAGAAACCCTCCAATTTTCTCAGTGTGTTCCAACATCAACCATAGCCGTTGTTATTTATTATTTATAAATTTAGGTAAGGGGATTTTATTAACAATTTAATGTTAATAACCATCTTGTAAATAATTTTTATATTTATTTCCCTTATTTTCATTTAGAATTATTTATATTTTACCACAAAAAAATATAATATGCATGTATTTTTCATAAAAGATATCATTTTATGTGAAATATTATTTTGTTTATCAATGATTTCCATTTATGTCGATTTGAACATATTCTATGATGTTATTAAAATTCCATGCACTCTTTTACAATAATTGTTTTAATTATAATGAAATCTTGTTCATGTATTTAAAAATATATGTATTTCTATAGAAATATGGATTTCACCTAAACTCTATTAAATTTTATAGAAATTGATATTTTTTCAAGATGAGAAGTTATATAATTATTTTTTCTATGAAAAAAATTTACACAATATTTTGAATTGTTTTCGATGGGATGTTAATAAGGAAGACATGTCTTCTAAAAAATATCTAGAAAATAATTTGGTACTTGTATATCAAATGAGATGATAAGAAGGAATGGGGAGTGAACTCATCACTTGAACGGGATGTTATCCCACCAGTGACATTGTTATGTGTCCACAAGGGTTTTATGAGACTTATCAAGTGTCATTTATCTCAAAAAAGAATTATTATTTTCCAATAGTTTTTATAAATAAATCCAATTAGTTTTCAAAATGTGTTTTCGAATGGTTTTTAAAATGATACGTATTTTTTAAAAAACGAAATAGTATTTTTTATGAAAATTTATAAAAACCCATGATAATTATTTTGAAATGATATATATGATATCAAATATTTTTTTATTTGATATAAATTGTTTTAAAAATATTTTTCACTAGTTTTAAAACCCCTTACTGGGCAATTTTATACTCACTCTGAGAATTACAATATTTTTCAAACATCTAGAGGAAATTAAAAAGGTTATTGTTTCATATTATGAGGTAGCTCATACAAAGAATATCGGTTCAATTTCAAACAATTCTGATAAATTTTATGGTCATTTGTAATTTCCAAAAACTGAGACTAGATAAAGTCATGGAATGTATAAAGTACAATATATTTTTCAGTTATAATTTTTTTAAAATTACAAAGTATGATTTAGTACTGAAACCATAAGTTTGAGTATGGGGCTTAACAATTTGAATTAGAGAAATTGTCTACATAATTTTGGATATTTGAATATTCCATTAGGTTAATTTATCCTTCGTATAAAAATTCATTATTCTGTAATTTTATGATGGAAGGAAGAAGGAAGCAGAAAACTATTTTATCATTTATTGATGAGTTGCTAAAAAAGATAATTCTAAAAGCATTCTCAAATAATTTTGATCCATTTTCCAACCAACAACTTTATAATACACATCTTTATAAAATATCCAACACATCTGATATACCCTAATTCTTTTGTGGTTCATGCTTTGTCTATTATTCCTTTGTACATACCCAACTTCCTTCTTATGCATGATGAGAGAATTATTATGATGTTATTTTCAAATTTTTTACCCTATCTAATCAATTTTAATATTTTACATACATTCATGAAGTTATAGAAGTGGGTGACCTCCACACATATTATTTGTGTCAAACATTATGTTTTAGTTTCTATGTATGTTTCAAATACCTCAAAATATTATTGGATTAGTCGGTTTGATTTCCCTATAGAGATCATGTTCACTCAAAAATATTTAAACTTCATACTCCTTATACATATGTCTTTAATATTTATTAGAGTTTACATCAATTTTTTCCAAATTAAAGAAGTTTCATATTGGAAAAAATTATAAGAACATGAATCTACCATGATGGTCACTTTGATTTGAATAATCCTTCATTTTCATGAGAAACATCAACATTTAATATTCTGGTAAAGGTACAAATTATTTGTTACATTAAAAATTTATTGATTTATAATAAAAATAATGTTATTTTGGTAAAAAAACCAAGATTTAAGTTTAGAAGAAGAAGAATATTTTCCGTGAATGTAGGAATGAATTGTGAGGGAAAAATTTAGTTAAGGGGGGTAGAGAATGCAACATCCTATGATTTTGATGTCTTTTATCTTGTAAATAATTTTTTTAATAATTAAAAATTCAAAATTTAATAAAATGTAAAATGTAATTTTACTAAATCACTAACTGTAAAACATTATCACAATATATGATCTTTATTCTAATTCAATAAAAATACTTCTAACATTACTACTATAGTCAGAACACCTCTGATCAACGTGATAATGCCAAAGGTATAAACCACTTCTCTTGCATTCACCATAATTAGAAAATATGTGCCAAGGAGGATAGAAAAAATAAAAAGAATAATTGGGAACTAAATAACCATTTTGGGAGTAATAAATAGAAATTAATAGATGTTGGTTTATCTTAAAACCTCTCTATACGGATATTTAGTGGATTTATTATTTCATACCATTTTTTAATATCCATTGATGATTTTTATTAACTATAATAGTATTAAAATTAAAAGTTACGTTGATAACATTAGTTCATATAAAGATAAAATAATAGTAATTTTAAATTGATAGTTAAAAATGACAAAAAAATAATAATCAAATAATAATATTTCACAATTAAAAACAAATTATTGTTGGAAAATAAAAGTGAAACAATAATAAATTTACTTTTCTTTTTATTTTTTTTAATAAAATGTGTATTACCCAACAAAGTAATAAAATTACCTGGTCAACCTCTACATAAGTGGGACCAATGCTACTCAGACAAGCCCCTCATAGAGTCCACATGTGTAGTAGGGAATGTGTATGACACACGAGTTTAGATCATAACTTGGGATAAGGTTGAGCTAACAATTGTATAAGGCCCGTGGATTGTGTGGGTTCAGAATAGATCCCATTATGCTGATGCCCAGGAGTGGTGTGTGTTGTGATTTTAAAGAACAACTGTCACCCATTATTATGTTATACTCTATAGAAACACATCGGACTTCAATGGGGGATGTGGTTTAGTGATATTGTTCATCTGATTTTTAAATGAAAAAAATAACCATAGCATTCGATTTTTTAAATTCAATCTATCCATTTTTCTTTCTATCAACTTCAACCCCAGGTTAATCTGAGTGAAACTCTTGATGATATCTCTTTCTTATACCACCAATGAACTCCCCATTTCCACCGCCAATATCAACATAACTTTTGAACTATGGTCTGGATCATATTAAACATTTAACCAAAGAATAATCGAGAAATTAAATATCTGATATCAATGATTTATAAAATATTAATATTTGTAATAGTCGTATTTAAATAACCCTATCAAAATGAATGGATTTAATCCTTCCACAACATCCAGTCATTAGATAAAATGCTTTCAAGTATAAAATATATATATATCCACATCATCATTAAATAGGTAATATTCTTAGTGTCACAAATGATCTCTTAGTGTTGCTTGTTCTATAGATATTCATATATATATATATATATATATCATATTTATCAAAAGGATATCTATATTGGTTTGAAACCATTCATATAACATTAAAAGTTTATACGATATCATATTCTATCAATAAAATCACTATGATAGGTTGATATAAAATATATATTTTTCTTTTTTCATAAGACCTGATTATATATCTACTCATCAGTTATCTTTTTCAAAATTTCATCCTTTGATCTTGATTATAAAAGGGAGAAAAAACACTCCTAAAATCTCTAATTTTATATTTTTTCAAATAATAACTCAAAGTATATAAAAAATGTATTTTATACAAGTGAAATTTATCTTGACCATAGAGAATTAGGTTATAGGATTTTCTAAAAATATACTCTTTAGATTAGTAATCCATTGACATGATCTTTTAATGTTAACAAAAAATCTAATTTCCCACTACACTAATCCATTGTTTTGTGGTGTTTATGGAATGATATACATATATCCCATATATCAAGATACCAAATATAGGATTAAAACTATATATTTATGTTTTTTTATATATTTTGGGATTAAAAAATCAAGATATCATCCGTTGTTTTCTTCTCAACCCCTCTCTAATGGACTTTAAAATTTTGGGAATTTGGTGATTAAATTATTATTAATAAATTATATGTTATATGAGTAAAATAATCAATAAAATTTTATTAATTAGTAATATATTTTAGTTCATATTATACTTATATGGACACAAACTTCTGAATGTATACGTATATGAGTCTATAATGTATTCTTATACTTGAGATTTTGATTTCTATTAAACATCAAATATATATTTAAAATATGACATGATTTTAATATATCATTATTATTATTCACAATATTATTTAGAGTTTCATTATAATTTTTCCTCAAAGATAATTTTACCATGGATACCATGTATTTGATATTACAACTCTTTCTCTTACCTTATGCAAAAATTACAAGCATTTTTCTCATCATTGGTCACAAATAGATTTCCCCTTGATAATTTCCACCTCATGATAATTCTACCATTAAATATTCAAATGATACAATAATATTTTTAAACAACCCCTTTTTTCTATATAAAATTTATTGGATGCACCAAATAAAATATGTATTATCAAATCCATTAACTGAAGATATTTAGAATTGATTTTATTCTCAATTATTTTAGTTCTTTATTTTACTTTAACGTAAATGTAGAAATTTCAAGAATTTAAACATACATCTTAATGTTTTATAAATTAGTTTCAAAAATAATATTTTAATTTTAATATTGGATGAAACCATACTATTAAAATTCCATTTATTTTCATTATTCTAAACATTGTAAAGAACCAAAACTATTATATATTATTCTTGATCACTCTACATCATATGAAATTGGATTTAAATCATTTTTTAAGTAGGTTGGTTATAATGGTGGGGCTATCATCCACTATATTCCATTATCAATAACATCTTCAAATTTATTTTTACAGTGAATTTTTAATCAACTTCACATCTTTATAACATTTTTGAGTTTCAATACTATTTATTTTTTAAGGATTTATCCCTCTTAATTCATTTGGTATTGTTTCAAAAGAGATGAATAAAATATACTATTAGACCACGACCCTGTACCCGAGTGGTAAGGGATCCTACTTGGCATCTAAGAGACCCAGGTTCAAAACTGGATGGAGGAGAATTTCCAGGTACTGTAGCAGTTATTGTTCAGTACTGTAGCAGCATAAACTACTCACCTTATTTGGGCCTTCAGGCCACTAGTTTGGGCCTACGGGTCTCAAGGGACTTTGGGTCATCAAATCCCTTCGGGCCACATGGCATTCAGGCTAAAAACACCATAGAGTATCCCATTACACACATACCAGGCCCATAAGCATATCAGATCAATAAGAGTAGTATCCACCAAAATTAGAGCTAACTGGATTCGAAGAATGAGAGGGTATGGCAGCCACCATCGGGACCAGGCACCATGTAGCTTTGTACGGGGCAATGCTAGCTGATAAAAAATGAAAGGTGGTGAGATAGGTGATCAATGATGCATAAGCTGGGGGGTGTGTAGTTCTTGTGGGTTGGGTCTACGGGTCATGTATGGGCATGGTATGCCTCTGGCCCTTTAGGTCATGTATTGTGGTTCAGTCAGACCTTATGCCTTGGGGCTACATGTTATGTATGGGTTCCCCTTCAACCCTTAAAAGGGGGATTATCCATAATAAAATAAATAGAAGGCCTTCAGGCCATTCGGGAATAGAATATACTAAAACATATTTGACTTGAAACCATGCACACCATAATACTAACATTACAAATCAATTATATATCATCTCATTGGATAGATATTTAATTATATATATTTATAATGTTTCTTCTCCATAAATTATTATTTTCTCCTATTTATAACATAATTATAATTCATCATTAAACATTTATTCTAAATAGATTTTACCTTAGGTGAGACCTAAACATATATTTAATCTATTGAAGATTTTTTTGGTAAATTTTAGTAAAATTTTAAGATAATACAATATATGAGGAATATTTATTAATGTAAATAATAGATGTATTACGCTTGGTGTCATTTAAATAACTAAGATTTATTTTTAGTCTACCCATTAGATTTAATCATCAATGTTTTGGTTAAAGGTAAATTTTTAATGATTTGATAACAATCATTAGTATTTTTCATGATTCCCCTAATTATTTTATACATTTCCAAAATTCCTCTAGAAATTTCATCAAATATTTTTTTTATTCATGTTACAATGTTTTAATTATTAAATATATTATTATATTATAACTAAGACAGAGTTTATTTCACTACTTATTTTATTTCACTCATTATGAATGTCATTTAGGTCAATAATCTTCTTGGAACATTCTATTTCAATATATATGAAAATTTTTACATCATGTGACATAATGTTTTTTAATTTAAACTTGTGTTATCATTTTTGAGTATTGAAATTTTATTAATAAAAAAATGAGATATATTCCAAAGGCATAAAATTTTACTATCAATTATTCATTATCAAACTCTTCATTGTTTTCATCATTCTTAATGATTAAATTTATTGAATATATTAAGAAATATATGAATGTTTAAATTAATAATAAATGTTTTACTCTTCTAATTCATTTTACTTTTCATAAGATGACTCTTATTTTTAGCTAGAAAATTTATCTTCCTTAACAATTTATGTGTATTCTCATTCATGTTATAAAAATTTATTCTACATATCAATATCTATTATGTTGTTATTATTTTCATGTTAACTTTTGGGATTATCATAATGACCGTCCTAATTGGTATTCTCTATGATATTAATTAAAAAAATGTAAAATATCCCCCCAATTAAAAAATTTAAATGGATTTACACACGTATCTTTTCCTTTCACATCTTAGAATATCTTCTATATAAGTCTCCAACCTTAATCCTTACTTAATCTTGAGTTATTACAAAATTACACATTGAGGATCTTTTCAGGTTTAGAGTTTTAGAGAATTAGATCATGAAACTTGCATTACATTCCACATTTAAACATAGTGGTTACATAAAAGACAATATTCATTCTTCCCATCAACGGGAACATATTTAAAATATAACAAGGATTCTTTCTTGAAACATCCTTGACACAATCATCACATCATTTACCTTTCCCTTGACCTGTGAAAAACATTTCAAAAACTTTGGATGAGCATAAAAAGCTCAGTAAGAGTTATAAAAATATGGAAAGGAAACATGAGTTCATATATACATTAAAATGAAATCACACTTTACCCATAAAACATAGGCATATCAAATCATGAATAAATCATAGAGAACATAAGACATAATGGTAACTTGAGGCATTCATAACATTATTATGTTGGGAGTAACCCTCTTGGTTACGTTTGGAATACCCATCACAGAATATTCCCTAAATCTCTTCTGAGAAACCTTAACGTTTCACTCATTCGCGTTACCCAATGCATTGGAGAGCTGTATCGGGCTCACCCGCCCTTAGTTTATCACGGAACCACCCGTTTTCATAACAATGCCCAAGAACCATATCATAAATGGGTCACATAAAACATGCATAAAGGAAACATAACATTTCCACATTTCAATCACAATATAACATTTTAGTATATTGAAATAATGAATCCATTCAAAAAGAAACCATTTCCAAAACCCTTTAAAACATTTAATAAAGAGATTTTTGAATCAAAGTGTCCCATACCACCTTGAAGCTTAAAATTTTAAACCATTAAAATCCATATAAATAAATCATTAAAACCATTTTGAAAACATGGATATTAATAAGAACAAATATTTAAAACATTTAAAATGATATTTTGGTTAAAGGGGTTTTACCAAAATTAGAGACACTTGAATATAATAATTGAGGAATAACATTTAGTCAGAACTTTATAATATCATGAGAATAAATGGATTCATGATATAATACTCGAAGGACAGTATATACACCATATAAGAGTGAATTGATGAAAAACAACAATGAACCCTCAATAGAAATGTCAAATGATATGAAATCCCTTATAAAGAAGGTATCCTTAAATTAAGGACAAATCAATCTCAAAAATATGTGTGACAAATATATATACAACCAATATAAGTGGATATTAAGTGTAAAAAAATAAAAGTTCATTCACACATATTCAATGGATGACATATTCAATGACTACATGTTGAACCCAAATAAATCGAAATTGGGTTAAAAAGTTCCCTTGACAGCCTAACGACATCACATCAAAATGAGTTGATGAGAGATAAAAAGTGTATCTCATCACTTGGACATAAAATTTACATCAATAAGAATATATGATAACATATCCCAACATAACAATATGTAGATTAAAAGACCCAACAAAAGAAATATTTTAAAAAAAGAGGAGGGTGAAAGGTTCCCTTACAGACTTGGGTATCTTTCAAAACATACACCCCATGAATGAAGGGAAATAGATAATTGATGTAAATACTCATAAACGAAATTATATTACACAAAGAGTAGAATAATGGGCAGTACATATACAACTCAATGTAATTTGTGGAAAATGTAGCGTAAATCTCACGGGAATAAAAGTGAGATGAAAAATCCCTTACGAAAACACAGCAGCCTAACGGCGCCACATGAAACATTCGAATATGGATTGATGAGATCAAATAGGGTATCTCATCCAATTAAAATAAAATTTACATCAAGAGGAATATAAAATAACATCCCCCAACATTACAAAGAGGAGCTTAATAGAAGTTACATAAAGGAGAGTACTTAAAAAGAAAGAGAGAGGTTAGATCTCTTACGAAAGTTCGGCAGCCTAACGGCGCCACTCAAAACATCCAAAATGGATTGATGAGAGAGAATAGGGTATCTCATCACATGAACATAAAAATTACAGTAAGTGTAATATAAAATTTCATCCCAATAACATGAAATATGAGCTTTAAAAGGAATGACATAAAAGTGTGTACTTAAAAAGAAAGAGAGGAGTAGGATCCCTTACCTCGGGTCCGACTTGACTCGATCGTTCTTTAATCTCCTGAATAATAAACTTGAGTTAATTTATACTTCCTTAAGAACCTTTTTCAAGTACATTATTCCTTTTATATCACTTATTACCATGTCATAAACATTATGTAATCATTTAAGTTAATAATATTTGTTTTGCCGATATTTGGTTCTTAAGTCGAAATTGGACTTCTTACAATTACATGTTGTTCGTGTGGCCAAATGTTTATTATATCCAGAATTGTATTCATGATTTAGATATCATATATGTCATATATATCCAGTACATGCATGCATTTATAACATTACATAATCATTTAGAGGTAAGAAATGAAATGCACCGTTCATGGAGACGGTAAGCCGTATGTACGCATGAACGCTACTTTCATTTCTATTTCATATTTTATAGAATGGAATAATAATTATATAAAGGTATATTATAATTATAGTATAATATCATATATAATATCATAGTTACATCCTTTATACGTCCCATATATGGTATTTAACGAATCAAATCACTTTGAGGGGGCGGTAGTCCGCACTTCCTTAAATGAAGATATCGTGTTTACCCAAAATGGAAACCATAAAGGTATGCCCAAAAAGAAAAAAAACAGAAGCTTAAGGAAACAATAAACATATTATATATCATATATAAAAATAGTGACATAATAATGGCCACCTTTGAAGGTGTTAAATGAGTATTTAACAATCATCGTTTCGGGAGGCAGAATTTCGCCATCCACAGAAACCGTATGTTCATTAACCATCTGATGTAGTTGTGCGAGAGTGTAGCTCGAATAAATCTTATAACAACATCCTAGTATATTGACGATACTGGTTTTGTTACAAAATAAGTAAATAAAAAGAGTTTACGGGGTTGGAGAAGCAAAATAAAACAAATGAACATGAGAGAATGATTTACCTTTAAAAGTGGAACTCCTTTTGATTTGAGCCTAAATGCTTCCTTTGAAAGGATTCTTCTCAAAGGGAATCTTCTAGGATGAGGATAGGGATGTGGAGAGAGTAAATGGTCAGGGTTTGGCCGAGCCAAAGGCTTGAGGAGTGTGTGAAATGAGGTAGAGGTGGGGGCCTTTTATAAGAGGAGAGGAGGGGCACTTTGGAAAGTAAGAAATATTACTTTATTTGAAAATGTGTTTCGGTTTTAAAAGGTCCCACATTGATATAATTCGTGGATAAGGTGATAAGGGTTAGGAATCCACCCATCCAATAAGTTTTGGACTTGTGTAGGTCATAGATTTTACATTATCTTCTGATTTTATTTAAATCGTCAGATAATGATGTCATCGCTGCATCATTATGATGTCATAAATACTTTATTTTATATAATGTCTAAAATATATAAAACAATTACTATGATGTAGTAAATCATTTTATCTTTCCAATGACTATTTATAATAAAAAATATGACTTGTATAACCCCACTTAAAAATTGTTTTAGTAAAACATATCATGTTTGTGTCGTTTTTACTTTTACATTAAATAAAAAGTTATTCATGTCTTTTCCCAACCAAAATGGCTCCATGGGGTCCCCAAGTTGACCCAT
Source organism: Viscum album (assembly GCA_963277665.1). Classification (NCBI taxonomy): domain Eukaryota; kingdom Viridiplantae; phylum Streptophyta; class Magnoliopsida; order Santalales; family Viscaceae; genus Viscum; species Viscum album. Next base: position 956,003,770 of record OY728162.1, on the reverse strand, counting down.
GGCTTGTCTTGGTCGTCCATTACACATAAAATGAGGTTAGGACATGTGTCATGTTCATTTAATTTTATTAAAACATTATTTTTACATTAAACTACACTAATTACCTCTAATCGCGATTAAAAACTTAATCAGTTACTATTCAGCAAAAAATAATTTTTATCCCATTGAACCACATTTTACTTCTTAATGAAATCCATGTATGTCGGATTTTTGAAATTCAAAACACAAATATGGCAAAATTTCATTTAAACGTAAAAAATCAGTTTTTATAAGTACCACTTAGTGGTGTCACTATTCATCAAAAATTGATGTTTTTCAGAAAAATCCCAAAAATTCACCCTAAGATATATTTGATATAATGAATTCAAAAATGAAGTCTATTTTTAAAAATTCAAAACATATAAGTCACATTAATTAATTTAATAATTAATTCCCACTGTCAGAGCAAATAGCATGTTTTTATGAAACAATAAGTATCAAAAGATTGACACTGGTTTAAGTCTGATTTCAAAGTGAAATTAATTACAATGACCACTATTGGATTTAATGGTAAAAATATATTCTAATTTCACTTTAAAACCAATTCAAAAGATAATATAATCATATAAATAAATCAGATTAAAAAGAGGTTTTGAATTAAAATACAACATTTTACACTATTCATTAAAAAAAGAACTTTATCGGAATGATACCAAAAAATTACACAAAGTAAATTTTGATGGCCCGATTCTTAATAAGAGTTTTATTTGGTCCAAAAGAATGTTTAAGAGTGAAAAATACTATATTTAATGATGGTTCAACATCAAAAGGTGATAAGTGAACCTTTAGTGAAAACTAGGGCATATACGCCCAAAATTGAATTCTTTCCCTATTTTAAGCCTCTATCCTTTATTGGATAAATGTAAAAACATTTAAAAACATATATAATAATATTTTAGTTATTTCTATACATTACCACCATTACAACTGCTACATGTTAACTACAATTTAAAATAATATTATTTTATTATTAGAGTGCAACGTAAGATTCCCAAGAAACTCGTTGTTGCGTGTTGGGTACGCCATCGATCATAGTGTCCCCTTTAAGGTAATATCAATATTTTATTCACAAATATTGGTAAATATGAAAATTTAATATTCTTTATTTACCTGGGGTGTTACATCCTTCCACACTTTTGGGAATTGCATCCTCGCAATTTTTAAAATTGAGCTTGGAAAAATCCTTGAAAGTCCCACATCGGAACAAGAGTCGGTAAAACAATCACATTAAAATAATGAAATATAAGCACAGAGGTCACCCGAGTTAACCCATACTAGGATTCCAAGTATGAAAATATGGACATGGAGGAAAAAACAAAGGGTCATGTTCTGATGGAGAGTGATAGAAAACATGTTTAGGAGAATGTTGACCACGAGAAAATCACAAACTTGTGATGGGTTAAACGGTATTTGATTCCCCAGTAGGAAAAGTTAATAGGCAACATTTTTTTAAGATGATTTTTTTGGGGAATTTATTCATAAGGAAACATAATCACTTATCATGTTGACTTTCAACATTTATTAGATTCCTTACACAAACTCATATTTTCTCCAAAAGGCGAGTATTTAGGAAGACTTGTTCACATTAAGAGTACTATAATAAACTTTTAGAAAATCACCTAATCCAGAAAAGATAACTATATACTTCCCATGTCTTTAGACTTTAACCAAAACCAAAACCAAAAAGGCTAGTACAAGATCAGATAATCCAGAAAAGGATAACCCTTTATAAAAAAGAAAATCTATTCTTAACCTCCAAAATTTGTCCAACAAAACCCAATGTTCAACGAGGACCATTAGATAAACAATTTGGCCATAAAATTATTCAAAGTAAACCAATATAAGATTGAAACCCAAATATTTGAAGGATTTAGTCACATAGTCTTCCAAGTTAAATCATAACATTTATCTCCAAACAACATCAGTTGCTCCTAAAGTCTCGTATTAAAAGTAATTAACCTAATCACATATCCTCCATGATAGGTTAATAATTTTCATAAATAACCCAAAATCAACTTACTCTTAATTCATAAAATCATATAACCAAAAAGTATCAGTCAAACTAACCAGGGACTTCACGTAGTCCAGTGGTAGGCGATAAATACCAGTCGCACTTTGGTTGTGGGTTCAATTCCCGCAACTTTGTCCGACGCGACGTGTTGTCACACAATCTGCGTGTTGTCCTTTTTCCAAAACTATATAATTCTTAAAACATTCTCCAAAATGAGATAAAAACTTCAAAAATAATCATAACGTATTTTAACCTCAAGTTTATCTCATTCCTTTCATTTTCCATCATATCATAGTGTAACCCATAATTACCTAAAAAGTAAGGATCATATAAACCCAAATGGTTCTTTATAACTATGTCCACAAAATAAAAGATAACTATTACTTGAATAAAATTTTCCTATATTAAACATCAGGGAAACACATAATATAAAAAGTCTTCTAATGTAACCCCATCATCAAAAGAGACTTAATACTCTTAAGAATTTCACCATAACTCTTGAAGCCCTTATATGTTGACATCCTACTCATTCAACATTATTCATGATGCATTATCCATTCCTTTCCAACTTATTCCGAAATACCTCTTTCCTACAAACAAAATCATGAATCATATCCTAAGATTCCAAAATAGGAAAACAATCGTCATGAAATAGTACATACCTTTGATTGGACACTGTCAGTTTCTTCATCCTCAATCGGAATGGCATTAGGTATTGGTAAACGAATATTGGTACGATCTTGGTGAACCGATTCACGAAACTTCTTCATAGGACATGTGTTTGCATAATGACCATGCACACCACATTTAAAACATTCAACTGATCCCCCAGAAAGAACTTCTTTCCCATTCCTCGAGTCAACTGGATGCTTCCTTTTTCCATGGAAGGTTCTTGCTTTATGACATTCATTTCCACATCTATATCATATTTCTGTCTCTTTGAAACATTTTCCTAGGTGTTTCTTTCCACATCTGTGACACATAGGTTTTTGAACACACTTACCTTTATGATTATTACCTCTACTTCTGTAGGGATTTGTTTCATGCATATACGATTCCTTATAGAAATTTCCAAGGTTTATGTGGTCAATCATGACTCCAGATAGTTGGTTTAGGATAATCACAAGAGTTCTCATTGCATCTCCCATATCATTCAGTTGCATTCTAAAAAAAACTGTCACAGTTTCCTTCACATCCACTGTTACTTTGGTGCCTGCTAGATCCAGCCATTTACTAAAACCAAAAAGGTCAGTGTGAGTATATCAACAAAACCATCATGTACTAATGAGTAAGATAAAAACTAAGATATACTTACTCATTAACTTTATCAAAAACTAGGACTCTTTCTGAAATCCTAATCATTATGGTAATGTCACTTATGCTTAAAGAATACCCTAACCTGTAAAGTTATCTAAACTGACCTCTGATACCAACTATAAGGCCCCACCCTTAAGCCTTAATTAATCTTGAGTTATTACAAGATTACACATTGAGGATCTTTTTAGGTTTAGAGTTTTAGAGAATTAGATCATGAATCATGCATTACATTCCACATTTAAACAAAGTGGTTACATAAAAGACAGTATTCATTCTTCCCATCAACGGGAACATATTTAAAATATAACACTGATTCTTTCTTGACACATCCTTGACACTATCATCACATCATTTACCTTTCCCTTGACCTGTGAAAAACATTTCAAAAACATGGGATGAGCATAAAAAGCTTAGTAAGAGTAATAATAATATGGAAAGGAAACATGAGTTCATATATACATTAGAATGAAATCACACTTTACCCATAAAACATAGGCATACCAAATCATGAATAAATCATAGAAAAAATAAGACATTGAGGTAACTTGAGGCATTCATAACATTTTTATGTAGGGAGTAACCCTCTTGGTTACGTTTGGAATACTAATCACAGTATATTCCCTAAATCTCTTCGGAGAAACCTTAATGTTTCACTCCTTCGCGTTACCCAATGCATTGGATAGCTATATCAGGCTCACCCGCCCTTAGTTTATCACGGAACCACCCGTTTTCATAACAATTCCCAAGAAACATAACATAAATGTGTCACATAAAACAGGCATAAAGGAAACATAACATTTCCACATTTCAATCACAATATAACATTTTAGTATATTGAAATAATGAATCCATTCAAAAAGAAACCATTTCCAAAACCATTTAAAACATTTAATAAAGATATTTTTGAATCAAAGTGTCCCATACCACCTTGAAGCATAAAATTTTAAACCATTAAAATCCATATAAATAAATCCTTAAAACCATTTTGAAAACATGGATATTAATAAGAACAAATAATTAAAACATTTAAAACGATATTTTGGTTAAAGGGGTTTTACCAAAATTAGAGACACTTGAATACAATAATTGAGGAATAACATTTAGTCATAACTTTATAAAATCATGAGAATCAATGGATTCATGATATAATACTCCAAAGGACTGTATATACACCATATAAGAGTGAATTGGGGCATAACAACAATGAACCCTCAATAGAAATGTCAAATGTGATGAAATCCCTTATAAAGAAGGTATCGTTAAATTAAGGACAAATCAATCTCAAAAATATGTGTGAAAAATATAAATACACCCAATATAAGTGGATATTAAGTGTAAAACAATAAAAGGTCATTCACACATATTCAATGGATGACATATTCAATGACTACATGTTGGACCCAAAGAAATCGAAATTGGGTTAAAAAGTTCCCTTGATAGCCTAACGGCATCACATCAAAATGAGTTAATGAGAGATAAAAAGTGTATCTCATCACTTGGACATAAAATTTACATCAATAAGGATATATGATAACATATCCCAACATAACAATATGTATATTAAAAGACCCAACAAAAGAAGTCTTTTTAAAAAAGAGGAGGGTGAAAGGTTCCCTTACCGACTTGGGTATCTTTCAAAACATACACCCCATGAAAGAAGGGAAATAGACCATTGATGTAAATACTCATAAACGAAATTATATTACATAAAGAGTAGAACAATGGGTAGTAAATATACCACTCAATGGAATTTGTGGCAAATGTAGCATAAATCTCATCGGAATAAAAGTGAGATGAAAAATCCCTTACGAAAACTCGGCAGCCTAACGGAGCCACATGAAACTTCCGAATATGGATTGATGAGATCAAATCGGGTATCTCATCACTTTACAATAAAATTTACTGAAAGAGGAATATAAAATAACATCCCCCAACATTACAAAGTGGAGCTTAAAATAAGTGACAAAAAGGAGAGTACTTAAAAATAAAGAGAGAGGTTAGATCTCTTACGAAAGTTCGACAGCCTAACGGCGCCACTCAAAACATCCAAAATGGATTTATGAGAGAGAATTTGGTCTCTCATCACATGAACATAAAAATTACAGTAATTTTAATATAAAATATCATCCCAATAACAATAAAGATAAGCTTTAAATGGAATTACATAAAAGTGTGTACTTAAAAAGAAAGAGAGGAGTAGGATCCCTTACCTCGGGTCCGACTTGACTCGATCGTTCTTTAATCTCCTGAATAATAAACTTGACTTAATTTCTACTTTCTTAAGAACCTTTTTCAAGTTCATTATTCCTTTTATATCACTTATTACCATGTCATAAACATTATGTAATCATTTAAGTTAATAATATTTGTTTTGTCGATATTTAGTTCTTAAGTCGAAAGTGGACTTCTTACAATTACATGTTGTTCGTGTGGACAAATGTTTATTATATCCAGAATTGTATTCATTATGTATATATCATATATGTCATATATATCTAGTACATTCATGAATTTATAACATTACATAATCATTTAGAGGTAAGAAATGAAATGCACCGTTCATGGAGACGGTAAGCCGTATGTACGCCTGAACGCTACTTTTATTTCTATTTCGTATTTTATAGAATGGAATAATAATGATATAAAGGTATATTATAATTCCAGTATAATATAATATATAATATCATAGTTCCATCCTTTATACATCCCACATATGGTATTTAACGAATAAAATCACTTTGAGGGGGCGGTAGTCCACACTTCCTTTAATGAATATATCGCGTTTACCCATAATGGAAACCATAAAGGTATGAACAAAAAGAAAAAAACAGAAGCTTAAGGAAAACATAAACATATTATATATCATATATAAAAATAGTGACATCATAGTGGCCACCTTTGAAGGTTTTAAATGAGTATTGAAAAATCATCGTTTCGGGAGGCAGAATTTCGCCATCCACGGAAACCGTATGTTCATTAACCATTTGATGTAGTTGTGTGAGAGTGTATCTCGAATAAATATTATAAAAACATCCTAGTATATTTAAGATACTGGTGTTTTTATAAAAAAAGTAAATAAAAAGAGTTTAGGGGGTTGGAGAAGAAAAATAAAACAAATGAACATGAGAGAATGAATTACCTTTAAAAGTGTAACTCCTTTTGATTTGAGCCCAAAGGCTTCCTTTGAAAAGATTCTGTCCAAATGGAATCCTCTAGGATGAGGAGTGGGATGCGGAGAGAGTAAATGGGCAGGGGTTGGCTGAGCCAAAGGCTTGAGGAGTGTGTGAAATGAGGTATAGGTGGGGGCCTTTTATAAGAGGAGAGGAGGGGCACTTTTGGAAAGTAAGAAATATTACTTTATTTGAAAATGTGTTTCGGTTTTAAATGGACCCACAATGATATAATTCTTGGATAAGGTGATAAGGGTTCAAAATACACCCATACAATAAGTTTTGGACTTGTTTAGGTCATAGAGTTTACATTATCATCTAATTTTATTTAAATCGTCAGGTAATGATGTCATCGCAGCATCATTATGGTGACATAAATACATTAATTTATTTAATGTATAAAAATTATAAAAAAATTACTATGATGTATTAAAGCAAATTAGCTTTCCAATGAATATTTATAATAAAAAATATGACCTGTATAAACCCACTTAAAATATTTTTTAGTAAAACATATCATGTTTGTGTCATTTTTACTTTTACATTAAATAAAACGTTATTCATGTCATTTCCCAACCAAAGTGGCTCCATGGGGTCCCCAAGTTGACCCATGGCTTGTCTTGGTCGGCCATTACACATACAATGAGGTTATGACATGTGTCAAGTTCATTTCATATTATTAAAACATTATTTTTACCTTAAACTACACTAATTACCTCTAATGGCGATTAAAAACTTAAGAAGTTACTATTCACCAAAAAATTATTTTTAACTCATTGAACCACATTTTACTTCTTAATGAAAACCATGTATGTAGGATTTTTGAATTTCAAAACACAAAGATGGAAAAATTTCATTTAAACGGAAAAATCAGTTTTTATAAGTACCACTTAGTGGTGTCACTATTCATCAAAAATTGATGTTTTTCAGAAAAATCCTAAAAATTCACCCTAATCTATATTTTATATTCCGAATTCAAAAATGAATTCTATTTTAAAAAATTCAAAACAAATAAGTCACATTAATTAATTTAATAATTAATTCCCACTGTCAGAGCAAATAGCGTGTTTTTATGAAACAATAAGTATCAAAAGATTAACACTGGTCTAAGTCTGATTTCAAAGTGAAATTAATTACAACCACCACTATTGGATTTAATGTTAAAAATATATTATAATTTAACTTTAAAACCAATTCAAAAGATAATCTAATCATATAAATAAATTAGATTAAAAAGAGGTTTTGAATTAAAATACAACATTTTACACTATTCATTAAAAAAATGAACTTTATCGGAAAGATACCAAAAATTTACACAAAGTAAATTTTGATATCCTGATTCTTAATAAGAGTTTTATTTGGTCCAAAAGAATTTTTAAGAGTGAACAAAACTATATTTAATGATGGTTCAACATCAAAAGGTGATAAGTGAACCTTTAGTGAAAACTAGGGCATATACGCCTAAAATTGAATTCTATCCGTATTTTAAGCCTCTATCCTTTATTGGATAAATGTAAAAACATTTAAAAACATATATAATCATATTTTAGTTATTTCTATCCATTCCCGCCATTACAACGGCTACATGTTTACTACCATTTAAAATAATATTATTTTATTATTCGAGTGCAACATAAGATTCCCAAGAAACTCGTTGTTGCGTGTTGGGTACGCCATCGAGTATAACGTCCCCTTTAAGTCATATCAAAATTTTATTCACAAATATGGATAAATATGAAAATGTGATATTCTTTATTTACCTGGGGGGTTACATTCTACATAAGTGACATAAATTAACTATAATTTGTTTCATACTCTATGTTATAATATTATTCTTCAAAAAATTTCTTTTTCTCATTTACCCTAAAGCATTAAAAATAATTATCTAAAATACCATTTTCAACTATTTCTCTCTTCATTAAGATTTTTCCTCTTCTCTTTTAATGATTATAATTTTTGGTGTTTATTTTGTTGATAATTGTGTGATATAAATCACAATTCACATAAATAAAATCTTCCCACAAAGTTTATTTGTAAGTATTCCCAAAAATTTCTTTAAACTAGTTGAATATCATATTTTTTCTCAATAAACACATATATTTTCATCAATTGTATTCCCCCATATACAAAATTAACCCTTAGATTATTACTCAACTATTTGAATATCATCATATTGATCCTGAAATAATTTTAATAGGGAATGATTTACCTTTATTTCAATATCATTAATACGATGTAGTCTTTCCTCTATATATTTTATGATTAAGATCATATTAATATCATCAATTAATTCTTATAAAATGATTATAAAAATTTATTCTAAGAACTTCTATCAACGTCAATGTTATTTACATTAGTTATATAATAAGACACACTTTTTCATTGTGACATAAATTTACAGAGGGCATTTTTAGGAATATACATTCCTTATGATAGCATGTTTGGAATTATCATCTCATTTAATTTATGAAATCCCTATCATAAAATATAGGAATTCAATTGTTGTTGGAGTAATTCTAATTCTCATGGAAAATGGCTACAATTGATAATGATATAGAATGTAGAAAAAATATCTAGAGTAGTGAGGGTGAACCTAGGCTCAAATACTAACTGATGTGCCCATGTGAATATGAGTAACACTATGTGAGGGGTTAATAAAGGGTTAACAATGGCCTTTACCACTTTCAAAAACATTCATACCATATCATTATTTTCTTTGATCCTCTATTAATCCAATAAAAATTTGATAACTGATAATTCAAGAGAAATAAATACATGAACACTAGGATTATACCTGGTTCACAAACTCTCTATGAGTGGATAGTTCCTAGTGTCTAGTAGGTGTTATCCTACATCACATTAACTTATGAATTTACAAATTATATATGTTAAGGGAATGTGGAAATCCTTGAAGAATTATAATATATGTCCCTAGATATTCATCATACCAATCCCCTAAAACATTAAAAGAATTTCAAAATAATGTGAATAATAATTATATAATAATCATAGGTTGAATAATAATGAAATTATTCTACCCTTATAAGTGCCTTGTATCCATCATTTAATATTTCAATCATTAACTTCAAATATCCAAATCTTCCCTCCCATGAATTATTTAAAAAAATGGTTTATAGATATATTAAAATTTCACCATGTGAATCTCTGTATTGAAATAGTGACCACAAAACCAAGAATTGTTACATTACACCATATTGTGTTTCTCTATCACATATTGAAAAAAAAATTTCATTGTAAATTTATTTCTCCATAAATGCAACATTCTATTTATATAAGAAAATAAAAAGATCTAATTTTTTTTGTGACATGTTCTCAAGAACCATGATATTATAATTATCTTTATAGAAATGTTTTTTGAGTAAAAATAAGGTCATCTCCACATGAAAGTAAAACAAATTACATCATTCATTTAACTTCTTATTGTAATTTGATTTCACCAGTGAATAGTTATTTATTTTCTATTAAATAATGGATTTTTCGAAAAAAAAAATTATTTAAACCATGTAAATACTCTATAATTTTTAAATGAACTATGACATGTTTCATGAAACAATTATGTTTGTATTGACCCAATATTTTGTATCCTTGAAGGATTAATGTTTGATTTGTTGGAAATAAGTGTGGCGGAAAAAAGGGTATTCAGTTTCTAAAATGGGTTTTGGGGATTTTTTCAAATGTTTTATGAATTAAATTTAATGATGAATAAATTTGATATTATATAATAGTTGTTTCTAAGTTAAGAATAAGGTTGAAAAATGATTTCAATGTTTTTAGAAGCTACTAGGGATAACGATTTTGTTAAAAAGACATAGTGTTGCATGATCAATAGCTATGTCATGGTTCATAATTGGAAAAAGAATATACATCTTAGATCCAATGTTCCTATCATAGAAGAAGTCTAATTATTATTGTATCTTGGATTTAAGCTATATTTATAGGCCATAGTTCAGATAATTTTGTCACAATGAGGATAATGTTCTGAAATCTAGGTCAAGAATATGCAAGGCCAACACTTATGTATCATACAGAAAAGAAAGTGTCCATGCTCAGCTGGCATTCAGATGAATAGATTGGTAGGGGTGTTAATGTGACCATCATTCATGAAACCATGTGTATATACAAAGGCAGTCCACAATGCAGGTGAAGTCATGAGAGGTGGTGTTTAGCCTCTCATGTTTGGGTCACTATAGTAGGCTATAGGTGTTCACCAACACTAGGTATACTCTAATGAGCTATTGAGAGACATAAATACTTATATATGTCTATAATATTAAAGGTATTTTCAATGTGGGGCTTAGTTTTGTTGGTTTATGACTTTATTAAAAGAACCATGTCAGAAGAAACTTCAAGAGGATCATTGAAGTGTCTCAGTGACACTGTAAAATCCAAAGTTCCCTTGACATGGATAGATGGATACACCTTATAATTCATAGAAAGTTATATTCCTACCTAAAAACTATGCCTTTCATCTTGGAGGGTTTTTATATAATAGAATCAAGGATCTCATAGATCTCTAATTCCAATAGGTGGTTACACAAATGTTGTGGAAGCCACATTGAAAAAAAGTGTGACATATAGGAGTCACTAGTAGTATCATAGACATGTGGATGTTTTTATCTTATAAGACGACATTCAATAGTAAAAGTGGCTACATAATAGTGGGTTTTAATAGATAAGTGAAGTTAGTGAAATCATGTGGAGATCATGAGAGTTTAATGGAGGAGTTAATTAATAAGAAGAGTGGATCCGGTTAAAAATAGGATGTTGTGTTGTAGGATAATAGTCCTCGTTTTAGAATTTAATTTTACACCATAGTGAATAAGGAAACATTATATAAAAGGCATGGAATTAGTTTGTTGTTTCAAAGAATAAAAGACCAATATTTAGTTAGAAAGATTCAATCAGATAGAAAATTCAACCAAAAACTGACCGATAAGGTTCTTTGTCGAGGATTAAATGTGATTTATTCTGATTAAATGGAATGTTATGATCTTGTGTAATATCATGGGAAACAAGTTATAATACATGGATGAAGAAATTTAATCCCAACCATTTGAATAAATGGAAAGATATATATTATCTCTAAAGATGTTATTTCTTATTTCATAAGTTATAGAGTTGAATCTTGTTCACATAGAAGACCTGTTTTTAAGAGAGGAAGAAGAGGGAAATCCTTCAATGTTGAAAATTGGCAAAAGAGAACATGTAATACATGAATAAATTTAAAAAATGATAATGATAATTTCACTAGTATCCTATAAATAAGTGTAATTTAGAATACTTTTTGAAATTATGAAAGGATATTCCATGACCTCACATGGAAAATGGTGATGTTCAAGGAGATATTCCTAGAAGACTTGTCAAGTATAAAAATGAATGAAAAACATATCTTATATCTAGTTCATCAACAATAATAAGATGATGTTTTTCTGGGCTTGTGAGAGGACCACATTCTCCCTATGAATTAGTTAGTGGACAAGGTATGTTGTGATGGAAGTGATCAATATGTGGTAGTGAACCAGACCAAAACATTATAAGGGAAGTTGTACCAATATAGAGAGACCATTTTAAACCCTATGTAGTGAGTTTATTGTTTTTTTCGTGCATTGATACAATATCAATCAAATTATACTTGTAATAGAACATGGTGGTGATGTAACTAAAAATAATTTTGTTTATGTAAATACTAGTTTTTATTCTTTATAAAATAATCCTGAAAAGGGATTTTAAACATATTTAATATATTTAATAAAGATATGATCAAGTCAAAAGGTAATCATATAAAATCATCAATAAATGAAACAATATCACCCTTCTCAGTAAGAGGACAGTATAATTACAACAGTGTGAGTGAAAATAAAAAGTGATAAAATTTGAATGGGCTCATATACCCAAATTTCACCCCACCCCTATCATTTTTATCTAACCTATTTCCATCAAGGGAGAAATAATTTTTATTAAATGGTAGGGTTAATATTTTTTCTTTTTTTCATATTTATTGATATGTTTATTTATGTCCATGTTTTAATTTTCCCTTATGTTATGGTTTTTCATGGAACGATTCATTTCATCAAATAAGAAGAAAATGGTAGTTGGAATATATCAGTATAAAACATCCCTAGAAAGAGTGTGATCAGGTTGAAATATTCTAACAACCCAAATAATAATGGTATAGAAAATTCATATTTTAACTAAATTCCATCATTAAATGCTTCTACTAGTATAAAATATGATGATGATAAGGTGATTGTAATATGAACTACTGGTGCTGAGGGAGTTTTAAGGAGGTCAAAATTGGATTTTTTATACTTGTTAAAGGAAATGGACCAATGGTTAAAATAGAAGATTATATATCTGAATTATTAGAAAAAATCTCAATATATCTTGATTAAAGTGATCAGAATATAGGTTGGAAAATTAAAAATACAAAACATAAAGATTGTTGAGGTAAATTATGAACTAAGGGAAAAGAATTACTCCCAAAAGGAAGTTTTGGAGTAGATGTACATAGATGTATTAAAACTCAGAGAATACTCCTTGGAGAATATTTTAAAATCAATATATTTTCAAAATTTGAAAGGAGAGAGCGAATATCTTGAAGCACACCTATCATAAATAGGTAATTAGAATCAAATTCTATAAAAAAGGAATGTATTTCTTACATATTTGGTTTCTAAAATTAATCTTAGAATTAAATATAAATGTGGTTTTCCTGAATAAATTTCCTAATATATTAGAATGGAAATGATCACCAAAAAATATTTTAAGACATGTATCATTCCTCTTGAATCTCAACTAGAAGTAACAAGACAATGAGAAATGGATGTGGCTTATCATTTTAAAGAAATGGATACTATGTTGTAGAAGATATATAAGAATATAATAAAACATGAAGAGAGGAATAAAACAATATATTAAAATATGATGATCCCCTCAAAGGTACATCAATAAGAATAAATAAAAAATTATGAATAAATAAGTATTTCTTTGTGAAATATGGTAATGTTAATACATATATAAAGGTGGAATTGATGTAATACTATTGTGGAAGATTTAGGCGCATCACAAATAGATTTTGTAAAGAAAATAATACCAAAGAGATTAGAGGATCTCCAACAATTCCAATATCTGAAACATGGAGAGACTAAATGAGGTATTATTCTAATGGTAAATGAAATATTTTTTATAACCATTATCATATGGAAATGTTTTTAAAATGGAGGAATACATGGAATGGAAAATATTCTATAATAATACACTTGAGTCTTATTATGTACATGGATAATGTTTATCTAGTGAAAAGGGTTCTTTAGCTACAAAATAGCTTCAATTTATTGGATAAAAAATTGAATCTCAATAAAGGGTGAATCAATAACCAAAATTATACAATAACAATAGATCTCCTAGATGGAATGAAGGAAAATCTATAAACAAAGGCAAGGAGTTACTCAATATGTGAGAAAGGTAGAAGAATATGTGAAGGTGTATATTCTAAAGAAAAACATGGAATTAAAGATAGAATTATTATCCATGATGGAAGTGGATTGACTAATTTATCTCACAAAAAAAAGTATAGAGTTAATTCTAAACGGACGATTCATTCAGAAGAGAAAAAGGGTGGATTGAATATCCACAAAAATTGCATAAAATTATAAGGGGTACTCAAGTGTAATCAATTCAACAATGATGAAAACATTCATGCCAAAGAAGATTAAAATTTTTCTCATTTAGTGATAAATGTTTTTGATTAGAACCACATATTGATGAATTATTAGAAAAATGAAAAAGAATCAAAATGAAAAAGTTATTCATGATGAAAAAGATCTTGGAGAGGTTATAGAATTAATTTTCTAGTATCTATGAAATGGAAAATGAAAGAGTTGAAGGAGTAAGGGTTGGAAAAAATTCATGGGGTATGTGTGAATAATATAATATGAAATAAAGATAAAATTATATGTGTAATTTAGATGGAAATTATATAATGAAATTCGTGGATGAATTATTATATGTTCAGTTTAGTTTCAAGCATAAAGTGGTAGCAAGTGTTGAAATTATAATACTAATTTGATAATAAAATGATTTGTATAACTATAATATATTGATTCATAAAAACATGAATTAATTTATGGAACCATGATAAATATATCCTAGAATGATATCTTAAAAGTCACGTGGTTACTGGAATCAATCCACTAAGAGAGGATAATTGAAAAAGGCTATATAAATGATAGTTTTTGAGTATACATGTTTAAATTATTACATATTTTATCATTAGTATCATATCTTAGGTTTTTAAATGCTTAAAAAGGAGTTACAAAACATATGATTTCCCCAAAATGAAAAAATGAAAATACAAAATTTTGAAATCATGGGGAAATTAGAGTTGAAATCAAAAAGGTTATCTCTTCAATGAAATAATCCCATTAAAGGAGAAGGAAATTTTTGGAAAATATTAATATTGTTTAAAAGTTTTTTTATAAAGTATTTGTTAAATAGTCTGAATTTTGGTGAAATATGTCTCATAATCTATTCTTGTATCTTTTTAATGTTGCAACATAGATTTGGAATTGTTTTTAATGATTTTAAGCCATCTCAAGTGGAGAAAAACATCAAATATTCCTATAGAAAACATGGGAAATAAATAATATTAAAGGATACTTTTGGATGTAATGAACAAATACAATTTTCATTATATTGGTAATAATATTAATAACTTACACTAATAATAGTATTTTATTTACCACGTATGATTTTAAGATCATGTGCTAACAAATTCTGTGAATTTAGAAAATTGGGTGTGTTTATAAAATTGAATAAAAATGATGTCATGAATTTATTGGACCTATATAGTTACAAGGATATGCATGTAAGTTTTAACTATGAACTGTGTTTCCTATACCAAGACCATGATCAGTAGGATTATAGAATTGTTTGACGTCTCCTATGGTGAGTGGTAATCCTTCTAACTATCTTTCTTATGATAGCGATGCTGATATTATTGAAAAAATGGTTTCAAAATCTTAATAATATAATAATAATGTATTTTTTAATTAATCCAAATGTCTTTAATAGTTTCTATTCATAAAATAATGAAATAAAGATATTGACGTCGATCGAGAACATTAAATTATAAATAGATATTTACAATGAAATTTGGAATCCCTTGTGGGAGTTGAAGTACAATTACGAAACCCTTTTATTTCAATGAAAATAATGGGAGTTAGTTAGAATTAAGTTCTACCCTAAAATAAGTAGAGTTATTACCTATTTTGTAAGGAGGATAAGGTTTCAAAAGTAGTTCCGAAGATAAACCATAATTTCCCATGATAATGGATAAACAGATTTTTTAAATCCATCTATGAATGGTAGCGAAAAAAATAAGTTATGATTGGAATAATATCCAAAGTATGTGATAAGATGAATGAATCTCATTATGGGGGAAAATAAAATAATAAGGATCCCTTGAAAATGAAAGGGGTGTAGATTAAATGGAAATAAAATTCAATTTGAAACCTGATCAGGTGCAGACCCTTTGTATTTCATTGTCAATAAGGTGAAGTTGATAAGTTTCGTGGGATCATAGGTGTAGAATAAAAGAAACTACATTATAATAAGTATTATTTATTTTCAATAAAATCTAAATATGGGAATATTTAGTATCCCTAAAGTATTGATGTTGTATTTTTTGATAATAATTAAGGTTTACCACAGGTGTTGCTAGCTTTATAAAAGGTTGTGTTGGATAAGTTGTTAAGTCATGTGAAGGAAATTAAATTATTATAGAATTGGCTATATTGGAAAAGTGGTGTCTATGGTAAGATGAAGTTTTAAGAGTTATTTGAATGTTGTTGCAAGCTGTTAGATAAGAAAGTGGTTTGTGGGAGAGAATCTACGCCATGTTTTCATCGGGTTTTCCAAGGTTCTTTATTGATTGAAGAATGACACATGAATAATACAATGACAATTCCATAAATGTGATTGGATTTGGATCCATGCTAGAGAATATGTTTATATAGTACAATGTAGATAGTTCCACCTCAATGAGAATGAATATATGAAAAACATGGCCAAGCCCACTCAAGACCAACACATGGGAAGCATCCAAAAAAGTTGATGGTAAATCACATGCTATATTAAGAGGAGAGGGCTAGTAGGGGTGATTATATGAGCCCCATTCATTTAATTATAGGTGTACGTGAAGGTAGACTGTAACACAAGTGTAATGGTGAGAGGTAGTGTGTAGCCTCTCATTTGTAGGATGACATAGGAGGATGTAGGAAAGCATTAAATCCTTTAAAAAAAATTATATGTTGAGATACATCTAGAAATATATATAACTAGAATTACAGAGTAATTTCTGATTTAGGAATCATGATGTTAAGTCTACACATTATTCGAATGAACTATGATACAAGATCCTTTCATATGATTTTTGAGAGGTCTTATTTCCACTGGATAATTCACGGCTTACACCGCATGATTATATGTCTATGTAATATTATACATAGAATATTATATCCCAACATCACATCTATGACTTTAATTAATGTGGGTCCAGTTTTGAAATAATAATTGATCTTGGGGATCTTCAATTCCAACAGGTAGTATCAATATTGAGGAGAAACCCATGCCACTAAAGTATAATTGCAATATATAAAAGTTTATATTGGAAGCACATACCTTTTAATGTTTCCAATCCTATAGGTGGTCATTAAACTATATAATTGTCTATTATACAATTTTTTTGGTGATTTATGTGGAGTTATAATAATTTTGTATAAATAATGGGATGGTAATGGAGGAGGTAATGCATAAGAAGAGTGGATCTAGTCAGAAATAAAATGATACACCATAAGATACAAATTGACACCATACAAGTTTATATCAAAATATAGTTACTAATTTTAATCCATAGAAATGGAATGTACGTGTCTAGTTTCACCATAGAATCCATGATCACATCACAACCATGTAGGTTTTAATCACAAATAAATTAAATTGTAACTGATAAAGAGTGTTAATTCCAAGATTTCTTGGTGATTAATTTAAATAACTGGAATTTTATGATGACATTACAATGCATGGGACAATTTTCACAATATAAATAAAAGGATATTCAATCTCAACAATTGGATTGATAGACAAGTGAAGTATTCTTTATAAAGATGTTGTTAGATGTTTCAGAAGATAGAGAGTTAAATTCAATGAAAATTTGATATCTATTTTTATGAGTGGAGGAATATGTAATTTCTATTTGGAATAAAAATAGATAGAGTTGAAGTTGTTATCCATTAAATAGTTTTTTTGATGTAGAATAATTTGAGTTCAAGGTTTTCTAATGAAGAAGGGGGTAACATTTTCAATATAAAAACGAAGAAAGGAAAGTCCATTACAAGTAACAAAAATAAGGTGATTCCCAATGGTATATTTGTAACACCCCAAGATTTTAATTTCATTAATGTCTTGTGCTACACCAAGATTACCTTGTGCGATACGCAACTCCGTATTAGCTTGTAGTATACGCAACAATATTCTTGGATCGTGTTACACACAATTTTGATAATAGTTATTCTACGCAAAATTGAGTATATATATATATATATTCAATGTATAAATGAAATATGCTTGGATTTTGTTATACGAAACAATGAAGGATTCTTGTGCAACACCCAACCCTGACTTGGCTTGCATTACACGCAATCGCGACCTTCCCCGATAGTGTGTGTTGTACGCAATACTAGGTTTTACTAAACAACGATATATTATTATAATATTGTTATGAACTAGCCGTTATTAATATTGTTAACTAAATTTTGAATTTTATTATTATTCATCTTACACATTTCTAGAACATGGTATAAGAACAAAATAAATTTTTCGGGCAAAATAAGTATTTTTCAAAAAATGCAGTTTTGCCGCCTTTTGATGGCGCACCCACTTTAAATCAAGTTTTTGACATGTTTATAAGTTCAATTTGACAAAATAAATTTTTTCTTTGGAATCAGGATATAAAAATTTACATTAGATAATGTTTTTTTATTTTTCCGATAACATTCATATTTTAATGAATAGTAAAAACACGCTATATTTTAATTAAAAACAACTTTTTTCATAGTAATATCTTATGTGGTTAAATTATAATATTGAATGGTTTTAAAGTATAAATAGAATATATTTTTACCATTTAATATAATGTATGTCATTATCATTGATTTTACCTTGAATTCAAAGGTTAAATCAATTCAATCTTTTGTAATGTTTTAAAGAAAAACCCATTTTCTTTCGACAACAGGATTAATTTTAATTTAATTTTTGAAAATTTTGAGTATTGAATTTGGAAAAATGGATTCCATATTTGGAATCAGTGGATACAAATTATGTTAATAAGCTACTTTTTATTTTATGGAAATTATGAATAGTAACTACTGTAAATTTTATTTACCATAGTTGAAGGTAAATCGGGTAATTAAGGGTAAATATAATATTTTAAAATTACCCTAAAAAATGTCAAAATACAATTGGATGACTAAAGGTCTACCCATATCACCTAAGGGTCTGATTAGATCCATTTAATTAAATTTTTTCAATGAAAATAATTTAATTATTATTAAAACCGAAGAATGTGACAACATGTCACTTTCTTATATCTTATAAGTATAATAATTTTAATCTAGAGATAAACTTCATGAAACTTCGAAAATGAATATTATACAGAAATATAATACAATTATCTACATCATAGGAATTTAGTTAGAATTTTTAGGGGTAAATAATTATCATTTATTTTGACACAAAGATGACGCAGTAATTATCTTATTAATGAAATATTGACATAATTGATGTTATAAATATCCAAATAAATATAATTTGAGAACTTTTATGCATTCCACTAATTTTCTAGTTTAATATGAAATGTTATAAATGATGTAATTAACTTTTTTCGAACTTATCAGTCTGTTATAATTTTTTACAAAAATCAATTACTAAATAGTGTCAAAATTGACATAAAATAGTTTTTAAAACAAATATTATATTATTAATTGTTACTTTATTCATAAAAATCTAAGGTTCAGCCAAATGACTTATATAAGGTTATATATATTTATAATAAACAATTTGGGGTTCGTTTGGCTTCTTATAGTATGTTTATTAACCTTATAGTGTAAGAACAGAAGAAGACACCGTAAAAGTAAAATTATTTAACTTAATGTTAAATCTAAATGATAAGTTTAAAATAGGAACCTAAACTTGTCTAAATTCTATTTTATGACAGTATTTAGACCCATCCCCACCTTATCTTAGAAATATATCAATTTTGAGCTATTTAAAACCAAACATGACCTTATAATAAAATAATAGTTTTAGTTATTCCAAAGGTGCCCCTCTTCTCCCTTATAAAAGGACACCTCCTCCCCCTCTTCCTCACACCACTTTGAGCCTTCAATGTCGGCCAAACCCTACCACTTTCTCCTATACACTTCCCTAGAGACATCCTAGAGGTCCTGGTATTCTTCAAAGACCAATTTTATTTCCTTAAAAGAAGGTCTCAAAGAAGCTCTTCAAAGAAGAGGTAATGTCCGTTACCGATTCATTCATCTTTGTTTCTTCTTCCACTTCTTCTTCTTTAGTTGTTTCATTATGAAGTAATAACATCAGTATCACTCATATTCTGATATGTTATTATATGTATGAACAACCCTATTTCACCATCTATCCATCCTACGGAAAAAGAAATCACCACGCATGCGTACGTACGAAATACCGTCTCCACGCCGTGGTGTGATATATTTTCCACAAACACCTTACTTGGATGGGTATAATGGTGTAATTAATGACTATATATGACTATTATAAAGTGATATTGATTTTGAAATAGTATACATATACTCCAATACAATTCCACGATCATAGGAACGATATCATCACTCGTGCGTACGTACGGAATACCGTCTCCACGATGTGATGCGACTCGTTCTACATGATCTTCATTTCATAATGATTATATAAATGAATTGAATGAATGGATATGATATATATTACACTAATACCATTCTGGAAATGTGGTATCTATATCCTATAGAGAAGAATAAGAATTTATTCGACAAAACACTCATAAAAACAAAAAGTTATAAACACCCGAATAACAAGTAGCAATGAAATATTACTACTATGAAGCTAAGAATATGACCATTTATGATATCATAAAAAAAAGTATGATTCTGGAATAAGTCAATAACATTATTTAAATCATTATACAGGAAGTTCAGACACTTACAAAGCAAGTCGGACCTAAGGTAAGGGAAATATCACAATCTCCTTTTTATCCGAGATTGTTTATACTTTGGAATTTACTGGGGTGAATTTTATCATCCACATCCATGTTTCCCCAATATGTAATATTTATATACTTCTACAATTGTTTAAATCCAATTTTACCCTTCGGTGAGTTTTTAGTAAAATATATGAAAGGAATCTTTTGTCGTTTTTCATACGAGGTACTTTTTTGACTTTTCTGAAAAAAATACGAAGAATGTTTTTTTAACTTATATGGCATGAATGGATTTTTAAAACATTATTTCCAAGAAGGTTACCTTACATGTTTTCAGGTTTATTTTTAATCAACTTATTTTAGTTTATAATTTTACGACATGTTAAGAATGGAAAAGTGTTTTTGAAGTAGAAAGGATATTTTCCTCAAGAATGAAGTTCAATTGTTATATCAAAATTATTTTCCATTTTAGATAATAAAGGGTTCTGTTTTTATCCCTATTATTACATTGATTTGATTATGTTGTGATGGAATTATTTTTTATGAATTCCTTTATCTTATATGAATTGTTTTATGATGTCACGATGTTTAAGATTCCCATTTTTATTACATGGGTTATGCAAAGATGTATGTTTTAAGATTTTTTGGAACACATAAGAATGGTATCATTATGAGATGGGTGGGACCTATATCTCCCTCCAATTCATTGGGTAAAGATTTTATATCTCATGAGATAGACATGGCTGGAATGGTAGGTTATACCGGTTCAGTGAAACAGGACTGAAATGAGGGTTACTCGGTTTAGAAAGAGACTTTTTCAACTAAGATAGTCTTGGCAATGAGTCTTGACTAATAAGAAATGATTCTCTATGATTATGTGTGTATGACACAAAGTATAATGTTTTAGGTTGTGATTATTGTGATTACATTTCAATACTATGATTTATCCAATGTTATGAAATTATGATCTCTTTTGCAGGTTAAGATTTCCAAAATATATGTTCTTAAGAATATGACGTGATTGATATTTCTTTTGTTTACCCTTACTGAGCATTTGATCTCTCCCTTTTAGGTTTTCTTTTCCCCAGGATATAAAGAAAGTTTTTTGGTATAAAAAAAATGAAGATCTTTATGGGAGATGTTGAAGATCATTCACCGGGATTATAAGATTATATTCCGAGTTTCCAAAGACACTAAACTATTACGATCCTTGTGTGTGTGTTTTTGTTATGTACTAAGTATTCCGCAAATGTAATGTAATGTCAATGTATGTCAAGCTTCGGGTCTCTACAGTTTGTATCAGAGGAAAGGTTTAGTCAACCTTTGGAAACAAGGATGCGAATGGGTTAGTGAGATCCCTAGAGATATTTCTGTGGTATGTCTAGGGATGTCCCTAAGGATAAGTATACGTATAAGATACAGTCCTAGAACTACGGTAACGATCATAGAATTTAACCTAAGAAGTTATATATTGGGGATACTCCCCCTTTATAATGTTGTTTTCCCTATCATGAATTTTTCCTCTCACACTATTCTTTTTGGGTTTTAGACGATGGTTGGAACCCGAAGGAACCATGTTGATCAATGCAATGGACAATGCAATGATTGTCCTCCTGAACAAACAAATGTTATGGGAGATGGAGTGCAAAATATTATTGCTATACTTACACAAGCTATGAATCATTCTGGACTTCCAAAAGATCATAGAAGGGAACAATATTCTATTGAGTCCTTCATGAGGAAACTTCCACCTTCTTTCAGTGGGACTTCTGAACCACTTGTTACTGAACAATGGATTAGTACCACTGAAAAGATATTTTCAGTTCTTCAATGTACTGAACATGATAAAGTCATCTTAGCAGTATATCATTTGGAAGGTGAAGCTGATCAATGGTGGAATCTTATCAAGAATACGAGGCCAAGAGATGAAATTGAGTCCATGGAATAGGATGAGTTCAAGAACTTGTTTTTCAGTAAGTACTTCCCTCTTATTCTTCGAACAAAGATAGAAAAGGAGTTTCTTGAGCTGAAGTAGAATGATGATGAATCTGTTGGTATATACGAAGCAAATTTTACAAGACTTGCAAGGTATGCATCTGGCATTATCATCCAACCTGAAAGTAAAGTTGATCGATTTTTCGGTGGCTTAAAACCAAGTCTTCGAAGGGCATTAGCTATAGGAGACTTCAGTAGCTATGAAGAAATTGTGCGTTGTGATATCAAGGTAGAAATGGAAGTTGGTGTTACATATCAATATCATGGTTTTGAAAAGAAACGAAAGATGGAGATCAAGGAGAAATATCAGAATAATGGTGAAAAGAATATGAATGTTTCCTTATGCACAAAGTGTGTAATGAAGAATGGTGGAGATTGTCTTAAAGGGACTAGAAAATGTTTTAAGTGTGGAAAAGAAGTTCATCGAGCAGCTGAGTGTCGATGTAATGAAAAAAGGGTTTCTAATGATGTGAATAAAGCAAACACTACAGAGAACACACCACCAACACTTCAATGCTTCAAGTGCAAGGAAATGGGGCATTATGCTAATAAATGCCATAATCCAAGGGTTAGTGATGATCAACATGAGCAACCACTTAAGGCAAAGGTCAAAGGGAAGTCACATGTGATCACTATTGGCGATGTTGAATATGAAAATGATGTGGTGGAATGATTAAGTGTTTATGTAATGAGATTCCAAAATAGTGTTGTATATAGTATCGTGGAATATTGGAATATTTATGTATTGGTCTATTGTGGTTTTAAATAATTTTATGGTACTAGTAACCATGGAAAGTGATTGATATATTTTTGGAAAAAGAATGATATGCGCATAATGAAGGGAAACTAGAAAATGAAATATTTGACAGTATTCATGAGCTCATGATTGATATAAGGACTAAGTGATATCATGGTTTGAGTATATAGAATTTTGAGGATTTTGGTATGTGGAAGGTATTAACTTTTAACTGCATTCATGTTTTCACTAAGGTTCAATGGTTATTCAATAGAATACATGATTAATGACTTTGAATGTTTGGAATGTGACCAAAAAACATATCTTATGATATATGGGGATCAACGATGGTATTAAATCTATGGAAATCGTTTTCACTACATTATGAGAGTGGACTGCAGTATTATGGATAAGCCTAAAGATTGGAATGGATTATGTTGGACATAAGTTAGTATTGTTTAAGGATAGAAGTTCTTTCGATATTATTGATGGGATGTTATAGTAATATAGTTTTAGAAAAAGGAAAACCTGCAGGACGGGAGACAGCCCATCACGTCGGACAAGGCTGTGGGAATGAAACCCACAACCGAAGTGCGACTGGCCTTTATCGCCTACCAGTGGCCTACAGGAAGTCCCTGGTTAGTAGGAAATAGTATTATTTTATTAAGCGGTATGATATATGAAGTATAAGTTCATTTTTGGAACCATATACGATTAACCATAAGATGGACTTATAACTTTTGCTAACCTTTTGTTTGAAAGAGATGGAATGACCCATCATTCTATCACATGATCTGCTAACACATCATGAATGAAAAATTCAACATCATTTCTTTAAGAGATGAAGTGGAAATTGTCCAAAGAACAAAAAACGGTGAAACTACACCAAAATCACGAAAGTATTTCTTCTAATTCCAATTTCATCAACTTTAGGGAAATGATCTTGGAAAACAAAAATGTTGTCTTATTGATCTTATATCTGATGAATCAGATGGTACCTTAGATCGTCACAAATTTATGGTTTTGTGATTGCTAGCTTTTCTATAGCCATGTTCTCTACCACTCTCCATCAGAACATGATGGTTATATTTCTGTTCCATATCCATATTTTCACCTATGTGGAATCCCAATGATTAGTTTATTTGAGTAACCGTTACGTTTCATACTTTTGTTTTTAAAGATTGGTTTTGGTATTCCTTTTTACGATGTGGGTTTCTATTAAAGAAACTTTCGAATAGTAAACCATTTAAAACCCCGACAAATTTCAAGGGAGAAATTCATTTTAAGGGGGGTAGAATGTAACACCCCAAGATTTTAATTTCATTAATGTCTTGTGCTACACCATGATTACCTTTCACTATATGCAACACCGTATTAGATTGCAGTATACGCAACACTATTCTTGGATCGTGTTACACACAATTTTGATAATAGTTATTCTACGCAACATTGAGTATATATATATATATATATATATATATATATATATATATATTCAATGTATAAATGAAATATATTTGGATTCTGTTATACGAAACAATGAAGGATTCTTGCGCAACACGCAACCCTGACTTGGCTTGCATTACACGCAATTGCGACCTTCCTCGATAGTGTATGTTGTACGCAATACTGGGTTTTACTAAACAACGATATATTAATATAATATTGTTATGAACTAGCCATTATGAATAGTGTTAACTAAATTTTGAATTTTATTATTATTCATATTACACATTTCTAGAACATTGTATAAGAACAAAATAAATTTTTCGTGCAAAATAAGTATTTTTAAAAAAATGCAGTTTTGCTGCCTTTTGATGGCGCACCCACATTAAATCTATTTTTTGACATTTTTATAAGTTCAATTTGACAAAATAAAATTCTTCTTTTGAATCAGGATATAAAAATTTACATTACATAGAGTTTTGTTATTTTTCCGATAACTTTCATATTTTAATGAATAGTAAAAACACGCTATATTTTAATTAAAAACAACTTTTTTCATCGTAATATCTTATGTGGTTAAATTATAATATTTAATAGTTTTAATGTATAAATAGAATATATTTTTTCCATTTAATATAATTTATTTCATTAGCATTGATTTTACCTTGAATTCGTAGGTTAAATCAATTCGATCTTTTCCAATGTTTTAAAGAAAAACCCATTTTCTTTGGACAATGAGATTAATTTTAATTTTATTTCTGCAACTTTTGTGTATTGAATTTGGAAAAATGGATTCCATATTTGGAATCAGTGGATCCAAATTATGTTAATAAGCTACTTTTTATTTTTGGAAATTATGAATAGTAACTACGGTAAATTTTATTTACTATAGTTGAAGGTAAATAGGGTAATTAAGGGTAAATATAATATTTTAAAATTACCCTAAAAAATGTAAAAAACTATTGGATGACTAAAATTCGTCCAATATCACCTAAGGGTCGGATTAGATTCATTTAATTAAATTTTTTAAATTAAAATAATTTAATTATTATTAAAACCAAAGAATGTGACAACATGTCACTTTCTTAAATCTTATAAGTATAATAATTTTAATCTAGTGATAAACTTCATAAAACATCGAACATGAATAGTATCCAGAAATATAATACAGTTATCTACATCATAGGAATTTATTTATAATTTTTAGGGATTAAATAATTATCATTTATTATGACACAATGATGATGCATTAATTATCTTATTAATGAAATATTGACATAATTGATGTTATAAATACCCAAATAAATATAATTTGAGACTTTTTATGAATTACACTAATTTTCTAGGTTAATATGACATGTTAGTATTGATTTAATTAACTGTTTTTGAACTTATCATTCTGTTATGATTTTCACAAAAATCAATTACTAAATAGTGTCAAAATTGACATAAAATAGTTTTTAAAACAAATATTATATTATTAATTGTTACCTTATTCCTAAAAATCTATGGTTCGGCCAAATGACTTAGATAAAGTTATATATATTAATAATAAACAATTTGGGGTTCGTTTGGCTTCTTATAGTAAGTTTATTAACCTTATAGTGTAAGAACACATGAAGACACGGTAAAAGTAAAATTATTTAACTTAATGTTAAATCTAAATGATAAGGTTAAAATAGGAACCTAAAGTTGTCTAAATTCTATTGGATGAGATTATTTCGACCCATACCCACCTTATCTTCGAAATATATAAATTTGGAGCTATTTAAAACCGAACTTGACTTTATAATAAAATAATAGTTTTAGTTATTCCAAAGGTGCCCCTCTCCACCCTTGTAAAAGGACACCTCCTCCCCCTCTTCCTCACACCACTTTGAGCCTTCAGGATCAGCCAACCCCTGACACATTCTCCTCTACACTTCCTTAGAGACATCCTAGAGGTCCTGGTCTTCTTCAAAGGCCAATATTAGTTCCCTAAAAGAAGGTCTCAAAGAAGCACTTCAAAGAAGAGGTAATGTCTGTTACCGATTCTTTCATCTTTCTTTCTTCATCCAATTCTTCTTCATTAGTTGTTTCATTATGAAGTAATAACATCAGTATCACTCATATACTGATATTTTATTATAAGTATGAAACAACCCTATTTCACCATCTATCCATCCTACGGAAAAATAAATCACCGCGCGTGCGTACGTACGGAATACCGTCTCCACGCCGTGGTGGGATCTATTTTCCACCACCACCTTACATGGATGGGTATAATGGTGTAAATAATGACTATATATGACTATTATAAAGTGATATTGATTCTTAAATAGTATAAATATACTCCAATACAATTCCACGATCATAGGAACGATATCATCACTCGTGCGTACGTACGAAATACCGTCTCCACGATGTGATGCGAGTCGTTCTACATGATATTCATTTCATAATGATTATATAAATGAATTTAATGAATTAATATGATATATATTACACTAATAAAATTCTGGAAATGAGGTATCTATAACCTAAATGGAAGAATAATAATTTATTCGACAAAACATGCATAAAAACAAAAAGTTATAAACACCCGAATAACAAGTAGCAATGAAATATTACTACTATGAAGCTAAAAATATGACCGTATATGATATCATAAAAATAAGTATGATTATTGAATAAGTCAATAACATTATTTAAATCATTATACAGGAGGTTTGGACACTTACAAAACAAGTCGGACCTAAGGTAATGGAAATATCACAATCTCATTTTTATCCGAGATTGTTTATACTTTGGAATTTACTGGGGTGAATTTTATCATCCACATCCATGTTTCCCCAATATGTAATATTTATATCCTTATACAATTGTTTAAATCCAATTTTACCCTTCGGTGAGTTTTTAGTAAAATATATGAAAGGAATCTTTTGTCGTTTTTCGTACGATGTTCTTTTTTGACTTTTCTGACAAAAGTACGAAGAATGTTTTTTTTAACATATACGGCATGAATGGATTTTTAAAAACTTATTTCCAAGAAGCTTCATTTACAAGTTTTCAAGTTTATTTTTAATCAACTTATTTTAGTTTATAATTTTACTACATGTTAAAGAAAGGAAAAGTGTTTTTGAAGTAGAAATGATATTTTCCTCAAGAATGAAGTTCCATTGTTATATCAAAATTATTTTCCATCTAAGATAATAAAGGGTTCTGTTTTTATCCCTATTATTACATTGATTTGATTATGTTGTGATGGAATTAATTTTTTATGAATTCCTTTATCTTATATGAATTGTTTTATGATGTCACGATGTTTAACATTTCCATTTTTATTACATGGGTTATACAATGATGTATGTTTTAAGATTTTGTGGCACACATAAGAATGGTATCATTATGAGATGGGTGGGACCTATATCTCCCTCCAATGCATTGGGTAAAGATTTTATATCTCATGAGATAGACATGGCTGGAATGGTAGGTTATACCGGTTCAGTGAAAGAGGACTGAAACGAGGGTGACTCGGTTCAGAAATGGACTTTTTCCACTAAGATAGTCGTGTGTGTGTGTTTTTGTTATGTACTAAGTATTCCGCAAATGTAATGTAATGTCAATGTACGTCAAGCTTCGGGTCTCTACAAAATTAATATTTTATTATAAAGGAGAAAATTATATCAATGTTACCCATCTTAAATCAAGTGAATTTATAATATTAAGGGTAAGTTATTATTTTCTTTTGATATAACATTGGATTACATTTGATGTAGTGAGATAATGATGGATGTTGTGAGGAATGTGATCCTTAGGTGGTAGTGAAAAAACCAAAAACATTTTAGGGGAATTGAACCCTAGGTGTAGTGACCTTGAAAAACCAAAAGTAGTTATGTTTAGTCTTTTTTTGTAAAACATTATATACTCCTTAAACTAGCATATAATGGTGAACCACGTAACAATACTCTTATCTATGTTCATGATCATTTATATTCTACATAAAAAATATAGAAAACGCGGTTATGAAATCTATAATATATTTCATCAAGGGATAGTAAAATAAAAAGGTAATTAGATAAATGAGTCAATAAGAGAAAAAGGTTACCCTTCTCAGTAATTGTTTATGAACATTAGGGCGACAATGGTAGTAGAAAGGAAAATGTGAAGAAATTGGATAAAGTTCACATACCAAAATTCACTCCCCCTCCCTATCCACAATTGAGGTCTGTCTCACCTCAGTCACATAAGGAATAACACCAAATCATTTCGAGTTACTACATTCAGGGTAAATTTAGTTTTTTTGATTTGAAAGTATTGGGAGTTTGAAATTAGACTTTTTTTATTTTCAAGTCTTATAGTATTAATTAGAGGATGATTTAGATTTTTATATGGATTTTATGGTTTCAATAGTAGATATAAACAATTCTGGTTTGTTCTTAATATTTAATAAATTAGGAGGAATCCACTAGGTTCTTAGTTGAGGGAATCTAGTACTCGATGTTAACTCCAAGGGTAATTACCATATGAAAACCCCATGGCCAACCATTATAGCTTAATGGGATACTTGATATGGGGAAAGGTATATGTAAAATCGTTTTTGGTTACCTAGTGAGATATATGATTATTTATTTATGAGGGTAGGATTTGTCATTCCAGTGTTTTCCCCCTACTCATTAATCATATAGTTGCTCAAGAAAATGAATCTTGTCTAGCCACTCCTCTTGGTCCCCAATCATGAATCCCCCATGATCCTATTTATTCTCATTATTTATAAGAGATAATTTAATCATCTAATGTTAATGTAATCTTACACTTTCATTCTTTGGAATTATCTTATCCCTTACACCTCTAATTATGGGATGTTTTTCCTGGGATTTCTAACTGATGTCACTAGAGCATGGTAAAATACATACTGAATAATGAGACATCATGGTTTGATAACTAGATGATATTAAATTATGTGAAACACCTATAATTTTTTACTATTTTTATAGAGTTAAATAACCTGGTATGTATTCACAGTTCTTTTGATAAATCTTTTTAAAAATGTTGATAAATTTGTTATTTATTTATGGAACTTTTTTGAGAATGAATGTAAGAGGTATGTCTTAGGACTACAAAATATAGTTGTCCATATATTCTATTTAAAGGGATTTCTCAATAATATTTATGGATTATGACTCCTTATAATAAAAATAATAATTTATTATAACATCTTATTATAAATTTCCATATTCTAGTGGTATGATATAGGTTTGTGGGAGATTTAGGATTTGTAGTAAGATTGTGAAAAAGGATTGGGCTATCGTATCTTAAGGTTATTAACTCTAATAGTGAGGTAGATGGTTCCTATAAAATTTAACAATATTTTTATGTTTTTATGTTACATTCATGAATATTCTTTGGCATTTATATTTATTAATTTTATAAAAGGATAAGGTGAGACTTGATATTTTTTTTTGAGATAGTGTTTATCATATTTTGTGTGGACATAGTAATTATTACAAGGTTTAGTGATTTTAAAGTATCCTCAAAGGACATATATCCATGGGGAATGATCTCTATTTTGTTCTAACAGGACTCGTATTGTTTTTAGTTTATATTATTTATTATAAAATTTTTGGTCTTAGTCTGTGTGATAGTTTTCATGTTTTATTAGGTGGAGAGGAATGTTTCTATAAGTTCTAGTGAGTGAGGGGTTTTGAGTATCACATGTGGAAGTGCATAACATTTCATGTGTACCTTAAAACCACATTTGATAGAGTATAGATTAGGATTCTTATGTTGATGAATTTTCATCTGTAGTAGTCTTAGTTACTTTAAGGTATTAGTCTTAGTGGATTTTATTGTATAGTTTATTGGTGGTATACCATTATGAATATTGGTGATTTAATGACCATTATATATGTTAATGAATTGGATCTGTTTATTATTAAATATATTCTTATGAAATGGTGAGTAGTTTAATTTTCCTGGCCATGCATTGGGATGATATACCTATGGTATAATAAATATTTTGATACCACTTAGAACCCTTATATTCATAGAACAAGGAATGTCATTAATAGGAGATTGAGTTCTTTGTTACACATTAGAGTGTCATTGTAAGTGGTGGTAATAAAAGTAGGAATTGATGATGTGGGATTCATATAGACTATAAGGATAAGATAAATTAAATCTAGTTGATTCAAATATTTCTAGTCAAATGAGATCGATGAGTTAGGCTATAATTTTTTAACATCATAATATTTTAGAATAATTTTTTTTAATAAATGTAATGTGGCCAATAGCTTATGATGCACCCAACACCCAACATAAGTTAAAAATGTAGTATTAAAAGTATTCATCTTAAAGAAATTAAAATATTGGTAATTTAATGTTAAAAAAATCAAGAAATATAATCAATTAATGAATTTAACGATTTCTTTACAAATGATAATTACTACTAGTTCATTAATTCTTTTCAAAACAAAAATGTTTTTCTTAAAAAAATGTGTTTTCTATAATTTTCATTTAAAAATTTATTTATAATTATATTGATTTTAAAAAATATGGGAATTTATTTTTTACACATTTATAATAACAAATGCATATTTTTACATTTATTATTAAATGGTTAGAAATGAAGATAAAGTCATTTGGGGGTGAAAAACATGATATTTTTTCAGGAAATGATTTTATGCACACAATGTGTTTTAATGTTAATAAAATAAATTAATAGTTATTTATGAAATATTTTATTAATATTTATAGATAAAATATTGAATTAAATAAATTAACATTCATCTAATTGTTGTTACTATTATTGTAATGAGAATAAAATCTATTTTTAGGCTAGAAAAAAACAATTTTTTTCAAAATGGTATTTAATAATTTTATCTATTGATATAAGAATTTAAATATGTCATATTTATAAGTATAATATTATAAAACTAATTCCATATTAAAAATATTAATTTATAAATATTATATAAGTTCAATTTTATTTTTTTCTCATAAAAAAGTTTCCTTAGTAAAACAAAACACACTATTTTAAAGGTAAAAAGAGGTTGAAAGGGTTAAAATGTTGGTATAAGGATTCAATATATCACTATAAATAACCTTTAATATCATTATTTGATTGTATTTCTACCTTAATTTCTAAATATTAAAAAAATGGACCCCATTTTCCATAATTTTGACTTTACAATATTATCAATTTCATAATATTTATATGGGTTCCACTACCCTGACATATAAAAGGGAAACACCTCTTACCACTTCACCATAAAACATTAGTACCTTATCTCAAATAATATCTACCGAAATACCATGAAAAATATACTCCACATTTCCTAAAGTTTTTGGTATTCCCAAAAGACACATCTAAGAAACCTTAATGTGTTTGTCAATGAAGATTATCCATGGAAGAGGTATATGTTCATAATGATATTATTCAAGTTTATTTATTCTTAAAACTCCAAATAATATTAAATAATAATATAAAAAAAACTAATAAGTATATTTAATATATTTAATTTTTTTATGTTAATGATTCATCCATTTTCTATCTGATTTTCAACCAATCGATAATCAAAGTGTCGACCACGTGTACATATGGACTACCATCAAATTAAGCAATATATTTCATTTTTCATCACAAAATCTAAAATATGGTAATATTGGGGGATATAATGATTATATATGAAATTAAAAACATTATTATGATTCTTGAATTATAAATTTTTATCCACCTTGTCTTTTTTTCATCCATTGAAAATTAAATAATTTACTCATGCATACGTATATACTACAATCTCCATGAAGTGATATATTTAATTTTTCATCACCCCCATACCAGGTTGATTCTAGAAATTTATATTATTAATAAATATATTTTCTATGACATTATTATGATTCTAAAAAATATTAAACCATGACAAGACAATAAGGAATTGAGTCACCCAACTGAAAAATACATGGAAAAGATAACCATTGAAACTCAAAAATAGAATTTAATAAAGAATTATTAATTAATGGATGTTTTGTAATTACAAGGGAATGATAAATAATAAGAAAATCCACTTAAATTTTATTATAATTTTTTATTCATGGTATTATCCTTAATTACTTGTATTTATCCCATATTTGGTACCAAAAAGAGAAAAATATGTTTTTATGAAAACCTGAAAATATTTCTCCCTTTTGGTCATGAATCATTACCTTCCATATCTTGGATATAAATAAAACATTCAAAATTTATAATTAATTTTAAATTATTAAAAAAATATTTTTATATATCCATTAATTTAATTACAAATTCTTAAAAAATATACTTTTCAAAAAAATTTCTTGTGACTCGCTTTTTAATTTTTATAAAAGTTAGACAGAATTTTTTTATGTTTATAATAAGAATATATCTTCATAAAATCATGTCATTTATTCCTAATGATGAATCGAATATAATTTTAAATATTATTACAAGTAAAATATTATTCCCATATTTATAATAAATGATATTAAATTTACTAAATGAAAAGGATGTTTTATATTGTTTTTTAAAACATATATCTAACACTTTTATTAAAGTATATTTATTCTTTGTCAACATCATTCAAATATTGACATGATTCCCTGGGGATATGATATTATTTTAACATATAAATTATTTATATGGAAGGATTATGATTATGACGTTTTAATTATATTTCTTGAATTATATTTCTTTCTAACTTATTAATAAAACTATAAAGAAATTATGACTGATCAAATGTTCATATAGAATATATGTGAATGGATTATTATTATTTTATTGGTGGTTTTTTATATATCTGTAAAGATTTTGTATTGTTTTATATCTCATGTTTCAAAGTGTATACTCATGATGTTTTCCTAATATCAAGAAATTACATGTGTATTTAACCCAAGCCACTAGGTGATGAATGCCATGGTGAGTAGCCTTCACATACGATTGATATGATTAGGGGACTAGAGAGTGAACCCAATACACTTTGTGACTCTTTCCACTATGATAGCCATATCATTTATCATTGAATAAGGAAATTATTATTGATTCTTATGTTTTTGAAACACATTTATGTGAAAAAAGTATTTCTTAGTCTTATGGTATACTCTCTTGGCACATGATTTATTATGGATGATTCTACACTATTATGAATAATGCATATTATTTTGACAAATAATTATTCCAAGGATCCTATTTTATAGCTTATGACATGATGGGTTTCATCTTATAAGTTGTTATAATGTTTTCATATGGTTTATATTACCTTATGATCACCTATAATCATCAACTGAAATCTCAATTGACTACCCTTATGAAGCATCTAAGCACACTTTTTTGTACGATTCCTTTCCATAGGTTATGAAGAATGGTTTTAATTTTTTAATTTCTATGAAATAAACCATATGAGGAGAACATTGGTTCAAATTTCAAATATCTCTTTTAAAATATTTTTATTATGTTTCTAGTGTTCTAATACTCTAAACATTTATAGTTATGGGTAATTTATTATTGATTGATATATTCAATATGATTATAAAATGTTGTTATATTTATATAAGTGATGCTTGGGTCTCCTCAGTTGGTGTCATTGTAGTTTTTATTTTTTATTGGATATTATGTTATGATAAATGAGAGGAAAGAGACTATAACTTCATATGATAAACTAATGTTTAATAGGGTGAACCTAAAGTGGCATAGTTTTATAAGTTTCCAAAATTTATAACATATAAGTAATGATTTACATGGTTATATTAATTAGTTTTTTTATTAATAATGTTTGATTATTACACTATTTTATTGGTTTTATTCATTGTTTGGAACAAGGAGGAATCATATTGACCACAAATATACAAAGAATTATATTAATGTTTCTCATCAAAAATCAAACGACCTTGGGGGTAGAATGAAAAAACATGTTTCTAAACACACAAAACTATATCAATAAATGAATTATTTTAATCTTATAAAAAAAGGTGAAACATAACATTGATTCATTCATAAGTAATGATCACCTATACTTTAGTTTATCCTCATATCCACTAAATTTTGAATAGAGGATCAGCAACACTAAAGATATGTTTTATTCTCCAGTGCTTGAAGCATGAAAATGTTTTATTTGATATTTATCATTTATAAATTAAACTAGATCAATGTTTTAATCTTATTATTAATATAAGGAAAGATGATAAAATTGGATCCAAATAATTGTTACAGTTTATAAGGTTATTTTCTATAAGTCAATTCCATGAACTCTTATGACAAAAATGCAGTTGTAATTCCATGAGATAAAGAATATGGATGATGAATCCATTGGTACCTATGAGAGAAATTTCACTAGAGATGCAAGATACACTTCTGTTTTCATTTATGACCATGAATAAAGAATATATAAATTCATTAGTGTCCTCAAACCATTCCTATGAATTTCATTTTCTATAAGAGACATTCATATACCTGAAGAATTTGTTCGATATGATATCAAGGAATAAATGGAGACTGGAGACTCAAATTATACTCTTGTTTTTTGGGAAAATAATATAAATATTTAGTTTTATGTAAATTATATTAATAAAACCCATAGAATAAATAAAGTTAATCATTCCTTAATTAAAATGTTTGTAAAGATTCATGGGGAATTTTTCTTAATGGTATAGGTAAATGATTTATGTTTGGAAAAATAAATCCATTAAGAAATGAATGTGGAAGGAATATTATGATGCTATCAAAATAAATAAATAAACAAATATCCCAGCCGAATGCACAACCCATGATCCAATGATTAAAATGTAAATATTATAGTTATTACTCTACCTAGAACATAAATTTGAGGGTTAATCCGAATAATCTAAATTAGAAACCTCCTTATCTAAGTGAAAAAATAGAATGATCATGAGATCCTAATAGCCATAGTGGTTCATGAGATTAAATTGATTAATGGTACACAAATCATCCACTATATAAATAAAAATTTATTATTTGATTCAAAATATACCTAATAGTTTTTATTTAAATAATCTTAT
The DNA here is from genome assembly GCA_963277665.1 of Viscum album. Classification (NCBI taxonomy): domain Eukaryota; kingdom Viridiplantae; phylum Streptophyta; class Magnoliopsida; order Santalales; family Viscaceae; genus Viscum; species Viscum album. Next base: position 955,967,759 of record OY728162.1, on the reverse strand, counting down.
GACTGTATAACATTACAACCTCAATGATTATATGTTGAATTATTAGTAAAAAATTGTAATGGTACGATGATCGTATCTCGTGTCTATTGCTATGCTCCAATGGAAGCTTGTGGTAATGTGATTCCTGAAAACTATTATACTCTCCCACTAATTGAATTATATGTTTTTATTTCATGTATAATAACTATATTAATTGATTATATGTCAATTTAAAAGGAAGGATTTCCATGTTGGATATAGTTAACCAACCTTTGATCATCTATCAGTACAAGGATGAACAATAACTTATAGTGGAAATTAATTAAATTATAAGGTTCAAATTACCTATTCATGAGGGGTATTTTCTAAAATCGTTGGGGTAAAAATAAATATTAATGATATGACTATTTTTTGGAATATGTAAATATATTTCATAAAAAGTTTCCTAGACTTCTCGAGAATCATGATGTTGATTTTTTAGTAGAACTCATACAAAGGTCATTTCCTTTTTTAACGATTCTATATAGAATAGACCTAATTGAGTTGTGATAATTAAAGAAGAAACTATATGAGAATTTCGATAAGGGGTTCATTCATAAATTTTAATCACCATGGTCTTTGCCTAATATTCTTTTAGGAAGAATGATGGGTCACTACATCTGTACATTGATTATCGAGAATTTAAAAGAATCGTTATCTTGAGAAAATATAATCTACAATGTATTGATGGATTTTTGATCATCTATGTGGATATTAATTATTTTACAAGATTTATCTTCAATGTGTACATCACCATTAATTGTTAAAAAGTTAGGATATACCCAATAAAACATTTCATACAAGTTATGGATACTATTAATTTATAGTGATTCCATTTGGATTTACCAATTCCCCTTCTATCATTATGGATCTAGTGAAAAGAGTATATAGATATTACCTTTATTTGTTTATGGTAGAATTTATAGAATAAATTATTATATATTTAAATATAATGGAAGGGCATAAAGATCATTTAATAATTGTGGTGATATCATTTAGAAATGAAAAGTTAGGATGAAAATTTTGTAAGTGTGAATTTTGGAAACATAAATTTTTATCTTGGGTCCTGTAATTATAAGAGAGGGAATATGGGTAGATCATTCAAAGATGGTTTTTATTGAACATTTCCAATACCAATGATGATGAAATTGATCCATAGTTTTCTTGAATTGGCTGAATAATATCGACGCTTTGTGAAAGATTTTTCACAACTATTAAATTCAATAACCAAGTTGATATGGAAGGGGGTCAAGATAATTTAGACCAATAAATGTAAAGAGTATTTAATGGAATGAAAAAAATTTGGTCAGTTCCCCAATACACGAAGTACCCTATTATGGAGAAGGATTTTTATCTCTAGTGGTGCATTAACGAAGGTAGTGGAATGAATTATCATGATGAATGAAATAGAAGTAGTGTGTGAATCATTCCAATTGATAATTTATGACTGAAATTACAAGACTCTTGATATATATCTAGTAGTGGTACTTTTTTTCTTTGAATATATTGAGGAATTAGATTTATGTTGAATGTATTGATATATATACTATTCAAAAAATATTGAAGTAATTTTTCATAATGATTCATTTGAATATGTTCCCAAGAAATTTATTGGAGATGATAAAAGACTATTAATCTTCAATAGATTATCTTCATGGGATGGTGAACAAGGTGACTGATACACCCAATCAGAATGACTATTCAATCTTTTCCCTTATAATTATTTAAAGATATCCAATATTTATATATTTTTTAAGGATGGATCTTAAAATCATGATGAAAAGAGATAAAACATATATTGATTATATTAATTTCCAACCATACATTTAGAAAATAATTAAAGAGGTATAGAAAGATGATTTGGATCTTGAAAATAAGGTTAGGAATGTTCCAAAGATTAGCTATGGTAGTTAAGGAATGGTCAAGTTGAGGAACATAGAATGTGATCTGTCAATAAAATAAATGAAGAATGTGTTTTTTGATGAATCACATATTTCATCGTTACATATTCATCATATGAGTAAAAATGTGTTTATAGATTTCAAATAGCATTTATAGTGGGTCATCATTTAGAGTTTTATTTTGTAGAATTTATATCGATTCCTAGTATATCTGTATGTTATGTCTAAACAACAAAACTATATGAGGATGAAGAAATAATTACCCATACCAATATGGAAATGCAAAAGCATCACCATGAATTTTTTGATAGGGCTACAAAAGACATATAATGGTAATAACAGCTTTTGGGATGTAGTCGATCACCAAAAAAAGCATGTATGTTTTATATAATCATGGAATATTATATTCTTGAACAAATTTCAAAAATATATAATAAGGATTGGTTAATGATTCAGTTAGTACCACTCTAAATCATATCTAATCATGATCTGAGGTTTACCTAGTCATTCTGGAGAAGAATTCAACATAATTTGAAATGTAGTTGAGAATAATAATTTCATATAATCTTCAAAAAAATTGTCAGCCTGAGAGGATGATTGAAAACCTAAAATATATTCTTATAAATTTCACTGTGGGTTTCAATGTAGTTTGGGATCAATACCGTCCTCTAGTTGTGTTTTCATATAATAATTACTTTAATTCGTCTATTCATATATCTTGTTATGAAGTTATATATCGAAAGAAGTGTATAGATACAACATGATATTATTTAGAGAAAGTATTTAATTTATTGGGGGTGGATCTTAATAAATAAATAGTAGATAAATTTAGATCCATTCAATAGTAAATCAGGGTAGCTCAGATTGAACTGAAAAATTATTGTAAAAATAATTGATGTCATCAACAATTAAAATTCAGTGATAAGATATTCCAATGAAAACATCCTTGGAATGAATTTAAGAAATTTTGAAAAAAATGGATGTTGAGCCCCAAATATATCTGTCCCTATGAAATTTTTGATTGTATCAAAATTGTAGATTATCATTAACACTTCAATTGAACTTTTCCCAAGATCACAATGGGTTCATTATATCTATTTTGAAGAATTTAATACTAGATCCTTCATAGGAAATGAACTTAATGGATCTACTATTTGAGTATAATGTTCTTATGAAGAATAAACATTGGATATTGTAGATAGAAAATACTATATATTGTGAAACAAGAGTAATATCTCAGTTAATGTTTTGTTAAATAAAAATAAATTTAAAAAAGAAACCTATGAACCCTTAGATGTAATAAGGTATACTTATCACCATTTGTTTTCTAATTAGTAGTGTAATTTCAAGTGAAAACTAACTATAATGGGTTATAATGTAACACTCTATGATTTTATATTATATTTCTCTTTAATAAATTTGTTGTGTTCAATAAATCTTGATGCATGATACACTAAACATAAGTGAATTATATCTTTTTAAAAATATAATTGCATGAAATTAATATATGGGTAAATTAAATTTAAAAAATTCAATTAATAAAATCACATAGTCACATTCATGAACTTATGGAGAAATGATAACGAATGTTAGTTTAGTAATTATTTGATAAATGGAAATATTGTTTTTAATTTTTTATTATATAAATATTATTTAAAAATTAGATTATTTATTTAGGGTATTAAACTTATAGAAAATTATTTTATACAGAATTTAAAAAATTATTAATCATCGAAAAATTTATTATTAAATTGGTAAAAATGAAAAAAAAATCATTAAGAGGTAAGAATGGATATTTTTTAAACTGATTCTATCCACACAATGTGTTTCTATGTTAATAAATTAAATAAATCAATATTTAAGAATGATTTTAATGGATGTTTTATATATTATATTAATTACACTAAATTAATTTTCATCTTATTATTTCAATTAGTAATGAAATGAGAATAAAATAATATTTATGTTTACAATTTATTCTTTTCTAAAAATTGATTTAACATATTATCTATGATGATATTTGATTTAATTAATTATTCCATTTTAAATTAACTCTTTTAAAATGGATTCCATATTTGTAATATTTATGTCTTAAATTATATATATTTCTAATTTTGTTTTAGTTCCTAAAATAAGTCACCTTGGTTAAAGGTTTCTCACCACAATCAAAGTTAACATGTATTAACATGGTGAAAATAAATGTATAAGGCTTAAATATATCACTAAAATTTGTATTCAATTTCACGGGTTATGTTTTTTCTACCCTAATAACCTGTTATTCAAAAATTGTATGTTTAAGAGTAACTTTCCCATGATAGTGACTTCATTATGTTGTAATGTTCTTAATATTTAAATTGGTGTCCCTCCCCACACTTATAATAGGTCACGATGAATTCTCACTTCTCCACACTACATTATAATCTTTGATAAAAAATATATATAATAAACTAGTTTCCCAAATATCCTTCTCACATTTTATAGGTTCTAGTCCTCCTATGGGACCGATCTATAAAACATTAAAGTGTTAATCAAGAGAGATTATCTAAGGAAGAGTTATATAATATCGTTGATCTATTTTAATTTTCCAACTTCTTAAACATCCTCAAAATATTACATAACCATGTTAACAAAATGAAATAAATATATTTACTATAAATCAAATTTATTATGTTAATAGAATATCAATTTTCTACCTTTTTCAATATATATAAAATTAGAGAAGTGTAATTTCATTGGTATGGACTACCATATCCATGAAGAGACATGTTTCATTTTTCATCACTACCTATAATTGATAGTTTTATAATGGAATTAATGAATATATATTATTGTCATATTTTATAATTATTTTTAGAGAATAAATTGACCTTTAATTTCTTTTATTTCCATCCACTAAAAAAAATTCAACATTACTCGTGTATAACCATCTCCGCGAAGTGATGTAATAATTCTTTCATCACTATATTATATTTTGTGTTATAAAAATTAATATAATGATTAAATTTTATTTTTATTATATAACTATTATTATACAGATGAAGAAACTATAAACAAATTCAAATGTTTTGAATCACTAAATCGAAACATACCGTGAAAAAGGAAACATTGACACCAAAATATTTATTTTAATAAGGATTTATTAAAAAATGTATTATTGGAATTTATAATTGAATGATATATAATAAGATAAGTATTAGTATTAATATTCTATTGATTTATAATATTTATAAATTTATAATAGATTAATGTATATCATGTACGATAAAATTCAAGACTTAAGGTAAGGATTTTTTGTTATAATCTAACTTTTTTATCTACATAATTTATATTACAATTTCCATTGTGGGAAATAGAATGATATTTATCTTATGAATCCCATATAAGTTTTTATAAACTAGTTATTTTTTGGGTTTTCTGGTATTATTTTTATTTTCTACCTACTATGGTACAAGAAAAAACCAAAATAGTTTTTTTAATAAATGAAAATCTTATTTATCAATTTTTGTTGGGAATATATCTCTTTAGTATCCATTTTCATCCAAAATATTTTATTATATTTGTTATATATGTGTAAATGATAGAAAAAATCATTTTCCAATTCCCATTGACTTTATTTAATAAGGATTAAAGAGGAATCTTTTCAGAAATTTTCTGTACGACTCACCTTTTAATTTTTATAAATGTTTGAAAAGAAATTTTTAATTTTTTTTATCATTAATGGATTTTCCCACTATAATTTCCTTTATTAATTATTAATATTCCTTCACGCATTTAAAATATTTATAACTAAAATTATGTTTCAATTTTTTGGGGGAATTTTTAGTTTTTAATGTTACTGAGATGGATGTTTTCCCCTATTTTAAAATCATATTTCTAATGCTTTAAAAATATATTTTCATTAATTTCGACATCCATTAAATATTTATATTTTTTTAACATGGGATATGATATTATGAAACGATATACTACATTTATCTAAATATTTTTTGAAGATGATGTTTTAATTATGTTTTATGAAACTAGTTTTTTCTCTTAGATTATTTAAAATATGAAGGACTCATGAATGCCTGTACATTCTTGTGGAATATATATTAATGAATTATTATTATAATTTGATGCGTGTGTCCATTATATTCCACAAATACATTATAAGGTTTTTATAACATGATCTAAAAAGGGTATACCTGAGGTTTTACCAAGACCAAGGGTATACAGGAGGTTATCCCATGCCTGAGAGGGTATACAAATGATTAGCCAAATTCAAATAGGGTACACATGTGGTTTATCCAAGATTAAGAAGTTACATGAGTAGTTAACCCAAACCTCTTTTTCATGAATTCTTTGTTGATTAGCATTTATATATGATTTTTATTTTTATGGGACTGGGGAGTGTACCCAATAAACTATGGGTCTCTTTCTACTATGATAGTCCTGGAAGTGAGCCTTGAACAAAGAAATTATTTTCTATTCTTATGTTTAGCCAAAATTTTATTCCAATAACTTATGGCCTTTTCCTTTAACATCTTATCATGATTCATGATTGATTATTTAGGATTCCACATTCTTATGACTCATATATATTATTATGATAAATCCTTATTCCATGACTCCTGATTTAGGGTTAATGACATATAGGTTATGATATCATAAGTCATGAACATGTTCATATATCATTAGTCTTATCTTATGCTCACTTATGATTATTGATTGAAACTTCCCATGTTTACCATTACCATGAATTTGATCTCACCTTTTCTTAGGTTTCCTTTACCATAGTTATAAATACTGGTTTTAAGTAGGGAATGTCTTAGAAATATTCTACACGAGTAGAACACTGTGGAAGATGTGGATTATCTATTATCAAATATGGTTATGAATATATAGTCTCTAAAATCCCTAACCCTTTACAGTTTAAGGGTGTTTATTATCACAATATGTATTAAATATTTACTTTTGGGTGGGTTTTCAAAAACTTAATAGAGGATGGACTCGAGTTTTATGATCTCATATTCATGATTTATTTTTTACTTTTTTATTTTAACTTGATCACACTGGTGGGAGATCCCCATCTTATATATTTGTATTATTTTATATGGAGAAAACATTCACATGCTAATACAACATGTCACATTTATATATTATTTATAGTTGCGAAATATCTATATTTTATTTTTATTACTCTAAATTTGGATACCGATTTTTTTATTTATGTGTTATTTTATATGATTATTCCAATATTAGCATCATCCCATGTTACTCATAGAATCCAACTGCTTGTTTATAGCCTCCTGTATACACGGTGTTATGCCATATGTCATGTGGTGATTTTAATGTAGAAAAAAGCACATTTCCATGATTGGGGCATTAAAAAACAAAATCATGGCATTTTACTAGTTTTATAATAATTTTTTACATGTTATATCGATATATAAGTTATATGATATTCATTAGAATATTAACATTGTGATTCATGAACACCTATATAATGGATGCCCAAGAAACCATGGGTGAGGTAATATATTTCATTACTTTTCATTTTTATGATTGAAATGTTTCCAAAAATATGATCTTATAGGTTGAAATTGTTATTTATTATTTCTATCCTGGAATTGGGTGGTACCATTTCATGAGTATATGAATCATACTCAAAATATAGTGATATCTGGATATTTCTATAACTATTTTTCTTTGAGAATTTCTTTAGAAAAGGAAAAATAGATTAAAAGTTTTTATAAATGGGGGTTAGGTAAGATATGTTTTCAAATGCTTTTGGAAAAATGTGTTGTTAATAGAAACACTAACAAACAGTTATTTAATGTTATCCCAAATAGCATGTTTCTGGGAAATTAATTACTCTAAATCACTATCATAGGTTTCATGTGATCTTATTATTGAATAATTATTTTAATGGTAATCTTGATAGGTTATGACCTCATAGAGGGTGATTTTTTATGTAGATTACCTAGTATAGATGGAATTGGTGGTGTATGCATGTTTGTGTCATATTCTGGATTGATATGTTTCGATGATAAGAGATCATTGGGAGGGTAATGTTTGAATGTAATTTTTTAATAGGTTTATTGGTCCCTGATGTAAGTATTGGGAGATGGTTTAAAGATATATGGTCTGTATGGATTTGAGAAGTTGTTTTAGTTACAAATTTGGTTTATTTATTGATCCTCAAATTCTTGTCCTATTATAGTGGTTCATTAGGTAGTGGTCCTTGAGTGGGTTGTTTTTTTTTTGTATTCTAAGAATAGTGGGATATACATATTAAAATTTTTGTTAGATTGGTAGTGGGTTTTGGTGGATGGTTATAAATGTTTAGTTATTGGTTATAGTATGGTTTATAATTGATATAAGTTAACCTTTCATTCTTTATATGGTAAGTAATTTGGTTCTTCCATTTTTATAGGGTACTAGGTGAGTGGGGTCTAATGAGATGACATGTATGGGTTGTTGGGATCAAGAATGATTGGAGAATATGTAGATGTATTGCGAATTATAGACATGATTTAATGATGTAGTAAATAGAATTATAATTTTCATGGCTGTTGGATAGTTTTTAAGAATAAAAGAAAAGATGGTTCTTTGTGAAGAACACATGGGATTGGTCGAGTTTCCCATTCCAAGGTTTTGTGGATTATATAATTGGTTGGAATAATAACCACTGATATGGTATGGTAAAGAATATGTATTTTTGTGCATGGTTTTATTGGTTATGTTTTGTAATTTTGTGTTAGTTGTTATGGGTTACTAATATTGGACTAGTTTGGTCTAATAAGATGTGTTTTCATATCCTAAGGGACGAAAGTGTGATTTTTTTCATTAGAAATCCATGGTTATATTATTCGAGTGTGTCAGATTAGGAATAGATAAATGAAAAATTCACAAAAGAGATTCTCTATATTTGTAATTTTGGGTTTATACCAATTGTTTTTTATTATAATTGATTATTGTTGGATGATTATATATTTCCACAAGAGTATGTTCACTAATATTAGAAAATGAAATTTATTTTTATAAGGAACCTTATTGAAAATGTTTGATATGATGTGAGTTGGGTTTCCAAATTTAGGATTATGGTTAGTTTTGTCGGATTTAAGGATTCATCGATAATTGTAGTGTCACTATGGAGTTCCATAATATATGTGGATGGAATTTCGGAGATTGAGATTAGTGTAGTTGGTTGTTTGATGTTAGTATTCAGGATATCGTATGATGAAAATTTATGGCAATATAGAGTAGACATAGGAATAAATATTAATATGGGTTTAGGATTGAGTGTGGAGGATATTTTCTTTTAGGATTGTCTATTTAAACAATGGGGGTTGTTTGATGACCTTTTCTTAGATGACAGGACCCAGGTCATTTCAAGAGGGAAGTAGGGAAACGAGGTTGTCAACTCATGTTTCCATGTGATCTATTCATTATAGAGGTGATATTTGGGTTGGTGAAAATTTTTTAAAATGAAAAATTCATGTAGAGTGTTAGTTTGAGAATTTTATGAAATATGCCAGTTTACCCAGATCAAGAATATTGGTCATGGGACCATAGAAATATGGAATTGGGAGAGATCTATGACATCATATTATTTTGGATTGATTTAGGATTGAAGTCATGAAACACACTTATTATTTTTGTGAAGCCCTATAAATGATAGTTTTTAACTACCAACATCATTAGAGCCAAGTTTTTTATAGGAAATTTGAACTTATTTTAGATTTGAAAGAAGTAAGAGTTTGAATTTTCATTTGGGGTATTGTTTTCAAGAATTTCAGTATTAATTTAATGATGGTTTAGTATGGGACAAGAAGATTCATGTGATGTCAGTTGAGATGATCATGGTGAGGGTGAATATTCTACTAATTTACGAAGTATTCATCAATTAGGTATGTAGTAGATGGAATATATAACTCTATGTATACTATAGGGAGAAGTACCTCTTACGTGGCCACTAGCCATTCAGTGTAGCATGATCGAGTAGTTGGTTGGGGTGTAAGGTGGTGATTTGTAACTATAGCTTGACTATATACTTGTTGAGAACTAATGGTGTTTTTTATACTAGAATAAATGACCATTTAAGGTTTATACCCATCTATTTATCTATATGGACACTAAAGAGAAAGAATCTTGGTTATCCCTCTTTTGTTGGTTCCCGTCCTATAATAACTGGTTGTACCTTCATTTGATGTTCCATTAGATCTTGTTTCGTCATATCATATTAATAAAAACCCTCAATTTCCTACTATTATATTATCTAATCAGTTAATCACATGCTTTTGAGATGTTTTGATTATATATTAGTGAGGTATTTTACCATAGCTTGGGTAAATTTATCCCAACAGAAGGTATATATTGGTGTAGAGACTAAGGGATGTTGTAAGAGGATACACACATGTCATTTCTCCCTATTAAAATTTTGTTAATCACTTGGGGAGTTTTACTAGGGTTACATAAAAATTTATTGAAATATATTATTAATTTGGAATCAATTCATGTGGATTTATCATGATAGGATGCTGGAGGCATGGATTGGTCCTTTAATAACTTAATTGTCATGGATTTTGTTTTTAAGTTTACCTTAGGGAGTTATATATGACTATTAATCATTAAATTTAATAGAATAAGTAATTATAAATGATTATAGTTATGTTTCATGGAATGTAGACAGATACAGTGCCTCATGGGATTTACGATGCCCAGTATGAGTGTCGGAATCTATTAGAAAATAGTTGTTTAATAATAGGAACTCTGATACTAAGGTAAGTGGTTCCTTTCATATTAAACCATATTCATGTGTGTTTATGTTATGTGAATTCATGTTTCATGATTTTTCTATTTGTTAATTATTTCAATGGATCTAGGTGAATCCTTAGTTTCATGATAGGCTATGGTAATGCATTTAAGGCATGGATTGAGTACTCCATATATAGTTTGTTGTTTCTAGAGTTTCTTGTTGGACCTACTACCAAGGGTTCAGACTTCTAGTTGGGTCTAATAAAATATATATTGAACTTGGTGCATGTAATTAATTATGTAGTACTAAGTTTTAGATTGTGTGAGAGGTTTTATTTTTTCTCTAGTAGTGAGTACTAAAGGTAGAGGTTCTAATGAGTAAGGGGAAATTAGTATATCTTAGAGAAAGTCAACGAATATATTGTGTACCATGTAAGCTCTATAGATGTATTATATTGATGTATTTGAGGGTAAATACCCTTTCTTCTATGTAGTTATTAGTTATTATTAGGTGTGTCCCTTTGTTTGTTTATTTTCATAGTTTAGTGGGGGTATTACTTGCTGGGATCTAGTGATCTTATGAATTTTGGGTTGTTAGATTAATGAGATATGTTTGAGATTTCTTTTTAGAATATTCCATGTTGATTACTTGAATTGTATTATATATCCATTGGTAAGAGAAAAATACTGATCTTCTGAAGGGTTGATACCCATTAGAACCCTTAAAATATTAGCATGTGGAATCTATTGGAAATATGCATCATTTAATAGTTATAACTTTTTGTGTTGTTATACGCGCTAGTCATTGAAGAATGAAATAATATTACGGGATATTATATTCTTAGGGGTCAATAAATTACAAATGGGGGTATTTTATAGTGGTTTTTTTGAATGAGACAAGTGGGATGAGTTGAGGTTAGGTTGCAGAATATGGTATTCATGACCATTATCAGGTGTTGTTCAGTAATAGGTTATGGTTGTGATGTCTTGGTTAGTGAGATCATATTGTGTGGGATATATTTAGTTATTTCGTACTACCCTATAATTGATAATTAGGTGTGCTCTAGTGGTTTTCTATAAGATTGGATTTTCTTTAATTCTTGGCTTTTTGTTATGTCTTAGTAGTGTTGATATGTCTTGTGGCAGTTTTTGGTTAGGAGAACTCGTCCTCATTGACAGTGTATAGGTATGAGACTTCGTTATGAAATATCACTCCAAGTGAAACGGTGTTTCAATTAGAAATTATTGTGAACTCTACCCTACGTGAGATAAAAGTTGTTAAGACTCATTTATGAAACATCACCTTGAATAATAGGGCCATGGTATAAGACTCTATCATGAACCTTACACTAAGAGCGAGTGATGTCTGGAAGACATATTTGAAGTAAGTCACCCAATGTAAGAGGGTATGGGTTGGGGAATATGGCATGAAATGACATGTACATCAAGAATAGGTCCTAAAAAGGTGTTTTTAGGTGTTATAGATTATTAGTCAGAATTAGGTCACTCAAAAACAATTCATACAAGTTATCCACTGCTGTTGTTTATTTCTCATGCATACATACATATCATATTTTAATACATCAATGGATCCTCATTAATGGTTTTTTAGGGATATATTTCTTACACCCTAAAAATATCTCTAATGCATTTAAATAGCTTATATTTACCTTAAATATCATTGTTTTATGTTGTGAACAAGTTAGATAAGATGGGTAGGTGTCAGAAAATTGTAATAAGGATGTACATTGGTTTTTTGGTTGTGTTTCCACCAAATTCATTTGTATTTTTATACTTTTACATGATTGGACCTATGGGATGTCCATATATTATATATTGGGATATTGTTATACTGATTTTATGTTACAATTTTATAAAATATGTGATATATATTGTTTATGATTGACCTTTAAATGTACATAAATTAAGAATCTCTAATGTCTTATATTTATTCTATTATTTATATGATATTGTATTTTATGATTTTGGGATTATAGTCTCACCATGATGGTTATTGATTCATACAACTAATTAGTAAACTTTTCTGAATAAGGAGGTGTTTCTGAGGTCCCATTTTACTATGGCGTAGTTTGGTGGATGGTTACCCAGACCCAGGTGTTAGAATGTTGTTTTGTTACTATTTTGGATAATTTTTTACCCAACTCAAACTCTTTCAACTCAATAATTATGAAATTCTTGTGGAACTCAATAATCATAATCATAAATTTTTCCATGGAATGCTAGATAACTAATGGTAGATATTAGCTTCACTAAAATAATTTTATTATCTACTTATTCTAACTAATACAAAAATATATATTTTATATTCTCTTTAATATATAACAATTATGTCTCTACTGATCACCGGAACAAGTTTTTCAATTTTTAGTCAAATACTCACTTTATCTCTCGTTATAAAACACTAATCAATATCAAATAATTTTAAGAGGGTATTCCAAATGAATATAATATAAAAAATAATTTACAACTCATAAATAATTATCATTGTAAACTATTTCTTATTGTGGTATTAAAATGAGATATATATAATAACCAAATTACCTAATTGATTAATGTTTATGATATAACTTTATCTCTTGGATTAATGAACTATTCTACATTTACCATGTATTATTCACTCAAATATTTCAATAATTCCTCTCCATTGTCTTCAAAAATCTCTAAGAATCGTCAATAATGAATGCATTTACATTTTACCCATCCCCATTGATAATTAAATATAAAAATATTAATTAATAAGGATTTATTCCACTACTTTGATAACTGTATTTGAATTTACATAATTATAGATGAATTATTGTATTATCAAAATATTATATATTTTAAATCATCAGAAATTTATACATATTTCTCATAAATGATTTTTCCTTACTTGATGTAATGTATATGAATTATTCAATTTAAAAATGTGACACTATTAATATATGTCTTATTTTGGTTCTCTTATTTTTTTATAAAAGATTATATAATAATTATGTATCAATTATATGATAATATTTTAACACTTGTTTCTTTACTTATCTATAATTCAATTTTATAAATTGATTTATATTTTAATATAAGTATTTTAATGTGTGGTATCACATATGACATTGATATTATTTATTATGTGTTTTTATATACAATTTTCAGCACAATTTATATTTAAATTCGTTGTAATTTTATTTTTTATTTTAAAGAACTGAATGAATATCCTCACAATTGTATACAAAAAAATATTTTAGTATGAATTTTTCATCCTCAATAACAATGAATTTTGATGTTGAATAACTTATTTCAAATGTAATATTAAACTAGGTGAATAATACATTAATACAGTATAAAAATTAAAATTTTATAAACATTATGATAATAACAGATTACATAAAATATTTGTGGAAAACAATTTTTAAAACAAAAAAACTATAATTAATTAACTAAAAATACTTGAATAATGAATTTGTATCCCTCATTTCTCATGAAAGTCATATTTTTGAGTATTATTTCCAAATATATATAAAAATATTAGATATATTATAAATTTGGGGTGACTTTTTTTGATTGAGATAAGTAGTTAATAAATGCAACTATTAGTGTGTGGGATATATATAGTTTATGGGTATAGATTTTAGCATCCAAATGATTCCTTAATAATATAAATCATGTTTCACAATGATTAATTTATTATGTTTTTCAATATAAACACATATAAAGACAATTATATTTCGTAATAACAATACATATATTGAATGAATATTTACTGTAATTACTAGAAACAAGTACATGGAGATAAACAAAAAGGAAAAGTGAAAACACTATAGAAAACTTAGTAGGATTTAATTCTCTTTCGAAGATCACTCATTCAACAAAAAATAGTAATGAGAAATAAAAGAGTTAGGAATATGATATCCATTATTTTTTTATTCTCACCAAATGACAATTAGAATGAATGATGTTGGATAAAATACTAAAAAACACAAATATCATTTTGGTATAAAGGGAACGAAGGAAGAATAACCAAGATGAGACCAAGTAGTTAATTTACATGATCACATAGCTCTTAATGGGACATGTTATCACATGTCTCTTCTATAATAATCTTGCAGTGCATCATGGAATCACAAAGTAGTTGTCCTTAACAAGGTTTTCATGTCATCGTATGATCCATAGTTGATCGCGTAATTACCTAGATATGCAATGTGGTGGAATGCAAAGAGACCCCCGACAATAAAATATGGTTATAATAGGATGATCACATAAGAATTGTTATTTATGTGTTGCTTGTACCGTCATGTGATGATAACATGATGAAGAATATCGTTTGAGAAAGCCTATCCATTACAAGACCTTCAAAAGAGTGCTCCAAGAAACCATGTATTTTGAGAGACATTATTTCATGATCCCCATTCATTATTTTATGAATATTTCAACATCATTTGATGCCCTCATGAAATACCGGTCTCATGAATTTTTCATGTGGCTTAGTCTACCAACTAATTTTCTGACTGATTTCAAACACAAATAATTTCATCACTAGTCCCACATTTAATTGGATCATGTGAACCCATATCAATGCGAATCATTCATGTAGTTCCCTTACATGAAACTATCTATATATAATATCCATGAACCCTTGGAAATGTACATTATTGTAATGTGGACTCAATTATGTGACTTTATGAAAAATTCTCCATGCCACGTGTTAGAGGAAGCTAATAAAGATGAGATGATCATATAGTCAATTTTATTCAAGTTATGCCTCTTGGAATCAGGTGATAGGCCGGAAAAAAACAGGTCCTCACATAGTCACAATCATATAACGGTGGATCACCCACCAAAACATGGTATGATAGACCTCATATAAAGGATGTATGACTCATCTAAACAAAGAAGCTATCTGAGGATTGATTTGAATGAATTCATGTAACCTATGACCGATCATACGATGCCTAAGATGTCATGTGAAGACCCCCATGACAATTTGATGAAACTACTTGGATAAGAATAAGGGTTGTCCTTTGTCAGGTTTTCATGCTGTCGTATCATCCATGATTGATCATGTGAGGATACAGTGACCAAAATCGATGGGCCATTATATAGAAAGGTTGTTTACGATGAGATGATCACGAAGTTACTATTTTACATGATACACACCTTAGATCACACAATGACCCCATGAAAATAAATTATTAATGTGGTCATATTCATGTTAGGGTGGATCAATCATCACATGAAGGTAAGTAATCCATCATATAATGGTCGTGTGACTCAGATAGACAGAACAACTATCCATGAATAGGTTTTCATGTCATATCATAACCTATGACTGATCCTTAGTCACCTGTAGGGGTCATGCATTGACCCTTGTGATAATTAATTTTCATTAATCGACTCATAAGGGTTTGTAATGAGAGGCCCTTATCTTGTTAATTGTTTATCACACAATGAATAGGAGTACCTTTAAAATTATGTACAAAACGGTCAAATGGTGCACATGAGAAAACACTGATTCATTTTGATGGACCTTTTTCAAACTGAAGCTAGGTTATGTGTCTTGATCACCATATAAAGAGGTATAAATATAGGGGTGATGCATATAAAACCCCATAATAATAAGAAAAATGACAAAATAATATTCATGGGTGGGTAGATAATGATATGTTAAGAGTATTCCACTTAGAAAAATTATTCCCTATAATAAATATTACTAATAAACATAGGAGAAATTTAAACTAGAATGATTGTTCAAGGTCCTATAATGGGATAAACCCAAATATTATGATCATATGTTGGATCATTAGTTATGTAATGAGAATGAAATCATGGGACAACCTCTTTGTCAGGAGAAGAGTACATGTGATCTCCCAACCCCTCATTAGATACATTATTTCATGGCCTTAATGTATTTTATTTCTCACTAACTTCAAAATATTCATGTGAACTATATGGCATTATAGCCTTCGTGCAGAGAATATGATCACTACACCTTCATGTGGAGTGCCTGTATCTATGACACTCACATGGCTACATGATTCCCAAGTGTGTCACCCATGTTATCCTAAGTCTTTTCTCCCCTATAAAGGATATTTCCCTTTAATATTCCATAATACATTAATTATATAGTGTTATTATCCATGTAAGATTTATTGTGACTCCTTACCAATTGGTGGGTAATGAATTTAAACTATAGGGACTCTAGTTCCTATTATAATCTGGATTCATATGATTCATTTTCCAAGGTTATAGCCCCCTAATATCTTCATATGTACCTTATATTTCTATATTTACACATTCCTCGTGAAGAACACGATGTTCATCATCTATCCTTTACTCTATAATTCCTATTTTAGAAACTCATACATTTTATCATGTATCCATATTCTCAATGATACATTTAATTATATACCTGTAGGGAATCCTCTATATATAATCCTCACATAAACCCAATTTTGAATTCATTAAAACAAATTTTATCTTTTTTTTTCTCTTATTTATCACATCGATCATGGCTCATATGGGATTAGATATCTATGATGTTCATGTCAATTTCATGATACAAATGGCTCCAAACATGGGAATCGACTATGGTATATCTCCCTAAAAATCCATAACCCTATAAAAACAATCCCCTTAACTGTAATCATCCATATATACCCATCATCGATTCAGGATTATGAACTAGGAAGTCTCTGATTCTGATTATTAATAAGATACGTAGGATTTCATCCTAATGCTCGATCCCCATTTCAACATTTCATCTATTGATAATTCTCTATGTCTATATTCCACATTATGTTTTTATTTTATTTTTAGGAAACCATTTTTAGGGCCTCGTACATCTTTTATGGATCCTTATTCTCCATGGAACTTTTCATGTATCAAGGAAACATCAGTGTGTAATCCTTTCTCATGTATCAAAGTAACCTCAGTGTATAAGCCTTATATAACTCAATATTATTATATCATGAAATAAATACAATATTACAATATATATTGTTTCTTACACAAAACATGACTAATGTGGGCTTAGATAATTTCAAGTATTGTACCACCAGCATGATGTAAGCCCCAATATGTTCCTCCATTCAAATGTAAGTTCAATTATATCTTTTTTCCCTTAAAAGGTACATATTCCAAATAAAGAATCTCATGGGATATATTATATGCATATTTTTCCTTAAAATCACTATTTACACACATCTTAAAATACATAAGCCATATAAAAACTATGTGGTATTTGATTCCTATTGTCACATATATGTAGGATGTGTCTTTGAGATGTAATCTCAATCCCAAAACCCCAATTGCCTCACTATATAGCAATAAACTCTATAGTTCCAAGTCGCATGGCTTGGAAATATAGAAATTACACAAACCATCATCACTAAGTAATAATGGGTATCAATATGGAAGAACATTGATATATATAGATGGTGTTATTAATAGGATTCCCTCCAACATACACAAGGATTAAAATTGGTGAATCCCAACACATGATTATTTTTTTAAGGATAACCAATCCCACACTAAGATATAGGAAATATTTAAAAACATATCTTAAATGTATAATAGATTCTTTTAGTATATTATAATTTTCCTCTAATGTGGTGTGATGATCCCAACTATCCATACCCTCAAACAATGTGAGTTCCTAAGTGTCATTGGTAAGAAAACACAATGACAACTTGCCTTTGGAAATTAGGATCATAAATCATTATAAATGTGGGACCCATTGTGTTTTTCTATGGATACAATTCTCTAATGTGAAAGACTATGATACTATATTAAACAATTCACAATCAACCATTAGGGAATGGGTCCATTCCAAAACAATATATGGTAAACCTAACATTAATCCTTTAAGAGTTCAAATACCTTCGCACATGGGAAGGATCAGTTGGACATTAATCATCGATCAATATACATTTTGGGTGAGAACCAACATAATAGTGAACTAGATGTGAATCTTTAAATACTTACAATTAACAAGGTTTATATAAGATTTTCTATTTTATTATGAAAATTCAATATAGACATATTGGTTAATTCGATAACAAGAATAAAAAATTGTGATAATTGTGTATAGATGATTGAGAATGATTCTTACTTGCGAAGTTTCACTGATTGGAGAACTTATTTATTTTGTCCTTGTGACTACAGATATTGTTCTCATAAAATTCACTTTGATCCTCAATTATTTAATCACTAAGAAAGAGTTATGGAACCCTAGATACAGTGAAAGACTCTAAAAATTGTGAAATGATGTAACTTACTTGATTACTTCGGCATCAAGTGGCAAGAACGGTATATAAGGAGCACAATTGACAAGATATACTATTGACCCTTTATAATTGATTTAGTTGTTTTCAATAATTGAATCCTAGAAGGATACCATTTCCAATAAAGGTTGTGATGAACCCAATGACACCTATTACCACTTCCAATCAATTTGGTATCCTATCAATGAAGAATGAAAATATACATCTCCCTTACCCATGATGGTGGATCAATGAGTCGAACATGGATCCATCCCAGTTTAGTGGCTACCTAAGAGGTACCCTATCAATAGTCTCCACCAGTGTCATCTCGCCAATTCCACTCAATTTACTATTTATAATAATACTCAATAAGGAACCTCCATGTACACACATATCCTTGAACCATGGATATACGGGTTGGTGTGGAAAGCTACTGACTAGGGGTAGTGGTCCCATATTCCCACCTCCACCAATGAATCCCATGGCCATATTATGACAACATCTAGTGAGAATTCGTATATCCATACATTTCAAAACCATGTCTTCCTATATATTCCAAGACAATAGATGGTTCAAACACATATCTCATCCCTGATGCATGAATCCATTTAGTATATTCAAGTTTACATAGAGATCATGAGTGGTCATATGTCCCAACTACATTCAGATAAGTATATTAGTATGTCCTAGTAATCGAGGACATGCATGATTTTGTTTTGGAATATAACCATATAGAATTTGAATACATTCTTTAAGTGACAGGGGAACTTCAATATCATATTCCAGAAATGATACATGGATAGGAAGATATGCCTATCCCAATATCTAGAGTATAATATTAACATGGTCGATATGAAAATATTGATAATATAGAATAAGTTCATATTCTTTATCCCATTCATGAGGATTATTGACATATTATGATAAAGGATAAGGAAATATATCGGGGTCATATTGTCATCCTAACATGGGTTTATCAACCATGTGTTGAAATCACTTCAGGATAAGTAAAATTTTCTATTGAGGAAATTCAATGTCATACTCTAAATTCACATAGTTGGGACCATATTCTCTATCTGACTGGTGTTCATAAACCCAATTTTTAAATCACCTTAGTGGATGATCATATACCTTCCAAAGGATCTACTCAACACATTCTGGTAACATAAAAGATAAAATTACATATTCTTACTCTTATAGATGAAATACTACACCTACATCAACTAGTGTATATACATTAGGAGGGCCATATTCCTTCACCAACTCCAATGTTTCATCATCATATTCTAGTGGGTAATTCATATTTGAATTGGAATCATACCACCACTTAAACTAGGGTAAATTCAAATATTTTTTCAACCCCCCAAAAGTAATCTCATACTCTCACCAACAATATAGAAGCTCATTGAAAAAATCCAACATCTTCTTGACAGAGAGATCATATTTTCATAGTGGCATACAATCATCGACATATTTTAGAGACCTCCATGTGGCAGGCCTATACCCCTACCCTACCCCAACTTGTTGGTCATCATATTCTAGTCATGACATAGGATGGGGATCATACTCTTGACATGTACAATGATAGTATACATGATGCCATACAACGCTTATCTGCAGCAACTCATGTGTCCACTGACTCTTTATATGAAGAATAAATTGACATCTTCCATGATAGCCCCCCTATCTTGGTACTATAGAGATGGATTATGGGGATACTACCCCAAAAATCTACCATGGATGACCTCACCATGGTGATATCTCTTCTAAACATGGAAATACACCTTTTTTAAATACACCTTTGTATAGAGAGTTTCTTGAAACACCAGGGTTAACCATATGCAGTTCTCCATCCACCACCAATAATGCCTATACTTGGTAAGTAAGAGACTTGGAGATGTATCCTCTGTGGTCTGACCAAGTAAGGAAATATTCGCCTCATTAAGAAGAGTATTTCATATATATGTGGAAGGAAATAACTAAAATTAATATTCCAAATATTTTTTATCCCATCACCACTTCCAATTATGAAGTGTGGGTAGAGCTAAATAAGGGATTCATGCTTTACTTACACTATAATACTTGGATTCCATATTTATTGTTAATGGATGGAAACCTCCCTTATCAAGAGTATAAAGGCTACCACCAGTCTATTGTATTGGTGTAGCCCACATCACTATGGATATTGTTTGGTCGAATTCTTGCAGCCCATATTGCGCACTGGGCTGCAACTTCATAGTTCTAGCCTCATGGTGAGCTTATTGGTGGTTTTAAGGTAACTTCACCCCTTCTCTAGGGGTTTGGGGGGTCAAAGGCCCCCGGCCTAAATGTAGGAGAACTGTAGTAGCTCTAACCTGACTGTAGTAGAGCTGACCAGAAGACACCTACAAGGAACTATAGTAGTGTGGAATTTAGCATGGATACTATTTTATGGATGAATAATGACACTGATAGAGCATTGCAGCTCAATAGAATTACTATCATTGGCATTATATCTTCTTGGAGTCTTGTGGTCGCAAAACTCTAGCGATGCAAACATTAAACCTCCATTCACTATTTCATAATGTAATTTCTATGCGGTTGGTGGAATAATGATATTTATTTCTTATTATCCCATTTAGGGAAAGGGTTTTTTTATTCATTATAACCCTAAACTCCTTGTAATTGTGCTCCAAACTAAAGTGATATCTCAGACTCTCTTTGGACATAGGGATCATTTCCTGAACAATGTAAATCTTTGACCGCTGAGTTTTTTTTAAATATTTTCTTCATATAAAAACTTATTATATCACTACAACTCCTAGATTTTCCACAATAAATGGTCTCAAAGGTTGAGTTAAAAAATATCAAATTGAATGATTGCTATGGAAGAAAGAATGGTAATGATCGATCCCTTTGATGAAACTAACATTATCAACTAGAGGTTGAATATAAAGTATTATCTTTATCATTAAAAGGTTCATTTGATGATTTGGGGTTTAAAGGAAACGGACATAGAGTATATAGAGTGGGAGATACTGAATCGATAGGTTCTATGAGTTGTGTTCCTCATGTTGTCCAAGAACATGTATTCCAACATTATACGGGAGAAGACAATGATTTGACTAATGAAAGGTCTATAGAATATGTACAAGAAACCTTCTACGGAAAAAAAGTGCACATGATGGGACAATTGTACAATCTAAATATGGTTGAAGGGATAATTTTTTATAAATCACACAAACTAATTCAACACCATAATAATTCAGTTTCCATTGATGGAAATTGCTCATGGTGATGTGGTATATGCACTAGTTTTACTATCATCATTACCAGACAGTTGGAAAGTGACTATAATAGCTATGAACAATTTTATTGGGAATACCAATCTAGTTTTAAAGGGTATGAAGGACCTAATCCTCAGTGATGATATCTGAATAAGAGAATTAATAATATTCTCTAGTTCTTCTTTGGACATTAAAGAAAGAGGGAGATATGCGTAGCGAGACAATTGTGGATGATGATTGAAGTCAAGACGAAATAAAAAATATAAAGAAATGGTGATTGGTCCTACCTACAAGATATGAGAGAAGAAAGGTCATGATACGAGAGAGTGTAGAGATAAGAGGAAGTCACCTGAAAACGTGGGATAAAAAATAGTGGCTGGAGGAACTAATGACATGTTTTTGTTGAGAAATGATAGCCTTATAGAGTCTTTGATTTTGGACTCATGGGATTTTTTACATTTCATTTTAGATAAGCATTTCTTGAAAAAATTTATTCTTAGAAATTTTTCCAAGGTACATCTTACATATGATGAATCCTTTGAGATCATGGGGAAAAGAGATGCACAGATCAAGATAAATATTGGGAGTTTGTGGGTGATATAAAACATGATCTATATCCTTGGATTAATAAGAAATATTACTTCGTTTTGGAATCTTGATGATGTATGCTTTAGTACCATGTTTAATTGTGGTGCCTGGTGGATTTATAAGGGATACATAGTTATAGATTGGGAAGAAAATGGTTTTACTTCATTAAACATGATAGAAATAATCATGGAAATGATTAAATCAAATAATTATTACTGAAGATTCACAACTGTGGCACTGTAAGCTAGGCCACATGAGTGATAAGGGGTTGAAGGTTATAGAAAAAAAAGTAACTCTACCAGAGATGTAGTCGATGGAAGTTGGTTTATGTGAAGATTGAATCCTTGTAATGTACAAGAAGGTATCATTTGAAAAGGGAGGCAGAACACTGATGTTTAGGAAGAAAAACCTAGTGTACATAGATGTTTGGGGGCCTTCAGCAGTACACTGCCTTGGAGGGTCACAATATAATGTGATATTTATCAATGACTCAACAAGGAAGGTATGTGTTTATTTTATGAAATGAAAATGTGAGGTATTTAAGGTGTTTCAGAAGTGGAAAATCATGTTTACAATGAGTCAAGAACAAAGATAAAATTATTGAGGTTGGAAAATGATGGATATTATATTAGAAATGAGTTTTTATAACATTATTCAATTAATGGAACTAAGTGGGAGAAGACTATTCTAGGAGAAACCTAGTACATTGGTGTAGATAAAAGGTTGAATAAGACGCTAAATGAATGTTCTGAGGACTTGGGGCTATACTAGAGTTTACCCAATACCTTTTGTATTGATACAGGGAATGTGGCAGCATATCTCATTAATAGGAGTCCATCTGTACCAATGGCAGAATGTCCACCTAAGGGTGAATTTTCAAGTAAGGGGGAAAGACTCACATTTATGAGTCTTTGGAGGTTTTTAATATGTACCTATTGATTTTGATACAAGGTATAAGATTTATATTAAGTCTAATCCATGTTTCTTTATTAGCTATGGTGAAGAAGAGTTTTTTACAACTTTTCGTATGACCACAACAAGATGGTCATCAAAGACAGAACTTGGTATTTAACGAAGGTGTCACATACAAAGATATCCAAGTTGTTGAAGATGAAAATGGTATGAAAGAATCAGAGTGTAAAGAGAATGTGGAGCTAGAAGGCATACCTGAGTATGAGACACTAAAAACAATGGGGCCTACTCATGTGGATTTGAGGATATGAACAAGAGTGAGAAGTCATGTGTAGAGGTATTCACCATCTTACATTATCTATTTTTTTATGATATTAGAGAAATAATATGTTTTGATGATAAAATGTAGTTCAAGGAGTCTAGAAAGTGGGAGCTATCTATGAATGAGCAGATCTATTCATTACAAAATAACAACACTTGGGAGTTGACACCTATTCCAAGAGTGAAGAAAGTATTGTAGACAAAATGGGTATATTGGATTATAGAAGAACATGATAGAAATAGGAGGTTAGTGGAAAGGAAGGTTGTGAAAGGCTTTCAATAGAAGGAGGGAGTGTATTTCATTGAAATTTTCTCAATTATAGTGATGCTTAACAATATCTAGGTGGCTATCAGCATTCTGTAATTTTATGACAAGCATCTCGAGAATCATTATGTGAAAACAACATTCCTTCATGGAGATATGGAGGAGGAAATTTATATATAGTATCTATAGAGATATGTTGAGTCTGGGAAGGAAGACCTGGTGTAAAAATTCTAGAAGTGTTTTTCTGGGTTGAAGCAAGAACCCAGGGAGTGGAAGAAAAATTTTGATTCATTTTGGACTAAAAATGTATAAAATGATGTTTCAATGATTAATTTTCCATCCTTAGGTAGTTTAGTGATGAAAATTCCACATTTCTTCTTTACATGTATGACATACTTATTATAGGATCATGTATGAATTGAATTGATGAGTTAGAAGGGAATAAGTCTAAGGAGTTCCAAATGAATGATCATGAGGAAGATGATAATATTTTGGGGATGAAGATCAAGAGATTCCTTGAAGCTAGAAACATGATTTTATCACATGCAGACTACATTGGAAAGGTTTTATGAAGATTAATTATGTTGCATGTAAAGTCGTTCTCCATTCCCTTGGAGGTCCATTTAAATATAGGAAATGAGCAGTCCCCAAGAGGGAAGAAGATGTTGAGTGCATGGAAAAGGTTCCATACGCATCACCTGTTGGAAGCCTGAGGTATGCCATGGTCTGTACTGAACCTATCATTTGAAAGACCAAAAATATGTATCTCTGTTCTTTCGGAAAAGAAATTCATTGCAGGGGTATATGGATGCTGACATTGGAGGATATGTAGAAAACATAAGGGGTACCAGGGGTTACATGTTTACATATGGAGAAACTACATTAATCTAGATATCAAAATAGCATAAGGTGGTTGATTTATCCACTATAGATATAGAAAACATTTATATGGTCGAATCTAGAAAGGTGATGGTTTTCCAGAAGAACTTCTTGGATAAGATTTATAGAAACAGAGAGGAAAATTCAATACATTGTGATAGTCAAAGTGTTATACATATTTCAAATAACCATGTTTTTCATTCCTAGATGAAGCACATTAAGTTTAAGTACCATTTTATTAGAGGTTTGATACATGATGTGTTGCTAAAATTATATAAGACTTATGGAACAATAAATCCAGAAGATATACTATTGAAGCCAATGGTAATACCAAAGTTGAGGCAATGATGTGCCTCTTTTGGTATCCATTTATAACTAAAGGATGAGGGAAAGAATATGGGAGGACACCAAGGGAGAAAAAAATTTATAAAAGATGGTATTTCAAGAATTTTTGGCTTGAAATTGAAGCTGTGAATTGAAATCATGCCACCAGTGAGAGAAGGAGAGGAGAAACATATATTAATTAAGTTGATAATGTTAGTGGCCTTGAAGGATGTCATCCTAGAAAATTTGGTTCCATGTGGGATATTATTACATTGGTTTAGCCTACTTCTATTTGGATGTTTTAGGGATAAATGCATGCATTTAATATTGGGCACCATGCCTCATCTCCATGGGTCAAGATCCACAATGAACTCATTGGGGGTTATAGGTGGAATCACGCTCCTACTCTAGGGGTCTGGGGGTCGAATATCCCCGACCCAAATTATGGGGCACTATATCATCTATGAAATACTATAACAGAGTTGACCATAGAATTCTAATAGGTCACTATAGTATCGAAGTCATTGAAATTGATAATGTATCAACGTAGAACGACAACACCGATAGAGCAATGTTGCTCCACGGAATTTTAGTCGGTTTGCACTATAGCTTCTTGTACTTGGGTGGTCGTGGCACTATAGTGATGAAGAATTTTATCCACATTTCAATGTACTGTAGTGGAATTTTTTTGTGGTTGTTGTAATAGTGCTTCATCCTCCTTATTATCCAATTTTGGGCTAGGGTTATTTTTATACTTGGTAACCTTGAAACACGTTATAGTTTTACACCCAACTATAGTGATATTTTCTAATCTCCGTGGACATAGGGATTATTTACTAGGCCGTAAAAAACTCTAGATCATCAGTGTTTCTTTATTCTATCTTTTCTTCATGTTTGAAGATGTTCTATCAATGGGATTGTCACTATTTTTGTAACAAAGGCCATAAACACACTCTTTCATCTGGTAGAAATGGCTACCTTCTATATGGATCAGGGCCCAATTTCGAAAATACATGGAAAATCATACGAATTTATTACCTTTACATACTATAATCTATTTAGTAACTAATCATCAAAGCCCCTTCATTCATCTGTATTCAAGGGTGTGGCCAGTCAGAAAAATTACACTTCATAGTATACCTAGGACAACATAACATTCCAAACTGAACATTCAGTAATGTAATAAATATAGGCAACATTATCTGGCTGAATAAACCGAGTGTTAGTTCATCAATCCAACAACACTCTATTATTTAAAAAATGAAAATTACCATCCGTAGATGAATAGAGACACAATGAGGGTCCTAATCCAATCTTCTTTTTAAAAGAGAAACATGTATCAAACAATGAATAAAAAGTCTCAAACTTCTTGGAATCTCCCGAAGAGGTGGACTCCTATTATGATCAAGCATCTCCCCTAGCTCATTATTTAGTGAAAATGTTAAAAATATGAGATATTGTTATTATATCCCAAATGGAACCAATTTAAGGGAAAACTTATCCCATGGGGATAATGTTATTTTGTTCACCACCTCAAAGCCTAGGGGTCACTAAATCCAATGAGGTTCATGAAATAGTTTTGGCCAATGTAGATCTGCCAAAACCAATAGGTGTGGGGGTATTTTTATCTTAATAACCATGCTATAATTCAATGAAACCTCAATAATTGGATCATAAGGTACCAACAATGTCCTTGAATCAACCCAAACACACATGACTATGGGATTATTTATCATCTCTCAAAAAGAGATCAGTTTTCTACAAGTTAGGTACCAGATACCAACAGTCAACACCCCAATTGTTCCTCCCACCACATGATGTATTCTTGATATTCAGGACTGACTCTGCAACCATAGTTGGAGAATCCCGTAAGATCACTATTCACATACAAAATCTAGTGGAGAATCTGGAAATGAAAATTAAACCCTGAAAGGGTCAAAATCCATGACTGACGAATAAAACAATGGGCTAAAGGGAAGACCCTGATGTTACACATTAAGGTATATTTGTATAGAACTTACCTATTACTCAGATATTTATTGAAAGATCACTGATTCCTGGTATTCCTTAATGAATGTCATCACTATCAGTCCTAAACATTATGTGGACTAAGACCAAAATGTTGATGTGGATAATGTGGAAATATTACCTCTAGAGGAGGGTGTGGTTTATGCCTAATATGAGGCCACATATACCTAGAATTATATGGGAAAAAAACTAGCACATACAAATAATGATTTTCATATCCTTAATTACATTCTTCAATGGTTAAATGGAATGAAGGGGATACATCCTAATCAGCCCCTAGAAATTCCTAAATTCCCATTTTTGAATAATAACTAGCACAATATGAGAGTGAGATACATAACCTCATATGGATCGATAATAAATTACATAGGGGAAAAATTATTACTTGGTACCACCTCTTATTGAAGGAAAATATCACTCATACCATACTTTAGGAAGGATAAAATCTACCTAAACGGATGGAATCTAAGAATTAGGCTAGTTTTGGGTCTAGGAAACTCACTTACATGACCATGAGAATTGAGGAAGGCCATGATTTACCCCTATTATGGGGGAAAAACTTCTTTTTCAAGATGATCATATTATACCCACATAAACTATAAATCAATAATACTTGAATGTAGGTAATCTTTTTCAAGCCTCACCCATTCATCATCCTCATGGGGTAGTGTTGAATGCGTTATCCTTGAAACTCATCAACACCACTGAGTCTCTAACTTCTCATATTGGATCCATGGAGGGGTGTTGTGACTCCATTCAACATGAGATGAATTAGTACCCTAAATTGATTGATGAAACATTTCTATATCCCAACATTATCCATAATACCTTTTACAATTTTTGCAGCAAGGGGGACCAAAAATAGCATCTCATACAATTCATGTCCCCATACACCACTATGATGAACCCTTAAGACCACCAAAAAGAAATGAAGCTAAGTTTATTTGTACATAATCTGGTGGGGATCAAATTTATTCACTATAAAAACCTCTCAGTAGTGTCCACTCTGATCTAGGAATACAATCCTCACAATTCATCTATAAATTTAGCTTCACACAAAGGAAAATTATGATCATCAACCTCACATTTTGCAAATAGTGTGAAGTTATGCGAGTTTCTAACAATATCACCAGATTAAAATTTCTAACTTACAAACTATTAATTTCAATCCCATAGATATAGTTTTAAAAACATTTCACTGAGAAACTGTATGATGAGATGCAAACACATGTGATCCTAATGAAGTACCCAGGTGGATTCTGATAATTTTTCGAAAGAGAATAATGTCTATATGATTTCATTTTGTTATCTTGGTAAAATATTAACCCATTTACACAACCCATGGGAAAATATCAAGAAAAGATGAATCCTCTACTATCATATGCACGATAGAAAGAATGATCTCTAAAACACCAAGATTGTTTCTACATCACTCGACACATCCCACCAAGCAACAAAAGTGGTAAAACAATCAACGAAAAGAGGAAAATATTGATCAGGGTCACATGAAATATGAGGAATAAATGATAGAATTATATTATATATGAAGTAAATATCTTCCTAGATATTTCCTTATATTTAAGTGAAAAAAATATCTTCAAGCTACCGGAGCCTAAGAAACCAAGTGTGGTCAGCCTCAGTGACCATCCTAGCTATTCCACGTTTTATAAGAGACTACGTCACAAAATATGGGACTAATTTTTCATCAAATACATCCTACAGGGTATGATTGGTTATGAAAATTCTATAATAGGAAAGTAAATGGAATAAGTGGTGTATGTGACGGCCACAAAACTAGATGGCAAAGGTGATATGAAAGAAGTTTCGGCTAGGTGTGAACAAAAACCTAACAACTATATGACCTGAGAGATAGTTTTCGGAGCTCCGGTGACCCTCAAGGTGTACCTTCCCATACCACCAATATTCCATAATATAAGGTTATTACATTAAAACCCCCTCTCAATGGTATGCATAATGATTTTCAGTTGAAAAGGTCATAAGAAGAGGAGTATTATCCAAGCATAACTCTGGCACTGACTCAAGTGTACTTCTTACCCTCGCCATCTAGATTACATGAAGTATCTCACCAAATGGACTCCTCATCAGATGATGAAATCATTTTCAGTGCTTTTTATGTCCTTCACATGATATACCCTTTCTCTGATGAGGAATATAACAATAATATGAGTTTTATTTACCAAATTGGGGAGATGATGGATGAGGCTATAGATTCAGTGGGTACAGGGAATGATGTGTTTATGGCCAAACCTAATATCATATACATATCCCCACTAAATCCTTATATATGAATAATGGCCATGGGATAAATCTTGAGTGATCCAAATAAGATATTTTAGATTCCTCATTTTCTTTTATAGATCTTATTAACCCAATTTTTTTATATTACTGGCTCGCAGAATTATAATGGTCTAATTAGCCTTAAAGAATTGTTTAACTAGAGTGGCTCACATAGTTAGCAATAGATGAAACCTATACTTATATTCATGTAATAAACCATCAAACTAAATCACCTGATATCATAGTATACATACTAATTAGAAGTCCCACCTTAGGAATCACCGACCTCTAATATTGAAATATGTCATTTTTAAATAGTTGATGGTGATCCCGGACAAGCTGTCAATCCTGGAATCTCTCCACATTTAAAAAGAAATTAAGGAAGAATTTATTGATTCACTACAGAGTTCTAATGAGTTTCTGATAGAAGTCACTATTGCAATAATACCCTGATATTTTATGAAGTATTGTTTCAAATAAATTTAATTTATTTGATAGATTTTGTTGCACACAACACCGTGTTTTATGAAATCATGATATACTATTAATATTATTATTTAATAAAGGCTATTATAAATAATCCATTAAATTTGGTGGCATGAATTGTTATAACCAAATTATGAAAAAATAATTTTGAATATTTTATGTATTTAAAATATATTGAAAAATAATTACATAATTGTTTTTAAAGTCTTTTTATGTTTTGAAAATACATTTTTTCACAAAATGATATTTACTGATTTTTTTAACAAATAGTAAAATTAATTTTTTACACATTTATAAAATTTTTAATGAAAAAATTTATATTATTTTCCGAATCAACATGAAAAAATTATATTATGGTGAATACTTGTGATTTTTCTTAAAATATTAATGTTTTGTTGAATAAAAAAAATACTTGTTTTTATTAAAAATATCTATTTCATTTAATAAATTTATGACGCTACATATTAAAAAGTAAAAGTTAATTTCTTTTACATTATAATATTATTAATATTATTTAATTCATTTAAGTCAATTTCATATTCAATTTTTATAAACATACTTTTTAAACATAAGTGATTTTTTTCTTTAGAAAACCATTTTCATCAAATATTTGGGTTTAATTTTAAATAAAATCATACAGATTATGTGAATTGTATTTTTTTAAATGTAACCCATATTTAAAATCATAATAATAAATATTATATAATAATAACAAATTAATTTTTCTCACAATTAATAGTAGTAATAGAATAACAAGTTTATCAAGAAGTTAAAATAAAAAGAAAAGGGTTATAATGAACTAAAAATTTAATAAATTATTATTGTATGGTGATATTTTTACCTTTTAACAAATAAATTATTATACTGGCCTATTTTTGAGCTTTTTCATGTGAGAAATTTTTTTTTAACTTTTTCATTTCAAAAATTCCATGTGTTTCCTCCCCCTAATTATAAAACAGAACATCCTCCCCTTACATATTCACACCTCTTATGACCTTTGTGTCAAAAAATACCTAAACAAATATATTCTAAACATACATATAAATTTTATAGATCAATTGTTTTCAAAAGGAGAATCTTTGGTTCCTTAATAAGATATATAAATGATGTTTTTTCTAAGATAATGTATTTTACTTTACTGAGATCTTTCTTTTTTACTTATTATCTTACCACCTTCATTCATGTAATAATAATTACAATATAAAAATCAAGTATATTACATATATTTATATGTTATTAGGTTGATTTCATATTTTACATCCATCTACTCTTCCATAAAATTGGAAACAAAACCATCGATTGTGTCTATGTTGGACTACCACCTCGCGATCCAATGAAATTTGTTTTTAATTACTTCCTCTAAAAATAGATATAATGATGGGTGTGAATTATATATATTATATTTATAAAATAATTATACTTATAGATTTATAATATCACACACACCTTCTTATATTCCATTCATTGTAAATATGACAACATCACTCATGTGTATAGTAGACTACTGCATCACGAAGCGATGTAAATCAATTTTCACTTATAATTTATGTGGAAGGTAATAAGGATGAATTTAATAAATATTATTTATAAATATGAAATTATAATGAATCTATAATTGTGATATATTATTTACCATTATTTTATTCCATTGGTCGATAAAATGGAAACAACATTCTTGTATATCTATGGTCTACCGCCACCATGAACAGTGTAATTCATTTTCTATATCTAACATTAAAGGATTACTATTAATACATATTTAATAATTTAATATACTATTTATATAATATTTTAAATTATTTATATGATAGAATCATTATCAAAGTAGAATAAATTAAAACCAAACCAAAACATGTAATAAAAACAAAGTAGTTACTACTCGAAACATGATTTCAACATGGAAGTATTAATAAAAGGGTAATAAAGGGTGATAATTTTATCAGGTATGATGTTTTATATATAATTATAGTTATGGGATATATTTATAATGAAAATATATTTATTATATAGGATGTTTTATCTTGTATAAAGGATTCCATGTCTTAACGTAAGAGATTTTTTTTCTCCCTTATATTTTTGGGATACATATGCCATATTCATCACTAGTTTCTTTTGTGAAATGTAAAATCTAACCAATGGGCATGTAATATAAATAAAAAAATTACTTTCTTGATATTCAATTACTAATTTTATTTTAATATTTTGTGGTAATTATGATTAAAACGATACAAGATTGGTAACAGTTATATGTTATAATCCCATTTTTTATCAGGATAGTTTTTGAATATGTTTCCAGTGATGAAATATTATGATATACCTATAAATAAAATCATCATTTCATTATCAGCTAGTTATTTATCGAAATTTAATGTTTTTCTTTAGTTTTCATCTATATATAGTCTTAATATTCAAAATTAATTTTTTATATAAATTCAACTTTATTTATCTCTTCTATCAAAAATCCATTTTCTTAAATTCCATTTTTTTCTAAAAATGTTTTGATGTTATTTTTTAATATTCTCTACTTTTTTAATTTCTAAAAATGTGTTTTAGAAAATCTTAATATCATTTTATAAATTTGTTACTTTTTATTATTTTATCAAAAATGTGAATGGAAAATTGGTTTTAATGTTTATGAAATGAATATAATTTTACCCTATCACAACCAATCAATATTTTCAAGAATAATTTTTAAATTTTCAAGGACTTTTTCAAAGAAAATTATTTCAAAAATGTCATATTAATTTATTTTTTTAGAAATGGGTGATTTTAAAAGTTAAAAGGTTATTTTGTAGGAAAAATGTTCAAATTTATATTTTAAAATAATTTTATATCAAATATGATAGCCTGGAAATTCCTTAATATTTATTGGGGATGTGATCTAAGGATACCATAATTATTATTTATTTGGATTGTTTATGATTATAATGAAAAGATGTTTATGAAACTAATTCCTCTTGAAAAATTTACTTTACGTTGTATTATTAAAATGATTATGATATCCATTTACTTTCCATGTGTTATACTATATTTAAATGTCTATGAAACCCATTTATTTTGATGGGTTATGATGTGATGAATGTTGTTTGATATTTTCCAAAAATGTTTTTAGATTACGTGATAGGTGGGACATTTTTATCCCTCTAATTCAGTGTGAA
Source organism: Viscum album (assembly GCA_963277665.1). NCBI lineage: Eukaryota > Viridiplantae > Streptophyta > Magnoliopsida > Santalales > Viscaceae > Viscum > Viscum album. The sequence goes on along the minus strand of OY728162.1, from coordinate 955,934,318 downwards.
ATGATTGATGTTCAATGAGCTTAAATGGAACACATGATGTTATTCAATCCCCAAAATAGGGTACACTAGAGGTTATCCCAATCCCAAATGAGGATACATGAGATGTCATCAGAATCCGAGAACTGGGTACATTAAAGGTTATCCCAATATAGAAAAGGATAAACAAGATGTTACCCCAATCCAAAGTAGGTACATGGGTGGTTAGGCCATGCCTAACATGTCATAAATGTCTTGGTGTGTAGCATTGACGTAATATTTTATATTCTTATGTGTATGACACAAATATATGTATTATGTCGATGTTATGATCTCTTGGATCTTATTATTTGATTCCAATATGATGCACGACATATTAATCTCAATGATTTATCCTTGAATTAATTTTTTTATTCATGATATTCACGATAAGGTTTTTAAATTATATTATCATATTCACATACCCTTATTCTCATATCATATTGATATCAACATTGTTAATCCTTATTGAGAATCTGAGCTCACCCCTTATTATGTTTCATTTCCTTAGGTTATGAAGAAAAGTATGATGTATGATATTTTTAAGAAGGGTTCTAGTTATGAATAAGTTGGTTGGGTTGATTTACTTCAACTATGCACAAGTTTATTATGTATCCAAAAATCTAAAGAGACAATACCTAAATTATTTTCATGTAGATCATTATGGTATGCAATAAAGATTCAACTATTAAGATATGATATTTTTGTTTGAAAGGTGTGGGTCTCTATAATTGGTATTAGTGAAAACGTTTAATTAACATTTGAATACAATAATAAGAAAATTTGAGAGAGAATAATAGGGTTATTTATAAGGATAAGTCTAAGGAAATGTACATGTATTGGAAAATATCATTGGATTTCAGTGAACAATATAATGATTGGTTTACATGAAATGAATTCCATATCTAGATAATAAAAGTGGATGTGGCTCTGGCACAATATTTCTTAGCGGTAATAACTTCAAAAAGGGTGCATTGAGTTGGACTTGATCATCAACTAGTTCATGAAAAAGGGAATTGTTACACACTTTGTTTGACACTCATGAAGGATCTGTTTTGAAAATTCACAAACTCGTTGTGAACTGTAATGAATTTTTTTAATATATATTGATAATTAATGAAAAAGGTTAATCATAATGTGTCATATATCAAAAAGAAGGTTACATGATTTTTAATCCTATAGATTATTGATCTATCTAATCAAATAGGTCGGATGTTCATGCTGACTATTTTGGTTTTACTAAGGGAGTTAAGATGCAACAATGAAGATAATGTTGTGATAGGTATGCTCAATTATTTAAGTAGGATATTTTAAATTAGTTATACAACTTCATGTATATCAATAAATGTATCCAGAAATGTTCATTATTTTCATCAATGATTGGATGTTGAATTAACTGTGAAAACCCAATTGGAATGATAATTGCATCTCATGTCCATGATTGTTCTACTCTTTCAGTTTGTTGGAATTATATTATTTGAAATATTTTCATTATTCCTCTAGTTGAATTTGATTTTATCATATGAATTGATTGTATTTTTGTACATAAATCCCACATCAATGATTTAATTACCCAAACAGTTATAGATAAGATTCCCATTTTTGTTTAGTTAAATGTCTAATTATGGAAAATGGTTATAGAAGAAATAGTAACTTATTTTGTTTTATTATATAAAATTAGATTTAAAAAATCATTAAACTTCATAACCATTTATAATATAGCCACTGAATAGTGATCACATGATAATTATAAGTATAGGGCTTCAAAAATTCCAATTAACACATATAAGTGAAGTGATGACCTCAACATGTTGGATTTTACCCTATGATGCCCATTTATCAGTGGATATGAGGGATATAAAATCACAAATATTTTCCCTTTACTAATACCAATATGAGATCCAACAACTTAAGCACAAGTGAATATATTTATAGGAGAAGTTCATGACCATCGAGATCACAACCCAAACCTTGTATGTCCAACCACCAAATAATAGTGTCATCATCATGCACCTTACCTTTAGGATGTAGGTGGTTATATTAAAGATATATGTATCAATACCATTTCAATATTAGTATGTAAATTATTTTTTAATAGATTCATGAATAAATTTTCATCCAATTATTATTACTTTATAAATGATTTATTTTCAGTGAAATAAGAATAATATTTTTGGGTAATATTCTAATTAAATTAAAAAATTTATTTTTAGGAATTAATAAATTTTTTAAGTAAATAATATATTAATATAATATTTTTATTACATAATATCTGTTATATATGAATGATCAAATAATTGTTTTGAAGTTAATTGTAGGTTATTCTGAAGAAAAAGAAATTATTATTGTCAAAAAAACCAGTTTTTCACAATAAATGTCGATTATTATTTTAAATGTTAAAATGAAAATATTTAGAAAATTATTTTGACAAAATGAATATTATTTTTGAAATTATAATGTAAAAATAATCCAATAGTAATTTTTTCATAATTTTATGTGGGAATAAAATTATTGGGTAAAAATTAAATACTATATATATATAGAGTGTGTTTTATGACATCATAATGACCTAAAAATGATGCAATAATTACTATAATTAGTATCTTTGTTCAATTATTTTTTTCCATTTAAAATAATTTGATTTTATGTTTATTTTATTACTTTTCTTAATACTATATGAATCCTCCAAAAGCCTTAATATATATAAATGTTTTAAATTCATTTATTTAAAAGTGTGACTCACCTCCAAATAAGAAAGGGAATTATTTTGACAAATATTTCCCATTTCCTAATAAAATAATGAAAAAAACAACCCTTTTGAAAAAACCATGGGAAAAACTTTGTGAACTTTTTTTATTTTGAATATTTTATTTTGTAGAGTCCAAACTCTAAAAATTAATGAAATCTCTCAATTTTGCTATATAAACCCACACAATATCCAATTATACATAACTAAAAATCCTTGGATAAAATAATTTCTCTTATTTCCTCTCTTTATAATCCTCTAAAGGCACCCTAAGATCTCTATAATTTCCTTTTCAAGCTTTTGGAGTCAAACACTCAACTAAGTGCTCTTTTCTTTCTCCTCTTTATTCAAGTTTCTTTTTTATGTTTTGCCTTTTATTTTCCATTACTAATGTTGAGATATGTATTTACTTCTCCCTATTTCAACATATTTTATGTACAAATTATTATAGTACTATTTTTCTCTCATCAACCCTTTTTTTTAATTTTTATATGACACTTTTAGACTACGAAAATTTCATACAAGAATCTATATTTCTCCCTTTTATTCACGAATATTCATCATTTTATGCCCATTAATTTTAAATTCCTTTAAAGGGTTCATACACCCAACTGTTCACCATGGGGTGCACCAGTCCTTTTTTTCAAGAATTATGATGGCTAAATGTGCCTTTGAATTGATTATCATTAGCAAAACAAGACCACAACAAAGAACAAGTATCCTCTGCCTTAGATTGATGACTTGTTCGATGAGAAATGTAGAGCACCATACTTATACATGTTGGATATTTGGTTGGGATTTTTCCAAGTTAGGGTGGATAAAGAGGATATCTATAAGACTGCATTTCATACAAGGTACAAGCATAGTGAGTTCATAGTAATGCAATTCAGACTCACTAATGCTGCAACAATATTTATGGACATGATTAATAGAGTCTTTAGAGATTACCATGACAAATTTATGGTATTATTTTTAAATGATATTATAATATAATCCAAAAATCAAGTATTGGAATGAGGATATTCTGAGTTCTGTGTTAAAGACATTGCCAAAGAATAATCTTTTCAAAGGAATAATCTTTGCAAAATAATAATATTTCTTCCAAGTATATAAAATCTGAGTTATTATTAAATAATGTTTCTTTTTTATGGTAATATCATTACAAAATATTAGATATCTATAGAACCTTCAAAAATATAAGCAGTTGATGGATGGATGAGTCCAAAATCTATGATTGATATCTATAGTTTCTTTATATTAGCTGGGTATTATCATTGATTTGTGAGATATTTCTCATGTTTTGTAAACTCCCCGAGGAGGTGATGTGGTTACAGTTTGAAATTTTAATTTCAATGTTGAATTTTCAGTTTGAATCTAGTTTTTGGGGGGTGTATGTGTGCCATTAATGGTTATGTAGGTTCCCAATAAACCAAAAAGTGTAATTGAAAAATAATAAAAAATGGATTGATGGGGGGACTAAACCCTCGAACAAAGCTAAATCAAAATGGAGTAATATTTTATTGGAATTATGAAAGTAATGAGAGCTTCAAGGAGTTAAAAAGAAGTTATATAACATCCCATATACTTACACTTCCCTATAGAGGAGAACATTTCATGGAATTCGGAGATTCCTTAAAAAGGGGCATGGGTTTTTTGTAAATACAAAATGAAAAAGTGATAGTGTATGCATCAATGAAGTTGAATGTTCATGAGAAAAACTACCAAACACATTATCTTGTGTTTGTAGTAGTTATATTCACATTGAAAATAAAGTGGCATTATATTTTTTGGGAGAAGGGTGAAATATATATAGATCACAAAATCCTCAATTATATATTGACACATAAAGAGCAGAATATGCTCTATGGTAGATGGTTAGAGCTGATAAAATACTACGACTACTCAATTCACTACCATTCTAGGAAAGCGAAAAAATGTTAGATGCTCTAAGTGGAAATGATACATCAATTCTTCCATTAATGATAATTTTAGAAGGATCCAATCTTCTTATAATTGAATATGATGGAAATGGGAGTCATTAAGGCAGAAATATCATCAATCCTTTCACAAATGATTGCTCAACCATCTATTTTGGAGAGGTTAATGGGCTCTAAAAGATTCAATGTGGGAATTCATAAGAATGTATAAGCTATAGGGGAAGGGAAATCCTCAGAGTTAAATGATAATTAAGAAGTATTTGTAATATTTGGTTTCAAACTATGTGTACCATCAATTCTTGAGTAATGAAGTATTTCTTGGATGATGCACATAGTTCAACCTTCTCCATCCTCCCAGGAAGAACAAAGATGTATCAGGATCTCCAAGAACACTATTGGTGGAACAATAAAAAGAAGGAGATCACATAATTAACATCTTGATGTCTTATTTATTAGTAATTGAAATAAAAAATGAAAATATAATTGGGGGAAGATGCAACCATTATGCATACCTATATGGAAATGGGAAAAAATCAGTATATAATTTTTCATTAGTCTTCTAAAGACATCAAGAGGGAATAATTATATATGGGTTTTGGTGGATAATCTTAAAAATATTGCACACTTTATTATGTTATGATAGGAATTCTCAATGGATTTACTTTCACATATATACATAAAAGAACTGGTTAGGCTGTATAGAGTACAACTATCAATTGTAACTGATCGAGATCCAAGGTTCACCTCCACGTTTCAGAAAATTCTTTAGTATGATCTAAACACTATGTTGAAATTTAACATGAACTTTCACCCTCAATATAATCGCCAATCTGAGTGGACTATCCAAACACTTGAGGACATGTTTAGAGCATTCTCAATTGGCTTCAAAGGAGAATGGGATCAACATATTCCTTTGGTTGATTTCACTTAGCAAAAAAGTTTCAAGTCGATCATCAAAATGGAACCCTATGAATACCTTTATGGGAAGAGGTATAGGACACCTGTATGCTGGGATGATGTTAGGTAACATAATCTACTAGGTATTTAAATGGTTGAAGAAATAGTGGAAAAGTTTAAGACCATTCAACAACACTACAAGGTAATCCGAGTCAACAAAATAGCTTTGCTGACAATCATCGATGAGACCTACAGTTTGATGTTGGATACATGGTATTCCTATGTATATCTACATAGAAAAAAGTGATGATATTTGGGAAGAATGGAAATATTTTTCTATGATACATCGACCCCTTCGAGATCATTGATCACATCTGAGCGATGGCCTACCAACATGCACAACCACCTTACATATCTCAAGTAAATAATGTATTCCAAGGGTCAATATTGAGGAAGTGAATACCTGACCCCTCACATGTAATCACTCTATAGTCTATATTGTTGTAGGATGATCTCTCATATGAGGAGTAGATGATGATGATCTTAAATTGTAGAGACACTATTCATTGAAATTATACAATTCACCTTGTTAAAATGATATGGAGAAAACAAAAGTTTGAAGAAGAAACATGGGAACTAGAGGATGTAATGAAATATAATTACCCTCATCTGTTTTGAGGTGTGACAAAACAATTCAAGGTTGAAATTTATCAAGTGGGGAATAATTTAATGACCCAAACTATTAGGAATAAAATTACCTTTTTGATTAAATTAAATGTATAATTATTAAAAATGGTAATAGAAAACAAATGCACTCTATTTTTTTCATTATATCCAATTGGACTTAAAAGAACATTATGAATCATAACCATTTATAAAAATGTCATTTAATAGTGATCGTATGATTAATATAAATATAAGGATTTAAAAAATCCTATTGACATAGACAAAAGAAGTGACAACCTCAACCAGTAGGATTATACCCTATAAATCCAATTTATCAAATCTTCCAAGGGAGATAGAAAAAGTAGTATTTTTCCTTGACCAAGCCAAAGAAGGTAACTAACAACTTAATCATGGTTGGAACTATTTAGGGGGAATTCCAAGTTTATTGAGATCTCAGCCCGAACCATATATATCGATCGACCTTGTAATAGAGTCTGCATTGTGCACCTTACTTATAGGATGTATGCGGGTGTATTAAAGGGATATTTATCAAGACTGTAGTAATTTTTTTATATTAAAAAAAAATTATATAATAATGGATATATTTTCATCGTATTATTGTTACCTTATAAATGATTTGTTATAACTAAAAATGAATAATATTTTTGGGAAATATTCAAATACAATTAATGAATTTATTATGTTGAATTAATAAATTTAAAAAATAATTAATATTTTAATAAAATATTTTATCACATAATTTATATCAAATATGAACGATTAAATAATTTTTATGAAGTCAAATGTAGTTTTTTATAACTATACTAGAACTGTTACTGTCAAAAACTCCATCATTTCTCAATAAATGTTTATTTTTATTTTAAAAGTGAAAAAATTATTTAGAAAAATATTTATATAAAACTAATATTATATTTTTAATAATAACTTCAAAATTATCCAATGGTGAATTTTTCATAATTTTCTGCGACGATCGATTTTTTGGGTAAAAATTAAATATCATATAAATATATGGTGGGTTTTATGAAATCATAATGAGAAATAAATGATGTAATAAATTCTATAATGGGTGTATTAGGCCAAATATATGTTTTCAATTTAAAATAATGGTATTTTATTTTTATTTTATTATTTTTATGAATCTGTTATGAAACCTTTAAAACCATTAAAATATTTTAATGTTTTAAATTCATTTCATTAAATGTGTGACTCACCTTCGCATAATCAAGGGAATTATATTAATATATTCAGACAATTTCCTAATAAAATAATGAAAAATAATCCCCTTTGGTAGAAACAATGGGAAAAATATTTGGGATGGTTTGTGGTTTTGATTATTTTTTTGTAGAGTCCAAAACCTAAACACTAAAGAAATCTATCTCTTTTCCTATATAAACAAACCAAAATACCATTTATTTTGACTCAAATCCATAGATCATGTCCTTAATCTTCCTTCTTATCTTTATAATCCTCCAAAGACTCCAGAATCTCCCAATAATCCTCTTTTAATGATTTGTAGTCACACACTCTTGTTAGGATTCATTATTTTCTCCTCTTTATTCAAGTATTTTTATTATGTTATGCCTTCTATTTCCCTTTCATAATGTTGGGATGTTTCATTACATGTCCCTACTATTCCGAATTTTACATCCAATTGATGAATGTCCATTTTCTTTGATATCAATCCATTTTATGAATTTTTATGTGACGTCGTTAGGTTGACGAAATTTCATATGGGAGCCTCTATTTCTCCCCTTTATTCCAAAATATTCTTCATTTTATGCTCATTAATTTTCAATTCATAAAAAAGGGGTATGTTTTTTAACCTTCCCAATACTTTCCTTCTGATATATAAATGATTATAGACCCATTTACCTCTCATTAATCCCATCCCATATTATATATAGTCCCTCATTATACTGCCAAAATTTCACCGCAAGAATCCATGCCAGAACAATTATGTTGTGAATACCATACCCAATTTCATTAAAGGGTGTTAAAATTTATGCACTTATACTCATAATTATTTGGAATTTTTATGTATTTAATCCACACACCATGTTATTGGAGTAAAATATGATTATGAATGAATCCTTGTTGTATGATCTATGTGACACACATAAGCAAGAGAAAGAAATGAAAGTGATGGGCTCCCCCGGAATTATATATAACTCCAATGGATTGGGTAATGTTAAGTATTATGAAATGCAATTTTGTGATAGGGAGTGAACCAAATTCTTTTTTGTTACTTCCTCTATTATGATTTCTCGGCTGTTATCCTTGACTTATATTTATAAAGTACTGGTTTAAGTTGTTTCCACAATTCACTTATTATTATTATCATTCTATATCATGTATCAGAGTTCATGTTTATGATTACTACACATTTAATTCCTAATTGATATGCCTATTGTCTAATATATGTTATTGTATTTATGTTATGTCATGTTTATTCCCTTAATGTTATTTATATCTCACCCTTTTCTCATGTTTTCCCCAGGTTATCCCATTCATTTTTAAGTGAGAGGATGTTAAATAGGTTTTCAATAATGATGTTATACGCCACATTTTATGATTAATTGTTATGTATCTAATTCCCAAATACATTATAATTCTTGAAATTTATAGTTTTATTAAGTGTAATATTATATAATAAATCATGTATTAATGTGAATTAAATAGAAGGGTAGTTATAAATTAACATGTAATAAAAGTCACATTTTATATTCCAAATTAACCTATTATCATCTATCAGTGTAATGATAAATAATAAATTTTTAGGGAAATAAAATTTATTGCATCAGTCTTTATTATCATTTAAAAGGGGTTTTTATCGCCAATGGTTAGAGAGAAACTCATCATTGTTGACATGTCTACTATTTGGGAGTTTTTCTATATATATCTAGAAGAATTTCTTAGTCTTAAACTGAATCGTTATGTTGAGACATCAATAGAAATCAAACAAAGTACATCACATATATCAGATAATCATTATAGAATATCATTAATTATGTTTTAGTAATTGAAGAAGCAACTCTTGGAGAAACATTATAAGGGATTTATTGGGACATGTGTTCCACCATGAATTACAACATTTCATTTTCATTGTGAAATATAGATCAATGATAAATTCTATTAATTATCAAGAACCGAATAAGATCATAATCAAGAACAAGTATCCTTTACCCCCATATTGGCGACTTGTTTGATCAACTTCAGGGAGCACAATACATTTCCATGATTTACCATTATTCTGTACATCATCAATTGAAGTTACAGAAGTTTTGTATAACAAATAAAAAGTCTATTAAATATATGGACAATATAGATATATAGTTATTCCATTTATTCTAACTAATGTCATCGCTATCTTCATAAAATTAATGAACCAATTCTTTAGAGATTACCATGATTGGTTTCTTGTAGTATTTATAAATTATATTCATAACTATATAAAGGGAATGTAATAGTATGAAATTTACTTGAGAATTATACTAACAAGTCTAAGAAATGATAAACTCTATGAAAAATTTTCAATGTGTGAATTTTGGATACAAATGGTTAAATGTTTTGGTCTTATAATCTCACAAATGGGTATATCGGTTGATCCATAAATGAATAATTCTATTTATCATTGGCCCCAATCAACCACGGTGACAAAGATTTTATGTTTTATTAGTTTGGATGGATATTAATTATGGTTTATGGGAAATTTATTAGGAATACCTAATACACTCACCAAGTTAACTTAGAAGGGAGCCAATTTCATTTGGATAGATGAATGTGAGGAAATGTTTTTGGAACTCATGATAAGTTTAGTTAGTACGCCTATTCATGCATCATCCTATATTAGATAAGGGTTTAAAATATGTATTGATTCATAAAATGAGGTATTGTGATGTGTTCTCATATAGAATGGTTAGTGGTAGCTTATGCCTCGCAATAATTATATATCCATGGAATAATTAACCAACTCAGGATTTGGAGTTAGCTGTAGTGATTCATGAATTAAAGATATAAAGGCCATATATTTATGGAGAAAACTATTACATATAGTATGATCAAGAAATCCTATATTATATATTCAAATTTAAGGAGTTAAATGTAAACTACAGTGGATGGTTAGATTTGATTAAATATTATAATTTCTCAATACATTATAACCCTAGGAATGTGAACAAGGTGGTTGATTCATTGAGTCGAACGGATCATGCTAGCTTATCTATTATTAGGATCACAAAACCTCCAACATTTAGGTATTTTCTAAGGATGGTTCTTGAAATATTTATGGAAGTGTGTAAATCTTATCTTTCTCAATAATGTGTTTACCTGTCTATCCATGTGAAGATTAAAGAGGTTTAGAAGAATGATGTAGATCTACAATAGGTGAAAAATGTTCACGAGTTTAACATTGATTTTGATGGAATGATAAGGTTCATGAACCATGTATGTGTTACATACATATTATATTTGAATGTGATGTTAGAGTAAGCCCTTGTTTATACATTATCAATTTATCCTATAGATACAAATATGTATAGAGATTTGAAAGAGTATCTTGGGTGGGAGGCATGAAGATAGATATTGCAGATTTTGTATCTTGGTGATTAGTATGTTAGTGAGTAAAGCCTGGGAGACAATAATACAAGGCCATGTTACAACCATAACCCATACCAGAATGGAAATGGGTAAATATCACCATTGATTTTTTCATCAGACTCCCCAAAATTTCTAAAGGAAAAAAGGCTATATGGGTTGTACTAGATCACTTTATAAAGTATGCCCAATTCAACACTATCAAAGAATATTTCTATTGGGATTAGATTTCTGAAATATACATTAAGGATGGGGTAAGTTTGCAAGGAGTACCAAATTATATTGTATCTAATCATGATCTGAGGCTTAAATCAATGTTTTGGAGTAGTCGTCAATAATATCTTGATTTAGAGTTGAGTTTTAGTACTGTGTATCGTCCTCATATAGATGGTCAGTCTAAGAGAAAAATTCAACCCATATAGGATAATGTTAGATCTGGTTATCTAGATTATAAATTTGGTTGGGATTAAGACCTTCATCTAGTTGAGTTTTCTTAAAAAAATAAATTTTAATTGAGTTTCCATATGGATAATTAGGAATACCTAAATCAAAATAATTGTATAACTCTTGTATGATAGGATGAAGATGGAGAGAAAAAGCTATTGGGATATGATCTAGGAAAGTAAATAACAAAAAGCATTATATATATTCAACATCACATCAACGAAGCATGGAATTGAATCAAATGTAATGAAAAAAATTATAAACATGATCTATAGTATGATGTGAACTTATATTGGCCATTTTGGGATTATTGGTCCAGTTGTAATGGTTCTGTATTTCTTAGTGCTCCCACTAAACCTCACACAAGTTCACAATGTGTTCCATGTATCTCTTCTGAGGATGTACATAATAGATCCTTCACATATAATGAGATAATAGTTCATACCTCTAGTAAATGATAATTATTATAAAGAAAAAACGTTGTATATTATGAATTGTAGATGTAATGTGCTAGGAAACAATACCCCTCTCCTAGTTAATGTTTTTTGGTGAGACTACTAATTTCATAAAGCAATGTGGGAATGTGGGGACATAATGGGGTAATAGTATCATCAGTTGTTTGTATCAAAGTGATATAATTTGGAGGGTTAAATTAATTTTAAAGGGTTATAATGTAACACCCATAGATTTTATGTAATATTTTTTCAGATAAATTTAAAATTTTTTGATATATTTTGTTACATGCAACACCATGTTTTAATAAATCATGATATACTATTAATATTATTATTTAAAATAGATCATTAGAACCTAGTTTTTAAAATTGGTAGTATAAATTGGAATTAAATTTTTTTTAAACATAACTGTGAAAGTTTTATATAAATAATATATATAGATAAATAAGTAGTTAATTTTTGGTAAATTCCTTATATGATTTGAAAATACATTTTTCTCAAAAAATAATTTTTATGGATTTTTTGAAAAAAATAATAAAATTAATTTCCTCTAATTTTATAAAACTTATTTTAAAAAATTAACTTAATTTTTGTAATCAACATGTCAGAAATTATCTCAGGAATAATATTTTTTATATTTATGAAAATATTAATTTTTCGATTAATAGTGAAAAATACTGGGGTTTTTTAAACTGCCTTTTCTTTTAAAGAATTTATATGTAAAATTTTGTTTTACAATGGTTTTAAAAGAAAAAATAGATCTATTTTATTATAATTAATCCAATTTATTTTAATTTCATAAATTTTATTTTGAATTTTGATGTAAAAAATTTCTAATCGTTAGATAATAATTTCCTTGGAACCCCATTTTTCATCATATCCAGGTGTTTAATTTTAAATTAAACACTAAAAATTATATTAAATGAATTTGGTAAAATGGATTGAATATTTTAAATCAGAATAATTAATAATATATAATAAGTTAAACTTAATTTTTTTCTTAATGAATAGTAATTAAAGTAAAAAATTAATTATCACAGTTAAGATTAAAACGGGTTTACTAGGAGCTTTAAGTAAAACAAATAAGGATTAAAAGACATATAAACTTGTAGAGTTATGCTTTTATGGAACTATTTATAACATAAAACATATATATTTTTTAGAGTGATCCATTTTATATCTTTTGGATTATTAAAAACAGAGACATAACATTTTCTTTTTAAATATTACTAGTGTGTCCTCTCCTCCACTTATAAAATTAAACATCCTCCCCTCACATGTTCAAAACTATTAACAAATTTGTAGAAAATTAAACTATAATAAATCAATCTCTGACATCTATATACATGTTCTAGAGATACTTCTCATTGACAAAGGTCAATCCTTGGGTATTTAAGAATATATCAAAAGGATGTTTTTCTAAGTGAAGGTAATTGTCTTTATTAAAATCATCCTTTTATACTTATTCTCTTACAAATATAATTAATTTCCTAATAATTATGATATAATAAAAAAATATATAAATTATAAAATTATATTATTATGTTTAATTAATAACTTATATCTATCTCTGCTTCCATCAAATGGTAAAAAAAACTATCTATTGTGTATACGGAGGACTACCACCTCACAAACCGATTTAATTTTTATTCCATTACTGCCACTTAAGAAAATATATAATGATGGATTTAAATTAAATATATTATTTTAATAAAATAATTATAATTATGAAATTATTATACCGCATATACCTTCTTACATTCCATTCCTTGGGATTACGATGACATCACTAGTGGGTAAGACAGACTACATACTCGGGAAGCTATGCAATTTATTTTTCACTTATACATTACATGGAAAGTAATAAGGATAAATTTTATGAATATAGATGAAATATATAAAATAATAATTAATATATAAAGGTAAAATATCATTTACCTTTTTTTCATTCTGTCCATCAATAAAATTGAAACAATGTTCATCCGTATGTACAGTCTACCGTCTTCATAAACAGTGCAATTCATCTTCTATCTCTAACTTAAATGGATTACTCCAAATAAATTCGTAATTAATATATATGATACTTATATCATGGTATTCTTGATATTATATAACCATGATCAAGGTAAAATGACCAAAATAACCAAACCAAAACATATATGAAAAATGCAATAGTTATTTCTTGAAATGTTATTTTAACAAGAAATTATTAACAAATAGGTAATAAATGGTCATAAGTAAATCATAAATAGATTGATATATATTAAAATTGTTCTATTATAGATATATAATAAACCTATATTTAATATATATGATTTTATAATGTTTATAAAATATTTTTAGACTTATTTTAAGGGATTTCTATTATTTATTTTATTTCTGGTAGACACATGTCATATTCACCACTCATTTCTTTTATGTGGTGTATATACATACCTATGGAAAATTTATACCATGAATCTAATTATATTTGTGATATTTAATTTATCATTTGATTTTATTCTTTCATGGAGTATATGATTCAAAATTTACCAAATTGGTATATATTTTGTGTTATAATTTCTTTATTAATAGAGATTATATATGAATAAGTTATTGATGATGAAATATTATGATATACCTCAAAATAGATTCTGTAATTTTTGTATTCTATGTTTATTTAAATAAATTACATGTTATCCGTTAATTTTATTCTAGTTATATTCTCATGATTCAAAAATAATGTTTTTATGGAAAACTGACTTTATTTCTCTCTTTGATCAAAAATCATTTTTATATAATACCAATGTTTTCAAAAAAGGATTTAAAGAATGTTTTTACTATTCTAGAAATCATATTTAAATTCATTTTTATGCATGTTTTAATTTTTTTAATAATTTATTTAGAGGAATCTTCTTTTCATTTTCCATACAAGGGACTTTTGAACATATTATAAAAAATTTGAAAGGGAACTTGGTTTTAACATGTATGGAATGAAAAAAATCACACTATCATGAAAACTAAATTTTTTAAGGATTAATTTAGTATTTTCAAGAATATTTTTAGGGAAAATTAGTTACCTAATATCTTATGAATTTATGGTGTGGAAAAAAGAATGAATTTAAAATTTAAAAGGTCATTTTCCTTGGGATGTATATACCTCTTCATCTTCCAAATGTCATATGAAGAAAATAAAGCATCCCCAAAACACCCCCCATAATGTTCCTAGTAGTTTAAGATTATTGTACTTTTTATCATATCCTTATAACCTATTTTAGGGATATATATACCCTATTGTTATCTACACTTCCTAAAATGATCTAATTGACATGAGGATGGAGGAGAAAGAGGATGACCTCAGGGATTCTCATCCGTCTTTTAAGGTAGGAATTTCCACCACAAATGACGAACTTATAAAGACAGCTATGGAAATTTAAGATGACCCACTAACCATATTGATCATTTATACCATTACTATTTATGGTAAGGTAATATATATATATATATATATATCATTTTTAAATTAGAATAAATATGTGTTCACTTGGACTTATACATAGATTCCAACTATAGACCCTGATGTAGTTACTCATCACCTGGGCCTTCCAGATGAACATAATGGTTTCAAGAATGTAGCAAATAGAATGCACCCATATCATGCTACCAAGGTAAATTCTAGATTTGGAAAATAGATCATATCAAACTTTATTCAAGAGGTGTAGTTCCCAAAAATGATTTCTTACATCATAGACAATAAGAAATAAAAGTACATATCATCGTTTTCAATGATTTCATAGATCTAAATGGATATTTACTGAAGGACTATTTCCAATTAAAAATCAAGGAACTATTAATCATTTAAATATCCATATTTAAATCTCGTTACGTTG
This sequence comes from Viscum album, assembly GCA_963277665.1. NCBI lineage: Eukaryota > Viridiplantae > Streptophyta > Magnoliopsida > Santalales > Viscaceae > Viscum > Viscum album. The sequence continues at coordinate 955,918,675 of OY728162.1, read as the reverse complement.
TTGATAGGTACTCAGGGTATAATATGATCAAGATGGCACCTTAAGATGAGGAAGTCTCTACCTTTAGAGCTTCTCAATGAAAATTATTTACCATGTCATCCCATTCAAAATATTGAATATGGGAACCAAATATCAACATTACATGAATTATATATCGAACCCAATAATAAGAGAAATCAAATAATGATATGTTAAGGACATGGTGGTTAATTCTCGACAACATTGTGATCACATCACTGTTCTTTATAAAATAATTCACAAATTTTGGAAATATATTTTAGAGATTAATCATCTTTTGAGTTTTTTAAAGGTGAAATTTTGGAATTTAATCTTCTTTGTGGTATTCCACAATGAAATTGATGTTGACCTGGAAAACAATAGTAATATTATAGAAATTTCCATTCCACTAAATCATAAAGAGCTGAGAATGATCCAAGAGTAAATATCTTTTTTTAGTCACATTATATACAAACATAATAGAAATTGTGTGTTATTCACTATATTTATGATGAAGTGGGTTTCCTATTTGTTTTATGAGAACATTAAATAATCTTTCAATAACCAAAAATATCACCTACAATATCCATAATTTTTAATATCCCTAGTATAAGGGTAGAAAAACATTCTATATGTGGTCACCATAGATAAATTGATTGGTGAACTCCATACAATGTAAAATGATGTTGAGAATGAAAATATTGTCCAGTGTTATAGAATATGATCCTAAATACTAAAACTTGATATTATAATGTTGATAACAACTGTCTCTTACTCATATTCCTAGTGTAAAAATTGAGGAATTGCATGTTACACCACAAAGTGCAATTGGTCTCTCATATCAACCCACTAAAACATGTTGTTAGACTCCATATATTAAATATTCATTTCAACCAATGGGCATTTATCAAAAAAATATATGACATTCTATTTTTTACAAAAAAGGTAATCAAAGGGAATTCACATGACTATTTCCTAGAGTAATATATTTCCCTTGAATGCATGAATGTTAACACTAAACATATAGAAAAATATGTTTTGTATAAAAATTACACCCCAAGTCATGGGAGATATATTATGTTAGGCTCTCCCAATTTATGAAGGTAAATAATATGGAATAACCAAAGATCAAATAAATTCGTCTAGGGATTTTATTTTGTTTCCCTATAAAAGGTATTTTTCCCTAATCGTTATCATTATATGAAGGTTGAAATATCAATGAGGTTGAATACCAAGTTCTTATTGTAGTCCTAGAGCATGGTCAACAATAATAGATATATTTTCAAAATTTTATTGGTAACTTAGAGATCTTAATAAAACATATCATTACAAAATATCCCATCAAGAAGGAATAATTGACACCACTCATAAATTATGTGAGGGGATTTATAGCAGAGTTCCTTTTGTAACCAACACTATATCATGTTCATCAATCATATAATGCTCATACTAATTTAATATCCAACGTGACCACAATCCTAACTGATCTCATACAAGAGGAGGTAGTTATAAACAACAGACACTTAATGGTAGTCTCACTAATCATCATCTATAATATTGAATAAATCAATATGGCTTGAACTACCCTGGTGTAGGATGAGTAAAAATACATTTCTATATGGTTGAACCCCATAGTAAATTAACTCCAAGATGGACCCCCACCCCATCCCCCAGATCGAGACATAATGGAATAGATCTAATGTTACATAGTTAACTTCTCCCCTCCGGATGGAAACAATAAATATAAATCCATCTAAATATGTGGGTTTAATTGAGTACTCCTTACATGCTTTATATAATGGGAGACCCCACTATTATGAAGGATGTCTACGTAGTATTCTATAGTGTTCAAAATTCAGGAACTGGTATCTCTCACTAAATTAGGATGCTTGGATACTAATAGGGGAAGATGATAAGGTATTTAATAATGTTCACCAAGAAATTCCACACATTCTAAATACATGAAATATTCGTCCATCATACCCCAAAGTTACTGAACATGGATAAATATTCCAGATCATTTTTTGAATGGGGAATAGACCATATGGGACCATATCACCAAGGTACAAGTATGTATTTTAATTACATCCATACTTCTACAAACTTATTTTCTAATTGGTGTAAGGCCATACCCCTAAAGGATGTCAAGATAAAGAGTATCATCAACTTCATGATGTTAAATATAATCACCAGATTCATTGTCCCTCACACAATACTAATGTAAAATGGAAATGTCTTCTATTTATCTAAGTTTATGTTATTTTATTAGGATTATTACATTTAGTCCAACCATTTTTCTTCATATCATGTTTTTTAAAATTTGAAGTTAAAGGCCATAAAAAAGACTCTATCGATATACTCTTCAAAAATGGGGCAAAATATAAGATTTATTGATATGATAATATCTTATATGATTTATTGGCCTACTATACCACTTTTATAACCCTGAAAGTGACAAATATTCATTGGTTTTTGGAATTTAAGAATTATTACTCATCAATTCCAATTACTGTCACTCAAAACTACATACTATAGATATATCTCAGAAGATGAACAATAATATAAGGAGTTTGATGAGTTATAAGGGATCTATAAGAAAAGGATGTGTATACTAGACAAAATCAAATTATGTAAAAATTTGATTTCATGATACTTCAATAAAAAAGGATCAGCTATACTCATTTTTTCAAGAATAGTTGGTACTACTACATATAACCACAATGATGCTAGGGAATAAACCCCCAAATTTGTAACCAAAATGGGAAGGGATTTACATCATAAATAATTTTTATTCCAATAGTGATTGATCATTTTACATGAGGTATGGCGAACATGTTATCCCCCCCCCCACAAATGCATGGTTTCTTAATAAATATGTTGTATAATTTTTACAATGCAAATAAGTCCTTATGGAAAAAAATTAAACTTTAGAGTATCCCATGGTACTCATAACATGATCATGAACTATAGAGAACCCACTTCCTTGACACATAACATTAAACTACACCAAAAATGCCCATCTCACGTGAATTTAAACTTTACAACATCTTAAGTCCTTTTTACATGAACTTAAACTATATATTTTTCCATGTTAAAAGACTTCAAACTGTACAATATGTGATTAAATTCAGGGACTTACCTCCACTTTTATAAACAAGCCATATCCATGTAAATTATTTGTAGTGTAGGGGTTTAAAATATCATATTGAGTTATATTTTGTGACCCTATATGATAGAAAATCAGTTTCACTGTTTTCCTAAAACTGAATCCTCATCCACATTATGTTTCCTTTTTTTAACAGAGGGAATCACTCCAATTGTAATTCATTTTATATGACAAATATATTGGCAGAGAATAAAATAACCCACACCTATTTAAGATTAAGATATACTTTGGGTGCACAACCAATAACTATGTGTGACTCTATTATCGTTCTATTGAGATACATAATGACACATGGATCCCACGTCCTGGGACCATGCACAATAATAAAAAATTCCCACATCCTTATGCATGATATTTATCTATGAATGAAATTTTTTCCTTAAGAACATTGTGAGGCATGATTTTAAATATCACTGGAAACATAGTTACTTCTAAATTCTTTAATCTTAGTCTGTGCCAGAATTTTTATAAAATTCCATCTCCAAGAGTATGGGTTAGAACTATGTGATGTGTTTTCTCTATAATAACTATGTGTGTCCTAATTCCTATTATCATTAAATATTCAATGGGGACCAGATCCCCAATCATTGGCCAAGCGTAAATATACATGATATTAAATAAAATGCATCCTCCGTTTCATATGAGTGAGATATATATGGGGGAATATTTTTTTAAGAACTATGTGTGGATTTTACAATCTGATAAGGATACGTAGGGATTACTAGATATAATACCATGGACCCAACCATAAGATTTATATAATCTCAAATTTCCCCAATAATTTCCCTATATTGAATACTATCAACCATGTTCAGTCGCAGGACTGTAATGATTCCCCCACCAGTGAAAGCCTCTCCCATTATACGGGACATTCACAATAGAGGTACCATCGACGGTCCAAGATCATGAAACTGGTTGATAGTGTGTGATATTCTTTCAAAGAGTAATATTCCAAACCCTATATACAAATCATATCTATGTGGAGAACCCTTTCAATTTTCCAAAATTACATACGGCTTGATTCCTATCAGCACATGATATGTAGTGACACCCAAATGCATCGTTTTGGGCCCAAACATGATTCCTAGTAATTAAAATATCTCCTTTATTTTTTCCTAAATGTAGTGAAGGGGATCATTTCTCACATCCATGCATTTAATCATTAGAATAATAAATAATGATGATGCCCATTTCACCATAATGTTTTGGGCCCCATCAAATAGACATGTCCTATGATGAACCCTCTTTGCATCTCCTCTGCCAATGATCATGATCTTTTTATGTTATATTTATCTATAATAACTATTTATGGATTTATTCCTATCCATCCAACCTATGTAGTGATGTATTAATTACTTATCACAAGGACCAACCATAAAATTAAAACCCAAAAAATCCTCTTATACCTTATTGATTGAACCTAGATGTTAACACTTTACCTCCCTTATGGTACTATCCCAAGGTATAGAATAATTTATTTTCCATAGTAATAAGTTATTCCACATGGTTGAGGACTCACAAATATTGTGGAAAACTTTATAAAAAACATATCCTAATTCATGAGTTTGTTCTATGTATGGATCTATAAAAATAACTATGTTTGGATTGACTACTATCCCCACATGGTATGCAGTCGTACTCGGTCTCTCCACCTTAGGCCTAGTTATAATATTAGAAGATGAAAAATGTACTCTCACCTTTCAATGTATGAAATATATCTTATCAGAGATATTTGTTTGAAAGATCTATATATGGATTGATTCATGCCCTTAAGAGATGCATAGGAAATCTTGGGGGAATCTTAACCATATAAATTGTATAATCTCTTTTCCCATCTTATTTCCCAATCTAGTTACCTACCATTTTTAATGGGACGTCTTTACTCTCACCACCAAAACATATTGCTTTATTAGTCATGCACCCCTATCTAGAACAGTATAGATTATTTCCCATTGACCTCTTTTTTCTCACACTAAACATGACTCATGTGAGATTATTGGATTTTAATAACCCATATAACTTGAACAAGAGTATCATATCGAATGCTGGGTGGAATTTATGGTGCACCATGAAAGTCCTTATATTGATTAAGAATGGTCATGTTAGAAAAAAACATCTCTATTACTCATGATTTAGATCTACATATGGGTCTCTTTTGCATTAATTATATCTGCACTAATGTGATCCCAACATAGTTCCATCAACCCATCATCCTATGAATTTATGAAAATACTTCTTGCATTTGAATTCCCTCGACCAATGAAGGGTTTATTTGAAGATGTGTTCCTCAATATCAAACCGGTTCACAAAATTTTTAGTACATGATGTTAAACTGAAAAGAATATATCCTTACCACATGAATTTTAACTTCATAGAATACGGACTTACTAGATTCTGTTAAAACTATTGGAGTAAATACTCTCTACGTTACGTTAAACTACACCGATGATGTCTACTTCAAATGTCGTTAAATTTTATGGGAATTACATCCTAATTATACAATGTTCAACTATATGGAATACATTTACCCATCACATGAAATTAAACAACAAAATAGGTTTTCCATTGTCACTCCTTCTTAAATTACTAAAAGAGAATGATCATAGTTAACTTATGTTTAGGATGATTCCACCATATTTCTATGAACATAAATATATATATCACACTTTCTGTCTTGAGTGTCCAAGATTCCCAAAAATATTCTATTGGTGTTAGAAAAGACCACCTTGTTTCAAGGACCCCTCTTTTTACAATGTATTTCTTTCCCATGCTCTCGTATATGATCCCATGTATTTTCAACCATATTTTTCATTTCATTGAAAAAAGGGCCACTAATTCTTATGAGACATTGCATAATTATAGTGGAACTCATCACCTCAATGTGATTCATGGTCATACTTGGAATGTATTTCCCATACCATTAGTCATAATTTGATCACCTTAAGATATGATTTATGATATTTTCATCCTCTTTTCAAATGATTATTGGATTACTCTAGAATTTGGAAATCCTAATGTGGTTATTGTGTAATACTCCCCTGAAACATGTTCCACCTACCATGACCTTAAACTATGTTCTCTTTGGTTAAAGTCATATGACATTAAACCCAATTTATTGATGATCCATATTGAAATAACATAAATTTCAACTAAGAGATTCATAAAGCATTTTAGGAAAAAAAATCAACAAAGGGGAGTCTAAGAAAAATTCAAGTCTCTACTCTAATATATTCATCTTCAATGTTTAGGGAAACATTAGAGAAAAAATAAAAAGGCACAACCCAATTACGGTCCACTATGTGACCCTAGTAAATATCAATCCATGATCATAAGACCCTTCTTTTTAAGGAAAATAATAGGTGATTGTTTGTCAAATCTCATCACCTCACCATGAAAATGAGTTCAGTATAAAAAGATAAAACTTTTAGCGTGATTGAACCCTTCATGAATATTCTGTTTCCCATAAAGAAAATTCATGTCTTTGAATATTGATCTTGTACTCACCAATTTATTGAGTTGATATAATTATCCTTTAATCTGATAGCCTTCAATCATTTCCCTTATTTCTCACTTGTATTATATTGGTAAAAGTGACTGAAAGATATGAATGGACCCCTATATGATTCACTGGTGAATAACATGACCGATAAAATATTATACCTATGGGATGGTGTGGCCTTGGAAGAGAGAGCCCCATTACACCCATGTATTATTTCCCTAACTATGTATAATACTAATTTTTACCAATACTAATTGAGAAATTGTATCCACCAGTCTCTAATCTTGTTTGACTTAGATATTCCTAGATTAATATTTAAAAATTCAATAACCAAACTATTCTTTTTTATTATTAATCATCAATGATATAGCACCATAAACCATACGGGTTCTCATTGTTTGAATGTGGGAATATATTCACAATCCTTTTAGTGGTCTTAGTCATGTGACCATAAAATTCATGATATACGGTCCCAAAATTCACAACCATAAACTATTTCCACCATCTTGAGGTAGTATACCAAAGAAATTATCCATTCATTATTGAAAAGTTTCACTTGACCATCTTCGTACCAACTATCTCCATAGTTCTATAACCCCCATTTTATAGACATTCTAGCAATACCCTACTTCATTTCCCAAGTGATTAAATCATCACAAACCATCAAAAACCCTTGGATATAAGTCAAGAACCCTCTATATATCCATGTATGAGATATATATGCATAGTTCCTTAGAACCATCTACCAGAGACGTCTATTAATTTAATGAAAGGTACTCCAATCCTCATAATCCTGAATAATATCATAGTGGAACTCAACAAATTATTTTTTTTATGATAATCTATGACATTTCTACCACATTTAAACATCCTTAGTTAAAACACCTTTTGGAATGATTTATAGACTATAATCCAATTATCCAAGTTGATTTGGAATCCATAACATAAAATCAGAATATAAAATACCTATTAATCAGAAAGGATATGGGTTTCTAGAACCCTTTTTGTATACCCATCCTTCATTACTTAAGTAATGATGCATGGTGCAGAACCCTTAATGAATACCCATCCTTCAGAACATAATCCATATACTAATAATTTTAATTTTTATAATATCCAAGCCATATGACCATAAAATACATCAACATGGGGTCTATAATGTTTGACCAAAAACAATAACCCCTCATCAGTCCAAATTTCAAGACCTTAAACTTCCAATAAAAATATACATGATGCCCACGATATTGAAAACCCACATTGGTTGTTCTGTGTAGAAGTTGATTCATTTATTTATAGAAACACACGTTCTATGATCTAGGAAAAATTTTCAACTTAAAATTATATGAATAAAACAATATGGACAAAAAATTGGTTTGGATGAAAAACCCTAAATGGATGAAAAATAAAAATTTAATACCATTCCAGATAATATTTTATCATATGAAACATAGTAAAAGGTAAGGATGATAAAATAAAAGAGACATAAAAGTGTATAGCGACCATCATATGTCTCTAGTTATAGTTAATCTATGATTTCAATGCACCATTCCATGGAAAAAGTTAAATCACTCCTTATATTTTCCATAAATTCACCTGGGTCATCCATTTGAGCCATGTGATTTCGAACGAACAAATTTGGGTACATCAACAATGGTGGTTGTGACAACGATAATTCCTGAATCATTCATAGGAAAACTCTATCAGTATTTGATCATTTTTTTATTGAATTATTTTTTTATTATCATTCTGGACATTTTGATGTGTTTAATGATCTATATGAAAACATGTTTTCAAGATGATAAATATATAGTTAAATGAAAATAGAATGGAACAAAAACATTTGATTTTAAAATTTTGATTATTGGTAATTCAGAACAATAGAGAAGAGAGGAATGCAAATAGTTTAGAGTCTCTCGTATGTTTCCCCATAAGGAATACTACAAGATCATTAGAAAAGTTGGTCTGTTGAGTTCTACATATCGTTCATATTCTATAGGGAGGCTTCAATTTCATGTCTAAGTGTCACCATCTCCATTTCATCTGCTATCACTAGAGGATGAAGAGTCTCGATCAAGTGGAATTTCTCATGACCCTTTTTGGGCGACCACCAATACTGATGATTCCATTGAAAGATCATCCTTTGTGTGAGAAATGACCAAATCATACCCTAATATATTTATGTATAGGTTTCACATCTAATTACACAGTTGGGATGATTTACTATATTTTTTCTATAGCACCTCTAAGGTTCCTCACATTGATTGGAACAAACATTTTATATCATTATTGTTTTTTGGATCACATCCATGACAAGATAGTTTATTATGAATCAAAATAATCCAAATAATGACTCCATATAATCTCTAATAATTGATATTTCCCACCCCTTTTGATGGAATATTTGGTAGAGGTGTTCCTCTTGGGAACATATATTCTCCAAATATGTTTTTATGATTAAAGAACAAATCTCATACAAGGATCATCTTCATTTGACCCTATGTTCTATAGTTATCATGAAGGGTGTGAGTGTATGATGGATTTCAAAAATGATACACTCAGGTATCAATCCATTTGATTGAAGGACTAGATTAGCTGATGAAGAAGAATAAAAGAGGCTTTGATTACTATCCCACTACCAATAATATTATCTAACCCTTCTCTGGTCAGCACATCACCCATTATTGGTATTGAGGATCCAGTTTCCAAAAAACTTATGCCTTATAATCCTAAGTCTTTTCATCATGATAAGTATGTTTATTTAGAGGGACTCATGCATCCTTAATCATTTTCATTATAACCATAAGGAAGGGTTTAATATAGGCACATGGTTTATCTACTCAACGAGTTGGTTGGATCAGAACACAATCTTGGTAGGACTCCACCCAATTTTGGGTAGAGTCCCAAGATAGATAAGTAGGATAGTCAAAGAGTTGAATGTAAATATTAGAATTATTATTCTCATACATCAAAAAATATATATAATTGATGAATAAGACGTGGATTTCATTCTCGTTTCATTCCTTTAAAAGGGATAAAAGACACCTTCTGAGTACTATGAAACTAACATGAAATCCTATATAAGGAATATGACTAAAAATGAACAGTTTATCTAAGAAAAATATAACAGAAAAATCCCAACGTTATAATTTATATGACCTCTCATTAATGGAAACACTTCCATTGTCAATGATTATCCTAGAAGGTCTGGGTTATTACATGGAATTTAATAAATTATGCATTCCCATCATGTTAACATCTTTATAAATGTATATGATCATTTTCAAAACCCCATATACATTTAGAATCCTAGGGAGGAATAAATATTTGGTGATCATAGTGGTGTTTTAGTACCTGAAACAATGATGGTTCTCACCTATCTCTCCAAATAGAAATTTCAGGGGCTCACTAATCTAGTAAGGAGTATTATCCTATTGATTTTTGATAATAAATTCCAAGAGATGTGAAAGGGTTGGAATAACCTAGTTAAGGGGTCTTCCACACACCCTTCGAGATTTAATCCTAAACATTACAACCTAGAATCCTCAATGTCCATCCCCAAGGAAGAAAATCCAACCATTTACAAACATGTTGGAAATTTATACTAGCTAAAGACTTGAGGATACACTTGGATTCGACTTATGTCCCCATGAGGTGTACTATCTAACCTATAGAATATCCTAATAATATCTCTTACTGTCTAAAACCGATCAATAGGGTAAGTGATAAGGGATTACCAAAATTAGAATACAACCACTTAAGAACCAAATATTTTTATTCAACCCTTGAAGGAAATCATTCAAGAATAGGCTCAACTCCTTCATTAGCTTCTCTCTTGAAAGGGTTACCCTATTGTGAGATAAGGATGCATTCTATTTAGGATCATCTCATATGTTCATATTAAGGAAGAAACCATCATAGATCTACACAAGAGAATGTATTAACCCAAGTTGGTGGATGTCATATAGCCTAATTCCATCTTTTCCATGAGTCAAGTGAAAATATTTTGGGACAAGACACCAACAACAAATCATTTCTCAAAGAATCTATGAAGGATGGTATAAGATAAAAAATGGAATTTAAATTTAGATGAATATATAGATGGTGTGATATTGAATGGAAGACTCTAATATAATTAGTTAACCTACTAATGGTCATACACATTCCTTAGAATCACAATTATCAGGGGACAAATCGCATTTCGAACTTCATCCACCTTTCATATTGTCCAAAGTGGACATGATTATGTTTGAGTAGCTCTATAAATAATTTAATGAGTGGGACATTGACCATATGGGATCAAAGGGAAGTTATTCAATGCATTGGATGACCCTTGAAATGGTGCATGGATCAGTTTCTATTCTTAGAGATAATCTCCAGGATACCAGTAGAATAGGATGAAAACAACCAAGATAAAATTTTATGGCTGGGCGAAGGAATGATAGATTGATATTGAAGGCCTATATAATATAGATTCAGTCTATGTGATAGAGTATAATTTCGAATATCAATCATAATATTACCCTTTATAATCTCATTTTCAGAAAATACCTGATACCATGGATCCACAATGTTGTTTTAACACCCCAATATTTCATAGTACGTTATTTATTTAAAGTAATTCAATAACTTGTGCTACACACAACACCGATTTAAAGCTCACCCCTACTTACCAAACTAGCCGTTTAGAAGCCGTTATTAATAGTATTAATTGAATTTTAAATTTTTTATATTCCATATAATTTTAACATCCATATTATGACATTCTTAGACATAATATAAGAACAAGTTATTTTTTTAGATAAAGGAAGTAATTTTCAAAAAATTGAAATTTACTGCCTTTCAATGGAGAACCCTTGTTAAATCCAATACATGAAACTTTTATATATTCAATTTGAAAAAAATAAACTTCTTCTTTTGAATTGGGGCATAAAATATTAGTTTTGCTAAATTATTGGTGTTCTTTTGATAACTTTCATATTTAGGTGAATAGTGAAAAATACTAAATTTAAATTGAATTTTTTTTTCTAATAATAAAGTTAATATGGTTAAATTATAAATTTTAATGATTTAGAAGTATAATTAGATTATATATTTATCATTTAATACAATTTAGGTCATTATATATAATTTCACATTTAAATTTGACATAAACACATGTCAATCTTTTAAGAGTTTTTTCTTTTTTTAAAAACCATCTTTTTGGTTTAGACAACGGGGACTAATGCTAAATTATTAAATGAAACTTCTATGTTTTGAATTTTATAAAATTGAAATCATTTTTTAATTCTAAATTTCAAAATAATCATAGGGTAAATTTTTGGTATATTTTCTTAAAACTTTCAATTTCTGAAGAATGGTGAAAAACACTACGTTATTATTTAAATCCAAATTTTTATTAAAATAATTATTTATTTTCTTTAAATTTATTTTAATTATAAAAAAATATATAATACCTATATATGTTCAATGTAATTCATTGGTTTCATTTCATAATAAAATGAGATGTATAAAATTTTATTAAACTTTTTAACGTTTTTACCCACCTTCTTGGAGCATTTTAGAATTTGCATAAAACATAAGATTACTACTTATGTGAGTAGAATTTAAAAAATCAAAGAGACACGATTGACATAAGTAAGTGAAATTTGGTTCAAAACGATGAAAAAACTTTTTGTTGAATAATATCTTTTGATTTTTTTACCTCGGTTAAAAATAAATATTGTAATTAAGCGTAGAAATGATATTATAATTACACTAACACATGTCCTAACACTATTTGATATGTTTATTTAGTCTAAAAACAATCTTAGGAATAAAATAAGACCATTTTTGGTCCACATGGATTAAATTAGGGCAATTATTATTATTTTATTTAAAGAAGAGTTAAAAGTGTTAAATTCAATGTTTATTAACTAAATCATTTTTAATATAGGGTTATACATAAGATAAATTAGAATATGAATATTAATTATAAAGATAAAATTATTTCTGACATAATGGTATTTTATTTATAATTTTTAGACGTTATATTATTTATTTTCTTTATGACACAATGATGATGTAATAATTACCTTAATAATGGATGAATCAAATAAATGGTATTACAAATATTGAAATAAATATAATTTAAAAATTTTTAGGACATACATGAATTTTTAGGTGAATATGACATGTTAAAGTTGATTAAATTTATTTCTTCCAAGTAATCATGCTGTTATGATTTTCACAAAAAAAATACCAAATAGTGCCAAAATTGACAGAAATGAGTTTTTAAAAAAAAATACTATATCATTAAATTATATAGTAGTAATAAAAATATAATTTACCTCCAAATGACTATTATAATGATATATATGTCATTAATGAACGACATTTGGTTCTCTTGGCATTTTATTGTATGTTTATTAACCATGTAATATAAAAATACAGGGAGACATGGTAAATGTTACACTATTTAACTAAGAGTTAAATCTAGAAGATAAGGTTAATATGGTTACCTAAACATGACTAAAACCTAGTTTTTGAAATAATTTCGACCCCTAACCAAATAAGTCTCGAAATTAATTCATTTAGATCCATTTAAAATTGAATATGTTTGTATAATAAAACAATATTTCAAGATTTTCCTAAAGTGACCATTGCCTCTCTTATAAAAGGGCACATCTCCTTCTCTCAAAATCACACCTCCAAAACCATTTGGCTCGGACAAAACCTACCCAAATATCCTTCCAAAATTCCTCAAATCAATATAAGTCCTCAATTTTATCAGAAATAAAACGTAAGGATTCCTTTGGATCAACTCAAAAGGAAACACCTAAAGAAAAGGTAATAATTTAACCACCCTCTTTCAAGTTATATTCTTCTTCCACATCCTCTTTCAATGTTTTTTCCATAAAAAACAATAAATTTAGTACCTCCATCATAATTATTTATATTATAAATATGGTACAACCATATTTATTATTCCATCCATCCTATAAATGAAAAAGTCACACTATGTGCATAAGTACGACTTACTGTCTCCATGTCGTGGTGTAGTTTGTTATTCAAACAGTTCACTATTTGGATGGGTATAATAATGAGTATATCTCATGTCAATAATAAATATAACACGTTAATGATTTTTATATATGATATGCCCTCCATTTACATAGGGTTTTACCATCAATATAATGATATTGTTGCTCATGCATACGTACAGATTACCGTCCCCCTGACATGATGAGATTTATTTCCACATTGACAATTCAACAATGATTATAAAAATATATATTATTAATAATAATGTAATATATGACATAATAATTATACTTAATATATATATAAGTATGTATTTATGTACTTACATATATCTTATTCACATACTTCCATTTAATGCGATATGAAAACGGAAACAACGTTTACGCGTACGTACGGCTTACCGTCTCCATTAACGGTGAATTCAATTTCATATATCAATATATTATACATATTTATATTCTAAATATATATTATATATAAATAATTTTTTATATTCTATAAGTATGTAAATCATGATCTAAATGATACGATCAAGAATAACAAGTTAAACGACATACGATAATGAAAGCGATTATTAACTGAAATGTTAATTAACATGGGAATAATTATGAAATGGGTATTTCAAAGTCATAGATGAATCACGTATGATATAATAAGTATAAATATGGGTCAAAAATAATCTAATAAAATACTATGGTCATTATAAGAGTGGTTAAACATACCCTCTACCAAAGGAAAGATCAAGGTAAGGGTTAATTTCACAATCTCAGTATGATCCGAGTTTGTTTTTATGTAAGTATCTAATGGGACATATTTATTATCCATGTACATGTTTTATAAAATTAATTTCAATGGGATTCTTTTTAAGGTAAATTTTTACTAAAATAACATTTTTAATGTTTTAAAGATTTATTCTTCTAAACCATTCTAATTAATGTCCATGTTCTCAAAATGGTTTTAAGGATTTATTTATATGAACATGAATATTTTAAAATGTCAATCCCATTAAAAGTTTTCAAAGTGGAATGTGAAACTTTTATGCAAAAATATCTTTTAAATTACTACCTTTATAAGTTCAGTTATTTTTAAATGATTTCATGAAAAGGGTTATTTATCTAAAAAATTTGTAATGAACATTTTCAATTATGTTAACATACTTTACATGCTATTATTCTTGATAGAGGTTGATTTATAATGATAAAAATATTCCATATTTTATTGATGGTTTTCTGATATATATTTTTGTGGATGTGTTATTTTTATACCATTCATGGTTTAGGGTTAAAGTATTGATAGTTTGTATGCTATTTTTAATGTGAATGTTTATGTTATGTTTCCACCTTTTTATATGAAGAATTTATTGGACATAGAAAGTGATAGGTGGATCCCTCTATAGCTCCTTACTGCATCGGTAGGTCACATGAGAAAATTATATGTGGAATTGGCTGAGGCATTTCCCAATCATTATATATTGTTTCAGCTGAGGCCTTAATAATTTTAAATGTCTCCGCCGAGGCCTTGACAAGATGTTTCATTATGTCTGAAATTATACATTCCATCATTATGAAAATATTATTGATGTTTCATTTCTTTATTTGACTAGTAGAATACCCATGACTATGTTTTATTATAGAATTATTTACTCATCTCATATTCCTACCATAAAGTGTTATTGTTTATTATTTGTAATGGAATGTGTTTTCAAGTTTTCACCATGAGTAATGTTTATGTTATCTTCCAGTGTATTGCTTACCCTTACTGAGCATTTGAGATCAATACTTTCTTATGTTTTATTTACCTAGGAATCTAAGAAGTGTACTATGATTGATATGAAAGGTTAAGCTAAAGGGAATAATTGTGTTCTCAATGAACTATCTATGCTGTATTTTATGATTGAAATTGTAATGTAATGTTGATGTATGCAATATATTTTCTAATGCTTTTAAACTGATCAGTCTTTCGGTACTTGATTCCATGTAATCATGCCAATGTATTAAAATAATTCATTAACTCTGGGTAACTCGGTTCGGGGCATTATAGTTTTTATCAGATTAACTTTAGTAATAACCATGGAAATATATTTAGATAACATTAGATTAGATAACATTACCCTATGATTGATTTCGAGAATTATTATAGAATAAATTTCTAGAATTTTGTTAATATTGAGATTTTTTTCTTTTTCAAGCAATACTTCCCTGTCTTGATACGAGTAGGTAGAGTCGGCTTTGGCATAGATGTTAATAGAAGTGAAAACTCTAACTAGGTGTTTTAGTAATGACCCTGGGTATCCTGGTACATGACAACTAGCCTTGCTGCAGTATTGGTTATGACACCTCGGGTGATATGCTTAAAATAATTCACATTTTCATTACAAGCCCTTACGAAGGATTTAAGGGTAAATACATTCTCAAATAAAACGTTTTATGATTATAGATTATATGCATAATATTTTCAATTTACATTTGAGATTTTATATGTTTTGAATTATTAATGGTGATTCATAAACTAACCTAGTGTATGCCATTGTTTAGAAATGGCTCCCAGAAGATGGAATGAGACATCCAACAATACAAATGATCCAAAAGGTAATATGGATCATATATTTCATGGTATTAAGCCAACATTAAAAAGGAAATAGTCTTCCATGTATTAACATCATATGAAGAAATAGTATCTTGTGTTAATAAGATAGGTAAAGAATTCTCTTAGTCTTATGGCTTCAATGGGAAGTCAGCGAAGAAAAGGATGGAAGAGGGAAAGATGGATAAAGGGAAGAGGGGAAAGAAGGATTTCTCATATGTGATAACTGTGGAAAGAATCACCATGTTAAATGCTTGAAGGGAATGAGATTTTTCCATAAGTGTGGAGGAAAAGGAAAACAAGTATGTGATTGCAGAGGTAAGAAAATAGTTTCAAATGTACAATGCTTCAAATGCAAGGATTTGGGACACTACGTGAATCAATGTCCCAATCATCAGAGTACACCACAAATGATACTTTTGGATAATAATAATGTTTTGATATTTCCATAGATGAAGAGTAATGACTAGTTTTCTTATGTTGATATTAAGGAATTATTTCATTTGAGTGTCGTATCAACGATGTATTGATTATAATAAATATAGAGTATATAAGGATTGTATTGTAGTACTATTTCATTAAAGACTTGAGATTTTGTAGAACCAAAAAAAGTGACTCAATATCATGTTAAAAATTTTGGAACATATATTTTTAAGAGAAATATAAACCATAATATGGTTCTGATACCAAGGTAGTGATTTTGGAATAATATATGATTGATTTGTATAAATTATATGGGATATTCTTGACTACCTTGGAACTGATTAATGATTTGTATATTGCATCATTATTGGAGTTTAAAACATTTTTTTATAGAAGGAGTATATCTAGTATTCTATAACGAATAAGGGTCCATGAATGTAATCAATAAGGTTTTATTGTAATTCAGGGTGTTAAATTGTTTTAAAAGAACACCTGATGAAGGTTTTCACATATTATTACTTGGTAAAAAGGATCTTCATTGTGTTTACCTTCCTTATAAATTTTGGACTGTGAGTTTGTATAGAAGTATTTTGGATTATTATAATGGTTGGAATCGATTAAGTTTGACATTGGATATTATTGTTAAGGTTAAATCATTCATGGAGGTTATTTTTGGGCTGTCATAAAAATGACAACATGGAGGTCGGGCAACATCCTACGGCGTCCGGAAAGGCAGCAGGACATGAACCCGCAACCGAAGGGTGAAAAGGGTTCATCACCTACCGCTAGCCTGTGTGATGTCCTAGTTTTTATAAGGTAGTGTTTTAAATGGTCTGAATGATTAATTTTAATTACATTTTTCGGAACCCTATAAAATTAGGATAAATTGAATACTTTCCAATTCTATTATCCTTTGGTTTGAATGATGAGTTTCTGGTAGGAATTAGTAGAAGGATAAAACTATACTTGTCAAGTATATTTTTTACCTCTTATTCAATGAATAAATTAATTCTTAAACTATAGGGAAGGGATCTTAAAACCAAAAATGTTTTATCCTAATACCATAGGTTTTGGTGATCCAACAATATTTTAAATCATTATCGATTTATGGCCTTGAGGCCCTTAATTTTACACTTGTTTGTGATTGATGTCCTCAACCACTCCCTTTAAATATTTATGTTCTCCTCCAATTATGTGATTCAAATTTCCACATATGTTCTCTTAATCGATATCATAATTCGGTGGTGACATTTTTATTTTCCTTTCCCTCTTATTAAGACTAAATTTTATTAACCCAATTTCTGATCTTGGATTTCCCCAAGGGTATTTTTGTATTTTTAACTTTTTATTTTCAATGAACAATTTCACATTGCAAGTAACAAATTTATTTAATAAGGGGAGAATGTAACAACCTAAGATTTCATATAATATTTTTTCTTTAATTTAATTTAACAACATGTGTTATATGCAACACCGAGTTCAAGCACAACACGACTTACCAAACAGGGGGTTCAAAAGCAGTTATGAATAGTATTAAGTGAATTTTTAATTTTATATATTCCATATAATTTTAACATCCATATTATGTCTTTCTTAGACATATATAATAAAAAATTCATTTGTTTTTCTCATAATGGAATTATTTTTTAGAAAATGCAATTTTACCGCCTTTTAATGGAGAACCCTTTTTAAATCCAATTTTTGACACATTTATATATATTCAATTTTACAAAATAAACATTTTATTTATAATAAGGGCATAAAAATTTATTTTTGATAAATTTTTGATGTTTTTTCTGATAACTTTCATATTGGGGTGAATAATAAAAAATAAAAAATTTTAATTGAAAACTACTTTTTTAATCAAAATAATTTATATTGTTCAATTATATATTTTAATGATTTGGAAATATAATTATATTATATTATTATCATTTAATAAAATTTAGGTCATAATATGTTATTTCACATTTAAATATGACATAAACACATGTCAATATGTTGATAGTTTTTAGTTTTTTTAACACCCACTTCTCGATTTTGACAATGGGAATTAATTTTAAATAAATGAATGAATATTAAATGTTTTGAATTTGGTAAAATGGAATTCATTTTGTAATTTTGAATATCAAAATTATCTTAGGGTAATTGTTTTGTATTTTTCTGAAAACATTCAATTTTTGATGAATAGTTAAAAACAATGCGTAATCATTTAAAATCGAATTTTTATTTAAATCATTATTTATTTTATTTAAAATTATTAAAATAAAAAATATATATATAATACCTATATATTTTCAATCTAATTCATTGGTGTCATTTTATAATAAAGTTACATGTATAAAATTTTATTGAAAATTTTAACCCTTTTTACCCATATTCTATGAGAATTTACAAATTGCATAAAACATAATTTTGATGATTCAATGAGTTGAATTTCAAAAATCTGAGAGACAAGGTTGTCATAATTTAGTAAAATGTGGTTCAATAAGTAGATAAAAAATTTGTGAATAGTAACTTTTGACTTTTTTACCGTGGTTAAAAGTAAATACGGAAATTAAGGGTAAAAATGATATTATAATTACACAAAAACATTTCTTAATTATATTTTATAAGTTTAATTAGACTTAAAAAAAATCCTAGGAATAAAATATGATCCTCTTTGGTCCACATGGATTAAATTAGGAAATTTATTATTATTTTATTTAAAGAAGAGATAAAAGTTTTAAATTCAAAGTTTATTAATAAAACAATTTTTCAAATGGGGTTATAAATAGTAAATATTCATATATAAATATTCTTTATAAATATAAAAATTTTACTCAAAAAATTGTATTTTATTTATAATTTTTAGATATTAAATAATTTAATTTATTTATGACACAATGATGATTCAGTAATTACCTTATTAATGATATAATCAAAAAATGGTATTATAAATATTAAAATAAAAATAATTTCAATGTGTTTATGACATCCACAAATTTTCAAGGTGAATATGATATGTTAGGGTTGATTCATTGTATTTTTTTAAATGTAATCAATCTGTTATGACTTTCAGAAAAAAAAAATATCAAATAGTATCACAATTGACATAAATGAGTTTATTAAAACAAATACTATATCGTTAAATTATATAATAGAATTGAAAATCTAAATATCATAAAAAGGACTCTTATAATGATATATATGTCATTAATGAACCACTTGGGTTATCTGGGCATTTTATTGTATGTTTATTCACCATATAATATAAAAATACCAGGAGACATGGTAGATTTTAAAATATTTAACTACAAGTTAATTCTAAATGATAAGGTTAACATGGTAAGATAAACTTATCTAAACCCTATTGGTTGGGATTATTTCGACCCATTTCCACATAAGGCTCTAAATAAATTCATTTGGAGCCATTAGAAACTGAATATGATTGTATTATACTGTAACACCGTGAGATTTTATGAGAAGTATTCTTTTTAATTTATTTTATTTCTTGTGTTGTATACTACACCAAGATTATCTTGAGCTATACCCAACACTGTATTATCTTTCAGTATACGCAACACTATTCTTGGATCATGTTACACAAAAATTCATGTTCATTTGATAGAAGTTATTCAACGTAACATTGAGTGTGTGTGTGTATATATATATATTTACTATATAAACTAAATATGATTGGATTCTTTTATACACAAAAACAAAGGAATATTGCACTACACGCAGCCCTGACTTTCCTTTCTTTACACACAATCGCGACCTTCCACGATAGCGGGTGTTGTACACAATACCGAGTTTCACTAAACAATGATATGTTATTAAAATATTATATAAACTAGCCATTATGAATATTAATACCAACTTTTTAAAATTTTATAAATTTGATCATTCAAAATGGACATTATTTTTGGATTCGAAATATCGAAATTAGCCTAGGGTGAAATTTTGGTATTTTTTTAAAAACGTACAATTTTGATGAATAGTGAAAACATTGGGTTTTTGGTTAAAACCGACTTTTTTATTTATTTAAATTTATCTTAGGTCAAAATAGATACATAATAATTATATATGTTCAATTAAATTCATTGGAGCAATTTTATAAAAATTTTAGATATATAAAAATTTTATTGATCTTTTCTCCGTCTTTTATCCACCGCCAAGGAGCATTTGCAATTGTACATAAAACTTAATTTTACCACTTCTGTGAGTTGTATTTCGAAAATCCGAGAGACACAGTTAATATCAAGGAGTAAAATGTCGTCCAATATGTTAAAAATAAATTTTGGTGAATGGTAACTTTTTAATTTTATTTACCACTATTATAATTAAATAGGGTAATTGAGGGTAAAAATGATATTATTATTACCCTAAAACATGACCTATTTCTATTGGATAAGTATAATTCGACCGCAAACAACCATAGGGATAATCTATTACCATTTAGGTCCACTTGGATTAGATTCGGAAATTTATTATTATTTTATTTAAAGAAGAATTAAAATAGTTTAAATCAAAGTTTAATAACTAAAACATTTTAATGTAGGGTTATACATTATATAAATTCGTCTATAGATATTAATTATAAATCTAAAAATATTTCCAATCTAATGTTATTTTATTTATAATTTTTAGACATTAAATAATTTAATTTATTTATGACACAATGGTGATGCAATAATTACCTAATTTAAGAAATATTAAAATAAGTAATATAATAAATACCCAAATAAATGTTATCTGAGACTTTTTATAAATTCCAATAATTATATAGGTTAATATGACATGTTATAATTGATTTAATTAACTTTTTGATAACTAATCATGCTATTATGATTTACAAAAAAATCAATTACCAAATAGTGTCAAAACTGACATAAAATAGTTTTTAAAACAAATATTATATTATTAATTTTTATTCTATTAATAAAAATCAAAGGTTAAGCCAAATGACTTTGATAACGTTATATATATTAATAATGAACTAATTTGGGTTCTATTGGCTTGTTATAGTAAGTTTATTAACCATATAGTGTAAGAAAACAAGAAGACACGGTAAAAGTTAAATCATTTAACTTATAGTTAAATATAAATTATACGGTTAAAATAGAAACCTAAACTTGTCTAAAACCTATTTGTTGAGAGGATTTCGACCCATCCTCACTTTATCTTTGAAATAAATCAATTTGGAGCTATTATAAACCGAATATGACTTTCTTATAAAATAATATTTTATGTTTTTTCTAAGGTTCCCCTCTCCTTCCTTATAAAAGGGCACCTCCTCCCTCTTCTCTCTACACAATTTTGAGCTTTATAGCTCAGCCAACCCCTTCCCATTTCCCTTCCAACTTCCCTATATACATTATAGAGGTTATGGTCTCCTTAAAAGACCAAATCTAGTGCCTTACGAGGAATATTAAAAGAGGTGTGTCGAAGAAGAGGTAACCTCTTCTACTGATTCTTTCATGTTTTCTTTCTTCTTTAACATATTCATCATTTTTTGTTTAATTATAAAGTAATAAAATCAGTACAAATAATATACTGATAATTTATTATAAATATGAAACAACTACATTTCACCTTCTATCCATCCTACGGAAATTGAAATGACCGCGCGTGCGTACGTACAGAATACCATCTCCACACTGTGGTTTAATATATTTTTCCACCACCACCTTACATGGATGGGTATAACGGTGTAAATAATAACTATATATAATTATTATAACATCGTACTAATTCTGAGATATTATATCATCCAATCCAATTCAATTCAATAATTATGGGAATGATATCATCGCTCGTGCGTACGTACGGATTACCGTCTCCACGGCGTGATGAGATTCATTATCCATGTTAACAATTCAAGAATGATTATAATGTATATATAATGAATAATAATAAAATATATGGAATTATACAACTAATGGATGTATGTATATATATATTTCATCTACATACATCCATTCAAGTCAATAACGAAAGGAAAACAACATTCATGCGTACGTACGACCTGCCGTCTCCATGAATGATGTATTTCATTTCATTTATCTATCAATTATATATATATACTGAATATATATGATATATAAATCATTATTTACATTCTGAAAGTATGTAAATCATGATATAAGTAATAATAATATCATGAACGACAAGTCCAAACACGTACGATAAATAAAACTATTTTACCCAAAATGCTTATTTAACAGGGAATTTACAAAAGAATGGGTATTATAAAGTCATAAGTGAACCGTATATTATATCATAACAATGAATATGATTTTATAAAAGTTCAATGACATTATTTAAATCATTACACAAGATTTTCAGATACCTGTGAAGCATATCGTACCTAAGGTAAGGGATAACTATTCAAATCTCGTTCTTATTTGAGATTGTTTATTCGTAAGTATTTACTGGGGTTATATTTTTAATCCATGTCCATAAAAAATGTTTTTCATATTGTTTTTAAAATTCTTACATGTATGTATAAATTCATGTTTACCCCTCTTTTACTTTTACTTTGTGTTATGGAAGGAATCTTAGTTTTTTTAACTTATGTGGTACTTTTTGACGTTTCTGTTAAATGTACGAGGAGAATATTTTTTAACTTATACGAAATGATTTTTATGGTATCATAAAGCCTAATTTTAATGAATCTTCCTGTATAATATTTCATGATTATTTTCAACAAAATTTTTTCTTTTAATAGTGAATGGAATTTTGTGAAAATAAAATGATTTTGAAGAATAAATAATATTTTCCCCAAGAATTCATTTCAAGTGTTTGTCAAAACTGTCATCCATATAAGATGAAATTATTTAGTATGATTATCTTTCATGTATAATGAATATATTATTTACATGGTTTTATTTTCATTATGATGAAATTATATCCATTTGTTTTATATGGATTATGTTATGATGGGATGATGTTTATGAAGCCCATTTTATTCGTTGGTTTATGATGAATGATTTCTGTTTATTTCGTGGCACAAGTGAGAATGATTTCACTATGATAAGTGTGGGACCTATATCTCCCTCAAATTAATTTGGTAAAGACTTATATATCATGATATAGACATGGGAAGAATGGTATGTTAAGCCGGTTCAGTAATACAGAACTGGAACGAGAAGTGAACTCGATTCAGAAAGGGACTTTGTCCACTATGATAATATTGGAAGTAATGCATTGGCTACTATGGAAATCATATCATGTGATTACTGGTTTTAAAAATTAAATGTTTTATTCCCATGCTATATGATGATGATTGATGTTCCTTTATGACCTATGCCTTACGTGCTGCCAATATTTATTTCACAACTCAATATTTTGATGTGTCATCTTTATGTTCATGTTTTGAAGTTAAAATGTATATGGTTTGTTTTATTTTCCTCATGATTACCCTTAGTAAGAAATTGAGATCACCCTTCATATGTTTTATTTTCCCCATGATATAAATAATGGTTTTAGGTAAGAAAAAAGGGAAGATATTTATTGGGGATTTTGAAGATCTTTCACCATGATTAGAAGATTATATTTCGAGTTTCCAAAGATAGTAAACTATTACTGTCCTTTGGTGTCTGTTTTTTGTTATGTATTAGGTATACTGCAAAAGTAATGTAATTTCCATGTATGTCAAGCTTGGGTCTCTACATTTGGTATCAGGGGAAAGGTTTAGTTCAACTTTGGAAACTAGGATGTCAAAACATTAGTGAAATCCGTAGTGATATTTCAAAGGTATGTATAGGTATATCCCTAAGGATAAGTATACGTATAGGTTATAGTCCTATAATTATGGTAACAATATTAGAATTAAACCTAAGATGTTATAAATTGAAAGTAATCCCCCTTTATTATGCTGTTTTCCTAGCATGATTTTTGCACCTCACACTATTCTTTTTGGGTTTTAGACAATGGCTGGAACATGAATGAACCGTGTTGATCAATGTAATAGATAATGAAATTATTGCCCTCCTGAAAAAACCAATATGATGGGATATGGAGTGAAAAATCATATTGATATACTTACACAAGCTATGAATCATTCTGGACTTCCAAATGAGCAGAGAAAGGAACAATATTATATTGAGTCCTTCATGAGGCAATGAACACCATCATTCAGTGGGTCTTCTGATCAAATAGTTGCTGAAAAATGGATCTATACCATTGAAAAGATATTTTCCATACTTAGATTTTAAAAACATGAAAAGTTCATTCTTAATGTTTACCATTTAGAAGATGAAAAAGAGTAGTGTTGGACTATAATTAAGAATACAACTCCAAAGATGAAATTGAATCCATTGAATGGGATGAGTTGAAGAACTTATTTTTCAATAAGTAATTCCCTCTTATTCTTCGATCAAAGTTGGAAAAGGAGTTCGTTGAGTTTAAGAAAAAGTATGATGAATCTGTTGTTTTATACGAAGAAAATTTTACAAGGCTTGGAAGGTATGAATATGGCTTTATCATCCAACCTAAATGTAAAGTTGATCAACTCTTTAGTGGATTAAAACCAAGTATTTGAAGGGAATTAGCTATAAGAGACTTCAATACCTATGAAAAAATTGTATGTTGTGCTATCAAGGTAAAAGTATAAGTTGGTGTTATATATCCATCTCATGGTTTTGACAAGAAATGAAAGATGGAGTTCATGGAAAAATCTCAGAACAATGGTTAAAATAAGGTGAATGTTTTATTATGCTAAAAGTGTGGAAATAAGAATGGTGGATATTTCCTAAAAGGTACTAGAAAATGTTTCAAGTGTTGAAAAGAAGGTCATCGAGTATATGCATGACGAATAATGGTAAAAACCTTTCTAATGACATGAATAGATAAAAGACTACAAAGAATGCTCCACAAACACTTCAATGCTACAAGTGCAAGGAAATGGGGTATTATGCTAATCAATTCCCTAATCCAAGGTTTAATTATGATTGACCTCAACAACATGTTAAGGTAAAAGACAAAGGGATGTCACATGTGATCACTATTGGCGATGTTGAGTATGACAATGATGTAGTGGAATTGTTATGTCTTTATATAACGGGATTCCGAAATAATGTAGTGGAATCTCATTTATAGTATTGTGGAATATTGGAATATCTATGTATTGGTTTATTGTCTTTTTACATAATTATATGGTACTGATAACTATGAAAATTGATTCAAATATTTTGGAAAGTAGATGATATTCAAATAAGGAAAGGATAAAATGAAAATGAAATATTTGATGGTATTCATGAGCTCATGACTGATATAAGGAAAAAGTGATATCCTGGTTTGAGTATATAGAAATTTTGGTATTTTGGTATGTGGAAAGAGTTAAATTTTGACAGCACTCAGGTTTTCACTATGGTTCTATGGTAACACTTGATTAAAGTATTCACGTGTTTGGAATGTGACCAAAAAGATATATCATATGATATATGAGGGATAAATGATGGTATTCACGTGCTTGTTATGTGACCTTTCAAGTAATCATTTTATTTATACTATGAGATTGGAAATATGTATTTTGGATAATCCTAAAGATTGGAATGGATTATGTTGGACATCAGATAGTATTGTTTAAGGATAGAAAAAAAATTAGATATTATTTTTGGAATGTTATAATAGTGTAGTTTTAGAAAAAGGGACAACCTGCAGGACAGGCGACAACCTGTCGCATCAGATATAGTTGCGGGAATCAAACCAACAACCGATGTCTGACATTCCTTTATCGCCTACCTCTAGCATACATGATGTCCCTGGTTAGTATAAGATGGTTTTATTTTATTAATCAGTATGATAGATGAAGTATAATTCCATATTTGAAACCATATACGATTAATATCTCCATAGATGGAATTATGTATATAACTTTTTCTAATCTTATGATTGAGACATATGGAATGACCTATCATTCTATCGCATGATCTGCTAACTCTTAGCAAAATAATAATTCAACTATATTCCTTTATGAGGTGAAATGGAAATTGTTCAAGGCACGAGCAATGGTAAGATTGTACCAAAATCAATTAAGTATTTATTTTAATTGAAACAATCCTCAACATTTGGGAAATGATCTTGAAAAACAAAAATGTTGTCTTAGTGCCCTCATATCTGATGAATAAAATTGTACCTTGGATTATCACAAATTTATGGCTTTGTGATTGTTGGCCTTTTCGTAGCCCTGTTCTCTACCACTCTTCATCCAAACATGATGGTTAGATTCTCCCATATCCATATTTCAACTATATTCTCATATGTGGAAACCAAGTGATGAGTTAATTTGGGTAACCATTATGTTTCATAATTCACTTTTTCAAATAAAGTTGTAGTATCCCATTTTACGATGTGGGTTTCTATGAATGAAACTTTCAAGTAGTAAACGATTTATAACCCTAACGAATTTCGAGGGAGAAATTCATTTTAAGGGGGGTAGAATGTAACTCCCTGAGATTTTATGAGAAGTATTCTTTTTAATTTATTTTATTTCTTATGTTGTATGATACACCAAGATTATCTTTCTCTATACGAAACACCGTATTAGCTTGTAGAATACGCAACACTATTCTTGGATCTTGTTAAACAAAATATCAAGTTCGTTTGATAGAATTTATTCTACACAACATTGATTGTATATATATATATTCAATGTATAAATTAAATAGGGTTGGATTATATTATACAAAACAACAAAGGAATCTTACACGACACACAACCCTTACTTGGCTTTATTTACATGCAATCACGACCTTCCACGATAGCGTGTGTTGTACACAATACCGAGTTTCACTAAACCACGAAATGTTGTTAAAATATTATTTAAACTATCCTTTATGAATAGTAATACACATTTTTTGATATTTTATAAATTTTATCTTTTAAAATGGACTTCATTTGTGGATTCGTAATATCGAAATTAGCCTAGGGTGAAATATTGATATTTTCCTGAAAACTTTCAATTTTTTATGAACAGTGAAAACACTGAGTTATTGGTTAAAACAGTCTTTTTATTTAAATAATAATTTTTTTATGTAAATTTCTTTTAGTTAAAAATAGATACATAATAATTATATAAGTTCAATCTAATTCATTGGAGTCATTTGATAATAATTTAAGATATATAAAAATATTATTGAACTTTTCACTGCCTTTTACCCACCTCCTAGGAGCATTTGAAATTGTACATAAAACATAATTTTACAGCTTCTATGAGTTGAATTCAGAAAATCCGAGAGACAGAGGTAATATAATGGAGTAAAATTTTGTTTAATAAGATAAAAACAATTATTGGTGAATAGTAAATTTTTTAATTTTATTTACCACGTTTAAAACTAAATAGGGTACTTAAGGGTAAAAATGATATTATTATTACCCTAACACATGTCCTAATTTTATTGGATAAGTGTAATTCGACCAAAAACAACCTTAGGAATATGATATTATCATTTAGGTCCACTTGGATTAGATTAGAACATTTATTATTATTTTATTTAAAGAAGAGTTAAAAAAGTTAAAATCAAAGTTTAATAACTAAAACATTTTTAATATACGGTTATACATAAGATAAATTAGACTATAAATATTAATTAGAAAGATAAAACAATTTCATACCTAATGGTATTTTATTTAAAAAATTTAGACATTAAATAATGTAATTTATTTATGACACAATGGTGATTCAATAATTACTTAATTAATGAAATATTAAAATAATTAATATTATAAATACCCAAATAAATGTAAATTGATACTTTTTTTGAATCAAAATAATTTTATAGGTTAATATGACATGTTATTATTTGTTTAAAAAACTTTTTTTGAACTATTTATTCTTTTATAATTTTCACAAATATCAATTACCAAATAGGTTCATAATTGAAAAAAAATCTTTTTAAAAAAATATATTATATTATTAATTGTTATTCTATTCCTAAAAATCTAAGGTTCGACCAAATGACTTATATAAGGATATATAAATTAATAATGGAGCTCATGGGGTTCTTTTGGCTTGTTATAGTATGTTTATTAACTATAGAGTGTAAGAAAACAAGACGACACGGTAAAAGTTAAATTATTTAACTTAGAGTTAAACCTAAATGATAAGGTTAGTATAGTAACCTAAACTTGTCTAAAACCTATTTTTTGAGAGGCTTCCGACCCATCCCCACTTTATCTTCTATATTAATCAATTTTGAGCTATTATAATGTTAATATGACTTTATTATAAAATAATATTTTATGTTTTTTCTAAGGTACCCCTCTCCTCCCTCATAAAAGGGAACCTCCTCCTTATTCCCTTTATACAATTTTGTGCTTTCAAGCTCTGAAAAACCCTGATAATTTCCCTTCTCAAATTCCCTAAAAAATTTGTAGAGGTTATAGTCTCCTCAAAAGATCAAATCTAGTGCTTAAGAGGAAGCTTAAAAGAGGTACGTTGAAGAAGAGGTAATCTCTTCTACCGATTCTTTCATGTTTTTTTTCTTCAACATTTTATTCTTTAGTTGTTTCATTATAAAGTAATAACATAAGTATCACTAATATAGGGATATGTTATTATAAATATTAATCAACCCCATTTCACTTTCTATCCATCCTACGGAAAATGAAATCATCGCCCGTGTGTACGTACGGAAAACCGTCTCCACACTGTGGTGTAATCTGTTTTCTACCACCACCATACTTGGATGGGTATAATGGTGTAAATAATAACTATATACAGTTATTAGAAAATCATACTGATTATGATATATTATATCATCCACTCCAATTAAATTCAATAATTTTGGGAAAGATAACATCGCTCCTGCGTACGTACGAATTACTGTCTCCACGACGCGATGAGATTCATTTTCCATGTTAACCATTCAAGAATGATTATAAAGTATATATAATGAATAATAACTAAATATATTACATGATAAATCTAATTAATTTATGAATATATATATATGTTATGTACTTACTTATATTCAAGTCAATAAGGAAAGGAAAACAATGTTCATGCGTACATACGACCTACCGTCTCCATGAACGGTGTATTTCATTTCATTTATCTATCTATTATATATATATAATGAATATATATGATATATAAATAATTATTTACATTATTTAATTATGTAAATCATGATATAAGTAATAATAATATCAATAACAACAATTCCAAACACGTAAGGTAAATAAAACGATTTTACCCAAAATGTTACATTAACATTGAATTTACAGAAGAACTGGTAATATAAAGTCATAAGTGACCCATATATGATATCATAACAATGAATATGATACTTTAATAAGTAAATGAAATTATTTAAATCATTATACAGGAGGTTCAGATACGTATGAAGTATATCGGACCTAAGGTAAGGGTTACTATTCCAATCTCGTTCTTATTCGAGATTATTTATTCTTAAGTATTCACTGGGTTTATATTTTTCATCTATGTCCATAAAAAATGTTTTCCATAAACTGTTTAATATTATTCCATGTATGTTTAAAGTCATTTTCACCCATCTTTGACGTTTACTTTGTGTTATGGAAGGAATCTTTCTTTTTTTCTACCATATGTGATACTTTTTGACATTTCTGTTAAAAGTACGAGGAGAATGTTTTTTTAACATATACGGCATGAATGGATTTTTATGGTTTCAAAGAACCTAATTTTCAAGAATCTTATTCTATAATAATTCATGATTATTTTTAAAAAAATCATTTTCTTTTAACAGTGAATGGCATTTTGTGAAAAGAAAATGATTTTGAAGAAGAAATGATATTTTCCTCAAGAATACATTTCAAGTGTTCTTCCTAAACTATTTTCCATAAAAGATGAAATTATTTAGTATGATTATGTTTCAAGTATATTTTCTCTCTTATTTACAAGGTTTGATTCTTCTTATGCTGAAATGATATCCAATTTTTTATATGGATTACGTTATAATGGAATGATATTTATGAAACCCATTTTATTCTTTGGGTTATGATGAACGATTTAAGTTTATTTTGATGAAAAATTAAGAATGATTTATCTATGAGATGGGTTGGACTTATATCTCCCTCAAATTCATAGGGTAAAGATTTATATCTCATGAGATAGACATGGTTGGAACGGTATGTTAATCTGGTTCAGTGATACAGGACTGGAATGATGAGTGAACTCCATTCAGAAGGAGACATTGTATTCTAATATGGTCTTGGAAGAAATGATTTTGGCTAATATAAAAATAATATCATGTCCTTAATGGTTTACCACAATTAAATGTTTTATTCCCATGCGATTTTATCATGGTTTATGTTTTTTATGACCTATGCCTTACGTACTGCCAAGATTTATTTCACAACTCATGATTTTGATGTGTAAAATTTATGTTCATGTTTTAATGTTCACATGTATACGGTTTGTTTTATATTCTCCATTATTACCCTTACTCATCACTTTATCTCGCCATTTTTATATTTTCGTTTCCCCAGGTTATAATGAAAAGTTTTAGGTAAGAAAAAAATCGAATATTTTTAGGGGAGATGTTGAAGATCTTTCACCAAGATTAGAAGATTATATTCTGAGTTTCCAAAGACACTATACTATTACATTCCTTTAGTATATTTTTTTTATGTATTAGGTATTCTGAAAAATTAATTTATTTTCCATGTATTTCAAGATTGGGTCTATAAAAATAGAATAATTTGTCAATATTTTCCTAATGTGACCCTCACCTCTCTTATAAAAGGGCACTTCTTCATATCTCAAAATCACACCTCCAAATACTTTTGGCTTGGCCGAAACCTGCCAAAATAACCTTTAAACTTCCCTAAAATCATCCTAGAGTTCTTAATTTGATCATAAATCCAACCTATGGAGCCATTTTTATCATCTCAAATGGAAACACCCGAAAAAGAGGGAATAATTTCACCACCATGTTTAAAATTCTTTTATTCTTCCACTTCCTCTTTCTATTTTGTTTCCATACCAAAATAATAATTCTAGTACCTATTAAATATTGTGATGTTATTATATATAGAGTACAAACATATTCATTATTCTATCCATCCTATTAAGGACAAAGTCACCATACATGCGTATGTACGGCTTACTGTCTCCACGTTATGGTGTTGTTTGTTATTCAAAGACTTAGTTAATTGGATGGGTATAATAATTAGTATAACTATCATAAATAACAAAAATAATATGTCAATGATTCTTTAAATATTATATAACATCCAATTACATACGATTTCCCCATCAATATAATGATATAGTCTCCCGTGCGTATGTATAGATTACCGTTTCCACGACATGGTGAGATTGATTTCCACATTCAACATTAAAAGATGATTATAATAATATATATTATCAATAAGTATATAATATATGAAATAATAATTCTACTTAATATATATATATATGTATGTACTTACATATATATTTTTCACTTACATCCATTCTATAAGATATGAAAACTGAAACAACTTTTATGCTTACGTACGACCTACCGTCTTCATAAATGATGTATTTCATTTCATATATCTATCTATTATGAATATTCATATTCAAAATACATATGATATATAAGTAATTTTCTATATTCTGGAATAATTTAAATCATGATCTAAATGATACGATCAAGAATAACAAGTTAAAACACGTATGATAAAGAAATCGATTTTTACCCGAATGGTTAATTTTACATGGAAATCATTATTAAATGGGTTTTAGTTAGTCTTAAGTGAATAGTTTCTAATATTATAAATATGAATATGGTTTTATAATAATTTAATATCATACTATGGTCATTATATAGGAAGTTAAATGTACCCTCGAGAAAAGGAAAGTGCATGGTAAGGGTTAATTTCACAATCTCTTTATTATCCAATGTTGTTTTTACGTAAGTATCTACTGGGAAATATTTATTATCCGTGAACATGATTCCTAGAAAATTATTCAAAGGGATTATTTTTAAGGGAATTTTTTACTGAAATAACATTATAAATTTTTTAATGATTTATTCTTCTAGACCTTTCTCATTAATGTCCATTTTTTTAAAATGTTCTTAAGGATTTATATATATGGACATGAATGTTTTAAAATTTTAATTCCTTTCAAATGTATAAAAGTGGTATGGGACACATTGATTCAAAACTATCTTTTAAATTACTCCATTTATACATTATGTGATTTTTAAATTATTTCATGAAAAATGGATATTTCTCTCAAATATTTTTACTGATCATTTTCAACTATGTAAAATTCTTTTACGGGATATTATTCTTAATAGATATTGATTTATTATGATACAAATATTCCTTATTGTATTGAATATTTTTTTTATATTTGATTGTGGATGTGTTATTTGTATAAAATTCATGGTTTAGGGTTAAAGTATTGACATTTCATATGCTAGTTTTAATATGAATGTTTATGTTATGTTTCAACATTTTCATATGAATAATGTATTGGACATAGCAAGTGACATGTGGAGCCCGCTATA
This sequence comes from Viscum album, assembly GCA_963277665.1. Classification (NCBI taxonomy): domain Eukaryota; kingdom Viridiplantae; phylum Streptophyta; class Magnoliopsida; order Santalales; family Viscaceae; genus Viscum; species Viscum album. The sequence goes on along the minus strand of OY728162.1, from coordinate 955,885,515 downwards.
GCTCCTCAGTGCATCGGTAGGTATCAGGAGAAAACTAAACGTAGAATATTCTAATGCCTTTCCCAAACATGATATATGGTTTTCACTGAGGCCTTAATAATTTTTAGATGTCTTGGTCAATACATTGACAAGTTGTTTCAGATTTTCTGGCATTATAAATTCCATCATTATGAAAATATTATTGATCATTCATGTGATTATTGGACTAGTAGAATGCCCATGTCTATTTTTATGGCAATATTTACTCATCTAATATTCCTTCCATAAATTGTTCATTTTTATTATTTGTTAAGGAATGTGTTTTCAATTATTCACCAAGCGTAATGTTTTTGTTTTATTCTATTGTATTGCTTACCCTTACTATGTATTTGATCTCACTCGGTTATTATGTTTTATTTACCAAAGAATCCAAGAATTGTATTGTGATTGATATATAGGGTGTAGATAAAGGGAATAATGGCGTTATCAATGAACTATCTATGTTGTATTTTATGATTGAAATTTTAATTTAATGTTGATGTATGTAATCTAGTTTCCAAGACTGTTAATCTGATTAGACTTCTAGGAATTGATTTCTTGTAATCATGCCAATGTATTAAAATAATGAATCGACTCTGGGTAATTGGGGTATGGGCGTTACAATGGTTCCCACCAATTATACCCTTATGAACATCCATAATGGATGAATTATATGAGAACGATGATATCTAGAATAAGGAATAAAATGAATACATTATAAATGGTGAATATTTTATGTCTAAATGGACCGTTTGACTTATCTAGAGTCATATGATTTCATGGTGTTATAGGTATCACAAGGGGCAGGAGACCCATTCCAGGTCATATAATTACATGACCTATGAAAATTCACGCAAATGGCATAAATTTGGATATATTATGCAATCATATGATTCCCATGTGAGTCATGAAAATATCATGACCTTCCAATTACACATGATTCATGGACCAAGTATGTTAACACTGACAAACTAGTTATCTCACGTGGTCTTATCTCGTAAAGAAGTTACACGACGGGGTATATCAATGTGAACATGTGGGAGTGATATAAATTTTAAAATATCTCTAAAAAAATTAGTTACATGTGAAGATGTTGGCCCCTCACTCTCCAATTTTTTGGGAATCTAATGGAATACCTAAGGCCTATTGAGAGACAAACAGTTTTATAATAAAGGGGTGGAATCCTATGGGACATAGGTAGGCATTTACTTCCTTATAACTATTTCCTTAATATTTCTTTGAGGATTATCATCTAGGATATTTGTTGGCACCCTCCATATGAGAATTGGAAAAATTGGAGTTAGAGAAAATTCAAAAAATCAATAAATCCTTATTGGCACAAAGGAAAATATAAGGATGCATGAATAAATGAAGATCAAGAAGACATGTTACATAATCAAGTAACAGATAATGGGATACACGATCACATGACAATTCCATAATGATCACATGAGGAATCAAGGATAAGAGGAGAGGATATCCCTTATAAGGTATGGATACAATTAGATGATCCAGTGATAATCATGTGATGTCCTAGATACGTGAAGTGGCTGAATTCAAAAGGACCCTAAAAATAAAAGATGATAATTATGGGTTGATAACGTGACCGTCATTCATTATGAGATGACCATGAAGTCAAATGAATATTCCCATGATAATACAATGATATTTTTTTCCAAGAAAGTCTTATTTAATATTACATTAGGATTAGTTCTCTAGGAAACCACACATTGTACAAGACATCATTGTTTGATCACCTTTCATGTTCGCATGAAAATTTGAGCGTCATGTGATGCCTTTATGTGAACCTGGTCTCACAAAACCTTTATATGGTAGGGGTTATTCAACTCATCCATGCGATGAAATGAAAACACAAAGCCTTGTACCATTGGTTTATAATCACTTTTGATCATGTAAAACCCTAGTCATGTGAAGACTTCATGTGATGTCCAAACATGACATTATCCATACGGACTAGAAAAGAGCCCTTGGACATGTTCTTAATCTTAATGAAGATTACTTCATGCACCTCCATGAAACCCCATCCATTTCATGGGTTTGAGGAAGCTGGTAATCATGGAATGATCTTGAATTAATTGTTCTTCCTGCAATGTCCTTGTAATAACATGATAAACCTAAGACAATTTGGTCTTCACACGGTCTCTTTCACGTAAGTGTGGATTACCCATCGTGTCAATTTATGATATCCCTCAATAAAGGTCACATGACTTGGCTAGAAAAATATTATGTGCATATAGAGATGTTAAGGTAGTTTTAGGACCTAATAATGATCATGAGATGCTGAAGATGTAATGTGATGAACCCCATGATGAGCCGAAGACATGACTCAACCCTGAAGGGAAGTTGTCTCTGGTGATGTCTTCATGATGTCACATGATCTACGATTGATAAGGGAATGTATTGAAGATATAATGTTGATAAACACTAAAGAACTTTATCTAGAATGTCTTTACAAGATGATCTGATCATGAAGATGTTATTTTACACATGATTCCCCTTATAATATCATGATTACCCCATGACAATCATGTCATCCCATGATTTTATTTTCATAAGGTTGGATCACCTTCCACATAAATATAGTCTATCCTTTTCTTAATAGTTTCATGGATTGGAATGACCATGTTTCTCTACCTAGTGTTGTTTTCATATGGTAACATGGCATTGGGATAATCATGTGATTCCCTGGGGATACAAGTGATGGCCCTTATGACAATCAGGTCACATGACTCGACACATTAATAATGTTAATAACAGATCCATCTCATAATCCATTTTTTATTATGTGATGAATTAGAGGACATCATTGATTATATGTGACTCAGTAACATGAATGGAATGAGACATTTTTTACTCATGTGGGTGACCCATTTTCTGAATTATGTTCAGTTACATGGCTAGATCACATTGTGAAGAGGCATGGATACATAGTTTAGATACCTATAAAACCCCTCAGGCACATAATCTAAAAGGTATGAGAACCTTCTAGAGTAGATAGATCATTTGACCACAATATTATTCCACTTAATAAGAGTCATAAAATTAATAATTTTCTGTGAGTTCCTTCTGATAAATTAATAGAATAATGGTTTGCAGAAGGTCCTTTGATGGTATAATCCCAAGTTATAAGGTCCCATGATGGATCACTTTTCATGCAACGTGCATGTGATAGAGATACAACCTATTTTCTATGTGATGAGACCCTGCTATCATCCAACCCATTATAAGTTACATAATTTCATGGCTGTCATTTCATTTCATACTTTAGTAACATCACATGATTCATGTGAATCACATGACTTTATGACATTCATGTGGAGTTCATGATAATTTTGCATTCATAATGAGCGTATGACTCTATGACACCAACATGTAGACATGAATTCCAAGGGAGTCACTCATGTATTCATAATCAATTTCTCACCCATAAAGGATATAATTCTTTAATATCCTCTAATAAAACCAAGATTATATGGTTATGGATGCCAGAAATCTCAACTGTGACTCCCATCACATCAACATTTTGGGAATGTGAACTACGAGGACTGTGATTCCTATTATGATCAGGTTACACAAGATTAATTTTCCTTGGTTATAGCTGTATAATAGCCTCATATATATAATGTATTTCCATGTTTCTAAATTCCTTGTGATGATCACGATGTGCCTTATAAACCATTCACATGATAATAGCTCATTCCAAAGATCATGCCTTTCTAAATGGATATATATTCTTTATGTGGCATGTAATCAAGATCCCTTAAGAAAGACTAAGTATCATCTCCCCTTACAAATTAAATAGTGTATCCATTGTGAAATGTTTTATATTTTGAGGTTTCTTTTTTCTTAAATGGACCATGTTTCCCATGGGAATACAAATATTTAGGGATAATGTCAATAACATTCAGTAAATGCCTCCAAACATGGGAATCCACATTCCAATAAGTCCCTAGCTCTCCAAAACATTGGGGAAATAGTTCCCTTGAGTGTAATAATCCTTCCCTACCTATTATAGGTTCATTTTTATGAAATATTAAGACTCTATTTCTTAATTTAAATAGGGTATATAGAATTCTTTCTTAAGGTTTGAACCCCATATCTATAATTATTTTATCAGTACTATTACAGTGTGATATTCTCTATAAATTTCAAGGTGCAATCATGAATCCATTTTCAAAATCCTCACACAACATTTATGGATCCATATTATCCAATGGGATTTTAAATTAGTAGGTATACCTCAGTGTATAATCATCTCCAAAGTATCATAGTGTCCTCAGTGTTTAATCCTTGCATAATTCAATATTTTCCTCTCATGCAATGCATATAATATTTTATTATCAGTTATTTCCCACACCAATCATAACTCTCTTTATATTTTTAAAATGAAATTATTATACCCCTATAATGATGAAATACCCCAATAGGGGCCTCCTTTCATAAATAAGTCTGATTACTTATTCTTTTCCTTCATAGGGTTATATATAATTGTCTGGTGGTACCCCCATATGCATAAGTCCCATTAAAACCTCTGTTGTCATTCCTATTACATCAATGATTCCATATATGATCTATGTGGGGTTTGATTAATATTCTAACGGGATAAGTAGGACACCACTATGAGGTTCAATCCCACTCCAAAAACACTAATTGCCTCTCTAGATGGAAGTAAACTCCATAGTTCTAACATTTATGGAATTGAAGTATAAAAATACACCAAAGCATAATTCTTATGTAATAATGTGTATAAACATGAAAAACCTATATCACACACACACACACACACAGAGATATATATATATATATGGTTTCAATAATATTATGTACTTCTACATGAAAAGTGATTGATATATAAAAAATTCTACCCTTGATCAATTTGTTAGGGTAACCAATCCCATACCAGGATCTAGGAAAGATTCACAAACGTATGTTAAATCTATATTTGAGACCCAATATAAGAAATATTTTCTCACCAATGAGGCACGATGAGCGCAACCACTCATCCTCTCGACCAATGTGAGTTCCTACGTTTTGTTGGTAATAACCTATAATTAACGCATCCCTATAGAAAATAGGCTCATAGATCATTAAAGATGATGGATCCATTGAGTTTTTCCATAGATAAACCCTGCATATGTGGAATATTGTGGAACTATATTAAACTATTCACAATAAAGTGGTGGGTTATAGGTCTGATATGAAAGAAAAATGGTGAATGAGATATAAATTCTTCACTTATACCAATATCATCCCAAATAGGAAGTAAAACTTTTCATTAAAAACCATTAAGCATAATTTTTTTTCGAAATAATTATCATGGGAAGCGTAAGACCTTTGTATAAAAAGTAATGAATGTTGAGGAATCACAATGGTAGTTTATATATATGGTACAAAGGAAGAAGTGACTGCTAGGATTTGGTTGATACATGAAATTCAGTCAATATGTCCATTAGTAAATATGATCATTTTGAATTATGACCATCGATAATTATGTTATTATTATAAATAGTATATATAGAGGGTAATTGTAAAGTCCCTAAACCTAATAGTCTAGAGCTGGTGCCTTTATTTACTACATTGGAATAATAAATAAAGAATTATAATCCCAAAGGACCTAAATGTTTAGTAAACTTAAAAACTAGATACAAACATAATATTTACATTATAACTTGAAATGAAATAAAACACAAAACTCATTTGGAAACATTTATAATCTTTTAGATTATCCTTTAATGTCAATTCTAATATACATCATGGAAACATAGGGAAAAATAAAACATAATAAATGGGTGAGCTCAGATTCTTGGTAAGGGTAATAAATATAGTGGAAGCTTCATAAATAATTGTAAACAATAATTACATGAGAATGAAACATAAGCATGGATATTCTAATAGTCGTATAGTCACATTGATTATCGATAAATAATTTTATATGTGTTAATTTATAATGAATTAAATCATAATAATACCATAAAGGACTCATCCAAGAATTCTACATAAATGTGTAAGGTCTAGGCCAATACCTGATCTGGTTTCTCTCAGGAGACCTACTGATAAATGAGTCACTATAGCAAGCCCCTGCAGAAATATACTAAGTCCAATGAATTAATAATATGAAAGGGGTGAAACATAATCAACATATACATTCATATTGAATCTAACATATGAAATTAATATAATTTCCCTATTCAGAAAACACAGTCATAACTATCTAGTGTAATATGGTGAATGGTTTCATGGTAGTACATCCCAAGCCAAAATAATAAAAAACCATTTAATAAAATATGGTAGATCATAATATAAGGTATAGATTTCAATTATGAATAATATTTAAAAAGGGTGTTTAATTATATTAAAATAATATAATAAAATCATTGAGAAATTCCTGAGAGAAATAAACTTTTTTACATTAGAATGAAGAGTTCTTATAGAAAATCAATTTTTGTTTTCATAAAAATATATTGGAAACTTGTGTATCACAAAAAAAGTGATGGAAAAGGAAATTATATTTATGTTATATTAAAATAATATTCACACTGAAATTTTTCATTGATTATAAATAAATATTTTCAAAATAAAGTAAAAACATGTAAAAATAGTGTTTAAGAAATTTTATAAATGAGAAAATTTGGTGTGTTTTATAGGAATATATAATAGTCTTTAAAGTGGAAAAATAAATAATTTTTTTCATAAAATAAAAAATGAACTATGAAATTTTTTCGTGATAGAAATAGTGATTTTATAAAAATATAAGTGTCTTAAAATTGATTATGATGTTTAATTGAAAATGGGTAATATATTGGGAAGTTTGCTTTAATATAGCTTGCATAGTTAGAGGAATTGAAAAGGGAACCTTATAAAACAACTATTTCCATAAAAAACAAAGAATAACTGGTCTAGAAAGATATTTTTGGAAAATATAAATATAATTTATGAGGAGTAAGTAATAATAATTAAGAATTACTTAGTGTAAAGAGAGAGAAAGCATAACATGAAGGAATAAATGTGGGTTCAGGGAGATTCTCTTACCATAAGTATAAAAGTGGTTTACATTTGCACTAAATATTGTAGATAATGAAATTAGATTCATTAATAATTTAGTTCATAAAATAAACATGTATTTGTTTTATTTTAATTTTAGTCTGTTAATTTGTGTTTTCATGATGAGTTATATGATTCAATTTTTTCATTCGAGATTGTTGGTTTCCTTTATTTTCATGATTGGTTCACTTGTATATATATATGAAATATAATTTGAAAAGGGAATAGTTATCTAGATTTCAAATTATATATTATTAATAAAATTAACAAATATTCAATTATCTTATATGTCATTTTTTTATTCCAGATATGAGGGCGATTCATTATATAAAACATTAATGATAATCATTTAGAATGTTTTGGTGTTTTTTCAATCATCACAATCTTGTTTTGTATTATTAATTAATATTATGTATTTATACTAGATAAAAACACTAAAATATTTATAATATACAATTAAAAAAATTACCATTATAATGGTTTCATGACCATCCATGAAGTCCATATTAGAAATTGAAAAATCATCATCCATGAAGGTGGGGAATCGATATATTATAGACGATGTTTTCAATTTTAGAACAAAAGGGGAAGAGAAGAGAATTAATGGTGTATATACCATTAAATAAAATATAATTATAATATATATATGATATAGTATTTATTTATGTTACATTGGATTGGAAATATGAGGTATGGATAAGAAAATAAAAGAAATTACAAGAGAGAGAGGCAATGTTTTACCTCTTGAATGTCATCTCCTAGATAACCTCTTTAAGGGACATGGAAATGGACTTTTGGTGAGAATAGAAAGACCATAACATGTAGATGAGGTTTGAAAGATTAATTGTGTAGAAAATAAGATATCTACAATGATTAGTAGGTGTGAGGAAAAGGGGTGGTATTTATAGTGGAGGATAGGGGTGTTTTTATATTGTTTTGTTCATTAGTTTATTATTTTGGATCAAGAAAAAAAATAGTATTGATTCTTATGAAAAAATACTGTATATAGAGAAATTTATTTCGAGATAATTTCCACTTACATCATCCATGACTCAACCATGATTCAAAAATTCATTTATTTACTTAAAATGTTAAATATTGTATATTACCATATTTTAATATTCCCCAAAATTTAACTATTTTATAAAAAAATTATGCTAACCATTATTAGATGAGTAGATTTTAGAAAAGGAATATATTTTTTGAAAATAATTGTCTAAATATTAGAAATTTTATTTTAATTAAAATCATCATTTATTTTCAAAATACCATTATTAAATTTATAAATAATTTTATGACACATTGAAAATTTAATGATGTCCTCAGAAATTTTTCTCATAATCACAAGACATAAAATATTAATTTGAGAATCTATTTTATGAAAACTAAAATATTTTAAATCATTATATTAATTAAAATATTATAAATAAACATTTAGGCTTCACATAAATACCAAAACATAATTTATCATTTTTAAAACATATATAATTTCTTATTCTATAATATAAATATATAATATGTACATTTATGATAAAACTATAGTTTATTTAAACATTTATATGTGAGGTTATTATTATAATATCTAGATTACTTTTCATAATGGTCACATTACTATTCATAAAAAAACGTATCACAAAAATACAAAAAAATTAACAAAAGTAAATTTTTATATTAAGACTTTGAAAAATTATATTTGTATTATTAAATAAAAATTATAAATTATTGATTTTTTTAAAAATGTACACCCTTAAAAGGAGGAAGAAGTTCATTTAAGAAAAATATAGCTTTTATGCATAAAATTGGATTTATTCTTATCTTAATCCTATAAAACATATTGGATGAATTTGAAAACATTTGATTGAATATATAACATATAAATTTTATAATTTAGTAAATACTATTAATTCCTTCCAATTTAATGGAAAGGTTAAAATAACAATAATATTTCATTGTTTTTTAAATGAGGGTTGTGTGTAACATAATCCATCATAGATATTGAATTTAAGAAATGACATACCATAAAATATTTGGTTGTCACATTATCCCCTCCTTTAATAAATTTTTTCCTTGAAATTTTGAAATTACATTTCAATATTCAATTTTTGATATTATAAAATTCTATTATGGGAAACCCACATCATAAATTGGGTTAATAAAATATCTTATAGGTAGAGTAAAATGTGATGGTTACTATAAAAATCATTTTCCATATAGGAGAACATTAGTAGGATGTGAGAACATATATATGGAAAAGAAATATAACTATCATGTTCAGATATAGAGTGATTTGAAACATGGTCATTATAAATCCTACCATCCCAAAATTGTAAATTTGTGATTGGTTAAAAGACCATTGATTTATCATAAATGAAAGTAATCACATTATTTCTTTTGTTTGAGAATCATTTTAATAAAGTCAAGGGTTATTTTTACTATCTAGACATGAACTTGAGAAAATACAATTACATGATTCCTTCTCATGTCATAATATTTTCATTTAGTTGTTCTTTGATCTATCTCTACTTCATTTCTTAACAAAAAAGATTGATATTCAAGTTGAATTTTTTACTCCTCAAGAACATTGATCAAATTATCCATAAGTAATTAATTAGGCCTTTAAATATGAATTAAAACCAAAAATCATAGCACATGTCATCCAATATGATAAATCAAACTTTAATCTTAATTAATATTATCCTTAATCCGCTACATAAGTAATTAACCTTATGACCTATCCTAAATACATATATCCAAAATCAAAGACAAAAAATTTAGATGAAAGGTTACGTTATATCAGAATTTCCCCAAAATAAAGTAATGTATATTTTATTATCACATATGAAATATATGGATACATAGATCACCTTTAAAATTTAATGAAAACATGCATGCTTCCAAAAACAAAATCTCAAGATGTCGAATATATTCTTTAAATCCAAAAATCTAATAATTTCATCATAACAAAAACCATCAGATTACAAACCAAATTCATGGTCCCCAATATTATCCCATAAACATATATTTATTTTTTTGTCAACATTATGCACATATTTGGGGTTATATTTCCCAAGTCATGCATTTTATAGAAGATTAACTTACAAAAGAAACACTACTCTTAATTACTGGTGTTATTTATCACATGATTCCATTTCCTTGATGAGGAATTATTACAGTACAATCCTTATATATCTCATGATTATTAGTAATATAATAATATTACATAATTATTAAATCCAAAAATACCAATACAATATATATTCAACTTCAACTATAGTAACAGCATAAACTTGTCCTTGATTCCTTTTCATCTTCTTATCTATATTACCTTGACACTTGGGATATTCATTTATATAGTGCCCCATATCCTTATAGTTGAATCATTAGACATTAAAATTTATATCATTCCCTTAAAATCAAGAACCTCATGGAATTTCTCTCTACATTTGTATCAAACTCCTATTCCCATAAAGCATGCAGCGAGGTGTTTCTTTCCACAATTATCACATGTGAAAAAATTCTTCATTCTTTTTTTATCGTAATACAATTTTTGATATTAAATCCTATTCTTATTTTTTTTACCTTAAAAACCAAAAGAAATGTGTAATTATTTCTCTATCCTGATATCATAAGATAATATATCCTCATATGATGAGAATTTTTGGGAGATTAGTTCCCTTCATGGAAATTACTTAATACCATCAATGAAATGGTCAATCTTTCTCATTGGATTACATTTATAGTACATAACATGGATTGATAACAGTGTAAAGTTATATGTATACATAACAAACTTTTCATCCTATTTCTATATCAGAATCATGAATTGTGTCTCCATATCCATTCATTGTTCTCTAGGAACATATTTTTTCAAAAAAATAATTAGAATCCTCCAATTTCATGTTTATGATTTACTCTTACCCCCTATTGTTTTGAATTAATGACCACCATTGATCCACATATCCTAATATATGATAAAATACCATTATAACCTTCTCCATTACATTACTACCAAAAGAGAGAAATATATTCTATAAGGAACTTATCCATTGTTCAACTAAAATGGGTTTTTATTCCCATTGAATAATGGAGGTTGTTGTCGCATGGGAACTTATCCATTGTTCAACTAAAATGGGTTTTTAGTCCCATTGAATAATAGAGGTTGTTGTCACAGGATGTGTTCTAACACTTTTACACCACATTTTGGATCATGTTTCTCTAAATAGGTAAGGTTATTTCTCATATCCCGAGTCTATTTTCCAAATATATTTATAACTTGTACAGCTCTAGCCGCAACTGCAGCTCGAATATTGTTAGCTTTTATTGGAGGTAAATCCCAACATGTAATACACGTGTTCACACAATTTTTATTCTGTCCTCTAGGTAGTATTTATAAACAATGGATTACATTTTATTAGATCATAACATTATTAAACACAATGTATAATATAAAACTAGTGAAACACATATCATAAATCAAAAATTTAGGTATCTCTAATACATAAATCATAATCCATATTAGATTGAGAATATTATAAATCTATGTTATAGGGTTACATTTCCCTAATATTGTTTCCCTAATTCTAGTTGAGAATGTATCTACTAAACTTCCTTTAATACCAACTATAAATACCCAAAACCCAGTAGCCCAGAACCAGTGCCTTTAATAAATTTTCACAATTAACAAGGTAGTTGCATCATAAAGGGCCAAGTAGTTCGGTAGCATTAGAAAACCTGATACGAAGAAAATATTTACATTACAAATTGAAATGAAATTAAATATAAAATTTTCTTCTGAAACAGCATATTCTTCTAGATTATCCCTTCATCTCAATCATAATACATATCTTGAAATACTTGGGTCAAATAAAACATAACAAATGAGTGATCTCATATGTTCAGTAAGGGTAAGAAATACATCAGAAGCTATCATAAATAAACATAAACAATAATTCAAGGTAAATAACTAAAGACAAGCAATTAAAAAAATCTTGATCATAATATGATATGAATAAATGCAGCTCAAATAATTTCATATATATAATTACATGAGAATGAAACTTACTCCTGGATATTCAACCAACTAAATAATATTAGGGATTTCATAATTATTGATTCCATATTTTGGGACATCATAAAAATATCATCAAATCATCATCCAAAATATATATATATATATATATATGATTAAGGCCTAGAACAAAAATCATTCTATTATTTGTCATGAGACCTACTGATGCATCAAGGGGCTATAGTGGGCCCCACCCGACACTTACTAATTCCAATGAATTCTTCATATAAAAGGGGTGAAACATAATCAAAATATACATTAATATTGAAAATATCTTATGATATTAAAATAAATTACCCGAACAGAAACATAATCATAAACTATCTAGAGTTATATGGAGAATTGTATCAAGATAGTACATCCCGAGTAAAAAAATCAAAAACCATTCAATAAGATATGGTAAATAGTAACATAATAGATAAATATCAATTAGAAATATGATTCAATATAGAGTGTTAATGAAGATGAAAATAATATAAAAAATCATTAATAAATTCTTGAGAGAAATACCTTTTTATTTTGTAAAGAATAGTTTTTTTGGAAAATCATTTGTATTTGTCATAAAATCGTATTGTCAACAGGTATATCCCAATAAAAATAGAAGTAAAATGAAATTAAATTTGAGGAATATTAAAAGAATATTAACTGTAAAAATTTTCATAGATCATGAAAAATTATGTCCAAATGAAGTGAAACTATGTCAAAGAGTGTTTAAGAAACATTATAAATGACCCACTTTGGTGCAATTTATGGAAAAGTCTAGAAGAGTCATTGAAGTAGAAAAATTAATAATTGGTTGAATAAAATCATAAATTAAGTAATATAGTGTTTCATGATAAAAAGAGTTATTTTATAAAAGTGTTGGTGGGTTATAATAGTTAATGTATCTTACTTGCAAATGGGTAAAAAATTGGGAAGTTCCCTTTAATTGGGCATTCTTATCATGAGGAATTGAAAAGGGGACCTTATAAAAAATGTATTTCCCTATAAAAGAAATAAAAATTGAGAGAGGTACACATGTTTAGAACATAAAAATAGAATTTAGTGTTATTAAATAACCATAATTAAAGATTACATTGGGGTAAAGAAATATAATGCTTAACCTGATGGAAAAAATAGTGGTTCGGGGAGAATCACATACCTTATATCAAAAGTAATCTGCAATTTCACTTAATGTCCTTGATAATGAATTTAGATTCATTAAAAATTTAATTAATATGATTTTAAACATTTATTTTATTTATTTCAATTTTATTTAGTTCATTTATGTCCTTTTTGACGAGTTATAAGATTCAATTTCATCGTTTAGGAGTGTTAACTTTTTGCGGTTTTAATTATTTGTTCACTTGTATACATGTATGAAATATCATGTAAAATGGGAATAGATATCCACAATTGAAATAATATTTTATTAATGAAATTTTAGAATATTAATTGATCTTAGATGTTTTTCCCTATATGGGGTCATTAATTACATAAAACGTCAAAGATAACCGTCTATATTATTTTGGCGTCTTTTATCATAATGAAATAGTTTTGTCTTAATAATAAATTTTTTTATATGTACTGGTTCCAAATAACTAAAAAGGTAATACAATAGATTTTAAAATCTATTTTTACCATTTTAATGGTTTTATGTCCAAAAATTAAGGTGGAATTAGAAAAAAAAAAGGTCACTATCCACGAAGGTGGTGAATCGACACCACACAGACGATGTTTTCATTCTTAGAAAAATAAATATAAGATAATATAATTAATTGCGGATATACCACTAAAATAATAAAATTTCATTACATATATTATACTAGAGTTATCTGTCTCTTAAAAATGATTATGGAGTTTAATTGAAAATGGGAAAAATATTTGGAGGTTCTCTTTAATATGGATTTCATAGTAGGTGGAATTGAAAAGGGAACCTTATAAAGCATATATTTCCACATAAAATAAAGAAGAAATGGTCTAGGTAGATATGTTTGTACAATAAAAATATAATTTATGAGGAGTAAATAATAATAATTAATAATTATGTTAGTGTAAAGAGAGAGAAAGCATAACTCGAAGGAATAAAATGGACGGTCGGGGAGATTCTCTTACCTTACATATAAAAGTGTTCTAAAATCGCACTAAATATCTTAGATAATGATATTAGATTCATTAATAATTTAATTCATAAAATAAACATTTATTTGATTTATTATAATTTTATTATGTTAATTTATGTTTTTCTGATGAGTTGTATGATTCAATTCTGATATTCGAGAGTGTTGTTTTCCTTGATTTTCATGATTGGTTCACTTTTATATATGTATGAAAGATCAATTAAAATGGTAATAGTTATCCAGAATTCAAATTATATATTGTTAATGAACTTAAAAATATTAAAAGGTCTTATGTATCATTTTCATTCATGATATGAGGGCGATTCATTAAATAAAATGTTAATGATAATCATTTAGATTGTTTTGGTGTTTTTTCAAAATTCACAATCTAGTTTTGGGTTACTAGTTATTAATACATATTTATACAAGTTAAAATACACTAAAAAAGTTATATTATACAATTAAAAAAATTACCATTATAATGGTTGTACGACCAGCCTTGAATTCCGTATTAGAAATTAAAAAATCATCATCCATGATTGTGGTCAATTAACACCATACAGATGATGTTTTAACTTTTATAACAAAAGGGAAAGAGAAGATAATTAACGGTGTATATACCATAAAATAAAATAAAATTATAGTATATATATGATATTGCAGTTATTGATGTTACTATCGTTAGGAATGTTAAGGTTAGTATAATAAAATTAAAAAAAATTAAAATAGAGAGAGGGAAGGTTTTACCTCATGAATGTCATATCCTTGAGAAAATACATAAGGAATGTGGAAATGGACATTTGGTGAGAATAGAAATAACATAACATTGGGATTTGGTTTTGATAATGAATTGGGTAGAAAATAAGAAAGCTACAAATATTAGAAGGTGTGAGGAGAAGGGGTGGTATTTCTAGTGGAGGATATGGCTGTTTTTAGATTGTTTTGTTCATTATTTTATTATTTTGGATCAAGAATATAAATAGTATTGATTCTTATGAAAAAATATTGTATATATAGAATGTGAGTTTGAGAAAATTTCAACATACATCATCCATGACTCAACCATGACTAAAATATTCATTTATATACTTATGATTCTAAATACTATATAATACCATATTTGACTATTCCCCAAAATATAATTATTCTATAAACAATAATATGCTATATTTTTTTGATGCTTATATTTATGGAAAGGACTCCATTTTTTGAAAATAATTTTTTTAATATTTGAAATTTTATTTTAATTAAAATTATCATTTATTTGCAAGATACCAATTTAAAAATTATAATTGATTTTTTGACACATTAAAATTTTAATTAAGTTCTTAGAAAATTATCACATAATCACAAGAAATATAATATGAATTTATGAATCTCTTTTATGAAAATTAATTTTATTTTAAATCATAATATAAAATAAAATATTATATATAAACATTTAGGTTCACAAAAATTTCAACACTTAATTTATCATTTTTAAAACATATATTTTTACTTATTCCATAATATAAATATATAAATTGTCCATTTATAATATAACTAAATTTTATTTATACTTTTATAGGTGCAGTTATTATTCTAATGGCTAGATTACTTTTCTTAATGGTCACATTACTATTTATCAAAAAAAAATTATCATAAAAATGCCAAAAAAAAATTAACCAAAGAAAATTGTGATATTATGATTTCCAAAATTATGTTTGTTTTATCAAATAAAATTAATAATATTGTCAAAATTCGGTATTAAAAAAATTACTTCGTTAAAAGGAGTCCAAATTTCCTTTATGAAAAGTATAGATTTCATGATTAATATTGGATTTATTCTTATCTTAAGCACATAAAACTTATTAAATGAATTTAAAAACATTTTATTTAATATATAACATATAAATTTCATAATTTAGTAAATACTATTCATTACCTCTAATTTAATGGCTCGGTAATAATAACAATAATATTTCATTGTTCCTTTTAACTGGGTGTTTTGTGCAACATAATCCTTCAAAGATATTGAACTTAAAAAGAGACTTACTGTAAAATATTGGGGGTTAAATTCTGCCCTCCTTCAATAAATTTTCTCCTTGAGATTTTGAAATTACTTTTCAATAATCAAATGTTGATACTAGAAAATTCCATTGTGGGAAACACACATAATAAATTGGGTTAATGAAATATCTTTGAGGGAGAGGAAAATGTGATCGTAACTATAAAACTCATTTTCCATATAGGAGAACATTGGTGGGAAGTGAGAACATATTTATGGAAAAGAAATCCAACTATCATGTTCTGATATTGAGTGATAGAGAACATGGTCATTATAAATCCTACCTTCACAAAACTGTAAAATATTGATAGGTTAAAAGTCCATTGATTTATCATAAATAAAAGTAATCACATGATTTTTTTTGTTCCAAAATCATTCTCTTAGAGTTGAGGGTTTCTTTTACTATCTAGACATGAACATGAGAAAATACACTTACTTTATTACTTCCTATGTCATAATATAATCATGTGGTTGTTCTTAGATCTATCTCTACTTCATTTCATATACTAAATGATGGATATTCAAGTTGAATTTGTTTGCCTCAAGCAATTTGATCAAATTATTCATAAGTCATTCATTTGACCTTTAAATGTGTATTAAAACCAAAAATCTTAGCACAAGTCATCTAATATGATAAATCAAACTTTAATCTTAATAAATATTATCCTTAATCTATTATATAAGTAGTTAACCTTAAGACCTATCCAAAATATGTCTATCCAAATTTATAGACCAAAAATTTAGAAGAACGGTTACTTTAGATCAATTTTTCCCCAAACAATGTAATTTATCTCTTATTATCACATACAAAATATTGAATTACTTAGATCACCTTTAAAATTTAATGAAAAAATACATTCTTTCAAAAACAAATATCTGGTTGTCGAATATAATCCTTAAATACCAAAATATAATAATTTCATCATAAGAAAAACCATAAAACCACTAACCAAATTCATGGTCACCAATATTATCCCATTAACATATATTTATTATTGTCTCAACATTATTCTCTTATTTAGGGTTATCTTTATGATGTAGTGCATTTTCATGAAGATTAAATTACAACCAAATCACTTCACTTGATTACTGGTGTTATTCATCACATGCTTCTATTTCATTAAATAAGATGTACTACAGTACAATACTTATATATCTCATGATTATTATATCTAGATTAATATAACATAATTATTGAAACCTGAAATACAAATACGATAATTATGAAACTTCAACTATATAAATAACAAAAACTTTTCCTTGATCCTTTTGCTTCTTCTAATTTATATTACATTGACACTTAGGATATTCATTTATATAGTGCCCCATCTCTTTACAGATGAAGCATTGGACATGTAAATCTTATTTCCTTAACTTAAAATCATAAACCACATGGTATTTCTCTCTAAATTTTTATCAAACTCATATTCCCTTAAAGCATCTACCAAGATATTTTTTTCCATAATTATCACATGGGAAACAATTATTCTTTATTTTTTTTATCGTAATAATTTTTTTTGATATTTCGTCCTCTTCTTATCATGTTTACCTTAAAAAACAAAATTCATGTATAATTGCTTCTCCATCTTGATATCATAAGATAATATATCCTCATATGATGAGAATGTTTTGGAGATTAGTACCCATTATATAATTGACTTAATACCATTAAAGAACTTGTCAATATTTCTCAATGCATTATGATTATAGTCCGCAACAGGACTTGATAACAATGTAATGTTATATTTCTACTTAACAACATTTTAATACTCTTTATAAATCATACTCATAAATTGTGTCTCTATATCTAGTAATTATTCTCTCAGAAAACATTTTTACAAAAAAATCATTAAAATACTTCCATTTCATGTTTGTAATTTCCTCATAGCCTTTATTGTTTTGGATAAATGACCACAATTGATCCATATATCCTAATATATGATAAACTACCATGATAAAATTCTCCCTTTCATTACTACCAAAAGTGATAAATATATTCTCTATGGAACTTATCAATTATTCAACTATAAATGGGTTTGTAGTACCACTTAAAAATGGAGGTTGTTGTCGCATGATGAGTTCTAACACTATTACACCACATTTTGGATCATATTTCTCCATACAGGTAAGGTTATTTCTCATATACTGAGTCAATTTTCCTAATATATTTATAATTTTTTAAGCTCTAGCTACAACTCCAGCTCCAACATTTTTATCTTTTATATGAGGGAAAACCCAATATGGAATACATGTGTTGGTATAATTTCCATTCCTTCAACCATTCACCAATTATAAATAATTGTATACATTATATTAGATCATAAAATTATTAAACACAATGTATAATATAAAACTAGTGAAACACATATCGTAAATCAAAAATTTAGGTATAACTAATCTTTAAATCATAATCCATGTTACATTGATAATAATATAAAGTATGTTATAGGGTTACATTTACCTAATAATTGTTTTCATAAATCTTTTAGAGATAGTATCTACTAAACATATTTTTATACTAACTATAAATACCATATACCTAGTATTCTGAAGCTAGTTCCTTTAATAGATTTTCATAATTAATAAGGAAGATGCATCCGGAAGGGGAAAATAGTTTGGTAGCTTTGGAAAACCTGATTATGAGATAATAGTTACATTACGACTTGAAATAAAGTGAAATATAAAAAAACATTTGGAAACATCCTATTCTTCTATATTATCCCTTCATCTCAATCATAATATACTTCTTGGAATCTTAGGGTAAAATAAAACATAAGAAATAAGTGAACTTATATGCTCAGTAATGGTAAGAAATATAGTTGAAGCTATCATAAATAAACATAAACTATAAGTGTAGTTAATTAAACTATAAAACAAGAAATTAAAACAAAATCTTGATAATAATATGAACGGAATAAATGATTATCAAATAATTCCAAATAAATATTTACATGAGAATGAATCTCAATCATGGATATTCTACCAGTTGAATAATCACATGGATTATCAAGAAATAGTTTCATAATGAGGGATAACATATTTCAGGACATCATAAACATATCATTAAATCCTCTTCCAAGAAGTATACATAAATGGATATGGCCAAGACCAAAACTCGGTCTATTATTTTTCTTGAGACCTACTGATGCATCAAGGGGCTATAGTGGGCCCCACACGATACCTACTATGTATAATGCATTTTTCATATTAAAGGGGTGAAAAAACATCAAAATATACATCAATATTTAAAATATCTTATTAAATGAATATAAATTACCCAAACAGAAACATAATAAAAAACTATCTAGAGTTATATGGAGAATGGTATCAATATAGTACATATCAAGTGTAAATAACAATAAACAATTCAATATGATATGGTAGAAAGTAACATAATAGATAAATATCAATTAATATTAAGATTCAATATAGGTTGTAGATGTAGATGAAAATAATATTAAAAATAATTGATAAATTCTTGAGAGATATACCTTTTTCCTTCATAAAGAATAGTTTTTTTTGGAAAATCATTTTCATTTCTCATAAAATCTTATTGTATACATGTATATCCCAGTAAAAATGGAAGGAAAATGAAAATAAATTTGAGGAAAATTAGAAGAATGTTAAATCTAAAATATTTCATAGATCATGATAAATTATGTCCAACTGAAGTGAAAATGTGTAAAAAGTTTGTTTAAGAAACATCATAAATGAGCCACTTTGGTGTAGTTTAAGGGAAAATATAAAAGAGTCATTAAAGTGGAAGAATGAATAATTGGTTGCATAAAACCAAAAATGAGCTAAGAAATTATTTCATGATAAAAAGAGTGATTTTATAAAAATATTGGTGGATTAAAATAGTTAATTGATTTTAATTGAAAATGGTTAAGAAATTGGGAAGTTCCCTTTAATTGGGCTTTCTTATTAGGAGGAATTGAAATGGAGAACTTATAAAACATTTATTTCCCTATAAAAGAAAAAAATTGAGATAGGTACATATTTTTGGATAATAAATAATGAATTTAGTATTAGTAAATAAAAATAATTAATAATTACATTGGGGTTAAGATAGATAAAGCCTAACCTGATGGAAAAAATAGAGGTTCGGGGAGAATACCTTACCTTACGTCAAAAGTAATTTCCAATTTCACTTAATGTCGTAGATAATGTAGTTATATTTATTAATAAATTAATTCAGAACCTGATCAACATCTATTTTATTTTGTTCAATTTTTTAATGTTCATTTATGGTCTTTAGGAGGAGTTATATGATTCAATTTCATCGTTCAGAAGAGTTTGTTTTTGTGGTTTTAATGATTGGTTCACTTTAATACATGTTTGAAATATCACGTAAATTGGGAATAGTTATCCAGAAATAAAATTATATGTTATTAATGAAATTATTAAATATTAATTGATCTTAGATGTTATTTTTTCATATATGGGGATCATTAATTAGATAAAACTTCAAAGATATCTGTCATGATTATATTGGTGTTTTTTATCATCACGAACTAGTTTTGACTTATTAATAAGTTTCATGTATATCAACTGGTTCCAAAGAACTAAATAAGTAATAAAATAGATTTTAATATCTATTTTAACAATTTTTCTTTTTAATTTACAGCCTTTAAGTTGGAATCAAAAAAACAAAAAATTACCATCCACGAAGGTAGTGAATTGACACCACACAAATGATGTTTTCATTTTTTAAAAAAATGAGAAGAGAAGAGGTTTAATTGTGGATATACTATTAAAATTATAAAATTTCATTAATGATATTATAATAGAGTTATAATGTTACTTTGGGTAGGATAGTTGAGGTAAGGATAATAAATTAATACAAATTTAAAGTGAGAGAGAGAGAGTTTTACCTCTTGAGTATTGTCTCTTTGATTACGTCCTTAAGGGACTTGAAAATGGTCTTCTTGTAAAACCAAAAATACCAAAATGTGGAGAAGTGTTTTGGGAGACTTATTAGTTTGAAAATAAGAATTTCATAAACCTTAGAAGGTGTGAGGAGAAGGGGTGGTGAGGGGTGGTATTTATAGTGGAGGAGAGGAGTGTTTATTTTATTATTTTATTTATTAGTTTATTATTTTAGATCAAGAATATCAATAGTATTTTTTAATTTGACTAAATATTGTAACTAGACCATGTGTGTTCGAGTTAATGTCCACTTAAATCATCAATGACTTAACCATGACCCAAAAATTCATTTATTTACTTATAATATTAAATATTGTAAATTATCGTATTTCATTATTCGCTAAAAAATTAACTAGTTATGAAAAATCCCAAAAATTCATCCAATTTTTATTAATGTTACGATTTAGAAAATAAAATCCACTTTAAGAAAAATAATTATATATATAAGTGAAATTTAATTTTTAATTAATAAAATCATTTCTTCGAAAAGTACCAATTTTAAAATTATATCTAATTTAATGACACTTTAAAAGATTAATTAAGGTCAAATAAACTTATATTATAATTATTAGACAATGAAATACTAATTTATGAATCTATTTTATGAAATGAATTTTCTTTTATATTATTATATTAATTACCAAATTGTTATTTAAAATTTACGCTTCACAGAAACAGTAACTTTTAATTTTTAAATTTTAAAATATTTTTAACTTATTTGGTGATATAATTATACCCTATTTCAATATGTTAGATACCTAAATATTATTTATACATTCATATGTGAGTTTCTTATTCTATTTTTTAGATTATTATTTTTAATGGACACATTATTATTCATCAAAAATGAATCTTATTTTAAAAATAATAAAAATTTAAACAAAATAAATATTGATATAAAAATTCCAAAAATAAGGTTTATTTAGTAAAATAAAATATATAATAATGTCCAAATTTTGTATTAAAACTGGTGCATCAATAAAATTCTACAAAATTTCCTTTTATAAAAAATATAGCTTTTATGCTTATAATTAGATTTATTCTTTTTGTAATCACATCAAACTTATTGAATGATTTTAAAAACATTTGATTGAATATATAAAATATAAATTTCATAATCTGGTCAATACTATTCATTCTCACCAACTTAATGGTTATGTTATGAAAATTATAATATTTCATTGTTTGTTTTAGTAGGGTGTTGTGTGTATAATAAGTTATCAAATATGTTTATTTTAATAAGAGTCATACCATAAAATATTGTGGTGTTACAGTAATGGAAAAAATTAAATGATAGATATGGGAGAAAATATTCCCTAAACCAATATAATTATGCATTTTGAATCCAATCTATTAGAACATGGGAGGGTGTATCATCCCTAGGGTTCAATCTTGACCTATACTAACCAAAGCCTCAATATTTTAGGCTGAACCCAAATCATTTATGGAAGAAGTTCATGTTAGAAGAGATCACTAATAGAACAATGATAGCTAATCCGCCCCATGAATGTATCATTATTGCACACCATACCCTTAGTAAGTATACCAGGGTAATAAGGGGTTATGTGTCTAGAACATGTCATTATAATATAGTAGTTTTCTATTTATAAATGATATTTTGGTTTCTTCATTTCCATTTCCATTATTTTTAAAATACACATAAATATAAAATAAATATGATGAATAAATTTTATAAATAAATAAAAAATAATTTCATTTCTTATGAAATTAATCAAATTTTATGCTAAATTAAAAGGTATAAATAAAATTAATTTTCATGAAAAATATTATAAAAAATTATTAATTTAAATATAAATGATAATATAATTTCATAATGTCCCAAGTAATTTTAATATGGTTCAGACAACTGATAATGTAATAAAAGTTGTTATTTTTTAAATAAATAGGTAATTTTATATATAATTTCACATTAACTAATTGAGAAACTTATTTTCCTAAAAAAAATTTATTTGAGATCAAAATTTTTAAATTAGGTTTGGCTGAAATTTTAAGAATTTTCTAAGATACTATATTTTTCAGTGAATAACATAATTTAGTTTTGTGTTTTTTGAATGTCTGATAAATAATAAATATGTAATAATAATTAAATAATTAATAAAACGGAGTCAATGACCAAAAATATATTATTTTATTAATGAGTATTATTTTATCTAATTAAAATGATTTCCCAATCCTATAAAAAAATTCAATGTCTAACATGGAAATTAATGGTTAAAAACCTGTGGAAATATTTATTACCTATGCCAAAAGTATTATAAAATATTGAATTTGGGTTCTAAAAATAAATTATATCAAAAAATTCCTTTTAAATGTCATTATTCAAGATCAAAAATAATTTTTAAGTGAATGGTTTTCAATTTTCCACAACCTTGATTTCCATGGCCTATATTTAGCAATTAATAAGCAATAATTAAACATTATTTATAAATACCCAACTCTACACCCCATTTAATTCACTCTGAATCCATTATGAAATTTTTCCCATCAATTACTCTCCATATAACCATTATAATAAGTTTCTAATATACTAAGGAAATATTCTCAATCTTTTAAAAGTTATCTTCCAAGGTAATGGATTCTCTTCCTCATATTTTTTCCAAGCCCTAATTATGTAGTTAGTCTTATAATTTCAAAGTTAGTATGATCTCATGATCTTATATCCAATTAGTTAATATAAAAATTTATTTCTACCCATGAGATACATCTATTCTATCTCATTAAGCATGTCCCATAAAGCATATTATATACCCGTTATGCTATAGAAATCATCCTTTTTAATTTCCAAGCCTGTATTTTTAAATTATAAATACCTGAACCTATTTCTATTAAAGGATATTCATATATATGTAATTATAAATCATTTATTTGTGATTCACATTTATGAAACCCACTTTACCCTATAATGAGTTAAAAATGATGAAAACATCCAGTTATTAAACACTTATGTGCTCAATGATTTTATATAAAACCCATTATTAATCCTCTATGTGTTGTTGGTGAAGTACTTAATTATGTACTATATGGAACACATGATGTACGGAATATGAGCAATGTGTCCCAATAGTGATCTAAATCATTTCGTAAATATGTAATCTCTTGAAGTGACATGTTTTATGTTACTTTGTTGAATAACATTTGAAATATATTTTACAATACGTTGGTTCTAAACCTTGTTTATATTATTAGGAATGTCTACTTTTTATGTTGTATCCATAGTTATATGTCTTGTATCAAATGATTTTTATTATACTCTCATGTTATGAATCTTGTTTTGTACATGTCCTACTAAAATTTGTTGTCCCTATTTTCAATTAATTTATGTCTCTAGTAAATTTATTGTATTAAGGTGAGATTGGGTGAAATAATAATAGATTACTTAAAATGGATTTTAAAAATTATGGTTATGTTTTCTTTGTGTAATTATCTTATTATGTACCTAATTTCTAAGACACTAAACATCAAAAAGTCCATAAAATTAAATAATGCAATTTTTTTAAAAAGAATTGTGTTAAAAATCATATATTAAAATGGTTGGTATTCATAGTTGGTATCAAAGGATGGGATTTCTTGTTTGTGGAAATTAAGACTAGAAAAAATAATAAAGAACCCTTGGTATTAATTTAATCATTGGAGAACATTTTGAAATTTTGGTGATGTGTAAATATAGTGGTTTCTATGTAATAAAATCCATATCTAGATACTATATGTGGAAATGACTCTAGAATAGTTGAATATAGATTTAATACCCCCAAAATGGCATATTTGGTATTAAGTCAATCTTCACATAGTTCATGGTAAAGATCCCTTGATTCACACCATGTTAGAGACTTCTGGGAAATATTCTTTGGCTAGTCCAATGATTTTTAAATACAATTATAATGTTTATATAGATGATTTACTTTTCATTACATTGTAGTATATCAATTTAAGAATATATTATTATAAAGTTTTAAGGATATGGTTTCCTTTAGAATTATTATAATAAATTTCTAATAAAAATGAATTCTCAATTAGGTTTTATTCTTCCAGATAAATTCTAGGATAGATAATGAATCATGTATATAATATATGTTGAGGAAAATGAAACTGCAATCTTCAAAATATGATGGAATATTGATTTGTTGAAATCATGATAATGATGACTCTATGAAATTGTATCATGAATAAAAAAGTAATCCATATGGAGTGTATGGCATTACCAATAATGTAACAACAACATGTTAAATCCTTCATGTATCAACAACCACCTTTTTAGTGGAACCTATGATATACAAATCATTGTAAAAATAGATATATTTTATTTTCTATATT
Organism: Viscum album; assembly: GCA_963277665.1. NCBI lineage: Eukaryota > Viridiplantae > Streptophyta > Magnoliopsida > Santalales > Viscaceae > Viscum > Viscum album. Next base: position 955,859,960 of record OY728162.1, on the reverse strand, counting down.
ATTCTGAGTAAGAGAATGTAATAGTGGAAGTATATATCATAGAGTAAGAAGCTGATCAATGGTGGGAACTCGTTAAGTTCTCAAAGATTAAGCTTTAAGTAAAAGATATAGAATCATATGGTTTGAAAAATATCATTTTCAATATGTATTTTTGTTATTTCCTATAAATCAAAAGAGATATGGAATTTCTTAAGATGAAAAAAGGGGACTGAATTAGTGAAGAATTATGAGATGGGCTTTACAAGGATTGTGAAATATACATTATGCTTAATCATTGATTTTGGAGGGAATATTGATTTATTATTTTCTTGGATAAGACATTTTTATGAAAATACCACGCAATATGAGACTTTTGGAGTTATGAGGAAATATTATGATGTTCTCTAAAAGATTAAAAGGATTTAAAAAATTTAATAAGTTCTTATTTAATAAAGTAGAGGAATGTGGATAGATCCAAATTTCAGAAATAATTTTAGCCACACGATAGAAGAAAAGAGACAACAACTACCCATGTGTAACAGTAGTGGGAAGATACATTTGTGTAATTGAATGAAGGGAAGGGGTTTTTTTAATTTGTGTGTGTTATGCCCATATATATTAAAACTATCAAGGATATTTAAAAACAGAACTTCTAATGCCAATAAAAATGGTATATAGTGAATGTAAAACCTGTAGTACTTTGTTTCACGAGGGGATAAAGGACTTTTAGTTAATCAATATCCAGATAAAAAGATAAAATAGGGAAATCTCCCCAATCATTAAAAGTGGAAAAAGTAACAATTCATGCATTATTCATTATAATGGAATACTTAGAGGTCCAAATTAGGTTGTGTAAGATACAATCATACCACTCTCAAAGAAAGAAAGTACATTTTTTTTATTTTGGTTCTATGGATTCATTTATTTCATTCAATATTTAAAAGTATATAATGTTAAACCATGAACAAATAATGGTGGTAATATTATTCAATAACCTAGGGGAATTATTTGAGAATAATATATATATAGTGTTTTCCCAATTATCATTGGCGATTTCAATATCTCTACAAACCTAGTAGTCATTCCAATGGAGTAATTTTACATAATACTTGTGATGGATTGGTTGTCAAAGTATTATTCCAAGTTAAAATGTATAAGAAAGTAAATTTCATCAATCATAATGGAATAACCTATAATTTTCATAATAAGAGTCATATCCCAGTCTAATACATTACATGAACTACTTCTTATTAACTTATTTATGGAAATGATTGGTGAAGAATGATAAGAAATAAAAAATATAAATATAGGAGATATACCCATTGTTCTGGAATTCATTGATGTCATTCCTAAAGAGTTTCCTTGACCTCCCCTATAAATAGAGTTGGATAGATAAATTTGTCTCATACCTAGGTATAATAAAATATTTAAAGAAAAATACATAATAGAATATGTGGAGATGGAGCAATTAAAGAAGTAACAAGATGATCATCCATTGAAGAATTTTGTTCAACCAAGTGTGTATCCTTGGGGATCACTTTTTCTATTTGAAAATTAGAATGACGGATTAATGAAGATATTAATTTATTATAGATAACATAATGGGATCAAAAATAATGAAAAAATAACTTTTACCATGGATTTATTATTTTTTGTCTAGATTTATGGTGTTCAAGCCTTCTCCAACATTGGACATAGATCAGAGTATCATCAGATGAGTGTGAATAAAGAATATATCCCAAACTCAACCTACAAAATTTGATATGGACAATATAATTTTTTTTTGTTATACCTTTTTTATTTACTAATGATCTTTTAATATATATAGTATTGATGACTGGAGTCTTTAGAGACTACCATGACAGTTTTTTGGTGGTCTTTATTAATGATATTATAATATAATACCAAATCCTTGAGGAGTATGAAGATCATATAAGGACTATATTATAATATATAAGGGGGTATAATATTTTTGGTAAATTTTTCAATTGTGTGCTCAGGTTACAAAAAATACATTCATGGAACATATTATGATCAGTAAAAGAATCTCTATTTTTCCTTAAAATTCAAATGTTTAAGAGGTGTGTCCATGTACTCTGAAATTAACTAAGGATCATTTATTACTAGGTATAGTATGTTACCATATAAGATTTGGGAAAAAAATTCACATATTTTTAATCCACTAAAGTTGTTAACATGAAAGAGGGGTTTCATTATCTTGATAATAGAGTGTAAATAAAGTTTCCATGTATTGATGAAGATGTGGGTTAGTAAACATATGGTAACATTATCCCTTAATGGGGATGGATTTTTCATTTATTGTGATGAGTCCTTGAATGTACATGGATGTGTACTCATAAAAAATGAAAAGGTTACTTTCTATGTGTTATGATAGTTACAAAATCATGAATATAATTATACCACCCCTAGTCTAGATTTTTCTTTGGTTACATTTTCATTAAAAATATATAGACATTATTTATATATGGAGAAGTGTTACACATATTGCATGAGGTGACCCAAGCATAACATACAAAAATATTTCTTCATTTTATATGAATATACAACACAAATCACAATTATAAATGCCTCGTAACCATAAAGGTATATTGTACATGGAGAAAAGATATATATAAAAATTATTTCAAAATTAATCTTCAATATATCAAAATAATAATTCATGTTATTACCCTTATAGAAATATCATACTTTTAACCTTTCATTGAGACCTAGGTAAAAAACATATGAAACGGTGAGATCACATGATCAGTAAGGGTTAAAATAAGTGATGTCAATGAATGATCATATATGATAATAAGGTTAGCATAATACAATCACAATACAAGGAAGTCATACGAAATATATTAAATATTTTTAATAGTGATTTATGGAATATTGATATATCATTACAAAATACCAAAGTTATAACAGTATTAAATAATCATAAATCAATCATGTTCCATGAAAGTGTATAAAAATAGTAATGTGGAAAAAAATAAAATTACAACAATGTGAACATATATAAATAGTAACAAGTTAACTCATTAAGTGAAGGACTTGAAATTAAACCCTCCACTAAATTTATGGACGTGAAACCACATCCATGAATAAACTTTTGGACAAGAAACTAGGCCCATGCATAAACTTATGTACATGATACAAGGTTCATGCATAATTTTGTAAATGTTAAATTAGGTTCATGCATGTCATGACCCAACCCACTAGGACCCACATGGACATTATTAAGTCATCTGTGACACCCCAAGGCCTCTTCTAATAGGCCATGGTATGATAACTAGCACCGAGTAGGAATATAACATAATGGGAGGCCTTAGGCTAAATTACATGTATACATGCACACAGCTCCAAACTATAGTATACTATTGAAATGATAAAAAATTGATACAAAATATAAATGTATACAACTAATCCCATATAATATTATGAAAAATATTATGTAAAAATAATATGTAAAATACACCCCTTCCAATAAATATAAATGAGTTTAACCACCAAATGAAAGGGGACTAAGGTCTTGATGAAACTCCTAGAACCTTCTACTGTCTATCTAGAATATTTTTGTTCCACCTACTTCAAGTCCTCCTAGTACATCATCAAAAGGCATGTGGTTTGTATAAGACATGAAATGTGAAGGCACAACCCATGTAGGGGTGAGAATATACATACCCAGTAGGACACCCTAAAATCACCGAACATATGTTGTCAAAAGAGTCATCTCAATAACATAATGTTTATTCCCTTATAAGGAATGATAATAACAACCCAAATATTATCAAATATAGACACCAAGTATCAATTATATTTTACTTACTCACTTCCATCCGTGGATTTTTTTCAAAGGATCAATAACCCATGTTCATTGAAGGGAAAACTTCTCAAATATCATTGATTCTAATAGAACTCATCTGAGAGGTCACCCTCGTCGGGCCTTTCTATTATTAGTATGGAATATAACTTAAAATATATCGATAAAAATGTATAGTATCACACCCATGGACTATGGGGATACCTAATACTATCTTGAATAAACCACTAAGGAGGGAATCACATGCCCTAGATGTAGTAAATGGGTTACCTGGACCAATCTAGGGAAGAATGAAAGAGTATCACGACCTAGTTCCAACGGAGGGATACTTGATTCTATCTAGATATAACATGTGTAGGAGACTTCTCATCTTACACTCATAATGGGATGAAACGTTATACCCTATTAGGGATAGACCAAAGGGAATAACCCATTATGATACTATTATTAGACTGAGGGATACAATGACTATACTCTACCTATGAATGTATTGATGGATTGTGTAGGGGGGACACAATGTATCCTTCCACATCTGAACTTGTCGTGTCAATGTTATTATACTATGTCCCATGCCTATACACTCTAACCATGCCTATGTGAACTGGCTATGTTCAGGATAGTGTACCCATGGGTACTCAATAGGTCACCAAATTCATGTCACATTGAATGTGTTCAGTTCAAAATCTCATGTGATAATTATCTTTATGTGTAAATACTAGACACCATATAAGTGTTCCATATGGTGTTTTTTCTTAACTACATGATGTTTATATTGGGAGATTCCATAAATATCAAGTTTTCATGCATATCTTATAGAATCAACATATCCTATACTTGATTTGTGAATCATGTTGAAAATTATAGATCTAAGTCTAACAAAACCAATGTACTCATAAGTTGTTAAATTTCAGCTACCTATTTTCCCAAAAAATATCTCATGTTGTGCAGCATCGACCAAATGACAAAACTCATGCACTGATCTACATTGATCCAACACGAATCTTACATCATCAATAATAATCCTTCATCGTGTATTAGTTATAGATTATTTAATCATTTATATAATCCAAGATAAAAAATATTGGTTGTATAATGTTTGTTTTCTAATTATAGTTTAACCATAGTTCAAACTAAATATCAATAATGAACAATTGATGAATGAAGGGAGAAAATAATGTAACAAATAACTAGGAATAGATGATGATCATTTTTTGATTAGGATGTCATCCATTTATCTATAAATAAATTATCAAGGAGGATAAAAAATTGTTAATAAATTCGTAATTTTAAGAATTTAATATAGATTAGGAAAAACAAACCAAGACGATCCAACAAATAATTCCTCTATGAATTAATTCACATTCATCTATGAGTAACAAAGAACATGGATTTATCCAATTAATAAACATCCTAACATGATATAAATCAATACCTAATAAAGAAAAATTTTATATTTTCATCATTATTGTGATCTTAGAACATCACTGATAAAGATTCTCTTGCATGATATATATCGATGAATTTGTTTTGTTCATCAATATATACACCAATCTCTGTAATCGCACCCATATATTCACAATATGGTGATCCTACTATAATATCTTAAGATTTTGTGGATAACCTTATAGTTTTCCATAATAGTGGTATAAATAGAGTGTTTTATAGGTTTGGAAATTTAGTTATATATTTATTTATTTAATTAATTAATTCAATTATTTTGTCTCATCTATGTTAGATATTTAGATCTTCTGAAACAACCAACATAAAACAAATTTAAGTCATAAAAAGGGTAAGAACTGTATTCTATATTTATTGGCAGTTGTAATTTTCCCATCTGAGACACTACTCATGTATTATTCTATTATTTTAGAATTACTATTAATGTGTGCTATATTATATTTCCTATTTTTAATATATCAACTCTGAGGACCTAGGGGACCCAGAAGCCAATCTTGAATTCATGAATAAATTGAAAATATTTTTTAAATTTTACAAAGTGCCATGGAAAAAATGACTGCCTGCACTCACACCACCTCACATATTTTCACTCTGAAATCAAAAATCATACTAAAAAAGATTGGGGTATTGAGCTTGCATTTGGTTATCCTGCTTATAAATTCTCTTATGAAGATTCTATCATTATAAATGAACATGTACCAAAGGAATTACCCAGCCATAAAGGTTCTGCACCATTAAATCCTTGATGGTTATACAACTCTATAAGAATATATTTCAATCCTCAATTTCAATCTCATCCTAGTCAATAATGTGTGATTCTACATACTCATATCACCTCAACTACTACTTGGGGAATAAATCATGCACCAAGTATAACTATAGTGGTAATGTTAACAGGTAATGCTCCTCGCCAACCTAGTGGAGTATCTTTAAAGGTAAAATGACTCTTATATATATCTTGCTACATGTTCAAGAAATATATAATCCCCATTAAAGAGATACCTTCAAGAATACATTTTATTCTTAATTTAACTCCAATGATCTTTTTCATCAGTTAGTAAAGGACTTTTTATGGCTCTAGGTAGTCCTCATCAACTCTATGATTATTGACACCTTCTTTAATGTCATTCGCACAAAATCGATGCCTGTAAAAAATTTCCTACATAGTTTTCGCCAACATAGTGGTGACCTAAAAGATCTCCAATAATAGGCATTGAATGGTTCAATACTTATAGTGGGATGGTATCTGGTTTTTATGAAAAAATACACCAGGTCTAGAAGACCCTCCCATGTTCAAAAAATATTCAACTCAAAGGCCTGAAAACATTCCTCCAAAACCTGAATGGTCTACTCTATCTGGTCATATGTTTTGGGCACAAATGGTTTGCTCATCCCCAACTATGCCCCAAAATTCTCCAGTAATCCTCTCCATAAGCACGATGTTAATGGAGTATCAATGTATGAAAAAATCATTGAGGTAACCCAATGAATCCAAAATATATCCTACATATAAATGTGTCATAATATCTCCATTGAATACGTATCTTGAATGGCTATGAATTGGGTTAACATGGAGAGTATATATATGATCACCCAGAGAGTTTCATTACCTCTATCAGATCATGGATAAACCATCACAAAATACATGGAGAAATCATATATCTAATACTTCAACACCTATAGGAATTTTTCTAAACATTCTAGAACCTTACTCTCAGACTTCACCTACTATCAACTGAGGAATTGTGAAATAAACTCAACAACACATATCTTCATCCCCAATAATAAAAAATGAGCTTTAATGGCCTAGTAAATATTTTACTCCTTTGAATGAGAAACTAATGGGGAGTATAAAACTCAATAAAAACCTCCTCTTATAGTATGAACAACACCATAAAATTTCCTTATAAAATGATCATGTGCTCCCCCAACACCAGAAAAAACATTAGGATCATGTTCAGTAGGTACTTTTTCATGAATAACCTCGCAATATATATCCCTAATTTGTGCCTCCCGAACATGTTATGGAACGTGATGGGTAATAGCTATAAAATGGAGAAACATTATGCCATCCACATACATAAGGGATGAATGCAATGGGGCCAACTACTCTGATGCATTACCGAACAATTGAATGTGGGATTTTATTTTAATATATTCTACTACAATGTTCCCCTTACCATTAGTTTAAACTATCTTTAAGTCATAATATTTATAGAATTCCAAATATAAACTCTACCTAAGGTTAAAATATTTCAATGAATATATATATAAGACTATTATGGTCAGAATTGATGATGAATCACTCTCCCATATGATAGTTTATCTACAAATTCATGGGGAACACCACCAATACCATCTCTAAGTCTTGGGTTGTATAGTTTTTCTCTGGTGGTGTCATCTATAAAGACTCATATGAAATCAATTCCTACCTCTATATCAGAACACGACCAATCCCAAATCATCAAGAAACATAGAACAGCGCGTACACAATACCAACCTCTAGAATTCCAAAAATGGGAGAACTTTTCCACAATTGGTATAGATCATTAAAATCATGTTGATACATTCATCATAAATGCTTCAACTTTTGGGTAAATGTTTCAGAGGTACTGTGATACTAGAGAAATTGGTCATCAATATCCAATAATATCCTACCAAATGAACGAATCTTCAAACCACATCCATTATATTGGGGGGCTCTCCAGATAACACTATATTGATCTTTATGGGGTCCACTTTTACCCCCTCTTCTAAGAAAACATGTCCTAGGAAGTATACCTATCAAATCAAGAAATAAGGATTTGAGAGTTTCTAATAAATTTGGTTCTCTCATAGTATGTCTAAAACCATACTTAAAAGTTTTACATGATTCTCCTATAACATTGTAAGGATTTCATTAATTTATGACTAGCACAATCAAGTCTGCGAAGGACTGAAAGATCCAGTACATGAGCCTCATGAACACTGATGGGGTTTTCAACATGTTGAAGAGAATAACCAAGTACTCATACCTACCATAGGGATAGCATAATTTTGTCTTTTGTATATCACCATCCTGAACTTGGACCAGGTGATATCCCGACCAATGGTAAATCTTCAAACTCGTATCTTCCATCTTAGAGAAGAACACTGGGGCTTCCCAGGGGAATACACATCGCCTACCATAGCCATTCGTCTCCAAATTTTCCAAATTCAACCACATCACTCAATGTTCTATGAAGGACATATAAAATATTGGAGTTGATATCAGGGTAGTCCCTGAGTGTAGGTCCATGAAGAAGTAAATCTCACATTAGTGAGAAAGGCTTTGAATGCCCTTAAGAAAAATAATTTCAAACTCCTCCACGGCACTGTAAAAAAGAAATATTATAGAACATTCATTCTACATGGGTCATACTATAAAAACTATTAGTAATTACTTGAATACTACTCTGTACGATTCCATCCAACTCTACATGGGATTCATTATCACTAATAAATGAAAATCTCATACCATCCACCCAGACACATCGTATCCTTATCATAAAATAGTCAATCTATGAAAGAACCATGGGAAGCTCGTATATACCTATAAATACATTTTGATGCTTCATCATGGATCTGAAAATATCTCATATGAATAACTCTTCTTTAAGAGTTAGGTCACACTATCAGTAGAAGTGTGTGGTCAAGGAATCATCCCTTGTGGGAGTCACCAAACTAGAAGTTTAATCCAAAGGAAATACTATAATCTTTAAAACTAATAAAGTGATATATAAAGGAATGAGTGTCTTGTGCCTATGCTTATCAAAATTTAAGCTATTGTAGAGTAGAAATTGATCATATCTTGTATTATCCCCTCATACTTCGTGTCATAATCCCCCACTGCCTGTAGCTATCCAAGATCTCAAACACTTACTCCCTGAGACAAGTGGGGTCCACCATGACTTTTTACACATAAATAAATAAATATAAATATATATATACCCATGTATATACTAATGACCTTCAGATACCTAAAAAGGAAATTTTCAAGACATCACATTCACTTAATTGAAAGAACCCTTGATATAATTTAGGAACACTTGGTTATACGCACAGGAATATATAAATATATATATATATATATATATATATATATATATATATAAACACACACACATATATTTATATACATTTGAGTATTGGAAATTAATGACACATATAAGTTTTTAATAAAGTTATAATAAAACTAGAATAGAAAAATTCTAGTAAAATAAAATTAATTCAAAAATCCATAGAAAAAATATTTTATCTTATGAGACATTAAAAATACCCAATTACACATTATAAATCCTACCTAGAATTTCTCCAGGAAAACGATAATGAATTTTTCAATGGAAAAATGAACCAAGATAGAAAAACATCAAAAATATAAGTTGAAACATTATTTCATATATAAATCATTAATATTTATCAATAATAATATTAATAGATTTTATGAATGAATATTTAAAAGAAAATTAATGAAATTACAAATATTAAAGGGTTATTTATGGGGAAAACCAAATTGGATCGTGCAAAAGTGAAAAAAACCTTAATGAATAGCAAGAGTAGGGTCCCGAGAGTACTCCTCACACCCTAGGAATTAAACCCAATTGATACACATAAAAAATAGGCCAACCTTATAAACCATCACAATGTATGCATGTTTTTCACCAAGTATTAGTGTAACACCCTGTGTTTTTAGGGATGAATATTTTTTGAATAAATTAAATTTATATGATGGCATGCATTTCATGCTACATTGTGTTATGATTTCTTCATATGAAACACCATGTTAATATTGCACTAAACAGTGAAATTGCATTAAATTTTGGTATACACAACACTATTTTTTTCATGTGTTACCTATTATTATGAGTTCCATCGATAGGTTTTTTTACACATAAGACCTAGTTTTACCAAACCACAATATATTATTAATAATATGTTCAAAATATTATTATAGTTATCTCTTAGCAAATGGAATGGAATAAGTGAATATGATTAACTAAATTATAAATCTATATATTAAACATGTTTATATAATGAATTATTTGGTTAGTAGTTTTTAATAAATTAAAGCATGAACTATTTGAGAATAATGAAATTCCTTTTCTAAGAAAACTATTTTTCTATATATAAACACATTTTATCTCAATAAATTAAAAAACCTTTTTTATATATTTTTTTATTTAAATTTATATATATTACATATTCAATCAATTTTTTAACACTAATCCAATAGATTTTAAAGGAATAAGATAAGAATAAATCCAATTTTATGAATAAAAAGATGTATTTTTCTAAAAGGTAGTTTTACCACCTTTTAATGATAAACTTGTTTTAAAACTAATTTTTGACACATTTATAGATTTTATCTAAAAAAATAATATTCCTTTCTTAAATCCTGAACATAAAAATTAACTTCAGTTGATTTTTTATTATTTTTCAGAGAAGGTTTCTGTATTTGGTGAATAGTGAAAAATATATAATATTAATTGGAAACTATCTTTTCATCTAAACAAATTATACTGATAAATTTTAATTTTAATTGGTTTTAAATTATGATTAGATAAATTTTAAATATATTAATACAATTTAGGTTATTAGAAACATTTTTATATTGAATTTAGATATAAAAACATAATGATCCTCTTGAACATTTTCACATTAAAAACTTCCTTCAACATCACATTTTCGGGGTTATTTTTAAATTAATTTCTTCAACTTATGCATTTGGATATTTCATAAATGTATTCTATATTATGAATCATAATATTTTTTAATTTATAGTAAGGTCATCTTAATTTTTTTTAAAAATATTAGTGAATGTAATTAAAATTAGTTATAATGATTACGTTAAAAATGAGTTTACATAGTGGTTAAAATTTAATCTTAAGAATCCAAATAACAAACAAACTTGTTAAAAAACTATTTAATGGACATATTTAGAATTTTTAACCTCCTATATCGAAAATGGACCGTTATTGGAGACACATTATCTAAGGGAGAACTCTCAATAGTGTTTACCTTGTTCTATTTACAAGAATGTCACTCCTCCATCACTATAAAAGGGCACTCACCCCCACCCCCTCAATTATACACACCTCTAAATCCCATTGGATAATAAAAAACAAGACTAAATAAGCAAAATAATTACCTAATATTAAAATATAATGCTAACATTGGGAATAAATCAAACCAATTATGTCCTTCAGTGAAAACCCAAAGGAGTTACCTAAAGAAGAAGTAAAGTTCATCAACATGCATTTTTATTTTGTTTCCTTATTTAACCCCTTAAATTATTATTATATTATATAGATTAAATAATAATATAAGTATCATCAGTATATAATATTTTTTATGTAATGGGTTCAACCTACACCTTCACACACTTCATTTAAATGGGATGCACAATCATCATTCGTGTGTATGTCGGACTACCGTCTGGCGAACCGATGTTGTTCGTTCATACATTTCCAACACTCAAGGTTTGGAATATATATTGAATTTTTATTTTTCTATAATATATCTGATTTTTATGATATATTTATTCTTATTTAATTATTATAAAACACATACATTAATGCTTTCCATTTTTTGGAATATGGTTACTTCGTTTATGGATGTGTGGACTAACGCCTCCTCAAAGCGATGTGATTTGATCTTGCTTTACAAGGAATATATTATGTATGAGACTAATAAACATATGTGATATATATTAAATAATAATAATATAAATAATATATATATATATATATATCATTTTATTTTATTTCTTTAAAAATATAATAAAAAATTGAAGCAACGTTCATGCATATATACGACCTACCGTCTCCACAAACAGTGTGTTTTATTTTATAATAATAATTTTTATATATTATTATAAATACTTATATAATGAATATATATGATATTTATATAATATTTAAAAAAAATTAAATATATAAATCATGGTCTATGTTAGAATATCAATAATAAAAAGTCAAAATATATATGAAAAACAAATTAGTTATTACCCAAAACCTAACTTTAACATGAAATTGTTCATAAACAGGTAATATAATATCATAATATAATAATATATAGTACTATATATAATAATTTTTTTATTTGGTATATTTATAATAATATTATATCTATTATACATCATGTTTAAATATGTATGAACAAATTCATGACTCAAGGTAAGAGTTTTATCATCCAACTATTATTTCTGTGAGATATATGCAATGTTCACAAATTATTCTTATAATGTTGCGTATATAAATTCCAATGAAATTTTATATCATGAATTTAATTTACTTAATAATATTAAAATTTTCAGTTTATATTATTATTTTATGTATCTCATGATTATAAGTTGCACAAGTAGTAATGGGATTTCTAGTCTCACTTTTATTTTGGTGACAATTATGTCATATTCATCACTATTTCATTTTTTGTGGTAAATATACTTCCATTTGAAATGTAATATGATGAATTTAAATTATTAAATTATATTAAATGTTTCAATTTAGGTTATTATTTTAAGGATCTCATGATTAAAAAGTTACTCAAGTAGTGAGGGTATTTCTAGTCTAACTTTCAATTATCTCAGACTTAAGCCATATTCACCACTCATTTCTTTTGGGTGGTGTATATTCTAAAATATGGAATGTTATATCATGAATTTAATTTTTTTAATGGTATTAAAATTTTCAATTTAAATCATCATTTCATGGGTCTCATGATTCAAATGTTACTAAAGTAGTAAGGGGATTTCTAGTCTCACTTTTATTTCATTGAGACTCAGGGCATATTAACCACTTAACTATTTTCTGTGGTGTATATACATTCCATGAAATTATTTTATGGTTATTATCCTTAAATTTATGGTTATTTACCAATCGAATTGATGATACAACTTTCATGGAATTCTAGGTTCATATCTTACAAAATCGGTAAGGTAATATTTTTTCAATTTTCCTTCTTTAAGACACATGTTATATCAGGAACCTATATTCTTATACAAGGTTTATATAATGACATTTTACATATTATATAATTAATTTCATTATTTTCATGATATTTTAAGCTTAATTTAATTTTATCTTTTCATGGAGATTATGATTCAATGTTACCATAGTTGTAATAGTTTATTTCTATAATCTCATCGTTTATTAGGATTATTTATGATTATGATTCCATTGATGAAATATTATAATTAATTTCTCAAGAATACTCATTAATTTTATTCTACTCAGAAAATTCATGATATATTAATGTAATGGTACCAATTTTCCACTCTTTGGTACTTAAGATAATTAAGAAAGTGTTTTTTTAAGAAAATATATCTTTATTTCTATCTTGGATCAGAAATTTTATATAATAAAAAACATTGTTTAATAAAAAAATAATTTTTCTTAAAATTATATCTTAAGATAATTTTCAATGATATTTATTTTAAAAAAAAAATTATATTATTTTTTTTAAATTTTTATAAAGCATCCTTTTTTTGTTTTAAGTGAATATTTTCAAAGAAAATGACTTCAAAAATATTTTATGATAAAAATGCATTTCAAATGATTTTAAAATATTATTTTAACATTTTGAAATGCTTACCTTTAACAAAAATTATTTCAAATATTTAAAAGCATCCTTTATATTTTTTCGATGTTATTTTCCGGAAAACGTTTTTAGATGTTTTTATGTTTTAAAAATTATCTTCTTAAATGGAAAGAATTTATTCCTAAAGAAATATTTAAATTTTTTTATGATTATTTCAAAATTTTAAAATTTGGTTTTCCATGAAATGTATTTTAAAAACTTTTTGTCTTAAAAATAGTGTTTTTCAATGAATGTTTATTTCCCTTAAGAAATGTTCCAATTGATATTTAAAAATCCTTCTACATCTAAGATGACATACATTGATATAGATTATGCTATAATGGGGATATGATCCATAGATACCTTTAATATTCTTCATTGGATTGTTTTATATTTTGGGAAGTAATGTTTACTGGACTTGATGTGTTTCCACTTGTAAATCGAATTTCAAAGAGAATGTTATGAAACTTGTTTCTTTTCAATAACCTAATAATATTTCAATGATATTGACATAGAACAAATTTATTCCATGGGTTAATCAAATTATGAAAGAATAATTGTTTTAATGATGATATGTGAGTTGATTTTTTATTATTCATGTTGTGGTTCATAAAAATTTCTTATATGATGGGGTGTCTTTGAAAACATCGGTTAATCCTGTTATAGTTTTCAAGATGGGTGGCACAGAAAGGTCAATGTAGGACCATTATATCTTATATGATGGGGTATCCTATATAGTTAATAGAAATACCATTATATATTATATAATGGGGAAGACTAGATACCACCTCAATGAATTGGAAAATATTTATATCTCTTGGGGAAATGATATGAAACGAGTCAAAGGGCTTGATCCACTATGGGAAGAAGGCCTAACTTGAACCATTTTAAGGAATGTGGTGTTACTGTGTGTAGAATAGTAAGATTAGCTTAAATAAATATAATTAAAAGAGGGGGTGAATTGTAATTTTAAAATTTTAAATAAACAAAAACACAATACATATTAATGTAATATTATCAGACTCAGATTTAGTTTGATGATCAGAGTGATGAATCAGAATCACAGTGGATCCGACTATGTACAAGAATGTTTTTTCTCATACTCTTAGTTATACTAATAAAAAAATAGTATATAAAGATAAGTATGAATACTAAATGTCTATTTAAATTCATAGTGTAATAAACTTATTAAATTATTATGAAAATAGCTAGTAAAAGAAACAATGACTTACAAGCTATATTAAGATATTTAACTCTTTTAACCTAAATAGTAATGTAGTAAACAAACTTTACTAGAGGTATCCATAATTTTATAATGACTTCCAAGTCAATATTTCCATACCATGAAATCCCTCGATAAGATGATCAGAATAATATTTGGCTTCCTATCAAAAAAATCCCGCGATATGATGATCATCATTTGTCTTCATATCCCGAGAAGAGCTCAATTTGATGGATCAGATTCACCATCTTCATATCCTTGAATTCCCTCGATCGTAACAATCACTACTAAAAAATGCATGTTTAAAAACACTTGAATTTATTAGCACTATAAAAATACATTGATAAAATCCATCTTTATCAGTGCTAAACTAAGAATTCATAAAAGAATCCCTTTATCCGTGATAAAAAAGCCTTGATAAAGGGTACCATTTATCAATGATTTTTTTAGCATTGATAAAACGTAACTGGTATGTGCAATTTATGTTTGTGATGATGAAAAAACCATTTATCAGCAATATATTTTTAGCGCTGATAAAATATTATCTTTATTGATGCTTTTTTAGCATTGATAAAGGTCCATAATAAAATGAAATATTATACTAATAAATATAAAATGAGTTAATTAAGAAAACTATGAATCATTTTATTAATTAAATAGTTATTGATAGAAATTAATAAATTTAATATACACATATATATATTGTAAATATTAATAAATAACATATATTAAATATTGATATATAAAATGAATGTGTGAAATATATTTAAAATATCAATTAAAAACATATTAATGTTAGATTCATTTTTAATGTTCTTTGATTTTTTAATTTAAGCTATATGAAAAGTCATTTGTTTCATTTATTTCACAGACATACATACATACATACATACAGACATATACATATATATAAATATTAATGTATTTTTATATTCAAATACAAACACAAATATATTTACGCAATATATATAAACACAAGAAACAAATAGTTATGTAATTTATGAAAAATTTAGTATATTTTATAATTTCATTATAACATGATACATTTAATATTTTTTTAATAGATCAATTCTATTTATTTTTTTCAGAACTAGAATTTCATTATTAATGTTTTTTATTTTTTTTATTTTTTGAATTTGTTCATATTCTTTTTGTTATTTATATATATTTATGTACTATGTTTTTGGAATTTTCAATATGTTTCGATCCACTTCAATATATGTTTATATCCATATATTTTAAATAACTTATATTTATTTAATATAAAAAATCATTTCCTTAATATTTGTAAAGTGTACTCATTTTGAATTTTTCAAGTTCACAAATTTTTTCAACAATATGTATTTAAGATTATATATCCATTAATAATATTAAAAATAAATTTTTAAATAAATATTTATAAATAAAATATCTATAAATGTACATTTACTATATTTATAATTATTCTAAATAAATAAATATTTATTTTTAAATAATTATCAATATAATTATAAGAATATAATTATATATATTTAAATAAATATAAAATCAAAATAAAATGGTTTAAATAATTATTAAATTAAAATAAATTTATATTAAAATTTATAATTATAAAAGTTCTATCAGCACTGTTTTAGCACTAATAATGTTCCATCTTTATCAGTACAAAAAATGCATTGTTAAAAGATATATTAATCACCACAAAAATGTTGCCTAAGATAATGATCGATATTTATCTGCACAAAGAAGGTGGTGATAAATAATCATTTTATTCATGATTATAAATTTAGCAATAATAAATGGGATCTTTATCAACACTTTTATAAAAGCACTATTAAAATTGTTCCTAATATATTTAAAAAAACACCGACCATGACACATTCACTCACCATTCTCAAGCTCTCACAGTACTCCTCTGCATCTGATGTAACTCATACACCTTCCCTCAAATTAATCAATCCTAGAATCCAATGTATGATATTTTTTAGTATTCCTCTATCATTATTTGATGTTTTCGGTTCTTTTTTTTCATTGTAATGCTATTATTAAACATGGAAAACCCTACATTTCTTATCATCACTACTAGAATACAACAAGTGTGGTTCTATTTCATCATATCCTTTTTTATTTATCTAAGTGTCCATCCCATTTTTACCTAGAGAAAGACATATATTGTTTAATCTAATCTCAACATTAACATGTAGACTTATCATCCCCCTCGGTTTTCTCTTCATTTGAATAATATTGGGTTCCCAAATCGATGTAGTTTCTCAAATTTAATTCAACTTATCTAATAGATTATGGATTCTAAGTGCTTAATTATAAGGGTTTTTATATATTAGGGTATACTAAGTTGTGATCTTAATTTATCAGTGATGACCATATATGGACCAAGGTAAATGTAAGAATAATTAAAATATATTTTTGGATTTTGGTTATTCCAAAAAATTTATAAACCATGAAATGGATTATTTAGATTTATGATTTTGATAAATAATTTTTTATTGAATTCAATAAAATATTGAATGAATTAATCACATTCCAAAAAATATTTTATTGATATATGTTTTGAGTGTTTTTTAAATTTATTAAATATTTTTAATAAACATTATCCTTCGGTTACAGTGAGTAATGGAGAATTTATATGGTGAGAAAAGTATGCTCAAATATTTTTTTTAAAATTTCCCTGATTGAATAGAATTTAGAAATCATTGTGTAAATAGACATAAAAGTACCTAACATCATATAAAGAGTGTATTTCCCAAAATTAATTGAGTTATCCATGGTTTTATAATTTATCAAGAAACAATGAAATTCTATTTATTAATAGATTTACTAATCAAACTAGAGAAATAATTGATTTATAAGATAAAAACATAATTTGAAAATCCAGCTAACATTGTCAATAACCATAGAGAGAAAAAAATTATTAAAATATAATTTAATTGTTTGGATATTCATGTCATATAAGTCATGTTATTTTTTATCCATGTCCAAAATGTCCAAAATGGAGATATGATTACCCAATTTTAATTAACACATTGTTTCATTCCATATCAAAACCTCTCTTCTTCTTTGATCGTTGTTGGTCACTAGGTTAAGGCGCTATCACTACTTCAGTGATAGAGGGTCCTCAATTAAGTTTTTGTGATTTAAATATACTGTAATATCCTAAAAGGATAGAATATTTTGATTGTTAGATCATTTTTTTTAAATCAAACATATTCCATTAAGGATTAAAGTTGTATTCCACTAATACGATATTTCAAGTATGAATAAGTTTTTTTTCTTTATTCACATCCTCATTTATCCTTGAGATAAATTGGACTTTGTTTAGTTTTTTATCCCTCTAATTATAATACGATGATACCATAAACCCATAAATGGAATCAGTGACTTGTTATTAAATCACATTATATATTAATCTACAGGTTTTAAGAATAAATAAATTTCATATTGAATCTATGGTTCCTATAAGATTTTATGGTAATATATTATAAAAAATGTAGGATAGTATTGAATAAGTTCATTTCATTTATAAGAGAAAAAAATTCTAGATCAATACTGAGTATAAGTTGAAAAAATTACCTTTTAAAGGGAAGTATGTTATTGGAGGGATCTTATGGGGGATTAAAAAAATATCCAAAATTGGAATGTGATGAATCCTTGAGTAGATAGAAGTGATGTCCAATATAGGTGTGGTGAGATTTATTTCTTCAAGACCATTATAGTGGTGTTATTCCAACTCTTCATCAATTGAGGATACTTTTTGCGTGATTCTATCAGTTTAGGATCCTAGGAAACTTTAATCCTTAGATGCTTGACAGTATTCCATCTCTTGATGATGGATTTGACTCCCTCTTTAAAACTAGCCTTCCACCTATTATCAAGAGATAGAAGGAAATAAAGAATCTAAGGATTAACAAAATAAATGTAGTGATGGTCATTTGTACTGTAGTATTGAATTATAATATCACTATTCAAGACAATAATAATTTTTATGCAAGATGGATGAAATTGTGGTCTTTTATGAATGGACTTTATTGAATTATTATTATTCAATAAAATTAAATATTTGACTACTCATGTATATCATTTATTCTAAACAATATGTTGTTTCCAATCCCAAGAAATAACGAACTATTGATGATGAAAATTTCAAATCATTAGGGGATCAACAACATGTTGATGAAAAAATGGAAAAAACCAAGAATGATGCAGTATCATAGTTTTTAATAAAATTATCAAGGAAAGATGTCAGGGTATAAATTATGAGGTTGGATGGAATCAATGCAAACAACCTATTAACCCCATCAAGTCAAAGTTCATTAGTTATCTTGGGGTCACAACGAGGATGAATGTGCCGATTGATATTGACTCATGGTGTTGCGTCCAACCTATAATGAAAGAAATCCATTATAAAGATATAATGACAATGTTATGATACACTTTTTATATTTTACTTAAAAATTATATAATGAAATTATGACATTGTTTCCATTATTCCATACAAAATAAATTTATTTTATAATTTTTTCATAAAAAATTTATCTTAATGTCTACTGAAATATTCCATAGAGGATTCCAATCTCTTCAGAAGAATTTACATCTTAGGGATGTTTATGGGAAGATAAAGGCCCACCAACCACTTAGTAGTTATCACATTATAAAGAAGAGAACATAGACCACTTTCTACAATTGTCGCAATGAGAAATTATTTCAGGTTTATTACAGTACATAGTATATTTTATGAAATTATTAATTTTATCTAACTTGATTCAAAACTGTTAATTAATGAAATTGAAAAAGAGTGTTAAAAATAAATAATGTGAATCAAAACCAAAGTACCCTTATCCCAAACTAAGGATGAGGCACGCTTAATTAGAGATTAAATTGGCATGTATTTTAAATCAACAATAAATGTTTAATTATGTTATATGAAATAACAAGTGTTCCTTTTTTTATATGCATATTGATGAACCAAAATACAAAGCCACATTGATCCCACATCATTTTCTATAGAATGAGGCTTGAGTAAATAAAGATGTTATATTTTTTATGAAAATTCCAAAGTATTATGAGAAGCATGTGTAAGTAATACTTAATTTTAATTTATTGTTATTTAAAACAAAATTACATAAAATTAAATATGTCAATATTTTTTATATGGTTTAGACATATAAATCAGCAATGGTCGTACCAAAAGAAAAGAAATTTTCAGTAGCTTTGAAGCGGCCTAAACAATATGGTATGGTTAGAGGATTTGGTTTTGGAGTCTCTCACTAAACATATTTTGAGAAGATAAAACCACATGAAGATACATATAATATAGTGAGATGGATATTGGCATAAATAGACTCACTGTAAGATATTTTTTTGTGTTCAAGTTTGGTAGACCAATGTATTAGAATTTATCATAGAGAATTGGTGGTGTAGAAATTATTCTCACATGAATAAAATGATCCCACTACCTTTTAGGCTAGTCATTCCCCCCAACGACATACCCTTCCCATGGTAATCATTTTTCTCATTACTCTTTCTCCTAAATGTGAATCAAATTACTTCTGGTAACTTTATATTACTAAAATTATGAAGTGTACAATTGTATAGTATTTTTATGGATAATCACTCAAGTTCCATTGTATTGTGATGGGTATAGTGTATAATATCCTAGGATACCAGCTACAAAATCAACCCCTCCCAAAAAATCACATGAGAGTGTCGATTAAGGTATCTTATGAGATGATTACTAAGTTGCATGATCCACTCAATTTTATGGATATTACCACATTTGAAGCATATATTGAATCTTTTATAGCATGGTTTTCTTATATTATAATGATAAATGAGGAATTTATTTAAAAAATCATATGAAAAACATCTAATTGTTGATCGTAAAATATCATAATTGAGGTGTGATATTACAGATGAATAAAGTGGTGGAGAAATAAATGGTCAAACAAAAAATATAGTTAATTAACTATGAAAACAAATGATCTTCTGAGAGAACCATCTCCCCACCACTTGCATAGCAATATTTATTATAATTACATCTTTATATAGAGACCACATATAAAGGTAAAACCATCTCTTACATTGAATATAAAGAAAATATTTATTAATAATCCTTCATATATATAATTGGTCTCATGAATATAACTAAAATTCTCAAGCATTAAAGATTGGGCATCTTAGCTATGAATACATAAATAAGGTACATTTTCATAATACATCTGTCTAAATAGTGAGATAAATATGTTTTTTAATGTTAATAACTATTCATTTTTTGTAAAGGTGATTATATTACATCTATATAAAGGGAATCGCATTTAAAGCATGATTTGGATTCAATTATCCTTTTATCACTTCTATGCTAGAACATACTTTGGATATGGAATAAATAGATAATAAAAAATCCTAGTTAATCAAAGTGTTTAGTAAAAAAGCATCATATGAAATACTCTTTTTGATACCTAAAATGAAAAGGTAAAACTCTAAAATCTAATCACATAAAATATGTTTTAAATTTTTTCATTACATAATTTTATTGAATTTATAAGAAACATTAGACGCTGATAGTAGTCGATATAGACACCCCCAATATTTATTTTCTGGACTAAATATTGTATTTCCAACCAAAAAACCACACAGGATGTGTATTGTAAATATGTAATACACTACATTCAACATTTTATAGATAAACATCAAATTAAATGTGAAGTCGGTGTTGTAATGATAATTTTGTTATGATAGGGTGGTCACTCAATAAAGTCTAAATCATGGCATATAGCCAGTGTTTGAAAATCCTATATTTTTGGATTAATACAGCTGGAAACAAATTAAGTTATATATAGAAATATTTAACTATCAAAATATTTATAAACAATATAGTTATTTTTGTCTATGTTTTCACATTATTTTAAATAAGATAATGATATAAATTGCGGATATTATGTTTATAAATTTATGAGTGCAATCATAAATCCTGAAAAGTCCTGCAACCCCCAACTGGTAATTTTTGAAGGTAATTACAATTTCATTAAATATATTTCATATTCATTTTTTTGTCTATATTTGTTTTCATTACTATAAAGATTTCCAACAACGAAGTTACTCAAAAGAGGGAATAAATTTTTTTAGAGGTGATTGGATAGAATAATTATGTCAAAATGTATATCAACAACAAATTTAGGTGATTACTGACTATTTTTGTTATCTAGTATGATATATTACCTTTGAATGTTATTTGGGTTGTGAAACATTAATGTTTGAATGCTTATACCTTATTTCTGATCTCATTAGAGATCGACATGTAGTATGAGGAAGAGGCGAAGGCTGTGGTGGAGACTGAGGCTATGGAGGATGAGAAGAGTTGGCTTACAAATAATAAAAATAATAAGAAATGAATTATAAAAATAATTATACCATGACTGTGTTTGAGATAAATCTTTAAAAAGTGCACACAACACATTTCAATTAAGATAAGAGTCATTGTGTGTCTTTCCAGTTTAAAATGACAATTTTTTAAAAAACATATATTGCATACTCAAAATTGATCAAATGAGTTCCGATTGTGTTAAAAATTTAGAAAAATGATTCATACATCATTTTTTATGTGTAGGGATCTGCCTCACCTCAATCAGACACACAGGGTGATCGGTATGACTCAAAGTGTTTGTTATTATCACTACCACAAAAACAGGTTTTCGCAGCGCCCCCCCCCCTTTATCAGCGCTAACGAAAAAGCGCTGATAAAGGGCCCCCCTTTATCAGCACTTGTTTCGTAGCGCTGATAAAGGTTCAGCTTCAAAAAAAATTACAAATATATTAATATATTAATATATTAATATAGTTATATTGGTATATAAATATAAATATAATATATAATTTTTAAATATATTTTAGATAAGTATATATTTACATTTACACTTATTATACTTAATATATAAGATATTTAGTGAAAATTACTTCTTAGAAAATAAAAAAAAATATTTTTAATTAATAATTTGATAATAATTATGGAGTAATAGTCATTTAATAACAATTTAAGGACTAACAAAATTAAAAAAATTAAAAAAGATCCAAAATATGTTGAAAACGCAACTCAAACTTCAAATGGCCACAACTTTTGATCCGGGTGTCCGTTTGAGCTCTACCACATATCAAATCGAAGCATGCATCGAGCTCTACGTCGCTGCAACCGGCGAAACCCCAGTCATGCGTATTTCTAGGCCGAAAGAGGCCCAGAAGGCCTCCAAAACTGAGTTTTTTGTCGGAGTACCCAGATTTTTTAACATTTTGTGGATTTTCAAACTCGTTTAAGGGGGTATTATTGGATTTTTTTGGCAGGGACCGAATTTATTTGAAGGCATTACATTCATATTGATATTATGTATTTGAAATTTCATCATTTTTTTATAATGAACTAATATTTATAATAAAATATATAACTATGTGTACATATTTTTTATATATTCGCACCTAAAAATTAATTTTTTTAAATAAATAATTAAACCTATTTACATAATATATATTAGCTTTATCTAAATAATAACTAATATCCATTTTATTTAAAATACCAATATATGAATATTTATATACCAATATATTAATCCAACTATGTATATATATTAATCTAACTATATATATATATATATTAATCAAACTATATATATATATATATTAATCTAATAACTATATATATATTAATATAACTACATATATATATATTAGTATTACTATAAATATATATATTAATATCACCAGAAATATATATATTAATATCACTATATATATATATATATTAATATAACTATATAACTATATATATATATATTCATATAACTATATATATGTTAATATAACTATATATATGTTAATATAACTATATATATGTTAATATAACTATATATATATATTAATATAAATATATATTACTATACGAATAAATATAACTAAATATATATATATATATAGATATATATTAATACCACTATATATATATATTAATATTACTATATATATTATAATATAACTATATATATATATATATTATAATATAAATATATATATTATAATATACCTATATATATTAATATAAATATATATTACTATACGTATAAATATAACTAAATATATAAATATATATATATATAAAGATATCATGAATTGGAAAGCAAATCAAAATAGAGTAGTGATAAGGGCTTAGGCGCGCAGGGGGGTGGTCTCAATATCAAACCCTGGTGGAGGCAGGGGTTCTCGCGCATGGGTAATATTTGAGCAAGCGTTGTTAAAGGGTGGAGGGGGGTGCGTGGGGTGTTTTATAGGGGCCGAAAAGCGCTGTAAAAGGGGGGGTTCAAGCGCTATAAACCCCCCCCCCCCCGAGTGGCAGTATTTTTTAATTTTTTTTAATTTTTTAAAGAATTTTAATTTTTTTTTAATTTTTTTAACTTTTATCATCGCTTTTTTAAATGCGCTGATAAAAGGGTCATTTATCAGCGCTAAAATGAAAGTGCTGATAAAGGAAGTGCTGATATAGGACCCCTTTATCAGTGCTAAAAAAAGCGCTGATAAAGGGGACCCCCCCCCCTTTATCTACGCTGGCTTTATCAGCACTTTTCTAGCGCTGATAAAGGCCATTTTTAGCGCTGATAAAGACCGTGTTTGTAGTAGCGATGTTAAAATTGATATTTTAATAAAAAAAATTCTACTCCCAAAAAACCAAGAAAAATCACTTGTATTGTATTGATAGATTGTTACAATGATTAATAATTCATTTGCGATGTGGATGAATCAGTATCATGTCAAACCCACCCCTGATGCCACATGTTTGGCTCAAAGTGCGTGTTTCTATTTTAAAATGACATTTTACTAAAAACACATGAGGTGTACTCAAAATCGAGGAATCACATTATGATTATTTAAATACCTTATTAGAATGATAAATGAGTCATTTGTGATGTGAATTATTCATTCATGTGACAATCTTATCCATAGTGTGACCATTATAACTCCAAGTGGATCTTTTTATTGAAAATCGACATTAATTTTAGTGACAAAAACAACTCACGTACTCAAATTTGAGAAAACACATTCGCATTATGTTGGTACTTTTGTAAAATGATCCATATGCCATTTGTGATGTTTAGGGATTAGAAAAACCTCAATATGATTCATAGTGTGACTAGAATGAATCAAAGTGGATCTATTTACTAAAAACTATCGTTAATTTATATCAAAAAAACAACAAATGTACTCAAAACCAAGAAAATACATTCTGATTGTTTTGGTACTTTAGTAAAATGATCCATAATTCATTTTTTCAATTTAAGATTCATTCACACCTCAAATATACTAACACTGTGACCAGTATGACTCCTTGTTCACCTTTTATTCAAAATTTACATTAATTTTATTAAATATCAAACAAACCCTATAAGAGTGTTTCTTCCTGTATTTTTGTTATAAATTTTATTTCATTTAAATTTAGTATTTATATCTTATTTTGGTTATTTTTTATTGTTTTTATATATTTAGTGTGTTTTTTTAGCACACTTCACCTATTTTTAGTGATGTAGCATGTTTTAGTATCACACTACATTTTTCAACATTGTTAGCACTAATAAATGCACTGATAAAAGTATGGATTATCCCCAAATTTAAAGGTAGTTATAAGGATAACCTTTATATTTTCTTTAAGAAATGTTTATAAATTGTAGTTTTATCAGTACAAATAAAAGCCTGATAAAGGGTATATTTATCATTTCTAAATAAAAGCACAGATTAATGGGATCTTATAATTATTCTTTTAAAAGTGTTGATAATAGTATGGTTTATCAACACATTTCTTTATGATGATAAAATAAAAGGACTTTTAGTTGTGCTAAGGTAGTCATCACATTTCTAACGTTGATAAAGGATGATTCTAATGCTATTAGAGGTACGTTTTGTAGTAGTGAATTATCAAACATGTGATTAGAAATACAATTTCATTATAAAGGATACAACCCTGACAAGGATTCCTTAAAAATAAAACTCTTAAAGGTGTTACAAATACTTTAGAATAACATATTCACATAAAGAAAATGTAGACAGGTTGAATTTTTTATGTTATCATCTTCCAACTCTTTAAATAACCAGATATTTATAGGTGAAGCTCTAATGGTCTTAATTTTTTGTTAGTTTCAACAACCTCATACAACTGGATATTGAACCCACCCAATGCCCTAGAATAACTGAATTTCTGATGTCATTTTTTAAAACCATTACAGTTCTAAAGGTATTCCTTATGATATATTTAAATTATTTTATATTCATATTATAAATATAGGACATCCAGATTAAATTCCTTATCATTTGTCAATATAGTAATCCTTATGAGGGTCCACCTGATGTATTGGTACTATAATCAGTATGATGATTATGAGTTTTTTAGTATAATATATAAGAAAAAAGTGTAACTACTGGTATAATTAATTATAATTATAATTAATATGATGAATACATGATCTAATGATCATAATGAAGAATGATAGGTTTATATTTGTAATAGATTAGAATATTTGTTATGTATTGTAAAAAAGTAACGTGTTCTACAAAAAAATTCTAAAACACTTGAGGTCTAAAAAAGATAAAAATTATTGTTTTAAGAATGTATTTTCTATTTTGGAAACTAAAGTAAGGGAAAAGTAATATGTAAAACATCTAAATCAACAATCTCCACATTTTGGAAGGATAAAACCACAAAACATAAATAGAAAAGTATACCTTGAAAAACAAACTTTCCGTTTTCTTTAGAGATCATTTCTGTTATTTTTATTATTACTCCCCTTGATTTTATTACAACTTTAGAATATGATTGAAATTATTAGAACAAATAATCCTTATAAATACTTCTCCGCTAAAGGATATTATATCTGCCTTTAAAACTATTTCTCCCCCTTTATAAAACATTCTCCACCAATTCTCCATTGTTCAATATTCCCCACTTTTAAATTTTTAAAAAGAAATTTTAATGACTATAATGTTTTCTAAAATGTTAAAAAGATAACATACAAAACAATATTGATTTAACTATTTATCCTTATAAATATTAAATACAATATAGACAATCAAAATTGGAAAACAATAAAGAATAAAAAATTTGGATTAATGGTAATTCATAATAATCAACCATTCAAATCTTTACAAAAACTCATTGAGATTTCAAAAAAATCACTATTTCTTCATAAGGTTCTCCAAAAAATACTTCCCCTTCTAGACCTCATGCTAAGAATTTTCCAAAATAAAGATATTTTCTTCCTAGATAGATTTCATCTAGACTTCATATTTCAATGTTTTAACTTCCTCTAAAATAATATTATCTTTCTCATAATTATGAATCCATTGTCACTAGACCTAAACCAACTCGTCTATAATTCCATACATCACATTTCTTTTGAAAACATTGACATCATCAGTAAATTTTTTTAGTATCTCTATATTCTTCTACAATCAAAACTCTGTATTATAGATATGAAGACAACATGTTGAAGGATTTAATTGATTCTAACAAAAGATTCTTAACATTAAAAAATTGATCATCATTCTCATGAATATCTGTATCCATTTAATTTTTCCACATCACTAAATGATTTTATGAAGAGTTTTTTGTTTTTAAATTTCTATAAGAAAACATTAAAATATTTCATCATCCTTATCATTGGATTATTCAAAAGAATTAGTGATTTTGGTTTTTCATTCAGAGATTCATGAAGAAAAATACATCTTGATTAAATGTTGGTTAGATATGAAATCATTGAATTCAACATTTTTAAAGAAATGAAAATATAGTTAAAACCATTTTAATCAATTATAGCTTTTGTTCCTGATTGATCATGCACATTCTAAAGAGGTTTTTTTCTATTGGTTCTGATATCCACTACTTTCCCATTCTTATCATATTTTTTGGAAACAATATTCTTATATGAAACTTCAACAATTTTCACTTCTTTATTAGTTCTAGATCTTTTAGAAACATTTTTTTGAGAAATTGGATCTAGTTATTATTCCTCAAAAGAATATTTTTTTACTTTTCTTATGAGGATCTTTAATTCAGACAACTTTTATATTTTTCAACCCAACTAGACTAGGATGTTAAATCTGATAGAGATGAAGATGATTTTGATGATTCTTTTTCTGAATTATTTTCTTCATCATTATCCCCTTCATTTTTTGGGTTCCTCTTCTTGTTCAATTTCAATTAATTTTCCCTTTCAAACTTATTCAAATTGTTATTCTTATTCTTTCTCTTTACCATATTCTTCTTCTCATTATTATTTTTTTTCTTCTTCTTATTTTCCTTCTTCTCCAACTTCATTTTCAAGTTCTTCCTCTAATAATATAACTATTCTTAAAGTCCCTTTCCCAAATAATTTATAAAATGATTCTTTTTCAGGAATTTATTCTTTAATAAAAGTTTTTTTATTTACCCTTAACAACTACATAGGGTACTACTAAATTTTCTAAAAAAGGAATGTTCGCTTCTGGAATTACTTTATTGGCTTGATATATTAGAAGGACTATAATCCCATATTATCTTTATACTCCATTAAAATGAATTTATATAATTCATTATTTTTGAAACATCTTAATTTTCTTTCTTCTTTTCTATTCTTCCTCATGATATTCTAAAATATGAATATTCAAGGCCTTTTCCTCAGTAGGATCAATACAAAAATCTAGACCCCATAGCTACTTCTGAGCCTTATGATCCATAAGCTTCTCTAAAACACTATCTGGAATTTGCTTTTCATTCTTTTGTTTGATAGAAGGAGGTGTCTCATTATTTCTCTTATTCTTCTTATCAATGTCATAATATTTCGTTAATGGTTGAGCATCAGATGTATCTCCTTAAACCTTTTATAAAAATATTATTTTATAATCAAAAACTAACTTCATACTTGACATTTTATCTTCACTAATAAATAAAATAGTCTCCTTGGAGAGATATGATTTATTATAGAACTTAAATAACTCCATATAATTCACTATCATCATGATGATAATGGATAGAAACATTATTATCCTTTACTTGATGGGCATATTTTTAATATTATCCATCGTAATGAAGATAAACATTACCATATCAATCTTCGTCATGATTACAAAATAATCAAGAACGAAGACATATGAAACCTTAAATGTATCGCTATCACATTTCATAGTGATAAGATAAAATTATATAAATAATGAAATTAATTTTTTTATACTGTAATATGTGATATTTTTATAACTTTCACATAAAAGTTGAACATAGAATCTACATATTTATTATGGTCAAAATTTAGAATCTTGTTCGGTAATTTGTGAGAGGGTAAATAGGCTTCTCTATTAGATGGAATTCCAACCATGTCTGCTATTATTTTATAAGAACGTTTGTAAATATTCCAAAATATGTTAAAGGAAATTTTATCCCTACCATATTCTTTATAAAATTTAATTGATGCATAAATATCAGAAACAACCTCAGGATAGTAAAGATAAAAAATTTTGTCTGGAAATTCTACACAAACTAATTTCAATCCTTGAAATGAGATTATTCTTTTCAGAGTATAATCAAACTTTTCAAACCATGATCTTTCATTTAGTCCATCCCTAATCACATACCACTTAGTATAATCCACTTTTGTTTCTATAAAAACTGAAATAGAGACCAACTAAATGAAATAAATGTAAACAATCAAAATAAAATCGTTAAAGGGTGTAGAAACTTTGGTGAAAAATATCTAAATGTCTATATGGGTCAAGAGGTGACTGAAAATTATATAGTCATTTGGGTGATGGCTAGATTTTTTATGGAAATAGAATTTTGATACAAAATCACTTGTTGTTTTGATGGTAGATATTTATTTTATGAATGTTTTAAAAGAATTTATTTGAAATCTTAACATTTTATAACATTTATTAGAGTGAGGATCATTCTAATTAGATAATTTTTTAAAAAAAATTGAAAATTTATTCAATTTTTTTTTATTAAAACTAAATTTCATAACTATAATAGTTATAATCTAATATAATGAAATATTTAAAAAACTAAAATAATATAAAATTAACTTTCAGAGTAGAACGATTCATCGGTATGATTAATATGTTCTTACTGGTTTTTTTAAAATAAAATATTTAGGATATTTTTATAATATATTATTATTATTATAGTTTTTTTCAAAAATATTATGATATTTTTTAAGGAAAAATTATTATGATGTTTCTAAAAAACTATTTATGGTAGTTTTTTTATTTAAATCCAATAAATTTCTTAAAAAAATCTGATTCTGAAAATTTTATAAAAATTTATGAGTCCATATTTTTTTGAGAACTATGACTTGAATTGTTTTAAAATTCTAAGTCTACCAAACTCAATAAAATAATATTTTTTAGAAAAAAAATAATTTTATATATCTAAAAGGCTGATGACAAAAATGCTTCGGAAAATAAAAACACAGGTAGTCCCTTTACGAAAAATAGAATAGTAATGTATGGAGATGGGTCAGCAAGATGTAAATTTTAATGATCAATTGATTTTGATCATTTATAGAATCTATTTAATATATTCAAATCTGTTTCAACTAATAGGTTTAATAAAAATATCAATATCTTATTCCATCATTTTAATAAATAATAAAATTATATCTACATTTAGTTTCTGATCATAAAACAAATGGTGTATTATATCTATGTGCTTAGGACATGAGTGATGTGCATGGATTTTACATAATGAAATGTAACTTATATTATCAAAAGGTATTCAATTTTTAGTAAAAATCATGATATAGTCAACTAGTGTGTATTGCATCCACATCACTTGATCAAAACAATATCAAGCTACCACATATTCATCTTAAATAGTGGATAGTGATACTGAGGGTTTTTCTTATATAACCAAGAAACAAAATAATATCTAAATAAATAGAAATTTCCAAATTTATGTTTTCTATCCATTCGATAACCACCAAAATCATCATCCCAAAAACGTTTTAGTTTAAAAACATATCAAGAAGAATAGAATATGCCTAAATCCATCCTTCCCTTATGATAATGAAAAATTAATTTTACATCATTAATATTGGATTATTTTTTATTTTAATGATATCTTTCAAATAATCATATAGAAAAAATTAAATTTGGATGACCAGATGTTAGATAATATAAACATCCTATCATACCTCTAAAAATATTTTGATCAACTGGTTACCCAGCCTCATCAAGATCTAAAGTATTTGAGGAACCAATAAGTGTACTGATACTTTAATTATTTTCATTTCAAATTTTCTTAATAAGAACTTTTATAAACTTATTTTGAGATATAAAATTTCATTCTCATTTTTTTGAGATTTTAAAATAAATATAATATATTAACTCATCTATCATCTTCATTTAAAACATAGGCATCATATTATCTACAAATAAATGTGTAAATGATTTTTAATTTGAACCAAATATAATTTCATAGAAATAAAATTTTAAAATAAATTTATTTTTATTTACTTATATTATGAAAAGTTTTGGATCTGCACCTCACTTATCAAAATTTATAGTTAACAAAAATCAAGTTAACGTATCATAACTAGCACAACGGGGTTGTTTATTTTTATATTAATATTTGGTAATCTTATAAACATGTTATAGATATTTTTTATTTTTAAAAGAAAGTGATTTTTTTAAATAAACATCCTAATAAACATATCTGTTATGAAAATAACACATCACATCTATTTGAAAATGTTTTAAATTAAAAAATACTACAAAGGATATAAGTATTAAAATAACATCAAGTCATACTTCTAGATCATAAGTTTCATCAAAATCTTGTCCCTATTGTTTGTCATATCCCTTAGCAACAAGTCATTATTTGGTTTAAACATTATTCCATTTTCATAACATTTTATTCAGAAGACCCTTTTTACTCCAATTATGGATGATTCTATAGGTCATTCAACTAAAGACTAGACTTTCTTCCTTTCAAAATAATTTATTTTATCTTTAATTAGCTCAATCCAAATTTTTTCACCTAAAGACTCGTTAATATTATTTAGTTCAAATTGTGATATGAAAGTTAGATGTTCTATTTAATTTCTTAAGGAACTTCTAGTTCGAACTGGTTGATATACATCACCAATGATACTTTCACTAGAATGATTCCTAATAAATACCCATATTCCTGGGTTTTCAAAAAAATCTTCAATATAAGGTTGAAAATATTCCTAAGTAATAATGTCAAAAATATATTCTTTAGTTATTTACTTATGATAAGTATTCTCCACTATTGGTTTAAAATCTATTTTATAAATAACATGGAATGATATAGGTTTAGGTTGTTTGAAAAAGGGATCAATTTTATTAAACATAACACGCACTATTTCATCAATAGTACATGTATTTTTAATAAAAACACTATCAACTTTAAAAGTAGTGGAATAACCTAAAAATATTCCATCATGGGTTCAAAATTATGTTAATTACCTTTAGTATTTAGGATGAATACTTTGCAACCAAATAATTTATAGTACGAAACGTTTGGTTTTCATTCTATACAAAACTCATAAACAATTTTATTAATAAAAGGTCTAATTGAATAGAAGGTATTAAAAACTTCTTCAACCTAAAAATGTTTAGCAACTGAGTATTCAATCAGTATGGTTCTAGTTACTTCATGAAGAACTATATTTATTCTTTCAAATATATCATTTCTCTTTGTAGTTCTAGGTGAAGAAAAATTATGTTCAATACCTCTACTTCTAAAAAATTTCAAAATCACAATTTTCAAATTCTCCACCATGATTTCATTGAATAGTTATCAAGGAGAGGATTTTCTAATTTTTATCAACGGATGAAATTTTTTTACTGTAACAAAAATATTCATATTTATTTTTTAGAAAATATACCTGTGTATATCTAGTGTAATCAATAACTAAGATCTAGATATAGTATTTTCCACCAATTCATCTAGTTTGTGTAGGACCAAATTGTTGGATTCAGTTCCCTCTAACCAACATATGTGTACTTTATGATAAATTGTATTCATAGTTTTGAATATTAATAAACTCTTTATCATATCATGATTGTTCTTCTATGTAACATCGTTTGTGATAATTTTCTATTAGTAGATATCGCGATAAAAGGCCATAGTAGTTCCTCGATACGATTAAAACCCACAAGTGCAACAAAACTCTTCTTAAATATATGTCATATAGGAAAATGATATCATTTGTGGGACATGAATAATATAGTCTATAAGGGGTGGAAACTCATTGGACTTTGAAGCACCTTCTCATGGTGTACACCCTTGGTAATAAATAGTATAGGAAATTATGAGAATGAGACCCTCCTGCAGGAAATCAATATTTATATGTGTTATTGGATGTTCCTATCTATAGGAACTTTTATGTATCCTTAAACTTTATTATTATTATTAATGAGTACTATTAGTTGTGTACTTTGATGTATTCATGAAAACTGTGATGAAACTTATCTACAGTGAGGTTGGATATGTTGGGTATATCCTGAGTAATATGGTATTAATGAATAATGAAATAAATGATTAGTACCTACTATTAATTAATTGATGATGATGTATTAATGGATTTTATGGAACTGATATAGCATAAATAAATCAAAGGTCATTGTGTTCTATAGGAATGTTTGATTTATAGAAATTCAAAAAAAGAGATATTGAGCACAGAGGTTGATAGCACCAGCCAGAAAGCTGCTTGATTAGAGATATCATGATAAAGTGGATATATTACACAATAAACATCTTTATGATGTATTATTTTGTTGCATCATTAAATTATTTTCCTATGGGTGTATTGGCTTGTTGTGAGATGATAAACTTGGACTTTAGGCTGGTTTTCCAAATTCCACTATGAAAGAGGCCTAGAGGGTCCAAAATAATGTGTATCGAGAATCTCAGTTCAATAATATATTATTATTTATTATTTAACCAGTTTAATAAATATTTATACCACACATGATATAATAATTATTCATGTATGCTCGATCGCATATATTTTTTCACTAGTTTTTTCAAAAAATATTATGTGAAAAGAATACTAAATATCTATTTATTTTTTATTTAGTTAATAAGTATTTAATTATTTATTTGAGAATATTGTAGTGATATATATAAATTATATAAATCATCATTATTTATGACCTGATAAATATTATGGAGGAATGGAGGAAAAAATTATTAGGTCTTTTGAGAAATTATATAAATTAAATATTATTTGATTAAGTAGTATTTAACGTAATTCACAAGTTAAGAACAAGTTGAAGAAATATTATTATTATTAATATTATTATTATTATTATTACATTGGATTCTACAAGGTATTAAGTAAATATTAAATGGAAGTTGTGTAAATATTTATTTCTAAGACCTCCCTGTATTTAAACATAATTAATTTTTTTTTCTTAGAGGGGGAAATCATTTTATGGTGTGTACAACGTTAGCTAGAGAGAATCCTCTCAAGTCTTATAGAGATACCTCTCTAAGAACACTTCCAAGAATGAAGATAAATCTTCCACAAACTACCACTCTTGAGTATAGTGACTTCAAGGAAAATGATTTTGAATGAATTCTCATGGAGATCAAAAGTGAATGATTCAAGCGATAGAATCTTACATGCTAGCACAGTGAGATTCCTAGGATGATGATTAATGATTTTTGGAACAAATGTGAATCACCACTAGAGGTAATCTGTAACGTCCTGGTTCCAGAGGCCACCTAGAGGCACCTAATACCTGGTTGGTCACATGGCATCAGGAGCATTTCCGCAAACTCCAGGGGCTACCTACTAGAATGGACGACCTTGGGTGTGAGAGTGGGGAATCAATTCCCTCAATGGTAGAGTATAAAGCAGAAATAATCAATTATATATAGGATTGGAATCATTAATATATGCTACCAAAAATAAATATAAGAAGACTGATTGAATAAACAGGAGCACCAATATAAAATGAAGCATGATACATATGTCTAGGAAAGAAATGAAACAATAAACAATGCTGAAATAAAGTACTAAACAAGTACAAAAGAAAACAAAAATCAGCTCCACAGCATCACAAGCCTAATCTTGGTCTCGTTCTCTCCAGCTCCTCAGCATGTCACGTGCATGAAGTAGAAGGGTGCTTTCCTTTTCCTATACCTTCAACAACATAATCTGCCTGGGCCCAAATGCATGGCCTAAATAGGGTGTGAGACTAAATCCCAGTAGGCAACCACCACGAGATTTGTGACTAACAATCAATGAGTATATGGTAGGTAAAAGTATAGGAAACAGTAAATAATAAAGTTCTAAACAAAAAACAATTCACAGTTTCAAGATCAAGCAATAGCTAAACTAGAAAATAAACACAAATTGGTAACCCTCTAGTAAGTACCCACAGCCTATACTCTCTGGTCCAAAATGAAAAGTTTAAGAAACCCATTGGGCAATATACTCAATCTAACCCCTCTGGTTCAGCTTAAGCATAGACTCTCTAAGTAAGCACTCAATGTCAATTCCCCCTATAGTCTTGTATCACTACTAAAGGATATCTAAAAAAGAGAATACATCACATTCCCTTTGTGGACCATGTCGAGGAACTAAAAACTCTCTAAGGAAGCACTAAAATTCAATTCCCTCTATGGTCCTGCATCGTATGTAAAACAGACACTCTGAAGAAGAACTCAATGTCCAATCTCCATGTGGTCTATACACCTAGTTCTCACAGCCATGTGTAATTCAAGAAAGTGTTGAAGCGCGTATAAGACATGGTAAACCTCAAGTACTACTTGTATAGCATTCAACAACATAACAAAACTACAAAACAATAGTCACACCATCCTACAATACAAGGCTTGGGAATGTAAGCAACAATCTAACATGGAAACTAGACCCAAAGGTCAAAATATTAAAAAAAATTCATGGGAAACACATCCAATGAATAAAAAATCACCCTATTCATAGTCAATTATCATCTACTCAAGCATACACACATAGCAAGAAAACAATAGGTCTAAAACAGTAATCGTGCATTACCCCGTTCATGGGTATTGGGGGAATTTGCACATAAAATTCAAAGAATTTGAACAGAAACGCACAAAACACCTACCTCAACGTTAGGATATGGAAATATTTAAACTTCAAGGATTGAATCACCTTAGAATACTGAAGATCTAAAAATAATCTAAAGCATTCAACCCACTATATCTCATGAGAGAAGAGAAATCAGAAGATGGTACTATAGGAGAAGAGAGAACTCACTGATGTGATTCCAACACAACCAACGATGTTCGATTAGGAGGACGGACAAATGCTCATGCTTTTGTTGAAGATCTATGGCCATATTGAGCTCTCGGTTGAACATGACCTAAAAGAATATCTTTATGGTGATTAGACACGACCCTAGTGCATTTAATGAAAAAAATTACATGACATGTACATTTGAAGTTCACGACTTGTACTCACTGTTTCCATACATCACTTTTGGCTACCTCCAAACACCCCCACACAACCATGTGTCTGGCCACTATAAGACCAACACACAGCCTCCTATGACATTGAAGTATATGGAATGTACTCATATAGTACATGATGTGTACTTCAAAAATTTTCAGAAATTCCTCTTTTTCGAAAAAATGAACAGAAAATGAAAAACATACCTGAAAAGAAGATCTGAGTTCATAAAAACATCCCCCCTTAAAGAAATTTGTCCCCGATTTTCCAGAGTGCGGTATAGAAGAAGAAACCCCAAACAGCTCTAGAAAATGTGCTCATACATCAGCATCCCTCTCCCAGGTCTCATCATGTACTTGCCAATGCTGCCATAACACTCGTACGATAGGAACAGATTGGCCACAGAGAAGCTGTGTACATTGATCTAAAATGTGGATAGGATACTCCTCGATTGACTCATCCACTTCAAGACCAACCTCCTCAGGTTGAAAGATATGATATGGGTCTATAAAGTAATGTCGAAGCTGAGAAACTTTAGAAACGTCGTACATAGCCTGGTACCTTTGAGGTAACTCCAACCGATAGGCAACTAGACCAAATCACTCTAACACCTCAAATTTTCCGACATACCTCAACGAATGTTTACCCTATCTTCTGATCCTTTTGTTCCCCAACCTCAGTGTGACACATATAAAAACATGATCTCAACCTCAAACTCCAAAGGTTGATTCCACTTATCATCATAAGACATCTGACGAGACTCTATAGTAGCCATCCTCTTCCAAATAAACTATATCTTCTCTGTGATCTCTTGAACAAGACGAGGTCCCAGCAGAGCTTCCTCTCCTACCTCTATCCAACATAAGGGGGGTCGATATGGTCTACCATACAAATTCTCATAAGGATTCATATGAATAGTTTCTAAAAAACTATTATTGTAGGAAAAATCCACAAGAGGTATATGATTCTCCCAAGATCCTCCAAAATTCAGAATGCATGCTCAGAGCATGTAGTCAAGAACATGAATCGTATGCTCGAATTGGACATCCGTCTTGGGTTGGTATGATGTACTCAAAAGTACCTGTGTACCCAATTCCTTCTGATGCCCCTTCTAGACCCGAGATGTAAAATGCACATCCCTATCTGAAATGATGGAGTGTGGAACTCCATGAAGACATACAATCTCTTGGATGTACAAAAATCCTAGTTCGTCAACACTAAAGGTCTCCTTGATTGGAAATAAGTGAGAAACCTACGTATGGATATCAATGAAACCCCATACTACATCATTCCCTCGGGGCGACCTTGGAAAACTGGTCACAAAATCCATCATGAGTTCGTTACACTTCCACTTGGTAATAGGTAACTACTATAAATGACCTTCTAGTATTGGATGGTCCACCTTCACCTGCTAATAGGTGGAACACCTCATGACAAAACCCGAAAATTCCCTCTCCATACCTGGCCACCAATACTGATTGTGTAGACCAAGATACATCTTGGTGATGCCAGGATGAACTCCCCAAACTGAGGAATGAAACCCCAGATCAGGTCCTCACATATATCTGCTAGCTCCCATAGGATCCCCATGAACAGAATGATCTCATCCTCACCTATGTTCTATCCAGTAATAGGGTCCTCTCTTGACACACTCTCTCTTAAGACTAAACTGTAAGAATCTGATAGCTGCCTCATTCACACTTGATCACGAATAGTGGTGGTAATAGCTATAGAAGAAACAAAAGTCTTCCCTTGTCTATCATGCACCTCTAAATACATCTCATAGAATAGAACTATAAGATTCCACTCACTTCTGGCATCCTAAATTTCCTGTATTTGAGTCCTCTTACTCAACCCATCAGCTATTGCATTGCCTTTCATGGGTCTGTAGGAAAGGTCAATGTCA
The DNA here is from genome assembly GCA_963277665.1 of Viscum album. Taxonomy (NCBI): domain Eukaryota; kingdom Viridiplantae; phylum Streptophyta; class Magnoliopsida; order Santalales; family Viscaceae; genus Viscum; species Viscum album. The sequence continues at coordinate 955,821,516 of OY728162.1, read as the reverse complement.
AAAGACAGAAGGTACTCAACTGACCTTCATGATATCAAATTCAGATCACAATAAGTGAAGATGTACATGAGACTTTAGTGGTCCGTGAAAACCAAAAAATTCTCCCCCTAAGATAATGTCTCCAACATTGTAAGCCATGAAAAACTAAAGCCAACTCGAGATCAGGCATTGGGTAGTTCCTCTCATGTGGTCTCAAATGTCGAGACTCGTACACAACGACTCCATCTCCCTGCATAATAAAAGCTCCTAGCCCAATACCTGAAGCATCATAATATGCTGTATAACTCTTTCCCCGCATAAGAAATACTAGTATTAGTGCTGATGTCAACCCCCCATTCAGCTCCCAAATGGCTGACTCGCAAGAATCTGAACTTAATAACTTTTCACCTTTCTTAGTTAGACTTGATAGCGGTGATGTTAATTATGGAAAGTCTTGAATGAAACGTCTATAGTATCCAAGAATCCCTATAAAAATATGCACCTCGAAGTAATTCTTCGTCTAATTCACAAAACTACTACTCTTACATTCTTTGGTTCTACTGAAACTCTTGTCTCTCATATAACATGACCAAAGAAGTGAATATGATCCATCCAAAAGATGAATTTTGAGAGCTTAGCATATAGCTGATTCTCTCTCAGTGTAATCAAAACGATCTCTAGATGGGTTGCATGATCGCGACGAGTGTGAGAGTACACCAAGACATCATCCATGAAGACAACCACGAAATAATCCATCTATGGAAGGAACACTTGGTTTATCAGTTCCATGAACACTATAGGTTAGTTCGTGAGACCGAACGACATAACCATATACTCGTATAGACCATACCTACTCCGAAAGGATATAAAAGGTATATCAGATGGTCTAACATGCAATTGTTGATAAATGGGTCTCAATTCAATCTTTGAGAACACTCGGGCTCTTCAAAGATGATCACAGAGATCATCAATCCTATGAATATGATATCGGTTCTTGACCGTCAACTAGTTCAACTTATGATAATCCACACAAATTTTGAGGGTGTTGTCTGCCATTTTTACAAACAGGACAGACGAACCCCAAGGAGAAGTACTGGGTTGAATGATACCCATTTCCTGCAACTCCTCCAACTGATTCTTGAGCTTCTGCAACTCTAGTGTAGCCATCCTATAATGAGGAATGGACACTGGTGTCGCTCGTGGAACAAGCTCAAAAGAAAATTCCACCTCTCACTCTGGAGGCAAACCTGAAAAGTCCTCTGAAACGACATCTGTGAAACGATCCACCACTAGAAGAATGTTTAACTATGAAGTCCCCTGATCATCTAGATATAAACTAGAAATCTAGGATGTAACTCCTCCCAACACATGATGCTCAGGTCCAGCTCTGCTATCCTAGACATCCCACTCGCCCTTGTGAAGAAATGATATGCCCTCTGGTGATATGAAACTCATCCCGCGGTGATAACAGTCAATTAATTCCTAGAAAGGAACTAAACAGTCCATTCAAAGAATGACATCATAGCATGTCATCTGTAGGACATGGAGGTCCCATATTAAGTGAGACCCACCAACCTCCAAAATGAACTTCTTGCACTAATGTACACTAGTCGTCCTAGTCCACAATGGAGTGTCCAGTTTCAGAATACCAGTAGAAGAAAAGATGTATATCCCAAGGATCTCCACAATAACAACAGATATAAATATATGGGAAGCCCCTATATCGAAAAGAGCAGAAGATAAATATATGGAAAAGAGGATCGTACCTATAACTATAGATGGTCTCAGATCCTGCTCCTGCTTGGTCTACTTCCCTACAAAGGCATGGCCTCCTCAACGGCCCTGTGACCCTTCTTGACCACCTTGAGCCGATCCACTCTGCTATCAAAGGATGACAGACGACTGACAAAATGACGACAACCTCCACCTTGGCCTCAATGGATAGAAGAACACGAGTTCCCAAACTGGTGAGAAACTGGCGGTGCTGCTTTTAAACTTGGAGTTAGAGACAAACCTTTCCCACAAGACTCTAGTGAGAATATCTGATAGAAGCGCTGAGGGTGACCCATCTTTCCACATGATTGGAAATCCATTGGGTCTCTCGGGCAGTTTCTCCTCATATGTCGGCTCTTTCTGCACTAGAATCACACCACCTGGCTACCAAAAGATGTGTCTCACCTCCTTGGATCACCACGTGAGGAATCCCTACTGCACTCCCTACTGTCAGTTGGACGGATTCTAACTCTTGATGTCAACATTCCCTAGCTCACATATTCAGAATCCCTCAAATTGCACTCTGTGATCAGTGCCTGATTGATGATAAAAGTGATAGAAGTCAACCTGAAGATGTTCACCAGTGATCGAAAGTCGTGCCTCAGACCATCCTCGAACTTATTTGCTATGAACAACCCATCTCACCCTTGCAAGGGTGTAAAGCACTAAAGCTCGGTGAAGTGAGAGGAATACTCAATAGCAGAAATAGTACCCTACTATAGACTCATATAATCCTAGGCTCAATCGGCCCTTAGGGTTTCTGGATAGAAGAAATCATAGAAGATGTGATGAAACTCATCTGACACCATAACCTGCTGGTATCCCACCTATGACATCACATCCCAAAACCTTTTGTAGGAGACCCAAATCATATATGTAGAGAGCTTGACCCTCCTCTCTAAAGGCGTCTCCATATGCTCAAATATCGTAAGCTTGGCTTCTAGCCATGACTATGTAGAATTAGGTCCTCCTTCCCTTAAGAAAGTGGGATGATGTTGGTTCTAGAAAACCTACGTCAAATCTACCATCGATGGGGTTGGAGGCGGTGGCCCCTGAAAAGTCTACATTATCCTCATGAATCCTTCCCTGAACTGTGCATCAACATCGGTATCTATTATAACTGCTGGGGCTAAGATTGGCACAATAGGAGGATCTGTGGGACGTCCCTAATTAGGTGTGTCCATCATTTGATCACTGCCCCATAACTGGCAGACAACCAGTGGATGTCTCAGTGGCATGACTCTGCAAGGTCAAACACACACCATAGATCGAGATTAACATGGACTGGAACATAGATCTGTAAGAAGGGAATCAAGGGAATGAAAACATTCCAGTTTTACAATACATGATTGCACGATGTGTATAATCCCTACATGGCGTGTTCCCTTAAGTCATTCACATGGGGGGTGTATATATGCCAACCTAGGCATTGTAACACCCCAGACACACAACATTTTTTATTAACACATGGAATGTACATGAATCCTCTTTATCTTCCTGAGTCCATATACATGGTTATGGAACATGGTTCTCCTAAGACAAGACTACATGGCATCTTCCTAGTAGACACGACATGTACTGGACATGCTTCATCTAGCCCAAGTTGTTAGTGACAAGGCCTAGCACATGTCTCACCCTACATAGCGTGTTCATGGAGGACACAATGTGTATGTGAAAGGATAACACCAACTCGTGTTGTTAGTTACATGACTGGGTACTTGGGTCAGACTACACGGTGTGTTCAATCCTGACACGGCATGTATAACTGAATTCTTATCTGTCCATGTCGTTAGCCACACTCGAGGACACATGGTCAACACTACATGGCATGCACAAACGGTACCCAACGTGTTCCCACAAGAATTTCCCTATCCCATATCTCTTCCCACATAGCCTAAGACACGGTTATAGACTACACAGTGTGTGCATAAAGTAGATGGTGTGTACATAAGAAAAAAAAGTTTCTTCCTGAACAGAATAACACATGTCATGTACATAACATTACACGACATGTATTCTAGGTTTTTCCGGACCTTAAGCCTCAGAAACTATTACAAAACCCTGAAAACACTGAAACAAACATTGAAGAAGCCAAATTCCGATAAGTGAGGTCCCATACTCCCCGCGAAGCAAATATTGTCACCTTATACTTGTTATAAAAAGGTAAACAAGTCAATGATCCACCAAGTTCTGGTCAATGAGTGCCCATAACACCTCAAGAACCAAGTTTTGGCGTTCATTTAGTAAATATCTTAAACAAACAATACTCTATCAAATAGTAGGTATTTTATCAAGGATTCTATCACAACAGCATGCATATTCTACACAACAACGTGCAATTTCAATTTCACCCAAGATGGCCTGGTAAGAATGCATTACATGAGATTTCTATAACGTGCCTATGTGATGCATGGGATGGAATACCCTCATATCATCAGGTTACAATAGAAATAAAACCTCAATTACATAAATAATAACAATCAAAAAACATTTGAGTCACCTAACGGTGAAAATCAAGCCAAACATAAAATTATAAAACCAGAATATTGCATTAACGAGGTAGGTTGGCTTTTCCCTATACATGGGTTAGCTACTCCCAGGCACTGCTTATTAACAAGTACCTATTTCTTCCTATATCTTACTATAGCCTCCAAATAGTATGTAAATAGAAAATAATTCCTTTTATACCACTTTGTAACATCACGTTTCTGGAAGCCACCCAGAGGTGCCCCGTACTCGGTTGGTCACATGGCCTCAAGCGCATTCCCCGAACACCAGAGGCTCCCGAATAGTAGTGAGGGACTTGAGTGTGATAGTGAGGAAACAATTACCTAATTGGAAAAGTACACAATGGAAGTGAACTATTATATACAAGAGTGGAAGCAATTATATTATCCTACCAAAAACAAATAGCGGAAGACTAATAGAATAAACTGGAGCACATATATAAAATGAATCATGATACATATGTCTAGGAAAGCATTGAAACAATGAACAATGCATAAATACAATACAAATCAATGTAAAAAAGAGAAACATAAATTAGCTCCACAGAATCTCAATCCTAAGCTTGGTTTTGTGGTCTCCATCTCCACAACATGTCAAGTACATGAATTAGAAGAGATCTTGCCCTTGTCTATACCTACAACAATATAATCTGTTTGGGACCCAAAGCACGGAACAAATAGGTTGTGAGGATATATACTAGTAGGAAACCACCATGAGATCTGTTCCTAACATTGAATGAGTATATGACAGGTAAAAGGATAAGAAACCGTAAACAAGAAAGTGATCAACAGTAAATAATCCACATTACCAAGATCAAGAAATAACTAAACAAGTAGATAAACAAAAACTAGTAACTCTCTGTGAAGTATGCACAACCTATCCTCTCTGGTCCTACCCAAAAATTAAAAACATTTCTCTAGGTAGTACACTCAGTCTAACCTCTCTGGTTCAGCTTAAACATAGACTCTCTATGGAAGCACTCACCGTCAATTCCCCCTATAGTCTCATATCGTAACTAAAGGCACTATAGGGAAGCACTTACATCACATTCCCTCTATGGCCCATGTTGAAAAACTATAGACTCTTTGAGGAAGCACTAAATGCCAATTCCCTAAGTGGTTTCACATTTTAAGTAAAAAACTCTCTAGAGAAGCTCTCAATATCCATTATCCCTATAGTCTATACACCATGTTCTCACAACCCTGTGTAATTAAAGCAAGTGTAGTAGTGTGTATCAGCCTAGGTAAACCTCAAGAACTACTTTTCTAGCATTATACAACATAACTGAAAAACAAAATAACATTGTCACCATCCTACAATACTAGGCATGAGAATGTAAAAAGCATACTAACAGGAAAATTCGACAAAATGGTCAAAATAGGAAAAACATGCATGTGAAACACAGCCAAAGCACAAAAATTCACCATATTCACAATTAATTATCATATATTCATGAAAACAGTCATTGAAGGAAAAAAATTGGGCTAAAATGGTAAACGCCCAAATCTTCATTCATGGGTATTGAGAAAATTTTTACATAAAACTCCAAGACTATAAGAAAAGGCACAAACCACCTACCTTGATGTTATGAGACTGCTATATGTGAACCTTGAGGCTTTAATAACATTAGAGCACCAAATATCTACAAAAACATCTAAAACGTTCAACCCTTGAAATCTCACGAGAGAAGAGAAATCAGAAGATGGTGCTCTAGGAGAAGAGAGAACTCACCGATGAGATTTAAATGCAACTGATGGTGTTCGATTCAGAGGACATATGCACACTCGGGGTTTCGTCGAAGATCCTTATTAGTATGGAGATCTCGATCGAACAAAACCTAAATGAAGAGCGTTCTAGCGATTAGACTCCACCCCAGTGCATTTAATGAAAAAAAAATTACACGACTTATACTTTTGATGTACATAGCATGTACTCGGTGTTTCTATACTATGATTTAGGCACCCTCCAAACACCCCCACACGTCCCTGTGTGTGGCCAGTACATGGAAAGCACACGGCCTCCTACAACATCACAGTACATGGCGTGAAATTCAAAAATTTCCAGAAATTCCACTTTTTCCCAAAAATGACAAGAAAAGGTAAAACATTCTTGAAAAAAAGATTGAGGTTCTTATAGAATCAACTCTTGATTTAGTCAATGCAATTATGGTACAACGAAGATCAATTTTCAGATTCATCAATTAAGAAATAATTCACGCAAGGTAATTATTTAATTAATTATAAATAATATGTTATGACCCGACACTTGGTTTCATCATTCTATACCATGCCTATTTTAATTTATTCAATTCTATATATTATAGTATTCATCAAATTTTAAATTTGGGATTGACCATCGATCATGAAAAAAAGAAAAAATTTCCATGAACCATTGCATGCATTCGTTGTTCTTGGATACGTGAAGTGGTATCAGGTTGAGGTTACATAATTATTTATAATTATTTAAATATCATTTATTAATTTACACATTTTCATTTAGTTTTCAATTCAATTTTAATCATTCTTTTAATTGAAATTATAGGATCTGTTTCTTCCCCTTTCACTTCTTGTAGATATTTCCAAAATGATAAATTTTAGGAAAAAATAACATTTAAGATCTCATCTGATGGTTATAATGATTTGGATGGATATAAAAAACATAGATATCGTGTAACCAAAGTTAATAGAAAGTAGTAGTTTTCAATGTAGCAGTATTTAATTCTAAATTAATTCAAACCATGTGTATTGAATACATGTTGTGCATTTAATTTATTACATTGCCTATTGACCAGGCCATCCATTCACATAGTCAGTTAGAGTACATAATGTTTATCGCACATGCATAATGTGTAGTCTTATAAGTCATATATGGGCCATGTATTTCCATATATAGCCTACCTGAATGGTGATTTTGTAACTCAGATAAAACACACCATGTATCACTTTAACATGTTTTGTACCCCATTTTTTCTCAGACATGGTTTACATGGAATTTCCCTAGGAAACTTCCTTGGACAGACAGTGAGAGACATACATGTTATGTAAGTTTTTTGTATATTCCATGTACTTATACCAAATTATACAGAATTAAAAATAATTTATTATACTCTGTAAACATTATCGACATGTTCTTATATGTGGTCATTAAAATTATAGGACAAACCATATAATGAGTTTTAATATATATATATATATAAATGATCAATTATTTTTTGTGTAATTTTCATATCTTTATATCATGTGTGATTCATATGACATATATTAGTCTATGTGCATTGAAGCATAACATGTTACAGAAAAATTTTGTAATTTGTGTAATAAGTAATTTTATATTACATGTCATTAAAGTACACGATAATTCATGTATGGAATATGACATAAGAGTAAGGAGTACATGAGTATAATAAATGATTGGTATATTCAGATGGGTATTCACCATGTTTCCTCTAATGTACATTTATGTAAATAATTAATATTAAATAAATTTATTTAATTTTATTAAAATTATGATGGATGGTAATATCAAGTATCTTTAGATGAGAATTACGATAAAATAATTGATTAATTAAAGATGGTAATTAATTGATTTGAGCATTATTTATCTTAAATATGAACGATTAAGAATTGAATTCATGTTTTATTTTTAATGTGTAATTTTCTTTCATTTAAGAGGATGATCATGTGTATAGACCAAAACATTTAATGTTATTGGTTTCATATAATTTAATATTAAAATTACTTTTTTTCCATTTGTTCCTTCTCTACTCTTATTTTTTATGGTCAAAATGCCCATGAATTATTTTATGTAATCCTTTTTCCTCACCATCATTTGATTAAAATCATAGGAAATGGATGGATCTCCCAAGCTAGAGGAGGAATTTCAAGTTTGAAGCCATGTTGAAACCAATCCCAGAGAGATACATAGGTGGATAGGAGGAAGGTTTTAACATGAACCATAATTGGTTCAAGGTGTTTTTTTCTCCTTGGTCAAAGGTATATTTACCTACCACTGGATAAACTAACATATAGAAAAATATCAAAATCATATTCATTTTTTTATTTCTATAAAGATTAATTGTTATTTCATTATGGATGATTTGTAGTGATCACATAAATTAATGAAATTAACCAGAATTCCAGATAAAACTAAAAAAAATTGGATTATTAATAAATATAATCTAATACATGGTTAATCACTTAATAAAATCACCATAATATTAAAAAAAATGTGATGAATATAATAATTGGAAATTTATGCATAAATGAAAAAATCCCTCAATAATATATATTAATTTGGTATAGCGTTCCACTACATCAGTTAAAATAAAACCATAGTTCAATGTCGTTGACTACCCAAAGTTGGGGTGCATTACATTATTAGGGATTTATAACATGAATTTTTTGGTTGAATAAACTTAGTTAGCATCAAGGGTTTACTTCTGAAGTAGTACATTGTGTATCTAATAAAGAAGGTTAATGGAAATCCAATTTTAATATTTCAGGATTGTGGAGTCCATTAAAGAGATCAAGGAATTGTGTGTTAATGTATTTTTCATTTGAGATGCCTAACTAAAACCATTCAAGTTTCATGACCTACCAAAGTTGGGGTAATAAGAATTGGAATATGGATCACTTCCACCAGAATTTCCAAGTAACAATATAATAAAAATCCAATTGTGAGGTTTATTAGTTTTTGAAATAATATTTGTAGATTAATAAATATAATATATATTTATTTGTATAAATTTTATTAGATAATATAACAAAAATAATCTTATCATCTTTTTTATATATAAAATAATAAAATGAATTCAATCATATCAATATGATCCATACTTGAGAAGTATAACCTTATCACCAGCCAAAATTTCAATGAGTGGAAAATGCACATACATGTTATCATTCATCATGAAAGGAAATTGTATGAGAAGGAAGAACTAATTCATAATGTGCCTAGAAATGATGCTAGTAAAAATGTTTTGTCTCTCTAGGAGACACATTTGAATGATTCTATAGATTCTCTGTGTTTAATTCTACTGTCCATGAACAATGATATTTTTATGCAACATGAGGACATGGATACACATAGAATAATATCCCACCATTGGGATCTCTATCAAAAAAAGGTGAGGCAAAAGATATATGTGATCTCCAATGCATTTTTTTACAACTAATCTTGTAGAGTTTTAACCAGATGGGCCTCATGTGTTTAAGCTTATTATCTACAATGAAAGATTATACATCTTATGGATTAATTTCTCGGATTAATTGCATACATATCTCATACATTCATCACATCCCAAGGTCGTTTCTAGTTTTATTTTTAGTAAAAATATGAGAAACAATAAGAAGATTATTTATGAACTTCTTACTTCGATTATCCAAGTGGATAAGGGAATGGGGTGTGAAAAACTCATCATTCATATGGTGAATAATAAAAGGAATAACAAGGAAAAGGGGACCAAGAATCATAATAAGTCTAAATTTCCCATGCACCATCCTTCCAAGAAGAATAAGATGTAAATATAGGGAATGACAATAGAGGCAGTGTGTTTTTCATGTGGAGAACCAGTCTACTGGAAGAGGAACTGCACCTAGATGAAAGGGAAATCTAAAGGTGTGTTCTTTATCAAGTGTAATCATTCAATACATACAAATTGGGTTTTAGATATAGATATTGGTGCTCACATATATATCCAAATGTAGGAACCAAATACATTTAAAATGATTGAAAGAGGAGGGATGGATTAGAGAGCTATCAACGGTGTGGGGAATGCAGCTCTAGACATTATGGACTACAACATTTCATTTCCATTAAGAAATATTTGGGTTTTAGGATATTGTTATTATGTAGCAATGATTACCAAGAACATTATTTCTGAATCATTCCTAGATACAGAGGGTTTGGTTTCATGTTTGTAAATATAATTTGTGTCTTTTATAAAGAAAAAATATGTTAAGCAACGGAACATTAAAATGATTTTCTTTATGTGTTAAATTATAAAAACAAAGTATTGGAAATTGAAAAAGAGTCTTATTCATTACAATTCAAAAAATATTAGTTGACAATATTTATTGTATCTAACATAATTCAAAACTATTAATTTATGAAATAGAAAATGTGTTTTTAAAATAAAGAATGTGCATCAAAACCAACGTACCCATATCCCAAAGTAAGGATGTGTTACGCTTCATTAGAGAAGAAATTGGTATGTATTTTAATTCAAAAATAAATTTTTATATATGTTATATGAAAAATCATATTTTCCATTGTTTATATGGGTATTGATGAATCAAAATCCAAAGACACTTCCATCCCACATCATTTTCTATTGAATGAGGCTTGTGTAAATAAGGATGGTATATTAGTTGATGAAAATTACAAAGTATTATGAGAATCATGTGTAAGTATGACTTAATTGTAATTAATTTTTATTAAAAAAATTACATAAAAATAAATATATAAATAGCTTTTTATGTGGTTTAGACATAAGAATCAGCAATGATCGTACCAGAAGAAAAGATACTTTCAGGAGCTTTGAAGCAGCTTGAACAATGTGGTAAGGTTAGAGGATTTGTTTTTAGAGTCTCTCATTGAACATATTTTTATAAGATAAAACCACATGAATATACATATAATATAGTGAGATGAATGTTTTCATAAATAGACTCACTGCAATATATTATATTGTGTTATGGTTTGGAAGACCAATGGATTAGAATTTATCATATTGAATTGGTGGTGTAGAAAATATTCTCACTTGAATGAAATTATCCCACTATCTTTGAGGCTAGTCATTCCCCCAAACACATAACTTACCCATGGTAATCATTTTTTTCATTAATATTTCTCCTAAATGTGAATCAAATTACTTCTGGTAACTTTATATTACTAAAATTATGAAGGGTACAATTGTATTTGATTTTTTGGGGCCATCACCCACATGTCGCTATATTGTAATGGGTATAGTGTATAATATCTTGGAATACCAGCTACACAATCAACCCCCCATAAAAAAGCACATGGGAGTCTCCATTGAGGTATCTTTGGAGATGATTACTGAGTTTCATGTTATACTCAATTTTCCAGATATTACATCATTTGAAGCTTCTATTAGAGATTTCATAGCATGGTTATCTAATATTATAAATATAAATGTGAAATGTTTTTAAAAAATCATAAGAAAAACATTTAAATATTGATGATAAAATATTATAGGTGACGTTTGATATTACAAATTAATAACATGGTGAAGAAACGAATGGTCGAACAAAATAATATAGTTAGTTGACCAAGAAAACAAAATGATCTTCTGAGAGTAACTTCTCCCCACTAGTTGAATAGTAATATTTATTATCATTACAACTTCATATAGAGACCACATATAAAGATAAAACAATATCTTATATTGAATATAAATAAAAAACATATTAAGAAACATTAATATATATAATTTTTCTCAAGAATATAAAATTATTATCAAGAACGAATGGCTGGGCATCTCAGCTATGAATACATAAATAATGTACATTTTCATAATACGTCTATCCAAATAGTGATCTAAATATGTTTATTAATGTTAATAACTATTAATTTTATGTACAAGAATTTACATTTCAACTAAATAATGGGAATATCATGTGAATCATGATTTGGATTCATTAATCCTTATATCATTTCTATTCCAGAACATACATTGGGTAAAGAAGAAATAAGGAATAAAAAATCCTAGTTACTCAAAGTGTTTTGTAAAAAGCATCACATGAAATACACATGTTGATACCTACAAATAAAATGTCAAAATCTACTATCTAATAACATAAATTATGTTTTAATTTTTTTCATAACATAATTGTTTTAAATTTTTAGGAAACATTAGATAATGATAGAAGTCAATATAGACACCCCAAATATTTATTTTTTGGACTAAATTTCTGTATTTATAACCAAAAAACCACAAAATATGTGTATTGTAAATATGTAATACACTAAAATCAACATTTTATAGATAAACAGCGAATTATATTTGCAGTCATTATTGTAATGAGAATTTAGTTATGATAGGGTGGTCGCTCAATAAAGTTTGGATCATGGCATGAAGCTAGTGTCTGAAAGGCCTATGTTTTTGGATTATTACAGCTGGAAATAAATTAAGGTATATATAGAAATATTTAACTATCATAATATTTCTTTACAATTTACTTATTTTGTTCTATGATTCTACAGTTTTTGAAAAAAGATAATGATATCAATTGCGGATATAATGTTTGTAAATATTTGAGTGAAATCATAAATCATGAAAAGTCTAGCATCCCCCAACTAGTAATTTCTGAAGGTAATTAAAATTTCGTTAAATATATTTCATATTAATTTGTTTGCCTATATTTTTTCTCATTACTATCAAGATTTCCAACAATGAAGCTACTCAAAAGAGGAAGTATTTTTTTTAGAGATGAGAGGGAATCATACTTATGTTAGAATGTATGTATACAAAAAATGTAGGTGATTACTAACTATTTTTTCTATCTAGTATGATATATAATCTTTGAATGATATTTGGGGTGTGAAGCATTAGTGTTATAATGATTATACCTTATTTTTTATCTCTTTCTCCGTTAGTAGAATAATGGAGGAAATCATTTTGTTTGGAATCACTGAAATAAAAAAAATGGGCAGTCATGGAGGTATAGGTGGTGGTGAAGGTGGAGGTGGATTCGATTGCGGAGGCAATGTCAGAGTTAATTATCGACATGGAGGATGAGGCAGAGGCAAAGGCTGAGGTGGAGATTAAGGTGGAGGATGATGAGAATATTTGGATTACAATTAATAAAATTATTAGGAAATGAATTATAATAAGTATTATACCATGATTGTATTTGAGAAAAATCTTTAAAAAGTGCACACAACACTTCTCAATTAAGATAAGATTCATTGTGTGTCTTTACAGTTTCAAATGACAATTTTTAGAAAAACAGATATGGCGTACTCAAAATTGAGCAAATGAATTCTGATTGTTTTGGAACTTTATAAAAATGATTCATACATAATTTTTGATGTGTAGGGATCTGCCTCAACTCAATCTGACAAATTAGGTGACCGGTATAACTCTCAGTGTTTGTTATTAAGTTAAAATTAACATTTTAATAAAAAAATGTTCCACTCACAAAAAACCAAGAAAACCCACTTGTATGGTATTGATAGTTTTTTTACAATTATTAATAATTCATTTGTGATGTGTATGAATCAGTATCATGTCAAACCCCCCAATGATGCCACATGTTTGCCTCAAAGTGCATGATTCTTGTTTATAATGTCATTTTTTTTAAAAACATGTGGCATACTCAAAATAGATGAATCACATTATGATTATTTTAATACCTTAGTAGAATGATACATGAGTCATTTAGGATGTGTATTATTCAGACATGTCACAATCTGATGCACAGTGTGACCATTATCACTCCAAGTGGATCTTTTTATTTCTTATTGAAATTAATTTTAGTGAAAAAAACTACTCACGTACTCAAAATTGACAAACACATTCAGATTATATTGGTACTTTTGGAAAATGATCTATATGTCAGTTGTGATGTTTAGGGATTAGGAATACCTCAATATGATTCATAGTGTGACTGGTATGACTCAAAGTGCATCTTTTTACTAAAAACTAACATTAATTTTAATAAAAAATCAACAAACATACTCAAAACCAAGAAAATACATTCTGATAGTTTTGGTACTTTAGGAAAATGATCCATAAGTAATTTTTGACATGTATGATTCAGTCACACCTAAATTATACTAACATTGTGATAGGTTTGACTCTTTGTCCACCTTTTTAATCAAAATTTACATAAATTTTAATAAAAAACAAACATACTCTATAAGATTGTTTTATTTATTTACTTCTGTTATAAATTTTCTATCATTTAAATTTAGTATTTGTATCTTATTTTGGTTATTTTTTGTTGTTTCTATAGATGCAGTGTGTTGTTTTAGCACACTAAACCTATTTCTAGTGATGTAGTGTGTTGTAGTATCGCACTATAGTTTTCAACATTATTAGTACTAATAAAGGAATTGAAAAAATTATGATTTATCAACACTATTAAAGGTTATTATAAGGATAACCTTTTTTCTTTAAGAAATGTTTATAAATTGTACTTTTATCACTACAAATAAAATCCTGATAAATGGTATATTTATCAGTGCTAAATAAAATCCTTAAAAAATGGGATCTTTTGACAATTATTTTAAAAGTGGTGATAAAAGTATGATCTATCAACATATTTCATTGTGCTGATAAAATACATGGACTTTTAGTTGCACTAATGTATTTATCACATTTCTATCATTGATAAAGGATGATTCTAATGCTATTAAACGTACGTTTCGTAGTAGTGAATTATAAAACGTGTGATTAGAAAAACAATTTCATTCTAAAGGAAAAAACCCTGACAAGGATTCCGTAAAACCAAAACTCTCAAAAGTGTTACAAATACATTATAATGACATATACACACAAAGAAAAATTTAAACAGGTTGAATTTTGAATGTGATCATCTTCCAAATCTTCAAATAACTAGATATTTATAGGTAAAGCTCCAATAGTCTTGTTTTTTTGTTACTTTTAAAAGCCTTAGACAACTGGCTATTAACCCCACCCAATGCTCTGGAATAACTGAATGTCTGATGTAATTTTTTAACACCATTACAATGCTAAAGGTATTCATTATGATGTATTTAATTCTTATATATTTTGATTATAAACATAGCATAACCTGAGCAAATATTTATCATTTATCAATACAGTAATCCTTCTGAGGGTCCACCCGATGTGTTGGTACTATAATCAGTATGATGATTATGAATTTTTTAGTATAACAGATAAGGAAAATGTCTAACTACTGGTATAATTCATTGTAATTTTAATTAATATGATGCATACTCGATCTAATGATCATAATGAAGAATGGTAAGTTTATATTTGTAATACATTAGAATATTTGTTATGTATTATAAATAAGTAATGTTTTCTACAAAAACATACTAAAACACTAGAGACCTAAAAATTTAATAATATTTTTTTAAGGGAGTATTTACTATTTTAGAAACTAATGGAGTGGAAAAGTACTAAGTAAAACATCTGACTCGACAATCTTCACCTTTTGGATAAAAAAAACCACAAATCATAAATAGAAAAGTATAGGTTGAAAAACATACTTTACATTTTTCTTTATAGATCATTGATGTTATTTTTATTATTACTCCCCTTTAGTTTATAACAACATTAAAATATGATAAAAATTATTAGAACAAATAATCCTTATAAATACTTCTCCACTAAAGGATATTATATCTTCCTTGAGAACAATTTCTGCCCTTTATAAAACATTCTCCACACATTCCTCTTTGTAAAATATTCCCCCCTTTGTGATTTTCAAAAAGGAATTGGAATGAATCTATTGTTTTATAAAAGGTTAAAAAATAACATACAAATAAAATTGATTTAACTATTCATCCTTATAAATAAGAAATAACATATAAACAATCATAATTGGTAAAAAATAAAGAATAAAGAATTTTGATGAATGGTAATTAATAATAATCAACCATTCAAATTTTTTACAAAAAAAATCATTGAGAGTTAAAAAAAATATCATCATTTCTTCATTAGGTTCTCTACATAAGACATTATCTTCTTGAACTCATGCCAATCCTTTACCAACATCATGATATTTTCTTCCTTGATAGATTGATTATAGAATTCAGATTTTAATGTTTTGATGTCCTATAAAATAATATTATCTTCCTCATAATAATGATTCCATTTTCACAAGACCTAAACCTACTCATCTATAATTCCATATCTCACATATTTTGTTTCAAAGCATTGACATCATCAATCTATTTTTTTGGTACCTCTAAATTCCTCTACAAACACAACCCCATTTCCCCTATATGAAGACCACATTTTGAAGAAATTAATTGATTCTAACAAAATATTATTAACATTAAAAAATTGATCATCATTCTCATGAATATCAGTATCCATTTTAATGGACCACATCACTATATGAATTTATGAAGAGTTTTTTGTTTTTAAATTTCTATAACGAAACATTCAAATATGTCTCCACCTTTATCATTGGTTTAGTCAAAATAATTAGGGATTATAGTTTTTCATTCAGATATTCATAAAGCAACATACCTATTGATTAAATTATGGGTAGATATGAAATCTTCTCATTCAACCATTTTATAAAAATTAATATATAGTCAAAAGCATTTGGATTAATTATATCTTTTCATTATAATTGCTCATGCTCGTTCTAGAGAGGTTTTTTTCTATTGGTTCTGATATCCACTACTTTCCCATTCTTATCATCTTTCTTGGAAACAATATTCCCATATGAAACATCAAAATTTTTTACTTCTTTATTAGTTATCGATTTTTTAGAATCATTTTTGTGAGAAATTAGATCATGTTATTATTCCTAAAAAGATGAATTTTCTTCCTTTTCTTATGAGGATCTTTAATTCAAATAACACTCATGTTTTTCATACCAAAATGACTTGGAAGGTAAATATTATAGAGATGAAGATGATTTTGATTATTCTTTATCTGAATTATTTTTTTCATCATTATCCCCGTCATTTTTTGGGTTCCTCTTCTTCTTCAATTTCTATTTGTTTTCCCTTACATACTTCTTCGAATTCTTATTCTTATTCTTCTTCTTTACCTTTTTCTTCTTTTCCTTATTCTTTCTTTCCTTCTTCTTATTTTCTTTCGTCTCCATCATCTTTTTCAAGTTCTTCCTCTAACAATATAACTCTTCTTAATGTCCCTTTCCCAACTAATTTATAAAATGATTCTTTTTCTGGAACTGATTCATTATCAATATTATTCTATTTACCCTTAACAACTATAGAGGGTACTACTGAATTTTCTAAAAAAGAATAGTTAGCATCCCAAATTACTTTATCGGTTTGATATATTATAAGGACTATAATCCTATATGAATTTTATACTACTTTCAAATGACTTTCAATAATTCATTCTTTTTGAAACCACTTATTTTTCTTTATTCTTTTCTCTTATTCTTCAAGTTATTCTACAATCCGAATATTCAAGGCCTTTACCTCAGTAGGATCAATGCCAAACTCTAGACCCTATACTATCTTATGAGCCTTATGATCCATAAGGTTCTCTAAAAAACTATCTAGAATTTTATTTTCATTATTTTTTTTGATAGGAGGAGTTGTCTCAGTATATATTTTATTCTTCTTATCAACTCCATCAACTTTCTTTAATGGTTGAGAATCAAAAGTATCTCCTTCAAAATTTTCTAAAAACATTATTTTAGAATCAAAAAATAACTTCATTCTTGACATTGTATCTTCACTTATAATGTAAATCGTCTCTTTGGTGGAATATGATTTATTTTGAAACTTATATAAATCCATACATTTCACTATCATCTTGCTGATAATGGATAGAAACATTATTATCCTTTACTGGATGGAAGGAGTATTTATATTATCCTTAGTAATGAATATAAACATTAAAATATCAATCTTCCTCAGGATTACCAAATAATCAAGAAGGAAGACATATGAAACCTTCATTGTATCGCTATCAAATTTCCTATGGATAAGATAAACTTACATCCATAATGAAATTAATTTGTTTTATAATGTAAGATGTAATATTTGTATAACTTTCGTATAAAAGGAGAACATAGAATCTTCATATTTATTGTTGTCAAAATTTAGAATCTTGTTTGTGAATTTTTGACATGGTAAATAGGCTTCTCTATTATATAGAACTCCAACCATGTCTGCAAATATTTTATATGAATGTTTTTAAATCTTCAAAATATGTTAAAGGAAACCTTATACATACCATCTTCTTTATAAAATTTAATAGATTCATAAATCTCGAAAACAACATCAAGATAGTAAAGATCAAAATGTATGTTTGGGTTTTCTAGACGAACTGATTCCAATCCTTTAAATGAGATTATACTTTTCATGGTATAATAAAAAATCTTAAACTAAAATCATTAAATGAGTCCATCCCTAATGACATACCACTTATCATAATCCACTTTTCTTTCCATCAAAACTAAAACAGAGACAAGTGAATGGAAATAAATGTAAACAATCAAACTAAATTCTTTAAATGGCGTAGAAACATTGATGAAAAATACCTGAATATCGATATGGGACAAGAGGTGACCGAACTGTATATAGGAATTGGGAAGATGGTTGTATATTGTAAGAAAATTGTATTTTGATACAGAAGCCCTTTCATTTTGAATGGTTGATATTTATTCTAAGAATGTTTTAAAATAATTTATTTGAACTCTCAACATTTTAAAACATTTATTAGAGTGTGGATCATTCTAACTAGATAAATATTTTTAAAAAATTTAAAAATAATTCAATGTTTCTATTAAAAATAAAATTCATAACAATAATAGTTATAAACTAATGTAATGAAATAGTGAAAAAACTAAAATAATATAAAATTAACTATTGGAGTAGAAAGATTCATTTGTATGATTAATATATTATTATTGGTTTTTTTAAAATAAACTATTTATGATATTTTTATAATATATTATAATATTATAGTTTTATTTCAAAAATATTATGATAAATTTTTAAGGAAAAATTATTATGATAGTTCCTACAAAAAATAAGTAGGATAGGTTTTTTATTTAAATCTGAAACATTTCTTAAAAAAATCTGATTCTGAAATTTGTATAATAATTTTTGAGTCTAGAATTTTTTTTTGATAATTATGACTCGAAATGATTTAAAATTTTTAAGTCAAATAAACTCAATACAATAATATTATTTATAAAAACTAATAATTTTATAAATCTAAAATATCGATAAAGAAATATATGTTTTGGAAAATAAAAACATATGCACCCCCTTTATGAAAAGGAGCATAGTAATGTAATGAGGTGGGTCAACAAGAAGTAAATATTAATGAACAATTAATTTTGATATTTTATATCTTCTATTTAATATATTCAAATCTATTAGAACTAATAGGTTTAGTAAAAATATCAACATTTTGTTCTTCCATTTTAATGAATTATAAAATTATATCTCCCTTTAGTTTTTGATCCTAAAAGAAATAGTGTATTATAACTATGTGCTTAGAACATGAGTGATGTGAATGGATTTTACTTAATGAAATGGAAATTATATTATCAAAAAGTAGTCAATTTATAGTAAAAATAATTATATAGTTAGTGAGTGTGTTGCATCCACATCACTTGAGCAAAACAACTTCAAGCTTCCACATATTCATCTTAAAAAGAGGATAGTGATACATAGTGTTTTTTTATACCCTGAAATAAAAGAATCTCCAAATAAATTAAAATTTCCAACTGTATGTTTTCTATCCATTCGACATCCACCAAAATCATCATCCCAAAAACATTTTAGTTAAAAACATATCAAGAAGAATAGAACAATCCTAAATCCACCCTTCCCTTACTATAATGAAAAATTCCTTTTACATCATTAGGGTATGATTATTTTATATTGTAATGATATATTTCACATAATAATATAGATAACATTAAATTTGGATGACCAGATGTTAGATAAAGTAAACATATTATCATACCTCTAAAAATATTTTGATCAACTGGTTACCCAGCCTCATCAAGATCTAAATTATTTGAGGAAACAATAAGTGTATTATTAGTTTAATTATTTTCATTTCTAAATTTCTGAAGAAGAACTTTTATAAACTTATGTTGAGATAGAAAGTTTTCTTCTCATTTTTTTGATATTTTGAAATAAAGAAAATATATTAACTCATCTATCATCCTCATTTCAAACTAGGTTGTCATTTTATCTACAAAGGAATGTGTTAATGATTGTTAATTTGTACCAAATAGAATTTTATAGACATAAAATTTTAAATTCATATTATTTTTTTACTTATATTATAAAAAGTGTTGGATCTGCACCTCGCTTAAAAAAATTTATTTTTAACAAAAATCTAGTTAACTTATCATAACAAGCGGTAGGGGCTTGTTTATGTTTATATTAATATTTGGTAAGCTTATAAACATGTTATAGATATTTTTTGAAAATAATGTTATTTTTCTACATAAATATCAAAACAAATAGATCTATTAAGAAAATAACACTACACATCTATTTGAAAATGTTTGAAATTAAAAAATAATACAATGGCTAGAATTATTAAAATAACTTCATGTCTTTCAACTAGATCATAAGTTTCTTCATAATCTATTCACTCTTTTTAATTATGTCCATTTGAAACATGTCTTGATTTGTTTTTAAGTATTATTCCATTTTCATTACATTTTATTCAAAAAACCCATTTTACTCCAATTATGGAAGACTCAATAGATCATTCAACTAAATGCTAGACTTTTTTCCTTTAAAACTCATTGAGTTTATCTTGAATTAACTCAATGCAATTATTATCACATAACGCCTCTTTAAGATTATTTTGTTCAAATTTTGATATGAAATCTATACGTTCAGTTTTATTTCTTAAGGAACTTTTAGTCTGAACTGGTTGATATACATCACCAACGATACTTTAACTAGGATGATTCCTAATAAATAACAATATTATTGGGTTTTTAAAAACAATCTTTAATATAAGGATGAAAATATTCCTATGGAATAAATTAAAAAATATATTCTTTTGTTATTTACTAATGATAAGTATTATTTACTATAGGTCTAAAATCCATTTTGAAAATAACATACAAAGATATTGGTTTAGGTTGTTTGAAAAAAGGGATCAATTTCATCAAACATAACACGCACTATTTCTTCAATAATACATATAATTTTCATAAAAACTCAATCAGCCTTAGAATTAGTGGAATATCCAAAATAATTTCCTTAATGGGTTCAAAATGAAGTTAATTACCTTTAGTATTTAGGATGAATACTTTTCAACCAAATAATTTGTTGTAAGAAACCTTAGGTTTTCATTTTATCCAAAACTCATAAAGTGTTTTATTAATAAAAGATCTAATTGAAAAAAGGTATTCCTAACCGCTTCAACATAAAAATGTTTATCAATTGAGTATTCACTCAGTATGCTTCTAGTTATTTCTTGAAGAACTATATTTATTATTTCAAATATACCATTTCTCTAGGGTGTTCTATGTGAAGAAAAATTATGTTCAATTCCTCTATTACTAAAAGAAGTTTCAAAATCACAGTTTTCAAATTCTCCACCATGATTTATATGAATAGTTATGATAGATAGGTTTTTCTATTTTGTAACAGTGGTTGATTTTTTTTAAATTAACTACAATCTTCCGATTTAATTGTTAGAATATAGACCTGTTTATATCTAGTGTAATCATCAACTATGATATATAAATAGCGTCCTTCACCAATTCATCTAGTTTGTGTAGGACAAAATTGATTGATTCAATTCCCTCTAACAAAAAAATATGTACTTTATGATTAATTTTATTCCTATTTTTGAATACTAATAAACTCCTTATCATATCAGGATTGTTCTTCCATGTAACATAGTATGTGATAATTTCCTAATAGTAGATGTTGTGTTAAAAGGTCATAGTAGTTCCCCTCTACGATGATAACCCATAAGTGCTACAAAAGTATTCTTAAATATATTTTATATAGGAAAATGATTTCAATTGAGGGACAGAAATAATATAGTCAATTAGAGGTGGAGACTCATCGGAGTTTTAAGCACCTTCTAATGGTGTACACCCTTGGTAATAAATAGCGTAATAAATTATGAGAATGAGACCCGCCTGTAGGAAACCAATATATATATGTGTTATTGGTTGTTCTCATCTACATGACTTTATATTGATCCTTGGATATTAATATTATTATTAATAAGTTTTATTAGTTGTGTACTTTGATGAATTCATTAAAACTGTGATGACATGTGTCTGTAGTGCGGTAGGATACATTGGGTATGTCCCAAGTAATACTGTATTAATGAATAATGAAATAAATAATTTGTACATACTATGCATTAGTGGATGAGTGTGTATCAATGGATTTTATGGAATTGATATAGCTTAAATAAATCCATGGTCATTGTGTTCTATAGGAATTTTTGATTTATAGAAATTCAAAAAAAGAGACATTCAGCACAGAGGTTGATAACACGATTAGGAAATTAGCTTGATTAGAGATATCATGATAAAGTGAATATATTACACAATAAACATCCGTATGAGGTATTATTTTTTTGCGTCATTAAATTATTTTCCTATGGGTGTATTGGCTTGTTGTGAGATGATAAACTTGGACTTTAGGCTGGTTTTCCAAATACCACTAAGAAAGTGGCCTAGAGGGTAAAAATTAAAGTGTATCGGGAATCTTAGTTCAATAATATATTATTATTTATTATTTAACCAGTTGAATAAATATTTATACCACACATTATTTAATAGTTATTAATGTATTCTTGATCGCATATATTTTTTCACTTGTTATTTCAGAAAATAGTATTTGAGAAGAATATTTAATATCTATATATTTTTTATTTAATGAATAAGTATTTAATTATTTATTGTTGAATATTGTAGTGATATATATTTATTAAAAAAATAATCATTATTCATGACCTAATAAGTATTATGGAGGAATGGTGGAATAAATTGTTAGGTCTAGTGAGAAATAATATATATTGAATATTATTTGATTAAATAGTATTTACTGTAATTAACAAGTTAAGAAAATGTTGATGAAACATTATTATTATTATTATAATTTTTACATGGTATTCCACAAGGTATTAAGTAAATATTAAATGGAACTTGTGTAAATATTTATTTCTAAGCCCTCCCTGTATTTAAACACAATTAAATTAATTTCTTAGAGGGGGAATTCATTTTATGGTGTGTACAATGTTAGCCAGAGAGAATCTTTTCAAGTCCTAGAGAGCTCCCTCTCTAAGAACACTTCCATGAACGAAGAGATATCATCCCCAAACTCCCACTCTTGAGTCTGGTGACGAAATGGATAATGATTTTGAATGAATTCTCATGGAGATCAAAAGTGAATGATACAAGTGATAGGATCTTACATGCTAGCATAGGGAGATTCCTATGATGAAATTTAATGAACATTGGAACACATGTGGATCACCACTAGAGGGAATATGTAACGTCCTGGTTCTGGAACCCCCCCAGAGGCACACTATACCCAATTGGTCATATGGCTTCAAACACATTTCCCCAAATGCCAGAGGCTACTGACTAGCAGTGAGGGCCTTGGGTGTGATAGTGTGGAAACAATGCCCTCATTGGTAGAGTACACAGCAGACGTAAACAATTATATACAAGAGCAGAAGTAGTAATATTATCATACCAAAAACAAATAGTAGAAGACTAATTGAATAAATTAGAGCAGATATATAAAATGATGCATGAGACAAATGTATAGGAAAGCAACGAATCAAATAAAAATGTTGAAATACTATAATAGACCATGTACAAAAGAAAAATAGAAATCAACTCCACATCATCGCAAGCCTAAGCCTGGTCTCGTGCTCTCCAGCTCCTCATCATGTCAAGTACCTAAAGTAGAAGGGTTCGTCCCTTTGTCTATACCTGCAAAAATATAATCTCTTTGGGCCCAAATGCATGTCCCAAATAGGGTGTGAGACTAAATCTCAGTAGAAAACAACCACGAGATCTATGACTAATAGTAAATGAGTATATAGAAGGTAAAAGTACAGGAAACGGTAAATAGGAATGTTCTTAGTAGCAAACAATCCACAGTATCAAAATCAAGAAATAGCTAAACAAGCATATAAACACAAATTGGTAACCCTCTGGTAAGTACTCACAACCTATCCCCTCTGGTCCATCCTAACAAGTACAAGCAACCCTCCAGGAAGAACACTCAGTATAACCCCCCTGTATCAGCTTAAGGATAGACTCTTTGATGAAGAAATCACTGTCAATTCCCCCTATAGTCACATATCGTAACTAAAGGAGCTCTAGGGAAGAACTTAATTTACATTCCCTCTGAGGCCCATGTCAAGGAACCATAGACTCTCTGAGGCAGCAGTCAACATCTATTCCTCATGTGGTCTCATATCGTATGTAAAACAGTCACTCTGAATAATCCCTTAACGTCTATTCTTCCGGTGGTCTATACACCAAGTTCTCACAGCCCTGTGTATGTCAAGAAATTGTTGCAGTGCATATTGACCAAGGTAAACCTCAAGTACTACTTCGATGGAATTCTACAACATCACAACACAATATAACAACAATCGCATCATCCTACAATACTAGGTATGGGAATATAAGCTGCAACCTAACATGAAAACTAGACCCAATGGTCAAAATAGGGAAAACATGCATGGTAAACACAACCAATGAATATAAATTCACCCAATTCACAGTCAATTATCATCTAATCAGGCATACAACCATAATAGGAAAATAATAGCTCTAAAATGGAAAATATGTATTAACCCATTCATGGGTATTGGGAGAATTTTCACATAAAACACATAGACTATCAACAGAGAGGCACAAAACCACTACCTTGAAACTTGTAAATCACAATATGTGAATCATGAGGCTTTAATCACCTTATAATTATAAATATATACAAAAACATCTAAAATTTTCAACCCATCATATCTAACAAGAGAAGATAAATAAGAATATGGTTCACTGTGAGAAGAGAGAACTCACCGATGCGATTCCAATGCAACCGACAATGTTGGATTAGGAGGACGGACGGACGCTCATGTTTTCGTCAAAGATCTATGATCTTACGGAGCTATCGGTCAAAAGAGACCTAAATGAAGGGTTTTTTGGTGATTATAAATGACCCCAGTGCGTTTAATGAAAAAAAAAGAAATTACACAGCATGCACTTTTGAAGTACATGATGTGTACTAACTGTTTCCATACTCCGCTTAAGGCTACCTCCAAACCCCCCCCCCCAAACATTCGTGTGTGTTTCCACTACACGACCATCACAAAACCATCTGTGGAATTGCATTATAGGGCGTGTACTCATAGAGTACATGATGTGTACTTCAAAAATTTAAAAAATTTCTCTTTTTCCCAAAAATGACCAGAAAGAAAAACATACTTAAAAAGAAGATCAGATCTCTTACAAACGATCCCCTTAATGAAATTCATCACTGAATTTCCCAAGCGTGGTGTAAAATAAGAAACCCAAAACAGATCCTGCCACCGTGCTTGTACATCAGCCTCCCTCTACCAAGTCTCGTCATGTAAGTGCCCATGCTTCCATAACACTCATACCAGAGTAACAGATCAGCCATGGAGAACTGTTGTACTACGATCGACAATCCAGATAGGATGATCCTCGAATGATGCATCCACTTGAAGCTCAACTTCCTCAGGTTGAAAGATATGATATGGGTCTAAAAAGTAACATCGGAGCTGAGAAACATGAAAAAGGTCATGCATAGCCTGATACCTATGAGGTAACTGTAACCGATAGGGAACTGGCCCAACTCTCTCCAACACCTCAAATGGCCTGACATACCTTGATGAATGATTACCATGTATCATGATCCTTATGTTCCCCAACCTCAATGTGTTGTAGAAAAACATGATCCCCTACCTCAAACTCCAGAGTTCGTCTCTGCTGATCAACATAAGTGTTATGACGAGACTGTGCAGTAGCCATCCTCTTCTTAATCAACTCTATCTGCTCTGTGATCTCCTAAACAAGATGAGGTCCATAAAAAGCTGCCTCTCGTGCCTCCAGCCAACATAAGATGGATCAACATGGCCTACCATACAAATCCTCATAAGGTTCCATATGAATAGTTTCTTGAAAACTATTATTGTAGGAAAACTCTACAAGAGGTATATGCTTCTCCCAAGAACTTCCAAAATTCAGAATGCATTCTCGGAGCATGTCCTAATGAACCTGTATCATTCGCTCGGACTAGCCATCTCTCTGAGGGTGGTAAGCTATAATCAAATTTAATTGTGCACCCAGTGCCTTCTGAAGCCCCTTCCAGACCAGAGATGTAAAATGAACATCCCTTTCTGAAACGATGGAGTGTGGTACTCCATGAAGAAGTAAAATATCATGGATGTACAACCATCCCAGTTCATCATCACTGATGGTCCCCTTGATTGGAATGAAGTGAGAAACCTTCTTAATCCTGTCAATGAAAACCCATACTATATCATTCCCTCTGGGAATCCTCGAAAAACTGGTCATGAAATCCATCATGGCGTTGTTCAACATCCACTAGGGAATTGGTAACTACTGTAAAATCCATGTTGCTAACTGATTCTCCGCCTTCACCTACTGATAGGTGGAAGACCTCATGAAAAAACCAAAAACATCCCTCTTCATACCTGGCCACTAATACTGATGGTGTAGACCATGAGACATCTTGGTGAAGCCAGGATGAACTGCCCAAATTGAGGAATGAAAGCCCCGCATCAGCTACTCACATATATCTACTGGCACCCATAGGTTCCCCATGAATTGCAAGATCTCATCCTTGCCTATGGTCCATCCAGGAATAGAATACTCTCTTGACACACTCTCCCTTAAGAATAGGCATTAAGAATCTAATAGTTGCCTCATTCGCACTTGATCAAGAAGAGTAGAGGTAATAGCTACCATAGAAAGAAATGTCTTCCCCTATCATTCGTGCACCTCCAAATGCATCTCAGAGAATAGAGCCATAAGCTACCACTCATTGCTAGCATCATGAACTGCCTATATTTGAGTCTTTCTAATCAACACACCAGCCACTACAATGCCTTTCCCTGACATGTCGGCAAGCTCAATGTCAAAAGACTGAAGGTACTCAACCGACCCTCACAGTCTCAAATTCAGATCAAGCTGAGTGAAGATGTACATGAGACTTTAGTGGTCAGTGAATACCACAAAATGATCTCCCCTAAGATAATTTATACAACATTGTTAGGCATGAACAACTACAGTAAACTCGGGATCATGAATTGGGTAGTTCCTCTCATGTGGTCTCAACTGCCGAGACCCGTACACAATGACTCCATCTCCCGGCATAAGCAAAGCTCCTAGCCTGATACCTAAAGCAGCACAATATGTATCATAGCTCTTTCCCAGCTCTGTCAATACTAGTATTGGTGATGAATTCAACCCTCATCCCCCCTTCAGCTTCTGAATGGTTGAATCACAAGAATATGACCATAATAACATTTCACCCTTCTTAGTCTGACTCGTCAGCGGTGCTACTAAGAGTGAGAAGTCCAGAATGAAATGTCTGTGGTATCCATACAGCCATAAAAAAACTCCAAACCTCAAATACATTCTTTGAATGCTCCTAGGAATCTACTGCTCTCACATTATTTGGGTCTACTGAAACACATGTCTCTCAGATAACATGACCTATGAAGTGGATCTGATCCATCCAAAAGTGGCATTTTGAGATCTTAGCATATAACTGATTCTCTATCAATGTACTCAAAACAATCTCAATATGGGTAGTATGATCGTGTTGAGTGTGAGAGTACTCCAAGATATCATTAATGAAGACAACCAAAAAAGATTCCAAGTATGGATGGAAAACATAGTTCATTAGTTCCATGAACACTACAGGTGCGTTCGTGAGACCGAATGGCATAACCATGTACTCGTATAGTCCATACCTGCTCTAGAAGTATGTAAGAGGTATATCAAATGGTATAACATGAAATATATGATAAATGGGTATCAATTAATTCATTGAGAATAATAGGGAATTTTAAAGATGATAAAAGAGATCATCAATCCGGGGCTAGGGATATCGGTTCTTGACTGTTAACTGGTTCAACTTCTTATAATCCACAAAAAGCCTGAGGGGTCTATCCACCATCTTCACAAACAGGACAGGAGAACCCCATGGAGAAGTACAGGGTTGAATGAAACCCTTTTCCTGCAACTCCTCCAACTACTTATTGATCTCCCACAACTCTAGTGTAGCCATCCTATAAGGAGGAATGGACACCATTGCTTCTCCTATCACAGGATCAAAAAAAAAATCCACCTCATTCTCTGAAGGCAAACCTGAAAAGTCCGCGGGAAAGACATCATAGAAACGATCCACCATTGAATGAATGTATAACTATGAAGTCCCCTAATCATCCAGATATAAACTAGATATCTCGGTAGTAACTCCTCCTAACCCATGATTCTCGGGACCTACTATGCTCTCCTTGACATCCCACTCATCCTTATGAAGAAACGATATGCCCACTTGTGATATGAAACTCACCCTACAACGATAACAGTCAATGACTACCTAGAATGAAACTAACCAGTCCAATACGAGAATGACATCATATCTTTTCATCTATAAGACATAGAGGTCCCATAAGAAGTGACACCCACCAACCTCTTGAGGTAACTTCTTGCACTGACGTACACTAGCCGTCCTAGTCCACAATGGAGTGTCTAGTGTCAAAATATCGGAAGACGAAAAGATGCAGAGCCCAAGGATCTCCCCAAGAGAAATAGATATAAAGATATGGGATACCCCTGAATCAATAAGAGATGATGATAAATATAAGGCAACGAGGATCGTACATCAAACTGTAGATGGTCTGAGATCTTGCTCCTTCTGGGTCTGCATCGCTGCAAAGGCCTGGCCTGCTCCATGGCTCTGTGACCCTACCTAAACACTCTGAGCTGATCCACTCTGCTATTATAGGAAGACCAGCAACTGACACCACGAAAATGACCTACACCTCGGCCTGAATGGCCTGAAGAACTCCAGTTCTCACACTAGTGAGAAACTGGCGACGCTGCTTCTGAATGAGGAGTCATAGAAGAACCCATGTCACCTACTGCTATTGAGAAGATCTGATAGAAGCGATGAAGGTGACCTAACTTGCCGTATGATTTTCACTCCATTGGGCCTCTTGAGTAGTGTGGCCTCATATTCCCACACTTTTCCTCACTCATAGCACACCACCTGGATACCAGAAGATGTGTCTCACCTCCTTGGATCACCACGCAAAGACTCCTTTCTGCACTTCCTACTATTAGTAGAAGGGATGCTAACTGTAGATGTCGAGCTGCCTAGGCTCACATCTTCAGAATCCCTTAGATTTTGCTCTGTGATCAGCGCCCAGTTGACAATAGAAGTGATGTAAGTCTTCCTGAAGATGTTCAACTGTGAGCAAATGTCATGCCTCTGACCATCCTCTAACTTCCTTGCAAGGAACAAACCATCTCCCCCTAATAATGGTGTAATGTTCTGAATCTTGGTGAAGTGAGAGGAATACACCATAACAAAAAAAGAGTAACCTTTTTCAGAATCATAAACTCCTAGGCTCGATCAGCCCTCCGGGTCTCCGGATAGAAAAAATCATAAAATATGTGATGAAACTCATCCCACGCCACAACCTGTCGGGGTCCTACCTTTGAGATCACATCCCAACACCTCTTGGAGGATTCCTAAAGCATATAGGTAGAGTGTTTGACCCTCCCCTCTAAAGGTGTATCTATATTCTCAATGATCGTAAACATGGCTTCTATCACTGACTTTGCAGCTTGAGGCCATCCTTCCCCTTAAAAAGTGGGATGTTGCTGCTGTTGGAAAACTAGCATCAAATCGACCATCGACGGGTCAGGAGGCAGTGGCCCCTGAAAATTATACATCATATTCATGAAGCCTTCCCTCAATTATGAATCAACACCAATATCAGGTATAACTACTGGTGCCAAGACTGGCACAATAGGAGGATATGCAAGAAGTCCCTAATCAGCTGTATCCAACATCTGATCACTGCCCCATAACTGGCAGTCAAGCAGTGGACATCTCGGTGGCATGACTCTTCAAGGTCAAACAGACATATTAAATTAGGATTAACAAGGAATAGAACATAGATGTGTAAGAAGGGAATCAAGAGAAACAAATAATTCATTTTTTACAAAACATGACTACACGGCGTGTATAATACCTACACAACGTGTTCCCTTAATTCATTCACATGGATGTGTACTTTTTCCAACCTATGACATGTAACACCCCAAACACACAACATTTTGTCTTAACACACGGCGTGTATGTGAATCCTATTTCTCTTCCCGAGTCCTTATATATGGTTAAGGCACATGGTTCTCCTATGACAAGACTACATGGAGTTTTCCCAGTAGACACAACATGTACTGGACATGCTTCATCTGGTCCATATTGTTAGTGACAAGGCCTGACACACGACTCACTCTACACGGAATGTTTAAGGAGGAAACATCATGTACGTGAAATGATAACACCGACTCGTGTTGTTAGTGACACGACTGGGTACCTGGGGCAGACTACACGGTGTGTTAAATCCTGACACGGCATGTATAACCGAAGATTCATCAGTCCTTGTCGTTATCCACATGGGAGGACACATGGTCAACACCACACAACATGTGCAACTGGAACACGGTGTGTTCCCACATGAATTTTCCTATCTCGTGTCTCTGACCACATGGCCTACGACACTGTTAGAGACTAAA
Source organism: Viscum album (assembly GCA_963277665.1). Taxonomy (NCBI): domain Eukaryota; kingdom Viridiplantae; phylum Streptophyta; class Magnoliopsida; order Santalales; family Viscaceae; genus Viscum; species Viscum album. The sequence goes on along the minus strand of OY728162.1, from coordinate 955,790,746 downwards.
CATAGTGTACATAATGTAGATGGAGTGTACTTAAGAAAAATATTTTCTTCTCGAACAGAAGAACACCTGTCGTGTACATAACATTGCACGACATGTATTCTTCATTTTCCAGACATTAATCCTTAGAAACTACACCGAAACAAGAAAAAAACTAAAACGATCATTGAAAGTGTCAAATTTCGATCTGTGAGAGACCATACTCCCCGCGAATCAAATCTTGGCATCATATACATGTTATAAAAAGGTAAATAAGTTAATGATCCACCATGTTTCGGTCCATGAGGGCCCATAACACCTCAAGAACCATGGTTTGGTGTTCATTTAGACAAAACCTGAATCAAAAAAATACCCTATCAAATAGTAGGTATTTTATCATGGAATCTATCACAACAAAATGCATATTCTACACAACATCTATCAGAAAAACATGAAATTGCTAAAGCACCCTAGGTGGCATGGAAAGAATGAATGACATGTGATTTATAGAAAGTTCTTGTATGATGCAAGAGATGGAATACCCTCATCTCATTGGGTTGCGATAGAAATAGAACCTTAATTAAAAAAATTATAAACAACACAAAACATGTGAGTCACCTAACAGTGAAAATCAAGGCAACCCTAAAAATTAAAAAATTAGAAAACTGCATTAATGAGGTAGGTTGGATTTTCCATATACAAGGGTTATATACTACCAGGTACAACTTATTACCAAGTATGTATTTTATCTTATACCTAACTATAGCCTCCAAATATTATGTCAAGAGAAAAGAATTCCTCTGATACCACTTTGTAACGTCCCGTTTCTAGAAGCCAACCAGTGGTGCCCCATACTCGGTTGGTCACATGGCCTCAACCGCATTTCCCCAAATGCCAGATGCTGCTGACTAGCAGCGAGGGAATTGGGTTTCATAGTTAGGAAACAATTCCCTCATTGTCAGAGTATACAGCGGATGTAAACAATTATATACAAGAGTAGAAGTAGTAATATTATCCTACCAAAAACAAATAGCGGACGACTGATAGAATAAACAGTAGCACATATATAAAATGATGCATGATACATTTGTCTAGAAAAACATAGAAACAAAGCACAATGCTGAAATACAGTACTAATCCAGGTAAAAAATAAAAACATAAATCAGCTCCGAAGCATCAATAGAATATGCTTGATCTTGTGCTCTCCAACTCCACAGCATGTCAAGTACATGAAATAGAAGGTCACTTGCCCTTGTCTATACCTACATGAATATAATCTTTTTGGGCCCCAAAGCATGGCCCAAACAAGTTGTGTGGATAAATACCAGTAGGAAAAAACCATGATATCAATTCCTAACAGTAATCTTTTATATGACAGGTAAAAGTATAAGAAACAGTAAACAATAATGTGCTCAATAGTAAAAAATCCACAGTTTCATGATCAAAAACAACTAAACAAGAAGATAAACACAAACCGGTAACCCTCTAGGAAGTACCCACAACCTATCCGCTTTGGTCCTATCTAACAAGTACAAACAAACCTCTAGGCAGTACACTCAGTCTAACATTTCTGTGTCAGCTTAATCATAGACTCTCTGAGGAATCACTTGTCATCAATTCCCCCTATAGTCTCGTATCATAACTATAGCCGCTCTAGGGAAGCACTTACGTCACATTCCCTTTGTGTCCTACATCAAGGAACTAAATACTCTCTTAGGAATCACTCTACATCAATTACTCATGTGGTCTCACATCATAAGTAAAATAGAAACTCTAGAGAACCTCTCAACGTCCATTCTCCCTATGGTCTATACACCAGGTTCTCACAGCCCTGTGTAAGTCAAGCTACTGTAGAAGCACGTGACGACCAAGGTAAACCTCAAGAAATACATGGATAGCATTCTAAAACATAACAACACAACATAACAATAGTGGAACCATCCTACAATACTAGGCATGGGAATGTAAACATCATACTAACAGGAAAATTAGACAAAAAGGTCAAAATAGGAAAATCATGCATGGGAAACATAGCCAAAGCACAACAATTCACCCTATTAACAATCAATTATCATCAATTCAAGCATAAAAAAATAGCAGGAAAACAATAGGGCTAAAACAGTAAACGCCCAAATCCTCATTCATGGGTATTGTCCAAATTTCCACGTAAAACTCAATGAATATCAACAGAAAGGCACAAACCACCTACCACGATGTTAGGAGATAAATATATGTTAACCTAGAGTCTATGATCACCATAGAATTCCTAATATCTACAAAAACATTTAAAACATTCAACCCATGATATCTCATGAGAGAAAAGAAATCAAAAGATGGTGCTCTAGGAGAAGAGAGAATGCACCGCTGAGATTCCAATGCAATAGATGGTGTTTGATTCAAAAGATGGATGCACGCTCAGGGTTTCATCGAAGATAAGTAGTCGTACATAGCTCTATATCTAACAAGACCAAAACGAAGAGCATTCTGGAGATTAGATTCCACCCAAGTGCCTTTAATGAAAAAAATGAAAGTACGCGGCATATACTTTTGATGTACACAACATGTACTCGTTGTTTCTGTACTCCGCTTTAGGTGGCATCCAAACTCCCCCACATGACCTTGTGTGTGGACACTACACGACCATGACAAGGACTCCTACGACATCACATTACAAGGTGTGTAATTCGAAAATTTCCAGAAATTGCACTTTTTCCAAAAAACGTTCAGAAAAAGAAAAAACATTCATGAAAAGAAGATCCGGGTTCTTATAGAATCTACTCTTGATCCCGACGATGCAACGATGGTACCACAAAGATCAATTGTCTGATACATCAATTATGAAATGATTCATTCAAAGTAATTATTTAATAAATTAAATTAATTATAAATTATATGTGATGATCCTACACTTTGTTTCATTATTCTATACCTTGCCTATTTTCTTTGATTCAATTCTATTGATTACGGTGTTCATCAAATTGTAAATTTGGGATTGATCATCAATCATGAAAAAAATGTCAATGATCCATTGCATGATTTCATTGTGCATGGATACATGAAGTGGTATCAGGTTGAGGTTACATAATTATTTATAATTATTTAAATTCCAATTATTAATTTACACAATTTCATTTATTTTTTCAATTCTATTTTAATCATTCTTTTAATTTGAATTATATGATCTGTTTCTTCCCCTTTCACTCAACGTAGATATTACCAAAATGAATAATTTTAGGAAAAAATAAAATTTAAGATCTCATCTGATGGTTATAAGGATTTGGGATGGATAACAAAGGCATATATATCGTGTATCCAATGTTAATCGCATGTAGTAGTTTTCAATGCAGCAGTATTTAATTCAAAATTAATTCAAACCATGTGTATTGAATACATGTTGTGCATTTAATTTATTACATTTCCTATTGACTAGGCCATCCTGGAACATGGTTAGTCAGAGTACATACCATGTATCCCATGTGCATAGTGTGTAGTCTTTTAAGTCACAGACATGCCATGTATTTCCATACATAGCCTACATGACTAGTGATTTTGTAACTCAGAGACAACACATCATATATCACATTAAAATTTTTTGTACGTCATTTTCTCTGAGACATGGTTTACATGCCATGTCCCCAGGAATATTCCTTGGATAGATTGTGAGATACATACATGCTGTGTAACTTTTTTGTATATTCCATGTACTGGAACCTATGCAGAATTAAAAATAATTTATTATACTCTTTAAACATTATCAACATGTTCTTATTTGTTTTCATTAAGTTGATCAAACATGCCATGTGATGTGTTTTAATATATATATATATGTGTGTGTGTGTGTGTGTGTGTGTGTGTTTATTTAATTTTTTTTGTAAATTTCATATCTTAATATCATGTGTGAGTCGTATGACATATATTAGTCTTTGTGGATTGAAGTAAAACATGTTACAGAAAAATCATATAATTTAAGAAATAATTATTTTTATATTAAATGTAATTAAAGTACATGATAATTCATGTATTCCATATGTCACAAGAGTAAGGAGTACATGAGTATAATAAATTTTTGGTATATTCAAATTTGTATTCACTTTGTTATCTCTAATGTACTTTTATATAAATAATTAATCTTAAATAAATTAATTTAATTTCATTAAAATTAGGATGGGTGAGAATATGAAGTAAATTTAGATGATAATTAAGTTAAAATAAATGATTAATTAAATAAGATAATTAATTGATTTGAGCATTATTTATCTTAAATAAGAATGATTAAGAATTGATTTCATGTTTTATTTTTAATGTGTAATTTTTTTCATTTATGCAGATAATCGTGAGTATAGACCCAAACATTATATGTGATTTGCTTCATCTAATTTAATATTAAAAATAAATCTTTTCCATGTGTGCCTTCTCTCCTCTTATTTCTTAATGGTCAACATGCCCATGGATTATTTTATGTAAATTGTTTTTCACACCCACATGTGATTAAAAGAATAGGAAATGGATGGATCTCCCAAGCTAGTGGAGGAAGATCATGTTTGAAGCCATGGAGAAACAAGTCCATGAGAGATACATAGGTGGATAAGAGGAAGGTTTTAACATGAACCATAATTGGTTCAAGATATTTTTTTCTCCTAGTCCAATGGTAAATTTACCAACCACTGGATAAACTAAAAAAATAGTAAAATATCAAGATCATATTGATTTTTTTTTATTTATATAATGATTCATTGTTATTTCATTATGGATGATTTGTAGCGATCAATTGAATTAATGAAATTAACCATAATTCAAGATAAAACAAAAAAATTGGATTAAGCATAAATATTATCTAATACATGGTTAATCACTTAATTAAATCAACTTACTATTAACAGAAATGTGATACATATAATCATTGGAAATTTATGCATAAATAAAAAATACCTCAATAATATATATTAATTTGGTATATCATACCACTACATCAGTTAAAATAAAACCATAGTTCAAAGTGGTTGACTACCCGAAGATGGGGTGCATTCAATTATTAGGGATTTCCAACATGAATTTTTGGGTTGACATAACTAAGTTAGCATCAAGGGTTTACTAACAATGTAGAAAATTGTGTAATTAATATGAAATGTTTGAGGAAATCCAATTTAAAGATTTCAGGAATGAGGTGTCCATTCAATAGATCAAGGAATTATGTGTTAATGCAGTTGTCATTTGAAATACCTAACTAAAACCTTTAAAGTTTCATGGCCAACCAATGTTGGGGTAATAAAAATTGGAATATGGATCATTTCAACAAGAATTTACAAGTAACAATATACTCAACATCCAATTTTGAGGTTTATTAGTTTTTGATAAAATAGTGGTATATTAATAAATATAATATTTTTTTATTTGTATAAATTTTGTAAGATAATTTCAAAAAATTATAATAATCTTTTTTATAGAGAAAATAAGAAAATTACATCAAAGATATCACTATGATATATACTTGAGAAGTATAACCTTATAACCAGCTGAAATTTGTACATGTGGAAAAGTCACTTACATCTTATCCTTCAACTTCAAAGGAAATTTAATGTGAAGGAATAACTAATTTCTAATGTTCCTAAAAATGAAGATGGTGAAAAAGTGTTTTCTACCTAGGAGACACATTTGAATGATTCTATAGATTCTCAGTTTCTATTTATATTATCCATGAACAATGATATTTATATGAAACTAGAGGATATGGATACACATCACATAAAAACTCGCCATTGGGATCTCTATCAATAGAAGGTGAGGCAAGAGAGATATGTGATATCCAATGCTTTGTTTACAACTAATCTTGTAGAGATTTCACTAGATGGGCCTCATGTATTGAAGCTTATTGTTTACATTGAAAGATTATACATCTTAGGGGTTAAATTCTCGAATCAATTGCATACATGTATCATACATTCATCACTGACAAAGGCCTTTTAGAGTTTTATTTGTAATTAAAATATGAGAAACACTACGAAGAATCTCTTTGAACTTCTTACTTTGATTCTCTAACTGGATAAGGGAATGGGGTTTGACAAACTCTTTGTTCTTATAGTGAATAATAAAAGGAATAACAAGGAAAAGGGGAACAAGACTCTCAATAAGTCCAATGTTACCGAGCACCATCCTTCCATGAAGAGGAAGATATAGATGTAGGGAAAGGAAATAAAGGCAGTATGTTTTGCATGTGGAGAACCAGTCCAGTAGAAGAGGAACTACACCCTGAAGATAGGTAAATCTAATGGTGCATTATTTATCAAGTGTAATCATTCAGTACCTAAACATTGGGTATTAGATATAGATATTGGTGCTCACATCTATATCCAAATGCATGAACCAAATATATTTAGAATGATTGAAAGAGGAGGGATGGATTAGAGAGCTGTCAATGGTGCGAGGATTGCATCTCTAGGCATTGGGGACTAGCACCTTTCATTTCCAATAAGAATGATTTAGGTTTTAAGATATTTTTATTACATACCAACAGTTACCAAGATCATTATTTTTTCATCATTCCTAGATACAGAGAGGTTGGATTCAAGATTGTAAATATAATTTGTTTCTGTAATAAAGAAAACATATGTTAATCTATGGCACATTTAAATAATTTTCTGTATGTATTAAATTATCAAAACCAAGTATTGGAAATTGATAAAGACTAATGTTCACATGAATCATATTTTAAACATATATAGAATCACCATCTTGGTGATGTAAATGAGATGAATTTGAAAAATATCAATCAAGATGGTTATTTATACTCATATAATATAAAACCAACTGAAATATTTCATGCCCTTTTACAAGGAAACATGACCAAACCACCATTCTATGGATAGGGTGAAACATCCATAGAGATTATTGGATTGGTAAAAGATTATGTGTGTGAAAAAATTTTAGTAGAATTTATAGGTTGGTAATATTACTCCAAAAAATTTACTAATGGCCTGAGTAGATATTTTTATGTCTACATGAAGATGTATAAATTTGACTCCTTTGAGAAATTTAAATAATTTAATAATAAATTATAGAATCAAAATAGAAAAAAGATATTGAATCTACAATTGGATCAAGGTAAGGAATATATTAACCAAGACTTTATAATCTTTTATTTCTACTTGGGGTTATATCTCAACTCACTCCACCTTACACACCGTAGTGAAGTGGTGTTGGTGAAATGAGGAACCATGTAACTCCCCGACCCTAGTTACCCAAAGTCGGTGCATTATTACATAACATTGGCATGATCACAAAAGATCAAGTCTCGAAAGACCGATTAGTTTAGTAGCCTTAAAAGCACAAGATATATTCATAAAGTTTACATTACATCAATAAGTGAAAAACTACAACAAAATATTGTCTTTATATCCCCTCATACTATCCCTATAGGTCATTCATAATAGTCTTCTTTACATCCTGGGAAAAATAAAACATTGAATGGGGTGAGTTCAGATTCTTAGTAAGGATAATAGTATAGCAGAAACTTTCATAAATAAACATAAAAATTAAAGGCAATGTATATATGAAACAAAAGCCTTTCAAACATGAACTTTTTCATAATATGGCAAGGATAAAATGAAATAATGCCATTTACTTATTCACATGGATATTCTACTAGTTGAATAATCACATGAAAATATCAATAACCACTTTCATAATGATGGAATGCATAATGCCAGACTGTCATAAACACGTAGCCAAGGTCTCGTGCCCAGACTACAAATAAGATTTTGTCAAGGCCTCGTGCCAAGAAACTAGTTTGTCTCATGATATCTACCGATGCATCGAGGAGCTATAGCGGACTCCACCCATCACTGAGTAAGTCTAATGCATTCCTCAAATTAAAATATTGAAACGTAACATAAAAATTCGTATTAAAACTAGCATATGAAATGTCAATACGTTATCCACAAACCATTAATGGTATAAAAATAGCACGTCCACAGTAAATAATAACTCATTCGATAAAATATGGAAGATTTTATTGTATTAGATTAACCTCAATTGAGAATGATGAAGGATATTGAAAAATATGAAAATAATCATCAAAACTATTAGATAGAAATATCCCCCTTTTCTTGAAATCATTTAAAAGTCACACTATTTGTAAAGAAGCCATTTCAAAATATATTTTTAAATCAATGATTCCCATACCACTTTGAAACTTTTAAAAGTAATTTTAATTTTAACACTTTAATGTCCATATAAATAAATCCTTAAAACAATTTTTAAAACATGGACATTAATGAGAAAGATTTAGAAGAATAATTCTTCAAATCATTTAAAAATGATATTTTAGTTAGAGTTTCTAACCAATTGAGAGACACTTGAATACAAATAAATGAGGTAATAAAATCCTTGTAATATCAAGAGAATATAGGGATTCATGATACATTCTATCAAAGTACATTATATACACCATATAAAAGTGAATTGGTGTATAAAAACAAAGAAGTCTCAATGGAATGTAAATTGAGATGAAATCTCTTATAAATACCATATCCTTAGGTTAAGGGTAAATAAATGACATAATTATGTGTGAAAAATATAAATACACTCAATATTATTGGATATTAAGTGTAAATCAATCAGAAGACATTCACAGATATTCTTGTAAAAACGACACCAACGAATTGGATATTTAACTCAACTAATGGACATTGAGTTAAAATTACTCTTATCAAGTTCATATTGATGACTAGAGAATTTATCAATGGATTTATTATGTGTATCAAATGTATATCCACAAAAGGGGAGTGGAAATTATGACATAAGCAAATGAATAGTGATTCCACACATAATCTTGGAGTAAAATAATCAATGAAGTATGCGTAAATCCGAATGAGTGGAAATTGAAATTTCAAATTCCATTATCGATTTGGTAACTTATGAAACATACACCCATGAATGAAAGATCCTACAATGATGAGGTAGGCATCAATAAATGAAAGTATGTTACACAATGAATACTATCATGGGAATTACACACACCACATGCAATAAATTAGTGGTGAACAATGGAAATCTCACGAAATTAAACGTGAGATTAGATAACCCCTTACGTTGTACCTTTTCCTTGGTCAACGGTAGGTTAACCTAATGTATAATTGTGAAATAATTTTGTTTGAATTATACAAGATTCATTTACATTAATATGATATCCTATATGATCTTTTAACATTGATTTGTTAATAATATATTAGTATTATCGTCATTTTGGGTGTTAACTTACTTGTTTTCCTTTATATTCATTGTTACGTAAGTCGTGTTTGTTACGGATAGGTTGTATATTATTCATATACAGAATTATATAAATTCCTTAAACATTATTTTTAATCATTAAATGAGAATTAGACTCAAATGGATATGACGGGGAGTGAATCTCATCACGTTCGTGGAGACTGTAGTCCGTACATATGCACGAGCGACAATATTATTCTTTTGATATTAAAAATATATATAATTGGATGGTATATCATATATAAAGAATCATTATCATGTTATATATATTATTTAAATGAATTATACATCATTATTATACCCATCTAAATAAAAATATATTGAATAATAATTACACCACAACATGGAGACGGTAGGTCGTACGTACGCACGTATGGTGACATGTCATTCAAGTGATGGATAGGATAATGATTTTTTTGTTCCATATTTATAATAACATCACAATATATAGAAGATACTAGAATTATTATTTTATAACAGAAATAAAAATGAAAGAAGAATTTGAAGAAGAAAGGAAATTGAAAGAGGGTGGTGAAAACATTATCTCGTTTTCAGGTTCTTCCTTTTGATTAGATCAAAAGGGCTCCTTAGGTTGGCATTCTGATCAAAATAAGGCCTCTAGGTTTAATTGAGGGAAGTTGGGAGGATATTTGGGCAGAGGTTGGCTGAGCCAAATGGCATTGAATGTTTTGATTAATGAGAAGGGGGAGTGCCCTTTTATAAGAGGGGTGAGGGGCTCCTTTGGAAAAGTTAGAAATATTATTTTATAATAAATCCATATTCAGTTTCTAATGGGTCAAAAGTAGATTATTTAAAGGTTAAGATGGGGATAGGTCGAAAACAACTCAACCAATATATTTTAGACAGGTTTGGGTGACATTATAAACCATATCATTTAGTTTTAACTCTTAGTTAATTAGTTTGACATTTACCATGTCTCTATGTATTTTTATATTATATGGTTAATAAACTTACTATAAGAATCCAAGAGACCCCAAAGTGTTCCATTAATGATACACCTATCATGATACAAGTTATTTGTCTGAACCTTATATTTTTAGGAATAGAATATGAATTAATAATATAATATTCGTTTTAAAATCTCTTTTATGTCAATTTTGACACTATTTGGAATTTTATTTTTGTGAAACTAATAATAGCCTGATTACATAGAAATAATTTTATTAAATCAATACTAACATGTCATATCATCCTAGAAAATTATTTTAGTTCATAAAAGTCTCAAATTACATTTATTTGGATAATTAAAATATCAATTATTTTAATATTTCATTAATTCGGTAATTACTGTATCACCATTGTGGATTACATAAATTTAATTATTTAATTTCTAAAAATTATAAATAAAATTCAATTATTTATAAAAGCTTTTTATCTTTCTAATTAATATTTAAAATAGAATTTATATTATCTATAACCCAATATTAAAAATGCTTTAGTAATTACACTTTGATTTTAACTCTTTTAACTCTTCTTTGAATTAAATAATAATAAATGTCCTAGTCTAATACATGTAGACCTAAATGATAATATTTTATTCCTAAGGTTGTTTTTTGTCTAGATAAACATGTACAATAGAATTAGTACATGTGTTAGGGTAATATCAATATCATTTTTACCCTTAATTACCCTATTTACTTTTAACTGTGATAAATAAAAGTAAAAAGCTATTATTCACCAAAAATTATTTTTATCTTATTGAACCACATTTTACTCTTTGTTATTAACTGTGTCTTTCAGATTTTCTAAATTCCTCTCACAGAAGTGGTAAAATATTTTTTATGTAAATTTCCATATTTTCTTAGGATGTGGGTAAAAGACGCTGAAAAGATCAATAAACTTTTTATATATCTAAAATTATTCTAAAATAACTTCAATGAATTACATTAAACATATATAGGTATTATGTATCTATTTTGACCTTAATTAAATTTAAATAAAGTAATTAATTATTTAAATAAAAATTCGGTTTTAAACTATAACTCAGTATTTTTAACTATTTATTAAAAATTGAATTTTTTCAGAAAAATACCAAAAATTCAGCCAATGTAATATTTGATATTATGAATTCAAAAATTATGTCTATTTTACCATATTAAAAACATATATGTTGCATTAATTAGTTTGAAAATTAAATACCATTATCAAAACAAATAGCGTGTTTTTAAGAAATAATAACTATTAAAAGATTGACACTTGTTTATGTCTTTTTTAAGGTAAAATTACGTCCAATGACCAAAATTGTATTATATAGTAAAAATATATTCTAAATATACATTAAAACCACTCAAATTCATAATTTATCACTATTAATTATTTTGATTAAATATGTTTTTTAATTAAAATTTAGTAATTTTCACTATTCATCTAAATATGAAAGCCATCTGAAAAGTACCAGAATTTCAACATAAGATAATTTTGATATTATTAATCCAAAAATGAATCCATTTTGAAAGGTAAAATTTATAAAATTTCAGAAAGTAGGTATTACTATTCATAATGACTAGTTTGATTGGTTGTGGTGTGTTAGAATCTCGAAGTTGCGTACAATGCAAGCCATAACATTATTCAAAGGGAAACATACCGTGGAAGCTTGGGGTGTTACATTCTACCCTCATTAAATAAATTGCGTCCTTGAAATTTTTAAAATTGGGCTTGAGAATATAATGGAATGTCCCACATCGAAAAAAGAGTCAATAAAACTATCACTTTAAAAGAAACAAAGAGAGATATAAAGGTCACCCAAGATAACCCATACTAGGATTATGTGTAGGAAAACATGGATATGGACGATAATATAAGTGTCATGTTCTGATGGGGGGGTATATAAAATATGATCAAGAGAAATTTAACAACAAGAATACCAAAAACTTGTGTTGGGACAAACAGTCCTTAGTCTCTCAGTAGGAAAAGTAAACAGACAACATTTTTTGTTTTAAGTTACATTACATAAAGAAGAGGAATTAATTTATGATATTGACTAAGAACATAAAGAAATATTCTTACTTTTTAATTAGAGATTCATTCATTAATAAATTTCTACCACTGACTCATTTTTTATAACAACGAGTATTCAAGAATGCTTGGTCACACTGGACGAGCTACAAGAAAGTTCTATAGAATAACATGATCCACATAGGATAAAAAACATATTTACCTTGTCTTTATAGATTAATCAAAACCAAAATGGTTAGTATAAGATCTGATGATCCCCCAAATGGTTATTCCATTAGACAAAAAACGCTAATCTTAATTTCTAAAATTAAACCAACAATACCCCAATGTTAAATAAATACCATTCAATAATCAATTATCCTTAAAAATTTTCAATATAATCAAAACTAATATTGAAACCCAAAACTTATAATAATTTTGTCATGTAGTCTTCCACGTTAAATTGTATCTCCAAATGACATCGACTAATCTTAAAGTCACATACTTAAAAGTAATTAACCTAATAACATATTCATTATTATAGGTTAATCATTTACATAAATAACCCAAATCACTATGAATCCACAATAAAAACATAGATAAAAATCCACCATTAATCCTCAAATAAAAACCCATAGTACTCTATTTTCCTTGGGCATATAGTGTTCCCAACAAACTGAACATCTTCTAAAATAACATTTATCACTTAATCACCAAATCATTTTCCTATACTAAGGGTATTCATTTGATAATACATAAGATACCAAATTAACATATTATTTATCAATAAAATTATTTAATTAATATAATATTGACACTATCCAGGGACATCATGTAGTCTAGTGGTAGGCAATAAATCTCAATCGCACTTTGGTTGTGGGTTCGATTCCGACAGCTTTGTCCGACGTGACAGGTTGTCACATGGTCTGTGTGTTGTCCCTTTTCAAAAACTATATTTTATAACATTACCAAAATGAGATAAATTCCTCAAAATAAGAATAACGTAAATTAACCACAACTGTTATCGCATGCCTTTCATTTTCATCCCAAAAATAACTTCTAATTGCCTCAAACACAATGATCATATAAAACCAAATGGTTATTTATAACTATATCCACAAGAGAAAAGATAATTCTTCCTCAAATATCATTCTCACATGGAAAACTACAGGGTTACAAATACAAGAGAAAATTCTTCCAAAGTAATCCCATCAATAAAGATCACTAACACTTTTAAACATTTCACCGTCCATTTATTTTCACATAGGTTCTTCATCATATGTTCCTCGGGTAACCACATTGCCTCTTCCATTTTATGATTTCTCCAGTGAAATATTACCAGAAGAGTCATCCGATTTCTCAACACTTGATCTTTGGTATGAAGAATTATGATAGTCTCTTCAGAATAAGAAAGATCGGGTTCCAGTTCTAATTCTTCATAGGTGAGTACATGCGTTGGGTTAGGCATTTATTTTTTCACTAGTGATATGTGGAAGACATCATGAAATCTGGAGATACTAGGAGGAATTACCTTTTAGTATAATGTGTTCATGTCTCGCAATGGTACCTCAGGAGTTTTTCAAAATCATCTACTTCCTTTACCCAAACACTCCTCATCCATCTTGTATTATATCGCTGGAAGCATCGATTCATCATAAAAAATAGGTATTTCTTATATATAATTTTGGGACATCGTCTTTAACATGTTTTTTTAGAAAAATTCTTACTATTTCATCTTCAAATATTTCAAAAGAAGATTTTGGTAAATCAGTTTTCGTATATCCCAAAAGAAATAAATATATAATTGGATACATAAAAGCTACTCGAAGGTCTCCCTCTTCTGCAGCATCTAGAAAATCATTTAGTGCATCGTAATTTTGAGATAAAGTGATGAATTTGAAAAGACCCTCATGGTAATTCCCATGCTTAGCATGGAAAGAAATTTGAGAGTGCAATATTATCCCATAGTCAGTACTTGATCCATGAATGAATCGTGCAATGCTAGTGGTATTGGATGTCTCATAAATTTTTTTTCATGAAACTTAGACATTTGAAAAAGTTTCAACATCATCTGTGCATGACTTCTAGATAATAATTATAAGTAGTTCTTCAGGAAGAGAGAGAAGAGTTGTTCGTGATCTTTCTCTCTCCATGTTTTAAAGAACAAAAAGAAAATACAATTAGGTTGTTTGAATACTTATCTAATAATAATGTACTCAATATTAGACATAATAGGATAATCTTGTAATTAAACGATATATCCTAACATGGGGTACCCTATGTTAAAATCATGGTTATCCACTATCTATTTCCGGACATGTATTCTTAGGGGAATTTTTTCCCCTTTATAATGGTTCATACTAAACTTGTGAATTTAACAAAGCATATCCCCTGGGAGTGTCGTAACCAAGAGTGCATTAGGGCCCATTGTCGTGCACCAGTTCCTGTTCGAGTCTACTCAATGTGGTGTTTTCGGGTTTTACCCCTAGGTACATCTATGCCAAAGCCGCCTCTTCCTGCTCGTATCCAGACATGGATGTGTTTCTCAAATAACTCACAAAAATTCTACAATACCAAAATTCTAGTATGTTCTTCTATAATAATCCTCAAAGTCTATCATAGGGCTATGTTATCTAATCAGAGTTTATCTAAATCTGGATTCCAAGGTTTGTACTAAACTTCCTCCGATACCAACTATAACACCCCGACCCCAGTTACCCAGAGTCGGTACATTATTACAAAACATTGGCATGATCACAAATGATCATGTCTCGAAAGACCGATTAATTTTGTAGCCTTGGAAACACTAGATATACTCATAAAGTTTACATTACATCAATAAGCGAAAAACTACAACCACATATTGTCTTCATATCCCCTCATACAATCCCTGTAGGTCATTCATAAAATAATTCTTCACATCCTGGGAAAAATAAAACACTGAAAGGGGTGAGCTCAGATGCTCAGTAAGGATAACAATATAGCGGGAACTTTCATAAATAAACATAAAAATTTAAGGCAATGTATAACTAAAACAAAATCCTTTTAAACATTAACATTAGCATAATATGGAAAGGGTACAATGAAATAATTCCATTTACTTATTCACATAGATATTCTACTAGTCGAATAATCACATGAAAATACCAATAACCACTTTCATAATGATGGAATGCATAATCCTAGACTATCATAACCACGTAGCCAAGGCCTCATGCCAAGACTACAAATAAGATTTTGTCAAGGCCTCGTGCCGAGACACTAGTTTGGATCATGAGACCTACTAATTCATCAAAGAGATATAGAGGGCTCCAACCGTCACTTACTAACTCCAATGCTTTCCTCAAATAAAATGTTTGAAACATAACATAAACATTCGTATTAAAAATAGCATACGAAATGTCAATACTTTATCCACAAACCATGAATGGTATAAACATAACACATCCACAGTCAAACATAACTCATTCGATACAATATGGAAGATTGTACTGTATCATATTAACCTCAATTGAGAATGATGAAGGATATTTACAAAGATGAAAATAATCACCAAAACTGTTAGAGAGAAATATCCCCCTTTTTCTTGAAATCATTTAAAAGGCACACTATTTGTCAAGAAGCCACTTAAAAATATATTTTTGAATCAAAGTATCCCATTCCACTTTGAAACTTTTAAAATTCATTTTAATTTTAAAACTATAATGTCCATATAAATAAATCCTTAAAACCATTTTTAAAACATGGACATTAATTTGAAATATTTAGAAGAATAAATCTTCAAAACATTTAAAAATGATATTTCAGTTAGAGTTTCTATCAAAAAGAGAGACACTTGAATACAAATAATTGAGGTAATAAAAACATTTTAATATCATGAGAATAAAGGGATTCATGATATACTATGTCAATGTACATTATATACACCATATAAAAGTGAATTGGTGTATAACAACAAAGAAGTCTCAATGGAATGTAAATTGAGATGAAATCTCTTATAAAGACCATATCCTTAGGTTAAGGATAAATAAACACCATAATTATTTGTAAAAAATATAAATACACTCAATATTATTGGATATTTAGGGTAAATCAATCATAGGACATTCACACATATTCTTGTAAAAACAACACCAACGAATTGGATATTTAACTCAACTAATGAACATTGAGTTAAAATTACTCTTATCAAGTTTATATTGATGACTAGAGAATTTATCAATGGATTGATTATTTGTATCCAAAGTATATCAACAAAAAGGGGACTGTAAATTAGGACATAAGAAAATGAATAGTGATTCCACACATAATCTTGGAGTAAAATAATCAATGAAGTATGCGTAAAGCCGAATGAGTGGAAATTGAAATTTCAAATTCCCTTATCGATTTGGTAACGTACGAAACATACGCCCACGAATGAAAGATCATAAAATGATGATGTAGACATCCATAAATTAAAGTATATTACACAATGAATACAATCATGGGCAGTACAGACACCACAAGCAATAAATTAGTGATGAATAATGGAAATCCCACAAAATTAAAAGTGAGATAAGAAACCCCTTACTTTGTACCTTTTTCATTTGTTGACAGTAGGTTAACCTCTTTTATAATGGTTAAATAATTGATATTGAATTATGCAAGAATAATTTACATTAATATGATATCATATATGATCTTTTAACATATATTTCATAATAATATCTTAGTATAATCGTCATTTTGGATGTTAACTTACTCGTTTTCCTTTATATTCTTTATTACGTAAGCTGTGTTTGTTATTGATAGGTTGAATCTTATTCATATACAGAATGATATCAATTCCATAAAAATTATTTTTAGTCATTAAATGATAATTATACTCAAATGGATATGATGGGGAATTAATCTCATCGCGTTCGTGGAGACGATAGTCCGTATGTACGCACGAGCGACAATATCATACTGTTGATATTAAAATAATATATAATTGGATGGTATGTCGTATAGACATAATTATTATAATGTTATATTTATTATTTACATGA
This sequence comes from Viscum album, assembly GCA_963277665.1. Classification (NCBI taxonomy): domain Eukaryota; kingdom Viridiplantae; phylum Streptophyta; class Magnoliopsida; order Santalales; family Viscaceae; genus Viscum; species Viscum album. The sequence continues at coordinate 955,773,521 of OY728162.1, read as the reverse complement.
ATTATACATCATTATTATACCCATCTAAATAATTCTATGTTGAATAAAAATTACACCACAACATGGAGACGGTAGGTCGTATGTACGCACGTATAGTGACATGTCATTCAAGGGATGGATAGAATAATGAATTTGTTTTTTCCATATTTATAATAACATCACAGTATATAGAATATACTGGAGTTATTATTTTAGAATAGAAATAACAACGAAAAAATAAGTTGAATAACAAAATAACTTGAAAGAGGGTGGTGAAAACATTACCTCTTTTTCGGGTTCTTCCTTTTGATTAGATCAAATGGGAACCTTAGGTTGGATTTATGATCAAAATAAGGCCTCTAGGTTTAATTGAGGGAATTTGGGAGGATATGTGGGAAGATTTTGGCCGAGAAAAATTGCTTTGAAGGTGTTAATTAAGGAGAAGGGGGAGTGCCCTTTTATAAGAGGGGTGAGGGGTTCCTTTGGAAAAGCTAAAAATATTATTTTATAATAAATCCATATTTGTTTTCTAATGGCTCCAAAGAAGATTATTTAAAATTTAAGGTTGGTATAGGTCGAAACCAACTCAACCAATAGATTTTATACAGGTTTGGGTCACATTATTAACCTTATCTTTTAGTTTTAACTCTTCGTTAATTAGTTTGACATTTACCATGTCTCTTTGTATTTTTATATTTTATGGTTAATAAACTTACTATAAACATCCAAGAGACCCCCAAGTGGACCATTAATGATACAAATATCATGATAAAAGTTCTTTGGCCAAACCTCGGATTTTTAGGAATATAATATGAATTAATAATATAATATTAAAAAAACTATTTAATGTCAATTTTGATACTATTTGGAATTTGATTTTTTTGAAAATTATAACAGCATTATTACTTCTAAAAAATTTAATTAAATAAATACTAACATGTCATATTATCCTATAAAATTAGTTTAATTCCTAAAAGTCTCAATTTACATTTATTTGGATATTTAAAATATCAATTATTTTAATATTTTATTAATTTGGAAATTACTACATCACCATTGTGTCACACATAAATTAAATTATTTAATGTCTAAAAATTATATATAAAATACCATTATGTAGTAAATCGTTCTAGATTCCTAATTAATATTTAAAATCGAATTTATCTTTTGTATAACCCTATATTAAAAATGTTTTAGTAATTAAACATTCATTTTAACTCTTTTTACTCTTCTTTGAATTAAATAATAATAAATGTCCTAATCTAATCCAAGTGGACCAAAATGATAATATTTTATTTATAAGGTTGTTTTTTTCATGATACACTTGTCCAGTAGAATTAGGAGACGTGTTAGGGTAATATCAATATCATTTTTACCCTTTATTACCCTATTTAATTTTAACTGTGGTAAATAAAAGTAAAAATTTACTATTCATCAAAAAATACTTTTTATCTTATTGAACCACATTTTACTACTTTATATTAACAGTGTCTCTTGGATTTTCAAAATTCCACTCACATAAGTGGTAAAATAATGTTTATGTAAATTTCCAAATTCTCCTAGGAGGTGGGTAAAAGACGGTGAAAAGTAAAATAATATTTTTATATATATAAAATTATTAAAAACTATATTAAATTAATTAAATTGAACTTATAGATGTATTATGTATCAATTTTGACCTTAATTAAATTTAAATAAAATAAATAATCATTTAAATAAAAATTCGGTTTTAAACTATAACTCAATATTTTTCACTATTCATCAGAAATTGAATGTTTTCAGAAGAATACAAAAATTCGTCTGGAGCTATATTTGATATTATGAATTAAAAAATTATTTCTATTTTATAAAATTCAAAACATATAAGTTTCATTAATTAATTTAAAAATTAATTCCCTTTGTCAAAACAAATAGCGTGTTTTTATGAAATAATAACTATCAAAACATTGGCACTTGTTTATGTCTTTTTTAAATGTGAAATTACATCCAATTACTAAAATTGTATTAAATGGTAAAAATATATTATAAATATACTTTAAAACCACTCAAATTCATAATTTATCACTGTTAATTATTTCGATTTGAAAAGTTGTTTTTAATTAAAATTTAGTAATTTTCACTATTCATCAAAATATGAAAGTTATCCGAAAAGTACCAAAATTTCACCCTAATCTAATTTTGATATTACGAATCCCAAAATGAATTCCATTTTGAAAGGTAAAATGTATAAAATTTCAAAAAGTATTTATTACTATTCATAACATCTAGTTTGATTGGTTGTGGTGTGTTAGAATCTTGAAGTTGCGTACAATGCAAGCCATTGCATTATTCAAAGGGAAACATACTGTGGAAGCTTGGGGTGTTACAAAAAATACCATGATAGACACAGTAAGGTTGATGATGATTCATATAGATCATCAATTATCCTTTTGAGGATATACATTGAAACTTTTGGCATACACATTAATCTGGCCACTAAATAAAGTGATAAACTGAATTCCCTTCACGTTATGGAATGCCAAGAAATATGCTTTGATGCATGCAAATGTTTGGTGTTCAAAGGAATTTGTTGAGGCCTTATCAGGAAACAAACTAGCACCTCAGGGCATGAAGTTTATCTTTATAAAGTATCCTAAGGAAATAAATACATACTACCTATAAATCTAATTATAAAAGAGAGTGACTATCATTAGAGAAGCTATCTTTCCTGATAGAGAGCACATCCTAAAAAAGGATAGTTGTCAAAATATTGACTTTGATTAATTTTATGCCCATGATAAATAATAATTTGTAAAGGAACAAATTCCATAGGTCCCCATGAAATAAGTAGTTATAAAAACTCAAGTATTATATAGGATCACAAGAGAGGTAAGAGAACTAGAGTGATATGGTATTCTAGTCACTGAAGATGGAAACTCATTATTGCTTACCAATGATGTATCACTATCATACAAAGAGGCAATTTAGATCTCATAAGATGCATGATAGAAAAGATCCATGAATTCCGAAATGGATTCCATGTATCCAAACCAGGTTTGGGTTTTGGTAAATGCGCCAGTGAATGTGAATCCCATATGGTGGAAATGTGTATTCAAGAGAAAACAAGTTATGGAAGTTAAGGATAGTGGATAATGGTTTTAAAAAATGTTAATCAATTGAATAAGATGAAACCTTTTCACTAGTTTCCTTGTTTATTTCCTTCAAAATTCTACTTACTGTATCTACTTACCATTACTATGAGATTTAGAAGATGGATGGAAAAAATGCATTATTCATGAATACATCAGGAAGATTTATATATAATAAAACATGATGGGATTATGACTCTAGGGGATGATAAAAGGATTTTCGAGTTGTAGATATCCATTTATGGATTGAATCAAGCATCATTGTCATGGAACATTTGATTATATGATGCGGTAAAAGAATTTGTTTTCATTAAGAAAAATTGTGTGTCATGTGTTTAAAAGAGGGTTAGTGGAAATGAGGTTGTTATCCTAGTAGTATATTTTGATGACCTGTTACTTGTTGGAAATGAAATTCTAGTTTTAAAATATGTTAAGGAATGGTAAAAACAAATGTTTCTCCATTGAGGCCTTAGGTGAAGGAGCCTATATTTTAAGGATCAATATCGTTCATGACAGATCCATGACGCTACATGGACTAAGTCAATGTACATATATTGACTATATACTAAAGATATTTAGTATGGAATAATGTAAGAGATTATTGTTTCTAGTGTCACATGGTTTACATATTTCTAAGATAATGTTCCCTCATACAAAACAATAGAAAGAGAGAATAAGTAAGATCTCATACTCTTCAGAAACAGGATGAATCATGTATTTCATGTTATATACTATACATGATGTTTCTTATACATTGATCATGGTAGGATGATATCAGGCCTATCTGGGAGAACAAAATTGGTTTGTTATTAATATTATCCTTAAGTATCTACGAAGAACTATGGATCTGTTCGTGGTCTATGGAGGAGACAAGGAGTTCATCATCAAGGGTTAAAATAATTATATTTTTTATAAAAATCAAAATGATCTAATGTCACAGTCATGATATGTTTTATGTATCCACATAGGAGCTGTGAACTGGAAGAGTTCAAAGCAGCTAGTTATCACCGATTCTACAAGGGATCCTAATTATATAGTGGCTTCTGATGCAAACAATGAAGATGATTGAATATGATAGATTCTCTATAAGCATGATGTGGTACATAGTAGTAAATACCCTATCACATTGTTTTGTGGTAATACTTCAGTGGTGGCTCTTGAAATAGAGCGAAAGTCACACTGACAGACATAGAATATAATCTGGAAGTATCACCTCTTGAGGGTTTTTATCAGAGGGGTTAAGTGGTAGTAAGAATAGTACCCACAAAAGATAACATGGTGAACCCCATGACTAAATATATATCACAGCAATGGTGTGAGTATAATGTGATAGCTAGCGGACTAATGGTTGTTAGATGTTTGATCTTGTGCAAGTAGGAGTCTATTGATGTTTTTTTCATATAATAAACTTCTATCTAATTTATGATAACCTTTATTCATAGTTTTTAATATTAATAAACTCCTTATCACATAATTATTATTATTCTGTGTAATATAGTGTGTGATAATGTTCTAAGAGTATTTGTTATGCAAAACATTCATAGTAGTTCTACGCTACGATGGAACCAAAGATGTGTTATGATAATAAATTAAATATATTATCTATATCCATTTGATATTATTTTAGGTACATGAATTATATAGTCTATTAGGGTTGGAGACTCATGGAACATTGATGAACCTTCTCATGGTGTACAGCCATGGTAATATCTTGTGTAGGATATTATAAGAATGAGACACACCAGTAAGAAATCCATATCTGTATGTGTTATTGGATGTTCTTAGCTTTGGATGTGTGTAATTATCATAATAATAAATTTTTCTTATTAATAAGTATTATGAGTCATGTTCTTTGATGTATTTATGAAAAGTTTAATGACATATGTTCACAGTGTGGGAGGATACATTCGGTACATCATTAGGAATATTACATTCACGAATATTGTGGAAAATTATTTGTCCATTATGTTCTTGAATTGAAGTTTAAATATTGTGCCCATTTGTGGAAATCCTATTGCCTTAATAATTCAATGTAATTGGGGTTCTATAGGAAAGTTTGATTCTTGAAAGTTAAAGAAAGAGGAATCGAGCACATAGGTTGATTGCACCAACATATAACTTGGTTGATTAAGGATATCATTATAAAGGGATTATATTTCATATTAGGAGTCCATATGAGGTATTATTTCATTGTGACATTAACTAATTTCTCTATGCGAGCCTTTGTGAGTTTCTTGATGCTATCTATGGACTTTAGGTTGATTCACCTAATGCCATTGAGAAAGAGGCCTAGAGGGACGCACACTAAGTGTAGACAAAATATCAGTTGAATAAAATATTATTATTATTTATTTAAAAAGATGAATAAATATTATTCCTCCACATAATCTAGTAATCATACATGTATTTTTGATCACATGTATTTTTTCACTACTCATTCCAGTGAATATTATGTGAGGGGAATATTTAATAAAATATTATTTTCTATGGAGTGAATATAATATTTATTTATTTATTATCAAATAATGAAATGATATTTATTTATTAAATAATTAGTCATTATACAAGACCTGATGAATATTATGGTGGAATGGAGGACCATGTTTTTAGGTCTGGTGAGAAATAATATATATTGAATATTATTTGATTAAATAATATTTAATGTAACTCTCAATTTCATCACATGTTAAATAAATATTATTATTATTATTATTTTAACATGGTGTTTCTCAAGAGATTAAATAAATATTAAATGGAACTTTAAATATTTATTTCTGATCCTTAGTGGTATTTAATCCAAATTACATTAGAGGGGGGATTCATTCATTGGTGTGCACAATGACAGTCAGAGATAATCATCTCAATCCCTAGAGAGATCCCTCTCCAAGAACGCTCTAAGGAATTGAGAATGATCTTCCTCCATCTTCCACTCTCAATTATAGAGAGATCAATGAGAATTATTTTTAAGTGATTCTCATGGAGATCAATGTAAAATTAATAAAGTTCTAGGATCTTCTGTACAAGAACCTGGATATTCCTATGGAGACGTTTAGAGATTTGTGAAACACATGTGGATCGCCACTAGAGAGAATCTGCTATTGACTCCTACAATGCAACGATGATATAGTGTAGATCTATTTTAAAATCCATCAACAATGAAATAAATCACACAATGTAATTTTTTAATTAAATAAACTATTAATAAATGAAATTTTAAGATCCTTCTATTGTTTACAACATTCTATCTCTCATTTATATTCTTTGATTCAATTTTGATGATTACGACATTCATCGTCACGTAAATCTTGGATTAATCATTGATCATGAAAAAAATAAAATTTGGGCACGATCCTTTGAAAGCTTCCACTATACTCATAACCATCCCAAATAATTCCATTTGAACTAACTATAAAGCATCATAAGATCAGACAACACAAATATATTTAAAATTTGGATTATGTCCCTTAGCATATTGAAAATAGTCATAGACTTTTTAAGTGTCAAACCAATGTTCTAGTTGATCCTTAACAAGTCCTTTCTAATTCTATTTAGAAAAGGTTCTTAGGTTACAATGTACAAACCTTCTATTCCATAACCAAGATTGATATTTCATTTCATTAATGTATGCTATGTCATGGCTCATAAGGTCTTATATGGTTAGTGTGTAAATATTCTCATGTTTATTGGTTGAAATAATAAATTCATCCTTGTAACAATGTATATTACATTTATCATTCCTAATGTTCATAGGGTAACCTTTGTCACATAATTTAATTATACTTATACAGTTGTCATTAAGTCCTACAACAAATAAAACATTTGAAATAATTGTTTTTCTAGGAATAACAATGTTACTCATTCTGATAATAACACATTGAGAATTTTCATCAAAAGCTACTTTTCCACATTTCATCTTCATTATCATATTATAGAAATAATATTTCCCAATCATGTGAATGGAACAAACATAGTCCTTGCACCACATTTTTGGGGGTACTTTCTCTATTTATTTAAAAATAGAAAGTTAATTATTTTGGAAGCCAAGATTTTTATTGTTCTAGTATTGATAGAAACAATTATCCTGGGTAACGACCTTTTTCCAATTTGTTTATTTGGGGAAAATTACATTTCCTTAGAAAAATAATCAATATTAAAACTAAGAGATTGCACTCTATTCAAGGAAAAATTTTTCTTCCAATGGACACCACTTGATCCCGTGGTTCAAAAAGGTGAAATCTTGGGAACAAATAATTATTAATAAAAAATATTTTTAATTCGTATAACCCATTCTAGTATTATCAGTATATGGTTAGATTTTCTTGTACATTTTATCAAACATTTCATTAAAAGTGATAATCCATGATTAAATTTTCATTATTCATGAAATTTTAGATTATAGTTTTACTGCTAAATTTTTATCATTGTTTGTAATAGTTTTTCACCAATGTTTATCTTGTAAATATTTTTTCTTAGAAATAATTTTTTTTTAAATAATATGAAATAGATTCTGTTTCAAAATTATTTTTATAAGGATATTTAGAATGATATGATACTTCATTATTTTAAATATTTATTCTCGAATATTCCTTATCAATTTTAGCTTTAACATTATCATGTTTTTTAAAAATCACACAATTTACATTTTCTAGTAGTTTTGAAAATATATAAACTTCATCATAAGTAGGTAATGAATTTTTTTAACTGGTTGAGGAAGATTATCCATCATAAGATTTAGAAATTTTCTCATTATAACTCATTATCACATTCTAGGTAATTGGAATTTAATTATAAATATATAAGGGATTCAGATGTATGTACCTTTTTCATATGACATTTATTTTACATGGGTAATTTAGTAAAAATATAAATGTTTCTTTATTCATAACATTCATTATTGTAATATATTTAGAAGAATATACACCACTATCACTCCATGTGTTATAATATTTCAATAGTTTATTTCCTTTTGAGTTTTACAACATCTGGGAATTTATATTTAAATTTATTTCTTTTCTATATTTCTTTTTCAGATTAGGAAAAATATGTGAGATATTTCCTACTTTCTTATATTCAATGATTTTGAAATCAAAAACCTTCTTGTCAATTTTATCACTATAAATTTTTTTTGTATCGATATTGAAAATATATTTTCCAACAATATTATTTATTCTTCTAGAGAGATTTGCCAACTCAATTTTAGAATTTTCTAATATACTTGAATCTGAATGAAAAACATTTTTCGTGACACATGAATATTTTACAATTATTTCAGGTTATATAACTTTCATTAGAATAATATTATTTGTTGAAAAAGAAGCACTGCTATTTTTTAGATATTTCTCAGAATCTCTCTTAATTTGTCCATTATATTGACGAATCATACCAATACATTCATCAAGTGTAAGATTAATAATCTTCCTTGTATCAGAAACAACTATTTTTTAATTCTCATTCATGGGAAATTATGTTAAAATTATTTTTTAACTAGATTTCATCATCAAGTCTTATTTTTTTCAATTGATTATTAACTATTTATAATATTCATGAATATATTATGCATCTTAGAAACTGACTATCTTGGTATAACATCAAAGGATTTGTAATATCCTCTAAGAATAGATCTTCTTGTTTCTATAATAATGGATGTACCCAAATGTGTTAACTACAATTTACTCTATATACTATTTGTAACATCACTATATAATATCTGAATATAGATATTCGTTTTCATAGAACAAAATAAATTATTTTTGACTTTTTAGTTTAATTGATTTTATAAATTTTTAGAATTAGTAAAATAAAAAATTCATTATAATAAATATTTTATATTCCAATAAGAATTAAGAAATTATTAACTCCATTTTTGAAAAAAATGTTTTAATTCTTTATCTACAATATTCATAGTAAATACCATCAAATATTGGTGGTCGACTATGATTCATATTTTTAATAGATCCAACATTCATATCTTCCTCCTTTAAAATAATATAAACTCATTTATAGAAATACACATTAGTGTAACAATGTGTATAATCATTAATTTTATCCCAAAACCTTAACAATATATAGTATGTTAATAAAAGAAAAAACTCACCACATTTATACGAATTATAACCTACTCTAATTCAAATTATAGGTCGTATAAGTATATTAGATAGATATACATAAAATATGGGGGTTAAAATTATTTTAAAAAGTTTAAATTAATCAAAACATTGTACCTCTTAATGTAATATTATCATAATCAAAAAAAATTTGATGATCAAAGTGAAGAATCTAAATTATTGTGGATCCAATTATATGAATGTATTTTTTTTATTTTATAATAGTTATGACAATAAAAAAATATTATAAATGGATAATTATGATGACTAAATTTCTATTTACATACACTATAGCATAAACTTGTAAAAATAAGTAAAACAATAGCTAGTAAAATTAAGAAGTACTTACAGGCTATATTAAAATATTTAACTCTTTTAACATTAAGATTAAGGTTTTAAATAACCTTGACTAAAGGAATACACATTTTTATAATTAATATAGAGTATGTCTTTCCCTACCATGAAATCCATCAATATGATGATCATAATATTATATGTATTTCAATCCTCTAAATCCCTTGATATGATGATTGGTGTTTGTCTCCATATCCCTAGAAGCCATCGATCTGACGGATCAGATTCACCATCTTCCTATCCTTATAAGCCCTTGATAATAACAATGATAAGACATGTTATTTTAGATGTAAATTTTACCTAATGTAAACAAACCTGATAACGATTATTTAAAATTACTACTCTCTAAACTATTACGAAGACTTTGGAATGAGATGTTCACATATAGAAAATTCTATACATGTTGAGCTATGAATTTGATCTGCTTCAAACTCACCAAATGAAAGGATCTTTATAGGCTAATATATAATGTTCATATACCTTAATTACATTCTATGGTCTTAGACAGCTGGATCATTATAGCTCATAATGCTCAAGAATAACTGAATGCCTAATGTTTTTATTTTTAACACCATTATAGTGCTAAGGGTATTCCTTATGATATAAATAATTCTTATGTGTTAGGATTATAAACCTATGATATTCTGATCAACATCCTTATATTTTTTCAATACTATAATCCTTATGAGGGATGGTATGATGTATTAGTACCGAAATGAGTTAGATGATTACTATATTTTTATATATGATAAATAAGGAAAAAGTCATTTAGCTGGAATGATTAAAGGAAAGTCCTCTTAATCATATGGATACACAATCAAACGAATGTAATGAAGAATGATAGGTTTATATTTTTAGTACATAAGATCATTTTCTATCTATGTTTAAAAATTATGTTTTATACAAAAACATACTAAATCACTAGAAACATAAAAAGTTAGTAAAAATGACTTAAGAGATTTTTTATGATTTCAAAAACTAATGGAATGTAAAAGTAAAAATTAAAACTTATGAATCAACACTGGGGATGGTGGTGTGTCCCACCTAATAGGAGTAGTCCCTATGAAGTTCCCTAAAATTATTTTTTATTTATCCGTAACATATATGGAAAAATTATATATGCTTATGTGTATTCCGCAAGCCTATATATTATACCAATGTTTTTGCCTCATGATTCATCTTCTTTGATTTCCTTATAATTAATGTCTCATAAACATCAAATCATTATTCCATGACTCATGATTATGGTATTCGATTGGTATGGTATGATAAACAACTATTACTATCATACTATTATGCTCATGTTTTTCTTAAATATCTCATTTATTTACCCCTATTGTTAATCTGAGCCCACCCTTTCTTATGTTCCTTTTCCCTAAGTAATGAAGAAAAGTTTAATGAAGGAGTAATAAAGAGGAATATCTTTATAGGAGACATTGAAGATCTTACACCAAGTTAGAAGATTATGTTTCTATGATCCCAAATACATCAAACTATTATGGTCCATAGGCATGTACTTTTGTAATTTTCTGAATATTCATATGAAATGAGGCAACACCCATGTAGTTTAATCCCGGGTTGCTATAGTCGGTATCAAAGGAAGGGTTTTTAAACCATTGTAAATTAGGATGGAGAAACATTAGTGAGATCGTAAGGGATGATATAAGGATATGTCTTAGGATGTATCCAAGGATAAGTCTACGGTTTCAGATATTTAAAAGAAGGAATCATGATTTAGACATCCTATAAGATATATTTTGTGATTATGTTTTTTTCTACTATGATAACTGTTTCTCAAAATAAACATTCTGGTTTTAGTGAATGGTGTGAGCTAGAAGGAACTAGAATAACATTGAATGTATCATATTTGTAAAGTATGGGTATTATTAAAATTGATTCCCTATGTTGAAATATCATGAAGAGAATCAGGAAAGTGGTACGAGTATTAGTTATACTACTAAAGATTAAGAGATTTTGAATGACATATGAAAGGTATGGGATTTTCTAATGGAATTAATATATTAAATGTAATAAGTATTATTAGGTTGAAATTGAGGAACTTTATGAACTGATTCTTATTTCATATTTTAGAAATGGAGTATTAAGGACTATGATGATGAATCTTGAGTAATGGATTAAGAATAATGTTTAATGATTGATGTATATTTGTTTTTAATTTAAAAGATTTTTTTACAAGAATCATTAAATATATATTATTAAATTAAATATAAGTTTTTCATAAAGGATTTAAAAAGATATGTTCAATGGTGATGATGAAATTAGAAAGTGATTTAATAGAAAAGTTATTTTTTAAGGGATGTTAATCCTTAATGTGTTCCTGATGTTTATACAAAATTATCTAGGATAAAGAGATTATTTATATTGATAATGTAATTGGATAATACTTACTATAATGTAACTGATCATTGATTTGTTAAAAAAGTGGTCTATTTTATCATTGATGAATTTTACATGATTTTTTATTTAATTAATATATCAATTAATATTTGGAATAAAAAATCATGCATTTTATCAGTAAGATATTATTGTAATTCAAGTTATGAGAATTTTTTAAGAGAAAACATGATAAAGGTATTCCCATGTTTAGTATGTGACAACCAATATATATTTTATGAAATATGTTGGATCAATGTTAAGCTGATTCAGTGACATTCTTTTTAAGTTATAGATTTTTATATTTTGGAAGGGTTACAAGGTTATCCATTTATGGGATTGTTTAAGTTAAACGTGGAATGATTTTTTTAGTGTAAAGTATTGTTTCTCCATATGAGGATTTATAAATATTTGATAACATGTGATAATCATTATTTTTGTGATGATAACTAATGATAGATGGAATGACTTATAATTCTACCTCATGATCTATTAGTACTTCAGGAATGAAAAATTCACCTTCATTTCATTGAGAAAGAGATGAAGTGGAAATCAAGAAAAGAACAAAAAAATGGTGATATTATGCACATAAAAAGGAATGAAAACAAGTAAATATATATACTTTTTTTATTATAAATTTAAATAATTTTTCATTTCTAGGAAAGGATATTGAAAATTATTTATCCTAACACCTTCATTATTAAATAACCGAGGGTCTTATAAATCATCACAGATTTATGGTTTTTGAGGCCCTTAAAATTTCATTTATTCATCACTTTATTTTGATCTGTGGCGTCAATCATTCTCTCTAATAAATTATGATTTTCTTACATGTAAAATCATTCATTCACATTGATTTTCCTCTATGTGGAAGAGTTGTTATGAGTTACTTTGGGTTACTACTATGTTTTTTACGTTATTTTTTTAATTGAAGAATTAATTCATTTTTACGATGTGGGTTTGAATAAAAGGATCTTTAATGTGTTAATCCATAGTTAACCCAGATGATTTTTGTGGGAGAAATTCATTTTAAGTTGGGTAGAATGTAAAACCCTGAGTTTTTTATGAATTAATTAAAATTAAATTTCATTGATTGATTGCATTGTATACTACATGAACGTATGATTAATTTATATAAAACACCCAAAAAACCTTCCAATACATGAAACACTTATATTAATTTGTGTTACAAAAAATAAATGTTTGAATTGTGTTACAAATAAATCTGATTTCCTTCAATTTCTTGTGTAACAGGCAACACCGAGTTTTATCAGACCACATTATACTATTAATATTGTTATAGTTACCACCTACCCCTTAGAATGTAATATTTGAATAATATTTAATAAATATTGACACTATGATTTTAAGTTTTTATAAAATTAATACTTGTGTTTCTAATTAGTTATAAATTAAAGTAAGAACATTTTGAAAATAAAGAAATTTTTTTCTAATGAAAATTGTTTCTCTATATACAAACACATTTTAGCTTAATATTAAAAAACATCTTTTGATAAATGTTTAAAATGAAATTTATATATATTATATATTAAATAAAAAAATTACACTCATCCAATAGATTTTATAGTAATAATATAAGAATAAATAAAAGTTTATGAATAAAAATATGTATTTTTCTAAAACGCAATATCGTCCCTTTTAATGGATGATTTTCTATTAAAAATCATTTTTTAAAATTTTACAATTTCTTAATTTAAAAAATAATCTTCATTTTTTGAATAAAAAATAAAAATTAGATTAGAGTTAATTATTTAAATTTTTATGATAAACATCATTTATTGATGTATAGTGAAATTACGGAATTTATTTAAAAACTGACTTTTTGTATAAAAAATTTATATTGATAAATTATATTTTTACTTTTTTTTAAAGAATTATTAGATCAATTTTACATATATTAATTAAAATTTTGTCATTTTAATCATTTTTATATTAAATTTAGATATAAAAATGTAGTGATCTTTTTAATATTTTCAAATTAAAAACTTGTTTTCCCTTCTTTCCTTCATGATTAATTTTAAAATATTTTCTTCCACTTATATGTTTAAAAATTGGAAAAAATAATGGATTATGTATTTTTAATCATAGTAATTTATAATTTATAGTTAGTATAACATTGTTTTTGAACAAAAATATTAATGAATGTAATTAAAATTAATTACAACAATCATGGTAAAAACAAGTTTAATAAGTTGTTAAAATTTAATATTATGGAACAAAATGACCTAAAAATTGTCAAAACCCCATTTTATAGACATATTTTGACCATTAAAAATATTTTATTGAAATTTTACCATTATTATTGGCACATTATGTAAGGGATAACTGTCAATAGTTAGGAGGTTTTTGTATTTAAATGAATGCCACTCCTCCTCCACTATAAAAGGCAACTCACCCCCTCACTTATTTTAACATCTCAAAACATTTTTATCACCCAAAAACTGATATAATAATCTAAAAAATTCATTATTTTAATCATATAGACTCAAATTTGTCATAAATAACAATTGTGAAGTCCTTTTGTGAAATCCAAAAGGAGTTTCCCGAATAAGAGGTAACATTCATCAATGTGAATTTTTAGATTTTTTCCTTTCTAAAACTGATAAATTATTCATTTATAAATATTATAAAATAAAATTATTATTCTAAATAAACTTATATTTTGTTATTTTATGAGTAAAACATACATATTCACACACTTCCATCAAATGGGATACACAATCATCATTTATGTGTACGATGAATTACGACCTCTTGAACCGATATCGTTCATTCTTCATTTACCACCTCTCAATGTTGAGAATATAGATGAAATTACTATTTTTATATGATATATATTATATTTATTATTCTTATATGCTTATGGAGTTCCGATATAACATATACCTTCATACTTTCCATTTTTTTATAATATGAGATCTTTATTAATGGACTTGCAGACTACTGCCACCCCAAAGTGATGTGATTCATTCACGCTTTAAATGGAATGTATTATAGAGGGGATTCATAACAAATGTTATATATTTTAAAAAATAATTCTACTATAAATAATAAATATATATATATATATATATATCATTTACTTTTATTTCATTAAAAACATGACATGAAAATTGAAACAACGTTCATGCATATATACAACCTACCGTCTCCACAAATGATGGGTTTCATTTCTTAATTATATATTTTATATATTAGAATAGATAATTATATAATAAATACATAAAATATTTATATCATATTTAACATTTGTTAAAAAAGTAAATCATGATCAATGTAATAGGATCATGAATAAAAAGTCAAAACACACATAAAAACAAAGTTGTTATTACTCAAAACGTAACATTAATATGAAATTGTTCATAAATAAGTAAATTAACAACATGATATAATAATATTTGGTATGATATATAGGAATATAGTTCCATTATTGATTTATAATAATCTTATATTTATTATACAATATGTTTGAAGGTGTATGAATGAATTCCAGACTTAAGATTAGGGTTTTCTCGTCTCACTTTTATTTATGTGAGTTATATGCTATATTTACAACATATTTTTTGTTTTGTGGTCTATATAGTTCCATATGACATTTTATATCATAAATTTACTTTATTTAATGATATTTCATGTTTCAATTTATTTTATTGTCTCATGGATCTCATGAATGAAAAGTTACTCAAGATTCAAGGGGATTTCTAGTCTTGCTTTTATTTCTACGTCAATTATTACATATTCGCAACTAATATCATTTGTATGGTGTATATAATTCCTTGTGAAATTAAATATATTTAATTTAATTTATTTCAGGGTATTGAATGCTTAAATTTATTTTATTCTATCATGGATCTCACTATTCAAAAGTTACCCAAGTAGTAAGTAGATTTCTAGTACCACTATTATTTTTATGAGACTTATTCCATATTAACCAATCTTTTATTTTGTGAAGTGTATAAACATTCCTATGACTTGTTATACCATGAATATAATTTATTTAATGGTATTAAAATTTTCAATTAATTTTATTCTATCAAGAGTCTCATGATTCAAAATTTACTCAAGTTATAATAGGATTTCTAGTCTCACGTTTATTTCTCTGAGGCTTATGTCATGTTCACCACTATATTATTTTGTGTATCTTATATACTAACAATGAATGTATTATATGATTATTATCCTCAAAATTGTGTTTATTTACCTATCCATTTTATGATATCACGTTCATGGGGTTCACAGTTATAAATTTACTAAATCATTATTGTAATTTTGTCTTAAATTTCCTTCCTTGAGACACATGTTATGTTATAAACCTATATTCTTTTACAAGATGTATATAATTACCATTGAAATGTTATATCATGGATATATTTATTTTAATTATATTTTATTCTTTACGCAATGTTATTATCTAATGGAAATTGTGATTTAATGTTACCGAAGTGGTATGAGTTTTTACTACAATCTCATCCTTTATCAACATTATTTATCATTATGATTCCTTTGATAAAATATTATGACACATATCTCCAGAATGCTCATGTATTTTCTTTTCCTTATTAATTAATGATATATTCATATAATGGTACCAATTTTTCACTCATTGGTACTTAAGATAATTAAAAAACTGTTTTTAAGAAAATATAACTTTATTTCACTCTTCGTTTGGAAATATATTTTACTCAAAAGCCATGCAATCTAAAAATGTTTTGGTTTTTTTTAAATTTCACCTTTTTTTCATTTAATTTTTTTTTCAAAAACAAATTATGTCTAAAAATGTGTTTTAATGATTTTCAAAGATTCCTTTATAAATTTTCAATGGATATTATAATATAATACGATTTCAAGAATGTTTATGTTCAAAAACTGTTTTAAATGGTTATATAATATTATTTTATGGTTTTCAACTCATATTTTAAAATAAAAATACTTCAATGATTTCAAATCGTCATTTATATGTTTTTAGTGTTATTTTCAAAGACAAAGGTTTTCAAAATGTCTTATGTTTTAAAAATTATTATTTTTTCAAATCATAAAGGATATTTTCATCCTAAAATGGGTTAAATACTTTTAAAAGATAAATTTATAAGTATTTAGTGTTGTATTCATAGAAATGGATTTTGAAAATTTTTTACGTCTTAAAAATTGTTATATTAAAATATATGTTACTTTCCATAAGAACTGTTCCAAATGATATTCCAAAATCATTATCTATCTTAAAAGAAATCATTTGATATTGTGTGTGATATAATGAGGATATGATCCAAGGATACAAATCATATTCTTTCATTGATTGTTTTATGTTTTTATGGAATAATGTCTATGAGAACCATTTATTTTCAATGATTCAATCATGTTTCAAATATATTGTTATGAAGCTCATTTTTTTCATTGGATAATCACAAATCAAATATATTGACATGAAACCCATTTATTTTCAATGGTTTAATCATGTTATGAAGGAAAGTTTTTTTTTGAGTTTTTATGATGATATGAGAGCTCTTTTTGTACATTATTTAGGTTGTGGTTCTGGACAATACTTTAATATTGGGGTGGCCCATATAGCGTCATGTAAGCTCTTTATATCTTATAGGATGGGGTGGCCCACATAGTCCTAGGTAAGTACATTATGGCTTATATGATGGGGAATCCCAGATGTAGTGGTGTATGATCGTTATAGCATATATGATTGGGTGGCCTAGATAGGGCTCCAATGCATTTGGTTGTGATTTATATCTAATGAGATAATGATGGGAAAAAAGTTGATGGGATTGAGCTACTAAGGGAAGAAGGTGTAACCTGATCCAATATGAGTATAGGGATGCTACTAGGGATTTTGGTGTGTCCCTCCCAGTAGGTTTATCCTCCGTGAAGTTCCCAGACATGTTTTTGAAATGCACCTTGACTCGTAGGTAATAATTTTATATGCTTATGTGTATTAGTCAAGTATATTAATTATGCCCAAATTATTCTCTCATGAATCATGTTATTTAATTTATTTATTATAATTGATTTATGAAATTGAAATATTTATTCCAAGATTCATGATTATGATCTTTTATATGGATTGCATTATCTGAAAATGTAATTATCATGTTCTCAAAACCATATCCCCGTGTTATGCTTAAGTATCTCGTTTATTGACTCTTTATGGGCATCTACGATCACAATTTCTTATTTTTACATTCCCTAGGTTATGAATAAAGGTTTTAGTTATAATTAATAAAGGGGAATATAATTACGGGAGACATTGAATATTTTCCACCAAGTTAGAATATTATGTTTCCATGTTTCCAAATGCACTGAACTGTTCAGGTCCTTAGTCATGTACTTTTGTAATGTGCTGAATATTTCTATAAGGTGGTGTAATATCAATGTATGTAATCATGGGTCAATATAGGTAAATAAATAGGAGGGGGAAATGGTAGGAGAAGAATTTGGAGAGGAGAAAACACTTACATAGGATGATTTCACACAACATTAGAATGAAAAACGATGATGAATGGTGGTCAGACCAAGGGGGGGATGCATGTGAGAGAAAGATAAACATGGTGAGGTGTGTAATGAGAGGTATGAGGGGATGGTGAGGGTTTTATTATTATTATTATTATTTCATTTTTTTATTTTTTCAAACAGGAAGGACTCACCCTATTATGGTGTACGGTTTACCGTAATGTGCCCCAACCGTGTGAACATTCTTAGGATCCCACACTGGTTTCATGTTCAGTTTAATAAACAATGTGTTAACCATGTGAAACTACTCTTCAATGGTGATAGACTCACTTATATAGTTTCTGTGCCAACCCATTAAATAAACCCTCCAACACGCTAAAAATTATAAAAATATTAAATTTTCCCCAAAAAAGGCTTGAACCATTGTAGAAAAACTATAATTAAATACCAGAAAAAATAATAATTAATTAAGTGTCACAGTGTAACATTTCCCCCCAACATGATCTTTTCTACCCTTCAAAATTCCTCAATCTCAAGAAAAAATATACACAAAGGAACAGAGACTTGAAAAACAAAATCTCCAAACAACCCCAAACCACTCGGCCTCTTAAGAAGATCTAAGAAACCTATAAATATCTTCAAATATATTATCCACACCCCAATACATTGATAAAAATAAGACAAGGATCAAACACTCACATTTTATCTCTTTATTATTTAAGGGTTCTACTATATCCATGGATATAAAAGGAAATGTTACTCCAAGATAATTTCTACAAGACAAAACATAAATTTATAACCTAAGGAACTCAAGAAGAACCCCTGACCAAAGGCTCAACCAAAATACCAAAAAATATATATTTAATTTACCATTTATATGATCAAAACTTAAAATAATGAAGGAATATGAGATGGTAAGGAACAAGGGAAAAAAATAAAGAATATAACACCTCAAAATCTTTTCCTAACTATTCTCAAAGAAGAACAAAACATTAAAATAACCCCCATGATTTCTCATAAAATAACCTCCAATACACTCATAATCACGTGTTTACCTATAAACAAAGGGTAATACAAATAAATCATAGACATTCCTCTTTAATGGTGACATGGGTTCTCCTATAATGATAAAAAATAATAGAAGGGTGCCATAGGATTTCAAATCTAAATCACAAACCATGGAGATCGCAACCATAACCAATTTGAAACTTTCCAAATCATAAAATCGACTAGTTTTGAATCTATTATAGTCACTTGGAGCAAATGATATGGGTTTCCCATGTACATTCAATCAAAATAAGTCCTTTACACAGCCTTCATTACACAAAATATTCAGGAAGAACATCCCGACTGATGAGTCAAACTCCTAACCCAAGAACATATCAAATGAAATGAATAGATGAAGAGGGTTTCAAAGAAGCAAACCTAATCAATGAATACCTTAAGATCTAAATTGATCAAGAACCCATAATAGGAAATATCTATATTCCAACAATAATGTATAATTTTATGGTATACATACTCAAATAAGATTAAAATTGAATCTAAAAAGAATAGAAAACTCATCATAATAGTGAAAATGAAAATACACTTTCAAAAAAGACACAATATCAACTTTAAAATATTTAAATTTTCATAAATAATTTTTTTCCTTAAAATTATAATTTTCACTCCCTTTTACTATGATGAATCCTACTTTAAAACACTAAAATCAAATATAATTCACATTCCAAAATGACTAATCAAGATCACAACAAAAAATCACATATAAAATAAATAAATAACCAAAAAACCATTAATTCATCATTTAAAATCATTAATAAATCCATAATTTTAATTTCACAACCATGAAACCCTATGAAAAGACCATTTGGATCTATACATTATTGTTTCAAAACCTTTGGTTACCATTAAATAAGCATTAACATTTCACAATTATATTTTTAAAACACTAAATATCCATTTAAAATCATATTAAAACATCATAAGATATTTCTAATAAAACTCGTGTGACATTAAATAAAAAAAATCCATTTTACAAACTTTCATATAAAACCCACATTAAAAAATCATAAATCACTATTAATATATTAGAAAATCATTTTAATACATCGTTGAAAATAAAACCAAATCAAGTCATCATTTCACCAAAAATAATTTCCATATCAAAAGGAACCAAAAATAATATTATAAAGTGGGTAGTAGTCATAAATATTTGGGCCAAATGATTGGAAGAACCATAATTCAATCTTGATAATTCTATAGATAGTATCTTAGAACAATCTTCATGTTTTTCCCATGGAGATTCATGCCATGAAAACTAACAGTGGTATCATTTCCACTACCTATTCACCAAATATTTCAAAAATATATCCAAGAAAATCACAAATTCAAAATTCAAATCCTGAAAACCCAGGGTAACTCAAGTATCATCACATGTGGTGGTGATCGGGTACCAAACCATAACATACCTATTAAGCTTAAACAATATTATACCCCATCTACCAAACATCCAAAATAATAAGGGATACTTGTGATACAGTTAAGGTTCCTATGGAAAAAAGAACTCAACTACCACTGGTACCATTATTCACAAACCAACCTGAGTTATCCCTTCATCAGACACCCGATCCAGTTCACAACAAGGCCCCAAGTGAGTTATTGATCCCCAAGGATAGATACAAGTTCCTTGATATCATTGAATCACCAATTGGGAATGATCTCACCCAAAAAAAGAAATAATTCAGAACATCCATTGTGGAAATTAAATAAAACCCTACATGACCCATTCATACATTAGATGTTCATGCTAGTGAAAATTATAAAGAATAGAAATATAATATCCAAACTAGGAAAGCAGTAGATAATAGTGAAGGAAAAAAACATCCCTCACCCTCTAGTATCCCACTCCTATAAATTAAATATGCACATCTAATGGAAATTATTTTCCCACCACCATCTATAGATACCCTCCATCCACGGAAATAAAATAAAAAGAATAACATGCCAACGAAAATAAATAAACTAAATATAAAAAAATGACATTCCTGAATCAACCAACCCATGTGAGCCATTATCACCCTCAAAAAAATTGGAACACCAAAACTCTAGGAGAAACAAGGAAATGAATCCCAAACTAAGATGATATATATATGTCCATGTAAATAAAAATTCTCAATATCCCACCACCTGCCTTTCCACATGAATACTCTTTAATTAAAAATTAATTATAATGGTAGTCTGAAAATAAATTAATTTAAAATAAGGTTTGTTTTATTTTTATAAATAAATAAAAATATCCATTTTTACTATTACTTTCAAAAACAATTGAGAATATATTTAACATATAAAAAAGGGTGAAAAAGTGTATACCAATAGAATTTCATAGGAATAACAATTAATGTAAAAAAAAGAAACAAAATATAATCATCATGGGGTGATAATTGTATGATCTTCATGTGAGGCATGCATCATATGGGAAAGTAAGGAGAATATGCCTAATTATTTTAAACATGAAATGGAAAATTAATTTAAGGGAATCTAAATGAAAAACCACAAAAATGGGAATAAATTAGGGCCAGAACAATGGAAAATACCTATGTGTCTAGGGACATTGGGGACCTTGGAACTTCATTCTCTTGGTGATCATACAACAAATATAGAGGTCCATTCTCTTGCTCAGAAAAACCAGTCCACATCATTATCCATATTTTGGTTATTGTTTTCATGTAAAACTATTAGGTGGGGTGGATTATTCCTAGAAAAAATTCTTTATTTTCCCCTCTTAGGTCGATGGGATTCCCATGTTCCATGCCCATAATCAGAATACACAAGGGAGGTGTAGTATTAGAACCAAGCCTCAATCAAAAAATAATGAAAAAGAGTCATACAATTTCAGCTCACCACTATTAACTACCAATGCAAAGAACATTTCTCAACGTCCTAAAAACTTCTCAATCATATCAAATATAAGTATCATAAAACAAATAATTGTTAGATATTCCATTAGAGTGCACTTCACTTTTCAAAAAAACTATATAAATTTAATATTGTTCTTATACCATTCATTTTAAATTCGATCTAATACTTGTTTGAAACTAGGTTTGAACACTAATTTTGTATATTTATGGTTTCCTGTAGTTACTCTCAAATACATGTATATATATATTACCCCAATTTCCCAAATTCTCATGATTCCGAGAGAATTTTTATACTTATATATATATAAACTTACCCTTGTATATGTAAAAATTCACCGAATACCTATAAAGTGAATTTTCATAACATTATATTCACTTTATAGAAACTACTCTTGAATTATTTTAGAAATGATTGGTTGTACACACATAGAGAGATATAAATATAAACACAAACACAAAAACACATATTTGCGTGTCTATATATAAATAGGTATTGGAATGGAATAACCCAAAGGAGTGCTAAAACAATTTGTAATAAAACGAGAATGGATGAAATAACGAGAGGTTAATAAAATTACTTTAACAATCCATATAAAGTTATGAATAACAAATGATAAATTAAAAATACCCAATTCCACCATAAAAATTATCACAAGTATTTTTTCGTGAAAAAAGAATGTATAATTCAAAGGAGGAAGGGACCAAGTGAGAAAACCAATGAAAATACAAGTTGAAACATGATTTCATATATAAATATTTAATAGTTATCCATAATAAAAGAAATAGATAACAAGAATAATGATTTGAAATCAAAGTAATCAAATAACCTTAAATTATAGGTATGATCATGGGGAAAACATACCTGTATATTGTAAAAAGGAATAAAACCCTTTAAAAACAATAAAAGGAAGGCCCTGTGTGGAATTCACATACTCTAGGAAATGAACCCAAAAGAAAAACATCAAAAATTGGCCAACCACATACCCTATGGTTCAGCCTAAAAGGTGTGCACCAAGGGTGAAAGAAAGTGGAGGGGGGGAAACATGGGGAGATTCTGAAGAGGATAAAAAACATACTTTGGATGACTACATTCTAAATCAGGATGAAAAAATTAAGGATGGAGGTCAGACCAACTAGGCTCTCATATCAGAGGTGGCTGGTCATGGGGTAGGCATCATGTGAGGGGTGTGAAGAAATGGGAGATGGTTTTATTTTAATTATTATTGTGGTTGTTTCTATTGTTTTTTTATTATTGTTGTTTTTTATGTTGTTATAATTATATAATTGTTTTTTTAATACTAACTATGTGCTACTCACACAGTTCTAGAACTAGATTTACTAAACTGTGTTCCAGTTGTCTGCCCATTACTAGGCACACTGGAAAGTTGCATGGATTTATCACATGGTTTAGCAAATAGTGTTCCAACCTTATAAACCCATTATTCCATGATAAAACACTCACATGCATTGTTTGGTATGGTTTGTCCAACTTTTTGGCCAATCCATACAACACATAGATAAATTAAAAAATTTAAAATTTCCCCTAACTAAAAGACATGATCCCCTAATAATAATATAATTAAATAAATATACTAATATAATCATTAAATATAGTTTGGGGTGTGACATGAATAAGGGAAATTGGTGTTTCTTAACACTAAAAATTTATAAAATATTTATTTCAAAAAAATAAACCTTTTTCCCTTGGGAAATTCCTCAATTCTGTTTGGATGGGATATATTCAATTAATATCAAACTATTTGTTAACACATGAATCACAAAAAAAACCATAGATAATATCAAAACAATTTGTAAAACATATCCTCCATCCAAAAATATATTATCCAAACCTACTAATTATCCAAATAATACTTTCTGAAATCATGGACACATCATCACCCCCACAATACAGCCATTAAAATATAAGAAATATAATATTTAATTTTATTCCATCCATACTGATGTCATTCTTTAAAACCTTTTCCTTCATTTATTCTTTCTCACCATCACTAAATCCACCACAAATAATTATACCTAATAATTTAAATGATATAAAAAATAATATTAAAATTATTTGTGACACTTCGGGGTGTTTTTTTCACGGTAATAATCATGTGATTTATTTTTCTATTGAGTTTTGCTATTTTCGGGGTCAAAATTAAGAAGTTTCGTAGGATTTTCTAGGGACTCATCGTTAAGGTGTGCATCGTATAAACTCTATAGTCTCCCAATGGGAAATTTTGTGAACTATTTAATGGATATATTATGTGAGAATAGTTAGAGAACATGGTCATTTATCCTTGCATCCCAAGTGTGAAAATTGTTCACCTCTTATCAGAGGTGATCTACATGGTTTTATAATGGTTTGGAAAACTGGGATAGGTAACCATGAATCCTACCTAGTTTGGGGTATTGTGATATTTTATTATTATTTTTATTTGAGGCCATCTTCCGAAGCTTCCCTCTCTTAATCCAGCCATCCCAAATGTCTCCCAAGGGTTTTTTTCTATATCTAAGCTCCTACTTTATTGAATATGGGTTGTTTTTAGTGGGTTTTCATCCCGATCAAGAGGTATGAGTCCTTGTTTCATCTTTTTGTTATTTTTTCTCTATTTATATAATCCATATATCCACAATTGTGATGTTTTAACGATTTTACTTTCTAGGGTTTCTCTAATTTAAGTATTTTTATTTGTAATTGTTGTGATCCATCGTAAGATTCCCTTTCGAGTGGATTTCGTCAAAGGTGATCTGGTTCTTCTGCATCAGAAAGATGTTTCCATTTCATTTGCATTATTTCAAGAGTTAAATTATTGGTTGGGTTTTCTAAATTATTTTTATCCATGGTAACCATGGTATGTAATATCAAGGGTTGTTTTTCTAAATTCATCATTGAATTTGATTAATTTCTATATAAAATGGGTGGGATTTCAGGATTTAAATGGTATCATGAGGAGAAATGGTATTTTTTTCACCCCCATGTTTGATAAAATGTAATGATTGTTGTTCTTAAATAATCACACTTGTTTTGATGTTTTATGAAAAATGAGTTTCTTAAGTGGGTTTATTTTTTTGTGTAAAATAAGGATTTCATGTTTCAAAGGGTGGTTCAGTGTTAAAACTTGAAATGAAGTTTCCCTTAAATTGTTTGTCTAACTCGTTGATGATTATGTTTTCATTTGGAAATGTGTTTACATTTGAAGTTGTTTTGAAAATGTTTATTTCTCAAGGGATATTTTATATGTATAAAATTGATTGCCAATTTTGTTCCTTGGTATGTGTCGATTGTTGATTTTTCACTTGTTGATCCCCCTTTCATTTTTTGTTTTTTTGTATATCCATGTGATGGGTTCTTGGTTATGTGACTCATGATGTTATCATGTATTGGGGATCTCATTGAGGGTATTGTGGTATTTGGGAAGGACACTATTTGGTGTTATCTATAATTTATATTTATTTTCATGTGATGAAATTTTTATTCATGGTCTACCTCTGTTATTATTCTCTTAGGAGACCAAGGGTTCTATGTGGTATGTAGTGGAAAATTTCTTAGCTACTTGTGGTTTTTCACTTGGTATAACACTATTAGTTTTACATAACACCTATATTTGGGGTGTTTACAAATGATGCTACATAGAAAGATTTAGAGGATGAATGTGTGACAATTACCCTACCATTAGTTAGGTCCATATTTGTGTCTTTTGAAGTCCAGTTTTCCCATGTATTTTTCCTCATTATATATAACTATTTTATTCCTCTTTTATATGTGTTGTCATGTTTATAGTTTTTTCATTATATGGACTTTTTTAAGTGATATAATTTTTCTTTTAGTCATGTTGTTGAATATTTTTATTCTGTCTATTTAATGGAAATCTTTATGACCCATTTTTGTCATGTGGATATCATTATATCCCTTTTTCTCTTTTGATAATTATCTTATGTATTTATAGTCATTCAGATGAAAAAAGTGAAATATTTTTCCCATGGATGACTTGGTTTCAAAATAATATTTTAAAATATGTGAAACCATGCGTTGGTTTATTTTTAAGGGTTTACTGTTTGAGATAATGTTCTAGTTTCCTATGGAATTGGATATGTTTTAAAGTAGCACCATCTTTATGAAATGGTTTTACAGAGGGAATCCTTGAGGTAGGTCATACTTCAATCATATTTTTACCTATTACTTTAATGTAAAAAATGAAAACTTACTTTTTGAAAACTTGTTCTAATACAATAATAATTCTTCTCTTAAATAAAATAAGTTATATAGACTCAATTTGATATCCTAATAACATCTAATCACACTCTATATACTCATGTTTGTTGGTATATAATTTATATTTCTGGTACAAGACATTTCAGTTCTTAGATTTTAGGTTGGATTCAATTACATAATCATTATAGGATTAAGGTTGTTCGTATCATGGTGGTGACTTGAGTGTCACAAAAAGATAGTGATCGGACATTCGGTTTATACAACCGATTGGATCAAATTTTTTGGCTTATTTGGTATTTCATTTTATCTCTTCTATTTTTTATTGTAGTTTTTTAATCCTCATTAATTGGTTAATTATTTGAGATTTGATTCTTAAATTTCTAGTTATCTATTATATTCCCTATTATGAGGTTGTGTTTTTCCAGATTCTTGAGGATGAAAACATTCCAAACAATTATGTCAAATACCCAAGACACTTGTCATCATCTTGAGGGGATTGGGGATGCTCCTCATATATCCAGAAGGGCATTTCAGGTTCCAATTCAGATGGTTATTAGGGTTGGTTCAATACAAAATGACATGAGATCATCTATATTCATGAAAAAGTGTCTAGGTTATTGAGAATAAACTTCTCATTATTTTGGATTCAGTGGTATAGAGTTGAAAACACTATGGGAACTCGAGTGGTATGTCCAATGATCTTCTCATCCCACTCTTATTTATTTATGATCTTGAGTATTTATAGGTTTTTTTTGTAATTTTCTCACGAATTATCATTTAAAATATTGTTAAAACGTCATTTGTAGTAATATAGGGAAAAGGTGGTTAATATGAGGAAAAACGGGGAAAAGATCTATGGGTGCATGAAATAGTGAAGTATAATAGAATCATCACAAACTAGGTTGCCACATTTAGGGGAAGATACCAAGGGTTGGAGAAAATCATATAATGGTTGTCTTCTTTATCCCTACCATCCAAAACGTTCGTCGCATTATTCCTCTCCAGCCAAGTGTGGAGTTGGCTATCCAAATTTGCAGAGAATTTTTTGCATCTTCAGATCAGATAGGTGATAGACCATAGAGTAGCCTACTTTCCATGCATATGATTATAGATCATAGAAGAGTTAGTCTCAATGTCGGTGACATTAAAATCATGAGAAAGGAAGACTTCTAAACTAGTGAGTAAGGAATGATCTTTAGTGATGATCACATTTCTATGACCAAAGAATTTATTGAAGGCTACCAAGATAGAGTCATTGTGTTCATAAGCCATTACCCCTACCATAAGGCCAAGAGATCAAGATCCATATATATTGAGTTTGAGACCCTTTTTAGGTGGGTTCCATAAGACCCATCTACCTGGATTTGATGGTATTGAATGAGGGGGGAAAGCACATCTCTGACCCATGATATTCTTAATGATGTTATGGTTAACCCACTATTTTACTTAATAACCCATCTCCACCACAATATTTCTTGTGTAGTTTTTCATTCCAAATAGAGAGTGGGCTTGCCTTATATTTATGATTTTTTTTCTAGCAGTCCAGATAGTCCATTATCACATAGCAAGGAGAATTTTCCTCACCATCTAATCCTTATTGTTATCCCTCAACCCTCCAAAATAGTTATGTAGAAAATCAGAATAATTTTTTCCTTAAAAATTTAAACTTGTGAGAGAGAAAATCTATTCCAAACTCGTACATCCAATTCCCCAATGAAAATGAGAAGAGAAATGGACTCTTCTGACAGTTAACAACAACATATAAATTTTGAAGCAACATATATACCCTTGTTTTTGATCACCTTCAACATAGAAACTCTGTTGATAAAGACTCTCCTAAATATGAAACTAAAATTTTTAGTAATATTATTACTCCATGCCAAAAAAAACTTATTTAGATAATACACTATTATCCTATATATAGTTCATATAAACTTGGGTGAGAAAAATAACCTCGGGTAACTCAATAAAAATGAGGTGATCATGGTCTATAGAAAGATCAATACAATAAAAAATTCCCTGATACTGATAGTTAAGAGTGTCTTGGTTAAAAATTATTTAGGCACTTTCCATTAAGAACATGATGTTTAGATAAGGACACCCAGTGAATCCATGAGTGTTACCATCCCAGTAATGAAACCAATATCTAGAATCACCACAACTTGTAATCTAATGAGAGTATTGAGTACGGGGCGGGTTGTGGGCATGTAAGGACTATCAAAGAGGTGACACATACTTACTAGGATTCTTCATATCCATTCCATACTTACTCAGAATGAAAATTCCCTAGATAGACTGCCATTCCATAACCTCTCATACAAGATTCACTTGAATACAATGTATGGTTCTGTCCTCCAAGATAAGGTTAATCCTTCCATGATAAAGAGTATCATCCATGTGTTTCCAAAAAGTAAAATGGAATCTACAACCACCATGTTAGTCCTAAATTAAGGAAATCATGACCAATTTAATGTTCATTACGATCATTCTAGATAGATTAAGAGCTCATAAAACATGAATCTGGATGGATGTCAAAACAGAAATAACAAGGGTGACTCTTTCACCAAAGAATAAGAACAAATTTTTCTAATTTTTAATATGGATCATGTTATTTTCAATAATCCCTTCGAAATTATAGATATTTAGCCTTCTTATGGAGAGGAGTGATCCTATGTAATCTATGATAATATTCCTAATGAGAATTCTCAACAATGTATCAATGATTCTCCCCCAGATATCTGAGCAGAGCCTGGAAACAAATATATCACTTTTTTCCTAGTTAACACATTGGATTCTCTATTTAGAGTATTCCCCTAATATACCATTGAAGCATATGATGGACATACTACCACCATTAATGATGAAAATCATGTCTTCCACATAAAGGAGATGAGAAACAACGCAAAAATGCCTCCTACTCTTGAAGGGATAAAAATTGTCATTGTTGATTCTTATAGAGAGGAGCCTTATTAATGATATATGTATCATAATAAAAAAACTGGGGAAAAGGTTGTCCCCCAGCATAAAGCCATGGATGGATTTAAAAAATAAATACATCTTGATGATCAAAAAAACCGAACCATGAAGAGAATAATCTTTTGAAGAACATATCTCAAACACATGTAAAAAATCCCATACAATCCATAGCATGAGTAATGAACCCTTATTCCATGCCATTGTTTCCCTTATCCATGTCGACCTAGATCAACACATTGGATCTTAGACTTTTCTTGTAAAGGTTTCGGATCATCTCTTGAGTAATACTGATGTCTACATTATCTAGCTTGACATTGATAAAACCATGATTCTCTTATGACACCTAGGCATGTAGATATGGGTCTATCCATCTGTTAAGAATTTTTTCTAAAAAACATATACATGAATTTGAAAAGCCTGATTGGTTTAAATTTATTATGGAATTAAGATGTTTAACCTTCGGGGTGTTGATGATAATAGTATCACTCGCCTCCCAGGGTAAGATACCCCCACCCCAAAACCATGTATAGTTCAAGTGGAAAATGCTGGATAAAATTCCAATGACACTCACATAGTTGGTGCATGGTCCGAATAACAGTGTGGCCAAACCATAAATAGTATAGAATGTTGGGAAGTTTTTCATTTTTTCCATCCACTGTTGGTTTGAGACTACTTTTTATTTTATGGGGCCTATTTTTCGTTTTTTATGGGATGTTTTTTGGTTTTTAAATGTTGTTTAAATGTAATATTTTGTGAATTTTTCTCTATGTTCTTGTAAAAACCATGTTTTTACTATCTTGGTTTCTTAGGAAAAATGATTTTGAGCTGTTGAAAATACTTTTGGGTTGTTTTGGTTATCAAATATTATTTTTATAGGTTCATATAAGATAGAATCCATGAAATGTTTTAGTTGAGATTTATTTTTCTTAGGAAAATTTTTGATTCCAGGTTAATGGAAAATTTGAGTTTGTATTATCTTCACATTTATTTGGGTTTGTGGTGAAAAATGTTTTAATGGTTTTTGAAATGAGAATTGTGACCTTGAATTGGTTTCTTGAGTAATAGTTCCATTGTGTGGAAATATTTAGGTTCTTTGGGATAATATTTGGTTTTCCTTTATTATGTTTCAAATTGGTTTATTGATATCTTATAATGAGATTTTATGGAGTTCTTTGTTTTTTGATAATTTAGAATTAGTATCCTAAAATGTAATCATCAATCCTGGAAGTGAATTCCCTAGAATGTTAAACTAGTGTTATTGGATTATTCATTCTTTTTTCATGCCCAACCTTGACTCTAATGGAATGGTAAATCCATTTTTATCTCCACTCATGGATCATTTCTGAGAGTTTCAAAATCAATGCCCTCTAGTTTTCTTTATTGATCGAGAAACATGTGAGGTGACTCTGTGTTTAGAAAATATTTAAGAGATATTCAACTTTCCATAGACTCCTAATGCCTCTAGGGTATGGTATAACATCCATTTTTTATTGGGTTTAGAATGATTGTTCATACCAAACTATTTGAGGCTCCCTCATGAATATTTTTCAAGGTTTCCTTCATTCGTTGGATTTTTCATATATAAGTGATAATAAAGTGGCAAATGGAGTTTTGTGGTATCTTTTGAGGTGATCATTCGTTGAAAGAATATGTTGATCACTTAATTTGTTTGGTTCCATTCATCTGATGTTTTTTACTAATTATGTAAAGAATGTGTTTTTCTTTAATAGAGAACTACGTGAATATATACATTCGACAGTGATTCAATTTCTAATGGATACCTTTGAGGAAGCATTGTTTGGGTCGTTATCATGAAGGAAATATTGGCAGGCAAACATGTGATGAATGATTATTCATTTTCTATTAGATGTATTAATGAAAATATGGATAATTAAAAAAGTTAGAAGAATAGTTATAAGGGAAGGAATTTTCATTATCAACCTAATGTTCATATCTTAGTGAAGCGGAAAATAATTGTTTAATTCTAGTTTGGGAATTTTAGGCATGTTTGAAATTCCTATATTTCAGCTCTAAAGACCTTAATCTATGTGTTCATCCTAGTCACATTCAGAGGTTTTGTTAGATGTTCTAGAATTAGAATAATAAGGCTCAAACCTAGTTTTAACACATTTTGTGGTGTTTAATTTTGTTTCCTCTACTACATAGTGGGATGTTTGGCTTTGTTTTGGGATCTTCCTTATTTATAATCATTATTTTATCTTAGGGGATTTACCTATATTTTGTATACCTAGATTCATTTTTTTGAAATATATGAAAAGTATTTCTATCATACATTCATTTCTTTTAGGATGTTCATGCCTAATATTTTTTTCATTTTCTCTTATATAGTGTAATCTGCAGGCTATTTTATACTCATTGATTGAATGTTGGAGGGGCCTCAGGTGCATTATTTGATGCTTGGGGTGTGGTTTGGATTCTTGTAGGGTTTTGGATACCATCGGGTTATATGTATCGATCAAAATTACCATTAGATGTTTTTATAGGGAGTTGGATATGAACACAAACATGTATCAGTTTAAACCCATAGGTCATAACCATGTCGTTCTTAGCAAGGAATGAATTTTTTCTTTTGTTTAATGGTTTATGGGAGCATTGTGATCTGGTGATCCAATTGGATGCTCAATTATAATTTTCTCTTAGTCTCACATTGGTTAGCATTGGTTGGTAGTGAATCATGGTTCCATTTGGAGATTTCAGAAGATGCGGTTTCTTGGTGTCACCACCATTTTCTGACAAGAATAGTTTTTTAGTTGATCCATCATTTTAGGTTAATTTTAAATGGCGGGGAGACCTATTCCATAACTCTATGTGTTACTTCCATTTGGTGTAGAATCTTCTCCTTAGTAACCCTATAATGTTTTATATTTCATAAATCTTACTTATTTGATTCATGCACTTTGTACTTGGTTTTTTGGTTTGGGAGATTGGTAGTAATCGAGTCATCTCTAGGGTAGAATTTTTCTTAGTTTTATTATTTTTTAAAAGATTTTAGGTACTTTATGGGGTATTAAATTAGCATGGTGGGGATTTTTTTGACAAAATAGGGTGTTATTTTCTTGGTATAAATGTGGTGATTACTTTTTATTTTGATTTTGTAAGTGTTCTATTTTAAAATTTGCATTTTGGGAGGATTTTCTAGGGGTTCATAGTTAAGGTGTAGGGTTTGTAAAAAATGCATTATCCATAAGGGAAATTGTGCTCCCTATATCTTGGGTATATTAGGTGAGAACGGGTGGGACCAAATTTACAAAACTATATGGTCGAAGTGTAAAGACCATTCACCTCTTCAAATAGGTGATCCGCATGGTTTCCTCATGTTTTTTCAAACCATGTGTGGTAACCAAGTATCATTCCAAATCTGGGGTATTCTGGTATTTTCCTCTTATTTTTATTATATTATTTCACCCCAAGAATCCCACACTAAAATCATCCAAACCAAACACCTCTGATGAGGTTTCTTATTCCCTTCAAGACCATATTTAGTGGATTCTATGTGTTTTACTAGTGGTTTTTCATGTAGATCAAGATGTATGTGTCCCTATACTCTCTTCAGCTTATTATATATCTTTTTCCCAAATCACTCTAATACTAATACTCATTATCGAACCTTCACTTTTATATATATGATAAGATGTTGTGGTTTTCTAGTGGGTGTTCATGTAGATCATGATGTTGTGCTTATCTATGCGATGGGTTCTTGTGTGGTCCCATTATTTATCATGTTTTCCCTCATGTTATGTATCTATATTATGCCTCTTTCATTAATATGTTTTCATGTGTATACTTTATTGATTAGATGGACTTGTTTCATAGGTGATCATTTTTCATTTAGTCATGTTGTTGACATGTTTTATTCCATATTTTTAATGGATTTCATTATAACCTTTTTTGGTTGTGTTGATATCATTGTTTCCATTGTTCCTTTGTGTTCTTTGAGTTGGGTATTTGTAAGCATTAAATGAAAGAAGGGAGAAATAGTTTCAAAATCAAAATATTGGGTTAAAATTGGATTTTGAAATATTTAAAACAATTTGTGGGTTTATTTTCAAAAATTGCAGTGTTTGAGATAATGTTTTGGTTTCCCGTGGAATTGGATTTGTTTTTAAATAAAAAAAATTTCTTGAAATTGTTTTACATAAGAGATATTTGATGAATTTACTATTTTAAACATTTTTTCTCTAATGATTTTAATTCAAAAATGAAATCCTATTTTTCCACACATTATTTTCAAACTAGAAGATTCTTTTTTCATAAATAAAAGTAGTTAAATTAACTATGGTGGTATCCTAATGGATTTAACTCACACCATACAGACTCAAATTTGTGTGTATATAGTCTACATGTCTTGTACATTCCTTTTTAGAACATAGATTTTTTGTTTGATCCAGTTTTACATTCCATTGAAGTGGATGGTTGTTAGGATCTTGGGGGATACTTGTGCACTATGAGGATATCCTGATAGGACCATCAATTTATACAACTAGTTTGCATGACTTTATTTGGACCTCTTTGTTCTTCCATTTTGTTTCTTATCGATTCAATTGTAGTTTGGTAATTCTTTATTATTATTTTTATTTATTTTAGATTCCATTTTTACTATATTCTTTCTTATATATGGTATGCCTTATTCGGATGTCTTGTTTTTTTTATATTCTTAATGGTAAAACCCTCTCCAACCGTTATGTCAAATTCCCTTGATGCTTGCGGTTAGTCCAAGAGGATCAGGGGAACTGCTCGTGTATGCAGAGGGTTACTTTAGTTTGTGGTTGGGATGAATACCTTGGTTTGTTTTATACAAAAAACATTTTGAGTTACCAAGGTATAATTTTTCTGCTAATAGTTTATCCAAACTTGAAGCCTTAAGAAATCTGAACATTAACATGGAGCCAATAAATGAAAATATTTTTAATCTAGTATGTAATATTGAACTAGTATATAAGAATCATTTTAGGAGGGAACACATTGAATATTAATATTATTGTTCTATTATTATGAGATAATTACAGTACATTCATTATATCAATTGGATAATGACATCTTAAAATTATTAATTAAACTACTATAGGATGAAGAATGATTCACTATAATGATTTATAAAAAGACTTAAAACATAAAATGTGTATTAAATAATAGTTTGGGAATATCATTATTATCATAGAAAAGATAAATATAAAAATTTCATACAAATAATCATACTTTATTCAATTATATAATTTATCAATCTTAGACATGCTTCATAGATTAATCAATTCACATATAACACATTACTCTTAAGTTAAATAATGAAACATTAATTACTTATAATCACATTAAGGAATAACTGTGTGTTATTAAATTTCATTTTTTAAGTGTCCATAATTCTATAATGCTTTATATTTAAATTAAATTATGCATAAACCATTAATTTTATTATAATAAACTTCATAAATATTCAGTTTTGTTTAACACAGGAAATGAAATTTCATTTTTAGAATGATGGGTTTTTAAACATGTTGTTAAAACATTACATTTAAAACACATTAACTTAAATATTGTAATCATCATTGGTATTCTGAATTGGAATTGTTTTTAGAAGTAAAGGCTTCCCACATAAAAATAATATTTTTGAATATGATGTATCGTTATGGGAAATAATATTTTTAATTCATGGAATTATTATATAGATTTGTTATTTAACATGCATGAAACCTTAATTCATAAATAAATTTGGTATACTGTGGGATGAAATTACCACAACATGTCATATTTAAACAAAAATAAAGTATTAATATTATTGTAAATAATTTTATCAAAATAAATAAAATACAATTATTGGGACCACATCAGATCAATATAGACTAGCATAAACAAATGGACTAATCATATTCATCAATCAACAATATCATAGAATTCACCCTATGATAATGATTAATACACACTACTAACATTTTGTATGCTATAATTAGTTTATTTATACTAAATCCTGATTAGTAGGAAGACTAGGTATATTAATCAATATATAGGGGGCCTAAATACCCATTTCTTAGTCAATATCCTCTACACATTTCACATTTTATGTTTAGATTGAAATATTACCTTACCAAAAAAAAATCCTCACATGTGACTAACTTAAAACTCCATCCTATATCCTAACCAAAACCACAAATAATACTCTATAATGATGAACCAACATTGAAACCCCTCCTAATTTTGATGAGGATACAAGGTTTACCCTTGAATCCCATCTCTAATATGTACTCGTTTGGATATTTTCACCAAGGGTATTTATCACAATCATGGGATGTATTAACCACTTAGTCCCTAGGAAAATATAAGCAATATACTAATAAATTAGTTTAATATGAACTGATGAATTTACATTTCCCAATCATAGTATAAACTACTATAAATAGTCATAATAAAAGATGATATAATGCAAGACCAAACTTATATGCTCTATTATAGCTAACCAAATAGAAACATTCCAATTCTCCCATGGGTTCTCCTACAATGTATTTAAAGAAACACTATATAGGGGTGATAAGATAGGATTAATCAAAATTATCATATACCAAAAGAATATAAGTATTCATTTGAAATTAAAGATTATGTATAGATATGTGCAAGATTAACTAAGTAAGGTGATATAGAAATTATAATTATTCCACCCCACCAATATTAGTCAACCAAAAAAAACTAGGGAGATGTATCAAATCTCTACAATATCCATAATCAATGGAGATTTCCCAAATAAAAACGAAAAGCACAAGTAATAGAGATATGTCCCATATATCGATTTTTCATAATTTCGACCATTAATGACCTTCCTTATAACCATCTCCATTTCTAAAAGATCATATTCATTAAGAATTAAGGGATGTAGCATCAATATTATAATAAATAAAAAGAGGACCCCGGAGATTCTCACCACTCTTACATATCAAATAGTGGCCCTTCCAACTAAAACTGATAGTGAGCCAGTTGGAGAAACCCCCCACTCTTTGATCAGGATACATATAAATAAATAAAAATAATATACACATCATTACACCCTTCCATCCAACCACCACTTCAATATATGAAATTTTAAAAACCATTGACATATCTAATCCGTATTATCCACATCATTTATCCATATAAAATATAATAAAAAATCAATATCATCTCATCACCTTATGTCACCCGAACATGTAATCTGAACCATGTCAAATAGTAATATCATTCCGTACAAGATACAAGAACCACACCCATGAGTAAAACACATTTAATAACACAAAATCATAGTATTAAAACTAAACTAATAAAAAAAATTATACAAAAAAATATCACAATCAATGAAATATTCACAACAACAGGAATATTATCACCTCATAAAATTTCAACCGTATATTAATCATATTTCATAATCATTGCATAATTTTTTCATGTATAATGATTCATTATGATTTTATGGAAGCATATCAAGGTATCTTCTTTCAATTCATAATGACTTAATCCATTAAACAATATTGTCATTAATAAAAATCATTTCGTAACCTAGGACTTAGATGATTAATCAATTTAATTAATATATCACCTTTCAATAATTTATTCTTAAATAAATTGCTATATTTCCAATCTATGATCGAATTTTCATATTATATATTTATGTTGAAATGGAATATCATGTAGTGACACCATTTAATACTATACTTTTATGTTCCGTGGTTTATCTATGCATTAAATAATTTATTTGGATGATTGCATATTTCTCTAAAAACCAAACATACCAGAATAATGGTAATTGTAGATAACACCAGAATATTTGAAACTCACCAGTCTATATATCCCATCATGATATAAGAAAAAGAAACTACAAAAGAACTGCGACTAACCCAACCAACTCCCAACACTTATTCCCACTCAATAACAGACCAAAACACCCTTTTATAGTTTTATTAGCACACCCATATTTCCTAACCAACTACACTATCTAATAAGGAAACCCAAAACCACTTCCCCTAAGGCGCCCCTAGATCCTCACTATACATCTAATGCTCTAGGAATCGTTTTAATGGAAATATATAAGGGATTTATGAATCTAATATGATGATATATAAACTCCCCTCTGTAGGGTCGAAATATAGTATGATATGCTCAATATACAAGAGGGGGGGGGTGAATTGTATACTTTAAAAATTCCTTTGGAACCTTTAAATTAGTTAAGAATAACTATGTTTTCCTTAAGCAAAGGAAAAGGCTATGTTTAACAATGTTAAACTAAGCAAATTCACAACACCTCTTAACACCGAATGCAAACTAGGAAAGAGATTCCGAATGAGTGTTCCAGAAATATGGTTCCGGAAATTGAAATCTTAACAAACGATTATAATATGAGATTCTACCTTAAAGCCTATAGAATCTAAATGAAACAGAGTAAAAATAAGGAAGTATAAGAAATTTATACTTTCCTTATATTACAAAATGCAGTGGAATAAAAACAAGTAGTAAAACTACTAGTAACAAGATATAAGCCTTTTAACCCAAAGAGAAGGGTATCCAACAACCTTGGATAAAGGTCCCTTGATTTATACTTTCAAGCAAGTCTGTCTTACCCACACCAGGGTAAGCCCTCGATACGAAGATCGGAGTCTCTGTCTTG
Source organism: Viscum album (assembly GCA_963277665.1). Lineage (NCBI taxonomy): Eukaryota > Viridiplantae > Streptophyta > Magnoliopsida > Santalales > Viscaceae > Viscum > Viscum album. The sequence continues at coordinate 955,735,335 of OY728162.1, read as the reverse complement.
CTATCCCTGCAAGCCCTCAACTTCAAGGTAGTTGGAAACCTTTGTCTTCCTCAGCAAGGAAGCCCTCGAACTTCAAGGAAGTCGGCACCTCTGTCTTCCTATCCCCGGAAGCCCTCGAATGTAATCACCAACATTCGGAGTCGCACGAAGCTCTGAGAGTTAATAGGAGTCTCCCTCTCTAGAAATCACTTCAAGCAATTTAGTCAGCCTTTCAGCACTTTCATCAGCTATCAGCTACGAGCTCTTTCAAATGATCTCCTATTTATAGGTAAGGTCGGCTCCCTCTCCAACGGTCATATTTTACATAAAGATCGGAGGGACCTGTACACGTGTCACATAGACAACGGTTAGTTTATAACAAAACTGACGACATCGTTTTATAACAAAACAAGTGTAACAAAATGTACGACATCGTTTTAAACTCTAACATAAATGTTCGGAATGAAAACTTCGGAGTGAAGGTTCGGAGAGTAAAGAACAATAGTAAAGAATAGACAAATTTTAGAAGTGTATGCAATATAAAAGTTTGGAGTCTAATAAAGATATTTTTTGGAGTCTGAATTAATTCAGAGTGTATAATACAAAGATACTCAAATTCTGTTTAATAGGTGAATTCGGAATGAGAATTCGGAATTGGAATTCGTCATCAGAAATCGTAATGAGAATTCTTCATCAGAATTCGTAATGGGAATTCGGAATGAGATTTCTTCATTAGAATTCGTAATGAGAATTCTTCATCAGAATTCGTAATGAGAATTCTTCATCAGAATTCGTAATGGGAACTCTTCTTCAGAATTCGTAATGAGAATTCGTAATGAGAATTATTCATTAGAGTTCGTAATGGGAATTCTTCTTCAGAATTCGTAATGAGAATTCGTAATGAGAATTCTTCATTGGAGTTCGTATCATGAATCTGGAATAGAACGTAGTCAGAGTTCATATCCAGAATTCGGAATGAAACTTCTTTATAGTTCTTATCCAGAATCCAAACCCTAAAACAGAATGCTTTATATCAAAGTTTCAATGATTCCGAGAAAATGAATCTGAATCTCATACTTAAGAAAAATATGGATGAAAATGTGATAAGGATAATTTTTCTTATAAAATCGATTTTCCTTAAGAAAGCAATTTTCCTTATAAAAGAAATTTTCCTTAAGAAAGAAATTTTCCTTATAAAAGCAATTTTCCTCAAGATAAGGTGTTTGTGATTTTCAAAAGAAGAAGGAATGGAAAAGTCATAAGGAAAACCTTATTGACTCAACAATCTCCCCCTTTTTGGAAAGCACGAACATCCTTACAAAAAAGCTATTCTAGGAAGAAAGAAAAAAAAATAAGGCTTATCTCCCTTTTCTTTAAGGATATTGATGAATACGACTAACTCCCCCTTAGGCTTTGAAACTCTAAGGATCGTATTTAGATTTCCAGAGTGAAAAATAAGAATATCTTCTTTAATGAAAAATCTCCCACTTAAACAAACTCTTATTAGAGTTTTTCTTTTTCTTAAAGATCTTTTTCTTCACCCCCTTTAATAAACTCTTATTAGAGTTCTTCTTTTTCTTAAGGATCTTTTTCTTCTCCCTATAACGCCCCGACCCCAGCTACCCAGAGTCGGTGCATTACTTCGTAACATTGGCATGATCACAAGAAAGATCAAATCCCGAAAGACTGATTGGTTTAGTAGCCTTGGAAACACTAGATATAATCATAAAGTTTTACATTACATTTCAAAGTGAAAAAAAACTACTACAACAACAAAGTCTTCATGTCCACACTATTAACCCCTCATAATATCCCTGCAAGTCATTCATAATTTACTTCTTCACTACCTGGGAAAAATAAAACATAGAAAAGGGGTGAGCTCAAATGCCCAGTAAGGATAACAATATAGCGGAAACTTTCATAAATAAGAATAAACATTTAAGGCAATGTATAACTAAAACAAAAGCCTTTTAAACATGAACATTCAACATGGTATGGCATAAATAAAATGAAATAATGCCATTTACTTATTCACATGGATATTCTACTAATCGAATAATCACATGAAAAAATCAATAACCACTTTCATAATGTTGGAATGCATAATGTCAAACGTTAATTTCATTGTCTAGGCCTCATCCCAAGACCTAGGGGTTACTTCTAACCGGAACCCAACCCGGAGTGCCTCTAATAACCGGACACCAACTCGGAGTGCCTCTAATAACCGGACACCAACCCGGAGTACCTCTAATAACCGGAGACCAAACCGGAGGGCTTACTTTTACCAGTCCCTAACCTGGAGGGCTTACTTTAACCAGTCCCCAACCTGGAGGGCTTACTTTTACCGGTCCCCAACCCGGAACATACTTGTTTAGCACATTCATCTGAAGAAAAGTTTGAAATATAACATAAACATTCGGGTTAAAACTAGCATATGAAATGTCAATAGTTTCACCATAAACTATGAATGGTATAAAATAGCACATCCACATTCAAACATATCACAAAACCTTCAATACAATATAGAATTTTTGTATTATAATAAATCAACTTCAAATAATCTTAAAATCCATCATAGGATGTTGACATAGATGAAATCAAAATTCTTTTTAAAGAAATATCTCCATTTATTTTGAAACCATTTAAGATCCATATAAAATAAAACATTTTCTTTGAAAATATTCTTATAAGATTGTATGGAAAGCTTCAACGATTTTATAACGGCGGAAAATAACCGCACCCGCCGTATAAGTTAAAAAAAACATTCTTACCTCAATTCTGTCGAAAAGGTTAAAAATGACCTTGTTTTGAAAACGACGGAAAGATTCCTTTATAAACCTCTTATAAAAAGTCAAACAAGGGTATAAATGACTTTAACCCATATTCATGTAAATAGTAAAAATGTTTTGAAATACATTTCGAAGAAACATGGATGTGGATGATAAAGAGATCCCAGTAGATTATTACGTATAATACAACCTCGGATAATGAAGAGATTGTGAAATAACCCTTACCTTGAACTTTTCCTTGGTTGGGGTAGGTTAACCTCCTGTATAATGGTGAAATAATTGTTATTAAATTATAAAATAATCATATACATTAATATGATATCATATATGATCTTTTAATATTGATTTGATAATAAAATCTTAGTATTATCGTTGTTTCGGGTGTGAACTTACTTGTTTGCTTTTGTATGTTTTGTTATGTAAGACATGTTTGTAAAGGATAAGTTGTATATTATTCAAATCCAGAATGGTATCAAGTCCTTAAACATCATTTTTAAATCATCAAATGATAATTATACTTGAATGGATACGATGGAGAATGAATCTCATCGCGTTCGTGGAGACGGTAGTCCGTACGTACGCACGAACGCTACTTCCATTTAATTTTTATTTTAAAAGAATCAAATACAGATGATACATAGGTATATTACTAATCCAGTATAATATAATATTTTATACAGGTTACTTAAGTTCATTAACACCATCCTTTACACGTTCCATGTGTGGTATGAACGAGTCATATCATTTTAAGGGGGCGGTAGTCCGCACTTCCTCAAATGAAATTATCGTATGTATATACAACATGAAACGAATAATGGTATGAAATAAAATGGAATTACAGAAGCTTATATATAAAATATATATCATTAATATCATATTTAATTACAGTGCCATCAAAATTGCCACCATGAGAGGCGGTAAGATGTATTTGAACAATCATCGTTTCGTGAGGCGTTAGTTTGCCATCCACAGAAACATTATGTTCATCATCCATTAGATGGAGTTGTGTGTATGTGTAGTTTGAATCCTTCTTATAACAACATCCTAGTATATTGAGGATACTGGTGTTGTTACAAAAGAAAGGAAATAAAAAGAGTTTGGTTGTTGAAGAAGCAAAATAAATGAAAATAATTTAAGAGAAATCGTTACCTTTAATTTAGGTAACTCACTTTGGTTGGAACCAAAGGACTTCTTGAAATGCTTTATGCCTAAGGGGAAGCTTCAAGGAGGAGCAGAGGGATGTGGGGAGCTTAGTTGGGCAGAGTTTGGACGAGCCAAGTGGCTTGAGAGGTGTGAGGAAAAGAGAAGGAGGAGTGCCATTTTATAAGAGGGGTGAGGGGCACCTTTGGAAAAGCTAGAAATATTAATTTATAATAAATTCATATTCGGTTTCCAATGGCTCCAAAGTTGACTATTCAAAGGTTGAGGTGGGGATGGGTCGAAAACAACTCATCCAACAGAATTTAGACAGGTTTGGGTACTTATATTAACCTTATCTTTAAGTATTAACTCTAAGTTAATTAGTTTCACTTTTACAATGTCTCTTTGTATTTTTATATAATATGGTTAATAAACTTACTATATACATCCAAGCGACCCCCAAGTGGTCCATTAATGATTAGCCTATCATGATATAAGTCTCTTGGCCGAACCATAGATTTTTAAGAATTTAATATCAATTAATAATATAATATTTGTTTTAAGAACTCTTTTATGTCAATTTTGACACTATTCATTAGTTGATTTTTGTGAAACTCATAACAGAATGATTACTTCGAAAAAAGTCAATTAAATCAATCCTAATATATCATATTATCCTAGAAAATTAGTTTAATCCATTAAAAGTTTCATATTATATTTATTTGGGTATTTATAATATCACTTATTTTAATTTTTCACTATTATAGTAATTACTGCATCATCATTATATCATAAATAAAATATATTATTTAATTTCTACAAATTATAAATAAAATATCATTATGTAGGAAATCTTTTTAGATTTCTAATGAATATTTATAATCGAAATTCCAACATGTATAACCCTATGTAAAAATTGTTCTTCTAAAAGATGTAAGCTTATGCCATTTTTATTTTTATTTTAACTTTATTAATATAATGTGTCATTATCACTTACAAGTGGATCCATGGGGTCCCAAAATAGACCCAAAGATTCCCATGGTCGACCATGTATCAACCAATAGGGTTAAGACACGTTTTAGGGTAATTAATATTATTATAATATTATTTTTTAACCCTTATTTACCGGATTTACCCTTAACCATGGTAAATAAAATATTTACCGCAGTAATTATTCAAAATGTCTAAAAATAAAAGTTACTTATTTACACAATTTGAACATCCTGATTCCAAATATGGAATCCATTTTTCTAAATTCAAAACACAGAAGTGGCAGAAATTAATTTAAAATTAATTCCCGCTGTCAAAACAAAAAGCGTGTTTTTAAGAGATAATAACTATCAAAAGATTGACACTTGTTTATGTTCGGTTTAATTGTAAAATTATGTCCAATGACCAACATTATATTAAATGTTAAAAATATATTCTAAATATACTTTAAAACCACTCAAATTCACAATTTATCACTATTAATTATTTTGATTAAAAAAGTTGTTTTTAATTAAAATTTAGTAATTTTCACTATTCATCAAAATATAAAAGTTATCCGAAAAGTACCAAAACTTCACCCTAGGCTAATTTCAATATTCCGAATCCCAAAATTAAGTCCATTTTGAAATATAAAATATATATGATTTCAAAAAGTAGGTATTACTATTCATAACGGCTAGTTTAATTAGTTGTGGTGTGTGTTAGAACTCGAGGTTGCGTACAACACACGCTATCGCATTATTCGAAGGGAAACGTACCGTGGAAGCTTGGGGTGTTACATTTTAAATTTTTGATGTCTCCATTTAGTCAAAAAGTTTAAAATATTGTATTTAAAAAGGTTTCACTATCAAAAGTTGATAAAAGTGCAATACTGAAAATGAATATGTTCCTGCATTATGACTAAGAAACTCATAATATGGATTCTAAAATTATAAGGATTATATAAAGTTTAAAATTTAGTTAATACTATTCATGACCTCTTTTAATGGCTTTTTTTTGGTAAGTCATGGTGCAATTGAACTCAGTGTTGCATGTAGTGCAAGTTATTGAATTATTTTGAAGAAATAACACACTATGAAATCTTGGGGTGTTACATTCTCCCCTCCTTCAATAAATTGCGTCCTCGCAATTTGAAATTGTTCTTCGAAAATAAAAGGTTGAAAATAGATAATATATTTGTGGGAAAACCCACATCGGAAATTGGGTTACTAAAATTTAGTCTTAATATGAGGAAAAGAGAAATGAAAGGGTCACCACCAAATTATGATCTCGATTAGTAGAACATTGGTGGCAATTTGAGACATATAATTGGAGGAAAAACGTAAATATTTATAGGTAGTGATTGAGGTCATCAATCACAAACAAGTATAAAATTGATGTCCTTAAATTCATCAATCTATGATGATTTGAAATACCATCGGTTCAACAAAACATAGGGTATTAGGATAACACATTTTTGACGTTTCAAAATATCTTAGTTGAAATCCCACATCGAAAAATGAATTAATGAGGCCTCTATTTAAAATAAAGAGTCGAAAGTGTGAAGATTACTGAAAATAACACATACTAGGGTTCCATGTAGTAAAATATGGATATGGAAGAAAAATCTAACCATCAATTACCTGATGGAGAGTGGTAGAGAACATGGCTATGAAAAGGCCAACAATCCCAAAGCCATAAATTAGTGATGATTTAAGGTACCATCTAGGAAAACTTTTTTGTTCTAATTTGCTTTTCTTAATATTGAGTAATTTTTTATGAGATTGGCTAAGATCATATGGAGATATACTTACTTTATAATTAGAGTTTTATCCATTAATAAATTTCTACCACATACTCATCTTTCACTCTAAAAGATAATAGAATGTAAAAAAATTCTATTTACACTATTCGTATAGGGTTCCAAAATAAACGAATTTATAATTCATCTAAAAGATCTTTTAATAAAAACTACATTATTTAATCCAGGACATCTCGTGGGCCAGTGGTAGGTGATACACCCTTGTCGCCCTTCGGTTGCGGGTTCAAGTCTCGCAGCCTTGCCGGACGCGACAGGTTGCCGCCCGACCTCCGGGTTGTCCTTTTATGGTAATCCAAAATAATCCAAACTAGAACTATCCAAAATACTTCTGTCCAAACTCACAGTCCAACATTTATAAGGAAGGTAAACATAATATAGATCCTTTTTACCCCGTAATAGAATATGAATACCTTCATCTTGTGTTCTTTTAATAAACTGAAACATCTTGAATTACCATATTCCTTATTGATTACATTCATGCCCCCCTATTCCATATAGAATGCTGGATATACGTCATCAATCCAAAAAAATGTTTAAAACCCCAAAAAATGATGGAATATACAAATCATTAATCAGTTTCAAGGTAGTCAAGAATATCCAACATAATTTATCCAAATCAATCATGTATTATTCTAAAATCACTAACTCGGTATCAGAACCATATTATGGTTTATCTTTCTCTCAACCATATATTTTCCAAAAATTTATCCTGCCATTGAGTCACTTTTCTTTATTCCACACAATCTCAAGTCCTTAATGAAATAGTACTGCAGTACAATCCTTATATACTCCATAATTATTATAACAAGTACATTGTTGATACAACACTCAATTGACATAATCAACATAAGAACTCTAATTATTCCTCTTCATCTGTGGTAGTATCATAACTTGATTATTATCCAATAGCATCATTTGCGGCATAGTCTGATGAATGGGGCATAGGTTCGCGTAGTGTCCAAACTATTTGCAAATGAAGCATTGTACATTTGAAACCATTTTCTCACCCTTGCAGTCACTTACATTGTGCCCTTTTCCTCCACACTTATAACAAACTCCCATTCCTTTCAGGCAAGTTCCAGGGTGTTTCTTCCCACAGTTACCACATATGGGAAAATTCTTCTTTTCCCTCTTCCCTTTATTTCCATTCCCAGATTGATCAGCAGGTCTCTTCTTCTCTTGATTCCCTTCAAAGCCATAGGACTCAGTAAAATCTTTACTTATCTTATCAACACATGATATTATTTCTTCATATGATGATAATACATGGGAGACTATTTCTCTTATAAATTCTAGCTTAAGACCATGAAAGATATGATCCTTCCTTCTCTTTGGATCATGTGCATTTCTGGAGTTCTCATTCCTTCTACTGGGCGCCATTTCTAAACAATGGCATACACTAGATCAGTTTATGAATGAAAATACATAATCCCATACTTATAAAACACTTAACATAAATTGAACTATTTATGGATATAATCCATAATCATAAAAATGTTATTTTTGAGGAAGTATATACTCATAAACCCTTCATAATGATTTGTAAATAAAATTAGAGTTATCCTAAGCATATCCCCCGGGAGTGTCGTAACCAAGAGTGCAGCAAGGCCCGTTGTCGTGCACCAGTTCCCGTTCGAGTCTAGCTCAAAGCGGTGTTTTCGGGTTTTACCCCTAGGTACATCTGTGCCAGAGCCGCCTCAACCTGCTCGTATCCAGACAGGGATGTATTGCTCGAAAAACTCACAAAATCTCTACAATACCAAAATTCTAGGAAGTTCTTCTATACTAATCCTCAAAGTTCATCTTAGGTATACGTGCTCTAATCAGAGTTTATCTAAATCTAGCTTCCAAGGTTTGTACTAAACTTCCTCTGATACCAACTGTAACGCCCCGACCCCAGCTACCCAGAGTCGGTGCATTACTTCGTAACATTGGCATGATCACAAGAAAGATCAAATCCCGAAAGACCGATTGGTTTAGTAGCCTTGGAAACACTAGATATAATCATAAAGTTTTACATTACATTTCAAAGTGAAAAAAAACTACTACAACAACAAAGTCTTCATATCCACACTATTAACCCCTCATAATATCCCTGCAAGTCATTCATAATTTACTTCTTCACTACCTGGGAAAAATAAAACATAGAAAAGGGGTGAGCTCAAATGCCCAGTAAGGATAACAATATAGCGGAAACTTTCATAAATAAGAATAAACATTTAAGGCAATGTATAACTAAAACAAAAGCCTTTTAAACATGAACATTCAACATGGTATGGCATAAATAAAATGAAATAATGCCATTTACTTATTCACATGGATATTCTACTAATCGAATAATCACATGCAAAAATCAATAACCACTTTCATAATGTTGGAATGCATAATGTCAAACGTTAATTTCATTGTCTAGGCCTCATCCCAAGACCTAGGGGTTACTTCTAACCGGAACCCAACCCGGAGTGCCTCTAATAACCGGACACCAACCCGGAGTGCCTCTAATAACAGGACACCAACCCGGAGTACCTCTAATAACCGGAGACCAAACCAGAGGGCTTACTTTTACCAGTACCTAACCTGGAGGGCTTACTTTAACCAGTCCCCAACCTGGAGGGCTTACTTTTACCAGTCCCCAACCCGGAACATACTTGTTTAGCACATTCATCTGAAGAAAAGTTTGAAATATAACATAAACATTCGGGTTAAAACTAGCATACGAAATGTCAATAGTTTCACCATAAACTATGAATGGTATAAAATAGCACATCCACATTCAAACATATCACAAAACCTTCAATACAATATAGAAGTTTTGTATTATAATAAATCAACTTCAAATAATCTTAAAATCCATCAAAAGATGTTGACATAGATGAAATCAAAATTCTTTTTAAAGAAGTATCTCCATTTATTTTGAAACCATTTAAGATCCATATAAAATAAAACATTTTCTTTGAAAATATTCTTATAATCTTGTATGGAAAGCTTCGACGATTTTATAACGGTGGAAAATAACCGCACCCGCCGTATAAGTTAAAAAAACATTCTTACCTCAATTCTGTCGAAAAGGTTAAAAAGGACCTTGTTTTGAAAATGACGGAAAGATTCCTTTATAAACCTCTTATAAAAAGTCAAACAAGGGTATAAATGACTTTAACCCATATTCATGTAAATAGTAAAAATGTTTTGAAATACATTTCTAAGAAACATGGATGTGGATGATAAAGAGATCCCAGTAGATTATTACGTATAATACAACCTCGGATAATGAAGAGATTGTGAAATAACCCTTACCTTGAACTTTTCCTTGGTTGGGGTAGGTTAACCTCCTGTATAATGGTGAAATAATTGTTATTAAATTATACAAGAATCATATACATTAATATGATATCATATATGATCTTTTAATATTGATTTGATAATAAAATCTTAGTATTATCGTTGTTTCGGGTGTGAACTTACTTGTTTGCTTTTGTATGTTTTGTTACATAAGACATGTTTGTAAAGGATAAGTTGTATATTATTCAAATCCAGAATGGTATCAAGTCCTTAAACATCATTTTTAAATGATCAAATGATAATTATACTTGAATGGATACGATGGAGAATGAATCTCATCGCGTTCGTGGAGACGGTAGTCCGTACGTACGCACGAATGCTACTTCCATTTAATTTTTATTTTAAAAGAATCAAATAAAGATGATACATAGGTATATTACTATTCCAGTATAATATAATATTTTATACATGTTACTTAAGTTCATTAACACCATCCTTTATACGTTCCATGTGTGGTATGAACGAGTCATATCATTTTAAGGGGGCGGTAGTCCGCATTTCCTCAAATGAAATTATCGTATGTATATACAACATGAAACGAATAATGGTATGAAATAAAATGGAATTACAGAAGCTTATATATAAAATATATATCATTAATATCATATTTAATTACAGTGCCATCATAATGGCCACCATGAGAGGCGGTAAGATGTATTTGAACAATCATCGTTTCGTGAGGCGTTAGTTTGCCATCCACAGAAACATTATGTTCATCATCCATTAGATGGAGTTGTGTGTATGTGTAGTTTGAATCCTTCTTATAACAACATCCTAGTATATTGAGGATACTGGTGTTGTTACAAAAGAAAGGAAATAAAAAGAGTTTGGGTGTTGAAGAAGCAAAATAAATGAAAATAATTTAAGAGAAATCGTTACCTTTAATTTAGGTAACTCACTTTGGTTGGAACAAAAGGACTTCTTGAAATGCTTTCTTCCTAAGGAGAAGCTTCAAGGAGGAGGAGAGGGATGTGGGGAGCTTATTTGGGTAGATTTTGGACGAGCCAAGTGGCTTGAGAGGTGTGAGGAAAAGAGAAGGAGGAGTGCCCTTTTATAAGAGGGGTGAGGGGCACCTTTGGAAAAGCAAGAAATATTAATTTATAATAAATTCATATTCGGTTTCCAATGGCTCCAAAGTTGACTATTCAAAGATTGAGGTGGGTATGGGTCGAAAACAACTCATCCAATAGAATTTAGACAGGTTTGGGTACTTATATTAACCTTATCTTTAAGTATTAACTCTAAGTTAATTAGTTTCACTTTTACAATGTCTCTTTGTATTTTTATATAATATGGTTAATAAACTTACTATATACATCCAAGCGACCCCCAAGTGGTCCATTAATGATTAGCCTATCATGATATAAGTCTCTTGGACGAACCTTAGATTTTTAGGAATTTAATATCAATTAATAATATAATATTTGTTTTAAGAACTCTTTTATGTCAATTTTGACACTATTCATTAGTTGATTTTTGTGAAACTCATAACAGATTGATTACTTCGAAAAAAGTCAATTAAATAAATCCTAATATATCATATTATCCTAGAAAATTAGTTTAATTCATTAAAAGTTTCATATTATATTTATTTGGGTATTTATAATATCACTTATTTTAATTTTTCACTATTATAGTAATTACTGCATCATCATTATGTCATAAATAAAATATATTATTTAATTTCTACAAATTATAAATAAAATATTATTATGTAGGAAATCTTTTTAGCTTACTAATGAATATTTATAATCGAAATTCCAACATGTATAACCCTATGTAAAAATTGTTCTTCTAAAAGATATAAGCTTATGCCATTTTTATTTTTATTTTAACTTTATTAATATAATGTGTCATTATCACTTACAAGTGGATCCATGGGGTCCCAAAATAGACCCAAAGATTCCCTTGGTCGACCATGTATCAACCAATAGGGTTAAGACACGTTTTAGGGTAATTTAGTATTATTATAATATTATTTTTTAACCCTTATTTACCGGATTTACCCTTAACCATGGTAAATAAAATATTTACCGCAGTAATTATTCAAAATGTCTCAAAATAAAAGTTACTTATTTACACAATTTGAACATCCTGATTCCAAATATGGAATCCATTTTTCTAAATTCAAAACACAGAAGTGGCAGAAATTAATTTAAAATTAATTCCCGCTGTCAAAACAAAAAGCGTGTTTTTAAGAGATAATAACTATCAAAAGATTGACACTTGTTTATGTTCGGTTTAATTGTAAAATTATGTCCAATGACCAAAATTATATTAAATGGTAAAAATATATTCTAAATATACTTTAAAACCACTCAAATTCACAATTTATCACTATTAATTATTTTGATTAAAAAAGTTGTTTTTAATTAAAATTTAGTAATTTTCACTATTCATCAAAATATAAAAGTTATCCGAAAAGTACCAAAATTTCACCCTAGGCTAATGTAAATATTTCGAATCCAAAAATTAAGTCCATTTTGAAATATAAAATATATATGATTTCAAAAAGTAGGTATTACTATTCATAACGGCTAGTTTAATTAGTTGTGGTGTGTGTTAGAACTCGAGGTTGCGTACAACACACGCTATCGCATTATTCGAAGGGAAACGTACCGTGGAAGCTTGGGGTGTTACATTTTATATTTTTGATGTCTCCATTTAGTCAAAAAGTTTAAAATATTGTATTTAAAAAGGTTTCACTATCAAAAGTTGATAAAAGTGCAATACTGAAAATGAATCTGTTCTTGCATTATGACTAAGAAACTCATAATATGGATTCTAAAATTATAAGGATTATATAAAGTTTAAAATTTAGTTAATACTATTCATGACCTCTTTTAATGGCTTTTTTTTGGTAAGTCATGGTGCAATTGAACTCAGTGTTGCATGTAGTGCAAGTTATTGAATTATTTTGAAGAAATAACACACTATGAAATCTTGGGGTGTTACACTCCCCCTTTGATAAACTCTTATTAGAGTTCTTCTTTTTCTTAAGGATCTTTTCCTTCTCCCCCTTTGTGATTTTCAAAAAGAATTGTAGGGAATGGAAAAACGTAACAAAGTACCTGAGATATTAGTAATGACAACAATAGAAACAAAAAGTACAACTTTCATTAAATATGAAATCTCGACAACAAAGAAAACATTACAACAAAAAGATCAGATTAGGTTATTTCGGATCTTTTTCCTTTAACATGAGCCCCTTTAGAATAGTCTTGATCTTTATTAGGTCTTTATGATCTTCTTCAGCTTGCTTCTCTTAGACCACTATTCTTGCGGATTGAGCTTCAATTTTTTCTTCCTGGGCTTTCAGCTTTTCTTCCTGAGCTTTGATCTTTTCGTCCTGAGCCTTCATCCTTTCTTCAAAATCGATCTGATGATCCCTTTCAAATTTCCAGTTTTGAGAAATGGAATTCAGTTTCCCATTCAGATCCCTGACTTCTTGAATCCGGAAGTTCTTTTCTTCAGTCATCTTTTCTTCAACGGAGGAAGTCAGCTCGTTTATCTTCTTGTCCTCGGTCTCAAAGGAATCTTTAACATTGTCTTGAAACTCATAAAGCAACCTCATCTCTTCCACAGTCTTCTTCGACCAGCTTGTCATCCATTTGCAAGATCTTTTATGAGCGTCGTAACCAACAAAGAATGTTTTGAACTGAGCCTCAATCTCAACGCACTTATCCATAACCATAGATACGGAGTCTATTTTCTAATTCAACGCATGTTGGAGCATCTGGAATCTTGAGTCGATACTAGAGAAGGTCGAAATGGATCCCACCAACTTCTTTAAAGACTGGACAACAAAATCATGCCCCAATGAGGATGACTCCGAATCTGAAATCTTGCTTGGAGAGTTTTCTTCCTCAATAAGCTCCAACTTTCTCTTGGAAGAACTACTCGCTTCCTTTCTCTTCCTCTCTTCTGAACTCGGAGTGTCAGCAAGAATTTTCTTCCCCTTATCTTTTTTCGGAATAGAATCATGTTCTGGAGTTTTCTTCTCACTGTGAGAATCTTGAACAACAAAATCTTCCTCATCAGCAAATTCTACGTTTTTCATCTGAGCAATATCATGTAAAAGTTGTTCTTCTTCTCCGTGATAGGCAACTTATTCTTCTGCTTTCTCTTCTTCCATTGCTGGAGTAACTAGTTTCGAGGATTCAGCTTCTGAAGTTTGGAGCGATAAGTGTTCCGAAGGTGTTCCCGTGTAATCATCTACTGGTTTCAGCACATCTCTGGTTCACCACTTCCTTCAGCACCCTCTTATACTTGTTCCACTTGCTCAACTTCCTCAGTATTCTTAGCAACGACTTCTTCTGGAGCAGCGAAATTCCTTCATGGGGTCTTAGGTAGAGATTCCAGGGAGAAAGATCTCGGAACTGGAATAGTTGCTGAAACCATTTCATTGAATTTTAACAAGGCCTGAGCTACCTCAGCCTCGGTCATCTTCTTCTTAAGCTTCTTTTGTTTTGCTTGTTTTTCAATCTCATCAGCAGTTTTCTCTTTCAAAGCCTTAGCCTCCGCAGGGTCCAATCTGAACTGCGGATCCCCTTCTTTCCTTTTCTCTTTATCAGCTCTCCACTTTGTAACAACCTCATCAGGATAGGCTTTCTTCTTCTTAGGATTTGGAGGTGCGGAGTGGACTTCCTTAGACTTGGGATTCTCGGCTTCTACTAGCACTTCTTTTAGCTTTCTCTTCCTTACTGGCTTAGATGATTCCGGATCAGCAGCTTTCGGAACGGTTTCTTCTTGAGTGGGTAGATCAATAAACTTTCCAGACTTCTTGTCAAAAGCGACATCCATTCTTTTAAGAGTGTCATCACTAACCAACAAAATTTTGCATACCCTCGGCTTAGATCTGCAAGCCTCCTTGGAAGATGCAAGGCACCGAACTATCAACTTTGATAATATTGTTGGGTACATTACGATCTGAGCTCTGAGATTTCCTTTCTTAAGGTTCTCAATGGTTATAAGAATGTGCCTCATAAAGTTAAACTTCCTTAGATTTATCAGGAAATCTAAGATATAGATCTCACTCTTCTTCAAGCTTTCTTTATCGCCTTTCATCGGTACGATAAGTCCTTGCACCCATAATTCAAGAATCTGGAAATTTGTGGATAGACTTGCAATCTTCGGAGCCTTGTCATCAGCAAGTCCGAGAGTTTCTAAGGCTTTTTTCATGTCGAAGCTACCCTTAGAGTCCGGTAAAACTTGCGAAATAAATTCTTCTTCTCCTTCATAAGACAATCCTACCAAGCTTGCAGCATTGGTGTAAGAATATTTGTTGTTTTTGCCATACGACTTGAAAGAAAACTTCTCCCTATCAACTTCCTTAAAGAAGGAAACTGATTCATAAAACTTGACAAGTAAATCTGAATATACTTCATCTTGATTCCCTATTTTTGAGACCGCAACATATTCCCAGCAATTCAACTTAATGTTCTTTGAGATAAGGGAATCATAGTTGTTGAAGAAATCCGGATGGAGTTATCTTTCTATGTAAACTAACCACTGAGAAATAGGCTTGGTTGAAGATATTTCTTGAGATGCTAACTCCACAGACATTCGGATCTGTAATCCTCTGAGAAGTTCGGAACGGAGACAACTGTAGTTCGGAATGGCCTTAAAACAGAGGGGCAGAGCTTCAGGACGCAAGAGTTTGAAACCGATGTGGGACGAGAATTTGGGTCCCCTTTAAATAGGCTACAAGATGACGGTTCACCTTCAACGGTTGATCTAACAGTTGGAATGATCTGAGATAAGATCTGACGGTTGAAAACATGAATCCGATCTTTTTGAGGTTTTTATTAAAGTAAATATTTAAGAAAACTATAATCCGAAAACAAAATATAAGAAACTTCCAGCAAGTAAAATATGACTACGAAAACTTGAGTAAGGAAATCATAACTTTCGGATTGGATTAGGAAAGTTATTCGTAATGGGTAATACAAAGATGACTACGAAAAAAACTTTTTTATGAAAAGACAAAGTTCGAAAAATTTTATTACGAAAAACTCACTACGAAAAAAAACATAGTACGAAAAACTTAGTATGAAAAACATAGTACGAAAAAATTAGTACGAAACACTTAGTACAAAAAACTTATTACGAAAAACTCAATTCGAAAAAAAAGCTTAAGAAGAAAAACAGTACGAAGAACTTAGTATGAAAAATACATTACGAAAAATACATTATGGGTAAAAATCGGTACAAAAATCTGGTTATGAAACTGCCAGTATGTAATTTTCATTCCGGAAATTTTCAATACGAATACTTCTATTTCAGAAGTATTCTGTACGAGAATGTCCAATCTGAAAAATTTTAGTTTCGGAAATTCCATTCCGGAAATCTTCGTTCTGAAAAGTTTTGAAAATAAATTTTGAAAAACTTTATTAAACAAACAATCAAATGTACTCCCCCTATGAAAAGGAGTTTATTACTGTAAGGAGATTTTTTGAACAGAAAGTTAATTAAGAAAGATTACCTTACGGTTATCATTCCTAACTTCTGTTTAATATATTCAAATCTATCATAAGGCAAAGATTTTGTGAAAATATCAGCAAGTTGATCTTGCGTTCCG
Source organism: Viscum album (assembly GCA_963277665.1). Taxonomy (NCBI): domain Eukaryota; kingdom Viridiplantae; phylum Streptophyta; class Magnoliopsida; order Santalales; family Viscaceae; genus Viscum; species Viscum album. The sequence goes on along the minus strand of OY728162.1, from coordinate 955,718,717 downwards.
ATAAACTGAAGAATAATATACCCTTTAAGTGTGTGATCCCTAAGAAAGTGATGCCTAGTATCTATGTGTTTTTCACGAGAGTGATGTGTAGGGATTTTACTAAGGGCAATGGAACTTGTGTTATCACACAAAATTTGAGTTTTGGTAAAACTCAAGCCATAGTCTGTGAGGGTGTGTTGCATCCACAACACTTGTGCACAACAACTTCCAGCTGCTACATATTCAGCTTCAGCAGTGGAGAGTGCTACAGAATGTTGCTTCTTGCATGACCAAGAAACTAAAGACTCTCCTAAGAAATGACAAGTTCCGGATGTACTTTTTATATCCATTCTACATCCACCAAAGTCAGAATCAGAAAAGCTTTTTAGAACAAAATCATTTCCAGAAGTATAAAATAATTTCTAGATCCATGGTTCCCTTAAGGTAGCGAAAAATTCTTTTTACTGCCTTTAAGTGAGATTCCTTAGTATTGGATTGATATCTTGCACATAATCATACTGAAAACATTATGTCTGGTCGACTAGCTGTTATGTAAAGTAGACTTCCTATCATACCTCTAAAAGATGTTTGATCTACTGGTTTCCCAGCTTCGTCAAGATCTAAAGAGGTTGAGGTACCAACGGGAGTGCTTATAATTTTAGTGTTGTCATAAACATAATTTTTAAGAAGATATTTAATATACTTATGTTGAGATATGTAGGTTCCTTCTGGTTTTTGAGAAATTTGAAAACCAATGAAAAATGTTAACTCACCCATCATACTCATTTCAAACTCAGATTTCATTAGACTAGAAAAGGATTCAGTCAAAGATTGCTGAGTTGAACCAAATATAATGTCATCAACATAAATTTGAACAATCAAAACATTTTTCTTATCTTTCGTTATAAAAAGGGTTGGATCTGCATTTCCCTTAACATAGTTATTTTGAAGCAAAAATCCAGTGATTCTATCATACCATGCTCGTGGGGCTTGTTTAAGGCCATACAAAGCTTTGGTAAGTCTAAAAACATGATTAGGATGTTTTGTATCTTCAATGCCAGGAGGTTGTTCAACAAAAACTTCCTCTTGAACATAACCGTTAAGAAAAGCACATTTCACATCCATTTGAAAATGTTTGAAATTAAAGAATGATGCAAAAGCAAGTAAAATATGGATAGATTCAAGTCTAGGTACTAGAGCATAGGTTTCTTCATAGTCTATTCTATCTTGCTGATTATAGCCTTTAGCAACAAGTCTAGCTTTATTTCTAAAAATGACTCCATTTTCGTCACATTTATTTCTGAAAACCCATTTTACTCCAATAACAGAAGTTTCCTTGGGTCTTTCAACCAAAGTCCAGACTTTATTCCTTTTGAATTCATTTAGTTCATCTTTCATGGCTTTAATCCAATCATCATCACCTAAAGCTTCATCAGTGCTTTTAGGTTCTAATTGGGAAAGAAATGCTAGATGTTCTACTTCATTTCTTAAGGAACTTCTAGTCCTTACAGGTTGATTTACATCACCAATGATATTATCACTGGGATGATTCTTAAGAAACACCTGATTTGGGTTTTGTAAAACCTGTTCATCAACATAGGGTAGAGAGTCTTCTGGGGTAAATGTTTCAGAAGTATCTTCTAGACCAATTTCCTTATCAGAAGGTTCTTCTATCAATGGTTGACAATCGGTTTTTAAAAACACATCTGAAGATGTAAGTTGAGATGGTTTAAAAACAAAAGGATCTGACTCATCAAATATTACTTGTACTGTTTCCTCAACAGTGCAAGTATTTTTATTTAAAACTTTATAAGCCTTAGATGTTGTGGAATAACCTAAGAAAATTCCTTCATCTGATTTTGGTGCGAATTTATGTAAGTTATCTTTATTATTCAAAATGAATACTTTGCAACCAAAAACCTTGAAGTAGGAAAGTCTTGGTTTTCTACCATTCCATAACTCATAAAGAGTTTTATTAAGAAAAGGTCTAATCAAAACTCGATTTATAGTATAGCAAGCAGTACTTACAGCTTCAGCCCAGAAATGTCTATCAATAGAATATTCACTCAACATGGTTCTAGTTATCTCTTGAAAATTTCTATTTCTTCTTTCAACTACACCATTCTGTTGAGGAGTTCTAGGTGCTGAAAAATTGTGATTAATACCTTTCTTACTACAAAAAGTTTCAAAATCAGAATTTTGAAATTCTCCTCCATGATCACTATGAATAGTTTTCAATGGAAGGTTTTTCTCATTTTTAACTTGAGCTCTAAAACTTTTGAAATAAGAAAAAGATTCAGATTTCTTTGCTAGAAAATAGACCCAAGTAAATCTAGTCTAATCATCAACTATAACAAACACATAGTATTTGCCTCCAATACTTCCAGTTTGTGTTGGACCAAAATGATCCATGTGCACTAACTGTAATGCATCAGTTGTTAAGACTTCACCGATTGACTTAAAACTACATTTATGTTGCTTTCCATATTGACAAGGATCAAAAACTTTAGAAGAATCAAATCTAAGCTCCGGTAGATCCTTAACTAGTTTCTTCTTAGAGAGTTTACATAGGTTTCTCATATTACAGTGTCCTAATCTTCTATGCCATAACCAAGAATGATCTTCCATTGCACTTAGACAAGGTAAATCTTGGCTCCTGAGATCTTCTATATTCAAAGTGTAGACATTCTCTTGCCTACTGGCTGAGAGAATAATTTCGTCCTTGGAATTGTGAACTAAACACTTATCATTCCTAAAATTCACAAGGTAACCTTCATCACATAACTGACTTATGCTAAGGAGGTTGTGCTTAAGACCTTTAACAAAAAGAACATTTGAAATCAAGGTTTTACCAAGAAAAACAATATTACCAATACCAATAATCTCTCCCTTATCATTGTCTACGAAAGTTACCTTTCCTCCTTTCGTTTTGATAATCTTTTCAAAAAAGCTTTTGTTACCAGTCATGTGAAGGGAACATCCACTATCCATGTAACATGTATTGTTGGTGGTACATTCTTTATTATCCTGAAATCAAGAAGAAAATTAGCCTTTCGGAATCCAAACTTGTTTGGATCCGAGATTTCCAGACAACAAAATTTTAGGAACCCACATTTTCTTAGAAAAGTAAGCTTTGTGAAATCCTAGAGATCGGGTTTTGTTTAAGGAACAATTCTTTGCCCAGTGACCACCACATTGACACTTGGTACAGAATGGGGCACTTTGAGGAACAAAATATGTGTTACTGAAAATAGGTTTTGCATGGGTATAACCAAATCCAGATTTATTTCTTAAAGGTAGTATTTGGGAATACATCTTATCAAAATTTTCCTTACCATGGGTAAAGTTTGATAAAAACTTCTTTAAGGAAAAAATTTTGGACTTGAGTTTTACAACCATGTTTTTATCCTCAAAATCATTAGTTTTAGAACTAGAGTTAGGCTCGAAAACATTTTTCTTAGAAATTACTTTTTCTAATTCTTTAGAAAGTTTATTCTTCTCAGAACTTACTTCCTCAAGATTTTTTGAAATATTTTCAAAATTAGAATTTTTTATAAAGATCTTTAGAAACATCTGATATCTATTTTGTAAGAATAGAATTCCTAGAGTTTTCCTTTTAAAGTTTCTTATTGAGTTTGGAATTCTCAATTTCAAGAAGTTCAGCAAACCTGGAGACTTCTTCATAAGTAGGTAAATTATTATCTTCATCAGAAGATGATTCTTCATCAGAAGAGTTATAATACTTACTATCATTAGAATTTAAAGAAACATTGGTCAATGATTCAGCATTTCGTACCTTAGCCATAATACAATGATTATCAATAGGTAATCTGGCTATAAGACCAAGATTCTTCTGTCCTGAAGATTCATAATCAGAAGATTCATCTGAAGAGTCACCACCACTGGCACTCCAGGTGTCATTAGCTTTTAGAACTTTCTTAGATTTGGCTTTATAATACTTCTTTATGTTCCTGTCTGAATGTCTTTCCTTTCTTTCTTTCTTTTTGAGCATAGGGAAATCTTTTCTAATATGTCATGATCTTTTACATTCATAACAAGTAACTTCTCCATCTTTCTTATATTTCCTTTCCATTTTCTTATACTTGGATTTAAAGTTTCTCTGCCCAGATATCTTGTTCATCCTTCGAGCAAGATTGGATAATTCATTTTTTGAGACTTCACTCTCACTAGATTCGGATTGGATAATGACTTTCTTAGACTTGGATCTGGTTACTCTCTCAGGAGTCTTAGCTTTCATCTAGTTTGAAGTAGTAGTAAAAGCAACAGTACCATTTCCATTTTTCTTCTTGATGTTGTCAGCATCTCTCTTCATTCTGGTTTCATGTTGTAGAAGAGTTCCAAATAATTCATCAAGAGTAATTTTAGTGACATTCCTGTTCTCATCTATAGCTGTTCTCGTGGATTCCCATTCATTGGGCATAATATCAATTATCTAGTCCACAAGAGCTTCATCATCTAAACCTTTCTCTCCCATGGATTGTAGACTGTTGACAATAGTCATAAATCTTTGATGAACATTACAGATAGGTTCTCCATAAGGAAAATTGAATCCATGATATTCGGCTCTAAGCATAGCTCTTCTAGTCTCAATCACCTTGGAAGTCCCAAAGTGTGTAACCTCTAACTTCTTCCATATACAGTTAGCTGCTTCACAAGAAGAAATTTGGATATATATATTTCTGATCATTGAACATAGTAAAGTATTGCGTACCTTATATTTGAGTTGATATTCTTGCTTTTCCTGGTTAGTAATGGTTCTGACTTCCTTGTCAGGAATTTTATAATCACCAGTAAGCATAACAAAGTTTTCTACTCTAGTATTGATAAGAAAAGTCTTCATACGATCTCTCTTGTATTCATAGTCATTACCATCAAATATGGGTGGTCTTGTAGGATTCAGATTGTCAATAGATCCAACATTAATTCCTGCCATACTAAAATAACTTTGCACACAAACTTGTTAGTAGCAAAATAATCAGAATGACGAAGTTCGGAATGAGAAAAGTTCAGAATAGGAATTTGGAATGAAAAAGTTTGGAACGATAAAGTGAGCAAAAAAACTTGTATGTGAGTACAAGTATTTCAGAGACCTGCTCTGATACCAATTGTAGGATCGAAATATAGTATGAGATTCTCAATATACAAGAGGGGGGGTGAATTGTATACTTTAAAAATTCCTTTGGAACCTTTAAAGTTAGTTAAGAATAACTATGTTTTCCTTAAGCAAATGAAAAGGCTAAGTTTAACAAAGTTAAACTAAGCAAATTCACAACACCTCTTAACACTGAATGCAAACTAGGAAAGAGATTCCAAATGAGGGTTCCGGAAATATGGTTCCAGAAATTGAAATCTTAACAAACGATTATAATATGAGATTCTACCTTAAAGTGTATAGAATCTAAATGAAACAGAGTACAAATAAGGAAGTATAAGAAAGTTATACTTTCCTTATATTACAAAATGCAACGGAATAAAAACAAGTAGTAAAACTACTAGTAACAAGATATAAGTCTTTTAACCCAAAGAGAAGTGTATCCAACAACCTTGTATAAAGGTCCCTTGATTTATACTTTCAAGAAAGTCTGTCTTACCCACACCAGGGTAATCCCTCGATACAAAGATCAGAGTCTCTGTCTTGCTATCCCCGCAAGCCCTCAACTTCAAGGTAGTTGGCAACCTCTGTCTTCCTCAGCAAGAATGCCCTCGAACTTCAAGGTAGTCGGCACCTCTGTCTTCCTATCCCTGGAAGCCCTCGAATGTAATCACCAACATTCGGAGTCACACGAAGCTCTGAGAATTAATAAGAGTCTCTCTCTCTAGAAATCACTTCAAGCAATTTAGTCAGCCTTTCAGCACTTTCATCAGCTATCAGCTATGAGCTCTTTCAAATGAGCTCCTATTTATAGGTAAGGTTGGCTCCTTCTCCAACGGTCATATTTTCCTTAATGATCGGAGGGACCTGTACACGTGTCACTTAGACAATGGTTAGTTCATAACAAAACAGATGACATCGTTTTATAACAAAACAAGTGTAACAGAATGTACGACATCGTTTTAAACTCTAACATAAATGTTCGGAATGAAAACTTTGGAGTGAAGGTTCGGAGAGTAAAGAACAATAGTAAAGAATAGACAAATTTTAGAAGTGTAAGAAATATAAAAGTTCGGAGTCTAATAAAGATATTTTTCGGAGTCTGAATTAATTCAGAGTGTATAAAACAAAGATACTCAAATTCAGTTTAATAGGTGAATTCAGAATGAGAATTCGGAATAGGAATTCGTCATCAGAAATCGTAATGAGAATTCTTCATCAGAATTCATAATGGGAATTCGGAATGATATTTCTTCATTAGAATTCGTAATGAGAATTCGTCATCAGAATTCGTAATGAGAATTCTTCATCAGAATTCGTAATGGGAACTCTTCTTCAGAATTCGTAATGAGAATTCGTAATGATAATTCTTCATTAGAGTTCGTAATGGGAATTCTTCTTCAGAATTCGTAATGAGAATTCGTAATGAGAATTCTTCATTAGAGTTCGTATCCTGAATCTGGAATAGAACTTAGTCAGAGTTCATATCCGGAATTCGGAATGAAACTTCCTTATAGTTCTTATCCAGAATCTGAACCCTAAAACAGAATGCTTTATATCAAAGTTTCAATGATTCCGAGAAAATGAATCCGAATCTCATACTTAAGAAAAATATGGATGAAAATGTGATAAGGATAATTTTTCTTATAAAAGTGATTTTCCTTAAGAAAGCAATTTTCCTTATAAAAGCAATTTTCCTAAAGAAAGCAATTTTCCTTATAAAAGCACTTTTCCTCAAGATAAGGTGTTTGTGAGTTTCAAAACAAGAAGGAATGGAAAAGTCATAAGCAAAACCTTATTGAATCAACACCCTAACCATCCCAGACTATAAACCAACCCATGATAGTTGACCCAAAAATAAAAGAAGTGACAATGATACAAATCATAACTTGAAATAAGCCCTATAATCAATCATCAGTTTCTAAGAGATAATGACTCAAAAAAATCCAATGAAATTCCCAAAACTACAAACACCAAATAATATTACATTAACATATTATAATATTTATATGAGGTAAGTGCATTATTCTTAATTATAATCCTAGGTTTATCCCCTCTATATTAGCTTTAATTTTACATTTACATACCCAACCTATTCCCCATATAATATGTAAATATATTTCATCCTAGGATATAAATATCAATGTAATAGTATTTAAAAAAACTATATATCCTATCCCTATTTAAATAATATGGGGGAAACCAATCTAGTAATGTTTCCATTTTCAATTCCTAATATTGTTCATGTCTTCTACAAAACAAAATTCATAAAAGATAAATATCTATGGGGGTGTAACATAATAATATGTACTAGAAGAAAAAAATTTAACATATAAAATGAGAATAATTATAAGTAAAGGTATAATTAATATAAATTAATAAAATAGAGAAGGTGTTATGTATGAATATAAAAATATACATAGGAGGGGGATGAATTGTGTATTTTTTTTATTCTCTAATAATTATACCTGTTGAAGTCTACTGATGATTATGCAGGTAAGAATTGTTTGTCATTTGTAGGAAATTGTGACAAACGGATAAAAATAGAAATATAGAACACAATTGTTTGTACTAGTTTGGGGCATGAAGAACTCCTAGTCCACTCCAGTAAATTCTCTCTCTATGATTTTAATATATTCATCTTTTAATCACACACACATATAAATAGATCAAATAAACCATTATAAGTAAAGTAGAGAGCATGTATTTTTAATTCATATCCAAGAAAATCTCCTAAAAATCATAATAATTCCAATTCCTGATATAGCTCAGAGTAGTAATATCATTCATTAATAATATGAGCTAATTTATCTACTTAATTATATTTTTTGAATTAGTCATTACAATCATTGAATTGTTCTAAAAAAGGATTCAAATTGTCCTAATATTTCGTCAATACCATTGCATGAAACTCTGATAAAATCATAAATTCAAATCTATTGTGATAAACAATCAAACGTAAGGTTCCTTCAAAAAATACAAATTCCTAAAAGTAGTGTCAACTACATAGTGTTCATTCTCTAAATTTAAGGTTAACAACTTTAGGTGGATCAAAAAAGTAAGACTGGTGATCCATACTTTTGTTTCTCAAACTTATGGTTCCATACATATGTAGGGTTATTTGACCATACTTTTTCTATTTGTAAAATGTAAAGTTTCATCAAAACATAGGGTTCTATATCCATACATTTATATCAATGTAGGGTTATTAACTATACGTTTTGATCGTTCAGTATAAGGTATAATTCAAACACAGTGTTTTTTCCTTACATTACATTTCATTATCATACGATATGAATAATGTTTCCAAAATACGGTTAGGAGTCTTATGAACATATTTTTTAATATTCCATGGGAATAATTAGATTGAATAAATTTCCAAAATAAAAAATAAAAGGAATACTAATTTCTTGAAATACACATAAAGTGATATCATTCGTAAAACAAAAATGGGTATTTGTGAGCATAAAAATTAATAATATTTATATATTATTATTGATAAAATACATGACCAATAATCTCCCCATTTTTATGAACAAAAAACCCATAAAATTAATAATATAATTTAGAATTTTTCAAACAATTGAAAATAAAATTATTTGAAATTTTATTTTATAGAATTAGCTTGATAAATAGAAATGAAAATAAATGTTTATTGTAGCCTAATTTATCCACCATTTATGTGATAAAAAAAGAGCATAAATGAATAAAACATGTTTAATTTTGAACATACTATAAGTGAATGATATAATAATCTGTTTAAAGTGACAAGGTAGGAATTTTCTATTCAAAATGTAATCATAAAATAATATTAAATAATGTACACATAAACTAAAATAAGAAGATATTTTTGATAAAAAATTGTATAAATACAATAATTAGTTTGGCTAGGAAATAGTTTTAGTCAAAAGAAATGTGTTGGGTATAATTGATTGGGTAGGAGTTAGCTTAGTTATGGTTCTAAGGATTTTGATTAGCTTCCAACAAATCTTTCATCTTAACCATATATAACTGAAACCTCTTCATCAAAATATCCCCCAATTTCATAATTAAAATTATGTAATCATAACTGATTTTCAAATTCTCAATAAGATTGAATTTCAATAAGTCATGAAAACTCTCTCCTTGCTACATAATCTGATCTAACGTTTTAATGAATTTTTCCAGCATAAATCTAATACCTTGTTCATTCTATGTCTGTGGGTCAACTCGAATTTTTAATTGTCCAACAGAACAGATAGAGGGGCACTATTGAAATGAATATTTTGATAATGATAATTCATATCATCCATGATAGTGGTGATTACCGAAAATCTTCAAATAAAATATGTACTTGTAGTAGGTGAAGAGGTAGATGTACTGGTCTTACTAACATTACTTTTTATGGATTTAAACGGACTCCCCAAATACAATATCAGATCAGTAAATTCAGACCTAAAAACAACTTCAGATTTAATTTTTCCATCTTCATTTAGCATCTCCCTCTTGAAAGCTTAAAATTATTTCTTGGAAACATAATTTTCATGAAGATATTGTAACATTTTTTTGAAACATCCATCTCTTTTCAAATATAGAAATTTTTTTCTAAAGACTTATTAAATATCATTACAATATCCACAACCTAATTTGATAGGGAATCAGATGTCCCTTAATCTTGATGTTGTGATTGACCAACTGCCACAATTTCTTGATTTTTTGAAGGAGATTTTTCAATAGATATTTCCAATAGTTTTTCAATTGATTTTTCACATCAATAAGTCAAATTATCCAGAACAAAAGTTTTTTATTCAGTTTTATATTGATTAATTTCATCAACATGATAAAAAATAGAAAACTATGTTCTCAAAAATTTCTATATCCACATTTTTTGTTCTGATCAAATGTTTCCCACGCTAAATAGGTGTTTCCTCTTTATGAATATCTAGTAAATAAATAGTATGCAGATCTCTTATTTGTATTTCAACCTATAGATCTTTCATAGGAAAAGTCTCTTCTAGTTGTACTGAACTTGTAGCTACACATGAACGCTGCACTAGTTCTATAGTAAGTGGATTTACTATTTTTCATCGTTTTACAACCAATTCATCTTGTACAACATCATCGTACAATTATTATTATTCTTAAACAACTATTAATTTTCTTTGGGTAGGATTGGAATGTCCTTCACCATGGGTTTCACCAATTCCATCATTGTGAATTGCACTTTTCTCACCCCGAGGGGAATATCCACATCATTATGGGTCATATACACCAACTGGTAAGTGTTTCCCTTGGACTGTACTCCCGTAAAAACATAACTTCCTCAAGGTTTGCACATTGATCAAGTTTATGTGATGAAATTTAATTCAAGAATTTATTAATAGAATAATTCTTTTCATAAACAAAATTCAAGAAATTTTCCTTCCATAAAGATAAAAAGTCATCCTAGATTCTGGTTGACAGTAGAAATTTAATTATCTGAACAAATACCTTGGAAAAATCAGTGTTATTTCACTCAAAAATAGAAACATGATATACATGTCTGGATATTGAATCTTTTCCATCTTCTTCATTCTAGGAGAAATTCCTGTTTGATTAACCATAATTAAGAATTTATAGTATGCCTCAGGATCCTTGAAGAACATTTATCTAAAATTTGTTGATAAAACACGAAAGGAAATAATGTCTTCATATTTGTAGTCATTATCTCCAATAGACCTTAAATTGAAAAAAAAATCCCTCATGAGTGCAGTTCATGAATTGAGAAATTGTATTTGAAGAAATTGAATATTCCTTATCTTATATTCTTGAAAAAACTCTATCTTCAGTATCCCAAAAACTAATCTGAATTATGTTATAGAAAGACTTTAGTTCTACCTCATTAAGGAATTCTGAGTTAACCTCATTGAATACAAATTAAAATCCTTGAAAAACTATCGCTGTCTTCTGGTGTAAATTTGTTTGATAGATCCTTTCAAAATAAACTACTTTCCTCTAAAAAATCCTTCTTCTATGCTTGGGGTTGCTGGATTCACCTCCATGGATTCTCTTAGTTTTCGTCATTTTTGAGAAATTAATGCTTTGAGGATTTCAGGTTTTTTGGGTTTCGAAGAAAACAAAGGTAAGTGGAGGTAGGGAATGGTAAATTATGCTTTTTATATTTGATAAGGGTTTGATAGTTTAATGGGGTTGGTATTTGAATGGTTTTTGAAAATCCTTTTTTTCCCATGTAATTAGGTAAGATAATCATTAAATTTTTTGAAAGAACATGGCATGAATAAATTTAATATTAAAATAACATAACAATAATGTTCATCAAAAATAAAATATTAAAACATATTAGATTTAATGTAATCAGTAATTAATTTTAACATAAATAAACTAGAATAAATAAATAAATAAATAAGATAAATATTTCAAATTAAAAACATTAACTTTAAAAAAAATTAAACCTCAATCCCTCTTAATAAATAAAATCGTATAGTTGGAAGTGGTTTAGTAAAATACCATCTAGTTGATGTTCAATATTTTAAATTTTAAAGATATATCTATGTTAAGAACACGACCTCTTAGAAAATGATGCCTAATATTAATATTCATAGTTCTTGAGAGACATATTGGATTTTTTTGAAATATTTATAGAACATGTATTATCGCATAAAATAGATGTACTATTAAAATTTAGTCCAAACTCTATTTGTGTGTTTTTGATCCACAATACTTGTGAACACGAACTGCCTACAGATACATATTCTACCTCAGCTGTTGACAGGGCAACTGGGTGTTATTTATTACTTGACCATGATACTAAAGATATTTCTAAAAAGGGATAGGAACCCGATGTACTTTTTCTATATAATATATAACCTACAAACATATCATCTAAATATGATATTAAATTAATATCATATGTTTTTGGATAAAATAGATATTGAAAAATAGCACCCTTTAAATATCTAAAAATAATTTTGATTGAAATAAGATTATACTATTAAGAAATTTTTTTAAATCATGTACATAAACATACTAAAAACATAATATTAGGATTTCTTGTAGTAAAATATTATATACTACCAATAATACCTCTATATAACTTATTGTCTACTAGTTTTACAAAATCATCCTAATAAAGCTTTATATTGGTATACATGGGAGTTGTATATATATTATTGTTCTCAAAATAAAACATTTTCAATAAATCTGTAATATATTAAATTTTATTTAAAACATTTTCATAATAATTTTGATAATTGTGAAGTCCTAGAAAGAAGTTAAATTCTCCCATCATCCTCATTTCAAATTCATTTTTCAAAAGTTCTGAAAATTCATTAAAAAAAATTGTGTTCGTTAAACCCAAAATAAATCATCAACATAGATTTAAACTTATTTTATATTAGAAAAAATAATTTTATTAAAAATATTTAGATTTTTAATCCTAACAGTAAATCCATTTTACAAAAGAAAAGAGATTAATTTTTCATACCAACGTTTGGGTGTTTGTTTATGGCCATAGAGTGTTTTAGTATGTTTGAAAATAGAATATAGATTTTGGAAGTCTTCAAAACATGGAGGTGGTTTGACATAAACTTTCTATGATAAATATCTATTTAAAAAGGTATAATTAACTTCCATTTGATATAATTTAATGTTAATATGAGATTCATAAGCTAAAAAAATTATAATTTCATCTAATCATGATACAACGGAAAAGGATTCATCATTATTTATACCTTCTTCCTGATAATATCCTTTAGCTGCTAATCTAGCATTGTTTCTAGTTATAATCACACGATCAGCTTATTTATTTCTAAAAACCCACTTAGTTCCAAAAACTAAATAATTTTATGGTATTTCAATTAATTCCCAAACATTATTCCTCTTGAATTATCTTATCTCATATTGAAATTCTAGAATCCAACTCCTATCTTATAAGGTATCTTCAAAATTTTAGTTTCTAGTTGATATAGAAAGGTAGAGAATTCAACAAGGTTTCTTTCATTTATTCTAGTTCTTATTCATATGTATAGATATACAATTACAATTTATAAAGAATGATTCTTTAAGGTTCTTGACTTCCTAGGTAAAACAATTTTAGGTTCCTCAATATCATTTCCATCTAAACTTGACTGAATTTTATTTTTGTAGATTTCAAAATATTTTTTAAGGTTTTCAAGTCTCATTTTGTATGAGGAGTCAGTAGTTTCATCAGTTTGATCTATTTATTTAATAAAAGTTTTAGTTTTATCAAACTTCCCATGAACTGGTTCTTTAACAATCCTTGACTTTTTATTTAACAAACTATAGGCATTAGAGGTACCATAATATCAAAAAATATTCATTTATCATCTTTTGGATCGAATTTACCAAGATTATCCTTGGCATTTAAGATACATACATTACATCCAAAAACTCTAAAGTAATTTACCATAGGTTTTATGTTATTTGAATGTTCATAAGTTTTATTTTTTAAAATAGGTCGAATTAAAACTCGATTCATTATATAGTAGGCTATGATTACAGCTTCTTCCCATATGTTGGTAGGTAGACTGTATTCATTCAGCATAGTCTTAGCCATGTCATGAAAAGTACTATTTATTCTTTCAACAATTCCATTTTATTGAGGTATTATTGCTCCAGAGAAGGTGTGTTTCATACCCTGATTTGAAAAAAATTAATTGAATTCCTGATTCTCAAATTCTCAACCATGATCACTTCATAATTAAATAATCTTGAAACCTTTATCATTTTGAACAAATTTACATAATCTTTAAAAATATATTAAAATATTCACTTTTGTGTTTTACAAAATAAATCCAAGTAGATTTAGAGTAATCATCAACTAAAACATATAAATATAATTTTATTGCAATGATTTATACTATTTAAGGTCAAAACAGATCCATGGAGATATTTTCTAGAGGTTTTGATGTTGCAATTTTGTTAATATATTTGAAGGGAGATTTCTATTAATTTCCAATTTGGTATACATCACAAAATGTGTCACTATCAAACATAAGACTAGGTAAATCAAGAACTAACTATTTCTTAGATAATTTATGTAAATCATTAATATTACAATAACCAAGCTTTCTATCCCGTATCCAGGACTAATTTATCATAGCAGTTAAACAATTCACTTTTTTTAAAATTAAGATTTTAAATTCAATGTATAAACTTTATCAGTTCTTGTTGATCTAAACATAAATAGTTTACCATCATATAAAGAACTTGAAATATTATAAAAATCAACATAATATCCATAAACATAGTGTTGAGATATTCTCATAGGATTATATTTCAGCTTTTGTATATATAATACTTTGTTGATTGAGACTATTTTTGGATCTCTAATAGTTCCAATTCCAATTATCTTCCCTTTGGAATTATCACCAAATGTTACAAGACCACCTTATATTTGAGTTAGTGTATTAATGTTTTATGATTTTTCACTCATATTTTGGGAGAAGACACTGTCCATATAGCATATATCCTTTCTTTTTCTATGACTTGTTTCCTGCAAAGGCAATTTAAACAAGTGTTTTTTAGGTACACATATTCTTCTGGGTCTAGTTGTGTTATTTAGTAAAGATCAATGCATCCAGATTTTCTTTTTTTGTCCACAACTCATATTTACTTTAGATAAGATATTTGGAATAAAAAAAATTATTTCCACTTATTTAAGGATATCATAAATAAAAGTTTTTTTATGTTCCCTTATGTTCCAAAAAAATGACAAGTAATAGTTTTTGATTTGGGATCAAATTAATTCTTATATTATTTAGATTTTTCACCGTTACTTCCTATACCATTTTTTTAATCAAATTTTTACTAATAATTTCATTTAAAATTATTTCTCTTTTTGTAATAAATAGATCAGAACTTTTGTATGTTTCTTCTTCGTCTTGTAATTATAAAATCTTATTTTCATGATTATCACAGATTGGGTTATATGAGATAAATTTCTAAATTAAATCTTGATATTTTTTATGTAAGATATCTCTTTCAACAAAAATAGTATTGTGAATATTTTTTAAATATTTTTTTTATTTAATAATGAGTCATATTTTCCTTCTAGAATTTTAGAGTAGGTACCCAAATTTTAATTTGAATAATTTGAATCAGAATCAGAATTAAATGTGTAATAGGTTTTTACCCCATATTCTTCTTCCATGAATCATATATTATATTTCATATTTGATTCTACCTTTTTGGAATCAGATTTTGTTGAGTTGACGAAGTCTTCAGGGACACTCCCTATTTCCTTCGTTTCTCTTTTTTCCTTTATGATCATAATCATCCTTTTTCTAATATTCCTTTTCTATCATCCTATTGAAATCTTTTAATTGGTGATAATCAGGTCTTATATGACATAATTTCTTACATTCATAGCATCTGACATACCTATAATTTTTCTCATGACTTTTGAATGGATTTCAAAATCCTCTTTTCTTCTTATAAAACTTGGTAAAATTTCTGGCTAATTGATCTAATTCCATTTCAGAATCAGATGTATCTAAATTCATTTTTCCCATAAATTATCACATTATTATTTTTATTGGATTCAGTGATATTACAGTTAGAGTAATATTATCCTTTTTTACTAAGACTTTGTGATCTTTAGATTCATCTTGAATTTCAACTTCAAACATCATTAGTTTCCCAATTTGTTCTCTCATTTTCATATTTTTGATAGGTGACCATTGTCGGATTAATGTTCATATACCATTTCATTTTAGTCAGTAGTACATATAGTACTTATAAATCTTGATCATCTTATTTGGTAGGATCACTTAAGGATGTTATTTTATTTATAATATCTGTAAGCCTTTCATTTATCTGAGTTACATTTTCTCCGTTAAACATTTTGAATGTATAAAATTTTAGTCTTACTATTGTATACCTCAATTTTGTTACATTTTTTTGTTCCTTATTATGAAATGGAAATGGTTTTATATATTTCATAAGAAGTAGGAAATTTTGATATATGATTGAATTGATATGGTCCAATACTATAGATAATAGCATTCATGGATTTATAATTCGCGTCACAGTCGGCCTCTGTAGTAGGAGTCCAAGTTGCAGGATTTTCTGAAATTGTATAAGGAGTAATGATCTTAGATTAGACTTTGAATCCCTGATTATTATAATATATTATCATATCTAATTTCCATTATCTTTAGTTTTCACCACTAAAATTAGGTTAATTACCTTTGAAATTCATTCTCTCTAACGAGTCATTTCCATATTTCTATAGAACTTATACTTTTATCTTGTTATAGACATTTATAAAATCTCTCCACTATTACAAATTGTTTAGGTAGGAAAATAAAAATATAAAGAAGAGGTTGTGAAATGCATCATTTACAATTCATTTAAAATTATGCCTCTTGATGTCAACAGATGATTGTGCAGGTATGCAGTGTTTGTCTTCTGTATGAAATTGTGTGCATCAGATAAAAAGAGAAATAGAGAACAAATATATTTATAGTGGTTCAAGGAATAAAGATCCCCTAGTACACTCCACCAATTACTCTCTCTATATGATTTTTTAATTTTACTAGCCAATTCCTCATATAATAAGACAAATCCACAACTGAGTGCAGGCAGTTGACACCTTTAAAAACAAGACTAAAAAGAAGAGCCTTCTAGTTATATAATAGAGAACTGGTAAACCACAACATATATTGAGAAGAAGATACTCCACCAAAACTGAGTATGATCAGTCGAAACACTCAATAAAAAGATATTGATTATAAATTATTCCGGTTGAACAGTATAGTTGAACAAAAACTAATGGTAGATGAATCACATTCTTCAAGAAAATAGTTATTATAGTAAAGAATAGTTTCAAAGAGATCCAGAAGTAATAGATATTTGAAATAAAAAAAAACAAATAACAACAATATACTTTCAACAGATACAAAATTTTAAAACATATAATTCAACTACATCCGCTTCTGTAGAAAAATAGATTCTGATCAATTGTTTCTGTAGATGTGTAAAATATCTCCACATGAGTATAGTTTCAATTGTGAATGTGTGTTGAAATATATATATCAATATATATCTCAATAAATATCTCAATATATTTCTCTTTGAATCACACATGCATATATATATATATATATATATCAAATACACTGATAAAAGTAAATCAGAGAGCCTATATTTTTATTCAAATCCCTGAATTTTTTACATAAATCGTAATAAAATAATTCCTAATACAGCTCAGGGTAGTTGTATCTTTACTTAATAATATGATACAAATTCTCCCTTAATATTATTCTTTAAATTATTCATAATTATATTTTATTCATTCAATATTGATCTTTAAATAAGCATTATTTTTCGTAAATATTGTTGCATGGAACTCTGATAAAATCGTAAATTCAAATCTTTGGTGATGCAAATTCAATCATAAGGTTCCTTCACACAAAAAAACAAAATACTAAATGTAGGGTTCAACTACATAGCGTTCATTCTCCAAAAGTAAGGTTTATAATGTATGGTTAATTAGAAAAGTAAAGTTGATGATCCATATGTTTTTCTCTCAAACGTGAAGTTACATACTTATGTAGGGTTCTTTAACCATGCTCTTTGTCAAAAATAAGTTTTCATCCAAATGTAAGGTTATTTATATATACATTTTGATCAACATAAGGATTATTAACCATTCATTCTGATCTTTCAGCATAAGGTATAATACAAATGTAGGTTTTTTTCTTATATTACATTTCTCCATCGTATGGTATAAACAATGCTTCCAAAATACGATTAGGAGTGTTACGAACACTTTGATGAATATTCCACACAAATAATAAGCTTGAATATAATTCCAAAATAACGAACACAAAGAATATTAAATTCCGAAAATACCCTAAATGTAATATCATTAGTAAAACAAACAAGTTTATTTGTGAGATTAAAAATAAAAAAAAATTTATAAAGTATTGTTGAGAAAATACACTCCTAACAGAAGGCCTACACATCCCTTTATGTGGATAGAAACCCATAACACCTTCCCTGAAAGAGGGGATCTAATTATACTCTAATGTAAAGAAATTGGTAACCAATTACCCCTACACCAAACAAGTTTCAGAGAGAATTATATGATAATAAATGTATAAATAAATATAGAAAATCCTTACCCTATACTAAAAAATTTACATCAAGATCTAAGAGAGAGTATAGACTTATTATATCTAAATGATATTATGATGGGGATAGGTCATCTATTGTTTATATGTTATAATCAATCAATACATATAGGATCATCATGGTGGGCCTTAATCAAGAGAATCATTCAACCTCCAAGATTTCATGTAAAAGGGATAATAAACTAAATTGAATGACTAAAAATTTAGTTATTTGATTCAAGGGGGATGAAAATTGAAGGGTTCTAGGTTAAACAATGGTAACTTAGATGATCCACAATATATCAAGTAATATAAAATATATGAGGATAGAAAATAGCTTAAAATCCCTCACCTTAATGAATTAAAGAAACTCATTATCATATATTCCAAATCAAAGAACCTATGAATACATGAGAATATTCATTGAAATTATAACATACCATACATCCTCAAAACATCAACATGATCCACCATAACCAATAATTAATAATCTAACCAGCAGATTTGATGAAGGAATGGGAATAAAAAGGTATAGATTGATGAAAAATACACCTAATATTAAAGGAGTATCGACACAATGAATCAAGATGATTAAGCATCCCCAATGCTCTAAAATAGGCCACAGAACCAACAAAGGTTCAATGGATAAGAACAGGTTCAAACTGAGAATAACTGTTGAACCCTATTTATAGAGAAACTCAATTGACCTCCACCATAATGTAGAGATACTCAAAATGTATCTAATTTCCAATGTCAAAGTGAGATCTAATTTTATAGGAATTTAAAATGTATTAGACTATAAATATCTTGTTATTTATAAAAACTACATTAAATAGGTTTTACCACTGTCACAACATGCACTATAGTGAAGAAGTTTTTTTTAACCCACCAGATAACCACCAAGGCTTCTACTAGGACATAGAGGACATTATTTTTCTTTTTTTTTGGGCCATAAAAACATAGACCATGGAATAACAATTACCCCCTCACCATCATATTCAAGCTTGTCTAATATGAATTTCACTCAAAATCAGACCACCATGACCACCAACATGGTGTGTCATCCATCCCCATTTCCGATATTGAAATACTCCGAATGAAGCAATCAACCACACAGTCTTAAATAGACAATTATATGTTATGCATATGTTATTACCAAATAGAATGTAAACTTCATACCCTTGATGGAAATACAACCTTCAATATGGTGTGTTTCCCCTATTAGTTTCTCCTATGTAAATATTCCAAACAAAATTCCATCTTCCTTGGGCATTTAAGAACTCAACTAAAACAAGAAAAAAATACCTCACTAAAATGGCCATAGTACCACAATATACTATACCGCATAAATAACCACACGTACCACCATGGATTTGTAAAACAATAGATGGAATAAAACTCTTCCCCCACCTTTAAAACTTCTTGAATCACTCTCTCAACACCTTAATATCAAAGTAAATTCCAATGTAGGGGATATAATAAAATCCCTTTTAGTGTTTTAATTTAATAAAATTGATTTTATATTTGAAATTAACACATTAAAATTAGGTAGATAAATAATAATATCTTTTCCTAAAAAATAACTTGTCCTTATGAATAGTTCTCATACAGTTAATGATATATTATATATGATATATTTTGAAAACAAATATTTATATGTTAATAAAAGTTCAATCAAATTTATTATGGGACATTTAAATATAATACCTTAATTTCCCTAATTAATTTTTTCTATTCATGAATCAATTTACACTGAAAATCAAATTCTTTTACCATTATTTAATTTTTACATATGAAAATTACACTCAAATAATATTTATAAATGGATCATTACTCTACCCATTAATAAATATATCTCATGTTATTTTGAATAACTTTACATTATTTAAATTTCCTCTCCTATTTAAATTTCATGAATTTTATGGAGTTTTGGTTTCATGAAAAAATATTATGGGCTTGAATATAATGACCATTAATCTATGAAAATATATCTCTTCATATTAAATAATATAAATTTTTAAATTTATTTTATTTATCTTCCCTTCGTAACCCATTTAATCCTAATTTTATGACCCTATAACATAATAATAATGGTATTATATTTTAGTAATAGTTATATTATAATGACATAATAAGTTTGTTTCCCTTTGTCTCATGGTCACATTTTAGTAATTTTAAGTACATGTGTGAATAATGATATCTTATATTCCCATCATAAACATGGTGGTTAAATAATAAAAAATTATATTTTTATTAAAAAGTAGTAAATTAATGTTTTTATGGATTGGAATACAAATATATATGGTTTTTATCATCGTTAAAAACAACTACTAGTGGTAAAAAATCATCATGAGTAAGAAAATAATTATGTAGTTATTCAGGAATCAATGTTTTAATTACCATTTATCAATCATGTGACATATTTAATATTATTTCATTTATTTTATTTGAAATAATTTTTATGATGACGAGAAACTTATTTACGTTGAATATTATGTTGGGACATCCTATAGATAAAAAATTCCTATATTAAACATTGATGGGTTTTAATCATAATATGAAATAAATATATTTATCCAATATATATGTATAATATTTTTAGAGAAAATGAGAAAATTATAGATTCATGAAAGTTTTAATAATAGATATTTAACAGAATAGAAAAAAACTTAAATACTTATTGGTGGAATATCATGAAAAAATATTTAGTACCAAATAAATAAATAAGAAGTGGAGTGAGGAATCATATACATTTGGCTTTAACATCCAATCATTTCCTTATAGAATGTATAAACAAGGATGAAGTAGAAATAATGAATCATGTAGAGTCTAAAAAATTTGTGATTATAATATATGAATTTTATTTTGTCTTCAACTCCTACGAAACATTGATCACTTAAATTTTGATGAAAAGTAGATATATTTATGTCCATCTCATCATCACATCCAACAATATTATTTTAACATAATAGGAATTCCATGATGAATCTCTATATTAGTTTAAATTGATGAAAGAGAAAAAATCCTAAAATAAGTTATATTACCTAAAAAAGTCTCAAGGGTGATGATCATTTGAGACATATCATCCTCTTGGATAATTGTATATGTCAATTATCAGATTCCATAATTTATATAATGACCCATATATAGTTCATTTAAGGGATAGTAAAATGGATTTTCAGTTGAGTGAAATTCGAGAAACATATATCCATGAAAAGATCATGTATCTTGACACATTATTTTCTTCTAATTATTAATCTTCTTTGAAGATAACTCTATTTTATGTAAGTATTTATTTTCTTGAAATTTATTTATCATTACAAATAATTTTCCAATTTTTAATTCAATTTAATTTAGAATGAGGTACATATTATTATAATCCCATATATTTAATATATATGTATGCATCATTAACAATAATGTCTTTATGATAAGGATCACCCTTATATTTTTTTATTTGTAAAATGCATAAGAACGTTTTATTAATTGTTTTTTGATATCTTATAGATAATAAGTTTTCTATATATTTATCAAAAATTGAGAACCTATTAAACCTAGTTTTATTAATAGTTATATAAGTTATTGATTTTGTATTAGGATAAAAATAAAGATTTTATGGGGATATGGAATTGATTAATATAAAGATAAAATAGTTTATAATGGACTAATTATAATAATACACGTTATGATATCTACTAATAATTCATTTTAGTGTTTTTTAAAATTTCATTAATTATCTTATCGTTCATGATTTTACCCGTCTTGATTGTTTCATTATTAAACATAATGTTCTTATAATATAAGATTAATTTTGTTACTATATCTTACTCATAAAATATGAAATAATTTAAGTACTAACCAACTAGAGAATAAATATCATATTTGAAACCTATTTTTAAATAAACTACACATTTTATTATACTATTGATATTAATATTTTTTATTTGGAATGATATTTCATATTATAAATACTAAACACTATATTTTTTAACACTATAATTATATCTAGTTAGTTTTCCATTATAAATGATTTTATATTCAAATAAATGAGTTAAAAAATTTAACTCCTAAGTAAATTAAAATTATTGTTTTATATTATTATTTTCATAATAATATATTATCTACTAATGATTATTAATGTATGAAAATTTATATCATCGGATGAATCTTTTAATAAATTTTGAAATATGTGTCAGATTAATTATGAATGATATATTCTAGAATACAATTTTACTTTTGATATTGAACACAATTTAGGAAAAAAAATTCTATGTTTACATGGTCATTTACTATTTGAAAATGTTTCTTTAACGAAATATTAAATTATAAGATATGATGAAGAATAGATAATATAAAATAATATTATATTTTTTTTTGTAAATAAAGATATGTAGAAGATGATTCTATATAAAAAATTCTCATTAATTTATCATTTCAATGGGTAATGGAATAATAATGATAAAAGAAATGGACTTTTGATTTATTATATTTTATTAGCGGGAAGCACATCATTTCTTCCTTTGGATAGTAAATTAAAAAAATCTCATGAACCTATTTCGTCTAAATATTTATAAGATGTGATTGAATGTTATAAAATTACATTTATTCTCATGATTCCAAAACAAATAAAGAAAGAAAATACCTAGATTATTTTATAGAAGACTCTTACTAGAAATAATGTGAAGGATTATTTTTTTATGTCTTTAATATCAATATATATACTAATGATCATGATTTATATCTTGTGAAATTTAAAGAAAATAATTTTATATACATGAGAAATTCAAATATTTATATGATAAAATAATTGAATTATTTACACATGATAATCCGAATTATAAAAATCTATAAACTATATCCAAAAAAATAATCTATACCATAGATATGAACCTGAAATCAAACAATATAAATAGGCTAAATTAATTAAAATTTTCCAATTTGAACATTAAAAAATATATAGAGAGAGAGATAAATTTATATACATTTATTGATGGATATGAAAATTAATAATATTTTTATTGATTTAGAATCCATAAATTTTTTAATATAGAATAAAAGACTCCAAATTAAATGGAAGGATTTTCAAAATGAACTATTTTTTAATGTGCAAATAAAAAATTGTAAATCGAATTGTGACATCCCAACCTAAACCACTGAATCTAATATGGAGTTCCACAAAACCACATACTCAACTCCTCATACACAAGATACTACCGAATAATATTAAGGGCCTATGTCCATCAGTGGGTAGACAAAATAATAAATATCATGTCATCTATGAAGTAATAACACTAAACAAGAAAAAAAATTCTTAGGGTAATCATGTGGAAATAGAAATATGACATAACATTCATATAAGGGATAACAGTCTCATAAAGTGGAAAGCCAAACACAGAAAAATAAACCATAGGTAATAAATAAATAAATAAACAATGGGTCCTATGGATTCCATCCTGGCCCACTACAAGCTCTATACTCCTATGTTCAGTCATCAACCATAGCATAGTTTCTCTTCACCAGAGCCCTAGGCATGCTGTCTAAGTGCGCACAGAAATGTTTGAGTATGGTGTGAGTAAAAGTCTCAACAGGACACAAAAAAATTCTCTTAAAATCATTATATAAAATATAAAATATCATGAAATTAATATATATAAAAAACATATATAAATAGAAATATATCACACAAGTAGTAAACACATGCCAGGTGCTCAAGACCAGCTCTACCTAAATCGTCACCATATCAGGAGAAACATTCCTACATTGGAACAATGTCTGATGAAACATCGTTATCCATCCCGAAACATCCTCTTTGATAGATATCCCCAATAATCTGACACATTATTCTGGAAGCGATAGTCTATGTACATGTTGACCCAAGGCTATCACATTGGTCTCAAGTGGATAGCCCAAACATGCATCAAATCTCACATGTCAAACCAAGTCTAGCATACCCATCCTGTATGAATATCCCCAAGAATGTGACACTTCCATATGACTATAATAGTACAAGTAAATTTAGACTAATATATATAATATATCTATCAAAGGATCATCCCAAACATGTTTCAAAACTGACATGTCATCCAATGTCGACTAGATTACATGTCACGTATGACATGGTGACCAAATAGGCCATACATGGAGGATCAAATGTAGTAGAATGAAATATAAAATATATGATACATATATATCAATTTAAATATCAATATAATTCTAGGTCATGTGGTTCCATAATCAAATTCATCATAATCAATATTCAAGGAACACAAGCACTGGTCAAAGGCTACACACATTAAACTCATCTAATCAAGCATCAATCAAAAGGTATTATGGACACAAATGCTTGTTAACAAATCATGCCAATAACCTATATAAAATATTTAATAAAGTCAAATACTTCCTGCCCTGGGTAAAAAAGTGATAAATGAAAATGTTTTACCTTTTATTTTAATTGCACCATTGAATCCTTGATGCCTTTAGAAAAAATATTAGTTTTAAATTTATGCCCGTCAAGATGAACACAACGGAAATGACCTTGTATCAATTAGATCAGTATTAAAGAAGAAATATAAGGGATAGGTTTTGAGTAAATAATAAAATAAAATAATAATATATAATATTTAGGGATTGGCGAGATGGAGGTGTGAGAGTGTTAAGGAAATACATGTATGTTATTCACAAATGGCCCCCAAAATTCCATTTTATATTTTTTTCATTTATCATTTTATTTAATTTCATTTATACCATTTATTAAATTTATATTTGAGTCCATGTGTGTTCCATGAATCATTCCTCCACATACATTCTCCATGACCACTATGGATATTTTAAATTATTAGATTTAATAATTTTCCCCTATTTTATTTCTCATTCTCAAGCCATACACCACCACCATTTATCATGGTTTTCTTTTAATTTTACCTATTTAATCTAAATATAATCATTCATTAAATATACATTAAATTTCATCCATATATATATATATATATGCATTATATATATATATATATTATTGTTTACACACTTGCATATATATATATATAAACACACTCACACATATGTATATATATATATATTCCCACATATATAAATAACCCAAGTATATACATATCATATATATACAGACACACCTGCACACACACACACAGATATATATATACATATATACACATATGTATTTTATGCTTATATACATATATTAATTTGCCACCCAAAAATATTATATTCCTAATTTAATAATTATAATAATAATAAAAATTTGTTATTATTAAATTTCTACTATCATTATCACCATAAACATATCAACAATAATCATAATTAATAATCGATGATATGCTAATATATTTTTATATGATAAGAAAATGGAATTCATTTACTATTTGGAATAATATCAACATTATTACGTTTTCCACAAATAAATATTTACCAAACAAATATCTTCACATTAAATTATATGTTAATTGTACATATAATTTCTATTCTATTTTTTCAATAATAATAATAATAATAAAATCATTATTGTTATTATTAACTACCAAAAAATATTCAGATGCCAAATAATAATACCCTCATCCGTGTTCAAACTAAACTCCTAACGTTCACAGTGGTTATGTGATTCCTTGGGTAGAACCTTCATTCTAATTATAATAGTGCTCTCAGATTTCCCATTTGATTAATCATTTAGGATATACTATTTTATTTTGAAAAAACTATGCATGAATAATATAATATATTTAAAAAATTTAATATATCAATTCTGATACTCTACAAGTAGTGGAGTCCCACGCTAACTCAACTTCTAACTCCAGGTATATTAAATAGAATTTTCACACTGTTAACATGAATATTACACTTATATAAATTCATTAAATTATTTATAATGTAGTTTTTATTGAAAAATTACATTTTCACCTAAAAATGACCATAATTTATTAAAAATGGAGATTTTATTATCATTAAAAATGTAGGATATGAAAATTATCCCACACTAACGTCTTCTTATCCTAAAGTAGTATCTCTAATGATTTGTTTTTGAAAAACTCAAGCCACTAAGATCAAACATCAGAATATCTATCCCATGTCTCTGATGTGGCGTCTCCCAAACAAATCTAAAAGTAGGAACATAAATAGACATTTTCCAGTATATGAGATCACACAAGGTTCTCCAAGGAGTCTACTCATAAACCAAGGTAATACCTTCCAAGAAATAACCCTAGTATTTGTCCCTGTACATTAGTCACATTCATCATATATGTACTAACACAACTACATGATCAAATTAACTAATTAATGCTAATAAAAATATATCATTACAACATAGAATATATATATATATATATATATCACATATTAGAGAGTCTATCTTGAAAAAATAACACAAATCAAGACATTAGTTTAATGAATTATTATCCATCACAATAATATATATATATATATATATGGCATGTGAACCTACATTCATATTCATGAAGCATGAAGGCTTGAGAAATATCATAAATGAGATATCTAAATCATGTATATCACCAAAATTGAATTTAATAAATGTTAAAAGAAAAACATAATTTCCCCCACTTTATGAAAACTCGGAGGTCCACTACATAGTGTTGGAATGAAACTAACATAGTTCTGCCCTTACCAAGTCCCACTCATTCAAACTCATATTTATCCTATATCAAATCAAAATAAATAGAAAGGACAAGTTAGTGTATCATGTTACTCTAATAACAATGAATCAAATGGTCCCTAATACAACACATACCGTCTTACTTAACATAGTCATCAGTCATGGCCCTCCATGCACAACCAGTTTCCCTAAAAACATGTGGTCCCCTACCTGGGGCACACCCATGTGTCAAAATGGCTCATCATACTAATTGTCATTATAATAAGACAATAGATGTTATTTTACTATTCTTTCAGGGGGGCGTTGTAGATTTAACTCTTCTGTCCATTCATTGTCTCTAGTGTTTCTATCTAGTGTTATTTAAAGGGGGGAGAGTGAAACACACCTAGAAATGTGAGCCTTAAAGGCTAAATATTATGACCCATTTCAACAATGTGAATGAAGAGGCTACCTAATTTGAACTTCACAGTTAATCATGCCTTGTATAGAGTAGTGATCATGATGGTTGACCTCTTTGAAATATTCTCGAGGGATATTTTTAGTGAGGTCAAAGCACACAGAAAAGTACATGTGCTGAAATGTGGGGAAAATAACTAATCTGATTAACCATTCAATCATGTGGGTGCGCCCTAGGTAGGTTACCATGTCTTTTTGGGGAAACTAATGGGCCCCAAAACCATTCTCTCCTAATTTCGTAAAATAAATTATTAAAATTAAAATTAAATTATTCAATGAAAATTTGGATTAAAATGGAATTGTGTGTGATAGTCTCTCGGCCAATGAAGTTATGAGTTCCAAATTCCACCATGTTGAGAACTCATAGTAAAGATAAATTATATATTAAAAGAGTCTCCATTTAGAAACATCATAAAATTATAAAGATATATAATAATAGATAAATTCATATCATGTAATGTTTTTTATTGTTAAGAAACACAAATCAATGGGATACCATGTGTTGAACTATTGGGACTATCATTAGTCTGATGACTCATTTATGCCCATGGGTGCACCCCAGGTAGGGGACCACATGAATGTAGGGGAAACTAGTGGAGCCATAATATATTCTCTTTAATTATCTAGTAAAATCAGAAAAAATAAAATTAAAGTAATTAATGAAAATTTGGGTTCAAATGGAATTGTATTCGATAATATATAGGCCAATGATGATATGAGTTGTAAATTCCACCCTATTAGGAACTCATAGTCAAGAACAATTAGTCATTAAAAGTGTCTCCTATTAGATAGATCATAATATGATAAATATACATAATAATAGTTAAATTAATATCATGTAAAATTTTTTATTTTCTATAGAACATTAATCTATGAGATAATATAGAGCTTCTTATATTTATTTCCACTTATATTCAAGATAAAATTTATTTTCATTTCCAAAAAACTCATGTAATTTCCACTATTAATAAACATTATTAAATAAATGGTGATAAAATCCAATGGTGAGATATTATAGAATATTTATCATTACCATGAATTTATTTATTACCTTATATAAAATGATTTTACATTTTAAGACTATAAATATAATGTTCTCAACATCTCTTGAACCCTGAAATTGAGATCTCTCTTTTAATCTCTATTTCCCTCTCTCCTTGAAATCCTTTTCATTGATTTATCAGACTATTTTTATAAATTGACTTTATAATTATTAATTTTATCATTTCGATTCATACACTTCTTCTTCATTTCATAACCCTTTACTGAACAAAATATAAAATTGATAGAATTTTCATTTTATCTTATTTGTCTCTATGTGAAATAAATTTTTTTAATACAATTCATTACTTGATGAATTATAGGAGAATGGCCTTTCTTTTCCTATATTTCCCCATCTCATGGAAATATGGTTTCAATAAGGTATGTTTAATATTCATCCACTTTGGTAGCATCTTCCACCAAAATATATTCAAGTGACTAATCTTATTATGTTTTGGATAGGACAGATTTTGTGATTGGGAAATTAAATGATCTTTTATAAGGATGATATAGAGGTACATATATAGATATGATGAGTTAACTATAAATATTTTCAGTTTGTTATTGTTTATTTAATTAATTGATTAAATATTATATGTGTGATTTATCATATTTTACTTTATACGTTTATAGATAATTTCATTTTCAATAATGTCATGTTATTTAACTAATTATATCATGCACTTCTCATACCAAACACAAGAGAATATGGGATAAAAAATTCAGACTTTGTAGAGAAACTGATTTTAATGTTGCATAGGTATATTATTTTCGAGAAATTTAAACTATTCTAAAAAATATTTTCACTTTAAATAAGAAATAAAATATTTATTCTTCAATTTATTAGACATATTAAATTAAAATATATTAACTCTTGAATTTCATAAACATTTTTAATTAAAAACTTATTGACTCTTATATTTCACATATATAAACTTTTATCCACTAAAAAGAATAAATGTCCTACTGCTCACAATAACAATTTAATGCCTTATACATTAAAATAAATATCCTCTAACACTTGGGAAAATTGTAATGCATATTCAATTTTATTTGTATTAAATTGTATTACCTGGAAATCATCTATTTTTAAATTTATTTTTAAATTATGGATAGTGACTTAATTTTATTTTAAAAATTTTGTTATACGAATTTTTTTATCATTTGTTATTAAATATATTCTTATATATATTTTCATTAAATTTTATTCAAATTTACACTTTTTTATATGAATGGGTATTTTAGAATATTTTCCCATTCTTTTTTTATAAATATAAAGGGGGAGAATGTTAGTTTAAACAAATTAAATCAAACATCTAGAAATGGCATGGCGTATAAAATCATCCTTTTCTTTTTTTGATTCAGTCATTAAACTACATATTTAATTAAACTCAAGGATCCATTAATTTATTTCTTGTACACTGAAATGATTAGGTCTTGCAATAATAAAAAAGGTTATATTATTTAGTTATTCCTTGGATACATTATTTCTCATCCTCTATTATTACATGTATTAATGATCACAAGGGAAATATCATTTTTTATAATATATATTTGAATGTGATTTAGTTATAAATGAACAAAATTTTAATTCATGATAAAATAAATAAAGGACTTATATGATAATATATTAGAATTACATGACTTTTTAGTGGAATATCAATGAAACAGATGGGGAAAGAGTGGATTGATTACTAATATGTATTAAAATTTATAATCAAAACATTAACTTCAAGAATATAATACTATAAAGAATGTTGGCCAAAAATAGAAAAGAGTAAATTAGATATTTATAAAGACTATTTGTGAATTTATACACTGTTCGAGTCTTACCAGACATTGATGACCAAACATATGAGATAAAATGTCAACATTGTTTTCTCAAACATAATTTCATATAATGTTCCAATTATCACATGATAATATGTTAATGATTAAACACTCAGATATTCTATAGAAATAAAATTAAAATGGTCATGGGAGGATCCATGTTAGTAATAATGGTAAAATGGATGATGATCATAAGCGGTGACATGGATGCTTCAATGACTATATTTCAATATATTTGGACTCAAATATATATATATATATATATATATATATAAAGTTCCAACATGATCTTAATTGATGTTATAGGATAAGTAAAAATATATCCAAAAGAAAGGGAAAAACTCATAGCTAAGAGTTTAAAAAAAAATTCAACACCGCCTTTCATTCATATTTAATATTACTTTTATAGAAATTTTTTTATTCTAGCATTTTATATCTTACTCTCCATTCCTCTTGACTTATATTTTTCCTATTTGTTATTAATTTTAAAACATCATGATGACTATTTCATTATAAAAGCCAATATTTTCATACATCGTTCACATTGAATGAATATGTCCTGGGGATGATGAATTTTATATATATTATTTTTAAATCCATTAAGAAATGTGTATAAAAGGATTAACTTATATTATTTTTTATCAAGGAAATCTTAATAAAAAGGAATTATTTTTTGTTTATGATCCCCTTAATACTTCGGATTAAAAATGAAGTATATAGTGCCTATATATATATTAGATAGTAGGGTCTCCAAATCCCAAATACCTTTAACATTTTTGGCATCATATCCTTTTAGATATTCTCCAATTTAATTAAAAATTTTATAATGGAAAATCATTTAGTTTACTTAATTTGTAAATATATTATTTTTTGATGATGTTTTGAGAGTAAGATAGAAAAAATCACTCATCATCCTATAACTATTATATAATATTTCTATACTTTATAATCCGAACCTATTTAATATATTTCTTCTCAAATGATGTTATCAAATTAGAGAAAAATATCTATACGAAAAATTTATCTTCACGTGTAATTTTTTTCCATTTCATTCCTTATTCAAAATTTCAATCATCTTATACAAAAAACATTATTAAATATAATAGAAATTGTAATTATCAATAATTTAATTTATTTATATAATATTAATGCTTCATTAATTATTTTTGAATGATTCATTCAATCATTCCCCTCTTCTATTGAAATATTTATTCTTATAGTTTATCATTTTTTTATCTTGGAAACTGTAATGAGTGAGGCTTCCATACAAAATCATGTATAGAAAAGATGGGGTAATTAAAATTCAATGACTATTTGGATTATGAATGAATAATAAAGGATTAATAAATAAAAACAAATAATTTAAATTAAAAAAATGACTTTAATAGTCCTTTGAATTATAACATTAATAAAATAAAATTTATTGTATAGGTTTTTAGAAAATATAAAACAAAATCATGAGTTAAGGTTATGGAACCCCTCGATTAGAACAACATTTTTATTATATTTTTCTCTTATATGTAAATGTATATTATATTTTATTTATATACATGCCATTATAACTTTTTTTACTCATTTACAATGAATAAATTTTATTTCATTTCTCTATTTTTTATATTCAATATTTTCTATTAATAGACAATTTTAATTCTTTGGAAATGTTAAAAAGTTATCTCTTAGATTTTCTAACAATATCCCCACTTTCACTTTGAAATTAACCTTTATTGACTTTGTTACTTTTATATGTTCTAATTATTATTCTTCTTTAAAACAATTTTTTTAAAATAGTATGATCTTTATGACATTTCATGAAAATATGATTTAAAATGATATTTTTCTTATATTGAATATGTTAATGTTGTATAAAACTAGGAAATTTTATTCTTTAATCATTTAGAAATTAATTTCATTGTCATGCTGATTTTTCATATATTTCCAAACCCTTTTATATTCATTCATTTAAAACTCTCTTATGTTCCCTCAAAATTATTTTTCATATATTCTTTGTAGTCATGTCATGTTTTATTATTAATTTCAATTTTCAGTTAAAACACTTATGTATGGATGTTTTAATAAAATGGTTGACTCCTAAATTACATATTAATATAAATAATTTATAAAATATTATACCTCATGATATATTTATGTATTGGACATAGAAATTTGGCCTCATCAACTATTTTATGATTGTCTGGGGTGTTGGACATATCTTATTTTTTCATATTCTATAAGTGTTTATGTTCCACATACCTTTGTTATGATAATGTTTCTTTGATTTTAGATCATTATAATTTGGTATCCACCCTATAATGTTATAAATATTTTCTTTCATCTACATATATATGTTTTTTACATGCACAATCCAATATTCCATACTTCACAGTCATTTATGTAAATTTCAATTTTCATGAAATATAATTTTTTTAGAGCTATTAGGTCACCATCTCTATTGATTATGTATATATTCATAGATTTTTATGATATTATATATCTTGGAATTATATGTATATGTAATGATTTTGCAGATGATATGCATGCACATTGGGTAATAGTATAATTTTTTTATTAATATCCATAGTAATTAAACCGTTGGGTTATGAGGGTGAGTCATAATCATGAGTTTATATCTCCTTCTATTTAAATGATTTTACATATATTCTTGTTAAAAATAGGTTTTTATACTATTTCTACCAATAAAATAAAGGTATTTTTATAACCTATCTTCAAGAAATTTATTCACCATAAATGTACCTTAAGTAATCAAATTTTTCCATACCACTATATTTGTTACAGGATAAATTTTTTAACAAATTTATCAACAATTTACATCTCAAAAATTGAACCCTTTTTTATAACAAAACAATATTTTGAATAAGGTTTTTTCTCATTTTACTCCATTAATAAGTATATGAGTGTTGATTAATTTTATTTTACTTTTATTTTTGAATAAAATAAACATGATTATATAATTTGATTTATTAAAAATAAAAGCATATATGATATTATAAGAATTATTTTATTATTTTACTATCAAAATTCATAAAAAATATATATATAACCAATATATATAATTATGAATAAAAAATATAAATAATAAATTAAAATATAATTATGAGATATAAATATCATGGATTATTGTGTTTTATAAACAATATTCCTATGATTATGGGTATATAATGAAATATAAATATAGACTATGGTATATGAATTTATTTGTCCGTATCTCATTATGAAATAGAAAATTTATATTACAAAATTAAATTATATAAAAATTATTGATAAATATTATACAAAACTAAAATTATTAAGAGTTCTAAATAAGTAAAATTATATTCCTTTTAACACATAATATTTTAAGAAAATTATAACAATAAAAATATCCTACATACAATCAAATGAATATAAAATGAAAATACATGTTGAACAAGTAATAAAATATTTTTATAGTAATAAATAATTGTTGGATGGTACATGGACTCTTGTTAGATACATTAGTATTTTGTGTATACTTTCTGAAAATTACCATCATGTATTCCTTAAATGTATACATTTTCATAAATGTTATAAATACTTATTTACCGTAATAAATAACATTTATTTCATTTTTAATTACATAAATATTAATAATTAATAATACAGTAATTTTTGGAAATACTAATTAGTTATTTTAATGGTATGTAAATATCAATCCCTTTTAAAAATAAATTTCTTGATGAACTATTAGAATAAGTTCTTATAATTTTATATTATTGTTATAATTTAGTGTGTTATATATTATAAAAGTAATATGTTCCTTGAAATGTTAATAGTTATTCGAGTGAAATTGAAAGAATAGTAATGTCATCTTTATCATATAAATTCATTCATAATAGGTAACCACAAAAAGTATGAAATAAAATTCCTGAATATGTTTATATATATTAATAATTAAAATCATAAATTATTCGATATTAATTTTATAATATTGTAAAAAAATCCTTTTAAACATTAACATAAATATAGTACACCAAAACAATATTTCTTAATGTATTTGTTATATTCATTGGAAAATAAATGTTTTGGATTTTTGATGATTATTTTTATAAAATGGAATTTATATTTGTTAACATCACATTAAAAATAAGTAATGTTAAAAAAATTATTTTTTAGAGATAGTTGAATTTTGAGGTGAATAATAAAATATGATATGTGAATATATTATATAGTATGATTTTATTATTGTGTAAATGAAATTTGATTATGGGGTATTATAATTTTCCTGACTAAATATATGTTTAATGAGTAAAATATATACTTTTCACAAATTTATCTAACCCTTTTAACCATTATCTAAATTTCAAATTATGAACAATATTTTTTCAATTAAAATAATATTTATAAGTAATTGTTTTATATGTTATATAAATTATAAAGAATTTGGGATTTAAATGGATTTAAATAAAATTAAAAATAATACCCTATCCATAAATTTCACACTAATAAAAACCATCACAACATATTTTTAGTCTTATTTAGTTTATGATTTCACTATTTATCAGTATCCTTTGTCTTCTAAGGGTTCTATAACATCATATATAATATCTTCATGTAATGTAAGGGTTTCCACTTATTTTTTCTCCTTCAATCTTATATTATTATTTGTTAAATCTTTTATAATATTGATTTCCTTCATAGTTATGGATTAATATACACATTATATTATTATAATATTCATCTTATACTATTAAAATTATCCCAAACCATTTCATTAAATTCCATTCAAGATTTTATAATGTTTCTTTAATAATTCAAAAACATTATAGTAAAACTACTTCATATAAATCCCTATAATTTCATGTTTTGTGACATATTTGATATATAATTTATAATAGGGGGAATCTATAAATTCTGATATTATTTATATACTTCTTTTTATGTGTTTTTGAATTTATAAAGAATAGAACATTATTTCTCCTTATATTAGCAAAAGCAGACCATCAATAATGATGCATTTAGTAAATAGATATATTTCAAGAAGAATTTTATATTCCCAAGGATCCTTAGATATATGGACTAAATGGAATTAATCATAATCGGTATTTTTAAATGAAAAAATATTTCATGAACTATTTCAATCCCTAATAAAATATCACTTATTCATAAGAAAATATTTTCTACCAATTCTTTTCACATCAAAATATTATTCTAGAAATATTGAAAATCCTTCCATAGAACACTTTAAACCATGATATTAACTTTTATTATGGTTATCCTCACTGTGAATAATTATTATTTGAAGTGTAATATTCTTTGTACGATATCATATTTTGATTTAAGAATTCAATAAATGAACATAATGATAAATTTTTCATAAGTGATCATTATGTATTATTCTAATATTATTAATATTTAATGTATCATGATAATTTTTTGAATTTCACACTATATATTTTACTAAGTTCATGATAATTTTATTTGAAGGATGGGATGAATTTATATATCCCCCTCAGTAAATTTGGAAATGATTAATCATAAAACATATTATGAAGTCTCATAAATATTTTATTAACTATATTATTCTTTGGTGAGGAGAATTGGTATGATATGGATAAGAAATAAAACAAAAAATAGGGTATATAAGACCTGAATAATCAAATTATAAGATCATTATATAGTACACTCCAAAATTAAGAGTAATCGAAACAACCCTTTAGTAGATTTAGTAATGGTTTTGAGGGAACTCCACCTCTTAATGTAAATGACAATAATAAATTAACATAGTCATATTACATAGAAATAAAATTTCTAATATTCAATCCCTAAGAATAATTATCAATTTTTTTGTATTTCCAACATTATACTAAATGAAAATATTGAATTATAAAGAATTATTTAAGGTAAATAAATCCTTTATTTAATTAAAAAAAAAACCTCATATCCCTATACTCATAATCATAATAATCTCTTGTCTAATTAAATTTCATAACATGTGTCTCGGATTTATAGAATAGCTTTGGTTACCCACCATTATCAATAGAATATTATATCAAAGCTTATAATTCACTAGAGTTTTATAAATAAATTCTGCGCCTTTGACTTTGGAAATATCACAAATAATTTATAAATTTTAGAACTCATTTTTAACAATACTAGAAATAATTTAAATCTCGTCCTTTTTCTATAGGATGGTAAATTAATGGTTTATCTTGACTTATTAATTATAATGGTACTAATTTCATTTTTTAATTGTTAAAACATTAAAATATTCTCAAAATTTATCAAAAAATTGAATAAATATTAGAGTGTAGATATATAAAGAGTACTTATAGGGTTTTTTAGAGAAATAACATTAAAAAACACTCAAATATGCTCGATTGAATCCATATAAAAAATATTTATCATTTATCCATTGAATATTCCTAAATTAATATACTATCAAAATAAAATTTCCAAATGACTATATGTTTATTGATTATCTTACTCATTATATAAATATGATTTGATCCTGAATTTGGCACCAGAAACCCTAAATGATCTATTTTAAATAGATTATAACGATCAATAAATAGTGGTTACACAACATATAAATTCATCTCATTTTGTTTTAATTTAATATATATTATTTTAGATGTTTCAAGGATAACATAACATAATTATCTTATTTGGGTCTAATGTAGACAAAAGTTTTCTTTATGAATTCCCATTAAAGACAATATCCATACAAAAATAATTCACTAATAAAATTGTATTTTTAATCTCCAACGTCACTTGAATAAAAATAAATTTTAAAACTATAAATATATATATATTAATTTATTTATTATTATAATTTTTTTATAATCAAGAGTTACTATGAAATTTTTTGGTCGATACTATATAATCTATAAAAATATTATGATTAAACTTATGAACTCATTTGGATCTATACCCTTAATATAATCACCCATATATATTTTTACCCAATTTAAAAGGGAGTTGTTACTATTTTTTATTCTTCTATTCAAAACTACTTCAAAAAAATCATAAGAATGTTTTTTATACTAATAAAATAAATTTTTTTAATTTTGTCTTTGTTAATCCTAGAAAAATGAAATCTCACATATCATTAGTTTTACAAAAAAATTATTTACCTAGGTAATAAATGTTTTATAATATTTTTTTTATTTCTAAAAAAATAAATCCAATTATTTATATTATAATAATGAGTTATTAAGTGTTTTATTATATAAGATATTGATTATTATCCACTAGGTATCTATAAAATATAAGGATATTAAAATATGTAGTTTTAAATACCATGTTTGAGGAACTTTTTGAATCCCAAAATGTAAGGTTTGATGTTTTATTAATCCATTTATTTTTTTTCATTGTCTTGAAGGTGTTAAGATTCAATTCATATTATTTATAAATTTATTTAGTTGAAAATATAATTTTTTTCTACATGTTATTTTGATTTATACATAAAATATATTATTTTATCAAAGTTAAACTAAACTACTCTTACATGCATATTTTCCTTCTTTGTAAGGGTTAGGCCCTCACTTCCCAGAAGTGAAAGGCCCCGCTTCACATCAAGGTAATTCTGATCTCATCTAAGGGTTCCTAATAGATATAAGGTTCATCCAACCTCATGTAAGGATTTTCTGAGTTTCATGTATGTTTAAGACCAAATTTTTATTTGATGAGAATGGTTTAATTGTGATTTACAAAAGGGTCACTTAGCTACCCCTATCTTGAATATGGGTAGTTCCCAGCTTACATAAAGTACATCTCCATAATAAATTTTCACCACTAAATAACATAAAAATTTATTCACATGAATTTAATAAAAATATTTATCTAAAACAATGAGTTTGATATTTGTTATGCAGATAAACA
Organism: Viscum album; assembly: GCA_963277665.1. NCBI lineage: Eukaryota > Viridiplantae > Streptophyta > Magnoliopsida > Santalales > Viscaceae > Viscum > Viscum album. The sequence continues at coordinate 955,680,703 of OY728162.1, read as the reverse complement.
TCTCCCATTATATGTGTTAACTATTAATGAGATTTAGGAAATTAAAATGGGTTAAGCAAGGTAAAAAAATCATTGATAGTTTCAATATTAATTAAATGGTAAATGGTTGATGGCCTTTTATTAAAATATCAGAGTGAATATCAACCTTCTATTTTCAAATAATATTTTTCCTATCAATCATGTATTTCGTTTTGCTAAGAATGGATTGTCTAAGATTTGTTATTCATGTTTTTAGTCCTTCTATGATCAGCACGAGCCCTTTATATTAGTTTATAAACCAATGATTGTCTCTCTATCACCGTATTTTGAATAGAGATATGTGATGTTTCATTTGAGTTTGGGATTCATGAACTATAATTTTATTTTATGTAAATTGTGATACTTTCATGCTTTTTTTCCTTGTATTTAGTATGAACTGACTTTAAAAAGAAATAATAAATAATAAGATGTAATAAATAAGGATAATTATTATTAATTTATTTTTACTATATTCTCTATGTTATATTATGAGCTATTATGTGGATCCCTATGATAAATAAAATGTAATGAGTTGTTAAATAGAAAAAGGATTCTATGTGAATTAAAATAATTATAAAAAAATTGTAGTAACTGCATTCTAATATTATTATGGTATAAAAAACATGCATAATTAAAATACCATTTGTTATCAATAATTATACTATTTGTATGATCTCATTTTTTTAAGAAATTGTTTTCTATTGAGATTATTGATTATTATTGTGTGGTGAAATAGACACACTTAACATAATTTAATAATAATAAAATCTATTAATTGTGGGTTTTTGGGAATAATATAGAGGTGAAATATGATTAGAGATGGGAAACATATTATATATGATTGTATTTATTTATTTTTTATTTATAAATGGGTTTGGATAAAAAAAAATATTTTGTGGTTGATGGATATTTTTGTGGAAGTGAAGTGGTTGGTTTATTAAAGGAATGATAGTATTGTGTACATGGTTGGAATATAAAGTGGTTTAGATACAAGGTGATCATTATAGTGTCAATATGTGAAATAAGAGGTTGTTTATATATGTTTTTGTTCTTATTTTGAGGTATTGGTTGTGTACTATGGAGTTAGATTATGTTGTGGGGGAAGGTTGCATGGTGATGACTAAATAATGTTGTACTTTGTTGGTGATACTTAATGGTATGGGATTAAATGGAATTAATAAATAAAAAATGAAATGTGGATAGAATAATGTAATTTTGTTCTATTAATTAAATTTTATATTGTTTCAAATATGGGGAACATGATGGAATTTAATTGGAATAATAAATAAAAATTTGGTTGTAGGTGTTTACCTATAATGGTAAACTATGGTAATGTTGAATAGGCATGAATTAAAAGGTGTATCTTGTAATTGAATTATAAATATTTGGAATTAATATTTAATGAATGGTAATAAATGTGGGTGACTGATATGAACTATTTTCATCCCCCCTAAACTATGTACAGAAGCCATCCCACGACACACTGGAAGTGATTTCTTGATCACCTCCATTTGGAAACTAGTATGAAGTAATGTGATGAGAACCCATTGGAACAATTTTACCCAATAAATAAAAATACAAATTAGAAGGATAATAATCAAAAGTTTATCATGAACACTCCAAATATCAGAGGTCAATGACCCAGTTCGAAAAAACATATTTACTAATAAATAAGAACCTACAAAATCATAACAAACTAATAAACTTTCATCCCAAAGAAAAATTTAAAACTAAGAAAACACTTGGTAAATTAGAGGTTTTATTAGTAGATTTGACCACAACATAATAAAACTACTAAACCTATTCTTAGAATAACATCATGAGTCACCATCAAACCATAATACTTTAAATTCTCCATGAGTTCCCAGAAGTTCAAACATGAACCTGGAACTAAAATATATATAAAGGAATCATTATGAAACTCGATATGTAATCCAAAGAAAACTACACCCTATTTATTACCATTAAATGAAATATACATTTCCTAAAATTTTAAAATACATATATAAAACATGGGTTTTCCTCTAAAATAGTTTCAAAACCCATTAATATATTATTTTCCATTTTTGTTTAAAATAAATTTCATTTTAAAATAATATGTTTCATCATTTTAGAAGATATGGTCCTTATAATTCATGTGTAAAGAGTGTAATTCATGAAAAAATGATTTTTTAATATTTTTATATAATAAATAGAGATAGTTAAATCATTTAAGAAATAATTTTTTATAAACCATTAAACCAGAAATTACCACTAAATGAAAATAGTGAAATACCAATAAAATAAGATATAATAATAATGAAAATAGTGGAAATAAATAAAGGTAAATTTGAAAAAATAACTTGTTTACTATGATTGAAATAAAATTAATGTAACTAATATTAAGAACTATGTATAATTATCATAGGAATATCTAAGAGGTAATGTAAACGTATAGAATATACTAAAAAATGATCTATCAAATTGGAATTACTAATGTAATCAAACATACCTATTTCTCATCCATATTCTACATGGCCTATCCTAGTGGGAACTTCCCTATGTAGGGACTAATCCACATTGAGGGTCACTAGCCAGAGCATGATCATAAGATAGTCAAGCATGTGTTATCAGGAATTATACTAGTTACTATTGGTTCCCATAATGTATATTTATTTGATATTATCCAACAATAAGTATTTCATATCAATAAGAAAATTGATGCATGATCATTCTTGAAAATGAAAACCATTATAAAGCTATCCCTCCACCCCAAGAACCCCTCTTAGGAATATACCCAGCATTCAAAATCAGTCACTATAATAAATCCTTCCTCTATTACAGACACTCTCACCTATATCAAAACAAAAAATTATTTTGAAATATTCCTAGGGGTTTCTTATCAACAATTTTCTTTTTTCCAAAGAGAAACGATGACTTAAAAATATTCCGATAAAACCATGACAAAAAATATATATTTAATGAATCTAACACATATTTAAAATTTAAATATGAATTTTTAAATCTACTCTGAAACCCAAACATCTCTTAAAAGTTCAAAACTAATTGATGATGTTCATTCAATAATTTTTTTAATATCTTATATGTATGATTAAATACAATTGATTTGTATTATGTTTCTAAATTCAACATGACCATTACATTTATATTAAAATCATTTTACAGATGATTTTACTTTAAAATTATCCTTATACACACTTAATGTTATCATTATTCATCCAAAACATACATTTAAATAATCCATAAATCATTATTCCAAAATTTAAAACCAACACAAGGGGAAACCTACCTCAAACATATCCTAAATAGATTATAAATTTTAATATGGTCTAAACTCAAAATAAAATATAATTATAATACCATAGCCATGAAAAGAAGGAAAAAAGGATAAAATGTTACCCTATTGTTCATCCCTGAGATAAAACCACTAGGGAAGAATAGAAAAATAAGTAAAAAGAAGTGACGAAGATCAATTTAGAATAAATGAGACCCTACATTGAGTAATTTATCTAAAACATGGAGGAATCCCATAAAATCATCAATGTAGGCAAGAAGATTGAATGAAATTTTATCCATGGGTCATTCATGTCAATGGATATAATAAATGGAGGATTTGGGTTTAAAATCATCTAAGTGGTGGTTAGGTAAAATTAAAATTTTAATTTTTTTGGGAAGGTCTTATAATTTGGCCTCATTATTTACCAAATAATGAACTAAACATGCACCTCTTCCTAGGTTTACCACGAAACCTACATTTTTTGGACACATAGTTTGATAAACCTTGCACCAACTATGAAAAATATGTTCGTTAAAATTATAGACACATATGAATTCTTTTCAAATTGTTTTCACTAACTGTGTGAATGTTGTGAGCATGTACCCTTACAAACCAAAGGAATTTCATGGTTTCCTCAAAGAATATCATGGATTAAAACTAAATGTAGGATAATAATATTTAAAATCCATGAATTGATAAAAATGATGTAAAAAACCCTATGAAAATTTAGTCATATATTTTCCCTTAAATAATGTGCGCTAATTTTGTGATAGAAAGATAAACTACCCAAAACATATAATTTGGTATAGAAACTCCCAAAACTAAGAGGAAAAAAATCAAATAAATAAATAAAATAATAGATAATAATGTGACATGTGTGTGATAATACTCCCAACTATAATACTAAAATCCCCTAGAATGCATCAAATGCTTCAATTAGTCATTATAGAGAAAAAACCTTCTCCTTCCTAACATGACTCGATTTGAATCCCAAAACCAAGGAACATCATTGCTACATCCAAGTTTAATCTTAAGAAAATTAAATGAATTATAAACATTTTTTAATCTTAATACATCTCTCAAATGAACCATGAATAACATTAATAAAAACCAGAATCTTTTTCAACAAAATATGCAACTATGAAGGACTCAAAGATATTATACCATAAGTTTCAATATCAATGTCTATGGTGGAATGATACAATATTTGAATTAAAATGAAACAATTATTCTCTAGGGATAACCAACCACTATTAGGGAATAAAATCATAACTATAATAACTCAATAATTTCATAAATAATCATTGTAAAAAACCACTAATGATTTATAATTTCTACTATAATGAATATTACACAAAACATTTAGTCATTATCTTAAATTCCAATGAACCGCAAATTAGTATATTCTTAAAATTGAAAAAACTATGATAAAAGAAATAAATAAAAATAAATAATACATAAAGAATCCCCTTATTTATAATTAGGTTATAGAAGTTGTGAAAAGGAATATTATGAAGGGGTAGATCTTTCACCACTTATTCTTCATGAAACGCCTTTACAAAACCTATATGGATTTCAAAAATAGACATATAAACTATAGTTATTTATAGATTTTGGATATGAAGGCCAATTATGACCTTAATTTCCTAACTGAGGACACACTAGTATCCTATGTCATGACCCCCTTTCCCCAATATACCCCTCCAAGGCTGTAAAATAGTAATAGGAGTTAGTGACCCCCAAGACTCACCTCTATAAGGCATCGGGTTGGAAACTACCACGAATGGTGTTAAAAAATCACAATATTATAGGAATTACAATTTTAAAGAAAACTAGATCAGAAGATATGATATATCATCCACAAAAAACTCCAAGACATATATATAATAAATCCAAAATCCAACCCACTTGAATGTGTAAAAATAGAGCTAATACAATACAAAATTCTCTAAGTGAATACCAAAAGTAAATCAAGTAAGCGACACAATAACTATTAATAATCGAGCTAGTAAGGTCCTGCACGGTCAAAAAAATCCTCCTAGAAACCTAAAAGTACTTTATATATTTTTGGAGAGTAAAGAAGTATACTTATTTGGAAAACCAAAGTGTCTTGTGCATATGTCAAAAAATCATACTAATGGTCCTGTGAGAAAATATTAGAACTAAAAAAGAACCTAAGTGAGTATACTAACCACCCCATCCTCACCAAGGCACACTCACCAAATAACACAATTCCTGTAATATAATATAAACAACATCAATGATAGGGTACCCACACCACTTTCCCACTGATTAGCTCATCTCAAACCCTAATGGAAATTTTCCTAGAGCTCCCACCTCTTCCGAACAAACCAAGTCACAACTTGCCCGTAAACACAAGGGAATCACAACAACATGTTACCCAAAGACACCTTGTATACAAACCACATCACATCCTACCCACAAAAAACAAGGATAAAAACCGCAACACATACCACCCATAGACACATGGTCCAAAACTCACATTGAATCCCACCGATAGACACATGGGCCACAAACCACATCACATCCCACCTGCAGACACGTAGGCCACAAACAAAACCTCTTCCCGAAGACACCTAGAAAATATCAATACATCACACCCCAAAATACATGATAAAGAACAACTATATCATCTTGAAGAAACCTAGGAATGTAAAAGTCACTCACACACACCTGGGCCTCACAAACCACATCCTTCCCAATGTATCATTGGTTATCACCACCATAGAGTAGGGAAGAAATGGTTGTTATCCATCCATCCTACCACCGAGTTTCTTCTGAATTAAACAGTCTCCCATGATGATGGGGGTGTTCAGTACATAGTTCTCTACTAGGGTGGGGTGCCAAAGAACGTCCAATTATCACCTATCAACCTTTCAAGGGTTTGGTTATCTACTAATGTGTATAGAGGAACTTAGGTCGAATCCTCGACAATGATACTTTTTAATAGTCGGTTGTTTTTCATATTTTTTTTGATGAGGGGGATTATTTGAAGATATAAAATGAAATGATTTATTTATTTAGATTTATTTAACTATTTTATAAATTTTGGGTTGAGTACATTTTTGCAGATTTAAGGTTACGATATCATTAGCATTTCCTTATATTGTATTAAATTAACACCCACATAACAAGATAATTTTGTTTAGAATACCCGAGTGTTAATTCTTTAATCCATGAATTAACTTAAATAGGGTTATAATATCAATTAAAAATTGTTTATGGTAGTGTATTTGTGGTTCCAATAATCCATGTAATCATCAGGTTAAAAAAAGTGATTAATGTATAATAATTTTAGTTTAAGAGACAAAATGTTAACCTAAAGAATACTCAATGATCAAAATCACTCAATAACGTAATATACCAAAATTTTGAATCACCCCAATGGTATATTTATTCGTCCATTAATATGTTAATTAATATGGTAATATGTGTTCATGGTGATTAATAATAAATATAACAAAAATAATGAGATAAGAAAAGAGTTGTGCGTCGAACACAAAATCACAAACGATGATGAGAATTAAAAATGGAATTTCTATTATACAAGGAAGAAAACGAAGGGAATGGTTTTAACTGGATGTAAAATATTGTAAGATCATTAATATTTAAGAACATAGGTTGGGTGATTAAAAGAGAATATTAAGAAGAATCATTCAATAAAATTCAAACAAAATTCAAAACAACATACACAATTACAAATGAAAACAAACAAAAAGGAACATGAAAATAAATGTGGTGGAGGGGTATCTCTTGTTGAAACAAGATCAAGGCAATTTCTCACATGCCCTTGGTAAGTCTCTATTAATTCAAAACTTCTTCCTTATGTTCTAAAAAGTTATTTCTTTTCTTGGATAGGAGGGAGATGTATTTATAGCATAATGATGTGGACCGTTTTCTTTTCAAATCATCCCCTCCACAAAGATTTCTAATTTGATTCTTTATACAATGGAATATGGAGTAATTTTCTTCTTAAAATATGTATATATTAATGTTTAAAGTCAACCATAGAAGTTTAGAGACACATGGAATTATGGAACCAATGTTATTCTATATTGATTAAACAATTTTAATCTGTCCATTTCAATCTAGGCTTTTATTATAGTAGAAATTTGAATAGGATGTTGAATAGTAATATATCATCAAATTCGATCCATTTTTTCTTCAAATTCATAAATCAATAGATTAGCTTTCCAAATAAAAAATGTCATCTCAAATGGATGTATATATCAGATTAAAATTCAATAAATATATGATATGATTAATTCCAAGAGGGAATGGTGGGTTGGACATCAAAGCATCATTTGGGCCCCTTTTTTGTATTTGGGACTTGAAATTATTATAAAAGATGAATTGGATTGTACCCAATATTATATGTAGAGAATAAATGAATTTTGACTCTTGGATTGATCCTAGAAATTCTATCTTCATGGATGGTCTAGTTTCATCATAGATTCTTTGGGCCTTCTTTTGTGGCACATATGACCCTTCAAATGGCAGAATTTCCTAATGCTTTCTTATAATGAGATGTTTTAAATTTAATAAGAAAGCATATGTAGTTATAAAAATAGAATTTGGATGAGTATTATGAGTGTTATATTTAAATTCTTAAACTATCTTGATTTTGGATTAATTCAAATAATGCTCAAAATTTATATTTAATATTAAAACATGAATATTCCATTCCAAGAATGCACTTTTCTTATAAAATAAATAAATGGAGTAAATAAATAGTTATAAATAATTTAATAAATAAAATTACCCAAAATTATTTATATGTGTGTCCTCATGTACACCCAACATAAAAACATTACAAACTCATTCTCACTCACCAGAAAATATAATTTTTTTTCCCCAATCAGGGGAGGTTTATACCATTTTACTCGTCCATATTGAATTCCACCACAAATTATTAAAGAAACCATATTTAAAAAACAATTCATTTTTCATGATCAAATTAAAAATGGAAATGGTTGGCCCTCAAAACATACTCTTCTTAAGATGATAGAAACTTATTCATGGAGGTTCACTCATTCACCAACCAACACTGAAAATCATAGAGTTATAAAGAGATATCAGTATCCATTCCCTATCCTATAGTGTACAATAATCAAGATGTATTTTTAGGGGATATTTTAAGGATATGGGATGGTTGGAATTTAATTGCCAATAGAAAGGAAAAGTGGGGGTAAAACACTGACATGGAAGAAGAAATTCACAATCTGAAATAAGACATGGAAGGTTATGGAAACACAAATTTACAAGAGAATGATTGTGTAAAAAAATGCACAAAAGAGGAAGAATATTTGAAGGGGGTGAATATATGAAATAGTTTCAAAACAAAAAAATTCTCCCAATGATATAAGTGTTCATCTTATCTTTTTCATTTTTTTCATTTTTTTCAGATGTTGAACTAGAAAAAGATCTAATACTCATATCCCAACCCATATTTGATCTCCTAAAGACACTAATTGTAATAGTAATAACATGATAAATAGTTTAAGGAGAGTTATTTTTTACATTACCATGACACAAACTTTTTATTCTTTTTATTTTTTTAACACTTGTCAATAAAATTTACAAAATAACATACATGATATTACATTCCCTAAAACTCAACGAATAACACCCTCTCCCCCACACAAAAATCGATGAATTTTATAAATCCTATAATGACACATTGAAAATCAATTATATGGAACAAAAAATTAAATCCAATCCCCACACATAAAATTCAATAATGATTTTGATAAATTACATATAGATGTTGGTCGGGGAAAGTTATTGGGCTTGCATTGTGGCTATTAAAGAAAAAGTATAAATAGGCTCAAAGGGTCTTTCGAAGGGAGGATTAGTGTAAGATTAATGGGATACTATTTTTCTATTTTGATTCTCATGTGGTTCCAAAAATGTCTCTATCATATTTAAGAACACAAAACTAGAAAATTCAACTTGAAGGTCTACAAACTCAAGACTCACAATAGGGGGTGAAAAATGTTAAAAATGAAAATATGGTAATTGGTGACCTTGGTATGAAATCTAATGATATTACTCATGGTTGGGAAAAATCATTTTCCAAATATAAAACTTATCATTAAAAAATTATTATTCTTGAAACAAAATTCTTTATCAAAATTCATGAAGAAAACACAAAATATTTTAGATTAAAACATGTATTTTGACTCCCCAACGTTGATAGACATAATTTTAAAAGTGGATGGTGGCTATGTATGATTCTTTTTTTTGGTTTTTTGTTTTTATTTTATTTTTTTAGTTTTTTAATGTTTTTAAAATACACACCCACACAAAATTTTAAGAGATAATGAAAGGGTTTCATGAATGAAGTGGGAAAAATTGAAAGATATAGGATGAAGAAGAATGAGTGAGAGAGGTAAAGAGAGGGAGAGTTAAAGGGAAATAAGTGCCCCTTGTTTTGGTTTTGGTGGGTTTCCATCCCCGTCCAGTGGTGGGTCTACTGTAGAAGTTGTGTATTTGATGGAAGTCAATGTTTCTCTCGGGATGTGTGTCCACTCTTGGTGAAGCTTTAACTAATGTCCATCATACATGAATATACTTTTGGAAGAGGTCTCTTGTAATCACACTACACCAAATGAGAAAATAATAGTAATAATAAACGGACCTTCATAGCGAGAATTAAGCTTTCCTAGGCGAAAAAAATTGAAAATAGAAGAGAATTTCCTTTTTACCTTCAAGAAATAATTTTTTTCCTGACGGTTTTATCATGGATTAACTTTTACTTTTTATTGTAGATATTATAATAGTAAAAGGAATCAATTTTAAGCTTCTCAAATTCATTTAACTATAATTATCTCTCTTCAATAGATTTTCACAATCAAAATTTCAAGTTTTCATGGCCCAAATGACTTATATTTAATTTTAATTGGTAAAAGGTATGATTTAACAAAAACTATCCAAAATGGAGACATCGCAATGGGTGTTTTATAGGAAGTTTGATAAGCCCCAATCACTTTACCAGGTCTTTTAGACCATTCTTTTTTGTGGGCATTGCAAATTTATAAAGAACACTTTTCACTTGTCTATTAGAAAGTTCAGCCATGCCATTAGATTGGGGGTGATATGTAGTTGATGTTTTATGTGCAACCCCATTCTTTTTCGGAAGATACACCATGTTCCAACTATAGAAATTAGTTTCGATGTCACTTATCAAGGCACGTGGTATTCCAAACCGGTGCAAGAGGTGGATTTTTATGAACTCACTAATAGTATGTGAATCATCCTTCATAGTGGGTTTCGCCTAGAAACATAATCAATAGACATAAGTATATAATATTTACCATTGGATGGTATATATGGTCTCATGAAATTGATTCCCCAAACATCGAAGATCTTATAGAAAATTAAAGGTTTTTCTACATTTCATTCCTTTTCAAAATTGTGACAAACTTTTGGCATGTGGAATATGATTTAATGAACTCATGTGAGTCCTTGAAGAGTTAATACTAGAAGAATATAGTGTTATGTACCTTTATAGAGGTCCTTTGTGTTCAAAAGTGTCCACCACTAGGAATTGCGTGAAAAAATTCCAAGATTGAAAAATTTTCATCTTCATCGACACATATCTTAATTACCATGTCAGCACTATTTTTTCAAAGTTTATTAGCATCCCAAAAATAAAATTATAAATATATAGTCTGATTTAGTTTATTTGTTTTGACAAAATTTCATAAAAAACCAATAACCGAGTAATTTTAAGTTAGAGAATATGGTGGTTACATTAGAGTGAGAGATGAGAGGTGTTCAGTTGAAAATTTAGGTTCAATTATTTCAAAATGAGAAGAATTAAATATTCTACTCAAATGATTATCCACAAGGTTTTATTTTCCATTTCTATCATTAATCACAATTTCAAACTCTTAGAGCATCAATATCCATCTTATTATCCTATTTTTGGAATCTCTTTTCTTGTGTATGAACTTTAATGCATAATGGACTGTGAAGATGATGATTTTGGCACCGAAGAGATAGGGCCAAAATTTATCTAAGGCAGAAACCACTACTAAAAGTTCCTATTTAGTCACAGAGTAGAGGTATTGAGACTCATCCAATGCTTTTGTGATGTAGTATATGACATGTTGAATTTTTTTCTCTTCTTTGACCAAGAACATCCCCAATGGCCCTTTAAAAAGAATCTTGAATCAATTACATGGGTAACGACCAATCTGTGGGTTGGATTATTGGGGAAGTTGTAATAACAGTTTTTTGTTCAATTAAGGATCTATTAAAGGCCTCATTAAATGTAATTCAACATCATTTTGAAGCATATGAGTGATTGGGATGGAAATTCTGTTGATATTATGGATGAATCATTGATAGAAATTGGCATGTCCAATGAATGAATGGATGTGTTGAACTTTTGTGGGTTAATAAGAGATTGGAAAACCTCAATTTTGGAAATATCAACATGAATGCCATGTTGTGAAATTATTTTCCCTAGAAAAATCCCATTAGTAACCATGCAGTGACATTTTTTATAATTCAATAGAAGGTTACATTTGACACACTTTTGATGGACTGGAGAGAGTGAATGAAATCAAGATTCAAATGAATCACCATAAATGGTAAATCCATCCATGAATACCTCTATAAAATTATTAATTAATTTTAAAAATATACTAATCATACACCTCTGGAATGTTACAAGAGAATTTCAAAGTCCAAAAGGGGTTATTCTATATAGATATGTTCTAAAGGGGTACATGAAAGTAATCCTTTTTTGGTCCTGAGGTGCTATTGGGATTTGATTATAGGTAGTGTATCCATCAAAAATTAAATAATGTGACTTCCCAGCTAATTGTTCTAGCATTTGATCAATGAAATGAAGTGGGTAGTGATTGTTTCATGTTTTAGAATTCAATTTTTGATAATAAATGCATGCACACAATTTTTTCCACTTAAGTTGTGAATACCTACCCATGTTGATTTGTGGAAACAGTAATCCTAGTCTTCTTAGGTACCACATGAATTAAACTAACCCATTATCTATCATAAACTGGGTAGATAATACAAGCTTGGAGAATCTTGGCATTATCTTCCCTAACTACCTCAAGGATGAGTGGATTGAGTCTTCTTTGTGGTTGTTTGTTTGGATTGGATGATTACTAAAGATGGATGTGATTCATGAAAAAGGGTGGGTTTGATTCCTAGTATGCCATATAGGTTCCAAACTAAGTCCCTTTTTCACTCTAACTTACGAACATGTTTGGACTCCTTGATTTCAGTAAGTGTGGAAAAGACAATGATATGATCAGAGTGATCAGGGAAAAGAATGAATATTTTAGGTGTGTAGGAAGATTTTTCAAATAAATCATGTATTTCATGTGTGAAAAAAAAACTATGGAATGGAGGATGGGATTTTAGTTGGTTTTGATTCATTTTCCCAAATACTGTCCAAGGTGGAACAATAGAGATCAATGTTTACATGGTATTCAAGAGAGTTTTCAAGATCCTATAGATTGATGGATTTTATGAATGAGAGGTCAACATCAACATCCCCATTTATGAAATGTAAAATCATGCTAAAAATATCAAAATACCATCTCTAATTAGTACATGATGTAATGTTGTTCAATTGACTATTAAAAGTTTCTTTAGATGAATTGATTGACAATGCCAAGTGATCCTATGATTGGAATAGCATGGCTTAAAAGATATCTACCTTGACAAGATGGATTCCAAATTCCATGGATAGGATGTCCACATAGAAATTAACCTTATTTCATGTTGTTACGAAGAATGGTATTCTGAGAATTAAGGGAGATATAGAATATTTAGTCTCACCTTATGTGTCCAGAACATAGAAATCTATAGGGAAGATAAGATCATTAACTCGGAGAAGGACATCCTCAATTATTACATCGGGACTGGTTGTACTTCAATTGGTAAAAAGGATGAAAACACATGTTGGGTGCATGTACCTAGTTAATGGTTGGAAAATATGGATTTATGAATGATATTTACTAAGGTTCCTTGGTCTATGAGTGCATTATCGATGTTTGAACATCCTATCTGGCATGGAACGGTAAAAGTCCCAATATCTATTCACTTCATGGGTATGGACATTAGTGTTGAAAAATTCTCAATGGTAATAAGTTTTATCTTATGAGTGAAAAAATCCTTATGAAACTTTTTATAAATTGGAATTTTTTTTATGGAATCTAAGAATAGAATGTTATCTTCAACACATCCAAAATAGTTGATAATTTTAGGATTGTGTTCAATGGACTGCCTTTGATTAGAAAGAGATTAAGGAAAATGATTTGGATTATTTAGAGGGATATAAAGAGGTTAGGTAGTTGTTTTAGGTTCATTTTCTATATTTTTCTTATTTTCATTTTCAAGATCAACTGATAAAGGTTCATTAGAGGATCCATTATGAGTATTAGAAAAAAAAAATCCCGATCTAAGTGTAATTTCACATACATTGCCCTTGGGGTTGGGTAACGGTTGAGATAGGATTTGGGAATAATTTTATAGTTTCTACTAGAGAAGGTGTGATTCCAATTGACCAATTATTGTTTCAATGTTTTTTATGCGAGAATGGGTGAAAGATGAATGATTTTCTAGAATGCTTTCACATAGTTCCTTGTAAGAAGAGGCATGTACAGCATTATGATTACCATGATTTTGGTTCTTAGGGAAGTGCTTAAATTTGGGTAATAGTTTAGAAGGATCATTAGGATACTATAATTCAGAAGGTGGAATAGGAGGATTCATCCATTGATGTTGAGTATAAAAAGGATAAGGTTGTTGGATGTTACAACCACATTGTCTACATTAGAAATGGTTTTAATTATGAGTAGGGAAATGAAGGGGATGAGAAATGGGATTACAAGATCTCAATGCTTGGATAATGGTAGAAGGAAATGGATTTGGGTGGGGTTGGTTGAAGTTTCTAATGATGTGAAGTCATTGTTGAGTGTCAGTGTTCCTTTATGCATATGTTGCATTGAGCTCCATTGGTCCGGTCAAATTAGATGGATCCTCTAAACGTTTTTCTCACGTGTCAGTTGGATGTGCTGGTGATCTATAGATTCCATAATTATTGATTGGTTCGGGGAACTGAGATCGTGGAGAAGATGATATTCCGGATTTAGTATCCACCACTAGTTTTCCCACAAGACCTGTATGTTCGCTCATCCACTACGTCATCTTATTTGGGTATATAGATTGATTCTATTGGACTTGTTCGGCATGATCATATGCTCAATTATGGAATTGTTTTGTGTTTGTATCCATATTTCTTATGAGATCTCGTGCAGCTGTAGGTGTTTTATCAATAAGATCACTACCACTTACAACAACAATGAGAGTTATCTCTATAGATAATAATCGCTAATAATAGTATTGGATCAAGAGTTGGTCAGGGGTTTGGTGGTGTACCAAGATTGACACAAGATTTTTGAACCTCTCCCAATACTAATGGAGTTATTCATTAGAGAATTTATTGATACCACTTATTCACTTTTGGATAGAATTAGTATGAGAAGTAGGAAAGAATTTCTCAAAGATGAGTCGGTTCATGTAATTTCATGTGGTTATGAAACCAAGAGGAATGTATTAGAGATCCATGACATGGAAGAGTTAGCTAGGGATAAAGGGAATGATTGATGTTTGATTTGTTTTTTAGAAACCCCTTGATGATTCAGGGTAGGTCACACCCCTAGAAACTCATTGAGGTGAAGATGAGGATCATCACTGGCTAGCATGTGGAAGTGAGGTAAAAGATGAATCAAATCCGATTTGAGATCCAAATAAAAATCAATATTTTGATATTGAATACCAAGGGGTTAGTAATTCATATTAGGGGAAATGACTGATTTTAGAGTTTATTCCCTAGGATTGGCCATATCTAGAACAATTGTTTGGACAATGATTGGTTCGAGTGTGATTTGATTATCCCCAATATCCCTTCTGGTTTCCTGGGGATTTCACTTAATTTCTTGGTCAAACAAATCTGATGGATAGTTTGGTAAACTATGGGGAATTTGGGGATGTTTATAAAGGATGAAGAAGATGGGTTTTTTTCTTTTTGTTTTATTTCATTGATGATTTTTATGAGAAACATGGTTTTTCTTTGTGTATTTTTTTAATTTTTAATTTTATTTTTTTACTTTTTTTTCAAAAATCAAAAACTACCAACTACAAATAGTACCATCCATGAAAACAGATCCATTTGAAGCACGACTGATTTTCACCTATTGACTATTCAAGGGTATGATGCTCTGCTAATGTGTATAGCATCACTCAGGTCGAATCCTCGAAGATGATAATTTTTAATTGTCAAATATTTTTATGATTTGTCATTTTATTGGGGGGATTTTTTTATAGAGAAAAAATATAATGATTAATTTATTTATATTGATTTAACAAAATTATAAATATAGGTTTTATTTCTTTATTTTGGAGTTATGATTATTACATCATTGAGATTTTCTTCAAATTCCATTTAATTAACACCAACTTCACGAGATAATTTTGATTGGAATACCAAGTGTTAAGGCTTTAATCCAATATTCAACATAACTATGGTTAAAATATCAATTAAAAATTGTTTATGGTATTGTATTTATGTTTCCAGTAATCTATTGAATCCACATTTAAAAAAAACATTTCTTTTGGTCCATGATATTTTAAGTTCAACATACACAATATTAACCTAAAGAATACTCAATGACGAAAAGCCCTTAATCACATCATATACCAAAATTATGACTCACCCCAATGGTAGATTCACTCATCCATTAAGGTATTTATTAATCAATAAATATTTGTTTATGGTGATTAATTATTAATATAATGAAAATAACGGTTTAAGAAAATATTTGTCCATCTAACACACATGCAGGAACGGTGATGAAAATTAAAAACGGACTTTCAATTGAATGAGGAAGAAAAAGAGGTAAAGGGGATTCAAATTCATTTCAAATATTTTAGAGAATTAATATTTAAGAATATAGGATAGATTATTAAAATAGAATATGAAGAAGAAGCCTGCATTTAAATTCAGATGAAATTGAAAACAACATACGCAATTACAAATAAAAACAAAGGCAAAGGAACAAAAAAAATAAATGTGGATGAGAGGTATATCTTTTAAAAAAAATCAAGGATGTCCTACCAGACCCTTGTAAAGTCTCTATTCATTCCAAAACTCCTCTTTATGTGCCAAAATTCAAACTCGTTGCAAGTAGAAGAGGGAGATGTATTTATAGCCCAAGGATGTGGACTGTTTGCTTTCCAAATCTGCCCCTCCACTTCGCTATCCAATTAGATACATAATATAACCAAACATGTAGAATTTTTATTATTTAAAATTGTATATATTAATTTTTAATGTTCACCATAAATAGTTAATGGTCATTTGACTTAGGGAACCAATTTTATGACATTTTGATTAAACAATTTTTATATGTCCATTTCCATCCATTCTTTTTCAAAGGCCCAAATGTGAATAGATTTTTGAATAGGAATATGCCCTCAAATATGAACAATTAATTCTAAAAGTTAGGCCACAATATCATATATTTCATACTAAAAAAATCTACTTGAATGTATCTCTGTATCAGAATAAAATTCAACATATGTGTGATAAGTTTAGTTTTTGATATATAATGGTGGTCTGGACTACAATGCATCACTTTGGCCCCTTTTTATTATAGTTGGGACATGAAAATTTTATCCAATATGAATTAGATTTTCCCTATACTTTTTTTGATAATAAAAGGATTTTGGATTTTGGATTAATCCCAAAAATTCTATCTTTATTGTTGGTATAGTTTCTACACAGATTCTTTGGGCCTTATTTTGTGGCCCATATGACCCTCCAAATGGTAGAATTGGCCAAAGATTCCTTCTTATGATATGTAGAAAATTGAAAAATGATTCCTAAAAAGAAATAAACACACATTTTAGATTATTATGGTGATATTTATATTTAAAATAGTAAACTGCCTTGAATTTATATTAATTTTAGTAATGGTCAAAAATCATATTTAATATTAAAACTTGAATATTTCACACCAAGCATGAAATTTTCATATAAAATCAGTAAAGGGAGTAAATAAAAAGTTTTAAATAAGTTAAAAACATCAGTTATGTATATAAATTATTAAGAAAATAAAAATATATATATATATAAGATATTAATCACACAGCCCAACCTATGGGTTCACAAATAACCAGCTCACAACACTGCTAACATTGCAGCTACCTCAAAATGCACTACACCACACATCAAGACAAAACCAAATTAATATTTACAATAGATTTAATTAAAAATTAAAATTATGTTAACCACACAAACACATTCCATTCCCTAACATTAATTAATTAATTATTTGTGTGTTCTACTACTATTTAGGAAACTACTACGCACAACACACAAGAACCAAAACAACAAAATTAATTCAGGGAGAAAATCTTGGTGATTTTCCCATCGAAACCATCACTATCCTTATTCAAATTCTACCCTCAAAAACCAACTATTCAAAACCACATCTAGCAATACATCACCACAGATCCTGATCCCAGCCCTGCTACCCAACACTCCTCATCCATTTGACAGTCAATCGATCTCACAACCTGAGATTCCATTTCACCCTAGAAACCATACCACAATACACAACCATGCTCATAACCTCATCAACAAATAATCCAATTAAAAACACTACTTCATGTATAATAAGGTAACCCTTATTAAATTACACTTGTTAATTTAGGGGTTATCATAGAAACTACATAATCCTAGGGAATCCATTAATTATTCATGTATTCATAATTAACCAATTCTCATTTATAAGGTGATACTAAAAAATCCTAATTAAGGAAAAAACCATAGTATATGTAACCGACATAGTGAAATCCACCAACGACCCCAATATTTTGCAGGGCATTCGTCCTGTATAGTCACAACATCCCAATCAATTTAAATGTTGTAATAATCATGTGAGTCAACCCCATTACCCCTCAATTTCAATTAAATGATTCTTTATCATTTATTTGGTTGGAAAAACCATAAACCATAGGTAAACAGATGTCAAAAATCTTATCACATGATGTATAAAAAGGATAAATCGATTTAATCCTACCTTGAAGGGATGTCAACAATCCTTGCATGAGAACAGATCATGTAACCGTCCTACAATCACCACTTCTAAAATATTTTCATCCATATAAGGATGTTGCAGAACTGACACACCAACAAAAACCAAATAAAACCGAATTAGTAACATGTTTAAGAAAATTACATAGCACAGTAAGAAGATGTAGAAGATAAAAAGATCAAACAGAATGGAGCTTCTTGAAAATAAAGGGTGAATAAACATTATATCTACATGGATCACCAACTAATAATCGCCATGATCAACGGATCAAAGATGGATGGATAAGGCTCCAAGGCATCCTTGGGCAACCTAGGGTTTTTTTGGAATGATAGTAATAAAGTAAAATGTCTGAATAAATTAAATTTGAGTTGAAAATAATTATAAAGAAGAAAATAGATCAGATTATTGCATAACAGGTAATCCCCTTTCACATCATGTGGTATCTGAGGTTCAGCTTTCTCTAAAAAAGAATCGCCACTTGATTTATTTTATTTTTCAAACCATGAAATACTAAACACTATGAAACTACCATGAAAAGACGTGAAATAGAGTATAACATCATGTAATTTAGTTATACAATGTGTAATCCTCCTTTCCCGAGAAATTAGAAACCGAACCTCTCTAAAATATCTTTAATCCTTACTCGAACATCTGCAACTACAAAAACCACCAAAGTAATAGAATGGGAGAACATGGTCTGCTACATTAGATACCTCTCAAAAAATTATCATCCTAGATAATACAAAACCAACCCTAGATGAAAGAGGGGTATGAAAAACCACCACACGATATTCCTTTCAAGGATCTTTCTATACATAAAACACCGCTTACATACTAACACATCAACGTTCAATGATAAGCTAGCCTATGTTATTTGTAATCTAGAGAGGAAACCTCTATATCCATGAACACCACCTCCAACGTATGAAACCATACGTTATCATGTTAAGTAAAATGATCACAACACATACTAGACGAGAACAATAACCACACCGTCTAAACACATGGATCAGGGAATTCCATCCACCATGTCAAAATACTATCTACTATAGGTATCACTAGATCACCTACATAGGTTTAATCACATTTTAGTAAATTTATTTTTATTAGGAAATAGGTTCTTTAATTTCTTCATGTCATGCCTTAATCGCACACATCACCTCGCACATAACAAGCCAAGGGTAAAAAACAACTCATATCATACAAAACATGGTCCAAGCATCTCATTAAAAAAAGTGAAATAAAACTCAAAAAAAACTACGGGTACTGGACACGCATATGCATCTCTCATTCTTATGTACTCTCTTCCTATCCACCGTGCTTCCACAACACAGAACCCAAATTAATGGTCTATCCATGCAACACCTTCTTCTACAAATCCTGTATCTCTACTAGTCATTCCACAAACATCGCATCATCCTCAATATCCAACTCTCTCCAGTCAATGAAATGTGAGTCATCATGTTGATGCTAATGAAGCTAAGAGACATGGTAGACACCATGGAGCCTCTCGAACTAGGGTGGCAATTCTAAGAAATACACCACCTTTAAAAATCCCTCTCAAACCACAAAACAATCAACAAACCTAGGAGAAATATTACTCTCTATACAAAATTATCACTGCTAACATTGAGGGGAATCCTTATAGAAAACATGGTCCCAAACCTGAAACTACAAGGGCCACTTCTAGTGATTAGTATAAGAGTTATTCTGTTCCTACACTGGTTTCATAATATCTTAAACAAGATAGAACTTCTCTGTCATTCTCTACAGTACCTTGTGACCAAGAATATCTATATACCCAACCTCTGTACAGCATACTGAAGAACAATATGACCTTCCATACAACACCCCAGTAAGAGTAATGTCAATGGAAGAGTTATAGCTATTATTATAAGAGAAATATTATAAGGGTAGAAGTTTTACCCAAGATCCACCAATGACCAAGATGCATGCCTGCAACATATCCTCCAATTCCTGGATAGTCTTCTCTATCTTCCCATTTTTCTGAGGGTGAAAATTAGTGCTAAGGTGTAACTGGGTGCCAAAATCATGCTACAATCCAATCTAGACTCATGTGGTAAACTACACATCATTATTTAAGAAAATTCACATAGAAACTCCATGAAACCACACTCATTAATCCATGTACCTCTTATCTATGCAATTTACTACACCCAAATCATTGATCGATAAGATGTAGGCTGATTTCACCAACCGATTAACTATCACCGATATGAGATCATAACCTCTTTGAGTTCTGGGTAACCATTTGATGAAATCCGTTATGTTGTCATCCCATTTACCACTCAAGTACATACAAGGGCTGCAAAAACCCACTAGGAACACAGTGCTCTACCTTCTATTGCTGGAAGACTAAGAACCTCATTACAAACTCTTCCACTATCGGTTTTATCCCAGACCACAAAAACTTTATCTTTAATACACAATACATCTTGGAAACTTCTTGATGTACTATCACGAGTGTGCTGTGAAACTCAAGAATGAATTAACTACACATGGACACCAAAACATAAAACTTCTCTCAAAACAACATCCAGTTTTCACAATCCTTCTAGGTCATCACCTTGACCAACATAATCATACATCACCACTACCTTTGACTACCCCACTAAGACTCCTCCACCTGCTGAATTAGAGTGGACTACACCATCATCTGAAACAAATAGATTTCACCACCAACCACTCTTACATCTATGTGAAAGGTTTCCAGCTTCTCCATCACCCTCCCATAATATACATATTCTATAATATCATATTTATGTGAACTTTTACTCAAATCATCGGCCACAACATTTCCCTTCAATGAGGTGTAGTATTATTCAAAATCATAGTCAAGAAAAAGCTTCATCTACTTCTGTTTTCATAGAGTTATATCATCCTAGAAAAAAAGATGTACCTCATACTCTTATGATCCATGATGACCACAAAGTTCTTCCCAATGAGGTAATACCGCCACAACATCAATACAAACACAATTTTTGCTAACCCTATATTGTGGGTGACATAGTTTCATTCATGGGAATGTAACTTCATGGACCCATAAAAGTTCATTGTTCGCTATTTTATTATAATTCATCCCAAACACATATGGGAAGCATCATAGAACACCTAAAACATCAAACCTTCCTTAGGAAACCAGAGAACATTAGTACAAACCAACATTCCCTTCTAGTAACCAAATGCTTCCTAATAATGATCACTCCACATAAAAGATTGGTTAGTTCTTGTCAAAGTTATCAACAGGGCTACAATTCAGGATAAATCAGGAAAAACCTCCAATAATAGCCTATAATACTAATAAAACTATAAAAATATATCATTTTCTTGGGTTCCTCCTATGATACCAATGCTTTACCTTTTTAAGGATCCACTACAACTCCATAATAAGACACCACATGCCCAAAAAAAATATATCACATGTCCAGAACGTACACGTGGATAGATTTCCAAAGATTTTGTGGCCTCAAAGAACCTATAAGATAATCCTAAGATGCTCATCATGCTCCTCTTATGAATTTGAGTAAATCAGTATATTTTCTATGAATACGATGATGAACTAGTCCTAGAACTCATGAATGACAGAGTTCATAATCCCCTTGAACATTGATGGTGAATTTGTAACACTGAATAGTATGACTATGAACTCTAAGTGTCGATACATGCATTTGAAGTAAATCATCGGGATATCACCCTCTTTCACACTAAATTGGTGATTTCCAAACCATGTATCGATATTCGAATAAAAAATATCCCCTCTGATCTGGTAAAAAAGAAGGTGTATCCTTGAGAGAGTGTAATTGTTCTTGAGCATTACCCGATTTGGCCTCTTGTATTCAATGCACATCCTCAAACCACCATCCTCCATTGAGAACAACAACGGAGCACCCCACAATGAAACACTGTTATGGATAAAACCCTTATGCGATAGGTCATCAATCTAAATCTTCAACTCCCTTATCTTAGAAGGTACGATCTGATAATATCCAGGAACACCGCAACAGCCCTAGAAACCTCCCTCATCTCACCATCCACTGATTCCCCCAATAGCTCAACCAACAGTGAAAGAAGAGCCTCCACGCACCAATTTCCTACCTAAAAACCTTTCACGCCAAAGAAAGCCACATGTTTGCCATCCACATATTAAAACAAGACCCTGATCTAAATGAATTCAATAACAGAACATAAAAAAATATAACTAGTTGATTCCAAGGATGGCATCGTATGGATACATCTATAATAAGAAGATATCCTCATGGGATTGATGTGGTCCCCTCATCTGTCTACACCCCCGGCACACGTCAAACAAGTTATTATAGCCTCTGAATAGCATACTCAACACCACGGACATGATAAGCCTTTCTACATATAGTCCTAGTTCATGGAATATAGTGGGTGAAACAAATATGTGTGATGCTATATAATAAAACTAAGAAAAATCAAGGTTTCTGGACAAACTAATCGTACCTCTCACGAACTTTGGCCTCATTAGAACATCTCCCTATGCTATGTACAACTGAACATGCCCAGATCCTCTTCCTCTCTAATGAAAACCACTTCCCTGTCCATGCTCAGGTCTGGGTACCATATCATGAGGGACATCTAGAGTTTAACCTCTACCAACTCTATCTTCCCATGGTGGAGAAAAATCCAATTTTCCCTATTGTTGGAACAACCACACTGACAACTGATGTTAGGGATTGAATATAGCATATCCACCTCCACCAAACTGAGCATATGCATCCACTAGGAACTCAATTTGAAGACGGACGTGAAACCCACAAAAAAATGTTAGACCTAATCCCACAAGAAAGGAACGAGGACTGCTGGCACCATAAGGACAGAAAGGAAGCTGCTAGGGTCACCTCCTCACTATTGAAAACCTCAAATTTCTGGGCGCCTGATATCTGACACAAACTTCCATACCACTTGAAGAACTCTTCTGACGACCCTATAACTTTAGACCTCCTTGTGGGTGCATCCTCTCAACCCACTCTACATTATTTTAAACCTTCAAATATGTTGTCTATAAAAAATGAGTAACCACATACTAGATATAAAGTTGGAATTCCTCCTTGAGATTCCTCCTATGAAAATCCTCATTCGGAAAAATATCTACGGCAATGTGTAAAAGATCATTGAATTTAATCCCAAAATCCTACACTAATATACTCCCCGACTGATTGGAGAGTAGCTATTGACACTTCTCAACCTTCATAGTCAACGAAAATAATTCTACCTAGAACACCTTCTGAAAGTCAACCCACAACATGTTTTCTTCCTTTCACAATCATTGAAATAGTGTCCACCACTGACATGAAGCTCCCCATAACTAACTAACTTGAAATGGGTCCTTGTACTCTATTGAGGCCCAAATTAGACCAAGAACAATCTCTATCCCCAATAGCTAACCTTATATATCTACATTATAAAAACTTCCATCATACTTTTCCAAACCCCACCACTAGAAATAACACAACTGCATCTGCCACTGACTATCCTCCTCTACTTGATCAACCCTATGGTGATCATCTGGGTCATCCTACTGAATCTCCATCACCTGATCCAAATAATGATTATGAATGATAGAAATAGATGAAATGTAAAAAATGATTTCCAAAGCCCTAGATGTATGGAATTCTTATTAAAATTAATTTTAATTCATTTTATCCATTTTAACCATCCCAAAAAAATCCAATTCAAACCAGAACAGAAGTCATTATGAGGCATGTACCTACCCTAGGTATC
This sequence comes from Viscum album, assembly GCA_963277665.1. Taxonomy (NCBI): domain Eukaryota; kingdom Viridiplantae; phylum Streptophyta; class Magnoliopsida; order Santalales; family Viscaceae; genus Viscum; species Viscum album. Next base: position 955,656,475 of record OY728162.1, on the reverse strand, counting down.
AACCCTACAAACGGGGTATCCTTCCTTGGTTATTCGGAAGGCGTAGAGTCTTTGCATCATGTCATGGGGACAATAAAATATCATGTCTTAGTCAGTATTCCATTGAATATGTCACACACCAAGGTCAATTGACACTATTCTCATACCAACCCATGCAATCGTCACAATTCCTAACTCTGAACTCCATCCTATCTATCAACCATCAGCTCTGATACCAATATGTAATGGCCCCCCTTCACCAAAGATACCCCTCCTCATCTAGAAATGAGTACGGGAGAAATGAGACATGAGTCCCGCCTCTAGTAGGCCTCGGGTTGGCGACTAGCACCATGGGTGTACAAATATCACAATATGGGAGGTATTACCCTTTTTAAGAAAAAAAATATTGATATATATAAGGGATAATCAAAATGCATTACTAATATATATATTAAAAAAATCCAAAATCCAACCCACGTGTATGTGTAAAAAAATAACTAATACAATACAAGAAGTCACTAAGTAAATACAAAAGGTAAAGCTAGGGAGTGACACTGTAACAACCAAGATCAGATCTAGTAAGGTCAATCAGGGTCTGTGAAATCCTCATGTTAACCCAAAAAAAATTATATACATAGGATGAGCATACAAGTATACAAAATAAGAAAACCATTGTCACTCATGCACATGTGAAAAAAGAATATTAATACAACTATAAGAAACAGAAAACCCAAAATAACACCTAAGAAGGTATATTAATCACCCCAACCATACCAAGGAACACTCATACAATAATGCAATTAAAGTAATATGACATAATTCAAAACAGTGATATGTTACCCCCCCCCCACACCATTTTCTCACAGATTATCCTCTCTTACATCCTAATTAAAAACAACATGGTGCTCCCACCACTTCGGAACACACCACATCACAACCCAACCACACACACATGGGACTCACAACAACATCCTATCCATATACACCTAGGCCAAAACCACATCACATATTGTCTGTAGAAATATAGGCAAAAAACCTCACATACCTCATGAATACACCTAATCCACAAACCACATCAAATCCCACTCATAGACACATGTTCCACAAACCACACCTCATCCCTAAGACACATGGGAAAGAACAACACATCTCATCCTAAAGACACTTGGTAAAGAACAACAATATCATCCTGAAGACACCTGGGAAATCACAACTCCCCTAAACACAACTGGGCCTCAGAAACCACAACCTGCATGAAGGATCTTGGTCTATCACCACCTGGAAGGGGTAGGGAAGACCGGGAGGCCATCCATCCATCCTCTCACTGAGATGATTGGGAAAAAACTCCCTCATGATGATAGGGGTGTTAAACAAATGGTTCTCAACTAGTGTGGTTGCATATAGAAATCATAAGGAAAATACATGTATATGTATATATGATACCAAGAATATATCCCAATATATGGGTTCACAAACAAACAACTAGCTCACAGCAGTACAAACATTGTCGATACCTATAAATGCACAACAACATGAATCAAGCCACACCAAGTTCATATTTCTAATTGAATAAACTATCCATTAACATTCTATTACCCACAAAAACCCATTACATTCCCAAAATTTATTAATCAATTATTTAGTCATTCCAATACTATTTAGGAAACTAATAAGCACAACACAAAATAAGTAACACAAAAAAGTCATTCATGGAGGAAATCTGGGAGAATTACACATATCAACCATCACTATCCTTATTCAAATTCTACCCTCCAAAATCATTCATGCGAAACCATATCCTGGAATACATCACTGCACAACTCTATTGTATCCCTACTACCCAATACTCTTCATCCATTGCACAATCAATTGATCTCTCAACCTGAGATCCCATTTCACCATACAAACCATACCAAAACAGACAACCATGCTCACAATTGTATCCCCACACAAACCAAACAAAAAACATCATATTTAATATGTCATCCCTTATTCAATTCCACATTTTAATTCAAGGGTTATCATAAAAACTATATAATCCTATGGAATCCTTTTACTAGATGAGTATACATAATTAACCAATTTTCATTTATAAGGTGATACCAAAAAATTATGAATCATGTAACAACCCACTAAATATTTACCTAGTGAAAAAAATCAACCAACGTCAATGGTTTTTTATAGGAAGTTCATCTCATACAATCACAACATCACAATCAATATCAATGTTGTAAAAATCATGAGAACATACCCCATTTCCCCTTTATTTTAATTAACTGATTCCTTATCTTTAAGTAGGTTGACATTTCCATGATCAATAGTTAATCAAAATTAACCCCCCCCCACAAAAAAGATGCACAATAAGGAGAAACAAATGGAATTATACCTCGAAGGAATGTCAATGTTCCTTGCATGAGAACAGAGCATGTAACAGTCCCCCGATCACCTCTTCAAAATATCTGCATCAATCTGAGGATGACACTACACCACTACGCCAACAACAACCAAAGAGAACCCCATAAGAAATATTATAAATAAAACTCAATATAAAGTTGAGAATATGTGGAAGAAAACAACATAATACTGACAGAAACTACTTGAAAATGAAAGGATAATGCTCCTTGGATCACTATAGATAGCCAACTAACTATCACGATGATCAACAGATCAATGAGTGAGGGAGATAACTCAAATAACTCCATTGGGTGCCTATGGTTCATCTAAAATGATATTAAGGAGTGAAAATGGTTGTATAAATGAAATTTAAGCCTAGAGGAATTTGAAAACAAAACTAGATCGAGGTATTACATGACATGTAATCCCATTCCACATCGTGTAGTACCTGGGGTTTGGTTTTCACTAAGAAATGCATCACCTCTTGATTTATTTGACTTTTCAAACCTCAAAATACTAAATTCTATGAAAATCCCAAGACTGGATGTGAGACAGAGTTTCATGTCATGTAATATAGTTACACGACCTGAAATCCCTTTTTCTCCGACCTTTAGCAACTAAATCTCTCCAAACACCCTTCATGCCTCCCCTAAACATATCCAAACACAGAAACCCTCAATTTAATGGTGTGAATGAACATGATACATTACATATTAAATTTGGAAGATGTCTATGAAGATAAATATAATGGTATCTTGACAATATACCACCATACTAAGAATCAAAACAATTATAATATCGTTTACCAGATTTCCATTCACTTATCACATTAACGAAAAGAGTATTTTTCTCCTCAAGAACTCCAGTTAAAATCACATCGACCAAAAATTATTACCTTAAAATTTTTTATATGATGTCAAAACAACTTCTAACACCCTTTAATAGAAATAATAATAATTACCTCTTTTAAAATCTTTTTTTTCAAGGAATTATCCACAGCTTCCTCCAATGAATAAGTGACTGAATAAGAAAATTCAATGATAATACAATAATTAATGGCCACCCTATTAAATGAAATACAATTCAATCACATTTTCCACATTCAAATTCTAATTGAAATTATACAGTATGGATAAAGCCTAAAACTCATCCCCAGAATAGTCATCATATAGATTATCTTGAAATACGAAATTCAGTCACATTTACCTCAAATCATAAAGAATAAAGGTAGTGAACATAATATTGATGGACTCAGGGATCTCAATAAAACCAAATATCCTTCCAATACTTCATATGCATCATATTATTCTACACGTATCCACTGAACCATAAAAGAGATAAGGATGTATATTTTGGAACTCCACAAATGCAATCCCTTGGTAGATCTAGTGAATGGTTCACAAGTGGAGAACAAACCATAACATCCCTTTTGAATCCCATCAAAACATGGTAGTACGTATGGTAAAATAGAATATAAAAACAAAAAAAATTCCTTTATCCTTCAAAAAATCAACTACCAATGATAAATTAAAATCAATGATCTAATTCTCAAAATGTCAAGTAAATCAACATAACACTATAGGAAGTTTTTTCAACCTAAAACATATTATTTAACAGAACCCCATATATAAAAACCCTTATATTATAATCAAAAAAATATTTTACCCTTAAAATTACATTGAAATAGAAATCCAAATAACACAAACCTTATTTTTATAATTTAAGGAAATCACCAAAAATTATTTTAGAAAAACTGATTATATAAAATATTTTTATGATAAATAATAATACCAATTTTATATTTAAATCAATTTAAGAAAACTAATTTTTCATTTTTATAAACCAAAATAATAATATTTGATAAAAATATTAGAAATTATATAACCAAATTTAACCTTAATAACATAATCATGGCAAAATAAAAAAAATAATAAAAAATTAACCTGATATGAAATTTAAGGGGAATATGTGAAAATAATGACTTGGTTGTATGGATGGAGTACCATGTAGATATCCTACCACATCAATATGGATTTATTAATAAATAGTTACCCTTTAATTATAGGGTTTTTAGAGTATGCGAGCTCACCATGTACCAGAATTTCAACTCCCATTTCATCCCCAACTATGAAAAATGTGTAGACACCCCTCATTATGTTAATGATATAAAAACAACCATTGGCCTAAATCAATACACAATCAAAACTAAATAGGGAGTCTAATATTAATGAATCACGAGGAATAACTCATGTAATCTTTAAAATAAATTAAAAATACCATCAACCAAAAATTAGAAATACCAAATTTAGAAAAAATATGATTATAGTACTCCAAAACCAAATTCCTATGGTATCTCAGTGTATGGTACTAGAAATGTTTTCCAAACATATCATCATGCACACACTACATTTTTTCTAGTCCTATATTCAATCTAACATTAGTTACAAGAAATTAAGGAAATATGAAACCTAATTCCTCTATAGAACCAAGAATCTAATACCATTTTTTTATAGATCAGCTTTGGGACACACCTAAATTGGGAATCCATGTTAACCCATGACAAGCATGGGGCCTGTTCATGATCACCATGGGTTGGGAACTAGTGTCCTAGAATATTACCAAAACTCATAGGAATGAGTTTTCCTTATAAAAAATTATAATATAGTGAAATTTGACCCAAATTCATGCAATACCACTCTATACAGTATAGGCCTATGCACTATCCAAACAAGAATATTTACTAATAATGTAAAACCAGAAGAATAATAATAAATAAATTAGCATCCTTCCAAGTTAAAAGAATTAAACTAAAATAAAATCATGTAAAATAGGTGTCTTATTATATGATACAAGTGTAAAAAAAATATTGTTCAACCTGATCTCTATGTCACTCCAAGAGTTTAATTTTTAATCCAAATAACATGAACAGTACATGATCAACCTAAAGAAAAAACCAAAACCAAAACCTAAAATATATAGATATTTGTCATTAAAAAACAATGTAGGCATCATAATTTAAACCACTCACTATGTATTATGTTTAAACACAATATCTATTTCATGAGAACTTTATAAGTTATTAGAAAACATTGATTTTACTCTTAAATAGTTTCAAAAATCAATAACATTTTGTTTCCACTTTTCCCATTAAAAAATATTTTTTTCCCAATATTACATTATATAATTTTAAAAAATTGGTTCATTAAAATTAAAGTGTAAATAGTGGAATTATTGAAAAAAATACAATTTAAGGATGTTTATATTTAAAATAGAGATAGTAAAATATTTACAAAAATCATTATTTATAAGTCATTAAACAAATAGATTCCTTTGAAACAAAGGATTTTAATAACAATAAAAATATGAGGTAATAATAATGAAAATATCAACAAAAAGTCATGGTAAACTTGAAACTAATATCTAGTATACTATCTAAATATTAAAAGTAAAGCAATGAATATAAAAAACCAAGTATTATGATACTCAGAATACCTAGGAGTATAGGTGAAAATATAGAATATTATAAAACATGATCAATAATATAGACATTCATGATACAATCAAACAACCCTAATGCTTGATCATACCCTACCTTGACTAATTGAGGTGAAACTGCCCTACGTAGGTCATAATCCATACTTTGGGTCAGTAGTTAGATAATGATCCTAAGATACTGTAACATATATTCTGATAATTTCTGTTAACTATTCTTGGTTTTTATGATGTATATGAAATAGGGGTTGTCTAATAATTTGTATTGAAAAACAACAAGAAAATAGATTTTTGATGTAAAATTCAAATTGAAATCAAATGTAAGACACACCCTCGATCTCTCCTCTTAGGAATGGCCCTTTATTTCAAAATCATTTACTATAATAAATATATAAAAACCTAGGATACTCTAATCCATTTAAAAACAATAAATAAAATGATTACATTAAAAATACATTTTTTTGAATAAATTCCTTTTTCCAAAGTGTCAACTGATCCATCATACAATTATTTAGAAAAAATGTTATAAAACCACTTTTTAAAGAACCAAACACACCTTTAAAAATTAAATAAGCATTTAAAAATTGACATTGAAACTCAAACACCTCTTGAAAAATATAAAATCCTTGATAATTTCCATCGAGTATTTTTTTGACACCATGTATGTATGGTTAAATAGAATAGATTTGTACTATATTTATTAATTAGTAGAAAATATTTTCATAGAAATTAAAATCCAATGGAACATGATTTTACATTAAAATAATCCTTAAAAATATTTCATTGTTTCATTTGATAAGAAAAACATATATTTAAATAATAAATTATTAATGGTTCTAAAATTCAAAGGCTAATTCAAAGGGAAACTAATATCAAATCGAATATGAATGTTTTAAAACATTGAATATGGGATAAATGAAGATGTAAGAAACATTGCACACCCAAAACATGAATAAAAACAAGTTTTAATGTCAAACTCTCACTCTAGGATTTCACTAATAGATAAATCTATAATTTGTGAAGATAAAAATTAGAAGAAATAAGTGAAGATGAAGAAGATAGAAAGGAGGAGATCCTACTTTGGGAAATAAAGTCAAATAATTGAATTCATCCCACAAAATAATCTAAGGATGAATGAATGTTGATGGATAGAGGATCCAAAGAACATGATCATAGAGGGAGAGAATAAATGGGGGGATTGGGGGTTAAAATCAATAAATAGATAGCAAGGTAAAATCAAGATCTTAATTTTCTAAGTAGGCTATAGGGTTTGGTCTCTTAGTTTACCAAATCATGCCCCATCCATGAGCTTCTAAATCGATTCACCTGGTCACCTACACAGTTTTACCACGTGGTTTGATAAACCATAAATAAACTATGAAAAACATTTCTATTAAAATTATATAAACATATTCATAGTTTTCACATGGTTTTCACTAACTTTGTACATATTGTGCACCAGCACCTTTACACACCATGCTCTACTCACAATTAAATATATAGTTTGAAATTTTTGGACTTAACCTTTCCGTACATATGAAAACCAACCAATTATAAATAAAAATAAACTTAAAACACCACTGTTTAAAATTAAATTCATGATATCCCCTAAATAATGTGTATTAACCATGAAGTATTAATAAAAAATACACAAAAAAAGAATTTTGGCCCAAAATTTTTGAAACTGAAATAAAATATCAAAATTGATAGATAAAAAATTATATTGAAAATTTAGGAGGTGTAAAAGTGAAGGCAGATAATGGTTTTAAATTAAATATTGAAAATAAGTGGTATATGAAACTTAATATGTAATGTTAAATGATAAACCATAGAATATATAATAAATGAATAAATTTTAATAATTGGATGACTATTTTGGTTCATTATATTCTATCTTGTAATTGGTAGTAGTGGATATTGTTTTGTGGAAGTTGTTAGTGGAATGTTGCGGTGGAGTGGTGACAATTTTGAGCTATATGGGTGTTTCTTAGTGTGAGTTCATAGGATGATATTGTGTGTGGACACTATGTAATTTAATTCTCATGTGATTTCTTATGTACAAACACTGAATTGGATAACCTTACTAATGACCAATGTTTTTGGGTTCCTGGTGATTTCCCCAATATCCAATTTGGTGTGGGTAGATGGCAAACTACCACTTCTTCCCAACACCCCTTCAAAAGTAATATGTGGTTCTTTCTGCGGTATACTGTTTTTCGTGGTACATAGTTGAGGGATTTTTTGATATATGGTTGGGTTCGTGAATAGAAGTTTTGGAGCATGAGGTGGATTTCCTTCATGTTCATGATTCAAAGTTGCATTGATTATTTTATTGTGTATGATATGTGTTATGAAAACCATGATGGTATAGATGCAAATATGATCATGGAATTTGACTTTTGGATATTTTTTATTACTTGTATGAGAAGTTTAACTCTATGGGAGTTGGGATGAGTAGTGATATAGTCTAACCCAAATCAATCTCAACTTGGATAAGTGATTGGTGGACACTGAAGGTATGACATAATAGGATATTATGTGTTGTTATGTGAGAGTGGAAACCCAACAGGGAAGTGGTTGTGGGTTCCTTTATTATATTTTTTTAATATTATTTCACTAATTTTGTATGTGATCTCAATGAGGTTAGAAATCTGTAGGTGACCTGATGGGTTCTTGTTAGTTCTATTACTTATTCTATTTACAATTAGTATACATTTCTCAAATTTTCAAGAGAGGTCCTAAGGAGGACCCTAATGAGTATTCAGGAAATGATAACCCCTATGTATATATTAGAGGTGATCATGAGGGTTTTGGTGATCGATATGGAACATACTAGAAACGTGTTGGGAGTTACTATCGGAGCAAAATCGTGAAGAGAAAATGTTCATGACGGATGAATGAATTCTATATTTATTCATCATATATCATAATGTTAATATATTTTGAAGACTTATATAAGACTTTAAGGATGGTTGAAGTGGGTATTCCTAGATAATTGTTATTGATGAATTGTTGATGCTTGGAAAATTATTATTGATCTATATTATAGCATTGGATGTCACTCATTGAAAATTATTCTATCATTGGCATTGGATTTCATGCCTGGAAAATAATTTATTGTGAAATGAGAGGATTTTTTGTACAGATCTATAATTTCTAAGACATTCATTAATAAGGGAACATTTCATAAAAAAATTTATGGATGATTAATGAATGACATGCCAAATGAATCTTATTTTCCATGAATAAGACACTTCATTAGAAAATTAGAAATGATGATTTTTTTACCATATAAATATTTGGATAACTCTTTTTTATGAGTTTTATAAAAATATTGGGATCTAACCCTCCATGCTAGTCCATGGGACCCAAGTGCAGCCACTGCTGAGGTGGGATAAGGGTCTACCTCATGCTAGCCTGAATTAGGTAAGGTGGTTTGTATAGTCCCATAGAAGCACCCACATGTATAAGGGGCTCATATATTTCATTAGACATATGCATAGGTATAGAAGACAAAGTCATGTATATATTAGTTTGTTCTCCTGCTAGACCAAAACATGTAGTGTGAGTGTGTGTGTGTGTGTAAGTAGTAATGATCCCCGATAGCCAACTTGGAGAAAATATGACATGATTTAATTGATATACCATAAGAATTTCATTTAGAGTTTTCATTGTGGGATGAGCTCTATTCATGGTACCATTCACCTAAAAATTAAAAACCAGGAAATATCATTAGTCATTTGATCTCATCTCTCATTTGAATCTGATCCATCTAATCTAGGTGGGATTTCATCATCAACCTCTTGTATATAATCCCTTGAAGAGTGAGGTTTTGCAGATAAAACCAACCACAAAGCACTCAGTTTCCATGCGATATCAACCATCTCTTTGGGAGATTAAAATGCAGCTAAGTATGGTTTTCCATAAATAATAAAAATACTTTGTGATGTGGAAAATACTTTACGAAGATGATGAGCTTATTGAATTTCATTCATTTTTCAGATCCTATGTGAATCTATAGAGGAAATAAGATTCTTGATGGTGGATATAAATTCATTTGTGGATAGTGATGAGTATATTTCGATGTTCATGTAAAAGCCAGAGTAGTTTTCATATTTATTTGAAATTCGGAGAAGAGATACCAATAATTTAATGTGAATTGGACATTATTTGATAATGATTATCCTTGGAGGGTAAATATTATTCATGATAAAAAAATTTCATGGATGATCCAGTTGAGTTCAAAGATTAATTAAATGATTTATGGTGAGAGTATAAGGAAATCATAATGTATGAGTTTGATACAATCCCATTTTTTCGAAATTAGTACACAATTAATCCCCATGCATTCTTTGGATATGTGTAATTAAAGTTCTATGTGAAGGTTAATTAATTCAAAATTATACTGTGGAAAATATTCTTTGTAGTAACGTGATTAGTTTGCCGATGTGTTCTACAGACATGATTATTTCCATAAAAAATAGCAGTGTGTGGATGAGTTATCAAATTTATTTGTGGGGATTAATTAAAAGATTTTTTATGAGTGATTTTCTGTGATTTTTAGAAGTGATTATATGAGATGATTTTTTTAATATAATAATTAAAATTCTATGTGAACATAGTTAAAAAGTTTAAGTGAAGATGCTATGAAGAGAATATTAAACCACTTTAAACTGCCTACCAAATTCATAGAATTATCATATGATAAAATATTTAATAACCACAAAATATTTAATTATAAATATAGGTTTGTTTACTAGGTAAAATAGTGATACATACATGTGTGAGAGAACTAATTTGAAGTGAATATTTTTTGATAAAATAATTTGATGCTTGTGAAGATATCATTTTGTGAGGTAGAAATAATAATTGTGCAGCTAGTATGAGGAAGCATGAATATGATATGTGATAATTATTTTATGTAAATAATGATTATTTCCTAGGAATAGGCTCATTAACAAATTCGATAACCTCCTAGTCTCATGTCTAATACCCAAATAGTAAGAAAACAAATATGCTTCGTTATTGCATTGTAACATCCGGACCAGTGATTCACTTAACATGTGCCCCAATCTAGTTGGTCACATGGCCTCAAACAATCCTACCCATAATACAAAGGCTACCAACTAGCAGTGAGGGTCTAAATGGGTGTATTGGGGAGACTATACCCTCATATCATTGTTATGAAATAGATATAATGAATAACTAGTCAATAGCAAGATCATATATATAAAAAACACTATAATAATAGGATAGGTAACTCGTTGTAGTCATAGAGTGATATAACAGAATCGTATAGCGTAAAATATATGATAAACAACTATAGAAATAGAAATTACCAATAATTTATAATAATAATCAAAAGACGATAGGTTGAACTATACACAATAATGTCATGGCATGATGATATTCAATAAGGGGTAATAGGGGACATGCATACACATCTTACTATCCAAAAATTAAAAAATCCAAAATAATTATCCACTAGCATCTCAAGCCTAATCTTGGTCACTTGATCTCATGGTGTATAATTGTAACGACTCGAGAATTCTTGTTTCGGGTAATTATATATTTCCTTTTTTTGGACCATCTTTCTATAAAAAGAAAATGAAAATAAATGAAAACCCGTAGCAACAAGCATGAATGAAATACTCCTTTATTAAGAAACACCTTGACGATTACAACTTCCCACGATCAAACATCACTAACCAAAGATCCCAACCAAGAACCCAATTACAACGACGGGAAGACTGCTTAGATCTACTAGGAGCCCGAGAATGCGATAGGGATTTCGAGCATCCATCATAAGGAACATAAGTATGGCTGACGCCACCGCGACCGTGCTCAGCACCAAGGGGACCACACGAACCATCTTCCGTTCTTCTTCGGTCACTTGGAGTAAGGGACACCCGAGAACAAACTTTTTTTTAAGCATCCCGATATGACCGTTATACACCAACGGATAAAAATGTAGCCGTTGGCTCTCTCCTAACTTGTTTTACTTTTTAAAGTTTTAATTAGCAAAACAATGGTATTTGACACTAAGTTTACACTATTTGTTATATATATATATATATATACATTTAACTTTAGAAAGTAATTATTTGTTTAATATATAATTCTTTTACAAAAATGGTTGACTATACTGATTTTGGTGGGGTTTTACTTTTTTACATTTATATATGTGCAGACTCTCGGTTTGTTGATGTATATGTATATATATTTATTTTGTAACAAACTATACCTACATTCTAAATTTTATATAAGTAATAATAATACAAATGTTTATAACTTACTTCTATTTTGAAATTGTGTCGATGTTTCGATTTCTATGATTTTCAAATTTTGTGTTGTAATGTTGAAATTTACATTAATGCACATTAAATGGTGTAGCTTATTTAATGTTTTGTGTTGAATGTTTATTGGTGTACACAATGTTAATGTAAAATAAGATGGGTAGAGAATAATTAAACGAATCTTGACCTTTGTTAAAATAATAAAATCTACAAATAATTGATGGATAAAATAATAATAAAGTTTATAATAGGTATAATAATAAATTAAAAAGAATTACGAAAAGAAAGAAAATAGAAAAAAAATGAGAGAAACCAAAGACCACATGTTTTTATGCCGCGGTGGAATTCCAGCCGTCCGATCTTCTCCTCCTCTGATCTTGGCCGTCGTTTTTTTAAAACCGCATTAGTTCCAGCCGCTGGATCGGGCCGTTTTAATCCCAGTCGTCGTTTGTATTCTCCTTCTCCACGTCGCGCTCCTCGCGCCGAACCAGCAGCACTGCTGCACTTCTTTTTTTTTTCTTCTTCACCGTGTAGACCCAACAACGCCCCTCTTTCCACGCGGTTTGACACTAATCTCGGCCTTGGCTTCCCGTCGCCTCCCTCACGCAAAGTCCCCTCCGGTTTTAAGAACTGGTTACACCGCGGGTAAGGGGGTTGTTCCTGCACCGGTTGAGGAGATCTTTCACCAAGGAAGAGGGGTGGTTCTGCACCGAAGGGATTTTCCTTGCACTGAGACCCCTTGTGCCGACCTCTGATCCAGCGTCGACTGCACCTTCCTCCTCCTTCTCGTCGAGCAGGTAATGGTTTCTATTATTTTTTTGTTAGATGTTATTAAATATATGTATACACAAAGTTATATATATATATATATTTGTGTAAAACCATATCTTTCAATATAATCTTATAAGTGAAAGTGTATTATTTTGATTATCATGTAAGGGAACAAACCAATTCTAAAGTTCGGTTTTAAACATTGGTCTTAAAATAAATATAAGTTACCCAGGTTGTATATATATATATATGGGTGAAAACCCTCCATGTTTATTCCCTCATACTTCGTTTCTTTTTTCTTTCTTCTCCTACCCAAGCCAAGGTAAGGATCTGTTCTTTATTTTTGGTTTATGAAAGTTGCGGTTTTCATCTAAATATATGTATATGTTATATATATATATATATGTGTGTGTGTATATCCCCTATACCATTTTGCCATCGGTTTCTTTTACCTTGATTGCATCCCCTCTCCAAGCAAGGAAAGATTTCGGTTGTAATTTTGGTTGGGTTTTTCTTTTACAAGAATCGGTTGTTATATAAATATGTATATACTTATATATACTTTATATATCAATATATACTTTCAATCGCACAAATTATAGGATGATAAGCAGTATTTTCTAAATGTTTATACCCCATGATTTCTTCTTTCCTTCTATAAAATGGATATTTTAAGTAAATGGGTGAATATGTGAAATTGTGCAAGTGAATGATGTATATTATTGTGGTATATACATACACATATGTGTATATACCTCAATATTAATTTATAGACCATGTTTACAATTTTTATAAAGCATTACGAGGTTTATGGGTTAGTTGGACTTCAAATTCATTTGTGAAATTGAGAATTGTCATTTATCACTGCTTTAGATAATTGGGATTTTTCTTAGAATGGATAGTACAGACTTCTTGAATTCTATATAAATGCATTCATGTATTAATAGATAGGTACTCACATTTATTTAATGTGATAATGGAAGGGTTTACACAATTATATATATGATTTCTTAAGATGGATTTGATTATACACTTTGTAACCTCAACTGCCTATGTTAAACACTTTTGATATCCATTTATCATCATAAGTGTAAGTTGTGAACAACCCTTCTTTAATTGGGTATTATGATGTTATGTAATGTTAAGTGTTATGTTTATTTTCTTGAAAATCCAATTTTCTTTTAATATTAAGATAACTGGTAATGTGATTGATGTTTTAGTATGCATGTTATAATTTTTTTCATGATAGAACTGTTTTCATGTTATGAACACATATGTGAAAAAAAGGGATTCGATTATGAATGTATGAAATCCTATGTATGACCATGTCTAAGTATGAGAGGGAAGTATTGGACTTACATGTTATGGACGGGTGCACCCGGAATTATACAGCGCTCCAATGCATTGGGTAAAGGATGAGTCTCATGAGACTTTATGTGCTACAGTATTGGCGGTTAGCCTCGGCTTGTGCTGCTATGGAAACTGGATTGGCGGTTAGCCTTGACCCGTATTAAGTTATGTTCTTACGGTCTTGACGCAAGGTCTTGACAATGTCCGGCATTATACTTTCCCTCCACATATGAAGATTAATGGTGAACCAGGGGATAGTTCAACTAACAGGACATCCCTAAGTGGGTAAATTCCCTTGACTATGAGAACAAAAACATGTGATAAGAACTGAAAAACATGTGTTTAATATCATAAGAACTTTATCTGCCCTTGTCTAATGTTATGAATGACTTCTCTTCTTTCAGACTTTTAGAACTGCTGTTTTTTTGGTTGTGAAATTATGCACATGCTGGTTCTAAAGAAAATTCAATGTCTTGTATAATGTCATGTTTTATCATTTTCTAAAATGTCTGCCTTGAAAGTAAAATTGTTTTTAAATGCTTTTCTTTAAAAACCCCTTACTGGGCATTTTTCGCTCACCCTACGTTTTGTTTAAATTTTTCAGGTGAGTCAGTGCTTAAAAATGTTCAGAGCAGCTGGTTTCCTAGAACCCTAAGCCTCACGATCTTCTGTAATGTGAGACATGATAAAATGTTTGTAAAATAAAAGTTTTGTAATGTGGTTGCATCATGTCTCTTAAGGCTCCCGGGAATCGGGGTCGTTACAGTTAGTATCAGAGGATGGGTTCAGAAAACTCTAGAAAACCAGGTGATATAAATATATTGCTAAGACTAACTAAGTAAAAATAATTTTCAGATGGCTGATGTACCTACCGACCTTTTGTCACTCCCCACCGAGGCTCTAATGAACATTATATCTCTAGTTAGCCGTGAGAACTTCCTGAACTATGCCCAAATTCACATGACGTGTAAGCACCTATACGATGTGTCGAACTCATCTAGGGTGCTTAGCCTCCACCGGGGAATGGGGAAGGACTATCTCCTAATGATGATGACCCAGTTTCCCTCGTATGCACGTCGAGGAAGGTATCACGAAGGACTCTTTCGAGTGTTTACTGCAGGCGAGGAGTTTGGCACAATGCTAGATAACCCTTTCCAAGAAGCTGCTGCTGCCGGAGATCTTCGAGCGGCTTATCTGTGCCAGGTCCTGCACTATGGCTTCTGGGGCCAGTTAATGGACTTCGGAGCATTGGAAAATGAGTCCACACGAGTGTCTCTTAGGAAAGAAGTGTACACCGACGTTTCCCAACTCCACACCCCTCACGCGAAACTCAAGAGGCAATATAAATGTTCCCATGAGTTTAGTCATGTAAGTTCATCTTGTTTATGGTTTGTGGAGTTAGAGAGTTTTGCCTCTATTTGTGGTGTCCGTCTGGAAAACTCAGACTTTAATGTGTAAACTTTCTTAATTAAAAAGTTTATGATCTCTTTCTTCTTACTGTTGTTAAGTGACCTCTCTTGTATACCTTTTTTTCCAGATGGCAGTTCGGATGAACCTCTCGTCTCTACCTGACGAGTTAGTTGAGATTATCTTGATCAGAACTTGTACGGTGGACTTTCCCTCTTTTCTCCACTTACGAGGGTCCTGTCAATGTCTTTTGGACATAGTGAATAGTCCGTAAATTCTCCGCGCATGTCAGGAGAATGAACATGTGATCCACCTCCTTGCCACAACCCTGCTTCCCTACTATAGGCGAAGGGGGAGATACCATGAAGGGCTTTTTCAGTGTTTCTCTATGGCACGGAATTTCTCCGCCAGAGCTTGCTTTCTCATAGCAGCTCAGGATGGCCACCTCAATGCCGCCTACATGTTTCAGATCCTGAACGTCAGCCTTCTCAATCGCGTCGTACCCCTCGACTATCTCAAGCGTCACGAAGTTCGAAGGGTTACCAGGGGATTCATCCGCTCGGATGTCTCAGAGCTATTTATTGCACGTGCCTCGTTGTGGAAGCCTGTGTGTAGTGCCCATGAGCAGAAGTACAAGCCTTATTGCTCAAAGTGTATCTGGGTCAGGGAAACAGCAGAGCTGTGTACCAGTTTAGGGGTCCCGTTAACCGAGCCAGGCCTTCAGTTTTGGTAATGTTGTGCAACCGAGGTCTTTTTCTGAATAGAATTGCGAGGACACAATTCTTTGAAGGGGGAGATGATGTAACGACCCGAGATTTCTTGTTTCGGGTAATGATATGTTTCCTTTTTTTTGGACCATCTTTCTATAAAAAGAAAATGAAAATAAATGAAAACCCGTAGCAACAAGCATGAATGAAATACTCCTTTATTAAGAAACACCTTGACAATTACAACTTCCCACGATCAAACATCACTAACCAAAGATCCAACCAAGAACCCAATTACAACAACGAGAAGACTGCTTAGAACTACTAGGAGCCCCAGAATGCGATAGGGATTTCGAGCATCCATCATAAGGAACATAAGTATGGCTGACGCCACCGCGGCCGTGCTCAGCACCAAAGGGATCACACGAACCATCTTCCGTTCTTCTTCGGTCACTTGGAGTAAGGGACACCCGAGACCAAACTTTTTTTTATAAGCATCCCGATATGACCGTTATACACCAATGGATAAAAATGTAGTCGTTGGCTCTCTCCTAACTTGTTTTACTTTTTAAAGTTTTAATTAGCAAAACAATGGTATTTGACACTAATTTTCCACTATTTGTTATATATATATATACATTTAACTTGAGGAAGTAATTATTTTTGTAATATATTTTTCTTTTACAAAAATTTTTGACTATACTGATTTTGGTGAGGTTTTACTTTTTTACATTTATATATGTGCAGACTCTCGGTTTGTTGATGTACATGTATATATATTTATGTTGTAACAAACTATACCTACATTCTAAATTTTATATAAGTAATAATAATACAAATGTTTATAACTTACATCTATTTTGAAATTGTGTCGATGTTTCGATTTCTTTGATTTTCAAATTTTGTGTTTTAATGTTGAAATTTACATTAATGCACATTAAATGGTGTAGCTTATTTAATGTTTTGTGTTGAATGTTTATTGGTGTACACAATGTTAATGTAAAATAAGATGGGTAGAGAATAATTAAACGAATCTTGACCATTGTTAAAATAATAAAATCTACAAATAATTGATGGATAAAATAATAATAAAGTTTATAATAGGTATAATAATAAATTAAAAATAATTACAAAAAGAAAGAAAATAGAAAAAAAAAGAGAAATCGAAGACCACATGTTTTTATGCCGCGGTGGAATTCCAGCCGTCCGATCTTCTCCTCCTCTGATCTTGGTCGTCGTTTTTTTTTTAAACCGCATCAGTTCCAGCCACTGGATCGGGCCGTTTTAATCCCAGTCGTCGTTTGTCTTACCCTTCTCCACGTCGCGCTCCTCGCTCCGAACTAGCAGCACTGCTGCACTTCTTTTTTTTTCTTCTTCGCCGTGTAGACCCAGCAACGCCCCTCTTTCCACGCGGTTTGACACTAATCTCGGCCTTGGTTTCCCATCGCCTCCCTCGCGCGATGTCCCATTCGGTTTTAAGACCTGGTTACACCGCGGGTAAGGGGTTTGTTCCTGCACCGGTTGAGGAGATCTTACACCAAGGAAGAGTGGTGGTTCTGCACTGAAGGGATTTTTCTTGCCCTGAGACCCCTTGTGCCGACCTCTGATCCAGCGTCGATTGCACCTTCCTCCTCCTTCTCGTCGAGCAGGTAAGGGTCTCTATTATTTTTATTGTTAGATGTTTTTAAATATATGTATACACAAAGTTATATATATATATCTATATATATATTTGTGTAAACCCATATCTTTCCATATAATCTTATAAGGGAAAGTGTATTATTTTGATTATCATGTAAGGGAACAAACCAGTTCTAAAGTTCAGTTTTAAACTTTGGTCTTAAAATAAATATAAGTTACACGGGTTGTATATATATATATATATGGGTGAAAAACCTCCATGTTTATTCCCTCATACTTCGTTTCATTTTTCTTTCTTCTCTTACCCAAGCCAAGGTAAGGATCTGTTCTTTATTTTTGGATTATGAAAGTTGCAGTTTTCATCTAAATATATGTATACGTTATATATATATATATGTGTGTGTATATCCCCTATACCATTTTGCCATCGGTTTCTTTTACCTTGATTGCATCCCCTCTCCAATCAAGGAAAAATTTCGGTTGTAATTTTGGTTGGGTTTATCTTTTACAAGAATCAGTTGTTATATAAATATGTATATACTTATATATACTTGATATATCAATATATACTTTCAATCGCACATATTATAGGATGATAAGAAGTATTTTCTAAATGTTTATACCCCATGAATTCTTCGTTCCTTCTATAAAATTGATATTTTAAGTAAATGGGTGAATATGTGAAATTGTGCAAGTGAATGATGTATATTATTGTGGTATATACATACACGTATGTGTATATACCTCAATATGAATTTAGAGACCATGTTTACAATTTTTATAAAGCATTACGAGGTTTATGGGTTAGTTGGACTTCAAATTCATTTGTGAAATTGAGAATTTTCATTTATCACTGCTTTAGATAATTAGGATTTTTCTTAGAATGGATAGTACGGACTTCTTGAATTCATTATAAATGAATTCATGTATTAATAGATAGGTACTCACGTTTATTTAAAGTGATAATGGAAGGGTTTACACAATTATATATATGATTTATTAAGATGGATTTGATTATACACTTTGTAACCTCAACTGCCTATGTTAAACACTTTTGGTATACATTTATCATCATAAGTGTAATTTGTGAACAACCCTTCTTTAATTGGGTATTATGATGTTATGTAATGTTAATTGTTATGTTTATTTTCTTGAAAATCCAATTTTCTTTTAATGTTAAGATAACTGGTTATGTGCTTGATGTTTTAGTATGCATGTCATAATGTTTTTCATGATAGAATTGTTTTCATGTTATGAACACATATGTGAAAAAAAGGGATTCGATTATGAATGTATGAAATCCTATGTATGACCATGTCTAAGTATGAGAGGGAAGTATTGAACTTACATGTTATGGATGGGTGCGCCCGGAATTATACAGCGCTCCAATGCATTGGGTAAAGGATGAGTCTCATGAGACGTTATGTGCTACAGTCTTGGTGGTTAGCCTCGGCTTGTGCTGCTATGGAAATGGGATTGGCGGTTAGCCTTGACCCGTATTAAGTTATGTTCTTACGGTCTTGACGCAAGGTCTTGACAAAGTCTGGCATTATACTTTCCCTCCATATATGAAGATTAATGGTGAACCAAGGGATAGTTCAACGAACTGGACATCCCTAAGTGGGTAAATTTCCTTGACTATGAGAACGAAAACTTGTGATAAGAACTGAAAAACATGTGTTTAATATCATAAGAACTTTATGTGCCCTTGTCTAATGTTATGAATGACTTCTCTGCTTTCAGACTTTTAGAACTGCTGTTTATTTGGTTGTGAAATTATGCACATGCTGGTTCTAAAGAAAATTCAATGTCTTGTTTAATGTCATGTTTTATCATTTTCTAAAATTTCTTCCTTGAAAGTAAAATTGTATTTAAATGCATTACTTTAAAAACCCCTTACTGGGCATTTTTCGCTCACCCTACGTTTTGTTTAAATTTTTCAGGTGAGTCAGTGCTTAAAAATGTTCAGAGAAGCTGGTTTCCCAGAACCCTAAGCCTCACGATCTTCTGTAATGTGAGACATGATAAAATTTTGTAAAACAAATGTTTTGTAATGTGGTTGCATCTTGTCTCTTAAGGATCCCGGGAATCGAGGTCGTTACAATAATGTAGTAAAAAATCTATCAATGTAGCATGGAAGCATTTTTGGGTTGTTTGTGTAAGTTGAAAAGGGAGGTCTTCATTATTAATTGTCAAGTTCCAAAGATGTTGTTGACAATCCATGTTGATAGTGAACCATCACAAAAGAATAGAAGTTCTTGGGGTGATACAAAAAAATACATACACGGTGGCACCATTCTCCCGTGTTTTCCAAATTTTTGGTGTCCAAAATATGGAGTTTGGTGACCATCACGAATAGTGGATTCCCTTGAAGATCTCATCAAAATATTGAAAATAAATATTTTTTTAAAATATGGGCTTTATGAAATGTCAATTTCTATGAAGAAAATATTTATGAATGTGAGCTCTACGATTACAGAAAACATCACAAAATTGTAGAGGTAAAGATCAGGGAAAGTGGGCTCTGCAACGACGCAAAGGAAAATAGGTTTAGGTAAGAGCATTGTGGTGGAACAATGAAATTGAGGGAATGTTCTAGGATTTGGATTTTCAATTACAAAAAATCTCCATGGTGCTTTGTGATGCATAGTGAATTATGGCTGAAATTTCAGAGGTCTACAGTTTGGGCTAACCTGGCACTGACTTTGTGTTGAAGGCTCAAGGGTTAGTGGAATCACCTATAAATTGACCTAGACCCCATCAATAAATTAGTCATATAAAATGAAAAACATTATACTCTTGAATTCCTAATGAGATTCAAGGACTATAGAGCTTCAAAAAAGAAAAGTAAATTCAAAGATGTTATTGACTGCTTCAAATAGGAAGGCACATTAAGAATTCCAGTTCGGCTTTACTAATGAAGTGTGCTTTGGAAATTCTTTTTTATATTTTCAAAATCAAAAATACCAATATGAGCCCAATTAAGTAGTGAGCTCTGGGAAATAGTGAGCTCTGTGATTTAGTGAGATTTTTGAACCTATGAGCTCAGCAAACCTGTGATCTCTGCGAACCTATGAGCTCAGTGAAACTTTGAGATTCACAACGAGGTTTTAGAATTGAAATGTCTTGTTGGAGATTTGTAGAAGTGGGATATTCACAAAGTAAGTGTGCTTTGCAATGGTGTTTCAAAAGGTATTTACCAAGGTTTAGTGGAAAAGTGGTATTCAAATATGATTGAATGTGACACTTCAATAGAGAATCTATTTACAATTGATGATCTTGGTATTCATAAAAATTAAAGGACCTAGAAGTCTCAAATCTATGAGTGGACCCTCTTAAGGAATAGTGAGATCAATTTAGTTGAGGGAGTAGTGAGCTTTCAAATTGTTATTGGTTTTAAAATAGGAGGGATAGTGAGTTCACATCAAACTTTGGGAACAGAAGTACACTTATAGTAGATTTGGTACATCGACACATTTCTTGTGTATGCTCCCTAGACATAGCCTAGTGGGGGTGAACCAGGTAAAATTATTCTGTCATGTGCATGCTTTAATATTTTTTCATACTCTAAAATGGGAAGAGGAGAAAATATTTTTTTTTTGAACAACAAAACTAGATCGAAGTGGTAGTTGTTTTTATCACTCATACCCTGACTCACCCCCTCCACTCTCAAGGTATCTTTACTAGTGGACCTAACACATACTGTATGTAAATAAATAAATCATCTGTATCCTGGTACTTTCTTTTATATATTCATATGGAAAAGTAATCTACTCAGTTACCAAAAGCATCCTATGTAGGGTATGTGATAAAATCCAAGTAGGCCCACACAAACAGTGTCTAAAAATAATCCAGTCTTTGTAAAAAATAATAGTAATGTGCTTGTAAAATAAATATAAAAAATGATGAATAAATAAATACCATCCCTCTCGGATTTCTAAAGGACACGTAGATGGCTATACCTACTTCAGAATAGACTAGTGTAAGTGTCTGATCAGTAACCATATATATATATAGTATACTTATATATTGTATTCACCTACATGAAATAACTACGTGAGGACGTAAATAATAATATAACTGTATACTATGTGCTAGTTGGACCAGGGTTGTAACTCGGGCACCCATAACTATTCAAATGAGTTATAGGAGCTAGAAGAGGGTATATTCCGAAAATATTATAATTAATGTAAGATTTCATGTTCGTCATTCAATATAAGTGGGGTGAGTTATCATAACAAACACCCGATATAGAGGGATGTGGATCATCATTCCTATTACATGGATAACCATTTATTAGTGAGAGACGTCATGATCAACAACCAATATAAGGGAGACTGAAAATTAATGCTCAACAAATCCCTTAAACATTATTCCACATCCAAAATCAATGGAATAATCATATAATAATAATAATAACACGAGGGATAACCACTCTAATACCATAATCATCAAACCCAATTATATTAAAGGGTGTTGTAGTTCATATAATAAAGCATACAACAATTTGTTTGAACCTTACACCAACTTCCATTCATTATAATTACTCAATTTAATTAATTATGAAATTAAAAATTATTTAATTATAAACCTATCAATTATCAGGTTCTACAGTCTATTGAATAATTATATAAAGGAGGAAAATTCCATTCTAATCCAAACTAAATACATAGGCAGTGTTTGGCTATTTTAAAAATTTATAAATGAGGTCAAATTCATTCATCATACCCAAAGGGTGTACATAATTGAAACCAATATCCTCTAATCAAATTGAAATGTTCCACGCTATCATAACAACATGCATATAACTATTTAGAAATGAAGAACATATTTTAAGGTGGAAAATGATAATGGTCAGCATGCAACCCAATGGAGATGCTCTGAAAATAACTCAAATTTTCATGAAAACAACTAGATCACCTACGTTAGGGTCATAGAATAATCCTTATGCAATATTATCTTCATATTTTAAGTATATTAGATGAATATAATATAGAAAACCAATGATTTGAAAATAGAGAGAATGTGCTGGCACAAAAATAGCACAATAGATATAAAATTAAACATAGAGAGGTTGTAATAGGATTCAAGATCATACCTGCATCTATTTAATTATTCTAGTGCAAGTATATTTGGATTATAGAGAGAGAATACATCAATAATCTGAGATTAGGATTTAAGAGAACTCATATCGGAAGTGGAGGAGGCTCAGATGTTAAAATGAATAACAAAAAGAGATTGGTGAGGTATTAATTTCATTAATGGAAAAATTGTAATTTCATCATTAAAATTAGGGGAAAGCAGTTTGGTCCCATGGTTTTTCTAAACCGTGCGCAAACTGTGTTTCCTCCAAAGTCAAAGGATGGATCCACATGGGCTAGGAACAGGGTTAAACCAAATGTTCCAACGCCACGTGCAAGACACTATCCTACACACTTTTCAACTGACACAGTCAAGTACTTGGACTCGCATGGTTCCAAGAAACTATGTG
The DNA here is from genome assembly GCA_963277665.1 of Viscum album. Lineage (NCBI taxonomy): Eukaryota > Viridiplantae > Streptophyta > Magnoliopsida > Santalales > Viscaceae > Viscum > Viscum album. The sequence goes on along the minus strand of OY728162.1, from coordinate 955,632,947 downwards.
GCATCCTACTATCCACTTGGTTCCCCACATGGTTACGCAGCACAGTTAGTACTAACTACATGGTAACCCTATGGCTCACTATATTTTCAAAAATCATGGAGCCACAGGATCCAGAAAAGCCTCATGTGCTCTTGGAATCTTCTTTAGTCCATATAGACTGTTTACCATGTTTAAAAAAATAATTGTAACAAAAAAATGATATGTAATTTTGAGAAAATCCATGTCATTTCAAAGGATAAAATTTACCACAAGATGGAAGATACCAATCCATTGGAGAAACCAACTCAGCGCAAGAAGGAACTAATTGATTTCATGAAGGAGAAAACTAACCACATGAAAGAGCCAACTAACCACCAAAAGTAACCAACTAACCTTATGGTTAAATCAACTAATTGTATGAAGAGGACAAATGTCCAGATGAAGGAACCAACCGACTACACAAATGGACCAACTAACTAAAAATTTAGGTAAGTGACCAGAAGATAAAACTTATCAATTTCAAAAATTAAAAAGGCTAGGAACACCCTCCTGACACTTTCAGTCCTTGGGAAATCAAAAATGAATATTTTCAGGAACCATGGAAATAAAATCAGATACATATCAAACCATTTTCAACCAAAATAGTTAAAATCAATCATGGAATAAAATTCAAAGTAAGTCTAAACAATCACTTGTCAGATACCTCTCAAGAATATTTATATAATTAGAAAATAACCAAACATCGTAGGAACAAGTCATAATTACTAGTTTTCAAATCTACGCACAACCCTTTCTATCCAAACATTAAATGACTATACTTTTAATGGGAGGTTATTTTAAAATGATTTTAAAAAATAAATCCTAGAACAATGGGACATTATAAAAATTATCACTTAAAAAAAATAATTCTCAAAAAATATTTCACAAATGATATTATACTTCGTTGAGTAACATTTTCGAAAAGTAAATCTTTCTTTCACATTAATAATAGTATGTATGCATTATATTGAACTAGAATTTGAAAATAATCATGTTATGAGTACCATTAAATTATGTTTGAAAATAGAAATCAAATATCCCTCCAAATATTCCACCACATCGTTGACATGATTTCATATAAAAAAAACTAAACATGTATTATTTTCAAGTTTCATGTAGTCCATGATCAACTGATCTGTTCTTTAATCATCTTACTATAAACAAGAACAATACTTCCTAGCATATAAGGGATGGAATTATTTTACTTTAATATATTATTACAACATGCTCAATGTATGAAACACAGATTAAGGAATTCTTCCTATTAACCCATGTAAATGTTACCTAGATTGATACATGACATCTTTGAAATGAAGTTTATATTTACTCTACTTATTCATGATAAATCATAAAATAAAAAAAAACATGATCATAATTTTAGTTATTTTATACAACCATTCATGTCAAGGTATTTATGACACATCATACATCTCACTAATATTTTATCATCATAAAACATTATCTAATCTTGGAAATATGAAACCTATTTATTCATGAAAAAAATCCTCAAATCTAAATTGGTTATCACTAAAAATTCATGTAATATTCCAACAATTTAATAAGAAAAATGACATTTCTTGGTCTTGTAATAGATTTATAACACATGTGTATAATATTTCAGGGAATGAAAACTAAAATAAAATTAATGTGGTATAGATCCATGGAAAGTCATTTCAATATACAATCATGAAATCTATTAATAGAAACTAGTTTAGTGAAATCTTTCAATTTAGAAATTATGATGAATAAAATATATAAATCATGCTTCACCAATAGTATTTAGTATAATTGAAGTATATATATATGTAAAAAATTTCAATATCCATTATGGAATTTAATTTAAGAAAAAATATCTTATGGAAATAATGGTAACAATAACTGATATGATACATTCATACCACATCTCATGGGTAGTTCTCTTAACATTTTTCCTATACAGTGCTTGTATAGTTATACTATTCTTATAATTATAAAATATTAACATTACCTCCCTATTAAAAATTCTCTAATGTATTATCATTATTTTTTTTACATCTTATTTTCTGAATGTTTCTCATTCATGATTATTACATAACAGAAACATAAAATAACAAATCATACAACAAATTCATTTCAATATACTCAAAACACTCTTAGATTAACCTATAATGAACAATATGTTTATAAAGTTTATTAACACATAATTTCGCAATTTAAATCATGTATAATTTATTTTATTTTATTTAAATATAATGTGTAGTAAAGATGCACCACATCTATATGTTTAGTCACTCAATTAACCAAAAATATACCACAACGCATAGCTTGACCATTAATTATATGAATCACACTAACAACATGTAAAAATTATAATAAATTCATCTTGGATGAAGAAATATAATTTCATGTAAAATAATTCCAAAACCTAATGTATATTGTTTAAAAAACTACTTCTACAATCAAATATTTTCTATCAAAGGCATGTTTAGTTAAAAAAAATCCTTTAGAAAAGTTATTTATGGTATTTAAAATATATCATAAAGGCTTATTCATTAATGAAAATATTAACATACTACTTCTATTAGTTTAAAATATTTATTTTAATTCCCAACATTCCCTCACACAATAATTATTAGAACTTTATAATTTTGAAACTACCATTGCATTATTTAAAAAAAAATAAGAATTTCATCATCACATATTTTGTAATGAATAATGATTCAATTTGTATGAAAATTTTTATATAGGATGAATTTTATTCATAATGACCCCATTATAATAATATATTATAGAATAAATAATCACCCTAAGCATACTCAAAAATAAAATTCAAAATTCAATTAATAGAATGGCTCAAGAACCTAACATAATTCTAATAACTTAGAACAAGCATGGAAAGTCCTCAAAACAAGACATAATTTTTAAAAACATGAAAATTCTTCCTTGGAACCCATGCATTAGAACCTCCATAAAAAGCTAAGAATATTTATATGGTTAATTTATTAAATTATCCTTTAAAAATTTCATTTATAGATACTACTAAATATTTTACTAAGAGAAAAGGTTTAACTAAATTTTTTTGAAAACACTCTAAAATAGTTAACAGATTTCATTGAAAATAATTATAACCATTATTAAAAGATAACAACTCACCTAGAAAAAGGCATCCTGATTTAGATAAATTCAATAACTAATTACTAAATGTATTATACATCTTAAATTGTCATATAATGAAAGATATTAGCAACTTATCCATCAAAACATTAAATAATTTTTTTGTTATGTTAATATCAAAATGAATAACTTCAGAACAAGATGTTTAGAACCAATACATAATATGATTTATAAAACATTATGTTTTAACAATTCAATATGTTTGGATTAAAGGTCCCCCATGTTATTAACATTCTAGATATTAACAAAAAACACATCAAAAATAAAACACTCAAAACTGAATACTTTCATTTACCATTTATAAAAGTGAGTATCATTAAATTTTGGAGTTGTAAGTTATTACATCATTATATTTCCATAAACAATATAATAAAATATATCAATATAATATATCTTCTCCAAGAATAAAAATTAACAGAACTTATCCACCATACAATGATATTATCTACTTTGGGAATCCCTTTCTCACCTGCATGGCTTAAAAACATTTCATGAAATTTTTTGTAATTATAGGATAAGTATCACCCCAATTATTAGGCTTGAATCTATAACATAGATTAACTATAAAAAATATTCACATAATAATGGTAGTTTTGATTTCATATTAACTTATTTAAATGGGTTTATTTAATTCTGGAAATCACCCAAAATAAATCAAAAAGTGCCACAAGTCATGACCAGTGTACCCTTCCATGGTCCCTACCAAGAAATCATCATTATGTTATCTATGGTTTTATGTATATTTAATTTCCTTGTGTCAGATCATTAGTGGGCCAACAAGTGTATGTCCTAGATAGTCACCTTCACTACATCACACACTAATTCCATCTATCATTGTTTCTCTACCATTCCCATATAAGAATCAACCGTACATAATAGAAAACCTTATATTATATCTCATTAATAGCCTTTGATCCTACTCTTTCACCCCATCCCATTGGTACCCCTTATGGGATAACATTAGATAAAAAGAGTGACCCTAGTGTCACACCTTTAGTCATCCATAGGTTGGAGACTAGCACTGAGTGTGTAAAACACTCAAATAAGAGGCTTTACCCTTAATGTATAAAAAGAATCAAGATATGGAATATAAAAAACCACTGAAAAACTCTATCACATTGATACAAAAGAAATGAAATAATCCCACAATTGACCTTAGGAAATATAAATAAATCCTCTAAAGTAAATAAATAAGAAGAAAAGTGTGGAAGAGGCTCCATAGGTACTCCAATCTATAAGATACTAATTCCTTTCTCGGTCCCCGTAATCCTCATGGAAACCTGAAAATTGTTTATAAATTTACGGTGATAAAAACATGTATACTTAGTGAGATGATAACCAAGGTCTTATGTGAAAATTGGAAAATAGCATACTAATTCTCTAGTGAAAATAAAATATCCATCAACACCGAAATAGTTCAACTATCCATCCCAACATCACTATGTAACACTCACAAAATAATGATACAAAATATTAAGATAAAAATAAAGAGAAATAGATAAAGACGTCATGCATCCACCTCCCCCATTTATTGTACACTCTCATTAATCAACTTCATATATCATGTGCCCTCATTCCTTCTATGATGTATCAGTCTAGAACTGATATGTGTTGGGAATCATCCCTACATACCACACCCTCTGAAAATCTAACATTTTTTTTAAAAAAATTAATCCCACATATCCATATTTTTTATTCTTAACTCTATGTCTGATGTGGATAGGGTCAGAATCCTAGCTACCCAAGCCTCCTACAGGTCCCAACACCCTAAGTTGGAATCAATCACAACATTAAAATATCTCGTTCCACTATCACATCATTACGTAACCACATATCTAGAGAAATATGTTATCATAAAATTGAATGATATCATCTGTATTCTCTCATACAATGAATCCCACACACTACATATCACAACATCTCATCATTAGTCATCAGAAAAAATTACACCATCACCTGTCGGTAATCACCAGCTACTGTGTATTAGTACCATATAATAATATTGAAGGAAGAGTGTGTAAGTGGTGGTAATCATACATTCATTCATCACCATAAAGTAATTGGTGAAAACACCACCCAAAACATTTTGGTTTTGGTATGTAGTACTCAATATGGGTGGGGTACATATAAATGTAATAAAAAAAATATAATAATACACCCACAGAGAGAGAGATAGTGACCACTTGAAAATCCAACCTAATGTTTTCACATCTATAAATAATCATCTATATGTTATCATAAACACTTTAGTGTCTCTTCAACATATTGAAACCATGTAGATTTAATCCACTACATAGAACAACCTCACACAATACATATCTTTATTTATTCAATTGAAAATTCATCCACCATTCCATATTATTAAATTAATAACCACTTTTCATAAATTAGCAATTTTATCTACATATATTATAATAAACCATTTCAACCAACATCCGTGTTTAGTTTTCATTTAAGTTCATCCCCATTTTCATATTCAATTCATTAATTCATTTATAATCATGAATGTCTATGCCACCTTTATTAAATTATATCCCATACTATTACCCATTAAACATTAACAATCTCATATTCCTTCCCTACTCGTAATCTATAACAAGGAATCACATAAGAACCAAACACATTCCACTCCTAGTCCAATTACGCAGACCAACCACCACACCACAACCACCACACTTCCACTCCCCACATCACATCTCGCACCTCAACCGGTCACCATCATTATCCCACAAACCAAAAAAATTCCACACAATAAAAAATCTAACAACACACATACTAGCAGTAAACCAATATAAATTCCCAAACCAATAAATCCCTAATTAATTCAAAATTTTCATTTTTTAATCAATCTTCTTACATATGGTTATTTTCACACAGTTTATACATTCAATCCCAATTAGTTCATTAGTCATATATAATCTCTTAAAATTTTATTAGTGTTAGATTTAACCAAAAAAGGTTCTAAATCTAAAATAAATATTTCTTATTCATAGTATCCATAACATTCATATCACATAATGATATATGTTTAAACATAAAATAATTAAAATAATAGTGAAATAGATAAATACATGTAGTTACAAACCTTCCCCTCTAATGCAATTTATCCTATGTAATTATCTTAAGGAATAAATCTATAAAACTCACCCACTTGAAAAAAAAATCATTTTCATTTCATTTATTCACAATATAAGGTGAGAATAAAGAACCACTACTAGGAGAAGAAGTTTCAAAATAATCTACATTGAAAATAGGTGGAAAGGGAGATGATGTCACCAACCGAATATCACAAAGGTGAGGTATTGTTCAATCATACAAAACATATATTGAAGAGAGGAATATAAGTTTATAACAACTCTTTCCTCAAACACCACATGGTGTTGTGGAAAAAAGGGTAATAATGAGATTATTGAACATGCCTATAAAACATGAGCATGATGGATTTTAGTCCATAAAGATGACTTCTAAGGCTCATAAACGTTGTTATGAATCTTCTAGTCTTGAAGTAAATATGAATGACATGAATGCAGGAAATCTCATTCATTATATTTCTAGATATATATCCTATAATAAATTGGATGATTAATATGGTCAATCTTTTTTTTCAATTATCATTTAATTCCATTTTTTTAAAAACACATGGAATATTACATTTAAACAAAATATTTAATATAGTTAAAATAGTATATTTAATCCAATAAAAATACATAAAAACATTTATTTAAGCCTTTATAACCAAATTTAATGTTTAAATAACTTTTATCATGATTCTAGAAAATATGGGAATTTTGAAAAACAATGAAATTTTGTAGAGTATTAAATTAATCATGATAAGGGATTGAATGCATGGAGATGAACAAATAAATCACAAAAAGGTACCATGTGACCATAATAGGAGACTAACTAACCAAATAAAGAAAACAATTGACTGCTCTGAGAAACCAACTGAATATAATATGGAATCAAATGACTTCATAAAGGAACCAACTAACCACAAGAAAGAACAAAACAACTACATGATAGAACCAACCAACCCCATGGATGAACCACCCTACCACATAAAGAAACTAATAGATCACCTGATGGAACCAAATGTCCCTACGAGGGATAAAACCTACAAGATAATGGAACCAACTAACTATAAGAAGGAACCAACTAACCGCACAATTCAACCATTCGATTGCATGACGGAACAAACTGACCATAAGAAGGAACAAACCACATTTATGAAAAAACCAACCAAACACCTAAAGGCACCAACTGACATAATGAATGAACCAATGTACTGCATGAAGGAACCAATTGACTACATTATTAGTCATGTGACTAAGTGTGAAAATATATAAATTTCAAAAAGAACCAAGGATTTAAATTCCTTATTGATGATATAAGGACATCATAAATTATAATGGAATTATCTTAGGAACTATAAACATTAAAATTTGGTTATGTAATAACACTTGTGTATATTTATGGATGCTTTCATGAGACCTTGGACTCTAAGAGAGGTTTATATTACTAGGGTTATGGTATGACCCGTATTAGACTTGGATTGGTTGTTTGATTAGTGAATATAGAAGGGATGAGATCGTATGATGTTTGAAAATGATGTGTGATAGTAGTGACCCAATAAGGAAGTGGTTTCAAGAAACCTTGATTATATTCATTAGATATTGTTTTACCATTTCAGTGTAATATTTTGTGAGTGAGCCCGGTATGGTTGGAAATGGATAATTGAGTTAATGGGTAATTTTTTTATGTTTCCTATTAAATGATGCATTAGTATGATTTTATAAAATTTTCATGAGAGTTTCTTGTTGGTGAAGAAGACACTTGAAAAAAAACCAATACAGTCACTAGATGGTTAAACATTGAGTTCACAAGAAATTCAAAACCACTGGTTGTTCCACGCTATGAAATTTCAACTACTCGATGTTCCCATTGTTGTATTGGAGAATAAATATTACGATGTCATCATACCCCCTAATCAATGCTCAAAATATTAATCACACACACATAGGTATACACTTAATGGGAAAACAATGATTTAAAATCATTTTTATGTGTTTTAGATGATAATCTTACATCCACACGAGAACATTGAAAACAATTTATATTACGAGAAGTAAAAAGTTTATAATCACTACAGCTTAGTAATCAAGTGTTATATTTTTTATAATTATGTAAAGCACAGTTAGTATCTGAACCCACCTCCTTATATAGAGGTTTATTTTTATTAAATATGTAACACCGGCCTCTATCATTTTCATTCAACCATCTATTGACTTCTCTATTTAGTTGTGGCTTCCACCAACACAACCGACCCAACCGGTACAATTATAACCATCCACAAAAAAAATTATTCACATCATTTGTAGGATTTTGTGAATTTTTAGTAGTCTAACTCACTTGTTGATTGTTTCTAAATCTATTCTTCTAACATGGATGAAGCGAACTATGAGCCACTGACCTTTTTGTGTGTGAACCTATGATGACTTGAAAAAACATCATGATCCAAACAATCACCCACATAAATATTTGTAAAAGTAACCTCAATGACATACTATAACAATTTGGGAAGACCAACTCCTTCCCCAATGTTCATTGTATTGTTCTCTATCCTCCTCTAATTCAGATGAGTCCCACTAAAGCACAAAGATTTTTAACGTCTGACACCTTTATGAACATGTCATTTTGTTTTTTATTCCTTTTGATATTCTTCAGCTCAAATAACTTTTCATCTAGAATATTCTAGATGGAATGAAATTTGTGGTCAATTTTTTAATTATTTATTGTAATAACTAACATATTCTTGGAAAGGTAGAAAGCACTCTAATTATCATAGAATAACATTTCTCCTTACAATTCTTATTCAAGATTTTACAATTAATTCATTAACTATCTCGAAACCCTTGATTATTTATTAGTTATAACATACTCAGTTTTAGTTGTAGAAAAATTCATATCCAATAACATCCCAAACCTAGAATCTAAGAGTTGGTGCAATATTTAAATATACTGGAATGATTACAAGGAATCACGTCTTGAAGGATAGATCAGTTTAGCAGTCAAGGAAAAAATATACATACATATATTCAACATTACAACATTAAAATAAAAACAACACTAATTCAATCCATTAGAAACATCAAAGATTCTTAGATTATTACAGCATTTCACTCATAACAAACTTCTTCATATCCTCTGAAAATGAAACATAAGAAATGGGGGAGATCAAATGCTTAATAAGAGTAATAAATACATTGGAATATATCATAAACATTAGGCATGGTGTGTAATTAAAAACCCATGCCTTTACTAATAATTAACATGAAAAATTTATGGCAGAAATATGATCTGAGTAAATAATGCCATAATAAAACATAGTCATGGGTATTATAATAGTCTAATAACCACATGAAATAACAATAGATAATCTCATAATTATGGAACTAAAAATGCTGGACATCATAACCACATAGTCAAGGCCTCGTTCCAAGATTACAAATAAAATTTTCTTAATGCCTTGTATGAAAAAACTAGTTTGTCTCATGAGACCTAATTATGCATCGAGGATCTATAGAGGGCTCGACCTGTCACTTACTAAGTCCAATGCATTCCTCATATGAAAATGTTGGAGCATGACCTAAACATTTGTATTAAAACTAGCATATGAAATGTCAATATTTTAACCACAAACCATGAATGGTATAAAAATAGCACATCCACAGTCAAACACAACTCATTCCATACAATATAGATGATTATATTATAATAAATCAACCTCAATAAAGAATAATGATGGAAATTGAAATAGATGAAAATAATCATTAAAACTATTTGAGAGAAATATCCCCCATTTTATTAAAAACATTTAAAAGTAACTATTTATTAGGAAGCCGTTTAAAATAGATTTTTGAATCAAAGTTTCCCATACCAATTTGAAACATTTAAAAGGAATTTTAATTTTAAAAATTTATTTTCCACATAAATAAATCCTTAAAATCATTTTAAATTCATGGAAATAAATGAAAAAGATTTAGAAGAATAAATCATTAAAACATTTAAAATCATATTTTAGTTAGAGTTCCTAACCAAAAGAGAGAAACTTGAATACAAATAATTGAAGTAATAAAAACATTATAATATCATGAAAATAAATTTATTCCTGATATACTATGTTCAAGTACATTATATACACCATATAAAAGTTAATTTATGTATAACAACAAAGAAGTCTCAATAGAATGTAAATTGAGATGAAATCCCTTATAAAGACAATATCATTAGGTTAAGAATAAATCAATGACATAATTATGTGCGAAAAATATAAATACACTAAATATTATTGGATATTCATTATAAATAAATCAGAGTACATTCACACATATTCTGGTAAAAACAACACCAATGTCTCGAATGTTTAACTCAATGAATGGAAATTGAGTTAAAATTACTCTTATCAGGATCATATCAATGATTTGAGAAATTGTAAATGGAGTGATTAAGTGTATCAAAAGTATAAACACATAAAGTGGAGTATAATTTACTATATTAATAATAAATAGTGATTTCACAGATAATCTTGGCGTAAAATTATCAATGAAGTATGTGTAAAGCTGAAAGATTGGAAATAGAAATTGGAAATTCCATTACCGATTAGGTGACTAACAAAACATACCCACCATGAAAGTAGTATCATACAATGAATATGTAAATAACCATTAATTTATGTATATTACATAAGTAACAAAAAAATGGTCAGTACATAAATCACACAAAAAAATAGTGGCAATATTTGATGAATCACACCGAAATAAGAAGTGAGACGAAAACCATGTTGTAATCAATCTAGTCATATGACCAATAATTAATAACCACCAAATTAATCACAAAACTCCATGAATATAAATATAATCATGAAAATATATATCAAATTTCTGTACACAATACAACTCATGCAATAAATAAGTGGTGATCAATGGAAATCTCTGGAATTAAAAGTGAGATAAGACACCTCTTACCTCAAGTATGACTTGTCTTGAATGTTCATTATTCTTCCTGAATGATAAAATTAAGTTAATTTATAATTTATTAAGAACATTTTTCAAGTTTATTATTCCTTTAATATCACTTATTACCTTTCTATAATGATTATTTATTTATTTAATTCATATTGGATGTTTTATTGATGTTCGAAACATGAGTCAAAAATGAACTTGTTATAATTACAATTTGTCCATGTTGTCAAAATTCCATTATCTAAAGAATTATATAAATGATTTATATATCATATATATATTATATATCTATTATATATATGTATTTATAATAGTACATAACATTTGGAGATAATAAATGAAATGCACCGTTCATGGAGAATGTAAGCCGTATGTACGCATGAACGCTACTTTCATTTCAATTTTGAATTTTATTGGAATTAAAAAAAATCATACATAGGTATATTATAATTCAATTACAATATCATATATAATATAATTAGCTCTATTATCTACATGTCTCACTTAAGGCATTATCTAGTCATATCACTTTGAGGGGGCGGTAGTCTGCACTTCCTCAAATGAAATTATCACGTTTTCCCATAATGGAAACCATAAAGGTCTGATATAAATGGAAAATAAAGAAGAATAATGAAACCATAAACATAATATATATCATATATAAACACATTTACATCATAATGTCCCCTATGAGAGGTGGTAGAAGATAATTGAACATTCATCGTTCCGTGAGGCAGTAGTTTGCCATCCATGGAAACAGTGTGTTATTTACCCATTAGATTGAGGTGTGTGTATGTGAAGTTATAATACTTATCATAAGAACATCCTATTATATTGAGGATACTATTTTTGTTATGAAATAAATTAATAAAAAGAGTTTATGGTTTGGGGAAGTAAAATAAAAGAAATGAATTTAAGAGAAACCATTAACTTTAATTTGGGAAACTCCCATTGGTTTGAACGAAAAAGACTTATTGAAGTGACTTCTGCCTAATTAAAGGCTTCCTGGGGGAATATAGTTATATTTAGAGCTTATTTGGACTTGTTTTGGTTGATTCAAGGGGCAAGAGAGATGTGAGGAATGAGTTAGAACTTGTGTCCTTTTATAAGGGAGTTGATGGGCTCTTTTGGAATGTTTGAAAATGTTATTTTATTATAAACATAAATTTATTTTAAAAAGATCCAAAAATAATTAAAGTAGAATATATGATGACTCATGTTACAAATGAAATTATTCAATAATAATTGGACAGGTTTTGGGTATTTTTTAATATTAATAATCTTATTTATTTAAATCATTTATTAATGAGGTTAATACTGCATCATTATTGTGTCCTAAATAATTTAATTTATATGATGTATATAAATTATAAAACAAATACCACAATATAGGAAATATTATTATATTTCCAATTAATAGTTATTGTTTAAATATGAATTATACAACCCCAGGTAAAAATTTATATACTAAAAGATATTTTTAATGTCATTTTGGTGTTTACTTTAAGCTAATTAAAATAAAGTGTCATTATCTCAATTAAGTGGCTCCATGGGGTCCCAAATTCTAACCAAGGATGCCCAAGGTTGGTTATGACTCATCAAATAAGGTTAGGAAAAGTTTTAAGGTATGTTTGTATTATTATAATATACTTTTTACCTTGAATTAACATATTTACCTTTAACCACGGTAAATAAATGTCAAAATTTATTATTCACCAAAAATTATTATCATCTTATTGAAATACATTATAATTATTAATAAAAACCATGTATATTAGATTTTGAAATTAAATTCTCAGAAATGTTAAAATTGCATTTAAATGAAAAAAAATCAGTTTTTGAACTACTACTAAGTTGTTTTACTATTCATAAAAAATTGATGTTTTTCAGAAAAATACAAATAATTCAACCTAAGATATATTTTATAGTCAAAATTAAAAAATGATGTCTATTTTTTCAAAATGAAAACATATAAGTTGCATTATTTAATTTAAAATTAATTCTTGTTGTCAGAACAAATAGCGTGTTTTTAGGAAATAATAACTATCAAAAGATTGATACCTTTTTATGTATAATTTCAAAGTGAAATTAATTAAACTTCCCAACATTGGAATAAATGATAAAAATATAATCCAATTATACTTTCAAACCAATGAAATTTTTAATTGAACACAATAAATTATTTTGATTAAAATAGTTTTTTTCAATAAAAAGTTAGTATTTTTTACTATTCACCCAAATCTGAAAGTTATCAGAAAAAAAATATGATATTCAATTTTTATGCCCTGACTCTAAATAAGATTTTTAGTTTGTAAAAATGAATATATCAGAGTGTCATATATTGGATTTAAGAAAGGTTCACAATTAAAAGGCGGTAAAATTTTATTTTTTGAAAAATACATTCATTATCTAAAAAAATGAATTTGTTCTTATATTATGTCTATGAAACACATAATACAGATGCTAAAATTATACAGAATCTATAAAATTCAAAATTCAGTTAATACTATTCATAACTGCTTTTTAATGGCTAGTTTGGTAAGTCGTCATGTTCTCGAACTTGGTGTTGTGTGAGGTGCAAGATATTGAATTACTTTAAAGAGATAATGTACTATAAAAACTTAAGGTGTTACATTATCCTCTCCTTAAATAAATTTCAATCTCTTAATTTACGCTCGGGACTAAAAACATGGGTTTTGACATTTTAAAATATCTTTGTTGAAATCCCATATCGACAATGAATTAATGAGGCCTCAATTTTAAAATAAATAATGGAAAGTATGAATTTTACCAAAAATAACACATAATAGGGTTCCATGTAAGAAAACATGGATATATAAGAGAAAACTAATCATCAAGTTCTGATAGATAGTGATCGAGAATATTATTAAGAGAATTTAATGATATGAAAGCAATAAACTTGTGATGGGTATAATGATCTTTGATTACCCAGAAGGAAAAGTAAACAACCAAAAATTTTGTTTTATGTTCCTTTTCATAATGATGATGAATTTATTTATGAAATTTACTTAGAGGATAAGGATATATACTTACTTTACTAGTAGAGTTTCATCAATTAATTAATTTCTACCACATACTCATCTTTTATCCAAAGGATGAGTATTAATGATGACTTGGTTACACCTAAAGCGCTACAATCAACTTATAGAGAATCACATAATCATCAAAGGATGAACTATATATTTCCTTTTTCATTAAACATTAACCAATACCAAAATGGTTAGTACATGATCATATGGTCCCCAAAAAAGGAAAATCTTTTATAGAAATAGGTACAAATCTTAATATATAAAATTTAAACAAATAATACCCAATATTCAATAAATACCCTTCAATAAAAAATTGTACATAAAATCCTTAAATGTAATCCTAATTAACATTGAAACCCAAAACTCATAAAGAATTTGATTACATAGTCTTCCATGTTAAATGTTATCTCCAAATAACATCAACTACTCTTAAAGTCACATACTTAATAGTAATTAACCAAATCACATATTCTCTATGATAGGTTAATAATTTTGATAAATAGCCAAAATCACTATAATACACAATAAAAACATTGAAAATATCCACCATTACTCCTCAAATGAAATCTCATATTATTCTATTTTCCGTAAGCATATAGTATTCCCAATAGAGTAGATATCTTCTAAAATAACATTTATCACTTAATCAACAAATCATTTTCCTAATAAACGGATATCTATTTGATAATACATAATGTCCCAATTCAACTTAATACCATCATTTAACAAAAAAATAATTAGTCAGACTAACCAGGGACTTCCCATATTCCAGTGGTTGGCGACAAATCCCAATTTCACATTGGTTGTGGGTTCGATTCCCACATCTTTGTTTCATACAACGGGGTGCCACACGGTATGTGTGTTGTCCTTTTACAAAAACTATATTCTATTACATTACCAAAATGAGATAAATTCCTCAAAATAACCATAACATAATTTAACCACTAATGTGATCCCATACCTATCATTTCAATCCCCAAATTTAATAACTTGTAATTGCCTAAAATTTAAGGATCATATAAAAGAAAATGGTTATTTATAAATATATCTATAAGATAAAAGAAAATTATTCCTCTAATATCATTTTCACATGATAAACTGTAGGGTTACACATACAAGAGAAAATTCTTCCAAAGTAATCCCACCAACAAAGAGCATTAATACTCTTAAACATTTCGCCAACCATTAATTTCCACATAGCTTCTTATTTGACCAACAGGATATCCTATATAATAGGGAATTAAGTCAGGTAATGTCTAGGTCCCCTACATTTATAAAAAATGATTGTAAATGAATTATTGGGACAACCTTTATTTTCAAGCATAGTACTCTTCATTTTTCCTCTACAATTCTTTAATTTATGTCCTTCTTTCCCACACATAAATAATTTTTTTTCCATTCAGACACATTACTGGGTGTCTACTTCCAAATTTCATGCATGATTGAAATTGATGTTTCTTTTCTCCATGGTATCCATTGTTGAATCTCTTATCATTCATCACCTTTCACTTCATTGTTGAGTCTGGGAGTTGGTTAATATATATTTTATTGATCATATTTTTGGAAAACTATTTCAGTATGAACATATTATCTTTAATGCCTATCAACATTCCATTTTATTACTCATTTCCACCACCATTCCCACCTATTATATCATGATCAGTGTTACTATGAATTCCATGTGTGCCCTTTGATATAACCTTACTTAGGAATGAGATTTTATGACATGTCCTCAAAAACTATAATGTTTTTTGATTCTTTATTTTTGTTGGATGAATTAGTTGATATCATGTTGATATGTGAGATTGATTATCCTATTAATTTACTCTATTATTAATGACCTTGTGATTTTTTGAGTAGTATATCCACCAAAATATTGATTTAAAGTGTTGTTTATCTATAATAATTATTCCTCTTGTGGTTGTTGTATTATAAATATAGTGAGTTCCTTCAGATGTATATCATAGGGTGGTTGAATTTCCCTCATCCTTTCCCTCTTCTTACCAATTATATTTTTTCTATACAATGATAATAGTTTGAGATGATCTAATATAAAGTTCCATAATATTCCAAATCCATCCTTTTCTATTATAGGGTGTCTAGGGGTTCAGGAGCAGTATCATAAATTCTATCAAAATTATTCTGTAATTTATAAATCATTTTTAAAATGGTTTTGAAAATTATAATACTAACTTCATGTTATAAATTTCTATTTGGGAAAGTTAATTGGATGTTTTGAAAGTTATTCTAAAATATTATAATTGTTTTTATGATTTTATAATTGATAATAGACCATTTTCTTAATTATTTATATATTATTTAAATATAAAAGATAATATTTTGAATGAAACATTTTCCCTTATAAGTGAAATTGGAGTTGTGTAAGGGTAATGATGTGTTTTAATTTCTTTTGGAAAGTTAATATTGTCTTGTGATGTCTATTGTATTGATAAAAAATATTTTAAATAATCTACATAAGGATAGGTGGATTTTTCTATAGGTTATGTAAGGGTAACATGGATCTATTAAGCACTATGTAATGGTTTTTCATGTGTGTCACAACTCGAGTAAGGGAAATCAAGAGTTACATAAGGGTTTGCCACTATTTCTAAGTCATGTGTATTGTTATTCATGAAATATTATGTAAATATGTTATTCTTATAAGGGTAGTTGCGGGAATTCAAGGCTCTGTATGGGTATATTTCTCATTGCATGAAAATAATATGAGATTCCTTCTCTTACATAAGTGACATTTTTTATTTCCAATTAACATGTTTGGGTAAGATAAATTGTGTGTAAGGGTAATCCATTGATTTTAAAACCATTGTGTGATACATTCAATATTTCTAAAGACTACATAAAGGTGACCCTTTGAAAAATAAGGGTAGCCCCTAATTTCATAGGCTCAAATATGTTTATAAGTGTCTGTGAGGTTAAAACCCAATTACCCTTACACAATGTATATGTGTCACACATGAGTATTGAAAAATGCTTAAAAATCTTTTCTTCATTCCTAAACCCTCTCCTAAATTTTTTTAATATTATTTGATGAATTTAAAAATAAAAATCTGTTGATTTAAATATATTAAAAGATTAAAATGAAATCATTGAATTCCCTTAATATTAAGGGATACTAAATAGTGGTGAAGAGAAAATTAAATTGAAATTAATTTATTATAAATTAATGTGAAATAAAATTTTTAAATTCAAAGGAGTATCCAAGGGGGGACATCTATGAGTGTTAAACATGATTTTATTTATCCTGTTAGAGTTACTCTATATTTATATTATGTTCTAGTGACACAATTCCTTTACATTTTATTTTCATGAAGTCCTTTTCATATTTTATGAGTCTCCTATTTGTTCCAGACATTGAGTATATCCTCTTTTTCTCTCATATATTCTTTTATATGTAGTTATTTATAATGTAAAATATATACCATGTAGGGAATCCTTCATCTTTCTTCATGTTGTACTTGTAAGAGGGATGAAGATTTTTTTTTCCTTTTGGAAGATGGTATGAACTGGAATATTGAATATAACTAATTTTTTAACGGAAATTGATTGGAATGGGGAGTTTCACCTTCATTTTATATGATTTATTCATGTTGAATAAATATTTTTCAATATAAATTATTATATCAGGCATAAATAATAATAATAATTATTATTAACCCATGTTGAGTTTATTTAGATAATTGATGTGTTATCATTGAATGATAATGTAACCGAAACATAAAGATAATTAATATTATTTTTCATGAAAAATGAGTTCTTATATACTTTTAGCTATTTTATGATATTTTTTAATGGATTATCCATGTTTCTTGCCTTACTATAAATAAATATTGTTGGTAACCTTTTTTCATAGTTATTTTAGGGTATTATGAGACCCTTGATTTTTATTTTTGATTAATCTCTCTAATAATTAAAATTATAATCACTTATATATTAATTATGAACTAGTTTTGTAGGGAAATCTATAATTTTTTAATAATACCTCATTCTAGAGAAGATATTTTGTTATGAAATCCCTTAAACCTGATTTTGGTGGATAAAGAAGTACATGTGTGTTGTTATTTTTTCATATAGTCTAATGTTTTTTGGTTGTAATGTGTGGTTATTCTAGTGGGATGGTTTGATTGTGGATATGGCATACATTAGATTTTTTATGATTTTGGGCTGGGGTGGAAATGATGAATGGAAAATGGGATGATTATGTTTAATTTTAATATTGAAATATTATAACAAACGTGAAAATGGTTTATAATTGAAATGGTTATATGATAACTATGAAATTGATGATTGTTATTTAGATTAAAAGAATAGAAATATATACCCAGTGGTTTTGTTAATATGAAATTGAATTTCATGGTTAGGAATGGATAATGGATTCTTGAAATAAAATGTGAAGTGTGGTTAAAGTGAATTTTGTTTAATATGAAATGAATGGGATTGAAAAATAAATATGGTTGATAATAGGATGATATATAAATATTATTAACTTGAACAGAATGTTGGAATGTGGCTTCTGTCTTGTGGGTTGTGGCTTACGCAGGTGGTATCATGCTTTTAGTTATGGCAGTGATGTTGACACGCAACAGGGGTGATGTGGATGTTGTGTTAGATGGATGCTTTTGGTTATGTGAACCAATTTGTTGGGATTGTGTGTAACTATTATATACTATATTTTAATTCTGATTTCTATAAAAACTCTACCTACATTGGAATCCTTGTCCAGACACCAAAATGTTTTTGGTTGTTTTCTCTAATATCTAGATGTTGAGGATGGATGGTTGGGTAGCCCATCTTCCCTCCCCTCTATTCTAGATGAGTTCTTACACAATTTTTCTGATGGCTTGTGAATTTTAGTTTACATTGGATGTGTTTGATGAGAGTATTATGTGGTATATTGTGGGGGTAATTCATGGTAGGTTCAGGGAACAATGCTTATTTCTTTACTGTTCAAGATACACTAGTTTTATTATCATGTTAGTGTCACAGATTTCATTTAATGTCTCCAGTGTCTTTGGGTGAGTTATGATGTGATGACCCAAGTGTCTTCGAGTAGGATTAATATACAAATGTGATTAGGGCACCAGGACATACGATCTCGGATTAGTATAGTGGGTCATTAATGGTAAAGTTGTGTAGGGTACCCTTTAATTTATATGATTCTAATTACGTTACGATATTGGGATGTGCTATTTGGTGAGTGTGCCTTGATAAATATGGGATTGGTTAGATGACATGTTTTTGTGTTGTAACTATTTCCTCATTGGTGCATTAGTGTGCTCTTTTCACATATTCCTGAGAGACATTGAGTATGATCCTACTAGTTATACATGTATACTCACCCCACAAATATATAAACTACTTTTCAAGATTCCAAGAGGACTTCGGGGAATATGATGGACATTACCGTCTTGGGTGTTGAAGCTATTTTTGAGTTCTTCCTTCATATTGTCTTTGGTATTTTACATGGAGAGTTTCCATATATTCATAGAACATTACATTCATTATTGATATCAAATATTTTTCCTTTAATATATTATTTTTTTGTGGTAAATATCATATCTCTCAATCCAACTTTTAATTATATCAAGTGTAATGCCTCCCTTGTGTGTGACCTTCATTATACTTTCAGTGCTATTCATCAACAAGAGGCCTATTGAATCTTATACTTGGTGGTCATTATCACATTTTCTCCATCATCAACATAGGAGGGTCACCTTTTAGAGAGAGGTTCAAAACATGAGATCTTATAATCATCATTTTTATGTCAAATTTTGTTATATGAATTAATGTATAATCTTTCTAGTTTATATATTCTCCTTGAGAATTATTAATTTAATCTTCAATAGGTTGTGATATTCATTATGAAAGTAGTTCCTCAAATCCATAAGTACATAGTTAAAATATTATTGATATTTTTTTGAAACACGTATAGCTTCTTCCACTAGATGTATAGCCATAGAAAATCCCCTCATCAGCTTATTCATTAAATAAACCAAAATAAATGATTTTAACATTTGACAAATTAACTAATAAAAACACATTTATATTCACTAATATTAGATTCTTTGAAAACCATTAATCTTAATGACTATTAATATAAATTTATTTGAGGGTGAAGTTGTTTTGAATATTGAAAATTGTTATTAGAAATTGTCTCTAAATGCACATTTAAATTTTATTCTCTAATAACATTGTATTCCCTATGTCTACCAAACTATGATTATTTTACTTATCCATAGAATTTGTTTAGAGTTATATAGAGAGAAATATTCATTCTTTATTTTATGTGTCTGAAGGTATACCTCAATGCCACATTTTTATATTCAATCCAATTTTCGAATAAAATATTTCATGGAAATAAACTGTTTTCTTATTTACATATCTTTTATAACTTTATAACTATAATATATTATAATATTTACATAATTAAAAATAATTATAAAAAATGTGAGTAATTTTATCAAAAAAAATTATGAAATAATTATGTTTTTTACACAATTTCATACTCATGGACCTACATGCATCTAAGTGTATGAGTTCTAGTTGCCTTCATTTATTATTCTCCATTAGCTTGTGACAATTATTCACTATAATATTATTTTAAAATATATAAAAATAATAATTTTTTTATGGATGAGTATTGGAATATATTTTTGGATTTGTTTCCAAAAAACCATCTATATTTTAAATTTTTTTGTAATTATATTCAAACCAGTGAATATTAATATAAATACCATATCACATATTAATTGTTCTTTTGCATAAAACAAATTTGATAATGCTCTTGAGTATATGTCATATCAAAATAGTATATAGATATATCACCCCAGTTTTGGGTATGAAACCATTTCTTTATGATTTTTATATATATAAATAATAATGTTGAATGTTGGGAGAGTTTGGAGAACTTGTAGAGTGTTTTGGAGCCTTTATACAGGCGCATAGGCTGCACATGGTTTTTCCAAAACGTGTGGAATTCATGTAGAAACCATGAAGTGTAGTGAAATGTTGGACATATATATTTAGAACATCTATCAGATGGTTTAGAAGTTGTGTGAACCAACCATGTGGGTCACTTTTAAGACAGAAGTAGGAGCACGTTCAGTGAACGTTTTGTCTAACAGTGTAACTAAACTGTGTGTTGGGTCAAGTTTAGATCCTTATAAAATTTATCTCACTCATTTTTTACTCTAACTTCCACATTTTCCCCCAAAATTTACCTAACTAAGGATTATTCTCTCTCAAAGGTTGTAAAACCTCTCCCTGGTGATTTAGAATTAATGTAGAGCCTTTCCTTGTTGAGTTGAAGCTTGATTATTAGAGTATGGCATCGTTCTTCATCCTTCATAGTGTTGTTTCTTAGATCTACTACTCATATTCCCTTTAATTTTTAGATATACACTCAATGTGGGTAGATATAAGGTTTTGAATGCTAAATAAGTTTATATTTGTTCTTCACTTTAATATGGGATGAAATATAAGGTTGTGTTGTCAATATTTAACCCATCCCCATTGGCATTCTTCGTTCATTTATCATTTTCCCCTAAACTCATGAGGTAGGTGGCTTCACTCACAACTCCTCTCGCAAGAATTTATTGGATTAGATTCAAATTGATTTAATTTATTGAAATTTATTATGAAATCTTTTTGAAAAAAATGATATAAATCCTCTCTAGTAACGATTTTTTTTGGAATTGTGTAATTTTGGTAAATTGTTGTGCAATGTGATTTAGTTTTTTTTATTTTAAATTTTTTTTATAAAATATGGATCTGATGGATTTTTTAAATAAGTTTTTGGAAAAATTTCTATAGAGATGTTGTTTTATTGAAATGGTTTACTGGAAAAACGTTTTTAATAAAGATGTTTATTTTTATTGAAATGTGATTGGCATGGTTGTTGGGGATACATGGTGTGTGGGTTCATATTACTGACTAACTAATTAATAGTTATATAATTATATAATTATATAATTAATAATTATATAACTAATTAATTATAATATAATTAATAATGATATTACTGATTTACTAATTAATTATATAATTAATAATTACTAGTTAATAATTAATAATTTTATTACTGATTACCTAATTAATTAGGATATAAATTTGTAATTATATAATTTTTATTTATATTAATAATTAACTAATTATTTATTAACAATTTACTATATGTTTAATCCTTGTTTTGTGTTTCATTTATATTTTTCTTATTGTTTATATTTATAGTCATTCAAAACTACATACTAGAATATTTTTTACGTTTAAAGCATGTTGTTTTGAAAGAATATAAATTATTTTTTATGAACAATTTTTACGATATTCATTATATTTTCAAATATTTGTTATAAGTTTAATCCGTGTCTAATGTTTCATTGATGTTGGTCTTAGATTTTATATTTTATAGGCTCTCAATGTGTCGTAATTGAAACATTTTTATGTTTCATATAGGTTTTGTTGAAAACAAATAAATTATTTTCCATCAACATTTTTTATGAAATAATTTTTACTTTCAACTTATGTTATATTTTCAATCCATGTATTATGTTACATTTATTTTTGTCTTGTAGTTTATATTTTATAGACCTTCAAAGTCACGTACTTGATACATTTTTAAGTTTCTAGTTGGTGGTTTTGAAAGCATAGAAATTATTTTTTATCGTCACTTATTATGAAATTAAATTGTTTTTCAACTATTTATTATATGTTTAATTCATGTTTTATGTTTC
Organism: Viscum album; assembly: GCA_963277665.1. Classification (NCBI taxonomy): domain Eukaryota; kingdom Viridiplantae; phylum Streptophyta; class Magnoliopsida; order Santalales; family Viscaceae; genus Viscum; species Viscum album. The sequence goes on along the minus strand of OY728162.1, from coordinate 955,609,958 downwards.
ATTTATATTGTTCTCATAGATTATATTTTATAGTCTATCCAAGTTACATACTTGAAACAGAATCAAACATCAGAAATGCAGAACGTTCTGCATGGGAAAGGGATAACCAAAATCGCACATCAGAAATGAAGAATGATTTCAAGGGTAAGCCATCTTATAAAAGGGAGCCTTGGGTGAGAGCATCTATAAATATCCAGACTGATGTAATGGTAGTACTTCTAGATATTAATTTGCAGATAAATTTTGTTGAAATTTTTTGTTATTAATTTATTTATATAAATAAAATACGGAAATCTGGTTGTCACCTTTTGGCCATATTTTTGAAAAAAAAAATATTAATTTTTTCAGTTTTAGAATAAAGACGGTAATTGGGGGACCTATGTTGTTTTAAAGAAATATTTTAAAAAAACATATTTAAAAAAACTCATTGAAATTAAAGATGAAATAAAAATTGAAAATAGGAAACATATTTGTCAACAAAGGACCACTAAAGAGGCTCTAATACAACATTGTGATATGTAAGGTGCACTGTAAAGGAAAGTTCGCATGAACCCTAAAGGACCAAGTTGGGGATATTGTTCCCAGTAGTCAAATTCAATAGAAACTGACCATTAAATATGGAAGAAAATAAAAAAGTAGTAAAGAATGTATGGATTTAATGTGGTTCGATCTACTTTGGACCTATGTGCATGGTAAGAACACCACCCATACACTCACATGTTTTATTGATGGTCAAATAAGAACAAGATTTACAGAGTACATGTTTAAGCAAGATGATGATCATAAATAATCATTGAAAACTAAATGCTATGAAAGAATGAAACAAGGATTAAGTAGGGACTTACAATGCCACACATAGAGGTCAAGTTGTCATGTTCTCTAGATGTTGCTACTAGGATAATGGTACTACTTTGTTAGAACTCAACGGAGGATGTTCTCACGTGGTTCGTAATGATGTACTTTGGATCTGGATTTCGGAAACACTTCATTTCTAGGAATGATGCCACTGAGAACTCCCCCATCAGCTGGACAACCGCAGTTTTCACGGCAGATATATGGAAGGCCGGGAAATATTTGATCTTTAATGAAGATGAACCCGGAAAAACATTTCTGTGAGGGATATTGAATAATCCAAATACTAAAAGATGGGTGTAGGTGATCAATCCCCCTAACATTGTTGCTCCTTGAAACTGTTATACCAACCAACGAGCACCATGAAGAAAATCCAAATAGAAAAGTAAATGGCACACCCACATGTTCGGGACAGAGGGACAAAATGGATTAAACAGTCCCACTAGTCAATGACCAGGAGTTAAGCAGTGTGGAACAATGAGTCAGTAAGAGTTCCCTGAGGCCAAACAATCTGGCCGAAGCCAGTAGCCCAATAAACAGGCCCATGCAAGAAAATATGAAAAACTCGGTAAACACAAGGAAATACCATATTTGAGCATAATAAAAATACCAAAATTAAATTCGTTTTTCATGCATGCATATTAAAGGAATTTAAATGAAAAAACAATAAGAGGAAATTTCAATATCATTACCACATATCAGTGCATATGCAGAACCTACTTTTATCACTGCTAATAGAAAGCATTGGTAAAAAGGCTACTTTTACAAGTGTTGGAAAAATGTGGAAAAATGTACATTTTTAACTGCTAAAGAAAGCACTAATAAAGGTTATTTTTTATCATCGTTTTTTAGCGCTGATAAAGGTGGATCTTTATGAGCACTATTCTTAGCACTGATAAAACCTTTTAATAAAAAATATTATTAATATATTAAAAGTATCATATTTATATTCAAAAAATAAATTTTATTTATATACATTAATTAAAAAAAATATGTTAATAATTAATATAAATATGAAATATTAATATATATTATTTAATATTTCAAATACGTATATATATTATTTTAACATAAATTATTTATAAAATTATAAATAAATAAATGTATATTTTAAGCATTATAAAATTTTTATTAATATATTTTTAAAATAAATGTAATTATCGTATTTATAATTATATATATTTATATATTAATAAATATATATATTTATATTTATATTTATATTTATATTTATATAAATATATTTTTAAATTTAATTTTTATTATTTGAATTATAAATAAATATACATATTTACATTATCATAAAATTATAATAAAAATATTTAAAAAATTTATATTTATTATATTTACAATTATATATTCTTATATATTAATATATTAATATATATATATATAACTATAAATATATATGTTTACATATACTTGAAAATAAGATTTATATTACAATATGTATATATATATATATATATTATAGGTGATTAAATGTACAATTACATCGAAATCTATACACACACAACTCACACAGGTCGATGGGCAGGCCATAGCCGCCCAAAAGGATAACCCACCCAATACAATGGCATGCAGACCCCATACATATATGTTTTGGTCCATGAGGACCCATGTATTATTAAAATAGGTAAGCCCATGTCACCCATGACCCATTCATATCACCCATAAGGCCTTCCAATACACATCCCCTAAGACGTCACCAATCAGTCAACCAAATGCAATAACACCTCGATCGGACCTCCCCCTTCAAATCAATGATGGAAGTCCACCGTCGAGCCATGCATTGCGCAATCCTTGTGCACATGTCGCAAAACCCTACGCCGCTATTTTTTCGTCGGACAACAATCACTATGCAAATGTTGATCTTCGAGCCACCAACACCATTGTCGAGCGGGGGTTCATCAGATCTAATCATCGTTCAGCACACCTAATGCAACATTAGGCACTAAAACCATCCCATAAGAAGTCAACCAGAACCTCCAGCACTGACACAACCTGTCGGGAGGAGTTGTTACAGTGATGGGGTGTCACTACCACCGCCCATTGTGGTCCATCGTCTAGTTGCACCCACAATATCATAGAATAAGAGTTGTAGCCTCTCCTATGACATCCTCCTCATTATCCCACGTGTTCACTGATATCTTTGAAATCCAATGCCCGAAAGCCGCAGTACCTAAGAGTGAGCCCGCCCGCATCCCATACCTGCCATCTGTATCCATCACTACACTGCTCCCCATTGCTGCTTGCGCGCAATCTAACCGACACATGAAAACACCATCGAGCACCGTCACGAAATCCATTGTATCTGCATAACTAGACCGATTAGAGGAGACACCATCCCTCCACCGTCGAGCGGGGGGGGGGCTACTGCACCACGCATGCCCAGTGCAACCCCATTCACCATCCAAATAATATATAAATAAATATATTTATTTAGATATATATTTATATTGACATTAAATAATTATAATATATGTACATGTACAATTGAATGTATATATGTGTATGTGTGTGTACATTTGTGTATGTACAAGCATATATAAATATGCATGTGTACATATGTATTATCTAATTCACGTAATGGTTACAAATTTAAATTTTAATACTTTTGTAAATTTTAAATTTAATATATTCAGTTATTATAATATATTCATTAATAATGTTACAAATATATTTAATCATTTAGTAATATCTATTTATACTTATCTTTATTTGTAATTCATGTAATATTTTCAATATGTTTGTAATTTATATGAATAATATTTATTCCCTTTTATTTAATAAGTTTTAATATTTAATTTGTGTTTTGAATTTATATAATTAGTCGTTTAAATGATTTTTTAAAAATTTTGTAATTTACATATTCAATTACACAATTAAATATATATATATATGATTACATTAAATATATTTATTATATTTATAATTAAATATATATTAGATTCTTGGGGGTAAAATTACATTCAAATACACACACCATATTTATAATTATATATTAATAATTATATATATTTATATAAATATAAATATAGTTGTATATAAATACATTAGAAATATATTTATTTTTTATTATAATTATAAATAAATAAATAAATATTTAAATAATTAGAAAATTATAATAAACATATTCATTATATTTATAATTTTATTTATTTATATAGATATATGCACATGAGTGTGTAACTGAGCAGTTCAACCCCACTCTAAGTTCATTAAGGATGGTTGAGGTGAGATACCCAACCCCTTCATATTCTGGCTCCCATTTGGGGCGTTGTGGTGATGGTCGATGTCATGTGATGCCACCATGATGTTCGGCCCATGTGTGGGCGATGTGTTGCGGTGAGCTTGTTAGAGTTCCCTAACCAGTGTATGCATGAACCCAGAACGACGGTCGATGATGGTGAAGGGGGATTCGTGGTGGGTTGTGGTGATTGGGATCGTGTGACACCAGATGAAGGAAGGGAGACGGTGTGCTTGTAGCAGTGGGTTGGTTACTCTGACGATGAAAATGGGTGGACACTGGATGAGCAATGGCGCTCCAATGGTGACCTAATGGTTGTGGTGGTGTGATTGTGGTTCTTGAACAAATATGAAAGGTTGACACTAGTTGATGCCACAATGGCTCTTGGATAGTGACCTGGAGGCTACGTGCGTCAGGCTACCAGATGACAGTTTGCATATTAGGAAGGTAGCATTAATGGTGTTCAGACAAGCTAGAGACTGAGTGTGTTCACTATTGAATGAGATTGGAAAAACCGCAGCTCAATGGCACGGGTGGTGGTCTGATGGTTGTCTATGCAAGAACCCCAATGTTCGGCAAGAAGAAGGCATGTCATTTTTTCCATTGTTGAACTACAGGAGAGACCCATTTCATGGTGACAGACTAGCATATGAGATCCATGATGAGTTGCTAATATTGGCCATTGGGGGTATACGTTTTCCGGGTCTTTTGGCCGTTATTAATTAGGGGTCTATGGAACTATTTAATATATAATAAAATAAAACAGGTCTTGATGAGTGTGTTACCCTCGGGGGGTAATGACCTCCCCACCAGCCTATGGGTGAGGTGTGTGTGTGAGTGTTTCGTTGTAATTGTTCCCCCGTGTTCCTATAATATAAAAAAGAAATATTTTCGACCAGTGTGTGCAAGATCATGGAATGACGGCCAACGATAGTGAAGGGGTGCCGTGGTGGGTGCAGTGATCTGGATGGTGTGGCACCAGATGAAGGAAGAGTGTTGGCATGCTTGTAGCAGCAGGTCAGTTGCTCTGATGGTAATGACGAGTGGACACAGGACGAGTAGTGGCTCTCCGATGGCAACTTAAATTTCGGTGTGGCATGCATGTGGTTCTATGACAATGATTAATGGTAGCCATTGGTTCATGTGCAAGTGGAACTCAAATGGTGACCTAGCAGTTGCATGCATCAGGCTGTCGGACAATGGCTTGGATTCAAGGAATGAAGTAGGAATGATGTTCACATGATTTGCAGTTCAGGGTGTTCCATGGTGAATGGGATTGGTGAACCCCCGCTCGATGACAAGGGTGGTGGTCTGGAGGTCATACATGGAAGAGACACGATGTCGGACAAGATGATGGAAGGTGGCATGTCCATAGTTGAACAACATGAAAGGCCCATTCGTTGGTGATCGACTAGCGTAGGAGATCCAAGATGAGTTTCTAATATGGGTCTTTCGAGGCATGAGTGGTAAGGGTTTATAGGTCATTATTAATAAGGGGTCTGTGGAACTTTATAATATATAAGTGTGCTTATACGAGAGTATTAATAAGATGGGTGACATCATGTAAAGTTCTCGTGTTTCACCCTTTCTGCAGTTAGGAGAATACCCAAGTGGTAAAGGCTCCCCATAATTCTCATCAAACCCAATATAAAATCCAGGTGGGCATATGTACTATTGTAGTACTATGAAGGTGGTGATGGATTCGATGATGCAGGAAGGCGGTGACGCAGATAGGACGATACTAACATGACGTTGCACTAGGATTTTGGGTTATGTTATGTGGTTCATGCCCATATGGACTATGAGTCATGTAATAAATAAACACTACTACAAATATGAGATATAGCCATGGACCTATAGCCACGGTTTTATAGGTCCGTGGATATATCTTTTATACTTCCAAAGTTAATTATTTCATCTTTGGCTATATCCAGCAGCCCCGTTTTTTTCCCAAACCCATCGGGCTCCTTCTCCTCCCCCTTGTGATTCCTCCTACTCACCATGCCCTCCCCCTCCCCGATGCCTCCACGCCGACGCCTCCTTCGTACCGCGCCCTCCTCGCCGCACCCTCCTCGTTGCGCCCTCCTCGCCGCGCCCTCCTCCTCGCCGCGCCCTCCTCCCCGACGCCTCCTCGTCGCGCCCTCCTCCACGACGCCTCCTCGCCGACGCCTCCTCCGCGTCGCACCCTCCTCGCCGCTCCCTCCTCTCCATGGTGTCAATAAGCATTACTCGGTTATGGAAATGAAGAATATGGATGAGGGTGGTCCCAAGAATCCCTCCGTTTTCTCATTTTCAACAAGCGGCAATGTATCAGAATAGGTTTAAGGGAGTGAGGCCACATTCATGAAGAGTTCTACAGAAGTGGGAGGTATTGTGATGGATAACCATTTTGATCTTTTGTCATATGATGAACTAGTCCAGAATTTTGAACAATACCTGGTCAGAACCGTTGGAGAGGAGCAGGTCCCTGAATGTTGGTCATGTGATGATTGTTCTTTCCAATTTTTAGGTGATTTAGAGGACGAGGTTCTGGATTAAATGTATCCATGTATGATAAGAGTAAGATAGGGAGGGTCAACTAGAAAGATAAAAGGGATTACCCTTATTTTTCTCTACCAATAGGGACTAGGTCTATGAATCTGTCAAAGGACAAATAGAAGGAATGTAACCCACCTCTCCAATGCGGTCTTTTAGTAGTGGGATATTCCTGATAATCCTTTCAAAATTCTTGTGAAATTATAAGATGATGAACCAATTAAAGATACCCATTCCTTTACTTTGAAAAATTATAAAATTGAGGATTTTTGTTTTCATAAGAGGTTGGAGGAGGTTGAATAAATCACTTCTAACATAGAAACACTCCTAGGAACACCGTTTTTTCTTTAAAATGAGCAAGATGACCAAATTAATGAAGTTTTTTAATTTAATTGAACAATCTTATCTTGTATATTATTGTAATTTTTTTGTGTATGATTTTGATTTCTCTTCTCACTATGTATGTTGTGTAGATTCAAGTGAACTTCATGATTTACTAGAGGTACATGAGAAGGTTATTAATACACCTGATGAGAAACTTTTGAAACTCAAAAAATCCAATTGTAATTCAAAGTTTGGGAGTGGTCGAAGAGCAAGAGGATATTTTGAAGTTGTGAACTAATGAAAAAGTGGATATTGATTAATATGTGGTTTTTAATAATGAATTTATATAGGATATTGAATCGGATGAAAAATCACATCCAAGAATTGAATTTTTACTTTTTATGCACATCACTCCTCAAGTTGAAGAAGAGGGAATATACCCCCTTTTCCCCCCTTTACACTACTCCTAGGAAGTTATAATTTCAAAGTTGTGAAATTAGAAGTATATGAAAATGGGGTGTTAAAAAACTATTTGAGTTGATTACTATAGCTAGAAAGAAGATTTTATGCTAGTTATTAAGTAAGAAGACACATCCTCCTTCTAATTGGGGTTGAATCAATGATTTTTCAACTGTGAGCATTCTGAATATAGAACCCCATGGGGGATAAACCCAAGATTATCTTGTTACTTTTTTTAGTTTTTTTATTTGACCTTCTTTAATAATGTTTTTTTGATTGAGGCCTTTTTTTGTAGGATGATAGGTGGGTCACTTCACATGGCATCCCATTTTGAGTAACTTCTTTCACTCTAAGAAAATTTTCAGGTTGTTTCCATCCACCCTTAAATTTTTTAGAGTTTAAATTCTTATTATATACTTCAAATTAAGTGTGAGGTAAGGGTACACAATTTTTTTCTAATCCTAAATTTTATAATTCTAAATCATTGTTTAAACATTCCTTTTTATTGATTTTTATTAAAAAAAATTATGTTATTCACATAGAATAAGTGAATTTAAGTTATAATTTCTATTTTTTAGAACTTTGGTGAGCATAATTTCACATCCTATTGAAGTATAGATTCAACGATTTTTATAGATCTAGAGAAATTATATTTCATAGTAACTTTGAACCAATCTACCTTAGTTTTTACTCTAGTTTTGTTCTGTTTTGAACTTTAAATTTTATAAATTAATGTATATGATTACACTTATAGGAGATGAAATTTTGGAAACCAAAGGTATTTATTCAACTAGAAAAGAAGGGAAATTGTTTCCATTGATCTCAAATGAATAGAGCATCTGCACCATGGGAGTAATATTTTAAATTCTGTTATTTTTCTACCTAAACATAAAAATTCACTTCTTTTTTAGTTGAAATAAATGGTTGGAAGTTTCCTTTTAATAAATTTTGTATGCTGAAATCATCTTGTTAAATCTGTTGGTTGTTGCTCCCTTTTTTACTACGTTTTTTTATTGAAATTCTAGTGTGTATGCTTATTTTAATGTTTTACTGAAAATCATTTTTGAACTTCAAATGTTAATATGAATCTACATTAAAATCCATGAATATGTGTTGATGTTCTTAATATAGTAACTAGGGGGTATCATTCATGCATTTTGTGTGATTGTTTGAACTCTATGTTCTTTATTACCTTTTTTTAATATATTAGTTATATGCATTGTTTGTAATTAGATAAAAAAAATCTTTATTGTTACAAATTGATGCATATATCTAATTAATCATTTCTACCATAGGACGAGGTGGTTGGTGTTGGTTCAAATGTGGGCACATTGGCATGCAACTGACAAGCAAGGGGGAACATCCATTCTTGGTAATAGGAATCTATGTGAACTTCACTTCTCAGTTATTGGTTTTGATTAGAGTGATATTAACATCTTATTTTGTTCCCATGTAGTTTTACAAACATAAAATAAAAATTTAATCATAGTTTTACGGTTCCAATTCTAAAATCGTTTTTATAAGCTGAATTCTACGGCACTCAATTATTGTTCTCGATATGATTGTATCACCTTCTTTCTTCCATAAAACTTTTACAGTTTGATGAAGATAGGGTGAAAATGGTGATGAAATTTTTGAATCTCTAATTTCTAATAGTTGAACTTTTCAAAACAAAACATTTTCCTCTCAAGTAAGCTTTGATTTGTGGTTCTTGCATCTACTATTTTTGCAGGATACATGTTTGTATTCAGTCACATAAACAAAAATATATTTCTTATCAATTATTTATTCTCTACATAATTACTTCTGATTTATTTTGATATTTTTTTCTTTATTTCTTCTAGGTAAAATATATGCTTATGGTGAAAAATAAATATGCACCCAAAGTACACTTAAGGAACCATTTTGTATGATGGTAACATTTTGGTAAGTTCATTTATTTCTTTTTACCATACTACATCATTTATGTTGAGAGGGGTCTTTGATTTTTGGTTCTTGCATCATATATTTTGGTCTTTTGTTATATTTGTTGAAAATAGTCATTTTATGTCTTGAAGTGTTTTTGAAAATTTCTTCGGGATGTATTGAAGTATGATAGGGGGCTGGGTGCAGGGGGCAGGGGGTAGGGTGGAGGGGTGAAGTGGGGAAGGGTGGAGGGGGGTAGGGGGCAGGGGGCAGGGGGCAGGGGCAGGGGGGCTGGAGGGGGGAAGGGGGCAGGGAGGGTGCAGGGGGGTGCAGGGGGTGTTGTGCAGGCTACGGGGCTGGGTGGAGGGGGGCAGGGGGTAGGGTGCAGGATGGAGGGGGGCAGGGGGGTAGGGGGAGGGGGTAGGGGACAGGGGGCAGTTTCTCCATACCATTACTCCAATTATTTTTCTTGGTCATTAATTTTGGGTCACTACTGATGCCTTTATCATACATGTATTTAGCTTTTGAATATTCATCTTCATTTACCATATTGGAGGTGATGATAACCTTCTAACTGATTGAAATTTACTCATCATCATCATACCATAATACACGACTTAAGTGTGTAAATTTATCCATATACTATCTAGGATAAGATTGTGACTCTATAGAGCCCTTATTCTTAGTAATCATTGAAGTAGGTACTTTCGTGAAACCCCATACTGATCATTATTTTTAATAGGTAAGGGATTCTGCTGCAACTTATTCTGATGAACCTTGGGTGTACTCATATTCAGTGAACCTCGTGAGGTTTCCTTCCTGGATTGTTCCTAGATAGCTATGTATGAAACACGCATTAGGGGTCCCCCAGAATGTGTCATCATCAATTAATGATAGGTAGGAACCTGGAAGAATGTTTTCCCATTTTTCACCACTTGAGAACCTTGAGATGCAATCAGGTTACGTAAAGCATCCTAAAAGCAACACCTCTATGTAGGCATGCCATCAAATGTTGCCTCATTTGAAGTACTCTCTTCAAGACCAGCTACATTTGTATAGAGGTCCACATTGACTTTCTGCCTATTTTTCCCATTCGTGAGTATTTACATTAGGATTTCCTACAAAGTTGAAAATACCTACAGTCCCTTGGATCTGTACAAATCATCGGGGAAAGGTGCCCCCAAAATACATGTCCATCGAACTGGTTGTTCTATCCAATGTTTATCTCTCTATCAGGAAGGGGTACATTGTCCTCATTCAAGGATTTTCCTGGGGGTGTGCCCTCTAGAGTAAATACAACAGACTGAGAATAATCCATGTTTTTTTCATTAGAAGGACCATCCTAAGGTGATGTGTAAGTGATTAAGTCTGTAGTTTTCCCAGTATCCTTCTACACTGATATAACCCCTAAATTATCCACATTATAAGGGACAATAGTGTATTTTCTCTCCAAGTCATAGATTGGAATATTCATCTTACCGTTCCAACTTTCATAGTTAGAGACATCATTCCCATTCATATTGTAAATATAACACTCCATGTCCCTATTACATTCTTGAGAATGATGGAAAAAAAATATAATTCATGTAGAACTGTGGTTTCCTTTCGTATTGGATCAGAAAGTCTACACATTCATCTAGTTAGTTAAGAATACTTCTTCTAGAATCATTATATACATGTCCAAATTCACATGGGTTATCACATAGTGTCCAAGACTTGGGTTATTGGTATGTATATCCAACCAGATTGAGTTCCCCACGACTGAGAAAATTTCCCAAGAATTGTGTGAGTACCAATAGAGCTATCCAGGCAGGGAGAGGGGTGTCCAGCAGGGGAAGAGGTGTCTGGCAGGGGGGAGGGGTGTCCGGTAAGGGGGATGGGCTATCCAGTAAGGGGGAGTGGTGTATGATAGGGGGAGGGTGTCCAGCAGGGGGGGGAGGGGTGTCCAGGCAGGGGGTGGGGTTGTCCAGTAGGGGGGTGGGCTGTCCAATAGGGGGGGAGGGTTGTCCAGCAGGGGGAGGGGTGTCCGGAAGTGGGGAGGGGTGTCCGGAAGAGGGGATGGGCTGTCCATGCAGGGGGAGGGGTGTCCAGCAGGGGGAGGGGCGTCCAGTAGGGGGGTGTCCAGCTGGGGGGAGGGGTGTCCAGGCAGGGGGAGGGGCTGTCCAGCAGGGGGAGGGGTGTCGAGGCAGGGGGAGGGGGTGTCCAGCAGGGGGGGGGGGCTGTCCAGAAGGGGGGAGGGCTGTCCAGCAGGGGGGAGGGCTGTCCGGCAGGGGGGAGGGGTGTCCGAGAGGGGGGCGGGCTGTCCAGTAGGGGGCGGGGTTGTCCAGCAGGGGGGGAGGGCTGTCCAGCAGGGGGAGGGATGTCCAGCAGGGGGGAGGGATGTCCAGTAGGGGGAGGGTTGTACAGTAGGGGGAGGGGTGTCCAACACGGGGGATGGGTGTCCAGGCAGGGGGTGAGGATGTCCTGCAGGGGGTGGGCTGTCCGGTAGGGGGCGGGCTGTCCGGCAGGGGGCAGGCTCTCTTGCAGGGGGGGAGGGGTGTCCGGCAGGGGGGAGGGGTGTCTAGCAGGGGGGAGGGGGTGTCCAGCAGGGGGAGGGGCTGTCCGGCAGGGGGAGGGCTGTCCAGCATGGGGAGGGATGTCCCGCATGGGGGAGGGCTTTCCAGCACGGGGGGGAGTGTCTAGCAGGGGAGGTCTTTCCAGTAGGGGGGAGGGATGTCCAGCAGGGGGAGCGGTGTCCAGCAGGGGGGAGGTCTGTCCAGCAGGGGGAGGGGCTATCCAGGCAGGGGTAGGGGCTGTCCAGGCAGGGGGCGGGGCTGTCCAGCAGGGGGAGGGGCTATCCAGGCAGGGGGAGGGGCTGTCCAGGCAGGGGGGCGGGGCTGTCCAGCAGGGGGGAGGGGCTGTCCCGCAGGGGGGGGAGGGGTGTCCAGCAGGGGGGAGGGCTGTCCAGCAGGGGGGAGGGGTGTCCAGGAGTGTGGAGGGGTGTCCAGGCAGGGGGAGGAGATGTCCAATAGGGGGAGGGGTTGTCCTTGAGGAATGTTTAGCTGAGAAGGAGCATGAATAGGTGTAACAACAGTTAGAGTAAAATGTGGCAGCCCTATTAGTATATGTAATGTGTAACCTATAGGGTGAGTTCTATAATGATGGTCCTAGTCATGTTCTGGTTGTGTAAAAAATGTTGCGAACAATCTATTTTCTATTTCTATATTCATGTATGTTGGTTGTTGGTACCCCAGATGTCCTCTTTTTAACCTTCTTTGTATTTTTTCTAACATAGTGTTTGGTATTTATATTTTTTCCTTTCAGAGCATCTTTCAACGAAGTATTAATAAAGGATGGCTTGCAGAATTTCTATACAATTCTGCACTTATCAGTGGCATGGTGGGGTGTCCAGTAGGGGGAGGGGTGTCCGGTAGGGGGGTGTCCAGCAGGGGGGAGGGGTGTCCAGGGGGTGCAGGGGGTGTCCAGTGGGGCTATCCAGTTGGGGAATGGGGGTTGTCCAGTAGGTTGCAGGGGGCAGGGGGTATGGGGCAGGGGGCATGGGGTAGGGGGTAGGGGACAGGGGGCAGGGGGCAAGGGGTAGGGGGTAGGGGGCAGGGTGCAAGGGTGTCCACCAGGGGGAGGGGTGTACAACAGGGGGAGGGGCTATCCAGCCAGGGGGGAGGGGTGTCCAAGGTCTGGGGGGGGACTGGCAGGGGTGTCTAGGGTCTGGGGGGGACTGGCAGGGGTGTCTAGGGCTTGGGTTCTTTATATTTTTGTTGTGTGTTTTGGATTTCATTGAGGTGGATTCGAGTCGTCGTTGATGAAGGCTTACATGTGTATGCATAGGTGGTCATATGAATTTATATGTTCCCCCTTTATATATATTCACTCATGGAAGTATGAATATATATATTGGGGCTAGGTGTGCTTATATATAGATATGAAAAATGCATATGTGTGTAAGTATTAAGGGGTACATTCAAGTATAAACATATATCTAAGGCCCCCCTTGTGCATATTTGGCGATGCAAATATGTACATAGGGGATAGGTGTCCATACAAATATGTTAAGTTTCATATGCATGCAAGCGGAAAAAAGGAATATTCGAGTTGTCGTCGTCAAAAGAAAACATGCCTTGAGGTTGAGGTAGGGTCCCTCTCTTATCCCATTTAATTCGAGAATGTTTTGAATTGAATTTATTTGACTTCTTAATTTTTCATGTTTATATTCAATTGCAATTCTTGAATAAGTGTTAGTTCAGATAATTGTTTTGTTTGATAAATAAGTCCTGGTTTTGTAATAAAACCCCTCCAACAGAGGTGCACTGTCTGCGAAAACTCACAGTTGTATATCTTGCTTAACAATATTACATTGATGTTTTCCTTATACTTGATGTCATTGTTTGTCATAAAGAACACATTGTACTTGACACTTTTTATATCCCTGTAGGGGGTTTCCCTCTTTTTATTAAAACAATTGTTTGAACCAAGACAATCTTTAAGTGTCGTTAGACTTTTAAGATGGATCCCATGTTGTGTGACCATGTCACATGGCATGTGATATTTAAATCCAACCAAAATCCCAGTTCCACAGCCCAGGGGTCCCACAGTACCAGTAATATCAGATTACATGTTATGTAACCTGTGATTTTTCTGATCCCATGGGGTATTCCTCTAGGTATTCCTACACATTTCTAGATCTCCAAACCTCACCGAATTAGGTATATCAGGGGTCATCCAATCCTCTAGTAATCATAGATTAGCATTAATTTCTTTAAATATTCTGAGAAAACATCCTCTCATGACATCAATATCATCCTATTTGAATCTAAGTGGAAGATGTTTCCCCGCGGATGTCGCTGGACCGGTCCAACACGTTGTGGTCACGCTGTAGTCATGCCGCAGTCACGCCGCGGTCAAACCGCGGTCACGCCGCGGTCACGCCGCGGTCATGCCATGATTTGGCCCTGCTCTAGGACGACACCCTGTGGCAGTTACTTCTCTAGGATGACACCCTGCGGCAGTCACGCCGCGGTCACGCCACGGTCACGCGGTGGTCACGCCGTAGTCACGCCACAGTCACGCCGCGGTCACGCCCTGGTCACGCCGCAGTCCCGCCACTGTCACGCCATGATTTGGACCTGCTCTAGGATGACACCCTGCGGTGGTCACGCCGCGGTCACGCCGCGGTCATGCCATGATTTGTCCCTGCTCCAGGACGACACCCTATGGCGATTACTCCTCCTTAGAGAAACATTGAATGGTTAGCTCTATAATTTTTCGTATTTCCTCATTCCTAAACTATATCTCTTCTCAGCGCTGCCTCTCATCCATCTTTCCACAAAACGTGCATAGCAGGTGGTACAAAGGCTTAATTCAACTGAAAAAATTGGTTTGGAATTGTCTGGCATATTTTATTGTACATGTATCACATAATATTTGTTCAGTAATTCTTATTTTTCCTCATCCTCTTCACATGTTGTCCGAACCAGATCATCCTCATCCTCTGCACATGTCGTCTGAACCGGATCAGCCTGTTATGATGGAAATTTAATGTCTTCTTTTGGCTATTTTAGATGAAATTCCTTCCATAATGCCATCATCTCATGTAGCACTCATTGGAGGAGGATGATCACTTCCAAGTTGAGTTTTAATGGCTGCAAACAATCTATTTGATGTAATTCCAAAGAGGTTGTTCTATTCTGAGGGCCTATTTCATGCTAGAGTTCCCACATTTCCCCCACATGCTTGAAAAGGGAGGTATGTTTGGGCCTATGCAAATAGGGCTTGTTTGTTATGGACAAAATGCAACTAGAGACCTGGTTTTCTTGAAGAGTTTCCATGAAGGGTCTTCACTGTAGAAGAGACTAGCTCTAGTATGTATTTGGTAGTTGCTTCCATGATGGTTCCCACAACCGTTTGACTGAATTTCAAACCAAACCAAGCCCTGCTAGTGACTATTTTTCGATGCACTATAAAAATCCCATGGACAAACCACCAAAATAAAACCAGATACTCCAGGGCCATTTCCACTCTCACTAAAAAAAATCCAAACTCAAGCCCTACTACAATACCAAGATCCCACTTCAATTTTGCCACTATGAACTCCTTCCCAGTCCCCCACCATTTTTCAATCAACCTATGCAACCCATCAACAACTTGACCACCAATTAGGCCTACCCACCTCTCAACTTCTAAGCCACCAACCACACATTTTCCACCAGGAATCCCACTTTAAAACCATTCCAAACCTCACCCAATTCTAACCAATTAAAAAAGCCCTCTTAACATTTGAAGCCCTCTTCTAAATTCCTGTTCCAACTCACTTATTTAGACCCAATCATCCCTGCCACTTCATAAAAACAAGAGCAGCCTACTTAAAATCCAGTCCAACTTAGTTTCCTTCATGCTTGCCCCCATGAGTCCACAGCCTCACCTCAACCAAATTATTAACCACCTAGACACCTGGAAGCCACAAGACGAGAGAGAAAGTTTATAGATTTTTTTGTAATATTTTATTCCATTGGAAGAGAATTTGTTGGATGCTACCACTTGTAATGAGGTACTTAATTTCCTCTCCCTCTTTCTTCAATTAAATATTAGACAGATCCTATGTAAAAAAATCATTCTCCACCTCCGGGGAAGTAACTCTCAGCTACCGTTCTTTGGTTCTTCCTCCTGCTGATGAATAAAATTCCCCATGTATATTGGGAAAATTTTATTCATTTTTCATCATTCACCTCTTCATACTTACTGCTGATTTCAGCAGCCGGATTCGGTATTTTAGCAATATCCCATCACATCCATCCATTGTCTAGGGGGTCTAGTGGGGGGGGGGTCCAGTGGGGGGGGGGGGGTCTGTCCTGGGGTGTCCAGGGTCTGGGGGGTGGGGGGGCTATCTTGTGGGGTCTGTCAATGGGGTGTCTAACGGGTCTAGTGGGGGGGGGGGTCTGTCCTCGGGTGTCCAGGGTCTGGGGGGTGCAGGACTGTCAAGGGTGTCCAGGGTCTGGGGGGGTCTGTCCTGGGGTGGGGTTTGTCCTGGGGTGTCCAGGGTCAGGGGGCAGGGGGCAGGGAGCAGGGGTGTCCAGCAGGGGGAGGGGTGTCCAGTAGGGGGAGGGGCTGTCCAGGCAGGGGGGGAGGGGTGTCCAGCATGGGGGAGGGGTGTCCAGGTGGTGGTCCAGGGGTGTCCAGGGGTGGTGGTCCAGGGGGAGGGGTGTCCAGCAATGGTGTCTATTGCTGGTATTATTTTTTAGACTTCAATAGATTATGAAAGGACTCAACGAATGGTCCTTCAACAGATTATGCAAGGACTCGACGAATGGTTCTTCCAATTCATCCTATTCTCCCCCAAACTATAACTCTCTCTCTCTCTCTCTGTACTTCATGCTCTCAATACAGAAATTTACCATTGTACCTTCTTGTTTTTCTCCTCTCTCAATTTTATTCCTAACAAAATGTGTGTCCTATGTTTCTATCATCCTTCAGCACACCTTCTATACATATTCAACTTGTATTCCTTCCACCTATTTCGCAAATAATATGTGCCAAGAAATGTATGTTCTGTGTTGTTCTCAGTGGTCTGCAAACTTAGGTTCTGTGAACTGAAATGTATGACATAACATATGTTTGTGCTTATTCTCTGTATAAAAAATGATATTTTTCGCTTCCCAATACACCTCCAAGTCTCCCAGTATTCTTCAAATATCTTCCACAAACTTCATTGATCAATCAACATTCAAATATAAAGTGGAAGGGGTGTCTAGGGGGTCCAATGGGGGGGGTCTGTCCATGGGGTGTCTAGGGGGTCCATTGGGGGGGTCCAGTGGGGGGGGGGGGGGGTCTGTCCTGGGGTGTCCAGGGTCTGGGGGTGTGTCCAGGTAGGGGGGTGTCTAGGCAGGGGGGAGGGTGTCTGGGAAGGGGGGTGTGCAGATGGGGGGCAGGGAGGGGGTGTGCAGGTGGGGGCAGGGGGGGGTAGGGGGTGTGCTGGGGCAGGGGGAGGGGTGTATGCAAGTGGGGGGGGGGGCAGGTGGGGGAAGGGGCAGGGGGGCAGGGAGGGGGTGTGTAGGTGGGGGGGTAGGGGGTGCTGTGGCATGGGGACTGGTGCAGGGGGGTGTGTTGGGGGCCTGGGTGCAGGGGGTAGTGGGGGTGCCAGTGGGGGAGGATAGTGGGGGTGTAGTGGGGGGGGAGGGGGGCCTGGGTGCAAGGGTTAGTGAGGGGGCTGGGTGTAGGGGGGTGGGGGTGGACATAGGGCTGGGTGCAAGGGGGATGGGGATGGGGCTGGGGGCCTGGGTGTAGGAAGGCAGTGGAGGTGCAGGTGGGGGTGGATAGTGGGGGTGCAGTGGGGGGAGGGGGACCTGGGTGCAAGGGGTAGTGAGGGGGCTGGGTGTAGGGGGTGGGGGCTAGATATAAGGCTGGGTGCAGGGGGGATTGGGGGGGGCTGGGTGCAGGGGGCAGTGGGGGTGCAGTTGGGGGGAGGGGACCTAGGTGAAAGGGGTAGTGAGGGGGCTGGTTGTAGGGGGTGGGGGCTAGATATAGGGCTGGGTGCAGGGGGATGGGGGGGGCTGGGGGCCTAGGTGCAGGGGGGTAGTGGGGGTGGATAGTGGGGGTGCAGTAGGGGGGAGGGGGACCTGGGTGCAAGGGGTAGTGAGGGGGATGGGTGTAGGGGGTGGGGGCTGGATATAGGGCTAGGTGCAGGAGGGGTGGGGGGGGGGCTGGGTACAGGTGGTACTGGGGGTGCAGGGGGGTGTCAAGAGGGGTGTCCAGGGGTGTCAAGGGGGGGGGGGTTCTAATGGGTTCTATCTAGAGGGGAGATAGGTGGTGTGTAAAGGGGTGGGGGATGTGCAAGGGGGGTCTGTCCAAGGGGGAAGGGAGGAGCTATAAGGGGTCTATCCAGTGAGGGGGTGTGCAGGTGGGGGGGCAGTTTCTGGGGGGGTCTGTGTTTGGGGGGGCAGGTTCTGGGGGGTGTCCATGGTCTGGGGAGGTGTCCAGGTTATGGGGGGGGGGGGGCAGGTTATGGGGGGGGGCAGTGTCTGGGGGGGCAGACTGGCATGGGTGTCCAGGGTCTGGGGGGGTGGTCTATCCTGGGGTGGGTTCCAGGGGGGTGTCCAGGGGGTGTCCCGGGTTTTAGGGGGTGCCCAAGGGGTGTGTGCAGGCGGGGGGGGTGTCCCGGGGTTTAGACTAACTTACTTACATACCACTCTTAAATTTTAGTTCTATATCATGTAGTATAATTATGAGTTCATATTTCCTCGTAAACTGAATATTTGGAAGTTAAAAACAATCTGTATATTTTAGTTGGATTACTATAAAAATAATGATTTATTGTAATCATGAATTGAGCATAAGAAAAAATTATGAATTAAACTACTTTTACAGTTAATTTAGTAGGTTTCATTTGTATTACAAGCATGATAATTGAATTAAATTTTGTGGGGGCAGGGAGGGGGTGTGGAGATGGGGGGGGGGGTAGGAGGTGTGATGGAGCAGGGGGGGCTGGTGCGGGGGGGGGGGGGGGTCTGCAGGAGGTGTCTAGGGGGTGTCTAGGGGGTGTCCAGGGTGTGTCCAGGAGGTGTCCAGGGGGTGTCCAGTGTCTGTCCAGGGTGTGTCCAGGGGGGTGTCCAGGGGCGTGTCTAGGGGGTTTCCATGGGGATTTTATGGATTTGGACACCCAATATCCACAGTTCTAAACTGTGGCTATTGGTTTATTGCCACAGTTTTTAACTGTGGATATAGACATAATGACATGGTTTTAAACCGTGGAAATATATTCTGTCCGGCCTTTTGTAGAGCCACGGTTTGAACCGTGGCTGTATACCTAAAGCCACTATTTGAACCGTGGCTATATATTTAAAGCCACAGTTTGGAATCGTGGCAATAGGTCTAGGCCTATAGCCACGCCAAACTTAGCCACGGTTCGAGGAACGATGGCTCTTACCTATAGACACAGTTTAGAACTGTGGCTATAGCCCGAATTTCTAGTAGTGAAATAAGGCTTGATGGGTGGGCTATCCCTAGGGGGGGATATGCCCAGCCTTTTCAGTGAGTGTGTGTGGTGTGTGTGTGTGTGTTTGTGTGGTGTGTGTGCAAGTCTGTTTGAATGTAATTGTACCCCCAAAACCTAATATATATATATATATATATATATATATATATATATTAAATAAGGGCTTGATTAGTGGGTTAGCTCTATGGGGTTATGACCGGCCCATCATCCTATGGGTGAGGTGTGGGTGTGTGTGTTTCACTGTAATTGTACCCCCCAAGTACCAATAATATATATAGAAATATTTTTAAATATTTTTATTTATAATTATATATATATATAAATAATTATAAAATTTATAATAATTATATTTAATTATGAAATATAGTTATTAAAGTTATAATTAAACTTATTTATATATTAATATAAATATATATAAATATGCCTATAAATTATAATTATATTAATATATATAAATATATAAATATATTTATAAAATATATACAAATATTATAATTATATAGAAATATTTTTAGATATAAATATTTATAATTATTATATATATTTATTTATATATATTTAAATAATCAAAATTTATAAAAACAACATAATTAAAATTATAATTATACTTATTTATATATTGATATCAATACTTATAATTATTCAAATATATATAATTATGAATAAATAAATATATTATTGACATTCAATCTTTATCAGCACTTTTTTTACACTAATAAAGATAAGACTTTATCAGTATTAAAAAAGCGATAATAAAATTTTTTTATTAGTGCATGATTATTAGTGCTGATAAAAATATCATTTTATCAACATTTTTAGTGCTGATTAAAGGCCTATCTTTGTCATCATTAAAAAATGAACTCATAATGATTAGTTTTATCAACACATTCTATTGTTCCACAGATAAAACTACTGTTTATTAGTACTTTTTTATAGTATTGTTAAAAGTCTTACAAGTTCTTATAAAAACCACCATAACAAAATCATCCCCTTTGTGCCCCTTCAAGCTCTAATGGAACCCCGGTCATGCCTCCTTTCACTAAACCCCTAATTTCATCACCTACTTTCTCAATGAACCAGTCTTCTCCAAATCTATGGTATGTGTCGATTTATGTTGGTAGTATCCAGATATGTGATTTGATTTACAACCCATGTACTTCTCGGCATGATTTCCATTTCTTCCGTTTCTAGCCAGATCTAACTGCGCCTACCTCGGCCGATGACCAACAAGCGATGACCGACAACCAAGACCCCCCCTTCCCTCCTTTTCACACGGTTTCCCACCTACCGATCGACGACCAAACACCCTCTCGTCCTCCCTTGCTACCAGCCGACCGCCCCTATCCTCACACAACCCTTTCCTCACTTGCCGCCAGTTATCCACTAAATGATGACCAGACCCCCCCCCCCCCCTCATCCTTACCATTGTACCAGTATGCCACCTATAGACGACCAGACCCCCTTATCTCCCTCCATTGTTACGGTTGGCCACCAGTTTGAGTTGTTTTTTATAATTATTTTAACATTTTATTATTTTTTTATTGATTGTTTTCTTCAAATTTTAAAAAATTATCTCAATTTTGGATTCAAGTTGTTTTTCCTGTCTTGATTTCAATTTGAGATTTGTCCATGGGTAATTAGAGTTTCTTATTCAATTAATTTTTTTCTTGGGTTATTGAAATTTGATACATTCAGTTTGATAATTATATATATATATATATATATATATATATTAATAATTCATATATATAGATAGAATGTTTTAAAAAATTATAAAATTATAAAAATATATATATATATAAAATATAATTATTATATTTATAATTATATAAACATATATAATAATAAATATAAATAAATATATTAATATATATAATTATATTAATATAATTATAATTATGTGTAAATATTTTTAGTTGGGTTTTAACCCTTTGGCAAAGCAACCCCGTAATCCTTCATCAACCCAGCTTCGAGTCTGGGTAGTAGCAGCTTTTCATGGGCTATAACAGGTAGCCCAACAAGTGCAGGTAGATTGGCTACAGTTTTCTATAGTCCATTGATGAGGGAAGAAGGCGGAGGCAAAGCACTTGGTCATGGGAAGTGGTGAGGTTGTGAGACGCATGTTTGCGACGATGGAAGGTGTTTGGAAAAAATCCTCATGGTAACATGTAGCATTTTTGGGTTGATTGTGTTTGTTGAAAAAGCTGGTTTCCATGGAGAAATGTCGAGTTGCATAGAATTTTTGAAAATCCATGATGACCGAGAATGATGACAAAGGAATGGATGATCTGGAGGTGGTACAAAATGAGCACTGCAAGGTGGCACCGTTTTCCAGTTTTTACCAAATTTTTAGGGTCCAAAATCTAAAGTTTGGTGAGCATCGGAAACAGTGGATAACTTTGAAGATGTCATCAAAATATGGAAAAGGCATGAATTTCTCAAAGACAGGATTCATGGATTGGATTTTAAAAATACTAGAAAAATGATGACGTTGATTCTTCGCGATTACTTCAAGATTCACAAACGACAGAGTTGAAGCACATCGCGGCGTTGAATGGATTTTCGAGGGAGCTTCGTGGAGAAGGCATGAAGGGATTGATGGTGATGATCCGAAATTATTTCATCCTTCACGAGGCTCCCAATTTCGCGAATCTCAAGCAAACCTTAGTGATGTAAGTGATCTGTGATGACTTGATCTTCGTGAGAGTGCTTCGAAAGAGTGCTTCCTGAAAAGGTAGGAGCTTTGCGAAGGCTTGAGTGAGCTTCGCAAAATTGGAGCCTTACAAAGTAGGGTTCTTTGCGAAAGGTATATACAATGGAATTTCCCAGTGTTTAAGAGGTAAAGGGGTATTCATCAGTGGATGAAAGTTGGACTTTACAGAGCATCTATCAACAGATGAGGATGCATGTATTCATGCAATGTATAGAACTAAAAGTCTATAAATTGTAAGTGGATCCCTTCCAAGTGAAATGAGATAAGGAAGAGGATGAAGGTAATACTTTCTACCGGTAGTGAGCTGGTGATAGAGAAACATGGAGTGACCCTTGGGGAAACCAGTGAGCTGGCCCTAAACTTTGTAAAGGCAGTGAGGCTAGGCATATAAGTGATGTAGCCCGAACATTATTCGTAGTGAGACGTAGTGGATTTCGTACAATGACACATCGTGGTTGTATGCTCCTTAGATGCAATCCAGTGAGGGTGAACCAAGTAAAAATATCTTTGTCTACCTACTTGCTTCCCTACATTACATTCAATGCATAACCATCAGATAAATATGAAAAGAAGTGGTCTTAATAAATCCCAACAGTGAAAACAACCAAACCTTGTAATAAAGAGGTCAAGATCTTGTGGGGAAGAAATAATTTAGAAAAGAATGTCAATACATTGATTCACCCCCCTCTCAGGGTATATATGCCCCTATTGGTCCTAAAAGAAGGAAAACCCAGCGTTCCATCTACATGTGATGAAGGTATAAGAATGGATCATTGGTTAGGGAACACGAGCAAGATGCATGGTGACATGTTATAGGAATGTTTGTTGGATGTCGGTGGGTGATGACAGGAAGCCAGATTGACATCGGGATAGATGAGCAGGAGGGAGGATCTCAGATGACCAACGACAGCTAAAGGTGTAAGCGGGCGGTATGGAGGGAACTCTTCACAGAGCGACTTAAAAAAGTAAGAAGATTCCAAAATGGTGTAGATCTAGATGGGTTCATATAAACAACACCAGCACAATACATCTCTAAATGGGGCAATGATAGTTGTGTGTCTCCTTTCAATGTTCGGGATTTTTTAAAGAATATATATATGTTGGGTGGGTCTGCTTCTGTGTTTTCATTCCTAGGCCTTCAATGGTAATGTATTAGGTCTATGTACCTTTGGGCCTTAAATTCATTTAAGGATACCCCTCCACCCAATTAAAAACATAAAAAACAAACAATAAATTAATATCGGTTTTGGCGGTCGGTATACAAATATTTACAATTATATTTATTTATAACTACAATTATAGATAAATAAATATATAGCAGTTGGGGGCTTGCCCGAGTGGTAAAAGATCCCCTTGTCCTATATCATACCTGGGTTCAAATCTAGGTGGGAGAAAAATTTTTCCGGAAAGTAGCGATGCTTGCATGATGCAAACAAATGACGACCAAGACATGACGTAATCATGTGTTTACGCAGGCATGATGCAAGCATGACTCTGCACCGAGTCTTTGAGACAGTTTGTGGGCCTTTAGGCCATGGAATGGGCTTCATGCCCCACTGGGCCTTCAGGCCATGTACAAAATAAATATGGCTTGATGAGTGGGTTATCACTTGGCCTTCGGGCCATGTACTGAATAAATATTGCCTAATGGGTGGGATATCCCTGGGGGGTGTTATGGCGTGCCTTATTGGCCTGTGTGTGGTGTGTGTGTGTTTAATGTAATTGTACCCCCATGTTTTTTGATATATATATATAATTATATAATTATAATAAATATATTTATGATCATTGTAATTATAAAATTACAATAAATATATTTAAATGATGATGTTGGCATAACGGAAGCATACAACGACAGATGAATGTCGTTGGTAGGTGTTGACACAATCATGAAACAAGTAAAAGGTGACATAGGTAGGATGTAGGCATGATGCTAGACTGAACCTTCAGGCTAGTTTATGGTCCTTTGGAACATGTAATGGGATTCATGACCCCTGGGCATCCAACCCATGTATTGAATAAATAAGTCTCGATGGGCGATCTATCCCTAGGGGGGGTTATGACCTGCCTTAACTTCCTGTGTGTGTGGTGTGTGTGTTTTTAATATAATTTAACCCACAAGTTTTTTAATATTTATATATATATAATTATAAAATTATAATAAATATATTTATGATTATTATATTATAAAATTACAATAAATATATTTAAATAATAAATATATTTATTTCAATAATTATTATGAATTAATTATTAA
Source organism: Viscum album (assembly GCA_963277665.1). Lineage (NCBI taxonomy): Eukaryota > Viridiplantae > Streptophyta > Magnoliopsida > Santalales > Viscaceae > Viscum > Viscum album. The sequence continues at coordinate 955,585,681 of OY728162.1, read as the reverse complement.
TTAATATAACTTAATTACTATTTAGTAGTAATATTTTTTAATTAAGTCGTAATTAATCAGTAAATATGGACAATAATTTTTAATTACCTAATAACCAGTCTTCGTAATTTAATAATTATTATTGATAAATTAATAAATATTTAATATCACTTAATAGTTTGGTAATTATATGTTAATATTAAAATCTATTATGTAATTATGAATTAATTAATTAATATAAATGATAATTTGTCATTAATTAATCAATAGTGTTAGTAATTTAATAAATAATATGGATTATTTAATATTTAATATCTGCTAGTTGTTGGTAATTAAAAGTTAGTATTAATGCTTGTTAGTTAATTACTAAATAGCTAATTAATATGATTAATAATTTGTTATTAATTAATAAGTAATCTTTATTAGTAATTCTAAAAATATTAAAGATTAATTAATATTGAACATCACTTTGTAGATAATTATTACTAGTTAGTTTTATTCTTTACTCATGGCCTTCATGCAATGGTCTTTCTGGGGACATAACCCTTGGAGTAGCTTAGGAAGACCAGGGATAACATGTTCCGGAACAGGAATCAGGGCATGTATCACCCATCAGAGTATAGTTAACCGGATTGGAATTATTAGATGGTATGACAGTCGCAAATGGTACCAAGCACCATGAAACTATGCTTGGGGACATGTAAGTCGATCAACAATGAGAGGTGGGAAGCTAGGCCACTTCAATGATACAGATGCTGGGGAGGGGCATTTCTAGAGTGTTTAGTTGAGCCTCTAGGTCATGTATTGGGAATTGTGTCTCCGGGACTTCGGTTCATGGACTAAGCCCTGTGCTAAGGGGAATACGGGTCATGTATGGGTTCCTTCTCAATCGAGATAAAAATGGGATTATCCAAAATAAATAAATATTCAAGGTCTTCAGGCCATTCTGGCAGGTAGTTTACATCTTTATTGATTAATTACTATTTAGTTAATAAAAATGAATAAGAATTTTTAATTAATATTAATTATTACTTATTTAATAACAACAATAAATATTTAAAATTAGATGATTCATTAAAATATAAATTGTTAATATTTAGTAATAATTTGTGTTTTATAACTATTATTAAATAATAATTAAAAATAATTCGTAATCATTGATCATAATTAATTGTTATTTAGATAATTAAAAATTATTGTTACTATTGAAATTAATAGTAATTATGCTTAATTAGAATTATTTTTATTTTTTCCAAACTGATTACTAATTAATATCACATTAGTTAACAATAATTATAACTTATTATTAATATTTATTAATTAAGTACTAACTAATATCACTAAACCTTGCAATTTATTGTAACCATGAATAACCCCACTATATTGTAATCTTTCTTTGTGCAATAGTAAAATTTCCCTCCAAAACACTAAAACATCACATTCCTTTCTCTTGTTAGTATTGAAAGGTCACAAACATATTTTTCTGAACTATTCAAATTCATCTGTTTTTTACTAAAATGATCATGATGCATATTCCATAGTTGGATTCCTATATTAAGACGTAAGTTGAATAGATTTCCCGGATCACCCACATGAAGTAGATTTTCACTTTGGTCTCTAACCTCTTATAAAAATTCATCAATAATAATATGGTTTGGATTGTTTTTATATGAAGTATGATACAAGAAAAGGGAAACAATATATTACATTGTTATCATTCAAGAAATCCATCCACTCCAACCAAACCAAAATAACATTGAAGATTCTAGGGAATTTGTAATCTATCACAGAGAAGTGGTGATAAATAAGTCATACACTTTTTCTTTTATAAGTAATATTTTGATATTAATCACTATGATTGATTTATATTTTGATCCACTCACTTATTAATATTATTTTTCCTTTTGATCACTCATTAAAATATGTGTCAAAAAGTTGAATGGTATCTATATTTATAAATGCAGTGGGATGGATGGTATATATATATATAAATGAAAACATGTGTAAGGACAAAGGGTGGTATCTATATTTATATGATCACATTAAATTTTAGAGACCACCTAGAATCACATAATCTTACCTCCAACAAAATACCGATTGATAACAACAGCATAGAAAAGAAATGTCACTAACTCTATATAACCAATAGGATATCCATCATGACCCCACTCCCATAACCGTGGATTAATGGGAAGATAAGAGCTACTAAAATTAATTCCTTAGACCGAAATAATTTTCCTTTTCATATTTAGATAGAAAACTAAATATTATTGTCTAATGCTTTGTCAAATCCCAAACCTGGGAATATTTTTATTTAAGGTGACAACATTCATCCTCATCAACTTCGTCTCCTCAACAATTATTATTTCATTTTGTTTCCTAAGACTCATCCCCCATCTCTTTTACACATGCAACTATGTTTATTTTACTAGCTAGAGAATTATTCATCCCATATTAGGTACGAGTGAACATTTTAGATGAATTAAGAGGATAACATATACCACTAGTGGAGTAATTATTTTCCTAAATTCAATTACCCATTTCCTTCAATGCATGATGAAATTATTTGAAATATTCAAATGTTGAGTTCCCCTTATTTTAAAGTCCCATTTTGTGTATTTATTTATTTTGTTAAATATTAATATTACTGAATCAAATATGATGGATATGAATAAAAATTGGATAAATGTCAATTGTATGACAAAAGAGAATGAAGATGGGGTGAAAGCGTTCCTCATGTTTGCAAATGATCATACAAATGGCCCTTCCCGAACCCTTTATCCATGATTTCACAGTTTATATTCAATACTAATTATTCTAGATGAGTTGGAAGACCACTTGATCTGTCATGGTATAGATATAAGATATAAATTTTGGACTAAACATGCAGAAAAGGTAAATGTAGATAGTGAATGGGATAACACTATGTTTTATGGATCATCTAATATGATTAAAAGTGTGGACAATGAAGAATACCAAACCAAGGATGTGATTACAGGAGTAAATGATGATGAAAATCAAATTGAGGAAATGAAAATAATTTTGGAAGATAAACATCATGATTGACTAAAATTGTTTGAGAGGTTAAAGAGTTGTGAAAAGACTCCATTGTATATTGGTTATACTAAATATACAACATTGTGAGTCATACAGAACCTGTATAATTTAAATGTTGCCAACAGATGGAGTAGTTCATGTTTTAATAAACAACAGGCTCTATTGAATGAAATTATCCCAAAATACAATGAGCTTCCTAGCCAAGCATACATTACTAAACGATTACTGCGTTCAATGGGTGTGATATTTGAACGAATACATGTCTATCAATATGACTGTAAACTGTTTTTCAAAGGCCAAATATCACTTAAAAAATCACAATGTGTGGTGCTTCTCGGTACAACAAAGATGAATCAGGACCTCTGAAGGTTGTATGGTACATTCCATTAATTCCATGGTTTAGGAGCAAATATGGAAATGAGGAGATCGCCAGTCAACTCACATGGCATGAAGATACAAGGAATGGAGACAAAAAACATCATTGCTTGATAGCCTCTCTTTAGTGGAATAGAATTGATCACAAGTATCATAAATTTGGAAAAGATCTGAGAAACCTTTATCTTTCACTATATTTAAATGGAGTGAATCCTTTTGGTTCTCAAATAATAACTCATATTACATAGTGGGATATGTTGGTAAATTATAAATTTCCACTATGATTATGCATGAAATGAAAATACATATGTTATCTATGCTTATATCTAGAAAAAAACAATCGGGTGATGATATTGATGTTTATTTGTCTTCATTGATTAGACATTTAAAAATATTATGGGATTTAAGTGTTATGTTTTATGATTCTTATATAAATGAATATTCCATGTTGGGAGCCATGTTGGATGAGATGATAAATGACTTTCCTACTTATTGATGTTTTTCAGGATACAACACTAATAGAACTCAAGTGTGTCCCTTTTTTGAACAAGGTACACAATCAATTAGGTTGATACATTCATCAATACCATGTTTTTAGGATATCATCCATTTTTACCTCAGTGAAATAAGTATTGATCATGGATAAAAACATTTGATGCTAGTTAAAAAGAACATACAACACTATCTCCACTAACAGGTGATAAACTATTTGAGAAAGTAAAAGATATTGACACTACTTTTGGTAATCCTTTTTTAAAAAACCTTTTGAAAACCTGTTGAAAAAATAGATTAGTTTTTTTAATTACCATACAAGAATTTTTTATAGGTTGGAAATGATATTTATATTGTGAATGTTGAAAAAATGTTTGTGATCTTTTAATGGCCACATTACTAAATGCATCCAACAAAATAAATGATGGAATTAAGGCTAGGATGGATATGATTTACTTGAGAATATGGGAGGTTTTGGTACCAATAAAGGGTGAAAAAAAATTCCATCCTCCAGATGTTTACACTCTTTCCAAAAAAGAGATATATCAGTTTTAAAACTACATTAATGATGAAATTGTTCCATTGGAATATACATTGAATGTCTATAATATCATGTCATTAAATAATTTTATGTTAATGGACTTGAAATCACATGATGATCATATTTTCATGCACGATCTAATCCATATTGATATACCAACTTCTATATTTATTTTATTTCAAGGGTAATCAACTTTTAAGGGTTAGTGGGAACCATCACAGTAAGTCAAATTTAATGAGAGGAATAAGTCAAGTACCATTAACATTTTAGCCGAATAGAAGACCTCTCAGGCATAATAGAAATTAGTTATTCATGAATTTAGTCCCCTCAAGAACTGCTAAAATCGTCCGCCTCTTCCCGTGGTGTTGCATAAGAATTTGGAGAGATTCACTTTGAGCTCTGGTAGTATGATCATTACCATAGAATCCTCCAAGGAGGATCTCATTCTCTTTATTTTCATGGATCACCACTGCCAAGGCTATAGAGTTTTGAGTAGACCTCGTATTGACAGTTCTGGGGATATTGTAGTAGTCCCTTCATGGTCGATATTTCTTCTCCTTTACATATTAAAAGCCCTCACTATTAGTACCAGCAGTTTGTTGTTTACCTTTATCCTCATAAGAAGTAGTTGGGTTGTCATCAGACTTGATAGCAGCATGCACCTCTGCCTGTTCATCTTCCTCCGTTGAAAATTGATGAGTGTCTCCAGCCACTATCTCCCTACCGCAATGCTTCCCATTGTTCGTAATAGTGAATCCATGTCCAGTGTCTTCTTCCGACATGAGCATCTCAGCATCAGCAGAGCCTACACCTGAAGCTGCTTGATGGTTATCATTAGATCCATCAGAAGTGCCAGAACCTTCAGAGACATCATAACCTGTGTCGTGCCTCAGCTTATTCTGGGGTTTTTTTGCCAAGAAGGAACCTGAAACTATACTAGATCGACCATCCGGATTAGCGGCACCCCCTATACTTTAGATAGATGCATTCCCTCTTTATCCTTTGCTCGAACAACTGTATCACCATCTCACTTGACCCCCCTTCCCTTACTCAACCCTTCCTTGCAACCACATGCCAAAGTTAAGTGACCACATATCTTACATCTGAAGCCGAAAGGAGGAAGATCGTCATACCGTACTACCTGGAAAAAACCTTCCCTTCCATTCTTGATCCACATGAATTGAGGAAACTCCCCTACAAGGTCCAGGACAATACAGACATGAGAAACCGAAGGGCCGGAGAGATTAATAGTCGAGGAATCTATTTTGATTGGGGGGCCTAAAATGCTTGCAACTTCCAGAAGGGCTTCCGAACGAAAAAAAATTTAGAGAAAACCTACCCAGATTGGCTTAAGAAAATATTCGCAAGCCTCCAAGGCGAACAGAGACCATTGGTAGATATCCATATTGAAACCAATGATTCTCCAGCTTCATCACCTCCACCATCGATAAAGTTACTATCGATCCTCAAAGAGGAGCACCACATAATCCTCATCCAAAAGCCCACCATTCAGTTTAGAGAAACCAATTACCACTAGAGTATGGCAGATCAAATCAAGCGAGGGCCTCCCGCCATGGAAAACCCAAACCAAATTAAGATGAAAATCGTCCGCCAAAACACTAACCAATTGAAAAAGAATGTTCGTAAAAAATTAACATAGATCTATTTAGTTTTCAATGTTATATGCAGAAAATTTATAAACCCAGTTAAATTTCCAAACATGGAAACTGAAATTTCTGTCATATTATGTGTATTGGAAATATTCTTCTCACCACCATTGTTTGAAATGACGGTTCACATAATGGTTCACATGGTGATAGATATTTGACTCTGTAGACATATAAATTACAGAAATATTTACCCCATAGAGATGTATATTAATATTTTGAAAGGGTTTCTCCAAAATCGAAGACAACCATAGTGTTGTATTAAAGGGTGATATATTATTGATGAAGTCATTGAATTATGTTCCGACTACCTATCAAATGTGGAATAATTCATCTATGAAACTCTTGTCACTCAATGCAGCTTGTGGGTGAATTAATTTCTAGAATAGATGTTGTCACAATCACTATTAAAAATCAAGATAAGGCCCAACTTTACATGTTTCATAATAGATTAATGGTTTCCCCATATGTTGAAACCCACAGATAAATTATTAGAGATTTCAATCCATCAAGGAATGAAATATGGATATCAATTACTCATAATAAATAGTTTATAGTATAGTTTGATGAACATATTTTTGAGGAGTGATATGAAATTTTGGATTCACATTTAAAATAGATTCGATAGCTAGATAGAGGAATATATGTTCATGTATTATCTAAGAAATGTTTTCTAATTAATGGTTATAAGTTCTATAAAAATGAACATGATAATGGAAGTACCATGGAAAATAGTGTTGTTACACTTGTGCCAGAAGAGATTCATGTATCTGGTGCCCTGAAAAAAAATTCTATTTCTGAGAATATGTTATACATTGGAATCATCAAATAATTAGGAGAGTTTTATTATGCACCATTCCAAGTGTCTATTTTTCAATGAAACTTGGGTGATAATTAGAGATCTATTAAAATAGATAAATTTAGGCTAAAAAAAGATTTTAGTAAGAAAGGTTACAAATAAAAACCATTTATAAGGGATTCACAAGAAGTACAAGTATTTTATGTTCCAGATCCCACAAATCAAAAGTGTTCAATTATTTTGTTATTGACCAAAATCATATAAGGTTCAGATGAAAATTCAACTGTTGATAACACATGTATTGGGACGTCGAAATAATTTGTAGTGGTCCCAATATATATTGAGTCTTGTATGACATATGAGAGCATAATGCAGTGATTTATATAGTCAATAGTGGGGTTAAATATCTTCAATATTAAAAAAGAGAGTTTGATAATCATGTTATATTTTTTATGTAATATATATTGTGTTACCTTATGTTATTATCTATTCGCTGCTATAATTATATAATCTAAATTAGTTGTTGAACCACTCCTATAGATAAAGACAACAAGAGGTATTGATGCACCCAATTCTGAGGAACAAGTGGTTTCTCAACCTGATGATACTTCTAATGTTGAGGATTAATGACCTTCTACACATGAAAATGATACTAATCCATAATAACAATGTATTGATGATGTTGATCCCAAGTAAATGGTGTATGTGGAAGAAATGATTTCCCAAAAAAAAGTGTTTCATAGCATGACGGTGTTAGGAAAGGTTATTAAAAAGAAAAGAAAAGGTATCAAATTTGAGGTCGAATGGAATGCGCGTGACCAACCTATTAACCCCAACATGTAATGTTTAATAGTTTCATTTGTATCTTCACTCAATAGTTCATGATGATAGATGTATATTCATTGAACCATGTTGTTCACATGATTAAGACACTTATTTTGGACGATATTCGGGTAACATTATGATATACATTTTTCATTTTACTTAAAAATAAAATAATAAAACATTGGCTTTCTATTAATAATCCCTTGTAGAGTGCATTTATAGTGGATGAATCCCATAATATTTTTTTATTAATTCTTTCTAGAAAGGATCACAAAGGATTTCACACAATTCTAACAAAATTTTATCTCAACGATACTTATGGGGAAATAAACCTACACCCACCACATATGAATGCATGCCTGATAAGTTAAGAATTATGTGATGCGTTTACAAACCATTTTGGGGAGATATATTTCCATGTTATCATGGATGGTAGTACATTATTTGAAAATACATGAATTAATCAATTTGATTGAGAATTATCAATTTATTAAATATAAAATGTGTACTAAAAATAATAAATGGGCAGAAAAACCAACATAGCCCAACAATCAAGCAAGGATGGGGTATGCTTTAGTTGAAAAAAATTGAATGTATTTTAAATCCATCACAATACTTTTTTTATGACATAAGCAATAAAATAATTATGCTCCACTGTTTATATGTAGATTGATGAATCTAAATACAAAGCCACATCCCTCCCACATCTTGTGTTATAGAATGAGGCATGCATAAATAATTAGGGGATACTAATATATGAAAACATAAAAGGTGTGGGAAACACATGTATGTATAACGTAATAAAATTTTGTTTTTATTTAAATCACTATTAAATAATAGTGATTAATTATTTTATTATATTTTATCTCTGAATTGGACACACGAATCATTAACAACTGTACCAGATAAACACCATATATTATTAGACATGAAGAAGCCAAAACAATATGGCCGCATCAGAGGTGTGGGTTTTTGGGGGACACCTAAAACATATTTTGATAAAAGATATGAATAGGGGGATAAAGATAAAAAAAATGTAAGATATGCATTCATTATTATCTACCCTTGAAGGAAAATTTCATTATAAATTTGAGTTGCGAGAAATTGTAATGGGTGAGATTAGAGAAGAAACAAATCAAGAAAAAAACACTAAATGAAGATCCCCTACCCCACCATATTTGAGGTGATCCATTTCCCTTAATGATCTATCGTAGATAAGGTAATCAGTATTATCATAATTATTTCTATGAAATGTGAATCAGGAAGACACTAATACCTTTATTTTATTTATATTCTACAAGGTGAAAATGAATGCGATTAATTTCTATCAACACCAACTAATCACCCTATTATGAGGGATACCGTGTTCAATATCCAAGAAGATACTGTACACAATATATAACATCCAATAGGTCATGTGATAGTGGGGATTAGAGTACCTCATGATATGATCATCGATCTACCTATTCAACTTGATGAAATAGATAATTATATGACTGAAAAAAGATATTGGAAGATTCATATAATGTAAGTTAGATCTTGTAAAAAACATATCGAGGTATTCATCTCTAATTTATTATTAATGCTAAACCTATAAAAATTAATGAAAAAGGTCTAAACCAATTAATTTTATTATAGACGAGCATATAGAAGGGGGTGAAATGAATGGGCAAATAAAAACCATTTAAAGGATCAACCAACTGACTGGAGAGATCATTAGAAAGCACCTTTACCCTTCCCATTCAAAATCCACATTTACTAACATTGTTGGTTCAGGCAGATACAAGGTTACAAAGTCCTATTAAAAAAATATTTGATTTTTATGAAAAACTTTATAGAGAGTCCATTACAGACATCATTTCTCTTGAGAATGTAAATTAAATTCTAAAGTATGGATGGTTATGAGTTTCAATTGTAAATTTATACACGTAATGGGTTTTCATGATTCATTTTTCCACTAGCTAATCTACTATGTTAATTATGACTAAATAAAACTCATATTTTTTTATAGGTGTATATATGAATACTAATTTAAGGGAATCCATAAACATTATTATGGACTCATTAGTACCCATGTAACTTCTATATACCAAACCAAAATGGAATCACTTAAAATTAATGAAATAGTGGAAAACCTGGCTACATCATTTGAAAGAAAACTTACGGACGGAAGACTCTTCTTAATTCCAATGATTTAATGTAAACATTATTCAATTTAATTATATAATATAAATTCTCATTCCTTTCATTGCTTATTACTTTTTAATGTATCATTGGGTACTCATTTTGGTCAATTTGGATACTCCAAAGATCTATTTTTTGGATTCACTTCCTGGATACCCAACAAACTAACTATATATGATTATGTTTTTTTAATTTTTAATACACTTCATCCAAATTTCTGGAACTAAAAATAATGTTATATATTTTGAATTATGATTTAATGAGATTCTATTATGATAAGCCAGTGTTTGAATATTATTAAAATCATGGCATGAGGACAGTCCATGCACACAAAGAACCTGACAAAATATACTAGTGGATAAGTATCAGGGTATATATAATAATAATTCACTTTCAAAAAACATATTAAAACAAATTAATTTTTTTCTCAATGTTTCTACAGTATCTAAAACAAACTAATGCAGATGATTTTGGAGATTATGTTTGTAAATTTAAGAGAAATATCATATACTATTAACAAACTAGCATCATCGAAGATGTATTTTGGTAGATAATTAGTATTTAATTTAACATATTATTAATCCTTTGTGTATTTATTTTTTACCAATAAATCATGGAATTTTCAAAATCCTCATATTCCCAAAAAGAAATATATTTGTTTAGAAAATAATGGGTAGTATAGTTGATGCTGAATGTACACATACATAAGGAATATGTGGATTTTACATCTTATTTAGTTTATTTTATCATCATGTTATCTACTTTTTTTAATTTCATCATCATTTATATCTAATAATTATTTTTTTTAATTTTAAAATAGACCATAAAGAAATGAATTTGTCAACAAGGATGATTCACTCATGTACTATGATCATGAACTCAATATGATGCACGTTGTACCCAGTATGACTCAAATTGTATGGTTTTTGTAACATCCAAGGTAAATAACGAATATGATATTTTTATATTTGTTAATATTTCTAAATAAAATATTAATATTACTTTAACGGGGATGTTATGTTCGGTGGTGTACCCAATACGCAACAACGTGTTTTTTTGAAATCTGACGTTGCACACTAATAATATAATAATATCATTTTAAATGGTAGTAAATGCCTATCCATTTTAATGGTGGGAATGAATATAACTAATTAAAAATTATTATATATGTTTAGTAAATATTTTAACAATTACCCAATTAATTATAGAGGCTTAAAATGCAAATGAATCCAATTTTAAGCAAAAATATTCTAATATTCTTTAAAAGGTCGGTTAACCGCCCTTTGATGGAAATCCCTTTTTAAATATACTTTTTGCCACTTTTATACTTTATAATTTAAAAAATAATATCCATCTTTATAATCAAGACATCAAAATTTACATTGTGTAATGTTTTGGTATTTTTTCGATAAAGTTCATTTTTAATGAATAGTGAAAATGTTGTATTTTAATTCAAAGCCCCCTTTTTAATCTAATTTATTTCCATAGTTATATTATCTTTTTAATTGGTTTTAAAGATTAATTAGAATATATTGTTACCATTTAAACCAATGGTGGTCATTATAATTAATTTCACTTTGAAAATGGACATAAACAAGTATCAATCTTTTGATAGATATTGTTTCTTAAAAACAAGCTATTTGTTATGACAAAGGAAATTAACTATATAATTTATTAATGAAACTTATATGTTTTGAATTTTTTAAAATAGACATTATTTTTTAATTTGGAATATCAAATATATCTTAGGGTGAATATTATGTATTTTTCTGATTATGTTCAATTTTTAATGAATAGTAAAAAATACATCATATTAATTCAAAAATGCCTTTTCATCCAATTTAATTATATAGATAAACTGTCCTTTTAATTGGTTTTAATGTATAATTAAATTATTTTTTTTATCACTTAACACAATTTTGGTCATTTTAAGTAATTTCCCTTTTCAATTTGATGTAAAAACAAGTCAATCATTTGATAAATTTAACTTCTTAAAAACCCGTCTTTGGTTTTGACAATGGGAATTATTTTTAAATTAATTACTGAAATTTTTGTGTTTGGAATTTGGTAAAATGGATTCAAAATTTGGAATCAGAAAGTCCAAATTATGTAATTAATAATCTTTTGTTTCCGGACATTATGAATTGTATCGACAACAATTATTTTTAATTATTATGATTAATTAGTAATCAGGTAGTTAAGGGTAATCAAATAATATCATAATAATATAATATGACCCAAAAATGTGTCCAAATCCACTGTTTTGAGTCATTTATGACCATGAGAATAGTTTTACCAATATTTAGAGACCATGGACTCACATGGGTGTGATAGTGACATTTATGATATTATTTTTAAAAAAGAAGAGAAATATAACAAAGGTTTGTATCCCCTAAGTAAAACAATTTTAGATTTGTTTACATAAATGATATAATAGACCATAAATAGTCATTATAAATTTAAAAATATTTCCTACATCTTGGTATTTTATTATAATTTTTAGATATTAAATAAATAAATTTATTTATGACATCATGATGATGCAATGATTACCTCATTAATGAACGATTTAAATAAAATGTAAATATAAGGTAAAATATAATACTTACACTTTTTTAAAACCTATTGAACTGGTGGATTTATATCCCTTATCACATTATCCTCAAAATATATCATTGTGGGACCTTTAAAATCTGAAAATAATTTTATAATAAATTAACAGTTCAAGACTTTCCAAAAGTGACCCTCCTCCCTCTTATAAAAAGCCCCACCATACCCACTTACCCAAACCTCTCAAGCCCTTTTATTGTCTAACCTATGATAATATTATCTCTCCACATCCCTCTATTACTCCTAGAGGCCTCACATTAGGCAGAAGTCTTTACAAGGAAGCCTTTGCCTCAAATCAAAAAGATTTACCCGATTTAGAGGTAATGTCTTGTCTCGAGTTTCTTTCTTTTATTTTCCTTATTCACTCATCAATATCTTATTATTATTTTATCCCATAGTAACAACATTACCCTCAATATACTAGGATGTTTTTATGATAAGTATTCTATCTACACTTACACACACCCCTGTCTAATGGTTAAATAACATATTGTTTCTATTGATGGTGAATTATTGCCTCACGAAATGATGATTGTTCAATATTATTTTAACACCTCTCATGGTGGCCATTATGATGACACTATATTTATATATGATATATATTATATTTAATTCTTCTATATTCTTCTGTATTTTATATTTAAAACATACCTTTATTCTTTTGATGTTCAACAAATGCGATAATTTCATATGAGGAAGTGTGGACAACCGCCCCCTCAAGTGATGTGACTCGTTCATGCCAAAAATGGAATTTATAAAGAATGTAACTAATGAAATTATGTTACCTATATAACATATACATTTTACAGTAATTATAATATATATATGTCTCATTTAGTTTTAATGTCCATTAATATGACAAAAAATGAAAGCAGCGTTCATGCGTACGTACGACATACCGTCTCCATGAACGGTACATTTCATTTCTTATCTCCAACCATTATGAAATATTATTAGATTCATATATATTGGATATTTATAATATTTAAATCATGAAAACTATTCCGGAGATGATGTACTTATAACTACATGGACAATTCACTTCAAACAAGTTCATTTTTTGACTCATGTACCGAACATCGACAAAACGTATGATATGAACTCACATAATTAACTAATTATTATAACATGATAATATGTGATATGAATTGAATAATAAACATTAAAGGAATTCCTTGAGAAATTATATATTCACCAGGTTTTATTATTTAGTAATATAAATAAATGAACAAGACAAGTCGGACTTGAGGTAAGGGATTTCTTATCTCGCTTTTAATTCCGTGAGATTTCCATTGTTAGCCACTTATTTAATGCATGTGGTGTATTTTGTACTGAAATTTGATATATATTATCATGATTCTATTTACATTCATGGTATTCTGTGATTTATTTGGTTCTTATTATCTTTTGGTCATATGACTTGATTTATTACAATGAGGTAATGGGTTTTTATCTCACTTTTAATTCCTATGAGATTCATGCTACATTTTCCACTATTTGCTTTTGTGTGGTCTATGAACATCCCATGATTTTATTATTTGTGTAATGTAATTTAATTTATGTGTTTTTACATCTTCATTGTATGACCCTTCTTTCATGGGGTGTATGTTTTGAAAGTTACCCAAATCGGCAAGGGAACCTTTCACTCTCCACTTTTTAAAAGACTAAATTTTGTTTGGTCTTTTAATTTACATATTATTATGTTGGGATATGTTCTTATATATACTTATTGTTGTAAATCTTATTTCCATGTGATGAGATACCCTTTTTATCTCTCATCAACCCATTTTATGAATTTTTAAGTGACGCTGTTAGGCTGTCAAATTTTTGTAAGGGATGTTCTTAACCCAATTTCAATTATTTAGGTTAAACTTCTACTTCTTGATTATGTCATGCTATGAATATGTGTGGATTACCTCTGATTGTTTTACACTTAATATCCACTTATATTGGGTGTATTTATAATTTTCACGCATAATTATGTAATTGATTTATCCTTAATATAAGGATAACGTCTTTGTAAGGGACTTCGTCTCAATCTCCTTTCATTGAGGAATACTTAAATTTATATTCGAATTTATTTTATTAGTTGTATAATAAACCCTTTTTAATTTTAATTTCATTCAAAAGGAATATTTTTACACGAAGTGTTTTACTAAATGAAAAAAGGAATGTTTTTGTCTTACGTATGCGACGACAACAACTTATCCCCAACCATGACCATTATTTGAGTTTTGACTAACTCTACAAGCCATAAAATTTTTAAATGAAAAATAAATACCATGTTTTACATTTCTTTTACTTGGGTGTTGAAAATGGTTGTGATAATGTTTTGATTAAATCAATGTGTTTTATTCATATCTTGTAATTGAAATGTGGAGAATTTATGTTTCATTTATGCATGTTTTATGTGATACGATTATGTTATGGTTCTTGGGCATTGTTTATGAAGTCAGGTGGTTCCGTGATAAACTAAGGGCAGGTGAGCCTGAGATAGATCTCCAATGCATTGGGTAACGTGAAGGAGTTATACTCTATGGTTTCTACGAATAGATTTAGGGAATATAATGTGATGGGTATTCCAAATGTAACAATGAGGGTTACTCCCTACATAAGAATTTTATGAATGCCTCAAGATACCTTTATGTCTTAGGATTTCTATGAGTTATTCATAAATCTTATGATTTCATGAGTTGTGTTATGTTATTATGTTTTATGAGTAATGTATATTTTCATTGATTCTTATGTATACATGGACTAATGTTTTATTTCCATATTTTTATATCCCTTACTAAGATTTTTATTCTCATCCCATGTTTTTGAAATGTTTTCCACATGACTTAAAGATGTGAAATGCATTGTGTTGCATTTGTTTTCAATGAGGCATGTTGTTGTCTTAGAATTAATGGATCTCAAGGAATGTCAAGATGTGAATGAAAAAGGTTGTGATGGTGTTGGTGAGGAAAGGAGAATGGCCATGGTACTAAGATGCATGTCACTTAGGAGATTCACTAAGTGACATAGGATGTTGTGGTTGAAACATTCTCTATGAATATCAGACGATTGTAGAACTGTTCTTAATGTTTCAATACTTGTATCAAGATGATACTAAGTTACACAACTTGAAGAATGGATGATGATGGAGCGTCATCATTATATCTGACGATTGTTGAGCTGATCTTTAAGTTCATAGAACTTTTATCCTGATGATACAATGTCACAACAATGTTTGAAGACCATGTATTGTCATAACAATGCATGAGGAGATGAAGATGATCCATCCACAATCATTGAGTGGATGATGTTCATTAATGAAGACCATGCACTATCTCTTAGTGCATGATGAATTGAAGATGATCCAACTTGATCTCTGATTGGATCATTGAAGAATGATGATGAATTATTTAATTCAGGAGCTTCGGTTGATGAATAACCTTCTACAAATGTCTCATAAGTCTAGAATACATGATTGAAAGGAGTTGAGGAAGTTTGTAGAAGAAGAATGAAGAAGAAATGGAAAGAATGTCTTAGAGATGGCTTGAATGGGAATTGGAATTTACACTTCTCACTTTGTTTTTTTTAACAAAGCACTTGTGTTTTTAAGTCGCAAAAAATATCCACCAAGGAAGGCCAGCCGAGGGTCATCACCCAAGGCTCATGTGGGACTCGAGATCACAACGCCCATGGGGAACCCTCAGGCCAAGGCAGCATATCCCTGAGGTAGGAGATCGGGGTCGTGTATAAGCCCCGAGGCCACGCGGTGATGAAGCCCGCGCAGAGTGAGCGCGAGGAGCATGACCGTGACAAGCATAGAGGGCGCCAGTGGCGCGCCCGAGTGGCAGGAGTGGGCGCAAGAGCGCGCCCGCAGAGAGAACACGGTGCGGGGCGACACCGTGGAGGTTGGAAGTTCAATCGAGGAGTTGCGGCAGGAGCTGGGTGATAAACCGCAGAAAAACCGCGCGTCGTTTCGATGTGGGACGCACAATTTTCACTGGGAGCGAATCCTGGCCGCTCGATTAATCACGCGCCAGATCTCGGCCGCACATCTTATCCGCCGTGGCCCATTCTGATCGCGGTCGTCCAAAGAGCTGATCCGACGGCTCCGAGGCGTCTTCTTCCTTGAGCTCAGCCGAAGGCCACCTGCGTGCCTCCGTCGAACTAGGAGCACACCGAGCACTGGATTTCGAGTTCCCGGCCACCGTTGTTCGAGCTGAAGGATCCATTGGGTTCATCTCGACGTACTGAACACAATCATGCAATAAAATATGCATGCACACGTTGAATGGAGAAAATTGGAGTTCGGCCGAGGCAAACAACGTTGCCGAGGCTATGAGGTTTATTCGTTGCATGGAGTATCCTTAACCGATGGTCTTTCATGCGTTCTAAGTCGCATGCACATAGAGAAAATTAAAAATGAGTTAAGCCGCGTGAAACAGAGGAGAAACAAGATTTTAGAATATCGTGAAAAACCGAGATATTCGGGAGTTTGAATTTATAACCACGCAGATGTTTTGAGGCGTTTCTCTGACTATATAAAGAGAGCCCGAAGCACAGAGATTGCTTGCTGAATCTTTGTTGAAGATCTGAAGTCCCGCGAAGCCTCGGTGCTTAGGGAAGAACAACCTGCGTGCACCACTTGCGCGGCAGTGAATCCCGGAGCACCCCTTGCTCCGTGAGGTTCCTTTTGTGCACTCCTTGCGCGAAAGAAGAAGGGGAGAAGACCCCTGCATGCCTTCCCCTTGCGCGACAGGAAGAACCCGGGGATGCAGCACCTTGCGCGCCCACGGTTGAAGCCCGCACTTGCATGGCAGTTGGTGTCCTTGACACCTTGCTCGCTCTCGGCTGTCCAAGGACCTTGCGCGGCCCTTGCCAGTGCACCTTGTGTGGCTGTGAAGAGAAGAAGGACACACCACTTGCGCGCCTCCCAAGCGGAAGTGGTTCGGGTGAAGACAAGGCACACCTAGTGTGTGTGTGTGAAGTGGAGAATACACCCTAGCCGTGAGTGTGCAAGAAGAGGAGGAAGGCCATAGACTTGTGGTTGCACACTTTGAAGAACAAATAAAAGATCACACATGGTGTGTGTGCATGCTAAGTGAAAAAGAACAAGAAGGTCGTGGGCATGTTTGACGAAAAAGGAGTGTGGCCACCACATTTGTGTGTGTGAAAAACAAGAGGAAGGCCGAGGCCTTAGTGACTTGTGTGCAAAGTGAACAAGAGAAGGTCGTGGCCCTAGTGTGTGCATAAGGAGGAAGACTACATCAAGTAGTATGTGCAAAGAAAGAACAAGGCCAAGGCTAGCACCCATATAGACAAAATTTATATAATTTGTGTGTCCTTAACAAGTGTGAAGGCCAAGCTCAAGTGTGTGCCAATGTGAAGAAGTTTTGTGTGCAAAGAGACAAGAAGGCCGAACCTATGTGTGTGCACTAAGAAGTGTGTATACATTTAGAAGAAGAAAAGGAAGGACACTCACACAAAGTATAACACACATTTATGTGTGTGTAATCAAAAGGAATTAAACGTGTGAAGGAGTGAGAAGGTGTGTGCTTAATGAGAATATACCCTTTGAGGGTTTATTGCACCAAGAAGAAAGAAAGGGGAGTGCCTGCATGCATGCATGCACATGCACACGTGAACGAAGCCAAATCCGGTTGTGTGCATTTGAGGAGTCCAAGACCAGGAGATCATGAAGAATTTTGAGAAGCCATGCAATCAGTGCATGAGGAACCATAGATTCCATGCACTCAGTGCATGAATTTGAACTGAACTGAGACTGGACCAGACTGAAGTTAAAGACATCAATTGTCTGAGTATTCAGTAATTGGAGAGAGGCCAGGTCATCCTTAGAAGAAGGAGATAAATCTTGAGCAAGACGAGAATAACTGTTCAAAACAAGTGATCAGAAGAAGAGCAAGGCCAGCAGCCTTTATCCCAGGCTACTGAGGATACTTGAAGAGCTTGAACATAAGAAGATCTACTCGTGCGACTCGAGGTGCCAAGAGAAGACCCTGTGGGACTCAGGGAGAAGAAGTCTTCAGTGGGATTCTGGAGCAGGCCAGTGGGACTCTGGTAACACTGTGAGACGAAGTATAAAGACCCTCCTGTGGGACTCAGGAGAGATACAGTGGGACTCTGTATCGACCATTGTAATACTAACAGATTATAATGGAAGAAACCATTTTGGGGTGTATAACCAACATGGCAAGGACGTAGGCCTTTGGTGTCGAACCATTTAAATCCTTGTGTCTTGTGCCTTTACATTTACTGCATCACTCGAGGAATGGCTGAGAGATACAAGAAGAGTGGATCGAGGCTTTAACCAGCCATAGAGGTTTAATTGATAAGGAATCAATTAGTAAAAAGTTTTAAAGGATCACTGATTCACACCCTCCCCCTCTCAGTGATTCACACTGATCTGGGCACTTCAATTGGTATCAAAGGGAGGTTACCTCTAAAAGATCCAAGCGATTCTAGATGGAGTGCAGATTTGAGGAAATGAAAGAACAACCTCAAATGGAGATATCTGCCACGACTCTGAAAAACAGAATGAAGAAACAGGCAAAGAAGATGAAGAAGAAGGTTGTTGCAATTAGAGAAACTCCTTCTATGGAAAGAAATTTGAAAGTCACATTAGATGACAATTCCTTTTATCATTCTTCTGATGAAGCCTGCTCTAGCTGTGATGAAGATGGAAGGAACAATGATCTTATAAATGCAATCAAATATCGTCAGAAGACAGTCCCCAAGGAAGTGACAATGTGTATAGATACAGGCATCCTTGATCTTCAAGAAGAAAAATTACAGCTAGAAGATGAAGCCAATTCTCTGGAATTCCAATTGGCTAAATGGGTTGGCATAACCAACACTCTCAGAAAGATTGTGAAGGCTAAAGATGAAACAGTATCGCTTTGCAATGAAAGATATGAAGACACTACTGAAGAATTGCAAAGAAGCCTTTCTGTGAAAGAATTCATTAAAATTGTGGTCAAAGATTTTTTCCATGCACTGGAAAAGAGCCACAAAGTTTCAATGAATGTCAGAGATGCACAACTTGAATACAAAGTAAACAAGGTGAAGGAGCTGGACAATTCATTGCTAGAAATAAAAAAGGTGCATGAAGACCAGATAAATCAGCAGGAAGAGAAATGGGAAGGAAGGATAAGAACTATTGAGGATGAGAAGAACTCCCTCAATATGAAATGCTTAGAACTGGAGGTGATATTGAACAATCATCAACCAACCAAACCCAAAGCCTCCCAGTCAGCTGAAAGGAGAAATGTTGCTACTCAAGTATGCTTTGAGAAGGATGATTCTAAAAGAAATACATCCTCTAATGAAAGAACAACTTATAAAAAGAAGGTACCATCCATACCATCTTGTACTCATGCTTCTAAAAGTGTATCTACTAAAAGTGCAGGATGGAAGAATGAATCCAATCAAGTATGGATGAAGACAGTCAAGAAAGAATGCTCTCCTGAAACAACACAGCAAGTCAACAAAAGTACCCAACAATCAGAAGGACTGAAGAGGTCAAGATTTGTGGGTCAGTGTTGGTGTTGTAATAAGTATGGGCACTGTGCAAAGGATTGTTGGTACAATCCACTGAATGTCAAAGCACAAAGGAAGCCCATGCCAAGGGGGAGCAAGCCAGAAGAAAAGAAGCAGCATCCACAGATCCAGAGACATCTGTTTAATGCAAATAGATTTGGATTTCTTGATAACATCTGGGATGTTTGCAAAAGTGGTCAAAAAGATACATGTCAATCTCCAACTGTATCCAGAGCTAAAAATAAGAAAAGATCACAGAACCTGGCTCAGAAAGAATCCTTGGGAAGCAATCATAAGAAAGTGGAAGATGCTCCCAAGAATATTATGAAAAAGGAAGAAAAGACCTTGGATTTGAAATCCAAGAAGGGTGATGCATCCAGAAGGACCACAAAGAAGAAAACATGTTTCTACTATGGAAAGAAAGGACATATCATGGATCTTTGTAAACAAGCCATGAAATTCAATAGAGGCGGACTGGACTCAAGCAGACAATAAATCCAGAATAAGCAGAAGGGATTGATTGAAAACAAGTTGCCTAAGAAAGGTAGCTTGACAGCATCAAAAGAACCATGTGGAACTTCCAGAACTGAGGCCACACTTCCAAACGATTTGTTAGTCATATCGCCAAATCAGTTGCAACTTGCCAAAGATCTACAAAGAGATGAAGATGATGTTCTGCCAATTGCTAAGGCAAAAGGGAAGAAGAAGATTTCACATGAAGATGTATTGAGATCCACACCAGCACAAACATCATTGAAGATCAAATGTGCAAGTGTGAAGAATGGTGAAAATGGGACATCTCGGTTGAGAGAGTCTTCTCAACCTGGTTGTTCACATTGATGAACCAAGGAGGTTCCATCTTATTCCCTAATCACTTGTATTTACATGTGCTAACACTGCAGGGAATTGAAGATGATGATCTTTCTCAACTGGAGGATGGTTTGGACAGAATGGAGTGCACCCCTTGAGGGGGAGCCAATCTGGAGAAGATGGTATTCTAAGATTTAATATCATCTTGAGAAAAGCTGAAGGTATTCCAATCATAAATTCATCCCTTGTTTCTTAATTGTATTCATCCTGACAATTAAGGGGGAGTATTGATTGAAGACAAATGGTTGAAAGGGGGGGCTTTATCTTTGCACGTGAACTTTCTAATGAGTTTTGTGAAGTTGTGCAGGATTTAGCAAATTCATTGTTATATCCGAAAAATTTCAAACCCATGAAGCATGATCTCACATGTACAGTGAATTATGGATAGCATTGAGTTCCTTGGTTACATCACTCTTGTTTTCTACACCGGGTTAGCCCAAGTAGACTTAGAATTGATTTACTAATGGCTCTTCGCTAAAGAGAACATGTGACATCATCCCTCTCTTAGTAGTTGTGAAGAAAATGATTTTCAAAGGGAGGAAGTGATTTTTTGAAGAGAACCACACCACACCTTTTCATTTGATTTCCAATAAGGGGGAGAAAATATTGGCACACATATTGACCCATTCATATGTGCAGAAGTAGTGTATTGACAACAAATACAAAGGGGGAGATTGAAATGCATTGTGTTGCATTTGTTGTCAATGAGGCATGTCGTTGTCTTAGAATGAATGGATGTTAAGGAATGTCAAGATGTGAATGACAAAGGTTGTGATGGTGTTGGTGAGGAAAGGAGAATGGCCATGGTACTAAGATGCATGTCACTTAGGAGATTCACTAAGTGACATAGGATGTTGTGGTTGAAACATTCTCTATGAATATCAGACGATTGTAGAACTGTTCTTAATGTTTCAATACTTGTATCAAGATGATACTATGTTACACCACTTGAATAATGGATGATGATGGAGCCTCATCATTATATCTAACGATTGTTGAGATGATCTTTTAGTTCATAGAACTTGTATCCTGATGATACAATGTCACAAAAATGTATGAAGACCATACATTGTCATAACAATGCATGAGGAGATGAAGATGATCCATCCACAATCACTGAGTGGATGATGTTCATTAATGAATACCATGCACTATCTCTTAGTGCATGATGAATTGAAGATGATCCAACTTGATCTCTGATTGGATCATTGAAGAATGTTGATGAATTATTTAAATCAGGAGCATCGATTGATGAAGAACCTTCTACAAATGTCTCATTAGTATAGAATACATGATTGAAAGGAGTTGAAAAAGTTTGTGGAAGAAGAATGAAGAAGAAATGGAAAGAATGTCTTAGAAGATGGCTTGAATTGCAATTGGAATTTACACTTGTCACTTTGTTTTTTTTAACAAAGCACTTGTGTTTTTAAGTAGCAAAAAATATCCACCAAGGAAGGCCAGCCGAGGGTCATCACCCAAGGCTCATGTGGGACTCGAGGTCACCACGCCCATGGGGAACCCTCAGGCCAAGGCAGCAAATCCCTGAGGCAGGAGATCGGGGTCGTGTATAAGCCCCGAGGCCACACGGTGATGAAGCCCGTGCAGCGTGAGCGCGGGGAGCGCGCCCGTGACAAGCATAGAGGGCGCCAGTGGCACGCCCGAGTGGCAGGAGTGGGCGCAAGAGCGCTCCCACAGAGAGAACACGGTGCGGGGTGGCACCGTGGAGGTTGGAAGTTCAATCGAGGAGTTGTGGCAGGAGCTGGGTGATAAACCGCGGAAAAACCGCGCGCCGTTTCGATGTGGGACGCGCAATTTTCACCGGGAGCGAATCTTGGCCACTCGATTGATCGCGCGCCAGATCTCGGCCGCACATCTAATCCGCCGCGGCCCATTCTGATCGCGGCCGTCCAAAGAGCTGATCCGACGGCTCCGAGGCGTCTTCTTCCTCGAGCTCAGCCGAAGGCAACCCGCGTGCCTCCGTCGAACCAGGCGCACTCCGAGCACTGGATTTCGAGTTCCCGACCACCATTTTTCGAGCTGAAGAATCCATTGGGTTTGTCTCGACGTACTGAACACAATAATGCAATAAAATATGCATGCACACGTTGAATGGAGAAAATTGGAGTTCAGCCAAGGCAAACAATGTTGCCGAGGCTATGAGGTTTATTCGTTGCATGGAGTATCCTTAAACGAAGGTCTTGCATGCGTTCTAAGTCGCATGCACGTAGAGGAAATTAAAAATGAGTTAAGCCGCGTGAAACAGAGGAGAAACAAGATTTTGGGAAATCTTGAAAACCCGAGATATTTGGGAGTTTGAATTTATAACCACGCGGATTTTTTGAGGCGTTTCTCTGCCTATATAAAGAGAGCCAGAAGCACAGAGATTGCTTGCTGAATCTTTGTTGAAGATCTGAAGTCCCGCAAAGCCTCGGTGCTTAGCGAAGAACAGCCTGCGCGCACCACATGCGCGGCAATGAAGCAGGGAGCACCCCTTGCTCTGTGAGGTTCCTTTTGCGCACTCCTTGCACGAAAGAAGTAGGGGAGAAGACCCCTGCGCTCCTTCCCCTTGCGCGGAAGGAAGAACCCGGGGCCGCAGCACCTTGCGTGCCCACGGTTGAAGCCCGCACTTGCGTGGCAGTTGGTGTCTTTGACACCTTGCTCGCTCGCGGCTGTCCAAGGACCTTGTGCGGCCCTTGCCAGTGCACCTTGTGCGGCTGTGAAGAGAATAAGGACACACCACTAGCGTGCCTCCCAAGCGGCAGTGGTTCGGGTGAAGACAAGGCACACCTAGTGTGTGTGTGTGAAGTGGAGAATACACCCTAGCCGTGAGTGTGCAAGAAGAGGAGGAAGGCCGTAGCCTTGTGGGTGCACACTTTGAAGAACAAATAAAAGATCACACATTTTGTGTGTGCATGCTAAGTGAAAAAGAACAAGAAGGCCGTGGGCAAGTTTGAAGAAAAAGGAGTGTGGCCACCACATTTGTGTGTGTGCAAAACAAGAAGAAGGCCGAGGCCTTAGTGCCTTGTGTGCAAAGTGAACAAGAGAAGGTCGTGGCCCTAGTGTGTGCATAAGGAGGAAGACTACATCAAGTAGTATGTGCAAAGAAAGAACAAGGCCACGGCTAGCACCCATATGGACAAAATTTATATAATTTGTGTGTCCTTAACAAGTATGAAGGCCAAGCTCAAGTGTGTGCCATAGTGAAGAAGTTTTGTGTGCAAAGAGACAAGAAGGCCGAACCTATGTGTGTGCACTAAGAAGTGTGTATACATTTAGAAGAAGAAAAGGAAGGACACTCACACCAAGTATAACAGACATTTATGTGTGTGTAATCAAAAGGAATTAAACGTGTGAAGGAGTGAGAAGGTGTGTGCTTAAAGATAATATACCCTTTGAGGGTTTATTGCACCAAGAAGAAATAAAGGGGAGTGCATGCATGCATGAATGCACATGCACACGTGAACAAAGCCAAATCTGGTTGTGTGCATTTGAGGAGTCCAAGACCAGGAGATCTTGCAGAATTTTGAGAAGCCATGCAATCAGTGCATGAGGAACCAGAGATTCCATGCACTCAGTGCATGAAGTTGAACTGAATTGAGACTGGACCAGACTGAAGTTAAATACATCAATTGTCTAAGTATTCAGTAATTGGAGAGAGGCCAGGTCATCCTTAGAAGAAGGAGATAAATCCTGAGCAAGACGAGAAGACCTGTTCACCACAACTGATCAGAAGAAGAGCAAGGCCAGCAGCCTTTATCCCAGGCTGCTGAGGATACTTGAAAAGCTTGAACATAAGAAGAGATACTCGTGGGACACAAGGAGCCAAGAGAATACCCTGTGGAAGTCAGGGAGAAGAAGTCTTCAGTGGGATTCTGGAGCAGGCCAGTGGGACTCTGGTAACACTGTGAGACGCAGTATAAAGACCCTCCAGTGGGACTCAGTAGAGATACAGTGGGACTCTGTATAGACCATTGTAATACTAACAGATTATAATGGAAGAAACCATGTTGGGGTGTATAACCAACATGGCACGGACGTAGTCCTTTGTTGTCGAACCTTGTAAATCCTTGTGTCCTGTGCCTTTACATTTACTGCATCACTCGAGGAAAGGCTGAAAGATACAAGAAGAGTGGATCGAGGCTTTAACCAGCCATAGAGGTTTAATTGATAAGGAATCAATTAGTAAAAAGTTTTTAATGGTCACTGATTCACCCCCTCCCCCTCTCAGTGATTCACACTGATCTGGGCACTTCAAGATGAATAGGGTCAAGGAAGGGATCAAGGAAAGACATTCTATCTATAACATGGAATTATTAATGTTTCTTTTTTAAGAGTTTTTATTTTATGAAAAAATGAAAATTGAGTAGAATTTTCTACATTATAATCATTTGAGATGTAACAGTTATGTCCTAATTATCTAAAACTCTAAACCTGAAAGGATCCTCAATGTGAATTATTCATTTAATTCATGATTATGTAATTTTTTTAAGGCTGGGTCCTTATAGTTTTAGTTTAAAATTGAAATTTTATTAATGTATTCTTTCATATTTATAATTAATTTATTTCATTATAGTATTACTAACATAAGAATGTTATTCTTATACAAGTGTATTCTTTTGTTGTGGCTGTGGTGGTTTATTTGAAGATACTCATGTTTATTCATGATTGGAATTCGATGCTACTTGTATGGTAACAACATCAAAGAAATGGGTTAAGAATGTATAAAAACATCATGAAAAAGTGAATTACTATTAATTAATTATTTAATTTTGTCATTATTTTATCTACTATTTGTAAGTTAATTTCCTCATCATTTTTATCTAATATATATTTAGTTTTTTCACAGATCTTTTAGGAAGTCATTTTTTGCTTTCAACTATCTGCTACCAGCCTTAAAAGAAAGAACATGTTCCTTTCTAATGGAAGAAAAAACCCCATGCTACCTAAAACATGATGTGTTTGAGGTAGCATGGGGTTTTCTATTCCATCATAATGTAACATGTACTCTCTTTTCTAGATTTTTGTAGATAGTTTAAATAAGAACACACATCACAAACTCAATCAGCTATACCTCAATCTAATACATATTGTGTTAAGTATGACTCAGACTATATATTTTTAAATTATAATTTACATTTTATTTATAAAACATAGATCACATACTAAAAAATGATAAAACAAATTAAGATAATTTTGTTATTTTAGTAAAAAAATCCACAAGTCCTTTCTGGCATATAGGAATCATCCAAACCTAAATTTGATGCACAATATGGCCAGTATGACTCCAAGTATGTAATTTTATTTAAAATTATCTTTTTAGGAAATAGTTACGTAACATAATCAAAACTAATAAAACATATTTTTATTGTTTTGATTATTTAGTGCAATGATCCATAAGGAATTTTTGATATATAGGAATTCGCCACACGTTTATATGATACATGGAATGTCTGGTATGACTTAAAGTGCCCCTTATCAGTTTAAAATTGACATTTTCGTACAAAACGTGTGTAACTCAATGAAAACTAAGAAACTGTTCTTGAATTATCAAAATAATTTAGGAAAATGACTCATGTATTATTTTTAGCATATAGAAATCAGTCTTACATCAAAACGACACACGAAGTGACTGATATGACACAAAGTGCATGTTTCTAGTTTAAAAATTCATTTTAATAAAAAAATGTGACATAATCAAAACTAAGAAATACCTTTTATATTGTTTTCATACTTTAGGAAAATGATAACTATGTAATTTATGACATATAGAAGTTAACGTCACCTCATTCTAATGCACGGTATGACGAGTATGAATCCAAGTATGCCATTTTATGTAAAATTTTCATTTTAGTAAAAAAGAAAGGTGAAATATAAAAAACAATAAAAACATTAGTAAAATTTTTATACTATTGGAAAATGATACATATGTCATTTGTGATATGTAGAAATTAGTTGCACCACCATATGATACACAGTGTTCTCGGTATGACTCAAATTGTTTGTTATCAATGTAAAATTCACATTTTAGTTTAAAACATGTTTCACTCACTAAATAATACGCAAACATGATCATATTTTATGATATGTTATGAACACAATTCACATTTAATTTTTAATGTATAGTAATTAGACTCATATCAATCTAATACATTATGTGATAGGTATGACTCAAAGTGCGTGTTTCTAGTTTAAATTTACATTTTAGTAAAAAACAAGTGACAAAAACAAAACTAATAAAACATATTATTATTGTATTGATGCTTTAGGAAAATAATTCCTAAGTCATTTTTGATGTGTAGGAATCATCCAAACCACAATCTGATATATGATTTGACCGGTATGAGTTGAAGAGTGTATTTTTATCTGAAATTGACATTTTATTAAAAAGGAAAAGTAACATGATAAAAACCAAGAAAATACATTTTCATTGTCTTCATAACATAATAAAATGATATGTAAGTCATTTATGAGGTGTTATAATTAGCCGCTCTTATATCCTATCCACGATGTGCCTGATATGACTCAAAGAAACCTTTATCAGTCTAAAATTCATATTTTAATTCCAAAATGTCATTGAAAACCAAGAAAAAACACTCAAATTGACATTATAATTTATTAAAATGATTCATAAGTCATTTTGTTGATTTTTGGAATCAGTATCACCTAAAACGAACACACTATGTTACTGGTATGACTCATAGAGCGTTTTTTATGTTTAAAATGACATTTTCGTAAAAATGAAAAATAATATACTAAAAACTAAGAAACACATTCATATTGTTTTGATATTTTTGAATTATAATCCATATGTCAATTTTGACAAGTAAGAATTATCCTCACATCAATTAGACACACAGTGTGACAGGTATGACTCTATGTTTGTCTTTTAATTTTAAATTGCCAATTTACTAAAAATAGACATGTGACATACTCAAAACTGAGAAAACACGTTCATATTATTTTTATTATTTATGAAAATGATACATAAGCCAGTTTTTATTTATAGTAATTAGCTTCTCCTCAATCAATGGTCGTCTCAGTATGACTTATAGTGACCATTATAAGTCTAAAATTGGAATTTTAGTTCAAAACATGTGTCACTCGCTAAAAAATGATAAAAAAGACTTAGATTGTATTAATTATTCAACAGAATGTTTTATAAGATTTTTTTGACATGTAGGAATCATTATAATATATAATTGACACACGATGTGACCGATATGACTCAAATTGAGTGTTTATGGTTTAAAATGAAATTTTAGTACAAAAAAGTGACATATTCAAAACTGAGATAACACATTTATATTGTTTTGAAACATTTAGAAAAAAATCATAAGTATTTTTTGACATATAAGAATCATCAACACCTCAATCTGATGCATGGTGGGATCAGCCGAACTCCAAGCGTGTCTTTTTATTTAAATTAGACACTTTAGTAAAAACAAAAAGTGACGTAATCAAAATTGTGTAAATGCATTCGAAATGTTTTGATACTTTTGGATAATGATCCATTAGTCATTTGTGATGTTTTGGAATTATATACACCTCAATATGATACTTGGAATTCTTAGTATGACTCAATGTGCTTATTATGAGTCTAAAATTGACATTTTAGTTCAAAACATGTGTCACACAATAAAAATAATGTAAACATGCTCGGATTGTTTTAGAAATTTAGGAAAACTATTTATAAGTTATTTTTGATGTGTATGAATCAGTCTCTTATAAATCCAAGCCATTATGTGACATGTATGGAACAAAGTTCATGTTTCCAGTTTAAGATGACATTTTAATAAAAAACACAAGTGACATACTCAAAACCGAGAAAACACATTAAAATTGTTTTGATAATTTAGGAAAATAAAAAATAAGTCATTTTTTGACATGTAATAATTATCCACACTTCAATATAATCCACTATTTTCCCGGTATGACACAACGTGCTTGTTAACAGTTTAAAATTAACATTTTAGATTAAAAAGCGTTCCACTCAAAAAAAATTTGAAACCATGCTTTAATTATCTTTATACTTTAGGAAAGTGTTTAAAAATACATTTGTGATGTGTAATAATTACTCTCATGTAAAACCAACACATGATGTGTCCAATATCACTTATAGTGCATGTTTTCAGTTTCAAATGGAATTTTTGTAAAAACACACCAGTGACTTTATCAAAACAAATAAAATTCCTTCAGAATGTTTTGATATATTAGGAAAACAACCCATAAAACAAATTTGATGTGTAGGACTTAGCTACACCACTATTCTAAGCACTATGTGCCCGGTATGACTCCATGTGTGTTTTTTTAATTGAAATTGATATTTTAGTAAAAAAGAGACATATTAAAACCTATAAAAATGCATTCATATTATTTAATGATTCTTAAGTCATTTGTGATGTATGATAATTATCCGCACCTCAATATGATACACAGAGCACTAAATATGACTCAATGTGTCAGTTATCTGTTTATAATTTTCATTTTAGTTCAAAACACATGTCACTCTCTGAAAATTGAGAAAATGTACTTGGATTATCCTAATACATTAGTAAAACAATTCAAAAGTCCCCGATACTAAAAATATCCCCTCTAACAGTGCATAAAAAGGATTTTAATAGTGCTAAAAGCGTTGTTGTCCTCAGCACTATTCGGGGGGGGGGGGGGGTCCCCTTTATCAACGTTTTCAATAGCGTTGATAAATACCCTACCTACTATAGTGTGCTACTTGTATAATAGCACACAGATGAAAACTGTAACATGTACACAAAATATATATTTTAATTATAATAATGTTTACATGATATATAAAAAAACACTACTATATACATTCCAAACATAGTTTTCTATAATTACATTTATAATTACTATCCAAAAACATTTAAAAACATTATTGTTTCATCCTCTTCACTACTCTTGACCCCCTCCAAATGGTCCCTGTAATATCATAGATATTTATAGAATAATATATTCTAATATCTATTAATATTTATTTATAATATAATTATTTAATTTTATAGGGTATGCTTTTTCCAAAAGAGTACGTGACATGCAACAACGAGTTTCTTTGAAATCATACATTGCACACAACATTGAGTTATACCAAAAAATTAATACAATAATAATATTATTATTTTAAATGTTAATTAATATCTAGACATTGTATTAGTATGAATAATCAGAATTGAAAATATTATTATTTTATATTTTTTTGAAATGTTTTTACATTTATCCAATAAATTTTAGAGATTTAAAAATGAGAATGAATCCAATTTTAAGCATAAAATACTTTAATGTTTTTAAAACGTCATTTTCCTTTATTTTGATGTAGAACCCTTTTCAAATACTGTTTTTTTTATTTTATTTTTTCTATTTGAAAAAATAATCTTCTTATTTTGAATAAGAAAATAAAAATTTACTTTTTTTTTAAAATTTTGGTATTTTTCTGAAAAAATTTATATTTTAAGGAATAGTAATAAATACAACATTTTAATTAAAAACTATCTTTTTATAAAATCTATTTATATAGATATATTTCCATTTTTATTAGATTTAAATTATAATTGGATTATGTTTTTATCATTTAATATAGTGTTGGTCATTGTAAGTAATTTTACATTGAAATTGGAAATAAGCACATTTCAATCTGTTGATAGTTTATACTTCTTAAAAACCCTCTTTCTGGTTTTGACAATGAGAATTAATTTTAAAATAATTTTTTCCAATTACATGTTTTGAAATTGGAAAAATAGATTCCATACCTAGAATCCGAAGGCCCAAATTATTTAAATATGTCACCTTTATTTTTGTAGAATATAAATAGTAACTTCATTAATGATTTCTTTTTAACATGGTTAAAGGTTAAATAAGGTAAATAAAGGTAAAAAATAAGATTATAATAATAAAAAACTACCCTAAAATGTGTCTTAATTCAATTGTATGAGATATGTCTGCCCATGAAAATTATTTTTTTAACTTTATGACCCCATGGAGCCACTTGGATGTGATAATGACCTTCTATAATATTTATTTCAATGAAATGGGAAATATAACATAAACATGTTTCTCCTCAATAAAATAATTTTAATTTGGTATATATAAATGATATATCTAACTATAAATAGTAATTAAAAATATAAAAATATTTCCTACATTATAGTATTTTATTTATAATTTTTATACATTATATAAATAAATTTATTTATGACACAACGATGATGTAATGATTACCATATTAATGAAATATTCAAATAAATGATATTATAAATATTAAAATAAATTTAATTTTAATGTTTTTATTCTATCTACTAGTTTTATGGATGAATATGACATATTATCTTTGAGTTATATTTTTTGTTTCGAAGGAATCAAGTTTTTTTTGACTTTACTAAAAATCAATTTCTAGATAGTGTCAAAATTGACATAAACGAGTTAAAAAAACAATTTTATAAAAAGATATAATAGTCCTTAAAAATAAATATTCGGAAAAATGAATTATAAAATGTTAAAAATTTCATTAATGATCAACTTGTGGTTCTCTTGGGTTTTTATAGTAACTATAGTAACCATACATTTTGAAAATACATGGAAAGAGTTACTATTTTTAACTATGGGTTAATGCTAAAAGACAAGGATAATTTTGTGACCTATCATGTTGGCCATTATGATGGAACTATATTTCTGCATGATATATATTATATTTATATTTTCTCTATTCATATGTAATTTTCATTCAAAACAAACCTTTATGCATTTCATGTTGTAAAAATAATATAATTTCATTTGAGGAAGTGTGGACTAACTCTCCTTAAAAGTGATATGAAACATTAATTCTATACATGGAATATATGATGAATGGATTTAATGAACCTATATAACATATATAACATAAATATTATACTATAATTTTAATTTAGATATGTATCAATTAGTTTTCATTCTTTAAGTACGAAAAATAATTGAAAGTTGTGTTCATGCGTATGTACAACCTACCGTCTAAGTGAATAGTGTATTTTATTTCTTATATCCCAATATTATAGATTATATAAATATGTGATATTTATATGCTATTTAATTCATTAATATAATTATGTAGATGATGTAATTATTACCATATGGAAAATTTGCAATCATAACATGTTCATTTTTTACTCTAGTACCGAATATCGACTAAACGCCCAATATGAACATAAATCATTAAGTTATTGTTATAACAGTGTAATAAGTGATATAAAACGAATAAAAATATTATAAAGGATATAAATGAAGTATAAATTAACTTTTTATTATTATTCATAAAGATAATGTATGAACGTGACAAGTCGGACTCTATGTAAGGGACTTCTTCTCAATCTGCATTCTTTGGGGCATCTCTTGGTGTTGTGCAACTTTATTTCTTATAAGGGGTATATAAATCCCTTTGAATAACTACATCAATAATTTTTATATTATTATGATTTTTTATGTTTTTTTTATTTAATTCCTTAATTATATGTATTCAAGCGTTTCTTATGTGATAAAATAATTCTCAACTTATCTTTCCTTTCATGTTCTTTTTATGTGGTATGTCATTCAATTTTCCTTTCCATGATCTAATTTATATTTTATAATGTCTCTCTACTGAATCATGAGTCATTTATGGATGGTATACTATTTCCACCCCTCTTTTTAATGTTTTCTAAAACCATGTTTCATAACCGTTATGTTGCAGAATTTTTGTCTCAAAATCTCTCTCTTTATTCACATGAATTTTTTATTTTCCTTATGTGAATACCCAAAAGCCGGTCATTACTAGGGGTATTAATAAATAAATAAATTTTTTTGATTCAGGATTTTATATATAAAAACCCTTATTCCTTATCAATGTGTTATTAATGACATAATGATCCTGTTTTTAGAACTTTTAAAAATGGCATGGTTTTAATATGAAAACCATTTTTTATTCGTCATATATATTTTTTTAAATTATTGAGTATTATTTATGTGGATCAAATTAAAATTTAAACATATTAAGGGTTCTCCATGATATCTCTCCAATGCATTGGGTAATGAAATTAATCTCTACATATGAGAAGTTTTACAATACCTTGGGTAATGTTTATGAAACTTTTAGGATGGACCTCAGTTATATGACACCTTAGGGATGGTCCTGGGTGATATGATTATTAACTTCTAAATTAAACAAATTTACGCACATTTTCAATTTATTATCAATGTTCTTATAGTTAAGATATTCCCATTTCCCATGCCATTATGAAAGTCCTCATGTTCTTATTTATATATCTCAAGATTAAAAGTAAACGGGTTTCCTTGTTTTTCCTTACATTGATTTATGAGCTCATCCCTTTTTTTAAATATATATCAATGTTCATATTATTGTTAAATAGAAAGAATATGTTATGATTAAGGTATTGGAATATTTTTCATGAAAATAAACCGTGTTTCATTTAAATTGGTTTTTGTTTTGTGAAAAAATGTACAACATTTAGCCTTACCTACTTTTTAATATTGAATGTTTATGTATGATTTTTTTCCTAATTTTAAAAAAATTAGTCCTAAAATATCATTAAGAATTAATGAAAATAAATTCTATTCAAATTTCACTTGAATAAGTTATGTTTAAGGTGGGGTCCCTATAGTTGGCATCAGAGCAGGTATTAGACAAATTTTGATATACGATGTTTCCTTAAGAGTTATGGATATACTCATGGGTTTATAAATTCAAGGTTGATCATATGTTCAATGACATAGAAACCCTTTTTTAGGATTGTGTTATGAAATTTAAGGGTATTTAATGGTATTTTTGGAGACATGTATTTTTCAGGTATTTATGGGTTAGTACTTTGGGGGATGAAAAATGAAAGGTATAAAATAACCTTTGAGGATAAAACATGTTATAGTTATTTTTTATGCTTTTATCTCATGTTAGGAGTTTTATTAGAATTATGCAGTTTTAGAAAAATTAAAACCTGTAGGATGGGTGAAAACCTGTCATGTCTGGTAAAGCCATGAGAATCGAACTCACAACTGAAGGGTGATAAGGGGATGCACCCACCACTGGCCTATGTGATGTCCCTAGTTAGTATGGAATTTTTTTTAGTAAAATGATTTTATGTGTTAAGAATAAGTAAATTTGAGAGATAATTTTTTTATCAAATTTATATCATACTATAGGAAAATGATTTGGTGATTAGGTGATAAATGTAATTTTGGAAGACGTTCATAGTTTTTGGAACATTATATTATTAAGGTAAATAGAGAAATGTAATTATAATAGAGTAATGGTTTAATTTTATTTTGGAATAAAATACATTTCAATTGTGGAGTTATGGTGATTCTTATCATTTGTGGAAGTGATTAAATTATTTTTGAGAATATTTGTTTATGGTAATTACTGTTTGGTATGATCCTTTAAGAGTGATCGATTTTATTTAAGGATTCATGTTAAAATTTATCTCTGAAGTCTATGTGATAAAATAATTAGGAATTTTTTGTTTCAATAATAGTTTGGATTATTTTGAGGAATTTTAAGGACATTTTTTTTCTCAAATGGTCTATATAGAACTTTGTTATTATAGCTGAATTTTGGGGATTGAAAGTAGTCCTTATTCTTATAAAGGATTATTCTTTGGGTGGATTATCTAATCATTAAAAAACTTTTTTTGTTTTTGTTAATGGGTCAAGATAGGATGAATAGATAGTAAATTTTTTTTGTTTTATGTGATTCTCTAGATGTTGATTATAGTGATTCATCAATGACCATGTCATCTTTAATACCCATTGTTTGGAGAAAAGATGATTTTGTGGTAGAAATTTATTAAAGGATGAAACATTACATGAAAAGTAAGTATTTTCCTTATGTTCTTAGTCACAATACTAAATAAATTCATCAATATTATCAAAAAGACCATAAAACAAAATCCTTCCCCCTTTACTTCTCATATTGAGAAATAAAAGACATTTTAACCCATCACAAGTTTTTGGTTTCCTGATTTTTAAATTTATCCTGATCATGTTTCCTATCATCTCCATGAGAACAAGATTGTTAATTTTTATTCCATATCCATGTTTTCCTACATGGAATCACAATATGTGTTATTTCGAGTGACCTCTTAACTTATCTGTAATTATTTTAAGGTGGTATTTTTTTACACATTTCTTGATGTGGGATTTTTAATGAAGTTACCGAGCCTAATTTTAAAATTTTGAGGATCCAATTTTCTAAAGGGGGAAAGATGTAACAACCCAGGTATTTATAGAATAATTCATTTTCATATCTATTAATATTTATGAATAAGATATTCATTTTATTTTAAAGGGGATTTTATGTACAAAAGTGTACTCGACATGAAACAATGTGTTTCTTCGAAATCTTACATTCCACACAACATTAAGTTATACAAAAAAAATTAAACAACAACAATATTATTATTTTAATTTATAGTTAACACCTAGAAGTTGTATTAGCGGGAATGAACATAATTATCAATATTATGATTTTAATTTTTTTTAATTTTTTTACATTTATCCAATGAATTTTAAAGACAAAATATGATAATGAATCTAATTTTAAGGATAAAATAAAAAAATATTTTTAAAAGGTGGTTATGTCCCCTTTTGATAGTGATTCCTTTTTTAAATATAGTTTTTCAAAATTTTATATATTATATTTTAAATAAAAAACTTATTATTTATAATAGGGACATAAAATTTTACTTCAATTGAAATTTTGATATTTTTTCTGATAAAATCAATATTTTAATGAATAGTGAAAAATACTACATTTTAATTATAAACTGCCTTTTCATATAATTTATTTATACTTATATATTGGAATTTTAGTTTTTTTAATGTGTAATTAGATAATTTTTTTCCATTTAATCAAATTTTGGTTATTAGAAGTAATTTCACATTGAAATCGGACATAAACAAATGTCATTATTTTGATAGTTTTTAATTTTTAAAAACCCACTTTTTGGTTTTGACAATGATAATTAATTTTAAATTAATTTCTTCTAATTATATGTTTTGAATTTTTAAAAAAGGATTCCATATTTGGAATCATGTTCCA
The DNA here is from genome assembly GCA_963277665.1 of Viscum album. Classification (NCBI taxonomy): domain Eukaryota; kingdom Viridiplantae; phylum Streptophyta; class Magnoliopsida; order Santalales; family Viscaceae; genus Viscum; species Viscum album. The sequence continues at coordinate 955,549,664 of OY728162.1, read as the reverse complement.
CAAATTGTGTAAATAGTTACCCTTTATTTTTAGACATTATGAATAGTAACTTTAGTAATTGTTTCGTTTTACAATAGTTTAAGGGTAAATCAGGTATATAAGGTTAAAAAAATATGAAATATTAAAAAACATCCCTAAAATGTGTCCTAGTCTTATTAGATGAGATATTTCTGACCCTTAGCATCCTTTGGAAGATTTTAGGACCCCAAGGATCCACATGGGTGTGATAATGACATTTTATAATATTTATTATAATGAAAAGGGAAATATAACATAAACATGTATCTCCTAACTAAAATAATTTTAATTTGGTATATATAAATGATATAATTGACTATAAATATATATTAGAAAGATAATAATGTTTCCTACATCATGGTTTATTGATAATGTTTAGACATTAAATAAATAAATTTATTTATGACACAATAATGATGTAATGATTACTTTATTAATGAAATATTCAAATAAATGATATTATAAATTTTATAATAAATAAAATTTGAATGTTTGGATGATATAATATAATTCTATGGGTGAATATTAAATATTATCTTTATGTTAATTCTATTTTTTTAATGGAATCAATTTTGTATGACTTAAAAAATCAATTTCTAAATAGTGTCAAAATAGACATAAATGAGTTTTTAAAACAAATACTATTTTATTAAATGATATAATAGTCATAAAAATACAATATTCTACCAACTGACTTATATAATGATAAAAATGTAAATATTTATCCACTTTTGGTTCTTTGGGAATTTTATAGTAACTATAGTCACCATATATTTTGAAAATACATGGAATGAGTTAATGTTTTTAACTATGGGTTAAAGCTAAAAGAAAAGGTTAATTTTTAACCTAAACTGGTATAGAACTTATTGTTTGAGAGGATTTATACCCAAAATCATCATATCCTCTAAATATATATCCTTGGTGCTATTATAATTTGAAACTTAATTTATAATAAAATAATATTTCAAGACTTTTCTAATGTGTCTCGTCTCCATGTTATAAAAAACCACCAACTCTAACCACTTACTCACACCTATCAAGCCACATGTATCATTAAAATTATTCTCAAATAAGCTCCCAAAATCTTTTTCTTCCTCCAAGAATCTTTAAATTGGGAATAAGTCAGCTCAATGAATCTTTTTGTCTCAAAACAAAGGAGTTACCCGATTTAGAGGTAACATTTTCTCTCAAGAACCTTACCTTTATTTTCCTTATCAAAACCCCTAACCTCTATTTATAACATTATTTTATAAAAACCCAATTATAATCAATATAATATGATGTTTTTTATTTTTACCTACACTTACACACACCTACATCTAATGGATTCAGATCATACTATTTTTGTGTACAGCGAACTTCTGCCTCACGAAACGATGATTGCTAAAATTTCTCCTACCACCACTCAGGATGTCCATTATGATGTCAATATATTTATGTATGATATATATTATATTTATATTATCTCTATAATTCTGTAATTTTCATTAGAACATACCTCTATGCTTTTCATGTTTTATAAATATGATAATTTCATTTGAAGAAGTGTGGACTATCTCCCCCAAAATGTGATATTACTCGTTTATGTTATACATTGAATGTATAAAGGATAAATTTATGGAACCTATGTATAATATATATCATTGATATTATAATTTAATTTTTATATATATATATTTATAAATTAGTTTTCATTCTTTATATATGAAAAAGAAACGAAAGTAGTGTTCTTGCGTACGTACGCCCTACCGTCTCCGTGAATGGTGTGTTTCATTTCTTATCTCCATATACCATCGACTAGTCTAAGTACACACACATAGACACACACAGAAACACACACACACACACATATATAAGATTTATATGTTATTTAAATCATTAAATTCATTCTTAAGAAGATAAAATTATGACCATAAAGACAATTAGTAATCATAACAAGTTCATTTTTGACTCAAGTACTGAATATCAACTAAACATCAAATATGAACATAAATAATAAATTAATTGTTATAAAATTGTAGTAAGTGATATTAAATTAATAAAAATCATGAATAATTTTCTTATATAAGTATAAATTAACTTATGTTTATTATTCATGAAGATAAATAATGAATGAGACAAGTCGGACTCAAGGTAATGGACTTCATCTCAATCTTATTTCTTCGGGAAATATCTTGATGTTATTCAACATTATTTTACATTAAGATGTATATAAATACCATAGAATAATTATATCAATAATTCGATTATTCTCATGATATTTATATTTTTTTATAATATAATTCCATAATGATATGTATTCAATCATTTCTTATGTGGTTAATGAATTCTCAACATCTCTTTCCTTTAATGTTCTGTTTTATGTGGTATATCATTCGAATTTCCATAACATGTTCTAATTTACATTTTATTATGTATATATAGTGTATTATGAGTCATTTATAGATGGTATACCCTTTTCCCTTCTCCTTTTAATGTTTCCTAAAACCATGTTTCATAGTAGTTTAGCTGTAGAATTTTCATCACAAAATCTCTCACTTTTCAACCATAATTTATTTTAGTTATTTATGTGAATAATATAGCATCTTTAATTTTTAAGGGTATTAAAAAATAAATAAAAATTATTTATTTGATTCTGTAATTGACATAAATAAACCCTCATTCCCTTTCTATGGGTTATATATGACACAATGATCATGTTTTTAATCACATTTTAAAATGGCATGATTTTAATATGAAACCCATTTCTTTTATTCTCTATGATTTATTTATGAAATATTTAATTATGATATATTAGGATAACAAGAAAATATATTCATTTTAATGGTTCACCATAATAAGACTCCAATGCATTGGGTAAATAAATTAATCTCTAGAGAGGACATGTTTTATGATACCTTGGTGAATAATCTTGGTAATTTTTATGACACCTTGGTGATACGAAACATTATGGATGGACCATAGTGATATCACTATCAATGTATAAATTAAATTTTGTAGCCAAATTTTCATGTTATGATCCATGTTATTATTTTTATTATATTCCCCTTTCTCATGCCTTTGTGAAAGTCCTCATGTTATTATTTATATCTCTCTAGATCACATGTAAATTGTTTCTATTATTTTTCCTTAATAATATTTTGGTGTTCATACCATGTTTTTAAATGATTTTAATAGGTATTATGATTGGTTATTATAATTAATATTATATGATGAATGTATTTGAAAATTTTTCATGAAAAGAAACAATGTTTCATTAAAAATGTTTTTGTTTTATAATAAGAATCGATGGAATGAGACTTATCTGATTTTTACTAATGAATGTTTAGGTATGATTTTTCCCAATTATCTAAAAATAAAGACCTAAAAGATATTTGGGAAGTAATGGAAATAAAATCATTCAAAATTAACTAGAATAAGTTTTGTTGATGGTCGGGTCCTTATAGTCTGCCCAAGGAATCCGTTTATGAAAAATCACCTCAACCTGAAAAAAAGAATCCACATATATCAGAAAACTAATCTTATCTTAGTAATATAATAAATAAATAAATTTACCATTAATATGAAAGATAAATTGAAAATGTCAAATTTAAATAAAAATACACACATGGAGTTATACCAGTCACATCGTGCATTGGATTGAGGCGCGTTCGATTCCAACACGCCACAAATGAGTAATAGATCATTGTAAAAATGTATCAAAATAATTTAAATGAGTTTCCTATGTTTTTAGAATGTCGATTTTTTTAATGAAATCAATTTAAATTTTAAATTAAGACACACATGGAGTTATACCATTCATACCATGCATGATATTGAGGTGAAACTTATTCCTGCATGTCACAAATTACATACAGATCATTGTATTAAAGAATAAAAAAATCATAATGTTTTTCTTAGTTTTTAGTATGTCACTTGTTTTTTTAAGTAAAATTTCATTTCAAAATTGAAACACTCACTTTAAGTCATACTGGTGACATCCTATTTTGTTTTGACAACTGCTTTCCAAAATTATCAAAACAATTACAACACATTTTCTTGGTTTTCAGTGAGTGACACACATTTTGACCTAAATTGTAAATTTTAAAATGATAATATAAATATTATGTCATACCGGTCAAACCATGCATTATATTAAGGTACATGTGATTTATACACATTAAAAATGACTCATGGATCATTTTCTTAATGTATCAAATCTATCTAAATGCATTTTTTTTGGTTTTTCGTTCATCACTTGTTCTTTTTACGAATCTTAATGCCAATTTGAAATAAAAATACACACTTGGAGTCATATCTATCACACTGTGCATTAGATATAGGTGTGTTTGATTCCTACATGCCACAAATGACTAATGGTTCTTTTTAATAAAGTATCATATCAACCTGAATGCATTTTATTTGGTTTGAGTAGGTTAGTATTCATTGTTACCAAAATGGTTCTCAATTTTAAATAAAAAGACACAATTGGAGTTCAACCAGTCACACTATTAATTTTATTGTGGTGTGTATGATTCCTACACATATCAAGTGCATTATTGTTCATTTATCAATAGTATTAAAATAATCTGAATGTGTTTTCTCAATTTTGAGTTGGTCATTTTTTGTTTTTACTAAAATTAATGTAAAATTTATATAAAAAGACGCACTTGGAGTCATACCAATCAAACCATGCATCATATTGTGGTGATCTTGATTCATAAACATCATAAATTACTCATTTATTGTTTTTCTAATGTATCAAACACAATTCAAATGTGGCTGCTCTGTTTTTAGTATGTCACTTGTTCGTTTTGCTAAAATTAATGTCAATTTAAAATAAAAAGACTCACTTGGTGTCATATTAATCACACCATGAATCAAATTGAGGTTTGGTAGATACATAAAGGTCAAAAATGACTTATTCATTAGGTTCTTAAAGTGTCAAAACAATCTGAATGCATTTTCGTAGTTTGGAGTATGTCAATTTTCCTTTATACTAAAATTAATGTCAATTTTAACTAAAAAGTCATAAATGGAGTCATACTGGTCACAATGTTCCTTGGATTGAGGTTTTATTGATTCTTAAACCTCTCAAATTACTTTTGGATCATTTCACTAATGTATCAAGATAATATGAATGTGTTTTCTCAGTTTGGAGTAGGTCAGTTGTCATTTTTACTAAAATTGACGAATGTTTTAAATAAAAAGATGCACTTGGGGTAATACTGGTCATACCGTACATCGTATTGAGGTGACAGTGATTCCTAGTCATCAAAAATAACTCATTTATTGTTTCCTAAAGTATCAAAACAATCTGAATGCATTTTCTAGTATTCACTATGTCACTTGTTATTTTAGCTAAAATTAATGTCAATTTTAAATAAATAAATAAAAATTAGAGTCATATTGGTCGAACTGTGTATCAGATTGAGTTTTTTTTGATTCTTTCCCAACAAAAAATGTTATATAAATTGTTTTCCTAAAGTATAAAAATAATAAAAATGAATTTTATCAGTTTTGAGTAGGCCATTTTTCCTTTTTACTAAAATTAGTGTCAATTTTAAATAAAATGACACACATGGATTCATACCAATCACGCCAAGCACCAGATTGAGGTACGACTAACTCTTACACATCATAAATATCTTATGTATTATTTACCTATGGTATAAAAATAAACCAAATGTGTTTTATTGGATTTGAGTAGGTCAAATCCCATTTTTTCTAAAATTGATGTCAATTTTAAATAAAAAGATGCATTTGTAGTCATATCAGTCACACCGTGCATCATATTATGCTAAGTTTGATTCCTACATGTAATTAATAATTCATGGATCATTCCCATAAATCATCAAAACAATCTGAATTCATTATATTGGTTTCCAGTATGTCAGTTATTCTTCATTTTTCTTCTCAATTTACAGTAAATTTTAAAAAAAAGACACACTTTTAGTCATAGCGGTCACAACATGCATCATAATGAGGTTTAGTTCATTCATACATGTCAAAAACGACTTATATATCATTATCCTAATATATCAAAAAAATCGAATGCATTTTCTCATATTTGAGTAGGCTAGTTTCACTTTTTACTAAAGATAATGTCAATTTTAAATAAAAAGATGCACTTAGAGTCATACCAGTCACATTATGCATTTTGATTGAAGTATGGGTAATTCTTACACATCAAAAATAATATATGGATAATTTTTCAAAATTGTTAAAATAATACAAATTCATTTTATTGGTTTTGAGTTGGTCAGTTATCCATTTTACTTAAATTGATGTAATTTTTAAATTAATAAATGAACTTGGAGTTATACCAGTCACACCGTGCATCATATTTGTAACATCCCCAAATGATAAAGGGTTAAATGATTAAATGATATGACTCTTGTCAACAAGGTGCACCTTCCTTTTCGGGAGCCTGTCTGATTAGAACTCCACAGTTAAGCGTGCTAGGTCTGGAGTAGTGATCAGGATGGGTGACCTCCTGGGATGTTTCTCAGGGTGTGTGTGAGTGAGGACAAAACACACTGGAAAGGACATGTGTTGGCCTGTGGGGACAATCATTAGTCAGATGACCCGTTCAGGCTCGTGGGTGGACACTAGGGTGGGCCCCGCGTGTCTGTGGGGCAACTGGTGGTACCCGGTGGGCCAGGACCCGACGGCTATGTTAAGGCGGGGTGTCTGTGCTGTCACCGGGGCCCGGTTTTCACATTTGGTATCAGAGGAGGAACCCAGCCTTAAGTGCACGGTGCACTGCCTGGGTTGAGATATAGGGCCCACAACGAGGGCGTTGTGCTCTAAAGGGGGGTGAATGTAACATCTCCAAATGATAAAGGGTTAAATGACTATATTATATGACTCATTTCAACAAGGTGCACCTTTTTTTGGGAGCATGTTTGATTAGAACTCCACAGTTAAGCATGCTTGGCCTGGAGTAGTGATCAGGATGGGTGAGCTCCTGGAAAGTTTCTCAGGGTGTGTGTGAGTGAGGACAAAGCACACTGCAAAGGACATGTGTTGGCCTGTGGGGACTGTCATTAGTCAGATGACCCGTTCAGGCATGTGGGTGGACCCTGGGGTGGGCCCCACGTGTCTGCGGGGCAACGGGTGGTACCAGGTGGGCCAGGACCCGACAGCCATGTTAAGGCGGGGTGTATGTGCTGTCACCAGGGCCCGGTTGTCACAATATTGAAGCGTAACTGATTCTGACATACCCCAAATGACTTATAGATCATATTACTAAATTATAAAAACAATTCAAATGAATTTTCGTCGTTTCGATTTTGTCACATTCCACTTCTAAAAAATGTCATTTTAAACTGAAAACGCACACTTTGACTTGTACTAGTCACATCATGAATCAGCATGACATGAAACCATTTCATACAAATCAAAAATTATTTATGGATTGATGTTAGAAATTATCAAGACAATATATAGAACTTTATTGGTTTTCAGTGAATGAATCATTTTGAACTAAAATTTCAATTTTAATCTGATAACAAACACTTTGAGTCATACTAGACACATCATGTATGAAATTAAGGTTTGGATGATTCTTACACATTAAAAATGACTTATCGATTTTTTCTATTAAGGAATCAAAATAACTGAATATGTTTTCTTGGTTTTGAGTAGGTCATATATCTTTTTTTAGAAAAATAAATGTCTATTTAATATAAAAATAATGACTTGGACTCTTACTAGTGACACTGTGTGTCGTATTGAGTTGTGGTTGATTCCTATATGTCCAAAAGATTATAAATAATCCTATCTACCAATGATACCAGGATTACCACTTCATTTAATAGTAAAAATTACATCAATACATATGGATTTGATGTTATTAGCCGAAAATACATTCTTGTTGTTGAAAACTAAAAGTTTAATGAAAGCTCTTTTCCCATTATATCATAAGAAGTAACCAAAATGGGCACAACAACTTCTTAAAATAATATATATTTCAAAAATGAGAGAGTTTTTTTGGATATGAATATTAAATCAATATAGAGTGTTGGATGTTTGAAAAATAATGGCATTGTAAATCATGGTAACATTAGAAGAAATAAATATTTTATCATGGCTTATTGAAAATAGTTGAATGAAATATAGGACTTCCCAAAATATATGTAAAAAAACTAAATAAGTATTAGATAAAAATAATAAGGAAATTATCATACAATTTGTAGATAAAATAAGGACAAAATTAATTAAATAAGTAGTTGGAATTTTCCTTTTCATGACGGTTGTATACATTATTGATCCATTTACTTGTTTTCATTTTCTTAGTTTTTTCCTTGAAGTCCAATCTCTCACGATCATGATCATCTTCAAACAAACCACCCAAACTTGAACAAAGTAATCCACCTATATATGAAAGAAATTATTATATGATTAACACTAAAAAGGAAAAAATTATACATAAATATAAAAAAATTCATTACTTCTATAAATGTCATATCTTCATGTTATATGTGTACATTCTTCCATCAGGTGTGTTTTCTACTAATTTCTATAAAAATCTAAGTCTTCGTGTGAATAAGAGTAATATCTATAGTAATAGTAGTACTGGTAAAATTTAAATACAAAAAAGTATTAATAAATATTTCTAATTAAATAATAAGTATATACCAAAATACCTCTTCGAGGATGCTAGTTCAATGATGGAATATGATCTCTCCCATAAATTTACAAACATAATAACCACAATCATTTCATTGTTATTTTGGACATTGAGGTAATATTGAGAAAAATAATTAATTTGTTTTAATATTTGTTTATATAGTGAAATCTTATTCTATATACCCTGATACTTGTACAGTTTTAGAACTTCTTAGGATCCTTATGTGCAATGATTATCCTTGTTCCTTTAATTTCATGATATTTAAATACTACCTTATCATAAAAAAATTCAAATTAAAACATAATATAAATAATATAAAATGATGTTTAATTCTACAATGTTGGATATTGTTTATTACAAATTGAAAAACGCTATTATGAGAGGTCAGTTTGTTGGGTATCCATGTAGTGAATATAACAAATAAATCCATGGAGTATCTGAATTGACCATAATTAGCAACCAATGTTGCCTAAAAACACCAAAAGTAATAGGTAATGAAAGAAATGAAAATATATTTGATATGATTAAATGGAATATTTTTACCTTTTCATTTTTTATTAAGAATTTTATATCATATATAAGTTTTTTTTCAAATGATTTGGCCGATTTTGTTACTATTTCATCCATTTTTTAATCTGTTTACTTTTTTCTATAGAAGTGATATAATGAATTAGGATTCTAAATTTATGTTCATGGGGAAATCCATTCAATTAGTATTGATATATACGCCTGCAAAAAATATTAAATTTATTCAGTCATAATTAACATAGTCTATCATCTTTTTGAAAAAAACATGAAAGAATACCTCATGTATAAATTTACAACCCGAGCCTCCTAGTCAATCTTATTTGGGGATTTCAATTACATTATAAAGAGTAATGTATTCTCTATAGGTATCTACATACATTTTTTCTTCAAAATAAACTATGTGATTACTACCATTTTGTGACATTGTATCCGGTTGAACCATCAATTTTAGTAAATGTGGATATTTAATAGGTAGGGTAAATGTGTTTTCAGAAGATATTTTAAATTGGTTGGTTGATATTTTTGATGGTTTAGAGTCGACCATTGATTTTACCAGGTTCCCCCTTTCCATCTATAATAAAAATCATTGATTTCTATATTTTCTCATTAATTGTTAATGATTTAGCATGAAAAATAAATTAAAAAACAATACCTCCTTTTCAAAATGTTTTTACAAGATTTTATGGCCATAATATGAATGTCCCAATAGCTTGGTTGGCCGTATGAATATCTACATCATCAAGTGGAACATGTAAATTAGTGCTTGTCTCATGAGTTATGGTAATTTATATTCTCAAATGACCTATTGGAAGTGGTTTGCTGTGTAGACTATGATCTTGGATATTGAACATGGAATCCCTTAAAACAAGACGATGGTGTCGATAGATATAAATCACAGTCATTTTAATCTTATATAATATCAGTACATGAATGGTATCATTGTCTATTTGATTCAAATTCTACAAAAATATTATTATAATATTTATTACATCAACTAAAACATTTCGTTGAGGGGAATGGATCACCTCAAAAATTGTGGGGGTGGGGAGGGATCTTAACAGAATTATTTTTCTTGAGTTGTTTCTTCTCTTTTCTTCCTAATGAAAAGGTAATAATTAGTAGATTTTTCATCTAACCCTTTAGTGGTTTTGGTCAATAATATAACAATTGAAAACATTGGTTTTGAGGGATCTGGAATACAAAATACATTCACTACCTGTGATTCCATTATAAATGTTAGTCTTTGTACACTTCCTTACTGAAATCCACTTTCATGAATCCCAGTTCATCTATTTTAACATCACTCCTATTAGAAACACACTAAAATTGAGAAATCAGTACTTAGGATGTTTTATAATACAAATCCTATATTTTTTTGATAATACCAATTTATGACATATTCACATATATTGGATTTCGGTCCATAGTAGAAGATACATGATTCACTTCATCCTCAAGTGTAACTATACTATTTTTTATGGTATTAAATTCATCATGTTTATTTGTATAGAACATATAACCATTAATTACACAAATATTGTAAGATAATAAATACACACTTGGTCTTATAGATATCCAACAATATCATTTTAAAATTGAATATATATTTTCATCTGACTCTATAGAAATATAGTCCCAATACCATCCAATAAATTTCTAATTATGTGAATTTGATATCCATATTTTATCCCCGAATGGATTCAAATTCTTAAGAATTTATTTTTGGTTTCATAATATGAAGAAAACTCCAAACTATTGGGAAAAACATAAAGGTGGCCATACTCATCATCTGTAATACTGATTTTGACAACATCTGATCCAGAAATTCCTTCACCCATAAGGCACCCAGTGTGATCAGATTTCAGTAGACCAATGCTTTCCACATAGGGTAGGTAGTCAGTATAGAATTAATAAGTTTCCTAAAAACTATATCTCTCTACAATACAACTCTCTAACCGACTTTGATTTTTGACATACCCATTCAAAATATTCATATAACATTCAATCTAGTAGATCAATCTATTTTATATAAGATCATATGGTTGAATCATTCTAACAATGTGAACCATCAAGTGAACCATCATATAAAAGAATGCTGGAGGGAATAGAATTTTTATTCACATAATCTGATGACAATTTCTTTGTCCATAGTCAGAAATTTCACTGTGTCTATAACATTTATTTATATATATTTGAAAAAGGAATCATAGCATGGTTAATGTATGATGAACATTATTGGGTAAAATGCAACATAAAGCGACATGAATTGGACCTTTCATCAAAACATGAAAATCATGTTATTCCTGACATTATATCGTTTAAATTATTCACTATCACAAAAATCTCTATATTCGATGAATATAACTAAGGAACCATTACATCATTCAAAAATCTTCAAAACTGACATCTCTCCTATCTGGAAAGAGTATAAGCAGTTGGATGAATAAATTTTTTTTTTCACCCTTCACTTTCCCCAACTCCTCCCATGTTCCCAATTCATTGATGTCCAACCTTTACAAAATTCCATAATTATTTTTCTATGAACATTTGGTAACATTCCATTGACACTATCACATACATTTTTTCTACGTGCATAACACCATGAAAATGTCCGACATACAGACAATTCCATTATATTAATTTAAAAAATCGATCTTTTTCTCAACAGGTTTTTTGAAGGATTTGTGTAAATGGTTTACCAAAGCAGTTTCCACATATTTTACTTTATAAAGTAGTTGATCAACTTTTATTGGAGAAGATGTTGTACATTCTTCTGAACTACCATAGAATGATGTCGTCCAAGATCAGAACTTATGTTGTCATGGTAGAAATATATTATGTACTAGAAACATGGTATACAATGAACTTTTCATCCTAATTGATTATGTACCTTTTTCTCAAATGGTAAACCCTTGAGTTTCTTTAATTTTATATTATACAAAATTTCCATAAGAAGAAAATTCATTTATCATCATGCAAAACATGAATATCAACATGATGTCCTAATTTCTGTAATTATCATACACAATAAGACCTGAGTCCCACAATAATTTCATATCTTCAGTCAATGGAGAAAAATAAATATCAATATCATTAAACGGTTGTTTTGTTCCGGATATAAGCATTGTTAACATGATATATTTTAAATTCATGCCTAACAGTGGTGGAAAGTTATAATTTACCAACATAACTAGCCATGTACTATGTTTGATTCTTGAAGACCAAATGGATTCCGTATATCTTTAGATAATGTTGTATTATGGTTTCTCAAATCATTTCCATATTTTGGTTACTCATGATAAGTTTTCTTCTAATAAGGAGAGTCTATCGAGTGATGGAGTTTCTCATCTTTATTTCTTATATCTACATGTGACATCAAATTTCATGAAATATCCTCGCATCTATATAGGTTCCTAAACCTTGGAATGATTTTAATGTTCCATACATATTTCTTAGGTCCCGATTCATAATTATTTTATTGAGAAGTGGAACACTTTGGGTATTGTTTATGTGATTTGTGGTCCTTTCAAAAAATAATACTACCATTTGAGAAGATTTTTTTTTCATTCAGCAATAATACCCATCATACATAACATTAGTTTATCATCATATATTCTTCTTGGGGGCTTATTATCTTGTAGGAACATATCATTAAAGAGAGAAAGTGGTTTAGTAAAACAATCATTACACCATCTGTTCCATGATTTCAAATTATATAGCTTCAGTATGGCTGGAAATTCTCTATATTTAGTGCAACCAACATAAAATGACTTCATTTCACAACTATTTATCTTCTCAAACAATATATCAAAATCAGAAAGTTCCACTTCAACTATCATTTTCATTCCCTCAAAACCATCTTCATCATCATTCACACCCGTAATCACTTCCTCGATGCAGTCTTCTTCATTGTCCACACTTGTAATCATATCATATGATCCGTAAAACATAGTGTTATCCAAATCAATAGCTACATTATCTTTTCCCCATATCTATCACATCATTTAAAACTTCGATAAATTATATGACAGATCAAGTGTTCTTCCAACTCCTATAAACTAATTAGTCTTGAATAACAACAATAGAAACATAGAAAAAGGATTTTAAAGGGTCATATGCATTATATTTTGCAAACATGATGAACTATTTCACCCCATCTTCATACTCTTTCATCATGGAATTTATTTCCATCCATTATATATCAATATCCATCCCATTTGATTCAATAATATTAATATTTAAGAAAATAAATACAGAAAATGGGCCTTTCAAATAAAGGTAACACAACATCAGAATGTTTCAAATAATTTCATCATTCATTGAAAAAATGGGTAATTGAATTTAAGAAAGGAATTACTCCACTAGTGGTCAATGGTTCAAAATTTTAAAAACATAAACTTTACAACAATTTTATTTGAAGGTAAAATGACCATCCAATAACTTAAATATCCTCTTGAGATAATCCAACTAGCTCATCACCTATCTAATTTACCCCATAACCATTACTTGAGAAATTATGTAATCAAATGTAGAAAATGTATTATATGGTTTCATCACAAAAATATGAATTAAAATGTAATAAAATTGGTAAATCCCCTAAGCCCACTTAGTTTTTCCCTTCCATAACCTAAAAGGGATAATCTAGTTACATGAAAACTCCCATCATTCTTGGTGATCCCTTCATTGAAACAATCATCTTTTCATATGATTTTGGAATGAAATTATGACAACCTTCGTATAGATGAGACTGGATACCGATATCTATAATCCAATCACTCAAATTAGTGATGAAGATGAACAGTTTATGAAGTGAAATAGTTATATAATTTGTAAGTTGGTCTTGTAGAATATCAAATAATTATTTAAGGCTTTTTAAGTAAACATGAAATTGATTTAATTTATCCACACGGAAAAGTTTTTTCTTATTGGCTCGAATGTCTTGAATATAACAACTTTGATAATTTTTTGGGGATCACTAATCACTAAACCCTTGAGAAAAATAATTAACATAGATTCTATGTCCATTCCTAACATTGAATCAAAAAAATTAAGGGTTGAGACATCAGTTCTAATGGAATAAATCAAGCATAATTCCAACTCTCAATATATCTGTTATGATTTAAAACATAAAATATTTCATATAATATAACAAAACTTAATTAGAAAATTGATTTTTTTGAAAAAATAATAATAATTTTACAATATTATAAAAATAGAAAAGTATAATTTTTAGAAATAAATTTTATAAAACTATAAAAGTATTAAATTATTGATAAAATGAAAAAGGTATACAGGTTTTAACGTATGAATTACAAATTTATATATATTCTTACAAGTATATAAAATTATTGACATATATGGAAATATAAAATTAAATATAATTTACAAATGAATATATATTTTAAATAAATATATTTTATTTGAAAACTATTTTCATAATAGAAAATAAGGTTATTGAATATAATAATGGTTTTCATAGAGTTTATCAAACCGTTCATTTTAAATATGAGACCCTTAGAAATGTTAATCTTTTAAAATGTTGAGCATAAAAAAATACCCAAATGTAAAATAACTTATAAATATTTACAATATTATAATTTTTTTTCTATATTTACACAAAATGTTACAAACTCAACATCATAACACTTTCCTCCCCTAGAAAATGCATTTCAAAATGATAGAAGATGGACCATAACATTAAAACATTAATGCACTGAGAGAAAGTGGTTGATATGGGTGACTAGAATAAATAATGATGAGAGTGACCATTAATAAAAAAACTTCTTAAGACAAATAAAGGGTGTCCTCATGAAAAATAAAACATCTCTAAAAGAAATTAAATGTATTAATACATATTCGGGTCTCCTCACAATTTATACATAATCCGAAAGGTCAGGTCAACAATATTCACACACTATCTATATAAAAAAACTACAGCAGGAAAGAAACCCTTCCCTATAACACTCAACATAAATAAAATTCTTCAACCAAACAAATCTCCATATAAAAAAGTATCATAAAAAATAGAAAATCTCACCATCATTCAAATAACCAAAATAGAAACACATATCTATCTATGCATGGTTCTCTAAGTCTCAAATAGTCAACCCACCCTGAAATGATATAGATGATAAAATCGATTAAAGTGGAGAATAAATAAGATAATACCTTAGAGAGGTAAGGATTAATGATAGTACGGTAGTGAGTAATGATGGTAGGGTGTGATGGTGGTAGGGAGCGATGGTGGAAGGGTACAGAGCGACATTGGTAAGGAGCTACGACGACATGGTAGGGAGCGATGACGACGACTGTAGGCCTGGGAGCGACGACGATGACGACAAAACTACAGATCCCTGAATGCATGAAGATGAAAATGAAGGATACTATATTTGGATTATTTTTATAAAATTTGGGATGAAATTTATCAGCACTTTAAAAAAACGCTGATAAAACACCTCTTTATCAGTGCTAGAAAAACACTGATAAAATGTGAATTTATCTTCTCTAAAATTATAGCACTGAAAAAAATTGGTTATATCAGCGCTGATAAAGATCTATGTAAATGAATTTATTTATTATTTAAAAATATTTTTTATAATTATATAAATATATTTTCATAATTATGTAATTTTATATTATTATATATATTTATATAATTATAAATATATTAAATATACTAATTATTAAAGTACATTTAACATTATATTATAAATATTTATACATAATTATAAATATATTTATATATTTATATGATTATATATATATAATAATTTATAAATATATATATTTATTAATATACAAACATATATATATAATTATAGTAATTATATTTATTATTTAATTAGGTTTATTTTAATATTATAATTATTTATTCATTTATTTATTTTTAATTACAATTATAAATAAATATATTTTAAAATAGTTTGATATATTTATAAGTATATTTATTATAATTTTAATATTATTTAAATATATAAATTAATAATTATAATTATAAATAAATATTTTTATGAATATTTTTTATATAAATAAATATATATATATATATATTAATATATATATATATATATTTATATTTATAAACAAATAATAAATGAGTTAATGAGTATAACAAGAACGAATCATACATAATAAGGTATGAATTATAAAAAATGAGTCATCACAAATATATGGAAAACATGATTAATAGGGGTGTCAATGTATAAATAAAAATTCATGATTCATGAATACATAACATATGCTTCAGTTATCATAATATATGTAATCTTATAATTTTGAACATAGAAACCCACAGTCATGTCCACAAATAAACTTATAATCATATAAATATATATTTTTAAATATAATAAATATATTTATCATTTAAAAAAGTTATTATTATTTTATAATTATATAAATATACATATATTTTTATAATCTTATAAATCTTTTTTTAAAACATTATATATATTTTTTAATTATTAAAAAATACATCTTCATTATAAACATTGATTTTTTTAATTAATGTATATAAATAAACATTATTTTTTAATATAAATATAATACTTATATATATATATATATATATATTAATAACATATTTTCTTAAAAACATTTATTAGAGCTAAGAATAGCATAGATAAATATATATTTTATCAGCAAAAAAACACTGATAAAGGATACAACTTTATCAGTTATTTTTTAGTGCTGATAAATGTTACTTTTATCAATGCTTTTCGCTAGTGTTGATAAAGGTGCAAATTTTATAAGTTCTTTAAAATTAACACAAATAAAAGTGAGTTTATCCCTTTCCCAAATATATGGTAGTGTGTTTTTAATGGGTTGGAATTACTCTCACTTCAAACCGACACACAATGTGACCAGTATCACTCAGAGTGCATGTTTTCAGTTTGAAATGACATTTTAGTAAAAATGATAAGTGACACACTCAAAACTGAGAAAATATATTCATATTTTTTCAATAATTTAATACAACAATCCATAAGTCACTTGTGATGTGTATGAATTAGTCTCACCTCAATCTAACACATAGTGTGACCAGTATGACTCTAATTGTGACCTTTTATTTAAAATTAACATTTTATTCATATATTGATTCATATTATTTTTAGTTTATTTCATTATAGTATTAGGAAAATAAGTATTATTTTAATGTATAGGTAGATTCTTTTGTTTGATTTGAGGTGGTTTATTCGACAACAAATACCATGAATATAATTTTTTTAGACGGATTTGGGTGTTAAAGACAAACCCTTACACACTTTAATAATATAAAACTCAATAAAAAATGTGAAAATATAGTAGTACCAACATGATGGAGTCCCATATTTAAAATACAAAGGTATGAATTAACATTGCAGTCTATCCTCTCCCTGACGTGTCTCATATTTAAAATAGATATAGAGTTGCAAACTGCACCTCGACACATGCATGGCCCACCCTTTATGTGGGCCTCATTTAAAATAGAGAGATGCAAAGAGATGCATTTATATAACACAGTATCACCCCAAGGTTTTTAATTTTATATTACTCAAATCACTATTTAATTTATTTTATTTATAATCATTTTTCTTATATAATTTTTTATAAGTTACAGATTCTTTTCTCTCACCCTTTTTTCGATTATGTTTCCTTCTACAATTTCTTTTGTTTCTTTTAATGAAAAATTGAAATTTTTTTAATTTCCCCACACATAGGCTCACACCCCTTCCTAGATCATCCTCGTTTAACACATTTACACGGTTATCATTATTTTCTAATATGCATCATCAATGTTCAATCATCATTCAGGTTTTTTTAAAAATCCCAAGTCATATTTTTATTTAACTACACAATACACATTTTTTTCTTCTTCAAATTATTAATTCAGCCAATATTTTCAACATCACAATATAAAACTCTTATACATTTAATCTATAGAATTTGAATATGAGACCACTACCCCACACACCAATACCTTTACCACTCATCCAATATGGTTTTGTTCCCCAATTAACCATATATTTACTTATATATACATATAGTTATATTAATTTATATATTAATATATAAGTATATTTATTTAGTTATATTTATATATTTATATATTTATTTGTATATTAATTTTTATTTATATCAATTTATTTATATATATTTGTTTATATTTTTTATTCGTATATTTATTAATATATTAATATATTTTTATACGATCGGTTTTAAATATATTTAGAAAATATGTTTCTATGTGTTTATAAAGAAATAAATAAAAATATATATAAAACACACACACACATATTATATATATATATTTTTGTGTATCTGAAAGTATAATTATACATATTTATATATATTTACATATATTATATATTAATATATATATATATATATTGAGTTGTTTTTAAATGTGTTTTCTGTTTTTTAATGCATAGGTTTAAAATATTTTAATCAATGTGCAGCAAAGGCGGCATCGCCACTACCTCTTTTGAGATTATTCCAAATGGTGACATTGCCTCCACCGCCATTCGCCTAAAATAATTTTCTAAACTATTTTAATTATATATATATATATATATATATAATTTTTATTTTTTTTGTTTACTCATACACACATATTAATAGAAGAAATTCTTTCGGCATAATTTATCTCTTATTTAATATCCAACATTACTATCATTACAACAATCTATATTCTGACATAAACCCTCAATCATGGCTCGCTTTTGTAAGAGGGTTTTCTCTAGAAATCGTTCCGCATTTCTAAGCTGGGATTCATGTTCACCCTTTCATATGATGAACATTCTGCATTTTTGATGTGGTATTAAGAATTGTTTTATGTAAGTGTATTTTCAAGCCAATAAAATATATTATTTAAGAGATATATAAATGAAAATTAGAACATGGATTAAACATATAAGGAATAGTAGAAAATAAAAAAAAATTGTAAAAAAAAATTGATGAAAAATATTTTATATATTTTCAAAGCTCCCAACTTCAAACATAAAAATGGTTCAATCATATTATTTTAAATTCTTTTAGATATAAAAAATAAGAAAAATATTAGGGAAAATTAGTACTCGAATTAAACATACAATAAAAAACTAAAATAAAAATAATTTCATAAAAAATGTTGATGGAAAATAATTTATAAGCTTTCAAAGCCACCAACATGAATAAAAAATATTTCAAGTATGTGAATTTGATATATTATAAAATATAAACTATAATACCAATATTAATAAAAAATGAAACATGGATTAAATAAATAATTAATAGTAAAAATAAAAAAAATTTCTTAAAAAATATTGATGAAAAATAATTTATACGGTTTCAAAGTAACAAACATGGAACATAAAAATGTGTCAATAATGTCACTTTGAAATAATATAAAATATAAAATATTATACAAATATAAATAAAAATTAAAACATGAATTAAACTATATAATAAATAGTAACAAATTAAATTAATTTTTGTTAAAAATGTTGATGAATAATAATTTATAGGCTTTCAAAGCCATCAAATTGAAACTTTATAATGTTTCTAGCATGAGAATTTGAAAGCATATAAAATATAAAATATAAATCTAATATAAATGATAATTAAAACACGGATTAAAAATATAAAAAATATTTAGAAATAAAAGGAATCTTTTAAAAAAGGTTGATGAAAAATAATTTATAATCTTTCAAAGACACCAAATTGCAACTTAAAAACGATTCAATTATATACTATGAAAGCATATAAAATATAAAAAATAAAACCAATATAAATGAAAAATAAAACATGAATTAAAAATGTAAGAAATAGTTTAAAATAAAAAAACTCATAAAAATTATTTATGAAAAATAATTTATAAGCTTTCAAAACCACCAAATTGAAACATAAATATGTTTTAAGTATGTGACTTTTAAAGACTAAAATATAAAATATAAGATGAATAATATATTTTCAACTATTTCTTATATGTTTAAAACATGTTTTAATTTTCATTTATATAGTTCATATTGTTTATATTTTATATAATTTCAAATTCAGATAGGTGGTTGGATCCTCCTCAACATTCCAACTTTTTGCTATCTCTTCTAAGTAAATTTTCTTACATTTCATTTATTTTCATTTATTTATTTTATTTATGAAAATATTATTATCTTATACAACATTTTAGAGGTTTTGGATATATTTTAAATTTTATTTAAATTGTTTTTTACTGTACATTTAATATGCTTTTAATGTTAGAAACGTGAAATTTAAAAACAATTTCTAGGTTTCAGGTAGTCGACTTTGAAAGCTGTCAAATATAAATTTTGCCTAAAATATTAATGAAAATTAAAATAGTAGATAAACATATAAGAAGGGATACTAGTTATAAAAATATCATTATTTCCATAGACATAAAACATATTAATGAACAAGTAAAATCAATGTCTATGACAATTATGAGGATATTCGGTCCCACACGATGGTCTGCGAATAGGACACCCATGACGAGTTTGCTGTGGAGTCTGGTGACCTAGAAAGGGCTGATCCTCGGGCATTGGAATGTCAAATGTTGCATCCTTCACCTGTGTGTTAGTGGGAGGAGCTTTCAACTGCACGTTTTACTATGCACTTGGTCCTTCTCCCACTATGGTAGTTAGAGGACCTGCCATCATTGCAGTGGGGAACCAAGATGGTGATGAATATAGACCCCAAGAATATGATGGATCTTGAACCCAGGTCTATGATGGCTCTAGACCCAATAATGGAGAAACATGTGGATATCCTATCCAGAATGAAAAATCTCATGCCACCAGAGGGAAATCCTCAATCGGCTAAGGCTGGACTGCTAGAGGTTTGACCTTTGCCTATGGAATAGGTGAGGCCTCACATGCAGCATGATGTTGTATACATCTTCATATCTCCTCAGCACCAATTGCTACTTTAGGATGTTCCTCTGGGGCTGGAAACTTCTCTATCTAGACTAGACTTTCGCTGATGCTCTCAGAAAGAATATGATAAGATGAAATTAGCTCTAATGCTTCAGCATGGACTGTTGCCCAGCTAAAGACACCCTCCTCCTCTTTATCATTCATGAAAACAAGATTCTATGAGTGAGTGACATCTAATGAGATTCAAAACGAATTAAAAAATATTTCAATAAATAATCTAATGGAAATTTATTGATTTAAAATATTATGAATCTTTTTTATGTGTCGAGTAAGATACAATATAGACTTCAATCTATATGATAGATCATAATCAATAAGATTGGAAAGAATGAATCACATTTTAGGTACACCCTGGATATGAATCTCTACACATCCACTCTAGTAGTTGAGATAGTTGATAAGTACTCGGCACCGATCCTCATCCTACCTCTCTGCCATCTTCACATCATATAGCCTCTCTTGATGTCTCAGTGGAAATGGAATCGACTGAACACAACAAAACAGGTGCATGACTATACGAGGATACTACCACTCAATAATATGGAAGTTAGTGAGGGCACTATAGCCATAGAATTTGTAATCCCAATAGTTTATTATAGTGATAATTGGTCCAATATAGTCTAGTATGGCAGCCATGTAATCTGAAGTGACATGTGACCCTTGTGAAAAAAACTCCATACTAAAATCCAAAATTGATGCTATTATAAAATTTTTTAAACATTGACAGATTTTATTTAAATACCTTCTTAGGTAATAGATAATATATCTTGAGCCGATATGCGACCAAATGGTGTCTCAGAACAGTGAAAAAATTGTGTCTCTAACACCACTTGTAAAATAAAACATCAATATTGAATAATAATGAAAAAATAAATTAAAAAAAAATATTAGTAGCATTAATGAAGTATATATGAGTGATCATACTACCGTCCACATGGAGGGTCATATAGAACCACCATTCAAGTGGCATAACAGCTAGCTGAGGTCAGAATGAGGGGAAGTGCTCATATCCCACATCTAAAGAAGGATGAATCATCCACCAAGATCTATGCAGTCATTGAAATATACCATGTATAATTCCCTGTATGTGTATGCCAAGAAGGAAGATCCCCAACCATACTTGCCAACCAGATCAAAGTCCTTCTGTATGTCTAGACACATCATGTGCACATGCATCCCTGAGTGTACATCAAACATGGTCCCTCTAATGAGTCATAAATTATATGTATAGGCATTACACATGAATGTCTGCTCGTTAGTGTCATCAGGTCAATGTGGAATATGATCCTCTATCCTAGTCATAGATATCAACCCCCCATCTATAGCCCTATTTTAAACCATAATGTCAATGCCTAAAAATTTCAGAGTATGTTCATATTATGATGGATGAGTGGGTCTAATAACAGTTTCCCCCTAGATAGGATGACCGAGAAGCACTGCCACATCCTGGAGGGTGATGGCCATTCCTCCCTAAGTTAGGTGGAATGTGTGTGTCTCTGGTATCCACCTCTCCATATGTGCAACAAGTTGATAATGTCCAAAAAATGTGAAATCCAATACAAAAATGCCATAGAAGCTAGTAAGGCACAAGTATGGTCTAATGGAAAGTGGAGGCTCTATGTGATGAAAATGGTGCACTTGACTCACCCTGATTGGTTAATCCTCACCACTGTCTATGATGACATGAGAAACCTACATATGATTCTCAGTGAGTAGGTTGACAACCTCAATCTATATGTAAACAAATTAAATGAGACATATGTGTAAAATGTATATATAAAATTTTGGTTAGTATAATGTTATGAATTTTATAATGTATAAAATGTCATGTATATTTATAGTCTTTTATGAAGTTATTTTTTCCAATATAAAGGGGCATGTCTTCTTATTTTTCAAATCATATTACTAACGGGTTGTTACGATATGCTTTTAACTAGAAAATGTTGTTTTTTATGATATAGTTTAACATATTTTTTATATAAACATCTTGTCCTCGTTATGTAAATTTTTATAATAAAATGGTGTGCTTTGTAATTTATGTATGACTATCCACATAATGTCAAGTTTCATGATCCTTTTCTCAAATGTATTATTTATGGTTTAGGCATTGAAAGATTGATTATAAATTAATGTCAACTCAAATGCACTAGTAATATTTATTTTAAGGTCACTATGAAAGGCCTATTGTTATTTGATAGTTAAAGTATTGGACGAAGTTAGAAAATTATACAAAATGAAGAATATTATTCACAGATTCACATGCAGTGATGTCGATCAGGTAGAAAACGAATAAGGACAAGCCTTTAAATTGAGAAAAGAGATTGTAAAAATACACAAACAACAATATTTGTTTGTACAACTCATTCTGTAACACTAACTAAAAATCAAGTAATCATTTTTTTGAAATAAACCCTATCATATGGGGAATGGTGACAAGGACAATGGTGATGATGTAAATTCATTCCATCACCATCATCGTTGTCAATGTTCCTCCTACGTCGTGGTTCATTTCCTAAAATATTTTTATTGAAGTCCAGTGAGTGATTCAAAATCAAATGTACTAACCATTGTTGTTCGTTGTGTACTATAACATGCTCCTTACTCAGTTTGTGTAAGCTTCCCATATTAGTACATATAGGTAAAAATGACTCTATACATTGAAAATATTTTCTGATCATGATTCTGATAGTATAACTAATATTTATAAAGATGTATGACCATATAATATTTATTATTAAAAATATTTTTATCATATTTTTATTTCATAATATATGACACTATTATTTCACTATATAAATTTTTACTATAATATTAGTCACCTAATGATTTAAAAATGAGGTAAAAAAATAGATTAAATTATATAATTTACAATATGAGAATATAAAAATGAAGGCAATACATCATTGTGTCTGAGAGTGTGTACTTGACCCAACAATGTTAGGGAATAGGTTTTAGTTATGACCTTCTTGATGATATATGGTGCATTTCAAAATCTTACATTGTTCTTGGGGCCAGTCCATCTTATTCTTCATCCTGATAGACTTCGGTCTCCCATGGGTATGCAACCAATTGATGTAAGGTTTCACTATCGACTAGCCTTAGACCATTGGGAAATAACGAAAATCCTCAATTGGAATCCATGATTCATTATAATAGTTATCAATGGTGTCTATCAGGTACACTAGATAGACATATGCTTCCCAGGATATGTTCTTAGAGGCACATGCTGCGATGGCGTGTGTGCATGGAAACTGTAAGGCCTGAATATTTCCACATTGACCTTACCTCATTTCTAGTAATACCACCATTTTTCACCATTGCTATTTGTGATGGGGTCTGAACACTCTTGAACATTTAGTTGAGATTTTTCTTTTTGAAAAAGGCAGGCATGATAACTAGATGGTACTTTAATTTTTTTTCAATTACTTCTTAAAAGTGTCTTCTGTACCTTAGCCCCTACCAAATTATGTCTGAGGATTGTTTTTGTCTATAAAAAAAAGTACATCACGCAATGATATAATATTTCATGAACTAATAAAATTATATGTAACATGTGAATCCCCTTGAAGACACCGTTGACGCACTCCAAAATATTTTTAGTCATGTGTCCATACCTCTTCCCCATCATATGCCGATGTCCATTTTCCTTTTCGAATCTGCATCATATAATTATAAAATTCATTATTTTCCTTGTAGATTTATTGGATACATTCTTCAAACATCCATTGATCCAGCTCATATGATATATATAAGATATTATATTCCACATATATTCATTTAATCATTACGTTGAAATAGTAAAAAAATGCATACCAAGCCTCATTATTGACATCATCATTGGTTCATTGTGGATTGTTTTCCACGAGTGGCTAGCAATGTGTCTAATGGAAAACCAATGATGTGCATTTGGGGATCTCCATGTATCAAGGTATGCATTGATTGCCTCATTAATTTCCCAATGCCAATAGGATATCAAATAGACACCCAGAATGTTGGTGAAAAGGTTTCTGATACATGTCAAAAACCTACTCCATGATTTATAGTTTTCTTTCTACACAATGGAATATACAAGTGAAAGAG
Source organism: Viscum album (assembly GCA_963277665.1). Classification (NCBI taxonomy): domain Eukaryota; kingdom Viridiplantae; phylum Streptophyta; class Magnoliopsida; order Santalales; family Viscaceae; genus Viscum; species Viscum album. Next base: position 955,524,518 of record OY728162.1, on the reverse strand, counting down.
TTGAAATATTTCCATCCTGGGTTTCCATAATCAACAATACGCCCTTGTGTTTTCTATATAGAATCATTCCATTAATCTGAATGAACAGTTTGCTGAAATGAAATGTAGATATATAGGGGTGAAATTCCCAAAACAACCGATGAAATTGAATATAAGATGGATCGAGTTATTTATATTGAGACACATGTTCATTTGTATCATTATGGAAGAAAAATTGGCTATGGATCCTTTGTACAGCTATAATTTTTGGAAACACCTTATGTGAGTCATCCTAATCACCACATACCTTAATGATTTCTTTATGTTTCTCTAACCTCGCCTTATTATAGGAAATATTAAAACTGAATGTTTATTGTATCATGTCTGGGGAAAAGACTATAGGAGCATCTTTTCACTTCATAATCATCTCAACAAAAATGGAAGACCCAAATTCTGTATCCAATGACACTACGGCAAAATCACAATTTAGCAGCGGTTTTTCAAAACCACCGCTAAATCGTGTGTCGGGAAACTATTCATGGCAGTTTTAAAAACCACCGTAGAATGTTTCACGACGGTTTTTTTGTGGCTGTTTAAACCGCCGCTAAATGATTTAGCGATATTTATTTTTATTGTTTATTTTATTTTTCGTATTTATTTTATTTATTTTTGTATTTATTTTATTTTTTTGTATTTATTTTATATATTTTCATATTTTTTTTATTTATTTATTTCATATTTGTTTTATTTATTTATTTAATATTTTATTTGTTTATTCATATTTATTTTATTTATTTATTTCCTAATTTATTTATTTATTTCGTATTTATTTATTTATTTCGTATTTATTTTATTTATTTCATATTTATTTTATTTATTTCATTTAATTCACATTACATTATTTACTTTATCCATGCATGCATGCTCATGCCCATGCACATGCCAATGCAAATGCCCATGCACATGCCCATGTAATATAAAGAAATACAGCGTTTTGTGAGATTTGAACCCCTAACCTATTGCATATTTTCCCAAGACTTTACCACTCCAGCAAGCTCGTCATGTGGTTAATAAACTGAATTTAATATACTTATATATACTAATTGAAAAAACAAATAATACCTAACTAATATATATAAAGTCAATAATAATTAATCAATATGAAATAATCAATAATTAATGACCAATAATTAATAATTATTGATTTATTAGTTATTTATTGAGTTATTTATTATTATTTCCTGATTATTATTATAAATAAGGAATAAATTTAAATAATATTTACATAAATTATAAAATTATTAAAATAAAATAATAAACTAATAAAATTACAAAATTAAAAGAATAAAGATATAAAAGAAAGAATAAATAACAAATAATAAATAATAAATAATAAATAATAAATAATAAATAATAAAAAAATTAAAATAAAAACAAAAATAAAAATAAAAATAAAAAAATTATAAATAATAAATAATATTTAATAATAAACAAATATTAAATAATAAATAATAAATAATAAATAATAAATAATAAATAACAAATAACATATAAAAAATATAAATTAATAAATAATAAATAATAAATAGTAAATAATAAATAATAAATAATAAATAATAAATAATAAATAATAAATATTAAATATTAAATATTAAATAATAAATAATAAATAATAAAGAATATTGAATAATAACAAATAATAAATAATAATAAATAATAAATAATAAATAATAAATAATAGAAAATAAAAAATAAAAAATAAATAATAAATAATAAAACAACAATTAATAATAGATAATAATACGTATATAACAAATAATAAATAATAAATAATAAATAAATAATAAACAATAAAAAATAAAAAACAAAAAACAAAGAATAAAAAACAAGAAACAATAACTAATAACAAATTCATAATATATAATAAATAATAATAATAAATAATAATAATAATAAATAATAATAATAAACAATAAATAATAAATAATAAATAAGAATAATATTAAATAACACACAATTAATAATTATAATTAATTAAATAAATAATAATAAATAATATTTAATAAACAACAATTTATAATAGATAATAATACATATATAATAAATAATAAATAATAAATAATAACTAAAAAAAATAACTAATAAATAAGAAGTGATAAATAATAATAATATTAAATAGTAATATTAAACAATAAATAATAAATAATAAATAATAATAATAAATAACACATAATAAATAATTATAAATAATAAATATTAAATAATAAATAATAATTAATAATTAATAATTAATAAATAACAAATAGAAAATAATAAATAATAAATAACAATTAACAATTAATATATAATAAATAATAAACAACAAATAATAAACAATAAATAATAAATAATAAACAATAAATAATAAACAATAAATAATAAAAATAATATATAATATATAAGACATAATATATAATATATAATATATAATATATAATATATAATATATAATATATAATATATAATATATAATAATAATATATAGTATATAATATATAATAAATAATATATAATAAATAATAGATAATGAGTAATAAATATTATTAATAATAATAAGGAATCAGAAATAATAAAAATAAAAAATAAAAAATAAATAATAACTAATAAAAAAGAAATAAGAAATAATAATAATAATAAATAATAAATAAATAATAATAAATAAATAATAATAATAAACAATAAATATTAAGTATTAAATAATTATAATAATAAATAACACATAATTAATTAGTATAAATAAATAAAAAAATAAAAAATAAAAAATAAATTATGAATTATAAATAATAAATAATAAATAAAAAAAATAAAAAAAAAATAAAAAACCACACACTACAAACAATAAACAATAAACAATAAATAATAAACAATAAATAATAACAAATAAATAATAAATAATAATATATAATATATAATACATAATAAATAAAATATTATTATTATTAATAATAAAAAATAAAAAATAAATAATAAATAACGAGTAACAAATATTATTAATAATAATAATAAATAAAAAATAAAAAATAAAAAATAAAAAATAAAAAATAAAAAATAAAAAATAATAAATAACAAATAGCAAACAATAAATATCCATTAACAAATAATAGATAATAAATAAATTAAAGTATATTATAAATAATAAATAATAAATAATAAATGAATCACATGAAAAAGTACGAAAAGGCCTGATAAGGGATGAAAAATTATGAAAATGCATGAAAACAGATAGAGAAGAATGGAGAAGGAAGCATTAGAAAGAATGAGAATGCATGAAAACTCATGAAAACTTTGGAAACCCCCTTAAGAATTCAACATAATCATCATAATAACCCACAAAAAACCATTGATAAAGATAACAAGTCATGGAAACCCAAATAAACAGTAATAAATGGAGCAACAGTTAAAACTCGTCAACACAGTCAGAAAGTGACAAAAACATTGGACTCACCATAACAGAGATAACATATGATCCGAGAGTCTGTTCCAGATCCGTGACCAGTCAAATCATAGATCCTAAAACGATCTTCGAACTGATAGGTGAAAGAGGATGAATGGACCGGCTGATCAGAAGTTATGACCATTTAAAAAAAACTGACGGGGAACGAGTGGTAGAAACGATGCATCGAAAAACATAACAAATATGATACCCACTAAAAAGGCCATAACTTATGATCCAAAATTCCATGTGGGCGCCACGACCAGTCAAACTGAATCTCATTGAACAAACTACGATCTGGAAGGCAGAGGAGTCTATACTGACACGCAGCTCGAAAGTTACTCATTTATATTTGTTACTCTAGCATTTTGATGGTATGATCCATATATCTATCTATTTGATGATGGAATGTAGTTCTAAGTTATAACCATGTACTAAAATCATGTTTTAATCCTCTCTAGAATTGAAATATAAAAAGAGTGTCCTTGTATGAGATGACAGACCATAGAACACTATGTATCCTCACAACCTCATTTACAGACCTCATATCTAGAATATCCATGATGTTCAAATCCCTGATTACTAATAAGTGTGCTGACTTTATTATCCAATACATGAATACCTAGATATTATCATATCCCACTTAAGTATGGGATAATCATGTTATGAATTCTATTGACATGTCTTCCCACTTCCATTTAGGTACATCCGAAGGACACAACAAACCACCAAGGTGTTCTACCTCTGCCTGTTGGAAAACCAGATATAGTTATATGAAATCAATCACATGTCATTTCATCCCAGGACAAGAAAACAATTAAATCATGGTATGATGCATCTGGGATACTCTTAGGTTCTCCACTAAAGGTGAGTTTTGTCACTCAAGAAGGACATTATTATGCATTTACAACATAACAAACATCTTTACATACAACAACATTTAGATTTAACTATCCTATTACTACCCCTTTGGTGTATCACCATGTCTATTATGGTCTCACACAACTTAAAACTATATGTCTCATCCTTGAGAATGTCACGACCCATCCTCGGGGCCCGTGCCGTGACTACCCCAAGCTCGCCTTCCATAGGCCAGGGGCTGGTGACTAGCACCAAGGCGTAAATCCCGGTAAAAAGGGAAGGCATTACCTTTGTAAGGTAAACAAGCACCACAGAGTAAGCAAGAGGAAAAGTAAACACTAAGTAAAAACAGAGTACAACTGAAGTGCGGAAAAGTTAATGGGCCAGTATACAAACCCAACTAAAAGTAAAGTACAACTCGAAAGGGAAAACAACAACTGTAAAGTAAAAGCCGATACACCGAGCTGTCCACTGGAAATCCCACCTGAAGGGTGGGTACAGATAGGTCCAATGCTCCTCGGGTCCCGCCGTCCGCTCCGAGCACGTCCCCCCCATTGGTCCACCTCCAGGTACCGTCCTACTCTGCAAGCCTCAGACACGATCAATATTGTCCGTCGTCTGCAACCAACACAACGTAGTGCGGGCATAGCCCGTGCAGGGGTGAGTATAACGATACTCAGTAGGGACCCCGAGACCCTCAAGGTCTCACTAAAACCAACAAGGATAACCACAAGAATATCTCAACAGATAACCTCTACTTAGATATATGCCCATACATATACCTAAGTTATCAAATAACCCATCTCAATCATGGGGCAAACACAAGGTCAAAAGTCTCAGCTCAAACCAGGATTTTCATCATCGAAACCGTAACTGCCGAAGAGCTCCGTCTCTGGAGTGTACAGTGGTCCTGTCACAACTCCGAGGTACTTCCCACTAACTTAAGACTGCTGTATTACTCCACCTATCGAGTATTGCGGGCCAACCGCAACCACCAAGCGCTCCGATGTGCCGCTACAACCAAGCGCACCACTGTCGTGGGTCTGCCGCTACAACCAAGCTCTCCCATGTGCCACTACAACCAAGTGCCCTTCTGTCGTGGGTCTGCCGCTACAACCAAGCGCTCTCATGTGCCGCTAAAACCAAGCGCACCTCTTTCAGGGGTCTGCCGCTACAACCAAGCGCACCTCTGCCATGGGTCTGCAGCTACAACCAAGTGCTCCCATGTGCCGTTACAACCAAGCGCACCTCTATCGTGGGTCTGCCGCTACAGCCAAGCGCACCTCTGTAACACACCGAGTCGTTCGATCGGCATTCGTCGGGTCTCAGTCAGCTACACGGTCTCAGTTCTCCGCCCGCTCATCTCCGAGAGGGTCCGCTCCACGAGCTACTGGTCGATACTCCAAGTATCACAAAGTCCCACAAGGAAGTATCTCAAAGGACCACCTCGTCATAGGGGTCTCAACGCAATAGACGGCGCGTCAATCGGACGCCCGGTCTGTGAGTTATTAGCCTTTTCGTCCCAGGGGCCCGGTTGGTTTTGTGTGCGAACCAATCCAGCCATAACTCAACTATACACCGAACACTCATACGGTATACTCATAGGGACCGTTTTCCAACGTGATCACCAACGCCGCTTATGGGTCTTCAAACAGACGTCTGGTCTGAAAGATATCAGATTGTCCGTTCCAGGGGCCCGGTTGGATTTCAGTGCGATCCAACCCGGCCACTATCCATCTTCATCCAAAACTCAGGCGGAGGATTCAAAAAGTTCCGTCTCATCAAGAGGAAAGCAACGAGACAGACGGCGCGTCAATCGGACGCCCGGTCTGTGAGTTATTGTCTTTTTCCTTCCAGGAGCCCGGTTGGATTCATGAGCGAACCAACCCGACCGCACTCTGACGGCATCCCAACCTCGAGCGGAGTAAGCCAAAAGATCCGTCTCACTTAGAGGAATTCAATAAAGCTGACGGAACGCCAATCGGACGTCCGTAGCTCAAGATATGAGTGTTTCCGCTCCCAGGGCCCAGTTGGTTTCGTGTACGAACCAACCCGGCCGAACCCAAAGTATTCCGAAACCTTGAGTGCGATATATTGAAACGACTGTCTCGATCTAAGGGTAGCGTTGCCGCAGATGGCTCGTCAAACGGAGGCACATAGCTCAAGTTACGGGCATTTGACCGAAAGCGGTCCGAAAAACGGGGGGGGGGGGGGTCCGGGTCTGGGCCGAACCGGCCTGACCCCCCTGGTCAGCCCGAACCGGGTCGACCCGACCCCGGTCCGACCCGGCTGGCCCGGCCCGGCTCGGCTCGGCCGAGCGGCCGAGCGGCCGACACGGGGGGAACCGCCGCCCCGCGGGACACCCCTGCGGCACCCCCGGGGTGTCGGCCAGACAGCCAGACGTGCCACGTGACAACCCCGCGGCACCCGCGGGGTGTCGGCCTGGACACCCGCGGGGCGCCGCGTGGCAACCCCGCAGCACCAGCGGGGTGTCGCCCTGGACACCAGCGGGGCGCCGCGTGGCAACCCCGCGGTGCCTGCGGGGTGTCGCCCTGGACACCCGAGGGGCGCCGCGTGGCTACCCGCGGCTCCCGCGGGGTGTCGCCCTGGACACCCGCGGGGTGTCGCGTGACAACCCCGCAACACCGGCGGGGTGCCGCCCTGGACACCCGGGGGCACCGCCGCCTCCGGCCTCCGGCGCCACCACCGGCTTCCGCGGGCCGCCAGAGTCGCTCTGGTGGCCCGTTTTCCTTCCCGTCTGCGCTGTGCTCCTCCCGGGACTCGTCCTTCACTGCGGAAACATCAAACATCCGTTGCAGCACATTCCGTCGTCGCCCGTCAAATTCGCACAAAACGAAGAACGGCGGAGGGTTGTCGGGCTGTGTTCATTTGTCCCGCACCCTCCGCGTTAGAGATAATCAACAGGAGAAAATAAAATGTTCAACACATGAACCAACAATTTTAATGAAATAAAATTGTTTCTTTGATTCCGGTTCTTTAATTTTTAAAGAATGTTCACAGGAATATAAGGAGGGGTATTTACATAATATAAAATCCCTACCTCACTGGACGTCGCGTGTGAGTGTTCTTCGCAGAAATTGCTTGTCACGGAAGGTGGAGATCGTCGCGTCGTCGCGGAAGGGCATCGCGTCCTCGCGGAACATGACGTTGAGTCGGCGAACTCAACGCACCATGAAACAGCAGATTTAATTTAATTAATTAAATCTGTGTTTTGGTTAAGAACCACGAAGGAGATAAAAAGGAAGATATGAGACTCTTAACTCGAGAAGCCGATCGAAGATCTGTCGCGGAGGAAGAGACGTCGCAGAAGAACATTGTCGGCATCGCGGATCACGGCATCATGTCGTCGATTTCCGGGTTCGGCGTTCTTCACGTACTTCGCGTTCTTCGCGTTCTTCGCAAAGGAGGCTTAAGGTTCAAGGATACTTTCTCAACGAGTAATCCTCCAAAAGAAAAAGGTTGGTATTATTTTATTATTATGCCAACACACGAAAAAAGGTAAGCAACAACCCATCAATTCGTTGAATTAATTCAACGAATGAAACAGGTCATTTAATTTACCAAATAAACCACCCAATTAAATGGTTTGTTAAGAATTTAGAAAACGTGTCAGTTGACTTTCATAATGACGGGGCTCGTGCGGGCCCCACCGCACAAATATCCTACAAAGGGGGTAGGATATTTCTGGATAGCATCCTATCCGGTTCAACTCAGTTCAAGCCGCCATTAAGTGGCTTCAAGTGGATTCCAAGTGGCTTAAGTGAAATAAAATAAAGTTGTCGAAAAATTATTTTATTTCTTAACTTTAAGCCCGAAAATTAAAAACCACACCCGAGCAAACGCAACTCCGAAAGAGGCGTTTCTAAGAGAATACCGGCGCTCCGATTTCATCGGTGCCCTCAGAATTCGATTCTGGGAACCGGTTCAAAAGTTAGAAAAACTCGCTCGTCCGTTCACTGAACATACCCAAGCCAAACTTCGGAAAATGATTTCAGGCACACCAGGCCTCGGAATCAGGTGCCGTCAGAATCTACGCTCTTGTAAAATTTCAATGAAAAATAAGAAAAAAAAATTTCCTTGAAATTTACGGGTCATTACATTACTCCCACCACAGGGCTTTACGTCCCCGTAAAGCTTCAACACAAACTAGGGATACAAAGGCGGTACTGAGCACGCATCTGAGCCTTCCGCTCCCATGTGCTCACCTGGACCTTCTCTATCGTGGCCCGGACCACCTCTGGTCCCACTAGAGCTGCTATGATTTCTTCCTTTCCGATAAGAGAAATCTGGTCTCATCCCCTGGATGAACCACGTTCTTTGCCTAAAACTATCAAACCCGACATTGATGATACTAACCTATACCAAGGATGACGTCGTAAGGCCTCGACGCTACTACAAAGAGATTCAACCGTTACTCTCGCCTCCATGGGTTGAGTCATACTGTTGGCATCAGTGTGTGGTAACTAGGTCTCCTCCAGTAGATAATTCTCAAGTGAGGGTCAAGTCAACGGTCTAAACCAGAACCTCATAGTAACGAACACAAGAGAAGAAAGGGAAGTAAATGCCACAAGAAAAGGTGTCTTTTATTACTACAGCTCAACTAAAAAGACACAAAGCATCTACAAACATACATCAACAAAACTAGAAGCATCATGAACAAAAGTCTCCAGCTCTGGAGCTAGTCTCGCTCCTGTCCATCTGCTCCAAGAGCCCCATGATCGTAGGCCTCAACTACCTGATGATGAGCTCTCCCATGTCCTCCTATCCCCTGCAGTCGGAGTGGACCGCCTGGTGGTGGTGGTGGCAACACCCCGAAGTGCCATCCACCTCCAGATGCATGGCCAACTCCCCTGTCTTGGCCACCTACTCCTTGCGTCCCGCCCTGATCGAACCACTACCTCTGCCTGGGGGTCCTTCAATCGTCTGATGGTCATTCGTATGGCGGGTCGAACAGTCACAAGCCATGTGACCAACCCCGCAGCAGGAGTAACACTGCCCTCTCATGGCAAGTCGTTGCCCCACCCCGAGTGCCTCGCGAAAACGATCCAGAGTCATGCTGTCGACCACCTGTAGGTCCAGTCCTCTTGGACCCCTGCGTCATCCGTCTACTGCCCGCTGCAGAAGACTCTGCCGCAAGCCGGTAAGTGGTGGGTCCTGCTGCTGTAGACTGCTCAGCATGGAAATTCTCCACTAAGAGGGCTCGCTCCAACACCCCTGCCTATGTCGGAATGTTGAGGGAGATAATCGAATCCCTGATCTCATGCCTCAGTCCCTGCTCGAAGGTCCGGGCCCAGAAGAACGGGTCCCGTACCATATCGGTGGAGTAGCGCGTGATATCAGTAAATCTCACCGAGTACTGGGCCACTGACATGCTGCCCTCCCGTAGCTGTAATAGCTCCTGGATGCGCACCGCTCGGAGGGTGGTTGGGATGAACTCGGAGCGGAAGATGCTCTCAAAGTCTTTCCAGAGGAGAGACGCCTCATCGTGCACCTGGAGCATCAAGCTCCACCATCTGCCTGCTGCCGCGTGCAGGAGACTCGCTGCGAGGATCACCATGAGGTCTGTTGGTGTCCTCACTAATCTGAAAACCCGAACAACTGCCTCCAGCCAGTCCACGGCGGCCTGAGGTTCCGTCTCCCCACGGAACCTGGGCGGTTGCTAGCGCTGGAACTCATGCAGTGCACTAAGGCGACGTGCATCGTCAGCGGCTGGGGCTGGTAGCATCGGTGCCTCGGCGGGTATAGGTACCGCCGGTGCCTCAGCTGTCAAAGGGCCCTGTACCGAGTCCTCGACGCTCGGTGGGCTCTCGCCACGCACATCGCTCGGAATCCTAGCTGGCTGTCGTCGTGGGGCCATCCTGAAAAGGAAACAAGTGCTCCACGGTCAGGACAATATACCTTGTGAGATGACACAAGTAATCACAAAGAAAACTTGAAACACACATGAAATCAATGTTTTCGTGAATTAAGTCGGAAATCAGAAGTCAGGGTCCTGGTGTACAGATACGTCGGCCCGCCGCACCAACACTGGACTCCCTGGACTGATAACCACACCCAATACGCAAAACACTATTGCTTCACATAAGAAAAAAGATCAGATTCTACGGTAGAACCGACCGCCTCTGATACCAATTTGTCACAACCCGTCCTCGGGGCCCGTGCCGTGACTACCCCAAGCCCGCCTTCTATAGGCCAGGGGCTGGCGACTAGCACCAAGGCGTAAATCCCGGTAAAAATGGAAGGCATTACCTTTGTATGGTAAACAAGCACCATAGAGTAAGCAAGCAGAAAAGTAAACACTAAGTAAAAACAGAGTACAACTGAAGTGCGGAAAAGTTAATGGGCCAGTATACAAACCCAACTGAAAGTAAAGTACAACTCAAAAGGGAAAACAACAACTGTAAAGTAAAAGCCGCTACACCGAGCTGTCCACTAGAAATCCCACCTGAAGGGTGGGTACAGATAGCTCCAATGCTCCTCGGGTCCCGCCGTCCGCTCGGAGCACATCCCGCCTAGTGGTCCACCTCCAAGTACCGTCCTGCTCTGTAAGCCTCAGCCACGATCAACGTTGTCTGTCGCCTGCAACCAATACAACGTAGTGCGGGCATAGCCCGTGCAGGGGTGAGTATAACGATACTCAGTAGGGACCCCGAGACCCTCATGGTCTCACTAAAACCAACAAGGATAACCACATGAAGATTTCAACAGATAACCTCTACTTAGATATATGCCCATACATACACCTAAGTTATCAAGTAACCCATCTCAATCATGAGGCAAACACAAGGTCAAAAGTCTCCGATCAAAACATGATTTTCATCATCGAAACCTTAACTGCTGAAGAGCTCCATCTCTGGAGTGTACAGTGGTCCTGTCACAACTCCGAGGCACTGCCCACTAACATAAGACTGCTGTAGTACTCCACCTATCGAGTATTGCGGGACAGCCGCTACCACCAAGAGCACCCATGTGCCGCTACAACCAAGCGCACCACTGTCGTGGGTCTGCTGCTACAACCAAGCACTCCCATGTGCCGCTACAACCAAGTGCCCTTCTGTTGTGGTTCTGCCGCTAAAACCAAGCGCTCCCATGTGCCGCTACAACCAAGCACACCTCTGTCGTGGGTCTGCCGCTACAACCAAGCGCTCACATGTGCCGCTACAACCAAGCGCACCTCTGTCGTGGGTCTGCCGCTACAACCAAGCGCTCCCATGTTCCGCTACAACCAAGCACACCTCTCTCGTGGGTCTGCCGCTACAACCAAGCGCACCTCTGTAACACACTGAGTCGTTCGATCAGCAGTCGTCGGGTCTCAGTCAGCTACACGGTCTCCGTACTCCGCACGCTCATCTCCGGGAGGGTCCGCTCCACGTGCTACTGGTCGATACTCCAAGTATCACAAAGTCTCGTAAGGATGTATCTCAAAGGACAACCTCATCATAGGGGTCTCAACGCAACAGACGTCGCGTCAATCAGACGCCCGGTCTGTGAGTTATTAGCCTTTTCGTCCCAGGGGCCCGGTTGGTTTCGTGTGCGAACCAATCCAGCCATAACTCAACTATACACCGAACACTCATAGGGTATACTCATAGGGACCGTTTTTCAACGTGATCACCAACGCCGCTTACGGTTCGTCAAACGGACGTCTGGTCTGAAAGATATCAGCTTTTCCGTTCTAGGGGCCCTGTTGGATTTCAGTGCGATCCAACCCGGTCACTATCCATCTGCATCCAAAACTCGGGTAGAGGATGCCAAAATTTTCGTCTCATCAGGAGGAAAGCAACGAGACAGACGGCGCGTCAATCGGACGCCCGGTCTGTGAGTTATTGGCATTTTCGTTCCAGGAGCCCGGTTGGATCCATGAGCAAACCAACCCGACCGCACTCCGACGGCATCCCAACCTCGAGCGGAGTGAGCCAAAAGATCCTTCTCACTTAGAGGAATTCAACCATGCTGACGACACGCCAATCGGACGTTCGTAGCTCAAGATATGAGCGTTTTTGCTCCGAGGGCCCGGTTGGTTTCGTGTACGAACCAACCCGGCCGAACCCAAAGTATTCCGAAACCTTGAGTACGATATACCGAAACGACCGTCTTGATCCAAGGGTCGCGTTATACAGATGGCTCATCAAACGGAGGCCCGTATCTGAAGTTACGGGCATTTGACCGAAAGCGGTCCGAAAAACGGGGGGGGGGGTCCGGGTCCGGGCCGACCCGGCCCGACCCCCCTGGTCGGCCCGAACCGGCTCGACCCTACCCGGGTCTGACCCTGTTGGCCCGGCCCGGCTCGGCTCGGCCGAGCGGCCGACATGGGGGGAACCGCCGCCCTGCGTGACACCCCTGCGGCACCCGCGGGGTCTCGGCCAGACAGCCGGACGCGCCACCTGACAACCCCGCGGCACCTGCGGGGTGTCGCCCTGGACACCCGCGGGGCGCCGCGTGACAACCCCGCGGCACCCGCGGGGTGTCGCCCTGGCCACCCGTGGGGCGCCGCGTGACAACCCCGCGGCTCCCGCGGGGTGTCGCCCTGGACACCCGCGGGGCGCCGCGTGACAACCCCGCGGCACCCGCGGGGTGTCGCCCTGGACACCCGCGGGGGTGTCGCGTGACAACCCCGCGGCACCCGCGGGGTGCCGCCCTGGTCACCTGGGGGGCGCCGCCGCCTCCGGCCCCCGTCGCCGCCAGAGTCGCTCAGGTGGCCCGTTTTCCTTCCCTTCTGCGCCGTGCTCCTCCTGGGACTCGTCCTTCACTGTGGAAACATCAAACATCCATTGCGGCACGTTCCGTCGTCGCCCGTCAAATCCGCACAAAATGAAGAACGGCGGAGGGTCGTCGGGCCGCGTTCGTTTGGCCCGCAACCTCCGCGTTAGAGATAATCAACGGGAGAAAATAAAATGTTCAACACATGAACAAACCATTTTAATAAAATAAAATTGTTTCTTTGATTCCGGTTCTTTAATTTTTAAAGATTGTTCACGGGAATATAAGGAGGGGTATTTCCAAAATATAAAATCCCTACCTCGCTGGACGTCGCGCGTGAGCATTCTTCACGGAAATTGCTCGTCTCAGAAGGTGGAGATCGTTGCATCGTCACGGAAGGGCGTCGCGTCGTAGCGGAACACGGCGTTGAGTCGGCGAACTCAACGCACCATGAAACAGCAGATTTAATTTAATTAATTAAATCCGTGTTTTGGTTAAGAACCGCGAAGGAGATAAAAAGGAAGGTCTGAGACTCTTACCTCAAGCAGCCGATTGGAGATCCGTCGCGGAGGAAGAGACATCGCAGAAAAACGTTGTCGGCGTTGCGGATCACGACGTCATGTCGTCGATTTCCGGGTTCGGCGTTCTTCGCGTTCTTCGCGTTCTTTGCGTTCTTCGCGAAGGAGGCTGAAGGTTCAAGGATCCTTTCTCAACGAGTAATCCTCCAAAAGAAAAAGGTTGGACTTATTTTATTATAATGCCAACACACGAAAAAGGGTAAGTAACGACCCATCAATTCGTTGAATTAATTAAATGAAAGAAACATCTCATTTAATTTACGAAATAAACCACCCAATTAAATGGTTTGTTAAGAATTTTGAAAACACGTCAGTTGACTTTCATAATGACGGGTTTTCGCGGGTGCGTTACTTAGCGGAAAGAAACGGCAGGGCTCGTGCAGGCCCCACCTCAAAAATATCCTACAAAGGGGGTAGGATATTTCTGGATAGCATCCTATCTAGTTCAACTCAGTTCAAGCCGCCATTAAGTGGCTTCAAGTGGCTTCTAAGTGGTTTAAGTGAAATAAAATAAAGTTGTCGAAAAGTAATTTTATTTCGTGACTTTAAGCTCGAAAATTAAAAACCACACTCGAGCAAATGCAACTCCGGAAGAGGCGTTTCTAAACGAATACCGGCGCTGCGATTTCATCAGTGCCCTCAGAATTCGATTCCGGGCACCGGTTGAAATGTTAGAAAAACTCGCTCGTCTGTTCACTGAACGTACCCGAGCGAAACTTCGGAAAATGATTCCGGGCACACCAGGCCTCGGAATCAGGTGCCGTCAGAAACTGCGCTCTTGTAAAATTCCAAAGAAAAATAAGAAAAAAAATTCCTTGAAATTTATGGGTCTTTACAGAGAATCCCCAACTTACTATAGAAAGAATATTTCATTGTCATCATGAATGAAAAATATCCTCCATAAACCTCCCCTTCATATATGTGTATGACTTACAACTACACCATCACCATCAAAGTACCCTCAAAATATAGAATTAAATCCATTCATGATTTCCTACTCAATGTTTCAACCCGGAAATTCCATTTCCTTAAGGTATAGAAGATATAAAATATATAGTCTTAGATAAACTCTATCCACCTCCATTGTTGTAGATTTAGGCCACACTGATAGAAAATATACCTTACATTATGGTCATTAGTGATGATCATAATGTACTATATGATGATATAATGTCACCACAACATTATGGAAAATAACACTATTTCTAATTCTATATAATGAGTGGAATAGTTATTCTTGTGGGGTAATAACTATTTGGACACCTAGAATATCACTTACTACTGCTACATCAGGACTCAACCCAAATCCAAATGGAAAGCATCATAGAACACCTCCAAATCACCCCTTTATTAAGAAACAATATATATGGGTAATTGAATAACTTCCCATTTAGGTAATTGAAGGCTATCTGAAATGGATCAATCCAAATAAAATTGGGGACCATCTTGGTGAAATATGTTAATAGGGATAAAATCCATGTTATCTTGAAGACAAAACTATGATAATTGACCATGAGAATAAGAAATATATGAAACCACATCACATTCCTGGGTTCCGCCAAATAAATAACCACCTTAACCTTCAATGGGTCAATGCTATTCCATGTTGAGACACCACATATCAATGAAAAAGCACCTCTCATATCGAAAACATAATATTAGACCAATTCATATAGATTTGGTGCTATTAGATAGTCTATGAAAGGATCCTTATATGATCAGTATGCTCCTCTTCATACCTTGAGTTTATAAGAATGTCATTATTGAACATGACCACGAACTGGTCTAGAAACACTTGAAATAATGAGTTTATAAGTCCTATAATCACTTCCTATGTATTAATAACACTAAATGGAATAATTACAATCTAAAAGTGTCCATATCTATAATATAATAAAACATTTAGGATATATTCCACCTTTACCCTATAATGATAATATACAGACCATAAATCAATCATAGAAAACTAACTGGACCCTCTCAGTTGGTCAAAGAGATCATCAAACCTCGTATGAGGGAAATAAATCTTGATCGTCACCTAATCCAGCCTTCGATAGTCTATATATAGCCTAAGACTACCATTTGACTTCTTGGAAAATAATTCTAGAGAACCACATGGTGAAACATTGGGCTTGATAAAACACTTCTTCATAAAATCAACTATCTAAATCCTATACTACTACAACTTAGAAGGTTTCATAAGGTAATAATACATTGAAATTGTATAGTATCTGAGCTATAATTATATCCCATATATTATTTCATATCGAGGGGTATTGTTAAACTTACCCAATAAATACAAAAATCATAAATTCCATCATTATTCCAAGATCCTCCAATATCTTAGTGCCCACTGACTTCACTAAAAATTATTACCTGAAGAATTGAAGGGGTTCTATATGCCTACTACCAATCCAATAACCCCACTCAATAACATGAACTACACATTTACCACCCAAATAATAGAAAAAAACTCCCCACTAAAACATAGATGATAACTGAATGCATAGAATACAACTAGTTCATGATGGGGAGAACCTAATATGACTGTATCTATAGTATGATAAAATCCCCACTAGATTGATGCTTCCCCATCATCAGTCTACACCCTCAAGACATATTAAACATGTTGGTAAGACCTACAACTATCGTAGTTAACACAAGAGAAATAAGAATCTTCCCCAAATCCTCTCCAAATTCATGAAGTGCGGTAGTTGAATAAAATGAGTATGAGAGTCTTAAATCAAACAAACAAACATGAGGGTAGATGATAATATAAAAATACATCTAAAAACTTTAGGACTCTCTCAATCTGTCATCTCTATAGAATGTAACTATCCATTCCCAACTCCTCTACATCACTATAATCAACCACCAGTATGACCATGCGGTTTTAGGGTTCCTTGATGGTAGGTAACATGATAAGGCTATCCCTTTCCTTCTTCATCTCCACATGGTGGATAATTATCTCAGTGATAAAATGTTTTTGGAACATAGATCTGAGGATAATGATGACCATTTCCACCATTCTAAGCTCTAAGGAAAACTCTGAATTGATATTTGTGATAACAACGCCTCCCAAAATCAAATCAAACTAGTCTCGAGACCCCAGAAATAGAATGAGAGTTAATGGAAATAGAAAATTAGAAAAGAAACTAATGTGTCTGGCTCCCCAACGGTCCAATACATAAAGTACCTATAATTTGTTATTAGACACCAATAACCCTTCTATTCATGAAACAATGATGGATCCCCTATCATGAAAACCCTCTATGTTAGTTCATAGGAAATATCAATTATGTATTATTTTATACAAATAAATATTTTGGCAATATAAATAGAGTAACTGCATGCCAGATTGATGTGTTTAGTTCCTCCTCAATAGATAAAAAAGAGATTCCTCATTGGTAAAAGAGAAGGGAGGAAATAAGAAATATCTATAAACCTTACTAAAATATCTCACATAGTCATACTCCCATACTAATAGGAAAGAATTTTCTACTAGTTTTTTCTATCATCATAAATGATAATAATTCCAGCTATAATTCCTTTTAGAAATATACCGAAAAAATGTAGTGCTCATTATTCTCCTGGAGATACAATATCCACCACCTCCACATTGCACCACTCATTTGACTAACTACTAGTGGATGCTTATACTCCACCCAAGTGTAGATCAATCCAAAGGATATTTGGTGATCTGCCAACCATCCCACTATTTACAAATCAGAGTCACTTCCATCATACTTCTATAAGGAGATCCATTGAAAGGAACACAATGTCCTATTTCATTTAAAATATTTATTATTCAAGATAAAAATTTTGTGTTAAATCTTGGTTAGCCTTTTGAACCTCAACTTTTTTTACTACATGACAACTCCATCAAAGTAACAAAACTGAAAGGGAAACACACGTTTCTAAAACATGATAGTATTGAATGTTATGTTCATTAAATTAAATTTATTTTAAACTGATGAATCTACCCCATTCAATCATAAGTGAAAACACTATAATGCATGTACCTTTCCTAGTCCTTTACCCCAAAAGAATAATCGCTTTGCCTATAATTTTTGGTAATCATAATTTCCCTATTAGAAATTATAAGGGGGCCGAATATTATATTTCATACTCAGTTTACCGTTCTTACATCACATTATAAGTTCATTAATATCATTTCCCGACCAAACATATGTAATCCTCCCATCACCTAACCCCGTGATCATCCTTATTCATAAACACGGTCCATTGATACACTCTATCATGACCCATTCCTCTAATGTTACCCCTCCTATGTTTGTAATGAAGTTAAAAATATAATGATCCCTGAGTAAAACATACAGTAGGTCCCAAGTTGGAGACTAGCATCAAGGGTATAAAGAAAGTAACACATATGGGAGGCATTTTCCTCAATAGAAAAGTTTGATCAAGATATAAGAAATCAATTACAATGAAACTACACTTATAATGAAACCTCAACCCATAAATATCCTACAATGAATGTAATTTAATATGATTAATAATAAATGTCTCATAGTAAAGTACCAAAAGACAGTCATATGACAACAACTCAACTAATCTAAGATTAAAATGTCCTGGTTGGTCTCCAGATCCCTCATTTTAACCTAAATAATAGTTTGTATAATTATCAAGGTGATTATTACATGTGTAATCAGTAGGATTATCCCCAAGGTCTCCCTTTAAAATTAATTAAGATCATGCTAGTTCACCAATGAACTAACTATAGAATCAGCAAGAACATATTAGGTCAACTAGTCCCTAACCACACCAAGAATCACTCCCCAAATAATTCATCCATGTATAATAATATAAGAATAATCATTTTGAAAAAGGGTACCCAAAAAACCCCCCGTTGATTTTTCTCTCTCACACCCAAATGTCATATGTTTTGGAACTCCCATATTTATTGTACCCATAAGCCTTATACCATCAAAATACTCAACCTATTAGGTAAGGCCTAGCGCTCACCCAAGCCACTAATTGCACCATAAAATCACCTTAAACATACCACATGACAAATCCATCACATAATCTTAATTCTATTACCAAAACTATAAACCATAATGGTAGGGTTTCATGATCATGAATGGAATCAACCTCATTCCATGCCCTTACCATGCATGACCCCCACTATTAACCATATCATATTCTCTTCAATAATCACCCCCAGAGTAATTTTTACTTCTTTCTATCACAACTCATCCATGTCCAACTTTCATGGAAGAAAGAGTGAGTAAGACGGGGTAGCTAGCCAACCATCAAAACCCAGTTGTATGTTTGGGAAAAAACTCTAATCATGAAACAATTTGGTGTTAGTGTAAACACAAAACTTGGATGAGGTGTGCATATATATTCAAAGGGTAAAAAATTCAATTTATAGTAATTACAAAAAAATAATATCCTATGGGTTTACACAACCAAAACCACTAAACTACCATCACCTCCACATCACCATTGTTTCATGCCAACATAGCCTCCATAACACTAACCACCCATTTGACCCCACATAAAAAACACCATAATATTTTAGTTTCACATTTCTCATTTAACTGTGTCAATTACAAGACATATATATATATATATTCATTTATCAAATTTCAATATTTAATGAAAATACATTCCCTATACATGGTCTATTTTTATTTTTTTCATTTATTTCTAACTCTAAACCATGTTCATGTACCTGAATTTTCCATTTTAAGCATTCTATAACTACAGAGAATCTGCCAAGCCAATACACAACCCCATTGACCATTCCCACATTAACTCAGTGATTCTATATTCCAAATCACCACCATAACAACACAAGTAGAACACAACAAGAAACCCATACTCTTATCTAGAAAAAAATTCATTACATAAAAATTGTTTCACAATAAAAAGGGAAAAAAATAATTCCTTATTTACATACAACCGATTTAATTACCATTATCAGGGAATTTAAAATTTTCAGGTGAGATGATGTCTTAAATTATTTTTTTGAAAATATAAACATATTCATTATTGAAAACAGATTTTTTAACCAACATAATCTAGAAGGAAATCATAGAACAAAAATATCATAAAATAATGTATAGAACATGTGATATCTCCACATACCCATCAATTTAATAATGTATAATTCATTATCTTAAATAGTCCCAATAATGTGACACAATTCTATTAAAAACAGGGATGAATCCAAGTTATCAAACAAGCCTAAAATCTATAATATTGAGAACATTGTTGGATAAAAGAAACTTTTTAAGGATGAAGAATATGGTTCTGGATCATCCATATTAAAATTAAAAAATATACTTGAATAGAGAATGTCACACTCTTTAATATTCCAATATGACTTCATTAAAATTTATATGGTCAACCTTTCTTCTTAATTGTAATTTAATTTTATTTCATTTTAAAAAAATGGGATAACAATTTCTATAACAAATATATTTAAGGAATTCTATTTCTAGACATAATTCCTACAAAATGAATTTCTGAAAATTTTTATTCTGGCCTTAAATTCCTTATTTCCATTGAAATAAAAAATTTCATGTCATTTAGGAAAATCTTGGAATATTGAAAAACTAAATGTTTGTTAATCTATTGGATCGACCATGATGAGATCGACCATGAAGGGATCAACCATAGGAACAAAATGTTCAACCATGTGGGAAACTATCAATAGTGAGGACATATTATTGACTGTGTGAAGAAAAGATTCAATATGAAAACAAAACATTGATAGTGTAAAGTAAAGGTGAGACTGTGAGAATACATCTGTGACATTGAGAAAAAGCTTTCAAAACTTGTAAAGTAATAGTGTGTTCATGATAACAAAACTGGGAACATGAGAACTAGTTATTTTACCACCTTAACAAACATATGACCCTATGAAATATTTTTATAACCATGAGAAGATGTTGTGTGACCATGTGAAAAAACAACTAAATTTCGTTGGGAAGAAGACCCAAAACACCCCATTGACACTTATAGGAATTTAAATTAAAGAGAATGTTTTTATGAACTAGGGTTATTTTAGTTTGTTAGGTTTACTTTCCCACTAATTTTATGGTGGTACAAAGTTCATGTTTTATAATAGACACCATACTTCTCTAAAATCACCTAGAAGAAAGGGCATTTAATGTGTGTTACTTGATAATTGATTAATAGTTTGGGGTTAGTGAACATGGGAAATGTATACTTATATAGTTATTTATTCCCACCTCACATTATTTATTATGGAGGATTTCAATTTAAACCTTATGGAAATTTAATCTAAATATAAAAAATTATGGTTTGGTGAAAAGAGTTTGGAAAGGGACCTATAAAGTCAATCCCAAAATATTTGAGCACATGGTCATCTATTATGGTCTACTACACAATTTGAAAACTTTTTCCATTTTTTTAGTTCTTTGGTAGAAATCACTAGATTACACAAATATTTTAGCATGATATTGTAATTTTGTATAAAATAATACTCCTAAATAGATATTATCCATAACTCATTCTAGGACATGACGTCATATTTTTCTTAAGGAGTGATAAAATTTTAAATGGATTCCCACTAAAACATATGACTCACACCAATGAATAAAATCATCTCCATATTTTTAAAAGAGAATAAGATTATCCTAAAAGTAGTTTTAAAACTAACTTAAAAATTTATTTTCCTGTGATATATGAAAAATTTCTAGACTGTATATGTTTTCAAATAATTTTTGATTCCCAAAAACCATGGTTATACATCAAATACCACTAAATATAATTATTAAATATGAAATTATTAAATTATTTAAAATTAATAGTAACATAATAGGTGTGTAAATTACATCATTTGTTTATTATTGACTATAAAATTATTGATACCATTATTTTACTTGATCTCAATGTCAATATTCTATAGTAACAAGTTCCAACAAATAAATCATGGATTTGTATCCATTGTTTTCAAAAAACATTTAGTGCTTCATGACTAGTGAATACCATGAAATTAGGAAGAACAATATGATGTATAAACGTTTCATCAAGATCCATCTTGCAATTAGTAATTGTTGTAGTATAACTTCCTTTATTACTATCCATTCCAAACCATTTTAAATGATATTTAGGGTTTTTTTGATTTAAAATATTTATGTCATTATTTTGAAAATTTAGAAAACCAATAAATAATTTATGTTTTGCTATAGAATTCATTAATAATTTAGTTTACATCATTTTTAAAAACATAGCACACAAATAATTTTTTGAATATCCAAAAATAATATCATCAAAATAAATATGTAATTCTAAAACATCTTTTGAATTGGGATTTATAAATAACTTAGGGTCAACTATACCTTTTGAAAAACCTTTTGAAATAAAAAATGTGCTAATATTATCATACAATGATCTATGATCTTATTTTCAATAGTGTAAATCATTTTTTAATTTATAAACCATATTTATAAAGTGATGGTTTTGAAATCAGGGGTGTTATTCTACAAAAACATCCCCAATAATATAATCAGTATTGAATGAAATATTGGCATCCATTTCAAATATTTTAAAATCGAAATGTTCTATATAATAAAGAAACATTCCTATGGATTCCTGTCTAGATAATAGTGAAATTGTTTCCTCATAGACAATACATTATTGTTGATTTTTTCCCTGTGCAAACAATACATCTTTAATTCTAACTATATTTCCTCACTCATCCAGTTTATTTATAAATTACCATTTAGTCCCAAAGGTTAGGTAGTCTTTGTTACATTCAAATTATCACTAGAATATTCATTCTCAAAATTATGATAATCTTCATGAATTTCCATCACCCATAATTCATCATCTATTTTTTCTGCGATGTTATTAGGTTAATGTTATTTAAATAAAGCATGTTGTTCGACATGTTTTCTATGATATTCTATTGTCTGAGTTACATTATATAGGTTACCTACTATTACATATAAGGGGCGATATTTAAAATTCTTAATGAATTTAAGGATATAAGTACTGGGTACTTTATTATCGTCTATATTATAGGCTTTAAATTTTTAGTCAAAAAATATTATTCTTATGTAGTTTTTACAACATTATCACTAAGTTAGGCATAGATATCTAAACATGAAAAGTCATCCTTATGGATTTCAAAAGAGGTCTTAGGCTTATGTGGATCCGTCTCATCAAATTTGACAAATATATATTCTTCTTCAATATTAACCATTTTATTTAACACCCTTTATGATTTTCTAGTTGTTTAATATACCATGAAAATTCCCTCATTACTTTTAGAAGAAAACTAGTCAAAATTCTCTTCTGGGTTGATTATAAAGACTTTTCATCAAAAAACACTAAAGTAATTAAACTTTTTTTATAATATTCCATAATTCAAATGGGGTATTTTTTTATAGAGGTCTAATTACAACTATATTAATTATATTACACACTATATTTATAGCTTTTACACAAAGATAAATAGGTAAATAAACTCATTTAGAATGGTATGAGAAACCTCTTGAAGGGTTATATTTATTATTTATACTACACCATTCTTATATGATATTCTATAAGTAGAACATTTATGTCTATAGACATATTGGGAGCATAAATATTAAAATTATTGATTTTCAAACTCAGGACCATCATCACTTCTAAATTTCTTAATTCTAATCTCACTACGATTTTCTACAGATCTAGCGTTTTTGAAAAAATTTGAAAACCCTTAACTTTTATGATAATGAAAAAACACCCATGTATATATTCAATAATTATACAGTATAAAATAAATATACTTTGTTCTTACTAAACTATAATATCTATAGGTTCTAAAAAATCCATGTGAACAAACTCTAAATGTTGGTAAGATTAAATGTATTTAATTAGGTTGGAATAGATATTGTGTTGCTTTCCCTTTTGACAAGTATTATAAAATATGTCTATTGAGAATTCTAGTTTGGGAAGATACTTAACTAATACATTCCTAGTTATAGTTTATGTTATTGTATATTTAAATGGACTTGAATCCTCTTCCAATCCAAGATTAAATGTGAAAGACACTCAAAAAAGAAATATTTTGAGAAAAAAACGAATACATGTCAATGACATAAACATTGTCATTTCACAATGAAGTAAAAGATAAAGAATTTTTAGAATAAAAAACAATGAAAGAATTTTTTTCATACCTAACATGGAAACCATCATCAAACAACTCTATGATTTAATTTAGATAATGTTTTAGTTAATCTAAAAATAATACTTTAGAAATTAAAACAGTATTTGAGTTACAAATTTTGCTGAGATCAATTATCATTCCTTTTGAGTTATAACCAAAATTTACATGTCCACAATCCACATTAATTATATTCATGAATATTATGTTATCACAAGTAAAATGTATGGAACTTCTAATATCCTTATACCATAAGTTCTTACTATAGCTTTTTAGTAGGTTTCTTACAACATTTATTTAAATGAAAAATGATTTTCGTACCCATATTTTATTATCTCCATAAATATTAGTAATAAGAGATTTAGGAATCAATAAAATTTTAAATTGTTTCATATAATAAGTCTTCACGCTTTAACAAATAAAAACCTTATTATGTATAATATAATAATATGTGTTTATTGATTTGGCATAACTGGAACATGAAATAAATTTATTTTTATTATTTCCCCTATGTCTAGGTTGGTATATAATTATTATAGGATATATATGAGCAATTGTTTTATTATGTATTCGAGTTATAGTTTATCTACCGTTATTAATCCTTTTAATATAATTTTTAGTTGTCTATTTGACATTTTAATATCAATATTATACTTTAAAAAATTATAATTTTTCTCTTTTTATACAACATAATAAGTTTTACAATGAGAAGAAAATGAATTCTTTTTATTTAAACGTTTATATTTTTCTTTTTATTTCATTAAATGTGTCTTATAACATGTTATAGTAATTGAATAATTCATTACTAGATATGTTTTATTAACTATTTAAATTCATTGAATGATGTGTAATGTGTGTAGGAGATTCTGAAAAAAAAATATTCAATACCTCAGATGTGTTTGTCATGAACCACATATTGGCTCTATCATTTTTGTCTTCTTTTCTTATGCATGAATATCATTATCTAATCTCTAAATAACTCTAGGCCAATTTAATATTCTTTAAATTTATCTTGTCATTTTCTTCATACTATTTCTTATATTTTGTCTTTGGAAAACCCGATTTCATGTGTCATTTTATTTTGAATTCATAGTGGTCTAATTCATTTGATGAATCATATTATCTCCAATATTTTCTCCAATACCCTTGATCATACTTACAAATGTAATTATATTTCATTTAGTTTTTATTCATCTTTTATAACTTCTTAAATTGTATTGCTAAATTTTCGATTTCATAATCACTTTTGGATGAGGATTTACCATCATTGGAACTTTCAACCTTGTTATTTTCTTTTTTATTCGAATCAAATGTATTGAATGAGAATAAATTTTTTTTAGTTAATGATCATATTATTATTTCACTTTGATTTCCTCTTCATACATCATGAGATTTTTAAAAATCTATTTCCTGGGTATCTTACTTATGTCACTAGATTCACTTACTAAAATAAAGGTTCCTCTCAATATATCTGGTAAAAATCAAAGAAATCTCATTACTTGATCACTACTATCAATGGTTTTTCAAAATTAATGTAATGTGTTTGAAATCTCATTGAACTTGAGATACATATCAAAAATAGTTTCATCATGTTTCAACTTGAATGTATCATATTTAATAATATAAGTATTTAAGAACATTTCCTTATCAATGTTATTTTCTTCAAGAAAAACAACTAGTTTATCACGAATTTATAAATTAATAGTTCATGTAATCATTTTATGGAAATCCTCATCTCCAAAGGCACAATTAAAATCATTCATAGATTTATAGTTACAATAATATTCATACTTAGTGGAATCAATACAAACTATTCTAGTATATTTTTACAATTCATATTTATCATCAATAATAATACAAATATCAAACCCCATGCTCTATATATGACATTTATTATAAATATTCCACTGAACATAGTTTGTTCGATTAATATAGGGAGGATGAGTAGTGGAAATTTCTTCATGAATATTGTTATCTATAAATAATTAAATTTATATAAATTAGATATTTAATATCGTTAAATTTAACTAGATCATATTTGAAATATATTTTGAAAGACTATGATTCCAAATGTTGGGAAGAGTGAAAAACTCAATAGATGGTTAATTGAGTTTCAAAAATTATTTTCCAAAAAATAAAATATAAAAAATACACCTAATTGATAAAAATACCATGTTAATAAAAATAAGAGAAATATATTAGTTGAAATATAGAAAACGTTTTCAAAATGTTGATCATAATTATCTGAAAATACATTGGAAAATACAATAAATTTGAAACTAATATACTCATATCATGAACAGTATATAAAACACTTGTATCAGTTTAACTGCCAATGTTTATTTTTGTTCAATAGTAATGAAAATAAAAATAGTATTTATTTAAAATCATCAAAACATAATTGATAAAGCCCATAAAAATTTAACATGGGGATCAGTCTCAATCCGAGGCTGAATCCCCACCATTTATAAATAAACTTCTACTGAGTAGTTTATTATAAAATAAACTTATTGATACTCTAGATTATGTTTTAAAAATAATAACATACCAGGATATCCTAGAACAAATCCTATTACATAATTATGTGTGGGATAGTAAAGGTCACACACGACCACTACCATGGTTGTTCATTAGAAAAAAATGATGAATATTGATAGTGTGTTTCATTCTCTATCCATTTTAATGTTGGATACTATGTTTTACAAATATACAAACGAATTCTAAACACATATCAAAAAAATAAAAGATGAATACAAATTGAAAAGGATTATAAGTAAGAAAATGTGGTACATCTCAATATGAATAGGTTTAGTTGCGTACTATTCTCTAAAAATATTTGTGAGATTCTTCAATAATGGTTTCATAGAAACATCAGTAAAATAAAGTATTAGAGATGTTCTATAAAATCAATTATTCTTTGTCAGTTATTTTATCAATGTAACTTTTTCACGTTTTCACATATTTACCAAGAACACATAAACTCTTCCTGTCATGCCTGATGAGGCTATTTTGAATATATTTCATTTCAAGAGATCCAATTATCCACTGTAACATAATAAACAAATAATCTAGATCCTCGTATTGAGTATAAAATATGGAAATAATGACTTTTTATTTATGTATTATATGGTGTTTTTTAGGAAAAATCATTCTTAGATCAACATGATTCTATCCAACATTACATACATAAGCTACCCATTAAAGAAATAAATTTGAAATTAATTCTTTATATCCATGGTAGCTCCACCATCAATAGATGCCCTGATGACAACATCTTGAATTGGCAAATGATACCTTTGACGGTTGAACACTAACGGTAGCATCTCGATTAGTAGTTGTTATGATCGTAGAATCATTGTGGTCTTATCTGTCGATTAACCTATTGGTTGCACAAATTGGCGGTATATTCATTCAAATGTACCGACATTGATAGCTTTTTTTGGGCCTGGTTTTGAGCGATGATAGAGTTTACTAGTTGTAAGGTTGTTTTACGTTAGAAATGTGCTATAATCATGGAATAAAATGGGAAAAATTACAATGAAGTTTTTGTCTTTCTTGGTGATATCTCCTTTATACTAATGGTATATTGATGAGACAGTTTTATAACTTCATAACTAATTATGGCTCAATTAAGTTTTAGGATGGAATTAGTGGTAACTTGATTCAATTGATGGTAGTTATTTATAACTAAATATATATTTAAACTTGCATATTTTTAATAGGTTAGCCTGATTTGTTTTACGACAGAAAAAAATTAAAATCATTATAAATATAACAAACATGATTTGGGGTCCTAAAAATAAGGAAGTTTTCAACAAAAACTAAAGTCACACTTAAAAAAGTTTACTTTTATATAGGATTGCACTTACAAAATAAAAAATAAACTTATGAAATTTTCCCTTATCATGAAACTAATTTTCTAAAATTAAAGTACCGTCACAAAATCTAGAATCCTTTTAGAAATTTTTTTTTTCCATAAAATAACCCATCCAAAATTGAAGTAACCTTATAAAATTTTCTGTTGCGATAAGATTAACTTTATAAAATCAGAATACACATATGATGTTCATTGTACCCTTTAAATATATTCCATTATCATAGGATTACCATTACAAAATTAAAAGAACTTTGTGATATTTTCATGTTTACTCTTCTGATGCATTCTTTAGTGAAATTATTCGAGGATTATAAACAAAATAATAAAAGATACTTCCCAAATACATAAAGGAATTCTCAAGAATTTATAATAACCAATTAAACTTCTATATTTTCAAAAATCAAACTGAATTTAAATTGAAAACAAATATGAAATTAGATGATATAGATCCAATATCAACCTCTAGAATTTGTTTATAATCACAAGCCCATTGAAGTAATTCACATTTTCATTCTTCCATTACAGTACTCTCCCCCTACTTCTATACCCCCTTGAAAATATTTTGTCCCGCTACAACCATTCTATATTTTAAACAATAGAATTCAATTGGTGGGTCTTCAATCATCAATTACAGTCTCAAACATTCTTCCCAAAACAACCATAGATTAAAAAACAATGAATCAAGCCATCAACCAATTTTTTAATCCAAAATGTATCAATTCACATTATAGGAAACCAAAAATGGTGTCTAACTCCTATGATGGTTTTCATATCTTTATTATCATATATTAGATCTTCCTATATAATTCCACTTGGATTTAATATCACCTTTTCAATTCATCCAAATATTATACATTAAACTTATACTAAAAATTAAAAATTACCATTAAATAAATTAATTATAATGGGTAGAGTCATTTCGGAAAAAAATTACCTAGGTAGAAAGTGGTGGATAAACACCAATACTTAACTCATTTATGTGAAATGATAATGTTTTTGAAGTATTGGTTACAATATCTTCCACTTATTGGCTTATACCAATATACTCCATCTTTATAATTCTTTACTCCACATTTCTTTAGTAAATTGAGTCATGTATTTAGTATGTTTTTTTCTATAGTGTGGCATTGGTTTTTAATGAGTTTAATGACACTCATGTTACCACATAACATAACTATAGGGTTTTCACATATTTACCCAAATATTCCAACTTTTGGTACATCCAATGATGTTTTTTTAAGGCTTCGGTCAATGCAATGTATTCTTCCTCAACTGTGCTTTATAACATGCTTTCTTATTTCTCACTAAAACTTCCCACACAATTGGTGTGATCATAAAAAGCCCCAATAATTGTAAAATTAGAGTAAAAAAAAGTATCCATCCCATTCAACATCTGATATTGTTTATAATTCATCATTTTTTTCTAAAGATAATAGTAACACAGAATTGAGATATCCTTTGATACACCTCATTAATATCTTTAGCAAGGCCTAGTGTTCCTCCCTTTGAAAACATTAAAACTAGGATAACATTATAATAGACTATGCATATTAAGGCCATGTTTCTATAAAGTATACCAAACTTGAAATATTAATCATATATATTATAGGTTAAACTAGCATCCAATTCTCATGTTTCTTAATATTTATTCCAACTAAAATGAGAGTTTATATGGACTTCGATTAATTCTTGTCAAACATTATAAGAAAATCGTTCTCCTAATTATAATATATTTCTAATGTGTATCTATCATTTTGAATCACCTAAAACTCTAGTTAATAAGTAATATTACTAATCATTAACATTTCAAATTCATGCCACATTATATTAGAAAAATTTTATACTGATTTATATTAAATTTATATAAAAAATAATATAATTCACATTGAACAAAACCATAAATTTTTATCCATTGGATATATTCATATTATGATCAACCCCTATACATTTATTCTATAGTTCTTTATATATTATTCAAGCTGATTATACCATGCAAAAAAAACTTTTTATAAAACATACAACACCCTCTCTAATATAATCACCTTCCCTTATTCATTTGTAATCATGAAACCCACTCGATGTTTGATATATACTTAATCAATGATTAAAACATTTAGAAAATATATTTAAACATCCATTTTAAAAATCTTATAGCCTTTTTGTATTTCCACTTATATAAAAAAATTTAAATACTAAATCTAAGTAAGCGGTGTAGAGGTATCCTAAAAATTAACTCCTTTTATTTGTGTATAGCCTTCTAAAAATTAATCAATCATTAATTAAATCCATTTTGAAATGTTCATCAACCTTATTATATAAAAACTACATTTTCAAATCAAATTGTGATTGTGGGTCTCTCCGAATGTTTCAATATCTAATTTATAAAAATATGGTATAGCTCTATGTTCATTTATTTTTAACTATAATTAATACTTTATTGTATTATGTAATAAATAAAACTCCATAGTTGAAAATAAGGAATAATGTTATACTATTCTCATTCATGTATTAGAAGTTTCAATTTTATCTTCCATAATATTGGATGGATCAACATAAATAATTTTTTTTTATAATTGGTTACATTAGATTATTTTTCTATAGAAGTTGTTTCCCCTTATAAATATATCTCATAATCATCATCTTCTAAAGGAATTTGAAAATTTTCATGATTTTTACCAGCATCATCATTTTATTCATGTAACTAATCGGTGAATGAGATCCATGCACTCTTTTATTATCTCTCCTTAAAAACATTAACATAATTTGTTTCAATAATTTCTCGAAACTTTTTGTTGACGTATTTATTTAACTTTCTATTAATTGAGTATTCTAAAAGCTCTCCTTTAACTACTACATCCCCAAATTTTCTTTGAATTCATTCTCTATTTTTAATGTAACACCTACTTATAAATAAAAAGTGATTTAATGATGAATATATTCCATACCACAATTTATAGGGGGTTCTCTCTTCTAAAAGGAATTAAAATGATAAATTCAATTTATCATCTTTTACCAAAAGAGCCTCCATTAAATATTAGCATGTGACACCACTCTAGACGTTTAGTGTTTTAGACATGTTATTCAACTTGATGTTTTAAAATTGAACTACCTTATTTTGTTGGTGGGTCTTTATCAAGGATACTACATGTTTGACTCCACATTTTTCAAAATAATTATTGATTTTAATTATACTAGTATAATATTAATTAACTGATTATAGAGTTTTTAAGGTGTGACATATTTCATTTTATACGATCCTCCTAGATATCATCTTGAAATGTGTCACCTGTTTATGTGTTCTAGAGAGATTCATCCAGATACACACATATGTATACACCAGATCAAGTAGATTATAATCCCACTTATCTAATTTTCAATTGGGTTTAAATTTATTTAGCTCTATTGAAAGAATCTCAGGTCTTTTTTTAGCCATAAATCATGTAATGGATGTACACTACTACCTTAATATTGTAAAAATTCTACAGGATTTTCATGTGAATATATCCCAGTCTTCCATTACATAGACAATATTCTTCTTCTATAATTATAATTACTTATGTTACGTTTGATATCTATGGGTTGGATATTTCTATTGGTCTCCTAGCCTCTCATGATGGAATTTAATATTTCATTTTTGATCCATAAACATTTTATCAGAATTTTATCCTCAATAATGGAGTCACAAAGTTCAATAAAGCATGATAACGTTTGACTCAAACAATTTAATAGAAGTATATATACATTTTTTGAGTTTATTTATTATCAGTTTATTTTGTTTTTAATTATCTATAATTACCCAACCAAAAAACGTTTATTGAATTTACCCTTATCACTCTTTAGAAGGTTCACATTAACAATCATTTTAAATGAGAACCCACTATAGAGGATACATTTATATTTTTTCTTTTTTGTTTTAATACCAACATCTAAAATATTTTAGTTCTCTCTTAACTTATTTTATTTCCAAGAAACAACTAATCTTGTTGGGGTGTAAGAAGAAACCACCTTTCATTATTTAGTAAAGATCATACTATTATATATACATTCAACTTGCAAGGGAGAGTATTAGTTTCTTAAGGGAAATTGGTTATATTTACTTGCATTTAATTTCCTTTGAATTTTATGATACCTATTTACTATTTTTATTTTCAGAAAATAAATGGATTTATTCAAAATATTAGTATAATGATAATACAATCCATAAATAGATTTTTTTATGAAAGATATGATCCCATAGTTTTTTGATGATTTCCATGTGGTTCTCCCTTCATGAATCATTTTGCTACTGGGCAGTAGGTCATCATGTGGACTAGAAAACAAAGAAACTATATTTTATGATTGGTAATATTTTTCCATTTCCTCCTCTCCACATATCTCATACCTTTGAGTACTTCCTTAATTATTGAATAGTTTTCAAGGACTTAGAATTTTGTTCTATCATCTATTTTCAATTATTTCATATAGATATAACAATAAATTTTTATGTCTTTGTATCAAAATGAAATAACTTTTGACTATATGCCATGGAATTTGGTCAACTAGAATCTTCTCAATAGTTTTTGAGATTTCTCTCTCACTCTATAATTTTTATTTTTCTACTATGTTTCAATTTACATGTTCATTATTAGGACTTCTATGAACTACAATTGAGTAGTATTAAAGCCTACATTTCTAAAGATGAAGTCACATTAAATTGTTCTAGATTTTAATGTGTCATCCATAGAATATAGTAAATACTTTGGTATTCATTTTTTTCTATATGGTTGATAATTTTTAATTATAAATTCATTATCTAAAACTTTTGGCTATGGTACCACTTGTTGCAACCAAATCCCAACACACCCAAAGAGGGGGTTGAATTAGGGTGTTAATTTATTCTTATATTTTTGTATATTTACCTTATGTTGTAAAGAGATGTCTGAATCTATTTATAGTTTCCTCATTCACATATTCATTTGAATAATGGAAAGTAATGGTGAGAATAAAGTATTTTAGTTAGTTCATCACTAAGGGATAATCAAAGGAGAATTTTTTGATAGTGTGTTTTTGAACCATGGAGTAACACTAATCACATTAGTTGTTACAAGAGTTTTTAAAAGGATTAATAATGATCATAGTACCACTTTATATTCTTGATATCTCTCCCACTACTTAATTTAATTAATTAAAAAAGAATGAAACTCACAGGTCTCTTACATAATAATTAATGATGGACTATAAAGAATTATTATTTTTATCATTTATCTTCCTTCTAACTCTTCAACTAAAAAATTTCAACATAACTCATTAATTTTTTTAAGAAACTCCACTTCAACTATTTATAGATTCATTTTTTAATCGTAAGATTGGAGAAAACTATCCTATTTATCTTCCTATTGTTATCTTCAAAATCCAAATTAATTCTTCTAGTTCAAAATATGTATATAACCCAGAAACCATAAAAACAAATTCCTCTCATATTTCATGCATTATGAATTCCATATTTTGAATATGAAAATTCCATTAATATATTACAACATTTTACATTATTTTTACAGTTATATAATCTTCATGATTTTATTTTTAAGTCATTTTATTATTTTATCCTATAAAATATGTGAGTTCCTTTATTTTGTTTTAAAATTTTTTAACCGTGTATTATGAATAATATATTTCCATGGATGATGTAACATGAAAAAGAAATATAATAGGGACATGATTTGAATTTAAGATATAAGTCTGAAGCAATATATACATTTTAAATCACCAGTAATACTATAATAATATATGTCTTTATTACTATATTGATTACATCCTCTTGAATTTGACTATGTAATTGATCACATTTCAATGTTAATAAAACATGTTTAAACTAATCTCACTGATACTTTAATAATCATGAAATATGGAACAATGCTTCTAAAATGTCCCTTAAGTCACTACTTGATTTCTAGAATTCAAAAAGGGAATTACCCTTTGAGATTTATTGTGCCCATGAAAACCCATTGGAAACCTTAAAAAATATTAACGTTACATAATATCAACCGTATGATAAAAAAATTAGACTTATGAAATTTTACATTATTGAAGAACTACCTTTCCAAAATTTATGTACCCTTACGAAATAGAGTACCCTTTAAAAGTTATCATTATTGAGGAAAATACCCTTCAAAAATTGATGTGCCCCTGAAGAAATTTCTTTTTCCATTAGATTACCATTAAAATATCAAAGAACCCATATAATGTTCAAAGTACACTTGTAATATTTTAATTTTCTGTAGGATTACATTTTCAAAATTACAATGCCCTTTAAAAAATTTCCCAGTTACTCTTATGAGGCATCTTTGTCTAAATTCATCAAGACATGTTAAAAATCATATTTATTCCAAAATACCTATATAAAAAATTTAGGACTTCTCTATCATTTATAAAAATCTATATTTAATTATATGTTTCCAAATTTACCCATAATTTCCATTGATAACTAATCCAACAAAATATTTAGTTCAAACTATTGGCGATCTATAGATAAATCCAATATCAATTATCAGGATAACATAAAAATATTTAATATTCTAAATAAACTAATGATTATTTATCAATGCAATGATAACTCTGAAATCCATTATGAAATTTATTCTCTTATATGGGTCTTAATACCAAATCATGATGTATATATAGTATTAATGGTTTTATGAAAACCTAAATATTTATGATTTGAAAATTATTTGGGACTATGTCAATGTATTTGAAGAAAAGTTGTATGGAGTTCCCTAAGGACATGAGATTGAGTTTTTTATTGAAACAAAAACTAGTGAAATTCTTATATCAAATAATCCTTATTGAATGAGCCCTGTTAAATTATATGAATTGAATAATAATCTAAATGATAATTAGATGAAGCGTTTATAGACTCTAATGCATTCCCCTAGGGCATAATAGACCTATTTGTTAAGAGAAAATATAGATCAATGTGTCTCATGAAAATTACATGATCAAAATCATGAAACAATATCCTCTACACCATATTGATGATTTGTTTGATCAACTATGAGGTTCTTAATACTTCACAATGATTAACCTTCAATTTGGATAACATCAATTATGGATGAAAAGGGGGAATATATAAAATCCATCATTTCAAATATGGACACTGAATATTCATTTTGATGTGATTAAAACATACATATTCCCCAAATATATTCGTAGATATGTTGAATAATGTCTTTAGTGAATACCTATATTGATTTATACTACTATTTATTGATGACATTATCCTATATTCCAAGAGAAATGAAGAGAAAAATTATTACATGAGTATTGTTTATAAAACCTCGATAAAGAAGAAAATATATTCAAAATTTAATTATTTTAAATAATTTTTACCAAAATTATCATTATTAGTTCATTTTATCATATGAAATGGTATAATGTTTTATCCTTAAAAGATAGTGGTAATTGAATAATGAAAAAAACCAACGACTATTACTAGGATCAATGGTTTTATTAAATTGTATTGATACTATAGATGCATTGAGATAAATTTATCATGATTTTAAAATCCAATATCCAAGTAAAATCATAATGGTGTTAAGATCCTTTAGAGAGGAAAATATGATGAAAATTTCATGAAGTTGATGTGGTGGTTGGTTACTACACCAGTACTCACAATACCTTATAGTGAGGTAATTTATTTATAAATATTGATTAATCCAAAAAATGTATTTGGATTTTTACTCATATATAATGGAATAGTAGTAGTGATATATCCTTGTTATTCATTAATTCCTCGGGTGTAATAATATTTAAATATTTATAAAAACTCAAAAAAAACATTTATTGAATACATATCTGTAGAAAATTAATTTTTTATGGTTTGACCCACGTGGTAGTGAAAATAGATTTTATAAATTTTAAATGATTAAATGATTAAAATATAAATTTATTGAAAGGTAGAATAAATATTTTAATCTTTTTTTTCAAATGAGGGAATTGTGTCAGGTTTTATAGATTTTACATTTATGTGCATGATTTTTATTGAAATTAATTTCTTTTGTTATATTTTTCATTAGTTTCATGATAGAGTATGATCATTGGTCATGGTATCTCTTATTTAATAACAAAATCTATTTTTATATGGTGAATAAATTATTGTAATTAATGAATTAATTAAATAGATTCAATTACTAAATAAAATTATTTTTAATGACATATTGGTAATGAGATATTTAAAATATTAATTTTATTAAATTAGATATTATTTCCCAAATCATATTTTAAATGGTCATGAATCAGAATAAATTAATATTCAAAAAATTAAAATTTAAATGCAATAACCCAAATATAAAATGTGAAAAGGGGGAGAAATTCGCATGAACACTTCCATGTTATTTTATGCCACCTGGGATAAAAATTAAATTTCCACTTTATTTTAGTCATGAGAGGGTTAGAGGGGGAATATAGAAAGAAATAAAATTTAATGAGATCGTGGTAGAGGGATTCCATGGTGCTACACTTCATTTAGGGAAAAGCACTTTTCATTGTGGAATATATTGGATGAGAAAAAAACCAATATATTTATTTTAATTAAAGACCCCCTAGGACATAAAATTATTCATTGAATGAGAAAATGTAAAATATAGAGATTGAATGTCATGATATGTTGGGGTCTATAAAATTTTGACTCAAATATGGATCTTTATGGTTTTTTTCTAGAAAATGTCATTGTGTGGCACTATATGTCACATCTTGAATTTTCATGGATTCCTCTCGGAGTCATTTTTGTCTATTATTCATTATATCATGCCTTTTTAATGAGTTTTAAATGATGAATAGTTATTTAATGAAGTGAATTATCATATTCTAGTGTTTTTTCCATCATCCTCACTTTAGTTTTCTTTTTCCTGATTTAGAATTGAGCCTTGACCTATCCCATATCCAAGAGAATCATTTTTATCATGAGATTCATCTTGGTTTTATTGTTTTCTTCCTTGAATAATTTTAATATTTATCCTTCAAAGAAATAAATAAAATAATAATTAATTTTAAATAACTATACAATTAAATTACATAAATTATTATTTTTAATATTAAATATTTTATGAATGAAATGTGTCTATAAAATTCCCTCAAACATAAACTCATGGTTGTCCTTATAAACAAAATATCAAAAAATTATGAAGGATGAATATTATACTAATATTTAAATATAAATTCAATAATATTTAATGATTAAATAGAGAATTAAATTTTCAAGAATCATATATGAATGTTTCATCAACTGCCTATTTTTTCAAATAATCATATCAATAAGGTATTTTACGTTTTCTAAATAAAATTATCCATAACATTTATTCTTCAATTAATATTTGTTAATTTGTCTTCCAGGCACATGCCACATTCATTTTACCTCACATATTTTTTTCAGTAATCATCTAGGTAAAAATGTAAATTAACTTTACACAGATACCTTGAATCATTCTCTATACCATATTTTTGTAATGAATCTTTATTATCAACTCTATATGTACATATTTCTCAAATAACTATATAGACTGCATCATGATATTCAAATGACTCTAAGGGTTAAGGGTTGCTGTGTAAATGACAAAAAATATTAAAATTAAAATAATAGGATATTATCTAAAGTAATTTTCATGATAATACATTGAATCTAATATTAAAATTATCCATTTAAAAATTTAATATGTCTCATTATCCAAAAACACAAAGCAATGTGCACAATGTAATAAAGTATTATGAAAAATTCACTCTCTATTTTTTTCTTTTATTAAATTTTTTGTTTGTATTTATTTGTTTGAAAGATGAGTATTTAAGAATCTCACATCCACCACGAAACACCAAACAATTAAAAAATTATCCAATTAAATTGTGATTTTGACCCTTCAAACCCCAAACAATTTGTTTCGATTTCTGAATTTTTTTGATGAGTGCATGAAATAATGTACAATAAATAAAAGATCACATACATTCCCAATATACCATGAAACCCCCGAAACATATATTTTAATACTAAATACATCCTTTACACCATGTATCCATCTACCCCACACTAATTTGTTCATAATCCTTCAAAATACATTGAGCATGGTAGGGAAGGATAAATTCGGATTGTATTGCGGCAATTACCTAACAAGGGCATTAATGATTTCTATTGGATTTTAAAGGATTAATATAAAGGTGGGTCTCAGGATAAGGGTTAAAAAAATATAAATCAATAATATTAATTATGAATTCACAAAATCCATAGATATAAAATATTTAAATAATGTTCAAAAAATATGCATGACTGAGTTCCACTTAAAAATTTTTATCAGGAAAATAATGGGAAAATGTGTCTTAGAAAAAATATCAGTAATGAGACCTTATGGTTAGAACAATGAAACATAAAAATTAAAACTAAAAATAAAATTTATTAAAAAAACATTATATTTTTTTGGCATGATCATATATAATAAAAAATCATTTAAAAAATTAATATATGTCCCGAATCATGATTCGTCAAACCAAAATCCCTTTTTTATCTTTAATTATTCATCCCCCATTTATCTAATTTAATTTTTTTAAAATTAAAATTTAAATAAATGGTATGATGATTATAATGAGAATTTTTTTACTCCTTGACCATTAATTATAGAAAAAATATAAGCACAAGGCACAAATTTTAAAATTTATGTTTGTTTAAAAAAAGTTATAGAGGTGTGAAATAATTCAAATTAAATCTCACACTACCATTTGTATTGTGTGATCTATCTTGTTATTTATTAATTTTATTATTATTATCATTGTTATTATTATTATCACCTTTGATATTCACATTGGACATAAAAATATAAATAAACGTGTTAAAGAGGATGACCTTTTTAAATAATTTTAAAAATAATTCTAGGTGAGGGCCTAAAAATTTAGAAGAGAATTTTTTTTAAAAGGGTTCCCAAAAAGATAAAATTTTGTTTAATATAATTTTCATGAACTCACCTCACCTTAGCATAGGATACAAGGGTTTTTGAAAGATTATACTTTATTTTGATATAAGAATGGTGGTAACTAGGCCATCTCTCTATATGTGGGCCCCTTTCCTTTCTCTGAAGTAATATTTACCCTTCACATGGTCAAAAAGCTACTATACCTACATCGAGATGACCGAAAAGTTATTATTTAGACTCAAAAAACTAGTATAAAGATTCTAGACCATCCATACCTACTAATTAACATCAATAAAGTGTTTTTTGGCTATTCCTCCATCATCGGCAATCACATCTCACAGATTCATGTCTTCCTTCTCAAATTTAAATTCTATTTTATCAATAACGGTTATATAAACTTATTTTGTCTTGGTAATTATCTACTCTTTATAGTAATAATCTTTCACATCTCAATTCACCATTCCCCAATGTGATTAAATTTGTTTAATATTAAAAGAGATGATTTTAGAGACGTGTTTTCATTATTTTGGGGGTTTTGTGATAAATTAATCACAATTTAATAGTCATTATAATGAATTATACTTTCTATATATATAATTAAATAAATTAAAATTTTTATTATTATTATTACTTGTTATAGAGAATTTAAAAAATCTATTTTTGTCTATAAAATATATTTATCTAAAAACTATTTTGATTCTTATTCAATTATTTTTTAAAAATTTATTATTAATATTTTTAGATTTTGAATCAAATAAAATGCATATAAAATTTTTAATCTTAATATCTAAATATGTTAATAAGGTAAATTTAATCTTTAGACATAATAATAAGTTTCCATGGTAAAAGTTAGTGACCACTATAAAGAAAAAAAAGGTAATGAGTTTTAAATAACTTTTATAGACCAAAAAATAGCAGAAAGAATAATTATATGTATATATAAGAGAATTATCGACCGCAATTTACCCTTTATATATTATATTTTCACTTGTTTCTACTTTAATTTTTAAAATGCAATCCTTACACATTAATTAATAGGCATCTTTGGAAACGGAACTCAAGTTCACCTATAAAAATACACCGTTTATACCCACCTCAACCCACTACTTTCGTTTAAATTTATCTAGAATACCTAAAAATATTTCCTCCATTAATATAATATCCCAATTTTTAGCACCTACTTTCATAATAATAATTTTCAAATACATCATCTTCAAGAGTCTCTCTAAGAGGCGATTTGAGATTTCAACAAAAGTGTTATATTTCTCTTAATTATTCTTCTTTAGTTTCTTCATAAACCTATTATTATATCACATTTACCAACCTAATAACCTGTTTTTAAAACAATAATATTCTATAAAATTGATTTTATTTCTATGCAAGAATATTTTCTTATCCATATAGATATTAAAACATGTTCTTGTTTAGGTCTGTTTTAACACATAAATGATTAAGATAATAAAAATCATAGTAGTATTTTATAATAAGGATGAAATTAATATGTTATCATAATTCATAAATGGTTATATATATAAGTATATTGTTTAATAAAATCGTTACATTCTATTAAATCAAAAATACAAAAATAATATTTTTAACAATCCCTTTAAAACCATCATAATAATTTCCATGAACTAACCATGGGACAACTGAATTATATCATAAACATATATTACTTCATCAATAATATAATTTATGTGAGAAAACCATGATCAAGGACAACATACCAATACCACGATTCCAAATTATTCTTTTGAAACCAAACAATTAATTAATGAATATTAATTTTTAATATAAACCATTAATTTATGGTTAATAAGTAATTATATGCGATTGATAATAGGTAAAATAAAAATTAATTTGGCTTACATTTTTTTAATAATAATAAAATATTTGATATATAGGTATTTATAGAGTGTCCGACCATGAAATATTATGAGGTTAGGGTTTACTCTCTATTCTCATTTTAAAATCAAGGTTGTTTATATTAAAATTATACTAAGATAAATTTCATTGTATTTATATTTTAAACGTCAATTATTTTATTCTAGTTAGGTTACATATATGTTTTACATGGCTTCTATCCATCCAAACTTCATTTTGTTTACAATTTAATCTATAGGTTTCTTATAAGTGGACCTTAACTCTTGTTTTCAGTCGTGAATCTGTATCAAAAATTTTAATATTAATTATTTGGCTTAATAAATATAATTATGAATAATTATATGATTTATTAATTTAAATTTCTACCATCCATTACTATCTTTTTAAAATAATTAAGGGAATAACTTTTTAACATTTTCACAAGTGTCATTTTCTTCTATGACCCTCTTTAATAAAGTGTAAAAAAATATCCCCTTTTAATGATTTCTAAATGAACAAATTTTCCTACCATTATATATATTTTAATTAATTAATCACCATTTAAATTTTATCATGGTTTTCACAAATTAATTTTCATTCACCATGTTTTAAAATATATATTTACTTTTAAACTAATGTTACCATAAGTAATGAAAGATTCCTATTATTCAACTATTTTTTTGAAAAAATATAATAAAATGTTTTTCAAACATGTAAATAACATTTAGTGTTTACTTTTATTCATTTATTATGTTATTCAATTAAGATATCCACATTTTTATTCCGATAGCTCATGATCATGTCTTACATAAATATTAATGAAACACATTTATTATTCATGAGTTAAAGAAATTATAATTGGTTTCTAAAGTTCTCATGTCCATAGTGTGTATATATATGGTTAATTGTAATTTATTGTGTCGGTTTTATGTTTCCCTCCAATTTATTGGGTAATGTTTTATATTTCCTGAGATCAATATAGTACATGGATGGTTTGACCAAGTCCAAAATGGTAGGAGATATTGGTGGTTAGCCTAAGTCTATAATGTTACCATGAGTATGTAAACCTAGTACATTATAGAATGAGAGTATTGTTGGTTAGACTTTATATAAGTTATACTTTTTATGATTATTTTGGTACCATATTCTTATCTTATGCAGTACACCTATGTTATGTTATCATGGGTTATGATTAACTCTTGTTTCCCCACTATTGGGACTCATGACTTATGTCATGCCCAAATAATTATGTCATGTTGCAATATTTATGATCAATTTTTATTTGGAATGAATAATTGGGAGTTGATTATCAGGTTGATAGAAGAGAGAAGAATGAGGGTGTTACTACACCCAATTTCAATGATATATTAGAATCCATTAACGACATATAATTTGGTGCATTTTATCAAGAAATCCTGAAGGGGAAAGGAATCAGAAATACAATGATGAAAAATGAAGGCATACCTCATCTTATAGAAGATGGAGACTGTAATGATCCCCCTTTGGTGAATATGTAGGTTTGAAGTTATTATCTCCAGGACGAAGCTTCTCATTTTGAGGTGCACATGCATGGGGAAAATTCTATCAATCAAGACATTTTTAGAGGTAAGTATCCTACTAATGAGACCCTTCCCTAGTATGATATCACATAACAATACACTATTGATGATGATCATGAACAAAACTTTTTTGTTCCATATGATGATATTGATGGATTTAAAGATTTCAAATCTCATAGTGAGAATAATGACACACTATAAATGGATAATCAAGGTTCTACATTGAAATTACCAAAACGATGTAGGATAGGCAACCACCCGAGAGGGAGGGAGGATCATGAGGAAGGGTTGGTAGATGTAAAGAGGGTTATTGTTTAGGTTTTCCTTTTATTTTATGGGGTGAGATGTGTGCCTATTCTTTTATCTTGAAACTCCATCATCTCATTGTACAGTTACATTATTTTAATAATTTTTTTGGGATAAGGGGCTTTAATCCACGGTTCACAGTACTCCTTGTATG
The DNA here is from genome assembly GCA_963277665.1 of Viscum album. Lineage (NCBI taxonomy): Eukaryota > Viridiplantae > Streptophyta > Magnoliopsida > Santalales > Viscaceae > Viscum > Viscum album. The sequence continues at coordinate 955,482,073 of OY728162.1, read as the reverse complement.
TCCTTGTACATTATTTATGTTCACCTATCCATATTCGCATATTTTGTACACTAAATGTTTTCAATTAATATCTATTATGTTCAGAATATTATGAGTATATAATCTCACCATTTATATTGTTTCCATTTCCATAGGATATGAATAAGATCATTTTGTGTGATATGTCCTAAACGGAATAATGTGTGAAGAGTATTTGTTGGAGTTATTGAAGAATTTTTGTGTAATAAATTGATAATCTATTGAATATCTAATGAAACTATACCTATAGGTTCAGTATGTGTGATTTATTTTGATTTGATATGGTTATTAATGTAAACTGATGAAATATGTATATATGATTTTGTTGGGTTATATCAATACCTAAACTTACTTAGGTTTAGCTGAATTAAGAGAGTTCGTTATGAATATCAGGATTGAAGTATGTAAATATTTTAGCCCATTCGATCCAGGCTGAGGGGTAGGGAAATCTTATATTGAATCCCACATATGCACACTACTATAGTGCAAACATAATCCCATTCTATGGAAAGAGGATGGTGTATAGAATAGTTGTACCTCGGCCTGTCATATGGAATAGAGGATGTGGTATACTTTGTTAGGGCTCAAAAACATTTCCCATGAAATGTACATATATATAAACAACCAAAAGACCCACTTAAGTTTTTATATTATCAATAGAAAATATATATATACCCTTTATAGTATGATAATAAGAATATTGAGGGATAACCATGAACCACGTAAAAGTCAAATATAACATATATCTTGTTAATCAATAGGAAATTTAGACATGAATCTCCATGATATAATACTTATCACATTTACAGAGCATAAAACATTTATCCATGAAGATTAATATATCATAAATTACAAGAATTTATACAATTTAAAAGTCAAGCATGTAACAAAGCACATATCAAATTAACAATGTCCCATAATACCATATAAATTATTATGAAACCAATACTATGTTCTTATAATTTTCCCCTACAATCATATGACATAATAGGGTAAGAAAATCATAGGTTTTTAATGGGGTTAAATAAGTAAGGGTTTTTCCTATTGTGTTGGGAATAACCTAAAACAACTAGAGATAACCCACTACGTTATAAAACGTCATAATAATATCATGTTAAAAATAGAGTTAAAATGTGATCATGTTTTGAAATAAATATCCCAAACCTGAAATATTATTTTTTAATAGAGTTTTGAAGAAATCATAAAGAAATATTATATATGAGTTTAGGATTTTAAAACATATATACACCCATTTAGTGGAGAAAATTATTCAACTTAATTAAAAAATTAATAGAAAGTGTTTATGATACTAAAATCGTTTTATAAATATTTGATAAATAATATTATACACACCACTTTTTTTCAAAAATAAATTCGATATTTCCTAGTTTTTAAAAAAAATATGATTTTTTGTTTAAGTGAAAGGGTACCTTATAATCCCATTAATTTATATGAGTTTGTTAATTATCTTCACCTAACTTTCCCAATGGGTAGATTATTTATTTAAGGCCTTATAAAATCAATTTCTATATAAAACAATGTATTTCTAGGTTAAAGGAATGTTTAAAAACCATTTTATAACATCAAATTAAATAAAATTAAAATTTCATACACTTGATATTTCAAATTAGGTTTAAAATAAAAATTTATAGTTTCTAAAATATTTTTTGAGATTTATTATTAACATAGAAAGACCAGAGGAATATATGCCCCAATATTACCCTAGAAATTAAATAATAGGTTTAAAACTCCCTAACCTAAAAATTGGAGAGATTTAGAATAAAAAACCACAAAATAATCCTCTATGGATCACCAAAATACCCATATAATTAAATTATAAATAATTTTATAAGCTAAATTAACATTAATAACCAAATGCCGTTAAATAAATAACACTAAATCCAAAAGAATATTAGGATTACTACTCAAAAAATTATCTAAACACTATAATTACAAACAATCCAAATTTAAAAAACCTAAATGAACACCTAATCTAAATTTAATATCATATTAACCTTATAACTAGTCATAATTTAATTTCTCAGAATGAAAATATCGAATGAATTATAGGAAAAACCCCATAGAATACTATAAACAAAAAGATGATAATACCAAATATTAGAACTGATTTTACCATTATTTGGTGAAATGAAAAAACTAATTTCCAAACCAAGGGAATGAATATCCTGAAATAATAGGAGATAAGATATAATATGAGGAAATCAAAGAATTACCTCATATTCATTAGGAAAAAACCACATTATTCAACCTTAGTATAATTGAGTAGGGAAGGTAATAAAGATGGCATGGATTGGATTTTAGAGGAGCCAATGACTGGGTAATTGAATGTGTTTGAATATCCCATATAATGGGTTAATAAATAACAATGAAGAAACAAATTCCCCATTAAATGGGAAAACAAATATGGTTCTATATGGTACCTGGTCAAGGTCCATTAGGTACCTAGTGGTACCACCCTGGTACCTTGCCCTTTACAAGGATTTCAAGTAGCAATAAAACACTAGTAACTTAGGAATACATCGTAGTCATGCTAGGAAGATATGAACATGGTATGCTCTCTTGAATCCAAACATCTTATCTCCTATTTATACAATAAAATCAAAAATACAAAATAATCCTCAAAACATAGCTCAAATGAAATTTTATACTATCCATGAGGTAATCTAAAAAATGGAAATATGACTAGATATTTATGGAGCTCAAATTAACTTCAAAGTCAATAAAGGATCTCAGAAACACCATCGTTTTAAATAAATGTAATGTGGGAGGAGGCTTCCTCCCATTTATGTACAATGTAGAAATTAAATGTGTCACTAAAAATTATCTATGTCCTCTAAAATAAAGGTTAATATTGAACAATTATGAGAATAATCCAACAATATACATAATCAAAACTTCTTTCCTCATTCATAAACAAAGTTTAGTCTATTTGAACTAAAATACATAATAAACCAATACTTCAATCATTCCAAACCTTATTAAATAAAAAATTAGTCCAAAATACACAAGAACACATAAGGTTCCAACCATATATGGCCTAGTGACCATGATTATGATGTCACATGTGTCTATAAATCAAAAAAACACCAAAGGGAATCCATCAATGCATACACTAAACCTGAATAAAAAGTCCTAAGAAAAAAATTATCGCCACATAAAACTGCATCAGCCCAAAGTAATGTTTCTAGTGGAATGTTATAAGACGATGAGTGGGTTTGAATTATAGTCCCAAAGTTTTACTAAGTTTTACATTTTTTTATAATGTATCCTATATTATTGATATAAAATCCATATTAGTTAGGAAGTATGTATTTTTTGAAATGATCTCAATCCTCATCAAAACATGTAATGTAAAACAAAACAAAACTATCAGCACAATTGTATTTATAATGTTTTTCCTCAATGTGGAAGCATAATCGTTGATGTGCTCAACATAGGTTGGGATAAATATTTTATTATCACTATAATTTTGTAGTGATTAAAACTGTAGTTAAATCATTAAACAAGTCTTGGGATATTATCATCCAAATCAGTAATTTAGGTAACATAAAATTCATTTCAATGGAATTTTTTATACTGGAACCACTAGTTCATCATATACCCTCCTTGAACACCTAAAAAACATCTCTCAATTTTTTTTTCATGCAACATTATATATATAGGAATTTAATCTAATTCATCATAATATAGATCTTATACTTCCATAATAATATAATCATGATTAAATGAACATCATTTCTATTGAGTCACCTCAGAAACAAAGTGCATACTGATCGTAGTGGGTTCTTTTTCTTCATGTATCATAAAACAAAGATCATAAAATATAGAAACATTATCAGTCCTTTCATTAGAGACCCAAATATGACATACATTGAAATTACATTACTTTTGTGGAATAAATAATACAGAACAAAAACAGACACCGAAGGACCATAATATTTTAGTGTCTTTGGAAACTCGGAATATAATCTTCTAATCATGGTGAAAGATCTTCAACAACTCCCATAAAGATCATCCATTTTTTCTTACCTAAAACCTTTCTTTATATCCTAGGGAAAAGAAAACATATAAAGGGTGATCTCAAATTCTTAGTAAGGGTATGCATGGAGAAAATAAAACATACCATATACATTTGAACTTCAAAACATGAAAATAAAGTTTAAACATCAAAATATTGAGTTGTGAAATAGATATTGGCAGTACGTAAGGAATAGATCATAAAGGAACATCAATCATGATAAAATAGCATGGGAATAAAACATTTAATTATGGAAAACCATTAATCACATGATATGATTTCCATAGTAGCTAAGGCATTACTTCCAAGACCATCATATTGGACAAAGTCCCTTTCTAAATCGAGTTCACTCCTCGTTCTAGTCCTGTATCACTGAACCAGATTAAATTTATGTTCCAGCCATGTATATCTCATGAGATATAAATCTTTACACAATTAATTGGAGGGATATATAGGTCCCACACATATCATAATTAAACCATTCTTATGTGTGCCACAAAATCATAAATTTATAGCATAACCCATGTAATAAATAATGGGATTCTTTAACATCATGCCATCATAAAATAATCCATATAAGATAAAAGGACATCATAAAAATAATTCCATCATTGCATAATCAAATAAATTTAAAAATAGGGATATAAACAGAACCCTATATTATTTTATATGGAAAATTATTCTGATAAAACACTTGAAACGAATTCTTGAGGAAAATATCATTTCTTCTTTAAAATCATTTTCATTTCACAAAATTCCATGAAAATTTAAAAGAAAATTATTTTGTTAAAAATAGTCATGAAATAATGAGATTAAGCTTCATGAAAATAAGGAATTATTAAACTATAAAAATATATTCATTCTGTATAAGTTAAAAAAACATTCTCATCGTACTGTTAACAGAAAAGTCAAAATATACCACGTATGGTAAACAAAAGAAAGATTCCTTCCATAACACAAAGTAAAATTCAAAGAGGGGTAAATATGATTTCAAACATAAATGGATAAATATTAAAAAAATTATAAAAAAAAATTTATGGACATGGATGAAAAATATAACACCAGTAAATACATACGAATAAACAATCTCGGATAAGAACGAGATTGAAATAGTTATCCCTTACCTTAGGTCTGATATGCTTCGTACGTATCTGAACCTCCTTTATAATTATATAAATAATTTCATTTACTTATTACAGAATCATATTATTTGTTATGATATCATATATGGTTCACTTATGACTTTATATTACCCGTTCTTTTTTAAATTCCATGTTAAAGCAGTGTTTTGGGTAAAATCGGTCTATTTATCATACGTGTTTGGAATTATTGTTCTTGATATTATTTTTACTTATATAATGATTTAATTACATTAATAATGTAAATAATGACTTATATATCGTATATATCCAATATATATATATATATAATAGATAGATGAATGAAATGGGATACACCATTCATGGAGACGGAAGGCCACACGTACGCCTGAACGCGGTTTTCATTTCCTTAATGACTGGAATGGAAGTAAGTAGATGAAATATATATATATATATATATAAACAAAAATAAAATAGCTTCATTATGTCATATATTTTATTATTATTCAAAATATATACTTTATACTCCTACTGGAATGGTTAACATTGAGAATGAATCTCATCGCATCACGGAGACGGTAATCCGTACGTACGCACGAGCGATGATATCCTTACAATATTTTTTTAATAGAATTGTAGTGGATGATATAATATATCAGAATTAGTATTATGTAATAATAACAATATATAGTTATTAATTACACTATTATACACATCCAAATAAGGTGGTGGTGGAAAAACATATTACACCATGACGTGGAGATGGTATTCCGTACGTACACATGCGTGGTGATTTCGTTTTCCATATGATGGATAGAAGGTGAAATGGGGTTGTTTCATATTTATAATAACATATTATTATATTAGTGATACTTATGATATTACTTTATAATGAAACAACTAAAGAAGAAGAAGTTGAAGTAGAAAGAAAACATGAATGAATCGGTAGAAGAGATTACCTCTTCTTCTTCGTAACTCTTTTAAGATTCCTCTTAAGGCACTAGAGTTGGTCTTTTGAGGAGACCATAATCTCTATAATGTTTATAGGGATGTTTATAAGGCAAATGGGCTGGGTTTTTCTGAGCTTGAAGGCTCAAAAATTTTTAAATAGAAGATGGAGGAGGTTCCCTTTTATAAGGGAGGAGAGGGGCACTTTAGGAAAAAACAAAACATATTATTTTATAATAAAGTTATAGTCGGATTATAATATCTCAAAATTGATTTATTTCTAAGATAAAGTAGGTATGGGTATAAATACTCTCAACCAATATGTTTTAGACAAGTTTGGGATACTATTGTAACCTTATCATTTAGATCTAACTCTAAGTTAAATAATTTAACTTTTACCGTGTCTTCTTGTTTTCATACACTATATGGTTAATAAAATTACTATAACAAGAATAACTAACCCCAAGTAGTTAATTATTAATATATATAACCTTATATAATTCATTTGGCCCAACAATTGATTTTTAGGAATATAATAACAATTAATAATATAATATATTTTTTAAAAACTATTTTATGTCAATTTTGACACTATTTGGTAATTGATTTTTGTAAAACTAATAACATCATGATTAGTTAAAAATAAGTTAATTAAAGAAATACTAACATGTCATATAAACCTATAAAATTAGTTTCATTCATAAAAAGTCTCAAATTACATTTATTTTTGGTATTTATAACATCAATTATGTTAATATTTCATTAATAAGATAATTACTGCATCATCATTGGGTCAAAAATATATTATATTAGTTAATATATAAAAATTATAAATAAAATAACATTATATAGGAAATCATTTTACCTTTATAATGATTATTTATAGTCGAATTTATCTTATGTATAACCCTATATTAAAAATGTTTTTATTTTTTAAACTTTGATTTTAACTCTTTTAACACTTCTTTAAATAATAATAAATGTCCTAATCTAATCCAAGTGGGCCTAATGGGTAATATTTTATTCCTAAGGTTTTTTTTGGTCGATTTAATCTTATCCAATAGAATTATGACATATGTTAGGGTAATAATAATATCTTTTTTACCCTTATTTATCCTATTTACTTTTAACCGTGTTAAATAAAAGTAAAAAGTTACTATACACCTAAAATTATTTTTATCTTATTGAACCACATTTTACTCCTTGATATTAACTGTGTGTCTCAAATTTTCAAAATTCTACTCATAGAAGCGGTAAAATTACGTTTATGTAAATTTTCAAATTCTCCTAGGAGGTACGTAAAAGAAGGTGAAAAATTCAATAATATTTTTATATATCTAAAATTATTATAAAATGACTCCAATGAAATAAATTGAACTTATATAAGAATTATGTATCCCTTTTTAACAAAAATAAATTTAAATAAAATAAATAATTATTTAAATAAAATTTTGGTTTTAACCAATAACTCAATGTTTTCACTAATCATCAAAAATTGAAAGTTTTCAGAAAAATACCAAAATTTCACCCTAGTCTAATTTGGATACTCCGAATCCAAAAATAAAATCCATTTTGAATGATAAAATTTAGAAAATTTCAAAATTTTGGTATTATTAATCATAATGGCTAGTTCATATAATATTTTAATAACATATAATTGTTTAGTGAAACTTGGTATTGCGTACAACATACGCTATCGTGGAAGGTCGTGACTGCATGTAATGCAAGCCTAGTCAGGGTTGCATATAATGAAAGATTCTTTTGTTTTTGTGTGAGATAGAATCCAACCATATTTCATTTATACATTTAATATGTATATATATATATATGTACACTCAATGATGCGTAGAATAACTTCTATCAAACGATCTTGAAATTTTGTGTAACACGATCCAGGAATAGTTTTACGTATACTGCAAGCTAATACAGTGTTGAGTATAGCACAAGATAATCTTGGTTTAGTGTAGAAAATAAGATATAAAAGAAATTAAAAGAATATATCTTATTAAATCTCGGGGTGTTACATTCTACCCCCCTTAAAATGAATTTCTCCCTCGAAATTTTTTGGGGTTATGAATGGTTTACTACATGAAAGTTTCTTTCATAGAAACCGACATCGTAAAAAAGAATACTGAAACCTAATTTCAAAAAGTTAAGTATGAAACATATCGGTTACCAAAATTAACTCATCACTAGGTTTCCACATAGGAGAACATAGGTGAAAATGTGGATATGGAAGAGAAACCTAATAGTCAAGTAGTTTTGATAGAGAGTTGTATAAAATATGGATTTGAAAAAGACATCAATCATAAAGCCATAAATTTGTGATGATCTAAGGCACCATCTGATTCATCGGATATAAGGGCACTAGGACAACATTTTTGGATCTCAAGATCATTTCCCTAAAGTAGAAGAATTTTAATTAGAAGAAATAATTACTTTATTTTGGTATAATCTCATCATTGTTTGTGCCTTGAGAAATTTCTACTTCATCTCTTAATGAAATGAAGTTGAATTATTCATTCATAAAGTGTTAGCAGATCATGTGATAGAATTATGGGTCATTACATATGTCTCAAACAAAAGGTTAGAAAAAGTTATCAAATATACATAAGTCCATCTATGGTGACGTTAGTCATATATAATTCCAAAAAATGGACTTATACTTCATCTATCATACCGCTTAATAAAATAAAACTAGTTTCTACTAACCGGGGACTTCCTGTAAGCCAGTGGTAGGTGATAAAGTCCTATCACACTTCGGTTGTGGGTTCGATTACCGCATCCTTGTTCGATGTGATGGGTTGTTGCTCAGCCTGCAGGTTGTCCCTTTTTTAAAAACTACACTATTATAACATTCCAGAAATAATATCGAAAAAAAGATATATACTTAAACAATACTATCTGATGACCAACATAATCCATTCCAATATTTAGGATTATCTAACATTCATATGACCAATCTCATAGTATAAAGAAAATGATTACTTGAAATGTCACATAACAAGCACGTCAATACCATCATTTGTCCCCCATATATTATATGATATATCTTGTTGGTCACATTCCAAACATGTGAATACCTTAATCATGTATTCTTCTGAAACATGAATTACCATTGAACCTTAGTGAAAACATGAATGCTGTCAAAAGTTAACTCTTTCCACATACCAAAATCTAAAAATTTCTATATACTCAAACCATGATATCACTTTGTCCTTATATCAGTCATGGGCTCATGAATACTATCAAACATTTCATTTTCTCCTTATCATTTCATTATGCACATATCATCTACGTTCCAAAAATATTTGAATAACCTTTCATGGATACTGGTACCATTCATAATATACTTTAAAAAAATCAAGGAAAGGCAACAATGTAAAAATCCATAGATTTTTCTTTATTCCATAGTACCATACATTATTCTTGATAAACATACAATCATTCCACTACCTACTTAAACCACTGGCTGAGCTTCATCATTTCTTTCATCTCATATACCATTTGTAGTCTCTTCATTATCTTCCACATAAATACTACCCATATGAACATGCTTATTCTCTTCATGATATTTTCCCTTAGGGAATTGGTCTTCATAATTCCCATAAATTCCACATTTAAAACATTTAACTGTTGTTGATGTCTTATAAATACCATTATCTTTGTCCACGGTGTTAACTGAACCTTTTTCTTTTATAATTAATGTCTTTATGTCCTTATTTTCCTCACCCAAATAGTCTTCCAGTTCCTTTGAAACATTCTCCCTAATGCCTCTTCCCACATGATTTACATGAGGGAAATTGAACTTTATTTCCACTATGATCATCATGAAACTCCATTTTTCTCTTACTAGCTGAGTCAAGAAACATTCCAATGTTGAGATTATTGATCATATTATGAGATTTCTGATTAGGCATAATAATTATATTTGGACTTCCAGATCAAATTTAATTTAGTTTCTCATGAATAATATCATTCCATTGTCCACCATATCCTCCATTCTCGTGAATCTTCATGTTTCCAGCCATATTCTAAAACCCAAAAAGATTAGTGTGAGAGGAAAAAATAATAATCAAGGGGGTGTACCTTCAATATCAATGATATTAAGTTTAATTCTAATATTGTTTCCATAATTCTAGGACTATAACCTATACTTATACTTAACCTTAGAGACAGCCCTAGAAATACCATAAAAATATCTCTAGGGATTTCACTCAAGTTTTCACAAACTAGTTTCCAAAGGTTAAATAAACCATTCCTCTAATATCAACTATAGAGACCCAATATTAAAGTACATATACATTACATTACTTTTTTCGGAATATTTAATACATAACAAAAATATACACCAAAGGATCGTAATAGTTTAGTGTCTTTGGAAACTCGGAATATAATCTTCTAATCTTGGTGAAAGATTTTCAACATATCCCATAATGATCTTCCCCTTTTTTTCATACCTAAAACCATTATTTATATCCTAGGGAAAATAAAACATATAAATAGTGAGCTCAAATTCTCAGTAAGGGTAAGAATGGATAAAATAAAACAAACCATATACATTTGAACTTCAAAACATGAACATAATTTTTAAACATCAAAATCATGAGTTGTGAAATAAATATTGGAAGTACGTAAGGCATATATCATACATGAACATCAATCATGATAAAATATAATGGGAATAAAACATTTAATTTTGGAAAACCATTAATCACATTATATTATTTCCATAGTATCCAAGGCATTACTTCCAAGGCCATCTGAGTGGACAAAGTCCATTTTTGAATCGAGTTCACTCCTCGTTTCAGTCCTGTATCACTGAACCAGATTAACTTACCATTCCATCCATGTCTATCACATGAGATATAAATATTAACCCAATGCATTGGAAGGAGATATAGGTCCCACCCATCTCATAATGAAACCATTCTTATGTGTGCCACAAAATCATAAATCGTAGCATAACCCATGCAATAAAAATGGGATTCTTAAACACCATGCCATCATAACATAATCCATATAAGATAAATGGACATCATACAAATAATTCCATCATAACATAATCAAATCATTATAAAAAAGGGATTGAAACAGAACACTATATTATCTTATATGGAAAATAATTTTGATAAAACACTTGAATCAAATTCTTTAGGATAATATCCTTTCATCTTCAAAATAATTTTCTATTCACAAAAGTCCATGAAATTTTAAAAGAAAAGGATTTTTTGAAAATAGTCATGGAATCGTGTAGAGTAATCTGCATAAAAATAAGGCATTATAAAACCTTAAAAATTATTTCATGCCGTATAAGTTAAAAAACATTCTCCTCATACTTTAAACAGAAAAGTCAAAAAGTACCACGTATGGTAAACAAAAGAAAGATTCCTTACATAACATAAAGTAAAAGTGAAATAGAGGTAAAAATGACTTTAAACATACATGGAAGAATATTAAACACTTTTTGAAAATCATTTTTATGGACATGGATGAGCAATATAACCCCAGTAAATACATACGAATAAATAATCTCAGATAAGAAAGCGATTGGAATAGTTATCCCTTACCTTAGGCCTGATATGCTACATACGCATCTGAAATTCATGTATAATGATTTAAATAATGTCATTTACTTATTACAGAATCATATTAATTGTTATGATATCATATATGGTTCACTAATGACATTATATTACCCGTTATTTTGTAAATTCCATGTTAAAGTAGCGTTTTGGGTAAAATCGTTTTATTTATCGTACGTGTTTGGACTTGTTGTTCTTGATATTATTATTACTTATATCATGATTTAATTACTTCAAGAATGTAAATCATGATTTATAAATAATATATATTCATTATATATATTTATATATAATATATAGATGAATGAAATGAAATACACTGTTCATGGAGACGGTAGGTCGTACTTACGCATGGACGTTGTTTTCCTTTCTTTATTGACTTGGATAGAAGTATGTAGATGAAATATATATATACATAAATAAAGTAGCTTTATTATGTCATATATTTTATTATTATTCATTATATATACTTTATAATCCTTCTTGAATGGTTAACATGGAGAATGAATCTCATCGCGTCATAGAGACGGTAATCCGTACGTACGCACGAGCAATGAAATCGTTCCAATATTTATTGAACGGAATTAGAGTGGATGATATAATATATTAGAATAAGTATGATGTTATAATAACCATATATAGTTATTCTTTACACCATTATACCCATCCAAGTAAGGTGGTGGTGGAAAAACATATTACACCATGGCATGGAGACGGTATTTCGTACGTACGCACGCACGCACAATGATTTCGTTTTCCGTAGTATGGATAGAAGGTGAAATTAAGTTGTTTAATATTTATAAAAATATATCAGTATATTAGTGATACTGATGTTTTTCCTTTATAATTAAACAACTAAAGAATAATAAGTTTAAGAAGAAAGAAAACATGAAAGAATCGGTAGAAGAGATTACCTCTTCTTCATCGCACCTCTTTTAAGATTCCTCTTGAGGCACTAGAGTTGGTCTTTTGAGGAGACCATAACATCTATAATATTTCTAGGGATTTTGAGAAGATAAATGGTTTGGGTTTTGACGTGCTTGAAGGCTCAAAATTTTTGAAGAGAACAGGGAGGAGGTGCCCTTTTATAAGGGAGGAGAGGGGCACTTTTGGGAAAAACATAAAATATTATTTTATAATAAAGTCATATTCAGTTTCCCTTCATTAATGGCCCAAAGGGATTCATTTTTTTTTGATTTTTGATAACCCCCCTTTTGAAGGGATGTGGGGTATCCCTAACAAGGCCTGTAGGTTCAGATATTACATGGCACGTAGGATTAAGAGATTACATTACCCGAAGGTCTTGGGGAATTCCACTAGACTATCTACAAGGAAGTGCCCCTCCCCAGCATCTACATCTTGATAGTAGCTCTCCACCTTTTCATGACCGTCTGGCTAGGATTACCTTGCAAGAACAGGCTGGTACTGATGGCATAACCATACTCTCTCATTCTGACAATCTATTTGGCTCTGCTAAAGTGAGTGCACCAGCTCTGAATCCTCTTCTGAGGATGCTCCTTTTATGTAGTGTGTCTGGGGCCTACATTCATGTGACCTGAAGGCCTTGGGGTGGCCCTAAGGCTTTATGGTGGACCGAGATCCTTGAGAATCAACTGGCCCGAAGGCCTTGGTTGGCCCGAAAGGCTTGCCGGACCCGAGGACCAAACCGGTGGCCCGAAGGCCCAGATGGATGAATTGTTCCAGATGCTATAGTACCGAATAGTGACTACTACAGTACTGCTATAGTACTGCTGCATTGGTACTACTGTGCGACTATAGTACCCAGAAATATGCCTCCACCCAGATTTGATCTCAGGTCTCTTTGATGCACCTAGCGAGTCCTCACCCAATAGGTTGAGGCTCTTGTGCCATATTCGGTTTATAATATCTCCAAATTGTTTTATTTCAAATCTAAAGTGGGTATGGGTCGAAATAATCTCATCCAATAGGTTTTAGCCATTTTTAGGTAACTATTTTAACCTTATCATTTAGATTTAACTCTGTGTTAAATAATTTAACTTTTACCGTGTCGAATTGTTTTCCTACACTATATGATTAATAAACATACTATAACAAGAAAAACGAACCCCAAGTGGTTCATTATTAATATATATAACCTTATCTAAGTCATTTGACTGAACCTTAGATTTTTAGGAATAGAATAACAATTAATAATATAATATTTGTTTTAAAAACTATTTTATATCGATTTTGACACTATTTGGTAATTGATTTTTGTAAAAATAATAACATCATGATTAGTTCAAAAAAATTAATTAAATCAATAATAACATGTCATAGTAACATTTAAATTTAGTAAAATGCATAAAAAGTATCAAATTACATATATTTGGTTATTTATAACATCAATTATGTTAATATTTTATTAATAAGGTAATTACTGCATCAACATTATGTCAAATATACTTTTAATTATATAATATCTAAATATTATAAATTAAATACCATTATGTAGTAAATTATTTTATCATTATAATGAATATTTATACTTTAATTTATCTTTTGTATAACCCTATATTAAAAATGTTTTTAACTATTAAAATTTGATTTTAACTCTTTTAACTCTTCTTTAAATAAAAATAAATGTCCCAATTTAATCCAAGAGGACCTAAAGGGTAATATTTTATTTCCAAAGTTGTTTTTGGTCGAATTACACTTATCCAATAAAATTAGGACATGTGTTAGGGTAATGATAATATCATTTTACCCTTAATTACCCTATTTATTTTTAACCGTGGTAAATAAAAGTGAAAAGTTACTATTCATAAAAAAATATTTTTATCTTATTGAACCACATTTTACTCCTTTATCATAAAAGTGTCTCTCAGAATTTCAAAATTCCACTCATAGAAGCGGTAAAATTATGTTTTATGTAAATTTCCAAATTCTCCATGGAGGTAGGTAAAATAGGGTGAAAAGTTCAATAAAATTTTTATATATCTAAAATTATTATAAAATGACTCTAATGAATTACATTGAACTTATATAAGAATTATTTATTTATTTTAACCTAAAATAAATTTACATAAAATAAAGAATTATTCAAATAAAAAATCGGTTTTAACCAATAACTCAGTGTTTTCACTATTCATAAAAATAACAAAATTTCACCCTAGGCTAATTTTGATATTCAGAATCCAAAAATGAAGTCCATTTTCAAAGATAAAATTTATAAAATTTCAAAAAGTGGTTATTAATATTCATAATGGCTAGTTTGTATAATATTTTAATAACATATCCTTGATTAGTGAAACTCGGTATTGCGTACAACAGAGGCTATCATGGAAGGTCGTGATTGCGTGTGAAGAAAGCCAAGTCAGGGTTGAATGTAGTGCAAGATTCCTTTGTTGCTGTGTATGATATAATCCAACCATATTTCATTTATACATTGAATATATATATATATACACTCAATGTTGCGTATAATAACTTTTATCAAACGATCTTGAAATTTTTTGTAACACGATCAAAGAATAGTGTTGTGTATACTGAAATCTAATAAAGTGTTGCATATAGTGCAAGATAATCCTGGTGTAGCATACAATCGAAGAAATGAAAGAAATTTAAAAAATATATCTTATAAAATCTCGGGGTGTTTCACGTTCTAATATCAAATTTTATTCTCGATGGTTGTGATTTCTTCTAAGATACACAGGTGTCAATGGTTCTCTTCATATCTTATCATTTTTATTTGAAAATGGATGTAACTCATTGGTTTCACATAGGTCAAACATTTTCACCTTCTTCAACTCACATGGTTTATTCAATATAATGTAGGTGTGTAAGGTTCTCTGATACTATTTATTCAGTTCATGTGAACAAAAATGGAATTATTATATACACTTAAACTCTCTAGAATATATTTGATGAACAATTTGATACTTGTTATGTTTCTTTAATAATCAAGGGTTATCGAAAACCCAACATTTTTAACATATTATCACCTGATTTTAAACATAACTAGACATAAAATATAAGGCAAGGATCTTAATGTCTAGTATTTTTGGAATTATAGGTACATAAAACTAAAAACATGGGAATAAAACAAAAAAATCATTATTTATCATCCATTTTGAGATAAAAAAGTCATTTTTCCTTATAATAGTATAGGATAAATATGGGAATACATGAGTAAAGGGATGGGCAAAAAATACTAGTAAGGGAATAAGGATATGAATAAAACCAAGTACATGGGTTATAAGTCATAACATGATGAAATAAAAGGTATGGTACATGAATGAACATATGGAATAATTACATGAATAAAATTGGAAAAAATAATCATGGAATAATTGGAAAGTGGCCACAACATATAACATGACATAAACACGAGTCAAGGATAACTATCAAGACTATATCACACGGTGTAAAAAGTATTATAAAGGAATCAAGTTCACTCACTATCCCAACATGACGTCTCATGAGACTAAAAATTACCCAAGGCATTGAAGCACTATCTAAGCACACCCATCATAACACGTTCAAGAATATGTGTTCCTCATGAAAAATAAATCATAAATAGAAGGGTTACCAATGAAAATAATGGATATATTAATCATGTCATAAGGCAAATATAATGAGCATATCATAAGGGTGTCCATGAAAGAATGGATTTAAAATACACATGGACATTAATGAAGGAATTTTTTAATGATTCTTTAAAATCGAAAATGAAGAACAATTTATATGAATCCATATATGAAAAAAGATAGTTTGTCATGAAAAAATTATGTATTTTATAAAAATAATTGTTTCTTAATACATATTATTTTGTGCACTTGAAATTGGGTTAGAAATCAGGATGTTCCTTTTGACTAGACATGCTTATCAGAGAGAATTGAGAAGAGAACCATTTTAAAAAAAGTATTTACCCATAAAAGAATGATGATATGACCTGGATAAATGATTTTGTAACATAAAAATAAGATGTAAAATATGTACATAAAAATTAATAATAATTACATTATGGTGAATAGAGAGAAAGAGTAACCTGAATTAAAAATGAAGGTTCGCGTAGAATCCCTTAACGTATGTCCGAAGCATTTTTTCACTTTTTCTTAATATCATGAATAATCAAATTACATTAATTAATTAATAATTCGTGACCCTTTTATAAATTTACCTTATTTATAATAATTTTATTAAGTTCATTTATAGCCTTCTTGATGGGTTATAGTGTTCAATTTCATGGTTTTGGGGTTTTTGTTTTCTTGGTTTTCATGACTAGTTCACTGGTATGCGAGTATTAAAGATCTTGAAAAATGAAATAAATTATTTGGAATTAAAATTAAATGTTATTAATTAAATTACATAAAATTAAATGTTCTTATATATCACATTTTCTATAAGTTAGGATGATTCAATTGATAAATCATTAACGATAATCGTTTAGATTAATTTATCATTTTTTGATCATCATATATTAGCATTGTTATATTATTTAAAATCATGTGTATATATTGGTTCCATATCATCAAATAGGTTTTAATTCATATATTATAATATCTTTTATACATGAAATAGTTTTATGACCATCCTTGAAGGCAAAATTTTAATGATGAAAACTCATCATCCACAATGGCGGTAAATCAGAATATCACAGATGATGTTTTCATTTTTAGATAAAAGGGAGAGAATAATAAGATACCTGATGAATTATTCCACTAACATTATAAAATTGTAGAATATAAAGTATAATGGAGTTTTTATGGTAGATGTATAATGGGAAGTTAGGAGAGTATAATAAAATAAATGAAAGTGAAAAGAAAAGAAAAGAAAAAGAAAGAGGATTTTACCTCTTAAATTTCTTCCCCTTAATAACCTCCTTATGGAAAGGGGTTTGGAATTTTTATGAGAAAAATGGATCTCATACACAGGGGACGTTCTTTTAAATGGTATTTGTTAGAACTTATAAAATCTAAAAGGCTTAGGTGGTGTGAGGAAAATATGTGGTGGGGGTGGTATTTATAGTGGAGGAGATGAATGTTTTATCATTATTTTACTTATTAGTATATTATTTTGTCTCAAGACTACGAATAGTTTGAGAATTATCAAAAAATATATTAAAATATTGAAGGAGAAATTTATATTAAAGGCTTAAATAATCTACACATCATCTATGACACAATAATTCATGAATTTTGATAATATCACAAATAATCATATTTCACTATTCACCAAAAATTCAACTATTTCAGAAAAATCCCAAAAATTCACCACAATCATTTGTTAATGTTAAAAATTTAATAATTAACTCAAATTTATCAAATAATTTTCTAAATATAAGAAATTTAATTTTTAAATAAATTCACCAGTTCATAAAAAAATATCAATTTTAAAAATTTTACTTATTTCCTGACACTTTGAAAAATTAAATATGGTCTCATAATATTATATTATATTAATAAGAAAAAAATTTAATTTATGAATCTATTTTATGAAAATAAATTTTATTTTAAATCATTATATTAATTATAAAATTATAATTAAGTATTTATAACCTAAAAAATACCAACACTTGATTTATCATTTCTAACATGTTTAATTACATATTAAAATATTTGAATATATCATATATTCATTTATAAGACACCCAAAATTTATTTATACCTTAATAGGTTTGGTTACTATTATATTTTCTAGATTACTATTCATATGGGTTATATTTCAATTCTGTAGGTCATATTACTATTCTATTGGTATAGGTTCCTTAACTTATAGAAATGATTCTTATTTCATTAATTCATCATTAATAAATTTTGTATTGTTTTTTTCCATGTTGTTATATGAAATTTATACTCTATGAAATATTTATAAGAAGGGATATTTTATTGATTGAATTTTGTGTTGTTACATTCTTCCCCCTCTGTGAAATTTCTCCCCCAATTTTTTTTTACATTCTATGGTGATAAAAGGTGAGGGTAATTATCTTTCATCACTTCTTCTGGTTCCAATGATTCCTCTTCATTCATATGACTCTCTCATATTAATTTCATAAGGATTGTTGTCCTATTTCATATATCTTTATCTATATGATCCAAGATCTTCCATGGGTTCTCCTCGTAAGGGAGATCATTTTCCAATTTTACCACCTATGAATTCAGTATTTCTGATGGATATGGTATGTACTTCCTCAAGAGGGATACATGAAATGCATTGGGTAATTGAGACATGGTATGTTAATGTGCTAGTAGATAGTACATAACTCTGACTCGATCATGAATATTGAAGGGGATGATGTACTTGGGGCTTAGATTTTCTATATTCCCAAATCTCTTTACCTTATTCCATAGAGATATGTAGAGGAATACCATGTCACTAACCTTAAAATCCAAGTCCCATTTACAATTGTCTGAATAGCTCATCAATTAACATTGGGATGCCTTGATGTGTTGTGGAATGGTTTTCACATTTTCAACTGTTTCATCAACATTTTCAGGTTTTACAAGCTTACATTCACCAAATTAATGCAAACATGCTAGTGTTATTCGTATTTTACCTTAATGGGCTTCATTGGGATCAATTTGTATGCTCATGTTGAATCTATTATTGTAGGAGAACTCAACCAAGGATTATGTTAGTCCCATCCTCCTTTAAATTCTATAGAACATGCTCTCAACATGTCTTCCAGTGTCTAAATAGTCCACTTATATTGGCCATCAGTTTAAGTATGAAAGGTCGTACTAAAGTTCACCTTAGTGTTTAGATCATCTTGGAGACTTTTCCAGAACATGGATGTGAAACTTAGATCTCGATTCGATATAATTGACAGTGGTAATCCATGCATCCTTACCACTTATTTGATGCATATCCATGATAGTTTATATAGTGATATGACCTCTGTAATTGTGATAAAGTTGTCTACTTTGTTAAGATGATCCACAACAACCCAAATATAATAGTTTCCTACAGAGGTCATTTTATGTCCATTGACAAAGTCCATGCTGATTATTTCCAATTTCCATGTTGGTATATAAAATATTTTCATCATCCCTTTAGATTTTTTCCTTTCATCCTTCATTTGATGACATACCACGAACACTGATGTATATTTAAGAATCTCCCTCTTCTTAGTTTTCCACCAATAGTGTTCTTAGATATCATGATACATCTTTGTGTTCCTTAGGAGAATAAATAATGTTCAGCTATGTGCATAAGAAAAAATATCATTACTTCTCTATGGATTTTATGGTACACATAATCATGACCTAAATATTACAACTCCATCCACATCGATCTTATACTCAGAGGATTTACAATTTCTGATAGCTTCCGCCCATTTTTTAATCTCAACACCATTTCATTGAGTATCCTTAATTTTCAACATGAGATAAGTTTGACTGATCATTTGATAAAGGATTCATGATATTACATCATTAATTATCGCCATGTACATTAATTAAAAATCCAAGAAGACTAGACCCTTATAAGTTCTCCTCATTGATAAAGATGCAAGATCCTTTCTACATAGAGTATCCACCACCTTATTTTCTTTACCATGATTGTAGTATATCAAGAAATTATAATCTTTGATATGATATAAACATATTCACTAGTTCATATTAATATCCTTCTATGTGAATATATATTTGGGGCTCTTATAATCATTATATATGTCAAAATTTTCCTCATAAAGATAATTCCACCATATTTTCAACCCAAAAATCACATATACCTACTCTAGATCATGCGTTGTATAGTTTTTCTCATGAATTTTAAACAACCTAGAGTCATAGACTATAAATTTATCATTTTACATCAGTACAAAACCTTATCCATTCTTTTAATCATTACTGTACGCCACCCAAAGTTCTCCATTTTTCGAGAGTGTGAGTACTGAAATTGTGATAATCCTATTTTTCAACTCTTTGATGTCGTATTAAAATTCAATTTTCCAAAAAAACATTACATATTTCTATGTAATATTGGTTAATGTGTATGAAAATCATGAGAATATCATCATAAATTATCTATAATACCCAGATAGACCTTGGAAACTATGGACCTTTGTTATAGTCATTATCTCGGGCCACTATTTGATTACCATTGCCTTATAAGGCTTTATATATGGTATTTTTCTAGTGACAATGTGCCCCATGAATGATACTTCCTCCATCCTAAACTCATATTCATTGTAAACTTCATATACTTACACCATTCATAAGTTCATTAGTATAATATTCAAATGCTCTTCATTTTAATCCTCACTCTTGAAGTATATCAGAATATCATAGATAAACAGTACAATAAATTCATGGAGGTAATCTATAAATACTATTAATTAAATCCATGAATTTTTATGGAGCATTAGTGAGTCTAAATATAATTTCTATGAACTCATAGCATCCATACCATGTTCGAATGGATGTCTTGGAAATATATTATATCTTCACTTTAATTGGTTATATCCAGACCGATGATCCACCTTAAAGAAATAATTGGTCCCACATAGATAATAAAACAAGTAATTTATCCATGGTAGGGTATACTTTCTATTTGTCATGATTTTCTTGAGCTCACGATAATTACTACATAGGCACATTGATACATACTTCTTCTTGACAAAGAGGGATGGTTCACCCCATGATGAAGCACTTGGGCACATAAAACTATTGTTTAGATTCACCAGTAACCACTTATTTAGCTCTTCCAACTAAACTACATCCATTCTATAAGTTTTCTTTGATATAAATAAGGATCTATGATTAAGTTCAATTAAGATCTCACCATATCGATCAGGAGGAATAAAAGAAAATTATTTAGGGAACTCATCATTGTAGTCCCAAACAATGAGAATGTAATCGAGCATGATTCTCTCCTTCATCTAAATCATTTGAGTTAGATATGCCTTCTTATAAAGAAATAAAATCCACACTTGAGACAATTATTATAATGAATATTCTTCTTCCTTCTTACACTTGTATAAAATTGGACAATGCTTTAGGATGTGAATAATGATCTCTCTTTCAAAACATTTGAAGTTGGATTAGTAAAATGATGGGAAATCCATGCCCAAAATAGCATTAAACTCCACCAAAGGAAGTCAGATAATATTTTCTGGGTGGTTCAGTCCACAAACATTAAATTGGGAGGAGTTATGTACTTTGGATGAAATAATTTACCCATTTCCAATTATCATAGATAACTCAACCTTTAATTTTTGATGTGGTGTTTAAATAGTTATATTAAGAATACATTATATTAAAGAATGCATAGAACCAAAATCAAATAGTATGTTTGTTATTATTGATTTACTAACCAATGGACCAGTCATTGCATCATTGTCCAAATCCACTATAATAGTACTGATAGATTATTCTATTAGTTCTTTCCTTAGAGGTTTTTGTTGATTTCCTTTTATAACTATTGGATTAGAGAATTGGTTTTCCAAATTCCAATGTTCCTTGCAATTGAAGAACTACACTACAAACTGAGTATTGATATGAAATTTACTTTCTAATAACACATTAAGGAAATTATTTATATTTTTTTGGAATTTATTAGACATATTATACACTCTCCCACATTTAATGCATATTTTAGTTCCCTTTAAGCAGTTTCCATGATGCTTCTTCACATACTTTTGATATGTGGGATGTTGTTTCTTCTTTTCATCATGGGATTTATATTTTGATCCTCCCATATTAGACTCCATTTTCCAATTTTTAATACCTGATCCATGAGACCACTGAGAATCTCTAATATCTATTTCATCCTTGTGGGAACAAAAATACATATTTTCATAGATATAAAAGTCTCATATCTCTAAAAATTTCTATAGACTCAGACAAAGTCTTCTAAATAAGAGATTCACCTTGCTTTGAGTGTTCATGAAAAAGTATAAGGTTTATCATGAAAGCATTGTACTATTTTCCTCATACACCTCAATAGGATTTTCTTCCATTTTATTAAGTATAAGGAACACTATTTCAATATTTAAATGTAGTTATTTGGGGAAAATATTTATTGAAAATTATTTTATTGAAATATTCCCATTCAATGGAGTCAATTTCTTCCTTAGACATTGAGTTCTTGATCGGTGTCTAACACTGAGAAGCTTCCCCATAAAAACAATGTCCTAACATCACAATGTTATATTCTTATGATCATTTTAGGACTAAGAATATATTCTCAAAATAGTAAATCCACTATTCCAAAATTACGGTATCAATAGATCCCCTCAACATGTGATTCCTTTTTCACATGAACGATTCAATATCAACATGATATTTCTTAGTATAAATTGGTTGTTCCACATGAATCAAGTTATTATTCATAACATGATCCATTTGAGCATGTAATATTCCAATGCATTGAGCACTAATTCCCATCATATTTGAAATTTTATTTGGGAAATCATCACATTTCCTATCACATCTATTTTTGGCATGAGTTCTTCTATTTTCCACCATTATCTAAGAAAATGAACGTATAGTTTAGGGGCCCTTGATACTTATCGAATATAAATGTAAGAAGAATCTTTTAACATAAAAGAAATAACATGTAAAGGAAAAGTATATCCAAAATTCTAATTCCTAGGTTTTAATCAAGGTTATCGATGCCCAATTTCCAATCATAAAATTTGATGGGAATTTTTTCCTAGTAGTGGTTCATAATGAGATTATGAATTTACCAATAAATATCCCTTAAGAATTTGAAAGTAGGTTCATAGTAAGGCTTGTATTCATATACTAGGTTTGCATGAGTTAGGCCCAGGAAATGATATCAATGTTGTTACCCCTAGGTACATCTATTCCAGAACCATGTCCACTTGTAGTATCCATTGAGGGATGTATTTTCTTGGTAAACCACTTACTCTATACCTACAAAATTTTAGGGTTGTTTTATTATAATAATATACATACCTAAGTATTTAACTATAGTTTTATAATCACAATCGCAAAAATAACTAGTCATTTTCTCTAATATAAACTATATCAACTATAACCATTTCCACATATTATAGTATGATTTTAAACATAACTAGCCATCAACTATAGGCCAAGGATCGTAGTGTCTTGTGTATTTGGAATAACATGTATATAAAACAAAAAATGGGATAAAAATAAAACAACACATTATTTATCATTTATTATGAGAAAAAAACATCCATTGAGACCTTATACTAGCATAGGATATCTAGAGGAATACATGAACAAAGAGATGAGAAAAGTATCCCAGTAAGGGAATACACATAGGAATAAAACATAAACATGTGTTAGAAGGCATAACATGATGATATAAAAGTCATGGGGTATGAATAAAAAATAAGTAATAATAACATGTTCAACATTTGAATGTATAATCATGGCATCTTAAGAATGTATACAAAATATATAACACAATATAAACATGAGTCAATGATAATTTCCAATACTATATCACATGGGGGACAATGTCCAATAATGGAAACAGGTTTACTCCCTATCCTTAAATCATTTCTCATAAGAATAAACATTACCAAATTAATTGTATAAATATGTGTGTTCACCCATCATAACATGTTTCTTGAATATGTGTGCCACGTGAATAATCAATCATTAACATAAGGGTTACCCATTGAATTAATTGGTTATCCCAATCATGTCATAATGGATATCCAATGAGAATATCATAAATATGTCCATCAAATAATGGATTTAAATTATACAAGGAAATTAATTAATTAATATAGGAATATAACATGATATGTTATTTCAAACTAATGTGATTACATGTATCAATAGTGTTTAATAATCATAAAAAATGAGAAACATTATTGCTGTTTAAGGGGAAATTTTAATGATTCTCTAAAATAAAAAAGGTATAATTGTTTATATAAAACTAGAAATGAAAAAATATATTTCTTAATTATAAAAATATTGATATTATAAAAATAATGTTGGGTTAAAATAGATTATTTAGTGCACTTGAAAATAGGTGAGAAACTAATATGATCCCTTTAATTGAGTTTGCTTATCGAGGATAATTGAGAAGTGAATCTTTTTAAAACATGTATTTACCCATAAAAATGGATGATATGATATGGTTAATTTATTTTATAACATATAAAAAGGATTTATATGATGTTTATAAAAATAAAGAACAATTACAATTGGATAAAGAGAGATAAAGAATAACCCGAAGTAAAAATGGTTGTTCGGGTATCATCCATTACCTTATGTCTGAAGCGGTATTCTAATTTTTCTTAATGTCATGAATAAATAAATTATATTAATTAATTAATAAGTTTATAAACATTTAGATATGAATTTTATTTACTGTAATATTATTATTTTCATTTATGGCCTTTTTTATGGTATAGTGTTTTCAATTTCAATGTTTGGGAGTGTTTGTTCTCTTGGTTTTCAAGATACATTTGCTTGTATATGAGTATGGAAGTGATTGTAAAATGGGAATGGTTATATATAATTGAACTTATATTTGATAAATAAAATTAAATAATATTAAATGGTCTTATATATCATTTTCCCATTGTGAGGACGATTCGTTAGATAAAACTTTAATGATTACCATTTAGATAAATTTAGCATTTTCTGATCATCAAAAACTAGTTTTGTTATATTATTTAATATCATGTATATATACAAGTTAGAAAAATATAATAGTTTCTAATACCTATATTATAGTTTGTTTTTACCATGAAAATATTTCTATGACCATCCCTAAAGGCATAATTGAATGGAAAAAACACGACATCCATGAAAGTGGTAAATCAACACATCATTGATCATGTATTAATTTTTATAATAAAAGGGAGGGAAGAAGAGGTTTGATGAGGAATTATTCCATTAAAAAGATAAAATTATAGTATATATAAGTTACAAGAGTTTTCATTCCACTTGGATAAGGGGCGGTGAGGAGAGAATAATAAAATAAAATAAATTTAGAATGAAATAAAATAAAAAGAAATATGATTTTACCTATTGAATTTACCCTCCTTGAGAACATCCATAGGGAAATAGGTTTTGTATTTTGATGGGTCCAAGGAATAATGGACTTTGGGGAGGGTCTTGTGAAGGGTATTTTTCAAAACATGGATAAGCATCAAGACTTATGAGTTGTGAGGAAAAGAGGTGGTGAGGGGTGGTACATACAGTGGAAGAGAGGAGTATTTTCTCATTATTTTACTAATTAGTTTATTATTTGGCTCAAGAAAATGAATAGATTAAGAATTATCACCAAATATATTAAATTAATAAATTATATTTCTATATTATGGTCTTATAACATCCGTACATTATCTATGACTTAATAATTCATGTATTTTTCTAATATCGTAAATTATCATATTTCATCTTTAAAAAAAATTCAACTATTTCAAAAAAATACAAAAATATATAAACTAACAATTTTTTGATTTTTAGAATTAAAAAATTAACTCTATTTTATGAATATAATTTTCTAAATATGAAAAATATAATTATTATATATTGTTACCATTTACTCAAAAAAACTAATCTTAAAATTATAAAAGAATTCATGACACATTGAAAAATATGATAAGGTATAATAAAATTTTATTATAATCATAATAAAAACAAATATTAATTTATTAATCTATTTTATGAAAAAAAATTATTATAATTCATTTTATAACTTATAAAATTGTAATTAAATATTTTTAATTTACAAAAATTCCAACACTAAATTTATCATTTATGAAACATTTAATTACTTATTAAAAGATATTAATTTATCAAATTTTCATTTATAAGATACCCAAATTTTATTTATACATTTGTATGTGAGGATACTATTCTATTGGCCAGATTACTATTCATATGTGTCATATTATTATTCAATAGGTCAAGTTACTATTCCATCATTATAGGTTCTTTAATTTTTAAAAAAATATCTTATTTCATTTATTCATCAATAATAAAGATTGTATTGTTTTTTATGCGGTTTTTAGTGATTTATAAAATATTAAATAATTATAAGAAGTGAAATTTTATTGATAGGATTTTGGGTTGTTATATGGTTTTTAGAAAATGGGGTGCAATATCATTTGACTTCCACTAATATTCTTATATTATTTTTAGAAAATTTGTCATCTAAATATTCATCACCACTCATTTGATATTCATAGATCTTTTTAAATATCTTGTTTTATAATTCTCTATAATTCAAACTCAAAATAATGTCTCTTTTTTAAAACTCAAAATCACCATCCTTCGTATCAATCAAATTTTTCTTCTAAAAATACTAAAGACTCAAAAATTAACTTGTTTCTATTTACTACTTCTAAAAAAATCTAAGAATAATATTCATAAATAATATATACATTGGAAAATAATAAAGAATAATTCTCACAATGTTATTTTATTGATTTGAATTTCCATATAAATTTTATCTGGGATCATGGAAGATTGTATCATGATATTTAATCCTTGATGACCTGTCATAACATGTTTCTACCTCATTATATCTTCATTCGGGGAATAATTTTTTCCAAATTTTCTTAGAATTAAATAACTTACACAAAATATCTTACATAAATTTGTGTTCTTTCGTGTGAATAAACAATCTAGTGTTCTTAGTATCTAAATGAAACAACATGTTGTGAGTGGGTTCCCATGACCAAACCTCTTTATTTTTTATTACCATTTCATATATACTATATGATATAATTTTTTTTCTTAGGATAATAGCATTGATAAATCCATATCCACTATTTACATTGTAATATCCTTATTTTACGTGTTCTTTCATTAATTTATTGAAATTTATAGCTATAATGAGAAGGTCAAGATACAATACCAGTAATCGTAAATATAATTCCTATGTTCTAGATACAATATACTGATGGGAAAAAAATTATTTATGACTATCTGGTGCCAGGGGATCATAATAATTGTTGTTTCTTCACATGAACATTCCACTTGGTGATCCTCAGTAGATGAGATCATGAGAACTGACCCGCTAATAAGAACCCACAAGTTTTGGGTGTCATTGGTTGTTCCTATCAACGGACATCCATTTTTTCATTAGACATGATATTATTATTTATGTGTACCATTTTATCATATACTTTTATGAATGGTAAAAACCCTAGAATTGAAGTCAAGGAGATGTATCTTGTGTTGTGTGCATCATTGTGGGTAAGACTTTGGTAAAATAATCAATATTGAATATTTCACATGTGAGTTGAGGATGAGATATCTAATGGGCCCATGTTTACTAAGAAGGTAGTACCTTCATTAAATCCATTTACATTGTACAAAATTTTAAGTCCATCCAATAATACCATGAAATATATAAATCACAAAAATGATGATGATACAAGTCTATATCTTACATTACGATATACTATGATACAAATAGATTATATTACACAGAACATGTTCATTGGATGTAGCTATAACTCTAACATTATTGATAACCTTATGGGTCATGTTGGGATAATAGACTCCACTGTAGGCCTATGGTTTGGATTGAATACTATCAACATAATGACCTAGATGGCTACACAGTAAGTGTATCCATAGGTTCCACCTATTCAATTGAATATGATTTTAGGATGATGTAGGCCCACATGTGGGGGATAGTGAAACCCCATGGCATATAGATCAAAATTAAAAATAATTAAATTATATTTTTCAATATTAGAATAATTATTATTGAATTTAGTTTTCATGTTATTCATAATTATATTGATAATAAAAGTGAGTATGAGAAAATATAATTTTAGAAATGAACATAGGATGTTCAAGGTTCTATTTAATTCTTTGGGGAGATTGTAGGTAGTGTAAATGGATTATATGTTATCATATAACATATTAAAGTGATAAAAGTGATTGATTAAATATTTTTACATTTATGAAATTTTTATTAAGTCATAAATGTGAACAAAGTTCAAAAAATAATTTTATTACTTTATTGTGACCAAAGTGAAATTTTAGAAATTATAACATAAGTAAAAAACAAATTTTATCCTCTTGAGTAGTGAGATTCATCATTTGTATGAATTTATAGAGATAATATCTCCTATATAATACTCTCAATATCTTAGATTGAAATTATAGAGAAAGAACAAGGTCTGATCGATCCCATCTTCTAAGTCGAGTGCACATTCTTAACGTGATCAATGGGATGTTATAATGATCATTAATTTCTTATGATAGAACCCTAGAATTATCAATTGATGATCCAATATCTATGTTTAATGTGTGTAAAATCTAGGGGATTCCATAGTTTGTTGCCTTTGAGAAATGATATGCTGATGATGAGAGAATAAAATTGATGACATCAATTGAACAAGGTAAAATTTATATTTTTTGTTTAATTTTACTTTTCCTGACTAAATTGAAATGAAAATGATTCTTTAAGAAATTATGGCAAGGGTTTTTGTGGATTAATTATATTTAACATGAATTCACTCCTAAAATTTTAATTATGTGAATATTTCATGGTTTATCTTTGCCTCATGTTCTTTCACAATATTGGTTCATATGAACTTTTAAAGGCTTTCACAGACCACTTTCCACATGTAATGTGTTCACACTACATAAAAATACATTATAGAATCATTAAGATACGTTATTTTCTCCACAATTTTACATAATACATGGTCAGAATATACACAGTGTGAGCTTCACATATGAGAGAACCCCATTCGCTCAATGTTGGGGATGAAATAAATGTTTATTTATCAACTATGTGATATTAATGTCAATTTATGAACAATATTCCACATTAAAGCACAAAAAAAATCGTTTTTTTCATTGGTATAATAATAATTTACTATGAATGATGTTCATTAGGCTACCATTCAAATTCCTTATGAGTGAATTGCCTAATGGGTCACCGTGCTGCCCCACAGGATGTCTTTCTTGCCAAAACCTCCTTGCAATTTTTCCAACACAAACCCATCAAATCCCTATACACTCCTCCGTATCTTTTTTGAATTATCTATAACTATTTTTATTCCCACAAACATTAATGGATATATTCTAGGATGCTCATGTGGATGGCCATGTTTGGAAAATTATTTTACTTTATAAAATATCAAACATTATCCACTAGTTTAAGCCATAGAAAATTCTTATGAGATATTTTTACCAAAAATTATTATGAATAAAATCTTGGGTACTAAAGTTTTAATATCCTTACACAAATTCATATAATATTATATAGTTTTATAATTCTCATTTTTAGCATAAAAGTATACAAATTTATGATTAATTATAGAAAACTAACTTAATGGACTTGAAATAAAGAAGAAAAATTCAAAAGTATGAAAATGAACCAATAAATGAATCTTCAAACTCCATCAACATAACTCATATTAACAACCCTTTACAATAAATTCTTCCAACCTTATTAACAAGAAACACAACCTCAGGCATGAACTCTTCAATCTATAAATTTATATTTTTTATAAATTCCATGAACTAATTTTATGTTAAAATTTTACTATACCAACTCATTTCTGTCTCCACTATATTGAAATAAATTAAAAAAGTATTTGTAAGGGTTGTGTATTACTTGATTTCAAAATATATATCCTATAACTCATTATCTAAATTAAATCCTATATTGATAAATAAGAGAAGGAGAACATAATTACTGTCTTAGTAATGTGACATCGAACAACCAACTCTATGACTACATTGGCTAACACACTATAAAAAAAGAGAACAGAAACATAGACATCAAGGTCATACATTAATATGTAATTCATGTGATACTATTATCGAAATTCCTCATGTTTGGGTCTATATAATCATATTGGTCATTAGAATTGAAACATTAATTATTGTGCTCAATTTAAAAAATATATCAAATATAACCACACACAAATAATATGTTTTAATTTTTTATATCAATAAAAAATCTTCTTCAAACCTTCTCATTCATGTCATTGAATAAATTCAATTTATCACCCCTAATGTTTTATATTATTCTTATTACCAAGGATGATATAATAATATATCAATCCTTTTTATTGACACATTTTCAATTACCTTACTAAAATATTAATTTTGATGATATTGATAGGTTCTTTAGTATTTTCTAAACCTTCTCCACTTGACTTCCCCTTATAGAGACTTGTAAGATATTCTTCATTAAGGATGACTGCTTCAATACATGTTTTTTAGAATATCAATTAATAAATCATTCTTGGATGGTGTCTTCTTTTTTTAAATATCTATATTAATATATTATTCACATTAAATAGTTATCTCCATGAGAACTAGATTCACTTTTAATTACATACATGGTTATAACCCAAATAAAACCCTCAAAAGGTAAGTGAATATGGTGGAACTGTTATTTTATAATGGGTGTAGCATGCTTAAGAAGGAATTCACCACCATATTTATTATTTCCTTATAGTATTAATATTCTTCTTCATACTAATTCATATTTTTACTGAATCTAATTTTTATTTAGAAAGAATATAATTTATCATAGAAATCATTTCATTGTGTGTGATACTTATTTTTTCCTTATCCATAATGTTAAATGCATCACATTATACAATTTTTATTCATTTTATGGATTATTCTCATGTTATATAATTTGTTATGATATCTTTCGTAGTATGTAAAACCATATCAAACCTTTAAATAATCTCATATAAATCTGTCACATTTCCCTTTATTGAAATCCTCTCACAGAATTCAACATTTTCATGTGGATTTTACATTTTAACCTTAGAAATATTTATCACAAGTGCTCCTTCCATTTTTCTATAAATTTAAAAATCAGTTAGATTATTTACCATAAATTATTCATGTATAAAAAAATATTATTATAATTTCTACAAGTTATCCACTGAGTGTATTTCACTAAATTAGTCTTCTTGTCACTTTTTTTATGGTATATTCTATTATACTTTTCATTCATTCCATTGGAACATATGACCATGGATTTTTTTCATGGATCCGGGGTGTGTACTCTATAAAAATAATAGTAATAACTCTTCCTTTTATTTATCTCTAAAATTCCAGTTTTTGATCATAATTTGAAGTACATTATCCTATTGTTTATTACTTAATGATTTCTCACATGCCTTATTTTATATATTCATGGGAATATTTGAGTTACAATATTAATTTACCTTAATTATAAAGGATCACTTGTATTCATTCAACTATTTAAATAATTATACCCCTTTTTTATTTTAGATGTATACCTGGTTAGTTTTCATTATCATTTTTCATTATAGTGACCACATTGATTTCATGTTCTATTTAGTTTCTTTAAAGTTTCAAATATATTTGTAATAGAATCATTTCCCTATTTTGTCCATGTATGTTTATTCAACATGAGAATGTCCCCATAAATTTAGGCATTCGTTGAAATTTAAAAATCATCATACTATAAAATTATTCTTGCTTATTATTCCCAAATTTATTTTATAAACAATAATTATCAACAAATCAGGATTTTTTCACTAAACATCATGTTACCCCGACTTAACAAAATTTAGTTTTTGGGAATTACTATTATCGTTTTGGGGTTTTCTTGAGAACCAACATTCACAAACACTCTTTTATACACCACATACATCGTGTTATATTTAATTCAAATTTTTTTCATCTATATTTAATGATTTATTTCTTTAAAACTTTCACTTACATGGAAAATGAACATTATAAAATAAAAATATTTTGATATGGATGGTACATTTTTCAATGTGATCATTATTTGTTCATCTGGATTTGAATTCAATGTATTATTGGAATTGATATAAGTATTTTTCGATCAGGGATTCCCAATACATATTTTGGTTCTAGAATCTATTTTATATATAATTCGGAATAGAGAGTTTGTCCCAATTATCGATTTTTTTATTTAACTTCATGTCTAAAAAAATACATGATGAGTGAGTAATTATAATTCTAAAAAAATCTTAAGGTTTCTCCATAATCATTCTATATCATAATCATTTTATTTACATTCATTTTTATTGATTATTATGAAGATTTATAAATAGCTTTAATTCATTTGTATTTAATATCATTCTTGGTATCCTTGAAATTTGTGGAGATTTTGTACAAATTTACCAATGCATGGATTATTTTTTCGTGAGCTATTTCTATCAGATCATTCTCACTATTACATCAATAATAATTTTCATATATAAGATATATCAATTAACTAAAAATTAATAAAAATTTACTATTTTCATCAATAGGGCCTTTGAAAAAATTTGATTGTTTGAATTTTCATTCTAGTGAATCTTCTATTTCATCAACTTCTTATTCAATTTGTGCCTTCACATCAATAATAAACTAGATAAAACCAAGTATATAAGTAATTACATCAATGGGAAACCACATTAAATACTATTAAATTTGAGAGTATAAGTCTTTAACTATTTAACACACTTAACCTTCTTATACTCTCTGTATATTCAGCTAGTATATTCAAATAGATCACTTTAAATAGATAAAATAGATGAACTCTAACTACTATGGTAAAATTCATATAGTTGTTAATATTTAAAATTATTTTGAATCATTCTATACATATTTTCCTCTATTTTAATTTAGATTTATAGTGTTTTTCATAAAATATCTATATTGAGATCAAACAAATTGCCTTACTTTTTATTTATCTTAGGAAACTGAAAAATTTAATAAAATATATAATTAATATAATATATTAAAAAAATAGATTATCAAACTATATCCAACCAAATTAAGGCATGGTCAGCTATGATACTACTTGATGTGCCCAGTGGAACATGTAGAGATACTTAGAGGGGTTGAATCAATACATAAAACATTTACTATTTTTAAAGTTCTTTTCAACGTTATATCATATTGTAATGTGAACTTCTCATTGAGTTCAGAACTATGGATCTTTTGATATTATCTCAATCCTTATCAAAGAATAAAATGTAGAATAAAATTTTAATAGTACAGAATGATTTACAATGTTTAACAATGATGCTTGGGCC
Source organism: Viscum album (assembly GCA_963277665.1). Taxonomy (NCBI): domain Eukaryota; kingdom Viridiplantae; phylum Streptophyta; class Magnoliopsida; order Santalales; family Viscaceae; genus Viscum; species Viscum album. Next base: position 955,448,446 of record OY728162.1, on the reverse strand, counting down.
TACACCTTACAAGGTTTAACATTTTTGAAACACATGTTTTATTATCACTATAATTTGAAGTGATTTCATGTGTAGTTAAATTCTAAAACATGTGTTGAGATTGTATCATCCAAATTGGTAAGTAATATATCATACAGTTATATTCCATTAAATTTTTTATACATGAACCACAAGTTCTAAAAAGACCCACTTGAAATTCTAAAAAATATATCCACTTTCTGATTCAAATTTCACCGTATCATCTAGTTGGAGACATCCTTACTCAAAAAATAAATCATCAAATTTCTATAATTATATAATAAATAATTCATACACATTGGATTGGTTGAATCACACAAAGAACATTATATATGTTGATCAAAATGGCATATTTTTCTATAATTTTCTAGACAAAAAGATGACCAAAAATAAAAATATTTTTAAACCCATATAATCTCAAAATTCATTCTTGATTACTGTGAAATCTTTTAATATAAATTGGTGTAGCTGATTATTCTCATATGTTCTCTTACTTCTTTGATGATGTTTTTATCTTCTAGATTTCACAAAGTTTGAATTATCTACCCTTTATCGTCTCACAAGATTTCTTCAGTTTTATACGGGTGTCAAAAGATATCTTATAAAATTTCTTCACCACACATTAACACTATTTTCATTTTATTATTATTTTTATATCTTTATAATATAAATGATAAAATACATGAGACATATTTTATTTCATTGATAATTAAGGATTTCAAAAATTTCAGTGGAATATTAGTTGTTATCTACTCATATTCTTCTATAACATGTAGCATATAAATCATATCAATATTTATCATCTCTTATTCGATACTTATATAACCATGTAGATATCACTATCTATAATTCTATATAATTCAAACATCATGAAATCATTAATCTCTAAAACTCAAAATCCTTAGACATTGTATGATAATATGTTCCCCCAAAAATTACTAATAGATATACTTTTATCTTCTTTATATTTACTTATTCCCTAATGTAATTCCCAATCCTGATCCACCAGTATTAAACTGAAGTGTCACATGGCCTCATGCGTGACATCCTATATGTAAGAGGCCATTGACTAGTACTGAAGGCCTAACTTCATCAATGGGTATACTATACAATCAACATTATATCCTATAACCAATAATAAAATAATAGAATAAAAATAAATATAATAACCCAAGTAAACATTCTAAAACAATGTATAAGGGATAAAATTCATACAATAAACCAAAGACTCCCAAAGTAGAAATCAAAACTTGAGTAAATGTGAGATAGATAACAATAAATAAAAATGAAATAATCTTGCATAGTTTATCTCAGTACCAAAACTAGTTTCGTGCTCCTTTTCTCTAACTTCATTCATGGGCCCCTTTCCTTTTTTTAAATCCCGATGCATGAAGTGTCCATGTACATCAAAGTTACTATACATGGTGTGATAATAAAACCCATCATGAAACCACCAATTAATCCATAATTAATGTTCACAAGAATAATAATAATATGCCATGATAAATATAAATCGATATTAAGAATAATAGTCAAACAATCTCATTCTGAATGGTCATGCACTAACCAAGCCACCACAAACCCCTGACTGTACCTAATTCGACTCCGTGTTGAATGGGTAAATAGGGATTTTGTTAAATATCTAAACTATCTACAAGGATATTGGCATGAAAATTTGTATCCAAAATGTAAATTGAGTTTTTTACATATTAATTACTATCTATAAGGAGTATCGAGTATTGAAATTTTATTCAGTATCCACAATGTGTATTGAGTTTTCAATATGGTAATCAGCATCCACATGGTGCATTGAGTGTCGACATGTTACTCTATATCCACCAGGTTCATTGAGTTTTCTACATTTTACTTAGTATCAACTTGATGCATTGATATTTTGACTTGAGTCTCGGTATCCATAAGGTCTATTGAGTATTGACACGTTATTCAGTATAAACAAGGTGCATCGAGTTGTCGACACACAACTCAGTATCCACAAGGTTCATTGATTATCAACACATTACTCATTATTAACAATGTACATAAATCTATATTCAAGAAACAAGGATATCATTTCCACTATCTTCATCATCGCACATCATATAAACTTCCCCTATAAGGGGTAATCATACCACAATAACCACAAATCACGCATACTAATATCCAAACCTCAAATGAAAAGATAATATATAACATGATTAATCATGGTAAAAAATCATAGTGTGGTTTCATGAGAAAAATAATAGCCCCATATATCAACATGTGAATAAACATTAATCATGGAATCAATCTATTCTGACAATTATCATAAAAACCAAGTCCACATAAGGGTATCAAGAAAACAAACACAGTCACAATCAATTACCATCAATCAAAAACACAACCATGAAAATATATCAATTATAACATGGAAATAAATGTATATGATGGCCCCAACTAGAAATGAAATTCTTAACTAAATATTATTGATTTCAATGTGACGGTTCATCGATGAAATGTCACTCGAATCATGTCCATGTATCCATCAGCTAAAACTGCATACCATGGATTCCTAAAACTATTCTATCTTTTTATTTTGAAAATAAATTAACACCCCGCATGCTATAGCAATTTATCTCTCCAAGATAATTTTTATATTATAAATTTAATCAAAATAATGTGAATACCAATTTTTTATAGAATAATTATAATTTCACCTGAATTAATATTTTATCTCTCTAGAATAATTTGAGACAAACATGATAATTATTATTTATCAATGTTGAAAACATCATGGTTATTAACAATCAAGAAATATTTATCAAATTTATAAAAAATATTAAAAATATTAATCCAAAAATAAATGTAAAATAGACTCCCACGTTGAGTTATCCCTTCAAAACACATAACCCATGAATAGAAGGGAGTGAAGTTTCTGATGTGACTAGAAACTAGATGAAGAATTAATATTGTTCAACGAAAGAATCCCCAATCTTGAAAAAGTAATTCTCCAAAATATCCAAACTCAAAAAGTACACCAAAACTGAAGGTGGAAAGATTCAAGTATTTTTAAAATAATAATACAGTGTTATTGTTTTACAATATTGGAAACCAAAAAATTAAATTCCCCATCTAATTTGACATTAGAAACTATTAAATAATGACTATTAAAATTCTTAATTAAGGGATAAAAACTTTTAAATGAGTAAAATAAATCAATTCCCAAGGTTTAAGGAATTTAAAAGTTTCAAATAATATTTAGGTTCATGCTGGGAATGGAAATTTCAAAAAAAAAAAGTTTAAAAAGGCATTTCCCTTGAAACGATTATATGTAATGGTAATATGGTTTTACCCTAACACGTATCCTAGGTGTCATATAAGGGTCCAAGGTTACCCGTTCACAACCCTTAGAATGAATTAATTACGCTTTCATAATGTAACCCCACCTTTATAAACCCTTTGAAAACCTAGGAATACCCTTAGACAGTGTATATGTTACCCTTATGAAACTATGTAAACATAGGGGTACCCTTATGTGAATTCAACCTTACCCATATGTGAATCTTAGAAGACCCATACAAATCACATGGAATTCCACCTAACCATTATGAATCACTAGGGATGACATTACAAAACCCCTGTAAATAGGGATATATTTTTATGTGATGTGTAGAAACTCTATCTACCCTTACGTATATATAGGGTACACTTAAAAATCCTTCAGAAAAATGGGATTACCCTTTTACAACCTATTTAAATGTTGTTTTTCCCTTGTGAAACTCAAAGGGAAATCACTATACTTTTACTAATAGTATAGAAAACCAATTTTACCATTATATAACACTCACAATACATGATTATGTGTAATATTTTTTGGAAAAAATTAGATTTCCTTTATTGGAAGAAATATAAATTAAAAATAAATTAGGGATTAAAGGAAATTTAAAAAATTATAATGTAATGATTATCTCCTATTAAAGAATATTCATCTTCGAGAAGTATCTCTAGAAGTTTTTAAAAAAATAATAAAACCATGAGGTGAAACATCCAACTCTTGCTCTCATGTCACCTCTTTAATGTATAAATGCTAGTATATGATCCAAAATAGTCATAACACCATTCCTTAGTGTAATTTCTCACATTGATAAATAATTTACACCTGATACTCCTCATAAGTTTCATTTTTTACCAAACCAACATCCTCTCGGTCTATAACATGCACATGATTAAGAATGTAACTCCAATGTTGAGAAATGTGAAAAACATCATGCATGCCTCAATAATGTAGAGGAATGTCTGGATGCTATGTCACTATCTCAACCTGTTTGGTGACCTATAAGGGACAAAAATACCATGGTTCCAAATTACATTACTTCCGAAAATGATGTTGTCCCAATCAAGGTGACAATAAAAAAATCCTAGTCTCCCATATATAATTCCAATGGTCATATCTTTTGGTCTGCATATGATGGATTCTTTTTTTAAGTTTCTACTAAGCACTTCTAGATCAACTGCACCATCCCTAGGGTATTATATACCTTACTAGTCCCAATAACTAATTCCTAACCGACCTCATGCCAACATAGCGGTGAGATGCACAAACATTCATAGAGAGCCTCAAATTGTTCCATTTGTATAGATTACTATAAAATATTCTTGTACGTACAATCCACCAAATCTAGGTTTTCGTCACATTTTAAATCGATCTTTAGAACCAAATTTTAGAGCATATCCCCAAGTATGGAAATTGTTCACTATGACTTTTTGTAATGGCCCCTATTTTTGGGGTCCATTACATAGTAAAATTTGATTTTTAGGTGTTCGGGATAGTCTGGGAATCATTCACAGCTTCTCGGTGAAGATTAACGGTAGGCTTGGCCTACCCGTAGCACGGACTACCGGTAGCTCAGCCTACCAGAAGCTCGGACTACTGGTAGCTCAGCCTACCTGTAGCTCGGCTTACTGGTAGCTCGGCCTACCGGTAGCTTGGTCTACTGGTAGCTCGGTCTACCAGTAGCTCGGTCGACCAGTAGCTCGGTCTACCCGTAGTAGGCCTACCTGTAGCTCGGCAACCTATAGCTCGACCTACCGGTAGCTGCGGCCTACCGGTAGCTCGGCCTACCGCTAGCTCAACCTATAGTTAGCAACAGCTTACCGGTGTCTCGGTCTACCGGTAGGTTTGGCGAACCGGTAGCTTGGCCTATCGGTAGCCTCAGCTTACTGGTGGCTCGGCCAACCGGTAGACCTAACCTGCTGGTGACCATGAGTTTTCCCAGTGGCGGCTCTTTTTGTGCAAATTGTCTTTTAAGATGCATTTTGACCCCTTTAATCCTATTTTAATTCCCATTAATGCCTGTTTATATTATGTTATTGGTAAGGTACCCCTTAACTGATAAACAAACCAAGAGGTGTCGTCGGTTTAAACCGCCCCGAAAGGCGGTGACCCTTTAATAATGTGTGGGGTGTCCGAGCCATGTGTTCAACCCATGATCCAAATCCTTATGCGGTTTATCTCAATATATTAACCGTCTAGGAGTGTTGTCGCTTAGCCCTTGTCAGCCTTTATAAACTAAAAATATTCTCCCTACATTTCCTTTCTCAATCATCCTTCTTGGAGTACCCTTCCTCCCTACGAGCCATACCCCTGTTCCGAAGTTTTATTGATTGTGTTTCATGGAGATCTTGCCGCTCCTGTTTTCCTGTTTCCACACGAGGACATAACGTCAATCCATGATCGTCGAGTAGGGGTTTCACCTTCTTCTATTCTTTCTGTGTATCTTGTGGGGTGGGTACGCTACTGCTTCTGTAGAATTGTATGAACGAAACTTTAATGAAGATAATAAACAGATTCTAAAGAATGAAGGGGAGGGGTGTGATTAATGATGCTGCTCTATTTTTATCCTTTTTCATGATTAATGATTTCTGAATTGTGCGGGCTTACGCATACTGAATATCATGGGCATTGGTGGTGTTTTTCTATGAACTAATAAACCCTTACCCATTGTGATGTTTAAATGGATTTTATTTTGGCTGTGAAACATTTTCTGTGTAAAGGAAATTAGATAATTATGTATATTCGGCTAAATAAATTGGAAGCACCAGGATCAACTCCTTTTCTATGATAACCTCGGTTTAAGCCTAGTGTAATTGAAATCCTGGAGTGTGTTAAATCGTTTTAATCAGAAAGTACCTATTGAGGCTGCCTTATGTTGGTGGTATTGGTTTGGTTGTTTCTTCCACGGGCTGAGTACGGGTGAAATTATGGTTTTCTTGGATAGGGGCATAGATTGTTGGGGGTGATGTGGGTGTGGATGGGATCCTCTGTTTGTGTCACGAATTGGGCGGGGGGGGGGGGGTCTTCTGTTGTTGAGAAACCGTCGACTCCTGGATTTTATTTGGGCACATGGGGCTGTATCTTGGGATTTTCTTTAGTTCTAGTACATCGAGGGATCTCCCTTATCCCTTTGTTGTTCTGACTTTGCAATAGAACCAGATGTGAATGCTTAAATTGCTGTTGGTTGCAACTTTTTCCCTTGGTTTTTGATTATTCTGTTAGTAGCCCAGTAGTGAAGAAACTTATTTAAACATTATTACTGAGCATGAAGACAAGGATGGGAAAAATGGGGATTTGGTTTGGTGTGAGTTTTTACTTGGGATTGGGTACTGTTCTCTTCTCTTATGAATGAATAGTAAGGATAGTGTTCTTTAGGATGTTTGAAGAAAAACCTAGATTGGTTGAGTGCTTGTTAACTATACATATACTTTTAGATTTTGTGTTTCTTATTCACGCCCCAACCAAGTTGAGAACATAGTCCTGAACACCCCCATTTCACGGGGGAAGTTGTTTTTCCCAACACTTCTATTAGTGGCTGGTTATTAGCTCCTTTCTGCTCCCTTTCCCAGATTGCCCAAGTATCTTCAGGCCGGCTGTGATGGCGTAATGTCCATTATTAGCCCAATAATCTTTGGGCCGTGTAGTGTGTTGGTTGGCCATGGTGTGTGCGGGTAGGTGGTTTTCCAAGAATCTTCAGGATGAGGCCTAGGTGTCTTCGAGCGTGGTGGTAGTTCACTAGCCCAGGTGCCATCTTGTGTGGCAGTGGTTGTTCTGGCCTAGGTGTTTGCAGGCGTGGTTACTTGTGACAGTTGTGGCCCAGGTGTCTGCGGGCGGGTTAGTGGTTGTGGCCCAGGTGGTTGTGGGTGGGATGTGTGGTTGTGTCCCAGGTTTGTGCAGGTGGGGAATGGTATTGTGACTGAGATAAGAATGGAGGGATTGGTTTGATGCATATGATGTCTTCAAAAACTAGTGGGGAAGTGGCGCGGGGTACCCAAACATCGATGTGTTATTACTATACATTACTTAACATGAATTATTTGGGGAGTGTGCCTTGGTGAGGATTGGATGGTTAGTTTCCTTGTTAGGTGCTTGTTTATCTCTTTTATCATAGGGAATTAGTATAACTACCCACTTGTGCACATGAGTCTTTTGTTTTTTCCTACTGAATATACTTGTATGATCACCCTACGTATATAAAACTACTTTCAGGTTTCCAAGAGGATTTTGGGGATCGTGTTGGACCGTACTATCTCAGACCTTGTGAAATATCATCACAGTTTCTGTTGTTATTTATTTTGGGTATTTTTATTTTTAGTCTCTTTATACATTGTGGATTTTACTTTTATAACATTCATTGAGAATGGTTCTTGGCTTTAATCTTACTTTCAGTTTTGTGTTGTGGGATTCACTATTTTATCTCCCGATCCTATTAAAAGTAAAAAAGGGTAATGACTTCCATTTAGTGTGTGATTTCATTCCCTTGGTGCTGGTATCCACTCTAGGACCTATTGAAGGCAGGTTTGGGGGGTCATTATCTCTCCTTCAACTTAAAGAAGGAGGGGCCTGAAAATCTGCTGACCGCTCCCTCTTTTTGGTGAAGGCGTGTCATGACAGAACGGTATCAGAGGTGATGGTTGAGAGATAGGATGGAGTCTGGAGTTAGGAAAAGTGAAGATTGAATGGGATGGTAGGTAAATGGTGTTGGGAGTCCTTGGTGTGTGAATTAGGCCAGGGAAGACCGGCTAGGACCCGAGATTTTAGGGTCCCCCGCGATCTGATGCAAGGACTTTGGACCTACCGAACGTCCAAGTGAGGCCACACTGATTACAGGGTAGAGACCCTAGGAAAGGTACATGCATGATAATGACTTGTGTTCTTTTTTTTCAGGGGTGTTTTGGGGAATTTTAAATAAATAAGTATTTTAAGTAGTTTTAAGAACAATATTCTGCAGTACGTGGGCTTAGGAATTCTTTGTTTACCTAGAAGCTATGGCACCCGGGAGATGACCATGAGTTGTACGAGCGATCGAGGCCTAAGAGGTGGACTTGGCCGATCAGCAGAGGTCTGTTCGAGAGGAGGAGGATGACCAGTGGCAGAAGATGCTTTGAGCCTTCCAGTAACAGACCCTCGAGAAGTACGAAGGCAACACCTTTGATATGAAGATGGAGGGCTGGCTAGAGGAGCTGGTGATAGCCTTCGGCTTGATCCGGGCTCCGACCGAGTACTGGGTTCCTCTGTCAGTCAGCCAGATGTGGGGAGAAATGCGCCAGTGGTGGACACTCTACCTGGGGGAGAGGAGAGAGGCTGAGGTGGCATACGATGATTTCGAGAAGTAGCTCTAGGCGGAATTCCTCTCTTCTACGATGAATGCAGAGAAGATGCAGGAGCTACTCTCCCTCCAGTAGGGGAGTATGTTGGTAAGGGAGCTGGGTATCAAGTCCAAGGACCTCCTCAGCTTTTCTCCGGACCTCTTTCCAGATGAGGAGTCCCAGGAGAGACTTTTAGAGGAGGCGCTCCGACCCTCCCTCCAATACGTCGTTACCCCCTTTACATTACCGACATACATGGAGGTCCAGAATAAGGCAGAGGTGGTGGAGAGGATGCCCATGATGAGAATTGTGTAACAAGAGGGGATTAATTTAGGCCCCTCAAAGGGAATGGTCGTGAGCACCAGACCTATAGCATTGGGACCCTCTAGGTTCCGACCTGCAGGGAGAAGGCCGCAACAGTTCCAGTTCTGGTCCCATGGTCCTCACCCTTTACCTTCAGGACCAGGACCAAGGTTCTTCATCTGTGGGAGCCACGGACATCTTCGGAATCAGTTCCCAAACAATGTTAAGTATGGTAGTGATAGACATGCCCAACACCCGCCTCAGTAGTAGCTTCCAGCTAGGCTCTTCCAGCAACAGCAGTAGGGGCAGTGAACTCCCGCTCCTCTGAGGGCAGATGTTGTAGGGGGAGGCCGACCACAGGTCGCTCCTCAGGGACCTCGACTAGGGCATGGTTAGGGAGTCGGCTGACAGCCGAGGAGGGGAAGAGGGGCTGGACGTGGACAGTTTCACGCCGCAGAGGCAGCAGTTCTAGCAGTACTAAAGGTTGTTCGAGGTATGATCAGTTAGTTCAATACCCAAGATTACACCTTGTTCGATACCGGAGCATCGCACTCATTTGTTGCACCCAGTTTGGCCCATGCTCTGGGTCTAGATGCCGATAGAAATCCAGTTCCCATGGTTCTGAGCACACCAGTAGGAGGTCAGAACGACTTGTTATATGTTTGTAGAGGATGCAGACTGATGATAGGGACACATTATTCAGACATGGATCTACTACTACTACTACAGATAAAACTATATTATGTCATCATAGGCATCGAATGGATGTTCTCTGTGTGTTCCATCATCGACTGCTTCTGAGGAAGGGTTGTGTTCTCATACCTGGATGGCTGATGTGTTACCTTCATCGGCGAGCGGAGTGGCCAGAAGGGCAAAAGGTGAGAGGAATCCCTCCTCTCCTTATTGGTTGAGCTGTCAGTAGAGTCAGTGGATGCTGAGATAGTGGATGTACCATGGATTGTCAGTGATTTTAGGGACATCTTCCCCGAGGAGGTGACGACACTACCCCCACGACGTGATATTGTGTTTGGGATAGACTTGCAGCCTAGTGGTCATCCGATTTTGATGGCTCCCTACCGGATGGTGCCTTTGGAGCTACGTGAGTTGCGGATTCTGATCGATGATCTGAGGAAGAACGGTTTTGTTCGACTGAGTGCGTCACTGTGGGGTGATCCAGTCTTGTTCACAAAGAAGGCAGATGATGGTATCAGGTTGTGCATAGACTATAGGAGGCTTAATCAGGTAACAATCAAGAATCGGTACCCTCTTCCAAGGATAGAAGATCTCTTTGAATAGCTAAAAGGGATGGATGGTTCTCGAAGATTGATCTACGGTATGGATATCACCAGTTGAGGGTGATATAGGAAGAAATCTCGATGAAGGCCTTCAGGTGTAGATATGGGCACATCGAGTTTGTAGTCATGCCTTTCGGTGTTACGAATGCCCTGACTTTGTTCATGGGGCTTATGAACTCCGTCTTCCAGGAGTACCTGGATCGATTTGTAGTTGTTTTCATCGACGAAATCCTGATCTATTCAAGATCAGAGGAGGACGATGCAGAGCATCTAAGGACGGTTTTTGAGGTCCTCCGACAGCAACAGCTCTATGAGAAGTTGTGGAAATGCAAGTTCTGGACACGATAATTACACTTCCTTGGGAACGTAGTGTCCGAACAAGGGGTAGCAGTGGACCCATCAAAGGTTGAGGCGGTTATTTCTTGGTCAGTACCCACGAATGTGGTAGAGGTTTGTAGTTTCATCAGGCTAGCAGGTTACAATCATTGGTTCGTACCCAACATCTTCTGAGTTGCAGCCTCTTTGATAGCCTTGACCAAGAAGGACCAGGTTTTCATATGGAGTGAGAAGTGTGAGGCATCCTTCACTAATCTGAAGGAATAATTGGTTAGTGCCCCAGTGCTGAGACTACTAGAAGAAGGGGTAGCATATGAGGTGTTCTGTGATGCTTCAGGGCAAGGCCTTAGATGTGTGTTGATGCAGCAATAAGGGGTGATTTCTTATGGGTCTAGGTAGCTATTCCCTCATGAGAGTAATTATGCCACCCATGATTTGGAACGTGCAACAGTCGTTTTCGCACTAATGTTATGGAGACATTACCTCATCGGAGAACGCTTTGCGGTTTTCATGGATCACAAAATCGTGATGTATGTGTTCTCCCAGCAGGACCTAAATATATGGCAACGAAGGTGGATAGAGTTTCTCCAGGATTACAACTTTGAGATTTACTACACTTCAAGAAAAGGGAATGTAGTGGCCGATGCTTTGAGCAGGAGGTCATAGAAGGATGCGGTCCGAGAGTCAGCAGACACATGGAAGGTGATGGAGGATTTGGCTGCCTTGCACCTAGATGTGATGATGGATAGCGGTGGAGGTTGCATGTATTAGATGATATTGAAGTATTCTATTTTGAGGCAAGTGGAGGGGTCTCAGTGTTGAGACCCAGAGTGTGAAGTGATGCATGACTGAGTTGACTAGGGAAATTCTCTGGATGGGTGGACAGAGGATGGTCAGAACCGGATGCTTTTCCGAGGAAAGTTGTTTGTTCCAAAGGAAATGCACAGGCAGGTTCTTAGTGATTTACACAACTCACCCCTAGAAGTACACCCATGAGTTTCCAAGATGTACCAGGGTCTAAGGAGACAACTTTGGTGTCCCAGAGTAAAATGAGTAGTGGCAGAGTTTTTGGCCAAGTTCTTAGTGTGTCATTAGGTAAAGGATGAACACCATGTTCCAGGCGGGTTGTTGCATCCTTTAGATGTCCCTGGGTTTAAGTGGGATGACATCATGATGGATTTCATCAAGGGACTACCCAAGGTGAAAGGGCACTATGACGCCATCTGGGTAGTGGTGGATTTCTTGATGAAGTCGGCTGACTTTCTAGTGATTAAGGAGTCGAGTGGAGTGGATGCTCTAGCACAAAAGTATTCAGATGAGGTAGTGCGATTGCATGGTGTATCGAGTTCCATAGTCATGGACATGGATGCATGTTTTACCTCAAGATTCTGGAAGGTATTTCCTCATGATTTTGGTACCCAGATACTTGTTAGAACTGCTTTCCACCCCCAGACAGATGGGAAGACAGAGCGCACCATCTAGACTTTGGAGGACATGATGTGGGCATGTATTCTAGACTTTGGGGGATCATGGGTGCTACACTTGCCTCTGGTAGAGTTCACCTACAATAATAGCCATAACTCTACCATTGGAATGGCTCTATTCGAAGCCCTATATGGAAGGACATGTCGCTCACCCATGTGTTGGACAGAGGTTGGAGAAGTAGGTGTTCTTGGCACAGAGCTGGTACAGAGCATGACAGAGAAGGTTCAGCTTATACGAGAAAGGATGAAGGCGGCTCAGGATCGGAAGAAGTCATATGCTGATAACAGTAGGGTACCCTTGGAGTTCGAGGTTGGGGACCATGTGTTCTTGAAAGTCTCCCCTCACCATGGACATCGGTGGTTTGGTAGGGGAAGTAAGCTTTCTCCTAGGTTCATCGGACCCTTCGAAGTGTTGTGGCGAGTGGGTGAAGTGGCTTATCAGCTAGCTCTACCACCGCCACTTCTGAGGATATACGATGTATTCCATGTGTCCCACCTTCGATAATATCTACACGACGACTCCCACGACATCGATTGGGGAGAGGTAGATGTCGAAGATGATGAAACCTTCATAGAACAACCAATCAAGTTTGAGGATCTTAAGGAGAAATTTTGCGTGGATAAACCATCCCCTTGGTTCATGTGTTGTGGAGGCATGGTGGCCTGGAAGACAGTTCATGGGATCGGGAGGCCCAGTTACACGTTCAGTACCAAGAGCAGTTTTCACATGTTGTTTATGTTCTGATCCATGAGATATTGTACCTTGTGCTTCAATATATGGAATGCTTATTTTTCTTAACAATTAGATGATCTATTCCCTGTTCTCTTTGTGTGTGTACGAATGTGATGATGGGAAAACATGACTCCCTATGTGGTTTATCTCCATATCATAACCATCTATGTGTGCTGTATCTCAGCCCTTATCAGCCTTTATAACCTAAAAATTTTTTCCCTACATTTCCTTTCTCGATCATCCTGCTCGGAGTACCCTTCATCCAGATGAGCCATACCCCTGTTCTGAATTTTCCTTGATCGCATTCCATGGTGTTCCTACCACTCCTGTTTTCCAGTTTCCACGCAAGGCATTAACATCAATCCTTGATCTCCAGGTAGGGGTTTCACCTTCATCACTCCTTTCTGTGTATCTTCCAGGGTTGGAACGCTGGTACTTCTGTTGAATTGTATGAACCAAACTTTAATGAAGATAATAAAAGGATTATAATGAATTAAGGGGAGGGGTGTGATCGATAATGCTACTCTGTTTTTATCCTCTTTCATGATTAATTATTTCTGAATTGTTTGGGCTTACGCCTAATGAAAATCATGGTCGTCGATGCTCTTTCTCGGTGCACTAATAAAACCTTACCCATTGTGATTTTCAAAAGGCATGTATTTTGGTTTTGAAACTTTTTTTGTAAAAAGTAAATTGGTTAATTACGTATATTCGTCTAAATAAATTGGAAGCTCCAAGAACAACTCTTTTTCTATGAAAACGCCGGTTTAAGACTAGTGGAATTGAAATCATGGAGTGTGTTAAATCATTTAAATCTGAAAATACCTGTTGAATCTGCCTTATGTTGGTGTTATTGGTTTGGTTGATTCCTCCATGGGCCGAGTACGGGTGACATTATGGTTTTCTTGGATAGGGGATTAGATTTCATGGGATGATGTGGGTGGGGATGGGATCTTCTTTTTGTATCACGAATTGCGGTGGGATCCGCTTTTGTTGAGAAACTGTTGGACCTTGTATTTTTTTGGGGACATGGGGCTATATCATTGGGTTTTCTTTTGTTCCAGTACTTTGAAGGATCTCCCTTATCCCTTTGTTGTTGTAACATTGCAATAGAACCCAGTGTGAATGCTTAAATTGATGTTGAATGTAACTTTTTCCCTTGGTTTTTTCTTATGTTTTTAGTTGCCTAGTAGTGCAGAAACTTATTTAATCATTATTACAAAACATTTAGACAAGGATGAGACAAATGGGGATTTGTTTTTTTTTTGTGTTATGACTTGGGATTGGGTGCTCTTATCTTCTCTTATGAATGAATAGTAAGGATAAGGTTCTTTAGGATGTCTGAAGAGAAACCTAGATTGGGCGAGTGCTTGTTACCTATACATATACTTGTAGTTTTGTGTTTCTTATTCATTCCCCAACCATGTTGAGCACTTAGTTCCGAACACCCCCATTTCATGGGGGAGGGTGTTTTACCAAACACTTCTATTAGTGGCTTGTTATTAGCTCTGTTATGCTCCCATTACTGGATAGCCCATGTATCTTCGGGCAAGCCTGTGATGGCCTGAGGTCCATTATTATCCCAAGAATCTTCGGGCATGGTAGTGTGGTGGTTGGCGCAGGTGGGTGCGGGCATGTGGATTCCCAAGTATCTTTAGGATGAGGCCTAGGTGTCTTCGGGCATAGAGGTAGATCTTGTAGCCCAGGTGTCTTCGGGTGTGGCAATGGATATTGTGGCCTATGTGTTTGCAGGCGTGGTTATGTGTGACAGTTGTGGCCTAGGTGTGTATGGGCGTGTTAGTGGTTGTGGCCTATGTTTTTGCGGGCGGGATGTGTGGTTGTGGCCCTGGTGTGTGCGGGCGGGGTGTGGAAGTGGGACTGTGATGAGAATGGCAGGATTGGTTCGATGTGTAGGATGTCATCAATAACTAGTGGGGAAGTGGCACGGGGTACCCAAACAACAATGTGTTATTACTATACATTACTTGACTTGCATTATTTGGGGAGTGTGCCTTGGTGAGGCTTGGGTGGTTAGTTTCCTTGTTAGGTGCTTGGTTATCTCTTTTCTCACATGGTATTAGTATGACTCCCCACTTGTGCATGAGAGTCTTTGGTTTTTCCCTAATGATTATACTTTTATGCTCACCCTAATTATATGAAACTGCTTTCTGGTTTCCAAGAGGACTTCAGGGATTGTGCTGGACCGTACTATCTCAGACCTTGTGAAAAATCATCGCAGTTGTTATTGTTCTTTTTTTTATTTTGCTTTGTAGTCTCCTTATAAATTATGGATTTTACTTTTGTAACATGCATTAGGAATGGTTCATGGCTTTACTTTTACTTTAATATTGTTGTTTTGGGATTCACTATCTTATCTCCCGATCCTATTAAAATAAAAAAGGGTAATTCCATCCATTTAGTGTTTGATTTCATGCCCTTGGTGCTAGTCTCCACTCGGGGACCTATTGAAGGCGGGTTTCAGCGGTCATTATCTCTCCTTCAACTTAAATAAGGACAGGCCTGGAAATCTGCTAAGCCTTCCCATATTTTGGTGAAGGTGGGTCGTGACACTTTCCATATGTATAAGGATGGTACACTGTACTCAATCTTAGCTGGTTCCCTATGTATTTTGAAAATAAATTCCAAAAATAAACAATGAAATGTCAATCAAAATAAGATAAAACACTAAAGTTAACATTAATTATGTGTACTATCTCACAGATATATAGATTTCCCATCTCATTTATTGAGTGAGTCCCAAATATCCCTATGAAAGGAGTAAATTTTGTCTTTCAGTTAAAAATAACCCAAACTACATCAACACTCATCAGGGTCATAGATAATCCTCTAAAAAATTACATAATGACTTCTTACCAATCCATCATGGGAATATGATGTGTCTAGAGGAAACAACTAGGATGTTTGTGTGAAACCATTACCGTACGACGTGTAAGGTTCCGAGAAATAAACCCAGAAATGTCCCTATCCATCCCTAGCCACAAGAAATTTTTTCTGAAGTTATGGTACAACTTTATCACACCAGGATACAATTCCCATATATAGGTATGGACATAAATCATCATATATTCTCTAATATAAGTATGGAATAATAATCTCCCATGAAAAAAGATAATGTCATCATCTTCTAAAGACAACCTGGGTATCAGGTCACCTCCAGCTAGCTGTTCACACATCACATCACACTCAAGGTAAGGGTACTATCCAACCTTTACCTATTCTACTAGAGAAGATGTGGCCTCTATGGGAGAAAAATTCACTAATACTTGATCCTTAGAAGAATCCACCCTCATGTTTTCCAAAAAGATCATGAAACATCATTACTCCTTTGAAGGGCACTCACCAAGCTCCCGAGCTATCTATATATTATGACTAATTTTATATACAAAAACATTACATCTACAAGGTTAATACTCATTCTTATATAAAAATGTTTATAGATACTCAACCCTGTGCCTTTTCCTCTTGTTTATTTCATGTTCTGTAAATATATAACAAATGATCTTATATTCAGTGTATACAGAAAACGTCTCACCAACGAGATAGCATCTCAAACACATCATAGTGTGAACCAAATATTCTTGATCTAGTCATGAGGTGGGTAGTACCACTCATGGGTTTATAGGTATTATAACCTATAAGATTCTATATTCTCTCTCTGTATTATTACCATTCCCAAACCAATCCTAAATTTATCATAGTATACTACATATTAGATCCAAGTCTTAGGAATTAGTAGTATTAGAGTTATTGTCATACATCTATTAAACTCAATTAATAACTCTTCACATTGGTTTGAATGCTATAACATTACCCCCTTCTTTTTTAGGTTAGTTATAATTTCTAATATATGTGAAATGTATTGGATAAAATGACAGTTTTGTCTATCTAAACCCAAGAATCTCTTGATCCTAAAAAAATTCTAATGATTTGTCTAGGGAATCACTTCCACCACTTCCTATGGGTCCACAGACATAAATATCTCAAAAACTACATTCCCACAAAATTAACAAGTTGATTTTATAATTTACACTTTGATATATTTACGTAAATATGATGTTCTTGAATCATTCATAAAACTATCTCAATATGTCTGGAATACTACTTTCGTGTCTGCGAGCAGATGATGATTTTTTAATGAACACCAAAATGAATGAGTATTTTTATGGATGAATAATATTGTTCATTAGGACTATGAACACTAAAAGTGGACCGTTTAAACCAAATAAAATCTCTAAGGACTCGTATAGCTCATATCTACACTGAAATTTTGTATTTGGGATGTCATCATATCTGATATAGAGAAGGTAAAGGATTACTGTCATATATATACAGAAACATGATATGTGATATAGTTGTAACATCCTCCAATTTCATATAATTATCGTAATAGTTTATAAGAAGTTTCATAAGACTACATTGAGGAGAAAGCTTTTGAAACATCAAGAGAAATCTTTGAAAAACCCCCAAATCCCTTTGGAAATATTTGAATCAATCTAGGGGATAATATAATGGTTCTCCTAGGAGTCCACCAAAAACCGAAGGTATATCCATCCTAGAACTAACAATGATCTTATCCCTTCCTATTAGTCGTATATATATATACAAACAAAACATATCAGTATGTGCAGTTTGGCTAATTAATACCAATAAAGATATATCATAATAACATGGAATACTAAATTGTAGATAAACTCTCTAAAACATATAGTTAAATCAAGTACATAAATTAAAGAAATAATATAAAACATAATAATAAATATATATATGAAACGTGTTCCTATATTCCAAGTCTTGATACAAAAATGATCTTGAGATCTCACAAAAATAGTAACAATAATACCCACAATGGTAACTCAGAGGTCTACTACACATGTGCTTACTAGGAACATGGGAAATATCCTAACAGAGTGCCACAAAGCTATATATTTTCTTCCATGTAGTAGGGTGGTCCAAAATGAAAAGTAAAAAAATTGTACAATGATACCATTTTATAATGCCTCAACCCAAACTAATGGGTCCAAACTAATGTACCACATGACTTCATGAATGACACCCTATATCCAGGAGACTAACTACTAGTATTGAGGGTTTATGTCCTTTAGTGGGGAGACTATACATTTATTATAATGTCTTGGAATAAATAATAATATAAAATATTTGAAAAAAATATAACTAGATATAACATATAAAAACTATGTATATGGAAAAACAAGTCGTACAGTAAATATTAGGGATCCCAAAGTGGAAATCCAAACCAAAGTAAATGTGTGATATGTAATACTAAATAAAACAATGGGAATCATCTTGAGTATTCCGTCTATACATCCATGATCTATTATCCTCGAAGAAATAGTTTTCCATGGACCCCTTTCACATTCTCAAATCCCTATACATGAAGTCTTCACAATCATTGAAATTCTTATACTAGGTGTGAGTAATAAAACCTAGTATAAAAACACCAATTAATCCTTAATGTTATTTAATACATATAAAAAGTATATTCCATGATAAAAATAAATTAATAACATTCACAACAGTCCCAAAATCATGTTTCGAGTGGTTGTGTGCTGACCAAGCCACCACAAACCCCCAACCATACCTACTTCATATATATACTAGAAGGTAAAATATAAAGGTTGGTAAAGGTATTAACTAGTAACAATTATATCGACATAAAACTCTGTATCCACAAGGTGCATTGAGTTTTCGATATTCGACAATGTGTCATCAAGGTGAATTGATTATCAACTTGTTACTCGATATCCACAATGTTCATTGTGTTTCGACATGCTACATGGAATCCACAAGGTACATCGATTATTGGCACGTTCCTTGGTATCTAAAAGGTTTATAAATTAGTCAAAATATTACATAGAATCCCCAATGTGCGTTGATTTCTCTACATACTACTCAATATTCCCAAAGTTTATCGAGTATTGATACATTACTCGGTATCCACAAGGTGCATCGAATTGTGGACATGACACAGGGTATACGAAAATTTCATCAATTATTAGTCAGATACATTCGATCCCCACGATTTATCGTGTTATATCTTGTCCACAAGGCTATAAATATACACCACTGTCATCATCTCACATTATGCGCACTTATGCTCTAAGGGGTAATCATACCACACAATCTACTTATCATGTGTACCAATCACTAAACCTCTAAAGGAATGATATTAATCAACATTATATACAATGATATATGAACATGAAAGGACATCATGAGAAATATAATACCACCATATATCAACATGTGAATTAGCATTAGGCATAACATTAAGCTATTATAGTAATTATCATGGAAACAAGGGGAATATAAGGGTACCACAACAACACACTCAAACTCACAAGAGACCACCATCAATCAAGAACACAACCATGTAAACACATGGATCACCCCTTGGACAAAAATTTATATGATATCCTAGAATGGTATGGAAGTTCCTACCTCAATTTCATTAATGTCTGCAGGAAGGTTCATCAAGGAAACATCACCCAAATCAAGTACCCACATATATCATCTCATATCGACTTTCATGGTTTCCTAGAATCACTGTTTTCATTTTATTTACAAAATAAATAGAAATACCACATCTGATAACACATTCTATCAACAAGATAATTTTAAAATTATAGAGTTAATAAATAACACATTCTTAATAGATACTTTTCATGAGGAGTAATTATAATTTTACATGTGACAATATTATATCTCTCTAGAATAATCCAAGATAAGCATGAAAATTATATTTTTATAAAACATGTATAATTAAATGTGCATAACACTAAAGATATATTCACCAAATTTCAAGAAATATTTACAAAATATTTATCCCAAAATAAAAAGAAAACAAAAAACACCAGGAGTTATAACTCCATGATACAATACCCATGAATAAAGGTGATAAAAGGTTTTGATATTCCTAGAAACAAGAAGAACAATTCATATTTATTAAAGAAATATTCAGCATTCTCAAACAAGTGAATTCCTGGACTGATAGAACTCAAATATTTCACCAAAAATGAAGGAAACAATATTCAAGTATTTTTTTAAAAAAGAATACCGTTGATAGGTTTTAATGCTTTGGAAACCCCCAAATTGAATTCACCATTTAATTTTTCATTAAAATATATCTTGAATGAATAATTTTTAAAACCCTTAATTAATGGATTATAACCATAAAACTTTTCAAAATAATCAATTCTAATAATTTGTGGAATTTATAATTACCACACACATTTTAGGTTTATACAGGGAAAAGAATATCAAAAAAATTTAAAAACTCTTTTCCCCCCTAAAAGTGACCTGTGTAAGGGTACCATGGATTTACCCTTATACAACTTGAAGGTTCACATTAGGTTACCATGATACAGTTACATATCCCTCACAAATGATAAAAAACCCATATTCAACATAAACTACCCTTATGTAACCATTTAAATTTATGGGTTCCCCTATGCTGCATATATGTTACCCTTATGAAATTTAATTAAACACATGGTTTCCATTTCATGAAGCCCTTGTTACACAAATGAGAATAAGAGAAGACCCTTACATAATGAATTTAATTCCAATTTACCATTAAACAGCTCTATGGGTACCTTTACACATCCATTATAAATATATAGCTACCCTAACACAGTCTGTAGATATTCCTACCACCCTCACATTGTTGTAGGGTACCCATATTAAACCTTTAGAACACAACGATTACCCTTATAAATACTGTATAAAAGTTGAATTAGCCTTACCGAACTCAAGGATAAACCACCCCAACCTTATACTGAGTATTGTAAACCCATTTTACCCTTTTGAAACGCTAAAAATACATGAGTAAGGGTAATATTTTTTGAAAAAAAATTATATTTTCATAAAATCCGACTCATAAATTTTAAACAACATAAGGTTTAAAGATCATTTAAAAGGTAATAATGTTACATAAAACACTCCAAAATGTATTATTCATAAATAATATTCATTTATGTATGAAAACCTGAATATATCTCATGGTGTTATTTTCCATATTTTATTTTTTCTAGTTGGTAGATCTAGGATAATGGTAGATTGATTCATGATATTTTACCCTTCATTGATAGGAATATAATATTCATATCTCACCATCTCTTCTTCTAGATAACACATTTTTTTTACAATGATCCCTAGTATGAAAGAACTCCCAAACAAAAAATTTCATGTATGAGTGTTCTTCTATGTGTAAAACCTCTGAAGTGTTTTATAACATTTGAAGGATATATATTTTATGTATATGAACTTTTAAAAAGTTTTATATACATCTCCTCAATAGAAAAATGATATTATTTAATGAATAATCTTCATGGCATCATGTATATATGTTTTTTCATGGAATTCACACTCATTAAATGACTAAAAACGATTCATCACAAGCTTCCAATGAAAGAAAAACCTAAGGGCTCAAGATATAGGATGAATTACATGTCATCGTATCAAATGAAAAAAATGAATTTAATGTTATGAGTAGTATCCTATATAAAAATCATATAACCTAAATTTTTGATCATATATTGTTTATAATTTATTATCCACCATGCTCTTCAAGACACTATGTTCAAATCCCTTAGGGTCGAACCATACAGTGGGTCATTATGATTCCATGCACAGTGACTCTTTCTCTAATGTTTCCTCACAAAATTTCCCACACTAAACTATATAATACTTATATATTCCTCTATGGTAATAATGGATTCACTATGGTTGATTGTTTCTCATGAATCCTTAAATAGTTTTGGTCGTTCTTTCTCCCATGGATGCAAAATATCTTATCTTAATATACTTAAAGTCAATATAAACCTTTATAATACATAGACAATTTATATAATCATCCCAACAATAAGTTGTTATAAAAATTAAAATCTATGGTAGAAAATTATCTTGAACCTTATTAAATGCTATAAAAAGTAATATATTTATCCAATTCTTATCAGTAACAAAAAAATGATTACAAAGTGAAAATGATTTCATCAAATCTCAATGAATTCATTTGAAATGAATATTTAAATTTAGTTACAAGTATCTCAACATTTAACTCATAATAAAAATTTATTCAACGTAACTCATATTAAAATATTTTCATCATAAAGGACATCAAAAAATATATTTATTCCTTTTTAAGATTATCAAATTTTATGGGATGAGTGGGAAGTCGATAAATTTCCAAATTATATTGAATTATAGAAGATAAACTTTTACAATACTACATAATAATATTACAAACATGAATCTAGTGAAGAATCCAAATGATTGGAAATATATTCCACTCTAAATCCTAGTGAATAAAATCCTCAATAAAATAATCCATCCTATCCCAAGTCTTAAAGTACTCCACTAAATTGACCTTCCCCAAATTGAAACCATGAAGTAGTATAAAAATTTGATAGTAACTCCATTCATCATGTACTTGATTGATTTTAACATGGATAATTATTTCACATATCCTGTTATAGTATTTTTTTTGAGTCATCATTGATGATGGATTCATTTTATTTCATTTCCATCCTTGTAATGTATAAAGAAGTCTAAAGTTTTCCTTCATTCTCCTCCCGGAATTCACTATAGGAGATATTTTATTTACCCTTATCAGTGTTAGATATACCTATATCATCTTGTACAACAACTGCACATTTCTATTTCTTCACATTGGGAATTTTATTTCAATTTTATTCGTGTGTTTATTCTTATCTTAAGTATCCTTCCACTAGATTAAATGTGATTGATTTTATGTTCATGTTTTTATAGTCATGATTTAATTTGGAGGAGATTCCAATTGAGATATCCAAACTTATGTATCAAATAAGGGACTAGTTATGACCTCAAATACATTGGTTCCTAATCCATTACTAGTTGATCTAGTCATCATGGTTTTGGGGAGCTTAAAGTAGTCTTTTCATTACTCTGTCTTATTCCACTTGTTAACCAAATAATCCCTAGAGTGGGGACCTCTTCTATTCCCATAATTATTAACTAAACCAAATGGAATTTTACTATGTATTTTATCCTCAATATTTTTTGTAAAGTAATCCATCATAATTGAAGAAATACAATGTTGGATATGGGATCTCCAAAAAGAATAACTGAGTACTGAAAATTACATAACATATATGGTACCTAAAATGAAATACATAATATTGATGTTGACCAAGGTGTCCATTTAGGATGTAAGAATTTATAAATATAATAGTGAAAAAACCGACATGCCTCAACTCTATAGTGAATAATATTGTGTCTTATTGAACATTTAAACTAATTTACATGTTTATATAATAGAATTATTTTAAATAAAAACTATCATATATACATGGAAAAATATTAAACATGACATTGATAGATAAGTACAAGTAATTTTAAGTAACAACCTATTTCGAGAAGAAACATTCATGAAATTACTTGGGATTACCTTTTTCTAGATAGCTTAGATTCAATGTCATGTTGATGGTAAGGTAATATTCTAGCACATAAAATCTAGGTCATGGGTAGTGAAATCAGGTAGCCTATCCCACCTAGGTACACATCTATAGTCAGGTCATAATATCATCCCATGGAAAGGGGAGGATATATAAAAATTTAGTTCCTCACCCTATCCAATGGATTAGGGGAGGGATTATACTCATTGAGGTCGCAAAAGCCCATTGTAGGCAAGGTACTGCTACACCAATGCATGATTAAACCACTTAATAGTTTATAATCATAGGATGAAATATTCACATACCTTTCTGAGAATTATTATAAACATTTCAATTAATAACCATGCACCAAGAAAAATTCCAACATAACTAACAATATTTCAATCCATGCGAATGGTGTACATGATTCCCTATGTTATACAATCTATCATATCAATACGACATAAAGAATTAAAAATCTATAAATAACATAATATAAATTAAAAATAGTTATATGAGTCATAATCCAAGAATGTATTGAGACACAAATCATAGAAATAATGTCTATAAATAAATTATAAATTATAGTTTAACAAGCACATTATGTATTTAATAATTTCCCAGCCAATGTAGAAATTGATAGATTAAAATGTTGGGATACTTAACCATAAGTGTTTTGCAAAAAATATATTTTCAAATATAGGAATATTCTGGAATAACATTATCAACACCATTTAGATAACACTATCCCTAATGATTTATATAATATTCCATGATATTTGATCATTAGAAAGAATCCTTGAAAATTCACAACAAATAGAAAATGTTTCATAAGTACATGGAAATTTAGTGATATTGTATTGAATAAGCTTAATGATCTATGTAAAATATTTGATGTTGCAACTGAAAATAAATTCGAAAGGAATGCATAATTAAGACCCTATCAAAGTCAATTTTGTAACACCCTAACCCCAAAATCTAGGAGTTGATGTATTATTTTAATACATTGGCATGATTACAAAGATTCAAGTCCCGAAGGACAAATCTGTTTTGTAGTCCTGGAAGCAAGATACATACATAAGTTTAACATTACAACTTTAAAAGAAATACAACACTAATTTATTCCATTAGAAACATCCATGCTTCTTAGATTATTCCTGCAAGTCACTCATAACTAACTTCTTCATATCCTAGTAAAATGAAACATAAGGAATGGGTAAGATCAAACACTCAGTAAGAGTAAGCAATACAACAGAAGATCACATAAACATTAGTTATGCATAATACTTGAAAACACATGCCATTACAAATAATTAACATGAACTCACTATGGAAGGAATATGAGTTGAGTAAATAATGCCATAATAAAACATAGTCATGGGTATTCTACTTATCGAATAACCAAATGAAATATCAATAGCTAATATCATAATGATGGAATGCATTATTCCAGACATCATAACCACATACTGAAGGCATTGGGCCAATAGTACAAATAATATTTTGTCATGGCCTTGTTCCAAGACACTAGTTAGTTTCATGAGACCTACCGATGCATCGAGGAGCTATAGCGGGCTCCACCCATCACTTACTAATTCTAACAAATTCCTCATTTGAAAAGGTTGAAGCATTATCTAAATATTGTTTATTAAAACTGGCATATGAAAGGTCAACATTTTGGTCCAAAAACCATGAATGGTATAAAACTAACACATCCAAAGTCCAACATCACTCATTAAATACAATATTGAATATTGTATGATAATATATTAACCTCAATCTATAATAATGAAGGATATTGAAATAGATGAAAATAATCATCAAAACTATTTGAGTGATACCCCCCTTTCTTGAATACATTTAAAAGTCTCACTATTTATCAAGACGCCATTTTATATAGATTTTTGAATCAAAGTGTCTCATACCACATGGAAACATTTAAAAGGAATTTTAATTTTAAAACATTAATTTCTATATATTTAAATATTTGAAACCATTTTTAAAACATTGACATTAATGGGAATGATTTATAAGAATAAATCATTAAAATATTTAAAATTATATTTTAGTTAGAGTTCCTAACAAAAAGAGAGACACTTGAATACAAATAATTGAAGTAATCAAAACATTATAATATCATGATAAAAAAGGGATTAATGATATAATATGTCTAAGTGAATTATATACACCATATAAAAGTGAATTGGGGTATAACAACAAAGAAGTCTCAATAGAATATAAATTCTGACGAAATCCATATAAAGACTGTATCACTTGGTTAAGAACAAATCAAAGACATAATTATGTGTGACAGATGTAAATAAATTCAATATGATTGGAAATTAAGTGTAATTCAATTAGAGTACATGCACACATATTCTGGTAAAAACAACACTAATGACTCAGATGTCTAACTCAATGAATGGAAATTGAGTTAAGATTACTCTTATGAAGTTCATCTCAATGACTTAAGAAATTATAAATGGAATGATTATGTGTATCAAAAGTATATCCACATAAATGGGGGTGTAAATTACAACATATATAAAAAAGGTTATTCCACACATAATCTGGGAGTAAAATAATCAATGAAATATGTGTAAACCCAAAGAGTGGAAATTAAAATTATAAATCCTTTTATAGATTTGGTGACTTACAAAACATGAACCCCATGAAAGAATATTCATAAAATGAAGATGTAAACACCTATATATTAATTTATATTACATAAATAATACAATAATGGGCTGTAAATACACCATAGAAATGGAAATACTGGCAATATAGCTTGAATTTCACGTAAATAATAAGTGAGATGAAAACCAGGCTATAATCAATTGAGTCATATAACCAAAATTTAATAACCACCAAATTAATCACCGAATACCTTGAATATAAAAACATTAATGATAATATATATCAAATGGAAGTACAAAATAAACAAATTTCAATAAATAAGTGGGGAATAAGAGAAATCTTTTAGAATTAAAAGTGAGATAAGAAACCCCTTACCTCAAGTCTGACTTGTCTTATATGTTCCTTGTTCTTCTAGAATAATAAAATTATGTTAATTTATAAAATTATTAAGGACAAATTTTTCAAGTTTATTATTCTTTTTATATCACTTATTACATTTATATAACAATTAGTTAATTATTTGAGTTCATATTGGATATTTTATCGATGTTCGGAAGTTGAGTAAAAAATAAACTTGTTATAATTACATTTTTTCCATTTGGTGAAAATTACATTATCTCATAATGATATACACGATTTAGATATGACATATATATATATATATATTATATCCAGTATATATATGTATTTATAACAGTACATAACATCTAGAGATAAGAAATGAAATGCACTATTTATGGAGACGGTAAGCCGTACGTACGCACGAACGCTACTTCCATTTATATTTTGTATTTTAATGGATTTAAAACATAATGAGACATATTTATATTATAATTTTTGTATAATATCAAATATAATATAATTATATCTATCATTTTTACGTCTCACATAAGTCATTAATGAGTCATATCATTTTGAGGGGGCGATAGTCCGCACTTCCCCAAATGAAATTATCGCATTTACCCATAATGGAAACCATAATGGTATGATATAAATGAAAAATAAGGAAAGATAAAGAAAACATAAAAATAATATATATCATATATAAATACAGTTCCATCTTAATGGCCACCATGAGAGGCGGTAGGAGAGAATAGAACAATCATCATTTCGTGAGGTGTTAGTTTTCCATCCACAGAAACAGTGTGTTATTTACACATTAGATAGGGGTATGTATAAGAGTAGTTTGATTACTTTTCATAAATTTATCCTAGTATATTTATGATACTGGTTTTTTTATAAAATAAATGAATAAAAAGATTTTAATGGTTGGAGAATTAACATAATAGAAAATAAGTTAAGAGAAACCCTTACCTTTAATTTGGGTAACTCTATTTGGTTTGAAACAAAAGGTCTTTTTGAAGTGTATTATGCCTTAGGTAAGAATACTAGGTGGAATAAAGGGATCATGAGAGCTTATTTGGGCTGGTTTTGGATGATCTAGGGATCTTGAGAGGTGTGAGTAATGGGTTAGAAGTGGTGTCTTTTTATAAGGGATATGTGGTGCTCTTTTTGGAACATTTGAAAATATTAATTTATTATAAACTTATCATCGGTTCCAAATGGTCCAAAACACATTAATGTCATAGATAATGGTAGTAATGTATGAAATAAAATCTTCCAATAATAATTGGATAGGTTTTTGGATATTTTTGTAATAATAATAATCTTATTTATTAAAATTATTTATTAATGTGGTGAATAATGAATCATTATGGAGTGATATATAATTTAATTTATTTAATGTCTAAAAATTATAAAAAAATTAAAATAATGTAGGAAATAGTATCAGTTTTCTAATGAATATTTATAGTTGAAAATATGACTTATATAACTCCATGTAAAAATTGATATTCTAAAAGATATTAGTTAATGTCATTTTTTTCAATACTTTAAGTTAATTAAACAAAAGTGTCCTTATCACTATCAGGTGGATCCATGGTGTCCCAAAATCGACCCAAGGATGCCCATGGTGGTCCATGAATCATCCAATATGGTTAAGACAAGTGTTAATGTAATTTTTTATTATTATAATATTCCGTTTACCTTGAATTACCCCATTTATCTTTAACCGCGGTAAATAAAAGTCAAAAGTTACTATTCACTAAAAAATATTTTATCTTATTGAACCAAATTTTACTTAATAAGGAAAAACATGTATGTATGATTTTATAATTTCAATTCACAGAAGAGGTAAAATTTCATTTAAATGAAGAAGTCAATTTTTAACTACTACTAAGTGGTTTTACTATTCATAAAAAATTGATATTTTTCAGAACAATACCAAAAAACATGCCTAAGATATATTTAATATTCCAAATTAAAAAATGATGTATATTTTAGAAAATTCATAACATATAAGTTTCATTAATTAATTAAAAATTAATTCCAGTTGTCAAAACAAATAGCATGTTTTAGAAAAAATAGCTATCAAAATATTGACACTTGTTTATGTATAATTTCAAAGATAAATTAATTCTAATGACCATAATTGGATTAAATGATAATAATATAATATATTTATACATCAAAACCATTAAAATTTATAATTTAACACTATAAATTTTTTGGATTAAAAATCATGTTTTCAATTAAAATTTAGTATTTTTTACTATAAACCCAAATATAAAAGTTATTAGAAAAACAAAAAAAATTTATTAAAACTAAATTTTTATGTCTCAATTATAAATTATATTTTTAGTTTTTAAAATTTAATATCTAAAAGTGTCAAATGTTTGATGAAAAATGGGTTCTCCATTAAAAGGCAATAAAATTGCATTTTTTTAAAAATATTTTCTTTATCTGAAAAAATGAATTTGTTCTTATATTATGTATATGTAACACTTAATGTGGATGTTAATATTATATGGAATATATAAAATTCAAAACATAGTTAATAATATTCATAAGTACTTTTGAACGACTAGTTTGGTAAGTCATCGTGTGCTCGAACTCGGTATTGTGTGAGATCCAAGCAATTGAATCACTCTAAAGAGATAATGTACTATGAATCCTTGGGGTGTTGCATTCTACCCTCCATAAATAAATTTAATCCACAAAATTTAATCTCGATATTGAAAACATGGGTTTTGACATATCAAAATATATTAGTTGAAATCCCACATCAAAAATGGATTTATTCAGCATCTATTTTAAAATAAATAAAGGTAAGTAAGAAGGTTACTGAAAATAACACATACTAGGGTTCCATGTAGAAATACATGGATATGGAAGATAAAAATAATCATCAAGTTCTGATGGAGAGTGATCGAGAATATTATTAAGTGAATTTAACTATTTGAAAGCCATAAACATATGATGGGTTGAAAGGTCCTTCATTACACAATAGGAAAAGTAAAAAAACAACATTTTTGATTTATTTTCCCTTTAATAATGCTGATTAATTTATTTATTTGATTTAATAAGACTATAAAGAGACATAATTACTTCATCATCATCATTTTAATTTTTATTCAAGAAGAGGCAATGAAAGAAATAGACCTGACCAGTTGACCACACGACCACATGACCACTACCCATATGTCCACATGCCCCCATGTCCACATTCCCCCATTCAGGGTATTGCACCTAAGGACTTATAAAATAGTGAAGGTCAAGGGCATCCCCTCTGATGAGGTTAACCCCCTCTGGTTTTAAAGTATTAACATTGTGAAAGCAAACAGGATCAAGCCCAATGACCTCAAGTGAAGAAAAGTAATCCGCAACATGATTCCCCTCTCTCCATGTGTGTTTGACATAGGTACCATTGTTGATCATGGTCCTTTACTAATATTGTAGTATATAGCCCATGGAGTTGGGTAGAGATCATTCAGAGAATCATGGAGGCTTTTCGAGTCTATTTCCACTTCCAAAATCACAATACCCCGTTGTTGTCAAATTCTTAATCCTTGCATCATATCCCGGGATTTGTCTTGAAGAGACAAGCCATATATATTTCCCAAAGAATGAAATATATATTTCCCATGTCATGAAACATTAACAAATACCAAAATTGTTAGTAGTTGAACATATGATCCCCAAAGAGGTCAATCCTTATAGAAATAAATACTACTTGTAATCTCCAAAATTTAAACAAACAATACCCAAATTTCAACAAATACCATTCCACGAACAATTGTACATAAAATCATTAAATATAATCCTAACTATGATTGATACACAAAACTCAAAATAATTTTATTACGTAGTCTTCCACTTTAAATTGTATCCCCAAATAACATCGACTAATCTTAATGTCACATACATAAAAGTAAGTAACCTAATCACATATTCTAAATGATAGGCTAACCATTTCCAGAAATAACACAAATCCTGATAAATACATAATAAAAACATTGAAAAATACCCACTATTACTCCTCAAATTAAATCCTATATTATTCTATTTGACTTAGGCATATAGTGTTCTAAACAGAGTGAATGTCTTCCAAAATAACATTTACCACTTAATCCCCAAATCATTTTCCTAAAATAAGTATATCCATTTGATAATACATAATGTAACAAAACAACTTAATAATATTATTTACCTAAAAAGAATTAGTAACACTAACTAGGGACTTCACGTAGTCTAGTGGTAGGTGATAAATCCCAATCGCACTCTGGTTGTGGGTTTTATTCCCACCACGTGGTCCGACGTAGATGGTTGTGACATGGTCTATGTGTTGTCCATTTTCAAAAATTATATTTTATTACATTACCAAAAATGATAAATTCCTCTAAATAACCATAAGAAAATTTAACCACATATGTCATCTCATACCTCTCATTTTAATCCCAATATTTAATAACTTGTAATTTCCTCAAATTCAAGGATGATATAAAACAAAATTGCATATCCACAAGAGAAAAGATAATTCTTCCTCAAATATCATTTTCACATGACAAATTATATAGTTACCCATACAAGAGAAAATTCTACCAAAGTAATCCCATAAAAAAAGCAGTAATACTTTTAAACATATCACCAACCATTTATTTCTACATAGATTTTCTTTGAAAAAAGTATATCCTTTATAATGGGGAATTCACTAAGGTAATTTCCAGGTCCCCTACTTTTTTGGAAAATTAATGTAAATGGATTCTTGGGAAAATTATTATTTTCAACCATAGTACTCTTCATTTTTCCTCAGCAATTCTTTACATTAGGTCCTTCTTTAAAACACATAAAGCATTCCTTTGTTCCATTGAGACACATTCATGGGTGTCTCCATCCATATTTCATGCATGACAGAAATTGAGGTTTGTTTTCTCCATGGTCTCCACTGCGGGAGCTCTTATCATTTATCACCTTTCTCTTTTTTCTTGAGTCTGGGAGTCGGTTAATATAAATGTTGTTGATCATATTTTTGGAAAACTGATTGGGCATGAACATGATATCTTTTATGGCTATCAATATTCCATTTTTTTCTCACTTCCACCACTATTCACACCTTGTAAATTTGCTCAATGTTACCATGGAATCCTTGGAATCCGGCCATTTATGTAAACCAGAAAGCATTGTGTGAGTAAAAATAATCAAAAAATCAATTACAGAAAATCATGACACCATATTTTCAATTTCAAACACATTAAGATTAACCAAGCCCATTTATTCTCATATTATATAAAAATATATCAAATCAGTCTGTAAATAAAATGTAAATTATCCTATGCATATCCCCCTCGAGTGTCATAACCAAGAGTTCAGCAAGTCCCATTGTTGTGTTCTAGGATACCCCAGGTCAAGCCCAAAAATCCTTGTCAGAGTTATCAATCCTCATTACATCTGTGACAAAGCCGCCTCTACCTGCTCGTATACAGACAGGGATGCATATCTTGGTAAATACACAAAATTTCTACATTAGCAAAAATTATACGAAGTTCTTATATACTAATCCTCAAAGTATATCTTAGGTTATTGTGCTCTAATCAGAGATTATCTTGTTTCTAAGGTTTATACTACACTTCCTTTGATACCATCTTTAATTCCCCTACCCCAAAATCTAGGAGTGGGTGCATTATTTTAATATATTGGAATGATTACAAGGAATAAAGTCCTAATGAACCGATTTGTTTAGTATTCTTGGAAACAAGATACATACAAAAGTTCAACAATATAACTTGAAAAGAAAAAGAACACTAATTTATTTCACTAGAAACATCCAAGATTCATAGATTATATATGTAAGTCACTCATAAGTAAATTTTTCATATCCTAGGAAAATAAATATAAGAAATTGGTGAGCTCAATCGCTGAGTAAGAGTAATCCATACAATAAATGATAACATAAACATTAGGCATGGTGAATAATTGAAAAAACCTACCTTTAGAAACAATTAACATGAACACTTTATGGCTGTAATAAGAGTTGAGTAAATAATTCCATAACAAAACCTAGACCTAGGTATTCTACTATTCTAATAACCACATGAATTATCAATAGATAATCTCAAAATTATGTAATGTATAATTTCAGACATCATAACCACATAGTTAAGGTCTCTGGCCAAGACTACAAATAATATTTTCTCAATGCCTTGTGCCAATACACTAGTTTGTCTCATGACTCCTACTGATGCATTGGGGAGATATAGTGGGATCCACCCATCACATACTAAGTTCAATTCATTCCTCATATGAAATAGTTGAATCATATTCTAATCATTTATATTAAAACAAGCATATGAAATGTCAACATTTTAACCACAAACCATGAATGATATAAAAATAGCACATCCACAGTCAAACATAACTCATTAAACATAATATGGAATATTTTATTATAATAGATTATACTCAATTGAGAATAATGATGGATATTGACATATATGAAATAAACAATGAAAACTATTTGAGAGAAATATCCCCCGTTTTTATGAAAACAATTAAAAGTCTCACTATTTATAAAGAGTCCATTTGAAATAGATTTTTGATTAAAAGTTTCCAATACCACTATGAAACTTTTAAAAAGATATTTTATTTTAAAAAATTAATTTCTATATAAATAAATCCTTAAAACTGTTTTTAAAACATTGATATTGATGATAACGATTTAGAAGAATAAATATTTAAAATAATAATTTAGTTAGAGTTTCTAACCAAAAGAGAGACACTTCAGTACAAATATTTGAGGTAATAAAAATATTATAATATCCTGTGAATAAAATTATTCATTACACACTATGTCAAAGTACATTATATACACCATAAAAAAGTGAATTGTTTTATAACAACAAACAAGTCTCAATGGAATTTAAATTGAGATGAAATCCATTATAAAACCATATCCATAGGATAAGAATAAATCAACGACTTAATAATGTGTGATAAATATAAATACACTCAATATGATTGTACATTCAGTGCAAATCAATTAGAGTACATACACACATATTCTGGTAAAAATAACACAGATGAATCGGATGATTAACTCAATGAATGAAAATTGAGTTAAGATTACTCGAATCCTATTTATATCAATGACTTGAGAAATTATCAATGGAGTGATTTTGTGAATCAAAAGTATATCTTTAAAAAGGGGAGTGGAAATTACTACATAAATAATAAATAGTGACTCCACACATAATCTTAGAGTAAAATATTCAATGATGTATGCATAATGACCATAGAGTGGAAATCAAAATTAGAAATCCCCTTACTGATTTAGGGACATACGAAACATACACCACAGGAATGAAGGGTCATACAATTAAGATTTAAATACCCACAAATTTATTTATATTACATAAGGAATTCAATAATGTTCATTACATACACCACACAAAAGTAAATAGTTGAAATATAGTGTGAATCACATGGAAATAAGAACTGTGATTAAAACCATGTTTTAATCAATCGAGTCATATGAAAAAAATTTAATAACCTCCAAATTAATCACAAAATACCCTGAATATAAAGATAATCATGATAATATATATCAATTGGAAGTACACAATACACCAAATGCAATAAATAACTGGCGAACAATAGAAATCCCATGGAAAAAAAAGTGAGATATGAAACCACTTACCTCATGTCTGACTTGTCTTGTATGTTCTTTGTTCTTCCTCAATAATAAACTTAAGTTAATTTATACATTATTAAGAACATTTTTTTCAAGTTTATTATTCCATTTATATCAATTTTTACCTTTCTATAACAATAAGTTAATTATTTGAGTTCATATTGGATATTTTATTGATGTTCGGAACTTGATTCAAAAAAGAAATTGTTATAATTACGATTTTTCCATGTGGTCAAAAGTACATTATCTATAGAGTGATATAAATGAACAGTTCATTAAGAATCCCCCTTCTTGTTCCCCTTCATTCAAGACTTCCCCTCCCCCCTTTCCCGGAAATCTCCATTTTCCCTAATGTTCTTGATTTGCGCGATGGTTACCCTCAACTCGAGATTTTGATCTTGGAATTTTCAGATGATTTTGGGTCTCCTTTCATAGACCCTGGTTGCTCGGTTCTCCTCACAGAATCCTCTGGTTTATATCTTTGATAGCTTTTTCTTCCAATCATGATGGCTTCAAGCACGAGCGACAGTCGGTCTCCCCGACAAGCAACACATCATGATCTGCTTCTCTTCTTCGGAAGATATGATCACCATGTGGTCCAGGGCTCCCCGATCCGGCAATGGATTCCACTTCCATCTACTGAAATGGACCGTTGTACTTCATATGATGTGGGATACTGCAACAATGGATTTTTGGGTGCGCTTCCCTGAGCTCCCTCTCCCATTTCATAATCCAGCTATTTTTCGAATTCTTGAGAACCTGGTGGTTCTCTTTCTCAGCTCGGATTGAAGACCCAAATCGGGTTTTCACCCGATCACTCCAAGCATCTGCATCCAATTTTATGTTTCAAAACACCCAGTTGAATGGTATTGTATTTCAGTTGAGAAAGAATTTTGTTGGAAACAACTGGTGGTATTTGAATCTTGGACGGAGTTCTGTTCGGCATGCCATCATCTTGGGAACATGTCCTCTTCATGTCGGTTAAGTGGAAGGGCACATCAAGGGGGTCGGCCAGTGCCTTGGGATTATCTAAGAATAAGGATGGGCCGATATCTAATTAAGGTAGTCTTAGGTTTGGAGTAGTTCCTAACTATCCCAGGCCTCAATGGGCAGAAGCCATGGTGCCCTAGAAGGAATCTCTAGTTTCCCATGTTAACCCAAGAGTTTCTAATATTTTTCACCATATGAAACACAATTTGGGTGTAGTATGTTCGGATGAGGCTGATGATGCACCCCTATGTGATAGCAGGATTTCTAGTGTGGGGAGGGATGGGGTCAGTAACCTTGCAGGACCGGAACATGAAAGGGTTGGGCAGGGAGTGAGGGATATTCACCTGGATGTCTCACAAGCTGTGGAGACGGATACACAAAATTCAAATAATGAAAAAGAGGTGACTACAGTTGTATGTGAGGACCAAAATACTGGTGAGGATTCCCAGTATCTGGAAAGGGAGGACACCACAATAAATTTCCAATTTTTGGGTCACGGATTTGAAAATATAGGAGACTCAAGCAAGTCCAAGCCAGGCATGCAGACTGCAATCTCGTATGTTGAGAAGGATAAATCTGGGGGATCAACATTGAATTCTGAAAACCAGTTTTCAGTGTTAGGATAGGAAGACAATGAATTCTAGGATAGTGTGAAACTGGGAAGGGTAGAGTTCATCCCTAGAGAGGACCCCTTTGTGGATGTTGAAGCTTCTCTAGAGGAAAATGATAATTATATGGAATATTTTGTGTCCACAGACATGGACATTGTGGAGGAATATCTAATATCCTCTCGGAGGAAGGGAAATAACATTACCATGAACCCGGATGGCTTCATTATGAAAACACCGAGGGTGCGACACAAGAAGGATTACTCCTCCTTTCCTAGTCCTACTATTACTAGATCTGCATTCAAGGGTAAGATTCCCCTAAAGGCTCCTACAAGTGAAGGTATCTCCACCCCAAATAGGTACAAATGTTTTATAAAGCTTCGGGAGGTTAGATCCTCCAATGGAAATGGTATGATGTCCAAAGGATGTGTGCCTGCTATACCTAGAATAAGGGACATGGGGAAGTATTGTGAGTCAGGCTGGAAGGAAGACTCTCAGCGACAGATAGCCTCATTTTTGGAACACATGGATCTCCTTTTAAACTCTAATGAATAAATGGCAGAATAAAATATATAAATTATGGCATCAAATATGTTGGGAAAACCGTTTATGTGATCATCACAAAAAATCAAGCCAAGTGGATTGATATATAGGGTTGAATTCTTCTTAGAGGCTTCAATAAGGGAAAGAATAGTAAAGAGGAATTTAGAAATTCTTGGGATAACATGGTGAATCTGTATTTAGACTTCTTGAAGAACTATCCAGTCACTGGTAAATTCCATTCCCTGATACTGTTTAGGGAGAATGGTTCCAATCAACTAACTTTTTTTATTAAAAATTCTATAGTTTCTTTTGGTGTTGAAACTGGTAATTTGTGAGGGTTCTCACTTTTCCCTTGAAATTTATTTGAAAATAAAAAAAATTACGTTGGAGGAATGAGTCATATCACTTTGAGGGGGATGTAGTCCACACTTCCTCAAATGAAATTATCACATTTACCCATAATGGAAACCATAAAGGTATGATATAAATGGTAAATACAGAAGCATAAAGAAAATAGAAACATAATATATATCATATATAAATATAGTTCCATCTTAATGGCCACCATGAGAGGTGGTAGGAGATAATTGAACAATCATCATTTCGTGAGGTTTTATTTTTCCATCCACAGAAAAGTGTGTTCTTTACCAATTAGATGGAGGTTTGTAAGTATAGTTAGAATACTTCTCATAACAACATACTAGTATATTGAGGATACTAGTGTTGTTATAAAATAATGGAATAAAAATAGTTTTGGGGTTTGAGAAGTGAGATAAATGAAAATATGTTAAGAGAAACCATTACCATTAATTTGGGTAACTATATTTGGTTGAACCAAAAAGAATTTTGAACTGACTTATGCCTACGGTATGTCTTCTAGGTATAATTCATGGATCTTGATTGCTTATTTGGGAAGGGTTTGGATTAGACAAGGGGCTTGAGAGGTCTAAGGAATGAGTTTGAAATGGTGTCCTTTTATAATGGAGAGGAGGGACACTTTTAGAATGTTTGAAAATGTCATTTTATTATAAACATATCTTCGGTTTAAAATGGTCCAAAACTCATTAAAGTCAATGAAAAGATGAATAATGTTTGAAAGAAATTCATCCAATAAGAATTGGACATGGATGAGATATTTTTTTAATATTAATAATCTTATTCATTTAAATCATTTATTAATGAGGTGGGCACTGCATAATTATTGTGTCATAAATAATTTAATTTATTTGATGTCAAACAATTATAAGAAAATACTATATTATATGAAATAATTTTATCTTTCCAATGAATATTTATATTCGAACATATGACTTATATAACCCCATGTAAAAATTGATATACTAAAAGATATTTGTTAATGATACTTTTGTCTTTACTTAAAGTTAATTAAAAAAAGTGTCATTATCACTCTTAAGTGGCTCTATGTGGTCCCAATATTGACACAAGGATGACCATGGTCATCCATGACTCATCCAGTAATATTAGAACATGTGTTAAGGTAATTTTGTATTATTATACTATTCCTTATACCTTGAATTACCCTATTTACTTTTAACTGCAGTAAATAAAAGCAAAAATTTACTATTCACCAAAATTTATTTTATCTTATCGAACAAAATTTTACTTACTAAGAAAAACAATGTTTGTTGGATTATGGAAATTCAATTTTCAGAAGTGCTAAAATTTCATTTAAATGAAAAAGTCTATTTTTAACAACTACTAAGTTGTTTTACTATTCATTAAAAATTGATGTTTTAAAAGAGATACCTAAAAATCAGCCTAAAATATATTTGATATTAAAAATTCAAAAATGATTTATATTTTACCAAATTAAAAACATATAAGTTGCATTATCTAATTTAAAAATAATTCTTATTGTGAAAACAAATAGCGAGTTTTTAAGAAACAATAATTATCAAAAGAATGACGCTTTGTTTATGTATAATTTCAATGTGAAATTAATTCCAATGACCAAAATTGGATTAAATTGTAAAAATTTAATATAATTATACTTCCAAACCATTCAAATGTATAATTGAACACTATAAATTTTTTTGATTAAAAAAGTTGTATTCAATTAAAATTTAGTCTTTTTCAATATTCACACAAATATGACAGTTATCAAAAAAACACCATAAATTTATTGAAACTAGATTTTTTATTATGATTCTAAATAAAAAGTTTATAATGTAAAATTGAATATATAATAGTGTCAAATATTGGATTTAAAAAGGGTTATCCATTAAAAGGTAGTAAAACTGCATTTTTTATAAAATATTTCCTTTATCTGAAAAAATGAATTTGTTCTTATATTATGTCTAAAAAACACATAATATGTATGTTAAAATTATATTTAATATATAAAGTTCAAAATTTAGTTAATAATATTCATAACTCCTTATGATCTGCTTGTTTGGTAAGTTGTCATTTGCTCGAACTCGGTGTTGTGTAAGGTGTAAGCTATTGAATTAATTTAAAGAGATACTGTACAATGAAAACTTGGGGTGTTATATTCCCCCCTCGTTCAACAAATTTAATCCTCAAAATTTATGCTTAGGATTGAAAACATGGGTTTTTAAATTTCAATATATCTTAGTTGAAATCCCACATCGAAAATGGATTTATGTGGCCTCTATTTTAAAATCAATAAAGGTAAGTATGAATGTTACCAAAAATAACACATACTAGGGTTCCATATTGGAAAAATGGTTATAGAAGTGAAACCTATTGATCATGTTTTGACGGATAGTGACTGAGAATATTATTAAGAGAAGTTAACTATCTAAAAGCCATAAACATGTGATGGGTTGAAAGATATTTGATTACCCTGTAAAAAAAGTAAACAAACAACATTTTTGTTTTATGTTCCTTTTCATAATTATGATGTATTTATTTATGATATTGACTATGAGTATAAAGATATATAATTAATTTACATGTAGAGTTTCATCCATTAATAAATTTCAACCACAAACTCATCTTTTCTCCAAACGATTAGTATTAACGATAACATGGTTACACCTGAAGCGCTACAATAAACTTATAAATAATCACATAATCCACAAGGGATGAAATATAAATTTCTCCTCTCAATAAAAAACATTAACCAACACCAAAATGGTTTGTACATGATCATATGGTCCCCAAAAAGCACAATCCTTTTTAGAAAGAAATACTACACTTAATCTCTAAAATTTAATCAAACAATACCCAAAGTTCAACAAATACCCTTCGATGAACAATTGTACATAAAATCCTTAAATATAATCCTTAATATGATTGGAGCCCAAAACACAATAGAATTTAATTATGTAGTCTTCCACATTAAATTGTATATCCAAATTACATCGATTACTCTTAAATTCATATACTTAAAAATAATTGACCAAATCACATATTGTCTATGATAGGTTAATCATTTCCATAAATAACCCAAATATCTATAAATCCACAATAAAACATTGAAAAATATCCACCATTACTCCTAAAATGAAATCCCATAGTATTCTATTTTCCTTAGGCATATAGTGTTCCCAATAGAGCGAACATCTTTCTAAATAACATTTATCACTTAATCCCCAAATCATTTTCCTAAAATAAGGATATCCATCTGATAATACATAATATCCCAAATCATCTAAATAAAATCATTTTACTAAAAAGAATTAGTCACACTAACTAGGGACTTCATGTAGTCCAGTGGTACGTGATGAATCTCAATCACACTCTGGTTATGGGTTCGATTCTCATAGCATTGTCTGACATGACAGGTTGTCACACGGTATGTGTGTTATCCTTTTTCTAAAAACTATATTGTATTACATTACTAAAATGACATAATTTCCTCAAAATAACCAAAAAATAATTTAATCACAAATTTTATCTCATACATCTAA
Source organism: Viscum album (assembly GCA_963277665.1). Classification (NCBI taxonomy): domain Eukaryota; kingdom Viridiplantae; phylum Streptophyta; class Magnoliopsida; order Santalales; family Viscaceae; genus Viscum; species Viscum album. Next base: position 955,408,507 of record OY728162.1, on the reverse strand, counting down.
TTTTAATCCCCAAATTTAATAACATGTAATTGCCTCAAGTTCCAGGATTATATAAAACCAAATGTTTTTTATAACTATATCCACAAGAGAAAAGATAATACTTCCTCAAATATCATTTTCACATGACATACTATAGGGTTACACATACGATAGAAAATTAATCCAAATTAATACCATCAAAAAATAGCATAAATACTTTTAAACATTTCACCAACCATCTATTTCTACATAGATTATTCTTTGACCAAGATGATATCTTGTAAAATAGGAAATTCACTTAGGAAATGGCCAGGTCCACTAAATTTATGGAAAATTACTGTAAATGGATTCTTGGGACCATCTTTATTTTCAACCATAGTACTCTTCATTTTTCCTCGTTCATTATTTACTTTATATCCTTCTTTCCCACACATAAAGCATTTATTTTTTCAATTGAGACACATTCATGGGTGTCTCCTTCCACATTTCCTACATAATAGAAATTGAAGTTTGTTTTCTCCTTGGTCTCCACTGCAGGAGATCTTATCATTCATTACATTTATCTTCATTGTTGAGTCTGGGAGTTGGTTAATTTATATGATGGTGATCATATTTTTGGAAAAGTGATTCAGCACGAACATGATATCTTTTACTTCTTTCATCATTCCATTTTGTTGGTAATTCCCACCACCATTACCACCTTGTACATCATGACCAAAGTTACTATGACTCACTTGGAATCGAGCCATTGACTAAAACAAGAAATATTTCTGTGAGTAACAATAGTCAAAAAATTATTTATGGAATATCATGACACCATCATTTTAAATTGAAACACCTTAGGATTAACCAAGGACATTTATTCTAATATTATATTAAAATACATCAAATCAGATTGTAAATAAAATGTAAATTATCCTATGTATATCCCAAGAGATTGTTGTAACCAAGAGGGCAGTAACGCATGTTGTCGTGTACTAGGATACCCCAGGTCAAGCCTAAAACTCCTTATCAGAGTTTGCACTCCTAGGTACATTTGTGCCAGAGCCGCCTTTACATGCTCGAATCCAGACAACGATTTCTTGCTCGGATGATACACAAAATGTCAATATTACCAAAATTATACGATGTTATTTTTTACTAATACTCAAAGCCCTTTATAGGTTAATGTAATTTAATCAGAATTTATCTAGTATCAAAGGTTGGTACAAAAATTCCTCTGATACCAACTATAACGCCCTGGCCCCCGAATCTGGGAGTCAGTGCATTATTTAAATACATTGGAATGATTACAAGGAATCAAGTCCTGAAGGACCAATCTGTTTAATAGTCTTGGAAACAAGATACATACATAAGTTCAACATTATAACATGAAATGAAAAACAACACTAATTTATTCATTAGAAACATCAATTATTTTTAGATTATGCCTGAAAGTCACTCATAAGTAACTTCTTCATATCCTTGGAAAATTAAACATAAGATAGGGGTGAGATCAGATGCCAAATAAGAGTAAGAAATACCGCAGAAGATAACATAATCATTAGGTATGGTGAATAATTGAAAACACAACCCTTTACATATAATTAAAATGAAAACTTTATGGAAGGAATATGAGTTGAGTAGATAATTCCATAATAAAACATAGAAATGTGTATTCTACTAGTCTAATAACCACATGAAATATCAATAGATAATCTCATAATTATGGAATTAATAATGCAAGACATCATAACCACATTGTCAAAGCCTCCGGCCAAGACAAAAAATAATATTTTGTCAATGCCTTGTGACAAGACACTAGTTTGTCTCCTGAGACCTACCGATGCATTAAGGAGCTGTAGCATGCTCCACCTGTCACTTTCTAATTCCAAAAAATTCCTCATATGAAAAGGTTGAAACATAATCTAAAAATTCAGATTAAAACTAGCATACAAAATGTCAACATTTTAACCACAAACCATGAATGGTATAAAAATAGCACATCCACAGTCAAACATAACTCCTTCAATACTATATGGAAGATTGTATTATAGTAGATTAACCTCAATCGAGAATAATGAATGATATTGACATAGATGAAAATAATCATCAAATACATTTGAGAGAAATATCCCCCTTTTTCTTGAAAACATTTAAAATTATCACTATTTGTCATGACACAATTTAAAATAGATTTTTGAATCAAAGTGTCCCACACCACTTTGAAACTTTTAAAAGGAATGTTAATTTTAAAACATTAATGTCCATATAAATAAATTATTCAATGAATTTTTAAAACATGGACATTAATGAGAATGATTTAGAAGAATAAGCCTTTTAAACATTTAAAATGATATTTTAGTTAGAGTTCCTATCCAAAAGATAGACAATTGAATAAAAATAATTGAGGTAATAAAAAAATTATAATTTTATGAGAATAATGGAATTCATGATACACTATGTTAATGTACTTTATATACACCATATAAAAGTGAATTGGTTTATAACAATAAAGAAGTCTCAGTGGAATGTAAATTGAGATGAAATCACTTATAAAAACATTATCCATAGGATAATAATAAATAACTGAAATAATTATGCATTAAAAATATAAATAAACTCAATATTATTGAACATTTATTGTAAATCAATCAGAGTACATTCACACATATTCAAGTATAAACAACACTGATGACTCGGAGGTTTTACTCAATGAATGGAAATTGAGTTAAGATTACACTTATCAATTTCATATCAATGACTTGAGAAATTATCAATGGAGTGATTATGTGTATCAAAATTATATCCATATATAGTAAAGAGGAAATTACTATAAAAATTGTAAATATTGACTCCACATATAATCTGGGAGTAAAATAATCAATGATGTATCCGTAAATCCCAAAGAGTGTAAATTGAAATTAGAAATCCCCCTTACCAATTTGGTGACATACGAAACATACACCCTATGAAATAAGGATCATAAAATGAAGATTTAAATTCCCATTAATTAATTTATATTACATAAGGAATATACTAATGGGAAGTACATACACCACAAAAAATAAATAGTGGCAATAATGCATAAATCTCACAGAAATAAGAAGTGAGATGAAAACCATTCTGTAATCAATCAAGTCGTATGACCAAAAGTTAATAACCAACAAATTAATCACAAAATAACATGAATATAAGATGAATCATGATAATATATATCAAATTTCAATAAAAAAATAAACCACATGCATTAAATAAGTGGTGAACAATGAAAATATCACTAAATTAAAATTGAGATAAGAAACCCCTTACCTCAAGTCTGACTTGTCTTGTATGTTCCTTTTCATTCCTGAATATTAAACTTAAGGTCATTTATACTTGATTAAGAAACTTTTTTTTGTCTTTTATTATTCCTTTTATATCACTTTTTACCTTGATATAACAATTAGTTAATTATTTTAGTTCATATTGGATATTTTATCATTGTTCGAAACTTGAGTAAAAAATAATCTGTTTTTATTGCAATTTGTCCATTTGGTAAAAATTGCATTATATACATAATGATATAAATGATTTATATATCATATATATATATATTATATCCATTATATATATATATATTTATAATAGTACGTAACATTTGGAGATATGAAATGAAATGCACTGTTCTTAGAGACAGTAAATCGTACGTACGCAGGAACGAAACATTCATTACTATTTTGTATTTTAATGGAATTAAAACATAATGATAAATAGGTATATTATAATTAAAGTATAATATAATATATTATATGATTTTATCCATCCATTATACATCCCACATAAGTCATTAATGAGTCATATAACTTTGAGGGGGTGGTAGTCCTCACTTCCTCAAATGAAATTATCGCCTTTACCCGTTTTGGAAACCATAAAGGTATGATATAAATGTAAAATACAGAAGCATAAAGAAAACATAAATATAATATATATAATATATAAATAAATTGTAGTCTTAATGGCAACCTTGAGTGGCAGTAGGACATAATTGAACAAACATCGTTTTGTGAGGTGTTAGTTTCCCATCCACAGAAATAGTGTGTTCTTTACCCATTTGATGGACATGTGTGTATGTGTTGTTAAAATACATCTCATAAAAATATACTAGTATATTTAAGATAATTTTTTTTTATAAAATCATGGAATAAAAAGTGTTTTGGGGTTGGAGAAGTAAAATAAAATAAAACATGTTAAGAAAAACCATTACCTTTAATTTGGGTAACTCTATTTTTGTTTTCACCAAAATGACTTTTTGAAGTGTCTTCTGCCTAAGGTAAGGCTTCTAGGTGGAAGCAATGAATATTGAGAGCTTATATGGGTAGGTTTTGGACAAGATAAGGGGCTTGAGATTTGTGATGAATGAATTTGAAATGTTGTCCATTTAAAAGGGAGAAGAGGGGCTCTTATGGAATGTTTGAAAATATTATTTTATTATAAACATATCTTCGGTTTTGAAAATTCCAAAACTCGTTAAAGTAAAATATAATTTAAATCATGTTCAGAATAAAATCATATAATAATATTTGGATAGGTTTTGGATATTTTTTGTAATATTATTAATCTTATTTATTTAAATCATTTTTAATGAGGTGAATACTGCATCATTATTGTTTCATAAATAATTTAATTTATTTCATGTCTCACAATTATAAAGAAAATTACATAATTTATTAAAACTTTTTATCTTTTTAATGAGTATTTATAGTAAAAAATATGACTTATAAAACACCAAGTAAAAATTGATATTCTATAAGATATTTGTTAATGTCATTTTTATCTTTACTTTATGTTAATTAAAAAAAGTGTCATTATCACTCTTAAGTGGCACCATGCGGTCCCATAATCGACCCAAAGATGCCAATGGTCATCCATTACTCATCCAATAAGATTAGGACAAGTGTTAAAGTAATTTTTTATTATTATAAAATTCTTTTTACCTTTAATTACCCTATTTAACATTAACCATGGTAAATAATAGTCAAAAGTTACTATTCACCAAAAATTATTTTCTTCTTAAAGAACCAAATTTTTCATAATAATTATAATCATGTATATTGGATTTTAGAAATTCAATTCACAGATGCGGTAATATTTCATTTAACTGAAAAAGTATGTTTTTTAACTACTACCGAGTGGTTTTACTATTGATCAAAATATGATGGCTATCAGAAAAATACAAAACATTCAACCTAAGCTATATTTGATATTACAAATTAAAAAATGATGTATATTTTACCAAATTCAAAACATATAACATGAATTAATTATTTTAAAATTAATTCATATTGTGAAAACAAATAGTGTGTTTTTATGAAACAATAACTAGAAAAAGATTGACACTTGTTTATGTATAATTTCAAAGTGAAATTACTTCAAAATGAAAAAAAAATTGTATTTAATGGTAAAAATATAATCTAATTATACTTCAAAACCATTAAAACTTATAATTGAACTCCATAAATTATTTTAATTAAAATAGTTGTTTTCAATTAAAATTTAGAAGTTTCACTATTCACCCAAATATGAAAGTTATCAGAAAAACACCAAAAATTTATTGAAACTAAATTTTTTTCCCAATTTTAAATAAGATGTTTATTTTTTCAAATTGAATATATTAAAGAGTCAAATATTGGATTTAAAAAAGGTTCTCCATTAAAAGGAGGCAAAATTGCATTTTTTTAAAAATAATTCTGTTATCTGAAAAGATGAATTTTTTTTATATTATGTCTAAGAAACACATAATATGGATGTTAAAATTATATGGATTATATAAAATTCAAAATTAAGTTAGTAATATTCATAACATCTTTTCAATGGCTATTTTGGTAAGTCATTGTGTGCTTGAACTCGGTGTTGTATGAGATGCAAGCTATTGAATTAATTTATAGAGATAATGTACTATGAAACATTGAGGTGTTAAAAATTGCCTTTTAAAACCATAGAATACAAGTTTAATGTATGATTTGTAAACTATTTTATAACATAACTTGAAATTATATTAAAATTATATACAATTTAAATAGTAAAATTTCTTGAAATGATTAGTTAATATTATTAAAAAAAGTTTCACAATTTATTATTAAGTTTAGAAAAACTATATCCCGGATTATGCCAATCATATATAGTAAAATTTTTATTTGAAAGATAACTCCCTATCATAAACCTGGGAGATAATTGACATCAAATGATCCTTAGATAATCCTACAAGGATCATTAGAAACCACATAGTAATTGATTAGATACAATTAAATACTTCAAAAGTACCTCAATAACATAATCACCATAAATATAGAACACCAAAATTTTAAGAAACATAGGGAATATTACTCCAAAAATTATCCCCACACCATAATCACAAGAAACATAATTTAAATAAACCAAATTACAACATAATGAAAATATAAAATCATATAAACCATACAACTAAATATAATCGAATTGATTATAATCAAATAAATGAATGTTGGGAAGTATACAACTTCCTATGGATTCCTCTATAGAGAAAGATGTGAATAACTAAGCTTATAAGTGATTTCACCATGAATTGAAGAAATCATAAAATGTATTTCACAACAAACTAATTTTAAAAAAATAAGAGAAGATAAGTGTTAAGAGGATAAAATGGAACAAATATCTTAGATTCAACATAAGAAAGAAAATAAATTAATATATGTTAAATAAGATAAGGAATGTGAGAAATATGGATTGGAGAATCTTTAGGGGGAGTCTCTATCTTGTTAAAACTGAATAGGTTTGATGGTATGTCGGAAGTGGTTAAGAAAGAACAATAGAAATGGCCAAAATACCCCATTAAAATAGAAAATATTGGGTACCTATCCAAGGGCAACTAGGTACCTAGTGTCACCACCTAGGAAAACTACCCTTTTCAAGGTTCATAGATTAACTACAATCATTTATAGTAAATTACTATTCTTTACACAAATTTTCAACCTTCATGAACCCATGTCGCACATTTTAATCATTGAACCACATATAAAAATAACATGACCCAACAGAACCCACCTGGTACCACCCATGCTTGAGATTAAACAAGTGTTCCACCGCAATCATGCCTTCCCTATGACATGGTCCATTTAATTGCACCAAATAATCATGTTATACAATATTGGATAATTTAGCGTATATCATCCCGCAATAACCATATATCCCAAATGCATAAAATAAATAGAAACACCAGTAGGATATATATAAAAAATTTAGCTATATACATAACATGAGTGAAATTTCTTATATAACTACAATACTACATTGAAAATACCAAAGAAACAATATATCCAACATTTCATTTAAACCAATAGACAACAAACTCTAGATACATTCTATTCGTATCATGTTCTCATGAATTCATCTCTAAATAAATGATAACTTTCGATATCATGAACCAATATGCTCTATCATGTATTACTAAGAATCATATTGAATTTCCTATAAAAATATAGAATACTCCATATCCACAATTACCATAAAATAAATATTTTATATACAAAAAACATGCATCGGAAAAAATCTCATATATGGATAAGTATAAACATACCCATTAGGACATGCTGAAAATGTACAAGGAAAAAAATAAAGAAATAAATCTTATCAGAACAACTAGAAAGGTAGAGTGAAATATAGGAATGAAATAATGATTCTATATGTAATCAACCACTCTAAGTATCAGGGGTATAGTGAAAACCAAGTCATATCAACTCTATTACATGAGAGTCATACCTTATGAGAAACTAGGAATGATTATTTTACAAAAACACCCAAAAGGATTAAATTTTATAGCCCAATTATATATAAAATCATCAAGGAAATTAGTTTGTGTATGTGGAGTCACAAGTACTAAATAATTTTATATGTACAACTTATTCAACTCCCACATCACTACTATATTCCATAAAGGTGGTCCAACTCTTTACTAAAACATGTCTGGTTTTCAAGGGAGTACCACACATTATTATCTGTAATATCCTGCCACCATTCTAAAAACCCATAGGGGAACCCACACCATGATAAATGGTAAATATTAGTTAATGAAGTACTATCCCATACTATCATAAATACAATGTTATTAGAAGCCTCGCATCACCTCCTCGGAACTATAGTGGGGGACCCTTGCCTTTATTTATAAATTCCTCAATAAAGGGAGTACAAAACTAAATGGATGGACCACAACCCATATGTGATCTTATATTTGTAATTACAATGTCTTTAGATAGTGGAACAATTCTTTTAGAATTTATGGGTGTATAGAACCCAATCTGTGATATGGGGGAACTACTCCATGATATGATATTACTAGTATCATATATTAAACCCCGAGAACACTATGATCTTCATACCTAATATATGTCATCATCACTACAAGGTAAATCTCCAAATTTCAAACTCACAGTGAAAATGTTTTTAGATGAACCAATAGATTGATCAATTTGTATCTACAATGAAAAATTCTCAAGATAGTCTATTTACATTCCCAAAACAGACACATAGTTAAAACATAGAGGAAAACACAACAAATGTAAATTACAAACCATGTGGCGACATATGAAAATTAAATGTGGTGTGTTTTATGTGAAGTGTAAACAATGAGGACACATGTGTTCTCTTCACACACTAAGGTGTATAGGCCCAAAGTACCCATGAATGCATGTGATATTTCCTATGTTGGGTCGGGTGGATCCAAACAAGAATAGATTATATTTATAATTGGTTAGGACCACTTAATGTCATGGGCCATCACATGGGATAGATTCCACTATCCCATGGGCATGTATTGCATGGGATAGTACACTGATCTATCCTATGAGGTTGGGGTCACATGATGCGCATCCTTGTCGACGAACCACACTAGCTAGCGGGTCAAGCCTACTAGTCTTCTCACACATTAGAAGATGAAGGGACTATACTAATATACCATTCATATATTTTCACCATGGATCCACCACCCAACCATGGATGGATGTTCATGACCCCCTAATAATACCTTAGCTTCATATTTCAGTGATTTTCACCTCACCATCATCAGTTGTAGATGTGATCATCCATCATTTACCCACATTGCACACCTCTCTGTTAGTATCATTTTGATGACCACCATCACCCAACTTTCAATACAATATGCTACCACTATAACCTCTACATTCACAGAATACACCTTATACCACCATTCCCTAGTGACCTCAGCCTCATGGCCACTACACCAACACCATTATTATTGAGACATTAACATAATACACATCCTCCTACCTATCCATAATAGAAATTGAAAAATAAAATGGGGAGGGGGAATGAAATATTGATCTCCTCATAAATCTATGAAATATAATGTGTGAAAACATAAATGATATTTGGGCATAAAAATGATTCATATAGATTTTGTAGCATGAGGATTGAGAAAAATCAAGAATAAGGATTTAATCCAAAAAAATAGGTTTAAAAAAAACATTAAATAATAAAATATATATTTACCACAAATATTGGTGGTTTAGAAAAATAATACATAAAAAATTCATAAATAATAACTAGAAATAAAAATAACAACCACCCTCCTCATGATTATATTAATCTATGAAGAGGATCAAGTCCACTATAAGGTCCACTAATGATTCCATTGAAGAATTTTATTCCTTAGCCTAGATGATCTTTAGATATCATTCAATATCATACTCTCTCCCAATCTCAAATTGTTGGTCTTTTTGTGTCTAGCATTGTAATTAGAGAAAAATGGGTTTAAACAGTTAAACCCTAAGTTCTAAATGTTTAATTGAAATTCCTAACACCAAGGATTCTCTCAGGGACCTTCTAAGAGTACTTGAATTATATCACTCTTAGGATAAATCCCCCATTCATGATTCTCCCACATCTTAGATTTCCTATTTGAGGTGCTGATTTAATGATGAATAATTATTTCTTCAAATGTGTGCATAATAAAATTAATATATTATTTAATATACTATTATTAAGGCTCTTCATCACCCAAAAGTCAACATAAAATCATGGATAATTCCCAAAATCACTATTATAATGATTTTAAATGTTCGAGTCATAAAAATTTGGGTAGATATATCCTACCCACCTTTAATCCTTTTTACCCCTAAAAATGAACAAATGGGGATCCACAATATGGAATATAAAACAATTGTGTAGAAAAAAACCCACCATCCCACATAATTACATCATATTTAGAGGTATGATATTTTAAATAACTCAATAAAAACTACCTAGTAAGGGAAATTCCTCTTTTTAAAACTAATATCTTCCAGTGGTAGTGGTTTAAATGGACACACCTTTAGGAAAACCTTCAATGCCCATCTACTGAGAATAAATAGTCACACATGACCACTATGTTTATATGACCACCATGAGCCATTCTAAAATTTTTAAAGAGTGTGGAAAAAATTCAATCAATAAATGTTTAAAAATTTCACTCTTTCCTCACAAGAATAATTTTATTAGAAGTTAACTTCTCATGTGAATCTTCCATCATCTAGTCATAGAGACCACCACTAAAAACATCAAGCACCATGCCACTAGTATGCCTCCCAAATATCATCATTCTCCTTGGTTTCCACATTAATATTCCTAACCAACATCAAATAAATTTTGGATTTTTTGACACCCAAGAGGCAGAATCAGAGTTTTATTCATATATAGGGAATCACTCACATGCTTTGGGTGGTTTCCAACAATGATTATTTATTGAACTTAAAACACCCAATGATTTATGCATAAGTGGTGAGCTATGAACCAACGTTCCAATGGTAGGTAATCACTAGTAATTTTGTCAATGATTCTTAGGAACTCACATTGGTCATTATAATAGGAGGTCGGTCTCATCATGCACTCGGGGGGTGAATTATTTCCTATTATGTGTCTATCTTATAGATATAATTTATATTCATGAAACCTTACTCAATAGAAATATATGTATATTCACCCTATAAATATGAAATTAGTCCTTTATATATACATACATGAACAACTATATATATCATAGGTTCTTTATTTTGTTTTGTTTATTATTTTCTGATGATTGTATTAAGCCACATAACTAGGAACTCAGATATTTATCATTATCTAAAGATAGTCATTATTTTGATGTTGGGATCGACCACCTGATGGGGTTTCCTATATATCCCCATGAAATTAATTGGAACCCATGTAGTTCAGCTCCATTTTATGGAAAAACCAATACCTTTTAAGGTCATGTGAAAAGAACCAAACCATGCATTTTAGCATCATGTGATAAGGATGTCAAAGAGAAATATTCATAAAAACGGTTTGTAATGGGATTATTCATTAGAATCCATTTATGGTTTGTCAAATAGGGAATATGTACTAATGAAATCAGGTTGATATTACAAGGAATATGGCCCTATGAAGATATATTTCACTAGAAATATAGGCTGGCCAGGATGACGTGAAATGAACCCAAAAGAAATACATCCTTCTAGTTGGGGCATGATCTTACTAGGAAAATGGAAAAGTAACTATGGTGGTTGATTGAAGATATTGGGTTTAAACCATTGTGAAGCTTCCTACATATCCAAACAAGATATAAATCAAATCCCATGTAGTTGGGATGTGTTAGGGATTACTCATATATGAGAATGACAATTTATATATTTTTATTATTCTAGAGACCTTATCTTCATTTATCTCTAATCCCATGTGATTCATGATCAATGTGAGAAAAATGAGTTAGTTGAAGATCATCCATGTCACATAATAACAATCAAATGTTACATAAACCTATATTTGTAACCCAACGATTGAGCTTACATTCTCATCCTTTGGTGTTCAAGAGAGGGGTTACGAAAGGTAGGAATGTTATGGTATCCTATAAGAATGGATAGGTTATTTATGAATGGGGGATAACCATGATAAGTTTAACCTCATCCGTTGATGGATTAGGGTCTGGCTACAAAAGGATAGTCGCGAATTAGGATTATGGGATTACTCTAGGAAGGATTCCCATTTTCATATTCTTTTTTATTTATAAACCAAAACTAGGGGTTATGTATCAATTTAAAGAAATAAAAAAAAATCCTGGGAACTTCCCATTTCACTTGACATTTTAGACAATATGCAGGGGATAAATATTACTTCTTGAACCAAGAATCTTCCCACCAGTGACTCCAAGGTTGGGAACCACATTACCAAGGGGATTCATGATTGTGAAAAACCTGAGGACCCCACATACAAGGGAGGTCAAATTTTCTATATCCTTTAGAAAGGGAATTCATGACTGAGAGAGGGGTGGGGACACTAATTTGTCCTATTTCCCTACGATGCAGCTTATTGTTTGTGGTTGGGGTCCTATTTATGATATTATCTAACCGAAGACCTGGATAAATAAGTGCCCTATCATTTTTGGCATGAAAATATCGTAAGGATTAGAGGAAGCATAATCCATTTAATAATTGGGTAAACTAAAAGGGAATTCTTTCAAGTGATACATGGTTGAACTAGAGTTGAAATCACATAGGTTATGATTTGGTGATCTAAAGGAATTTCAACCATGTGATACATGGGAAATATGAAAATGAATTCTACCATGTGATATCTAGGAAACAATAATATGACTTCTCCAAAGTGATACTTTGGAAAAATGATGATGACTTTTTAGGGGAAGTATTATATGAGGGACACCACTTGTGTGCAACTCTTCCCTGATGAAAATGGGAAAAACATGATGTGTTGGGAATAAAGTCATGTATGTTTTTAGATAGTTGGGTTTCAATAAACCAAGTACAATTAGAATAGGGACGATGTATTTCGATGCAATGGTTCTTGGTGTTTTATAACTTTAATGAATCAAATAACCTTTTTTTCATAATTACCTATTATTTTACTGTTAAATAATCAACATGAGGGGTTTGACGACTTGGGATAATTATTTGGGTGAGCATAGATTTGGCTATATCTATAAATTAAATGAAAAAAGGATCCCAAGAGACCAATTCATAGGAAAATTTAAGACCTTGGGTGAAGGAGAAACCTTGTGCAAGTGAGTCTTTCAAGTTAAAGATGCAGGAGTTTTATGTTCATTCAAATGAGTCATGTATTTGGGGTATATGTGAGGTTATTTTTGTTCTAGTGCAACACACATAGTTTACTTTCATTCACATAAAGGGTTCTAGGGGGTGTATTTACAATCCCTAATCCTTTTCTATTTCATGTGATTATGGTATATCTCCTTCATGCTTACAGTAATTCTTTAGAAAAGGGAGATCTAATTAATAACCCATTAAGACTAGACCTTATTGGTACAAGGAGGACATAATCCTATAATAAGAGTAACACTGGCATAGATTAACCCATAAAATAGGTACATTTTTCCTGTGGGATTGTCTTGGATCACGTTTCATATTTACACATTCACTCAGTGAAACATGTTCTTGTTTTTCACTCACCCACTATATATTATCAGATATTTTATGTAGATTTTTCATGACAAATGGGTTCCCCAGTAAATATTGAAAAGCACCCAGGGTGGACCCCACACCCACATTGTTTTACTATATTTGTGTGAAGGAAATAATTTTCTTTCCTAGGTATAATATGAAACACATAGTTATAAATTTTTTATGAGATTTTACACACTTTTAGTGCATAGATTGGTATAAAGTGGTAGGCTAGAATGACATGAACGGAGTAAATTTTCACAAAATAGTTTTCCTAAAGTAACTTTCATGGGCTTGATTTCATGGAGTAATTTGTTCAAAGAGGCCTTTATGAGTGAACCTACACTAGATTGGTTACATTAATAACTTGAACAAAGTGGATTTCATGAATTAATTTGCATGAGATATATTAGGAGAGGAACATGGGAACCTATAATTATTATTTTTTAGGTATTCTTACATTATGTTCATATCTTGATATTAATGAAATATTTTATGTATACTTTTCAAATTACAATGTCCAATTAAAAGATTCCCATTTTTGAGGATCAAGCCATTTCCCGTATTGAAGATATATGTGACATTATTAGACCTAGGTACTACCAATCATTTGATAAAACTCTATTATTCCTTTCTAAACATCTAAATAAGAACCACTAGGTATACCATGTAATGAATTATTCTACTTTCATAGACATGGGATTCAGTTATACTATCATATTCTTATGTTGGATAATTATAATTCTTGTTTCTGGTTCCTGAATATATGAACCTCACCACATCTAATATCTTTTACAAGGATTGTTATATCAATTAAAAAGAAAAATTTTCTATGTTTTGGGTGCACTATAGTTTGAGTAGTTCATATTTGTGACATTATATTTTTGAACCGAAGATGCATTATTCATCATATATTTTCCAATTCTCTAATACTGACTAGTAAAAGAGGTTGAACGATGACAAAGACATACATGGAAGTGGGTCAGTTATTCCAAAATGTATATGGGATAATTGGGTATGGAATACATTCATTAAATTTAAATCTAAACATAAATTATTCCAAATTTATAAATCTATTTGTGTTACACAGATAATGTTTGAAATGAACCCTAATCTTGTCCCTGACATGTAGAGCCAATATATCCCTTAGACCAACCCCTTATATATAATAAATAGGAATGTTTGTGTTATATATTTGTAGGTTTCAATAGTCTAAAGGGAGTCGATCCTTGATGCGACATATGGAAAATTCATCCCATTGAAGAAAATATGGGATGATTCGGAATGGATTCCTACATTTTCCCATGAGTTATTTGAATTATCCTCACAGGTTATAGGAAACGACCTTGTAACATAGGATTATATTCATATGGAGTTATAGATGAATTCTCTCTTGAAGCAGCTGGGGAATGGAAAAACTATAAGTGTCCACTAGGGTGTCCAATAATGGATAAGTAGGGAATCCTAGGTAAGTGTTGGCTTATATTGGGGCAAGGTAAATATGAATATTGGGGTTACATAATTGATCCTTAAGTCCCTATGAAAACCCATCGTTCTGACTTCTTAGAAATGTGCGTACATTCCTATTTTACCCTGATGAGTGAGTCTAATGGTGGCGTGAGGAAAATGACATTTGTTATCGAATCCAAATTGGAACAAGGGTTGAATGTTGGGTTAGAAACCCCTATGTTAGTGAATATTCATCAGTTTTTGATTTAGGAAGTCCCCTTTTAGAAATATAGGACCATTCCAACTATTATGGGAATAAATATCAAAAAATTTAAGTTCATATATAGTTATTAAAAATGTCGGTATTCCTGGATGACATTTTACCCACTTTATCAAATATGTTTCTTACTTCATACCCCTATCTCTAAATTATGGGTTGACTCAAAAAAAATTATGTTTACCTAGTGAATTCAACTTATTCCCATATGGTGATCTACTAATCAAGATAATATTTGAAAAAGGAATAAGAAATTATGAGCTATGGAAACATAATATGGCCATGAGGGACTTTGTGTTGGAAACATGGATATTATAAAAGACTATATATGGGTCTAGTTCACATTATATATTTACTTGATAATTCAGGTTACTACAAAAACTAACCATATCACCTCCCATGGATTTCTAATCAAGGAAACATCTAATGGTGGAAATGAAACTCTGGGTACTCGTGGCCTTGGATATATTTTAGGTGACAATTATGTTTCTCTATTAGGTTTATCCATCCGTTTAAATACTAGACATACCAATTCATGTATTTCTTCAAATCCTTGAGGGATGCTGTAAAAAAAGAGTTTGTCACGTGTTTTGGTTAAAACTCCATATTTAAGAAGGTTTGGTAAAGGGTCTACCTAGAGAGTGACAATGATGAAGCTCTAAAGTCACCAAAATGACCCTTAGTAGATGTCGTATTATTATATAGAGTGGAAAAGTCTATACCATCTAAATATGAACTATATAGATCCCATCATTACCATAGAGAAGAGACTCAGGCTCCAGTTCTATAGACTTATAGTATAGTAGAATGGACTAGAAAACCCATTAATTAGAATGATGTGGGTTCTTACTCAAAATCTAGTTGAGGAATCATCAAAATATGTATAAAATTAAGTGGACTCTTCTTGTATATAATAGGACTTCCAACATTAGGAATTTAGGGTTGGTCTTCAAGTTGGAAAATGTACTTCCCAACTAAAAGATATATAAGAACCCTCATGCTTTCATTTTAATACCAATCATTAATAAGTAAGGAAGTATATTCTAGAGTTGTATATGATTATTATTTCCATTTATATATGAATCCTTACCAAAAAATGGGTAACTAAAATGATAGAGTGGGGCATCACTGATGTGTTGGCTGATCAACCCATAAGTGGAAGGGATGAATTTTTCGACTATAAGGATTTAAGCCATTATCTAGTCTACTCATACCCATTTTTTGAGAGGGGAAAATTTATTGAGAAACAATATCCCATTAGGATTCCAAGAGGGGAGGAAAAATTAATGGAGATAAAATCACCCAGATACACTATGGCTAGCAGCACTGCTGAGATTGAGGAATCATCCTCTCCAAAGGTTGGTAAATTATACCTGGTCCAGAGATTAATGTCGAAATAAATGGAGGGTGATAATTCTTAAACACCTCTCCAAATTACATTATTTAAGAATATATATTATAATATTCCACCAAATTAAATAAAATACTGGTGGATGGTAAAACCATTAGCGTAACATGATGTTAGCCCTGGTTACTTTTCAAAACACCACACCTTCACACTCTTTCTGACCTATATATCTGACCATAATTAATGATATCATAATCTAATTCTCTCTCATACCTTAAAGGATCTGGAATAGATATTAAAAAAATAGGAGAATATCCTAGGTGAAGCATATACCCTTGATAGTGATATGACACATTCAATGGTATATATATTAGTAGATCCTATAATAACCACTGGTAGCTATATTATTATTTAATAAGGGATATATCAAGAACTTTGGTGATCTATTGTGGGTAATGGTTTTGATCCCATTAAATGGGTCCAAAAGAGGTAACAACCTCATATCATTCATAGATTCTTGTTATTCAAGTCAATTTTCCTAGAGGTTGGTCTATCATCATTGTACAAAATTGGGAAGAAGTAAATTTAATACAAATCGATCATTATATAGATGTAAAGATGTCAAACCCTAAATATCTCATGACTCTCCCATCCTCTAAAGGGTAACCTACTACGACCTTGGTGGGTGAATTTGGTTTAGGGGTGAATTCGGGTCTTGATCCTAGCATCCCAGATTCCCCTAGTGAATCCATGACTAAATTTGATGCCTCATTTGATGACGTAATAGTCATGGAACTCATTTTTACAGTAATTAAAACCACTAACTCTTTAATGGTGTTTGGGTATTTCATTAAGTGGATGGATGAATATAATCCTTTATTTATTCCCATATATAATTATAAAACCTACTGAATTAATCAAGATTCTAGACTCAGGCAGTTTTATAAGCACATTACATTCTCATGGAAATCCAGTTAAAGTGAATTAAGGGTACCCATGTTGTTTCATTGGTAGAATCACTAGAACAGGTTACTCAGAAGGAAAATTACCAAGAGTTGTTTGGCATGTTCCCTTAGAGTACTCAATAATAAATTCAACTCTAAGTGGTCTCTACCAAAAAATTTGATTAATCTAGGGACGTTGAGGGGGAATTTAACCCACCGGTTGATCAATTAATGAGAAAGTATTGATAGATGGTTTTATTCTTTATATTTCAATCCCTATGTTTTATTCAAATTCTGATGATGATGATTATATTTTATATATGACCTTTAGTAGAATCATCTTCAATGTTCATGGCTAAAAGGGATGTCTCTAATCTTATCCGACTGATGGTGCTAGGCTAGATTAAAGTCACTCTAAGGGGAGCATCATAAGTTAAATCCCAAAGTAAATCAATTTTAATGTATGAAAATATACTTGAGAGTGATTTTGAGGTGAAATTTGTGGGGGGAAATTCTGGATGTCTATCTCTCCAGTTTATTTGGTAGGACATATGGAATCTAGTTTTAGAGACACCCTAAGAATACATCCTCTCAAAACATTATCGAATACAAAGAATGTTTACCATAGTGGGTTATGTAATACTGAACTATCATGAAATTAATTATTCCTTAAAGGAGGTCATTTTATGGTGGGAAATTATAAATACTCTTAGAATCATTAAATCAAGGTGATACTACATACCAAATTTGATGAACTCGTAGTTTCATGTCTCAAGAAGAACTTGATAATGCCGAGGAGATGAAGGATTATCAATGATGAATTAAAGAGAAATATCTATAACTTATACTTATTGAATGAGTGTTGGATGATTCCAAAGGGTATATTTTATATGTTCATTGGTCCTTAAAGTAGATTCATGTTTGGGGGAAGTATGTTGTCTCCCATATGATAGAAGTTCTTCATCTTGGTGAGGAGATTGAAGCTACTGAGTTAACTAGCCTTCAATGAAGTTTTTATGAGTCTTGGATATTGTTCCAATGACATAAAAACTAAATATGTAGCATATTTTAATTCATTTATATATTTAATATAGACTCCATCTTTTGGAATTTCCTCTCATTTTTGATGCATGAATAGAAATAATCGTATATTTGATTGTTCATATCCCCATTTCTACTTTCTATTTAGGAGTTGACATAATTGTCAAGCACTAAGTTCATATTATTTCTTATCAAGAATGAACCAAAAATAGATATAGGTATAAAAAGCATCATTGAAACACTACCATTATCCTATTTGAATGAAATATATGGTATCATGATTTTGAAAAAACATTTTTTTTAAAATATCCAAACCAAAATGTGAGGAATTGAAAAATGAAATGCTCTAAATTTTACACAGTAAAGGGGACTATAAAACATAGATTAAATATTTATAGGGATTTATAGTGAGACCTATAAGGTTTGTTCCTTTGGTGATGCTGCACCAATTTTTTCCTAATTATGATACCAAGAAGTATTTGTCGGAAATATTTGGGGTTTTCATTATTACACAACCCTTTATGATTTTTTTACACAACATGTTTTTTTCATTTTTATTTTATATAATGTACTCATATTTGGACCATGATATATAGGGTCCATACCTAGTGAAAGAGTCTAAACTTTATCCCAATGTTTATTTTTCATATTTTTAACACGGTGAATACTATGTCTATTTCCAATGACAAGTTATGTTCTCCAAAAATGAACTACTGTAGCTGAGGTTTATAGTAAGAAAACAATGACCATAAGGTGGATGAGGTAGTCTATATAGTGATGGTAAAGAGAAACAATGATATGAATGGATAGAAAAATGCTAATATAGACAACCCTAGGAAAAGGGGAGGCATTTAATTTAGTCTCATGAAGATTGGATCATTGAAATGGGAATAATAACAACAGTGGTTCCTACCAGGAAAGGATTCTGTAATTATTTTTAAACATGGGAAGAGGAATTTTGATTCATGATCTCAGGAACATTGGACCAAATGTGATGGAATAGGATAGGTATATGAGTAATAAAACATATCATGTTCAAAAAGATGCTTATGTTCTGATGTTGTAAAGGTGTATGGAGACAAAATGACCTTCTCATAAATATGACGATGCTTCTAGGTGAAAGTCCATATCCAGTGCATATATGTAGATCCATATCAAGGGAATAGTTTTTATTTTCAAAAACTAGGTGTCCTTTTTAGTCCTATTATTCTATTATGAAAACCAATGAAAAGTTTTGGATGATATGAGTTCCACATACATAAAGTATGATTAGTGAAAATAGATTCTCATAATTTATAATGGAAACTTTTAGATGAAAATTATCAATGACTAGGTGATTATGATCCCACCGAGATGACAAGGATTAATTTAGAGGGATTTCTTATAGGTTATAGGAATCATTATGCATCTACTTTAAATAAGAATCAATCCTTGTATATTTCTATGTGAAGAATTATTCTTCTATGATAATGTGACTAATATGGATTGGATAGTGATTTTTTTATGTGGACTTATAAAATTCAGAAACCATGTTGGACACTTCTTTATAGATGCATGCCATACAACAAAGGGGGGTTAGAATTGAATAATGGTATAAGGATAATGAATATAGATTTCAAAACATATCTAATTATAGTTATAATTAATAAACATGTAGTTTTAAATAAGAATAGGTCTATTACAATTGTCTAAATCATATGTAGAGAAAATGGGTATTTCACTTCAAACATGAGTTTATGAATGAGAGAACCCATATTGAAACATCTAATGTGCATCCAGGTAATATAAAAAGTGTGGGGATTTTTTTTATTTTTCAACTAGGCCTCTAATACTATATATTGTAATCAATACATATATACTTTTAGTGAGAATCAAAATACACATAGTTCTTAGGGTTAATATTCCCAATATAGATCATGTTATTTTATCAGGAGGGAAAATTTTATCATATTGTGGCTAGGACAAGATATGGTATCCAAGAGTTTACACATATCCTTTATAAAAAAAATCCAGAAACACTAAATAATTTAGAATACTTTGGTGTGGTAGGAGACCAACACCATGAGAATATGTCCTTTCAAAAAAGGGCCACAAAAACCCACATTTTTATGTCATTAAATAAAGAGAAATGGTTTAACATGCCATTTATTGTCTTATGGTAAGGATTTTAGGAATGTAGCTTGAAATCATTAGTTGAGGACTTAGAGAAGATATAGTTGGGTAACAAAACATTGACTAATGATGTTCCATTTATGATATTTCATTAAAGATCCTATATTTTTCTTTCATGAATTATTTATTAAGGAATCTCACATTGTTATGGGACTGACACACTTCTCATCCATAAATATTAGTGAATATTCACCATTAGAGTAGATCTTATGAATGAAAAAAGGTACCACATATTTTGATTATTGATTTGGAAATACCTTCCTAAGTATCATTGGGGTTATGAGATCCAAAACTATATTTACTTAGAGGAATACATAATTGAAGAAATTATTTTCAAATGATCATTCTATTTGTGTTTTTTGACATTATAAGTTGTGTATGGTATTCAATATTCTTTCAATAATCCATTCAAATTCATCTAATAACTTCTGAGATTTCTCATATATAGATAACATATCATAAATGGAAATGCAGAGTAAAGGTAAATGGGCCTTAATGGTGTGAACTACCTTTTTTCCAAATAAAAGTGTGTACGATGTTTCCATTGTGGAAGTATAGGTTGTGATATGATAATCCCCTAAGGAGTTAAAAATCACATCAAGCTAAGATTTATTGGCCCTTTTAAATTATTCTAGTGTATGTTCGACAAAGTTTTATTAAAAATATTATATCAAATCATTTTCAACTATATTATAGCTAGATGAATGGTATGACTCAATTTTAAACTCAGGATAAAACCTTTTCAATTTGAAAGTCATAAATTGGTGTTACATTCCAACAATATTGTGTGAGGGAAACCAAAACTAGTGATGATATTAGACGTCACAATGTTATTGATGTTATTATTACCAAATTTATTGAAGGGTATTGCTTCATAACATTTAAAGAAGGATTATGTTGAATTAAGGATATAATTGAACTATTAATATGTATCTGGTGGATGAGGCCCTATAGAATCTATTCCTTGTAGGAAAAATCATCAGGAGTGAATACTTTAAGTGACTTTCATACAACCATGCATGGTAAAATGGTAGAAAGACGCAAACAACTTGATTTTTTGAGAATGATTGATCCTAGATTAGTGATTTCCATAGTAACCAGGGTCGAATTATTATTCATAATAAATAGTTTCTCTTCCATTAATAAAAATGAGGATAAATCCATTAAATCCCCATTTATAGAGGGCCTTCAAATGATTTGGTCTATAATAAAGATAAATGATAACATCCCCCCCATCAAATTTTCTATTTATTTCTATATATGATAGAAGAATCCTAATTTAGAGGTAATCCAATATGAGTTTTATCCAACCATTTAAATAATTATCTTTTTTGAGGATGAAATTGGAATCATTAATCTCTTTCTTGCTTTTATCAATGAACGATATCACAATTTTGTTGGGAAAAATAATGATGACCATTTCATCATGGTCTAAATCTTCCAAGGTTATATCCACATTGGATAATAAAACATCCTTGGCATTTTATGAGTATGAGACATGAGTAAATTTTGAATATGATCAGGGATATTCTATTAAACCTTTCACACAGTAAATAATAGGAATCAATTAATCTTTTTTGATGTTACAATCACCATCGATCTAATTTATTAAAAACCCTAAATCATTTATGACTTTTAGATCATACATTTGTATTCACAGGTCAAGTTCTAAACCTTTCATGATATATTGATATTCTACCTCATTGTTGGAACATCATTCTAAAAAAAGGAATGAATAGGGTAGAACTAGATCTACAGAAAAATAAATAATGACTCCCAAACAGAATCTATTGAATTTGGGTTCTTCTATAATATTTAATGTTGGGATTCTAGAACACCATCAAATTAAATCTCCCATGTCCAGGGAAAATCTTAGATGGAGAATAATTCTTCATCATGCAATTCAGTATTCAATTACATTCTTTCTAATGAAGGTTTATAGGTAATAAAATATTATATTATATCTTACATTATTTACTTTTGTGTTATGAACCAAAATTCAACCTACTACAGAATGAACACCCATTTTCCAAGTATTTAGTCATTATATTCCAATTGAGGGTATAATTAATCGGTTCATTACGAGATACCAAGTGGGACTCTTGATGTTGTAGGTAGTGCCATAGTTTTTAAATTTAAAATATTAATGAATTTATACTATTCTCAATATATTAATATAAAGTCTTAGTATCGAGCATGGATTTAATAATATAATAGGGATTATTTTCATTAATTCTATTATTCCTTTGTATGAGAAAATGACTTAGTGATTATTGTAAGGTAATCAAATATAAAATGAATAGTTTTCCATTGACTTGAGGAATTTACACTGGTGGAATCAAAATATATTTCTTGACAATATAAATGGATTCCTTAAAATTATCAGCCCATTGATCGGTGACATACATTTTAATTAGCCATGTGAAGGGTAAACATCTACCTGCAATATTCATTATGATGTTTTTAATGTTGGTGATGAATCCTTGGAGTCTCATGAACTAATTGAGGTTTGGATGAGATGATATATTAATGATATCCTTTTTCTTCTCATGATCAACATGAATTTCATAATGGCATTCCACAATTCTTAGAAATTTTAAAAAATTATCATGAAAAACTCATTTACTAAATTCATTTTTCGGCTATGATGGCATAACATTCTGAAGACGATCTTGAGATCAACATGTTGACTAGAACACTTTTAGTATTTCACTACTGATTCATCAACATAACCATTGACTAACCTTCCCAAGAAGGGATGAAAATTCAATTCAAGAAATAATGGTATATATTTCCAATGTTCTATAAACTGAAAGGCATCGCCTCATAATTTTTATCCATAGTGTTCCCTAAAATAAGTGGCCTCATAAACTTCTGAGGCCATCTAGATTTTGTTATATAGTGAATAGGCAACCATAATGAAGGGAGATTAATATCTTATAATTTCATTGATCAGATGTTTATTTATTAAGTATCAAGAAATTATTTTTTTAGAGAATGTTGGTTGAGATCACTGAAATCGATGAAAACACAGATCTTACAATTCATCTTCTTGAATGGGACAATATTGGTGAGCCATTTTGGGTATTGTACCTCATGAATGATGTTTTCATTGATGATCTTAATAACATTGGTTTAACCATCGATATGTGATTTTGATACATTCAACTAGGCACATTCTTTTAACCACAATGATATTTTTGGAAACCTGGTTCTGAGTAGATAAATTAGGATCAATTCCTGACATTTATATGTAATTATTGGTGAACACATCTTGGTGTTTCTTTATAATATTGGTATACACCTCCTGTTCCTAAGGTTACATTGTCACACTATTAAACATAGGTTATATATCCTCCTTTATACCTATAGATATCTTCTGAATGTCATCAATAGTGTTAGAGATAACTTTCTTGAATACTGGTGGTGCGTCATTGTGATCCTCTCATAATCTCCCTCTACACAAATCTCAGGATGAATGGGTAGAAAATAAGGTCTTCAAAGATTGAAGAAAAGGAAATATCTTAATATTGGTAATATTATATAGGGGTATTCCCACTATCTATCAGTGATATGAATGTTTATTATCACTCAGCTAATGAAGAAATAATATTCTAATGCTATGGGGATAAAACGATGTCCTTTCATCATATCGTAGTGTTTATATTTTTGTGAGAATTAAACACTAATTTGGTACTATTATGTTGAGTTTATGTAACTAATATCATAAGAGGTGATGAATACATACACAAGTCCCAATATTTTCTCAATTTGGTTAATTGGTAATATTTATTCATCACAATAATCTCAAAATAGTTTTTAAAAGGATATTTCTACACCATTTGTGTAGTAACATGATTGGAATCATTGGCCATGGGTTTTTTTATTTCTCTTCGGTAAAATACAATTTGGATGTATTGAGATTCAAAACATGAAAATAGATATTTAGCATCATGAAATGTCTTGATTTTTCTATTAACACAATATTTGATACATTGATGGAATGATGAAGGGAGTACCTCAAGGTGATGCAACCATGACCTCCATAGTAGGATGTCGAATGTTGTATCATTCCTAATAACAGGATATTCAGAGTTGGATACAAGGACCCTTAATTGAGATCTAAGCTTTATTCATCTAAGAGTATTTTACTTACTCTTTTTATAATGCCAATGTTTTTATAATAAGGGGATTAGGCAAATTTTTTATGACATAATTGATGAAGTGTTTTGGGGAGAATTTGGTTAATTTTTGAGCCATCATCAATGAAAGATCATGGGATATCAATTTAATCCTTATTTATAGATACATGAAATTTTATGATGTGTCACTATATTAATGTATTCATTTCTGGATTTGAGAAAGAGATATCCACAAGATACTCTATAGGATCAATTTTAGCATGATATACTTCTGCCGCAGTAACCTTAGATTAAAACCCCTAGAGGGATTAGTCGGTCTTCTAGAAGTACTTAAAAATGATATTTTGATTATTTTAGAATTTATAATATGGAAACTTTTTTCCAGACCATATAAAATAGTTTTATGATTCAATATTATTGAACAAAATTTCTCCTCTTCCCAATTGGAGGATTCTTCTTAGTAAGAGATTTGGGTTTTGAAGTGCTTGAGGTAGGTGGGTCAGGAATTTCAATAGAATTTCAGGGCACTCATATCCAGGTGTATTAGGATGACATAGTATATCCACATTTCTTGTGTTTCTTAGATGATTGTGGGACCTACAATCAGTCCTCCAAAATAATCAGGTCATGATAACCCTTGGAAATTGTGGTATAATTTTAATGTATTGTTGGGAACACTAAATGGATTTCTTATAGGTTTTGAAAATATAAATACCTTTGGTAGGGATATAAGAGGATTATTGAGATTGTTCATTACTACATCTCCCCTTATTCCCAGTGCCTCTCACAACCTCTACCAATGTTTCCCATATCAAGTATAGGGAACCATGATTCATTAGCTAACTCATCATAGAATAAGGAATCCATTAATTGATGAAAACTAATGGTGACAAAGAGAAATTATTCATCTAATGAAGATTTTGTTTGGTAGGGTGGTTTTCGAGATACTATTTGGTGGGATGGTTCTAACCCCCTTGGAGATAGAGGCATATATTTTGAGAGGGTAATGATTGGATTTGAAAATGATATGGGTTTATATAATTACAAATATTTTTTTTTGTTATACCATCTCTTAGAAGATTTGATATTAGAGGATTGTAGTGTAATTGAAGTTGGTTTCCCCATGGTTGAAGAAACTTGTGGTATAATTGACTGGTTTAATTATTCTTTGTGGATAACATGAAGTTGATCATTCATATTATTATATATCAAATCATTGAAATTATTTTCACAATTTCTTTTAACTTCTATCCATTATCCTTCTTACACTAGAACAACAGTTGAAACATGTGACACTTGTGTTGGTGAATTTCACAATTTTACCTACCTATATTCAACCATATTCTACCAAATGTAGATAAAAACAACAAAATTATAGATGGGGTGGATCAGTGTCTAATAAAAGGGAAAATAATTAGGGTATTAATTAAGGTAAACATAATTAAGACTATTAGGCTCTAGATTCCTTAGTATATTGTTTTCCAAAGCTACAATTAAGTAGCTATAAACATATTCATCTTAGAAAAAATAATATTTATTCTTCTTCTCATTTAATTGGTTATTATTTGGATCCTTTATGAAATTCTAATGTAAATATTGATTTTTTATTCTATTGAGGAAGAGGCGTTGTGTGTTATGTCATGGGATTCAGAGTTGGACTCAATGTAGGAGATGTATTAAGTGTAACAGTGATGGTTTAAAACATTCTTATTATCTATCATTGATTTTTAAATGTTGGACCAGTCATAATTTCTTTTTTAAAATGGAATATTCTATCCTTTGTGAAATTGTGACATGTTCTCAAAGCCCACGTGAATACTTCTTTAGAATGATTGGAATTTTCAACACATCATGAAATTTCTCAATATAGAGACCATAAAAATCATCTCAATGAAACTGTGGATTTTGGGATTGCATCAAAACCTTCCAGCTAGAAATGAAATATAAAACCCTCTCATTCTATATCTATTTTAAATATGAGAGGTCAAGGATTTTATTCTTCCAAAACATAGAGCCGTATTGATAATAAATTTCTTGTGGAGATCTTATCATCCCTTGAATGATTTGAATGGTAAATTGGTATACTAGATGAATGATATTCCTTCCACAGTTTGTACGAAGCACAAGATTTTAGCTAGTTCTTGTTCACAAGGGATTCCATCATAGGACCAAACTAAGTTATCAAATGTGTAATGTTATTTTCTTGATCCCAATATACATTGAACATTAAAAACATAATATTCCCAAATATAGGTGGTGGAAGAGTTATTTCTACCCATTTGGTTTAGGGATTTATTTTCATCTACACTAGGGCACACCGTCCTTTCATAGATTCTATCATGGCTTTCAGTGACTCAATATTTTTGATGGGATATAATGGGATAACCAATTGATAATTTAATTGAATATGGAAAACAATATGTGGAGAATTATATTTTGAGTCTTATTTCATTTACATCTAAAAAATGACATGGGAAGGCCCATAGAAATTTTTTGGACATAGCTCTAGATAATGATGTAATGCAGGGAACTACTCATGTCTGGATGCTATTAGATCCAAATAAATTGGTTGTCTAGATCCCAAATTAAGTGGATTCCCTAGATGTTATTTTTTTCTTATAGTAGGTTCTTCCTTTGAGAGGAATATATTGGGAGATTATGATAATGTTCTACTTGAAGAACATAGCTAGTAGGGATTTTTTCTATTAGTAATTCCACATTGATTCACTAAAGTTCATTTATATCTTCCATATACTGAGAAAATATTTCTTCAATCATAAGGGGTTTAACATACTCATGTAGGGGGTGGGATGTATCCACACCTTTACACTTTTATTTTGTTGAATCCTATCAGGGAGGTTACAACTAAACATTTTAGGGATACCCAAATTTATAATGAGATATTGTTTTCTAGTATGCACACCCTCTTAAATCTTGATGATGTGGGTAGTGATTCAAATGGAAACACCCTCCTTTTATTCTATCTCACCGGTGCCATGTTCTACAGTATTTTTATGGCCAATTATGAAGACATTTTCTATCAAATAATGCATTACAGGAATCACATCACCATCATAAGGGTAAGAGGGATTGTCACACCTAATGAATTCATCGAAAAACTCATGATATCCAATATACTCAGTCCTCTTGATAGGTTTATTTGGTGTGTGATATTCATGAGGCCTCATTTTTTTCCATCAAACACCCTATCAGATCCACATTATGAATGGATGTTTGGTAAGATTCCATAGAAAACATCATTCTACACATTCCCAAGGTTAAACTTGGGTCATTATATGAGAGAAACTATGGAGACCCATTTTGTGACACACCTCCTATGGGGAAAAGACACACCTATATGGGGGATGAGGTTGATTTAAGAATTCCCCAGCCCTTCCTGCTGGTGTTGATCCTATATTTTCATCATTTAAACTATCTTGTCATCCCCCTTGATCTTGTGGATATATTTTTGATTATGTGATGTGTTTAATTATAGGTATAAATGTGAGATTTCTTCTTCTGATGGAACTACTACTACTCAATCAATATATTTAATTTAATGAAAATGTGTATCAATATTTTTAGTTTCTTAATGAATGATTCATTCGATGGATTGATCTCATTAAACCCATCATTTCTATGATTTTTCATGGATAATTCATATTGTGTGCATACATTATAGGGTTGGTTTGAAGCAATGAAATTGCATGATGTTAATTCCTGTGGTATTTACTAATTATGGAGAGAAGTGAAGTAAAATGTTATGTGTTCACCCCAACCTTGTATATAAATACTATATAGATAATTGTTGATCATTTTTAGTATATTTTTAAAATAATTAATATATGTGTATTGAACACCCTCATAGTATTATCCCAATTTCGAGCATTATATAGATGAAATGTAAGATAATTTAATCTGATAGAAAATTACTTATATTATCTTCAACTGATTAAAAACTACTTCACAGGGATATAATTTTTCATTTAAATGGAGAAGAGTCATCTATAGACTTAAATTAATATGATATATTCATTCCTCTGATAAAGTCTCCAAAATGTTTTACTGAATAGTATACAAAGGCCAAAACATGACTTGTATGATATCTTTGTTCATTTTTCTCTCACTATAAATCTATTCTCTTCATGTTCTAGGAGATAATCTTTCACCTGGTCAGACCATGGTAGACATTTATCGACTACCTATATATTAAATCATCGATTTGTGGGATTCTCTGATAATGTTCCTGAAGCTATGAGATCAAAGGGCGGTTCAAGGAATGATCATTTAGTTGAGCTATATTCTGGTAGAGAAATAGTGTCACTTGTTAGTAATAAGGAATCATGTATGGAAAACTTCATCTTCCCATGTGCCTCAAGATATTATGTATTTCTTATAATTAATTTGATAAAGGGAGGACATTCTTTTTTAATGAAATATCACTATAGAAAGGAACTTTAAAGTAAATTCCATAATTGGGAGGACTAACACCATGAATTAACATCCAACCACAAGGTGGAGTCCAACAACATATGCCTTAGGGAGGACATTCAATTTGGACAATGGTAAGAGTAGGAACTTCTTCCCATTTTATATTATGAAAAAAGGGGGGTTCTGTGGTACTCACCATGAGAAGAGTTCACATGATTGGTCTCAATATGACCATGAAAGATGCATTAGTGGAAAATGATATAACTATGATGTTTGGTGGTACTATTAGAAAAGTTATTAGGAGGACCTTGGTAACTAAAATTGTTTATTCATTATTTCATGAATGAGTCCACATGATATTGGGCCCCTATTAATAGATTTTTAAGGGACTCAAGACACTATCCTTATAAAGATATGGGTTGTGGTCCTATTTGTGGACATTATATAATCCATGGTGAGATTTATTTTTTGATCTTTTACATCAATCATTTTGAGTAACCTATTGTGGTTATATAATTTTATATATCAGAGCATTTCTAGGAAACTATCATGTTGTTATCAAGATATGCTGACAAAATTTCGGTGATTTGAAAAATATATGTGCCTTCCCTGAATTTGATATCTAAATATACTGATAACATTTAGTTTTAATAAAAACATGTTCTATACCCTATCATCTATTTATCATAAGATTTTATCTAAGACCATCTTGGATGAGAGGTGGAATATGTTCCTACTTCGGAGTATACTTTAAATAATACTAATGAGATAATCTAATGGTGGGTTTTGGGTTGTTCTCCAGATCCTTAACATCTTCTTTCAATCATGATATTTTGAAAACATTTTAAAATTTTTACATGGATATATCCATGCCCCGACATTGGGTCAATGATTTTTTAATAGACTTCTATTGTTGGAATAGAAATATATGAAAAGTATTTGGTTAGAGGAGGGATATATGTTAGATATTATCCTTAAATTCCTATCATAATATACCTGATTATCCAATAAACATTCAAATGTGAATTACATATTAATGGTATTAAATGTTCATTTTTGAAAATATGGGCCTAAGTTAGGGGATTTCAATTTTTAACATCCATTCTCCTTATTTGTGCATTTCATGCCTAATGAACACCAATTTAGGATCAATGATTCATTTAATTTCATAAAATTCAATTATCCATATTTTAATTTTAAATTTCGTTAAATGTATTTACACTTAAATATGATCATTTTTTATTCATGGATCAATGGAGGATTCATAAGGAATGATCGAGATATTTGGCGATGAAAGGAAACAATTCTGGAGAAGGCAGATTGGACAGCAGCACACTGATGAGAATGTGTCCCTCAATACAATCCCAATGAAGCCCCAATTTAGTTTAATTATAGAATACATATAGAGGAAAAAATACATCTTCAACAACCAGTGCTAATTTGACATCCATGGTGGTTATTTAGCCATCCCTAAACGAATATCAAAATCTAGGCCAGAATTCTCAGCCCAGAATGTTAGCCTACAAAATTGGATATAACACCCATTCCAATACTTTAAATGGGGATAAAATTTTCAAAAATCAATAAGAAATATGGGGAAACAGAAGTCCCTTTTATGTAACATCAAGATTCTTAGATATACATTCCCATACAGGACAATATTTTCAGGGGAGACAGGGAGGATAAAAAGTAAAGGAGGGAATAAATTTCTCCACTACTTTCCACCACAATAAGGCCAAAATTAATTTAATAATTGGGTATAAATTGATTGAGTCTCAGACT
Organism: Viscum album; assembly: GCA_963277665.1. Taxonomy (NCBI): domain Eukaryota; kingdom Viridiplantae; phylum Streptophyta; class Magnoliopsida; order Santalales; family Viscaceae; genus Viscum; species Viscum album. Next base: position 955,377,503 of record OY728162.1, on the reverse strand, counting down.
AAGGCTTTCCAATTACATATTTAAGGCAGTGGAAGTGAGGGTGTAGATATCTCTTGTTTTTTATGTAATGTTAATATGCCAAAGTTCTTTTGTAATTTTTTCAATTTCCATGTAAGTTTAGTTTTTGTATTTTTATGTTATTAATCAACATATTTCTCTTCTATTATTCCCATTTCACTCCTTAAAACTCTATAATCAAAAATCATAGTGATAACTCTATGTTTTGGTGAATTAGTTCACACATAGGTGAGAATTTCATTCATATAGATGAAATAGTTCTCGTTATTTCTATGGTTTTAATTTCTTGATTCCAATTCTTGTAAGCCATATTTGACCCACGATTGAGATTATACCATCAATGGAGGACTAAACCATTAATGAGTTGATCGTAGGAAGATGAAAAGGCTAGATTGAATGTTATTTTATGAATTAATTGTTGTTAATTGGATAACTAATTTAAGACTTACATTCTTCACTTATTTCATCTCTTCATCTTAACTGTGATTCAGGAAGCTAAATCCAAGTACTAAAATGACCATATACCATGGAGGGATTAGGAATTGGGTTATCTATATGTGTTGGGGATTTTAAATTTAGTATAGATAACATAAAACCATAAAATGATGAAGTTAGTGTTATTTTGAAGAATGGATTCATCATGAATTAATAAAACCAATTTTTTCTAAAGAAGAAAAATTAATTCAATCCACCACGAGAATAATCCAAATGTTATCCCATTTTAGTTGAATTCAATTCACTTAGTTTTCATAGTGTTTCTTAAGACCATCAAAAATCAAAACCCTGTGTTCTAATTCATAGCCAAAAATCCATCTCATAGTTTGTGTATCATAGGTATCTTCTTATGTCTCACTGGATTCGACACCCCAAGCTAGATTATAAGGACCATTTGACCTCCATATACTGGATAAATTTGAGCGTGAATCAAATTTTGGCACCATTTCTAGGGACCATGTAAGTACCTTAGACCAAAACCTTCTTTCTTCACCCCCAATATTCTATTCTCACCCAAGATCTCTTATCATGTCCCTTTCTCACTTTTTTCATTTTGGCGCACGTCTGCCTACACCCATGATAATTAAAACAGAATAGTTAGGGTGGATTGTACTACGATAGGCGATTAAAGTGAACCTATGGGATTATTTTCAATAGAAAATAAATTTCCTCATACACCAGAATAAAAAATTGAATCATCAATAATGTAGGTTCTTCCAAGAAATAAAATTGTACATCCTAGGGGAAATCAAATGGGAAACCAAAATCAAGAAGATCCAAACCTAGGAAATGTATTCGATCAAACCATGAATGACTACCTCACTCTATCTTGGACCTATTCACCCTCATCCATTAGACACAATACCAACGGAGATTCCAATTACATCTTTAAACCCCATGTCCAAAACCACCTTCCATCCCTTAATGGGATGAAGTTTGAGATTCCATACCTTCATGTTAATGAGTTCATTGACATTATAGAAACCATGTGTCCCCCACATAAACTAGAATATGCTAATATGAGGCTATTTCATTTTTCATAAACGGATCAAGCTAAAAATTGGAATAAAAAATTAAGACCAACATCAATCCACTCATGTGAGAAATTTCAAAGAGACTACTACAAGAAAATACTTCCCTCATAAAAATACATTTTCACCTAAAAAGTTCATTTATTTTTTTAAAAATATGGAGAGTTGTTATATGAAACATGGGAGATGTTAAAAGACACTCTAAACATGGTTCGACATCATGGTTTTTCTATAACTGAACAAAGTGACAACATTTTATGATGGGTTGGGTCCTGGGACCAAACAAATCATTAACATTATGTGTAATAGAAACTTTAAAACAATTCCCCAGATGATGTATACAAATATATTGAAATCCTTTCTTAAATTAAACCAAACATGGGAAACTTAACATCATATTTGAAATCCACAAAAAAAATAATGGAATTCATAAACATAGAGAGGAGGATATACTTAGGCCTAAACATGCATCACTTTCTAGGAAGGTTTTAGAGATAAACCTTAGGAAAGTCAACAAAAATAAAACAGTTGACCCTATTTGCACAAATTGTGACAAACAAGACCATAAGACAGACAACTTCCCAACCATTCCATCCATCGAGGATTCCCTTTTGAAGGACCCCAGGTAGAAGTAAATGATTTTAACATTAAAAAGCCTAAATACCTGAACTCCTGTATCCCAAGGTATAATGACCACCCAGGCTTCTGTTGGAAAGATAACCAACAACCTATCCAACCACAAGGACAAAATCGCTACCTCCATCAGAACAACCAAACCAATATCCCATTCCAAACCCAACCTATCCAACACCAACATCCAATGGTCCATTTTCAACAAAACATCCCACCTCAAAAATATCTCCCCTAGGATAAACCAATCTTCTCAAGCACCAACACAAACTGTTCAACAAAGACTATATAAGAACTGTGCAATCAAATGGATAGATAACATGGAAGTATCTTCCCTAATACATGATCTTCTAACCATAAAAAATGGAAAGGAACACATTCCTACACAATACATTCCACAAAAAATAGTAAGGGGAGAGTCATGTTTCACTTAAACAACTCATGAAAAACTAATGGTTGTGTCAGTTTTAAGAAGTGGAAAATCAATTGAGAAACCTAAACAACTAATTCAGATACCATCAGAAGATTAAAACGTGGATGAAAATTCAATGGAAACAAATTATCAAACTGAAAACATGATAACATTCTCAAAGAAGCAAATCTTCAACAAAAAACACCTCATCCTACCCCATTTTTTCATCTAATGAAGGGGAACACCAAGCCTTAATTGTGTGAAACATTGATGGAAATTCTCTTACTTGTGTGGTTAAACATTCCCCTTCTCGATGCAATAAAAACCATACAGCCTACTCAGTGTACCATAAGGAATTGTACACTTTTAAAATAAAAATTTTACATAAAAGCCAATTCCATTTGGCTTCAAATGTGAGTACCACCATTCAAGGTACCATTCCTCCTAAGTTGAAAGACACAGGTCGACCTTACATCAATGTTGAACTTGGAGAGAGAAATTTTTTTGAAGGCCTTGGGTGATAAAAGTTCTACTGTCAATCTCATTTACTATGATATGTACTACTAGTAATGCTTAGAAGAGTTGTAACCCAAATCTATCACATTCCAACTGGATAATTTTAGCATTTGAGTTCCAAAGGGGATTTTATTGGAATTTCCGTTAAAGGTTCAAAACATCATCTAACCGACTCACTTTATTGTCCTTGAAAACCATCGAAACATAGGAAATAAGGAATAGACCCCAATCATCCTTGGTCATCATATCCTTGCAACAATCAAATCTATTATCTACATTAGAAATGGGAACATGACCATCAACTTTGGAAACAAGAGTCTAGAATTGAACATGTATAATGCAAGCTCACAATTAGGGGATGAAAAATAAATTCATGGTGTAAACATGATAGGAATAATTTATAATGAATACATAGAACAAAAATGAATATTTGGTGGATTTTTAAGTAGTTATGAGATTGATTTCCCTTGTTCACCTGAAGGATTTTTATCTCCAAGGCTTAATCATTTTCAAATTTCACTTATGATGATGTATTTGGTCCACAAATTAGTGAAACCGTTCAGGAAACCACATTAATGGAGACCAATCAAACATCCTTCCATAAATATGATCAAACCAATATTGTAACTAAAACTTCTACACATGGGGATTTGATTATATCAAAAACACTTGGAAACAATGTTGATCTTGATCTAATGTCCCAATATTCTACTGTAATTCTGAACCAACCTGATATTTAATTTATAGAACTTCCCACTACACTCAAGTACCCCTTCATATGGCACAATCAAACATATCCTATTTTTATTTCTTCTACTCTTAAAGCCTATCATGGGAGGACTGTTTTAGATATCCTTAGGAAACATATGAAATCTATTAGTTGGTCCCTGACTGATATTTCTAGGATTATCCCACTAATTGAGACTCCTAGTATTATTCTAGAATTTAAATAAAATCAATTTTGTCAACCTCAATGGAGACTCAATCATAATCTCACGGAGGTAGTAAGGAAGGATCTTCTAAAATTGTTAAAAGATGTTATCATCTATCTCAGAGTTGAGAGTGAGTGCGTGAACCCAATCCATGTGGTTCTTAAGATGGCAGGAATCAAAGTGATAACCGTTAAGGATGGAGAGATTCTTCTAAATAGGGTGTGTAGTGGATTGAGAGTCTGCATTGTTTAAACTTATCCAAACCCATTCACCAAGATGGACCATTTCCCCTTACCATTAATTGACCAAGTCCTTGAGAGAGTGGAATGTTATGAGTTCAATTGTTTCTTAGATGGGTACTCAGGGTATAATCTGATTTAGGTATCCATAGAGGACCAAAGGAATACTACATTCACCTATCCATTCAGAACATTTTGCTTCAAACGCATGTCGTTCGAGTTATAAAATACCCCTATAACCATCCAGTAGTGCATGATGGGAATATTCTTAGACATGGTTGGGAATTTTGTTGAGGCCTTCATGGATTACTTCTCTGTCATTGGGGATACATTTGAGGGATTTCTTATAAATTTGGATAGAGTTTTGACTACATGAGAAGAAATGACTTTTGTCCTAAAATGGGGAAATTTTCACTTCATGGTAAAATAGGGGTTAGTCCTTGGCCATATAGTCTCAGGTATGGGTATTGATGTTGATAAAGTAATGGTTGACATCATTAGTCACCTAACATCACCTAAAAATGTTTATGATGTGAGGTATTCCTTAAGACATGATGATTTCTAGAGAAGATTCATCAAGGACTTTAGTTCAATCGTTTTTCCCCTTTGTGCTCTCCTAGTAAAGGATGCTCCATTTATTTGACAGAAAGTATTGAGGGTTTGTTCTCAACCACAAAATCCTCTCACCTCTCCTCCAATTATGAAAATTCCAAATTTCAACCTTCCTTTCAAAATTATGTGTGATTCTAGTGAATTTCTAGTTGGATCTGTGTTATGAAAATATTATGGTAAAACTCTTTATTCCATTGATTATGCATGAAAATCCTTAAATGGTGTCCAAATAAACAACACCAGCACTGAATAGTAGTTAATTTCTATATTTTTTTCTTTAGTGAAGTTTATGTCCTACCTCTTAGGATCCCCAATCACTATGTTCACTGACCGTTATACACCGAAATATATATTCCAAAAAAATATGTTAAGGATAGTATAATTAGGTGGTTCCTTCTCTTACAAGAATTTAACCTCAAAATAAATGTCAAAAAGGGTGTTGACAATGTTGTATCTGATCACCTCTCTAGGATAGAATTCAATGAAAAATTTTCTCACCTCTTTGTGTCTGATTCATTCTCTGATGAACACTTATACTCCATGACTGACAACCCTTGGTAGGAAGACACAGATAACATAGTTACAAATGTCATTCCAAAATTATTAAGGACTCGTGCAAGATATAAATTTCTTTATGATGTCATGAAATATATGTTTGATGATCCATACCTCTATAAGCTCTATCCTAAACTAGTAATTAAGAGGTCTGTCCCAGAATCTGAACAAGAGTCCATCCTTAAATTCTGTCATAGCGAGGCATGTGGGGGTTAATTTTCTTCTAAGAAAACATATGCTATGATTTTTTAGTGTGGTCTCTTTTGTCCCACCCTCTCAAGGGACTCCTACCAATTTCATTCAATGTTTTCCTATGTGTCATTAAGTAGGGTCATTCATAAAAAGGAATCAGATGCCACTCACTCCCATATTAGTGGCTGAAATCATTGATTGTTGGGGAATTGATTTCATGGCCCCCTTCACAAATTATAGGTCATATCCTTAAATTCTCATAGCTATTGATTATGTCTCCAAATGGGTTAAGGCCACTCTCAAAAAATCCAATGATCATAAAACTATGATTATATTTCTAAAAGGAAACATCATATCCAGATTTTTAATTGCTCGGGCTGTCATTAGTGAGCATAAAACTCATTTTTGCAATCATCCATTATCATCACTCATGGAAAAGTAAGGAATTTATCACAAAGTGTCCACTGCTTACCACCCACAATCAATTATTCAATCTGAGCTATCCAATCGAGAAATTAAACAAATTCATGAGAAAACTGTTATTCCATATAGAAAATATTGGTCAAACAAACTCGTTAATTACCATTAGGCCTATCAAACTGCATTTAAAATAATTTTAGGAATGTCCTCATATATTTTGGTTTATAGTAAATCTTTCCATTTTACAGTTGAGTTCGAACATTAGGCCTTTTGGGAAATTACGAAAATGAATTTTGACCTCTCATTGGCTAAATAAAAAAAGTAAATAATATCTAAATGAACATGAAGAACATTGCATGGATCCTTTGAAAATTCAAGGATCAATAATGAAAAAGTACATGCCTACCAATCTCAAAACCTTAAAACCAAAAACATTGAATTGGGAAAAACTATTATTTTTTATAATTCTAAACTTGACTTACACCTAGGAAAATTGAGGTCTAGATAGTTAGGTCCATACATAGTGCATAAGGTGTACCCCCATGGGGATGTGGGAATTCAAGATCCCACTAACGTTCAAACATTTAATATTAATTCCCATAGAGTCGGACCATTAATAGAACCATTCCAAAAACATGATGTTGATAAATAATAATCTAAACCTAACTTATATGACAAAAAATAATTAATCAATTAGGTGTCCAAGTCAATATAATGACGTTAAACAATTTTTTTCATGTGTGTAAATCCATGGTTTTCAAGTTTCCAATATTTTTTTTGTTTTATCTGCTTAATATAGAATTTGTGGATCATTTAGATATAAGTTAATTCCACCTATGACTATTGAAATGTTATTATCTTATGAGTACGAATGTGTATTAAAAGGGAGCAATGCATTTATTTGTGTCATATGGCATGATCCATGAGTATTATCTTACACAGAAATTAAAAAAAAAGACAATGAATCATCAGTTTGATTTAAAAAAATAAGAACCATAAAAATGAAAATACATGTTATTAAATAAACTATTGTGTTGTTTTTTTCTTGTTTTTACTTTTTTTGTATGGTTCATATACTATTTTGGGTGATAAATATTCAATCAAAGAGGTTCCTATAACTCCAATGAGAATAAAGGGTGAATTGGGAGCACCACAGTCATAATTATAAATACACCTGATAAACATGTTCCGTTCCCTTTCCACCTCATTCCCCAACCTTCTTTCTCCTATCTTTTATTTTTAAGAAAATGTGGACAATTTCATTATAAGTTGGGGAAGTGAAAACAAAATGTTTTTTCAAAAAACAATAAAAAAATAAATTCTTTTATCATTAATTTAATAATTTTTTTTCTCACATTAAATCTACACAGAAAATAATATTAATTTACGTCACTCTTAATTTAATTTGTGATTAAGTTTACGAGCATTGAATTTGGACGTTTGGTTGTCCAATGAGAATTTTTTATCATTTTTTTCATCTATTAAATCAATATGCTAGAATTCACGTCCTCTAGGCTGTGAGGTACTAATTTGAATTATTGGGGTCCCATACTAAATAGTATAGTATAATTTGTTTTTGATTAATAATATGAGTATTCAACAAAAAATAAAAATAAAAATAAAAATATTCGTGTAGAGAAGTGGATTTTTAAAATGTGAGGCTTTCAACACATGGGATCATAACTCCAGAGTAGTCTAGCCCTGAGTTTTTCACTCTATCTCTATTTATGGTAATATGACATTGTTTGGAATCAAGTTAACTTGAGATTATGCATGAGTATGTGATATTCACGTGGTTTACTAAGGCCTTTGATCCAGGGAGTCATTGAAAAAGTCTTGTACATGGGTTCATTCCATTAACTACAATCTCAATTACTATGGAATCATAGCATAAAAAATAAAAAAAAACCAAAAAATGAGAACTCATATTAGGATTAAATGTGATTCCACCTAGGACATCAATGATTTCTCCCATTAATGAAAATGATCCCCATATATATAATGATTCAAAACCCTTCATTTCACATAATTGAGTTAGATGAAGTAGGGTTATGGATTTGATCAAAGGAATGAGATTGGGATTGGGATATTGTTTTAAATTTATCTAGATTTAAATTATTTTTATAGGTTATAAAGATATATTTATGTATAGTTTACATTATAAGCACTGTTTATTATAATTTGTTTGGAAATAATAAATCTAATATAATCTTCAAAATATTTTCTCGGTACTAGAAAAAATCATGTTGGGGGTGTGTGATTAGCCAATAAAAATACAAATGTTAATTAAATTTTAATGTTATAAAATGTTCATTTCTGATCTTATGAGCCTTAGTTAGTGGATTTTAATTTTTAACATCCATTCTCATTATTTGTGCACTTCTGGACAAATTTACACCAATGTAATCCCAATGATTCATTAGATTTTAAGGAATTTAATTATCCATAATTTAATTTGATATTTTGGGAAATGGATCATCACTTCCTATGAAAATGTTTTTTAGGAATCAATGGAGGATTCATAATGTATTTTTGGGATATTTGGCGATGAAAGGAAACAATTCTAAAGATGGCAGACTGGATACTATCCCACTAATGACAATGTGAGGACCCCAATACAATCCAAAGGAAGTCAAAATCTTGTGAAATGCTAGAAGACATATATAGGAACAAATAATTATTCAAGAGATAGTGCTAATTCATCCTCCATGGTGATTATTAAGGTGGCCCTAATAGATTATCAAAATATGGGCCAAAATCTATGGCTGAGAATGTTATACCACTAAATCAGCCATTACACCCGATACAGAACTCCAAATGGGACTTAATTTTACATACCTCATGAGGACATCCGTGGACACAAAATGATTTTTTATGGACCTCCAGTATTTGGTGATATGCATGCCCATACCAGATGATTGTTTCAGGGGATACATGGTGCCTAAAAAGTAATGGATTGAATCAATTTCTTCACTAATTTACACCACCTTAACGCCTAAATTAATTTAATAATTGGTCATAAATTGATTGATGCTTGGACTAAGGCAACATAATTTCCAGTTTAAGTTAGTGGTGGTGAGGTGGAAGATATCTCTTGTTTTGAATGTAATGTTATTATGCCAAAGTTCCTTTGTAATGTTTTCAATTTCCTTGTAAGTTTATTTTTTGTATTTCTATGTTCTTAGTCAACATATTTCTCTTCTATTCATCCCATTTATTTATTTAAAACTCTCTAAAAAAATCATAGATATCTCTCTATGTTTTGGTGAATTAGGTCACACATCGGTGTGAATTTCATTCACACGCATGTAGGAGTACTCATTTTTTCACAGTTTTAATTTCTTCAATCCATTTCATGTAAGCCATATTCTACCCACCAATGAGAGATTACTATAAATAAAGGGATAAAAAATTAATGGGTTGAACATAGGAAGATTCCAAGGCTGGATTGAATGTTATTTTATGAATGAATTGTTATTAATTGGATAACTAATTTAAGACTTCCATTATTTAGATATTTACACTCATCATCTTCACTGTGTTTGAGGAAACTAAATCCATGTAATAAAATGACCATATAAATTAGAGAGATCATGAATATATTTTTCTATGTTTGTAGGGGATTATTAATTGTGTTTAGTTGTCATCAAATCAAAAAATGATGAAGGTAGTGTAATTTTGATGAATTTACTATTCAATAATTAATAAAACCAAATTTGTCTAAAGAAGTAAAATTCATTCAATCCACCATGAGCATAATCCAAAGATAAACCCATTTTCATTGAATTTAATTAACATAGGTTTATTAGTGTTCCTTAAAACCATCTAAAATTAAAACCATGTTAGACACTTCATAGCCAAAAATCCATCTCATAGGTTATGTGTCTTCAGTATCTTCTTAGGCCTCTCTGTATTCGATGACCCAATCTAGATTACAAGGAACATTATACCATAATCTCTTGGGTAAATTTCAATGTGAATCAATAACGAAATGATTAATGTGTATGGATGGAAACAATGTTATGACCCCTATTTTTTATTAGGAGAAGCTGACAAACTTCCCTGAGTGAATCCATACTGGGATGGAAGGATTTATGGGTGTTGGTTGGAATTAGTACCTACTCAGATATTAACACTATATTATGTTGTAATACTTATTTGGTGAAGATAGGGATGTAATAATACTCATGTTTGTTGATCATTTTCCCCCATTGGGGGGATATCATAGGAGCTCGAGTTATAGATACTTGATCCTTGGATAGTGGGGTGGTGTTCACAACAGTATGAGGGTTCAATAGAGCATGGTTTTGGAGAAAGTTGATACTAGTGGGGTCCCATTATGGCAACACATGTGATGTTGAGTTAAGGCTTTTTTCAACCTCCAAATCCACCTCTCTAAGATAAGGGATGAAATTATTGTTAAATTTTTTCAAGAGGATCCTTAAATGATTTGAAACATTAACACATTCTATTTTCTTCTACGTAAATTATCATCACTAGGCATACAGTCGATGATGCTTCATGATATAGAGAAATTTGTGTACAAAATCCATGTTTTGGATAGTACCGTTGAGATGGTACTCCTAAATTAGTGTGTTTGATGCATATTGTTGAAGATTCTAGGTGAGTGATGGTGTCCCCTAGTCCGATGAGGAACCTAATCATTTGACTAAAAATGTTTATGTGTTTTCTGATAGGTAAAATTCTATTTTGGATTTACTATTCTTCTAATATATGTGAATAAGCATGTGTGAAACCGAAATCAAGTAAACACATAAATATTGTATCATAAGTAGAAAACAACATTCATGATTTATTTCCTTAGAGGATCCACATTGGGCTTATTTTAATTTTATTAAATAATGTTAGATGAAATGTACTAATGTGTGGGTGACACAATTATTTAGATTAATGATGGTTTCACATTGAGAAAACCATTTTTTGTACGAAACATGAAAGGTGTATTCATGTGGTTATTTATATTTAGGTAATTACTTTTATCATTAAAGTGATTTATAATGGGGTTTATTCACGAAACCAGTAACACCCAAAAGTTCCTACATCCATGATCGGATAAATATATTCTTTCCAAATATAAGTGATCATTTATAATATTTCTAATGATGCATAGGAACTCACATTAGTTTAGGGGATATGAGGTTTTGAATATCACACCATCTTAGTGGGATTTATTTCTTAATATTAGACACTCATATAGATTTAATTCATATTTGTTAATACATCCTAAATCCTAATATAAGACTATTCACCAATTAAACCTATAATCAATCAATTTATACATATGGACATGAACATCTATCTCTATCATAACTTCTATAATTTTTTTGTTTATTATTTTGGGATAATGTTTTTAAAAAATAGAGATGGGAGTTGTATAATTTATCATCATATATAGAGACTATCATTATTTCATTGATTGATCAATCCCCTAATCGGGTTTCCATAATATCATCATATAAGGAATCAGAATCTAGTTAGTTTGTTTCTACATAACATGACACTTAATTCTATTTTTGTTCTCATTATAAGGAGAAGGACTTATAGTTTAACACCATTCATAATGAAAGTCTTGTCCAAATGTTCCTAGAAGAGGTTGGTATTGGGATTATGCATGAGTTAACCTTTATTGTCAATTGCATAAGTATTTTGGCCTGACGAGATCGGGTTGCTCTTATATGGAACATGGCCTAATGACGATATCTCTCACGGGGAATACAGGAAGAAGAGGATGTGGTGAAATGAAACTGAAATAAATTTATCCTTCCATGTGGGGTATGAACATACAAGTAATATGGTCTAATAGATATGGTGATGGATTGAATATTTTGGGATTAAACCATATGAAGGTTTCTTATGTATCCCACGAGGATGGAAATAAAATCCCATGTTGTTTGGATGTGTTTTGGATTTCACTTACAAAGGAAGCAAAAAGAAGATATTTTGATTATTTTAGTGACATGATTGTAACTAAATATCTATGACCATGTGAGTCACTCTCAGTTTGAGAAATATTATACAATTGAAAATTATATATATATATTTTCTAATTGTGTTTAGAACAGACTTACACATGAATTAGAAGCCCAATGGTTGAACATTATTCCTCATACGATTGAGAATGGGATGTGGGGTGCAGGAATGGTATGGTATCCTTAATGAATATATAGGGTCTTATTCTATGTAACACCTTGATATTTTAAAACAATATCATCATGTTCTATATCATATTTGACATGAAACACTGAGCTTAAATGATCAATGTAATATTATCATTTAAATATAACTAGTATATCATATCCATTGAATTGGTGGGTATGAGTATTAATAAAAACATTAAGAAATATATACATAGATCCTACTAAATAAAAATAAATTTATTAATTCCTATAAAATAAGAAATAAATTTTATGGTATGTTAAACTTTTCTAAAAAATATATTTCCTTCAAAAATGTTTTTTATCATTGTTATGTGAAAATAAAATATATATTTTGGAAATATTTATAAATATTACATATACAAAATTAAATAAATTTTAAAATCATCATATGAAAATTTTATGAGACCGAATATTAGGGATTTTTTTGAAAAAAATATTTTCTAGTGAATATTGAAAAATATTGAATTTTATTGAAAATTATATTTTTTAGGCATGTAAAAAGATCCATATTATTTTAAATTGTTTGAATAAATTAATTTCTGTTATATTTTAAAATATTCAATTATGATCATTAGAATAAAGTTTATGTTTTAATTTTGTGTAAAAATATTTTCATGCGTAAATAGACATTTTTCTGAAAAACTATTTTTATGCGCGTAATTTGTTTTTATATTAATAAATTAATTTGATAAATATTGGTGAATGAATATATATATATATATAATATTCAATCAATTTTTTTATCATTCGTTAAATATCTTTTAGGCAAGGGATATAAAAAATCCCATTCTAGGATAAAAAACTGTAAATTTATAATAATTTATTTCCTCACTTTTTTCATAATTATATTAAAATTAATTTCTGAAAATTATAGACATTGAATATTAAAAAATTAATTAGTTAATTTTAATAAGTTATTTCATTTTTTAAAATCGTTCCCTTTTATTTTTTGATTAATACGAATATTTACTATGGTAAAATTTTATACCTTGATAATATGTAAGTCTTAATAATATAGTTTAAAACTAAGTGATAAGGTCATAATATTTCCACTTTATTTTTATTTTAAAATTTTAATTTTAATATTATTAACTTAGGATTGAAATTTAATTCTATAAGGGACAAATTGCAATGAAAATGACCTATATAATATTTAAATAAAATAAAGTTACAAAATATCACTCCCTTTGTTTTGAATGTCTCTTATATGTTCAAATAGGTATAAAATAAAGTGGTGAATTATTTTTAAGGGTAAATTCATGAATAAAAAATTATATTCATTATGGTATTTTATTTATAATTTTTATTGATTAAATAATTACTTTAAATTATAGCGCAACAATAGGATAGTATTTATTTAATGAATTTAAAAATAAAATACATGATTTTAAAAATATTAAAATTTATATTATTTTTGTTAATTTAAGTGTTACAAGAATTTTTTAGATACATATAACATATTTCTGATATTTTTAAGGATTATTTTGTATTTAATCTCTATCATGGGGTCTTTATATTCTAATTAAATGAATAATCTCAAAATTGACATTAATGATATTTTATCAAAATATTAAATTATTAAATTATTTAAAAATTATAAAAAAATTAATTAGGAATATTAGGATAATAAATGGTATAAAATATCATAAATAGTCTATTTCGGGTAAAAGAGTAAAATTATATTGAAAATAAAAACTTTTTATGGTCGAAATAGATGTTACCACGATTCAGATAATAAACTAGTAAACAAAATAGATAATAAAATTTAGAATGCTTTAAATAACACAAAGACTCATGTAAATTTAATTTATTGATGTTATTTCATCCCTAGTGTATTTTTAATTAAATTCATGTACATTTTTAATCATGTAGAATTAGATAGACTTTGTTATACTTTAATATTTAAAAAAAAATCAAAACTTCCCGTCACCTAAATTATAAAAGGGCACCACCTCCCCTTCGTTATTCAAACTATATTGAGTCTTATAACTGAAATAAACCCTGAATATTATCTTCTAGACTTCCATATATACATTATAGAGGTTATTTTCTACCCAAAATACTAACCCTAGGATCCTGAAGATGGTATATTAAGGAGTTCATTCTAAGAAAGAGGTAATCGCCATAACAAATCCCTTTTTTAACTTCCTCTATTACCTCCACTAAATATATTTTATTTAGAAAATAATAATAAATTCCATATATTATAAAATTTTTAATACTATTATGATTATGAAACTAACATTATCTACCATATTTCCAATCAAATTAGATGTAAACTCATCGCTCGTGCGTATTCACGAATTACCATCTCTACGTAGTGATACAATTAATTTATCATCATGGTTTTTTATAGATGGATTTTAGGATATTTTTAATAATACTATGTTTTATTTATGTCATTATTATACTTATATAATGATAATATCATATCTACTTTCTTACCATCCAATAAAATCACCCATGGGTACACATAGATAACCACCTCCACAAAGGGATGTGATTCCCTTTTCATTTTTATTTTACATCGATTGAAATGAGAATGTATTTGAGGAATATATATGATTTATATTACATAATAATTACTCTATAAAGGTGAAATATGTTCCCCTTTCATTCTTTCCATATGTTAAAAAATGAAAATAGTGTTCATGTATACATATGACCTACTATCTCCCTGAATTATGTGATTCATTTTTCTATCCCCAAATTTTATTTATAAATTGAAATTAATATATATACATATATATATATATATATATATGATTCTTATAGCATGATTAAAATTATAGATATGATCTAACCACAATTAATGTAAAAATACTGAAACTACTAAACCAAAACATAAATGAAAAAGTAAGTTATTATCACTCAGAATAGATTTTTTTATAAATAATTGTTCATAAACTGATGATAAAATGTTATAATTGAAAAAAATATGGTTTCGGACATATTTTTATGGATTGTTTTTATATTTATAATAAATCTATATTTATTATACAGGTGGTTTAAGTCATGTATGAGGGAATTCAAACCCGAGGTATGTGTTTATCATCTCAAATAGTCTTTGTAGGGAAATATGTATTATTATGATCCTATATTATATTTTAGGTGTACATACATCCCCCTTGAATTTTTATATCATTAATACCATTAAATTCATGATATTTAATTTTTTTATTTTATTTTATTCATTCATAGGTCTTATGATTCAAAAGTTTTTAATTTTTTAAGAGTTTAATGTTTCAGTCTCATTATTTTTGAGATTGTTTATGTTTTAAATTACTATGATTATATCTTGTGATATCTCTGTAAATAATATCATTAATTTTATTATAGTATTATTATTTTTCTATAATACATGTATTCCTTACATTTTCCATTCATTAATTACTCTAGATACTAAATGAATTTTTTATGGAAAATCCACATTATTTCTCCAATTGATTGAAAATACTTTCTCTACCGTGTCTATGTTTTCTAAAAATGTTATAAAGATTATTTTTAATCTTATCTAATGATTTTATAAATTAACTTTTACCCATTTTTGAGTTTTTAAAAATGGTATAAAAATAATATTTTTTCATTTTTCTAAAGATGTACATTTTAACTTTTTAGGAAAGTATAAAAGGAGTGATTCTTTTAACGTATACCAAATAAAAATAATAATTTCCATCATGATAATAAAATTATTTGAATATTTTTGTAATATTTTCTAGGTTTATTTTAAAATAAAATTTTTTATTTATTGTTTGGAATTTTATTTAATTTAATTAAGTTACATCAATTTGGGAGTATTATTTTCCTCAAGAATGTTTTAATGATATTTTAATAGTATTTCTTTCCATAAATGACCCAAAACATTTATTTTTATTTTTCTATTCTAGGGATATGATCCAATGATACCATAATTATTAATTACATATATATTTTCTAAATATGATGATTATATTTTAATGAAACAAGTTGTTTTTCATGGGTTTTTCTATGGTGAAGGGATGAGATGTTTATGAAACCCATTTAATTTCCATAGGTTATACCATGATAAAATGGTTATGAAACCTATTTTTTCGGGATTATGATATGATTTATGCTTTATGATATTTTAGAATAATTACATTAATTGTTTTATGGGTGGTCTCAGAATAATATAGTCCTACAATACATTAGGTAAATATGGACAACACATGAGATAAATGGTACTAGAATGTGGAGTGAGACTAGTTTATTAATGGAATCTATCTACTATAAATATATTACGAGTAATACTTTACTAATATGATGGTTTGTGGAGTTAACATAATCCACTACGATTTTCTTGAAAGCGATCCTTTAATTCTAAGGAAATGATTTTCTATGCATATGTGTGTGCTACAAACTCATGTATTAGGCCTTTGTTTTGGTTTCATGGATTATGTTATTTTATTCTATTATATTACATTACTTATGAAATAACAATATTTATTCCATGACTCAAGATTATGATATTTAACATGAAGGGAATGTTTTTAAAATGTTATGGTCATGTTCTCATACCCTTATTCCCATGTCATATTTATGTAGTCCTTGATATCTCCATTGTCTACCCTTATTGATACTATAAGATCACCCCTTTTTATGTTTCCCTTTACCTTTTTTATAAAGGATGTTATTAAATATTATATGTTTAAGAAGTTTTATAGTTATGAAGAAATAAATGGGAGGAATTTTATATATATTAAAAAAAAGTTGTTTACATATCTAAGTTTCAAAATACACTAAAAAGATGAATATTCATATATAATATTATAAAATCTATGTATGAAAGGTACCAGTCATTATATTATATATTCGAGTATGGTTCAGTAAATATTTGGATATTTTGATTTGAAAACTTTGGTGAAACCCCTAGGGATAAGTCTAATTATAGGATAACATCATATAGATTTTCTAACAACAAAGGATAAGCTTGATTATACAAAAAGTTCTATAGATTGAGAAGAAGTTATGCATATTTAGACATTTTACGAATGTAATTTCATAATTATTTGAAAGATATATATAATTATTATAGTATTACTATTATTATTTACTTTTTGGTTTTATTCAGTAGTTGGATCTACAAGACAACGTGCTAATAATGAATGTAGTGGGCAATAAAATGATTGTCCTCCTAATCAAGTAAATGATTTGGGAATTGGTATGCGAAACCTTGTAAGTGTGTCTAATCACCTATAAATATATATAATTAACAATATAAAAAGAAGTGAGTTTCATTAGAAGTCAAATAAGAGGAAAATTGTCATTTATTAATGTTTTGGTGGAAAGAATGATAACGGTAAGAAAGTTCATTTACCTTTTTATCAATAATGTGGAAGAAGAACCTATAATAATATTTGAAATAGTGGGAATATGTTTTTTATGTGTAACTAAAGGTCTTAGAACAACAAATTACCTATAAATTCAATTTCTTATATATGAAAAACTATAGAATTATCTGATCAACTCCCTCTTATAAATATTAACTCCTAGATCATAGAAGTACATATGCTATGCTAATTGATTGTGGTAAAAGGTGTTAATTATTTATGTATTAAGATTCAATATTTATATTGTATAAGTATTATATCAATTAAAATTGTGAAAAAAGGATTATAAAACATCTCTCGATTATTACACAATTTGATTTGAAAACATATGATTAATGGTAAAAATAACCACGAAAAAATAATAATGTTTAGTTGGGATAAATAGATTATTTACATTGATGGTATAGTATTGGTCACAATGAAAATTTGTAAGTGATATGATTATAAAGTTATTTAGGTTAAATAAGGGAATTTTTGGCCTATTTATATTTCTTGAATATATTTAATGGTATGTGATTTTATCTTGGGAGTAAAGATTATGTTATTTTTTATAATCTTTTTTGATTTCATGTGATGTTAAATCAGGATTTGTGGATAGTATAATTTTTTATATGATTAATGATTATCATATGTTAAAATTATTATATAGAAATTTTTTAGGTTTTAAGTTATGGGATTTTATGGTGATTTAAAAATTTTACTAGGTTTAGAGAATTATACACTATTGAGGTTTAAAAAACCTTTGTGTTAGTATATGGTTTTATGTGAAGTTAATTATGGTCTATTATTTAATGGAATATGGAAAATCTTGATGCTTGAAAAGTTATCCCCTGACAAGGAGATGTTTATAAATATATTCACAGTCCAGTTAAAGATTATCTTTTAGGTTAGTATCTAAATAATATTCTAGATATTTTTGTGGAATTAACTAAATTACCAGATTGTATAGTTATTTATCAGGGTTATTAATGATATTATGGGAGTATTTTGATTTGGTTGAGGTATATTAAACCTTCATTTTAACATGTGATTTAACATGAATAATAAATTAGAAAAATGCATTTAAATATTTGGAGATGTAATATGAATGGTATGATTACAACTTTTAGTTTAAGGAATTATTTAATGTTGTGGTTATTTGGGTTATAGTTTTATTTATAAAATTATCTAAGTGGATCCTTTTTCTATTCTATAAATTTTTGAGTAAGATTTATTATTATGAGGCTTATTAATTTTGTCTTATGCTAACAATTTTTTATTTCTAGTTAATCTATAAATTATAGAGGGATATCTTGATATACATTTTCAATTCATTATAATATAATTTTCCTGTATTAATCATGAAAATTCAATTTGAATACTCATTATTTGTAGAAACATATTGGATTACAGTGGAAATTTATTAAAAGATAAATCTGTACTTTTCCAGTAAGTATAATTCCTTATATTCATATTATATATACTAAAATAATTACTTAACTCTGGGAAATGGAAATGATGACACAAATTTTACCCTATAATCATAAATTATGATTAATTTAGGGACTTTTTACCCCTTACTGATTCCTATTTTCCCACTCATTAACATTGTCCTGACCATGTTATCTATAACTCTCTATTAATCCTTGGGTGTTTATTTTCCCTTTTATGTACATATTTTTACATCCCAACAATGATATCTTATTCTGAATCCAAGTTTTGTGTTATTTTAGATAACCTTGGTATTTCACTTTGGGTTTTAAGATGAAGTTTTATTAACCCTTTTTATGATGTGGGTTTCCACTAGGGAATTTTAGAATATCAATCATTTGATTATAATGTAGAAGTTTAAATTATGGGGATGTAATTTATTAGGGGGGATTTAAACACCATATATTTTAAAAGAAGTAAATTATTTTCCATAGTGTACATGACACACAACACTGAACTTAAATGAACCACCATATATTATTTTATTAATATAATTAGAATAACCTAGATATTGAATTGGAGAGATTGAATAAAATTAACTACATTATGAAATATTTATATATAAAGGTACCACTCAATATAAATTAATTTTTCATAAATATAAATTAAATTTTTTTTTAAAATTACATTATGTTTAAAAAATTAATTTCCTTCAAAAAAATATTTTTTTTATTTTTTGTAAGATTTGAAAAATAAATACCTTATCCTAAATGTAAAAATAGTATCTTTATTTAAAACCCCCCCAAAGCCTTCATAACACCCATAGATCTTCTAAAAATTCATATGATACCCTAGAGGAAATACATAAGGAAATGTCTGAGATAGATATCTGAATAAGAGAATAATCATGTTAATAATGAATAACATGTGATTCAATAGGCATAACATGATATATAATGATAATTATCAAAATCATGAAAAAATTATTTAGGGAAATGAAATCAATGGATAATGTGATCATAATGACGTGAAAACAATATAAACTATGAAATTATAAGAATATATTAAGGAAAAACACCAAGAAAACATAGAATAGGATAACTGAGAACATAATCATCATACTAACATGAAAAACACCATAATAATATAGTATTCTTATGATAATCGCCATCATAACATATTATTTTTAGGCTAACTGATCATCCACCATACATGGTATTATATAAGATATTAATATTACCCAATTCATTGGAGAGATATCACAAACACACTTATCACATAAATAAAAATCATAAATATGTTTTCCATATGAAGATAAGAACCTATATATAAATTATAAACAAAATATACCCCATAATAAGGGAGTGGGTTTTATAATCTTATCTTAATACATAACCAAAGGCTATATCATATATATTTCAAATGAAAAATGAAATAAATTATTTTTAGACTTTCATAATTTAAAAATGGACATATGAATTAAACTTGTAGTTCAAATTGATAAAATTTCTGAAAAATATCAAATTAATTAACAATGAATGTGAACCACTTGAGTGGAAATTTATTAAATAATAAAATAATTATTTTTAAATATAGGAAGAGAATATTATTTTCTATTAAAGCGAAAATTGAACCAAGAAGGCTATCTTAAGATGAATGATGGGTTTTTGAATCTATACATTGTTTAATAATATTTTATAGGTGTGATTATTGAAAAGAGATAATAAATAGTTTCTTTACATTAAATATGGTTTACATAAAAATGTGAATTTTGAAGGGTAATGAAAAATTGTATAAACCAAAATATGAAAAAAATCACTAGATATATATTTAAGGAATTGAAATAAAAAAATAAGAGAGGTACTTGAGAAGAATATATAATTAAAAGAAGAAAATGAGGGATGATGTGTAGATGATAAGTCACAAAGGAGGAACAATATATCCTATTTTTATGTTTTAAAAAAACTGTGTTGAAGTCATACAATATAAAATTTAATAATATAAATTTTTGAAAATAAGAGATTGTAAATATGAAGTTGGAATGATATAACACTTAATTTGGTTTCTAATTAAAATGGATTACGTTTTTTGGGAAGGTAAATTATTGAAATAGAGGAGAAATCATCATTTACATGGATGAGAATTATTCATATTATAATTTAATTTTTTTTAATCATTAGAACACATAAATAGATAAAATAGGAATTTTAAATGATATATAAAGAAATAAATTGGGATTACCATATTGATAGAATGTAAAAACAAAAATATATATATTATAACTCAAAAATTACATTAATTCATAAAATACCATTATCTTTTAGGGAATACATCAGTCATATAACACAACATAGAAGATCATGAATTAATGTGAATTTTACTTATTGAACAAATATTTATGATATTAAAAAGTAATTGGTAATAAATTACACCATGAAAATGAATATTGGTTTATAAAATCAAACCACGCCTTAGAAAGGGTGATTAAGACAGAAACCATTACGACATAAGACGCATTCTAATAAAAACGCCTTGAAAGGGAGAAATATTGAATATAAATTTTAAAAACTACGAATACATATAATTCATTATATTATACATCTAATTTGATCTATACAAATAATTTAAAAGAAATTATATGCATATGTGAACATGTTTTGAAAATAAGGAATTTTCGGATTACGTCGATTACTCAGGGTTGTTTGGTTAATTTCTTTGCAAAACATTAGATATGTGGATAATTTTAAATGATTTCTAAAAATAACTTTTTGATTTAAAAAATTGAGGAAGTTTAGTATAATTTTCATTAAATTTGGACAATACTTATTTAGTTTCAAATGTTATCCCAAAAATAGATCAGAATTATGAGTTGTACCATTATAAGTCCATTTAATGTGGTTGAAGTTTCTATCCCAATTAATTATCAAAAAAATATAGAACTCATAATATTATTATAATATAATATTAATGTTTATAAAAATATCATATTAGTTCATTAAAAAAATTAACCCAAAATATAATTTGTTTGAGGAAAATTGATAATTTTATTGATGGAGGTGGTAGTTCGCACACAGAAATGAAAACATTTAACTTTTTCTATAAAATTGTTTATGAAATAAAAAATGGATATTAAATTATTATAATTAAAATTAAACATTTAAAAACATCTGTTGTTATCATACCTTCATGGATATAGTGTATTTTTAGGTAGTATGAGAAGAAAATATCTATAGAAGATGGGATGAGATTAAGGCATCTCTATTAGAAGTTCTCCCTTGGGTAACTCCTTAAAGGCTTCTTAGCTTAGTATTTTTGTGAGACCAAGGATTAAAAGGATTGGGTTGGATGTTTATGGTATAATATTATAGTTTTTTATTCGTACAAGGATTGGAGTGGGTGAATAAATGGGTGGGAGGTGATCTCCATTCATAAGTGAAGAGGGAAATTTGAAAAAAACACATAGTTTCCGAATAAAATCACACCATTATTCACGGAAAAAGGTCAGAAAAAATCCAAAAATAGAATAGAGATGATTACAAGTAAAATAATATCTCCACCAACCAATATTAAATATGTATTCATATATTTTATCCTTTTTTAATTTGTCAAACAACTTTTCCACATAATTTACACTTTTTGTGGCAACTCCACTTTCAACCATAGAAACTCATTTTAATGGAAAAAGGTAAAAGTTAAAATATTTAATAACATCAAAATTATGATTTTAAATATTTAAATAACTTTATAAATTTTGTATTGTATTTAGATAAATTAATTAATGTTTTATCACACATAATGCATATAAACCGGTTCTTAGAAAAAGTTCATTTTAAGCATTAAATTTAATTATGGATTGAGATTATATATATTTTTATTTTAAAGTCTTTAACTAGTTTATTATAAAAAATTAAATCTTATTTTTCTTTAAAATTAATAAAAAACCAAATTCTAAAAATAATAAAATTTAATTAAATTAATATAATAATAATTGTTTTTAGAATTAAAATATTAATTTTGTTTCATAGGCCTTATATGTTTTTAATTATTTCTTTTAAATTCATAATATTCATCCATAAATAAATATTTTATTAATTAAAAGGTTTTATAAATCTCTATGTATTTATTATATTTAGATAAACTATGAAATTCATTACTATTTTTTGAAATTAGTGTTTTTCACTATTCATTAAAAAATAAATTATTTATTAAAAATAATTATTGGTATTCACAATCCTATTTTAAAATTATAAATAAAAAAATGGAATTAATTTTACTATATTCAACTTATATAAGTGATGAATTTTATTTTTAAAATACTCAATTTATAATATATTAACATTATTTTTAAAAATATAACTTATGTTCTGAAATGTTAAATATGGGATTTTAAATTAAAGCCAAGACTTATAAAATTATAAAGTCACATATAAAAAAACTTTTCTCATAAAATAGTATCCCGAATTACCAATTAGTATTTATATACTAATAATGTTATATAATCCATGTTATTTATAAAAAGTGTATTTTTTATTATTCATATAAAAATAATTATTTTTATAAAAAACCAAAATATTCCATTTCAAAAAATATTGAAATTATCAATACAAAAAATGAAGATTATTTTTTATAATTTATTTTCTATAATATTCTATTTTAACTCATAATTAAGAATATAAAATTAAATGAGAAACTATTTTTATAGGAAATTTACATTTTAAAATAATTTTTTTGTTATTATTAATTTATATAAAACACTAATAAAGCTATCATCAATAAATATTATATTTATTAAAATAAAAATTTAATAATAATATAATTAATTTTCATTAATAAAAATTAAACATTATAAAAAGGATGATTCCTAAACACTATAATTAATAAAGTAAATTTGTATAATGTAACCTTTTATAAGTATATATATATATATATATATATCTTTTTTTAACTAATCTACTTCCATTCAAACATATTAATTCAAGGACTAGGTTTTAATATTATAAAAATATAATAATTTAGTTTAGTTCAGTTTTTCATGTGATAGAAGCTATTGAGTAAAATATTAATTTAATGGATCCAAAATCATTTGTTGTTATATTCTACCCCATTAAATATTTTTTGTCCCTAAAATTTAATTATTAACCACTAATGAATATTAGAGAAGGTATTATTAACATATTCATTATTTTAGTTATAACTTCCAATGTGATATCTAACATACTATATTAATCTAGGTAAACATAATTATCATTTCCCAAACAATATTGATTGCCTATTCCTTAATCACATATTATCCAATGTATAGGAATCAAAAAACACCTATGTCACTAAATCATAAAATTCAATGAAATAAACGTTCTTCTAAAAAAATTAACTCTATCATTAATCTTAAAATGGTATTAACACAAGTTTAGAAATTCACATACTAGTCAATATATATCATAATCCTAGGAATAAGACAAACATCAACAAAAATATCATGGATCACTTTTACCAGTAATCAATTCAATGGATATTATATTTATTTAACTAAATATTCTCAGAAGTAATCAACCCATTATTCTCCACTTCATGATTATATTATTTCAAATAGTTATCGATACCTCAATCAATTTTCATTCATGAGTTATCCCAATATACACTTATTATAAAATCACTTCTCCTAGAATATGATTACAATTTTTTATATTTTTCAAAACCATTAAAGTAAAATTATTGAAGAAACATCCTTAGATATTTCGTATGACACTTATAAATTTTATAATATACCAAAATAACTTCGTTAAATATCCCTCACTTATGAAAATACCTCTGATTGTCAAAAATTATTTTATATCACGGCATTAACATTAGTACCTTATGTAATACTTGTAAAATAACATTTTTTATTGTAATAAAAATATTATAATATTTTAAACTATTTTAGTATGCTCCCATACTATGTTATAAGATAGAATGGTTTACTAGATGCATACCATTCGCAAATTTATCCTCATGATCATGATTAAATGAAATACTAAAACCGAAATTGTTATGATAATATAAATAAGGATCATAGTATATTAATATGAAAGAAAACACCTTTGAAAAATTCTCCAATGATGACTTTAATTTATCCTATGATACATTAATTTTAACTATGTTTTACGTAGTTAATCATATAACTGTCTTGGTTCTACCTCTGTTAACTGAATTTGTGTTTTCTTATACTACATTACATAATAAATTAATGTAATTCTAAAATAAATCCTGCATAATGGTTCATAATGACAATGTTATTGACCACATCATATCCCCTGGTAGTGTCTAGGAAGGTTTGTTGTTTGGCCTTTTATAGTGCACTAGGTCATGACTGATTAAAATCCCAACATGCCTACTTCAGGGTTATTATCTATTGGTAAATCAATACAAGACTCTATATCCTCTTTTGAGTTTCATGAAATTGATTTTTTTTTGGAAAACCAAACAAAATTAAATTTACTAAAACCACACGATGTTATTCAATGCCCAGGGAAATATCATAGAATTATCCCTATGGTCTTCACAAATTTTTAAGAATAATAATCTCCAAAAATAAATTGAAATTTATTTGACACTAACTATAATGACATATACCTTAAACACACAATATTTAATGAATTAATACATACTTTCCTGATGTTATATTAGTTGGTTCCTTCATATTCTTACAATCCTCAATAATTCCTTAGGCGGTGATGGATGGTAATTCTATCCCCCCTTCATCAAGGGGGGGGACACCATTCCATTAGAGAATGACATCCATATTTTCTCAAATTATAAAACCCTAATTTTCTCACACCATTCTCTGATATCGTACCCAACCATAATGTTACTTATTTTCTTGGTGGATTTCATCAAATCATGATATCATCCATAGAGTTCATAGAATATTATTCTTTATCGAGCCAGAGCCTAGGGGATCTATTTAGATCACACTATCTATCAGTTGACTCTTTTGATAGATTTATGTTCAGATCTAATGTCTTATATGAGTGGGAGAATTTTTTCTTCTCCGACAAGCAACATATCATTGTTCATTTATAATCACTAGAATATTTGATCATTTCTTTGTTAATAGTTCTTATAATATAAAATGGATTCCATTTATACCTATTAATAAAGTAATATGATTTTTATATGAAATAGGATTCCTTAACAATGATGTTCTAGGTATGATTTCATGAACTTCCACTACTGTTAAAAAGCACTTTAAATTATCTACATTATTCAAAAAATGTTTGTGATTTTTTCAAATTATATAATAGAAAAAATAAACTATATACTCCAATCTCCAAACATATATATTTTGAATTTTACATTTCAAAACCTCTTCTAGAGTGTGGGTGGATCTTAGTTGGGGGATATTTCTTCTACAAATAGTAGGTAGTATATTAGGCTTGGAAATATTTTTTCTTATCTTTTAAACACATAGGTAACATATTATCATCACTACAATATGGAATTTAGGATCCACAGGGGGGATGCTTCTACTACCAGGATGAGTGGGACTAATCTCACTACCCTATCTATTGATAATTTGGATATTATATAGGCCTCTTATGATGATTCACTTTCAAAAGAATTTTCTTTTAGTTATAATAATATAAAGGAAGTAGATATATATTATAGAATTATTCATGAATTATTTGATTCTAGTTTTAAATTGCAGGCCCCGTGAGGCATTGGGCCATCCCTTCTAACAGTATCTATATCCTTCACTGATTTAGTGAAAGATTGAGGTGTGGAAAAAGGGAAGGAGCTCAGTCAAATAGTTGGTACTCGGGAAGATTGCAATAAAATTCAATCTGTTCCAAGCCCTCTCTCTTTAATATATTCCTTTCATGGTATGAATAATTTAGTTTCTCCAATATAAAGGTCTCATGTCCAGCATTACCCATCATGCTCAATAAAACATAAAAATAATTACACTTATTTGAATAGAAATAAGGGTGATAATTTGGATACCAAAAGATGGAAAAATATATTCCAGGCTGGAAAATGAATTAGGATGAATCACGGTACATGGAGGATTATAAATAGAGCTCCATGGAAATGAACTCGCAACTAATGAAAGACTATAAGTCGGACCCCCACATAGTTATAAGTGTGGGGTCTTGATTACTGAATGTAAATAAAGGTAACAATAAATTTTTAAATTTTACTATCATAAAGGGGGAAAAATATATCCCATGTAATGATAATTAAAATTTACTAAAAACCATGGTTACCAAATATTTAGGTAAAGCATCAGAATATGGGGAATAATCAAGGTCAGTCAAATCAACACATGAAAAAGATGTTATATTAAATCTCGGTATACCAGGTGACAAACCATCAAATTTTAGTGGCAAGGACAAGGATAATCAAGGTTTAATGATAATGGACCCTGAACTATGGATTAGAACATGGGGTGATAGGTATATCATCCAAGGACCAAAGAAAGATTCAATTGTTAGTGGTTTAAAGGGTGAAAAAGGATATTATCCTTCATTCTAATGAAGATATACTATGGGATTCTGTAAACATCAATATTTTTTTATAGTATGCACATAGAAAGTTAAAATACTTCTAAAAGTCGACTTGTATGATGAACTTATTTCTTATATCGATAAACAAAATATTATTTTGATATGTGGCTTTAGTGAGCGTAAGACGATCTTGGAAGAATACATATGAACATGGGAATACAGGGCCTTCCACTTAGATGATCCCATCAAGGTCATTATAAAATTGAAGGAAACCACTATAAATTGGAAATTTTATAGGGTAAATCATTCCAACATTAGTGACATGGTTTTCCCATATGTTGTTCGACATTTCTTTTGGTATCATGAATTTTTTGGTTTACCTCTGTTTCCTAAAAGTGTTTTTTTGAAATAAAAATTTAAATTGTTTATCAATACATAAGTTTAATATAATAAATTACAAGTATCTATAGGTATAGTGTATTTATAATATTAGATACATAAATATGTCATCTTTATTGAAAAATAAAAATCAGTATTTAAAACTCCAAATAGTGCTTCGGACTACTGTATAACTTATTAGAAAAAATAGGATGCCTTTGGGAAAATACATAAGGAAAAATATTTGATAGATATCCCAATATGGAAATAATAATGGAAATAAAGTGTAAAATGAGAGTCAAGAAGCATTACATGATATCCTAAATAGAATGATCAAAATCATCAAAACATGGAATAAGTAAATGAAATCAAATGATCATGGGATCATTAACAAATGGAATCATCATAAAATATTTCATCATAAGTACATGTAAATGAAAACCAACTATATAAAATATCTTAGGTTAACCTGTATCATAATAATTTTTTTCTCATGATAACAACTAGTATAATATAGTGTTCCTAGGATAACTGCCATCATATCATATTGTTTTTAGGCTACAAACCCATAATCTTTTAATGGAATATAATGAGTTATTAACATAATCCATTGAATTAGAAGGCTATAATAGAAAATCCCATCAAATTAATGAAAATAATATATATATATATGTGCTCCACATGATGAAAAGAATCTATACAGATATCAAAAATATGATATAAACCAGAATAAAAAGTGGGAATCATAATCTTATCTTAAGTCATTACTAGAGGTTATAACATATAGATTACCAATATATGAACTAAAAAATCATTCAAAAAAACATAATTGAAAAAATAAATTGTTCTGGAACAAGGAGTTGTAATATAAAAAATTAAAGAGAAATATTTGTTGATGAATAAATGAAGGTGAATCACTTGGATGAAACTATATGAAATAAGTATGTGATATTCTTAAAGAATGAAAGATCATATTAATTAACATAAAAAAATTATTTAAAGAAGTGATATCTTCATAAAATAATGATTTTTTAGAATCTATACATTATATGAAAACATTTTATGGGGGTGGCACTTGACATGGGACAATAAATAGGAATGTTTCCTTAAATTGGGATTATTTAAAAAAGTGGGATATTTAATGGGAACAAAAACTTGTATATCCCAAAAAATTAAAAGGATTTTCAACTAGGTATATATACTAGCGACCTAAATACAAAAAATAAAATAAGTAAATGGTAATAAAAGGGAAAACAAATGGATTGAAATAAAGTTAATGTGTAACAGGATAGTCACAAAGGATGTACAGAAGATATATTTTTTTGATTTTGAACACCTTTTTTGAAATACCACAACATAATAAAAATAATAATAAAACACAATATTTAATATTAAAGAAGGTAAAGATGAATTTCACATAATATAATAGTTAATTAGTAATCCAATTAAAAAAAACATTATTGGGAAGGGATGTTATGGTCAAAGATGGGAAACCATCATCTAAGAGGATGAAAAATGTTATAAATAGTGTTTCATTATCATGAAATATTCGAACTCATAAATAAGGAATACATATATTAGAAGTGATATTAAAAGATAAAAATATTGTATACTATATGGAATTATAGGGGAAACATATATAGAAACATTATAACTCATGAAAACATATTAGGTTATATAAGACCGTTATATTTATGGAAGATAAATATAGTAGCCCATGATAAGGAATATATTGAATTGATGTGAATTTTACTTGTTTAAAAATAATTTATGGTATTAAAAATCAAATCTAAATTAGTTATACCATATAAATAAAGATTGGTTCTTAAAATCAGTACATGCAACCATAAAGGGTGATTGATATGGAAACCCTTATGGATTGTGATACATTATAATTAAAACCCATTGAAAGAGAGAAAGAATAATGTTGAAGTTAAAATAAGATGAATATGGAAGATTCATCATATTTTATATCAAATTTGTATTACACACACAATTTAAAATACCTTAGGTCCATACAAGAATATGTGTCTCAAAGAGGGATGTTTAGAGATGAAACACTTACAACATCAACAATTTTTTAATAAAAATTAATTAGAAGAATGAAAATAATATAGTTCCACAAATTCCACACATTAAATCATGCATCATTCAAAATTTCATTCATGGGTAGTATATAAACCATAGTAATGATAAATTGGTGAATAACATTACAACATATCATAATAAATTTAAATTGATATGATAAACTATTTCCTCATGATTAAGAGAATTTGGTATATTAACTTAACCTCTTGAATAATTAAATTAAGTTCATTATATATATTTCTGAGAATCATATTCATTTATATTTTATTTTTTATGGTCCATAAATTATCTTTTGGTACATATTATTAATATATTATTTTCTTACGTCATTTACCTGGGGTCATTCGGTTAATTTCTTCATAACACTTTCAATTTGTTAACCATGGTTATTGGATTTGTAAAAATAACATCATATATATTCATAATTTTTGTATTATTATAAATTTTATTATTCCATTAGGAAAATATTTATATAATTTTAGAGGTTATCCAAAAATAGATCTAAATTATGAAAGTTATCTTGATATATCCATTCATGGTGGTTAAAGTTAAAACGACCATTTTTTTATTAAACCCACATTTAAAATTCCCAATATTATTGTCATAAAAAATTAATGATGTGAAAAATATCATATTAGTAAATTAAATAACCTTTTTGAACATATTATTTAAGGTGGTGAAAAAATTGAACATGTTGTTAATGGGGGTGGTAATATGCATACCCATATGACGAATGTTTCCTTTTTTATCAATGATTTTAGTGGAAAGTATAAATTTATATTACACTAGTATAATTACACTTCAGCATAGTAAAAATTATAGTTTTATCATACTTTCAATGACATATGATATTTCAGGGGTGTAAAAGAATAAAAGTTATAGATAAGTCTAGTTGAGAGTATTACCTTTCCCTTGGATGCTAACTACTATAAATCCATTTTCTAACAACACTGGTATTTATTTGCACTACAAAAAAGTAATGATAAATGACATCTTTATAAGTTCTAAAAATGGTGATGATAAATTTAACCTTCTATCAGGGATTTATTTTTAGCGCTGATAAAGGTTTGAATAAATATAATGATATATGTAAATAAATAAAAAATAAAAATCAGTTTATTTAAAAAATATTTCAGATTTTATTAATTAAATAATTATTGAGAAAAATGAAGAAATTGATCTTACATTATTAAATATTAACCATTTTATTAATTACTTAATTATGGAAATTAATGTTAACAAATTTTATATATTAAATATATTGAGATATATTAATGTATTTAAATATGATTTATATATTACAATATATTTACTCTCTTTAATTTAAATATTTATATATTTAGTGAATAATTTTTTATAATAAAAATTTAATATGAATTAAAAATACGGATTAATTTCATAGTGTAGTGGACATATAATTGAATGTATCGATTTTTTCAATTTAACATAAATCAAATGAGTGTTATATTGATTTCATATATACATAATTAATGAATTTTTATATAACAATGAACATACACAAAACTAATCTATTTTTCAATATTGTTTAGGTTTACATATTTTTAAATTATTTAATTTCTCCCTATTTATACATTCCCTTAACATTATATATAAATACTATTTTTAAAAAATATTTCTATAATTATAAACAAATAATTATAAAATTAAAATTTATATAATTAAAAATGGATATATTTACTATATTTATATTTATATTTATTTATTATGTATATATATAAAAATTTTTGTTTATAATTATAATTATATATCATTTATCTGTGATTAAGTTATGTGATCTGATAATGGTTGGACATTACTATTGATTTCTTCTTATTGTTAAATAAGAGTCATAATTAGTGCTACGTATAGAATGAATGAAATGAATTATTATCAACACAAAAACAGTAGTGTTGGTAAACATGGATTTTTTCATTTCATTATTAACATTGATAAAGAAAAATTTTTCTCAATGCTAAAAAAGAACTGATAAATATTACTTTTATCAGTTCTTATTAGTTAAGTGATGATAAGATGACTCATTATCAGTGCTTATTTGTAAATGATGATAATGGTGTCTCGATCTATTTAAAACCCTAAACATTTGAGAAACTTTTGTGATATGAGAAATTTCCATTGAATCTACCCACTACTAGGTCTCCTCCTTAGAAAATCAAATTTTTAATCACACCCCTCTACTACATATAGTTGTTTAATCATCATCTAACATATTTTTTTGTTTTATTTAGGGTTTTGGATGAAGATTATCTTCAAACTAGCAAGGCAGGCCTTGAAATTTTCATTATCTATTTTTTATTTCATTTTTTATTTGTTGTTCGATGTTGTCCGGAGTTATTTGTGGTTTGGTCCTTTTATAATATTTTTATTTTAAATTATGAACATAACTACTTCTTTATGATCTTCTATTTCATTGACTACACATTTGGATATCCAATTTTTTTATTATTTTAATTGACTTTTTGATTAAATTTTCTTCACTATCAACATATATACCCTGACCTACTCCACATGAATAAATTTCTTCGTTGTTTTATAATCTTATAGAATTTCCTTTGGTGACTTCCTTCTCATTTTTATAAATAAAATAGTTGATTTACCCCAATTTATTATAAACTATTCATATAAAAATCATGAACATTTCCACCTGTCACACCTGGTTAGTTTTTTCTTTTCATGTCATGGTTTTGATCTGGTTCATTGAAAATATTGATAATTTTTTTAGAAGTTGGGTGAGATTAATATTTTTTTTGAACTACAATATATTTATAATCACCCTAATTTGGTTTCCCTAATCCTTGTTTTGGTGTTTTTGGAGAACGTGTGGTTATTTCATGATTTGGGCCAACCGTGTGCCCGTTTTTTGTTTTACAAACCAAATTTTTTTCTTTTATAACTCATTTGTTTCCAAAACTTTTAACCCATTAATCTTTATACGTTTTCCCCACTGACATATTCAAACCACCATATCCTTTTGGATCCCTTATTAATTCATAATCATAGTTAATTTGGATTACTTAATTAGGTATTAGGCCTTCCCATGGGCCCATTTCATGTCTAAAAAAATAGTTTTTTTCATTAATATCATTTTAATTGTTTAATAATTTTCATTTATTATACCTTATATTTGAGGCCAATATAAATATACTCACCCCAATTATAGATTTTACCTATTTGAAGCTCATTTTCATCACATATCAGTCCGAATGTTCACAGGATTCATTAAAACGTCCAGAATTTAAGAAGGTAAACTTTTTATTCCAATAATCATTCAATTATTACAATTTTTCAAACAACTTTTCTGTAACTATTTATTACAAACCATAGGATCCAATCCAAGAAATTACAAGACATTAATTGTTCTCTAAGGGTGCAGATCCAATGGAATACGAAGAATTTTCTAGGTGGAAAGGTAAGATTCCTTCTCCTTTCTCCACCCTCTCAATCCACTTTTCATTATTTCAGGGTTTTAGATTCTCCCCTAGTAATTATAGACCAAGTGTTTTGTTATCCCATGATATTTCATAGGGTTTTTTTTCTCATTTGGGGATGGTTATTATAGGTTTATGGTTTTTAAAACCTTGGATGGTGATAATGGGTGTGCGTTTCCATTACGTCAACGATTTGAGGTAGGATATCCCTTGCACATGACTTTATCATTTAATTTTAAACATTTTTATGGATTTAATCGAATATATATTATTATTATTAATCAGCCTTTGGATAATTTTATGGGTGTGTAAAATGGTTGTTTAAGCCTTGTTTTGTGAATGGTAGTGTTGTTTTTTCATGAAAGTGCACACCAAGTGTTTGTTTAAATGTTCCACTATCTTCCACCACTGTTTTGTGAGGTTTTGAACCTGTTTTTTGGTATTTAATATATTTTCCAATATCTTTTATAAAATATAAAATGAAATTGGATTTTAATTCCTTGTCGAGTGCTTAAAATAAATTGTTTTGTTTAAAAGGGAATATCATATGTTCGATAAATTGATCGATTGGCTTTTATGTGTTATGTTTGATTTAATAATTTTTTATTTGTTTTTATAAATTCCTTGAATGAATGAAAAATGGTATTTTTTTTCCTTCAATTTATTTCCAATTTTGATTTTGTTTTACAAACAAATGGGATTTGGTTTACAACATGTTTTCGTTCGAGTTGTTGGAAATTGATCCATTTCACGTCCTTATGAAAATGGTTGTGTTTTGAATATGTACCCTGAGTTTTTTACTATATTTATGAATGTGGTTTCCTGCTTTAAATGGTGTATATAAACCTCCTCAAAAAAATTTAATTGCATACATTGGTCAAATTTTAGTTCTAAGAAAGGCTTAAAGGCATGTTTGTCATTTTTTTGTAGAAATTGTTTCCATGTGTATTTCATGTTCTATCTTTTGGGGCCATTTTTTGTCCATGAAATTGATTTATTAATTTTTTTACGGGCTTCAAAATATGTTTTTTTATGTTATTTATGGGTTTCTGTCATTATAAGATCATTTTTGAATGTATTTAATGTGCAAGGCCTCGTTACACTCCTTGAAATTGTTTTAGGAATCTTTTTTGTGGTTTACTGATTCGTGAATGAAATGTGAAGCATGTTTATGGTTTGTTTGTGTGTTTATGGTTTGGTAATGTATGTTTTATGTGAAAAGTGTATTTGATAATATGTTTTACTTGATTGTGAACTAAAGGAAATCCCAGTTGTGTAGGTGGGAAGACGTGTACTAGTATGCTTGTGATCTCGTGGGTTTTGGACCCTGTTTAACTTAGCAAGATTGACGCTGACAAAACTAAGTAAACTATGATTATGATGTTTTTGGGTGACATATAGGTTATGGTTATTGTTTCTACTAGTGGATCATTTGCACAAGAATAGATATTTATTATGGTTACTTTGACTGAGATATGCGGTACCTGGGGCTCACAACTAACTAGTGACTAAGGGTGTTGTCATGACATGTTCTCATTGTCTATTTTTTACTCATCATTAGAATACTGTGTCTTTGGATGGTAAATTTAGTAGTGTGTGTGATTTATTTAAATGTTTGCATTTTTTAAGTAAGCCCTCTTGAAAACTATTATCATTTTGAATTTGCACCTGTTTGAACTTGTTACTAGAATTTTTGTTTATAAAACGTGAAAGTATATGTCTAGTAATTTTTTATATAATGGGATCTCATTTGGGAAACATAAAATTATATCTTTTATTTAAAATATAAAATTTATGTTTCTTTTATTTTAATGTATGTACATTGGTAATTGAATATCAGGCTAACCTACTGTGTTCTAACTGTCACACCTATAGTCTTCTTCGGTTTTATCCCCTGTGAAGGTTTTATCATGAGTTCGATAACCATCAGAGAAGTATGATCATTTTATTGGAGAGTCACCATAGTGGTCAGATGGAGTTATTTGGTTATCAGTTGTGGTCTGTTGAGTTGTTTGTTTTGTTATACATACAGTTTCTTGTACAAATAATTTTTTTAGCAATTTTTATGTAAATTTATTTTAGGCTGTCCATTTCATTCCATTGTTTTATAATAGTTTATATTTGTGAAAAATAATTCCCTTTTGTACACTATTGATGCCCTCAGTGCTTGTTTCCCTCCTGGGAGGATCAGAAATGCCTCTCGAGACATTTCGTGGGCTGGCCTAGGTGACCGATTCAGGGTTGAATCGGGCTGGTTTGGGACAAAATGGTATCAAAGGAGGTCAGATCTTAGCAGACTATTCTTTTTAGAGATCCCTTATTATTTGAGGTTTTTCAAGGTAGATGAAGTATTGATGCTGGGACTTGAAGGTTATGTACTAGAAGAGCATCACAAACTCATTATCATTCTGAACCTCAGGTTTCAATGTGTATTCTGGTTTTATTAGTGTCCTTTTTTTCTTGTTGATTGTTTGGTGTTGGGATATTACCAGGGAGTCTGACTAATGGCCTTGGTGATCTCTTAGGGAATGGAAATACATGTGGATATAGGGCATTATCCTAATAAATATCTCTGTGTTGGTGTTGTGTTTGACATATGGACTCCACCATATGCTCATTTCACCCACTAACAGTTGTTCCTTTTTTGTTCCTCTTGGACCATTTTGGAATTCTGAATTTTTTTTTGAAAATCATTGTGTGAGAATTTTAAAAAATGAGTTTTAAATGAGTTGTGGGTTTTTTTTAAAATGTGGAAAAGGGGGTTTTAAAAATTATGTATAATAATGGTTTTGGATGGTTGTGATTTCTGTGAAACAAATTTTTGAGAGGAAGTGGAAATGACATAATGGTATTGGATTTTCCATAATCTTAACATTATGATTTTTGAAATTAAATGCATTGAATGTGTGAAAATTTTCAAGATGATTCTAAATATTTGTTTTAAATGGGGTGTTTTGGGATTTTAAAAAGTGTTTGAATCTGAAAAATTATTTTTTGAAATTGGTTTTGAGTATTTTGTGTTTTCATAGAAAGGGTATTGGTCATAATGTCCATCGTAT
Organism: Viscum album; assembly: GCA_963277665.1. Lineage (NCBI taxonomy): Eukaryota > Viridiplantae > Streptophyta > Magnoliopsida > Santalales > Viscaceae > Viscum > Viscum album. The sequence continues at coordinate 955,341,057 of OY728162.1, read as the reverse complement.
TAGGAAACAATACCTTGTTGAATTTCAAAAAATGGGAAGCGGTTGTTTAGAGTATCTTGGTAATTTTAAAGGTTGTTAAAAATGAAAAGGGGTGCATTTTATTAGAAAATATTTCTTGAGGAAGTGGGGTTTGTTTTGTAAAATCTGAAAAGGTTTTTGACTTGGTGGTTAGTGTTACTTTGGAGGGTATATGATTTTTATATAATGATGTTGTTTTGTTTTAGCCTTTAGTGTTTCCATGAGTTTTCAAATGCATTTTGTTACTGATATCTGGAAGGATGGCCCATATGGAATTTCATTTGGGTTATTGGGTGGAATAGAAATGTGCATGTGGGAGATACATGATGAAACACCATTGGTGAATGTGTAATCCCAACAAAATAGTTTGTTTTTAAAAAGTATTTTAAGATGAATTATTCTGGCCTATGTTTATAAACCAATGGTTATGTGGATAGTTTTTTCTATGTCTTAGAAGTGTTTTTTATTAAGTTAGCTTTATTATGATATAGAATCAATTTTATTTATCTATAATGAGATGAGATAATGATAGTGGCTCAGTTTTTGAGTAATGATAGTTGGGTTTCTAAATATGTGTTGGATGTTGTGATGCAGACATGGATTGTTCTCCATTAGAAATCATTCCTATTGATAAACCTATCGATTCATTTTAAATGTTAAATACACCACATAGGATGATTCCTAATCCTGATTTTTGTAATAGTGAGCTATTTTTGATAGATTTAATGTGCTTCTAGGTCATGATAATTCATTTGAACATAGCAGTTCTGTTTGGTGATGTTGATGTGTTTCGCTGTATTCTTTTTCCATTCTTCTCCTCATTTGCAGTGAGATAGAAATATGATATGTATCTATGAGTTATTATTTATTTGAAGGTGTTTTACTGAGAAAATGATTTTTTGGAGTGGTGTGATCCTAAGCACCTGAGTGCAGTGCAGAAGATGCGTCAAGAATCAGGTATCCAACCATAGGCCTTGGAGGGAAGCTTTTCACGTATTCTAGAAATCTCTCGAGGTATGGGGAACTTGACCGGGATCCTGCATCCACCATTGTGGTATGGTAGTTTCTATGTATCTATTGTGGTTCCTTATTACTGTGAATTTCCTTTTTTCACCACAAGCAAGGTGGACTTATCCCTCACACAGTGTCTATGGTTATGCCATCACGGATGTTGGTTTTCTATCAATGTACCTGTGTGGACCGCCTGTGAAAATAAGGTGTGGTCTTGGTGTTACATGTTCGTAGGTGGAGAGTGTTTAGTAGTTTCACTGTTTATTTTTTGATTTTATTGGCTTAAGTATTGGGTCCCCTTCCATACATTCCCATAGTGGTGGTGGTCCAGATCTGTACGAAAATTGATGGCCCGGTTCTTATCCCCTCTGTTCGAGAGTGGGTTCTTTATATGTTCATGTTGTAACCCTATTAAAATTGTGTTTTAAAAATGTTGTGATATATTTTTGGTGATCTTATTCTGGTGAGGCCCAATTCTTTTTCATTTTGAATTCATTTTTTGTTCATTTGTAGTTGGTCTCTACTGGTGGGGAGACCCACTATAGGTCTCGAAGATCTTTCCATTAGGATTTATCAGATGATAGTTGTTATTTAATAGTTGGGAGACCATTATGGCCTCCACACAAAGTCATTGGATTTTGTGAGGGAACTTTAGTTTGGGTGATCATTGGGTTCCTTGGGGGAAGGCCCAACAATCTAGTTCTTGACTTGGTTGTGGAGGTGGTGGGTTGACCTTTCTGTTGATTATCCGGAAGTGGTTGTGAGTTGGTGTTTCATTTAAGAAAGAGTATTAAGATACATTGTTGGTGAATGATATTCCCATAGATTTAGAGGATGTGTTATGTTGATTAGTAATTATCAGGTGTTAAACTATTAGTTGAAAATCATTATGGCTTTTTGAGGGAAGAAATCATTAATGGTGGGAAGATTTGTCACAATCAGTTTTTTTTTTCATTCAGTGTCGTTGTTTTGATCCGGTTCATTGAATATCATGATCCTTTTCTTGGGTGTTGTGTGAGGTTAATTTGTTTTTTTAACTACCATATATTTTTATTCACCATAATTTGGCTTCCCCACTGATTTTTTATGAGTTTTTTGAGAAATGGTGGTTGCTTCATGATTTGGGCCAACCGTGACCCCATTTCCTATATTAAAAAAATTGTTTCCATTATAACTCATTTTTTAAAACATTTTTCAACAATTATACTTCATAATTTTACTCCCCTGACATCTTCAAACCCCCATATCATATTGGACACCATAATGATTCATAATCAAGGTGAATATGGATTACTTATTTAGTTATTGGACCTACCCGTGGGCCTATTTCCAATAAAAAAACAAGATTCTTTTATATAATTTTCATATTATAATATTATTCTGTGATTACACCACCCATTCGAATACAATATTCCTATAATCACTCGATTATATAGTTTACCTCTTTGGTGCTCATTTGCATCTCATATTAGGGTGAAATTTCATAGGATTCCTCAAATCATCCAGAATTGAGAAGGTAAATTGTTTCATCCAAAAATCATTCAATTTGTACTATTTTTCCAACAAATATTCTATACCTATTTTTTCTTGACCTTAGGATCCCCTACAAGAAGATCCTAGACATTATCTATTCTTTATGGGTGCATATCCAATGGAAAACGAAGTGTTTTTGAGGTGGCAATGTGATATTATGTCTCCTTTCTCCTCCATATTTCTCCTCATTTCATTATTTCATATTTTACTATTCTTCCCTAGTCATGTTAGACCCTGGGTTCTATAATACCATGATTTTCTATTGGTTTATTGTTCTTTTGGGGCAGTTCGTCATAGGTTTAGGGTTTGTAAACCCTTGGATGGTGATATTGGGTGTGCGTTTCCATTACGCCAATGATTTGAGGTTGGATATCCCTTGCACACACCTTTATCATTTATGTTTCATCATTTTATTATTTCTTGAATCTGATATATATGTTTATTATTATTTTTCATCATTTTTATAATTATGATGGTGAAAAATATGGTGGTTTAAGCCTTGTTTTGGGAATGGTAGTGTTGTTTTTTCATGAAAGTGCACACCAATTGTTTGTTTAAATGTTCCACTATCTTTCGCAACTATTTTGTGAGGTATAGAACCTGGATTAGGGTATTTCTATATGTTATAGTAGCTTGTATAAATTATTTCATGCTATTGGTTTTTTATTCCATGTAAAGTGCTTCAATGAAATTGTTTTGTTTAAAAGTCCATGTCATGTGTTCGGTAAATTTCCCGGTTGGATTTTTTGTGTTTTGTTTGACTATAAATTTTTTGGATTTATAAATTTATTTGAAGAACGAAAAATAGTATTTTTTGTACCTTATATGGCTTTCTAATTTGTATTTTATTAAAAAAATGGGTTTTGGTTTACAACATATTTTGGCCTGAGTTGTCCGAAAATGGCCCGTTTAACATTCTTATAAAATGGTTGTTTTTTGAATATGAAACCTATGTGTTTTAACGGATTTTTGAATGTGGTTTGATACATTAAATAGTGTTTAGACACCTATTTAAGAAATTTAAATGCATACCATGGTCAAATATTAGTTTTGAGAAGGTCTTAATGGCCCTTTGGGCATTTTTTGTAAAAATCGTTTCCATGTGTATTTCTGGTCCAATCTTTTGGGGACATTTTAGGGTCCATGAACCTGACTTATTAATTGGTTTTTGGGATTCCAAATCTGTGTTGTTATGATATTGACTGTTTTTTGGCCTTAAAAGATCAGTTTTGAATATATTTTACATGCAAGGCCTCGTTAAACTCATTGAAGTTATTTTACAAATCTTTTTAGTGGTTTATTTGTTCATGAAAGAAATGTAAAGCATGTCCATGGGATATATGTGTGTTTATGGTTTGGTAATTGAATTTTTATGTGAAAGTTTTTTTGATAACATGTGTAACTTGATTGAGCACTAATGGGAATCTAAGGTGTCTAGGTGGGCGAACGTGTACTAGTATGCTTGTGATCCCATTGGGTTTGGACCCTATTTCACGTAGCATGATAGACGATGAAAATGGTAACTAATCTATGATTATGATGTTATTGAGGGAACACTATTTTAGGGGTATTCTCTCTAATAGTGTCTTGTGTGAATGAGAATAGAAATTTATTATGGTTAATTTCACGGGGAGACGAGGTACCTGGGGCTCACACCTAACTAGTTCCTATGGATGTTCCCATGACTTTTTCTCATTGGATATTTTGTACTCACCATCAACATACATTCTGATTGGTTGGTAAATTTAGTAGTGTGTGTGATTTATTTAAATTTTTTCTTTCTCTAATGAAGCCCTCTTGAAAACTAATTTCATTTTGAAGTTTCACCTATTTGAAAATTGTTAATAGCAATCTTGTTTATAAAACATGATAGTTTTTATCTGGTAAATTTTTTATGGCATGGGTCCTCATATGGGAATCATAAATTTATATATTTTATTTAAAAAATGAAATTGATATTTTTTTAAAGGATGAGCATTGGGAATAGAATATCGAGCTAACCTGCTGAGTTTTAATACTCATGCCTATTGACTTCTTCTGTTTATAGTCCCTGCGCAGGATTGATCTTGAGTTTGATCCCCTGGAGAGACATGTGATCATTGTGTTTTTGAGTGACCATAGGGATCGCATAGATTTATTTGGTTATCAGGTTTGTTCATTTGAGTTGTTAGTTTAGTTATATATTCAGTTTCATGTACAAATAATTTTCAGTTCATTTTTTATGTAAATTAGTACACACCCATTCATAAGCACGACATATTGAATTAATGGTGTTTAATAAAGACAATAATATTTGTAATAGTTAATTATTAATAGTAATGTTTAGAAATTTCTAATCGCAAAGTATTGATACAATATAATCATACAATAGTCGATTGATTAAGGACACACCAATAGAATATGTGAATAATGGAAAGAAATATACAAAGTAAATACTAATTTTGGAGGGATATTTCATTGTATTTGGATTATAATTCATGTCTTTATTGTCGGTCGTAGTGGGTATATAGCATAAACTACTCATTTTATTGAATTAACATTCATTTCATACAAAGTAATTCATGAAGTGTAAATAATACTAAAATTAACAATCACTATATGAGTCATTAAAATAATAAACAATGTGAACACAAATGATTCATTTGAATAAAGAAATATAAAATCCAATATTTTAATGATACAATATTTTATGAAGTTCATGTTTGAAGAAGTGTTGCAGAAAACTGAAGTTACTAAGTTTGAAGGAACATATTGTGCTTACAATATGTCTTGTGCTTCTTTATTATCCATAAAATGCATCCTCCAGTTGAAAATCAAATTATATACATTAATAAAAAGAAATAAATATTTTAATATGAAATTGCAATGTTACAGGTAAATAGAATATTTTTGTAGTAATATAAATGAATGTTCTGGAAATACACAGTAGAGGGATCATAGGATAACAATATATTGTGACCTAATTCACATGTGAATACATTTTTTGTGAACAAAAAGTATAAAAAAATATAAGAAATCATACATTTTGATGTAATTATACTAACTATTCTATCAATTTGTTATAGTTTAACAAAGAGGTAATTTTTTGGATGTAAAGTTAAAGTAAACATAAAAAAATTTCGTTTCTAACATGGCAGTTATTATAGTACCTCATATAAAAGGAATTTATAAAAGTATAGTTAGATAGCCTGAAATAAAAAACTATCATTTATTTTAATTTTTCTTTTAAACAAAATAGATTTTTGGAATAGATAATTCCCACAAAATTTCCTACATCTTAATATTAAAACATAAAAATGGCCCAACAAATGAAACATGATAACATTGAATGACCAAACTGTGCGTATACAAAAACTAACTGTTATTATGGGATACATATAGTTCTTATTTGTATAGGATACAAACAGGAATATGAAATGTAATTAGGTATCAAATAGTTCATGTTTAATCCAATCACCCTTGCGTATGCACTGAAAATTTAATTAATTATTTTTATTTGAAAATATAATTCTTTTAGTAAAAGTTACCCACCTATAGTAATGTTTAATAATTTTCAACCACAATGTATTGGCAGACAAAAATTTAATAGGAGTGGATAAATTATGGACACACCAACATGTTACTTTAAAAATGAAGGGATATATAAAAAGTAACTTCAAAATTTTGAGGGAGATTTTAAATCATTTTAAATTGCATTCAAGTCCCGTATGATGGATATAATGGGTCAATACATATACTCCACTTCACTACGCATCTTCACAGAGTTCATCCAGCCACCACTATGAACAAACTTCATAAAAAGAGTAATCTATGTATTTTAATTCGACCTGAAAGACACATATATTCTAGAAGTGGTTGTAATAATAAATATCTGAACTGGGAAGAAGATTAATTTTAATACATAAGGACAAATCCCAATATTTAGATGCACCAAATATTTATAAGGTCTATGTTTTTAGATGTTTTATAACTAAATTAAGTTACATTGTCTTCATGAAAGATACTGTTGCACTCTAGATATGAAAAATAATTATATAAATTAATAAATAGTAATTCATATTTCAATATGAAAAATAAAATGCAGCAATGAAACAAAATATTGTATTAGTAATAAAAATGATTGTTCTGGAATTTAACTGTATAGAGAACATAGGATTGTTATACATTGTGGAAAATTTTATCACTGGACAGCCAAAAAAAATTAAAAATTCAAACATTACAAAGGTGGTGTGTTTGTAATGTATATAAACATGAAGCAGAAATAAAAACATATAGAACAATTGTTGTTTTTGTATAGTATACAAAAAAAATTCAATATAAAAATATGTGCTGTAAGACTGAAAATATAAATGTCACTTAGTAGATCATATTTTTCATATGTAGTAATACAGACTTTGTAAAAGAGGAATATATAATATTTAAATCATAGAATGTCACAAAATGTCAAAAAATGAACACAGTGTGGAAGAACACTATTGATGAGTGAAAACAATATAAGAAAGGGATATTTTTTCTAGTTTAACTACTATCCAAAATACCAATGAAAATACATAAAATACTCCATCATTACCCTTATAAAGGCTCATTATTCCAAAAAATAAAATCATGTAAACACATATTGGAGAAGTACTCAGGTCACTATTTATAACAACAAGACTCTCGTATGAAATATATATGGTTCCCCTACCTAGTTTTGTTCATCCAAATATGTTACATGGATTTATACATTTATATAGTATAAAATATTCATAAAAAGGTTGTTTACAGATATGCTTGTTTTCTAAAGTGTTTTTGTATGTAATATGTGCATATTTCACTGTATGAGTGTTACAACACAATTTGTGCATATTTCAGTGTAATATTGAGTAATAGAACATATTATAGCCCAGTGAATAAAATTACATATTACAATGCATATATATATAGTGACTCTATAATATGACCATGCCATATATTGCAGAGTATATAAACATGTTACATGGATGAAATGTTAATGAATAATTAAAAACAAAAAGAATAATAATATTGTATAAGGAAATACCATTAATGTTTTGGTAAATGATGATGTATTTATGAGTTCAACTTCTAGAGTGTTGTTGCTTAAGCTCCACGATAGGAATGCTCCTAGGAAAAATTTTGGGTCAAAATAGTTATAAATTAAGTGTATTTTTTAAATAAAGATTACAGATAGTTATTGAAGATTACATATTTCATCTAATTTATTTCAAATTTAAAAACAAATTACACATTTAATTATTATTATTATAACAGTGCATGTAATAGAATGAAAATGTGGAAAAAGCATAAGTCAATGTTCACCAGGCCATAATAATTAATCAATCTGTCATTATCTTCCACATCAAGGTACGTTATTTCACTATAAATCAATTTGTTATATATATACGTGTGTGTTTTTATAAACATGTAAACATATATTTTGTGTGTAGTTAATGGGCCCATCCTGGAATTTCAAAATGAAAAAAATAATCTTGATAGAAAGAACATGTCCTTGATGACATCCTCTAATATTGTGTCTATTTTGAAGTCTCATGTAGTTCATATTGGCACATATATTTTTTAAGGAACATTATAGTAATATAAAATTTGATAGTGGCACAAGTAGATGGAATACAATACATCCACCACATTTAAGGTTTTAACATAATTTTGTGGACCTAGAGTAGATGAAAACATTAAAATTTCAATATCATGGTTCATTCATGTCTATTACAAACATCCGATATTATTAGTAAACTACATTTGAATTCATAGTAGAGATGGGCATATAAAAGGAACTCCTAATCACCTGGAAATCATCAAATAAATGAAAAGTGAGTATTTTTGGGTGATTTCCTTTTATGAATGAGAGATATGGATGGGGTGTGGGGGTTATATAACATACCTTACAGAGGGTGTACATCAACGAAATCCCAAGTGATATCTCGATAAGAAGTGTGCAGTAAATATCTAAAAAAATAAAAATACAACATTTAAAAAACAATACCTCTCACCTCAATTTATGTTATTAGTAACAATGTAAAATAATTAAACATTATTATTCCTTAGAACTCACCATTTCCAAATCACATTATACAGCTCACATCAAAATGGATACTACCAGGAAGAAATTATCCAATGTAGTGGAAGGAAACCATCAGAAATTTAGATGACAACTTGCGTCATTCTCTTCTGCAACACCAAACCATCAAAAATAATTAAAAATATTTATCTGAAAACATCACAATTAAAATGTGTTATTTGTTACATACACAAAAAATAGACACTAATATTCCATAATAGGTCCTGTAAATCATAATGTTACTGGGGACACAATTGCAACAATGAATTACTACTCAGGAATTCCCCTGATGAAACCCAAAATCACTACTTGAAAAGGCCTTGAATAATATACAGTGTATGTTCATGCGAAAACCTTGTGGTATACTGAAGATCAGTTTCAATTACATGTATTTCCAATGAAAGGGTATTAATATTAAATTAATTTTCAGAATAACACATTATTTACCCTTGAAACCTGCCAAAATAAATGCAGCATCAATGCCGCTATCACCAAATTCCTGAAGAGAAAATCCATCACCCTGGAGCACAAACTCACTATTGTAAATATATTTAATTGAAATAATATAATTTAAATGATATGTAGAAAAGAAATATGAAAAAATAAGCATTCGAAGAATCTAACTGAACATGTAAACGAATATAATTCCACATTTTCATCTTATTACATGCACTGTTATATATAATAATAACTCAATATGTTATCATCTTCCACCTCAAGGTGGGTTATTGAACTACATATCAATTGCCTACATATATATGTGTGTTTTTTTAATATGTAAACATATATTTTTGGAGGAGTAAATTGGACCATCATGGAATTTCCAATTGAAAAAATGAATCCTAACAGAAACAACATGACCTCAATGACATCTTCCAAGATTGTGACTTTTTTGAAGTCTCTCAGAATTTATATTGATGCAATATTTTTTACGGAACATTATATATATATATAATAGGACAAGTGCACAAGTAGATGGAATAAATTATTTCATCATCATTTAAGGATTTGACACTATTTCGTGGACCTATAATTTAAAATTTCATAAAAATTTGAATATAATGGTTCATTCATGTCTATTACAAACATCCTAGTTTAGTAATATACTATATTTGAATTCATAGTAGAGATGGAAATATAAATGGAACTCCTTATCTTTAAAAATTCATCAAAATAAATGAAATTTGAGTATTTATTGTTTATTTACATCGGGTAAGAGAGATATGGAAGGGGTGTGGTTGTTATATAAAATAACTTCTTGAGGGTGTACATCAATGAAAAACCTAGTGATTTTTTATAAGAAATGTGCAGTAAATAACTTATAAAATATATAAACATTAAAAATTAAAAAAAACTACACAGATCACCTCAACCTGTGTTATTAGTTGCATCCTAAAATAATTAACATTTATTATACCTTATAACTAACCATTTAAAAATCATATTGTAATGATCACTTCAAAATTTGTACTACTAGTAAAAAAATTTCCAATGTAGTGGAAGACAATAATCAGAATTTTATAAGACAACATGCTTCATTCTCATCTGCAACACCAAACCAACCAGAAATATTTATGAATATTCAACTAAAACACTTCATAATTAAAATGTGTTATTTGTTACATTCTTAAAATATATACACTAATTTTTCATCATAGGTCCCATTAATGACTATAGCATCCCGACTTTTTATAACATAAACTTTCATTACATTTAGCAAAACTGAGGATCTTTAAGGTTTAGTGTCTTGGAAACTAGGAACATAATACATGAAAAAAATATAAAAAAATCTTCTTAAACACTTGAAAGGATTATCCTTAAGTTCATCCAAGGTTCATTACTACATCTCATAACCTGGGGACATTCATCAAAAGAAAAGGTGAGCAGAAGGCCAAGTAAGGGAAACAAGAGAAAATTTTACATGTGAACTTGAGATACTTCAATAAGGTCATGAAAAGAACTTTAAGGAATGAGAAAGAAATCATGAGGCATTTCATAATTAAAATAAAATTTTTCATAACTTGAAGATGTGGCTACATAATTTAACATAGACAATCATGAAAATATCACCAAGGTCCATCCCCAAGGTGTCATTTGAAAATTTCCATGTTTATTCACCAAGATATCGTGAAAATTGTAATCTCTATTGGTTACATCATTACCCAATGCATTGGAACGCTATCAGGGTGCACCCCTAAATTTTCCTTTATTATCATGTGAGACACATATATCATCAAAAAAATTTTCTTAAATAACCCATATAGCATAAAATAAATGGGTTTCATTTCATAATCATAACGTTTTCAGAAAAACTATTTTAAAGAAATGATCTTTACGTCACTTTAAACCCACGAAAGGGGAGAGAGGGTCTCATGTTTGTAAATCCAAGAATTTAAAATAGAAAATTTTGATATAAATGTGAATAACCCTGTATAAATAAGATCTTTGAGTATTCAGTTTATAACAAAAAATAATTTTGAGAAAATATAGAGGCATTTTGAGACGAAACTTCTGCAGCATAACGGCTATATTTCAGGTTTTTAGAAAACATTGAAAAGAGAGGGGACATGAGTCAAAAATTCATAAATGACCCATAAAACAGTAGAGGGACAGAATAAGAAGGATTTATGAACATGGTAATGAAATTTTAAGGACATACCATTTTAAATGAAAAACATTGAAGGAAGACAAAAATTAGATTTCTCTTATGAATGTTCGGCAGCCTAACAATGTTACTTAAACTTCAACAAAAATGATTTGAAGAAATAAAATAGGGTCTCTCATCATGTGAACATAAGAGTTATGTATGATATATATAGAGATCATTCCCCAACATAATTAAAAAGGAACTTGAATGACTTGACATGAAAGTAGAACTTTGAAAAGAATGAGAAAGGTGAAAGAATCCCCTTAAAAATTCGGTAGCCTAACGACGCCACTTAAAATTTCAAAATACTAAATTGAAGAGATCAAATGGGGTCCCTCATCATATGATAATAAAATATAAGTATGATAGATATAGATTTAATACCCAAACATAATAAAAAGGAACTTGAAAGACATGACAAGAAAATAGAACTTGAAAATGAGAAGGGTGAAAGATTCCGTTACAAAAATTTCGGCAGCCTAACGGCGCCACTTAAACATTCATAAAACGAATTGATGAGAGAAATAAGGGGTATATCATCATATGAACATGAAAAAGTCAGTAAGATGAATATAAAATAACATCCTCCAACATAATAACATGGAGCATAAAAGAAATGACATGAAAGAGATTACTTGAAAAGAAAGAGAGAGGTCGGATCCCTTACCTTAAAACGTAACTCCTTAAACTCAATGGTTTGGACCTTGAGGGCTTGGGGGCACCTTGGGAGGACTTTTTTGGAGGTAAGGAGACCAGAACGTCGTTAGGGGAGAGTTAGAAGTGAAAACTAAACGGGGAAAGGGTGGGTATTTATAGGGAAAGTGAGGGGACAAGGCATTAATGGCCAAGGGACACCTCACAAGTTCTTTTCTCAAAACCATGTGCTCTCCCATGGAATTTACCATGGAGTTAGGCCACATGGGGCCCCCAATAAAATAATTAATCTCCTTTGTCTGGGAAACCCTTAAAATATCTCATGAAATCATCATGACACATTTATGATGTCATTAATCATACTAAAACCCTAAAACTGCATTTTTACTATTCACTGAAAAATTCATCTTTATCAGAAAAATCCCAAAATTTCACCTAAACCAAATATCGATGCTCTAATTAAAAATATGAACTCCATTTTATAAAAATAATTTTCTAAATATTTTTAATTTACTTTTTAAATAAAACACTATTCACCGAGATTCATTTTTCTTAGAGAAAATCCTTATTATTTACCACAACATAATATCGATGATTTGAGTTCAAAAATAAAGTCCATTTTATAGAAATAATTTTATAATTATTTTTAATTAAATTTTTAATTAAATAACACTATTCAACCCAAAAAACTAATACTTGACTAATAATTTAGGAAACCGTTATTTGCACATTTTATTGAATCTCATTACTTAATCAAGGTGTCTAAATTATATTAAAACTTTCTTTAAGTGAGATTACTAATCCATTTAGTCACATTACTAATCCTAAGCGTAAAATCACTATTAATAATTTACTATTCATCAAAAATTATGTTGATCTTAATAGACTCCAAATTCCTTACTGAACACTTTTGCAGAAGACCATTTTTTGAAAATCAGTACACATCATTAATTATTTAAGGTTTATATAAATATTTTAAAAACTCTTTTTTTCCAAAATTTATCAATAAAATACATCCTAAAATTATCCGGACATTTCAAATTTCACAAACATCACTAAAGGAAGAAATCTCTATTTATTCATCCCAAAGGATTACACAAAGAAGCTACGATCTCGTCACATAGCCCCTTATAACACCAGCATATGACCTAAGTGTAAGGTGTGCTATGGTGAGAGAATATGAGGGAGGCTCAGATAACATTTCCCTAGTAGTAATCTCTACTAACTTGAACTTCTCCCGCAAGCGTTTCCGTTCAAGCTTGACACGCTGGAGTTTGGCTTGGGCTTGGTCCAAAGCGAAGCCCAATGATGCTATCTACTTTCCAAGATATGATAAGTGGGCATCATAAGGATCGAGTCTTCTAGATGAATCCATCGACTCCTCTATCTGCATTAACCATTAATATCTCTATTAAAACGTTAAGAGCAAGTTAATATTATATTTAAAAAGTTTGGGTCCTTACATTCTCCCCCCCCCCTTATGAAATTTCGTCCACAAAATTTTATACTTGAGGCCTAGTCGAAAAGGTGAGGGTACTTTTGCTTCATTATTTCCTCAGGCTCCCAAGTCACTTCTTCAAACTTATGATTCCTCCACAACACTTTCACAAGGTGGGTAGTCTTGTTTCGTAGAACCTTGTCTCTACGGTCTAAGATCTCCACTGGCTTCTCCTCATAAGAGAGGTCATGTTCCAGTTGTAACACCTATGGGTTCAGTACATGCGATGGGTCGGGTATGTACTTCCTCAAGAGAGATACATGGAAGACATCGTGAACTTGAGCTAGGTTCATTAGAAGTGCTAGACAATAGGCCACTGCTCCTATTCAATCAAGGAGTTCATAGGAGCCAATGTACCTAGGGCTGAGCTTCCCTTTCTTCCCAAACCACATGACTCTCTTCCATGGTGAAATTCGAATGATGACATTGTCGCCAACAACAAACTCCAAGTCCCTTCGACGGTTGTCAACATACCTCTTCTGCTGACTCCGAGGAGCCTTTATGTGTTGTTGGATGGCATCAACCTGTTCTGTCATCTCTTGCACAAGATCAGGCCCATGAAGCTTTCTCTCACCAGTTTCATCCCAACAGGCAGGAGTTCTACATCGCTTTCCATATAGAGCTTCATAGGGTGCCATCTGAATACTCGAATAGAAGCTGTTTTTATAGGAGAACTCAAATAATGGGAGGTGTTGATCCCATCCACCTTTAAATTCGATTTAGAATAATCTCAGCATGTCTTCATGTGTTTTAATATTCCTTTCAGACTGGCCATCAGTTTGAGGATGATAGGTCGTACTAAAATTCAATTCAGTATTCAGAGCATGTTCAAGTCTTCTCCAGAATTTTGATGTGAATCTTGGATCACGATCAAACACGACGGATAGTGGTACCCCATGCGGCCTTACCACTTAGTTCACGTATATCCTAGAAAGTTGATGCAGATAGAAATCTTCCCGAATAGAGAAAAAATGGGCAGTCTTGGTGAGACGGTCCACAATAACCCATATCGCGTGGTTTCCTTTGGATGTTTTCGGGAGACTAGTTACAAAGTCCACGGTGATATAATCCCACTTCCATACTGGTATGGGTAGTAGTTGTAATACCCCCTTAGGAAGTTGTCGTTCTTCCTTTAGTTGCTGACACACCAGGCACATTGTAGTGATATCAGCAATCTCCCTCTTCATGTTATCCCGGCAATAATGATCAAGAAGGTCTCTATACATTTTATTTCTTCCTAGATTTATAGAGAAAGTAGAGCTATGAGCTTCATCCATCATTTATTTCTTTATCTCCAGAATAGATGGAACACATAGTCTTTTATGAAATTTCAGTACACCTTTTTTATCAATATTGAAATCAGGGAACTTCCCATCCTTTACAGCCTCAAACTTCTCATGCAGTAGAGGATTTTCTTTTTGAGCCTTCTGGATCTTCTCTAGTAATGGTGGTTGAGAAATCATTTGGGATAAGGATGATGATGGCCCTTCCCTTACAATTACAATGTCTAGTTTTACTAGATCATTAATCAAGGGATCTCTTAGGATCCTCATTATTGCCAGAACAACAAGATCTTTCCTACTTAACGCATCCGCGGCTTTGTTTTCTCTTCTAGGGTGATAATGAATTGAACAATCATAGTCGTTAATAAGCTCCAACCATCTCCTTTGTTTCATGTTCAATTCTTTCTGCGTGAAAATATACATTAAACATTGGTGGTCGGTGTATATATCACATTTCTCCCCATAAAGATAGTGCCTCCATATCTTTAGAGAAAAAACAACTGATGCTAGCTCTAGATCATGCGTAGGATTATTCTGCTCATGAGTCTTCCACTGTCGAGAAGCAAAAGTAATTACCTTGTCATTTTTCATGAGCACACACCCATGCCCTTTCAGATATGCATCACTAAAAATAACTAATGCTTCTCCGATAGAGGGTAGAGTTAACATAGGTGCAGTAACCAATCTCTTCTTTAGCTCTTGGAAACTTTCCTCGCATTCCTTCATCCTGATGAACTTAACCCCTTTTCATGTCAACTTGGTTAGCGGATTAGAAATCTGTGAAATGTTTTTCACAAACCTCCTATAATATCATGCTAAACCAATGAAACTACGAATCTCAGTTGCTGTTGTGGGTTGAGGACACTCCTCCACAACCATTGTCTTTGCGGGGTCAACCGAGATTCCTTCATTGGTTACGATGTGCCCTAGGAAAGCCACTTGTTGTAACCAAAACTCACACTTGCTGAACTTTCCAAAGAGCCTCTCCTTCAACAGAGTTTTCAAAATAACCCTCAGATGATCCTCATGCTCCTCACGAATTTTTGAATATATCAAAATATCATCAATTAAAACTACCACAAAGTTATCAAGGTAGTCCTTAAAGACTCTATTCACCAAATCCATGAAAATAGCAGGAGCATTAGTCAAGCCGAAGGGCATAATAGTAAACTCATAATGCCCATATCTTGATCGGAAGGCAGCCTTTGGAATATCTTCCTTCTTCACCCTCAGTTGATGATAACCAGATCGAAGGTCAATCTTGGAGAAGAATTGAGCCCCATGAAGATGGTCAAATAAATCATCAATTCTTGGAAGAGGGTATTTGTTCTTGATAGTGATCCTATTCAGTTCTCTATAATCTATTCATAGCCGCATTGATCCATCCTTCTTCTCCACAAAGAGAACTGGTGCTCCCCAAGGAGACACACTCGGTCGGATGAACCCCTTCTCCAACAAGTCTTGGAGTTGTTTCTTTAACTCTTCTAGATCCAAATTTTCCATTCTATATAGATTCTTTGATATCGGTTGAGACCCAGGTATGAGTTCAATGGAGTAATCTACCTCTCTTTCTGGGGGAGGTCAAGGTAACTTCTCAGGAAATACATCCATGCATTCCTGAACAATTGGAACATCTTCTATTTGTATGCTCCCTTTTCCTTCTTCATCATCACCGATTAACTCCATAAAGAAAGCTATAGGAGGTGATTCTAGATAGGGATCAGTTCGAGATATCTGTCCTTGGAAGATAATTATAGGTCGTTCATTCAATACTACTGAGATTTCCTTACTTATTCATTTGATCTTAGCATTATACTTTGAGAGCCAGTCCATCCATAGTATAACGTCAAATTCCAACATGGGAATGACTACTAGATTTGTGATAAGATTGTGCTCACTGAAATAAACACTAGAGTATCTAAACACTGTTGATGCATGGATAATCCCACTTGGAGTCTCGACTGACAACTCTACCTCTAGCAGTTTGGGGATTGATTCTATATTCCTTGCAAACTTAGAGGAAATAAAGGAATGCGTAGAACCAGAATCAAATAAAGTACTTGCTATTTTTGAGAGGACAACAACAGTACCTGATACCACATTGTTCGAAACATCAACTTCAGTTGTTGTGATAGCGAAAGAATGACCTTTCTCCCTTGGCCTCTACTGAGGTTGATGGTTATTCCCCTCCACCGCCCTCGGATTTGGACATTGATTAGCAATGTGCCCAAGCTGTCCACACTTGATGCATGTGACTTCGGGTAGGGCCAGAACCTTCTTTCCACTGTCGTTAGTGTTGGGATGTTGAGGTATCACATCACTATGATTATTCCATGAAATATGGCCTTCTTTTCCACACATGTAGCACTTACCACTTATGATCAAGAAGTTCCCCGAATGCTTCATCCCACATTTATTGCATGTGGCATGTTGCATATGTTTTCCACCTCTTTCCTGATCAATACTTCTTCCCAGGATTGGTTCTAGAGTTCTCTTCTTCTCATTAGATTTGAGAGACCACTGTGTCTCCCCAAAATCTAGTTCAACATTCATAGCACTTTGAACTATTTATTTATAGCTATCATAGTCCCTGTTGGCTAGATTCTTCCGCAGATGAGGTCGTAGTCCACCAATGAATCTATCTACCTCCCCATTAGGGTCCATGAAAAAGCTTGAGGTATAATGGGAAAGCCTTGTAAAGTTCATCTCGTAGGTTCCAACTGATTCATTCTCCTTCTGCTTCAGCTTGAGAAATTCTTTCTCCATTATCGTTCTCATCGAACGAGGGAAATACTTATTAAATAATATTCCTCGGAACTCTTCCCACTCCATAGCTTCCATCTCTCCTCATGGATTCGTGTTTTCGAGCAGTGACCACCACTGATCAGATTTTCCTTCTAGGTGGTAAACAGCAAGGGTGACTTTTTCTTGATCCAAACAATGAAGTCCAAAAAAGATCTTTTCAATGTAGCTTATCCATTGTTCCACAACCAATGGGTTAGTAGATCCACTGAATGTTGATGGTCGTTGACACATAGGGGACTCAACAGAATGTTGTTCCCTTCGTGGTGAGATCAGCCTCACAGCTTGATTCATGTTATTACTCTTAACATGAGTCAGTTGGTTCATCATTCGCATGAATGTTTCTATTCCGGCTTCCATCAGAGGGCCGTCAGCACATGGTGCATTGCGGTCACCATCTACACGGTTCCTCCTATTTCTTTCCATTTTCTAAAAAAAACCTTTGTGAGAAAATTATTTCATTTATGAATCATTTAACTAAGACTTCATGCTTAGAGAATTACACTTCTCTATAATTCCTTCATAATGATTCATAAAAATCTTTTGATTAACCAAACATATCCCCCGGGAGTGTCGTAACCATGAGTGCATCAAGGCCTGTTATCGTGCACCTGTTCCCATTCGAGTCTAGCTCAAAGCGGTGTTTTTGGGTTTTACCCTATGTACATCTGTTCCAGAGCCACGTCTACCTACTCGTATCCAGACATGGATGTGTTTGTTTGATAAACCACTTACTCAATACTTACCAAAATTCCCTGAAGTTTTCCTATATTTAAACTTTTTTATAGGGTTCTTCCTAAAGTTTTTATATCCTAATTTCCAAAAATAACTAAACCATCATTTGATACCAACTATAGCATCCCGACTTTTTATAACATAAACTTTCATTACATTACGCAAAACTGAGGGTCTTTAAGGTTTAGTGTCTTGGAAACCAGGAACATAATACATGAAAACAATATAAAAAATTATTCTTAAACACTTGAAAGGCTTATCCTTAAGTTCATCCTAGTTTTATTACTACATCTCATAACCTGGGGACATACATAAAAAAAAGGTGATCAGAAGTCCTAGTAAGGTAAACAAGAGAAAATTTTTACATGTGAACTTGAAATACTTCAATAAGGTCATGAAAAAAACATTAAGGCATGAGAAAGAAATCATGAGGAGTTTCATAATAAAAATAACATTTTTCATAACATGATGATGTGGATACATCATTTAACATATACAATCATGAACATATCACCAAGTTCCATCCCCAAGGTGTCATTTGAAAATTACCAAGGTTATTCACTAAGATATCGTGAAAATTGTAATCTCTAGTGGTTACATCATTACCAAATGCATTGGACGATATCAGGGTGCACCCTTAAATTTGCCTTTATTATAATGTGAGCCACATATATCATCATCAATCATTTCATAAATAACCCATATAGCATAAAATAAATGGGTTTAATTTCATAATCATAACGTTTTAAGAAAAACTATTTTAAAGATTTGATCTTTACGTCACTTTAATCCCACGGAAGGGGAGAGCGGGTCTCATGTATGTAAATACCAGAATTTAAAATAGAAAATTTTGATATATATGTGAAAACCCCTATAGAAATAAGAGCTTTGATTATTAACTTTATAACATAAAATAATTTTTGAGAAAATAGAGAGGCATTTGAGACGAAAATTCTACAGCATAACGGCTATGTTTCTGGTTTTTAGAAAACATTGAAAAGAGAGGGGACATGGGTCAAACATTCATAAATGACGCATAAAATAATAGAGGGACAGAATAATAAAGATATATGAACATGGTAATGAAATTTTAGGGACATACCATTTGAAATGAAAAACATGGAAGGAAGAAAAAAAATAAGAGTTCAGTATGATAGATATAGAGATAATTCCCCAGCATAATAAAAAGGAACATGAAAGACTTGACATGAAAGTAGAACATTGAAAAGAATGAAAAGTGTGAAAAAATCCCCTTAAAAATTCGACAGCCTAACGACACCACTTAAAACATCAAAATACTGAATTGAAGAGATCAAATGGGGTATCTCATCATATGATCATAAAAGATCAGTATTATAGATATAGATATCATACCCCAACATAATAAAAAGGAACTTTAAAGACTTGACAAGAAAATAGAACTTGAAAATGAAAAGGGTGAATGAATCCGTTAAAAATATTTTGGCAGCCTAACAACCCCACATAAACATTCATAAAACGAATTGATGAAAGAAATAAGGGGTCTCTCATCATATGGACATGAAAAAGTCAGTAAGATGAATATAAAAGAACATCCTCCAACATAAGAACATGGAGCATAAAAGAAATGACATGAATGAGATTACTTGAAAAGAAAGAGAGAGGTCGGATCCCTTACCTTAAAACATAACTCTTAAAACTGAATGGTTTGGACCTTGAGGGCTTGGGGGCACCTTGGGAGGACTCCATGGGAGGTAAGGAGACCATAACGTCGTTGGGGGAGAGTTGGGAGTGAAAACTAAAGGAGGAAAGGGTGGGTATTTATAAGGAAAGTTAGGGGACAAGGAATTAATGGCCAAGGGACACCTCACAAGTGCTTTTCTCAAAACCATGTTCTCTCCCATGGCATTTTCCCTGGAGTTAGGCCACATGGGGCCCCCAATACAATAATTCACCACTATTGGCCGGAAAACCCTTAAAATATCTCATGTCATCATCATGAAATAGTTATGATGTCATTAAACATACCGAAACCCTAAAACTGTATCTTTACTATTCACTGAAAAAATCATCATTCATAGAAGAATCCAAAAATTTCACCTTAACCAAATATCAATTCTCTAATTAAAAATATAAACTCAATTTTATAAAAATAAATTTTTAAATATTTTTAATTTACTTTTTAAATAAAACACTATTCACCATGAATTCATTTTTCTCAGAAAAAATCACCAAAATTTACCATAACATAATATCGATGCTCTGAGTTCAAATATAAAGTCCATTTTATAGAAATAATTTTATAATTATTATTAATTAAATTTTTAATTAAATAACACTATTCACCTGAAAAAACTAATACTTGACTAATAATTTATGAAACCGTTATTTGCCCATTTTATTGAATCTCATTACTTAATCAAGGTGTCTAAATTAAATTAAAACTTTATTTAAGTGAGATTACAAATTCATTTTTTCACATTACTAATCCTAAGCATAAAATCACTATTCATAATTTACTATTCATCCAAAATTATGTTGATCTTATTAGACTCCAAATTCCTTACTGAACACTTTTGCAGAAGACCATTTTTTGAAAATCATTACACATCATTAATTATTTAAGGTTTTCATAAATATTTTAAAATATCTTTTTTTCCAAAATTCATCAAAAAAATACTTCCTAAAATTATCAGGACATTTGAAATTTCACAAACATCACTAAAGGAAGAAATCTCAATTTATTCATCCCAAAGGATTACACAAAGATGCTATGGTCTCGTCACATAGCCCCTTATAACACCAGCTTATGACCTAAGTGTAAGCTGTGCTATGGTGAGAGAATCTGAGGGAGGCTCAGATAACATTGCCCTAGTAGTAATCTTTACTAACTTGAACTTCTCCCGCAAACATTTCTGTTCAAGCTTGACACGCTGGAGTTCATCTTGGGCTTCGTCCAAAGCGAATCCCTTAGATGCTACCTCCTTCCCAAGCTTTGATAAGTGGGCTTCATAAGGTTCGAGTCTACTGGATGAAGCCATCGACTCCTCTTTCTGCATTAACCATTAACATCTCTATTAAATAGTTAAGAGCAAGTTAATATACTATTTAAAATGATTGGGTCGTTACAATGACAATTTTGTTGGGGACACAATTGAAACAATGAATTACTCCTCAAGAATTCCCCCCATGAAACCAAAAATCACTTCTTAAAAATCCCTGAACAATATACAATGTATATGCATCCTAAAACCTCTCTTTATAGAGATGATGAGTTTCAATTAAATAAGTTACAAAAATGAGGGTATGAAAATAAAAAAATTGTTAGAATATTAAATTATTTACACTTGAATGCCGCTGATATCATTGCATCATCAATGTCCCTATTAAAAATTTCATGAAGACCAATTAAATCACCCAGGAGCACAACCTCGCTATAGTAAATATAATTAATTGAAAAAACAGAATTTAAATGATACCTAGAAAATAAATATGAAACAGGAAGCACTCAAAAAATCACCCATAATAGTAAAATACAAGACATTGAGATAATGCCGCTCATGCAAGAGAATGTGAGGGAGATGTATAGAGAGAAGGAGAGACCGGGTGGGGAAACAACAAACAGAATAGTAATGGAATTCCGATAAGAGGATGTGATGGAAAGAGAGGGATAGTGAGAGACACTACATCGATGCCATGGAGAAGAATCTGTGTCAATAACAAATATACTGTATACATAGGGAGTAATGCAAGGAGCGGGGAAAATGAAGGCAATATTCTATTGAGCTGAAGCTGTCTCCTATGATTTAATTGATACCATATGATATCGACCATTTCTTAAGTGAATAAATTAAACTTCAAATAGATTCAACGGTAACAAAAAAATGAACAACAACGAATAGACACTGAATCCATCAACAGTTAACATTAAAGTAGGTTTTGGTAAATACATGGTTACCTTAAATATAGCCAACACAATTCTTTATCCAAAATTGTCTCCCAAGATTCTATTAATATCATATGAGAATAATAGTTGCTTATGAGAATAATTTGTTTTAGACAGTTCGAGATTGAATTCAAATGAAAATAGAGTGTCTGGTAATAACACAATGATCGTTAAATACTATACAATGAGTCAATCAATAGATCAGATTTCAAAACATTTGGGTAAATTTAGTGTTACCTCTAACATAGGTGAAACAATTCCCATGTTGAAGTTGTATCGATGGAATCAATTGATATTGCATGAAATCGATGGCTGTAGATGATCGTGAGCTGGATTTGGTGGGAATGGGGGAGCAAGATGCTGAGCAGTCGGAGGAGGAGATGGTATTGATGGAGAAGGTGGAGGAGTGGGTAGTGGATGAGGACCAAAAGACTGAACAGGGGATAGAATAAGTGGATTTTCAACCTACGAGTGTGATGAAATAGCTGTCTATTGAGAATTATACTTGAGGAAGACGATGAAGGAATGTAACCCTAAGCTTGAAGCTAGGTAGCGATAATGCGTAGCTCAGAGCTGATTTGTGAGGGGTTTTGTGGGGGTACGATTGGGAATTGGAGGTTTATTTGGTAAATGGAGATGTGAAAATGGTGATGTGGTTTATTCTAGAGGTGACACATATGAAAAGAGACACCCAAGATTAGTATATATAGTAGATTTATTTTGGGTTGTCCATTTCTTTCCTCTTTTTTATGACTATTTATATTTTGGATAAATCATTATCTTGTGTAGTCAATTTATGACCTCAATTCTTATCTCCATCCCGATAGGATCAAGAATGCCTCTAGAGACTTGTCGCATGTTGGCCCAGGTGACCGATTCAAGGTCGACTTGGGCTGGTTCGTGACACGACAACATCTAATTTAATTTTTATAATTATCAAATTAGTTATTATGGAAAAGTATTTAGTAACTATAATTATTTAAATATCACCTTGTGTGGAATTTTGTCTCATGGGTCCAACAAAATAAAAAAAAATCAATAAAACATGAATGTTGGACTGAATTTCAACCCTTTTATGATTTCCTTTAATGATTATCCCTTTTGGATTGCCTCAAAAATCAAACCCATTTAGATTTTGATATGAGTAAAGTCTCTTAACAAATCTCAACTTAAATTTCATCATAAAATACTTTGAAAAATATTAATCAAATATATATTACAATAGTTATTGCGGTCAATTAAACTCAGTTATATGGAATGGTTGGAGTCTCCATTCAAAACAAGATTCCCACTGGTCCTCTCACATGGGCTAACAACCATTCCATATTTTATTCTATTTAATAGGAATGTATTATTTCTAAATAAAACCAAATTAAAATCATCATCATAATAAAGTAAGTATAAAAATTATGATTAATACCCTCAACTAAGAAAAAATATTATGACTCCAAAATTAGTTTGGGGTTCTATTTATTTTACTATGTTTTGATATTTTGATGTAAGGTTAACATAGTTTTTTTTATCAATTTATGTTTATTTTACAATGATACACACAGAAAAACACACACACATAGATACACACACACACATACAATTACAACAGTTCGAGGTGGGGGAGAAATACAATGGAAACACTACTCTACACTAATTGGGAATAACAAGGCGAGTCTCAAACTCATGACCCCACCAAGACACCATAGATACCCTGCCGACCAAGATAGGCTCTAGGGGAATATATATATATTGAAATATATATTTTTCTATCTATTGGAATTCATTTTCCAAACTTATAATGAAAGAGTTATTTTATAATTGTTTATTTACATATTATGGTTCTAGAATTCCAAATTGGAAGATGTTTTATTTAATTTCATTATAAATTATGGTTAAATGTTCATTTTTTTGTAATTATGTGTATTATAAATTCTATGTTAAATATATATATATGTTTAAATGTGTATGAGATAGAAATTACACGGGTTTGCGTGTTTTTCTTCCTTTTTTTGTGACATTTCTTATTGATGTGGGTTATTACTTTATGCCAAGTTCATTATAAATGTCCCTAGGATATCATGGATGGGTTTTTGTGTATTATATGGCCTCTCTTGAATCTTTCATATGGGTAGATATGTTCTGACAACCTCCCTAGAATCCTTATGATGGTTTGGTATGGTGATATGACATCCCAAGAGTATTGAGATGTTTTCAAATATTTGATATTCCATTAATTTTAAAAGTAATAATTCATTATTTTTCTACATCACTTGTTATAAAAAATATAATAGAAGATACAAATTTATATATATTAAAAATTATGGCAGTTTTTTTCTTGAGACTCATCCCCCATCTCTTTTATAAACAATATCCATCATGATAACCTTCATCTCCTGAATAACCATTATTACAATTTGTTGCTTGAAACTCACCCCAACCTATTTTATGTTTCTTGTACAACTATGAGCATTAGTCATCCAACGGATGACTACTACATAGATTATTTCAAGAAACATAGGTTCATGTCTACAACAGATGAAGGATGGTTCAAACAACCAAATGCAATGAAAAATGTTTGGGAGATGATGTGATGGGGTAGAGTTTTCTATAACATTAACCTTTTGAATGAATTCATAGGATAAAAAATGCCTTAGTGGATTAATTTTTTTCTTAATTCCAATTACCCATTTTCTTCAACATAATGAAATTCTTTAAAACAATAAAATATTGATTTTCTCTTATTATAATTTTCCACAACTATCACCTTTGATAAGGAATATCTTATATGTATTTATTTATATATTTTAAACAATTAATATTTTATGAACCTAATATGATGGATATGAATAAAAAATGTATGCACCTTAATTGTTTGAAAAGTGAGAATGAAGATACAGTTAAATATTTAATTTATTTTTTAATAGAGAATGAAGACCGCCATTATTAAAATAATCTTCACATGTTTATATTGTTTTTATTGAAGAATAATTAGTCTGGAAGAGTTGTATGAACATTTTATTTGTCAATTAATAGATCAAATCTATAAATTATCAACTAAACATGGAAAAAACTAAAATCGTACACTGATTCAGATGATACTGTGGTTTATGAATCATTTGATATGAATTACTTTGTAAATGATATAGGAGATTACATGGAACAAATGAAAATGGGAATTGAATATGAGCTTAGTGATTATCTGAAGCTGTTTGAGGAGACAAAAACTCATTCAAAGAAACCATTATATTTTTATTGTAATGAATACACAATATTTATATATGTATTGGAGTTATGTAATTTGAAATAATCTAGTGGACGGACTGACATCAACTTTTCATAACTACGTGGCCTACTGAATGATATGATACCCAAAGAAAATGAACTACCATGTAGATCATATGATGCTAAAAAATGTTACATTCAATGGGAATGATCAATAAATAAATACATGCTTTTCCAAATGATATATTATTGTTTTTCAAGGACCACTAATCACTCATGAATTGAACCTAATTGTGATGTAGATTGATATAATAAAATTGAATCAAGTCCATCAAAATTGGCATTGAATTTTCCAATTATTCCATAGGTTATAAGACTATATGAATGGTAGGAAACCAGAAGAAAATTAAACTTGAATACAAATATAATAATTAAATATGTGAAAATACAATATCCAACCGATTATCCTTAGCAGAATAAAATTGGCAATCTTGGAAACCACACTATCCCTACAATAAATACTAGATAAAGAAAAAAACCTCACCAGATGCAACATCCATAAATGTATTTGATTTAATCTGGTCATTCTACACCATGAATATAAATCTTATGTGCTGGTGTCCCCATTTCTTGAACCTCTTTCCCATGAGGGTAGTGATGAAGAGTTCCAAGTATATGAGAAACTTATGAATGACGTGATCAATGTTCAATTTTTTATTTTATCATCAATGTCTTTTGAACGCATGAAGTATTAGAAAAACATGAATTTCTACATCATGATTTAGCATATCCAGGGTCTACAAATAAAGAGAGCATGATAGGAATGATTTGAGGACTCCATGGCACTCTTTTAGAGTAAGCTTATAGAGGGTTCCATAGATGGGTCTCATTTAGTCAATATCATAGTATACCTTATTCACCTGAAGGTTATAGGGATTAAGATCCTTGAATAACTGGGTACTAATCTCATTATTGAATCACTACCTCATAAATTCTCAGGTTTTTTTTGTGAATTTGAATATGAACAACATTTATATGTATCTACTAGATATTCTTATCCTCCTTCGTCATGTGGAAAAATACATGAGGTGAGAAAATACTTCTATCCTTATGGTGAATAATTGGAAAGGGAAGGTGGAGATATTTAGGCCCAAATTTTCTTGACACCCTCCCATGAAAAGGAAGATCAAATGGTATAGATGGGAACATGATGATGTTTGTTTCACATGTGGTATAAAGGACCACTATAAGAAAAACTACACCAAGCTAATGAAGCAATGGGAAGCTTCAGATGTGTTTTTTATCGAGTGAAATTTATATGTTTCTATAAATTGGATATTAGATAAATCCTATAGTGTACACATATGTATCCAAATATAATAACCATATAGATTAAAAAAAATCATTGAGGGGAGGTAGATCTATGACATCCAGTATATCAAGACTTCTTGTTGCTTCTATTGTTAACTACCACCTCATGTTGTCCACTGGGAAGAACATGGTATTAAAAGTTTATTATTATGTGACTTATATAACAAAACACATTATTTTTGAATCCACACTATATTCTAATGGATTTATTTACATGTTCTAAAATGAATGTTTCCAATTTTATAAGTATAAAATTTGATTTGGTAATGTAAATTTATTTAAATGTCTTTACATGTTGGATTACACAAACCAAGTAATGGAAATGAATAACAAAGGTACTCCACATTACTCATACAACACCAAACTTTTCCATCACTGGCTAGGTCATGTAAATGAGAAACAGTTGAAAAAGATAAATCAATATGTATATTTCAATTATTTCAAACTAAAACCACTTGGTGTATGTCATGCATGTTTACAAGGAAAAATGACCAAATCCCCATTTAGAGGGAATGGTAAAATGGCCAAATATCATCTTGAATTGGTTCATATCGATGTGTGTGGACTGTATCGAGTTGAAAAAAGTGGTGTATTCTCAAACTTCATAACGTTTACGGATGATTTCAGTCAATATAGATATATCTAATTTATGATTTATTAGTCAGATGCTTTAGATAAGTTCATGGAATACATTAATGATGTTGAAAACCGGCTTAGCAAGATGATTAAGAAAATATACTCAGAATGAGATCTAGAATATCTTAATCAAGACATCATTAAATACTTAATGGTGTTTGGGATCATATACCAACTCACTCATCCTTACAGACCTTAGTGGAATTGTGTACGCAAAAGGAGGAACCAACCTTATTGAACATGGTGAGATCGATGATAAGTCATAAAAGTATTCCAATATCCTTTTGGGGATATGAGTTACAAATAACGGCACACATACTAATCCCACTACTAACTAAATTGATAAGCGGTATTCCATATTAGCTTTGGAGTGGAAGAAAATCCTTGTTCTAAAATTTACATGTATGGTGAAGTGAAGCATTTAATAAGGCCTCTTCAGGTAACAAACTCATACCCCGAGGTACAAAGTGTAAATTTATATGATACACTAGTGAAATAAGAGGATATTAACTATACAAACATTGATACAAAAAGGTTATAGTTTAAAGACACATCATATTATTTTAGAGGGAGAACATATCCTAAAGAGACAATGGGAGTGAGATAAACATCGTTGAAGTCGAGTTTCAAGGTACATCAGAGTTGGTACCATAGTAGAATCCACAATGCCCCATGGATGAAAGATCTATTCCCAAGACACAAGTGCTATGTAGGAGTACAAGAGATGTTATAGAACCAACACGATACGATTTTCTATTTACTAAGGATGGTGACTCATTATTATTCGGTAATAATGAACCTCTAACAAAAAAGAAAGTAGTAACTGGAACATAAAATTGAAAGTGGTATGAATCCATGAATATTGAAATGGATTCCACGTACCAAAATCATGTCTGTATTTTGGTAGATCCTCCTGTAGATGTTAGTCTAGCTGGTTGCAAATGAATATTCAAAATAAAACAAGACATATATGTACAAGTGAGTGCATATAAAGCATGATTGTTTGAAAATGATTTAAATACTTTCAAGTCATTGACTATGTTGAAACCTTTTCACTAGTTGCAATGAAAAAATACATTAGAATTATATAGGACATTACTTCTTACCATGAATATGAAACCTGGGAAATGGATTTCAAAATAGCCTCCCCCAATGGGTACCTTAAGAAAGATGTCCATATGACACAAACTGAAGGGTTTCAGAGTCTGAAGGATTCCAATAAGATATATATGTTTTAAAATCCATTTAAGGATTAAAGGAAAATACTAGGTTATAGAACTTTCATTTTCATGAATCCATAATTTAGTTTGGTTTTATAAAGAATGAATATGTCACTTGGGTCTACAAACTGTTTAGTGGGAGTGCAGTCGTTTCCATAATTGATTATGTTGAAGACATATTACTTATTAGAAATGAAATACCAGTTTCACTATCTGTTAAGATATGGTTGTATAAATGATTCTCCATGAATTAATTGAGAGAGATAATATATTTTATTGGGATCATGATCCATCGTGATAGATCCAAGAGATTGCAAGGCGTGAGTCAAATGGAATACATTGACAAGATACTAAAGAGATTCAGTATGGAAAAATCCAAGAGGGGATTATTGAAAATTCCACATGAAATTCATCTTTACAAGAAAATATTTCCTCAAATGCATAAGGAATGAAAATTAATGGAAAGGATGTCATACAGATAATAGATTGGTTAAGTCATGTATGCTATGTTACGTACTAGTCTAGATGTTTCCTATGCCTTATGTACGGTATGATGATATCAAGATGATCCAGGTGACCACCATTGGATGGTTGTCAAGACTATCGTTAGGTATATGTGGCGTAATAAGGATATGATCAAAGTTTATAGATGATATTAATAAATTTTAAACATATGATATTCACATTATAGTTTCTAGACTGATCAAGATGACATGAATTCACAAATAGGATAGAACTTCACGTTTAATGGAGGTGTTGTGAGTTGTAAGGGCTCAAAGAAAGGTCTGGTCATAGATTCTATAGTGGATTTTGAGTATATTGATATTTTGTGGAAGATAAACAAGCTGTTTGGATGTGGAGATTCATCTATGATATGAATGTGGTGCCACGGAGTAATGATCTCATCACATTCTATTGTGATAATACTGCAATAGTATATTTTACAAAAGATCTAAGGACACATCCGCAGATGAAGCACATACCATGGAAGGATCATCTCATGAGGGATTCTTCCTAGAGAGGTGAATTTGCAGAGAGTAGTATTTCCACAGAAGATAACATGGTGGACCCCATGACTAAAGCCTTGACTCAGTAGAAACATGATTTTCATGTGAGGTCCAAGAGGCTAAAAGTCGTAGGTAGTTGGCTCTAGTCCATGTGGGATTTTGTTACAGTTGGTGTCCTAGAACCACTATTTTGTACTTTTATTACATGAATATTTATTTTATTTAAAAATTAAACATATTTTTACATATTTTTCATTATTCCTTATCACCATAATGTAATAATTTTCTATTTTATTTGTGTTATTAATATGTTCATTTAATTTCCATGCTATGATGATAACCTTGAAGTGCTATGATAATATTCATAAATATAGTTCTGTGGATGGATGACATACTATTATGGAACACATTGTATATAGACCATTAGGTGAGAGTAATCATAATTATATGGGACTTTATCTCATGAAGTTCACAAATTGTAATCTCCAAGATATGAGATAATGAGAACAGACCCGCTTGTAGGAATTACACATGTTTTGGGGTCATCAGATATTCCCATATATAAGTGTGTGTAATGGTCCTTAGATTTTATGATTATCATTAATACATTTCATGACTCATGCACATATATTTTCGGATGAAAACCATCATGCCATATGTTGGATGGAAGTAGGATACATTTGGTGTGTCATGAATGACATGTTATTAATGGATATGTCAAGGAAGGATTTGTCCCTTCCATTTATGGACTTTGATATCTCAGACATTTGATTGAAATAGAACCTCCACCCTAAATTCCATGTCCATTGATAAATGATGAGTTTATTTCAGGTAGTCAAACAATGGCGTATCAAGCATATAGGTTGATGAAACATTCATGAATCCTTCTTGATGAGATTTCAGGACAAAGGGATTATATTGCATAGTGAGTATTTGCATGCGGATATCATTATTGTGACTTTAATTTCATTCTATAGGGTTCCATGACCCATTTCAATATAGTAATATTGGACTTTTGGCCATCTAACCCAATGCCAATGAGAAAGAATCTAATAGTATCACACACTTTGTGTTTTTGAGGATTGTGATTAAATTATATTTGAATTTAACTAATGTAATAAATTTATTTTCATGACAGAGTAATAATTTTATTCAAGTTAAATTTATTGCATAAATTAAATATATATTTTATTCACTATATGGTGAATAAAAAATGATTATTTATATTATTGAACATCTAATAAATATTCATTTACTAGTTTTTAAATAAAAATATTTATTTAAGGGAATAAATTATTTTATTCATGTGTTCAATAAATGGAAGAGGATTTCAAATGGACCAAGACCATGTCCATTGATACATTAATTATTTACGAGATAGTGAATAATATTATAATAGTTGGAATAATAATTATTGATAATACTTTTATCATTATGTTGAAAAGGATTTCATTTATGGTTCCATTTTGCGCAAGTTGGTTCACCCCAAATAATTGTGTTGTTATTGTTATTATGTGGAATTAGTGTTCTCTATTAGTTATACATCTATTTAATAGATGTTTGGTAATTAAATGTTTTAATTGAAACCCCGTGTCGATTAATAGGCATGTACGTCTATTATACCAAACCCCGGGGAATTGAGAACTGTGGATCCAAAAATTCTCTCTCTCAAATCCTCACGTATATCTTTCTCAATAACTAGAGAATTTATTCAAGATCGATGTACGAGTGACCTAGAAAACTCTATGAAAAACATTTGCTCTGCCACACAAGAATCCGACATATGAGTGGTATTGTTCAAAGACTGTTAGAGCACGTGTGGATCACCGCTAGAGGGATTATACCTTAGTTCTTCCTGAGCGCAACAAAGAAAATCTAGAAGGGTCCTTCCAGATGATCAATGATCATCAAAAAAGAATGTACCAAATGCCCAGGTATTTAATTTCTTCAGAAATTCATAAATTAACTATAAACATGGTTTACAAAATCATATTTATTGGATACAAGAATATTATTATATTTGTTTAATTAATTGATTCAAATATATTGATACTGGAATTCATCGTCGTATTGATCCCACATTTTCATTGATTATGGAAATAGAAAATTTAGGCTCTTCAAATATCCTTGCATCTACTGCAACAAGATCCTTCAAGTGGTATCAAAGTTGTCACATCACCATTTATAATTATTTATATAATTCCTTGATGATTTATTATTTAATAATTTAGTTTGTCAATAAATGTTTAATTGTACATGTAATCTGAATTTTGAGATATGTTCCTCCTTTCTTCATTTATTTTAGATCTAATATATATAAATAACTATTTAATTAAAGTTAAATTGAGTATATCACATGGAGATGCCAACGATTCTATACAAGTAACACTAAAATACACATCATGTATTTGGATTTACACATCGTGTAATCTTCCTTACACACTCTATAATCTGGATTACACACTGTGTAGTTGTGTCTAGTGAATTAGGAGAAATTTTATAATTACTCAGTTTTGTGTGTTAATGACACGTGGTGTAGTTAATCCTTATAGTGCACGTTCACTAAGACAAACAGGCACATGGTCAGCCGGATTACACAACATTTGGTCCACTGGACAAGGCATGTAGTCCCTTTGGGTCTGGGGCCAAAATGTGTATCCCATACATGGTTAAGCTGACCAGTAACTACGTAACCTGGATATGACATAGTGTGGGGTCCACTATATATGCTGTGTACTCCAAGATTTACAAAGTAAGCCCCACACACCGATTCCCAAGGAATGTACTTTGGATAAGACTTTGAAGGTAGTACACACTATGTACTTTACCAAATTACACATAATTAAAACTATAATGTTTGTGTAATGTTCAGAATTACATATCATGTTGATTCAAAGGGGTGTTTAATGTGTTACCTCCATGGTTATGGTTGAGAATATCAGGCAAATTTAGAAAATTATTATTATAAAAAGAATGATTAATTAGAGATAATAATTAATCAATTCAATAATTATTTATCGGAATAGGAATGATTAAATAATTTAATACTAGTTTTATTAAATGCGTAATTCATATCATGTATATATATGGTCATGATCAAACCAGACCGTTGTATGAGATTGGTTTTTTTAAAATTTATTTTAAATTCATATTGTTGGCTTGCATTCCATCTCTCCTCATTAATATGTTGGTCTTGTATTTCCATGGATTATTTTATGTAAAACTTTCTTTTTACACCTCACCTATGTGTCAGTTAAAAACTTATTTAATTGATGGAGATCCCAATATAGTTTATGTGGTTCATTTTTGGAGTCGTTCTCCCAATCTAGTACCTATATTCCATGACTCATTACAAAAGTGTTTAAATTGCATCAAGGAATTGACTACGATGAATCCTTTTCACTAGTTCAATGCTAAAATCTATTATAATTCAAATGAAAATTAACACTTACCATGAATATAAAATTTGGGAAATGGATATCAAAATGGCCATCCTCAATAGGAAGCTTCCACATGATGGCTATATGACACAACCTAATGGTTTTCTAACTCTAAAGGATTATAATAAGATACAAAAGCTGCATAAATACATTTATGGATTTATGAAAGCATCTAGGTCATGGAACCTTCGTTTTGATGAATCCATAATGGAATATGGTTTTATAAAGAATTAATGTGAGTCTTGTGTCTGCAAACGGTTTAGTGGGAGTGATGTAATTTTCCAAATAGTACATGTTGATAAAATATTACTTTAAGGAAATAAAATACTAGTCTTAGAGTCTTATAAGGAATGGTTCATTAAATGATTCTCTAAGAAAGGATTGGAAAAGGTATAATATATTTTTGGGATTATGATCCATCATGATATATCCAAGATATTACTGGGCCTAAGTCAATTTATATACATTGACAAGATACTAAAGAGATTCAGTATGGAACAATCCAAGAGGGTATAGTGGACAGTGTCACATTATATTCATCTTTCCAAGAAAAAGTATCCTCAGAACCTTGAGGAAATAATGAGAATGGAAAGGATTCCCTATGCATCAGTGATTGGGTAGTCATATGTGCTATGCTATGTACTAGGAATGATGTCCCCTAAAAATTGAGTTTGGTAGGAATAAATCAAGCTAAAATAGGTGACCACTATTGTATCATTGTCTATAATATCATTATTAATCTGAGGTATACTGGGAAAATGTTCTTGGTTTGTAGAGGAGATGAAGAACATATCATCAAGAGATATGCATATGCTAGTTTCTAGACTGATCATGATAACATAATGTTGAAAATAGGATACATATTCACTTTGAATGAAGGTGTTGTGAGTAGGAAGTGGTCCAAGAAAGGTGGGGTCTTAGATTCTATAGTAGAGTATGACTATATCAAAGCTTCTGAGGTAGCTAATGAATAGTTTTGGATGTAGAGATTTGTACAAGATCTGGTTGTGATACCAAATTAGTAAATATCCCATCACACTAAATTGTGATAATACTATAATAATGGATCTCACAAAAGAGACAAGTTCAAATCAGTGGATGACTCATATACTACATAAGTATCATCTCATTAAGTATTCTTCTTAGAGAGGTGAAGTTGCAGTGAAAGTATTTCCATGGAAGAAAACATGTAGGACCCTATGAAAAAATCCTCGACTCAACAAGAACATTACTATTATGTGAGGTTTAGCGGACTAAATGTCATTAGAAGTTAGCTCTAGTCCAACTGAGAGTTTGTTATAGTTGGTGTCCATGAACCAACTATTGTTTCAGTGATTACATGTATATTTAATGTAATTAAATATTAAACATCTTATTACATATTGTTCATTAATTTGAATGACTATAAATTAATAATGTACTAGATTATTTTCCTCAATAATAAGGTCATATTATTTCCCCTATACGATGAGATCATTGATGTGCTATGACAATATTCTTAATTATTGTTCCGTGGTTGGATGAAAAAATATTACGGGACACATAATATACAGACCATCAGATGTGATTACTCATAAGAAAATGATACTTCTTCTCATGAGGTTTTCATTGTGTACTATCCAAGATGGGAGTTTATGATAATGTAAGCGCAAGTCGGAATTCCGCATGTTTTGGTGTCATTGAATATTCATATCTACGAGTGTATTTAATGGTAGATAGACTTTTGTATTATCATTAATACATGTCAAGGCTCTCAGAAAAAAAAAATTAAAAAAAATGTCACACAATATGTTGGCAGGAAGTATGGTACGTTGGTTACGTTACAAATTAAATGTTATTAATGTATATGTTAAGGAAGGATTTATCCCTTCCATTTATTGAATTTGATATCTCCTCCCTTTGATTGAAATAGAACTTTCTACCTAAATTCCATGGATATGGTGAAGTGACATGTTTATTTTAGGTAGTGAAAGAATGATGTATCAAGCATATATGTTGATGAAACTATCATGAAATCTTATTTATGATATATTATGAAAAAGATATTATATTACACAGTAAGTTTTCTCATGTGGATGTCGTCATTATGACTTTATTTTATTTATCGATGATGTGTTGACTGATTTCTAGAAAGTAATCGTGGAAATTATGTAATCCCTACAAATTCAAACAAGATAGAATCTTAATGGGATAAACACTATGTGTTTCTGGTGGTCTCGATTAAATTCAATTTGAATTTAATTAATGGAATACATATTATTCATAAGAATGAGGAAAAACATTTCACGTTGAAGTGATCGCATAAATTAAATAAATACTTATTCACCAGATTATGAATAAAATATATTTATTTATATTATTTTATATTTAATAAAAATTTCGTTACTAGTTTATAAATAAATTTTTTTAAGAGAATAAAGTATTTTATTCAAGTGTTTAATAAATGGATGATAGGTTTAAATGGACCAAGACTTTGTCTGTTGATAAATTAAATATTTAAAAGTCGTTGAATAATGATTATCTAGTCTATGCAATAAATAATAATAATATTATTATCATTATGTGGCATGAGATTTCATTTATGTTTTCATTTTGTGGAAGTCAGTGAATCGAAAATTATGGTGCGGCTATTGTTATTATGTGTCATGGGTTTTCTCTAATAGTTATAGTGGTATTTAATTGCTATTTTGCTTTTAAATATTGTAACTGATACCCTATGTTGATTAATTTTTAAGTAGGTCTATTGTGCAAAACCCCAATGAATTGAGAATTATTGAGCCAAAAATTTTCTCTCTCGACTCCTTTCACATATCCCTCTCCAGAATGAGATAAGTTATTCAAGAAAAAATAATGATTGGCCAAAAACGATTGATTCAATAAATTATCTTCTCCATGATAAAACCTGGAGAACGAGTGGATTTGTTTGTAGAACGTTGGAGCATGCATGGATCACCGCTAGAGGGATTCTACCTTGGAATCTCATGAGAAAAAAATACAATCTGTAAGGGTTATTACGGATGATCAACGATTATCAAATAAGAATGTAACCAAAACCCAAGTATTTAATTTCATTAGAAATTAAAAAATTATTTATAAAAATGATGTGAAAGATCCACTTTCTTGGATCCAATACTATTCTTCTATTTGTCTAATTATTTTATTCTTATATGAGGATAGTGGCATTGATCATCCAATTGATTCTTGATTGGTCATCAATTAATGGAAAACCAATGTTGGTCCCTCCCAACTGCCAGGCCTCCACTTCGTTCGTATCCTTTAGATGACCTTGATGATTGTACCATGTTGTTTGAAGAGTCAAATAACCATTAAAATAAACCATTTTATATAATATTTACCATATACACAACATTGTCAACATTATTTATGTTATATAATTTGAAATATGGCAACAGTTGGAGTGACACTAGCTTTATATAACTACTTGGTCTCTTTAATGATATGCTACCATAAAAAAATTAACAACCATTAAAAACATATTAATCTAAAAAAATGTTACATTAAATGGGCATGATATCAAAAAAAATACATATTTTTTAAAATGATTTCATATTGTTTTGTAAGGACCTTGAATCACTCAGAAAAAAAGCAAATCATGGTATAGATCGATAAAGGAAAAATGAATCTAGCCCTTCAAAATTTTTATAGTAAGTTCCTATTATTCCATAGTTTAGAAGACTATATAGATTGTAGGAAACTATGATACAATTAACAGGAATTTAGATACATGAATGAATCATGGAAACCTCTATCATCTAACATGTTCTCCATAATGGAAGAAAATAAATTTTGATTATCCTAAATTTAGAAATGTGCTGAGAAACATTCATCTCGCATTATCTATAAAAGGAATAAGTCATTTTGGTGAATGGATTTTCACTCATTGAACATGTCTGATCATATTATTAAATTATAACATTCCCCCATGGTTATTCATGAAGCAGACATACATTATGTTGTTTATGCTTATATTTAGACCTAAGAATATCGATAGTGATATTGAGGTCTATTTGGATACATTGATCAGAGTTCTTAAAATGATGTAGGATACAAGTGTTACAATTTATGATTCTCATAGAAGTAAAGAATTCACATTGAGGTCCATGATTTGTGGAATTATAAACAACCTTCCCGCTTATGATAATTTATCACGTTATAACCTTAATGGAATGTTGGGGTGTCAAAAATTGTAAAAAACGCACATACATAGTTCTGTTGAAACATTCTATGAAGATGTTGTTTTTAAGACATCAAAAATTTTTTCCTTTATTACATAAATACAAATATTGGATGACAATTCGATGGTAATATTGAACAGGGTACAACACCATATCTAGTAACGAGTGAAAAACTATTCAATAAAGTAAATAATATTGACAGTATTTTTAGTAAACAATTTTTTGAAAAACCATAAAAAATCATGTTGGAAGAAGTAATAAATATTATTTGAATTACCATATTTGAATTGTTTGTATGTCAGACATTTTTTTGATTTCATGCCTATATAAAAAATGTATTTCATTGTGTTATTGGCACATTAATAATTGTTTCTGGCAAAAAAATATTAAATCAAGGATACATTTTACTTGATTGAAATGGGCATAAGGCAATAACTAGCAATGGTGAAGGGTAAAAGGCATAATTTTCTTTCCTCTAATAGCATACACTATATCCAGATAGGAAAAAATTAAAATTTCCCTTTTCCATATTAGTGTAGAAGTTATATAAGGGAATTCATTATATATCAATAATGTCATGTTAATGAAAAAATTTAAGGCACAAGGAATGAAATCAAATAAATATCATGTTTTGATGGAAGATTTATTTCTTCTCACTTTCTATTTAATTCTACCTAAAAATGTATGAAATATAATAACCAAGCTTTGATTGTTTTCAAATTCAGATGCAGCAAATTTATAGACCCATCGAAATTTCCCCTCATGCATAATGAGATTTTCATAATATTATGTCAAATAGATATTTTTTACCTAGAATCCTTCTTTGATATAATGGTCCACCAGAATGTTAACTTGATTTAAGAGGCATAGCTATGTGGTCCTGTCCATTACAGATGGATGTATCCAATTTAATGATATGTGATGATTTTGAAAGGGTGTGTCAATAATTGAATTGATATTAAAGGTTGTATTATAGAATTATTATTTTTTGAATAAGCTATTGAATTCTAGACCAATTTTCTTTTAGATGTAGAAAGCATGAGTTTTCCATTGTCTTGAAACAAAAACACCTTTTATGTGAAGTTATTTTGAAAAGAAAGGATGTTTCAATTACCTTCATAGAGTGGGAGAAAACAGACCTTTACATATTAAATAATAGTGAAGGTGTTGATTCATGCATTGAATCCCAAAATGAAATTATTAGACATTTAAATACATCAAAAGCTGAAGGACGGATTAAAAATACACATAATCAACAGTATATAGCCTAGTTCAGAGATCATATTTATAAGGATTTGTCTATAAATCCAAATTAAATTGCCAAATGGATTCAATTCTTAGCCTGAGTATTTAATGTTAAAATTTAATGTTACATTGTTATTGTAATCAATGGTAATATTTTCTTTATAAAAGAACACAACGACTTCAATAGGATGAAAAGTATGGTGTTACACTTGTGTAAGAAGCCATGCACATATTTTGTTCGATGGATAAACATCCAATTTATGAAAATATGTCATATTTTGGAATTATATAATAATTATACATATTGGATTACACAACATTTCATGTTCCCCTTTTCAATTGCAAATGGGATGAAAATATTAATGATGTGAAAGCTGATGAAATCTGATTTATGATGTTGAATTTTAGTGTGAATGGGGAAAATAATGAGCCATTCACAATGTAATCACAAGAAGTGAATACATTTTATATCTCTAATCCATCAAATATGAATTTTTCCTTATCTAACTGGTGAATAAAATATAAGTTGAGTCCTATGAAAATTAAATCAAGGATGACCCTTTCATGGGGAAATAACAATCGGTTCAGGTTAGTCCCAATATATATAATTTATTATACATTATAGGGGACCATAATTAGGGTATTTGAATTCATTATTGCGGAACAAAATCCTTGAATCCTTTAAAAGTTGAAAGAGAGTTCAATGATGTGGTAAATGTGTTTTTTAATATATTATGTTTTTCCTCATAATATGATATGTTCTC
Organism: Viscum album; assembly: GCA_963277665.1. NCBI lineage: Eukaryota > Viridiplantae > Streptophyta > Magnoliopsida > Santalales > Viscaceae > Viscum > Viscum album. The sequence continues at coordinate 955,301,777 of OY728162.1, read as the reverse complement.
TACTGTATTAACATAATATAAATTTAATGTTTGACTACTCAAGTAGACAATGTCTTCTACTCATGATGATAGTACAAATCTCTCAGAAGAACAAACTGTAATAAAGTAATACGTAGGAAATGATGTAAAGGTAATGTTACAATATACATTCTCTATTTTACCAAAAAATTTATAATGAGACATTGATTTAATTTTTATTATTCATTGATGAGTTCATTTAATTTAGAAGATTTCTTCCCATGTGTCATGCCTTTAGAAGAAGATAAATGACCATGTCTCTGTACAATCACAAAGGAAATCTTGATGGTTACATAGTAAAATGCTTTTCCATAGAATTAATGTATTGTTTAAAATTTATTTTTAATTATTTATATTTTGTATTACTAATATAATAATTGTTTTCTTATACATGGGGATTTTTTATGTTTAGGTAGTCGGTGCATATTTCCTGCATCTCTACAACAAAATATCTAAATAATTCATCTCCATCAAAACATTTTCACCTCTATAGTGTTGCATTTATCACTTTCTTTCACGATATCTCTATCACCTTTTCATGAATAGTATTAATGATACCTATGATCAATTATAGAGGTAATATTTATGTTTGAACAATGAAATCATTTTGCATAGAATTACTGTATAATTTCATATTTATGTTTAATTTATTTCTTCTTTGTATTACTCATAATAATTGTTTCCATATACAGGTGGATTCTTTTTTTTCGAGTTTACGTTGTATGTTCGAAGCTTATAATGAAATATTGGTATTTCAACAAATAAAGTCAATGGAAATCATGGTGGAATTTATAGTAAGGATTGTTCTAAGACATTGGGATATATCAAAATCAACCTCACCCCAATTCGACACACTATGTCACTGGTATGACTCCATGTAAATCTTACAATTTATAATTGACATTAATTTATGTATAAAAGAAAATTAACATAATCAATACAATGAAAAGATATATTTATGGTTTTAATAAATTAATACAATGATCTATAAGTCAATTTTGATGTGTAAGAATCATATGCACCTCAATCTGATATATAATGTGACAGATATGACTCAATGTGTCTCTTATCAGTTTAGAATCAGAATTTTACTTTAAAAAAGTATCACTCAACAAAAAACAAGAAAGAAAACTTGTATTTTCATGATAATTTAGGGAATTTATTAATAAATCATTTTTGACATCCACGAATTGGACTTACATCAAACCGATACACAATGTGATCAGTATGAGTCAAAGTGAGTGTTTCAAGTTTAAAATGAAATTTTTTTTAAATTACAAGTGACATACACAAAACTGAGAAAAAACATTTAGGAACTTTTGATACATTACGAATACAATCCATATGTGATTTAGAATGTGTATGAATCATTTTCTCCTCAATCCAATGAGTTGTGTGACTGGTAAGACTATAAGTGTTTCTTTATTAAAAATTGACCTCCTTTTTAGTTGAAAAAACTAACCTGCTAAAAATGAAAAAACATATTCATATTGTTTTTATACTATAGAAAATTTATCCATAAGTGATTCAAGGCATGAATGAATTATCGTCACATCAATTTGATTCATGGTGTGACTAGTATGCCTCCAAATGTGTGTTTTTATTTAATATTGACATCAATTTTAGAAAAAAGGCCAACTGACCTACTCAAAACTGAGAAAAAATTCAAATTGTTTAAATAATTTATAAAAGTAATCCATACATCATTTTTTTAGATCTATAGGAATCATCTGCACCTTAATCTAATACACAATGTGATCGGTACGAGGCAAAGTTTTTGTTTCAATTTTAAATTAACATTTTAGTAAAAATGAAAAAGGACATACTAAAAACTATAAAAAACATTTATAATATTTTTATAATTTAGGAAAAAAAGTTGTAAGTCATTTAGGATGTGTAGGAATTAACCCCACCTCAATACAATGCACAGTGTGACCTATATGACCCAAAGTGCACCTTTTTATTTAAAATTTTCATAAATTCTATTAAAATGAACAACTATCCAACTAAAAACCAAGAAAAACATTAATATTTTTTTAAAATATTATGAAAAATACCCCAAAGTCATTTTTGAGGTTTGGAATCATCTACACCTCAATGTGATACGTGATATGCCTGGTATAGATCAAAGTGTATGTTATTAGTTTAAAGTCGACATTTTAGTTCAAAAAGTTACTGTCACAGAAAATCGATCCAATTACCTCATATTTGCATTATATCTCTGAAAGAAAATTCATAATTCATTTGTGGCATGTAAAATTTGTTTCATAAAAAAATTATACTTGATGTGATCAGAATGAATCAAATGTGTGTGTTTACAGTTAAAAATGACATTTTATTAAAAAAGATAACTAACAAACTTAAAACCAAGAAAACAAAATGAGATTGTTTTTATACATTGGGAAAATGATCCACAAGTCATTTGAGATGATTTAGATAAATCCTCTCCGAATCTAATGCATGGTGTGACAGGTACGACTCCAAATGAATTTTTTAATTTAAATTGGCATCAATTTTAGTAAAATTAACACTTTATATTAATTTATATATTTATATTATTACTTATAGAAGAATGTTTTTCTTATACAAGTGTTTTATTTTTTATTAGTATGGGTTGATTGTTTAAAAATAACATGATTCAGGTCACGATTAAATGATAATGTATCTTTGATGTTTTTATTGTATATACTAATTTCTATATATGTAATTGTGTGAAAAAATGTTTAAAATGTCAAAAATATATTTTTTAGTTTTCTTGTGTGTGTGTTCTAAACTTTATTTCATTTAAATCCCATATTTTAACAAGTTTTTGTAGATATCTAGTGTGTTTATGGTGATATGGTGTACTATTACCTCATACTATAGTGGTGATGTCATGTGATGTTACAAAACACCGCAGTATGGCCCATTATCACCTCTGTTAAATGTGCGGTAAAGGAAAAATTTATCATTGATTTTAAAAGAACTAATAAAGGTCTACATTATCATCTCTTTTATAATTTCTGATAATAGGTCCTTTATCAATGATTTTATAAGTGTGGATAATTATATACAATATCAACGCATCTATAAGAGTTGATAAAATACCCTCTATCAGTGCTTTTGTAAGCACTGATAAATTATACATTTACATGCACCTATAAATGAACCCATAAAGTACTCATTTATCGATGCCTTTTCAGAATTGATAAAATGACAAGTCTTCTAACCTTTCTCATATAGTCAGGATTTTCTAGCTCTGATAAAATCTATTTCAAACATTTTTAAAGAAATATTTTGTATTAGTGGTTATCCCTTGGTAACTCATTAATGGATGCATAGAATTACTTTTTGTGTGAAAAATGCTACAAAGTCATGGGGAGAGTGTTCAGTAGATATTCAGGAAAAGTTTTGTTCTACAAAATTCTATTCAGTTGGTTGAAAAAATGGATAATTGGTTGTCTAATTTATTAAGGGAAGAAAAGGGAAATTTTGTAAAAGCTCATTATTTCCCAATAATATCATTCCCTCATCCAATAGAAAAGGCACAAAAAATGGAAACTGTTGGAGTTGGGAAGGATAAAATTTCATGGATACATAAAAAATATAATCTCAAAAGTGTTTTATGATTTTATGCTATGTTATACCACTTTAGCCTTAATTTACAATTACCATGATAACTCTTCTTTCCCCAAAGAAAAATAATTTCAATGGAAAATTTTTAAAATGAAAAAAATTGATAATTTAAAAATTATTAATTTTAATATTTAAGTAATTTTATAAAATTAATTTTTTTAATAGTTTGAGAAATGATTTTCATTATTAGCGTACATAATATGTAAAAATCGTTCCGTCGAAAAAGTTCATTTTAAGCATTAAATTTACTCGTGGGATAAGATTATCAATTTTTTATTTTAAGTGCATGATATGATTTATTATAAAATAAATAAATCTTATTTGGCTTTATAATCAATCCAAAACTGAATAATACAAAAATATGGTTAATTAACTTAAAATACCAAAACCATTTTTATTATAATTAAAATATTATTTTTGTTTGAAATGTATTATAAATTTAAAAAATATCTTTAAACATTATAAAATTATTCATTAGGTAAATATTTATTTCAATTAAAATTTTTTAGAAAATTTAATTCCATTATTTATATTATTATAAAGTAATAAAATTCATATTTTTAAAACAATTGTTTTTTCATTAGCCATCTAGAAAACAAATTATTTTAGAAAAAGAAAAAAAACAATTGTAATCCAATTTTCAAATGATGAAACAAAAAATAGAATTAATTTTATTATATTAAACTTATATATATGACAACATTTAACTTTTAAATAATAAATGTATCATTAATTAAAGATAATATTTTCCAAAAATATAGCTTAGGTTATAAAATACCAAATATGGATTTGTAAATTAATAAAAAAATTAAAATTATAAATACACTTATAAAATACTTTTTTATTATTATAAAATGGTTTCATAAATTTCAAATACATAGTTATATAACAATAATGTCATAATGGTCATGTTATGTATAAAAACATTATTTTTTACAATTCACTAAAAATCAATCTTTTTGGAAAAAACCAAAAAATTCATCATAAACCAATATTAGGTTTATAAATCAAAAAATAAGTTTAATTTTTAAAAATTAAATTACCATTAATTTATATTTCTACATATAATAAAAAATATAATATTCAATGATATACTTTTTTATATATATTTTTGGTTAAATAATTATTATTATTCGTAATAAATTTAAAAAACTCATAAACTTACCATCAGTAAATAAAATATTTTCTTAAAATAATTATTTAAAAATATTATAATTAGTTTTCTTTAATAAAATGTATAATGCATAAAAATGTATATTTTTAAACACAATAATGAATTGAGAAAACTTGTATAAAATAACCATTATATATATAAATATATATCAATAATGTTCATTATTCAGTTACCCCTATTAATACATAATAATTAAATTATATAGTTATAATGGTCTAAATAGATTTTAGTTTCATTTTATTTTAGAGTTCTTCCTGACACATGTTATTAAAGATAATATTAATTTAATTGATTGAAAATCTCATGTTGTTACAATCCCCATGACTATGAATGGAACCCAAATATTTTTTAATTTTCTGAATGATTCCAAAAGTTTTTTTCACATAGATTCATCTTCATGTCATCAATCATATTGTATATTGAATATAATTTTTTCACTTTTACATTTATATATCAATCATATATTTATTTAAAATTATCAACAATGCCCATAATGTTAAACTAATCACGATTATGTATAAATAACTTGACAAATAACTAAATAAATATTTTTTACCTTAATAAAAAAGTTATGAAAATTATCATCTATTTGATATATTAAATTAATATAGGATTACTAATTTCAATTTCATAAATAGAAATTGAAAAAAACCTAGCACCTATGATCATATGTGACATCTGAATCTATTTTTTAAAATATTATAATAAATATCCATCGAATAATGAAATCGTTTCCCATTTAAGACATTATCAATGTTAATAATCATCAATTAAAAAATTCACTAAATATAACCATGTGTCATTGATACTACTTTTTTATCCAAAGGTCCCAAACCCACAATATTAATATTGTTAATGGGGTTTGAGAGTTTTCCTATTGTTTTCAAATTGATAATTGTATAAATTTTAGGTTAATGGAATAATATTTAACAATTAATACATATTCTATGACAACCATGTATGAAAATTTATTATATGGTCTAAGATATTTTATCATGTTTAACTAAAAAGTGATGCATCAAAGAATCATACATCAATAATATGAATGAGTAAAAAATAAAAAACTATTTACTAGTATGGTAACAAGATTTTAGAAATAGATCCCTTCTAATACATGGGACACTCATTCAAACTAAATCTCGATTAATTTCATCTAGAGAAAATACATATATATGATGACATAATAGTCACTAAGAATAATATTGATAAGATGAAAAAATATTTATATCAGTGAGGTTTTTTAAGTTGTTCTACAAACTCCCTGAAGAATTGAAAATCCTTAAGATGTTCTTCTTTGCAGTATTCGTTATCAAAAACTTATATATCAGTAAATTCTTCTCAATACATGTGGTATACTATCTCCAAAATCAATTCCCCTTGAAAATAACATTCAAATTTATTCCCATTAAAATTGTAATATGATACTAGTTTATAGGACCACAATACCATCCTTGAGAATCGAGTTAAAAATTCTAAGATCAAATCCAATCTCTCCCACTATTAAAAACAATTAAATATATAAATTAAGATAAAAATAAAAAATAATGAAATAAATATCCTAATTATGTCCTTATTTTCATCCTATTTAAACATTAATGACATAACATATATCATTTTTGAGTGATTCACCTTCAAATGAAGATCAATACATCTTTTTCAGAATCCCATTGAAATATCTTTTGAAATTAAAATATGATTCTCCAATTCTATTCATATTTGAAACCCATTATAGTGTGATATACACCTTTTCTTTTCTATTAATTACCAAATGGAGAACCACTATTTTGTGTCCTCTCTTATTTGTGTGATAAATACTTCCTTATATTTAGGCTTATTCCCATTTTTTATATGATATATAGTACAACGGTCTGAGGATTTTAACCAAAATATAAATTTATGTACAATATTTTCCTGGTGAAATTAATTATCTATGTGATTTTACATGATATATCTTTTTTAGAATGTCTTCATTCAGTAAACCTCAATTAGGGCATAATATGTTTTCTTAAACTTTGTTTATGTCTTCTATTATAAAATCACCTCTATAAATTGATATATATTTAACAAACATCATCTAACAAAAAAACCATACCAAATATGAATGAAAATAGAAATTACACATATTAAATCATGAAAACATGTGTTCTAACATTCTTAATATATATTCTAACACTATATAATATTAATAACATTTTTTCCAGTATAAATAAATAATTAAATTTTCAATAAAAAAATGAAATATTTTATAATTCTGACTAATGATGTGTGTTCCTAATTTTTTAATAATTTATCTTCTTATGAAAAATATAAAATCTTGGAACCGTCCTTATTTGTTAAGAGTTCAACTAGTTTTCATTTAACATAATATTTATCCTTATTATCATATGAATAACATATAACAATATTAAACCTTGAATTCTATAAATTAAATAGATGACCCCAACATAAAATAGTTTCAATACCTCTTTCCTTAACACATAATATGAAGTGGGTGTCAATCACTTTTTTAATTTTCTTATTGGGTTTTTTCATTCTTCACATATCACCTAATGAGTTAAATAGTTTTTTATTTTTTCATCAATGTTAACATTGATCCATATAATTTACATATTCATTTTATTCCACAATTTAACCCTCTGGTAATATTTCTCATTGGGAGGTTCTATACTAAATATAACCCATAATATATCTATTTTATAAAATAATGAGTAATTAAAATTTATTATGTTTTTTTTTTAGATTAAACATTGTGTGATATAAAATTGACTCAACTAATTATAACATTAATTTCATTGATATTTATTGAAAAATTTTAAATGCATCTAAATTTTCATTCTCATCGATATTTTCTAACTCATTTCACACTATTTCCTCGTCGTTTAGTTCTTTCATAACTCATTCTTCCTTGCGTTGCATCTCCAACAGTGTATATTTAAATTTTTAGTGATGGTTCCCTAAAAATATTTTGGGTTATCTCTATGATTCATTTCATTCATCAAGAAAATTGGATATTCTCCTCTAAAACTGACAATATTAGATATTGTTGATTCACATTAATAACTAGTATTGGAAAACCAGGGATGATAAGTATTGTTCCCTCTTTGTACAGATCTAAAACAATAAAATAAAATAGAAATAAAAAATCTCAAAAATATCCAATAAATACTCTAGGATACCAATTAGGTATACAAAAGATCAATACACTAGTTTATGATCTAAAGTCAAGAGCTTATGACTACTGAGCCTAGGTGTCATGAAAAATGTTTGTTTCATGAGATTGATGTTTTCCCAAAAATTGTAACATACTTTCATAAGGTTAGATATATAATGAATAATATAATATAAAATATATCTATATTTTAAAATAATTGTGCAATATTTATCTGAAAAATATTTCTATACAATTCACATAAGGAAATTAATCTTATGTCATCCAATTTCTTCTTGTTGGATATATGTTTCTAGAATAAGTTAGTGTAAATTGTTATTTTTGTGATTTACTCTATGAAAAAAATATTGATGGGTAGATTCATTAAAATATCTAAATAATTTTATAACAACATAAGAAAATTACTTTCTGAATCCTCTCTATAAATGGAAGATAAATATGGTAATGATTTGCCTTGGGTGTCTTTTAGGATTCCTTTTTAGTCAGTGTTAATTCTGTTTCAGCCACCTTGTTTGATTCTTTGGGTGTATTCTTTATGTAACTCAATTATCCAAGTTCTATAACCATTTATCATCATCATCCTTATAGTATTATTTATAATTCTTTTCTCATTCTCACATAAACATAAATAACTATCATCCTACCTCAAAACACCCATTTTTCCATATAAAATATATAGTTTCTACCCAAAATACTTTTGGGAATGCCATTCCATGTGATGATCAATATTTAAATGATAATATTTCTGATTTTTAATTAATGTTACATGATATGTGACTAATATTGAGAAAAAGTTGATCATCATTATTATTTTATATTTTCAATAATGACATAAAATATGGATGATATTCTTAAAGTCACTAATAAAACTATTGGGGTTTTTTCTATGATTATAGAGTATTTTTTTTCCTTAGGGATATGCATCATTAAAAAATGGAGATATATAATTTTTAATAATTATGGAAAACATAATTTTCAATGAAAACCATTACTATTTTCTTAACAAATTTTTATTTCCCACCATTAGATGGATTTATCATCTTAATGTTTTTTCTAAATTGGTTTTGAAAATATCTAGAATATTAATCATACCCCACTGGCTTACATTTCCCATTTTATTGTCCACATTCCATGTATTAATATCCTTCAAATGGGGTGGACCATAATACATGTTAATAGAAATTATTTTTTTATTCTTATTTGTTTCTAATTTTTTAAGGATTAATGGAAAATCCTCCTTCTGTATCCATATTGATTCCACTTAGGCAAAATTGTTGTCATACTTCTATACTTGATGAATGAATATTTATAGTGCTTAAATATATCCTCTGTAGTAAAAGATATTTTATAATGATTATAACATGATTTTTTATGATAAAATTTTTATTTTTAATAAGTCTTCCAATGGATACTAAATATATGATTAATAATTAATTGAGATTATAATATAACTAGAATATTAGAAACTGCATCTAATAATCAACTCTATGACAATAGAATATATAATTAATTTTAGAAAAGAAATCAAATTCCTCACAAATAGATTATATATATATTGGTGCAATATTTTGAATGTTATTTCAATGATTTACTATTTTTATGAGTGGAAAGTTCTTATTAATAAAATTTCCTTCCAACCCATCCCAATGAAACAAATTATAGTGTGGTTTCATGTACCCTATCCTTTCATCTAGTCCTAATACATTCCCATTAATGTGGATAAAATTTATCTTAATATTATATAATCATTAGACACCCCATTATTCTTAAATTTATATGAAATCTCTATGAATTTGGAGTGCTGTTAGTGAATACCATGATACTACTTGCCACTAAATTTAAATAATTTTAACATATATAATCCATTATACTGTATTTGAATGTTTTTTCATGGATCAATGGAATCATAAGACATGTAGGAACTCCATCGATCATTGGAATCCCAAGTATTTAGTAGTATCATTTTTCATTATTAGGTCATTATTGAGGAACTATATTAGTTAAACCACATTCACTCCATGGAAAATTCAATATTCCATTATAGTTCGTTGGTTTCAAAAAAAGTTTTTATCATTCTCAAGGTAGAAATCTAGGGTATTTTAAGTGTCATTGACCCTTGAATATTTATATATGGGTTTTACACATACATTTGTGTCCTAGAAGAGTAAATAAATGAATAATAATGTATGTAGAAATGAATAAATATAAATGAATATGATAAAAGAGGAGAATTAAATCTATCAATCTATATTATACTAAGCACACTTATTTTATGAAAAGACTAGTGTACCCAGTAACTATTCCAAGAACTTAACCTAGCCCTACGTGATTATCTCTTATTTTGTATAGATGTTAGAATTTGAAATTATATTTTCATTTCCCCAATACTATAAATATTAAAATGGAGTGTAATATATAAGTACATGTATAAATTATTATGAAAACAGAACATAAAAAATCTAAATTCATATTAATTCAGGATTTTTGATTCATTATGTTTCAAAATTAAAAAGATAGTACAACATAAAACAATTATTTTATATAATGAATACATATTATTGTCAAAATAGGAGAAAATGAATTAATTCCAATGGAATATTTTTTAAAATTTAATAATTATTTAACTTATGGATAGATTTTAACTGATCAATTATGATATTTAAATACGATCAATTTCTATTAGTTTAATTTAAATAAAAAATATCCTTACAATTTTAATTATTTATTGCTAAATTATATTATATAAACAATATTGTATTAATTTACTTTTTCTATTTCAAAATAATTTTCATGAATATTATCATAATCAAATTCTTCCTCCATTTCAATTTTCCCTCCCCTATTCAGTATGTTTTTCAATTATTTAATAGATAACAATATGAAATCACAATGTAATACTAAATAAAAAATATCCATATGAAAAATTAGTCAATATAAATAAATAATAATACTTATATTATTAACTAATTAGGCCTATGGAAATTACTATATCATGAAAAACACATAGTTAGATAAAAAAATTATCATTCTTGTGGAATTTTGAAAAAATAATCTTGAAGATAAAATCAAAGAACACATGAAGACTATTCAGTGAAATCAAATTAGAATTAATCCATAATCCAAAACATCAACAACCATTTTCATATAATTATTTATCTTTAAATATATTTTAAAAAATTACTAATAATTCCTCTATCCCTAAATAAGTTATAAAATTTTAAAACAATTTTCATTTTAAGAAAACATATTATAAATTTGTCACTACACAAAAATACACGTGAGAAATAAACTCCACTATCATTTCCCAATTAATTAAATTTATCACTTCATTCAAAATAAGTATCATCACTTGTTACAGTGTAAATATAATGATTTAATCATAATATCCAAATATTTACTCTTCAATTTATATATATCCATATATTAGGGCATATGATCCCATGTTTGTCGGTATTGGTTTGAAATCCTTTTTTCTTGATCAATCATGTTGTTCCATAGTGACATTAGAATTTCAACATAATAAATTTAGTATTTTTTATCAATTCCATTATTATATTCATACCATATTATTCATTAGTTTAACTTGATTTATATTTCATTAAATATTCTAATATTTAATATTACATTATTTTCAAGATATAATTTTCTTCATTACAATTAAATTATTTCAACCCCTATTATATTATATGTTTACTCATATAAGTGAATTTTAGTATGATTATAATGTGTTTCACAATAGTTTTATTTAAATAATTAGTGGAAATTCCTCAGGAAACATTCATGTATTAAGGTAATGTTATTTTAGTTTTGTCTTCTCTAGAAGATTTTAACAACTTATAAAAATATCCATGTACTATAAACAAAAGTATTCTTCACAAAATCATAAAAAAGTTAATATTATGTCCAATTATCAATAAGTATCTTAGAATAATGTTATTCATATTTTACAGTTAGAATATAATATGAAACTTTTTGTCTTTATGAATAAATATGGAAGTAATTTAAAATTTTCAAAAATAGGTATCCATGAACTATTAGAGCTGGTGTGGACATCTTGGGGACTCATGCTATATATAACTAATTTATGATAATGATTTTGTGTTTTAATTCAATTTGTTGAGTTTTCACTAGAATTTTTCTTCACTTATGGAGCCAAAGATGTCTATATAATTTTATTATCATAAATTATTTTATTTATATTAATCAATAATTGGAATTTATTTTCTGAAATTTTATATAATAAGATAACTTTTAGAAGTCCATTCATAGTAATGATTTATTTTTATTAAAAAGAATCTAATTTAGGGTATTTTGTAATTAAAGAAAATATTTTATAATAAAGTAAAATTTTTAGGATTTAAATGTATCATTTCATAAATTACTCGCATGAAACATATACTTTATTTAACAAATATATATTCTCATTATATTTTAATTTTCCTTTTGAAAAATATATTTCAAGTTAAAAAATTAGAAAATGTAGTGAAACTATATTTTATTTTTTTCTTCTATGATATGAAAAATAAATAGTACATATTGAAATTTTCATATTTCAAAACCACTCTATATTATATAATCATCACTAATTTTCAACTTGAATAACATTTAAACATAATATAGAAGTTAATTTTCAACATCTATTTTTACTTAATTATTATGAGACACATCATTATATATACTCAGATTGAAATGATGTTATCCATAACTCATATTATTATTTAAATTAGAATATGAAGGAATATAATTACATAGATTTGTTAATAATATTTTGTTTTCATAATTTTTTAGAAAAATTAAGTATTCTTTAATCAGGTAAATAATAATTTTCTTTAGTAAAAAAAACACCAATTGAAACACATATTTTTTAGCTGTTATTTGAATGAGTTAATGAAAATATAAAGAAAATCGAGCCTGATTTATCATATTATTTAAAAAAGAAATTAACATTAATATATTATCCTTATATATAATTCTTATGAGACTGTAACAATACATTTCAATGGAATAAAAATTAATTTTTTATTTTTATTTTTTTAAAATGATTTAAATTTAGTAAAAGATAAATTTAAAAATCATTTATTTCAAAACATTAATTAATTGATTATAAATAAATTTAGTGTTTACTAATTGCATTAAATAGTTCAATACAACATACAGAGGAAATTTATTTTTCAAGTGATTATTTTTTATAAAAATAATAATAATTATATTCAAAATAAGTTAGTTTCAACTAATAACAATTTTTAACCCTATATAACACTATTTTTACAGTAATAATATAATTTTTTTCATTAATTAAATTTCCAAAAACATCTAAACTATTCAAATATTAATAAAATAATCACATATTTAATAATAAAATATTTATTCAATTGGTTGGCTTGAAATTTGTAATATGGATAAAAAAATCATGTCACAGAAGATAAAAATCATTTGAATTGATGTAGGAATTTCGAAAAAAATGGAACAAGATATATAAATAATAATGGGTAAATTTTGACGTACAATCTATGTATATTAATGTATTAGATATTGAGTATAGTTGTTTTATAATTGCTGTCATACCCATTATATGACTTTTGATAATAGTTAATATGCGATCGGTTAGAGTAAGTCGTCGAGGTATGATATATAAAAATATATCCATTAGGTATCTACTATGTGAGTTTATAAATACGCATTAAATTTTTTTATTATATATAATTATGTAATAATATATTCAACAATTACCAGAGATGCTCAGCCAGAGGAAAGCCTATGACCATTTATTAATAAAAGAAAAAGAAAAGAAAAGTAGGTACAGAAAGTATAGAACAACTAAATACCATAGAGATCATACTCATCATCACCCCCTTTTGAAACTACATCCTCTGCGTTATCCATTTCCCACTCCGAACATTCATACTGTTTAAGAACTTTGGCATATTTCCTTCTAAGATTCAGCTTCTCCAAGGCTAGAAATTCCCTTGAGGATTACATCGCCCAGCTTTCCCTCCCCACAGAAGATCTAGTGGAAATTGGATATGGAAGATAAGAATAATCTTTCTTTACTCTACGCCGTGGTGGGGCAATCTGAGCACCTTCCTCCCTTTTCTGCTTCAACCGTGCACCCTGAGAAATGTCACTGTAATAGTGTCGTACCACACCACTATGTGTTTCCTTGTCACTATCCGAGATATCACCCCACTTTCCCAATTTTTTCATATCTTGGTAACCATCCTCCACCAAAGATTCAGTCACCAACTCTGATTGCAAGGGATTGCAGTCCATCTCCTGCAATTTGGACTCATGGCTAGTATACCGCACATCCTCCACCACAGACTTCCTGTCCTCCTACTAGACATGACTATTATCATCCACTATGGCAAGACATTGTGGCTGATCCACAAGTTCTTTCACCTCTTTCTCATCTTCCAGAAGCTGTATGAGGCCACATTCCTCACTTGCATCATCCTCGTTGTCGTAAAGTTCTTCCACATTTTCTAGTTCCAGAAATCTATTTCTAGTAGAGACTATGAATCACTTTCCTCCAGCATCCACTTCTTCTGAACCACTGTGCCTGCATTTTTGAGGCCAAGATCACGCTTCAAATGATCAAAGACCTGCTTAACCATCAGGTCCTGGGGCCTATACTCCACCGTCTTCATGAAATCACCCTTCACTGTATTCTCAATACCAGACTTGGCAACCCCAGCCACATCAGTAACATGTTCTCCCACCCGGAAGCCCAACATTTTTTTATAAGGGCAAACATAAGTCACCTCAGCACCATTCCGGGTCATCCCCTGCCCAGACACTCTTGACGTTGGCTCATCCCCCACTGCATTCCTAGCCACAGGTTCTCGAACCAGCTTCTTCATGAGAGGTGATTCCAATATCTCCTCTATTTCTACATTTCCATTTGTAGGCTCACCCATCCCAGCAGCCTGCTCAACAGCAACTTCACGCCCGACACACCCCACGCCCTCCTCAGCAGTCATCCTATCTCCCGCCTCACCCCTCGTACTGTCAATCCATCCCCAAAATGACCCACTCTCAAGTCTTTTTCCAAACCAGTAGCAGCACACCCTCCTCTGTGATTCATCCCCATCACATTTGAGTATCCATTCACCCTCCCGCTGTGACAGTTCATCACCAAATGACCACACCGGTTGCAAGATACACAATAATGCATCCACAACTCAAAAATCACCTCTTTCTTCCAGAGAAACTCCTACTCATCTGTGATCCAAACGCATCGGACTGGAAACTGAATAACATCATCTTCGACGCAAATTCTCGGGCAGATAGGATGACAAACAGACTCAGTACGCCAATCAGAGGAAAGATACCTACCAATTATGTTCCCAATTTCACACAAGATAGAAGGATTCTGAAATGAGAGAGGCAACCCCGAAAGACTTACCCAGACCGCAAATGTCGAAGGGTCACGCTTCATGTGAAATTCAAAACTCCAGCTGAATAGGTAGAAAGATGATCCATTGCATCTTTGAGGGGCCTTGGGCCAGGCGTAGATTAAATCCTCCTCCGATCCAAAGAGGATCATGAAGTGCTTTCGGTCAAGAAAACCGACGACTGCATGCCCCTGCAGCGTCCAAGACTCAGAGACGAATCGATCAAAGGATTCAATCGAAGGCCACTGGAGATAGAAGCAGGCCACCATTGTAAGCTTGCAATGATCAGAAGCACCATTATGCTCCGCTGTAAGAAAAGACAACTAGGGAGCCTCTTGGAAGAGAGCGGGGACCTTCGGCGAAATGCAGATTCTCGGGAAGGGTAGTATAAAGCCAATATCCAACAAATTCTCCTCCGGCGGACAAAATCGCATGTCTCCACCCTCCGATTGGGAGGGGGAGCCGAAACCTACGGTAAAAGACCTAGGGCATCGTCGGGAGGGAGAAGCAACGTGGGAGAGTTTTTTCGTATATTCAATAATTTATTTATAAATAAATTCATGTTTTGGTAGAATTTTAAATAATAATTCATTATTTGTTTAATTATTTCTTATGCTATTTAAAAATTTAATAAATAAATAAAAATATGATACATTGAGAATTAAAATAATAAAATGTATTTTAATTTGTAATCAAGGGATCCAAATCTCCTAAATGTAAAAATTCATTTTTTTTATATTAAAATACATTCATAAATACAGTTAAATTGTAAAATATGATACAATATTATATATATATGAAATAAAAATGTTTTATATGAATTATTTATATCATATCTAATTATTATATTCTACAAGGTTAAAAATTTAATTCATATATTAATATTTTGTATTCAATGAATTATTTTTGAATTAAAATCAATTTTTTTTAAAAATTATCATTAATATTTTTGTGATATATTGGAAAAAATGATTTAAATATTAATGATTTTGAAAAATGAAAATTTTAAAAAAATAATAGTTATTCATAATAGAAATTAAATCAATAAAAATAAATAATATTAGATATTGATTACCAAGGTACTTTCATAGTGTTACTCTAAGTACATATTTAATATTAAAAGTGAATGACATAATTATTTTTTAGGTTTTAAATTGTAAGGATTATAATTTATTTGGATTTGAATGGTTTTTTGGGAAATATTTATGACATAATAAATAACGTAACTATCAATGATTTTAAATATTTATTAATCTAAATCAAAAGATTATACAAAAAACATCAAACAATATAGGGGTTTCTATCCATTTCCAACACAATATATTGAGGGATAAAATCATATAACATTCTATATATCATCACTCTCAAAATATATATCCTTATATTCTTATTTTTATTTATAAATTATATTTAAATGTTTCTATGTAAGTATTTAATTTTTTTATTTGTGGTTCATTATATGCTTATAATAGTTAATGATGATTCTTGGAGGATTGTTGTGGACTATTAAGAAGAAACTGAATGTCATACATGGTAAATTATCCCTGGAAGTCAATAAGATGCATGAGGTACTTAGATGTTATATGAAAATAAGAAATCTTGAGGTTATATCATGAATAAAACAAGGGGCGTGTACCCATACAAAGGATTTGGTCTTTTGGTTTTCTTCCTCATACTTTCAGTAATGGTTTGTTTACCTATTATCAGTAGTCGATCTACTATCTGATGTTTGATGGCGTTTTGATTTGTGGATCTTGTTATGGTAGTTGTTGTCGGGTTACTCTTGACAATACCATAGGGATTTTCATACTCTTCATCTCAATATTCCTAGTATAGATTTTTTTTTCACTGGGGAACGAAAATGATTTATTTCGGTGAGCTGTTTCATAGTGGATCTGGTTTCTGACGATCTCTGGTGACTGGTTTTCATGGTGGTTTGAAGAAGATGTTGACACAGTGATGGTTGTTAATGGTGAATGACAATGGATGCTGGTAGGGTGATGCGGTCGATCTTCAAGCATGATTCTTGGTGGCAGTGTTCTTTTTTAATTTTGAATTTTGAACATGCATGCATTTGTTTTTCTGGGTTCCTTCTTGGTATGTCTGTAGGTTACAGCTAATCCATGAAAGCATCTTTTGGAAAATCAAATAAAATTCTAATATTCATTTCAAAAAATAACTCAAGTGGAGATGTTCAAGACACATTGGAATTTATAACTTTCCATTTTTGGTCTATTCAAAAATGATTATGAAATTTTCTAATGGAGTAAATTTTGGTCATCAAGAATAATGCAGAACGGAACATATCATCCATGAGGCACATATCGTCCACAAATATGTGCACAAAATGTTATTGAGGGATTTTTTAATATTAACAATATATACCATCTATGATGAACATGAATATCAATAGATCTTCAATAAAAAAATATTAATTAATTTTGATGACCTTCCACACATATAATCTATGAGAATGGATATTCCATTAGAATAGAACATCATTATAAATCTTCTCTGATAATGTGACTCATACAAAAATTCTATTGGTATTTCTGGGCTTATAATTTTAATGAAATTAGCACAAACCTATAGTCGGAAGGAGACCATTAAATTAGAGTAATGTGATCTTCATTGATCTTCAATGTATAGATGTCTCGACTATTAGTGAGGATGGATATTCTATACAAACCATATGGATTTTATGAATGAAGATAAAAATGACTAGAATTTCATCATGTCTATAGATCCACATAGGTGAATCCAACTATGTAGGAAATATAAATGATGTGTGTGAATCTATTAAACTAAATGTTGTTGTATATAAGGATTTTGAACTCATGTAGCGTAAAGTTAATGTGTTTCCAAATTGATCTTAGTAGACGAATTATACCGTATATGTTGATTTAGAACTCATGTGTCCTAATGATTCTATGTAACATAAGTTATCTAAGTAAGATATTACTTTTTCATGTGTGGATTCATAAATCACATAGATGAATCCTACTCCATAGATGAAATGAACTGAGTATGTTAATTGAGTTCTATAGTTGAAGAAAACAATGTTGGTGATCACTGTGTAGGGGAATGTTGTTGCATCACCAAAGTGACCCACATATGTGAATTCAGGCCAATAAAAGAATTCATATAGGAATTTGAGAATTATATATGGGGTTGTATCCTTACATACATAATGATAGTCTCAGAATCAAAATGTTGGAAAACCATAAGTTCCAGTTGTCAATGTTTTATGTAGCCACACACATGATGAAATTTGTTTTATTTATAAATATAATGTAATGATTTTATCGGAATATTATTAGAATGGAACATTAATGAAGTTTTATAAGGAAAAAAATATTATATTTATTACAGAATATAGGATGAGATTAATTGAGGTTTTATTATAGGATAATAAATATAAATTATATCCAAAATAAATTATGAGATAATTTGGGATCCATTGACCCACTTAACTTCTTATAGTTATAAAAATTTTCAAATAAGAAATCATGTGAAACCTAATGTCAATATTATAGGATATAAAATAAAATATTTATAGCTATTTTATTATAGTTTTTAATGATTTATAATAACTATATATATATATATATGGGAAATATATATTCATATAGGATGAGATTTAGTGGATGTTATATCCTTAAGAATATTTCTGAGAGGGCTCATCAACAACATTTTGAAAATTTTGAGAGCTGAAACCACACTTTAATAAAGGTCAAAATCAAAATCGGGGATCTTATATTACTAAGGATCAAGCGAAGAGGTTCAAGAAAAACATTTTTGAAGATATTTCTGAAGAATATACATATGAAGAATTGTTGACCCAACCTACTTTTGAAGGTCGATAAAATCTCAATTGGTGAAATAGTGACAGATCTTATCTATATATTCTTATTTAGATCGAAACTAAATAAGGATGCAATTAGGTTTTATAAATAGTTATTAGATAATTATAGTTGGGTTGTATAAAAAACTATAGGTTTTATGGGATTGGGGTGTTTAACCAGTTCCATTGTATCCAGATTGAAACTTAGTGGTTAATCCGTATTGGAATGTATAACCAATGTGGATATGAGAATATCTTTTTACCAAAAATTGTAAATATATATTTTTAACTTCTCTCCTAATGTTACTACACTTGGTGTAAGATTTAAGCATAATATTGAGTGGGTATAAATCTCTAATATGTTCAAGAGGGTGAATTCAAATGGAAGAAAATTCTTAAATGAAGACCACTAGCTCACCCCTATCTCAATATTCAATCCAAATTGGTAAAATATAAGTGGTTTTAGAGGGAATGTGCTACTTAAATGTCGAAGAATAATTTTGAGAGATAGAAACTATTAAGTCAGATAACAATTGAGGAGTTCCCATATTTGGTGGAAACAATTATCACAGCTAAAAGAATATTATGTTTCCCTATATCCTATAACATGGATCAGATGTGAGAGATATAATAACATTTGGGTTTCATCCTAGTGATGAAGTTGTTGTGATGAGACAAGGTTATTAGTGAAGTATGGAGTTATATGGAAAGGATAAAAAAAATAAATCATAATATATCAATATGTAAAGTTATAGCAATGGTCATGGGCCATCAAATAGCACATGAGATATAGAAAAAAAATAAAATTATTAATTAAGGTAACATAAATACCAAATAAGTTCTGAAAAATGTCTAGAATAGTAAATTATAATATATAATGATAGTTGATAAGGAAACTGTATATGACTAATTTGTAAGGTTTAACGAGATAGGAGAAACATCATGGATTTTTGTGAGAAACATGGAGAATATAACATTGTTAAAAAATTGTTTCTGAATATTTTTAGATTTTTTATTCTAAAAATTCACCCCTCATAGAAAGATAGGTTCAAAAAGTTGATGAGTTACCCACCATTTACATAACAAATTATATTAATAAAATTACAGATTTCATGAAAAATGAAAATGATTAAATGCCCATTTAATTAATGATAAAAATAAATGTTAGAGAATCAATGGTTTTTGAAACAAAATATTTTAATACAGAGGGAGATGGAGAGATTATAGTGATTATTTATCTTACATAAAGTGGGTTAAAAATAGAAGCTGTAAAGGAAAAGGAAAATTATTAGTAAAATTGTGGAATTGTGATTGGATTGGACACTGTTTATAAAATTCTCTAATGAAAACCCATATTGAATCCAAATCTAATGGGGAAGCTGACAAACAATTAATAAACAATAATGAAAAGAACAAAAATAAGAAATATAGTTGCATGGAAACTAATTTGATGACTAATCATGATAAATATGATTCATATTCAAATATATTTTCCAATTCTGTGGTAAATTTCTTTTATAAAATTGAATTGGGGTCTTATTCATAATGAAATGATTATTACATAGAATATTGGATATAACTAAAATGGAAACTAATGTGTGACTTAGAATCACGTAATGGGGTTAATTGAAACCTCTAGGAAGAAAATAAAAAGTTATTAAAGGTGACAAATATGTCTTCTAAAGAAAATGATGATACAATAAGGAAAAAAGTAACCTACAATGATGATATCAATTATAATAATATTATGGTCACTAAATAAGGAAAAATGTTGTGGGGGTATTAATGAATATTTAACATAGAAAGAGGAATAGTTATTCAAGAAAAAAAATCCATATGTTCCATAGTTCAAATTTGTTTAATATGGATGAGGAAGAATATAATAAATCAATAGAGGTTAATTTTTACTCTTCACAAGATATTTAGATGAACTGTACAAATAATAAGGTAAAATATAGTTTTTATGAAAATCATGGTAGATAAGAGTAATTCTCCCTAAGAAAAAAATAATTACATTGAATCTAGACATCAATAATAGAATAATGCATAGTATTTTTGTAATCAATTAGGAAGGTCAAAATTTAGAGGCTATTGAATCTTTTATGGAAGGTATGGGCACAAATTCTATTATTATTTGTATAATATGTCTCATATGTGAAGGATACAAGAACCAATGGGTATTAGATGTGAAAAAAGTAGAAAAAAACTCAACATAAAAGTGTTGGAAAATCTAAAGAAAATCAATTCACTTAAAATATAACTGATTCTTTAGAAGAGGTGTGTGGAAGATATGTATTGGGTTTCATCAAAGAGAGATATTCATGACATGGATATTTAGATAAATTTTCACTAATTTTATTGTGATAAATAATCATAAAATGATGGAATTTAAATCATGTAATACTATTTTCCTAAAGAATAAATTGAGAAAACTAATAAAACTATGAATTTTAAGATATAATTTTTCATTTTCTGGTCGGACTAATTATCCATGTCTAAATAGATAACGGAATCACAAACAAGTGTTGATTCTAAATGAACGTTGGTGGTGGAAGAATAAGAGGTTGAATCTATTAAAAATTCATTGACAGGTGGAGACATAAAAGATTCATTGAGAATATATGAAAGGTATGAGTAGGTAAGACATGATATGAATAATTTCTCAACTATTCTTCCAACCCAAAAGGAATTGAAGATATTTTCCTTGAAATAATAAGAATATGATGTTTCATTATTTATTAAAGAAAATGATATTATCTCTCAAATGAAAATATATCATTGATAGTAAATAAGTTCCCAATATATTATGAATATTCATAGCAAAATAGGTGTTGAGATGGAAAGGAGAGAGTACCCTTGGTTCAGATAAAACTCATATCTTGAGTATCACATTGGGAGAATTTAAGATGACCCAACTTATTTGTTATCTTTTTTATATGATTGCTACTAACATATATTAAATTTAATTGGATTCTTGAGTACATCATTGCTGAAAAAATTCATAGTTTATCTATCAGGGAGTTTATTGACTACCATAAAATAGAATAAGGAGGTTCAATCACATGACGATGAGATATAGAGATGAATATGTAATTCCATTGAATTTTAAGAGAATCTATAAGTTCATAAATATTTTAAAACTAGAATAATGATGTAATAAATCTCACTTATAACAATTTTTTATTCTATCAATCATCTTTATTAAGGGGGGGTGTAGTTTGATGAAAATTATGAGTACATTGGGGGAGTTACAAATATTTATCTTGAGCATTCTGATGGGTTTTTTATGTGTAATGGATTAGATGCTTCTAGATATATCGCATTTATAAAAATCTTAATAGAGTCGTAATATATTTATGATCATGGTATCACATATATGTAAGATTTTGGATATAATATAGAAACATGTTTGTATATCCATTGTTTTCTAACATTTTTTATCCCACATATACTTAGAGTAGTCCAAATAAAGGCTCTTTGTTAAGAGAAACTTATGGTGTAATCCTTATCACATGAAATGGTGGGAGATAATTTGAGTAACTTTGAAGGTATATAAAGTTATGAAAAGTCTCATACACTGACCTTTTGATTTTATTTTGGAATAAGGGAAATAAGAATGAATTCATCCAATAATACATATTGGCTTTGAGTAATTATGGAATTTCCAATAAATTCAAAGGGGGAATTAATGTTCCTTTGTTTGTTCAACAATTTGTATCATCGTTTGATATGTGTTTAGTAGAGTTGATAATGATATCGGGAGGACTATTATGTATTCTTGAGAAGGGATTATATGTAATTCATAATAAAGTATCCATGAACATTAATTAGATTTTTGCGGTAAGTCATTATTATGTAGAAAAGGACGTAATAAGACTATTGATTAATATACTCAATTGGAGAAGTTTAAGAAATAGTTTAATTTATATATGATTATTTTTGAAAAATTCATAAATGATTATGAAATGTTTCAAGAGAGTTTATTATTTTATTGTGTAATAATAAGAAAGAAAATATATCTTCCTTAAGATACATATCATCTATAAATAAGAGCATAAAACATCCATTAGGTTCTTTTATTAGATTATTTCATGGAAAAATAGCATGAAACATCCATGAAAATTAGGATTATATATGAATCCTCCATATGAATAAAGTATTATATGATTTTAAGGACCTTCCATGTATATCATATGGAAGGATGGAAAATCCATGAGAATGTGCCTCTCATGGACTATCCATAAGGAGTGAAATTTGAATTGTTTTCAAAAATAAAAATATAGCAATGATTGGAATGAGTATATCAAGTACAATTACTGAGATCTCCACGAATAATTCATGAATATGTGGATCATCAAATAATAATAATAGAGATTTTAGGAGAAACACATTTATATTTCATAAGTGGATGGAAAGGACTTGAATTGCATCTTTTATATATATCCTCATAAAAAAATCTATCTGTGTGGGTAAACTGAATGACAAAGGCGAATCTATGTAAGTGAATGCTAATACATATGTGGATTTAGGATTCATTTTTCCAAATTCTATATTATAGCTTATGTGAATAGTTTATAAGAATTTTTCTACATATATGGATTTAGAACACATGTTTCAAAATTCTACATTATATTATGTGGTATATATAATTGAATCATGTTGTGTATGAGGATTAACAACACACATAGTCAAATTCTAATGCATATTCATAGTGATGCACATTAGTGAATGAAGATGTATAGAAAAATTTAAGAATGTAGTCAATTTCAATGTAAGAGAATGATTTTTAGTAGATGATGTGATTAAAGAAGGATAATTAAAGATATGTATGGAATTTAGGATGGAATTTTATAATAACGTTTGGGATTATAACCTTGCATAATGGTTGAGAGTTTAGAAATCCTAAATTCCTAGAATAGGAAATTATATCAATAAAATATGCATGTGTCCATGCATATGATGAATATGATTTGATTGTGGAAGATTAAGTAAATGAGTCATGGGGAAATAATGATACTATAAAATTTATGATACCACATAATGAAGCCAAAGAACCTTTGGATTTTGTGAATTTAATATGATATTAATTAAGGTATTATTCTAGGATATTAAACAGAAAATAATATTCATAAAAAATGTTTTAGATATTTAAGGATCCATTAACCAAATTAACTGCTTATATTTATATGAAATTAAAAATAATAAATCATGAGAGACCTAATACAAATAATGTATGATTTAAATTAAAACCTTTATAATTGTTTTATAATAGTTTTTGATGATTTTTAAATACTATATATAAGAGAAACATATATTAGTTTTTGATGATTTTTATAACAGTTTTTGATGATTTTTAAAAATTTATTTAGTGTGACCCATTCAATTTTTTCGTTTTTGAATAGTCAACTTGGTATATTTTATTACTATGGTAAAGTGTAAATTGAAGAATATTGGTTAAAAATAAAATTATAAAGGCAATAAAACAACCCTAACAAATGAAAAAAAAATTATTGTATTAATTCATTTTTACTCTTATAAAAAAAGAATATAAATTATGTTTTTTAATGGAAGATTTTCCATAAAATGTCATATATAATATTTATATCAATGAAAGTCACAAAATGTATGTTTTTTTGTCTTAAATATCCATTAAGGGTCCACATATCTAATATTTAAATCATATAATGTCAAAAATTGTCAAATTATAATATTTTTTAATAAAAATTCAAATATGTCACATTCGTGTGTAAAATAATTTATCATTTTTAATATGGGATTATTAGAATATAATTTTGACTATAAATATTATCTTAAAATATTGAATATATATATTCATAATTGTATTTTATTTTTAATTTTTAGTAAAAAATAAGTGTATTTAATAATTAGAAAATGCTAATGTAGTAATTATTTTGTTAATGAAAATACGTAAAAATAAATTAAAAATATTAAAATAAATTTAATTTGAGATACCTAATGGGATAATTTTTTAAATGTACAAAACATGTCTGGGATATAATATATTACATTTTTCGAACATAACTTGTCAAATTGTCATTTTTAAAATCCCAACTAATGAATAGTCTTAAAAATAAAAGTAATGATATTTTTTCAAAAATAATATTTTATTAAAGTGTCACAGAAAATAATACATATTAAAAAATAAATAATAAATTGAATTGGGCATAAAAAGTTATATAAAGGTCATTTATGGTCTAATTTTTTAAATATAAGTAATTATTTAAACCTTTTAAAATTGAATTGTTTTTTACATTTTTAAACCTTAAAATAGGTTAATTTAGGGTTAATCAAAATGATAAATATTAAAATATGAAAAAACATCCCTAAATATATTTATTTAGGATATTATTGACTTAACTTATCATATATTTTAATACATAGTGTTTTTGAGCAATTTGGGTTGATATTGAATTTATTAAAAATTAATATTTTGAGAAATTCCAAAAGGGTCTCTAACATCAATTACAATCGGGTACCACCTCCCTCACTTATTCAAATCATATTGACTCTTAAATATCTACCAAAACAAAAATATTTACCTTTTTTACTTTCCTATCCACATTCTAAAGGATCTGGCCTTCTTAAAAGACAAACCCTAGTGCCCCTAAGGGGAGATCTACTAAAAGTTCTCCAAAGAAGAGGTAAATGTCTTTATTAAATCATTCAAGTCTATTTCCTCTTTTTCTTTTCACATAGTGTGTTTTTTTATAAATTAATAAATATAGTATAAAATATATTATCAAATTTTATAATTATTATTTTAAAACCATATTTTACCTTGTATGCATCCTATGAAAAATATAAGCACAGCGTGCGTGTACGCATGACTTATCAACTCCATGTCGTGGTGTAATATATATTTTCATCAAAATGTTTCCTTAATGGGAATAATGAGGGAAATAATAGATATATTAAATAATTGTAACGTTACATTAATTATGGAACAAAATATTTAGCATCCACCTCCTTACCATTTCACCATTAAAGGAATGATAACGTCGCTTGTGCTTACATAATTCATATAGTCTCCACGATGCAATGAGATTCATTCATCTTGATCACTATAAAGAATGATTATATAAATGTTTATTGTGAATATATATGATATATATTACATTAATATAATTTTGGAGATTAAATAATTATATCCTATACACAATAACTGGGACATAGATGACAAAACATGAATATGAAATGAAGTAGTTAACGCCCGAAAGAAGCACAATAATAAAATGTTAATATATAATATGTGAAGAAATAATAATAAGAGAACAAATATGATATTATAAATAATAATAAGATTCTGGTATAAATTTAAAACATTATTTAAACCATTTTTTGTTTGTTTTAGATATTTACTAAAAAATTAGACATAAAGAAACATTTAATTTCACAATGAAATTACTATCTAGGATTGTTTATATGTGAGTATCTACTGATGAATATTTATCATCCATATCCATGTTTCATAAAGAAAATTTCCACATTTTTTTTACTATTATTCTCTAATTGATAATTTCATTTTTACTAATGCCAATACTTTTACTACAATTTGAACGGAATCTTTTATTTATTTTCCTAACAAGGAACTTTTTGATTCTTTAGACAAAAATATGAGAGGAATGTTTATTTAACTTATAAAAAATGAACATATTTTTTCACTTTCATGATGTACTTATTCCTTGAAGCTTATTTTATATTATTTTATGTTTGTTTTCATAGAAAATGATTTCTCTCAAAATTATATGGCATTTTAAGAAAAGAAAAGTTTTTCAAAGGAGAAAGTAAAATTTTTAAAGAAGAAATATTTTAAGTGATCTCTTAAATTTGTTTTCTATCTATGATAAATCTATATTATATTACTTATTCATTAATAGAGATATTTTTTAAGGATATTATATCTATTGTTAATATGGTTTGTTCATGATTATTATGCAATGATATATATGAAACACTTTTCATTTCCATGGGTTATATTATGATATAATGATTTTTAATAACCCATTTCATTTTATGTGTTAAAAAAACATTAATGATGTATTTTACTGTGTCACACATATGTATAAATTTAATTATGTGATGGTTGAGACATTTACATTCCTATAATTAATTGGGTAGAGATTTATATCTCATGAGATAGTTAAGACTGAAAGGGGAAGTGAACCTTGTTTAACAGTATAGGGTTGGAATGGGGAGTGAACTTTCTTCAGTAAGGGACTTTTTTTGCTAGTATATTTTTTATAGAGGGCCTTAAAAAATATGAAAATTATTTTCTATGATTATTTTTATGCCACAATTTCATTAATTATATCATGATCTCATGGAATATGTTCTTTGATTATTTATTATCTTCAATGATTTCTTCTATGACATAAAATAATGATTGTTGATATGTAGTATATAATTCTCAAAAGTTATTTTCTTATTCTTATTCAATTATGATTATTTCATCCCCCTTCATTTCCATTAATTAGAATACGAGGTCACCCTTTTCTTATGTTTTGTTTCCCTATGATACGAATAAATGTATTAAGTAATATCTAACACCCAAGACTTTTATGTTATATAAATCATCAAAGGAATATTTTTCTACACAACACTTTCTTGGATTGCTTGACACGAAATCGCGACCTTCCTCGATAGCTTGCGTCATACGCAATACCGAGTTTCACTAAACAACGATATGCTATTAAAATATTATTAAAACTAGCCGGTATGAATAGTAATAACCACTTTTTGAAATTTTATAAATTTTATTTTTGAAAATGGACTTCATTTTTGGATTCGGAATATCGAAATTAGCCTAGGGTGAAATTTTGGTATTTTTCTGGAAACTTACAATTGTTGATGAATAGTGAAACCACTAAGTGGTAGTTAAAAAAAATGAATTTTTCATAAAACTTAATTTTACTACTTTTGTGAGTGGAATTTAGAAAATCCGAGAGACACGGTTAATATGAAGGACTAAAATGTGCTTCAATGAGTTGAAAATAATTTTTGGTGAATAGTAACTTTGTAATTTTTTTTACCACGGTTAAAAGTAAATATGGTAATTAAGGGTAAAGATGATATTATTATTACCCTAACACATGTCCTAATTCTATTGGATAAGTGTAATTCGACCAAAAAAGAACTTAGAAATAAAATATGACCATTTAGGCCCACTTGGATTAGATTAGGACATTTATTATTAATTTATTTAAAGAAGGGTTAAAATAGTTAAAATCAATGTTTAATAACTAAATAATTTTTAATATGGGGTTATGCATAAGATAAATTCGACTATAAATATTAATTAAAATCTAAAAAGATTTCCTACATAATTGTATTTTATTTGTAATTTTTAGACATTAAATAGTATAATTTATTTATGACACAATGATGATGTAGTAATTATCTTATGAATGAAATATTTACATAATTGATATTATAAACACCAAAATAAATGTAATTTGAGACTTTTTATGAATCCCACTACTTTTCTAGGTTAATATGACATGTTAGTATTGATTTAATTAACTTGGTTCGAACTAATAATTCTGTTATGATTTTCACAAAAATCAATTGCTAAATAATATCAAAATTGACATAAAATAGTTTTTAAAACAAATATTATATTGGTAATTGTTATTTTATTCTTAAAAATCTATGGTTCGGCCAAATGACTTAGATACGGTTATATATATAAATAATAAACAACTTGGGGTTCGTTTGGCCGCTTATAGTAAGTTTATTAACCTTATAGTATAAGAACACAAGAAGACATGGTAAAAGTAAAATTATTTAACTTAATGTTAAATCTAAATTATAAGGTTAAAATAGGAACCTAAACTAGTCTAAATTATCTTGAATGAGAGGATTAAGACCCATACCCACCTTAGCTTCTAAATATATTAATTTGGAGCTATTTAAAACCTAACATGACTTTATAATAAAATAATAGTTTTAGTTATTCCAAAGGTGCCCCTCTCCTCCCTTATAAAAGGACACCTCCTCCCCCTCTTCCTCACGCCACATTGAGACTTCAAGCTCGGCCAACCCCTGAACCTTTCTCCTCTCCACTTCCCTAGAGACATCCTAGTGGACCTGGTCTTCTTCAAAGACCAATTTTAGTGCCCTAAAAGAAGGTCTCAAAGAAGCACTTTAAAGAAGAGGTAATATCCATTACCGATCTTTTTCAATTTCTTTCTTCTTCAAATTCTTCTTCATTAGTTGTTTCATGATAAAGTAATAACATCAGTATCACTCATATACTGATATGTTATTATAAGTATGAAACAAACCAATTTCACCATCTATCCATCCTACAGAAAAAGAAATCACCGCGCGTGCGTACGCACAGAATACCGTCTCCATGCCGTGGTGTAGTCTATTTTCCACCACCACCTTACATGGATGGGTATAATGGTGTAAATAATGACAATATATATGACTATTATAAAGTTATATTGATTCTGAAATAGTATACATACACTCCAATACAATTCCACGATCATAGGAACGATATCATCACTCGTGCATACGTACGGAATACCGTCTCCACGATGTGATGCGACTCGTTCTACATGATCTTAATTTAATAATGATTATATAAATTAATTGAATGAATGAATATTATATATATTACACTAATACCATTCTGGAAATGATGTATCTATATCCCAAAGAAAATAATAAGAATTTATTCGACAAAACACGCATAAGAACAAAAAGTTATAAACACCCGAATAATAACTAGCAATGAAATATTACTACTAAGAAGCTAAGAATATGACCATATATGATATCATAAAAATAAGTATGATTCTGGAATAAGTAAATAACATTATTTAAATCATTATACAGGAGGTTCGGACACTTACAAATCAAGTCGGACCTAAGGTAAGGGAAATATCACAATCTCATCTTTATCCGAGATTGTTTATACGTTGGCATTTACTGGGGTGTATTTTATCATCCACATCCATGTTTCCTCAATATGTAATATTATTTCCATCCACGTACAGTTTTTTAAATCCAATTTTACTCTTCGGTGAGTTTTTAGTAAAAGATATGAAAGGAATCTTTTGTCGTTTTTCGTACGAGATACTTTTTGACTTTTCCGACAAAAGTACGAGGAATGTTTTTTTTAACTTATACGTCATGAATGTATTTTTAAAACATTTTTTCCAAGAATCTTCCTTTACAAGTTTTCATGTTTATTTTTAATCAACTTCTTTTAGTTTAAAACGGTATGACATGTTAAGAAAGGAAAAGTATTTTTGAAGTAGAAAGGATATTTTCCTCAAGAATGGAGTTCAACTGTTTTATCAAAATTACTTTCCATCTAAGATAATAAAGAATTATGTTTCTATCCCTATTATTACATTGATTTGATTATGTTGTGATGGAATTATATTTATGAATTTCTTTATCTAATATGAATTTTTTTATGATGTCATGATGTTTAAGATTCCCATTTTTATTACATGGGTTATGCTATGATGTATGGTTTATGATTTTGTGGCACACATAAGAATGGTATCATTATGAGATGGGTGGGACCTATATCTCCCTCCAATACATTGGGTAAATATTTTATATCTCATGAGATAGACATGGCTGGAATGGTAGGTTATACCAGTTCAGTGAAACAGGACTGTAACGAGGGTGACTCGGTTCAGAAAGGAACTTTGTCCACTAAGATAGTCTTGGCAATGACTCTTGACTAACAAGAAATGATTCTCTATGATTATGTGTGTATTCCAGAAAGTTTCATGATTTATGTTATGATTATTGTGATTAAATTTCACTGCCATGATTTATCCCATGTTATGAAATTATGATCTCTTTTGCAGGTTAAGATTTCCAAAAGATATGCGCTTGTGTATGCGATGTGATTGATATTTCTTTTGTTTACCCTTACTGAGCATTTGAGCTCACCCTTTTGTATGTTTTCTTTCCCCAGGGTAGGAAGAAGGTTATTAAGTAGGATATGCCAAAAAGGGACTCTAGATATGATGAAATAAGTGGGAGGCAATGTTGATGCTTTATGAACTAGTTGTTTATGTTTCCAAGTTTTTAAAGACACTATACCTATACGGTCCTTTCGTGGTTTTGTTATATGTCGTAACAAGTATGCTTCAATTTTGAAGTATTAACAATTTATGTAAAGTATGGGTCATTATAGAGATGGCCCCAATAGAGAAGAAACCCTCAATATAAATGCTTTTAAATTAATCCTCCTCTGTTTCATCCAAGGAGAGGTGATTCTTCTATTCATGCAGGTGGTCCATGTTAGGTCATGTGGGGCCCACCAAGAATGATTGAATCTCTCCCAATAGATTTATATATCAGGGTATTTCTGGCTCCCCATGGACCTCAACTTCATTGAATTCACTATAGATTGTCATTCGTTCCATATTCCTTCCAACATCATTTTTTATTCACCAAAGCTTCATCAGGCCACCAAGTACTCCTGACCCTTTTTTTATGGGGACTCAAAATTGTGGGACCCTACCTTCCAACAACTACTAGAAAATTAATGTTAACTATTACTTTAAAAAACATTATTTCAATGTGGGTATAATCCAAACACTCATTGAATTCAATACTGAATTTGTGATTATGTTCTTAATATTCCACATAATCCATCAATTTGGATTCCCTCACACCATCCTCATAGACAATGATACCAAATTTAGAGATTATAAGTTGGAAAAGTGGTATGAAAAGTATAACATCTGATCTAACCACACCTCCCACTCCCATTTATAGGAAAATAGATAGATTGAGGCATTCAAAAAACCCTATCCAACTTCCTCTAGAATATGTAGGTCTAGAATTAGAAGATTTTTCTTTATAAGCTCACCAATTCCGTTTGTTATTATTATATGATGACTCAAAATTCCACAAATGAGACACCATAATCCTTCATTTATGGAACAGAGGTAGCATTACCTATAGATCATTAGTTTTTGTCTCTTAAAATAGCCATTTATGATCATCAAAAACCAAAATAGGGAGATGAAGTTTACTTATCCAAGTTGTGGTTCCTCGATGGAAATTCACAACAAGTGAAACATAACCAAGAAATACACTAGAAATGCGTGGTGTTAGAGTTTAACCAAAAGGTCCACATCCACTCCATTATTCAATGTGACATGGTATTGGAACTCAGGATACTGATGATACCTATGAAGAAGCTACTGAATCTGTAGCCCAATTAGGATGGACATTATGTACATTACATGGACTACTCCAATAGCTCATACTCAATGATCACCATGGATAGAGAGTGTGTCACTCCTCTCACCAACACCATGTTCCTCAAGTGGTAATTTTCTTAAAATGATCCCATGTTCAATCTGTATGACTCTAAACTAAAAAACTAGACATCCTAATCACATGGTGTAAAATTTTCCATCCTCATCTATTTCAAATGACTCTAAACTATGGGACAAAATATAATCTCATGAATGAAATTTTTATGATATCATTTCACTCAAATTATTCTAATATTCATGACAATGTCCTTGTCACATAATGTTAAATTGTATGAAGTCATGGTTAGTGCTTGATGATGTTAAAAAATAGAAAACCCATGACCTCATCATAATAACTTAAACTACATGTTCAATATACTCATCATAATAAATTAATATAAATATACCATATTCCTATCAAATGTTGTGAAACCATGTGATAGCTTAGGTCTTCACTATGGATGATACCTTCACCTCATGGGGCTGGTCTCCTACTTTACCATGATTTATAAGTACACATGGATTGATTTCACTTTCATAATTGGATAAGAAGCAATTCTTGGACCTTATGTCCCAAGACCATCCCATCCAAAAACAAATTTTAGTGACCCCCTAGGAACATGTCAAAACCTATCATACCAATATTCCAATCCATCACATCAAGAACATTGTAGAATATCACCCATAGTGTTATACTCTCCCTGAACATCCCAACAAGTTCACCTCCACACTTCATGCCTTATTTGGTTTGGATCTTTATTAACCACAAATCTCAACATTCCCCAAAACGGAAATGATGGCTAGATAAATTATATCATGTTGAATCCAAAAAACATGCCTGAAAATGTCTCTGCAAATAGATGATAATTCTTGTGTTTTGAAATTGTTCAATGGTTGATCTAACATTTTATCTCCCCATCCTTTCCTAGTGCTGTTGCTGAACCTATATTTCTAAAAGAGACCGTATTTTTTCCAAAAAATCGATCTCCCTATTTCGTGATCTAAATCTCTAAAGTGAAAAATTTCTAAATTTCTACCTCCCCTTTCTCTAATATAGTTTTAAAAACCTTATCATCCCATAGATTTTTTCATGAATACTTAGTATGTCAGCATCATCGAGACCTTCCCATGTTATATTCTTTTCCCCCTATTGTGATAACCCTTGTGATAAGGTGAAGTCATCTCTAATTTTTTTCACATTGAGAATGGATCAGGTGGGTCTAGGAGTGGTGGAGTATTCCCTAACATGTTTGAGACATATAGGTGTTCCAAGATAGAATGTAAACCCCCCTTTAGTCCATGCTCAAAGACTTTAAACTGACAGTAGTTGTTTAATAATCCTTGCCTTAAATTGTTTTCAATTAGTCTTTGTGGTGTTTTTTGGTATGTTAGGAATCCTTGGAATTATATTCACTTCTAGTTCATACCCTTTTTCACTACCCAAAAATCCCATAAACACTCAATCCACCAGTAATCCTGTCTCTATGACATTAAAATACTTCAAATATTAGTCCAACCATCATGAACTTAAACTATGTGTAGATAACCTTAAAGATAGATTTTATTTCACAAGGATTTTTTATACCTCTCTTCACATTATTTTTTGACACATTCATGTTTCACGAACATAAAAAAAACATACAATTCCTTCTAGTCCAAATATCATGATCACAAACTATTTCCAAACCTACAGTCCAATCACTAAGACGTCGAACTGGAAGCATATCCACGGTCCAAGAATCATGACTTAACATTGTGTGCAACCTATCTCAGAGATATCACAAGTAGTACAAGACCACCTTTCTCATCTTTTAAAGCTATTTAAATAACTTTTATTTCTACATAAACATCCTCTACACATACTGACTATAGTCCAGCTACAAGACCATAATATAATAGGGATTCCCATCCTGAGACCCATGAATTTAAATTGGAAGTATCTCCCTTTTGATCCTAGTTTCATGACCCTAAACTAAATATCTATAATTATATTGTAAAATGTTTTAAACTATATAATTGAATTCTCAACTTTCCAAACAATTTTACCCCATCCACTTCCATCAATTTTCCCCAATCACATTCCATTACAAAACAATGTGTATCTTGATTTACAACTCTATAGTATACATAGTGATTCCTTGGACCCCTATCTATAGTCAATCCCAAAATACTTCCTTCATGGGAGACCATTTTCATTACTATTCATCCATCTAGGATGACCTTCTATTTATGACAGGTCTACTAATAGCTAGATTTTGAAATCATCTCTCCCTCACAAATGGTCCAAGAATTATGAACATAAAATATGTGTGTTTTTTCTCAAATGTATTCTCATACCATGAGGCCTCATTTTACCTCTCTTTATGGTGAGTTAAAATCTCTCCAGTTCCATGAAAACTCTTTTTAAATACCCAGGCATTGATCCGAGAATCACAACCATAAATCATGTGTAACTCATTCTATGTATGTTCAAATTTCATTGGGAATAATTTTCCATATCTTCATGTATGATTTATAATTTTCCCCCTATTTTAAAAAACACTCCAGTATATCCCATTTGGTCCATGCATCATGACCTTAAACTATGTTTTACTAGCCCCCTATTTCCCCCATTACACTTCTGGTTTTCATCAACTATTTTGTTTTAGAAAAATAATTCCCCATTTTCATTACATCCTCACTCGAGGAGATTGGCCCATTTGGTGTATGTATCCAACAATAGCACATTATTGAACTATATAATTATTCATTCCCTATTTCTTATGATATATAACAACTCTCATATCCCCAATCTCAGGCCCAACCACAAATCCCCTAATTATCAACACCTTTCTCCAACACCCCTCGTTCCTCCTCAGGTCTTTGTGCCTTTATGCCTATGAAGTATATGTAACACTGAGACCAAGATGATCTATGCATGATGAACCTAAACAATGTGTTAGTTTGTGTGGTACACGGTCCATTTATCCCCATTTTCACATCAAGTTTATGATACCTCTTCTACGATGAATGCTCATCCAAATGGTCAAATTTCTATGATCATAAACTAGTAGATATGGACCATGTATTATGAACTTAAACCATTTTAAACTTCATTTTGATGTATATGAACTTAAACTAATAAATTTGGTCTAAAAATCATGACCTTATAATATGTGAAGTCTTCTACACAAATGAACATAAATATACCAGGTCCAGATGACATAACCCTAAGATTTCCAAGGTAAGAGGCATAATTGACTTGAAAATCAATTTGGGAAGTCAGATCAAACCCCAGATTTTTACTTGCAAATCCACCAATAAAATGTAGGAAAAAGAAAGGGGCATAAAAAGGTACGAGTTTTGATGGACTCACCATTGGTACCTAGTAAAAAAATAACTGTGCTCACAAGACACACTAGTTAAGGAAACATTTATGATAAAAAATTTCGATTCCACTCCTTCATGGGGTCCTCCATGAAGTACCTTCCTCTATGTTCCCATATCGTACATTCTAGTACTGTGATAGAAAAGAACCTGCCATGTCCTAGTAATAAGATGATAAACTATTCTATGGATTTTCTTGTCACATGATGTAAAAAATTATGATGCATCATCCTTACCACATGTCAATAAATTGAGCATTCAAAATCCTCAATGTA
Organism: Viscum album; assembly: GCA_963277665.1. NCBI lineage: Eukaryota > Viridiplantae > Streptophyta > Magnoliopsida > Santalales > Viscaceae > Viscum > Viscum album. Next base: position 955,265,657 of record OY728162.1, on the reverse strand, counting down.
ATATGCGAAACTATTTGCTTCTCGTGTTCATTTCAAGATGTGAAAATACAAAATATTTAGGTTTTTAACCTTAAATGTACTTTCTACCCTCCAATTCTAGTCACCTACTGCACCCCATGAGTTCATTAGTCATTATTTGGAAATAGAGATGACCCATCCCTTATAATTTGAGTTTGGATCTTTATTTGGTTAATAAACCCACAAAATTTGTTCAGATACAAGGTGGTGAAATTCCCAAGGAATTTAAATCCACAAAATCATTTACTCAATTCAACCCCATGATTCACATATTCCTTTACATGGATGCCCACCATACTCCACATATGATCTCCCCCCTAAATGAAAATGATGTCTGGAAAAAATAGCTTAACTCTCATCCAAGGAACGTACCTCAAAGGACATCCATTGACAATTTTATAGGTCATGTGTTTCAATCATAGTCAATGGTTAACCCTCATATATATTTAATCACTCTTGGTGTTGTGATTTTGGAACATGTGATTTGAAAATGGTCAGTGGTCATTTTTATTCAACCTCTTTACCCTATTTTCATTCCTAATCATGGATGTCATTGATTACATCCTCTATATTCCCCATTGTTTAGGTAGAATCCAACATCCTAAGCATTAAGCAATTTTTTCACTTGTGCATGTTGGTAAAACATGTTTATTATGTAGAGCCCATCTCCAACCATATTTTTCCTAGTTAATTCACTCCAAATGGTTGATATATCATTCTAACCCTAATCATTTAGTCCCTTGTCTAGTGATCTCAGATGAATGAGTTGTCTTCTGTTTACTTATATTTTCTCACACCCACATGATTATAGACCCATATTAAATTTTACTATCAATATGATTGAGATGCATGAAGAAAATATGGTAATTTAAAACAAATAATATCTTTTTTTTGACTTACAGTGGGTGGTAACAAGGGGGATACTCCATAGGACATAGCCTGGCATTTATTAAAACATTTATGGAAACCCCCCTAAGGATAGGTATTGATAATCGAGTGCTCCAGCACAGTAAAACTCTATTGGGAAGCCTCCAGGGTCATCTAACACCCAGATAGATATGATTCCTCCTACTTAGCCATAATGAAATGATCATAAATGTATATCTACACAAAAACCTATTCACCCCAACACACATCCACCAAATATTCTTCCCTCACTTACTCATCCTCAACAATTGACAACTATTCCCATAGTTGGATGATGACATGTCCCTTGGTGTTGACAATGAACTGAGGCTTACCTGATTTCCCCTCCTGCCATGCAATCTCTTTTTCAACAACATTGAGAAACATGGTTCCTTAAAATATATCTACATACCTTGTGGCATCGAGATCCTACCATTCCATATTTTCCCACTGGGTGAGGTAGTCATGGGAAAATGCAAGGAGAGAACGAGTGTCCACACTACCGGTCCATAGGATTAGTAGCCCGTCGTAGAGGCATACCATACAAACTACTTGGTCTACCTTTTTTGGTGTGATAGATGAAGTTTACATGCTTCTCCATTCCCTATAATGAATGATCAATTTATCCTCATCCGCATTAGATAAAAAGTCCTTCAAATCCTTAGTTATTGTTGGATTACAATCGATAAAATACACAAGTAATCAGGTGACATGATCCTTCACGTGCATCATCCTATATAGTTTGGGCTCTATTTCCAAAGGGAATTCAGCCTTATCAACATCTTGGGAAACCTCAGGTGTAGTATTAGCTGTTACAACCTTGTCAGAAACCCCTTTGAGTTCTCATCTTTAGTCACCACTACCTAAAATTTAGTCTCCACCTGATCTATCAATACTACTACTAGATGGACCCTTAATTTTTTAATAACTAATATTTATGTAAAGGGTTTCTAAATCAAAAAATTAGCATTCAAAAATAAAAAAGGAAATAGTAAAATAGATAGAATACTTATGGGCAGTGCAAAGGTAGTCCAACTGATTAGATATGTTCCTCCAAATTACTATGGGCGATGGACCCTCCACAATAATTGGTGACTCAGCTACTAAGAGATGACCCACATCTAGATGTTTTAGATCTATTTTAAATAAAATAAATAGACAGCATAACATTTGAAAACAAAAAAAATCCAACCTAAAAGTTAATAGAGGAAATTGGAAATTACCATGAGACCCTTGGGGCAACTAAACTACCGCTTCTTATAGAAGTAGTTCCTTGAAAACAGATGGTTGGTTTACCACAATCATGGTGTTAGGGAGAGGCTTCACACCCTCCCATTCAAGGCTTGGGTCATGAACATTCCCTATCATAGATTCATCACGAATGTCCCCCTCCCCTAGGATTTTGTATCCTTACACAAGTTAAAAGGGGAGGAGTGGGGGTGAATCAATAGTTCCAAAAACATTAATGATTTACCTTATTAGTAGTTAATTATTAATCATTTAGGGATTCGGGGAAGGAATTCATTTCCCAAGAATCCTCCTTAGGCAACCACTCTTCCTCTGGTTCTCCTGTAGCTGATTGAACATCGAGGAAGTCTATAAGAGAAGGAATATCCAAAAATGTACTTACCTAGTCTTTCAGGGGGTGTTCCATGCCATGGGAGTGGACCATTACGTCCCTCTCCAACAATTACTATACCACCTCAACCCAAGGTTATTTGAAGCCAAATTTAACATGTACCATCTCAAAAAGGCTAAAAACCTTATCTTGAAGATGTATCCATATCACCCATGTGGAGTAAAAATATATGAAAATTTGTAAATCCCTCCAAGCATCATGGAAGAATGTGTCATTAGACATATATATACAGAATAAATTCTTCCCTGTATCTATAGTATGTGCCATTGGTACCACTCTACAGGGTTAAAGCTCCTCACATGACCATTTTCTTAGGGGCATTAGGCCCTAAATTTCTCCATCCTCATGATATGAATTTTTTATAGTGATGAGAGCATTTGGATACATTGCGACTGCTCTCCCCACTAGTCAATATATTCCTTCTTGGAATGCTTCTCTATTTGTTGCATTCCCTAGAAACCATAAATGTGCTACCCCCTACTCAGAGACCTCCCATGTTATGGTAATCCGAAATGAATTTCCATGAAATTCTCTCCCCCATATTTGTGTGTATTCATGAAAGATCCCATAAAAAGCATATAATGGTGGAATCTCATTCCACAACCTGCAATCTTCTAGAGAATATGTGTGACATATCATATGGAGGACTATGGGGAGGATTTCTTTAGGTACATCAATAGACACCTTTATGGTTATCCACATGAGGCATCAAGATTGTAGGGATAACCAATATGGGGTGTATGATTCATTGACAACCTTGTAGTAATCCTTTTCCAATAGTATCCCAGTTTAGAAGATTATGAGGCATAATCACTGCTCAATCATCCATGCACCATTAACCATAATAATCCCCATTGTAAGTGGGGGAGGATGGAACATAAAATTCTATAAAAGCCTAATCTATATGAACACACCAACATTTTCTAATTGAAGAGATAGAAATTTGACAATATTCAGTATTGATGGATGAAATTTGGTGCCAAGAGGACTCATATGGTATGGGTACTCATACCTTCCCATATGTGTATTGAACCAACCATAAATAAAATAAATGAGGCTGTAGACATAGAGAATGGTCCTAATCGTTGGGATGTATCATATATACTTATGTATATTTTCCTACACCGCCATGACTAGCATAATGTGACTCCCACCACCAGCATCACTGCCATGATGATCCGGATCAACCACACCCCCATGTGTGTATCACAAACCCAATGAATCCACCCAAATATGAGAGTCATGATGAATCCTTCCAATCTAAACAAGGGGTAAAAGTTTTAATATGTCATGGCTATATAAACCACTTGATCACCTCTAGGATTACACAGTTGGATTTATCGTTCACAGACTGCAATTCCTTCAAACACTGGTGGGGTCTCAATGGAATCCTTTTAATTATTTTATTCATGATGTGACAGAAACATTACATGAAATATATTTCCTTTCTCCCAGGTTTGTTGTACTTCTCCCCTTGCACCAGGATCTGTAGATCCCCTGTTAGGTTCAACATTTTCATCTTTTCCACCCACACATTCTCAGTATGGATGAACTATTTATGAATTACCTCTTGGATGGTGATACCATCAATCTGCTATAAATCCCACATACTGATGCTGATGGCCCCATGATGAAGATGAATGGTATTGATCCGTAGTGACCACCTACTCGGCTACTCAATAAAGATATTTAGGTAGAAGGAGATGTAGACCTGCAAAGTCCACACTACATCATACAAACCCTCTCTCTTCAGCTCCACCTTGATTTCATCATATGAATGGAATAACCAATATTCTCAAGACCACTATCCCATTAATTTTCCACCATGGAATGGTCTCACTCCTCAGTCCATCCCTAGAAATCTTCATCAATTTGCACCTTAAAGAAGCTCTCCTAGAGTTTGGGGATGTATCTATGGAAGGTGACAATTATTTTATGGCTTTTACATGGTTCTATAAGGAATGAGAAATGAGCAATGTATGTTCAATCCTATAGTGTGTAGGATATTAGACTTCATGGAGGTATGTTATTGTAAAAATTTTGTTTTCAATCAATTAAAGTTGGACAATTACATGTTTACTAGCTGTATAAAAAATATCAGGGGTGTTTTATAGGTTTATGACACAAAATAAAGGGAAATCAGGCCATCCATTTCATGTTCCATGGTTGGTGTAAACCACGAAAGGGGGAAATCCAAACCATGTGACCTTGGATAGGGGAAATTTTCATGGCTATTACTTGATGTTTTTAAATTTTTCAAAGCTTCCCATGTAACCATGTGACTTCAAATGTCTTAAATAGTGTTTGGTGCATATTTGGTGAATGATTTTAAAAACTATGTGGCCAAACCATGTTCCCATTAAAAAGTGAGAATTTTCGCCCACCCCCCCCCCCTTCATATTTTAGGTGTTGCACCTGATTTCTTCCACAATTTCTTCTCCATCAACCCTATTGATGAACTAGATCACCCAAATATTCTCAAGGATTGATATACATTATTTCAAGACCATTTGGTGTGTCATTTTTTACATATCAAAGCTTTGTGTATGTCTAATGCTCATCTTGATTCTCTTTTCTATAATAGGTCTTGGGGATTCATTCTTCATCTTCTTCATCTTCCAAATCCCAAAACCCTCTTTTTTCCAGAAAACCATATGTTAGGAATTTAAATGGTTCTTGAATCTAGATCTGCGTTTAAGGTAAGTGAGTTTTCTTCAATGGATTCATGGTAGTTGGTTTATAAGTTATATCATATAGTCTTATTGTTGTTTTTTTCATGTGTGGTTTTGATATTGATTCCCTCTTGATGTGTATTTGATTCCTTTAGTAATATTTGGTAAAATGGTTAACTAAATGATGATTTAGATACCTAATGATACCCATGGGATACATTGAAAATGATTATAAAATTTAGGGCTACCCATGTGGTGCTCTATTATTCGAGAACATGTAAAATTGTAATGTTACGCCTAATGATCATTTTTGATGAAATGGAGACCACGATAAATGTTTTGACATGTTAGTTCAAGTTATGAAAAGTCATTGATGGTAGTTGTTTCTAGTAATTGGAAATGGAAAAAATGATTGTTTGAATAAAATGTGAGAAAGGGTTAAATAGAATAAAGTGAATGTGTGAAATGAATCATGATTTTGTAATTGATTTGCATAAATTTGATAATGCCCATGAATCTACGAATTATGTAAAATTGGTTAATGTATAAGGACTTTTGAATATGTTAAATGGGTTAATTTATAAAAATGGAAATGGGTTAAATGGTCTATGTGTTATAATTTGTAAATTTGATAACATGTTAGGGCATGATATTGAGTTATATGTGAATGAATATGAATTTTGAATGTTATATTTGATGAATATGTATGGTTAGTGATATGGTATATGTGGTTAAAGGATGAATAAGAATGTGAACATGGATTGGTAATTATGGGGTATTGGACATGAGGATCTATGCCCATGGGTTTGGATAGAGTGAGTCTTTGAACACCACCCTTATATTGCATGGGTTAGGGAAGGGGAGTGAGGCTCTATAACTTTAATGGTTTCATTTGTTGAGACTACCTGGACTGAGGCTCCAAGGTATGTGTGATGTATTTTTTTATGAATTTTTTATCCCTACTGAGTTAGGGAACTTTAATTACTCCCTTATTCATAGTAATTTAAATGCTTAGGCCATTGTGGAAATTCTGTAAGTGTGTAACCCATGGAACACATGAATAATATGGAATAATTTTTTAAATTGGTTAATGTGAATATTTTTAACAAATGGAACTGAATTGTATTTTTTATATTTTTGTTAATTTTGTAATTTCATACACTATGTTTTATACTGAATATTTTTAGACATTATTGGTGGTGGCCTACTGAGTTGTACTCACACCCTTATTGATCCATCATTGGGTACCTAAGCAGATTTCATGGTTTCAAGTCACAATAAGGTAAAAGGCACTATGACAGGGTGTTGAGTTGGGATTGGCATTTTCATGGATGAGGATCTTGACTTGTATTCCAGAACCATTTTTGGAATTTAGTTTTTTTTTTCTTATGTTGTGTTTCCTTCACTTTTTTCACTGTTGGAATTGACATGGAATTTTCATCATTTGGTTGTGGTTATACCCTATTTGGGTAATGGATGGTAATGTATGTTTTTGGTTAATTGTTTATTTTTCCTTCATTTCATATGTTTATACTATGAATAACTCTAGTAATGAGTGTATAGTCTCCCCAGGTGATCTTTTAGACCCTCACTACTAGTTGAAAACCTCTGGCATATATGGAACAACACTTGTGGTTTTGTCGTGACCCGACTTGAGGCATCAGTTAGTGGATTTTAGGTCTGGAAAAATATAATGTTGTATCAGTGTGGTTCATTTATGTGATATTACTACTTGGTAAATGTATATGTAATATTAGGATGTGTTGGGTCTTAGAAATGAGATCATGTATGGGAGTATCATACCCATGTATGAGGGAAAACATATGTACCTAGGGTCATAATTGTTGTTCTTGATATGTGTTATCATTGTTGAATGATATTTACCCATATGGTAGTGAAATTATTGTGTAATGTGACAATTTTATGATATTTATCTTGTGGATGAGATGGGACGTGGTTTTGCATTCATTCATCATTTTATTAACCAAGGGATATAGTTGGAATACATCATGATATGCACACACAAGGTGGGTGTGTGAGACATGAAGGGTAGAATTCACATTACTTTCATGAAAAATTTGAAGAAAATGGTGTATTATAAAGATGATCTAAATGGTTAAATAGAACTAATGATAAATAATTGTTAAATAATTATGTTAAATTATGTATTGTAAATGTGTTAAAATTTTGGTTGTAACCAGTTGTGAAAAGGGAAATGTTCCTAATAGGAATGATTTACATTGGGATTGTGGAAATAGTTTTAAAAAGATGTCTAATGAAATACATGTGACTATGTATGTTGGTTTACCCCATGTTATCCCTGAATCATGGTAGGGATGGTCGAGGGTAGTGTTCTAGAAGTGATAATGTATATTAGGTTGTTGTATATGAAATGGGTTGTTTAGGGCTAGTGGAGATCCATATTTAATGTAAATTATGAAAGCATTATGTTATTTGTTTAAAGACACCTTTTTATCCTTATAGAGAAATCACACCATGATGACGTATTCTAGTTGGTTGATAAGAGGATATCACCAAGAATTCTCCACTAATAGCGAATAAATAGAATCCATTGGACCATGATAATCGAGGAGAGGATATGTTCAATGTGACCTCCACCCATTTTGTCCATATAATTGAAAAGGACCCAGGGCGGGTCATTCCATGTATATTTGATTTGACCCAATAGTTTCAGTTGTATCACCATTCTACATTTTCTAGAGAGGGTGGGCTCGAGGTTGTAGAATTCTAGATAGAGTCCATCTAGAGGATATTTTAGCACTTGGAGACTCTTGCAGAGATGAGAGTCATGTTGGAAGCCTCTATGTTATGGGGATCAGAAACCAACTGGTGGGATATCTTGGTTTAGACTTAGTAGGATGGCGATATGTAATGGATGATTTTCAGGAAATGATTCTGGAGAATTTATATCTATAGAACTTGAGTCAGCAGCAGGATGTGGAGTTTATGAGGTTGTCCTAGGGAACCATGTTAATGATGGATTATGCTGGCCATTTCAAAAACATCCAATTCTTTGTTTCAGTGTTGGAAGGGGAAAATACATTTATGGAATGACATTTCTGGGATATGATTAGACATGAGATTAATTCTTAGGTGAACATATTCCATTTAAGGAGGCATGTGGAGGTGGTGGATTAGGATCTTATTTTAAAAAGGAGCTTAAAGGAGGCTTTATGTAGTGGGTTTTTGGTTCCTATTAGAAATACAATTTGTGTAACTTCTGAGGGAAAGAAACATCGTTTCAGGAATCATCACATGGGTGGTATTCTGTAGAGTAGTCATAAGAGAGTATCATCCTCACAGGTTGGTGACCATGTTTTTTTCTACCAATTTGGAAGGAAGAGACACAAATGATGTCTATTCCCACTACCACCAGTTGAGTTCCAAGCCTGTGGAAGGATGGGGAACACATAAAGATTTTGTAGGATCCCTTGAAATCTGGGCACATATAGAGAATCAAGGCTGATTTTGAGTGTAGGAAGGGGGCCAGTTACCCCATATTAAGCTGGTAGTTTGAGATTTAGTGGGAGAACAAGTTGAGGTGCAAGATGGTGGAATACATGATGAGAGTGTATATATCAAAATGGTAGTGAAGTATAATTAACTAAGACAAGGGCCCATGGAAGAGTGCAAGGTTAGATTCATTCAGTTCAGTCTATACCCGAAGGTGGTGAGGTTGGGCCATCGATTGTTCTAGGTACAATCCTTATAGCCTCTACTCTTTCTAGTGATTTATTTGAAATAATTTCTAAAAACTCTTTTATATCCAGTAAATTTTTTTGGGTCTTGTAGCGGAACATATGTGTGAGTTCATGTTGATTGATACACTGTTAGGAGTGTGAGTAGAGAATGTCTGACTGTGTAAAGGGTGTGCTCTTAGGGTCAGTGGGTACGGTTTCCTATGGGACTTGATTGTTCTTGAGATGTTGGGTTTTGATCAAATTTTGGGTAGGGACTAGATAGTGTTTTTCAAATCCCATATTGAATTACACATAGATAGGTTATCATTAACATCTCTTAAGGGAGACACGTATGTCCATCGTGGTGAATGGGATGTTCGAGATGCCTGTGCAAGACAGGTTTGTCAGCAGTTTGGTGTGCTCACAACCCAAGTGGATTTTCTCAAGAAATATGATGAGGGATTTGAAAAAATTTAGTTCCTCATATGGTGGATTAGTTTTGGTTTGCATTTCATGTGGAATAATTACGGCTATCACCCAAGAGGTATGTGGATTTCATGATAGGGTTACTATTGGGATCAGAACAAGTTTTCATTCTGCCATACAAAATGGCACTGTAGAGCTAAATGAACATAAATATAAATTGGATGAATTATATAATAAATGGTTTATTCATCCTATTACATAACATTGGGGATCACCAGTGCTATTTTACAAGAATGAAAACTGATCGTTGCTGTTATTTGTCGATTATAGGAAGTTGAATCAGATGTTGGTTAAGAACCGATACCAACATCCCCAAATTGATGATCTTCATGACCAACTAAGAGGTGATTTATTATTCAAAAAGATTTATTTGAGGATGGGATATCAACAGTAGATTGTGAGGCAATATAATATACCACAAACTACCTTTAGGAGTAGGTATGGGTCATATTAGTTTATCATGATGTCATTTGGGTTGACCAATGCACCAACCATGTTCATGGACCTAATGAACTGAATCATTCACCCTTACCTAAATCAGTTTGTATTTTTCTTTGTTGTTGAAATATTGTGGTACTCTAAGACTCGTGATGTTCATGAAAAACATGTTGATGTCATCCTAAGTATAATAAGATAGAACTGTCTATATGCCAATCTATCCAAATGTCATTTTTGGATCAATAGAGTGTATTTCATAGGTCACATCATCTCTATGGAATATGTGTCAATGGATCCCAAGAAAGTAAAAGAAATTATATATTGGGAGGATCGTAATAATGTTTCTAAGGATTGAATTTTTTAGTTTTGTAATGTTATTATCGAAAGTTCAATAAATAATTTCATTTGGAAGAAACACTACCCGGCCTGACCAAGAAGGTTGTCAAGTCTGAGTGGTCTGGGGCATGCGAGAATACCTTTCAATAATTAAAGAGGCAATTGAAAACTACACTGATTCCGATCTTACCCATGCCAGGTAAGAATTATACTTTGTCTTTTGATGTGTGAAGTGTTCGAATTGGGTAAGTGTTAAGGGAATATGAATTGGTTGTGGTAAATGTGTTACAAAATTTTAGGCCTCATGAAATAAAATACCCTACACATGATCTTGAATTGGCCATAGTGGCTCAAGCCTTAAACATTTGGTGGAATTACATGCGGGGGAATGGTTTACAATCTATACTGATAATAAAATCCTTAATTAATTCTTCTCTCAACATGATTTGACTAATCGTGAGTGAAGATTGGTAGAATACATGAAATCCGTTCACTTTACGATGGTTTACATAGCTAGGAAAGGGAAACAATGTTGTAGATGATTTTAGTCTAAAGACTCTATATTAAGTGGTTTAGGAATCACATTTGGAGTAGAGGATGATGGATTTGTTTGTTGAGACACACCTTGAGGTTCAAGATGTCCAAGGGAAGATGAATCTTTCATCCTTGGAAATTGAGTCCATGTTTCCAAGTAGGGTCAATTAGGGGAATCATGAGGATTCCTAATTTTTACTATGAGGGAATGAATTGAAGGTGGGGAGTCACCATCAGGTTGGACCATTGGCAATGATGAGATTATTTATGTTCATGGTCGTGTAGTTGTGCCAATGTGTATGTGAGAAGATTTGATGTGAGAGTTTAATGAATTGTATTGGACAATGCATTCGGGGTTGGATAAAATGTATCATGATTTCAATAGGTATTATTGGTGTCTTGGGATGAATAAATATTTCATAGGTTTTGTGGCATGATTCCTTATCTGTCAGTAGGTGAAGGCTTAAAACCATTGGATTTCTGGTGTTTTACCACCATTTTCCATTTAAGAATGGTAATGGGATGACATGATGATGAATTTCATGGTTGGTATGCAATATGAGCAGTTGTGGATTAGTAGACTATGGTTCTCCATTTATTTACAATTTAAGATACTTTCACCATTAACATGTAGGGTGAGTTATATATTCAGGATATAGTGCAGTTGCAGGGGGTACCATTGACTAAAGTTCAGGATCATGATCCACACTTCACGTCATGCTTCTATAAGGGAATAAAAATATTTCATGGTACATAATTGTTTTTTATTATGTAATTTCACCCAATTATGAATGGGAAATCAGAGTGTACTATTTATGTGTTAGAGATAACATTGAGGGCATGCATCATAGATTTTGTTGTATTATAGGAAAGAATTTTGAACTGATTGAGTTAACCTATAATGATAGATTCTAGGATATGATTTCTCTGGAACCGTATGAGTCACTCTGTGTAAACTGTGTCAATATTTATTTTGTTTGAGGGAGACTAGGGAATCATAGTAATTGGGATCAAATCTCATGTAGGAGACGTTGGAACAAGTTCTGTTGATTAGGAAATGTATGGAAACATCTCAGAGTAGGAATGATTCATATATGGATTAATTTTTTAGACCTATTGATTTTGTGGTGGGTGATCATGTGTTTCTTCGGGTGTCACCAAGGTTGGGTTATAGTCAGATTTATAAATCGGGAACGTGGGAACCTAGGTACGTGAGGTTGTTTGGGAACATGGACAGGATTAGACAGGTGAAATACAAATTGGAGCTTCCATATAGGTATAGTGATATGTAAGATGTTTTTCATGTTTAGTATCTTTGATAGTATCAACCTGGACCTTCACATGTGATCGATGTTGAGGATGTTGATCCTGAGGCTGATGCATCCGTTTAGGATTATCTAGTTCTTATTATGGATCGTAGTGATAAAGTCATTTGGTAAGGACTGTGCCTTTGGTTAGAGATTTTTTGAATATTGTTAATGTTCAAGAAGAATCATGGGAGAGGGATATAGACATGTGGGCCTGTTGGCCATTACTTTTTACCATGTATACTCAGTGATGTTTGGGAAGAATGACTTTAGGATGAGCCATTATAAAGTGGAGAGATTGTAATATCCTCGACTTCGTGGAGGAATGTTCTTGTTTAAATTTTGGTTTTAATCATTTAAAGATGTCTAATTAAATGTTTATTATGGTTACAAAAAATCTTTGGGGTGTTCTCAGGGTTTTATACACGAACGAAAGGGAAATAGGGCCATCCTGTGAATGATGCTCTGTTGGCATATGATTGGAGTAAACCATGCAATGGGGAAATCGAAACCGTGAGACCTCGAAAAAAGAAATTTCACATGGTTTGAGGATAGTTTATTAAACCATGTTGAACATCTAGTTAATTGTGTGAAATCGCCCCTCTTAGAATGAGGTTGGTGGACAGTTGGCGCATGGTATAAAAAAATGTGCAGTCAAACCATGCCCCCATTATAAACTGATAATTTACACCCACCCCGCTCATGATTTAATTTTCCACCTGATTTTATCCCCCATTTCTTCTCCATAAAACCTAGTCACAAAATAATGCTCCCAAATCTCCCCAAGGATCTATCTCTTTTTTTAATGTCCATTTAGAGTTTCTTTGGTTGAAAATGAAATCTTCGAGTAATTCTAATGCTCCTTTTGCTTCTCGTTTTTGGATTAGGTCTTGTAGTTTCGTTCTTCTTATTCAAAATCCCTAAAACCAATTTTTTATAGTGTATAATAGGTTAGGAATTCAAAGGGTTGTTGAATATAGATCTATGTATATAGTTATGTGGTCCCATCTATGGATTCATGGTAGGTGGTCTACATGTAATATCTCATTATCTTATTGTTGATTTGTGCATGTGTGGTTGTGATATTGATTCCCTATTGATGTGTATTTTATTCCTCTAGTAAGATTTGTAAAATGGATGGATATTGATTTTTTATACCCCTCATGATCCCCATGGGTTTCCTTGAGATTTATTAGATCATTTAGGTCCACCCATGGGGTGCACTAAAATTCCCAGACCTGGAAAATTGTAACATTAAGCCTAATGTTTATTTCTTTTGAAATGGAGCCCATGATAAATGTGTTGACATGTTAGTTGAAATTTTGAAAAATCGCTAATTATAGTTGTATCTATTCATTGTAAATGGAATAAAGATTTTTTTATTCAAAATATGTGAGAAGGGGTTGAATATAATAAAGTGAATGTGTTAAATGACATATGAGTTTGTAATTGTTTTCCATAAATGGGATAATGCATGTTAATTGATGAATTATGTGAAATGTTTTAATGTATGAGAATTTTTTAATCTGTTAAATGGGCTATGTTATAAAAATATAAATGGTTTAAATGATATATGTGTCATAATTGGTAAATGTGATAATGGTTTAAGGCTTTATATTAAATTATACGTGAATAAATATGAGTTGTTAATGTTACGTGTGATGAATATGTATGGTTTGTGATGTGGTATATGTTGTTAATGGATAAATAATCATGTTCGCATGGCTTGGTAATTTTAGGTTATTGGAGTTGAGGATATACACCAACATGTCTGATTATATTGAGTCTCTCAACACCACCCCTATAATGCAAGGGATAGGTAAGGGGACTGAGTCTCTATACTTATAACGGTTTTATTTGATAAGACTACCTAGAGCGAGGCTCCAACGTAAGTTGATGTATTTGTTTATTAAATTTTTATCTCATGTGAGATATGGAACTTAAATTATTCCCTTATAAATATTAATTTATCATCTTAGTTCATTGTGTAAATGATGTAAGTGCAAAATCCATGGAACAAGTGAAGAATATGGATTATGTGATTAAAATGGTTAAAGTGAATATTTTTAACTAGTGGAATCCTTGATTTATTTTTTACCCTTTCATTTATTTATTAAATTCATAAACTATATGTTATAATGGATATTTATTTAACACTATTGGTGATTTTATACTGAGTTGTACTCACACCAATATTTTTCCGCCATTGGGTACCTGAGTGAATTTCCTGGTTGCATGTTGGCTTAAGGGAAATTGAACTATTTAATGGAATTAATTTATTGATTTGGATGTGAATGGATGAGGATCCAGATGTGGAGTCAAGACATGTTTTGGGGATTTAGTTATTTTTTATTATTTTTGGTTTCCATCAATTTTGGAACTATTAGAAATAACATGGCATGTTTTTAGTTTGATTGTTGTTGTACCCTAATCTTTAAATGGTTGGTAATTTTTGATTATTGATTATTATTTATTTTTTGTTTTATTTGATATGTTTTCAGCTATGGATTACTCGGGAAAATATATAAAAGTCTCTCCACATGATCTATTATACCATCACTGCTAGTCTACAACCTCCGGCATATCGGGAGGCTTTCTTGAGGTCATGTGGTATCCCAGATAAGGGAACTAGTTAGTGGATTTCGGGTTAGGGACGTTACAAAGTGACCATTCGGGGCTCTATTCCAATGATATAGACCTAGTGAGCTCCTAAACATGCAAGAGAGGGAACCTCTATCTGTTTTAGGGAGGAAGGCCTCATCCATAAGTAAAAATCTATACAACAGAAGCCTATTGTAGAGAAGATAGTCCCTATGATACTTTTCCAAATACTCAGTATGTGTATAATTATTTAACACAGTCCAATAGATCTCCACAGGCATGATATTACAATCCATTTCACTCTTCTTGAGAGTAGTTGCTTTAACACATTGTAAGGATATCTTGAAGACTTTGAATATTTTCTAAAGGCTCGTTCTTGGATTTTTTTGTAAAGGTTGTGAATCGTGAAAGATGTGCAATCTGAAAATGCATCAGGTAAGTTTTTTTTTCATGAAAGGTTAAATGTTTAAGGAGTGCTAGATATTTTAGTCATAGAACACTCAATAATGTGGTCAGTTTCACATTAATATAGGAACAATTAGTATTATGTGATAAGATCATGCCCCTTTGGTTCCATCCCCATATTTATAGGCCATGGGTTGAGTTGAGTTTCGTGAGTAGGCTTCCCATATCACGAAAAATCCCTCTAAAGTTACTCCTCCTAGATCAAAAATGAAGGAAGAAGCATAATGTCCCTTGAGTCTCATCTCATGTTGGTCCTGAGATGGAGATCTGCTCCACCGGTATAATAATCAAAATATTGGTGGCATTACACTTTGTAATATATATAGGATCCCAAGATATGATAACAAGATTCAATAAAATACATTAAAATATATAAAAATAAAACCAAAACCGCCGCATATTTCATGTATAGGTATAATAGAGACAAATAAATGTCTTCAAGATACACCCAAAAGAGATGATAAGGTTGTGACATAGGAACCATTCAATGGTGTGATCTAGTAATGTACAAGACACACCATGTATTCCCCCTATAAAACTAAAAATAATTTCTAGAAACATAAGGCAAGAATAAAATTATACTCACTAAGATTACAATAGTAACTCATGCACATGTGAAAATAGAATATTAATGCACCTATGAGAAAACACCAAAACCAAAAACACCTGAACATGTCAACTGTCCAATCCCATCCACACCATGGTATAATCACCAAATAATAAATTCCACATATTATTAAAATTATAAAAGGAATATTGATAAAGGAAACCCCACACTAGTTTGTCACTAATTTTACACTCTCACACAAAAATAACATACATCCTGGCACTCCCATATCCTCTGTATAAAATATCATGCCAATTAACCCACCTACCGCTGGCCTTTACATCACAACTCGCTCGAAGACACTAGGGCCATCACACCAAAACTCACCTAATGACACCTGGAATATCACCTAACAAATGTAACCAAAATAGTAGGTTATCATGAACATGAAGGATATCAACCTTTTTCCCAAATCCTACCTAGAACAACCCCCCACCATAAACAATTTTTTCATCTCATCGTCTCATCTAACATAATCATATTGTACTTCTGACTTCATTCCATTAAATCTCATGCATGTCGATGTCTCTTGAAGAGATGGTGAGAATGATGGGGTTGCAAACCATACATCGTCACCACTAATGTATTGGAAAAAACACCACCCAAATATATGGGTGTCGACACAAGGTACTCTTCAGAAGTACAATGTGTATATAAATAAGAAAGATCCAAAAATGTTTATATAAAAAGAAACACTCATGAAAATCATATTAGTTAACAACATGAGAACCAACCATTTCATATTTCACCACCCAACCTCACAAAACCACTAATATTTCGACCACTACTAAATGAAAAACACCACTAAACCAACCAGAAGCCCCATCTCACCTTTCACATTTCACATTTCATCTTCTTTCTCAACATAATTCAGGTTCAAAATTTCACATTACCAACCAGTATCATTTAAAAAACCATTTATTTGATATTTCTAGCCTAATTATATAAAATTTAGCATCATCCATTTTAACCACACATCTCATTCCATGCAAAAAATTCATTATCCAATTATATTTCAAAAATTCATTTCTTATTTCAACCCATAAACCATTGAATTTCAATATTTACAAATTAATCCACTACTACCTAGGAATCTATCACAACATTATAGATCAAAACAATCCCATCACAACGACATCATCATCAAAATCATCATCCCATGTTTTATTCCAACATCCCCCATATGGATAACATTCAAATCCCCATCCACTTCTTTCTTACCATAAACACATTACATGGACTTTTACCAAACAAACATCCCACATACTGACCTAACAACCCATTGTATAAATTCCCCGCAACATGACAACTCAACTCATCAAACACAAAAAATACAATCTCACATCACACCACCATTAACATCACATCACATTAAATTTTTCATAAAATAATGGGGGTTTTCATCAATTTCACTTCTTTATTTTAGGGACATTATAAAAGAATCTATAAATATCATGGGTAAACTATTTCAGTAACCAAATATACGTGATTATCCAATTATATATAATGTGATGTAAAAAACACCAAACAATGTTTCATATAACATATCCAATCAAAACTAATAAATCCCCCAAGAAAATAATTTTAAGTGGGGAATTTATACTTTACAATCACAATATCAAGTTAATATCATAAGTTTTAAAGACAAGTGGATCATTCCCCTAACCATTAAAATAAATTTTATCCAATTATTTACCTTTAATGTAGCTTATGTAACTATCTTTTTAAAAACTAAAAAGAGTAAAATCCCTCCGACATGATACACAATATTAGAAATGAGGGATCTCCAACATTAAATGGATATTTCTGATCTGTTGTGAAATGATGGAAAAATTTCAAGGTCACCAACAAGCACTGAAAGGAAGAATAAAACCTTACCATCCTGGAATACAATAACCACATCACCCCTTTATAAACAACACACTAAAACCCATGATTCCTGCGACAGAATCCCAACCCATATAGAGAAACATGATTAAAATTAAAAAAAAGAAGGGACTTACCAAAAACCACTATAAATCGATACTCAATGGTCATGATTGAAATCCACTAAAATTGGGGATGAGAGATATATTTGGGAATCACATGGGTATCCTATAAAACAAGAAGAAATGTTTAAGAATTTATGGGTTTGGGGGAATCTAGGAATTTATACTCATGTTGAGAAACATATTACCATTATTCATCGCATAAGAACATGCCATAACCTTCCAAAAAAACAAAGGGACCATGGAGAAACACCCATCACCATGGAACATCACTATTAGTCATAGATTCTCCAAGAAACAAAACTATATTGGTGAATTAGTTCATATAAAATAAGAAATAGGTCATGGTACAACCTAGACCTCTATGCCATAAACCCCCAAAAACCAAGAAAAGGCTACTCCATAGCCCCATATCTATGGTGCATCTATTCTAATATTTGAAGAACCACTGAAAACCAACCCTGGGAGTCCATTCCACTATTGGGGTCTCCATGTAAAATCTATAACCTTCCAAGAGGGGATATTCCATATCCAAGGCTCCATGGTGTATCTACACACCAAAACAGTAGTAACTTCAAACCATGGTTTGAGATCCACCCTATGTCGTAGATAGATCAGCATGATACAGTGGCCATCATTGCACAAAAACCCATTTCTACATACTATAAAATTTTTAAAAATGGAAACACCAATGCCTATGGTGACCAAAAACATCCAAACACTCAGTAACCTCCTTCAGTTGCCTCAAACACACAAAACACAAAAAATAAAGTGCTTCCAATGTCCAATACCTTACATTAGGTACATATCAAACTATTATCACCCTTGAGAATCAAGAATGATACAATAAGAAAAGAGGGAAGATGTACAAAAATTCATCCCTCAGGATACCACTCAAGGATGTCACTACATACCAAATACAACCACATCATCAAGTAGACAAAATTCCCACCCAATGTACCACAAAATAACATCATCAAACTATTTCATCATCTAACCCTCTTGTAACCAACCACCATCCTTAAATATAACCATTCAAATAACTACCTCATACTCCACAAAGCCAAATCCAATGACCACCACAACCACCACACAACAGATCCCCAATCACATAACACACACAATTTCATCTTCTTTTTCAAGATATTATCCTCTTTAGGCATCACTGACTCATCCACATAGTTTTAATCATGTTAGATTATAACACATCTCAGTTATGAAGAATTTATTCCCTTACTAATGTGACAAAGGATTTATCAAGCATCACAATAACTAGAGAAATAACATCATATAAAACATCAATATCTAAATATCACATCACATAGAGAAACAAAACAATGTAAAACAAGATAAGATAAAAAAGAATGTGGGTATTAAACAAAACTATTAATCTCACAATCCTTATTAATCTCCAATAGGGCAACATTCATACAAAACACATGATCCAAAGGAATGGTCCATCCAAACTGTACCATCTCCCAATGATCCTGGATGTCCACTAGTTTCTCTACAAACATCATGTCATCCTTGATATATAAATGTATCCATACCATGAAAAGTGATTCATAATGAAGATGCAAATAAAGATGTGATATGTGGAATACATAACAGATCAAATCGAGTCATGGAATAATTATCTACTAATAAACCATTTTTCCAACTCACACAAACACCTCAAAAGTTATCTTGAATCTGTGAGATATCTTAATACCACTACCATACTTCCACTTCCCATATTGTGGGGATATTGTAAAACAACATTGTCACCAACCTAAAACATTATGGTCCTCCATATATGATTGAAATAAGACTTCTACTGACCTTGTGTTAGTTTCACCCTCTCAAAAATAAGATGAAAGCTCTCTGTTATGAACTTCATTACACTAGGATTGAGAACCTACGACACCCCAAACATGGTCTAGAATAATGAAGAATGAAAAAACCTCTCATTAAAATCCTAAAATGGGGCCATGCTAATGTATGGGTGATAGATAATGTTATATGAACACTCGACCATAGAAAATTTTCTTTCTAATGATCTGGTTAGATGCATGCATGCAACATATCCTCTAGCCTCTAGAGAGTATACTCCATCTGTCGGTCTATTTTAGGGTGGAAAGTAGTACTCAGGCATAAATAAGTTCCATAAGTATATTTTAATCCCCTCAAGAATGAAAAAGATAAAGATTTCTATCAATCAAGAAAATATACCTCACTGGTCCATAGAACCACATCACCTCATTCACATACCTCCTCACCAAAAACATTATGGAACCCAACTCCATGAGTAATAGGAAGTGGGATGATTTCATCAACAGATCCAGGATTTTCCAGATTACATTAAAAACTACTTAATATTTGGATAACCCGATGCTGAAATTTTTCTATATTTTATCCCATTCCAACTCATGAATATATAAAGGACGAAAAAAACCTCCAGGTACATGATGACCAGCCTTTAAATTCTGAATGACTAAAAACCAATCCACAAACTCCACCACCACTTGTTTCATCCAGGCCACAAAAACTACCTCATCAAGCCATGGTATATCATGAATACCCTTGGGTGTATCCCTAAAGGTGATCTATGAAACTAATGAAGGAATCCCTCATGCATCGGTAACAAAACAAAAAAACCTCCCATGAAATAACATTTGGTACTAACCATCCTCTGACTCTCCCTATAGAGCATCACTATAGACAACCCAATCATGCACCACCTTTTCCACCAAGTCCCCCAACTGAGACTCATACACCTAATACATCAAAAAATATGACACCATCATTTGATTCAAGTAACCGCCACCATAAACCACCCTTGAATATAAATTCATGGTAGAGAACTACTCCGCTACCCACCAAGAATCCTTCAACTCACAAATCAAAACCTTCTGAAACTTCCCACTCAATGAATCAGTCAAAAAAATTCCCTTTTCATAAGTGTTATGAGATATAAACTTCATAGTCCTAAAAAAATCCATCAACATAAATAGTTGTAGATTTTAGTTATGATGAGAAAATATATATCTCAATATCTTGTGATCCATTAAGACCACAAAGCACTACCCAATGAGGTAATGTCATAAAAAACATTGTGAAAGCATAAGAGATTATAACTCGTAGTCCTGGTTGGAATAGTTATGATTGTGAGGTTTTAATTACCTATACCCATAAGAGATCTATTCTTTTTATTGCATCAGGATACATCTATGTCTAGACATGAATCATCAAAAGATACCACAAACATATCCCATTTCAATGGAAATTGGGACACTGAATCACCAACCAACTACCTCTTAATGTAGTGAAACAATTCCTACCACAAATTCTTCTAGATAAAAGCTTCATACTTCATTGTTAGAGCTGTACATAGGGTTAAAATCTGTGATAAATTGAACACAATCATCTAATAATATTCTACGTTAAACAGGGAAGCTAAGAAACTCCACTACATTATTGTGTGATTCCCATGAAACAATTACTATAGTACCCCAACCCCTGATATCTCACAGTCAGTGTTTGCTATCAATTACATTAGAAAGATTAAATGGAATAAATCCACGAAGATCTGATCAGTTTAGTAGTATTGGTAAACCAGATACATAAATGAGTATTGTATTACAAATTATTACACTAATTACAAAAAACTTTTCTTCTTATATCTATATAAATAACTATGTGTGGAACTTTATTCCATGTATAAAATAACTACATATCCTTCATAATATGTTTCTTCGATTTCTATGGAATGACACATAATAAGGGTGAGCACAAATGCTCAGTAAGGGTATGTAAAGAAAAAGAAAAAATAAATCAATAAAAATAAAGTAACATGGAAAGATAAATGAATGATAATAAATTCCATTAAAGTAATTAGATAAAGAAAAATCAGTATGTAAAGGTAATAAGATGAAACAAATTATATATATATAAATAAAAATGAAATGTATCCATATATGTAAAGATGAAAAATCTCTGGAATGAATAAAAACTGAATCATGAAATTGAAATGGATCAATATATGTGTTGACAAGAAATCTCAAGTATGAATAATAACTAAATGTAAATGAAGGTAAAACATAATTATTGGACACTATTATTAATAGGAATATTGTACATTTATCTCCAAGACCATTCACAAGACAGTTTACAAAATATAGGGTAGAAACCCATCTGATTTAGGCAAATGATTTATCTCATGAGACTACTGATGCATTGAGGGGAAATATACAACCAAACCCCACCCATTCCATACTACTCCAAAACATTTATAATATTCATGAAACATGTTCCTTAATAAATTGTATCTATATTGAAAAGAAGATAAAAATTCATACATAATTTCCCAGTTAAACAAATAATTGTCAAAGTGAAACCCGTATGTAAAATGATATATGGGTTAGGAAATAATAAAACCCATTGTGTGATAACATGGATATAAATGGTATGTTAAAATGAAAAAATGATTACAATAAAGTTATTGTTTCCAAATTTATGTTAACAATCACAATGTAAAGTGATATTTCAATTATAACCATTAAGAGTATATTTTAGGAAATTAATCATCAAACATCACAAAGTGTCCTATTCCAATAGAAACATTTAATTAATAATCCAAGTGAGGTAATGTTTTTCATGCCAAGATGAGAAAGGATTCATGATATAATGTATAAAAGGGGCAGTACATACACTATACAAAATTAGTAAGTGGTGTATGTGTAATATGCCTTATAAATGTAAAAGTTAGACAAGAATTCCTTACTAATATAGTAAAAATGAGTTGGAAAACCCAAAGGTAATAATACTCAAATAAAAAATTTAAATACCAGGAGGATAATATAATTAATTATATTATATGTCAATGTGGAATTATTTACACCATATATTATAAATTTGGGGCACAATAATTAAGTATGCCTCACGAAATAAAAATGATACAAGAATATCTTACCTTGAGTCTACTTTCAGGTGAACTTCCTTTAACATCTAGTATAATAAACATAACTTAATTTTATAATTTTTCATAAATTTTTTAATGTTTCTAATTACTTTTAATTCAATAATTAACATGTTGTGTACAGATAATTAATCAATTAAGTTTACATTGGGTGTTTTGAAAAAATTTGGTTTTATGTGGAAAAACAACTTTCATAGGTCAACTATGGTCCAAGGGGTCATTATATAACTTCTATAGAATAATAACCAGGAAATAATTATCATATATATAAATAAATTATAATTTTTAAATAAATTATTTAATATGTTTAGGAAAAATGAACCAACGATACAATCATGGAGATGATAGGTCGTACGTATGGATGAGTAATGTTTCCATTTTTAAATGATCATTTTGGAAAGAAGGTAAGTAATAAAATATATTTATGGAATGATAATTATATAATAAATACCATGTTATTTAATCAAATATATAATTCTTGTGATGAAAAACGAATCACATCATGTTGAGGAGGTGGTCGTCCACACATCCACGAATAACATTTCCATTTTTTAGGTGTGTGAAAGGGTAATAAAGAATATCATATATATATATATATATCTAGAAAGGTAATTATTTGATGAATATCATATATATATTTTTTTATTTTAGGTATGTTTAATTATAAAAATCATTATTACATTCCATGTATGGTGTGAACGAATCACATTGCATTGAGGGCACGGTAGTTCACATTTCCTTAAACGATCTTATCATATTAATGTAAATTGGAAGGTATTAAATGTATGTATAATAAAAGGTTTAAAAATGTTTAAATACAAAATAAATATCATATATAACATATATAAACATAGTTCCCATCATAATGACTACAATGAGAGGTTATAAAAATGAATTTAACAATCATCATTTCGTGAGGTAGTAGTTTAATATACATAGAAATAGTATGTTCATCACCCATTAAATATAGGTGTCTATATGTGTAGGTAAATATTTTACATTAAAAAATTCTACTAAATTCAGTAAACTATATTTTATTTAATAATATAATAATATGAGTATATGGAGTGGATAATGGTAGTGAAACCAAAACAAATGGGAGAATGTGTTTCCTCTTAATTGGGTAACTTCTTTTGGTTTTCAACCAAAAGCTTCCATGGATTTATTCCCAACAAAAGG
Organism: Viscum album; assembly: GCA_963277665.1. NCBI lineage: Eukaryota > Viridiplantae > Streptophyta > Magnoliopsida > Santalales > Viscaceae > Viscum > Viscum album. The sequence continues at coordinate 955,241,823 of OY728162.1, read as the reverse complement.
GATTATTCAAGGCCTAGGGGAGGTATTATGGGAAGATATTTATATATTTATGGAGGAACCTAATATTTTTTAGAGGTGTGGATAAGTGAGAGATGTGGTGACCCTTTATAGGGAAGGAAAATGAATCACATGGAATTTGTGGAAACAAGTTAGGTGTGCCCATGTTATTACCTAAAAAATTCACACAAAACCAAAACAAAATTATGAATGGAATTTTTATGTACTATAAATTTCCATCAAATAGGTGTTGGAAAATGTATAGGTCATTTTTCCCTTAAGCTAATGGTTTAGTCCTTTATAAAGATAAATATTTTCTTAATAATTGTAATTAATTTGAATTACATTAACTAATATTATTAATCAAATTTTTTTTGTATTAATATAAATTATTATATATTATATTTAAAAATATTTAATACATTTTTTCAAATTCCAATAATATATGTGATAGAAATTAAGTTAAACTTAATCCCATGGACATGATGACAATACAGGTTTTTTATGAAAAAACATCTGAAAGTTGGTTATGTTCTTATAATCAATTTCAATGAAAAATTTATTAAAATTAAATAAATTTTATTAATTTTAAAAAATATTATATCATTAATCTTTAAAACCAATTAAAATTATAATTTATTTCTACAAATAAATTAAATCAAAAGTAAATTTGAACTAAAATTCAGTATTTTAACTTTTCATTAAAAAATGATATCTTTTTGAAAAATATAGAAAATTCACCCTAACCTAATTATTATTTTTATATTTAAAAGACGAAGTTTTTTTTGACATATTAAATATATTAAACTATAAATTTTATATTTAAAATGGGTTCTCCGTTATAAGGGGTTAAATTGACTTTATAGAAATATAATCTTTTATGTGTAAAATACGATTTGTTCTTATATTATGCATATATAACCTAATGAATGAATATAAAATATATTTTATTTAATATTTTACTTATATATTTCATTAAAATAATTCATTAATTGTATTAATTATGTTTCTTTATATAACACCTTTTAAAGCATAAAAATAATAATATTTTTTTTATATCCATTTAGATCTTATTTTAATTTCCCATTAATTTGTAACCAATGAATTCATTTATATTGATGTAAATAATAATTTTTTGTTATTTATTTAATAATATTCATAACTAATAATTTAACTACTATTGTATATCATAATATATAAAATTATAATTTTTTAATAATATATTGTTGTTTGGTGAAACTCGGTATTGTGTATAACGCAAGCTACCATGGAAGGACTCTCTTGCATGTAACACATGATGACTCATTGATTCATTAATTTAAATATATAGAATATATTTTAAATTTTAAATATAATATAAGTTATAATGATATTATATTACCTTATGTGTATGGGGTTGCCTGTCATACATGCTATCAAATACAAGGTTATTACTTTTGTATTTTGGGGCATCACATTATCCCCACCATTTTTAAATTGAATCCTCCTAATTTAAAATTGGTCATAGTGATAGATTTCTTGATTATTCCTTTTTTTGAAATCCCACATCGTGAGAAGGGTTCATAAGTAATCATTTATAATTGAGAGAATGAAAGGTATAAAGGTCATCACCCGAGCCACAACCCAGTTGGCGAGGACTCAGAAAGTGCATCAAAGAGACCTGAGTTAAAAACATCGTGGAGACATAATTTTCAGGGTAATGTATCATTACTATAGTTGGTGTTTCTTGGTACTATAGTAGCCGGAACTATTTATCCGTTTGGGCTTTCAGGCCACTAGTTTGGTCCTCGGGTCATTCAAGGCCAACAAGCCAACCAAGGCCATCGGGCCAATAAGGATTTAAAGCCACCTCATGGCCTTAGGGCCACCTCAAGACCTTCAAGATACCGTAAGGCCTTCGGGAAACCTAAAATTTTGAAAAATGACTACATAGACACTATATGGAGCATACTCTAGATGAGGATTTAGAGCAGGCACATTCCCTACAGTAGAAGCTAAGAGGATTTTTCAAAAAGAGAGTGTATAACATTACCATAGGGACCTGCCTATTCATCCATTGGAATCCTAGATGAACAATCCATGAAAAGGTGTGGAGATGACATCATGATGAAGAAGCTTGGAGGAGCTGCTCTTTGTCGTTATAGTCTTTATATTCTCTAAGACCTATGTGTCATGTAATCAATAAGACTACATGCCTTGTAAGGTTTCCTCCTCATCCCTTGAAAGGGGGGTTTTAAAAAATAAATAAAAAATCAGGCCTTTGGGAAATTCTATAAAGGTAAAAAGGACAATGGACTACCTTGTAACTAGTTCTATAAGTAGATGAACATCATTTGCAAGTAGAGATACATAATTGGACGAAAAATGTAAATATTTATTGGAAGTGAATTTGGAAATTAATAAATAATAAAAGAGTGATAAATAGATATTTTATGGCCTCAAATCTATAAATATAAGATGATTTAGATGACCATTTGCTCAACATAAATTAAGGTATTAAGAAAACATTTTATTTCTATGTCATTTTCCTAATGATGGGTAATTCTTGTACTGACTAAGAATAAAACCAAATATTCTTACCTGATGGTTTCCAATTTCATATGAACAATCCTAAAATTTGGTTATGATTCAATCAAATTATAAATTATCCCATTAATCCATGAAATTTATTACCAATAATGAATTTTTTAGGCCTAAAGCACTAAAATAATCTTTTAAAGAATCGTAAGAGTGACAAGTCAAACTATTTGTACTTAAGTATCTTCCAAAACAAATATCGTTAATAGATTAATATCTAATCCTCAAAAGTGATAATATTGGTTCCACATTAACATTTATTCTTAATTGTTGTTAAATAAAAAAATGAAAAAATAAACCAATACATTACATAGCTCAGTGGTTGGCATGAAACCCTTATCATCCTTCGCTAATGGGTTCAAGTCCCATGGCCTTGCTTTTTTTGATTTGTTGTCACCCGGCATACAAGTTGTCCTTTACTAAAACAAAATTTATATAATTTATAAAATAAATATAATGGAAAACCTTGAAATAATTTTAATCACTAAATATCCCTTTAATAATGGTTTTCAATACAATCCCAATACATAAATACTTCATCCAAGTTGGTCCTTAGTCTAAGGATTACTTCAAATATCACATATAGGATCTCTAAATCATGACAACTTATAATCAATATAAAACACATTAGTTTTAACCTAGGTTATTTATTACCATTATTTTCACTAATTATTCGTAATGGTTTGAAAAGATAAAGTGGATTATCCTAAGTATATCCCCTAAGAGTGTCAAACTAGGTGCACAGTAAGGCCCGTTGTGGTTTACCAGGCTACCCAGAGTCAGGCCCAAAACACATTGTAGATGTTTTTACACCTTGTTTCATCTGTTCCAGAACCACATCCACTTGAAGTATCCAGACATGGATGTATTTCTAGGAAGAACCACACAATCTATTATTTACAAAAAAATATATGGTGTTATTCTATACTAATCATGAAGTTCCACTTTAGGATTATGTTCTATGACCAACGTTTTCCTAAATCTAGTTCCCAATATTGCTAATAAACATATATTGATACCAACTATAGTACATCAACCCCAGATAGCTCAGATTTATTGTCTGCTATCAATTACATTGGCATGATTAAAAAGAATCAAGCCCCGATAGACAGATCAATTTAATAATCTTGGTAATCCAAATATATAAATGATTATTTTATTACAAAAGAATACATTAATTATAACATATTTTTTATTATTTATAAATAAATAACCCTGAGGGTATCTTTATTCTATATAGTAAATATATGCACATCATTCATAGTAAGATTCATGGATTCATAGGGAAAGAAACATTATAAGGGTGAGCTCAAATGCTCAGTAAGGTTAAGTAGAGCAGAAGAAATAATGAATCAATATGAAAAAATTAACATGAAAATATAATGAATAATAACATAAGAAATTCAAGTAACTAGATAAGGAAAAATCAATATGAAAAGGTAAGATGCTGAAACACATTCCATAAAGATAACAGAAAATGAAATGTATTCATAGATATGTTGGCACATAATCTCATGGATGAATAATAATTAAATCTTGAATATTAAATTAATCCATTGATATATTGGTTAAAAATATCATAGATGAATAATAACTAAATATAAATTAGGGTAATGCTAATTATTGGATGTCGTGTTTCTTAGGTATATGGTACTTTTACCATTAAGACCTTTTAGAAGAAGGTTTACAAAATATTGGTAAAAAACCCATCTGATTTGGAAAATTGATTTGTCTCTTGAGAATACCAATGCATCAAGGGGCTATCTATAACTAGTCCCCACCAGTTTCATATGTGTAAAAATAATTTATCATATTCATGAACAATGTGCCTTAACAAAATGTATCCATATTTAATAAATGATATTTATTTATCAATAATTACCTAGTTAATCAAATAAATGTTAATGTGAACACCCTATATAAAATAATTTTCTATTTAGAAAATAATAATATAAATTTTTTGATAATATAAATTTACAAGTTAAGTCCCAATGAAACATGAATATAAAAAAGTGATTATTTCCCAAAATAATGTTAATAACCACAAAGGGAGGTCATATTTCAATGATAATCATTAAGAATATGTTTTAGGAAATTAATCATCAACATTCCAAAGTGTCCCATACCAATTGAAATATTTAGTTCATAATCCACATGAAGGAATTTTTTTCATACCTTAAATAAAAATGATTCATTATATATTGTATAAAAATAGAGAGTAGATACACTATACAAAAGAAGTAATTTTTGTATATGGAATATCCCATATGAACATAAATATAATATAGGAATCCCTTACTAATGTAGTAACAAAAGAGATGGAAAAACCAAAGGTAATAATCCTCAAATAAAAAATTTAATTAAAATTATGATTATATAATTCATGATATTATATGTAAATGTGGATGTATTTACATCAAATATAGGAAATTTTGTGTACAAAAATTATGTATTCCACTCAAAATAAAAATGAAAAAAGAATCCCTTACCTTGAGTTTACTTTTGGGTGAACATCGTGTAACTTAATGTATAAGAAACATATGTTAATTTTGTACTCTCTTCATAAATCCTTTCATGTTTATAAATAATTTTATTTCACTTGTTACCATATTGTGTAAAAGTACTTAATTAATGTTTTTTACATCAGGTGTTTTGAAAAAAATTGGTTTATGTATCAAAACAACTTTTTGTAGGCAAACTATGGCGAAATGGGTAATTTTATTAGCTATAAAAAATAATAATAATGAAATAATTATCATATTTATACATAAATTATAATTTTAAAATCAATCATTGAATGTGGTTAAGAAAAATTATACAACGTTAGCATCATGGAGACGGTAGGTCGTACGTACGCATTAGTAAAATTTCCATTTTTAGATGATCATTACAAAAAGAATGTATGAAAAACCATATCATCCTAGATTGATCATTATATAATAATTTCAATGTTATTTAATCATATATTGAATTATGTTTATGAAAAAATAATCACATCATGTCCATGAAGCGGTAGTCCACATGTCCATGAATAATGTTATGACTTTTTAAGTGTGTGAAATGATAATAAAGAAAATGATATATATATATATATATATATATCTAGAAAGTTAATTATGTCATGAATATCATTTTTTTTAATTACTGATTTTTTTATTATAACCATTATTTTTACATTCCATGTATCGTGTGAATGAATCACATTTCTTTGAGGGGGCAACAGTACACACTTCCTCAATTGATATTATCTTGTTAACATAAATTTGAAAGTATTAAATGTATGTATTATAAAAGGTTAAAAAGTATAAATTAAAAATAAATATCATATATAAGATATATAATTATATTTTCTATCATAATGGACACCATGAGTGGTGGTAATTGAGAATTGAGTAATCATCATTTCATGAGGCAGTAATTCACAACACACAGAAACAATATGTCAATCGCCAAGTAGATGGAGGTGTGTATATGTGTAGGTAGAAATTTTTACATAAAAACGTCATATTATTTGTATGATTCTTTTTTTATTTAATCATATTATAATAAGATTATATAGAGTGGATAATGGAAATGAAACTAAAAATATCGAGATAAAGTGTTATATTTTAATCAGGAAACATCATTTAGTTTGAACCAAAAGCTTCCATGAATTTATTACTAAAAAATAGAGGCATAAAATTAAAGGAGATATATGATGGGAAGATATTTTTTTAGATCATGGCCGAACATAAGAGGGTTGATACATTTGAAGAAGTTGGAGAGGTGGTGTGGCCTTTTATAGGGAAGGAAAAAGGTTCACTAGGAATTTTTGGAAACAAGATAGGTGTCCACATGTTATTACCTAAAAAATTCACAAAAACATACTAAGATCATTAATCGGAGTTTTTTGGATGAAAAATTTCCACAAAAAAGGTTTCTTACAAGTTTCTAGGGCATTTGATCCATTTAGTTAATGATTTAGTCCTTTATTAAGCTTAATTTTCTCTTAATAATTGTAATTAATTTTAATTAATTTTACTATTTATTTTGGGAAAAAACATAGTTTGTATTATTAGACACAATAAATTATTCTGATTTCAAATATGGAATCCATTTTTCAATATTCATATCACATAAGTGGCAAAAATTAAATTAAAATTATTCATGCAGACAGGACGACAATACGAGGTTTTAAAGTAAAAACATCTGAAAGTTTGGAAGGGTTTTCTAATCTATTTCAAATTGAAATCGAATAAAATAAAAAAAATTATTAATTGATAATATATTATCTAATTACACATTAAAACCAATTTAATGTTTAATTTTACCTTATAAATTTATTAAATTAAAACAATAGTTTTAAACGAAAATTTAATTTTTTTTTACTTATTGTTAAAAAATTATATCTTTCCAAAAAATATAAAAAAACCCTAAACTAATTATTATGATTATATTTTAAATATGATTTATATTTTGATATATTAAGAAAATTAAATTGTTAAAATTTATATTCAAAATGGGTTCTCCATTAAAAGATGGATAAATTACCATTATAAACACATTTGTTTTTATGTGTTAAATATTGGTTGTTCTTATCTTATGAATATAAAACCTAATGAATGGATATATAAATGTTTTATTGAATATATAACATAAATATTTCCTCAAAATCATTAAATAATTGTAATTATTTATGTTTATGAAGATAAAAACCCTTTGAAATCATAAAAATAAAAAAATTTATTATTTATATCCAATTGGTTCTTATTTTCATTTCTCATTAATTGGTAACCAATGAATTCATTTTATATTGCTGTAAAATTTTTTTTTATAATTTTGTTATTACTATTCATTACATATAATTTTACAACTAGTTTATATCATTTTAGATTAAATAATAATATTTTAATAATATATCATTTTTTAGTGAAACCCAATCTTGCATATAACGATAGTTATTGAGTAAGGTCAGTCTTTCATGTAAACCAATCTATTGAGGAAGGTATCTCTTGAATGTGATGGACTCTAACTTGGTGTTTCTTTCATTTATATGTTATATTACCATATATGCTTAGTTTTGTGTTTCATATATGTTATTGAATATAAGGTTCTTAATTTAGTTTTTTAGGGTGTCACAACTACATTGATCTTAGATGGGTCCATGGAGACAATCTTTTCAGAAACCAAATTTCCAAGGAAATTCACCTCTCTTATTTAGAACATACACTTGGAAAATATTCTATATATCTGGTGGCATTGAAGAACCTTCAAGATAGATCAGATATGATCAATATGATTCTCCTCTAACATCATTTAGATCCATATTTCATTGATGAAAATGATTGGGAAATTGTCAAATAACTCAGAAAAAAAAGATAATGAGACCTAAAAATATGGTAGGTGAATTTCGGACACCAATGGTCATGACTCAAAACTCAATGTCCCAATATTTGTATCTGAAGATAGTCACTAATGGAAGAACAGTCTTTCCCAATGGTTCTGAACTGTTGGGAAAGGCTGCATAACTGTTGGTATATGTCATACAAATGGTTCTGCAAACCATAGGGAAGTAAACCGCTGGGAAATCTTTTCACAATGGTTTACAATGATCCATTCGAATAGGGTGCGGAAAAACTAACATATCCCAATGGTTGTGCCAAACCATTGGGAATGTTGTTTTACCAACGGTTCGTTGAACCTTTGGTAAAAAAGAATCAGAGACTCTATGCCAATGGTTTGAAACCGTTGGCATAGCCTATGCTGTGAAAATTACACACAAGCCTGTAATTTGCACACCAGCTCTAAAATTTTCACATAAGGACACATTTTTGTGCATTCCCTCTGATGTTAAATACAATTATTGTACCTTCAATAAACTAACACACACATATACAATTATTGTACCTATAATAACCAACTAACACAAACATATAGAGAACAAATTCATACACATTTAACATATAATGCATCCTGGAAATATACTCATCCATAATTAAGTTCAAATTAAAAATCATAAATAATTAATTTAGAATTCAATTTAAAATTTAGATGAAAATTATATGTGGAATCTGGAATTCAATTAATAATTTGATCGGTTTTTTTATACCATATATTTTTACCTGAAATGATGTACATTTTAAACAAAATACATACAACTAGAGTGATACTAGCCACACCATGCCTCAGATTGAGGTGAGGTTAACTCGTACACGTCAAAAATGACCCATAAATCTCTTTCCTAATGTATCAACATATTCCGAAAGCGTTTGATTGGATTTCCGTATGCCAGTTGATGTTTTTCACATAAAATGATGTCCTTTTAAAACAAAAGACATACACATTGAGTGGTTCCGGCCACACAGGGTCTCAAGATGAGGCATGGTTGATTCGTACTTGTCACATGTGACCCATGGATCATTCTCCTAATGTTTCAACAGAAATCGAATGCGTTTGGTCGGTTTTCCGTATGTACTTAAAATGTTTTCCATTTTAAACAAAAGTGATCTACTTAGAGAGATACCGACCACACCGTGCCTAGGATTAAGGTCAGTTTGACTTTTACACGTCACATATGACCCGTGGATCATTTTCCTAAAGCATAAACACATTTTAAATGCATTTTGTCAGTTTTTCATATGTGAGTTGTTGTTTTCACTTAAAATGATGTCCATTTTAAACAAAAGAGAGACATTATGAATGGTTTCAGTCACACCACATCTCGTATTGAGGAGGGGTTGACTCGTACATGTCACATAAGACCCATATATTGTTGTTCTAGAGTATCGAAACAATCACAATCCTTTTGGTCAGTATTCCATATGCTAGTTGTTGTTTTCACTTAAAATGAAGTCAATTTTAAACAAAAGATAGACACTTTCAGTGGTGCCGGCCGCACCGTGTCTTCGATTAAGGCAGGGATGATTCGTGCATGTCACATATGACACATGGATGATTCTCCTAATTTGTCAATGGAAAACGAATTTGTTTGGTCAGTTTTCCATATGTACTTAAAATTTTGTCTATTTTAAACAAAAGAGAGACACTTAGAGTGATCCCAGCCACACCGTACCTTGGATTAAGGAAGGGTTGACTCGTACACATCACATATGACCCATAGATCATTTTCCTAAAACATAAACACATTTCAAATGCATTTGGTCAGTTTTTTATATGTTAATTGTTGTTTTCACTTAAAATGATGTCCATTTTAAACAAAAGAGAGAAACTATGAATGGTGATGGCCACACCACATCTCGGAATTAGGAGGGTTTGACTCATACACGTCACATATGACCCATGGATATTTTTTCTAGATTATTGACACAATAAGAATCTCTTTGGTCAGTTTTCTATATGCTAGTTGTAGTTTTCACTTAAAATGAAGTCAATTTTAAACAAAAGTGAGAAACTTTGAGTGGTTTCAGCCACACCGAACCTTGGATTGAGGTGAGGTTGACTCGTACATGTCACATATGACTCATGGATCTTTGTGAAAAATTATCAACAGATTCTGAATGCGTTTGGATGGTTTTCTGTATTCCAGTTCTTCTTTTCACATATAATCCTATCTATTTTGATCAAAAGAGACACAGTTGGATTTGTTTTGGCCACACCATGTCTCAGATTTAAATGGGGTTGACTTTTACACATCTCAAATGACCCATGAATCATTGTCCTAAAGTATCAACACAATCCGAATGTGTTTGGTCGGTTTTCTGTATTCCAGTTGATGTTTTTCACGTAAAATGATGTCATTTTGAAACAAAACACACACACTTTGAGTGGTGCCGGCCACACCACATCTCATATTAAGGTAGGGTTGATTTTTACATATTTTATATAACCCATGGATAATTCTCCTAAAGTTTCAATGGAAACCGAATTCATTTGGTCAATTTTCCGTATGTACATAAAATGTTGTACATTTTAAACAAAACAGAGCCACTTAGAGTGATCTCGACCACACCGTGCCTTAGATTAAGGCATGGTTGACTCTTACATGTCACATATGACCCATGGATCGTTTTCCTAAAGCACCAACACATTTCGAATGAGTTTGGTCAGTTTTCCGTATGTCAGTTGTTCTTTTCACTTATAATCCTGTCCATTTTAAACAAAAGAGACACAGTTAGAGTGGTGTCGGCCAAACCAAATCACGTATTGAGGCAGGGTTGAATTGTACACATCACATATGGACCATGGATCGTTGGGATAAAGTATCGACACAATATGAATGTGTTTGGTATGTTTTCTGTTTGTACTTAAAATATTGTACATTTTAAACAAAAGAGATCCACTTAGAGTGATCCCGACCACACCGTGCCTCGAATTAAAGTGGGGTTGACTCACACACATCACATATGACCCATGGATCATTGTGATAAAGCATAAATAGAATCCGAATGCGTTTGGTTAGTTTTTCGTATGTCAGTTTTTTTTCACTTATAATCCTATCCATTTTAAACAAAAGAGAGACACTTTGAATGATATCGACCACACCATGCCTCAGATTGAGGCGGGGTTTACATACACGTCACATATTACCCATGGATCTTTGTGATAAATTATCGACACAATCCCAATGCGTTTGGTCAGTTTTTCGTATGCCAGTTGATGTTTTTCTATTTAAAATGATGTCCTTTTGAAACAAAAGATAGACACTTTGAGTAGTGTCGACCACACTGTATCTATGATTGAGGCGGTGTTGATTCATACACGTCACATATTACCCATGGATCATTGTGCTAAAGTATCAACACAATCCGAATCCGTATGGTCAGGTTTCCGTATGTACTTAAAATGTTGTCCATTTTAAACAAACAAGATCCACTTAGAGTGATCCCATCCACACCATGCCTCAGATTAAGGAGAGGTTGACTCGTACACGTCACATATGACCCATGTATCATTCTGCTAAATTATCGACACAATATGAATGAATTTGGTCGGTTTTCCATATGCTAGTTGTTGTTTTTCACTTAAAATGATGTCCTTTTGAAACAAAAGACAGAAACTTTGAGTGTTTGATGATTTCTGTTCCTTTAGACAGACATTTCAGTTCCCCCCATTCTATTTTTCTAAATTCAGCTCTCATATACCTTCATGGTTGATGATTTCTGTTCTTTTATTAGAATGGGATGATGGGATATCGGTTTCTACTTCCATGTATTCCTCCTTGGATATTTTTTTCCTAGTCCAGGTATTCCTCTATGATTTTAGTCATGTTCATGAAGCTCATTCACAGATCCATCTTGAGGTTGACACTATTTAATTAAGTTTCTTCTATCATAATAGTAAAGCTTCTTATGGTCGGATTTGATAGTGAAATATGACATCTATAGACATATTTGTGAATTTGGTGTGTTGTATATCTATAAAATTCATCATCATTTAGAGTCGAGGGATATCATACATGAGGAAGATTTAGTGTGGAACCCAAGGGATTCCTCAGTGTTGTGGGTAAAACTGTTCTTAGGGTGTTAGGATTTTGAGGCTCACTGCCAAGGGAATCACATGTCAATCACACAAGGTAGAGATTTTGAAGTGTCAGTTTGGGTCACATGTCTAAGGACTTGTGGGGAAATGGTTACACGTTTAATGTATTGTGGGAATATGATCATAGGTTTAATGATTTGTGGGGATGTTTCCCATATACACTCATCATGTACTTGGTCAGATATGGGTTAGCGTCGCATAGATATGTCATGGTCAAGTAAGGGCCTAAAGTATGGGTGGTGAGGTTAACTATGTTCCCATGGGAAATGATCACACTTATTAGTAGTCCCCACCCAAGGAGGATAAATTCAAATTTAATAGTGGTGTTGGGATATCATGATGTTAAAATTGAGTCTCATGGATGTATCTTACATGACTATTTTGGATACAAGGATCAAAACCCATGTAGTTCACATGCACAGTTTAAGTTAGTGTGATGGGTTAGGTCGATGAAATTTACCGTCATGTGGTAAGGATTAATGTACCTTAGAAGGGTTAAAAACAAGAAATATTGTGGGGATTATACATAAGATCTTCTTGAAAGGTTAGGTATCATCCTATGTGAGTGATACATAGGACATCATATGTTCAATACATATGGAATGGCCACAGCAGTACTTCATGTGTTGAGGATGTTTTCATGCAGTTTAACTTCATATGAATAGGATGTGTGCCATATAGTTTTGAGTCTTACAAAAAGGATTTGGATGAAGCTTACACTAGGGGATACCCACTTCCAAGTCGGAGAAATGGGAAAAGAATTGTACCCTATCAAAAGGAAAAGTGATCCATTTCCTATGATGATTCCAGCTTTTGGGATTATGTGTCTATTACGCAACTGATTTCAGGTGGCACAAGTTATAATCACTACCAATTTATGGTTGAACACGGGGTTTCCCTTAATTTGGGTGTCTATTCTGAGGATAAATATTCATTGATCCTTCTTATTCATTTCTTGGAGAAAAGGGTCTCAGTAAGAGGGTTTAGGATACTAGTTATAAATGTGATAGATTAATGTGTAAACTCCTCATGAATGAGAATATGTCCAATAGGTAGACTACATTTTTGAAGGTATTTGTGTGGAAATGATGAATCATAAAGGGTATCATGAGGTGGGTTTTGTGAAGGTTTTTGGTTTCACAAAGGGAAGGGCTTCATGAAACATTGATTATTTTCCTAAGGTAAATGTCTTGGTTTCCATGGATAAGGTTTCATAAAAGGCGGATGCCTCATGAGGCCCTAAGAGTTGTGAGATAATTTCCTCTAGTGTTGAGGACATGATCCTTTGTGAAGTTCAACTACACCATGGCCTTAAGGTTTCAAGTACCCATGGGAGGTTGTTTGTGTAAGATGGATAACTATAGGAATCCATCTCTAATCTTGCTTTTGAAGGATGAAGTTTCGTGAAATTAATTGTTCAGTTGGAAGTATAAAGTTCAATTCCACTTAAATGATCGGTGAAAGGAGTTATTTATAGGTTCCATAGTGTTAGAAACATTTGTTACATGAAATATTACCATATTTATGTAAGATAAACACACACAATGTGGTGAAAACCATCCTTATGCCCTTTTCCTTCACAAAGGATTCAACCATCATGAATCCAAGCCATTTGGGGGTACTTGAGACTATTTAGGCTTGTATTCACCTAAAAATACCCATAAATTCTTCTACATCTTATATAACAGGTATTTTTCAGCATCAAAAAATCCCTTATCCCAGGCATAATGGGAGACAATATAGGAGAGGAGAGTCAGATTCTGATGAAAAATCATTGAATACTGGTCATTTGGGATTTAATGGTAAAAATTTTTGAATCCATTTAATTGGAACTTTTTTGGTGTTGGAGAATCCTCAAGGTGTTTTTATGGTGTTTGGAATTGTTTTAGAGGAATATTTAGTGCTACTTTCATTTTTGGATAGGATGCGGTACAAAGATAGTTGATGCGGTGAAAAGGTGGTTGCAATGACATGGAGCTCTGACAACGACTCATGGGGGAATAGGGAAAATTTTGGTTCTATTTTTATTCTGAGCGGTATCTAATCCACAAATCATTGTATGTGGGGTATCCCCTCTTAGTAGGAGATAACGACACAATAAAGACCAAATCTCCATTATAGAGTCCCCAAGGTCGATTTTTAGTGTTTTTTTCCAATTTTGGAATATTTGTTCCTTGGAGATGAGGATGTGGTGCAACCTCATCCTAGTTTCTATGGGTTTACATCATATCATGATGGGTTGCACCATTGTCCATTTCCTATTTTATGGGATCTATAGTTAAAATATATCCATGTTTCTAAAGGATCTTTTATAACAAGGTTGCGACATGGTGAGGGCTGTAGTGCAATGGTCCCTACAGTTTTTAGGTACGCTGTATAATGGTCCTATAGGATATTACATAGTGTTAGGTTTTTAGGAAAGGTATAAATTCCCTGATCCCCTCAAACATATCCATTCTTCAACCTCTCCTCTAATTCCATGGTCAACCCAAGTGCATGCCAAAGAGCTCTCTCATCCCCCTTTCAGTCAACCCTAACCATTGAGGGTCGATCCCTTCTAGTTTTTAGTAAGTCCTGTTACTATTCTCTTCAATTTTATCATAGGTTCATCAGATTTGAGGGCCTATTGTCCAGGGAATCATGGGTTTTGGTGTGGTTTTGAAAATGGGGTGATATTATTATTGTTTTCCAGTTTGTAAATGTTTTCTTCTTAATTTTAATCCTTGGTGGTGACCATTATCTTATTATAACCTCATATAATGGATCAAAAATCACTTATTGACGTAAGGGGCCCCCTATTTCTCATCATTTTCATCATGTTGGATGGGTTTTTCTCTTATTAACTTTTGTAAATATAGTCTTATTAGAGTAATAAAAGATTAATAATTACATAAAATCAAATTGAAGGGCAAGGGGAATGATTCATGAGAATTTACATCTTTTTATATCATCTCGATATTGTGATTCTATGAGGAACATTTCCAAATAAAAACTATGGGCCTGTGGGGCCTTGTTTGTGATGAATTGATATGTTTTGAGGAACCCTGTTTGGCGTGATTATTGGCATCACTTAAAATATAATTTTATAATCACTTATATCCAGTTAATGAAATGGTTTCCCTGGGATATTTATTGATTATGTGATAATTCCCTTAAAGAAATAAATTGATGAAAATCCCCTTGCTAATATAACAAATATTATGTGATATAATCTTAATAGTGGTGTGATGTGTGGTTGTGTTTGTGTAGATGATGAGTTATGTGGTTTTGTTGTGGGGATGTTTTGTGAAGTGTTGTGTGGTCCTGATTTGGGGAAGTTGTGGTAGTAAAGTGGTTGTGTTGCGGTTGTGGTTAGTAGTATGTGGATGTAGCTTTGAATGGTATCCATGTGAGTCTTATAAGTATGAAAAGGGAGACGAGGTTGAAGTTCTTGTTATTGTGATTGGTTTTTTTTAATTTTGTTTCTTATGCTAGTTTCTTGGGTAATATTGGAATATTTTTCAACTGTTGAAACTGAATGGTTGTTGGGTTAAAATGATAAATCAATATTGAAATCAAAATAGATAATGAATGTTTGTTTGAATTAGATGTGTGGTTAAAATGTTTGATGTTAAATTTAAAATAATTGGAATGAAAATATTAAATAAAATGGATGTTTAAATAATTTTTTTTGGAAATGTGAAGTATGGAAAATGAATTATGTTAGGAAAGAAGATGAAATTTGAAATATGAAATGTGAAATTTAAAATGTTCCCTGTTGTTTTTTTTTGGTGTTCTGCATCTAGAAGTGGGAGAAAAAATGGGGGTGTTGTTTGGTTGGGTGGTGACAATGTGGGATGGTTGGTTCTTGTGTTGTGAACTCATAGGTTAGTCTTGTGTGTGGATTTAAATATATACATTGTATGTTCTTTGTGATTTTTATATTCATCCCACCCATGTTTAGTACCGTGTGCTGACACCCATATATTTGAGGAGTGTTTTCCCTAACATCCTAGTGATGATAATGGATTGTTGGCTACCCCCTCTTTCCAAATCTCTCTTCTAGGATATAGATTTATGTATGGGTTATGATAAAAAAAAGTAAAAATTGCAACGTGATGATGTCAGATGAGATGGAATATGATGGGGGTCGTTCATGGAAATATGAGGGTATGGGTGTGATTTTCTTTATTAATAAAATACCCTACTATTATGGTTATGGTTGTGATGTGATGGCCCAAGTTTGTTCTGGTGATATTTTCAATAATGTCCCATATTTCTTTGGGATAGATGTGATGCGATGGGAAGTTTCAAAAAGGGTGCTTGACATTATGTGTTATATAGAGGAGCTGGGAGTTCCATGAAATACAACATTGGGGTGTGAGAGAGGAAAATCAATGGGAAAGTGGTGTGGGGTAACCTTCATCATTGGCTTTAGTAATTTGGTGATAATTTCTTGGTGAGCATGGGATTAAATACTTTTCCTATTTAAGTGTTGTTGGTTCTACAGTTTTCTCATGGGTACATTAGTATACAATTTTTACATGTGCACAAAGGACATTGTTTAGCCTACTGAGTATACTTCTATTA
This sequence comes from Viscum album, assembly GCA_963277665.1. Classification (NCBI taxonomy): domain Eukaryota; kingdom Viridiplantae; phylum Streptophyta; class Magnoliopsida; order Santalales; family Viscaceae; genus Viscum; species Viscum album. Next base: position 955,225,203 of record OY728162.1, on the reverse strand, counting down.
TCATCCTTCTTATTTATAAATTTTATTCAATTTTATTAGAGGACTACACATACTATTCTATACATTACTAGATCGAACCATTGGATAAAATTTTTTTCACTACCTTATCTATTCTTTTGGGTATTTTTTTGCAGACTATTATCTATATCTATTTTATTTATACATAAATTATGTGGTGGTTTTGGTTTACTTTTTATATTTTTTCATGGAGTTTATTAATCATTGATATCTTATCTCATGATCTTATTTATATCATATAGGGAAATTCCTCCCATATTTATATTAGTATAACCTCATTACTCATCACCAAACTGGTGCCTACTAGAGGTGAGAATTAGGGGTTCATTATTCCCCTCCTTTCATTGTCAGAATAGTAGAGGTACCTTAAGGGGGAGGAGCTCATGAAATAGTGGTTTTAAGGGGGATGGAAGAGTGATAGGACGGAGTTGGGGGTAAGGAATAGTGAAGGTTTCATGAGTTGGGGAAGAAATTGTGTCATTTTGTCTTGGTGTGTGACATAGGCCAAGAAAGACCAACTTGGACACAAGATTATAGGTCCACATGTGATTAGTTTCAAGGAATATGAGCCTACTAAATGGCCAAGTGAGGTTATTTTTTTCAATATATAGACTAAGGATAGGTGCATTAATCATGATTGACCTGTGTTATTGTTCTAATTTGGTGTTTTTCAAAAAAAATGAAGTTAAAATGAATTAAATAAATATTAATAAAATTCCATACCACCATGCTTAAGAAATCATTGGTTCCCTTTCATATATGGATCTTTATTGTAATCATCATCTTGTTTAGGAAGTATAGGTTAAAAAATATCATTTAGTTGATCTCCATAAGGTTGATATGGTTAAAGATAATGATCAACAGAAAATAAAGTAGCACAATTTTTAGTGGTAGTCTTTCGGAAAGTATGAATGTGGTGTTTCTGAACTCGAGATAGAGAACTGGTTAGAAGTTATTTATATCACCATCAGTTTGATCTTATCCCTAGTGGAGTACTGGGACCCATTGGTATTTACTCTGATATAGGTAGTTGTATGTTAGTGTTGTACATCGTATTTGGGTAAGTGGAATGGGGTAGATGTTTCAGGGGTTATCTTCTTGATAGGCTTTAGAACGTAGTCCCATTCATCGATCATGAAGGTAGTGAAGAGGTGAGAGATAATATCTATTTTATAGGAAATTATATCTTTGTGGGATTTTTAAAACATGTTTAAGGATCTGTTGTGTTCTATTAAAACCTATTTTTAGATGAGGATTCGTTTTCTAAATATCTTAATAAGGCACTCCATACTTCTATCCAGTATGTAGTTAATACCATTATGTTGTTGAGGTATCTGGAGGTTCAAAAGAAGGAAATGGTTATAAAGAGTACATACTCACCCTATGGTTTACCATGATAAGAGAAATATAAGGTTTACTTGAATAGAATATTTTTTAGTTTAAGGTATCAGGAACCATATCCTTTGATGTTTTGACCAGAAGTGAGTCGACCTCACCATCTTTTTTTGACCCTCTAGGGAAAGAGGTTTTCATGATTTTTATTTTGAATTGTAGCCATTGTACTTTAATTGAAGGGTTTTTTCATCCTGAGAATTATTACCCAGTGTTTCTTGTAGATCAGGTTGGTAGAGGTGGATAGGTTCAATGTGAGCCTCTGTATCAACTTTCAATGAAACCATTTCCATAGCAGGGGCACCAGAATGATTCTTTATTGAGAGGCGATGGAGCGGGTAGGGGCCTAACCTAGTATGTTCCTCATCATTAGAGATGCTGACATAATCATGGACATGTGGGTGTCTATAATTAGATTTGTAGGTATGTTGGACTAGGTCAATTGCATGTAGTGTAGGAAGAAGCACGGGATAACCCATATATCATTAGAGGTATGATCAGTTATCATGTATGCTTATTTTATCTTTTGTTTAATTCATGATTTTCATACTATTTTGTTTCATCCACTCTATTCATGCTATGTGACTAGTTGTAGATAAGCTACTTGTGCCCAAGGTATTGACTATGCTAGTCAGAGGCTAGACCGTCTTGTTTGATGTTTGAAGGGGTAGTGTACTATTGATGAGGCCACATCTGTACTAGGGGAATATTTTATTTCATTGGATTCAATTATACAACATCATCATTGGCATTGATTGGTTGTATTTTTTGTGTACATTTATCAAATTATTCCATTTGTGAGTCATGGTTTTGGATGTAGATGGCTAGTATGTAGTTTTCATTGGCGAGTCAAGTTTTCATGTAGGTTGTAGACTTGTGGAAACCCTAATTTATTTGGTTTCTTAGTTCCATATATATCCAATAGATACTATGATGATGATGGTTCCTAGGGTCATTAGGGATTTTCTAAATTCTTTCCCAAAATAGTTTGTCACGCTACCCCTTCATCGTGATGTTCAATTTGGGATAGACTTGTATATTGATGGTTCTCCAATATTGATGATTTTTTATCCGAATGAACCTTCAGTGTTGAAGGATTTGGGGATTCATATAAAAAATTTAATGAAAAAGTTTTTCATCTAGAATAGTGTGTCCATTTGGGTTTCTTTAGTGTTATTCTCCAAGGAGGATGGTTGTCTGAGGTTCTCTATATACTATCAATAGTTGAACAATGTAACGATAAAAAATAATTACCATATTTTGAGAATAGTTGATATTTTATACCATTTCAAGGGGTGTAGTTGGTTTCCTAGGATTGGCCTATGTTCTAGAAATCAAAGGTTGAGGGTGAAGGAGGATGATATTTCAAAAACTCCTTCAACCTCAACCTTTGATTTCTAGAACATAGGCCAATCCTAGGAAACAATATAGATCCCTTGAAATGGTATAATATATAAACTATTATCAAAATAGGGTAATGATTATTTATCGTTACCTCGTTCAACTATTGATAGTCTATAGAGAACCTCAGACAACCATCCTCCTTCTTAGAGAATAACACTAAAGAAACTCAAATGGACACACTATTCTAGATGAAAAAACTTTTTCATTAAATTTTTTATATAAATCCCCAACTCCTTCAACACTGAAGGTTCATTTTAATAAAAAATCATCAATATTTGAGAAACATCAATATATAAGTCAATCCAAAATTGAACATCATGTTGAAGGGGTACCGTGACAACCAATTTTGGAAAGGAATTTGGAAAATTCCTAATTACACTAGGAACATTTGTCTTCATAGTAACTATTGGATCTATATGGAACTAAGACACCAAATAAATTAGGGTTTCCACAAGTCTAAAACCCATATGAAAACTCCACTCACCAATGAAAACTACATACTGGCTATCTACATCCAAAACTATGACTCACAAATGGAATAATTTGATAAAAATGCACAAAAATACAACCAATCAATGCCAATGATGATGTTGTATAATTGAATCCAATGAAATAAAATATTCCCACAGGACTGATGTGGCCTCATCATTAGTACACAACCCCTTCACACAGCAAACAAGACAGTCTAGCCTCTGAATAGGATAGTCAATACTAGGGGAACAAGTATCCTATCTACACCTAGTCACAGAGCATAGACTAGAGTGGATGAAACAAAATAGTGTGAAAATCACGCATTAAACAAAATAGAAAATATGAATACATGATAAATTATCATACCTCTAAAGATATATGGGTTATCCAGTGCTTTTTCCTCCACTACATGCAACTGACCATGCCCAACATACCTACAAATCTAATTATAGATACCTACATGTCCATGATTATGTCAACATCCCTACTGATGAGGAACATACTAGGGTCGACCCCTACTCGCTCCATCACCACTCAATAGAGAATCATCCTAGTTCCCCTGCTATGGAAATGGTCTCATTGAAAGTTGTTACAGAGGCCCACATTGAACCTGTCCACTTCTACCAACCTGATCATCAAGAAACACTGGGTACTAATTCTTATGATGAAAAAAACCCTTCAATAGAAGAATACAGGCTACAATTCATATTGAAAATCATGAACACATCTTTCCCTAGAGGGTAAAAAAAGATGGTGAGGTCGACTCACATATGGTCAAAACATCAAAGGCCCTGGATCCTGATAACATACACTAAAAAATATTCTCTTCATGTAACCCTTCTATTTATCTTATCATGGTAAACCTTACGGTGAGTACGTACTCTTGATAACCATTTCCTTTTTTTGAACCTCCATATACCTCAACAACATAAAGGCATTAACTACATACTAGATAGAAGGACGGAGTGCCTTATAAAGATATTTAGAAAATGAATCCTCATCTAAAAATATTTTTTAATAGAACACAACTGATCCTTAAACATGTTTTAAAAATCTCACCAAGATATAATTTCCTATTTAATAGATATTATCTCATACCTCTTCACTACCTTCATGTTCGATGAAGGTAAATACGTTCCGAAGTCTATCAAGATGATATCCCAAGAAACATTTACCCCATTCCACTTACCCAAATACGATGTACAACACTAACATACAACTCCCTATATCAGAGTAAATACCAATGGGACCCAATACTCCACTAGGGATAAGATCAAACTGATGGTGATATAAAGAACTTCTTACCAGTTCTCTATCTCGTGTTCAGAAACACCACATTTATACTTTCCCATAGACTACCACTAAAAATTGTGCTACTTTATTTTCCACTAATCATTATCCTTAACCATATCAACCTTATGGAGATCAACTAGATCACATAGTTTAACCTATACTTCCTAAAACACAAGAAGATGACAATAAATACCCAATGATTAAAGGGAACCAAGGATTTCTTAAGCATGGTGGCATGGAATTTAATTAATATTTATTTAATTCATTTTAACTTCATTTATTTTGTTTTTTGAAAACCACCCAATTAGAACAATAACACAAGTCAATCCTGACGCATGCACCTCTCCTTAGTCTATATATTGAAAAAAATCACCTCACATGGCCATTTAGTAGGCTCATATTCCTTGAAACCAATCACATGTGGACCTATAATCTTGTGTCCAAGGTGGTCTTTCTTGGCCTATGTCACACACCAAGACAAAATGACACCATTTCTTCCCCAACTCATGAAACCCTCACTATTACTAACTCCAAACTCCATCCTATCACTCTACCTTCTCCCTTAAAACCACTATTTCAAGAGCTCCCCCCCCCCCCTTAAGGTACCTATACTAGTCTGACAATGAATGAAGGGGAATGATGAACCCCTGAGTCTCTCCTATAGTAGGCCTCCATTTGGTGATGAGTAATGAGGGTATACTAATATAAATATGGGAGGAATTTCCCTATATGAGATAAATAAGATCATGAGATAGGATATCAATGATCAATAAACTCCATGACACAATATAAAAAGTAAACCAAATCCATCCCATAATTTGTGTATAAGAAGAAATTATATGGATAATAGTCTCCAAAAAAATACCCGAAAGAAAATATAAGGTAGTGAAAAAACAACTACCCAAATGTTTGAGCTAGTAATGTATAGAACAATATGTGTAGACCTATAAAAAATTGAAATAAATTTATAAATACGTAGGATGAGAATAGAAGTATACTCAGGAGGTTATCCAATGTCTCTTGTGCACATGTAAAAATTGTATACTAATGTGCCCATGAGAAAACTGTAGAACCAACAAAACTCAAATAGGATAACTATTTAATCCCATCCACACCAAGACATTTTCACCAAATAACTCAAGCCAATGATGATGGTTATCCCACACCACTTTCCCATTGATTTTCCTCTCTCACACCCCAATGTCGTATTTCGTGGAACTCCCAACTCCTCTATATAACACATAATGTCAAGCACCCTTTTTGAAACTTCCCATCGCATCACATCTATCCCAAAGACATATGGGACATTATTGAAAATATCATCAGAAAATACATGGGCCATAACATCACAACCATAACCATAATAGTAGGGTATTGTAAAAATGAAGAACATCACACCCATACCCTCATATTTCCATGAACGACCCCATCATATGCCATCTCATCTGACATCATCATGTTGCAATTTTTACTTTTTTTCATCATAACCCATACATAAAACTATATCCTAGAAGAGATATTTGGAAAGAGGGGGTAGCCAAAAATCCATAATCATCACTAGGATGTTAGGGAAAACACCCCTCAAATATATGTGTGTTAGAACAAGGTACTAAAAATTGGTGGGATGAATATAAAAATCACAATGAACATAAAATGTATATATTTAAATCCACACACAAGACCGACCTAGGGGTTCACAACACAAGAACTAACCATCCCACATTGTCACCACCAAACCAACAACACCACCATTTTTTCTCCCACTTCTAGATGCACGACACGAAACAAAAAACAACAAGGCACATTTCAAATTTCACATTTCAAATTTCACATTTCATATTCTTTCCAAACTTAATTCATTTTACATACTTCACATTTCCAAAAAATTCATTTAAACATCCATTTTATTTCATATTTCCAGCTCACTTATTTTACATTTTACATCAACCATTTTAACCACACATCTAATTAAACCAAACATTCATTATCTATTTTGATTTCAACATTGATTTATCATTTTAACCCAACAACCATTCAGTTTAAACATTTAAAAAATATTCCAATATTACACAAGAAAATAGCATAACACACAAAATTAAAAAAAAAACAATCACAATAACAAGAACATCATCCTCATCTCCATTTTCATACTTATAAGACTGACATGGCTACAATTCAAAGACAAATCCACTTACTCCTTACCACAACCACATCACAACCACTTTACTACCACAACTTCCCCAAATCCAGACCACACAACACATCACATAACATCCCCACAACAAAACCACATAACTCATCAGCCACACACAACACAACCACACATCACACCACCATTCACATTAAATCACATAATATATGTTATATTAGAAAGGGTGTTTTCATCAATTTCACATCTTTAAGGGAATTATCACATAATCCATAAATATCCAAAGGAAACCAATTCATTAACTGGATATAAGTGATTATGAACATATATTTTAAGTGATGCCAATAATCACACCAAATAGGGTTCCTCCAAACATATCAATTTATCACAAACAAGGACCCAAAGGCCCACAGGTTTTAGTGGGAAATGTTCCCCATAGAATCACAATATCGAGATGATATCAAAAGATGTAAATTCCAATGATTCATTCCCCTTACCCTTCAATTTGATATTAAGTAATTATTAATCTTTAATTAATCCAATAAGACTATATTTACAAAAGTTAATAAGGGAAAACCCATCCATCATGATGCAGATGATGAGAAGTAGGGGGTCCCCTACCTCAATAAGCGATTTTTGATCTGTTATATGAGGTTATAATAAGAAAATGGTCACCATAAAGGATTAAAAGTAGTAATAACACATTAACAACATGGAAAACAATAATAATATCTCCCCATTTTCAAAACCACACCAAAAACCATGATTCCTTGGACAATAGGCCCTCCAAGATGATGAAACTATAATAAAATTGTAGAGATCATTGACATGACTTACCAAAAACTAGAAGGGATCAACCCTCAATGGTCGGGGTTGAATGAAAGGGAGGATGAGAGAGCTCTTTGGCATGCACTTGGGTTGACCATGGAATGAGAGGAGAGGATGAAGAATTGGTAGGTTTGAGGGGAGCAGTGAATTTATACATTTCATAAAAACCTAAAACTATGTAATAGCCTGTAGGACCATTCTACAGCGTACCTAAAAAATGTAGGGACCACTGCACTACACCCCTCACTATGTCGCAACCTTGTTATAAAAGATCCTTTAGGAAACATGGATATATTTAAACTATAAATACCATTAAATAGGGAATGGAAAATGTTGCAACCCATCATGCTATGCCCTAAACCCCTAGAAACTAGGAAGAGGTTGCACCATATCCTCATCTCCAAGGAACAACTATTCCATAATTGGAAAAAACACTAAAAACCGGCCTTGGGGACTCTCTAATGGATATTAGGTCTTCACTGTGTCTCTATTTCCTACTATGAGGGTATACCCCACATATAAGGATCTATGGAATAGATACCAATCAGAATAAAAATAGAACCAAAATATTCATTGTGCCCCCCATGCGCCGTTGTCAGAGCTCCATGTCATTGCAACCACCATTTAACCTCATCAATTATCTTTGCACCGCATCTTAGCCAAAAATGAAAGTAGCACTACCTCTTCCTCTAAAACAATTCCAAACACCATAAAACCTCCTTGAGGTTTCACAACCCCAAAAATGTTCAAATTAATGGGATTCAAAATTTTGTACCTTTAAATCCCAAATGACCAGTATTCAATGATTTTTCATCAAAATCTTACTCTCTTATCCTACATTGTCTCCCATTCTTCCTGGGATAAGGGATTTGAGGATGCGTAAAAGTACATGTTATAGAAGATGTAGAGGAATTTTCTGGGTATTTTTAGGTTAATACAAGCCAAAATATTCTCATGTTCCCCCAGAGGGACGGGATTAATGATGGCTGAATCCTTTGTGATGGACAAGGGCTTCTAGATGGTTTTCACCACATTGTGTGTGTTTATCTTACATTAATATGGTTATATTTCATGTAACAGATGTTTCTAAAAATATGGAACCTATAAATAACACCTTTCACCCATCATTTAAGGGGAAGTGAACATTATACTTCCAACTGAACTATTAATTTCACGAAACTTCATCCTTCACAATTTAGATTAGAGATGGATTCCTATAGTTATCCATGTTCCACAAACAACCTCCCATGTGTACATGAAACCATAAGGACATGGTGTAGTTGACCTTTATAAAGGATCATGTCCTCAACACTATCGGAAATTATCTCAAAACTCTTAGGGTATCAAGAGGCATCCTCCTTTTATGAAACCTTCCCCATGGTAACCAATACATTTACCCTTGGAAAATAATCAATGTTTCATAAAGCCTTTCCATTTATGAAACCCAAAACCTTCACAAAACCCACCACATGATCCCCTTTATGATTCATCATTTCCACACATATACCTTCAGAAAAGTAGTCTTCCTATGGGACCTACTTTCATTCATGAGGAGTTTACTCATTAATCTATCACATTCATAACTAGTATCATTAACCCTCTTACTGAGACCCTTTTCTCCAAGAAAGGGCTAAGAAGGATCAATGAATATTTATTCTAATAACAGACACCCAAATTATGGGAAACCTCGTGTTAAACCTTAATTCGGTGGTGATTATAACTTGTGCCACCTGAAATCTCCGGCACAATAGACTCATAAACCCAAAAGTTGGAATCATCATAGGAAATAGATCACTTTTCCATTTGATATGGGAAAATTCATTAACCATCTCTCCTATATGCAAGTGGGTATCCCCTGGTGTAATCCTTTTCCAAATCCTAGTTGTAAGACATGAAACTATATGGCACACATCCTAGTTATATGGTGTTGAACTGCATGAAAACATCCTCAACACATGGAGTACTATTGTGGCCATTCCAAATATAGTGAACATAGGATGCCCTATGTATGAATCACATAGGATGATACATCACCTTTAATGAATCTCTTATGTATAATCCCCACAATATTTCTTGTTTTTACCCCTTATATGGTAAATTAATCCTTACCATATGACAGTATATTGCATGGACCTAAACCATCACACTACCTTAAACTATGCATGTCAACTACATGGGTTTTGATCCTTGTATCCAAACTAGTAATGTAAGATTCATCCATGAGCCTAAATTTTAACATCATGATATCCCAAAACCACTATTAAATTTTAATTTCTCCCCCTTGCGTGGGGACTACTTCTAAGTGTTATCATTTCCCATGGGAACATAGTTAACCTCACCATCCATACTTAAGGCCCTCACTAGGCCATGACATATCTATGTGACGCTAACCTATATCTGACCAAGTACATTATGAGTGTATATGGGAAACATCCCCATAAAACATTAATCCTATTATTATGTCCCCATAATACAATAAACATGTAACCATTTCCCCAAAAGTCCTTAAACATGTGAACCAAATTGACACTTCAAAATCTCTACCTTGTGTGATTGACATGTGATTCCCTTGGTAGTGAGCCTCTGAAGCTAACACCCTAAGAACAGGTTTCCCCATGACATCAAAGAATCCCTTGGGTTCCACACTAATTATTCCTCATGTATGATATCCCTCGACTCTAAATGATGATGAATTTATAGATATAAAACGCACCAAATTTACAAAGATGTCCATAGATGTCAAATTTCAATATCAGATCTGACCATAAGAAGCTTTTCTATTGTGATAGAAGCAACTTAATTAACTAGTGTCACCCCCAAGATGGATATGCAAACGAGCTTCATGACCATGACGAAAATATTAGAGGAATACCTGTACTTGGGAAAAATATCAATGGATAAATTCATGGAAGGAGAAACCAAAATCCCATCATCCATTTTAAATAAAGGAACGGAAATCATCAACCTTGAAGGTAGAGGTGAGCTGCCTTTGGAAAAAAGAGAATAGGGGGGGGGGTCACTGCCCTCAATACATGTCCCAAAAGAAAACATCAATAAACATATAAATTGTTCTTACTCATATTATAGTATATTTGGTACTGAATTTACTTAATCTATATTAAATGTTCACCCACTTCTGTATGTAATGGATTTTTCATATATTGATGCTTCTAATATGGAGGAATAATATGTTTATCAACATTCAGATGCTCCAAATATAGAGGAAAAATAGTTTATTGAAATAATAATTCCACCAATCCAAATAAATAACATATTAGAGTTATTAATGATAACGAAATGGTATAATCAAAACAAGCTATGTTCAGAAAAACCGGATCTTCACACTAAGAAGGTGTAAATAAAAATTATTGTGGTGAGAAGTATAAACATAAAATTAATGATTGGACCGAATGCACACAAGTATCCTATTAATCCCAAAAAGTTTATTTTCATTAGTTTTATTAAACCCACATCTCAAATTCACTTACTGATAAGTGTAGATACATGAATGGATATCTTGTCCCCGACTAAGGAAATAATTTGGGAAGATATTAGAGTAACAATATGATATAATTTAATTATTTTACTAAAAAATGAATTAATTATTTTAAATTCCTTATCCCTAATAGAGTGAACTTATACTATATTAACATCGAATGAAATATGTATTGATTCTCAATGTAAAGGATAATATTGGATTTCAGATAACTCTTATAAAGCATCATCATAGGGATACTGAAGGGAAAGTAAACATGAATCCACCGATTATGTTTTCACACATGATATCATGAGTAGGTATATTTTGGACTCATTGTAATTGGTAATATATTACTTGAAAATACATTTATTAATAAATTTGATTAATAACTATTAATTTTAAAAAAATTGAATACTAAAAATTATTAGAGTGTTGAAAAACCAACAAAACCCTACCATAAATCATGGATGGGAATTCTTCCCTTGTAAAAATGTTATTTATTTTAAATATATAGTAATAATATTATGTTTGACAAAACAAAAACATAATTATATTCATTTTTTTATATGTAGATTGATGATTAAAAATCTAAAGGCACATCCATACCACATCATGTGCTATGGAATGAGGATCGTGTAAATAAAAATTTAATAATAAATAAAACTCACAAAAAGTAGGGGAATAATTTGTGAGTTTGATATTTTAATTCTTTCGTTAATTGAAATAAGTATTAAAAAACAATAATTAATTATTTTAATATTTTTTTTCTATTTTGGACAGCAGAATCATCATTGGTTGTACATGATGGATGACTATTTTTAGTGGCATTAACGTGGCCCGAAAAATATGGACATGTTAGAGGTGTGTGTTTCAGAGTGTCATCCCAAACATATTTTGAGAAGAGAAATGAAAATGCAGAGAAAGGTAATAAAAAGGATGAGATGTAGAAAGAAATAGTCGCTCCAGAAGGAAAACATAATTGGCATTATTAATTATATAAAAGGTTATGGGAAGGAATAAAGTAGAATAAATCACAGAACAACCACCACTAAAAGAATCCCCTCCAAAAATTGATGTAACCATTCCCCATAAAGGTTTACCTTACCATAGGTAATCAATTCTTTCATAACTATTTCTATAAATGGTGAATGAGCAAGACACAAAATACTTTCCTATACTGATTTTGTATTGGTTGAAAATGATTGTGATTTATACATATCATCAACCACTCATATCCTTTTTTAGGGTTGTAGTGTACAATATTCATGGATATATTCTACACAAAACCTAACATAAAAAAGGTCATGTGAGAGTAGAGATTCATTTAGATCATGAGCTAAGAACCAAAATATCTATTCCCCTTGATGGTCTGAATGTTCACACTGTCTAAATTTCTATTAGAATATTAAAATCACGATCTTTTGATCTTAAAAATGTACATGTTGACAAGGAGATATTTCATTACAATTTATTTTTTATGAAAACCTTTAATAATTACTGATAATGGACTAAAATGATGAATAATGTTACAAACATCAGAAGGGGAGTTGCTGAGCTAATTTTTAAGGTGCGCAAAATAGAATTTTATCCCAATAAATATATATTGTAAGTGGGACTCATATTTTACCTATATAATACAATGTTATGAGTGTGTTTAAATATTATTTTTTTGGGTTAAAAAATTTAAGAGATTAGAAGTAAAACAGTGTTGGTTTAGAGATCATGTTAATGGATATGTTGTCCATATTGGATTATCTCCTCACTCACATATTGAATCATTATTATATTGAGTTATAATTATTCTCTCATTAATTGAATCTAAACAATTAATAAAATTGAGAAATTTCAGTTCAGATAAATGAATTCAACAATCATTATATTCTCTATACATTCCTAGCCTATAATTTTTATATCTATATTTACCATTGAATTTCCCCCATTTATTTCTATCATAAGTATAGGACATAATCTATGTGGCATGAGTGTGAAATCATAGAAGGAAGATGAAGAATTTAATGATATGTATTCAAAATACATCTCAACCATCAAAACCATTAAATTTAACATAGATTTTAGAACATTGAATTTTCACAATTCATTAATAAGAGATTATGATTTGATTCCCCTTGTTAAAACAATTTTGGTTTTGTTGTCCCATCATTGGAGTATTAAAAAACAAAAGAGTTTTGGTTGGAATCCTTCTAAAATAAGTTCTTCACCCTCCCTCTATTCAAGATTCCCCTCTAATTTCCTCCATAAATTCCTTTTATAGATTCTAGGTTACTTGTTTCCATGTGAGAGGAATGATATTATTCATTGATTTTAGTAATTACCTAGAGTAGGTTTAAATTCCACAATCTAGCCTAGTTTTCCTTTTATGGATGGAATAATTTGATGATTCACAGTATTGGGTAAAGGAATGTGGGCATGAGATCTTAAATATAGGCCTTGTAGTTTTATGTAGTGCCTATGAATAATTATTTTACTAGAAATACGTCACATGTACTAAAATATGCACTTAGATTCTTCCATCATTGGATGATTAAGGCCAAAAGTTCATTTTTATTGGCACAATAGCTTCTTCACAGAATTGATCTCTCTTATAACCTCAAACTTGGTTCTCATACCAAAATAAAATTCTATTTTATGTCGAATGGGGTTTATTTAATTTCATGGACAATGCTTCTCCCTCATCATATTCTGTATTCCATGTGTGCTTGGTTATTTTATGTGCAGATCTACTACCAATGACTATTATTTTTCTTTACGATAGAGTGAACAAACAGATCTCCCTCAGAATCTGTAGGGGTTGGGTGGCTTCGCTCATGGAATGATCAAATGAATCCACCCCTTAGTCAAACTGTATTTGATTATTTAAGTGTATCTCATGGAAAATAGCTCTATTCCATCAGTTTCTTAAATTCAGGGCTGGCAGTCGAAGGTGTAACTGATAGGGTAGGTGTAACACTGTTATTTTTCAGGGAAGAGGCTCCTTAATGGGGGTGTATTTTTTTCACATATCCTCTAGCCTGTATACATCAGTGATTATGAATCAAATGGTTCATGATATTCAACATAGGAGGAGGAGGCTTGGGTTCATTTGATGGTCACATGGAAGGTATAGACATTGTAGGGTGAGTGAAGCTTATGGTAAACATTCTTACCATAAATATAACAGTCATTATCGTAACCAGAAGATTTATTTTGAGAAGGGGGGTCACCTTAGTTACTCCTACCATGAGAGTGGCAGGACATTTAATAAAATTATTCATGAAGTCATCTCTTTTTGCATTTTTGGATTTTATTTAGCAAAGACAATCAATTTTTGGCCCTCATGATAGGTATGCCTACCATCAAAATAGGGTTCCATAAAGTGATCACCTGGCCATGAGGAGTGATCATAGAAGGCATAAGGTATATTCACTATTCCTTCAATGTGCCAGAAGTTTCAATAAGGGGTATAATATGGTAATCACCTCTGTTATGACTGGTAACCATGGGCGTCATGGTCACCCTTGGCCTTTACAATTTCCACCTTGAAAAAGATCACATTCTTTCTTAGTATAGTATTAAATTCCACCCAAATAAATTTAATTTCCTTAAGTATGGCTTCACAATTTAAATAAAAATATGTAATCATCAATAAATAAAATATTTAAATCCATGTTCTATTTTATTCTTAATTTAAGAAATCCCATAGAAAAAACTATTAATCTAGTAATTAAAGTATAAGTATAGGGTATTTTATAATGAATAAAAGATAAAAATATAGAAATTTAATACTTGCATTACACTTCCAAACATAGTCTCATTTATTCCCAAGAAAAATTGTCATTGAATTTAATTTATTCAAAATGAAAAAAAAATCAGTTCATACTGCCTAATTTTGAATTTACCAATCAGAGTAGAAAAAACATTGATTATTCCAAAGGTATAAATATCATTCTTCCTATATAAATCATGTCAAATTCTTACATCAATTAACTCAATGATTCAATGTAGGAGTGGATCAAATTGGATTTATGTGGAAGAAATTTTTTAATAATATTATCTTACATTATTTTATATTTCTTAAGTTCCTCAAACTGAAGTTTGATTTTTTACATTATTGAAACAACTTAAATGAATGTTTTATAATTTATTTTCCCTTTTTTACTATGGGTTCAATATTCTACTCACCCAAAATGACTCATTTTTTAAAATTCCCTTTTGAAATTATTTTTCCCGTCCACAATTGTGTGAAAATCTCTATGAGTAAAAATTATTGAAATGGATTTTTTTAATATTAGAAACACAACCAATGCCCGTGTCTTAAGAATCCATTATGGGTTTCTAATTTCAAATTTTTATTATATATTCAAAATCCTTATATATTTTTCATTTAATTTGGATCTCTGAGGTGTTTATCTCATTGAGTTCAATTTCCTCAGATTATGATCCAAATTTTAGTGTCTTTATGTTAAAAAGTTTATTCCATCAAAATATTTTTACTCACACTCCATCTCTTAATTCTAAGATCAAACATCAAAAAATGTAGTGATAAAATTCACTCAGAAATCACGTTAA
This sequence comes from Viscum album, assembly GCA_963277665.1. Lineage (NCBI taxonomy): Eukaryota > Viridiplantae > Streptophyta > Magnoliopsida > Santalales > Viscaceae > Viscum > Viscum album. The sequence continues at coordinate 955,209,604 of OY728162.1, read as the reverse complement.
ATTATAAAATTTATGAATAAATGAATTCCAAAAACACTAGAATTATATTTTTAAAATAGTTAGGGTAGAAATGAATCCCACGAAAAGGGTGAAAAATATAAATAAAAAAGTTTAAGAAAAAGTGTAATATATTGTACTCTATTTTCAAGGGAATGGTTTTTTATTTATTTGGAAATTATGATTCTCTCTTCCACCAAAATTGGTTCTAATATGATAATAGTTGAAAGTTAATATGAAATGGTTTAATAAATATAGTTCTATAAACATCAAGACCAAAATGTGGGATGGAGGTAACTTGGCAGTGCTTAATTTTCTGTAGAATGGAGGAGTCTAAACTCCTGCATAGGGTTTTTCCAAAAGCTATTATGGAAATTCATTAGTTGTTGGTTGTTCACTCTGAATGGTTTCCTTGAACAAATTTACTTATTATAAACTAGACCAAAAGGAAAATTATAAATTTCTATATATGGACCGGCATATTTGGAAGGATGTTTACTTGGAAAAAGATTCATCCTTGAAGAAAGCAACAACACTTTGTCCCCAACTTGAAATTCTATTTTCTAGATCAAATTTTCATTGGAATATTTTGTTTTCTCCATATTTTTAAGGGAGTTATCATATTCCTCTCTCCTCAATTACTCAAGTTTAATTAATTTCAATTTCCTTTGGTATCCATCCTTGATAAAATTATATGGGTACTCTTTTGAAATCATAGTAGGATTTTTGTTTCATTTCAATAAGGAAGTGTAAATGTTTACAAAAAAAATTCTATAAGGAGGAAAACCTAATGGGGTTTTTTAGGAATATCTGTATTCCCATATTTCATCTTCCAGCTTCTTACTCCATTCCTTGAATTTAGGTTGAAATTTCTTCTCAAGGATTCTTTTGACCTCCATATTAGATACCTCTGCCAGTCCATTTTTCTCTGGGTAGTAGGCAATGGAGATTTTATAGTGCGTCTTGTATTTTCTCATGAGGGACTCCATGATTTTATTGTATAAATGAGCTCTTTGGCCACTGATCAGAGCATGGGGTATTCCAAAACTACAAAATATATTTCATTTTAGAAATATAGTTACAGTTTTTGATTCATCAGCCCGAGAGATTTTTGATTTAGTCTAATTTAAAACATAATCTATTTCTAATGATATAATGGAAAATTAAAATAAAATGTGAAAGTAGAAAAAAAAATAAAATTAACCCGTCATCAAATATCTAGAAAAAAACAACGGTTTTTCAGCCATTTCATGTTTTTAGGAAATTACACCATTAAACAAGTGTATTTTGATTTTTTACAAAAATCATAATAGTTTTTAAAATTTTAGGGAAAAAATAATCTTGCTTCCAAAATCTTTCAGGAAATTCCAAGATATCAAAAATAGCCTCCATATATAGGTAAAAGACAAAAACAATGTACAGATTATATTCATTCCTTGAGAATACATCTTCTAAAGATTTGAAAATGACACATTTTCTATAAATAATGGTATTCCCAAACCTAGTGTTCCAATTTAGACTTTAATTTATAAACATGGTACTTAGAGAAGAAATAAGTTACCATTAATGTGGCCATGAAATTTACTATGTAGTAAACCATGGTAATTGAGTTAGATTGTATAGTTACTCAATAATGAAGGAATAATCCATAATAGTTTTTGAAACTATTTATAACTTGGTAGTGTGAGGTTGTATGATCAAGTGGCCAGACACTAATGTTTTATAGTCCTTCTGGTATTTAATATATAGGACAAAAACTTGTAGCAACAACATCAATCATACCATATTTGGTTTTGCAACAGTCTTATTTATTAAATTCCATAGTACATCTTGATCAGAGTAAACAATCACATTCATTATTAATAGATAATAATTGGTTTCTTCAGAAGCTACAATAATACAAAAAATATTTCTCTATTATTGTGTAGTTTATTTGGGCAGTTCTAAGGGATTTTGAGATATAGGCTATCACTCCTATAATCAATTAAATCTTTTGGGAGAAAGAAATTACTACCTCTCTATTGGATACATCACAAAGTATTTCAATGGGAAGACTCTAGTTTTGTGTACATATTATGGGGGCGGTTCTTAAACATTCATTTAATTTTACAAAGGTTGTACTACATAATGCATCATATACCAAGGTTGTTTCCTTATAGAATAAATTAGTTCGGGGTAAATCAATTTTTCTAAATTACCTAATGAATCTTCCATAAAATCCATCATGGCTCAAAAATTGTATAATCTATCTGACAGTGGTGGGATAAGGTAGTATCTAAATGAAATATATTATGGATTTATGTATATAAATTCCTTATTTTGTAATCAAATTTCCCAATAAGGTCCATTTCTCAACCATAAACTGAAATTTCTCAAATTGAAAAACTAATTTTTTCCAATATGTATTTGTAATTTTTTCCAAACTCTCTATACAATTTTTTAATAAATTTACATAAAAAGTGTAGCTATCAAGGAATACGTCTAAAAAATTATCAATCAGGTCTGCAAATATTTAACCATGCAACATTGAAAGGTACTAGGGGAATTACATAGACCAAAAGGCATTATTTTGTAGGAAAATATACCGAAGGTACATGTAAAAGTGTTCTTTTATTGATCATAGGGTGTTATGGGAACTTGAAAATATCCATAGAAACCATATAGAAAACAATAATGTCTTTTATCGTCTCATCTTTATATAATTAATTCTACAAATGTTATGGGAAAATGGCCTATTTTTGTCACATGGTTTAATAGTTTTTAATCAATACAAACTCTCCAACTATTCTGGATTCTGGTGGGTACTAATTCATTATTTTCATTTTTTTCAGTGGCGTGACCAATTTTCATTGGAACAATTTCAATGTGGCTTTCCCATATTGAGATTGATATGGGATAAATTATACCATCATTTAAAAGTATTTATAATTCCTTTTTCTCTTCCTTTATGATGGATGAATTTATCCTTCTATGTAGTTATCTTACTAACATAGGTAATTATTATATTAATATTTTATGCAAGTAGGTGGTTGGGATAATTCCTGGAATATCTCCCAATGTCCATCCTATGAATTTAAAACCATATTTCATGATAGAGGACAGATGATTCTCTAGCTCATGTTCTAAATTATTATAAAATATGACTTGTTGTTCCTAATTTTTTTTAAGAAAACATAATTAAAATTCGTGGTCCACAAATCCTATTCTAAATCAAGTTGATTTTCTAAGGATTTAGTATTTTAATGTTCTCCATGTTAGGTACCAACACATGAGTATCATAAATGTTAGTATCCATTTTTATTATATCATCAACATAATGAAAAAGTATCTTTATTGACATTTATGATTGTTTTAATAGTCTTTAGAAAAGTTATTCCTATAATAATTGGAGAATGATATTTACCTTTACCTTCTTTCATGTTGATAATGTAGAAGTCCCCATGAAATGGGTAACCTTGTACAATTACCAAGACATCCCAAAGGACACCTAAAACATAGGAAGTGGCACTATTAGCATGCTTAAAATCCACATGGGTGGGTTTGAGTTATCTATTATTTCATAAAGAATAAATTTTATAATAAATTTTATTAAATGAACAACCAATGTAATACAATGAATTATAAAACCAAGATAACCAATTTAACATGGAATAAAAAAGTACCTAGATCCATTAATTTCTAGGTAATTTTAGGGGCAATAAAAGAATAAATACTCTTAGAAAATCATAACTCTTCATTTCCTTTTAATTTAATAATACCAGCGTACATATCCTTTATTTAATTGTCATACATTGGGATCTGTCGAATGACTTTTGGTATGGGATATTGATTTCCACTTTCATGAAAACTTATGGAATTTATTACAATAATGAACCCTTATTTTTTCATAGTTCTTAAATTAGTACGGGGAAGGGGTGGTTGTGTATCTTCTATGATCACTCTTTTTTCTTTTTATGGTTCTTTATCGGCCTTCTAGGACTTTTCCCTTAGGAAGATTTGTTAGATTCATGATTCATTACACATGTAATTTCAATTTCATGGGATGGAATTTTACTATCTTCTAGTTCTTTTACACTTCTCAAGAAAATATCAATGTAATAATCTTTAGGATTTGGAATTTGCAGGGACATAATATTTCCTATACCTTGGTTTACCATGTTCCTTGTGGTTTTCATGATCTTGATGAATAATATTTGTAATTATTATAATTTAAACCCATGAGTGGTGAGGTTTGTTTTTAATTATATCAAAATGCATTTCATGAATGGTTATTGTGGTTGTTCTTTATTGTAGCTTGTAGATTGTTGGAAATTATGTCTTTAGAATTGATTGTTTTGAGAAGGCTATTGAAATGGGGGTCTCTGTGTCTGCTGGCTTCCAGCTCCAAATTAGTAAGTTTTGAATTATCTAAATAACTAGTATATACTTGGTTGAATATAGAATTTACATTGATCATGGAATAAAAACAATAATTACCTTCTACATGATGGAATCCATTATTAAAATTATCATAATAGCAATACAGTTGACATGCCCTTAGGTGTGTTGTGATTGATGACTCATGTATGCTTTTCATAAAAAATTATCTTACCAGGGAATTTAAATATTCAATTTTAATTTTCAAAAAAGGTGATTTGGTGCTTTTTATCTCATGTAATCCTCTAGTAGCAATTATGGCTCCCAAATTTTTGGAATTTTGTGCGATGCTTTTAATGAGTTATCACACCTCAACTAGTGACTCATCAATCAGTGCTCCTCCGGATGAAGCATTATGTAGGTTTTAGTCATTATACCTCAACCCTTGGTAGAAGAATACCATGAAGTGATGCTATTTTTATGGATGATGAGGGTAAGATGATATATGTTTTAACCTCTCCTAGAACACATGAAGAGTCCCCCTAGTTTCTTTTTTAATTTAAAAACATCCTTTCTAAGATGGGAACTTCTTGGGGAATAGATGACTGTATGTAGTAATATCTTTTATTGGTCATCCCATGAGTTATCTTCTCCTATATATAGTTTGAAGATCCACCCTTTGGTGAACCCTTCATGTGAGAAGGAGAATTAATTACAACTAATTTGAGCCTCAATGACTCATATAGTTTTTAATCCATTAAAAACCTATTTAAAAGCTCTTAAGTTCCTATTGGGGCCATCACAAGATTTACCCGGAAAATTAATTAGTATCCCAATATTTTTAATTTTATGTTTGCAGTATTTTTTACCATTTAATTGGAATTATCGACTGTAAATATTGAAATTGCTTGTATACATTTATCTCAGAGTTCTATGAAGTTGAGATAGATTTCCTTCCATATATTCACTTTCTATTAATGATTTTGAATAAGATGAAGATAAGGAGGGAGATTTAGCCAATGGAATTGATAAAAACTCACATTCCCATTGATTTGGGTTCCTTAAAGTTCTATGTCTAGAAAATATAGTTCAATCAACCACTAGATCAAAACCAACGAGTTGGGAAGTACTAGTTCAGTTTATTTGAAAACATTTTTATACCAAATTTAAAAAAACACTAAATCCTCATTAATGGAACCAAGTTCGATGATATCAAGTCACGAGGTGATCAATAAAAGAAACATTTAAAGTAAAGAAATAAGTATTTCATGTGGAACTTATATTTTCTTTTGAGAATAATGTATTAAGTGTTTTTCAAAATACCGTTTTGGGGTTTCTACTGGAGTTTATCCACGGTTTATATTTTTTTGGAATCACACATAAATTTTAAAAGTGTTTTTAGAAAATGAAAAAAATATGTTTTTGGAGGTAAAAGTGGTTTGATTGGAACCATTACAAAATATGTTCTCCACATTAAATCTATTAAATCCATCCTCTCAATTCATCATACTTGAATTCATCTTATAGATGATGGTATAATTTTTTCCACATGATAGGAAAAATATTATTCAGAGATTTTAGGAATGGTAGAGAGTACGTTTAGTTTCCATGGTCCATCCCAATTGTCTTGGGGTGGGGGGTGTAGTAATCTGATTCTTCATAGTAATGGGTAAATGAAAGTGGTATGGGCTCTTACATAAAGTATATAACAACTATTCTAATTATTACACACATTAACATGATTTATTATATAAACATTCACTTAAGATTACTATTAGGATCTACAGGTATAGTTTCATGCATAATTAAGATCATTAAATGAAAACATAGGACAAAAAATACAACATCTTTATAGAAAACTTATTTTACATGACCAAAACATTCCTTTGTACTTATCATTTCATTGGATAACCCAATGACCAACATAAAAAGAGAGATCTATAAAGCCTGGTAAGGGAGTGAACAAGGAAGAAAATGAATAATATGATACATGTTAGGAAATAGGAATATCAATGGAGCATAATAGAAACATGAAAATAAAGGCGTGATATAGAATGGTTATCATAACATAGAGATGTGGCAACAAAATTTAACATGATACTAGCATGGGCCAAGGATCATTGAACATGGGGCACATGTAAACCATAATTGCACATGAATTAGCTTGATTAAACCCTCATTGAACTTTAATTATCAATAGTAAACCCTCATTTCACATGGAGTATCTTGATTCAAAGCATTACCTAATGCATTGGAGCACTATTAGGGCACACCATTTAAAAACATTTCATTTTATGCATAAGTGTACCACATGAATCATATAAAATGGGAACACTAAACACCATTATTTATTACATGATATAAGAATGTGGAATACATAAATGAAACTCTATAATCAATAAGTATATGTGCATAAAGTTTAATACCACTGATAGAGATATGGACATGGAGAATTTCAACATAAGAAATATTTCTGTAACATCAGCAGCATAACGACGTCAAATTGGAATCTAAAAATGGGTTGATAGGGGGGAAAGTGGTTTCATATCATTTATACATGAAATGAAATGTAATGGGGTCATGGAACATAATATTACAAACATATGCAGTGGAATTTGGATTTATAATATAAAATAATTTCTTGAATGTAAATGTGTTGAGAGAAATCACTTATGGAATTTTGGCATGGTAACATGTGTAAATGGGAGGAATTAATGAGAGAGAAATTGGTATCAAATCATTCAGACATAAGTAGATAAGTATAAGGGAGGTGATAAATCACGAACTAACATTTTTAATTCATAATAAAAGGGGATGACAATATAAGGAAACTTGTAGATAAATAAAGAAGGAATGTGAGGATCCCTTATTGGATGTGTGTGACTTAAAGAGCATGAGAAGGGGATTATTGAGAGGTTGGGGTGCCTTGGAAGGATTATAGAGATAGTAGGGAAGAGTAGGGACGAGATCAAAGGTTTTTGAGTGACTTTAAGTGGGAGCATGCGAGGGTTTATATAGGTAAATATAAGGGAATTTTATAATGCTTAACAAACATGGGTTTTGGAATCTATAAAATTAAATATTAAAAACCACAAAACATCTCATAGGTTGTGCCATAGTTTTTTCCAAATGGGAGTGGAAAAAATTATTTTATAAGACAATGAAAGATATTAATAATGTATTTGGGATTACTTATGTGGAGGTGAGTCACACTCTCAAGGAAATCATTTTAAAATGTTAAAATATTTTTTAAGTCGTGGAGGGTCTACTAAGGCACCATAAAATTAATAAAAAAATAGAAAATATCATTATTTTTATGTTAAAACATATATTTGACAAATATATCATTTATAGAATTTAATTACATCAATATTTGGTCATTATTATTATGTCATAAAACACATTATATATTTAAACAGTATTTGATTTTTACCAAAAAAATTTCAGTTGTCTCATAAAATTCTGAAAAATTCAACGTTAGAAAATTTAAACATCCTAAATCCAAAAATAATACTCATTTTATCTAAATAATTTTATAAATATCTGAATTTTTAATTTTTAAATAAAAACATACATTTATTGAAAAATCATCGGTTTTTTCAAAAAGAGCATTCAAACATTAATAAAAATTAAAATTGTATAAAAATCATATGATCACATATATTTAATAAAAAGTAATATGGTAATAATATTTTTTTAAATTATTATTTAATTTAATAACCCACTAACTCATTAAAATATATTTCTAAATTTAATATTAACAAAAAATATTATTTGTTTTTTAAAAACCATTTACCAAGTAACAATAATAAAATTAGAGTATATAGTTTATAAAAAAATAATCCACATAATCATTGTGATAGGGTCTTTTTACATAACCCATTATAACACCCACATAATTCATATGGGTAAGTTGTGTGGTGGTGACAGACACTAAAGGTGGACTAGATAACATCGCTCGGGAGGTAATCTCTATTAACATCCACTTTTCTCGTAGGCAGTTTCATTCACGATTAACATGTTTAAGCTCAGATTGGGATTAGTAAAGAGTGAATCCCAGTGACGCTACCTCCTTTTTGAGCTCTGAAAAAATGGTCTTCATATGGATTAATTCTATTGGATGAGTCCATCACTTTCTCTTTTTTTTGAGTAAATTGGATTTGTTAAGGCCCTATATTTATAATAGTCATTCGATCACTATTAAATGACTATATTGTCAACGTTAATCATACATAATGGTTTTTTAAACCAAATAAAAAAGTGCATGTGTTTTCTATATCTATAAGATATTAAATGAAATGGAATTTTATTGTCATGACCCATCCACCAGATCTCGTGTTGTGACTACCCCAAGCCTGCTTTCCATAGGCCTGGGGCTGGCGACTAGCACTAAAGGCTTATTATATAACACTGGGAAGGCTTTTCCTTTTATAACCTGTAACACACACAACCAAGAACATAGCAAGATACAAACTAAAGTAAACTAAATAGTAAAAAGAGTGAGTACAATGATTAAAAAGGGTCCAGAATACAAGCCCAACTAGAAAGTACAAAGAAAACTAGAAATTACAAGATGACTGATATGTGAAAATAATAACCTAAATTGTTCACCATGAATCCTACTTGAAGGGACGGTACAACTCAAGAACAGTCGTCTATGCAGTTTGCCGCATCTAACATCCACCTCCGAGCCACCTCCAGTCCTGGTACTCTCATCCTTAGTCAGCGCTGTCCATCATCAGCACCAAACACAAATGGGTGTAGGCATTTATCATGCATGGGTGAGTATAACGATACTCAGTAGGGACCCCAATACCCTAAAGGTTTCACAAAATCCACCAATGATAAACCAAACAACACGAAATCAAATGACATCCCTATATAGTTATATGCCCATACATATGACTAAGTTATCAAATAAACCCATATCAATCATGAGGAAACACAAAGTACAACTCAAAAGCCCAAAGATCATCTGTTCCACCAAGGAAGGAATAAAGCGAAGGTAAGTACCACACAGGTATGCCACACTGAATAAAACCACCAAGGTATTATCACAAAGGATAGTACTGCTTAGGTACGAACTCAGCTCACACCAGGTATAACATAGGTGCAATAGTAGAGATGATTAGATATAACTACTGAATAATCTTACTTTATTAAGAGGTAGAGTCACGAAGGACCGCTAATCATCACCAGACTCACAAAGGATCTCAAGGTGCTGACCCACACAGGATCACTCGGTGCTGACCCACATAGGATCACACGATGCTGACCCACACAGGATTGCTCAGTGCTGACCCACAAAGGATCTCTAGGTGATAACCCACACAAGATCTCTAGGAACATACCCACGTAGGATCGCTCAGGTAGTCCCGCATGGAATCCTAGAGAGGTTTATGTGGGACCCTCAATCACTGACCCACGAAGGATCTCATCCTCAAGTCACAGCTAGCTACTGGGTTCCTTCACTAAGCTTGCTCTTCTCCGGGACTGTCTACTTCTCAATCCACTAGGCGATACTCCAACTGCCACGATGTCCCAAAAAGAAGTATCCTAAAGGACCTCCACATCATAGGGGCCTCAACAGAATAGATGTCGTGTCAGTTAGACACCCGATATGTAGGTTATTAACCTTTTAGACTCGAGGGCCCAGTTGGATTTGAGCTCGATCCAAACCGAACATATACCAACATTATCCAAATCTCAATAGGGATATTCCAAAGGGACCATCTATTTCCAAGGTTAATTGCAAAATTGATTGTTTTTCAAATGGAATCCTGGTGCCAAAGTTATGGCTGAAAGAGTGTAAATTAGTCGAATTGGGTCCCGGACCGGTCCGACCTGGTATGAACGACCCGGTCCAACCCCCAAGGTATGGCCCGACCCATGGTGCGGCCTTACCTACTAGGTAACCCAAATCTCTAGGTCTGGCCCAACCCGCGCGGGGCAGCCCGACATGTGCTGGGCAGTCCGACCAACTGGGCGGCTCTGCTTGGGCAGTGGCCCGTGGGGCGGCGGGACAGCCGCAGAGGCTGCAGAAGGCCACGGGAGCCACAGGGTGGGGAGAGGCCATGGGTTCTATGTGGTGGTGGAGGTCACGGGTGCAGTGATGTGGCGGAGGCACCAGGTGCGACGAGGGAATCACGGGGCCTTGGGGGCCACCGCGCAACAGAGGAGGCCGCGGGCGGCACAGTGCCACGAGGAACTGAATTCGTGGGGTGACAGAGCACCATGCCTTCGTCGGCAGCTAGCATGACCTACTTCTTTTCTTTAATCGCCTTTTTCACGGTTCTCTAGGTCCACCGATGCCAACCACCAGCACCAGTCACTATCACCATCGCGAATATCACACATAAGATCCACAAGATGTTCGGATTGGTCATGCCATGTTAGTTTGGCCAGTACCCTCTACATTAGGGCGATAGCATACAGCTCAAGGAAGATGATTCAATGTGAGAAGGAAAATAACATTGATCAAATTAAAACACACCCCTACCTTGATTAATCACTAATGCCAAATAGGAGGGATGAAGAGACGTCAGAAGCCTCAACATTTCCTCTATCATCGGTTCATTGTCGTCGATGAAGTTCTACGTTGGTTTCCTCTGAAAGGTGCTTTTGATTCTGATCGGGGTCGGTTTCCACTTTCTATTATCTCTGGTGGTCATTCTTCATTGGGAGGTTTTGTTCTTTGTTAGAGATGAATTTCTCCCAGCTCTCCCAAGAACTTTTCCAACCCTCTTCCCAACAAAATAATAGCCAAAATAATAGAATATGTTGTTTAATCAGTTTTATTTGGCATAATTTCACATTGGCATAATTAATTATTTGAGTTGGTATAATTAATTAAATGGTTGGCACCATTAAAGTGGGAGGATAAAAAATATTATCTCTTATTAATGTAGAGTTCATGAGGTTTCTCACATTATGTGGGTTCAGGTGGTCCCCACCTTTAGTATTAAAAAATTGGGGGTTTAATCATGGGTGGTCCCCACTACCTTAACCGTTGTGGGTGGTTTTAGTTCAGGTGGTCCCCACTTGGGAAACATCCCTACGGAAGGTTTCAACACAATAATAATAAAAGATTATTTTATTTTATTTCTATTCCCATGGAAAACCCAAATAATAACTTTCACCCTCGACCAATTGTCATCATGGTGAAAGTATCCTTAAGCGAATACCGGCACTGCGAGTTCAATGGTGTCCTCAGATTTCAATTTCGAGCACCGGTTCGAATTTTAGAAAAACATGCACACATATTTACTGAACATACCTTAAAAAATGTTCAAAAATTCATTTCGGGCATACCAGGCCTCGGAATCACGCTCTATCAATTTTCACAGACTCGGAAAATTCCAATTTAATTAAAAACATTACATGGAAATTCTGTTTCTTTACATTCACCCCACCGTAGGTCTTTACATCCATATAAGTCACAACTCAAATTAAAGGAACAAGTGGGGGTAATGGGAATAAATCTGATCCTCCCGCTCCCATGTGCTATCCTTGAGGTTCTTATGCTGCCAACAAACACGCACCAGAGGCATCAACCACCCACAGATGACCGACTCATGTTGGTCCTCAATCTCTACTGGAATCTGCATAAAATTTACTCCATCATCGACGTCTATCTTGCTATGGTTGATGATGTGATAAGTGTCATGCATGTATCTCCTTTGGTGGGATATGTGGAAGACGTCGTGCACCCGGTGCAACTGAGATGGAAGAGCTAAGTGGTAAGCCACCATGCCAACTCTGCTGGGGACTTGAAAGTGTTCAATTAACCTCAGAGATAACTTTCCACCGTGGAAAAATATTCATAAACCTCGTTGAGGAGAGACCCATAGAATGATGTGGTCACCATCCCTGAACTCTAGAGGTCTTTGTCTTCTGTCGGCAGACAACTTATGCTTGCTCGGTACAGTCTTCATCCGCTTCGGGATGATCTGCACTTTCTCTGTAGTAGCCCATACCATCTCTGGTCCCACTAATGCTGACTCCCCTAGGTTAGTCTAGAAATAAGGTGATGTGAAAGGTCCCTCGTACACCCCTCTAAAGGTGCCATCCAAATTGTGGAGTGATAGTTGTTGTTGTACGGAAATTGCAACAAAGGAAATTTATCCTCCTAGATATTACCTAAGTCATGGACACAAGCACGAAACATGTCTTCGAGGGTCTGAATGGTCTGCTCAGTCTAGCCATCTGTCTAAGGATGGAAGGCGATGCTTAAATGAATCCATTTCCTGAAAGCATCCTGCAACCACTTCTATATATAGGATGTAAAATCGGTATCATGATCAGAGACAATCATCGAGAGTACTCCATGTTTCCGCACAATCTCTTGCACATAGAGGTGTCCCAAGCCCTCTACGTAACCCTACACTATGATCGGTAGAATGTGGGCCGACTTGGTGAGTCAGTCGACGATCAGCTAGATAGATTTCTGACCTCTAAATGTATGTGGAATTCCTATCACGATGTCCATGGATATCCCATCCCACATCAACTCTGGGACCTCTAAAGGCAGAACCAAGCATGTGAGAACCTAATGCTTTGCCTTTACTTACTAATAAGTGAGGAACTGAGAGAAAAACTCTTCAACTGATTTCTTCATTCCTGTCCACTAGTGCGATCGTTGGAGATCCTGGTACATATTTGAAACACCTGGATGTACCGCTAGATGGGATGTGTGGAACTCCATCAATACTTCCTCGTGAATTTACACAGGTACCATGGTACGTCCTCTGAAGAGGATGACATGCTCCCCAGCTGCAGAAAATCAATCTGGTGCATGTCCTATGGATATCTGAGCATGTCGAGTCTCGCAGTTCGTGCCCCGCACTGCGCCTCTCTGACTCGCTGAATAATTGGGGGAGTGACTATAAGAGACTGAAGGAAATCTTCTCCATCTCAATCCGCAAAGGATATCTGGAAAGCGGCCAACTACTCTGTCGCCTCGCCTAGAAGTTGTATAACTATCCTCCTACATAGTGAATTTGTTAAAACATTCCATTTCCCTAGATTATAGACTAACTCGAAGTCATAGTCCTAGAGTATCTCAAGCCAACATCATTGTATTAGGATAAGGTCCTTCCGAGAGAAGATACACCTGAGACTCTTGTGATTCGAGTATACTGTAAAATGATCTCCCATCAGATTGTGTTGCCAAATATTGAAGGAAAATACAACTAATGCTAAATCAAGGTCATGGGTAGTATAGTTCTTCTCATGCTATCTTAGCTGTCGATAACCATAAGCGATCGCTGCTCACTATTGCATAAGGACACATTTGATTCTGGTCCTTGATGCGTCTTACTAGACTATGTACCCTACACCCTCCTCTGGAAGCCTTAAGATAGGGGGCACTAGTCAGCCTATACCTTAGCTCCCAAAAACTCTACTGTAATATCTACGACCACATGAAGGGTTTCCTATCTTTCGTCAACACTGATAAAGGTGCTGCAACTCTGGAGAAATCTGGCACAAATATCTGATAGTATCCGACCAAATCCAAGAAAATATGTATCTCTGTCACACTCCTGGGTGGCTCCCAAGAAAGTACAGCCTCAATCTTCACTGGATATACTATAACCCCAGCCTCCAATATGACATGTCCCAGAAATTGCACCTCTTAGATCCAGAACTGGCGCTTCAAGAGCTTAACATAATGATGGTGCTCTCAGAGTATGTCCAAAATCATCTGCAAATGATAGGCATGCTCCTCCTCAGTATTCGAGTATATTAGAATGTTGTCTATGAATACTACTACAATGTGATCACGGTATGGATGAAAGATCTTGTTCACGAGTCCCATGAACACTGATAGAGTGTTGGTCACACCGAATGGAAAAACCAAGAACTCGTAGTGGTCGTACCGACATAAGAATGTCGTCTTATGCACACCGTCATCTCATACTCTGAGCTGGAGATAGCCTGATCTGAGATATATCTTCGAGAACCATCGTGCTCTCTTCAGTTAATCAAAGAGGCCATCAATCCTCGGTAGTGTGTACTTTTTTTTCACAGTCACCTGGTTCAAGTGCCGATAGTCAACACAAAGGCTCAAGCTACCATCCTCTTTCTTGGAGAAAAAAAAGCCAAAAATACCCAAGGAGATACACTGGGCCGAATAAATCCATTCCCCTACAAGTCCTCTAGTTGTACCTGCATCTCACGAAGCTTCACAGTAGCCATCCAATATGCTAGTGTATATATCGGTGTCGTATCGGGGTACAAGTCAATGTAAAATTCCACCTCTCCATGAGAAGGTAGACCCAGAACATCATCAGGGAAGACATCCACATACTGGTCCACCACTATTGGATAAATCAGACTCTCCACATCCACCACTACAAGGGTAAGGATCGAAAACTAATGTGTAATCAGCTACACCCTCCTTCGGGTAAGTCCAACCTGTGCTGCAAAGGCTCTCTCTTCTCGCCTGTGGAGGTAAACCTGGTACCATCTGGGTGGATACACCATAATTTTCTCCTAATAACATTAATATGAGCATGAAATATGGATAACCAGTCCATACCCAAGATGGAATCATAAGGCCTAGACGTCGCTACTATGAGATCTCAGTCGAATCTCTCGCCTCCTCGAGTAAGCTCGCCCTACTGGAACCAGTGCGCAATCATCAAATCCACTCCTATAAGAGTCTCTAGCCACAAAGATCAAACCAATGACTCTATCAAACTCTTCAAGCTCTGAACGAGGTATGTGACAATAAAATAATGACAGGTACCTAGATCTATAAGTACTGCTACTACGGTGGAATAGACACATATCATACCTCGTATCATCTCCGGAGCATCGTGATCATAGGCCTCAGCTTCCTGGAGCTGAGCTCACCCCTTTAATCCTACATGCTGTATTCGGGATGGATCACTTGGTGGTGGTGGTGGTAACATCTCGAATCATCGCCCACCACAAGTTGCACGTCCAGCTCCTCTGCCACATCTGCCTACTCCCTACGGACCTCCTCTGTTGAATCTATACCTCTTCCTCAATGGTTCTTCAACCGTCTACGGATCATCCGTATGGAGGGTCGGACAATCATGAGCCATGTGACCCTTCCCGCCACATGCAAAACCCTTCCCACTTATAGCATGACTGGCTCTTCCTCGGGGGTCCCGCACAACTGACCCTGAATCCTGTGGTCATCCACCTATTGGTCTGGTCCTCTTGGACCTCTACGACATCTGTCTACTACCAGCTGGTGAAGAATCCACTACATGATGACTGGTAGTAGGTCTCAATGCGGGTGACTACTTAGAAAGGAAACTCTCCACTAAAAGGTCTCACACTAACACCCCTCTCTGCGTCGGGATGCTGTGTGAGATCATCGAAGACCTAATCTCCCACATGAGTACCAGATCAAAAGTCAGAGACCTAAATAATGGGTCTCACACCATATCTAGGGAGTAGCTTGAGAGGTCAGTGAACGTCACTAATTAATGAGACTCAATCATGATGCCCTACTGTAGATGAAGTATCTCTTGAATGCGCACTGCGCGAAGAGACATTGGGACTAACTCTGCTCAAAACATGATCTCGATGTCTACCTAGAGAATCATCACCTTCTCGTGATCATGGAGCATCATGATCCACAATCTGCCTTCTAATACCTGTAGAAGACTATAGGAAAAGATCGCCATGAGATCAACTAGTGTTCCTACCTATCAGAAGACTCTCACTATGGCCTCCTGCCAATCCTTAGCCACCTGTGGGTCCGTCTCTCCCCTGAACCTGTGTGGCCTCTGGTGATGGAACTCAAGCAACACACTCAAGCGACGTGAACCATCTTCTTCTGGGGTTGGTGGAATCAGTGGACCAACGTGTAATGGTACTGCTGGTACCTCTACTGGAAGTGGGCCATACACTGAGGCATCTTCGCTCGGTGGGCTATCAGTGCGTAATATATCCGGAACCCTAACTGACTGTCTGCAAGGAGGCATCCTGAAATGAAATAGGTGCACCTCAATAAAATAGTTATACCTATTGATCTGACTCAAATAGGTCGCAAATACTCTTCAAAACACACACAAAATCACTATTTTCGAGCACTGAGTTAGAAATCAGAAGTCTGGGTCCTGGTGTATGGATACATCGGCAGCCACACCCACACTAGATTCCCTAAACTGATAAACACAATCACTAAACATAACACTATTGTCATTAAAAATATTATATTCTTATGTTCTATGGTATAACAGACTCCTCTGATACCAATATGTCATGACCCGTCCTCCGGGGCCCGTGTCGTGACTACCCCAAGCCCGACTTCCATAGACCAGGGGCTGCCGACTAGCACAGAAGGCGTATTCCCTAAAACTGGGAAGGCATTGACTTTATAACCTGTAACACACACAACCAAGCACACAATAAGATAATAAGTCAAGTAAACTAAATAGTAAATAGAGTGAGTACAGTGATTAAAAAGGGGCCAGAATACAAGACCAATTGTAATGTATAAGGAAAACTGGAAAGAACAAGACCGCTGATACGTGAAAATCACCTCTTAGATCATCCACCATGAATCCTACATGAAGGGTAGGTACTTCTCACCAACGGATGTCTCTGCAGTTTTCCTCCTCTAACGTCCACCTCCGAGCCACCTCTAATCTTGGTATTCTAATCCTCAGTCAGCGCTGTCTGTCATCTGCACCAAACAAAATATGGTGCGGGAATAGATCATGTAGGGGTTAGTATAACAATACTCAATAGGTACCTTGAGACCAACAAGGTCTCACAAAATCTTCCAAGGATAAACCACACAGCATGAAATCAACTGACATCCCTACTTTGGAATATGCCCATATTTATACCTTAGTTATCAAGTAAACCCATCTCTATCATGAAGAAAAAAAAAGTCCAACTCGAAAGACCAAACATCATCTTTTCCAAAAAGGAAGGAATTCCTCGAAAGTAAGTACAACACATATACACCACAATGAACAATACCCCCAAGGTATTACCATAAATTAAAGTACTTCTCAGGTAAGAACTCACCTCCCACCAGGTATAACTTAGGTACAATAGCAGAGATGATTAGATGTAACTACTGAACCACCGTACTCTGTTAAGAGGTAGACCCACGAAGTATCACTAATCATCATAAGACCCACATAGGATCTCTAGGTGCTAACCCATACAGGATCACTTGGTGCTGACCCACACAGGATCACTCGGTGATGACCCATGCATGATCGCTAGGTGTTGAACCACATAGGATCACTAGATGCTGACCAACATGGGATCCCTCGGGTATTCCCACATGGAATCATTGAGTGGTTCAATATGGGACCCTAAATCACAGATCCATGGAGGATCTCCTCCTAAAGTCACAGCCAGCTACAGGGTTCCCACACTAAGCATGCTTGTCTTAGGGAGGGTCCGCTCTTCAAGCCACTGGTAGATACTCCAACTGCCATGAAGTCCCTAGAAGAAGTATCCCAAAGGACCGACACGTCATAGGGGTCTCAACGCAATAGACAGAGTGTCAATCAGACGCCCGGTCTGTATGTTATTTGACTTTTAGTTCTGAGGGTCTGGTCGGATTCGTGCTCGATCCAACCCAAGTGTATCCCAACATTATCCAAATATATATAGGGTTATACCAAAGCTACAGTCTCTCTTCAAGGTTTATAGTTCCATTGATGGTTTGTAAAACGGGCGCCTTGTGCCAAAGTTATGGCCGGAAGAGATTAAATTAGTCGAAGTGGGTTCGGGTTCGGTCTGACCCGGCCTGGCTCGACCCGGTTTGGGTCAACCTGGCCCAACCCGGTGGGTATGGCCTGACCTACGGTGTTACACGACGCACTGGGTGTACCAACATGCTAGAGTCTTCCCATCCCGCGCTGGGTGGTCCGGCCCCGCGGGGCGGCCGCAGAGGCCGCTGGTGGCTGTGGGAGCCATAGGGTGGTGAGGGGCCGCGGGGGCCATATATTGGCCCTAGGCCGTGGATTCCACGTGTTGGCAGAGGCTGCAGGTGTCGTGGGGCGGCGGAGGCCGCATGTGCTGTAGGGGAAGCATGAGGACGCAGAGGTATGGATGCAATGCACGGTGGAGCATCGTAGGGCATGTGATCCACAAGTTTCAGAGGCCACATGGTGGCAGGGGCCATGGGTGGTGGAGTTCCATGGGGCGCAGCGGCCATGGGGCGGCGGAGGCCACAGGTGGTGGAGCACCGTGAGGCAGTAGAGCATTGAGCCTTCATCGGCGGCTAGCTTCACCAGCCACCATTCATTCATTGCCTTCGTTGTGGTTCTCGAGTTCCACCGATGCCAACTACCGGCACCGGTCGCTGTCCCCATTGCGAATATCACACACAAGATCCACAAGATTTGCAAAGGGGTCGAGTCACATTTGTTTTGCTTGTACCCTCCGTGTTAGGGTGGTAGCATACGGATCATGGAATTTGATTCAATATGAGAGGGAAATTTACATTAATCAATTTAAAACACACCCCTACCTTGATTTATCACTGACATCAAAGAGGAGGGAAGAACATACATCAGTTGCGTCGGCATTTCCTCGATCTCCAGTTTGTTGTTGTCGAAGACATTCTACATCGGTTGCTTCCACAAGGTGCTATTGATCCGGCATGGGGTCAGTTTCCTTGTTCTATGAACTCTGATGGTTGTTCTTCATTGGAGATGATTTTCTCCAAGCACTCCCATGTACTTTTCCAACCCTCTTTCCAAAAAAAGAATAGCCAACATTATAGAATCTGTTTTCTATTTAGTTTGTTGGCATAATTTCAAATTTTCATAATTAATTAATTGAGTTGGTATAATTAATTCAAGTGGGTGGATCCATTAATGTGGGAGGATACCAAAGGTTATCTCCCATTAATGGGGAGTTTAAGCGGTTTCTCCCATTATCTGGGTTCGGGTGGTCCCCACCTTTAGGATTCAAAAATTGGGGGTTTTAATCTCGGGTGGTCCCCACCACCATAACCCATGTGGGGAGATTTAGTTTAGGTGGTACCCACCTGTGAAACATCTACATGGGAGGATTCAACAAAAATAAAATAAAATATTATTCTATTTTATTTCTATTCCCACAGAAAGCCCAAATACTAACATTCACCCTCAAACAACTACCGTCGAGGTGAAAGTCTCCTTAATCAAAGACCGGCACTGCGAGTTCAACGATGTTATAAAATTTCAATTCCAAGAACTAATTCAAAATTTATAAAAACCCACTCACAAGTTTACTGAATGTTCCTGATCATATCATTAGAAAATCATTCCTAGCACACCGGTCCTCGAAATCACGTGCTGTCAATTTTTACAGACTCATAAAATTAAATTTTAATTAAAAAATAATAATTACATGGAAATTATGGGTCTTTAAATTTATTCATAAATATTAGGGTTTATACAAAGGCCTTGTAATTTTTTGCAGTTCCTGGGAGGATTTTTTTACCCGTAAGATTTCACTTATGCCATAATATTCACTTGAATTATCCCATCACTGGTTGTAAAAATCTATCCATTTCATTGTCTGTGATGTTGTAGCTTCTTCATAGAATGTTCGTTTCTGATCGTCTCGTGTTTGGATCTCACACTGGATATCATTTCTATTTGATGGTGGGTGTGGTTTTGTAAATGTAATGTAAAATTATGCTTCATAATCTTTTTTATGTTCACATGATTCCCAGGTCAATTTCTATATGGATATGGTTTTAGAGAGAAGCATTTCACTTCATGATGTAATTGAGAACCAGAGCTCCCTCAGAATATGAATAGACATGGTATTTTGTCTCATGGAACACTTTCTTGAATCTCTCCCTTAGTCAAAGTGGAGCATATTATTACTTCCAATCTTCTAGAAAATTATCTCCACTCTACCAGAATCTAAAATTTTGGGCTTTCAGTTTATTGTTTCATCTGTAGTATAGGTGTTTCATTGTTCTCCCTTGGGTGGAGGTACATGAATGGATGAGGTATTTTATTTTTGGATGATAAACTAGATGACGGACCATAGTTAGTATCAATCAAAGGGTTTTTTATCTTCATAGGAGGTGGGGGCGTTGAATTTTAATGGTATTAGGAAAGGAAGAGGCATGTTAGGTTGAGAGAGTCTTACGGTAAGTATGCTTACTTTTGCATAATTTTGATGACACAATTATTGTCTTGACCACAAGTTGAATTTTGAGTGGGGGTGGGGGGGTCATGGTAGGTATGTCTACCATTAGAGTAGTGGAATTATTATTAAAATTATTCATATGGTAATATCTTATTCACTTTGGGGATTTTATTTAACACATATGGATAGTTTTTGGAACTCATGGTAGGTATGCCTATTGTGAAAATAAGGCACAGAAAGGTGATCGGGTGACCAAGAGTAGTTCTCATATTAGGATTAATGAATTTTCACAATCCCTACCATTTGGGAGTAGATTTAAGTAGGAGAAGCATATAGTTAGCACATACGATAATCCTAGTGGCTGTGAATATCAATGTCACTCTTGGAATTCTAAATTTCCAACCCTAAAAAAGTTAGCATTCTTTCTTAGTGAATTATAGAAGTCCACCGAAAAAATATAATTATTCAAAAATGGATATAAATTTTAAATCAAAAGATGTATTCAAGATAAAATACCATATTCAAAGACAACTTCTAATTAAGTATTAATTTAAAAATTCATCAAAAAAACTATTTACATGGGAATTAAACTATAATGAGGGTTATTTTCATTGAAAAAAAGAAAAAAATATGGAAAATTATAGATCACATGATAAGGGTAAATGAAATATCAAATCAAAACAATCATAAATATTGGCCAATTTATCGATTTGTTTCTTCAGAAAGTACCTTTTCCCCACTATTTTATCTTCCACATTTACAAATATTATATGTTTATACAGAAAAAATGTTAAAAACAGTGATATAAGCATAATTGATTTTGACAATAAAATATACATATATTCCTTTATATTCATTCTTGGTCTTGAGAATGTGTATGAAATACACAAGCATGAATGACTAGGAATATGAGTTTTAAATGTATACATGTAGTGTTTTTTAAATTTTTTTATCTAATAGCAGATATACTATGTTAATTATAGTAAAATAATATTAATACTTTTTTTGTAATTTTATATATCAAAATTATTTCGAAGGATAACCTTGTGAACAAAAATATAGACTCATTAGTCCTCAAATCACTTATACAGAAATAACTCATTAGAAGAATATGTATATTAAATTATAGTTAAAAATGTGGCTCTAATATTTGAATAAAAACATATTGGTGACATTATATTCTTAATATTCATGATGTAGGAGTAAAAATCTACAATATAATCATATAAATTATATTTTCATTCCCTTCATTACTTATTCCCTTTGAATTTTCTAGACACCATTTGATACTCATTGTAATGAATTATGATACTCTAAGGATTTAGTATTTGGATTAAATAGATAGATACCCAATAATTTTACTACACATGATAATTTCTTTCAATTTTTAATACACTAAATAATGAAATTTACAAACAAAAATCAATTTATAAATTTTATATTATATTTTAATGAATTGTTTTTATGATAGAGATGTGTTTAAATGTCATCAAAATCATGTAATACTGAGTGTCCATGGGAACAAGATGTTCATCGACTCATACAAGTAGATAAATATTGAGGTATTTATAATAATATTTCACTACCAAAACGTATATAAAATAAAAAAACTTATTTTTAAAAATGTTTCTACAACATCCAAAACAAAAAAATTGCATAGGTTGTGGTTATTATGTTGTAAAATTTAGGAAAGATAAGATATTTGATCAACCAACAAGAATCCCCTAAGAGGTATTTTAAATGATAATCATAATTTCATTTTATTTATTTAAAAAAATTATTTATATTTTTTCTGTATTGTAACATCCCAAGTTTCCACGGTACACTTCTCTTTGAATAATAAAGTAGCGTGTGTTGTACGCAACTTCGAGTTCTAACACACACCACAACTAATCAAAGTAGTTGTTACGAATAGTATTACCCACTTTTTAAAATTATTGAAATCTTATATTTCAATATGGACTTAATTTTTGTATTTCTAATATCGAAATTATCCTAAGTTGATTTTTCTTTAATTTTCTGAGAACTTCCATTTTTTATGAATAGTGAAAAATACTTAAAACAAATTTTTTGATCAAAATAATTTATAGTGATAAATTATACTATTGAGTGGTTTTAAGTTATAATTAGAATATATTTTTACCATTTTATCCAATGGTGATCATTATAAATAATTTCACTTTGAAATTGGACATAAACAATTGTCAATCTTATGATATATATTGTTTCTTAAAAACACGCTATTTGTTGTGACAATGGGAATTAACTATAAAATTAATTAATGAAACTTATATGTTTGTAATTTTTTAATATAGACATCATTTTTTATTTCAGAATATCAATTATAGCTTAGGGTGAAATTTTGGCATTGTTCTGAAAAACTTCAATTTTTGATGAATAGTGAAACCACTATGTAGTAGTTAAAAAACTGATTTTTCATTTAAATGATCATTACCACTTTTGGGATTTGATTTTCAAAAATCCTACATACATGGTTTTCATTAGGAAGTAAAATTTGGTTCAATGGGATTAAAATATTTTTTTGCTGAATAGTAACTTTTAAGTTTAATTAATCGCGATTAAAGGTAATTAGTGAAATTTAAGGTAAAAATAGTATTGTAAAAATATGGAATGACCATCAAACTTGTCCTAACACTATGGGATATGTCATGGACTACTAATAAAATCTATGGGTCAACTTGGGGACCCCATTGAGCCACTTTGGAAGGAAAATGACATAAATAACATTTTCTTTAATGTTAAAATAAAAAGGTCACAAACAAGAGTTGTTTTACTAAAAAAATTTAATTGTGGTTATACAAGTCATATTATTTAATATAAATAATAATTAGAAATATAAAACTATTTCCTACATCATGATTTTTGTTTTATAATTTTTAGACATTAAATAAATTAAATTATTTATGACACAATGATGATGCAGCGCTTACCTCATTAATTAACGATTTAAATAAAATGAAAAGATAATGTAAACTCTAAGACTTACACTTGTCAAAAACCTATTGGATGAGAATATTTAGAACCCCTATCACCTTATCCTCGAAATATATATGTTTGGGACCTTTAGAATCCGAAAAATCATTTCATAATAATGTAACATTTCAATCTTTCCAAGAGTCCCCCTTCTCTGCTCTTATAAAAGGCCCCCACCACTACCACCTTACTCACACCATCAAAGCCTTTTGGCTCGGCCAACCTCTTCCCAAATACTCTCTCAACATTCCTCCCTTACTCTTAGAATCCTAAATTTGGGGAGACGTCTTCCCAAGGAAGCCTTTGGCTCAAATCAAAAAGAGTTACCCGATTTTAAGGTAATGTCTTCTCTAATGTTGTTTTGTTTTATTTTCCTTCTCCAACACCTTAAACTCTTTTTATTCCTTTCATTTGTAACAACACCAGTATCTAAAATATACTAGGATTTTGTTATGATATGGATTTGGTTTACACTTACACACACCTTCGTCTAATGGTTAAAAAACATACTCTTTCTGTGGGTGGGGAAATACTGCCTCACGAAACGATGATTGTTCAATATTCTTTTAACACCTCTAATGTTGGACATTTTGATGACACTATTTTCATATATGATATATATATTATGTTTATGTTTTCCTTATGCTTCTTTATTTCTTATTTATGGCATACATTATGATTTCCATTATGGGTAAACGCGATAATTTAATTTTAGGAAGTGCGGACTATCGCCCCCTCAAAGTGATTTGAATCGTTAATACCATATGTGGGATGTATAAAGGATGGAGTAAATGGTATTATACATTATATTATACTGAAATAAAATAATACCTTTATATAATTATATCTTCATTCCATTAAATATGAAATGGAAATGAAAGTAGCGTTCATTCGTATGTACGGCTTACCGTCTCCATGAACGGTGCATTTCATTTCATACCTCTAAATGTTATGTAATATTATAAATGAATGTATATACTGGATATATATGATTTATATTATATATACATCATGAATATAATTATGGATATAATGGATATTTTACCACATGAACAAAGTGTAATTATAAGAAGTTTATTTTTGACTCAAGTACCTATGATCGACAAAACGACCGTTATAAACATAAATAATTACATAATGATAATGACATGGTAATAAGTGATATAAAAGGAATAATGTACTTAGAAAAGGTTCTTAAGAAGGCAGAGATTAACTCTAGTTTATTATTCAGGAGATCAAAGAACGATCGAGTGAATTCGGACACGAGGTAAGGGAATTTCTTAACCCAATTTCCCTTCTTTGGGTTAATCTCCTACTTTCAGATTATGTCATGATATTATTATGTACTATATTATATTTGTACTTTATTTATGTGTACTTATAGTGAATACACATAGTAGATCTACTTTATTTAAAAAAATGATCTTTTTAAGGGTCTTCGTCTCAATCTCCTTTCATGGAGGCATATTTTGTTTTATACACAACTTTATTTTATACGGTGTATAAACCCCTTTGACTTTGATGTTTATTAAAAAGAAATCTTTTTTATACGAAGAGTTTTACTAAAAGACAAAAAGGGAATGTTTTTCTTGCCATACATATGTGGAGACAATGACTTCTCCGCTGCCGCGACCATTATTTGAGTTTTGGCTTCCTTTACAAGCCACAACTTTTTTTTAATGAAAAATAAATACAAAGTTTTAACATTATTTTATTTTGGTATTGAAATTGGTTTTGAATGTGTTTTTATTATATAAACGTGTTGTATTGATATCTTGTGATTGAAATATGGAAATGTTATGTTTCCTTTATACATGTTTTATGTGATACGATTATGTTATGGTTTATGATATGTTTAAACCTATTCATATGAGGAATGCATTGGACTTAATAAGTGACGGGGGAGCCCGCTACAACTAATTGATGCATCGGTAGGTCTCATGAGACAAACTAGTGTCTTGGCACGAGGCCTTGACAAAATCTTATTTGTGGTCTTGGCACGAGGCCTTGGCTACGTGGTTATGATAATCTGGCATTATGAATTCCATCATTATGAAAGTGGTTATTGATATTTCATGTGATTATTCGACAAGTAGAATGTCCATGTGAGTAAGTAAATGGCATTATTTAATTTTATTTTTTCCATATTATGCTGAAGTTAATGTTTAAAAAGGCTGTTGTTTTAGTTATACATTGCCTTAAATGTTAATTTTTATTTTCGAAATCTTCTACAATATTGTTATCCTCACTGATCATCTGAGCTCACTCCTTTCAATGTTTTAATATTTTCCAGGATGTGAAGAAGTATTTTATGAATGACCTG
Source organism: Viscum album (assembly GCA_963277665.1). Lineage (NCBI taxonomy): Eukaryota > Viridiplantae > Streptophyta > Magnoliopsida > Santalales > Viscaceae > Viscum > Viscum album. The sequence goes on along the minus strand of OY728162.1, from coordinate 955,183,833 downwards.
CAGGGATTGTCAGAAGAGGATATGAGTGTGGTCTATGGAGACTTTGATATTGTATTTTTTCAATTTATGATGTAATATAACATTTATGGAAGTATCTAGTGTTTCCAAGGCTACTAAACTAATCGGTATTTCGAGACTTGATCATTTGTGATCATGCCAATGCTACGCAATAATGAACCGACTCTGGGTAACTGGGGTCGGGGCGTTACAATTAGTATCAGAGGTAGTTTAGTACTAACCTTGGAAGCAAGATTTAGATAAACTCTAATTAGAGCACATAGCACAAAGTTAGACATTGAGGATTAGTATATAAGAACATCCTAGAATATTGGTATTATAGAGATGTTGTGAGTTTTCCGAACAATACATCCCTGTCTGGATATGAGTAGGTAGAGGCGGCTCTGGCATAGATGTACCTAGGGTAAAACCCAGAAACACCACTTTGAGCTAGACTAGAACAGGAACTGGTGCACGAAAACGGGCCTTGCTGCACTCTTGGTTACGACACTCCCGGGGGATATGGTTAGGATAATTCTCATTTTCTTTACAAACCACTATGAAAGGTTATGAGTATATACTTACTCAAAGAAAACATTTCTCTTTATGATTATGGATTATATCCATAAATAGTTAAATTTATGTTACATATTTTACATGTGTGGAATTATGTATTTTGATTCATAAACTAATCTAGTTTATACCATTCTTTAGAAATGACACCTAGTGGAAGTAATGGAAACCGTATCAATGCATGCACTCCGTGTTGGGATTTCCCTCCTGCTCAAGATAATTATTGTGGATCTGGAGGTACAACTGGTGCTGATCAACTTATTACCATACTAGGACAACTCACTCAGGTTATGAATAATAACCTTACTCATATGGAGCACCCTAATCCGCAACGTGGAGGATCAATGATAGACCGCTTCATGAGGCAACAACCGCAAACATTTAATGGGGGTACAAATCCATTAGTAGCTGAGCAATGGATAAACTCCTTAGAGAAAATATTCCACGCCTTGGGGAGTAGCGAAAGGGAGAAGGTTATCATTGAAGTTTACCGCCTCACTGGAGATGACGATCAATGGTGGTCATTGATTCAAAATACAAAGGAAGATGAAGAATTATCAAGTATGTAATGGAGAGAGTTCAAAGATCTTTTCTTAGAAAAATACTTTCCACGTGACCATCGAGCAGATATGGAAAGGGAATTTCTGAGTCTAAGACAAAAGGAAGATGAGAATGTCGCAAAGTATGAGGATAACTTTAAAAGGTTAGCGAGGCATGCTGCAGATTATATACATAACCCAAGAAGTAAGATCGATCGTATCTTTGATGGGTTAAAATCGTTTCTCCGTCGAGCACTAGTATCACAATCTTTCTCAAAGTACGAAGATATAGTCGTGTGTTCTATCAAGACAGAAAAGGAATTCTCTAAATCTTATGACAATAAAGTAAATCAAGAGAAGAAGAGAACTGTGGAACAAGAGACAAATAAAGGGAAAAAGGGAAAGAATGATTTTTCATTAAGCAATAATTGTGGGAAGAATCACGCCGGTACCTGCCTAAAAGGAATTGGAGTTTGTTATAAATGTGGAGAAAAATGTCACCAGGCTCGTGATTGCACGGGAAAGAAAGCGGATATCAATGTTGAATGTTACAATTGTAGGGAAATAGGTCATTATTCAAATTATTGTCCTAAGACCCAAGGAAAATTACCTCAGAAAAGGCCAAGGGATCAAGGCCAAGCTTATGTTGTTGCTACAGATGAAGTTGAATAATTACTCTATTTGTGTTCTTGGAATCAAGGATTATATTCTGGTTATAAGAATAATGTGATATATAAGCATTGTACTGCAGTACTTTTTTTTCATTAAAGTTTTAATATGATGAAGGTCATCATATTTTAGTATGTGACAGTAAGAGGAACTATACTTTGTTTGAGGAATCCGATGATATAATTGATTTTAGAATTTAGAGACCTTTTAGAAAAATTCTGGACAGAGGTATTTTGGATAACTAGAACGGTTGGAATGAATTAATTTGAACTTTCGATATTATTGTTTAATGTTAAAACATTTCTGAAGATTTTTTTTGGAATATTATAATACTATAGTTTTAGGAAAAGGACAACCTGCAGGGTGGGGCATAACCCGTCGCGTCGGACAAAGCTACCGGAATCGAACCCACAACCATTGTGTGACATGCCTTTATTACCTACCACTAGCCTTCAGGTAGTCCCTGGTTATTAAAAAATAGTTTTCCTAATTTAAATGGTATGTGTTAATATTTTGATCTTTGTACGAGGAGGATAAATATAATATTTTTGAAACCTATAACCTTTTGGAGTGAAAGATGGGTTCTTGGTAAAAATTTATTAAAGAATGAAAGCCTACATGACAAGTCAGTATATTTCCTTACATTCATAGTAAATCTCATAAATAAATTCCTCAACTTTATGAAAGGTTACTTAAAACAAAAATGTTGTCGGTTAACTTTTCCAACTGGGGATTCAATGATCGTTTAACCAATCTTAAGTTTGTGATTTTATTATGGTTAACTTTCTCCTAATCCTATTTTCTACAACTCTTCATCAGACCTTGATGGTTTGTTTCTCCTCCATATCAATATTTTTATAGAATCCTAGTATGGGCTATCTCAGGTGACCTTTGTACTTCTCTTTCCTTCTTTTAATGTTATATTCTTATTAACCCTATTTACGATGTCAGTTTCCCAAAAAGGAATTCTCTATTTTCAACATTTTATTTTGAAGAACATTTTAAAATTGCAAGCACACAATTTATTGAAGGAGGGGATAATGTAACACCTTATGCTTCCACGGTACACTTCCCTTTGAATAATATAGTAGCGTGTGTTGTATGGAACTTCGAGTTCTAACACACACCACAACTAATCAAAGTAGCCATTATGAATAGTATTACCCACTTTTTAAAATAATGGAAATCTTATATTTCAACATGGACTTCATTTTTGTATTCGTAATATCAAAATTATCCTAAGTTGATTTTTTTGTAATTTTCTAAGAACTTCCATTTTTATGAACAGTGAAAAATATTTAAAACAACATTTTTGATCAAAATAATTTATAGTGATAAATTACACTTTTGAGTGGTTTTAAAGTGTAATTAGAATATATTTTTACCATTTTATCCAATGGTGTTCATTAGAATTAATTTCACTTTGAAATTGGACATAAACATCTGTCAATCTTTTGATATATATTGTTTCTTAAAAACACGCTATTTGTTGTGATAGTGGGATTTAATTATAAAATTAATTAATGAAACATATATTTTTGGAATTTTGTAAAATAGAAATCGATTTTGAATTCGGAATATCAATTATAGCTTATGGTGAAATTTTTCCATTGTTCTGAAAAACTTCAATTTTTAATGAATAGTGAAACCACTAAGTGGTAGTTAAAAAACTGATTATTCGTTTAAATGAAACATTACCACTTCTGTGATTTGATTTTCAAAAATCTGACTTACATGGTTGTAATTAGGAAGTAAAATTTTGTTTAATGGGATTAAAATAATTTTTTGGTGAATAGTAACGTTTAAGTTTAATTAATCTCGATTAAAGGTAATTAGTGAAATTTAAGATAAATATAGTATTATAAAAATATGGAATGACCTTTACACTTGTCATACCACTATTGGATGTGTCATTGACGACCAATACAATCCATGGTTCAACTTGGGGACCCCATGGAGCCACTTTGGTAGGAAAATGACATAAATAACTCTTTATTTAATGTTAAAATAAAAAGGCCACAAACAAGAGTTGATTAACTAAAACAATTTTTAATTGGGGTTATACAAGTCATATTTTTTACTATAAATATTCATTAGAAATCTAAAACGTTTTCCTAAATCATGATATTTGTTTTATAATTTTTAGTCATTATATAAATTAAATTATTTATGACACCATGATGATGTAGCGATTACCTCATTAATTAACGATTTAAATAAAATGAAAAGATAATGTAAAATATAATAAATAAACATGTCCAAAACCTATTGGATGAGTATATTTAGAACCCTTATCACCTTATCCTTGAAATATATAATTTTGGGACCTTTAGAATACGAAAAATCATTTCATAATAATGTAACATTTCAATCTTTCCAGGAGTGCCCCTTCTCTCCTCATATAAAAGGCCCCCACCACTACCACCTTAATCACACCTTAAAAGCCTTTTAGCTCGGCCAAAATCTGACAAAATACTCTATAAACTTCCCTCCAATACTCTTAGGAGCCTCACTTTGGGCAGAAGTCTTCCCAATTAAGCCTTTGGCTCAAATCAAAAAGAGTTACCCGATTTTAAGGTAATGTCTTCTCTAATGTTGTTTTGTTTTATTTTTCTTCTCCAACCACTTAAACTCTTTTTATTCATATCTTTTGTAACAAAACCGGTATCTAAAATATACTAGGATGTTTTTATGATAAGGATTTGTTTTACACTTATACAAACCTTCATCTAATGGTTAATGAACATACTATTTCTGTGGGTGGCGAAATACTGCCTCACGAAACGATGATTGTTCAATATTCTTTTAACACCTCTAATGGTGGTCATTTTGATGAAACTATTTTAATATATGATATATATATTATGTTTATGTTTCCCTTATGCTTCTTTATTTCTCATTTATGGCATACTTTATGATTTCCATTATGGGTAAACACGATAATTTCATTTTAGGAAGTGCAGACTACCACCCCCTCAAAGTGATTTGAATCGTTAATACCATATGTGGGATGTATAAAGGATGGAGTAAATGGTATTATACATTATATTATAATGGAATTATATTATACCTTTATATAATTATAACTTCATTCCGTTAAATATTAAATGGAAATGAAAGTAGCATTCATGCGTATGTACGACTTACCGTCTCCATGAATGGTGCATTTCATTTCATACCTCTAAATGTTATGTAATATTATAAATGAATGTATATTCTGGATATATATGATTTATATGACATATACATAATGAATATAATTATGGATATTATGGATATTTTACAACATGAACAAAGTGTAATTATAAGACGTTTATTTTTGACTCAAGTACCTAAGATCGACAAAACGACCGTTATAAACATAAATAATTAAATAATGTCCATGACATGGTAATAATTGATATAAAAGGAATAATTAACTTGAAAATGGTTCATAAGAAGGTATATATTAACTCTATTTTATTATTTAGGAGATCAAAGAACGATAGAGTGAATTCGGACACGAGGTAAGGGAATTTCTTAACCCAATTTCCATTACTTGGGTTAATCTCCTACTTTCAAATTATGTCATGATATTATTATGTCCTATATTTTATTTGTACTTTATATATTTTCACTTATAGTGAATACACATAATAGATCTACTTTATTTAAAAAAAATGATCTGTTTAAGGGTCTTCGTCTCAATCTCCTTTCATTGAGTCATATTTTTGTTTTATACACAACTTTCTTTTATACGGTGTATAAACCCCTTTGAAATTGATGTTTATTCAAAAGTAATATTTTTTATACAAAGCGTTTTACTAAATGACAAAAAGGGAATGTTTTTCTTTCCATACATATGAAGCGACAATGACTTCTCCGCCGCCGCGACCATTATTTGTGTTTTGTCTTCCTTTACAAGCCAGAACTTTTTTAATGATAAATAAATACAATGTTTTAACATTCTTTTATTTGTGTATTGAAAATAGTTTTGAAAGTGTTTTTATTATATCAATGTGTTTTATTGATATCTTGTGATTGAAATGTGGATGTTTTATGTTTCATTTATACATGTTTTATGTGATATAATTATGTTATGGTTTATGATATGTTTAAACCTATTAATATGAGGAATGAATTGGACTTAATAAGTGACGGGTGGAGCCCGCATTAGCTCCTCGATGCATCGGTAGGTCTCATGAGACAAACTAGTGTCTTTGCACGAGGCCTTGACAAAATCATATTTGTGGTCTTGGCACGAGGCCTTGGCAACGTGGTTATGATAGTATGGAATTATGAATTCCATCATTATGAAAGTGGTTATTGATATTGAAAGTGATTATAAGACTAGTAGAATATCCATGTGAGTAAGTAAATGGCATTATTTAATTTTATTTTTCCCATATTATACTGAAGTTAATGTTTAAAAAGGCTTTTGTTTTAATTATACATTGCCTTAAATGTTAATGTTTATTTTCGAAAGCTTCAACAATATTTTTATCCTTACTAAGCATCTGAGCTCACCCCTTTCAATGTTTTAATATTTTCCAGGATGTGAAGAAGTATTTTATGAATGACCTGTAGGGATTATCAGAAGAGGATATGAGTGTGGTCTACGGAGACTTTGTTATTGTAGTTTTTCACTTTATGATGTAATGTAACATTTATGAATGTATCTAGTGTTTCCAAGGCTACTAAACTAATCGGTCTTTCGAGACTTGATCATTTGTGATCATTCCAATGTTATGCAATAATGCACCGACTCTGGGTAACTGGGGTTGGGGCGTTACATGTATTACCATGTATATCATGTAATTGTTTTTAAAAGAGGAAGTATATTTTTTTAGAAAAGTATGAACCAAATACATGGTGTCATAATATTTAAAGACATCATGATGCACTCAAGTACTATTTGTTAACTACATATAGATTTTTGTACATTATTTGATATGTTTAAGTGTTATAGTGTGTCTTTTCATTTATCAAATGACTCAAATCATGTGGTTTTAGTTCTGAATTGATATCATACATAGAAACCCGTGTCACTCACTAAAAAACAATAAAACATACACATATTATTTTAGTAATTTAGTAAAATGATCCATAATATATTTTTGATGTGTAGAAATTAGTTTCACGTCAATTTAACACACAATGTGACTAGTATAACTCAATGTATGTGTTTTAAATTTAAAAATGTAATTTTACTTACACTATTGAAATAATATCCCGTAACAATGGTTTTGAACCCTTGATATAGTTCCCCGAACCATTGGTATAGCCCATACCAATGGTTTGGAGTTCCATTGTCTGATTCAATGTTGGGATGGACCTCTCCCAATGGTTTTGTCAAAAAAATTTGGATAGATAATGTAATATAAAATACCCAGCTGAGTTTTGGACTAACAAACCCCACCTAAAATATCAATGACCTAACCAGCATGCTACAATTATCTTTGTGAATATATTTGTATATATATATATATACATAATTTATATATTAAATTATTTAATAATATGTGATAAACAAATTCTTAAAAAAATTAGGTTACCTATCCCAATGATTTTGAGAACCATTAGGATAGGTACACTTATTTTTTTGATCTATCCCAATGATTTTTTAAAAACCATTAGGATATCCATAACCCATCCCAATGGTTTTCTAGAACTGTTGGGATAAGACTAATTGTTGGGATCTCTTGACAGTTTTGAAGAACTGTTAGGATATAACTATCTTTTAGGATCTTTCCCAAAATTTTCTACAAAATTGTTAGGATGGCCTTATCCACTCCCAATAGTTTTGAAGGACCATTCCGATATGACTACATTTTAGGAACCACTAGGATAACCATATCCTATCCCATCAGTTTTAAAGAACCATTGGGATATTACTTATTTTTTGGATCTATCCCAATTGTTTTTCCAAACCATTGGAATATCGTAATATTACATGTCATATTCTAATGGTTATGATGAACATTTGGAATATGACCCATATCTCCATGGTTTTTACAAACCATTATGATAGGAACCCTATCTCAAGGGTTTTTACAAACGGTTGGGATAGGTGTGTCTGTATAAGTAGGACTTCCAGTATTGTTAAGAAAACATGTCACTCACTAGAAACCTATAAAAACAATAATATTATCTTGATACTTTAGGAAAATGATGCTTAAATCATTTTTGATGTGTATAAATCAACTGCATGTTAATCTGTCACATGGTGTGACCGGTATTACTCAAAGTGTGTTTGTGTGTTTTTTTAAAAACTGATATTTTGGATCAAAATATGCGTGAAAAAATAAAAACCATGAAAAAACATTAAAATTATATTTATACATTAGCAAAATGTTCCATAATTCATTTTTTACATAAATGAATAAGCCTCTTGTTAATCAGATACATGGTGTTACGGATATGACTCCAAACGTGTGGTTTTAGTTTATAAATGACATTTCATATTAAAAGATGAATGGAATACCCAAAATCTTAGAGAAACAATTTATATAATTTTAATAATTTTGAAAAATGATCAGTAATTCATTTTTAATATGTACGAATTAGTTATACCTTAGTTTGATACATAATGTAACTAATATGACTGAAAATGAGTGTTTTCTTTGTAAAAATGACATTATTGTAAAAAACTTTTTTCACTCACAAAAAATCATTAAAATTTTCTTCAATTGTCTTTATAATTGTGAAAAAATGGCCTTAGGACACTTTTAATGTGTGGGAATCAACCGACCAACAATCCAATGTACGGTGTGACCAGTATGACTCAAAAAGTGTGTTTCAATTTCAAAATTAAATTTTAGTTAAAAATATTTGTGACATACTCAAAACCATGAAAACACCTTTAGATATTTTAGGTACTTTATGAAAATTATATTTATGTCATTTTTTATGTATAGGAATCTTCCTCACCTCAATCTCAAACACGGTGTAATCAGTATGACTCAAAATGCATGGTACCAGTTTAAAAATTAAATTTTGTAAAAACAATTCCTGTCATACTCCAAGATAATAAAAAACATTCATATTCTACGATAGATACATAAAAATATCCAAAAGTTATTTTTGATGGGTAGGAATCAACTATACCTAAATCCGATACATAGTGTGACCAATATTGGTCAAAATGTGAGTTTTTGGTTAAAAAATATTCATTTTAGTCAGAAATAATTTTTATCCACTGAAAACTAACCAAGACATTCTAATATTGACTTTATAGTTTTGGAAAATTATCTATAATTAATTTTTGATGTGTCGGAATAAAGCATATATTAATCTATCCCACGATGAGACCGGTATGACTCAATGTGCATGTTTTCATGTTAAAAATGAAATTTTATTAAAAAATTATGCCACTAATTTGAATCCCAAAAAACACGTTCACATTGTATTGATAAATTAATATAATAATCCTTAAGTCGTTTGTGATGTGTAGATATCAACTTCATGTTAATTTGATACACGATGTCCCCGATATGACTCAAAATATTTGTTTTTATTTAAAAATAGCATTTCAGTTCAAAAGTTGTGTGAAACACTAAAAACTAAAAAAATCATCCATACTATTTTGATAACTTATGAAAATTATCTATATGTCATTTATGTTGTTTAGGAATTAGTTACACAACAATAAAATACATGGTGTGAGTGGTATGACTCAAAATTCTTGGTTTCATATTAAAAAATAAATTTTAGTTTGAATGATGCATGGTATACTAAAAAAATAGAAAAAAATTCTATTTATTTTTATACTTTACAGAAATTATCCATAAGTTATTTTAGACATGTGAAAATCATCTGTGCCTCAATATGATACATAGTGTGATCGGTATGACTCAAAACGTAGGTTTTCAGTTTGAAAATGGCATTATAGTTAAAAAGACACGTCACTCACTAAAAATTGAGAAATGACTCTTGGATTATCTTGATAAATTATACAAGATGGTCCACAATTTATTTTTAATTTTTAAGAATCATCCGCACGTCAATTTGATACACGATGTGACTGTTATAAATCAAATTGTGTGATTTCATTTTAAAGTTTTCATTTTTGTTAAACTAATCTGTCACTCAATGAAACCCTATAAAGCACACACTGATTTTCTTAATACATTATTAAAATTTTCCTTACGTCATTTTTAACATGTAAGAATCAACCACACATCAATCTATTATATGTTGTGAACGATATGACTCAAAGTTTGTGCTTTTGTTTAAAATTGATTTTTTAGTTCAAAAAATATCTGATACATAAAAATAAAAAATTAAACTTTAATTGTATAGGCATTTTAATAAAATGATTCATAAATTATTTCCAACATATTGGACTCAACAAAACATTAATATGACATACGGTGTTCCCGATATGACTTGAAGTGTGTGTTTTTAGTTTAAAGTATACACTATTGTTCAAAACACATATCACATACTTAAAATCCATAAATTGCACTCGAATTATCTTGATACAATATAAATAAGTTCCTTAAATTATTTGTAACATGTATAAAATAACCACACATAAATCTAACACACGATGTACCTGATATGAATATAACTGTACGTGTATATTATATGTTTAAAGGTGACATTTTATAAATGTATTGTTTCAAATTCATGTTAGATTTATTTATTTATTGTATTTCCAATATTATACTTTATTTTGTAAAGGTTAAATCATTTTCTCTTGATGGGGTTGTTTTTTCACCAATCAGTATCCTGATCATGCTATTTTGAGAGGGGTTGGGGTCTAAAGACATTGAATCTTTAATGTTCTTAATTTTTTTTGTTTGTTTAAAATTTTTATACCAGTGTAATTGTATAAATAAATATTTTCAATTTTTGTATAATTTTTTTATTGCATTTTTAAATAAAATTGTATTTAAATTAAATTTTGTCTATGTTTTGCGGTGTGTTATAATTTCAGCAACAAACTGATGCAACTTACCTTTTATCAGTGCCAGTAATAGGGTTGATAAATATTCCCTTTATCATATATAAAAAATGCACTGATAAAGTCCCCCCTTTTCAGCACATATATCATTAAGACTTTTTTAGTATTGATTAGTACATATCACCTTTTTACCAATACTAGAAAAACCATTTTATCAATGCTAAAAATAACTTCGATAAAGGCCTTTTTTATGAATTCTAAAAAAACACTAATAAAAGTTCTATTTTATTTGTGATAATAAAATTAAAAAATTTATTTAGAGAGAGATTCATAGGGAGTTCACCCCCCCCCCCCCCCATTTATCAGCCCTCGACCTCCCTTCCATTTATCAGGGATCATTGAGTTACCCTTCCCTCTCTTAGTGCCAGACAACCACTATTTCCCACACCCACCTACGCCTTCACTTGGATTCAAACATGGGACATCCACCAACATGCAATTATTACATTACCACTAATCTATGTCATTTTATAATTATTTTATTATATATATATTATTTATTTTAATATTTAGTTAAATTTTTTACCTATGTATTAACTCACTTTTTATATATCTATATTATTAGTTTTAAATACACTTTGCATATATTTTTTGTTAGTGTGTGTTTATAAATAAATACATACATACATATATACACACACACATGCATACATATATACATATATACATACATACATAAATGCATATATATATATATATATTGGTGTTTATGAATATAATTATACATATTTATATTTATTTAATTATATTATATATTAATATATATACACATATATTAGAATATATTGGAAAATACTGATCTATTATTCAATACAGACACACGATGACAAATATATTAATATATACAAACAATATATATACATTGTATTGGTATATAAATTTTCATAGATATTAATGAACACACAAACAAAAATTTATTTATAAATATAATTTATATGTAATATGATAACATATTTTTTTTATAAAATTAAATGTTTATGTGCAAATATATACAAATATGTATACATGTGAATCTATTTAATTATAAGTAAAACTAAAAAAATAAAAAAATAAATAATTTTAATTCCACAAAAACCATATAAGTTTTATCCATGAAAAAATTGATCCTCCACTAAAAAAATATAATAATACCACTTAGAAAAAACCGAAATTACATAAAATGTTCATAAATTAAGGCACCAAAACAAAAAAACTCAGTTTTAGTGGAATTTTGGTGCACAGTGGACCTCAAAAAAGTAGAACATGGTCTATATAGGTCTTCACGATGAATATATTTTTACAGGATTCAATTTGATATGTGACAGAGCTCAAACACACACCTGAATCAAATGTTATGTCAATTTGAAGTTTGATTCATGTTTTTAAATTAATTTAGATCTTTTATTAATTTATTTAATTTTTATCATCAAACTAATTTTAGATTAATTTTTATAACATCCCGAGTTTTTGATTTAATATACCTTTTAATTAAATGATGTCATTAAATAAGAAATACAAATTTATGAAAATGGAAAAGGTCATATTATTAAATCACAAGAATTAAAAAATCATTAAAATGTCAGAGCTTGATACTAATTCAATCAACTTACTAATAACATCAGTAATAAAATTGGAAAACCTCTGATTAATGTAATAATGAAAAAGGTATAACCCACTTATCAGGGATATTCAATAATTATAAATGTATTAGCATATGAGGATAGCCAAAATACAAAGAGAAAGAGGGAAATAAATAACCATTTTTTTATATGAAAATGATTTTGAAAGATATTGGTTTATTTTAAAACCTCTATGTATGGGTATTTATAGGAATTTTTCATTTTGAATTTTTATAATAAAAATTAGAGATTTGGTTTAGATGTAATAGTGGTAAAATTAAAACAATTGTTGACATATTTAAGAGATATGAAAATTAAATAATTGTAATTTAAAATTGATAGTTACAAATTAAAATCAAATAATAAGAAAATATGAATATTTCACTAAAAAACATAAATTGATGTTGGAATATATATGTGAAATAGTAATAAGTTTACTTTTATTATTAAACCTGTTTTAATAAAAGATATTTAACCAAATAAAGGCAAGTAAGTGCTTGGTCAACCACTACATAGATGGGAATAGTGCAACTTTTTTAATCACTTTAGTGAGTCCACAAGTGCAGAAGGGCATGTGTATGCCATGAAGGATTGGAAAAAAGCTTTGGATAAGGTCAAACGGGCTTGTGTATTAGGTCGATCAATCACGTGGGTTTTCAGAAGGCCCACTCAGTTGAAGCTTGAGTGGGGTGTGTACTATGATTTTAGAGAACGTCTCTCACCCCGTATCTTATTAAGAGTTTATAGAACTCTAAAATATTCGATTCGTGACAAAAGTTAATGAAAATTTTCATCTTATTTGCAAATGCAAGAAATAACTATAGCTCTACATTTAGTTAAATATGCGATGTCTATTTTTCTTTTGTTCATCTTCAACCCGAATTTCATCGAAGTGAAACCCTTGAGGATATCTATTTCTTCTAGCGCCGATGAACTCTCCATTTCCACCACTACTATCGATATCATTTTCGAACAATGACCCTTATCGTATTTAATGTTTAACCAAAGAAGCATTGGGAAAGTCAAAATATTAAATATGCATGTTATATATTATATATAAGAAAAAAATTCTTATTTAAAGAACCCAATCACCACGAATGGATTTCATCCTTCCATGATATCAAGTATTTGGTGGTGTAACATTTGAGTATAACATATACATATATTTGTATGTATATATTTTTTCCCATTAACATTAAATAATTAAGATTCCCAACACCACATATGATCTCCTAGAGATGAATGGTTCTATAGATACGTAGAAGTATATATATATAATATGTATATTTATATCATTTTGAAATAATAATCTCTGTATCGGTTTGAAACCATTAAAATTGGATGACAATCCAGTGGGAAATCCAATTCGATCATTAAAATCTCTACATAAAGTTGATATAAAATATATATTTCTTTTTTTCATATGACCTAATAAACACTACTTATTCAAAATAAATGAATATACTAGTGATTTTTTAATATATAAAATAGAGGACTTGTGACTATAAATAATAAGTGAATCTCTTATGTTTTTCACATATAAAATTATCCATGATCTAGATAGAAACCCTCCAATTTTATCAGTTTGTTCCAACATCAACCATAGTCGTTCTTATTTATTATTTATAAATTTAGGTAAGGGGATTTTATTAACAATGTAATGTTCATAACCATCTTGTAAATAATTTTTTTATTTATTTCCCTTATTTTCATTTAGAGTTATTTATATTTTACCACAAAAAATATAAGATGCATATATTTTTCATAAAATATATCATTTTATGTGAAATATTATTTTGTTTATCAATGATTTCCATTCATGTCGATTTGGACACATTCTATGATGTTATTAAAATTCCATGCACTCTTTTACAATAATTGTTTTAATTATAAAGAAATCTTGTTCATGTATTTAAAAATCTATTTATTTCTATAGAAATATGGATTTCACCTAAACTCTATTAAATTTTATAGAAATTGATATTTTTTCAAGATGAGAAGTTATATAATTATTTTTTCTATGAAAAAACTTTACACAAGATTTTGAATTGATTTCGATGGGATGTTAATAAGGAAGACATGTCTTCTAAAAAATATCTAAAAAATAATTTGGTACTTGTATATCAAATGAGATGATAAGAAGGAATGGGGAGTGAACTCATTACCTGAACGGGATGTTATCCCACTAGTGACATTGTTATGTGTCCACAAGGGTTTTTTGAGACTTATCATGTGTCATTTTAATTCATAAAAGCATTATTATTTTCCAATAGTTTTTATAAATAAATCCAATTAGTTTTCAAAATGTGTTTTCGAATGGTTTTCAAAATGATACGTATTTTTTAAAAAAATGAAATAGTATTTTCTTATGAAAATTTATAAAAAACCTTGATAATTATTATTGAAATGATATATATGATATCAAATATTTTTTTATTTGATATAAATTGTTGAAAAAATATTTTTCACTAGTTTTAAAACCCCTTACTGGGTAATTTTATACTCACTCTGAGAATTACAATATTTTTCGAACATCTAGTGGAAATTAAAAAGGTTATTGTTTCATATTATGAGGTATCTCATACAAAGAATATCGGTTCAATTTCAAACAATTCTGATAAATTTTATGGTCTTTTCTAATTTCCCAAAACTGAGACTAGATAAAGTCATGGAATGTATAAATTACAATATATTTTTCAGTTAATATTTTTTTTAAAATTACAAAGTATGATTTAGTACTGAATCCATAAGTTTGAGTTTGGGGCTTCACAATTTGAATTAGAGAAATGGTCTAGATAATTTTGGATATTTGAATATTACCTTAGGTTAATTTATCCTTCGTATAAAAATTCCTTATTCTGTAATTTTATGATGGAAGGAAAAAGGAAATAGAAAACTATTTTATCATTTCTTAAAGAGTTTCTCAAAAAGATTATTCTAAAAGTATTCTCAAATAATTTTTATCCCTTTTCAAACCAACAACTTAATAATACACATCTTTATAAAATATCCAACACATCTGATATACCCTGATTCTTTTGTGGTTCAATCTTTGTCTATTATTCCTTTGTAAAAACCCAACTTCCTTCTTATGCATGATGAGAAAATTATTATGAAGTTATTTTCAAATTTTTTACCCTATCTATTCAATTTTAATATTTTACATACATTCATGAAGTTATAGAAGTGGATGACCTCCACACATATTATTTGTGTCAAACTTTATGTTTTAGTTTCTATGTAAGTTTCAAATACCTCAAAATATTATTGGATTAGTCGGTTTTATTTCAATATAGAGATCATGTTCACTCAAAAATATTTATACTTTATACTCCTTATACATATATCTTTAATATTTATTAGAGTTTACATCAATATTTCCCAAATTAAAGAAGTTTCATATTGGAAAAAAGTATAAGAACATGAAACTACCATGATGGTCACTTTGATTTGAATAAAACTTCATTTTCATGAGAAACATCAACATTGAATATTCTGGTAAAGGTAAAAGTTATTTGTTACATTAAAAATTTATTGATTTATAATAAAAATAATGTTATTTTTGTAAAAAAACCAAGATTTATGTTTAGAAGAAGAAAAATATTTTCTGTGAATGTAGGAATGAATTGTGAGGGAAAAATTTAGGTAAGGGGGTAGAGAATGCAACATCCTATGATTTTGATGTATTTTATCTTGTAAATAATTTTTTTAATAATTCAAAATTTAAAATTTAATAAAATGTTAAATGTAATTTTACTAAATCAGTAACTCTAAAACATTATCACAATATATGATCTTTATAATAATTCAATAAAAATACTTCTAACATTACTAATATAGCCAGAACACCTCTGATCAACGCGATAATGCCAAAGGTATAACCCACTTCTCTTGCATTCACCATATTTAGAAAATATGTGCCATGGAGGATAGAAAAAATAAAATGACTAATTGGGAACTAAAGAACCATTTTGAAAGTAATAAATAGAAATAAATAGATGTTGGTTTACCTTAAAACCTCTCTATATGGGTATTTAGAGGATTTATTATTTCATACCATTGTTTAATATCCATTGATGATTTGTATTAACTATAATACTATTAAAATTAAAAGTGACATTGATAACATTAGTTAATATAAAGATAAAATAATAGTAATTTTAAATTGATAGTTAAACATGACAATAAAATAATAATCAAATAATAATATTTCACAATTAAAAAGAATTATTGTTGGAAAATAAAAGTGAAACAATAATAAATTTACTTTTCTTTATAATTTTGTTCTAATAAAATGTGTATTACCCAACAAAGTAATAAAAGTACCTGGTCAACCTCTATATAGGTGGGACCAATGCTACTCAGACAAGCCCCTCATAGAGTCCACAAGTGTAGTAGGGAGTGTGTATGCCACACGAGTTTAGATCATAACTTGGTATAAGGTTGAGCTAACACTTGTATAAGGCCCGTGCATTGTGTGGGTTCAGAATAGATCCCTTTAGGTGGATGCCCATGAGTGGTGTGTGTTGTGATTTTAAAGAACAACTATCACCCATTATTATGTTATACTCTATAGCAACACATTAGTCTTAAATATGGGACATGGGCTAGTGATATTGTTCATCTGATTTTTAAATGAAAAAAATAACCATAGCATTCGATTTTTTAAATTCAATCCATCCATTTTTCTTTCTATCAACTTCAACCTCAGGTTCATCCGAGTGAAACTCTTGATGATATCACTTTCTTCTACCACCAATGAACTCCCCATTTCCACCGCCAATATCAAAATAATTTTCGAAGTATGTTCTGGATCATATTAAACATTTAACCAAAGAATAATCGAGACATTAAATATCTGATATTAATGAGTTATAAAATATTAATATTTTTAATAGTCGTATTTAAATAACCCTATCATAATGAATGGATTTCATCCTTCCACAACATCCAGTCTTTAGATAAAATGATTTCAAGTATAAAATATATATATATCCACATCAACCTTAAATAGGTAATATTCTTAGTGTCACAAATGATCTCTTAGTGTTGTCTTGTTCAATAGATATTCAAATATATATATATATATATATATATATCATATTGATCAAAAGGATATCTATATTGGTTTGGAATCATTCATATAACATGAAAAGTTTATACGAAATCATATTCTATCAATAAAATCACTATGATAGGTTGATATAAAATATAAATTTTTCTTTTCACATAAGACCTGATTATATATCTACTCATCAGTTATGTTTTTCAAAATGTTTTCCTTTGATCATTATTATACAATGGAGAAAAAACACTTCAAAAATCTCTAATTTTATATTTTTTCAAATAATAACTCAAACTATATAAAAAATGTTATTTATACAACTGAAATTTATCTTGACCATAGAGAATTAGGTTATACGATTTCCTAAAAATATACTCTTTAGATTAGTAATCCAATGACATGATCTTTTAATGTTAACAAAAAATCTAATTTCCCACTACACTAATCCATTGTTTTGTGGTGTTTATGGAATGATATACATATATTCCATTTATCAAGATACCAAATATAGGATTAAAACTATATATTTATGTTTTTTATATATTTTGGGATTATAACATCATGATATCATTCCCTGTTTTCTTCTCAACACCTCTCTAATGGACTTTAAAATTTTAGGAATTTGGGGATTAAATTATTATTAATAAATTATATGTTATATGAGTAATATAATCAATAAAATTTTATGAATTAGTGGTATATTTTAGTTCATATTATACTTATATGGACACATACATCTGAATGTATATGTATATGAGTCTATAATGTATTCCTATCCTTGAGATTGTGATTTCTATTAAACATCAAATATATATTTAAAATATGACATGATTTTAATCTATCATTATTATTATTCACAATATTATTTAGAGTATCATTATAATTTTTCCTCAAAGATAATTTTACCATGGATAACATGTATTTGATATTACAACTCTTTCTCTTACCTTATGCAAAAATTACAAGAATTCTTCTCATCATTGGTCACAAATAGATTTCCCCTTGATAATTTCCACCTCATGATAATTCTACCATTAAATATTCAAATGATACAGTAATATTTTTAAACAACTCCTTTTTTCTATATAAAATTTATTGGATGCACCAAATAACATATGTATTAACAAATCCATTAAGTGAAGATATTAAGAATTGATTTTATTCTCAATTATTTTGGTTCTTTATTTTACTTTAACATAAATGTAGAAATTTCATGAATTTAAAAATGCATCTTAATATTTTATAAATTAGTTTCAAAAATAATATTTGAATTTTAATATTGGACGAAACCATACTATTAAAATTCCATTTATTTTCATTATTCTAAACATTGTAAAAAACCAAAACTACTATATATTATTCTTGATCACTCTGCATCATATGAAATTGGATTTAAATCATTTCTTCAGTAGGTTGGTTATAATGGTGGGGCTATCATCCACTATATTCCATTATCAATAACTTTTTCAAATTTATTTTTACAGTGAATTTTTAATCAATTTCACATCTTTATAACATTTTTGAGTTTGAATCCTATTTATTTTTTAAGGATTTATCCCTCTTGATTCATTTGGTATTCTTTCGAAAGAGATGAATAAAATAAACTGTTAGCCAATGGGCCTGTACCCGAGTGGTAAGGGATCCTACTTGGCATCTAAGAGACCCAGGTTCAAAACTGGATGGAGGTGAATTTCCAGGCACTGTAGCAGTTATTGTTCGGTACTGTAGCAGCATAAACTACTCACCTTATTTGGGCATTCAGGCCACTAGTTTGGGCCTACGGGTCTCAAGGGACTTCGGGTCATCAAATCCCTTCGGGCCACATGGCCTTCAGGCTAAAAACACCATAGAGTAGCCCATTGCACACATACCAGGCCCAGAAGCAGATCAGAGCAATAAGAGTTGTATCCTCCAGAAGTAGAGCTAACTGGATTCGAAGAATGAGAGGGTATGGCAGCCGCCATCAGGACCAGGCACCATGTAGCTTTGTACGGGGCAATGCTAGCCAATCAAAAATGAAAGGTGGTGAGATAGGTGATCAATGATGCATAAGCTGGGGGGTGGGCAGTTCTTGTGGGATGGGTCTACGGGTTATGTATGGGCATGGTATGCCTCTGGGCCTTTAGGTCATGTATTGTGGTTCAGTCAGGCCTAATGCCTTGGGGCTACAGGTTATGTACGGGTTCCCCTTCAACCCATAAAAGGGGGATTATCCATAATAAAATAAATAGAAGGCCTTCAGGCCATTCAGGAATAGAATATACTAAAACATATTTGACTTGAAACCATGCACACCATAATACTAACATTACAAATCAATTATATATCATCTCATTGGATAAAAATGTAATTAGATATATTTCTAATGTTTCCTCTCCATCAATTATTATTTTCTCCTATTTATAACATCATTCAAATTCATCATTAAAAATTTATTCTAAATAGATTTTACCTTTGGTGAGACCTAATCATATATTTAATCTATCGAAGAATTTGGTGGTAAATTTTAGTAAAATTGTAAGATAATACAATATATGAGGAATATTTGTTAATGTAAATAATAGATGTATTACGCATGGTGTCATTTAAATAACTAAGATTTCTTTTAAGTCTACCCATTAGATTTAATCATCAATTTTTTGGTTAAGGGTAATTTTTAATGATTTGATAACAATCATTAGTATTTTTCATGATTCCCCTAATTATTTTATACATTTCCCAAATTCCTCTAGAAATTTCATCAAATATTTTTTTTATTCATGTTACAATGTTTTAATTATTAAATATATTATTATATTATAACTAAGATAGAGTTTATTTCACTACTTATTTTATTTCACTCATTATGAATGTCATTTAGGTAAATAATCTTCTTGGAACATTCTCTTTCAATATATATGTCAATTTTTACATCATGTGACATAATTTTTTTTAATTTAAACATGTGTTATCATTTTTGAGTATTGAAATCTTATTAATAAAAAAAATGAGATATATTCCAAAGGCATAAAATTTTACTATCAATTATTCTTTATCAAACTCTTCATTGTTTTCATCATTCTTAATGATTAAATTTATTGAATATATTAAGAAATATATGAATGTTTGAATTAATAATCAATGTTTTACTCTTCTAATTCATTTTACTTTTCATAAGATGACTGTTCTTTTTAGTTAGAAAATTTATCTTCCTTAACAATTTATGTGTATTCTCATTCATGTTATAAAAATTTATTCTACATATAAATATCTATTATGTTGTTATTCATTTCAAGTTAACTTTTGGGATTATCATAATGACCATCCTCATTGGTATTCTCTATGATATTAATTAAAAAAATGTTAAATATCCCCCCAATAAAAAAATTTAAATGGATTTACACACGTATATTTTCCTTTCCCGTATTAGAATATCTTCTACATAAGTGACATAAATTAACTATAATTTGTTTCATACTCTATGTTATCATATTCTTCTTCCAAAAATTTCTTTTTCGCATTTACCCTAAAGCGTTAAAAATCATTATCTAAAATCCCATTCTACACTATTTCTCTCTTCACTAAGAATTTTCCTCTTCTCGTTTAATGATTATAATTTTTGGTGTTTATTTTGTTGATAATTATGTGATATAAATCATAATTCACATAAATAAAATCTTCCCACAATGTTTATTTGTAATTATTCTCAAAAATTTCTTTAAACTAGTTGAATCTCATATTTTTTCTCGATAAACACATATATTTTCATCAATTTTATTCCCCCATATACAAAATGAACCCTTATATTTTTACTCAACTATTTTTATATAATCATATTGATCCTAAAATAATTTTAATAGGGAATGATTTACCTTAATTCACTATAATTAATACCATGTAGTCTTTCATATAAATATTTTATGATTAAGATCATAATAATATCATCAATTAATTCTTATAAAATGATTATAAAAATTTATTCTTTGAACTTCTATCAACATCAATGTTATTTACATTAGTTATATAATACGACAATCTTTTTCATAGTGACATAAATTTACAGAGGGCATTTTTAGGAATGTACATTCTTTATGATAGTATGTTTGGAATTATAATATCATTTAATTTCTGAAATCCTTATCATAAAATATAGGAATTCAATTTTTGTTGGAGGAATTCTAATTCTCATGGAAAATGGCTACAATTGATAATGATATAGAATATAGAAAAAAATATCTAGAGTAGTGAGGGTTAACCAAGGCTCAAATACTAAATGATGTGCCCATGTGAATATGAGTAACACTATGTGAGGGGTTAATAAAGGTTTAACAATAACCATTCCCACTTTCAATAACATTCATACCATATCATTATTTTCTTTGATCCTCGATTAGTCCAATTAAAATTTGATAAATGATAATTCAAGAGAAATAAAGACCTGATCACTAGGATTATACCTGCTTCACAAACTCTTTATGAGTGGATAGTTCATAGTGTCTAGTAGGTGTTATCTTACATCACATTACCTTATGAATTTACAAATGATATAAGAAAGGGAATGGGGAAATACTTGATGAATTATAATAGATGTCCCAAGATAATCAGCATACCAATCCCATAAAACATTAAATGAATTTCAAAATAATGTGAATAATAATTATACAATAATCATAGGCTGAATAATAATGAAATTATTCTACCCTTATATGTGCCTTGTATCCATCATTTAATATTGCAATCATTTACTTCAAAGATCCAAATATTCCCTCCCATGAATTTTTTAAAAAAATGGTTTATAGATATATTAAAATTTCACCATGTGAATCACTATATTGAAATAGTGACCACAAAACCAAGAATTGTTACATTACACCATATTGTGTTTCCCTATCACATATTGAAAAAAATATTTCATTGATAAATTTATTTCTCCATAAATGCAACATTCTATTTAAATAAGAAATTAAAAAGATCTAATTTTTTTTTGTGACATCTTCTCAAGAACCATGATATTATAATTATCTTTATAGAAATGTTTTTTTTTGAGAAACAATAAGGTGATCTCCACATTAAAGTAAAAAAATTTACATCATTCATTTAACTTCTTATTGTAATTTGATTTCACCAGTGAATATTTATTTAATTTCTATTAAATAATGGAATTTTCAAAAAAAAAAATTAAACCATGTAAATACTCTATAATTTTTAAATGAACTATGACATGTTTCATAAAAAAATTATGTTTGTATTGACCCAATATTTTGTATCCTTGAAGGATTAATGTTTGATTTGTTGAAAATAAGTGTGGTGGAAAAAAGTGTATTTAGTTTCTACAATGGGTTTTGGGGATTATTTCAAATGTTTTATGAATTAAATTTAATGGTAAATAAATTTGATATTATAAAATAGTTATGTCTAAGGAAAGAATAATGTTGAAAAATTATTTCAAAGTATTTAGAAGCTATTAGGGATAACGTTTTTGTTAAAAAGACATAGTGTTGCATGATCAATAGCTATGTCATGGTTCATAATTCGAAAAACAATATACATATTAGATCCAATGTTCCTATCATATAAGAAGTCTAATTATTATTTTATCTTGGATTGAAGCTATATTTCCAGGCCATAGTTCAGATAATTTTGTCCCAATGAGGATAATGTTCTAAAATCTAGGTCAAGAATATGCAAGGCCAACACTTATGTATCATACAGAAAAAAACGTGTCCAAGCTCAGATGGCATTCAGATGAACAGATTGGTAGGGGTGTTAATCTGACCATCATTCATGAAACCATGTGTATATACAAAGGAAGTCCACAATGCAGGTGATGTCATGAGAGGTGGTGTTTAGCCTCTCATGTTTGGGTCACTATAGTAGGCTATAGGCGTTCACCAACACTAGGTATACTAGAATGATCTATTGTGAGACATAAATACTTATATATGTCTATAATATTAATGGTATTTTCAATGTGGGGCTTACTGTTGTTGGTTTATGACTTTATTAAAAAAAACCATGTCAGAAGAAACTTCAAGAGGATCATTGAAGTGTCTTAGTGACACTGTAAAATCAAAAGTTCCCTTGACATGGATAGATGGATACACCTTATAATTCATAGGAAGTTATATTCCTACCTAAAAACAATGCCTTTCATCTTTGAGGGTTTTTATATAATAGAATCAAGTATCTCATAGATCTCTAATTCCAATAGGTGGTTACACTGAAGATGTGGAAGACACATTGAAAAAAAAATTGTGACATATAGGAGTCACTAGTAGTATCATAGACATGTGGATTTTTTTATCTTATAAGACGACATTCCATAGTAAAAGTGGCTACATAATAGTGGGATTTAATAGATAAGTGAAGTTAGTGAAATCATGTGGAGATCATGAGAGTTTAATGGAGGAGTTAATTAATAAGAAGAGTGGATACATTTAAAAATAGGATGTTGTGTTGTAGGATAATAGTCCTCATTTTAGAATTTAATTTTACACCATAATGAATAATGAAACAGTATATAAAAGGCATGGAATTAGTTTCTTGTTTCAAAGAATAAAAGACCAATATTTAGTTAGAAAGATTCAACCTGCTAGAAAATTCAACCAAAAACTGACCGATAAGGTTCTTGTCCAGGTTTAAATGTGATTTATTGTGATTAAATGGAATGTCATGATCTTCTTTATTATCATGGGAAAAAAGTTATAATATATGGATGAAGAAATTTAATCCCAACCATTTGAATAAATGGAAAGATATATATTATCGGTAAAGATGTTATTTCTTCTTTCATAAGTTATAGAGTTGAAACTTTTTTACATAGAAGACCTGTTCTTATGAGAGAAAGAAGAGGGAAGTCCTTCAATGTTGAAAATTGGAAAAAGATAACATGGAATACATGAATAATTTTAAAAAATGAAAATGATAATTTCACTAGTATCCTATAATGAAGTGGAATTTCGAATACTTTTGGAAATTATGGAAGGATATTCCATGACCTCACATGGAAAATGGTGATGTTCAAGGAGATATTCCTAGAAGACTTGTCAAGTTTAAAAATGAATGAAAAAAACATATCTTATATCTAGTTCATCAATAATAATAAGATGATGTTTTTCTAGGCTTGTGAGAGAACCACATTCTCCCTATGAATTAGTTAGTGGACAAGGTATGTTGTGATGGAAGTGATCAATATGTGGTAGTGAACCAGAACAAAACATTATAAGGGAAGTTGTACAAATATAGAGAGACCATTTTAAACCCTATGTAATGATTTTATTTTTTTCGTGCATTGATACAATATCAATCAAATTATACTTGTACTAGAACATGGTGGTGATGTAACTAAAAATAATTTTGTTTATGTAAATACTAGTTTTTATTCTTTATAAAATAATCTTGAAAAGGGATTTAAAAAATATTTAATATATTTAATTAAGATATGATCAAGTCAAAAGGTAAT
The DNA here is from genome assembly GCA_963277665.1 of Viscum album. NCBI lineage: Eukaryota > Viridiplantae > Streptophyta > Magnoliopsida > Santalales > Viscaceae > Viscum > Viscum album. The sequence goes on along the minus strand of OY728162.1, from coordinate 955,159,004 downwards.
TAAATAAAATCGTCAATAAATGAAACAATATCACCCTTCTCAGTAAGATGTCAGTATAATTACAATAGTGTGAGTGAAAATAAAAATTGATGAAATTTGAATGGGCTCATATACCCGAATTTTACACCACCCCTATCATTTTTATCTAACTTAATTCCATTAAGGGAGAAATAATTTTTATTAAATGGTAGGGTTAATATTTTTTTTTCATATTTATTGATATGTTTATTTATGTCCATGTTTTAATTTTCCCTTATGTTATGGTTTTTCATGGAACGATTCATTTCATCAAATAAGAAGAAAATGGTAGTTGGAATATATCAGTATAAAACATCCCTAGAAAGAGTGTGATCAGGTTGAAATATTCTAACAAACCAAATAATAATGGTATAGAAAATTCATATTTTAACTAAATTCCATCATTAAATGCTTATACTAGTATAAAATAGGAAGATTATATGGTGATTGTAATATGAACTACTGGTGCTGAGGGAGTATTAAGGAGGTCAACATTGGAATTTTTATACTTGTTAAAGGAAATGGACCAATAGTGAAAATAGAAGAATATATATCTAAAGTATTAGAAAAAATCTCAATATATCTTGATTAAAGTGATGAGAATATAGGTTGGAAAAAAAAATACAAAACATAAATATTGTTGATGTAAATTATGAACTATGGGAAAATAATTACTCCCAAAAGGAAGTTTTGGAGTAGATCTACATAGATGTATAAAAACTCAGAGAATACTTCTTGGAGAATATTTTAAAATCCAAATAGGTTAAAAATTTGAAAGGAAAGAGCGAATATCTTGCAGCACACCTATCATAAATAGGTAATGAGAATCAAATTCTATCAAAATGGAATGTATTGCTTACATATTTTGTTTCTATAATTAATCATAGAATTAAATATAAATGTGGTGTTCCGGAATAAATTTCCAAATATATTAGAATGGAAATGATCACCAAAAAATATTTTAAGACATGTATCATTCCTATTGAATCTCAACTAGAAGTAACAAGACAATTAGAAATGGGTGTGGCTTATCATTTTAAAGAAATGGAAACTATGTTGTAGAAGAAATATAAGAATATTATAAAACATGAAGAGAGGAATAAAACAATAAATTAAAATATGATGATCCCCTAAAAGGTATCATCAATAAGAATAAATAAATAATTATGAATAAATAAGTATTTATTTGTGAAATATGGTAATGTTAATACATATATAAAGGTTGAATTGAAGTAATACTATTGTGGAAGATTTAGGCGCATCACAAATAGATTTTGAAACGAAAATAATACCAAAGAGATGAGAGCATCTCTAACAATTCCAATATCTGAAACATGGAGAGACTAAATGAGGTATTATTCTAATGGTAAATGAAATATATTTTATAACCATTATCATATGGAAATGTTTTTAAAATGGAGGAATACATGGAATGGAAAATATTCTATAATAATACACTTGAGTCTTATTACGTACATGGAGAATGTTTATCTAGTGAAAAGGGTTCTTTAGCTACAAAATAGCTTCAATTAATTGGAGAAAAAAATTTAATCTCAATAAAGGTGAATCAATAACCAAAATTATACACTAACAATAGATCTCCTAGATGTAATGAAGGAAAATCTATAAACAAAGGCAAATAGTTACTCAATTTGTGAGAAAGGTAGAAGAATATGTGAAGGTTGATATTATAAAGAAAAACATGGAATTATAGATAGAATTATTATACATGAAGGATGTGGATTGACTAATTTATCTCACACAAAAAAACTAAAACTATAGATTTAATGCTAAACGGAAGATTCATTCAGAAGAGAAAAAGGGAGGATTGAATGTCCACAAAAATTGCATAAAAATATAAGGGGTACTCAAGTGTAATCAATTCAACAATGATGAAAACATTCATGCCAAAGAAGATTAAAATTTTTCTCATTTAGTGATAAATGTTTTTGATTAGACCTACATATTTATGATTTATTAGAAAAAGGATAAAGAATCAAAATGAAAAAGTTATTCATGATGAAAAAGAGCTTGGAGAGGTTATATAATTAATTTTCTAATATCTATGAAATGGAAAATGAATGATTTGAAGGAGTAAGGGTTGGAAAAAAATCATGGGGTATGTGTGAATAATATAATATGAAATAAAGATAAAATTATATGTTTAATTCAGATGGAAATTATATAATGAAATTTGTGGTTGAATTATTATATGTTCAGTTTAGTTTCAAGCATAAATTTATAGGAAGTGTTGAAATTATCATACTAAATTTGATAATAAAAGGATTTGTATAACTATAATATATTGATTCATAAAAGCATGAATTAATTTATGGAACCATGATTAATATATCCTAGAATGATATCTTAAAAGTCATGTGGTTACTGGAATCAATCCACTAAGAGAGGATAATTGAAAAAGGCTATATAAATGATAGTTTTTGAATATACGTGTTTAAAGTATTTCATATTTTATCATTAGTATCATATCTTAGGTTTTTAAATGCCTAAAAAGAAGTTACAAAACATATGATTTCCCCAAAATGAAAAAATGAAAATACAAAATTTTGAAATCATGGGGAAATTAGAGTTGAAATCAAAAAGGTTATCTCTTCAATGAAATTATCCCATTAAAGGAAAAGGAAATTTTTGGAAAATATAAATATTGTTTAAATGTTTTTTTATAAACTATTTGTGAAATAGTCTGAATTTTGGTGAAATATGTCTCATAATCTATTCTTGTATCTTTTTAATGTTGCAACATAGATTTGGAAATGTTTTTAATGATTTTAAGCCATCTCAAGTTGAGAAAAACATCAAATATTCCTATAGAAAACATGGGAAATGAATAATATTAAAGGATAATTTTGGATGTAATGAACAAATAGAATTTTTATTACATTGTTAATAATATTAATAACATACACTAATAATAGTATTTTATTCACCACGTATGATTTTAAGATCATTTGCTATCAATTTCTGTGAATTTAGAAAATTGGGTGTGTTTATAAAATTGAATAAAAAGGATGTCATGAATTTATTGGACCTATATAGTTACAAGGATATGCATTTAAGTTTTAACTAAGAACTGTGTTTCCTATACCAAGACCAGGATCAGTAGGATTACATAATTTTTTGACATCTCCTGTGGTTAGTGGTAATCCTTCTAACTATCTTTCTTATGATAACGATGCTGATATTATTGAAAAAATGGTTTCAAAATCATAATAATATAATGATTATGTATTTTTTAATTAATCCAAATGTCTTTAATAGTTTCTATTAATAAAATAATGAAATAAAGATATTGACATCGATCGAGAACATTAAAATATCAATAGATATTTACAATGAAAATTGGAATCCCTTGTGGGAGTTGAAGTACAATTACTAACCACTTTTATTTCATTGAAAATAATTGGAGATAGTTAGAATTATGTTTTACCCTAAAATAAGTAGAGTTATTACCTATTTTGTAAGGAGGATAAGGTTTCAAAAGGAGTTCCGAAGATAAACCATAATTTCCCATGATAATGGATAAACAGATTTTTTAAATCCATCTGTGAAAGGTAGCGAAAAAAATAAGTTATGATTTGAATAATATCCAAAGTATGTGATAAGATGAATGAATCCCATTATGGGGGAAAATAAAATAATAGGAATCACTTGAAAATGAAAGGGGTGTAGATTAAATGGAAATAAAATTCAATTTGAAAACTGATCAGGTGCAGACCCTTTGTATTTCATTGTCAATAAGGTGAAGTTGATAAGTTTCGGGGGATCATTGGTGTAGAATAAAAGAAACTACATTATAACAAGTATTATTTATTTTCAATAAAATCTAAATAGGGGGATATTTAGTATCCCTAAAGTATTGAAGTTGTATTTTTTGATAATATGTATGGTTAACCACAGGTGTTGCTAGATTTATAAAAGGTTGTGTTGGATATGTTTTTAAGTCATGTGAAGGAAATTAAATTATTATAGAATTGGATATATTGGAAAATTGGTGTCTATGGTAAGATGAAGTTTTAAGAGTTATTTTAATTTTGTTGCAAGGTGTTAGATTATAATGTGGTTTGTGGGAGAGAATCTATGCGATGTTTTCATCGGTTTTTCCAGGGTTCTTTATTGATTGAAGAATGACACATGAATAATACAATGACAATTCCATAAATGTGATTGGATTTGTATCCATTCTAGAGCATATGTTTATATAGTACAATGTAGATAGTTCCACCTCAATGAGAATGAATGTATGAAAAACATGGCCAAGCCCACTCAAGACCAACACATGAGAAGCATCCAAAAATGTTGATGGTAAATCACATGCTATATTAAGAGGAGAGGGCTAGTAGGGGTGATTATATGAGCCCCATTCATTTAATTATAGGTGTACGTGATGGTAGACCATAACACAAGTGTCATGGTGAGAGGTAGTGTGTAGCCTCTCATGTGTAGGATGACATAGGAGGCTGTAGGAAAGAATTAAAGCCTTTAAAACTGAAATTATATGTTTAGATACATCTAGAAATATATAGAACTGGAATTACAGAGTAATTTCTGATTTAGGAATCACAAGGTTAAGTCTACACATTATTCTAATGAACTATGATACAAGATCCTTTCATATGATTTTTGAGAGGTCTTATTTCCATTGGATAATTCACGGCTTCCACCACATGAATATATGTCTGTGTAATATTATACATAGAATATTATATCCCAAAATCGCATCTATGACTTTAATTAAGGTGGGTCCAGTTTTGAAATAATAATTGATCTTGGGGATCTTCAATTCCAATAGGAAGTATCAATATTGAGGAGAAACCCATGCCACTAAAGTATAATTGCAATATATAAAAGTTTATATTGGAAGCACATACCTTTTAATGTTTCCAATCCTATTGGAGGTCATTAAACTATATAATTGTCTATTATACAATTTTTTGGTGATTTATGTGGAGTTATAATAATTGTGTATAGATAATGGGATGGTAATGGAGGAGGTAATGCATAAGAAGAGTGGATATAGTCAGAAATAATATGATACACCATAAGATACAAATTGACACCATACAATTTTATATCAAAATATAGTTACTAATTTTAATCCATAGAAATGGCTTGTACGTGTCTAGTTTCACCATAGAATCCCTGATCACATCACAACCAGGTATGTTTTAACCACAAATAAATTCAAATTGTAACTGATAAAGAGTGTTAATTCCCAGATTTCTTGGTTATTAATTTGGAATAACAGGAATTTTATGATGTCATTACAATGCATGGGAAAGTTTTTGCAATTTAAATAAAAGGAGATTCAATCTCAATAATTGGATGGATAGATAAGTGAAGTATTCTTTATAAAGATGTTGTTAGATGTTTTAGAAGATAGAGAGTTAAATCCAATGAAAATTTAATATCTATTTTTTGAGTGGAAGAATATGTAATTTCTATTTGGAATAAAAATAGATAGAGTTGAAGTTGTTATCCATTAAATAGTTTTTTTGAAGAAGAATAATTTGAGATCAAGGTTTTCTAATGAAGAAGGGGGTAACATTTTCATTATAAAAATGAAGAAAGGAAAGTCCATTACATGTAACAGAAATAAGGTGATTCCCAATGGTATATTTTCAACACCCCATGATTTTAATTTCAATAATGTATTGTGCAACACCAAGATTACCTTGCGCTATACGCAACACCGTATTAGCTTGCAGTATACGCAACACTATTCTTGGATTGTGTTACACAGAATTTTGTTAATAGTTATTCTACGCAAAATTGAGTGTATATATATATATATTCAATTTATAAATGAAATATGGTTGGATTCTGTTATACGAAACAACTAAGGATTCTTGTGAAACACGCAACCCTAACTTGGCTTGCATTACACGCAATCGCGACCATCCTCGATAGTGTGTGTTGTATGGAATACTGGGTTTTACTAAACAACGATATATTATTATAAAATTGTTATCAACTAGCCATTATGAATAGTGTTAACTAAATTTTGAATTTTATTATCATTCATCTTACACATTTATAGAACATGGTATAAGAACAAAATAATTTTTTCAGGCAAAATAAGTATTTTTCAAAAAATGAAGTTTTGCCGCCTTTTGATGGCACACCCACTTTAAATCTAGTTTTTGATATGTTTATAAGTTCAATTTGACAAAATAAAATTCTTCTTTTGAATCAGGATATAAAAATTTACATTAGATTATGTTTTGTTATTTTTCCGATAACTTTTATATTTTAATGGATAGTAAAAACACGCTATATTTTAATTAAAAACAACTTTTTTCATCGTAATATCTTATGTGGATAAATTATAATATTGAATGGTTTTAAAGTATAAATAGAATAAATTTTTACCATTTAATATAATGTAAGTCATTAGCATTTATTTTACCATGAATTTTTAGGTTAAATCAATTCAATCTTTTGCAATGTTTTAAAGAAAAACCAATTTTCTTTCGACAACGAGATTAATTTTAATTTAATTTCTGAAAATTTTGTGTATTGAATTTGGAAAAATGGATTCCATATTTGGAATCAGTGGATCCAAATTATGTTAATAAGCTACCTTTTATTTTTGGGAGTTATGAATAGTAACTACGGTAAATTTTATTTACAATAGTTAAAGGTAAATCGGGTAATTAAGGGTAAATATAATATTTTAAAATTACCGTAACAAATTTCAAAATCTTATTGGATGACTAAAAGTCGACACATATCACCTAAGGGTCAGATTAGATTCATTTAATTAAATTTTATCAATGAAAATAATTTAATTATTATTAAAGCCAAAGAATGTGACAACATGTCACTTTCTTAAATCATATAAGTATAATAATTTTAATCTAGTTATATACTTCATGAAACTTCGAACATGAATAGTATCCAGAAATATAATACAATTATCTACATCATAGGAATTTATTTAGAATTTGTAGGGATTAAATAATTATAATTTATTATGACACAAAGATGATGCAGTAATTATCTTATTAATGAAATATTGACATAATTGATGTTATAAATACCCAAATAAATATAATTTGAGACTTTTTATAAATTCCAGTAATTTTATAGATTAATATGACATTTTATTATTTATTTAATTAACTTTTTTATAACTTATCATTCTATTATGATTTTCACAAAAATCAATTACTAAATAGTGTCAAAATTGACATAAAATAGTATTTAATACAAATATTATATTATTAATTGTTACTTTATTACTAAAAATATAAGGATCAGCAACATGACTTAGATAAGGTTATATATATTAATAATAAAAAATTTGGGGTTCGTTTGGCTTCTTATAGTATGTTTATTAACCTTATAGTTTAAAAACACAAGAAGATACGGTAAAAGTAAAATTATATAACTTAATGTTAAATCTAAATGATAATGTTAAAATAGGAACCTAAACTTGTCTAAATTCAATTGGATGAGATTATTTCGACACATCCCCACCTTATCTTCGAAATATATCAATTTGGAGCTATTTAAAACCGAACTTGACTTTATAATAAAACAATAGTTTTAGTTATTCCAAAGGTGCCCCTCTCCTCCCTTATAAAAGGACACCTCCTCCACCTCTTCCTCACACCACTTTGAGCCTTCATGCTCGGCCAAACCCTGCCACGTTCTCCTCTCCACTTCCCTATAGACATCCTAGTGGTCCTGGTCTTCTTTAAAGACCAATTTTAGTTCCCTAAAAGAATGTCTCAAAGAAGCACTTCAAAGAGGAAGTAATGTCCGTTACCGATTCTTTCATCTTTATTTTTTCTTCAACTTCTTCTTCTTTAGTTGTTTCATTATGAAGTAATAAAATAAGTATCACTCATATAATTATATGTTATTATAAGTATGAAACATCCATATTTCACCATCTATCCATCCTACGGAAAAATAAATCACCTCGCGTGCGTACGTATGGAATACCGTCTCCACGCCGTGGTGTGATCTATTTTCCACCACCACCTTACATGGATGGGTATAATGGTGTAAATAATGACTATATATGACTATTATAAAGTGATATTGATTCTGAAATAGTATACATATACTCCAATACAATTCCACGATCATAGGAACGATATCATCACCCGTGCGTACGTACGGAATACCGTCTCCACGATGTGATGCGACTCGTTCTACATGATCTTCATTTCATAATGATTATATAAATGAATTGACTGAATTAATATGATAAATATTACAATAATACCATTCTAGAAATTATGTATCTATAACCTAAATATAATAATAAGAATTTATTCGAAAAAAAACACATAAAAACAAAAAGTTAAAAACACCCGAATAACAAGTAGCAGTGAAATATTACTACTACGAAGCTAAGAATATGACCATATATGATATCATAAAAATATGTATGATTATGTAATAAGTAAATAACATTATTTAAATCATTATACAAGAGGTTCAGACACATATAAAGAAAGTCGGACCTAAGGTAAGGGAAATATCACAATCTCATTTTTATCTGAGTTTATTTATACATTAGAATTTACTGGGGTGAATTTTATCATCCACATCCATGTTTCCCCAATATGTAATATTTATATCCTTCTACAATTGTTTAAATCCAATTTTACCCTTCAGTGAGTTTTTAGTAAAATATATGAAAGGAATCTTTTGTCGTTATTCGTACGAGGTACTTTTTTGACTTTTTCAACAAAAGTTCGAAGAATGTTTTTTTAACTTATACGACATGAATGGATTTTTAAAACATTATTTCCAAGAATCTTCCTTTACAAGTTTTCAAGTTTATTTGTAATCAACTTATTTTAGTTTATAATTTTAAGACATGTTAAGAAAGGAAAAGTGTTTTTGAAGTAGAAAGGATATTTTCCTCAAGAATTAGGATCAATTGTTATATCAAAATTATTTTCCATCTAAGATAATAAAGGGTTCTGTTTTTATCCCTATTATTACATTGATATGATTATGTTGTGATGAAATTATTTTTCTACGAATTCATTTATCTTATATGAATTGTTTTATGATGTCATGATGTTTAAGATTCCCATTTTTATTACATGGGTTATGCAATGATGTATGTTTAATGATTTTGTGGAACAAATAAGAATGGTATCATTATGAGATGGGTGGGACCTATATCTCCCTCCAATGCATTGGGTAAAGATTTTATATCTCATGAGATAGACATTGTTGGAATGGTAGGTTATACCGGTTCAGTGAAATAGGACTGAAACGAGGGTGACTCGGTTCAGAAAGGGATTTTGTCCACTAAGATAGTCATGGCAATGATTCTTGACTAATAAGAAATGATTCTCTATGATTATGTGTGTATGCCACAATGTTTAATATTTTCAGTTATGATTATTGTGATTAAATTTCACTGCTATGATTTATCCCATGTTATGAAATTATTATCTCTTTTTCAGGTTAAGATTTCCAAAAGATATGTTCTTATGAATATGACGTGATTGATATTTCTTTTGTTTACCATTACTAAGCATTTGAGCTCACCCTTTTATGTTTTCTTTTCACCAGGATATAGAGAAAGGTTTTAGGTATAAAAAAAGGAAGATCTTTATGGGAGATGTTGAAGATCTTTCACCAGGATTAGAAGATTATATTCCGAGTTTCCAAAGACACTTAACTATTACAATCCTTGTGTGTGTTTTTTTGTTATGTACTAATTATTCCGAAAATGTAATGTAATGTCAATGTACGTCAAGCTTCGGGTCTCTACAGTTGGTATCAGAGGAATGGTTTAGTCAACATTTGGAAACTAGGATGCGAAAGCGTTTGTGAGATCCCTAGAGATATTTCTAAGGTATGTCTAGGGATGTCCCTAAGGATAATTATACATATAAGATACAGTCCTAGAACTATGGTAATGATCATAGAATTTATCCTAAGATGTTAGATATTGAGGATACTCCCCCTTTATAATGTTGTTTTCTCTAGCATGATTTTTGCCTCTCACACTATTCTTTTTGGGTTTTAGACGATGGCTGGAACCCGAAGGAACTGTGTTGATCAATGCAATGGACAATGCAATGATTGTCCTCCTGAACAAACAAATGTTATGGGAGATGGAGTACAAAATCTTATTGCTATACTTACACAAGCTATGAATCATTCTGGACTTCCAAATAAGCAGAGAAGGGAACAATATTCTATTGATTCCTTCATGAGGCAACGTCCACCTTTTTTAAGTGGGACTTCTGATCAACTTTTTGCTGAACAATGGATCAGTACCACTGAAAAGATATTTTCAGTTCTTCAATGTTCTGAACATGATAAAGTCATCTTTGCAGTATATCGTTTGGAAGGTGTAGCTGATCAATGGTGGAATCTTATCAAGAATACGAGGCCAAGAGATGAAATTGAGTCCATGGAGTGGGATGAGTTCAAGAACATGTTTTTCAGTAAGTACTTCCCTCGAATTCTTTGAACAAATATGGAAAACGAGTTTCTTGAGCTGAAGCAGAAGGATGATGAATTTGTTGGTATATACGAAGCAAATTCTACAAGACTTGCAAGGTATGCATCTAGAATTATCATCCAACCTGAAAGTAAAGTTGATCAATTTTTCGGTGTCTTAAAACCAAGTCATCGAAGGGCATTATCTATAAGTGACTTCAGTAGCTATGAAGAAATTGTGCGTTGTGCTATCAAGGTAGAAATGGAAGTTGGTGTAACATATCCATCTCATGGTTTTGACAAGAAACGAATGATTGAGTTCAAGGAGAAATCTCAGAATAATGGTGAAAAGAAGATGAATGTTTCCTTATGCACAAAGTGTGGAAAGAATCATAGTGGAGATTGTCTTAATGGGACGAGAAAATGTTTTAAGTGTGGTAAAGAAGGTCATCGAGCAGCTGAGTGTCGAAGTAATGGAAAAAGGGTTTCTAATGATGTGAATAAAGCAAACACTATAGAGAATGCACCACCAACACTTCAATGCTTCAAGTGCAAGGAAATGGGGCATTATGCTAATAAATTCCCTAATCCAAGGGTTAGTGATGATCAACATGAGCAACCACTTAAGTCAAAGGACAAAGGGAAGTCACATGCCATCACTATTGGCGATGTTGAATATGAAAATGATGTTGTGGAATGATTAAGTGTTTATGTAATGGGATTCCAAAATAGTGTTGTATATAGTATCGTGGAATATTGTAATATTTATGTATTGGTCTATTGTGGTTTTCAATAATTTTATGGTACCAGTAACCATGTAAAGTGATTGAGATATTTTTGGAAAAAAGACTGATATGCGCATAATGAAGGGAAACGAGAAAATGAAATATTTGACAGTATTCATGAGTTCATGATTGATATAAGGACTTAGTGATATCATGGTTTGAGTATATAGAATTTTGAGGATTTTGGTATGTGGAAGGTATTAACTTTTAACTGCATTCATGTTTTCACTAAGGTTCAATGGGTATTCAAGAGAATACATGATTAAGGACTTTGAATGTTTGGAATGTGACCAACAAAACATATCTTATGATATATGGGGATCAACGATGGTATTAAATCTCTGGTAATCGTTTTCACTATGTTATGAGAGTGGACTGCAGTATTATGGATAAGCCTAAAGATTGGAATGGATTATGTTGGACATAAGTTAGTAATTTTTAAGGATAGAAGTTCTTTCGATATTATTTATGGGATGTTATAGTAATATAGTTTTAGAAAAAGGACAAACTGAAGGACGGGCGACATCCCATCGTGTCGGACAAGGCTGTGGGAATCGAACCCACAACCGAAGTGTGACTGGCCTTTATCGCCTACCACTGGCCTACAGGAAGTCCCTGGTTAGTAGAAACTAGTTTTATTTTATTAAGCGGTATGATATATGAAGTATAAGTTCATTTTTGGAACCATATACGATTAACCATAAGATGGACTTATAACTTTTGCTAACCTTTTGTTTGAAAGAGATGGAATGACCCATCATTCTATCACATGATCTGCTAACACATCATGAATGACAAATTCAACTTCACTTCTTTAAAAGATGAAGTGGAAATTGTCCAAAGAACGAAAAACGGTGATACTATACCAAAATCACGAAAGTATTTCTTCTAATTCCAATTTCATCAACTTTAGGGAAATGATCTTGAAAACCAAAAATGTTGTCTTAGTGCTCTTATATCTGATGAATCAGATGGTACCTTAGATCGTCACAAATTTATGGCTTTGTGATTGCTAGATTTTCCAAAACCATGTTCTCTAACACTCTCCATTAGAACATGATGGTTATATTTCTCGTCCATATCCATATTTTCACCTATGTGGAAACCCAATGATTAGTTTATTTGGGTAACCGTTACGTTTCATACTTTTGTTTTTAAAGATTGTTTTTGGTATTCCTTTTTACGATGTGGGTTTCTATTAAAGAAAATTTCGAATTGTAAACCATTTATAACCCCGACGAATTTCGAGGGCTAAATTCATTTTAAGGGGGGTTGAATGTAACACCCCAAGATTTTAATTTCATTAATGTCTTGTGCTACACCAAGATTACCGTGCGCTATACGCAACACCGTATTAGCTTGTAGTATACGCAACACTATTCTTGGATCGTGTTACACACAATTTTGATAATAGTTATTCTACGCAACATTGAGTATATATATATATATATTCAATGTATAAATGAAATATGGTTGGATTCTGTTATATGAAACAACGAAGGATTCTTGCGCAACATGCAACCCTGACTTGGCTTGCATTACACGCAATCACGACCTTCCTCGATAGTGTGTGTTGTACGCAATACTGGGTTTTACTAAACAACGATATATTATTATATTATTGTTATATACTAGATGTTATGAATAGTGTTAACTAAATTTTGAATTTTATTATTATTCATCTTACACATTTCTACAACATGGTATAAGAAGAAAATAAATTTTTCGGGCAAAATATGTATTTTTCAAAAAAAATGCAGTTTTGCGGCCTTTTGATGGCGCACGCACATTAAATCTAATTTTTGAAATGTTTATAAGTTAAATATGACAAAATAAAATTCTTATTTTGAATCAGGATATAAAAGTTTACATTAGATAAAGTTTTGTTATTTTTCCGACAACTTTCATATTTTAATGAATAGTAAAAACACGCTATATTTTAATTAAAAACAACTTCTTTCATCGTAATATCTTATGTCGTTAAATTATTATATTGAATGGTTTTAAATTATAAATAGAATATATTTTTACCATTTAATATAATGTATGTCATTAGCATTTATTTTACCTTGAATTCGTAGGTTAAATCAATTCAATCTTTTGCAATGTTTTAAAGAAAAACCCAATTTTTTCGACAACGGGATTATTTTTAATTTAATTTCTGCAACTTTTGTGTATTGAATTTGGAAAAATGGATTCCATATTTGGAATCAGTGGATTTAAATTATGTTAATAATCTACTTTCTATTTTTGGGAATTATGAATAGTAACTACGGTAAATTTTATTTACCATAGTTAAAGGTAAATCAGGTAATTAATGGTAAATATAATATTTTAAAATTACCATAAAAAATTTCAAAATCCTATATGATGACTAAAAGTCGACCCATATCACCTAAGGGTCGGATTATATTCATTTAATTAAATTTTTTCAATGAATATAATTTAATTGTTATTAAAACCAAAGAATGTGACAACATGTCACTTTCTTAGATATTATAAGTATAATAATTTTAATCTAGTGACAAACTTCATGAAACTTTGAACATTAATAGTATCCAGAAATCTAATACAATTATCTACATCATAGGAATTTATTTATAATTTTTAGGGATTAAATAATTATCATTTATTATGACACAAAGTTGATGCAGTAATTATCTTATTAATGAAATATTGACATAATTGATGTTATAAATACCCCAATAAATAATATTTGAGACTTTTTATGAATTCCACTAATTTTATAGGTTAATAAGACATGTTATTATTGATTTAATTAACTTTGTTCGAACTTATCATTCTGTTATGATTTTCACAAAAATCAATTACTAAATAGTGTCAAAAATGACATAAAATAGTATTTAAAACAAATATTATATTATTAATTGTTACATTATCCCTAAAAATCTAAGCCTCGGCCAAATGACTTAGATACGGGTATATATATTAATAATAAACAATTTGGGGTTCGTTTGGCTTCTTATAGTATGTTTATTAACCATATAGTGTAAGAACACAAGAAGACAAGGTAAAAGTAAAATTATTTAACTTAATGTTAAATCTAAATGATAAGGTTACAATAGGAACCTAAACTTGTCTAAATTCTATTGGATTAGAGGATTTCGACCCATACCCACCTTATCTTAGAAATATATCAATTTGGAGCTATTTAAAACCGAACTTGACTTTATAATAAAATAATAGTTTTAGTTATTCCAAAGGTGCCCCTCTCCTCCCTTATAAAAGGAAACCTCCTCCCCCTCTTCCTCACACCACTTTGAGCCTTCAAGCTCGGCCAACCCCTGCCACATTCTCCTCTCCACTTACCTAGAGACATCCTAGAGGTCCTGGTCTTCTTCAAAGACCATTTTTAGTTCCCTAAAAGAAGGTCTCAAAGAAGTACATCAAAGAAGAGGTAATGTCCGTTACCGATTCCTTCATCTTTATTTCTTATTCCACTTCTTCTTATTTAGGTGTTTAATTATGAAGTAATAACATCAGTATCACTCATATACAGATATGTTATTATAATTATGAAACAACCCTATTTCACCATCTATCCATCCTGCAGAAAAAGAAATCACCGTGCGTGCGTACGTACGGAATACCGTCTCCATGTCGTGGTGTGATCTATTTTCCACCACCACCTTACTTGGATGGGTATAATGGTGTCAATAATGGCTATATATATATATTACAAAGTGATATTGATTCTTAAATAGTATACATATACTCCAATACAATTCCACGATCATAGGAACGATATTATCACTTATGCATACGTACGGAATACCGTCTCCACGATGTGATGCGACTCGTTCTACATGATCTTAATTTCATAATGATTATATAAATGAATTGAATGAATTAATATGATATATATTACACTAATACCATTCTGGAAATGAGATATCTATAACCTAAAGAGAAGAATAAGAATTTATTTGACAAAACACGCATAAAAACAAAATGTTAAAAACACCTGAATAACAAGTAGCAGTGAAATATTACTACTAAGAAGCAAAGAATATGACCATATTTGATATCATAAAAATAAGTATGATTCTGGAATAAGTAAATAAAATTATTTAAATCATTATACAGGAGGTTGGGACACTTACAATGCATGTCAGACCTAAGGAAAGGGAAATATCACAATCTCATTTTTATCCGAGATTTTTTGTACTTTGGAATTTACTGGGGTGAATTTTATAATCCACATCCTTGTTTCCCCAATACGCAATATTTATATCCTTCTACAATTGTTTAAATCCAATTTTACCCTTCAGTGAGTTTTTAGTAAAATATATGAAAGGAATCTTTTGTCGTTATTCATACGAGGTACTTTTTTGACTTTTCTGACAAAAGTACGAAGAATTTTTTTTAACGTATACAGCATGAATGGATTTTTAAAACATTATTTCCAAGAAGCTTCCTTTAAAAGTTTTCAAGTTTATTTTTAATCAACTTTCATTATTTTATAATTTTACGACATGTGAAGAAAGGAAAAGTGTTTTTGAAGTAGAAAAGATATTTTCCTCAAGAATGAAGTTCAATTGTTATATCAAAATTATTTTCCATCTAGGATAATAAAGGGTTTCTGTTTTTATCCCTATTATTACATTGATTTGATTATGTTGTGATGGAATATTTTTTTATGAATTCCTTTATCTTATATGAATTGTTTTATGATGTCACGATTTTTAAGATTCCCATTTTTATTACATGGGTTATGCAATGATGTATGTTTTAAGATTTTGTGGCACACATAAGAATGGTATCATTATGAGATGGGTGGGACCTATATCTACCTCCAATGCATTGGGTAAAGATTTTATATCTCATGAGATAGACATGGCTAGAATGGTAGGTTATACCGGTTCAGTGAAACATGACTGAAACGAGGGTGACTCAGTTCAGAAAGGGACTTTGTCCACTAAGATATTCTTGGCAATGAGTCTTGACTAATAAGAAATGATTCTCTATGATTATGTGTGTATGCCACAATGTTTAATATTTTAAGTTATGATTATTGTGATTACATTTCACTACTATGACTTATCCCATGTTATAAAATTATGATCTCTTTTTCAGGTTACGATTTACAAAAGATATGTTCTTATGAATATGACGTGATTGATATTTCTTTTGTTTACCCTTACTGAGCATTTGAGCTCAACCTTTTATGTTTTCATTTCACCAGGATATAAAGAAAGGTTTTAGGTATTAAAAAAAGGAATATATTTATGGGATATGTTGAAGATCTTTCACCAGGATTAGAAGATTATATTCCGAGTTTCCAAAGACACTAAACTGTTACGATCCTTGTGTGTGTGCTTTTGTTATGTACTAAGTATTCCGAAAATGTAATGTAATGTCAATGTACGTCAAGCTTCGGGTCTCTACAGTTGGTATTAGAGGGAAGGTTTAGTCAACCTTTGGAAACTAGGATGCGAAAGCATTAGTGAGATCCCTAGATATATTTCTACGGTATGTCTAGGGATGTCCCTATGTATAATTATACGTATAAGATACAGTCCTAGAACTACGTTAACGATCATAGAATTTAACCTAAGAAGTTAGATATTGAGGATACTCCCCCTTTATAATGTTGTTTTCCCTAGCATGATTTTTGCCTCTCACACTATTCTTTTTGGGTTTTAGACGATGGCTGGAACCCGAAGGAACCGTGTTGATCAATGAAATGGACAATGCAATGATTGTCCTCCTGAACAAACCAATGTTATGGGATATGGAGTGAAAAATCTTATTGCTATGCTTACACAAGCTATGAATCATTCTGGACTTCCAAATGAGCAGAGTAGGGAACAATATTTTATTGAGTCCTTCATGAGGCAATGACCACCCTCATTCAGTGGGACTTCTGATCCACTTGCTGCTGAAAAATGGATCAGTACCACTGAAAAGATATTTTCAGTTCTTCAATGTTCTGAACATGATAAAGTCATTTTTGCAGTATATCATTTGGAAGGTGTAGCTGATGAATGGTGGAATCTTATCAAGAATACGAGGTGAAGAGATGAAATTGAGTCCATGGAATGGGATGAGTTCAAGAACTTGTTTTTCAGTAAGTACTTCCCCCGTATTCTTCGAACAAATATGGAAAAGGAGTTTCTTGAGCTGAAGCAGAAGGATGATGAATCTGTTGGTATATACGAAGCAAATTTTTCAAGACTTTCAAGGTATGCATCTGGCATTGTCATCCAACCTGAATGTAAAATTGATCGATTTTTCGGTGTCTTAAAACCAAGTCTTCGAAGGGCATTAATTATAAGAGACTTCAGTATCTATGAAGAAATTGTGTGTTGTGCTATCAAGGTAGAAATGGAAGTTGGTGTTACATATCCATCTCATGGTTTTGACAAGAAACGAAAGATGGAGTTCAAGGAGAAATCTTAGAATAATGGTGAAAAGAAGATGAATGTTTCCTTATGCACAATGTGTGGAAAGAAGCATAGTGGAGATTGTCTTAAAGGGACTAGAAAATGTTTTAAGTGTGGAAAAGAAGGTCACTGAGCAGCTAAGTGTCGAAGTAATGGAAAAAGGGTTTCTGATGATGTGAATAAAGCAAACACTGTAGAGAATGCACCACCAACACTTCAATGCTTCAAGTGCAAGGAAATGGGGCATTATGCTAATAAATGCCCTAATCCAAGGGTTAGTGATGATCAACATGAGCAACCACTTAAGTCAAAGGACAAAGGGAAGTCACATGCCATCACTATTGGCGATGTTGAATATGACAACGATGTGGTGGAATGAGTAAGTGTTTATGTAATGGGATTCCAAAATAGTGTTGTATATAGTATCGTGGAATATTGGAATATTTATGTATTGGTCTATTGTGGTTTTCAATAATTTTACGGTACCAGTAACCATGGAATGTGATTGAGATATTTTTGGAAAAATAATGATATGTGCATAATGAAGGGAAATGAGAAAATGAAATATTTGATAGTATTCATGAGCTCATGATTGATATAAGGACTATGGGATATCATGGTTTGAGTATATAGAATTTTGAGGATTTTGGTATGTTGAAGGTATTAACTTTTAACTGCATTCATGTTTTAACTCAGGTTCAATGGGTATTCAAGAGAATACATGATTAAGGACTTTGAATGTTTGGAATGTGACCAAAAAAACATATCTTATGATATATGGGGATCAATGATGGTATTAAATCTCTGGTAATCGTTTTCACTATGTTATGAGAGTGGACTGCAGTATTATGGATAAGCCTAAATATTGGAATGGATTATGTTGGACATAAGTTAGTATTGTTTAAGGATAGAAGTTATTTCGATATTATTGATGGGATGTTATAGTAATATAGTTTTAGAAAAAGTACAACCTGAAGGATGGGCGACAACCCATCGCGTCGGACAAGGCTGTGGGAATCGAACCCACAACCGAAGTGCGACTGGCCTTTATCGCCTACCACTGGCCTACAGGAAGTCCCTGGTTAGTAGAAACTAGTTTTATTTTATTAGGCGGTATGATATATGAAGTATAAGTTCATTTTTGGAACCATATATGATTAACCATAAGATGGACTTATAACTTTTGCTAACCTTTTGTTTGAAAGAGATGGAATGACCCATAATTCTATCACATGATCTGCTAACACATCATGAATGACAAATTCAACTTCATTTCTTTAAGAGATGAAATGGAAATAGTCCAAAGAATGAAAAATGCTGAAACTATACCAAAATCACGAAATTATTTCTTCTAATTCCAATTTCATAAACTTCAGGGAAATGATCTTGAAAACAAAAAATGTTTTCTTAGTGCTCTTATATCTGATGAATCATATGGTACCTTAGATCGTCACAAATTTATGGCTTTGTGATTGCTAGCTTTTCCATAGCCATGTTCTCTTCCACTCAACATCTGAACATGATGGTTATATTTCTCTTCAATATCCATATTTTCACCTATGTGGAAACCCAATTATTAGTTTATTTGGGTAACTGTTATGTTTCATACTTTTGTTTTTCAAGATTTGTTTTGGTATTCCTTTTTACGATGTGAGTTTCTATTAAAGAAACTTTCGAATAGTAAACCATTTATAACCCCAACGAATTTCGAGGGAGAAATTCATTTTAAGGGGGGTAGAATGTAACACCCCAAGATTTTAATATCATTAATGTCTTGTGCTACACCAATATTACCTTGCGCTATACGCAACTCCGTATTAGTTTTCAGTATACACAACACTATTCTTGGATCGTGTTACACACAATTTTGATAATAGTTATTCTACACAACATTGAGTATATATATATATATATATATTCAATGTATAAATGAAATTTGGTTGGATTCTTTTATACGAAACAACGAAGGATTCTTGCGCAACACGCAACCCTGACTTGGCTTGCATTACATGCAATCGCGACCTCCTCGATAGTGTGTGTTGTACGCAATACTGGGTTTTACTAAAAAACGATATATTATTATAATCTTGTTATAAACTAGCCTTTATGAATATTGTTAACTAAATTTTTAATTTTATTATTATTTATCTTACACATTTCTAGAACATGGTATAAGAAAAAAATAAATTTTTCTGGCAAAATAAGTATTTTTCAAAAAAATGCAGTTTTTCCGCCTTTTGATGGTGTACCCACTTTAAATATATTTTTCTACATGTTTATAAGTTCAATTTGACAAAGTAAAATTCTACTTTTGAATCAGGATATAAATATTTACATTAGATAACGTTTTGTTATTTTTTTGATAACTTTCATATTTTAATGAATAGTAAAAACACGCTATATTTTAATTAAAAACAACTTTTTTCATCGTAATATATTATGTGGTTAAATTATAATATTGAATGGTTTTAAAGTATAAATAGAATATATTTTTACCATTTAATATAATGTATGTCATTAGCATTTATTTTACCTTGAATTCGTAGGTTAAATCAATTCAATCTTTTGCAATGTTTTAAAGAAAAACCCATTTTCTTTCGACAACGGGATTAATTTTAATTTAATTTTTGCAACTTTTTTGTATTTATTTTGGAAAAATGGATTCCATATTTGGAGTCAGTGGATTCAAATTATGTTAATAAGCTACTTTTTATTTTTGGGAATTATGAATAGTAACTACGGTAAATTTTATTTACCTTAGTTAAAGGTAAATCAGCTAATTAAGGGTAAATATAATATTTTAAAATTAGCCTAAGAAATGTCAAAATTCTATTGGATGACTAAAGGTCGCCCCATATCACCTAAGGGTTGGATTAGATTCATTTAATTAATATTTTTCAATGAAAATAATTTAATTATTATTAAAACCAAAGAATGTGACAACATGTCACTTTATTAAATCTTATAAGTATAATAATTTTAATCTAGTGATAATCTTAATGAAACATCAAACATGAATAGTATCCAGAAATCTAATACAATTATCTACATCATAGGAATTTATTTAGAATTTTTAGAGATTAATTAATTATCATTTATTATTACACAAAGATGATGCAGTAATTATCTTATTAATGAAATATTGACATAATTGATGTTATAAATACCCAAATAAATAATATTTGAGACTTTTTATTAATTCCACTAATTTTATAGGTTAATAAGACATATTAGTATTTATTTAATTAACTTTTTTCGAATTTATCATTCTGTTATGATTTTCACAAAAATCAATTACTAAATAGTGTCAAAATTGACATAAAATAGTATTTAAAACAAATATTATATTATTAATTTTTAATTTATTCCTAAAAATCTAAGGCTCAGCCAAATGACTTAGATAAGGTTATATATATTAATAATACACAATTTGGGGTTCTTTTGGCTTCTTATAGTAAGTTTATTAATCTTATAGTGTAAGAACACAAGAAGACAAGGTAATAGTAAAATTATTTAACTTAATGTTAAATCTAAATGATAAGGTTAAAATAGGAACCTAAACATGTCTAAATTCTATTGGATGAGAGTAGTTCGACCCATACCCACCTTATCTTCTAAATATATCAATTTGGAGCTATTTAATACCGAACATGACTTTATAATAAAATAATAGTTTTAGTTATTCCAAAGGTGCCCCTCTCCTCCCTTATAAAAGGACACCTCCCCCCCTCTTCCTCACACCACATTGAGCCTTCATGCTCGGACAAACCCTGCCACTTTCTCCTCTCCACTTCCCTAGAGACATCCTAGAGGTCCTGGTTTTCTTCAAAGACCAATTTTAGTGCCCTAAAAGAAGGTCTCAATGAAGCACTTCAAATAAGAGGTAATGTCTGTTACCGATTCCTTCATCTTTATTTCTTCTTCCACTTATTCTTCTTTAGTTGTTTAATTATGAAGTAATAAAATCAGTATCACTCATATACTGATATGTTATTATATGTATGAAACAACCCTATTTCACTATCTATCCATCCTACGGGAAAATAAATCACCGCGCGTGTGTACGTACGGAATACCGTCTCCACGTCGTGGTGTGATCTATTTTTCACCACCACCTAACTTGGATGGATATAATGGTGTAAATAATGACTATATATGACTACTATAAGGTGATATTGATTCTGAAATAGTATGCATATACTCCAATACAATTCCATGATCATTGGAACGATATCATCACTTGTGCGTACGTACGGAATACCGTCTCCACGATGTGATGCGACTCATTCTACATGATCTTCATTTCATAATGATTATATAAATGAATTGAATGAATGAATATGATATATATTACACTAATACCATTATGGAAATGGGGTATCTATAACCTAAAGAGAAGAATAAGAATTTATTCGACAAAACACGCATAAAAACAAAAAGTTATAAACACACGAATAATAAGTACCAATGAAATATTACTACTAAGAAGCTAAGAATATGACCATATATGATATCATAAGAATATGTATGATTCTGGAATAATTCAATAACATTATTTAAATCATTATAATGGAGGTTCGGACTCTTACAAAGCAAGTCAGACCTAAGGTAAGGGAAATATCACAATCTCATTTTTATCCGAGATTGTTTATACTTTGGAATTTACAGGGGTGAATTTTATCATCCACATCCATGTTTCCCCAATATGTAATATTTATATCCTTCTACAATTTTTTAATTCCAATTTTACCCATTAGTGAGTTTTTGGTAAAATATATGAAAGGAATCTTTTGTCGTTTTTCATACGAGTTACTTTTTTGACTTTTCCGACAAAAGTACGAAGAATGTTTTTTTTAACTTATACGGCATGAATGGATTTTTAAAACATTATTTCCAAGAATCATCCTTTACAACTTTTCATGTTTATTTTTAATCAATTTCTTTTAGTTTATAATTTTACGACATGTTAAGAAAGGAAAAGTGTTTTTGAAGTAGAAATGATATTTTCCTCAAGAATGAAGTTCAATTGTTATATCAAAATTATTTTCCATATAAGATAATAAAGGGTTCTGTTTTTATCCCTATTATTACATTGATATGATTATGTTGAGATGGAATTATTTTTTTATGAATTCCTTTCTCTTATATGAATTGTTTTATGATGTCACGATGTTTAAGATTCCCATTTTTATTACATGGATATGCAATGATGTATGTTTTTAGATTTTGTGGCACACATAAGAATCGTATCATTATGAGATGGGTGGGACCTATACCTCCCTCCACTGTATTGGGTAAAGATTTTATATCTCATGAGATAGACATGGATGGAATGGTAGGTTATCCCGGTTCAGTGAAACAGGACTGAAACGAGGGTGACTGGGTTCAGAAAGGGACTTTGTCCACTAAGATAGTCTTGGAAATGAGTCTTGACTAATAAGAAATGATTCTATATGATTATGTGTGTATGCCACATGTATTAATGTTTTAAGTTATGATTATTGTGATTACATTTCACTACTATGATTTATCCAATGTTATGAAATTATGATCTCTTTTTCAGGTTAAGATTTTCAAAAGATATGTTCTTATGAATATGACGTGATTGATATTTCTTTTGTTTACCCTTAATGAGCATTTGAGCTCACCCTTTTATGTTTTCTTTTCACCAGGATATAAAGAAAGGTTTTACGTATAAAAAAAAGGAAGATATTTATGGGTGATGATGAAGATCTTTCACCAGGATTTGAAGACTATATTCAGAGTTTCCAAATACACTAAACTATTACGATCCTTGTGTGTGTGTTTTTGTTATGTACTAAGTATTCTGCAAATGTAATGTAATGTCAATGTACGTCAAGCTTCGAATCTCTACAATATTCATAGTATTATTATAAAAGAGAAAATTATATCAAAGTTACCCATCTTAAATCAAGTGAATTTATAATATTAAGGGTAAGTTATTCTTTTCTTTTGATATAAGATTGGATTACATTTGATGTAGTGAGATAATGATGGATGTTGTGAGGAATGTGATCCTTAGGTGGTAGTGAAAAAACCAAAAACATTTTAGGGGAAGTGAACCCTAGGTGTAGTGACCTTGAAAAACCAATAGTAGTTATGTTTAGTCTTTTTTTGTAAAACATCATATACTCCTTAAACTAACATGTAATGGTGAACCACGTAACAATACTCTTATATATGTTCATTATCATTTATATTATACATAAAAAATATAGAAAACGCGGTTATGAAATCTATAATATATTTCATCAAGGGATAGTAAAATCAAAAGGTAATTAGATAAATGAGTCAATAAGAGAAAAAGGTTACCCTTATCAGTAAGTGTTTATGAACATTAGGGCGACAATGGTAGTAGAAAGGAATAAGTGAAGAAATTGGATAAAGTTCACATACCAAAATTCACTCCCCCTCCCTATCCCTAATTAAGGTCTGTCTCACCTCAGTCACATAAGGGAATAACACCAAATCATTTTGAGTTACTACATTCAAGGTAAATTTAGTTTTTTTGATTTGGAATAATTGTGAGTTTGAAATTAGACTTTTTTTATTTTCAAGTCTTATATTATTAATTAGAGGATGTTTTAGATGTTTATATGGATTTTATGGTTTCAATAGAAGATATAAAAAATTTTGGTTTGTTCCTAATATTTTATAAATTAGGAGGAATCCACTAGGTTCTTAGTTGATGGAATCTAGTACTCGATGTTAACTCCTATGGGAATTACCATATGAACACCCAATGGACAACCATTATAGCTTAATGGGATACTTGATATGGGGAAAGGTATATTTAAAATCTTTTTTGGTTACCTAGTGAGATATATGATTATTTATTTATGAGGGTAGGATTTGTCATTCCAGTGTTTTCCCCCTACTCATTAATCATATAGTTTCTCAAGAAAATGAATCTTGTCCAGCCACTCCTCTTGGTCCCCAACCATGAATCCCCCATGATCCTATTTATTCTAATTATTTATAAGAGATAATTTAACCATCTTATGTTAATGTAATCTTACACTTTCTTTCTTTGGAATTATCTTCTACCTTACACCTCTAATTTTGGGATGTTTTTCCTGGGATTGCTAACTGATGTCAGTAGAGCATGGTAAAATACATCCTGAATAAGGAGACTTCATGGTTTGATAACTAGATGATATTAAATTATGTGAAACACCTATAATTTTTTACTATTTTGATAGAGTTAAATCACCTGGTATGTATTCACAGTTATTTTGAAAAATCTTTTTAAAAATGTTGATAAATTTGTTATTGATTGATGGAACTTTCTTGAGAAGGAATTTAAGAGGTATGTCTTAGGACAAAAAAATATAGTTGTCCATAGATTCTATTTAAAGGGATTTATCAATAATATTTATGGATTATGACTCCTTATAATAAAAATAATAATTTATTATAACATCTTATTATAACTTTCTATAGTCTAGTGGTAAGATATAGGTTTGTGGGAGATTTAGGATTCGTTAAAAGATTATGAGAAAAGATTGGGCTATCGTATCTTAAGGTTATTAACTCTAATAGTGAGGTAGATAGTTCCTATAAAATTTTACAATATTTGTATGTTTTTATGTTACATTCATGCATATTCTTTGGATTTTAGATTTATTAATTTTATAAAGGGATAAGGTGAGTCTTGATATTTTTTTGAGATAGTGTATATCATATTTTGTGTGGATAGAGTATTTATTACAAGGTTTAGTGATTTTAAAGTATCCTCAAAGGAAATATATCCATGGGGAATGATATCTAGTTGGTTCTAACATGACTCCTATTGTTTTTAGTTTATATTATTTATTATAAAATTTTTGTTTTTAGTCTGTGTGATAGTTTTTATGTTTTATTAGGTGGAGAGGAATGTTTCTATAAGTTCTAGTGAGTGAGGGGTTGTGAGTATCACGTGTGGAAGTGCATAACATTTCATGTGTACCTTAAAACCTCATTTGATAGAGTATAGATTAGGCTTCTTATGTTAATGAATTTTCATCTGTAGTAGTCTTAGTTACATTAAGGTATTAGTCTTAGTGGATTTTATTGTATAGTTTATTGGATGTATACCATTATGATTATTGGTGATTTAATGACCATTATATATGTTAATGAATTGGATATGTTTAGTATTAAATATATTCATATGAAATGGTGAGTAGTTTACTTTTCCTGTCCATGCATTGTGATGATATACCTATGGTATAATAAAAATTTTGATACCACTTAGAACCATTATATTCATTGAAAAAGGAATGTCATTAATAGGAGATTGAGTTCTTAGTTACACATTAGACTGTCATTGTAAGTGGTGGTAACAAAAGTAGGAAATGATGATGTGGGATTCATATAGACTATAAGGATAAGAAAAATTAAATCTGGTTGATTAAAATATTTCTAGTCAAATTAGATCGATGAGTTAGGCTTTAATTTTTTAACATTACTATATTTTAGAATAATTTTTTTTAATAAATGTAATGTCTCCAATAGCTTATGATGCACCCAACACCCAACATAAGTTAAAAATGTAGTATTAAAAGTACTCAACTGAAAGAAATTAAAATATTGGTAATTTAATTTTAAAAAAATATAGAAATAAATTCAATTAATGAATTTCACGATTTCTTTACAAATGATAATTATTACTAGTTCATTAATTCTTTTCTCAAAAAAATGTTTTTCTTAAAAAAAATGTGTTTTCTATACTTTTAATTTAAAAATTTATTTATAATTATAAAGAGTTTAAAAAATATGGTAATTTATTTTTTACACATTTATAATAACAAATAGATATTTTTACATTTATTATTAAATGGTTAGAAATGAAGATAAAGTCATTTGGGGGTGAAAAACATGATATTTTTTCAGGAAATGATTTTATGCACACAATGTGTTTTAATGTTAATAAAATAAATTAATAATTATTTATGAAATATTTTAGTAACATTTTTAGATAAAATATTGAATTAAATAAATTAACATTCATCTAATTGTTGTTACTATTATTGTAATGAGAATAAAATCTATTTTTAGGCTAGAAAAAACAATTTTTCTCAAAATGGTATTTAATAAGTTTATCTATTGATATAAGAATTTAAATATGTCATATTTATAAGTATAATATTATAAAACTAATTCCATATTAAAAATATTAATTTATAAATATTGTATAAGTTCAATTTTATTTTTTTCTCATAAAAAAGTTTCCTTAGTAAAACAAAACACACCATTTTAAAGGTAAAAATAGGTTGAAAGGGTTAAAATTTTGGTATAAGGATTCAATATATCACTATAATAAACCTTTAATATCATTATTTGAGTGTATTTCTACCTTAATTTCTAAATATTAAAAAAATGGACCCCCTTTTCCATAATTTTGACTTTACAATATTTTCAATTTCATTATATTTATATGGGTTCCACTGCCCTGACTTATAAAAGGAAAACACCTCTTACCACTTCACCATAAAACATTAGTACCTTATCTCAAATAATATCTACTGAAATACCATTAAAAATATACTCCACATTTCCTAATGTTTTTGGTATTCCCAAAAGAGACATCTAAGAAACCTTAATGTTTTTGTCAATTAAGATTATCCATGGAAGAGGTATATGTTCATAATGATATTATTCAAGTTTATTTATTCTTAAAACTCCAATTAATATTAAATAATAATATAAAAAAACTAATAAGTATATTTAATATATTTAATTTTTTTATGTTAATGATTCATCCATTTTCTATCTCATTTTTAACCAATCGATAATCAAAGTGTCGACCACGTGTACATATGCACTACCATCAAATTAAGAAATATATTTCATTTTTCATCACAACCTCTAAAATATGGTAATATTGGGGGATATAATCATTATATATGAAATTAAAAACATTTTTATGATTCTAGAATTATAAATATTTATCTACCTCCTCTTTTTTTCATCCATTGAAAATTAAACAATTTACTCATGCATACGTATATACTACAATCTCCATGAAGTGATATATTTAATTTTTTATCACCTCCATACCAGGTTGATTCGAGAAATTTATATTATGAAAAAATATATTTTCTACGACATTATTATGATTCTTAACAAGATTAATCCATGACAAGACTGTAAGGAATTGAGTCACCCAACTGAAAAATACATGGAAAAGATAACCATTGACACTCAAAAATAGAATTTAATAAAGAATTATTAATTAATGGATGTTTCGTAATTACAGGGGAATGATAAATAATAAGATAAACCACTTAAATTTTATTATAATTTTTTATTTATTGTATTACCATGAATTACATGTATTTCTCCCATATTTGGTACCAAAAAGACAAAAATATGTTTTTATGAAAACCTGAAAATATTTCTCCCTTTTGATCTTGAATCATTACCTTCCATATCTTGGATATTAATTAAAAAATAAAAATTTATAACTAATTTTAAATTAAAAAAAAATTATATCCATTAATTTATTTACAATTTCTTAAAAAATCAACTTTTCAAAAAAAATTCTTATGACTCGGTTTTTAATTTTTATAAAAGTTAGACATAAATTTTTTATATGATTATAATAAGAATATATCTTCATAAAATCGTGTCATTTATTCCTAATGAAGAATCCAATTTAATTGTAAATATTATTACAAGTAAAATATTATTCCCATATTTATAATAAATGATATTAAATTTACTAAATGAAAAGGATGTTTTATATTGTTTTTCAAAACATATATCTAACACTTTTATTAAAGTATTTTTATTCTTTGTCAACATCAATCAAATATTGACATGATTCCCTAGGGATATGATATTATTTTAACATATAAATTATTTATATGGAAGGATTATGTTTATGACGTTTTAATTATATTTCATGAATTATATTTCTTTCTAACTTATTAATAAGACTATAAAGGAATGATGACTGATCGAATGTTCATATAGAATATATGTGAATGGATTATTATTATTTTATTTTTGGGTTTTTATATACCTATAATCATTTTGGATTGTTTTATATCTCATGTTCCAAAGTGTATATTTAGGATGTTTTCCTAATATCAAGAAATTACATGTGTATTTAACCTAAGCCACTAGGTGATGAATGCCATGGTGAGTAGCCTTCACATACGATTGATATGATTAGGGGGCTAGAGAGTGAACCCAATACACTTTGTGACTCTTTCCACTATGATAGCCATATCACTTATCATTGACTAAGGAAATTATTATTGATTCTTATGTTTTTGAAACACTTTTACGTGAAAAAGGTATTTCTTAGTCTTATAGTATTCTCTCTTGGAACATGATTTATTATGGATGATTATACACTATTATGAATAAAGAATATTATTTTGACAAATAATTATTCCAAGGATCCTATTTTATAGCTTATTACATGATGGGTTTCATCTTATAAGTTGTTATCATGTTTTCATATGGTTTATATTACCTTATGCTCACCTATAATCATCAACTGAAATCTCAATTGACTACCCTTATGAATCATCTAAGCTCACTTTTTTGTAAGATTCCTTTCCATAGGTTATGAAGAAAGGTTTTAATTTTTTAATTTCTATGAAATAAACCATATGAGGAGAATATTGGTTCAAATTTCAAATATCTATTTTAAAATATTTTTATTATGTTTCTAGAGTTCAAATACACTAAACATTTATAGTTATGGGGAATTTATTATTGATTGATATATTCAATATGATTATAAAATGTTGTTATATTTATATAAGTGATGCTTGGGTCTCCTCCGTTGGTGTCATTGTAGGTTTTATTTGTTATTGGAGATTATGTTATGATAAAAGAGAGGAATGAGACTATAACTGCATATGATAAACTAATGTTTTATAGGGTGAACCTAAAGTGGCATTGTTTTATAAGTTTCCAAAATTTATAACATATAAGTAATGATTTACATGATTATATTATTTAGTTTTTTTATTAATAATATTTGATGATTACACTATTTTTGTGGTTTTATTTAGTGTTTGGAACAAGGAGGAATCATATTGACAACAAATATAGAAAGAATTATATTAATTTTTCTCATAAAAAATCAAACGACCTTGGGGGTAGAATGAAAAAACATGTTTCTAAACACAAAAAACTATATCAATAAATGAATTATATTAATCTTATAAAAAAAGGTGAAACATAACTTTGATTCATTCATAAGTAATGATCACCTATCCATTAGTTTATCCTCATATAAACTAAATTTTGAATAGAGGATCAACAACACTAAAGATATGTTTTATTCTCCAGTGCTTGAAGCATGAAAATGTTTTATTTGATATTTAGAATTTAAAAATTAAACTAGATCAATGTTTTAATCTTATTATTAATAAAAGGAAAGATGATAAAATTGGATCCAAATAATTGTTACAGTTTATAAGGTTACTTTCTATAAGTCAATTCCATGAACTCTTATCACAAAAATGCAGTTGTAATTCCATGAGCTAAAGAATAAGGATGATGAATCCATTGGTACCTGTGAAGGAAATTTCACTAGAGATGAAAGATACACATTTGTTTTCATTGATGACCATGAATAAAGAATATATAAATTCATTAGTAGCCTCAAACCATTACTATGAATTTCATTTTCTATAAGAGACATTCGTATACCTGAAGAATTTGTTTGATATGATATCAAGGAATAAATGGAGACTGGAGACTCAAATTATACTCTTGTTTTTTGGGAAAATAATATAAATATATAGTTTTATTTAAATTATCTTAATAAAACCCATTGAATAAATAAAATTAATCTTTCCTTAATTCAAATGTTTGTAATGATTCATGGGGAATTTTTCATAATGGTACTGGTAAATTATTTATGTTTGTAAAATAAATCCATTAAAAAATGAATGTGGAAGGAATATTATGATGCCAACAAACAAAATAAATAAAAAAATATCCCACCCAAATGCACAACCCATAATCCAATGATTAAAATGTAAATATTATAGTTATTACTCTAACTAGAAAATAAATTTGAGGGTTAATCAGAATAATCTAAATTAGTAACATCCTTATCTAAGTTAAAAAATAGAATGATCATGAGATCCTAATAGCCATAGTGGTTCATGAGATTAAATTGATGAATAGTACACAAATCATCCACTATATAAATAAAAATTTATTATTTGATTCAAAATATACATAATAGTTTTTATTTAAATAATTTTATGACTGTATAACATTACAACCTCAATTATTATATGTTGAATTATTAGTGAAAAATTGTAATGGTATGATGATCGTATCTCGTGTCTATTGCTATGCTCCAATGGAATCTTGTGGGAATGTGATTCCTGAAAATTATTATACTCTCCCACTAATTGAATTCTATGTTTTCATTTCATGTATAATAAAAATATTAATTGATTATATGTCAATTTAAAAGGAAGGATTTCCATGTTGGATATATTTAACCAACCATTGATCATCTATCATTACAAGGATGATCAATAACTTATAGTGGATATTAATTAAATTATAAGGTTCAAATTACCTATTCATGATGGGTATTTTCTAAAATGGTTGGGGTAAAAATAAATATTAATGATATGACTATTTTTTGGAATATGTAAATATATTTCATAAAAAGGTTCCTAGACTTCTCTAGAATCATGATGTTGATTTTTTAGCAGAACTCATACAAAGATCATTTCCCTTTTTAATGATTCTATACAGAATGGACCAAATTGAGTTGTGATAATTAAAGAAGAAACTATATGAGAATTTCGATAAGGTTTTCATTCATAAATTTTAATCACCATGGTCTTTTCCTAATATTCTTTTAGGAAGAATTATGGGTCACTACATCTATACATTGATTATCAAGAATTTAAAAGAATCTCTATCTTGAGAAAATATAATCTACAATGTATAGATGAATTTTTGATAATCTATGTGGGTATAAATTATTTTACAAGATTTATCTTCAATTTGTATATCACCATTTATTGTTAAAAAGTTAGGATATACCCAATTAAACATTTCATTAAAGTTATGGATACTATTACTGTATAGTGATTCCATTTGGATTTTCCAATTCCCCTTCTATCATTATGGATCTAGTGAAAAGAGTATATAGATATTACCTTTATTTTTTATGGTAGAATGTATAGAATAAATTATTATATATTTAAATATAATGGAATGGCATAAATATCATTTAAGGATTGTGGTGATATCATTTATAAATGAAAAGTTAGGATGAAAATTTTGTAAGTGTGAATTTTGGAAACATAAATTTTTATCTTGGGTCCTGTAATTATAAGAGAGGGAATATGGGTAGATCATTCAAAGATGGTTTTTATTGATCATTTCCAATAACAATGATGATGAAATTTATCCATAGTTTTCTTGAATTGGCGGAATAATATCGACACTTTGTGAATGATTTTTCACAACTATTAAATTCAATAACCAAGTTGATATGGAAGGGAGTCAAGATAATTTAGACCAATAAATGTGAAGAGTATATAATGGAATGAAAAAGAATTTGTTCAGTTCCCCAATACACGAACTACCCTATTATGGAGAAGGATTTTAATCTCTAGTAGTGCATCAACGAAGGTAGTGGTATGAATAATCATGATGAATGAAATTGATGTAGTGTGTGAATCATTCCAATTGATAATTTATGACTGAAATTACAAGACTCTTGATATAGATCTAGTAGTGGTACTTTTTTTCTTTGAATGTATCGAGGAATTAGATTTATGTTGAAAGTACTGATATATATACTATTCAAAAAATATTGAAGTAATTTTTCATAATGATTCATTTGAATATGTTCCAAAGAAGATTATTGGAGATGATAAAATACTATGAATCTTCAATAGATTATCATCATGGGATGGTGAACAAGGTGACTGATACACCCAATCAGAATGACTATTCAATCTTTTCCCTTATAATTATTTAAAGATATCAAATATTTATATATTTTTTAAGCATGGATCTTAAAATCATGATGAAAAGAGATAAAAACTATATTGATAATATTAATTTCAAACCATTCATTTAGAAAATAATTAAAGAGGTATAGAAAGATGATTTGGATCTTGAAAATAAGGTTAGGAATATTCCAAAGTTTAGCTATGGTAGTTAAGGAATGGTCAAGTTGAGGATCATAGAATGTGATCTGTCAATAAAATAATTGAAGAATGTGTTTTTTGATGAATCACATATTTCATCGTTATATATTCATCATATGAGTAAAAATATGTTTATAGATTTCAAATAGCATTTATAGTGGGTCATCATTTAGAGTATTATTTTGTTGAATTTATCTCGATTCCTTGTATATCTGTATGTTAGGTCTAAACATCAAAAGTATATGAGGATGAATAAATAATTACCCATACCAATATGGAAATGCCAAAGCATCACCATGATTTTTTTGATAGGGCTACAAAAGACATATAATGGTAATAACACCATTTGGGATGTAGTCGATCACCAAAAAAAGCATGTACATTTTATATAATCATGGAAGATTATATTCTTGAACAAATTTCAAAAATATATAATAAGGATTGGTTATTGTTTCATTTAGTACCACTCTCAATCATATCTAATCACAATCTGAGGTTTACCTAGTTATTCTGGAGAAGAATTCAACATAATTTGAAATGGATTTGAGAATAATAATTTCATATCAACTTCAAAAAAAATTTCGGCCTCAGAGGATGATTTAAAACCTAAAATATATTCTCATAACTTTCACTGTGGGTTTCAATGTAGTTTGGGATCAATACCTTCCTCTAGTTGATTTTTCATTTAATAATTACTTTAATTAGTCTATTCATATATCTTTTTATGAAGATATATATCGAAAGAAGTGTATAGATACAACATGATATTATGTAGATAAAGTATTTAATTTATTGGGTATGGATCCTAATAAAGAAATAGTAGATAAATTTAGATCCATTCAATAGTAAATCAGGGTAGCTCAGATTGAACTGAAAAATTATTCTAAAAATCATTGATGTCATCAACAATTAAAATTCAGTGATAAGATATTCCAATGAAAACGTCCTTGGAAAGAATTTTACGAAATTTTGAAAAAGAATGGATTTTGAGCCCCAAATATATCTGTCCCTATGAAATTTTTGATTGTATCAACATTGTAGATTATCAGTGACACTTCAATTGAAATTTTCCCAAGATCACAATGGGTTCATTATATCTATTTTGAGGAATTTAATACTAGATCATTCATAGGAAATGAACTTAATGGATCTACTATTTGAGTATAACGTTCTTATGAAGAATAATCATTGGATATTGTAGATAGAAAATACTATATATTGTGAAACAAGAGTAATAACTCGGTTAATGTTTTGTTAAATAAAAATAAATTTAAAAAAGAATCTTAGGAACCCTTAGATGTAATACGGTGTACTTATCACCATTTATTTTCTTATTAGTAGTGTAATTTCAAGTGAAAACTAACTATAATGGGTTAGAATGTAACACTCTATGATTTTATATTATATTTCTCTTTAATAAATTTGTTGTGTTCAATAAATCTTGATGCATGATACACTAAACATAAGTGAATTATATCTTTTTAAAAATATAATTTCATGAAATTAATATATGGGTAAATTAAATTTCAAAAATTCAAGTAATAAAATCACATAGTGACATTAATGAACTTATAGAGAAATGATAACGAATGTTAGTTTAGTAATTATTTGATAAATGTAAATATTGTTTTTAATTTTTAATTATATATATATATATATTATTTAAAAAATAGATTATTTATTCAGGGTATTAAACTTATAGAAAAATATTTTTTACAGAAGTTTAAAAATTATTAATCATCGAAAAATTTATTATTAAATTTGTAAAAATGAAGAAAAAATCATTAAGAGGTAAGAATGGATATTTTTTAAACTGATTCTATGCACACAATGTGTTTCTATATTAATAAATTAAATAAATCAATATTTAAGAATGATTTTAATGGATGTTTTAGATATTATATTAATTACACTAAATTAATTTTCATCTTATTATTTCTATTAGTAATGGAATGAGAATAAAATAATATTTATGTTTACAATTTATTCTTTTCTAAAAATTGATTTAACATATTATCTATGATGATATTTGATTTAATTAATTATTCTATTTGAAATTAAATCATTTAAAATGGATTCCATATTTTTAATATTTATGTCATAAATTATATTTATTTCTAATTTCGTTTTAGTTCCTAAAATAAGGCACCTTGGTTAAAGGTTTGTTACCACAATCAAAGTAAACATGTATTAACATGGTGAAAATAAATGTATAAGGCTTACATATATCACTAAAATTTGTATTCAATTTCACGGGTTAAGTTTTTTCTACCCTAATAACCTGTTATTCAAAAATTGTATGTTTAAGAGTAACTTTCCCATGATATTGACTTCATTATGTTGTAATGTTCTTAATATTTAAATTGGTGTCCCTCCCCACACTTATAATACGTCACTATGAATTCTCACTTCTCCACACTACATTATAATCTTTGATAAAAATATATATATAAAAACTAGTTTCCCAAATATCCTTCTCACATTTTATAGGTTCTAGTCCTCCTATGGGACCGATCTATAAAACCATAAAGTGTTAATCAAAGAAGATTATCTAAGGAAGAGTTATCTAATATCATTGAACTATTTCAATTTTCCTTCTTCTTAAACATACTCAAAATATAACATAACCAAGTTAACAAAATGAAATAAATATATTCACTATAAATGAAATTTATTATGTTAATGGAATATCCATTTTCTAGCTTTTTCAATATATATAAAATTAGAGAAGTGTAATTTCATTGGTATGGACTACCATATCCATGAAGAGAAATGTTTCATTTTTCATCACTACCTATAATGGATAGTTTTATAATGTAATTAATTAATATATATTATTTTCATAACGTTATAATTATTTTTAGAGAATAAATTGACATTTAATATCTTTTATTTCCATCTAATGAAAAAAATTCAACATTACTCGTGTGTAACCATCTCCGCGAAGTGATGTTATAATTCATTCACCACAATATTATATTTTGTGTTATAAAAATTAATATAATGATTAAATTTTATTTTTATTATATAACTATTATTATACAGATGAAGAAACTATAAACAAATTCAAATGTTTTGAATCACTAAATCGAAACATACCTTGAAAAAAGAAACATTGACACCCAAATATTTATTTTAATAAGGATTTATTAAAAAATTTATTATTGGAAATTATAATTGAATGATATATAATATGATAAGAATGACTATTATTTTTCTATTGATTTATAATATTTATAAATTTATAATAGATTAAAGTATATCATGTACGATAAAATTCAAGACTTAAGGTAAGGGTTTTTTGTTATAATCTAACTTTTCTATCTACATAATTTATATTACAATTTTCATTTTGAGAAATAGAATGACATTTATCTTATGAATCCCATATAAGTTTTTATAAACTAGTTATTTTTTGGGTTTTCTTGTATTATTTTTTTTTCTACCTACTATGGTACAATAAAAAACCAAAATAGTTTATTTTAATAAAATAAAAGCATATTTATCAATTTTTGTTTGGAATATATCTCTTTAGTATCCATTTTTATCCAAAATATTTTATTATATTTGTTATATACGTGTAAATGATAGAAAAAAATCATTTTCCTATTCCCATTGACTTTATTTAATAAGGATTAAAGATGAATCTTTTGAGAAATTTTCTGTACGACTCACCTTTTAATTTTTATAAATGTTTGAAAAGAAATTTTTAAATTTTTTTATCATTAATTTATTTTCCCACTATAATTTCCTTTATTCATTATTAATATTCCTTCACACATTTAAAATATTTATAATTAAAATTATGTTTCAATTTTTTGGGGGGAATTTTTAGTTTTTAATGTTACTGAGATGGATGTTTTCTCCTATTTTAAAATCATATTTCTAATGCTTTAAATATATATTTTCATTAATTTCAACATCCATTAAATATTTATATTTTTTTAACATAGGATATGATATTATGAAACGATATACTATATTTATCTAAATATTTTATGAAGATGATGTTTTAATTATGTTTGATGAAACTAGTTTTTTCTCTTAGATTATTTAAAATATGAAGGACTCATGAATGCCTGTACATTCTTGTGGAATATATATTAATGAATTATTATTATAATTTGATGTGTGTGTCCATTATATTCCACAAATACATTATACGGTATTTATAACATGATATAAAAAGGGTATACCTGAGGTTTTACCAAGACCAAGGGTATACAGGAGGTTATCCCATGCCTAAGAGGGTATACAAATGATTAGCCTAATTCAAATAGGGTACACATGTGGTTTATCCAAGCTTAAGAAGTTACATGAGTAGTTAATCCAAACCTCTATTTCATGAATTCTTTGTTGGTTAGCATTTATATATGATTTTTATTTTAATGGGACAGGGGACTGTACCCAATAAACTATGGGTCTCTTTCTACTATGATAGTCCTGGAAGTGAGCCTTGACCAAAGTAATTATTTTCTATTCTTATGTTTAGCCAAACATTTATTCTAAAAACTTATGGCCTTTTCCTTTAATATCTTATCATGGTTCATGATTGATTATTTAGGATTCCACATTCTTATGACTCATATATATTATTATGATAAATCCTTATTCCATGACTCCTGATTTAGGGTTTATGACATATAGGTTATGATATCATAAGTCATGAACATGTTCAAATATAATTAGTCTTATCTTATGCTCACTTATGATCATTGATTGAAACTTCCCATGTTTACCATTACCATGAATTTTATCTCACCTTTTCTTATGTTTCCTTTACCATAATTATAAATAATGGTCTTAAGTAGGGAATGTCTTAGAAATATTCTACAAGAGTAGAACACTGTGGAAGATGTGGATTATCTATTATGAAATAAGTTTATGAATATATAGTCTCTAAAATCCTTAAACCTTTACATTTTAAGGGTGTTTATTATCACAATATGTATTAAATATTTACTTTTGGGTGGGTTTTTAAAAACTTAATAGAGGATGGACTCAACTTTTATGATCTCATATTCATGATTTATTTTTTACTTTTTTATTTTAACTTCATCACATTAGTGGGAGATCCACATCTTATATATTTGTATTATCTTATTTGGAGAAAAAATTCACATACTAATACAACATGTCAAATTTATATATTATTTATAGTTTCTAAATATGTATATTTTATTTTTATTACTCTAAATTTGGATACTGATTTTTTTATTTATCTGTTATTTTATATGATTATTCCAAGATTAGCATCATCCCAAGTTACTCATAGAATCCAACCGCTAGTTTATAGCCTCCTGTATACACGGTGTTATGCCATATGTCATGTGGTGATTTTAATGTATACGAAAGCACATTTCCATGATCGGGGCATTAAAAAACCAAATCATTACATTTTACTAGTTTTATAATAATTTTTGGACTTAGTATCTCGATATATAAGTTATATGATATTCATTAGAATATTAACATTGTGATTCATGAACACCTATATGATGGATTCCCAAGAAACCATGGGTGAGGTAATATATTTCATTAATTTTCTTTTTGATGATTGAAATGTTTCCAAAAATATGATCTTATAGTTTGAAATTGTTATTAATTATTTCTATCATGGAATTGGGTGGTACCATTTCATGAGTATATGAATCATACTCAAAATATAGTGATATCTGGATATTTCTATAACTACTTTTCTTTGAGAATTTCTTTAGAAAAGGAAAAATAGATTAAAAGTTTTTATAAATGGGGGTTAGGTAAGATATGTTTTCAAATGCTTTTGGAAAAATGTGTTGTTAATATAAACACTAACAATAAGTTATTTAATGTTATCCCAAATAGCATGTTTCTGGGAAATTTATTACTCTAAATCACTATCATAGGATTCATGTGATCTTATTATTGCATAATTATTTTAGTAGTAATCTTGATAGGTTATGACCTCATAGAGGGTGGTTTTTTATGTAGATTACCTAGTATAGATGGAATTGGTGGTGTATTCATGTTTGTGTCATATTCTGGATTGATATGTTTAGATGATAAGAGATCATTGGGAAGGTAATGTTTAAATATAATTTTTTAATAGGTTTATTGGTCCCTGATGAAATTATTCGGAGATGGTTGAAAGATATACGGTCCATATGGATTTGAGAAGTTGTTTTAGTTACAAATTTGGTTTATTTATTGATCCTCAAATTCTTTTCCTATTACAGTGGTTCATTAGGTAGTAGACCTTGAGTGGGTTGGGTTATTTTTTTTTGTCTTCTAATAATAGTGGGATATACATATTAAAATGTTGGTTAGATTGGTATTGGGTTTTGGTGGATGGTTATACATGTTTAGTAATTGGTTATAGTATGGTTAATAATTGATATAAGCTAACCTTTCATTCCTTATATGGTAAGTAATTTGGTTGTTCCATTTTTATAGGGTACTAGGTGAGTGGGGTCTTATGAGAAGACCTGTGTGGGTTGTTGGGATCAAGAATGATTGGAGAATATGTAGATGTATTGCGAATTATAGATAAGATTGAATGATGCAGTAATTAGCATTATATTTTTCATGGCTGTTGGATAGTATTTAAGAATAAAAGAAAAGTTGGTTCTTTGTGAGGAACACATGGGATTGGTCGAGTTTCCCATTCCATGGATTTGTGGATTATATAATTGGTTGGAATAATAACCACTGATATGGTATGGTAAGGAATATGTATTTTTGTGCATGGTTTTATTGGTTATGTTTTGTAATTTTGTGTTAGTTGTTCAGGGATTCTAATATTGGACTAGTTTGGTCTAATAAGATGTGTTTTCATATCCTAAGGGATGAAAGTGTGATTTTTTTCATTAGAAATCCATGGTTATATTATTCGAGTATGTCAGATTTGGAATAGTTAAATGAAAAATTCACAAAAGAGATGCCCTATATTTGTAATTTCTGGTTTATAGCAATTGTTTTTCATTATAATTGATTATTGTTGGATGATTATATATTTCTACAAGTGTATGTTCACTAATATTAGAAAATGAAATTTATTTTTATAAGGAACCTTATTGAAAATGTTTGATGTGATGTGAGTTGGGTTTCCAAATTTAGGATAATGGTTATTTTTGTCGGATTTAAGGATTCATCGATAATTGTAGTGTCACTATGGAGTTCCATAATATATGTGGATGGAATTTGGGAGATTGAGATTAGTGTGGTTGGTTGTTTGATGTTAGTATTCAGGATATCGTATGATGAAAATTTATGGCAATATAGAGTAGACATAGGAATAAATATTAATATGGGTTTAGGCTTGAGTGTGGAGGATATTTTCTTTTAGGATTGTCTATTTAAACAATGGGTGTTTTTGATGACCTTTTCATTGATGACAGGACCCAGGTCATTTCAAGAGGGAAGTCGGGAAACGAGGTTGTCAACTCATGTTTCCATGTGATCTATTCATTATAGAGGTGATATTTGGGTTGGTGCAAATTTTTTAAAATGAAAAATTCATGTAGAGTGTTAGTTTGTGAATTTTATGAAAGAGGCCAGTTTACCCAGATCAAGAATATTGGTCATGGGACCATAGAAATATGGAATTGGGAGAGATCTATGACATCATATTATGTTGGATTGATTTTGGATTGAAGTCATGAAACAAAATTATTATTTGCGTGAAGCCCTATAAATGATAGTTTTTAACTACCAACATCATTAGAGCCATGTTTTTTATAGGAAAGTTTCACTTATTTTATATTTGAAAGAATTAAGAGTTTGAATTTTCATTTGGGTTATTGTTTTCAAGAATTTCAATATTAATTTAATGATGGTTTAGTATGGGACACGAATATTCATGTGATGTCAGTTGAGATGATCATGGTGAGGGTGAATATTCTACTACTTTATGAAGTATTCATAAATTAGGTATGTAGTAGATGGAATATATAACTCTATGTATACTATAGGGAGAAGTACCTCTTACGTGGCCATTAGCCATTCAGTGCAACATGATCGAGTAGTTGGTAGGGGTGGAAGGTGGTGATTAGAAACTACAGCTTGACTAGATACATGTTGAGCACTAATGGTGTTTTTTATACTAGAATAAATGACCATTTAAGGTTTATACCCATCTATTTATCTATATGGACACTAAAGAGAAAGAATCTTGGTTATCCCTCTTTTGTTTGTTCCCGTCCTGTAAGACCTGGTTGTCCCTTCATTTGATGTTCCATTAGATCTTGTTTCATCATATCATATTAATAAAAACCCTCAATATCCTACTATTATATTATCTAATCAGTTAATCATATGCTTTTGGGATGTTTTGTTTATAGATTAGTGAGGTATTTTACCATAGCATGGCTAAATTTGTCCCCACAGAAGGTATATATTGGTGTAGTGTCTAAGGGATGTAGTAAGAGGATACACACATGTCATTTCTCTCTATTAAAATTTTGTTAATCACTTGGGGAGTTTTACTAGGGTTACATCAAAATTTATTGAAATATATTATTAATTTGGTATCAATTCATGTGGATTTATCAAGATAGGATGCTGGAGGCATGAATTGGTCCTTTAATAACTTAATTGTCATGGAATTTTTTTATGTTTACCATAGGGAGTTATCTATGACTATTAATCATTAAATTGACAAGAATAAGTAATTATAAATGATTATAGTTATGTTTCATGGAATGTGGGTAGATACAGGGCCTCATGGGATTTACGATGCCCATTATGAGTGTCAGAATGTATTAGAAAATAGTTGTTTAATAATAGGAACTCTGATATTAAGGTAAGTGGTTCCTTTCATATTACTCCATATTCATGTGTGTTTATGTTTTGTGAATTCATGTTACATGAGTTTTCTATTTGTTAATTATTTCAATGGATCTAGGTGAATCCTTAGTTTCATGACAGGCTATGGTAATGCATTTAAGGCATGGATTGAGTACTCTATATATAGTTTTTTGTTTCTAGAGTTTCATGTTGGACCTACTACAAAGGTTTCATACCTCTAGTTAGGTCTAATAAAATATATATTGAACTTGGTGCATGTAATTAATTATGGAGTACTAAGTTTTAGATTGTGTGAGAGGTTTTATTTTTTCTCTAGTAGTGAGTACTAAAGGTAGAGGTTCTAATGAGTTAGGGGAAATTAGTATATCTTAGAGAAAGTCACCAAATATCTTGTGTACTATGTAAGCTCCATATATGTATTATATTGATGTATTTGAGGGTAAATACCCTTTCTTCTATAGAGTTATTAGTTATTATTATGTGTGTCCCTTTGTTTATTTATTTTCATAGTTTAGTGGGCTTATTACTTGCTGGGATCTAGTGATCTTTTGACATTTGGGTTGTCAGATTAATGAGATATGTTCAAGATTCCTTTTTAGAATATTCCATGTTGATTACTTGAATTGTATTATATATCCATTGGTAAGAGAAAAATACTGATCATCTGAAGGGTTGATGCCCATTAGAACCCTTAAAATAGTAGCATGTGGAATCTATTGGAAATATGCATCATTTAATAGTTATAACTTTTTGTGTTTTTATACGGGCTAGTCATTGAAGAATGAAATTATATTATGGGATATTATATTCTTAGGGGTCAATAAATTACAATTGGGGGTATTTTATAGTGGTTTTGTCGAATGAGACAAGTGGAATGAGTTGAGGTTAGGTTGCAGAATATTGGATTCATGAACATTATCAGGTGTTGTTCAGTAATAGGTTGTGGTTGTGATGTCTTGGTTAGTGAGATCATATTGTGTGGGATATATTTAGATATTTCATACTACCCTATAATAGAAAATTAGGTGTTCTCTAGTGGTTTTCTATAAGATTGGATTTTCTTTAATTCTTGGATTTTTGTTATGTCTTAGTAGTGTTGATATGTCTTGTGGCAGTTTGTGGTTAGGAGAACTCTTCCTCATTGACAGTGTATAGGTATGAGACTTCGTTATGAAATTTCACTCCAAGTGAAAGGGTGTTGCAATTAGAAATTATTGTGAACTCTACCCTACATGAGATAAAAGTTGTTAAGACTCATTTATGAAACCTCGCCTTGAATAATGGGGACATGGTATAAGACTCTATCATGAACCTTACACTGAGAGCGAGTGAAGTCTGGAAGACATATTTGAAGTATGTAACCCTATGTAAGAGGGTATGGGTTGGGGAATATGGAATGAAATGACTTGTACATCAAGAATAGGTCCTAAGACGGTGTTTTTAGGTGTTATAGATTATTAGTCAGAATTAGGTCACTCAAAAACAATTCATACAAGTTATCCACTGCTTTTGTTTATTTCTCATTCATACATACATTTCATATTTTAACACATCAATGGATCCTCATTAATGGTTTTTTAGGGATATATCTCTCACACCCTAAAAATATCTATAATGCATTTAAATATCTTATATTTACCTTAAATGTCATTGTTTTATGTTGTGAACAAGTTAGATAAGTTGGGTAGGTGTCAAGAAAATTGTAATAAGGATGTACATTGGTTTTTTGGTTGTGTTTCCACCAAATGCATTTGTATTTTTATACTTTTACATGATTGGACCTATGGGATGTCCATATATTATATATTGGGATATTGTTATACTGCTTTTATGTTACAATTTGATAAAATATGTGATATATATTGTTTATGATTGACCTTTCAATGTACATAAATTAACAAGCTCTAATGTATTATATTTCTTCTATTATTTATATGATATTGTATTTTATGATTTTAGGAATATAGTCTCCCCATGATGGTTATTGATTCATATAACTAATTAGTATCCTTTTCTGAATAGGAAGGTATTTCTGTGGTCCCATTTTACTATGGCTTAGTTTGGTGGATGGTTACCCAGACCCAGGTGTTAGAATGTTGTTTTGTTACTATTTTGGATAATTTTTTACCCAACTCAAACTCTTTCAACTCAATAATTATGAAATTCTTATGGAACTCAATAATCATAATCATAAATTTTTCCATGGAATGCTTGATAACTAATAGTTGATATTAGCTTAACTAAAATAATTTTATTCTATATTTATTCTAACTAATACAAAAATATATATTTGTAATTCTCTTTAATATATAAAAATTATGTCTCTACTGATCACCAGAACAAGTTTTTCAATTTTGAGTCAAATACTCACTTTATCTCTCGTTATAAAACACTAATCAATATCAAATAATTTTAGGAGGATAT
Source organism: Viscum album (assembly GCA_963277665.1). Lineage (NCBI taxonomy): Eukaryota > Viridiplantae > Streptophyta > Magnoliopsida > Santalales > Viscaceae > Viscum > Viscum album. Next base: position 955,114,979 of record OY728162.1, on the reverse strand, counting down.
TCCAAATAAATATAATATAAAAAAGATTTTACAACTCATAAATAATTATCATTGTAAACTATTTCTTATTTTGGTATTAAAATGAGATATATATAATAACCAAATTACCTAATTGATTAATGTTTATGATATAACATTATCTCTTGGATTAATGAACTATTGTACATTTACCATGTATTATTCACTCAAACTTTTCAATAATTCCTCTCCATTGTCTTCTAAAATCTCTACGAATCATCAATAATGAATGCATTTAAATTTTACCGATCCCCATTGATAATTAAATATAAAAATATTAATTCACAAGGATTTATTCCACTACTTTCATAACAGTATTTGAATTTACATAATGATATATGAATTACTGTATTATCAAAATATTATATATTTTAAATCATCATAAATTTATACATATTTCTCATAAATGATATTTCATTAATTGATGTAATTTATATGAATTATTCAATTGAAAAATGTGACACTATTTATATATGTCTTATTTTGGTTCTCTTATTTTTTTATAAAAGTTTATATAATAAATATGTATCAATTATATGGTAATATTTTAACACTTGTCTCTTTACTTATCTATATATCAATTTTATAAATTGATTTATATTTTAATATAAGTATTTTAAAATGTGGTATTACATATGACATTGATATTACTTATTATGTGTTTTTATATACAATTTTCAGCACAATTTATATTTAAATTTTTTGTAATTTTATTTTTTATTTTAAAAAAACTGAATGAATATCCTCACAATTGTATACAAACAAATATTTTAGTATGAATTTTTCATCCTCGATAACAATTACTTTTGATGTTGAATAACTTATTTCAAATTTAATATTGAACTAGGTGAATAATACATTAATACAGTATAAAAATGAAAATTTTATAAACATTATTATAATAACAGATTACATAAAATATTTATGGAAAACAATTTTTAAAATAACAAAACTATAATTAATTAACTAAAAATACTTGAACAATGAATTTGTATCCCTCATTTCTCATGAAAGACATATTTTTTAGTATTTTTTCCAAATATATATAAAAATATTAGATATATTATAAATTTGCGGTGAATTTTTTTGATTGAGATAAGTAGTTAATAAATTCAACTTTTAGTGTGTGGGATATATATAGTTTATGGGTATATATTGTAGCAGCCAAATGATTCCTTAATAATATAAATCATGTTTCACAAAGATTAATTTATTATGTTTTTCAATATATACACATATAAAGACTATTATATTTCACAATAACAATACATATATTGAATGCAAGAGGCATAACACGTGACATGAGGTTGTCCTTAACAAGTTGTACATGTCATCGTATGATCCATAGTTGATCATGTGATGACCTAGATATGCAATGTGGTTGAATGCAAAGAGACCCCGAAAATAAAATATGGTAATAATAGGATGATCAAATAAGAATTGTTATTTATGTGTTGCTTGTACCATCATGTGATGATAACATGATGAAGAAAATCGTTTGATAAAGTCTATCCATTACAAGACCTTCAAAAGAGTGCTCCAAGAAACCATGTATTTTGAGAGACATTATTTCATGATCCCCAATCATTATTTTATGAATATTTCAACATCATTTGATCCCCTCATGAAATACCGGTCTCATGAATTTTTCATGTTTCTTAGTCTACCAACTAATTTTCTGACTTATTTCAAACACAAATAATTTCATCATTAGTCCCACATTTTTTTGGATCATGTGAACCCATATCCATGCGAATCAATCATGTAGTTTCCCTTACATTAAAATATCTATATATAATTGCCATGAACCCTTGGAAATGTACTTTATTGTTATGTAGACTCAATTATGTGACTTCATGAAAAATTCTCCATGTCACGCGTTAGAGGAATCTAATAAAGATGGGATGATCATATAGTCAATTTTATTCATGTTACGCCTCTTGGAATCATGTGATAGCCCGAAAAAAATAAGGTCCTCACATAGTCACAATCATATAAGGGTGGATCACCCACCAAAACATGGTATGATAGACCTCATATAAAGGATGTATGACTCATCTAAACAAAGAAGCTATCCGAGTATTGGTTTGAATGAATTCATGTAACCTATGACCAATCATACGATGCCTAAGATGTCATGTGATGAACCCCATGAAAATTTGAAGAAACTACTTGGATAAGAATAAGGGTTGTCCTTGGTCAGGTTTTCATGTTGTCGTATCATCCATGGTTGATCATGTGAGGATACAGTGACAAAAATCCATGGGCCATTATATAGAAAGGTTGTTTACAATGAGATGATCATGAAGTTACTATTTTACATGCTACACACCTTAGATCACACAACGGCCCCATGAAAATCAATTATTAATGTGGTAATATTCATGTTAGGGTGGATCAATCATCACATGAAGGTATGTAATCCATCATATAATGGTCGTGTGACTCAGATAGACAGAACAACTATCCATGAATTGGATTTCATGTCATATCATAACCTATGACTGATCCTTAGTCACCTGTATGGGTCATGAATTGACCCTTGTGATAATTAATTTGCATTAATTGACTCATAGAGGTTTGTAATGAGAGGCCCTTATCTTGTTAATTTTTTATCACACAATGAATAGGAGTACCTTTAAAAATATGTACAAAACGGTCAAATGGTGCACATGAGAAAACACTGATTCATTTTGATGGACCTTTGTCAAACTGAATCTAGGTTATGTGTCTTGATCACCATATAGAGTTATAAATATAGGGGAGTTGCATATAAAACCCCATAATAATATGAAAAATGACAAAATAATATTTATGGGTGGGTAGATCATGATATGGTAAGAGTATTCCACATAGAAAAATTATTCCCTATAATAAATATTACTTAGAAACTTAGGAGAAATTTAAACTAGAATGATTTTTCAAGGTCCTATAATGGGATAAACCCCAATATTATGATCATATGTTGGATCATTAGTTATTTAATGAGAATGAAATCATGGGACAACCTCTTTGTCAGGATAAGAGTACATGTGATCTCCCAACCCCTCATTAGATACATTATTTCATGGCCTTAAATGTATTTTATTTCTCACTAACTTCAAAATATTCATGTGAACTATATGGAATTATAGCCTTCGTGCAGAGAATATGATCACTACACCTTCACGTGGAGTTCCTGTATCTATGACACTCACATGGCTACATGAATCCCAAGTGTGTCACCCATGTTATTCTAAGTCTTTTCTCTACTATAAAGGATATTTCCCTTTAATATTCCATAATACATGAATCATATAGTGTTATTATCCATGTATGATTTATTGTGACTCCTTACCAATTGGTGGGTAATGAATGTAAACTACAAGGACTCTAATTCCTATTATAATCTGGATTCATAGGATTCATTTTCCAAGGTTATAGCCCCATAATATCTTCATATATACCTTATATTTCTATATTTACATATTCCTCGTGAAGAACACAATGTTCATCATCTATCCATTACTCTATAATTCCTATTTTAGAAACTCATACATTTTATCATGTATCCATATTCTCAATGATACTTTTAATCATATACCTGTATGGAATCCTGTATATGTATTCCTCACATTAACCCAATTTTGAATTCATTAAAACACAATTTATCTTTTGTTTTATCTTATTTATCACATCGATCATGGCTCATATGGGATTAGATATCAATGATGTTCATGTCAATTTCAAGATACAAATGGCTCCAGACATGGGAATCGACTATGGTATATCTCCCTAAAAATCCATAACCCTAGAAAAATAATCCCCTTGAGTGTAATCATCCATATATACGCATCATCGGTTCAGGATTATGAACTAGGAAGTCTCTAATTATGATTATTAATAAGATACGTAGGATTTCTTCCTAATGCTCGATCCCCATTTCAACATTTCATCTATTGATAATTCGCTATGTCTATATTCCACATTTAGTTTTTTTTATTTTTAGGAAACCATTTTTAGGGCCTCATACTTCTTTTATGGATCCTTATTCTCCATGGAACATTTCATGTATCAAGGCAACATCAGTGTGTAATCATTTCTCATGTATCAAAGTAACCTCAGTGTATAAGCCTTATATAACTCAATATTATTATATCATGAAATAAATCCAATATTACAATATATATTGTTTCTTACACAAAACATGAATAATGTGGGCTTAGATAATTTCAAGTATTGTACCACCGGCATGATGTAAGCCCCAATATGTTCCTCCATTCAAATGTAAGATCAATTATATATTTTTTTCCTTAAAAGGTACATATTCCAAATAAATAATCTCATCGGATATATTATATGAATATTTTTCCTTAAAACCACTATTTACACACAACTTACAATAAATAAGCCTTATAAAAACTATGTGGTATTTGATTCCTATTGTCACATATATGTAGGATGTGTCTTTGAGATTTAATCTCAATCCCAAAACCCCAATTTCCTCCCTATATAGCAATAAACTCTAGAGTTCCAAGTCGCATGGCTTGGAAATATAGAAATTACACAAACCATCATCACTAAGTAATAATGGGTATCAATATGGAAAACCTTTGATATATATAGATGGTGTTATTAATAGGATTCCATCCAACATACACAAGGATTAAAATTGGTGAATGCCAACACATGATTATTTTTTAATGATAACCAATCCCACACTAAGATATAAGAAATATTTAAAAACATATCTCTAAAAGTATAATAGATTCTTTTAGTATATTATAACTTTCCTCTAATGTGGTATGATGATCCCAATCTTCCATACCCTCAAAAAATGTGAGTTCCTAAGTGTCATTGGTTAGAAAACACAATGACAACTTGCCTTTGGAAATTAGGATCATAAATCATTATGGATGTGGGACCCATTGTGTTTTTCTATGGATACAATTCTCTAATGCGAAAGAATATGATACTATATTAAACAATTCACAATAAACCATTAGGCAATGGGTCCATTCCAAAACAATATATGATCAACCTAACATTAATCTTTTAATAGTTCAAATACCTTCACACATGAGAAGGATCAGTTGGCCATTAAACATCGATCAACATACATTTTGGGTGAGAACCAAAATAATAGTGAACTAGATGTGAATCTTTCAATAATTACAATTAAGAAAGTTTATATGAGATTTTATATTTTATTATGCAAATTCAATATAGGCATATTGGTTAATGCGACAACAAGAATAAAAAATTGTGATAATTGTGTATAGATGATTGGGAATGATTCTTACTTGCGAAGTTTCACTGATTGTAGAACATATTTATTTTGTCCTTGTGACTACAGTTATTGTTCTCATAAAATTCACTTTGATCCTTAATTATTTAATCACAAAGAATGAGTTATGGAAACCTAGATATAGTGAAAGACTCTAAAAATTGTGAAATGATGTTACTTACTTGATTACTTCAGCATCAAGTGGAAATAACGGTATATAGGGAGCACAATTGACATGATATACTATCGACCATTTAGAATTCATTTAGTTGTTTTCAATAATTGAATCCTAGAAGGATACCATTTCAAATAAAGGTTGTGATGAACACAATGACACCTATTACCACTTCAAATCAATTTGGTATCCTATCAATGAAGCCTGAAAATATACATCTCCCTTACCCATGATGGTGGATCAATGAGTCGACCATGGATCCATCCCAGTTTAGCGGCTACCTAAGAGGCACCCTATCAATAGTCTCCACCAGTGTCATCTCGCCAATTCCACTCAATTTACTTTTTATAATAATACTCAATAAGGAACCTCCATGTACACACATATACTTGAACCAAGGCTATAATGGTTGGTGTGGAAAGCTACTGACTAGGGGTAGTGGTCCCATATTCCCACCCCCACCAATGAAGCCCATGGTCATATTATGACAACATATAGTGAGAATTCGTATATCCATACATGTCAAAACCTAGTCTTCCTATATATTCCAAGACAATAGATGGTTCAAACACATATCTCATCCCTGATGCATGAATCCATTTAGTATATTCATGTTTACATAGAGATAATGAGTGGTAATATGTCCCAACTACATTCAGATAAGTATATTTGTATGTCATAGTAATGGAGGAAATGCATGATTTTGGTTTGGAATAATCATATAGAATTTGAATACATTCTTGAAGTGACAGGGGAACTTCAATATCATATTCCAGAAATGATAAATGGATAGGAAGATATGCCTATCCCAATATCTAGAGTATAATATTAACATGGTCGATATGAAAATATTGATACTATATAATAAGTACATATTCATTATCCCATTCATGGGGATTATTGACATATTATGATAAAGGATAAGGAAATATATTAGGATCATATTCTCAACCTAACATGGGTTTTTCAACCATGTGTTTAAATCACTTCAGGATAAGTAAAATTTTCTATTGAGGAAATTCAATGTCATACTCTAAATTCACATAGTTAGGACCATATTCTCTCTCTGATTGGTGTTCATAAACCCAATTTTTAAATCACCTTAGTGGATGATCATATACCTTCCAAAGGATCTACTCAACACATTCTGGTAACATAAAAGAGAAAATTACATATTCTTACTCTTATAGATGAAATACTACCCCTACATCAACTAGTGGATATACATTAGGAGGCCCATATTCCTTCTCCAATTTCAATGTTTCATCATCATATTCTAGTGGGTAATTCGTATTTGAATTGGAATCATACCACCACTTAAACTTGGGTAAATTCAAATATTTTTTCAACCCCCAAAAGTAATATCATACTCTCACCAACAATATAGAATCTCATTGAAAAAATACAACAACTTCTTGACAGAGAGATCATATTTTCATAGTGACATACGATCATCGACATATATTAGAGACCTCCATGTGGCAGGCCCATACCCCTACCCTACCCCAACTTGTTGGTCATCATATTCTAGTCATGACATAGGATGGGGATCATACTCTTGACATGTCCAATGATAGTTTACATGATTCCATACAACGCTTATCTGCAACAACTCATGGTTCCACTGACTCTTTATATGAAGAATAAATTGACATATTCCATGATAGCCCCCCAGACTTGGTACTATAGAGATGGAATATGTGGATAATACCCCAAAAATCTACCATGGATGACCTCACCATGGTGATCTCTCTTCTAAACCAGGAAATACACCTTTTTTAAATACACATTTGTAAAGAGTGGTTCTTGAAACACCAGGGTTAACCATATGCAGTTCCCCATCCACCACCAACAATGCCTATACTTGGTAAGTAAGAGACTTGGAGATGCATCCTCTGTGGTCTGACCATGTAAAGAAATATTCCTCTCATTAAGAAGAGGATTTCATAGATATGTGGAAGGATATAACTAAAATTAATATTCCAAATATGTTTTATCCCATCACCACTTCCAATTATGAAGTGTGGGTTGAGCTAAATAAGGGATTCATGCTTTACTTACACTATAATACTTGGATTACATCTTTATAGTTAAAGGATAGAAACCTCCCTTATCAAGAGTATAAAGGCTATCACCAGTCTATTATATTGGTGTAGCCCACATCTCTATGGATATTGTTTGGTCGAATTCTTGCAGCCCATATTGTGCACTGGGCTGAAACTTCAAAGGTCTAGCCTCATGGTGAGATTATTGGTGATTTTAAGGTAAAATAACCCCTTCTATAGGGGTTTGGGGGTCAAAGGCCCCTAGCCTAAATGTAGGGGAACTGTAGTAGCTCTAACCCGACTGTAGTAGAGATGACCAAAAGACACCTACAAGGCACAATAATAGTGTGGAATTTAGCATGGATATTGTTTTATGGATGAATAATGACACTGATAGAGCATTGTAGCTCAATAGAAACATTGTCATTGGCATTATATCTTCTTGGAGTCTGGTGGTTGCAAAACTCGAGCGATGCAAACATTAATCCTCCATTCACTGTTGCATAATGTAATTTCTATGCGGTTGGTGGAATAGTGATATTTATTTCTTATTATCCCATTTAGGGCAAGGGTTTTTTATTAATTATAACCCTAAAACTCCTTGTAATTGTGCTCCTAACTAAAGTGATATCTCAGACTCTCTTTGGACATAGGGATCATTTCCTGAACAATGTAAATCTTTGACCCCTGAATGTTTTTTAAATATTTTCATCATATAAAAACTTATTATATCACTATAACTCCCTGATTTTCCACAATAAATGGTCTCAAAGGTTGAGTTCAAAAATATCATATTGAATGATTGCTATGGAAGAAAGAAAGGTAATGATCGATCCCTTTGATGAAACTAACATTAGCAACTAGAGGATGAATATAAAGTATTATCTTTATCATTAAAAGGTTCATTTGAAGATTTGGGGTTTAAAGGAAATGGACATAGAGTATATAGAGTTGGAGATACTGAATCGATAGGTTCCATGAGTTGTGTTACTCATGTTGTCCAAAAACATGTATTCCAAGATTATACGGGAGAAGACAATGATTTGACTAATGAAAGGTCTATAGAATATGGACAAGAAGCCTTCTAAGGGAAAAAAGTGAAAATGATGAGACAATTGAACAATCTAAATATGGTTGAAGGGATAATTTTTTATAAATCACACAAACTAATTCAACACCATAATAATTCAGTTTCCATTGATGGAAATTGCTCATAGTGATTGGGTATATGCACTAGTTTTACTGTCTTCATTACCAGACAGTTGGAAAGTGACTATAATAGCTATGAACAATTTTATTGGGAATACGAATCTAGTTTTAAAGGGTATGAAGGAACTAATCCTCAGTGATGATATCTGAATAAGAGAATTTATAAGATTCTCTTGTTCTTCTTTGAACATTAAAGGAAGAGAGAGATATGCGTAGCGAGACAAGTGTGGATGATGATCGAAGTCAAGAGGAATGAAAAAATAAAAATAAATGGTTATTGGTCCTACCTACTAGATATGAGAGAAGACAGGTCATGTTACGAAAGAGTTTAGAGATAAGAGGAAGTCACCTGAAACCATGGGATAAAAAATAGTGGCTGAAGGAACTAATGACATGTTATTGTTGATAAATGATAGCCTTATAGAGTATTTGATTTTTCACTCATTGAATTTTTTACATTTCATTTTAGATAAGGGTTTCTTGAAAAAATTTATTCTTAGAAATTTTGGCAAGGTACATCTTACTTATGATGAATCCTTTGAGATCATGGGGAAAAGAGATGCACAGATCAAGAAAAATATTGGGAGTTTGCGGGTTATATAAAACATTATCTATATCCTTGGATTAATAAGAAATATTACTTCGTTTTGGAATCTTGATGATGTATGCTTTAGTACCATGTTTAATTGTGGTGCCTGGTGGATTTATAAGGGAGCAATAGTTATAGATTTGGAAGAAAATGGTTTTACTTCGTTAAACATGATAGAAATAATCATGGAAATGATTGAATCAAATAATTATTACTGAAGATTCACAACTGTGGCACTGTAAGCTAGGCCACATGACTGAAAAGGGGTTGAAGGTTATAGAAAAAAAGGAACTCTACCAGAGATGTAGTCGGTGGAAGTTGGTTTATGTGAAGATTGAATCCTTGTAATGTACAAGAATGTATCATTTGAAAAGGGAGGCAGAACACTGAAGTCTAGGAAGCAAAACCTAGTGTACATAGATGTTTGGGGGCCTTCACCAGAACATTGCCTTGGAGGGTCACAATATAATGTGATATTTATCAATGACTCAACAAGGAAGGTATGCGTTTATTTTATGAAAAGAAAATTTGAGGTATTTAAGGTGTTTCAGAAGTGGAAAATCATGGTTTATAATGAGTCAAGACCAAAGATAAAATTATTGAGGTTGGAAAATGATGGATATTATGGTAGAAATGAGTTTTTATAACTTTATTCAATTAATGGAACTAAGTGGGAGAAGACTAATCTAGGAGAAACCTAGTACATTGGTGTAGATAAAAGGAAGAATAAGACACTAAATGAATGTTATGAGGGCTTGAGGCTATACTAGAAGTTACCCAATACCTTTTGTATTGATACAGGGAATGTGGTAGCATATATTATTAATATGAGTCCATCTGTACCAATGGTAGAATGTCCACCTAAGGGTGAATTTTCAAGTAAGGAGGAAAGACTCACATTTATGAGTCTTTGGAGGTTTTTAATATGTACCTATTGATGTTGATATAAGGTATACGATTTATTTTAAGTTTAATCCATGTTTCTTTATTATTTATGGTGAAGAATAGTTTTTTTACAACTTTTCGTATGACCACAAAAAGATGGTCATCAAGATCCAGAACTTGGTATTTAACTAAGGTGTCACATACAAGGATATCCATGTTGTTGAAGATGAAAATGGTAAGAAATAATCTGAGTGTAAAGAGAATGTGGAGCTAGAAGGAATACCTGAGTATGAGACACTAAAAACAATGGGGCCTACTCAAGTGGATTTTAGGATATAAACAAGAGTGAGAAGTCCTGTGTAGAGGTATTCACCATCTTACATTATCTATTTTTTATGATAGTAGAGAAACAATATGTTTTGAAGATTAAATGTAGTTCAAGGAGTCTAGAAAGTGGGATCTGTCTATGAATGAGTAGATCTATTAATTTCAAAATAACAACACTTGGGAGTTGACACCTATTCCAAGAGTGAAGAAAGTATTGTAGAAAAAATGGGTATATTGGTTTATAGATGAACATGATATAAATAGGAGGTTAGTGGAAAGGATGGTGGTGAAAGGCTTTCAATAGATGGATGGAGTGTATTTCATTGAAATTTTCTCAATTATAGTGATGCTTAACAATATCTAGGTGGCTATCAACATTCTGTAATTTGAAGACATGCATCTTGAGAATCATTATGTGAAAACAACATTCCTTCATGGAGATATGGAAGAGGAAATTTATATATAGTATCTATAGAGATATGTTGAGTTTGGGAAGGAAGACCTGGTGTAAAAATTCTAGAAGGGTTTTTCTGGGTTGAAGCAAGAACCCAGGGAGTTGAAGAAAAAGTTTGAATCATTTTGGACTAAAAATGTATAAAACGATGTGTCAAGGATTAATTTTCCATCCTTAGGTAGTTTAGTGATGAACATGCCATATTTCTTCTTTACGTGTATGACATAGTTATTGTAGGATCATGTATGAATTGAATTTATTAGTTAGAAGGGAATAAGTCTAAGGAGTTCCAAATGAATGATCATGAAGAAGATGATAATATTTTGGGGACAAATATCAAGAGATACCTTGAAGCTAGAAACATGATTTTATCACATGCAGACTACATTGGAAAGGTTTTATGAAGATTAATTATGTTGTATGTAAAGTTGTTCTCCATTCCCTTGTAGGGCCATTTAAATCTAGGAAAGGAGCAGTCCCCAAGAGGGAAGAAGATGTTGAGTGCATAGAAAAGGTTCCATATTCATCACCTGTTGAAAGCCTAATGTATGCCATGGTCTGTAATGAAACTATCATTTGAAAGACCAAAAATATGTATCTCTGTTCTTTCGGAAAATAAATTCATTTCATGGGTATATGGATGCTGACATTGGAGTATATGTAGAAAACATAAGGGGTACCACAGGTTACATGTTTACATATGGAGAAACTACATTAAGCTAGATATCAAAACAGAATAAGGTGGTGGATTTATCCACTATAGATACAGAAAACATTTATATGACCGAATCTAGAAAGGTGATGGTTTTCCTGAAGAACTTATTGGATAAGATTTATAGAAAGAGAGAGGAAAATTCAATTCATTGTGATAGTCAAAGTGTTATACATATTTCAAATAACCATGTTTTTCATTCATATATGAAGAACATTCAGTTTAATTACCATTTTATTAGAGGTTTGATACAAGATGTGTTGCTAAAATTATAGAAGACTTATGGAACAATAAATCCGGAAGATATACTATTGAAGCCAATGGTAATACCAAAGTTGAGGCAATGTTGTGCCTATTTTGGTATCCATTTATAACTAAAGGATGAGGGAACGAATATGGGAGGACACCAAGGGAGAAAAAAATTTAAAAAAGATGGTATTTCATGAATTTTTGGCTTGAAATTGAAGCTGTGAATTGAAATCATGCCACCAGTGAGAGAAGGAGAGGAGAAACATAGATTAATTAAGTTGTTAATGTCAGTGGCCTTGAAGGATGTCATCCTAGAAAATTCGGCTCCATGTGGGATATTATTAAATTGGTTTAGCCTACTTCTATTTGGATGTTTAAGGGATAAATGCATGCGTCTAATATTGGGCACCAGGCCTCATCTCCATCGGTCAAGAACCAAAATGAGATCATTGGGGGTTGTAGGGGGAAACACGCTCCTACTCTAGGGGTCTAGGGGTCGAATATCCCAAACCCAAATTATGGGGCACTATATCATCTATGACAGACTATAACAGAGTTGACCATAAAATTCTAATAGGTCACTATAGTATCGAAGTCATTGAAATTGATAATATATGAAGGCAGATCGACAACACTGATTGATCAATGTTGCTCTACATAATTTTAGTCGTTTTGCACTATAGCTTCTTGTACTTGGGTGGTCGTGGCACTATAGTGATGAAGAATTTTATCCACATTTCAGTGTACTGTAGTGGAATTTTTTTGTGGTTGCTGTAATAGTGCTTCATCCTCCTTATTATCCAATTTTGGGCTAGGGTTATTTGTATACTTGGTAACCTTGAAACATGTTATAGTTTTACTCCTAACTATAGTGATATTTTCTAATCTCTGTGGACATAGGGATCATTTAACAGATCGTAAAAATCTCTAGATCATGAGTGTTTCTTTCTTCTATCTTTTCTTCATGTTTGAAGATATTCTATCAATGGGATTGTCATTATTTTTGTAACAATGGCCATAAACACACTCTTTCATCTGGTAGAAATGGCTACCTTCTGTATGGATCAAGGCCCAATTTCGAAAATACATGGAAATTCATACGAATTTATAACCTTTACATACTATAAACTATTTAGTAACTAATCATCAATGCCCCTTCATACATCTGTATTCAAGGGTGTGGCAAGTAAGGAAAATTACATTTCATAGTATACCTAGGACAACATAACATTCCAAACAGAACATTCAGTAATGTAATAAATATAGTCAACATTATCTGGCTGAAAAAACCGGGTGTTAGTTCATCAATCCAACAACAGTCTATTATTTAAAAAAAGAAAATTACCATCCGTAGATGAATAGAGACACAATGAGGCTCCTAATCCCATCTTCTTTTTAAAAGAGAAACATTTATCAAACAATGAAGACAATGTCTCAAACTTCATGGAATCTCCCCAAGAAGTGGACTCCTATTATGATCAAGCATCTCCCCTAGCTCATTCTTTAGTGAAAATGTTAAAAATATGAGATATTGTGATTATAGCGCAAATGGAACCAATTTAAGGGAAAACCTATCCCATGGGGATAATGTTATTTTGTTCACCGCCTCAAAGCCTAGGGGTCACTAAATCCAATGTGGTTCATGAAATAGTTTTGGCCACTGTAGATCTTCCAAAACCCATAGATGTGGGGGTATTTTTATCGTAATAACCATGCTATAATTCAATGAACCCTCAATAATTGGATCATAAGGTACTAACAAAGTCCTTGAATCAACCCAAACACATATGTCTAGGGGATTATTTATCATCTCTCAAAAAGAGATCAGTTTTCTACAAGTTAGGTAGCAGATACCAACAGTCAACACCCCAATTGTTCCTCCCACCACATGATGTATTCTTGATATTCAGGACTCACTCTGCAACCACAGTTGGAGAATCCCGTAAGGTAACTATTCACATACAAAATCTAGTGGAGAATCTGGAAATGAAAATTAAACCCTGAAAGGGTCAAAATCCATGATTGACGAATAAGACAATGGGCTAAAGGGAAGAACCTGATGTTACACATTATGGGATATTTGTATAGAACTTACCTATTACTCAGATATTTATTGAAAGATCATTGATTCCTGGTATTCCATAATGAATGTCATCACTATCAGTCCTAAGCATTATGTGGACTAAGACAAAAATGTTGATGTGTATAATGTGGAAATAGTACCTCTAGAGGAGGGTGAGGTTTATGCCTAATATGAGGCCACATATACCTAGAATTCTATGGAAAAAAAAACTAGCACATACAAATAATGATTTTCACATCCTCAATTACAATCTTCAAAGGTTAAATGGAATGAAGGGGATACATCCTAGTCAGCACCTAGAAATTCCAAAATTCGCATTTTTGAATAATAACTAGCACAATATGAGAGTGAGATACATAACCTCATATGGATCGATAATAAATTACTTAGGGGGAAAATTATTACTTGGTACCACCTCCAGTTTAAGGAAAATATCACTCATACCATACTTTAGGAAGGATAAAATCTACCTAAACGGATGGAATCTAAGAATTAGGCTAGTTTTGGGTCTAGGAAACTCACTTACATGACCATGAGAACTTAGGAAGTCCATGATTTACCCCTATTATGGGGGAAAAACTTCTTTTTCAAGATGATCATATTATACCCACATAAACTATCAATCAATAATACTTGAATGTAGGTAATATTTTTCAAGCCTCACCCATTCCTCATCCTCATGGGGTAGTGATGAATGCGTTATTCTTTAAACTCATCAACACCACTTAGTCTCTAACATCTCATATTGGATCCATGGAGGGGTGTTGTGACTCCATTCAACATTAGATGAATTAGTACCCTAAATTGATTGATGAAAAATTTCTATATCCCAACATTATCATTAATACCTTTTATAATTTTTGCAGCAAGGGTGACCAAAAATAGCATCTCATGCACTTCATGTCCCCATACACCACTATGATGAACCCTTCAGACCACCAAAAAGAAATGAAGCTAAGTTTATTTGTACATACTCTGGTGGGGATCAAATTTATTCACTATAAAAACCTCTTAGTTGTGTCCACTCTGATCTAGGAATACAATCCTCACAATTCATCTATAAATTTAGCTTCACACAAAGGAAAATGATTATCATCAACCTCACATTTTTCCAATAGTGTGAAGTTATGCGAGTTTCTAACAATATCACCAGATTAAAATGTATAACTTACAAACTAATCATTTCACTCCCATAGATATAGTTTTAAAAACATTTCACTGAGAAACTGTATGATGAGATGCAAACACATGTGATCCTAATGAAGTACCCAGGTGGATTCTGATAGTTTTTAGAAAGAGAATAATGTCTATAAGATTTAATTTTTTTATCTTTGTAAAATATTAACACATTTACACAACCCATGGGAAAATATCATGAAAAGATGAATCCTCTACTATCATATGCACGATAGAAAGAATGATCTCTGAAACACCAAGATTGTTTCTGCATCACTCGACACATCCCACTAAGCAAAAATAGTGGTAAAACTTTCAACGAAAAGGGGAAAATATTGATCAGGGTCACATGAAACTTGAGGAATAAATGATAAAATTATATTATATATGATGTAAATATCTTCCAAGATATTTCCTTATATTGAAGTTAAAAAAATATCATCAAGCTACCGGAGCCTAAGAAACCAAGTGTGGTCAACCTCAGTGACCATACTAGCTATTCTGCTTTTTATAAGAGACTACGTCACAAAATATGGGACTAATTTTTCATGAAATACATCCTACAGGGTATGATTGGTTATGAAAATTCTATAATAGGAAAGTAAATGGTACAAGTGGTGTATGTGACGGACACAAAACTAGATGAAAAAGGTGATATGAAAGAAGTTTCGGCTAGGTGTGAACTAAAACCTGACAACTATATGACCTGAGAGATAGTTTTCTGAGCTCCTGTGACCCTCAAGGTGTACCTTCCTAGACCACCAATATTCCATAATATATGGTTATTACATTAATACCCCTCTCAATGGTATACATAATGCTTTTCAGTTGAAAAGGTCATAAGAAGAGGAGTATTATCCAAGCATAACTCTGGCACTGACTCATGTGTACTTCTTACCCTCGTCATCTAGATTACATGAAGTATCTCACCAAATGGACTCCTCATCAGATGATCTTATCATTTTCCGTGCTTTTTATGTCCTTCACTTGATAGACCCTTACTCTGATGAGGAATATAACAATAATAGGAGTTTTATTTACCTAATTGGGGAGATGATGGATGAGGCTATTGATTCAAAGGGTACAGGGAATGATGTGTTTATGGCCAAACCTAATATCATAGACATATCCCCACTAAAGCCTTATATATGAATAATGACCATGGGATAAATCATGAGTGATCAAAATAAGATATTTTAGATGCCTCATTTTCTTTTATAGATCTTATTAACCCAATTTTTTTATATTATTGGCTTGCGGAATTATAATGGTCTAATTAGCCTTAAAGAAGTGGTTGACTAGAGTGGCTCACAAAATTACCAATAGATGAAACCTACACTTCTATTCATGTACTAAACCATCAAACTAAATCACCTGATACCATAGTATACATACTAATTAGAAGTCCCACCTAAGGAATCACTGACCTCTAATATTGAAATATGTCATTTTGAAATAGTTGATGGTGATCCCATACAAGCTGTCAATCCTGTAATCTCTCCATATTTAAAAAGAAATTAAGGAAGAATTTATTGATTCACTACAGAGTTCTAATGAGTTTCCGATAGAAGTCACTATTGCTATAATACCCTGATATTTTATGAAGTATTGTTTCAAATAAATTTAATTTATTTGATATATTTTGTTGTACATAACACCGTGTTTTATGAAATCGTGATATACTATTAATATTTTTATTTAAAAAAGGCTATTATAAATAATCCATTAAATTTGGTGGCATGAATAGGTATAACCAAATTATGATAAAATAAGTTTGAATATTTTATATATTTAAAATATATTGAAAAATAATTACATAATTGTTTGTAAAGTCTTTTTATGTTTTGAAAATACATTTTTTCACAAAATGATATTTACTGATCTTTTTGAACAAATAGTAAAATTACTTTTTTACACATTCATAAAATTTGTCATCAAAAAATTTATATTATTTTCGGAATCAACATGTCAAAATTAGATTATGGTGAATACATGTGATTTTTCTTAAAATATTAATGTTTTGATGAATAATAAAAATAATTGTTTTTATTAAAAATATCTATATCATTTAATAAATTTATGACACTACATATTAAAAAGTAAAAGTTAATTTCTTTTACATTATAATATTATTAATATTATTTAATTCATTTAAGTCAATTTCATATTCAATTTTCATAAAAATACTTTTTAATCTTAAGTGAGTTTTTTCTTTAGAAAACCATTTTCATCAAATATTTGGGTTTAATTTTAAATAAAATCATACAGATTATGTGAATTGTATTTTTTAAAATGTAACCCATATTTAAAATCATAATAATTAATATTATATAATAAATACAAATTAATTTTTCTCACAATTAATAGTAGTAATAGCATAAAAAGTTTATCAAGAAGTTAAACTAAAAAGAAAAGGGTTAAAATGAACTAAAATTTTAAAAAATTATTATTGTATGGTGATATTTTTAACTTTTAACAAATAAATTTTTATACTGGCCTATTTTTTAGCTTTTTCATGTGAGAAAAACAATTTTAACTTTTTCATTTCAAAAATTCCATGTGTTTCCTCCCACAAATTATAAAATAGAACATCCTCCCCTTACATATTCACACCTTTTATGACCTTTGTGTCAAAAAATACCTAAAAAAATATATTCTAAACTTACATATAAATTTTATAGATCAATTTTTTTCAAAAGGAGAATCTTTGGTTCCTTAATAAGATATAAAAATGATGTTTTTTCTAAGGTAATGTATTTTACTTTACTGAGATCTTTCTTTTTTAGTTATTAACTTACCACCTTCATTCATGTAATAATAATTACAATATAAAAAACCAGTATATTACATATATTTATATGTTATTAGGTTGATTTCATATTTTACATCCATCTACTCTTCCATAAAATTGGAAACAAAACCATCGATTGTGTCTATGTTGGACTACCACCTCACGATCCAATGAAATTTGTTTTTAATTACTTCCTCTAAAAATATATATAATGATGGGTGTGAATTATATATATTATATTTATAAAATAATTATACTTATAGATTTATAATATCACACACACCTTCTTATATTCCATTCATTGTAAATATGACAACATCGCTCATGTGTATAGTGGACTACTGCATCACGATGCGATGTAAATCAATGTTCACTTAAGATTTATGTGGAAGGTAATAAGGATTAATTTAATAAATATTATTTACAAATATGAAATTATAATGAATCTATAATTGTGATATATAATTTACCATTATTTTATTCCATTGGTCGATAAAATGGAAACAACATTCTTGTATATCTATGGTCTACCGCCACCATGAACAGTGTAATTTATTTTCTATATCTAACATTAAAGGATTACTATTAATACATATGTAATAATATTATATAATATTTAAATAATATTTTAAACTATTTATATGATAGAATCATTATCAAAGTAGAATAAATAAAAACCAAACCAAAACATGTAATAAAAACAAAGTATTTACTACTCGAAACATGATTTCAACATGGAAGTATTAATAAAAGGGTAATAAAGGGTCATAATTTTATCAGGTATGATGTTTTATATATAATTATAGTTATGGGATATATTTATAATGAAAATATATTTATTATATAGGATGTTTTATCTTGTATAAAGGATGTCATGTCTTAATGTAAGAGATTTTTTTTCTCTCTTATATATTTGGGATACATATCCCATATTCACCACTAGTTTCTTTTGTGAAATGAAAATTCCATCCTATGGGCATGTAATATATATAACAAAATTATATTCATGATATTCAATTACTTATTTTATTTTAATATTTTATGGTAATTATGATTAAAAAGATATAATAGTGGTAACAGTTATATGTTATAATCCCATTTTTTATCAGGATAGTTTTTGAATATGTTTCCAGTGATGAAATATTATGATATACCTATAAATAAAATCATCATTTCATTATCAGCTAGTAATTTCTTGAAATTTAATGTTTTTCTTTCATTTTCTTATATATATAGACATAATATTCAAAATTAATTTTTTATATAAATTCAATTTATTTATCTCTTCTATCAAAAATCCATTTTCTTACATGCCATTTTTTTCTAAAAATGTTTTGAAGTTATTTTTTAATATTCTCTATTTTTTTAATTTCTAAAAATGGGTTTTACAAAATCTTAATATAATTTAATAAATTAGTTACTTTTTATTATTTTTTCAAAAATGTGAATGAAATATTGGCCTTAAAGTTTATGACATGAATATAATTTTACACTATCACAACCAATGAATATTATCAAGAATAATTTATAAATTTTCAAGGACTTTTTCAAAGAAAATTATTTCCAAAATGTCATATTAATTTTTTTTAGAAATGGGTGATTTTAAAAGTTAAAAGGTTTTTTTCTAGGAAAAATGTTCAAATTTATATTTTAAAATAATTTTATATAAAATATGATAGCCTTGAAATTCCTTAATATTTATTGGGGATGTGATCTAAGGATACCATAATTATTATTTATTTGGATTGTTTATGATTATAATGAAATGATGTTTGTGAAACTTATTCCTCTTGAAAAATTTACTTTATGATGTATTATTAAAATGATTATGATATCCATTTACTTTCCATGTGTTATACAATATTTAAATGTCTATGAAACCCATTTATTTTTATGGGCTATGATGTGATGAATGTTGTTTGATATTTTCCGAAAATGTTTTTAGATTACGTAATATGTGGGACATATTTATCCCTCTAATTCAGTGTGAAATGATTTATGTTCAATGAGCTTAAATGGAGTGCATGATGTTATTCAATGCCAAAAATAGGGTACACTAGAGTTTATCCCAATCCCAAATGAGGATACATGAGATGTCATCACAATCCTAGAACTGGGTACATTAATGGTTATCCCAATCCAGAAAAGGATAAACAAGATGTTACCCCAATCCAAAGTAGGTACATGGGTGGTTAGGCCATGCCTTACATGTTATAAATGTCTTGGTGTGTAGCATTGACATAATATTTTATATGCTTATGTGTATGCCACAAATATATGTATTATGTCGATGTTATGATCTCATGGATCTTGTTATTTGATTCCAATATGATTCACGACATATTAACCTCAATGATTTATCCTTGAATTAATTTTTTGATTCATGATATTCACGATAAGGTTTTTAAATGATATTATCATATTCACATACCCTTATTCTCATATCATATTGATATCAACATTGTTAATCCTTATTGAGAATCTGAGCTCACCCCTTATTATGTTTCATTTCCTTAGGTTATGAAGAAAAGAATGATGTATGATATGTTTAAGGAGGGTTCTAGTTATGAATAACTTGGTTGGGGTGATTTAATTCAACTATGAAAAAGTTTATTTTTTATCCAAAAATCTAAAGAGACCATACCTAAATTATTTTCATCTAGATCATTATGGTATGTAATAAAGATTCAACTATTAAGATATGATATTTTTGTTTGAAAAGTGTGGGTCTCTATAATTGGTATTAGTGAAAACTTTTAATTAACATTTGAATACAATAATAAGAAAATTTGAGAGAGAATAATTGGGTTATTTATAAGGATAAGTTTAAGGATATGTAAATGTATTGGAAAATATAATTGGATTTCGGTGAACAATATAATGATTTGTTTACATGAAATGAATTCCATATCTAGATAATAAAAGTGGATGTGGCTCTGGAACAATATTTCTTAGGGGTAATAACTTCAAAAAGGGTGCATTGAGTTGTACTTGATCATCAACTAGTTCTTGAAAAAGGGCATTGTTACACACTTTGTTTGACACTCATGAAAGATCTGTTTTGAAAATACACAATCTCATTGTGAACAATAATTAAATTTTTTTAATATATAATGATAATTAATGAAAAAGGTTAATCATAATGCGTCAAATATCAAAAATAAGGTTACATGATTTATAAATCCTATAGATTATTGATCTATCTAATAAAATAGGTCGGATGTTCATGCAGACTATTTTGGTTTTACTAAGGGAGTTAAGATACAATAATGAAGATAATGTTGTGATAGGTATGCTCAATTATTTAAGTAGGATATTTTAAATTAGTTATACAAGTTCATGTATATCAAGAAATGTATCCAGCAATGTTCATTATTTTCATCAATGATTGGATGTTGAATTAACAGTGAAAACCCCAATTAGAATGATAATTGCATCTCATGTCCATGATTGTTCTCCTCTTTCAGTTTGTTGGAATTGTATTATTGGAAATATTTTCATTATTCCTCTAGTTGAATTTGATTTTATCATATGAATGGATTGTATTTTTATTCATAAATACCACATCAATGATTTAATTACCCAAACAGTTATAGATAAGATTCCCTTTTTTGTTTAGTTAAATGTCTAATTATGGAAAATGGTTATAGAAGAAATAGTCACTTATTTTGTATTATTATATAAAATTAGATTTAAAAAATCATTAAACATCATAACCATTTATAATATATCCACTGAATATTGATCACATGATAATTATAAATATAGTGCCTCAAAAATTCCAATTAACACATATAAGGGATGTGATGACCTCAACATGTAGGATTTTACCCTATGATGCCCATTTATCTGTGGATATGAGGGATATAAAATCACAAATATTTTCCCTTTACTAAAACAAATATTAGATCCAACAACTTAAGCACAAGTGAATATATTTATAGGAGAAGTTCATGTTCATCGAGGTCCCAACCCAAACCATGTATGTCCAACCACCAAATAATAGTGTCATCATCATGCACCTTACCTTTAGGATGTAGGTGGTTATATTAAAGATATATGTATCAATACCATTTCAATATTTTTATGTAAATTATTTTTTAATATATTCATGAATACATTTTCATCCAATTATTATTACTATATAAATGATTTATTTTCAGTGAAATAAGAATAATATTTTTGGGAAATATTCTAATTCAATTAAAGAATCTATTTTTAGGAATTAATAAATTTTTTAAGTAAATAATATATTAATATAATATTTTTATTACACAATATATGTTATATATGAATGATCACATAATTTTTTTGAAGTTAACTGTAGGTTTTTCTGAAGAATCAGAAATTATTATTGTCAAATAACCCAGTTTTTCACAATAAATGTCTATTATTATTTTAAATGTTAAAATGAAAATATATAGAAAATTATTTTGACAAAATGAATATTATTTTTGAAATTATAATGTAAAAATAATCCAATAGTAATTTTTTCATAATTTTATGTGGGAATAAAATTTTTGGGTAAAAATTAAATAC
This sequence comes from Viscum album, assembly GCA_963277665.1. Lineage (NCBI taxonomy): Eukaryota > Viridiplantae > Streptophyta > Magnoliopsida > Santalales > Viscaceae > Viscum > Viscum album. The sequence continues at coordinate 955,092,461 of OY728162.1, read as the reverse complement.
TATATATATATATAGAGAGTGTGTTTTATGACATCATAATGACCTAAAAATGAAAAATAATTACTATAATTAGTATCTTTGTTCAATTATTTTTTTCCATTTAATATAATTTGATTTTATGTTTATTTTATTACTTTTCTTAAGACTTTATAAATCCTCCAAAAGCCTTAATATATATAAATGTTTTAAATTCATTCCTTTAAAAGTGTGACTCACCTCCCCAAAAGAAAGGGAATTATTTTGATAACTATTTCCCATTTCCTAATAAAATAATGAAAAACACAAACCCTTTGAAAAAACCATGGGAAAAACTATGTGAACGTTTGTGATTTTGAATATTTTATTTTGTAGAGTCCAAACTCTAAATATTAAAGAAATCTCTCAATTTTGCTATATAAACCCACACAATATCCATATAAAACATAACTAAAAATCATTGGATAAAATAATGTCTCTTATTTCCTCTCTTTATAATCCTCTAAAGGCACCCTAAGATCTCTAGAATCCCCTTTTCAAGCTTTTGGAGTCAAACACTCAATTAAGTGTTCTTTTCTTTCTCCTCTTTATTCAAGTTTCTTTATTTTGTTTTGCCTTTTATTTTCCTTTACTAATGTTGAGATATGTATTTACTTCTCCCTATTTCAAAATATTTTATGTACAAATTATTATAGTACTATTTTTCTCTCATCAACCCATTTTTTTAATTTTTATATGACAATTTTAGACTACGAAAATTTTATACAGGAATCTATATTTCTCCCTTTTATTCACAAATCTTCATCATTTTATGCCCAGTAATATTAAATTCCTTTAAAGGGTTCATACACCCAACCGTTTCACCATGGGGTGCACTAGTCCTTTTTTTCATGAATTATGATGGGTAAATGTGCCTTTGAATTGATTATCATTAGCAAAACAAGACCACAATAAAGAAAAAGTATCCTCTGCCTTAGATTGATGACTTGTTCGATGAGCAATGTAGATCACCATACTTATCCATGTTGGATATTTGGTTGGGATTTTACCAAGTTAGGGTGGATAAGGAGGATATCCATAACACTGCATATCGTACAAGTTACAAGCATAGTGAGTTCATAGTAATGGAATTCAGACTCACTAGTGATGCAACAATATTTATGGACATGATTAATAAAGTCTTTAGAGATTACCATGACAAATTTATGGTATTATTTTTTAATGATATTATAATATAATCCAAAAATCAAGTATTGGAATGAGGATCTTCTGAGTGCTGTGGTAAATACATTGCAAAAGAATAATCTTTTCAAAGGAATAATCTTTGGAAAATAATAATATTTCTTCCAAGTATAGAAAATGTGAGTTATTATTAAAGAATGTTTCTTTTTTTGGGAATATCATTACAAAATATGAGATATATATAGAACCTTAAAAAATATAAGCAGTTGATGGATGGATGAGTCCAAAATCTACGATTGATATCTATAGTTTCCTTATATTAGCTGGGTATTATCATTGATTTGTGAGATATTTCCCATGATTTGTAAAATCCCTGAGGAGGTGATGTGGTTACAGTTTGAAATTTGAATTTCAATGTTGAATTTTCAGTTTCAATATAGTTTTTGTGGGTGTATTTGTGCCATTAATTGTTATGTAGGTTCCCAATAAACCAAAAAGTGTAATTGCAAAATAATAAAAAATGGATTGATGGGGGGACTAAACCCTCGAACCAAGCTAAATCAAAAGGGAGTCATATTTTATTGGAATAATGAATGTAATGAGAGCTTCAAGGAGTTAAAAATAAGTTTTATAACATCCAATATACATACACTTCTGTATAAAGGAGAAAATTTCATGGAATTCAGAGATTCCTTAAAAAGGGGCATGGGTTTTTTGTTAATACAAAATGAAAAAGTGATAGTGTATGCATTAATGAAGTTGAATGTTCATGAGAAAAACTACCGAACACATTATCTTGTGTTCGCAGTAGTTATATTCACATTGAAAATAAAGTGGCATTATATTTTTTGGGAGAAGGGTAAAATATATATAGATCACAAAATCCTCAATTATATATTGACACATAAAGAGCATAATATGCTCTATGGTAGATTGTTAGAGCTGATAAAATACTATGACTACTCAATTCACTACCATTCTAGGAAAGCGAAAAAAATGTTAGATGCTCTAAGTGGAAATGATACATCAATTCTTCCATTAATGATAATTGAGAAGGATCCAATCTTCTTATAATTGAATATGATTGACATGGGAGTCATTAAGGCAGAAATATCATCAATCATTTCACAAATGATTGCTCAACCAACTATTTTGGAGAGGTTAATGGGTTCTAAAAGATTCAATGTGGGAATTCATAAGAATGTATAAGCTATAGGGGAAGGTAAATCCTCAGAATTAAATGTTAATGAAGATGTATTTGTAATATTTGGTTTCAGACTATGTGTACCATCAAATCCTGAGTAATGAAGGATTTCTTGGATGATGCACATAGTTCAACCTTCTCCATCCTCCCAGGAAGAACAAAGATGTATCGGGATCTCCAAGAACAATATTGGTGGAACAATATGAAGAAGGAGATCACAGAATAAACATCTTGATGTCTTATTTATTAGTAATTGAATTAAAAAATGAAAATATAATTGGGGGAAGATGCAACCATTATGCATACCTATATGGAAATGGGAAAAAATCACTATATAATTTTTCATTGGTCTTCTAAAGACATCAAGAGGGAATAATTCTATATGGGTTTTGGTGGATAATCTTAAAAATATTGCACACTTTATTATGTTATGATAGGAATTATCAATGGATTTACTTTCACATATATACATAAAAGAAGTGGTTAGGCTGTATAGAGTACAACTATCAATTGTATCTGATCGAGATCCATGAATCACCTCCACGTTTCAGAAAATTCTTTAGTATGATCTAAACACTAAGTTGAAATTTAACATGAACTATCACCCTCAATCTAATTTCCAATCTAAGTGGACTGTCCAAACACTTGAGGACATGTTTAGGGCATTCTCAATTGGCTTCAAAGGATAATGGGATCAACATATTCCTTTGCTTGATTTCACTTACCAAAACAGTTTCAAGTCGATCATCAAAATGGAACCCTATGAATACCTTTATGGGAAGAGGTATAGGACACCTGTATGCTGGGATGATGTTAGGTAACATAATCTACTAGGTATTTAAATTTTTGAAGAAATAGTGGAAAAGTTTAAGACCATTCAGCAACACTACAAGGTAATCAGAGTCAACAAAATAGCTTTGCTGACAATCATCGATGAGACCTACAGTTTGATGTTGGATACATGGTATTCCTATGTATATCTACATAGATAAAAGTGATGATATTTGGGATTAATGGAAATATTTTTCTAAGATACATCGTCCCCTTATAGATCATTGATCACATCTGAGTGATGGCCTACCAACATGCACAACCACCTAACCTATCTCAAGTAAATGATGTATTCCAAGGGTCAATATTGAGGAAGTGCATACCTGACCCCTCACATGTAATCACTCTATAGTCTGTATTGTTGGAGGATGATCTCTCATATGAGGAGTAGATGATGCTGATCTTAAATCGTAGAGACACTATTCATTGAAATTATAAAATTCACCTTGTTAAAATAATATGGAGAAAACAAAAGTTTGAAGAAGAAACATGGGAACTGGAGGATGTAATGAATTATAATTACCCTCATCTGTTTTGAGGTGTGATAAAACAATTCAAGGTTGAAATTTCTCAAGTGGGGATGAATGTAATGACCCAAACTATTAGGAATAAAATTACCTTTTTGAGTTAATTAAATGTATAATTATTAAAAAAGGTAATAGAAAACAAATGCACTCTATTTTTTCATTATATCCTATTGGACTTAAAAGAACATTATACATCATAGCCATTTATAATAATGTCATTGAATAGTGATCGTATGATTAATATAAATATAAGGATTTAAAAAATCCTATTGACATAGACAAAAGAAGTGACAACCTCAACCAGTAGGATTATACCCTATAAATCCCATTTATCAAATCTTCCAAAGGAGGTAGAAAAACTAGTATTTTTCCTTGACCAAGACAAAGAAGTTAACTAACAACTTAAACATGGTTGGAACTATTTAGGGGGAATTCCAATTTCATTGAGATCTCGGCCCAAACCATATATATCGGTCACCCTTGTAATAGAGTATGCATCGTGCACCTTACTTATAGGACGTATGCGGGTGTATTAAAGGGATATTTATCAAGACTGTAGTAATATTTTTATATTAGAAAAATTTGTATATAATAATGGATATATTTTCATCGTATTATTGTTACCTTATAATTGATTTCTTATAACTAAAAATGAATAATATTTTTGGGAAATATTCAAATAAAATTAATGAATTTATTATGATGAATTAATGAATTTTAAAAATAATTAATATTTTAATTAAATATTTTATCACATCATTTTTATCAAATATGAATGATTAAATAATTTTTATGAAGTCAAATGTAGTTTTTTATAACTATACAAGAACTGTTACTGTCAAAAACCCCAACATTTATCAATAAATGTTTATTTTTATTTTAAAAGTGAAAAAATTAATTAGAAAAATATTTATATAAAACCAATATTATTTTTTTAATAATAACTTCAAAATTATCCTATGGTTAATTTTTCATAATTTTCTGAGACGATCGATTTTTTGGGTAAAAATTAAATATCATATAAATATATGGTGGGTTTTATGACATCATAATGAGAAATAAATGATGTAATAAATTTTATAATGGGTGTATTAGGCCAAATATATGTTTTCAATTTAAAATAATGTTATTTTATTTTTATTTTATTATTTTTATGAATCTGTTATGAATCCTTTAAAACCATTAATATATTTTAATGTTTTAAATTCATTTCATTAAATGTGTGACTCACCTTCGCATAATCAAGGGAATTATATTAATATATTCAGACAATTTCCTAATAAAATAATGAAAAATAATCCCCTTTGGTAGAAACAGTGGGAAAAATATTTGGGCTGGTTTGTGGTTTTGATTATTTTTTTGTAGAGTCCAAAACCTAAACACTAAAGAAATCTATCTCTTTTCCTATATAAACAAACCAAAATACCATTTATTTTGACTCAAAATCCATAGATCATGTCCATAATCTTCCCTATTATCTTTATACTCCTCCAATGGTTCCCGAATCTCCCAATAATCCTCTTTTAATTATTTTTAGTCACACACTCTTGTAAGGATTCATTATTTTCTCCTCTTTATTCTAGTATTTTTATTATGTTATGCCTTCTATTTCCCTTTCTTAATGTTGGGATTTTTCATTACATGTCCCTACTATTCCGAATTTTACATCCAATTGATGAATGTCCATTTTCATTGATATCAATCCATTTTATGAATTTTTATGTGACGTCGTTAGGTTGACAAAATTTCATATGGGAGCCTCTATTTCTCCCCTTTATTCCAAAATATTATTCATTTTATGACCATTAATTTTCAATTCATAACAAAGGGGTATGTTTTTTAACCTTCCCAATACTTTCCTTATGATATCTAAATGATTATAGACCCATTTACCTCTCATTAATCCCATCCCATATTATATATAGTCCCTCATTATACTGCCAAAATTTCACCGTAAGAATCCATGCCAGAACAATTATGTAGTGAATACCATACCCAATTTCTTTAAAGGGTGTTAAAATTTATGCACTTATACTCATAATTATTTGGAATTTTTATGTATTTAATCCACACACCATGTTATTGGAGTAAAATAGGATTATAAAAGAATCCTTGTTGTATGATCTATGTGACAAACATAGGCATGAGAAAGATATGAAAGTGATGGGTTCCCTCGGAATTATATAGAACTCCAATGGATTGGGTAATGTTAAGTATTATGAAATGTAATTTTGTGATAGGGAGTGAACCAAATTCTTTTTTGTTACTTCTTCCATTATGATTTCTCGGCTGTTATCCTTGACTTATATTTATAAAGTATTGTTTTAAGTTGTTTCCACAATTCACTTATTATTATTATCATTCTATATCATGTATCAGAGTTCATGTTTATGATTACTACACATTTAATTCCTAATTGATATTCCTATTGTCTAATATATGTTATTGTATTTATGTTATGTCATGTTTATTCCCTTAATGTTATTTATATCTCACCCTTTTCTCAGGTTTTCCCCAGGTTATCCCATTCATTTTTAAGTGAGAGGATGATAAATAGGGTTTCAATAATGATGTTGTACTCCACATTTTATGATTAATTGTTATGTATCTAATTACCAAAGTCCTTATAAATCTTGAAATTTATAGTTTTATTAAGTGTAATATTATATAATAAATCATGTATTAATTTGAATTAAATGGAAGGGTAGTTAAAATTAACATGTAATAAAAGTCACATTTTATATTCCAAATTAACCTATTATCATCTATCAGTGTAATGATAAATAATAAATTTTTACGGAAATAAAATTTATCGCATCAGTATTTATTAACATTTAAAAGGGGTTTTTATCGTCAATGGTTAGAGAGAAACTCATCATTGATGATATGTCTACTATTTGGGAGTTTTTCTATATATATCTAGAAGAATTTCTTAGTCTTAAACTGAATCGTTAAGTTGAGACATCAATAGAAATCAAACAAAGCACATCACATATATTAGATAATCATTATAGAATATCATCAATTATGTTTTAGTAATTGAAGAAGCAACTCTTGTAGGATCTTTATAAGGGCTTTATTTGGACATGTGTTCCTCCATGAGTTACAACATTTCATTTTCATTATGAAATATAGATCAATGATAAATTCTATTAATTATAAAGAACCGAATAAGATCATAATCAAGAACAAGTATCCTTTACCCCCATATTGATGACTTGTTTGATCATCTTCAGGGAGCACAATACTTTTCCATGATTTACCATTATTCTAGACATCATCAATTAAAGTTAAAGAAGTTTTATATAACAAATAAAAAATCTATTAATTATATGGATAATATAGATATATAGTTATTCCATTTATTCTAACTAATGTCATCGCTATCTTCATAAAATTAATGAACCGGTTATTTAGAGATTACCATGATTGGTTTCTTGTAGTATTTATAAATTAAATTCTTATCTAGATAAATATAAAGTAATAGTATAAAATTTACTTGAGAATTATTCTAACAACTCTAAGGAATGATAAAATATATGAAAAATTTTCAATTTGTGAATTTTGTATACATATTGTTAAATGTTTAGGTCATATAATCTCACGAATGGGTATATCGGTTGATCCGTCAAAGAATAATTCTATTTATCGTTTTCCCCAATCAACCACGGTGACTGAGATTTTATGTTTTATTAGTTTGGATGGATATTAATTATGGTTTATGGGAAATTTATTAGGAATACCTAATACACTCACCAAGTTAACTTAGAAGGGAGCCAATTTCATTTGGATAGATGAATGTGATGACAATTTTATGGAAATAATGAGATGTTTAGTTAGTACGCCTATTCTTGCATCATCCTATATTAGATAAGGGTTTAAAATATGTATGGAGTCATAAAAGAAGATATTGTGATGTGTTCTCATATAGAATGGTTAGTGGTAGCTTATGCCTCGCAATAAATATATATCCATGGAATAATTAACCAACTCAGGATTTGGAGTTAGCTGTAGTGATTCAAGAATTAAAGATATGAAGGCCATATATTTATGGAGAAAACTGTTATATATAGTATGATCAAGAAATCCTATAGTATATATTCAAATTTAAGGAGTTAAATGTAATCTATAGTGGATGGTTAGATTTTATTAAATATTATAATTTCTCAATACATTACAACCCTAGGAATGTGAACAAGGTGGTTGATTCATTGAGTCGAACGGATCATGCTAGCTTATCTATGATTAGGATCACAAAACTTCCAACATTTAGGTATTTTCTATGGATGGATCTTGAAATATTTAAGGAAGAGTGTAAATCTTATCTTCCTCAATAATGTGTTTACCCGTCTATACATGTGAAGATTAAGGAGGTTTAGAAGAATGATGTAGATCTACAATAGGTGAAACATTTTCATGAGTTTAACATTGATTTTGATGGAATTATAAGGTTCATGAACCATGTATGTGTTCCATACATATTATATTTGAATTTGATGTTAGAGTAAGCCCATGGTTATTAATTATCAATTTATCCTATAGATACAAATATGTATAGAGATTTGAAAGAGTATCTTGGGTGGGGGGCATGAAGATAGATATTGCAGATTTCGTATCTTGGTGATTAGTATGTTAGTGAGTAAAGCCTGGGAGACAATATTATAAGGCTATGTTACAACCATAACCCATAACAGAATGGAAATGGGTAAATATCACCATTGATTTTTTCATCAGACTCCCCAAAATTTATAAAAGAAAAAAGGATATATAGGTTGTACTAGATCACTTTATAAAGTTTTCCCAATTCAACACTATCAAAGAAGATTTCTCTTGGGATTAGATTTCTGAAATATACATTAAGGATGGGGTAAGGTTGCAAGGAGTACCAAATTATATTGTATCTAATCATGATCTGAGGCTGAAATCAATGTTTTGGAGATGTCGTCAATAATATCTTGATTTAGAGTTGAGTTTTAGTACTGTGTATCATCCTCATATAGATGGTCAGTCTAAGAGAATAATTCAAACCATATAGGATAATTTTAGATCTGGTTATCTAGATTATAAATTTTGTTGGGATTAAGACCTTCATCTAGTTGAGTTTTCTTAAAAAATAACATTTAATTGGGTTTCCATATGGATCATTGGGAATAACTAAATCAAAATAATTGTATAACTATTATATGATAGGATGAAGATGGAGAGAAAAAGCTATTGGGATATGAGCTAGAAAAGTAAATAACCGAAAGCATTATATATATTCAACATAACATCAACGAAGCTTGGAATTGAATCAAAAGTAATGAAAAAAATTATAAACATGATCTATAGTATGATGTGAACTTATATTGGCCATTTTGGGATTCTTGGTCCAGTTGTAATGGTTCTGTATTTCTTAGTGCTCCCACTAAACCTCACAGAAGTTCACAATGTGTTCCATGTATCTCTTCTGAGGATGTACATAATAGATCCTTCACATATAATGAGATAATATTTCATACCTTTAGTCAATGATAATTATTATAAAGAAAAAAAACGTTGTATATTATGAATTGTAGATGTAATGTGCTAGCAAACAATACCCCTCTCCTAGATAATGTTTTTTGGTGAGACTACTAATTTCATAAAGCAATGTGGGAATGTGGGGACATAATGGGGTAATAGTATCATCAGTTGTTTGTATCAAAGATATATAATTTGGAGGGTTAAATTAATTTTAAAGGGTTATAATGTAACACCCATAGATTTTATGAAATATATGTTCAGATAAGTTTAATTTTTTTCTGATAGATTGTGTTACATGCAACACCATGTTTTAATAAATCATGATATACTATTAATATTATTATTTAAAATAGACCATTAGAACCTAGTTTTTAAAATTGGTAGTATAAATTAGAATTAAATTTCTTTTAAACATAACTGTGAAAGTTTTATATAAATAATATATAGATAAATAAGTAGTTAATTTTTGGTAAATTCCTTATATGATTTGAAAATACATTTTTCTCAAAAAATAATTTTTATGGATTTTTTGAAAAAAAAATAATAAAATTAATTTCTTCTAATTTTATAAAACTTATTTTTAAAAATTAACTTAATTTTTGTAATCAAAATGTCAAAAATTATCTCAGGCATAATATTTTTTATATTTATGAAAATATTAATTTTTCGATTTATAGTGAAAAATACTAGGGTTTTTTAAACTGCCTTTTCATTTAAAGAATTTATATGTAAAATTTTCTTTTATAATGGTTTTAAATGACAAAATAGATCTATTTTATTATAATTAATCTAATTTATTTTCATTTCAAAAATTTTATTTTGAATTTTGATGTAAAAAATTTCTAAACTTTATATAATAATTTCCTTGGAACCCTATTTTTCATCTTATCCAGGTGTTTATTTTTAAATTAAACACTAAAAATTATATTAAATGAATTTGGTAAAATGGATTGAATATTTTGAATCATAATAATTAATAATATATAATAAGTTAAACATAATTTTTTTCTTAATGAATTGTAATTAAAGTAAAAAATTAAATATCACAGTTAAGATTAAAACGGGTTTACCAGGAGCTTTAAGTAATACATATAAGGATTAAAAGACCTATAAACTTGTAGAGTTATGCTTTTGTAGAACTATTTAGAACATAAAACATATATTTTTTGAGAGTGATCCATTTTATATCTTTTAGATTATTAAAAACAGAGACATACCATTTTCTTTTTAAATATTCCTAGTGTGTCATCTCCTCCACTTATAAAATTAAACATCCTCCCCTCACTTGTTCACAACTATAAATAAATTTGTAGAAAATTAAACTATAATAAATCACTCTATGACATCTATATACATGTTCTAGAGATACTTCTCATTGAAAAAGGCCAATCCTTGGGTCTTTAAAAATATATCAAAAGGATGTTTTTCTAACCGAAGGTAATTGTCTTTATTAAGATCAATCTTTTATACTTATTCTCTTAAAATTTAATTAATTTCCTAATAATTCTGACATAATAAAAAAATAAATAAATTATAAAATTATATTATTATGTTTAAGTAATAAATTATATCTATCTCTGCTTCCATTAAATGGTAAAAAAACTATCTATTGTGTGTACGGAGGACTACCACCTCACAAACCGATTTAGTTTTTTTTCCATTACTTCCACTAAAGAAAATATATAATGATGGATTTAAATTAAATATATTATTTTAATAAAATAATTATAATTATGAAATTATTATATCACATATACCTTCTTACATTCCATTCCTTGGGATTACGATGACATCACTAGTGGGTAAGACGAACTACATACTCGGGAAGCGATGCAATTCATTTTTCACTTATACATTACATGGAAAATAATAAGGATAAATTTTATGAATATAGATGAAATATATAAAATAATAATTAATATATAAAGTTAAAATATCATTTACCTTTTTTCATTCTATCCATCAATAAAATTGAAACAAATTTCATCCGTATGTACAGTCTACCGTCTTCATAAACAGTACAATTCATCTTCTATCTCTAACTTAAATGGATTACTCCAAATAAATTCGAAATTAATATATATGATATTTATATGATGGTATTCTAGATATTATATAACCATGATCAAGGTAAAATGACCAAAAATACCAAACCAAAACATATATGAAAAATGCAATAGTTATTTCTTGAAATGTTATTTTAACAAGAAATTATTAACAAATATGTAATAAATTGTCATAAGTAAATCATAAATAGTTTTATATATATTAAAATTGTTCTATTATAGATATATAATAAACATATATTTAATATATATGATTTTATAATGTTTATAAAATATTTTTAGACTTATTTTAGGGGATTTCTATTATTTATTATATTTCTGGTAGACACATGTCATATTCACCACTCATTTCTTTTATGTTGTGTATATAAATACCTATGGAAAATTTATACCATGAATCTAATTATATTTGTGATATTTAATTTTTCATTTGATTTTATCATTTCATGGAGTATATGATTCAAAATTTACCAAATTGGTATATATTTTGTGTTATAATTTCTTTATTAATAGAGATTATATATGAATAAGTTATTGATGATGAAATATTATGATATACCTCAAAATAGATTCTGTAATTTTTGTATTCTATGTTTATTTCAATAAATTACATGTCATCCATTAATTTTATTCTAGTTATATTCTAATGGTTCAAAAATAATGTTTTTATGGAAAACTTACTTTATTTCTCTCTTTGATCAAAAATCATTTTTATATAATACCAATGTCTTCAAAAAAGGATTTAAAGAATGTTTTTACTATTCTAGAAAAAAAATTTAAATTCATTATTATGCATGTTATAATTTTTTTAATAATTGATTTAGAGTAATCTTCTTTTCATTTTCCATAAAAGGTACTTTTGAACATATTATAAAAAATTTGAAAGGGAACTTGGTTTTAACATGTATGGAATGAAAAAAATCACACTATCATGAAAACTAAAATTTTTAAAGAATAATTTAGTATTTTCACGAATATGTTTAGGGAAAATTATTTACCTAATATCTTAGGAATTTATGGCGTGGAAAAAAGAATGAATTTAAAATTTAAAAGGTCATTTTCTTCGGGATGTCTATACCTCTTCAACTTCCAATGGTTATATAATGAAAATAAAGCATTCCCAAAACACCCCCCATAATGTTCCTAGTAGTTTAAGATTATTGTACTTTTTTTCATATCCTTATAACCTCTTTTAGGGATATAGATAACCTATTGTTATCCACACTTCCTAAAATGATCTAATTGACATGAGGATGGAGGAGAAAGAGGATGACCTCAGGGATTTTCATCCGTCTTTTAAGGTAGGAATTTCCACCACAAATGATGAACTTATAAAGACAGCTATGGAAATTTAAGATGAACCACTAACCATATTGATCATTTATACCATTCTTGTTTATGGGAAGGTTATATATATATATATATTTCATTTTTAAATTAGAATAAATATGTGTTCAATTGGACTTATACTTAGATTCCTACTCTAGACCCTGATGTAGTTACTCATCACCTGTGACTTCCAGATGAACATAATGGTTTCAAGAATGTAGTAAATATAATTCACCCATCTCATGCTACCAAGGTAAATTCTAGATTTGGAAAATAGATCATATCAAACTTTATTCAAGAGGTGTAGTTCCCAAAAAGGATTTCTTACATCATAGACAATAATAAATAAAAGTACATATCATCGTTTTCATTGATCTCATGGATCTAAATGGATATTTACTGAAGGACTATTTCCAATTAAAAATCAAGGAACTATTAATCATTTAAATAGCCATATTTAAATCTTGTTACGTTATTGATAGGTACTCAGGGTATAATAAGATCAAGATGGCAATTGAAGATGAGGAAGTCTCTACCTTTAGAGCTTCTCGATGAATATTATTTACCAGGTCATCCCATTCAAAATATTGAATATTGGAACCAAATATCAACATTACATGAATTATATATCGAACCCATTAATAAGAGGAATCAACTAATGATATGTTAAGGACCTGGTGGTTAATTCTCGACAACATTGTCATCACATCACCGTTCTTTATAAAATCATTCACAAATTTTGGAAATATATTTTGGAGATGAATCATCTTTTGCGTTTTTTAAAGGTGAAATTTTGGAATTTAATCTTATTTGTGGTATGCCACTATGAAATTGATGTTGACCTAGAAAACAATAGTAATATTATAGAAATTTCCCTTCCACTAAATCTTAAAGAGCTGAGAATGATACAAGAGTAAATATCTTCTTTTAGTCACATTATATACAAACATAATAGAAAATGTGTGTTATTCACTATATTGATGATGAAGTGGGTTTCCTATCTGTTTTATGAGTACTTTAAATAATCTTTCAATAACCACAACTATCACCTACAATATCCATAATTTTTAATATCCCTAGTATATTGATAGAAAAACTTTCTATATGTGGTCACCATAGATAAATTTATTGGCGAACTCCATAAAAAGTAAAATGATGCAGAGACTGAAAATATTGTCCACTTTCATAGAATATGATCCTAGATACTAAAACTTGAGATTATAATGTTGATAACAACTGTCTCTTACTCATATTCATAGTGTAAAAATTGAGGAATTGCATGTTACACCACAAAGTGCAATTTGTCTCTCATATAAACCCACTCAAACATGTTCTTAGACTCCATATATTAAATATTAATTTCAACCAATGGGCATTTATCCAAAAAATATATGACATTCTATTTTTTACAAAAAAGGTAATCAAAGGGAATGCACATAACTATTTCCTAGAGTAATACATTTCTCTTGAATGCATCAAAGTTAACACTAAACTTATAAAAAAATATGTTTTGTATAAAAATTACTCCCCCATGTCATGGGAGATATATTATGTTAGGCTCTCCCAATTTAGGAAGGTAAATAATATGGAATAACCAAAGATCAAATAAATTCGTCTAGGTATTTTATTTTGTTTCCCTAGAAAAGGTATTTTTCCCTAATCGTTATCATTGTATGAAGGTTGAACTATCAATGAGGTTGAATACCAAGTTATTATTGAACCCCATAGTAAATTAACTCCAAGATGGACCCCCCAACCCATCCCCCGGATCGAGTCATAATAGAATAGATTTAATGTTACATAGTTAACTTCTCCCCTCCGGATGGAAAAAATAAATATAAATCCATCTACATATGAGGCATTAATTGGGTACTCCTTACATTGTTTATATAATGGGAGACCCCACTGTTATGAAGGATGTCTATGTAGTATTCTATAGTGTTCAAAATTCAGTAACTGGTATCTCTCACTAAATTCGGATGCATGGATACTTATAGGGGATGATGATAAGGTATTTAATAAAGTTCAACAAGAAATTCCACACATTCCAGATACATGAAATCTTCGTCCATCATACCCCAAAGTTACTGAACATAGATAAATATTCCAGATCATTTTTTGAATGGGGAATAGACCATATGGGACCATATCACCAAGGTATAGGTATGTACTTTAATTACATCCATACTTCTAAAAACTTATTTTCTAATTGGTGTAAGGCCATACCCCTAAAGGATGTCAAGATAAAGAGTATCATCAACTTCATGATGTTCAATATCATCACCAGATTCATTGTCCCTCACAAAATACTGATGTAAAATGGAAATGTCTTCTATTTATCTAAGTTTATGTTATTTTATTAGGATTATTACATTTAGTCCAACCATTTTTCTTCATATCATGTTTTGTAAAATTTGAAGTTAAAGTCCTTAAAAAAGACTCTATAGATATACTCTAAAAAAATGGGGAAAAATATAAGATTTATTGATATAATAATATCTTATATGATTTATTGGCCTACTATACCACTTTTATAACCCTAAAAGTGACAAATATTCATTGGTTTTTGGAATATAGGAATTATTACTCATCAATTCCAATTATTGACACTCAAAACTACATACTATAGATATATCTCAGAACCTGAACAATAATATAAGGAGTTTGATGAGTTATAAGGGATCTATAAGAAAATGATGTGTATACTAGACAAAATTAAATTATGTAAAAAATTTATTTCATGATACTTCAATAAAAAATGATCAGCTATACTCATTCTTTCAATAATAGTTGGTACAACTAAATATAACCACAATGGTGATAGGGAATAAACCCCCAAATTTGTAACCAAAATCGGAAGGGATTTACATCATAAATAATTTTTATTCCAATAGTGATTGATCATTTTACATGAGGTATGGGGAACATGTTATCCCCCCCCCCCCACAAATGCATGGTTTCTTAATAAATATGTTGTATAATTTTTACAATGTAAATAAGTCCTTATGGAAAAAAATTAAACTTTAGAGTATCCAATGGTACTCATCACATGATCATGAACTATAGGGCACCCACTTCCTTGACACATAACATTAAACTGCACCAAAAATGTCCATCTCACGTGATTTTAAGCATTACAACATCTTAAGTCCTTTTTACATGAACTTAAACTATATATTTTTTCATGTTAAAAGACTTCAAACTGTATAATATGTGATTACCTTCAGGGACATACCTCCACTTTTATAAACAAGCCAGATCCATTTAAAATATTTGTAGTGTAGGGGTTTAACATATCATATTGAGTTATATTTTGTGACCCTATATGATAAAAAATCAGTTTCACTGTTTTCCTAAAACTGAATCCTCATCCACATTATGTTTCCTTTTTTTAACAGAGGGAATCTATCCAATTGTAATTCATTTTATGTGACAAATATATGGGTAGTGAATAAAATTACCCACACCTATTTAAGATTAAGATATACTTTGGGTGCACAACTAATAACTATGTCTGACTCTATTACCGTTCTATTGAAATACATAATGACACCTGGATCCCACGTCCTGGGACCAAGCACAATAATAAAAAATGTCCACATCCTTATGCATGATATTTATCTATGAATGAAATTTTTTCCTTAAGAACTTTGTGAGTCATGATTTTAAATATCACTAGATACATAGTGACTTCTAAATTCTTTAATCTTAGTCTATGCCAAAATGTTTATAAAATTCCATCTCCAAGTGTATGGGTTAGAACTATGTGATGTGTTTTCTCTATAATTACTATGTGTGTCCTAATTCATATTATCATTAAATATTCAATGAGGATGAGATCCAACAATCATGGGCCAAGTGTAAATATACATGAGATTAAATAAAATGCATCCTCCGTTTCATATGAGTGATATATATATGGGGGAATATTTTTTTAAGAACTATGTGTGGATTTTACAATCCGATTAGGATACGCAGGGATTACTAGATATAATACCATGGTCCCAACCATAGGATTTATATAATCTCATCTTTCCCCAATAATTTCCCTATATTTAATACTGTCATCCATGTTCAGTCGCAGGACTATAAATATTCCCCCACCAGTGAAAGACTCTCCCATTATACGAGACATTCACAATAGAGGTACCATCGACCATCCAAGATCATGAAAATGGTTGATAGTGTGTGATATTCTTTCAAAGAGTAATATTCCAAGCCCTATATAGGAATCATATCTATGTGGAGAACCCTTTCAATTTTCCAAAATTACTTACGGCTTGATTCCTATCAGCACATGATATGTAGTGACACCCAAATGCATCGTTTTGGGCCCAAACATGATTCCTAATAATTAAAATACCTCCTTTATTTTACCCTAAATGTAGTGAAGGGGATCATTTCTCACATCCATGCATTTAATCATTAGAATAATAAATCATGATGATGCCCATTTCACCATAATGTTTTGGGCCCCATCAAATAGACATGTCCTATGAAGAACCAACTTTTCATCTCCTCTTCCAATGATCATGATCTTTGCATGTTATATTTATCTATAATAACTATTTATGGATTTATTCCTATCCATTCAACCTATGTAGTGATGTAAGAATTACTTATCACAAGGACCAACCATAAAATTAAAAACCAAAAAATCCTCTTCTACCTTATTGATTGAACCTAGATGTTAACACTTAACCTCCCTTGTGGTACTATCCCAAGGTATAAAATAATTTATTTTCCACAGTAATAAGTTATTCCACATGGTTGAGGACTCAAAAATATTTTGGAAAACTTTATTAAAAACATATCCTAATTCATGAGTTTGTTCTATGTATGGATCCATAAAAATAACTATGTTTGGATTGATTACTATCCCCACAAGGTATGTAGTCGTACTCGGTCTCTCCACCTTAGGCCTAGTTATAATATTAGAAGATGAAAAATCTACTCTCACCTTTCAATGTATGAAATATATCTTCTCAAGGATATTTGTTTGAAAGAGCTATATATGGATTGATTCATGCCTTTAAGAGATGCATAGGAAATCTTGGGGGAATCTTAACCATATAAATTGTATATTCTCTTTTCCCATCTTATTTCCCAATCTAGTTACCTAGCATTTTTAATGGGACCTCTTTACTCTCACAACCAAAACATATTGCTTTATTAGACATGCACCCCTATCTAGAACAGTATTGATTATTTCCCATTGACCTCTTTTTTACCACACTAAACATGACTCATGTTAGATTATAGGATTTTAATTACCCATATAACTTGAACAAGAGTATCATATCGAATGCTGGGTGGAATTTATGATGCAGCATGAAAGTCCTTATATTGATTAAGAATGGTCATGTTATAAAAAACATTTCTATTACACATGATTTAGATATACATATGGGTCTCTTGTGTATTAGTCATATCTGCACTAATTTGATCCCAACATAGGTCCATCAACCCATCATCCTACGAATTTATGAAAATACTTCTTGCATTTGAATTCCCACGACCAATGAAAGTTGTGTTTGAAGATGTGTTCTGCAATATCAAATCGGTTCACAAAATGTTTACTACATGATGTTAAACTAAAAAGAATATATCCTTACCACATTAATTTTAACTTCATAGAATACGCACTTACCAGATTATGATAAAATTATTAGAGTAAATACTCTCTATGTTACGTTAAACTAAACCGATGAAGTCTATTTCAAATGCCGTTAAATTTTATGGGAATTACATCCTAATTATACAATGTTCAGCTATATGGAATAAATTTCCCCATCACATGAAATTAAACAACAAAATAGGTTTTCCATTGACACTCCTTCTTAAAGTACTAAAAGAGAATGATCATAGTTAACTTATGTTTAGGATTATTCCACCATATTTCTATGAACAAAAATATATATATCACACTTTCTATCTTGAGTGTCCAAGATTCCCACAAATATTCTATGGTTGTTTGAAAATGCCACCTTGTTTCAAGGACCCCTCTTTTTACAATTTATTTCTTTCCCATGCTCTCATATATGATCCCCTGTTTTTTCAACCATATTTTTCATTTCCTTGAAAAAAGGGCCACTAATTCTTGTGAGACATTACATAATTATAGTGGAACTCATCACCTGAATGTGATTCGTGGTCATCCTTGGAATGTATTTCCCATACCATTACTCATGATTTGATCACTTTAAGATATGATTTATGATATTTTCATCCTCTTTTCAAATACTTATTAGATTACTCTGGAATTTGGAAATCCTAATGTTGTTATGGTGTAATACTCCCCTAAAACAAGTTCCACCTACCTTGACCTTAATCTATGTGCAATTTGGTTAAATTCATATGACATTAAACCCAATTTATTGATGATCCATATTGAAATACCATAAATTTCAACTAAGAGATTCATAAAGCATTTTGAGAAAAAAATCAACAAAGGAGAATCTACGAAAAATTCAAGTCTCTACTCTAATATATTCATCTTCAATGTTTATTGAAACATTAGAGAAAAAATAAAAAGGCACAACCCAATTAGGGTCCCCTATGTGACCCTTGTAAATATCAATCCACGATCATAATACCCTTATTTTTAAGGAAAATAATAGGTGATTGTTTGTCAAATCTCATCACCTCACCATGAAAATCAGTTCAGCATACAAAGATAAAACTTTTAGGGTGATTGAACCCTTCATGAATATTATGTTTCCCATAAACCAAATTCATGTCTTTGAAGATTGATCTTGTACCCACCAATTCATTGAGTTGATATAATTATCCTTTAATCTGATAGCCTTCAATCATTTCCCTTATTTCTCCCTTGTATTATATTGGTAAAAGTGACTGAAAGATCTGAAAGGACCCCTATATGATTCACTGGTGAATAACATGACACATAAAATATTATACCTATGGGATGGTGTGGACTTGGAAGAGAGAGCCCCATTAAACCCATGTATTATTTCCCTAACTATGTATAATACTAATTTTTACCAATACGAATGGTGAAATTGTATCCACCAGTCTCTAATCTTTTTTGACTCAGATATTCCTAGATTAATATTTAAAAATTTAATAACCAAACTATTCTTTTTTATTCTTAATCATCAATGTTATAGCTCCAAAAACCATACGGGTTCTCAAAGATTGAATGTGGGAATATATTCACAAACCTTTTAGTGGTCTTAGTCATGTGACCATAAAATTCATGATATAAGGTCCCAAAATTCACAACCATAAACTATTTCCACCATCTTGAGGTAGTCTACTAAAGAAATTATCCATTCATTTTTGAAAAGTTTCACTTTACCATCTTCGTACCAACTATCTCAATAGTTCTATAACCCCCATTTTAGAGACATTCTAGCAATACCCTACTTCATTTCCCAAGTGATTAAATTATCACAAACAATCAAAAACCCTTGGAAATAAGTCAAGAACCCTCTATGTATCCATGTATGAGATATATATGCATAGTTCCTTAGAACCATCTACCAGAGACGTCTATTAATTGTATGAAAGGTACTGTAATCCTCATAATCCTGAATAATATCATAGTGGAACTCAACAAATTAGTTTTTTATGATAATCTATGACATTTCTACCCTATTTAAACAACCTCCGTTAAAACACCTTTTGAAATGATTTATAGACTATAATCCAATTATCCAAGTTGATTTGGAATCCTTAACATAAAATCACAATATAAAATACCTATTAATCAGAAAGGATATGGGTTTCTAGAACCCTTTTTGGATACCCATCTTTCATTACTTAAGTAATGATGCATGGTGCAGAACCCTTAATGAATACCCATCCTTTAGAACATAATACATATACTAATAATTTTTATTTTTATAATATCCAAGCCATATGACCATAAAATACATCAACATGGGTTCTATAATGTTTGACCAAAAACAATAACACCTCATCAGTCCAAATTTCAAGACCTTAAACATCCAATAAAAATATACATGATGCCCACCATATTGAAAACCCACATTGGTTGTTCTATGTAGAAGTTGATTAATTTATTTATAGAAACACACGTTCTATGATCTAGTAAAAAATTGCCACTTAAAATTATATGCATAAAACAATATGGACAAGAAATTTGTTTGGATGAAAAACCCTAAATGGATGAAAAATAAAAATTTAATACCATTCCAGATAATATTTTATCATATGAAACATAGTAAAAGGTAAGGATGATAAAAAAAAGAGACATAAAAGTGTATAGCGATCATCATATGACTCTAGTTATAGTTAATCTATGATTTCAACGCACCATTCCATGGAAAAAGTTAAATCACTCCTTATATTTTCCATAAAATCACCTGGGTCATCCATTTGAGCCAAATGATTTCGAACGAACTAATTTTGGTACTTCAACAACGGTGGTTGTGCCAAATATAATTCCTGAAGCATTCATAGGAAAACTCTATCAGGATTTGATCATTTTTGTATTGCATTATTTTTTATTATCATTCTGGACATTTTAACGTGTTTAATGATCTATATGAAAACATGTTTTCAAGAAGATAAATATATAGTTAAATGAAAATAGAATGGAACAAAAACATTTAATTTTAAAATTTTGATTATTGGTAATTAAGAACAATAGAGAACGGAGGAATGTCAATAGTTTAGAGTCTCTTGTATGTTTCCCCATAAGGAATACTACAAGATCATTAGAAAATTTGGTCTGTAGAGTTCTACATATCGTTCATATTCTATAGGGAGGCTTCAATTTCATGTCTAAGTTTCACGATCTCCATTTCATCTACCATCACTAGAGGATGAACAATCTCGATCAAGTGGCATTTCTCATGACCCTTTTTGGGCGATCACCAATACTGATAATTCCATTTAAAGACCATCCTTTGTGTGAGAAATGACCAAATCATGCCCTAATATCATTATGTATAGGTTTCTTATCTAATTACACTGTTGGGATGATTTAATATATTTTTTCTATAGCACCTGTAAGGTTCCTCACATTGATTGGAACAAATAATTTATATCATTATTGTTTTTTGGATCACATTCATGACTAGATAGTTTATTATGAATCAAAATAATCCAAATCATGACTCCATATAATCTCTAATAATTGATATTTCCCAACCCTTTTGATGGAATATTTGGCAGAGGTGTTCCCCTTGGGCACATATATTCTCCAAATATGTTTTGATGATTAAAGAACACATCTCATACAAGGATCATCTTCATTTGACCCTACGTTCTATAGTTATCACGAAGGGTGTGAGTGTATGAGGGATTCCAAAAAAGATACACTCTGGTATCAATCCATTTGATCGATGGACTAGATTAGAAGATGAAGAAGAATAAAAGAGGCTTTGATTACTATCCCACTACCAATAATATTATCTAACCCTACTCTGGTCAGCACATCACCCATTATTGGTATTGAGGATCCAGTTTCCAAAAAACTTATGCATTATCATCCTAAGACTTTTAATCATGATATGTATGTTTATTTATAGGGACTCATGCATCCTTAATCATTTTCATTATAACCAAAAGGAAGGGTTTAAGATAGGAACATGGTTTATCTACTCAACGAGTTGGTTGGATCAGGACACGATCTTGGTAGGAATCCACCCAATTTTGGGTTGAGTCCCAAGATAGATAAGTAGGATAGTAAAATAGTGGAATGTAAATATTAGAATTATTATTCTAAAACATCAAAAAATATATAGAATTGATGAATAAGACTTGGATTTCATTCTCATTTCATTCTTTTAAAAGGGATAAAAGACACCTTCTGGGTACTATGAATGTAACATGAAATCCTATATAAGGAATATGACTAAAAATGAATATTTTATCTAAGAAAAATATAATAGAAAAATCCCAATGTTATAATTTATATGACCTCTCATTAATGGAAACACTTCCATTGTCAATGATTATCCAAGAAGGTCTGGGTTAATACATGGAATTGAATAAATTATGCATTCCCAACATTTTAACATCTTTATAAATGTATTTGATCATTTTCAAAACCCCATATACATTTATAATCCTAGGGAGAAATAAATATTTGGTTTTTATAGTGGTGTTTTAGTACCTGAAACAATGATGGTTCTCACCTATCTCTCCAAATAGAAATTTTAGGGGCTCACTAATCTAGTAAGGAGTATTATCCTATTGAATTTTGATAATATATTCCAAGAGATGTGAAAGGGTTGGAATAACCTAGTTAAGGGGTCTTCCACACACCCTTCGAGATTTAATCCTCAACATTACAACCTAGAATACTCAATGTCCATCCCCAACGAAGTAAATCCATCCATTTACAAACATGATGGAAATTTATACTAGCTAAAGACTTGAGGATACACTTGGTTTCAACTTATGTCACCATGAGGTGTACTATCTAACCTATAGAATATCCTAATAATATCTCTTACTGTCTGAAACTGATCAATAGGGTAAGTGATAAGGGATTACCACAATTAGAATACAACCACTTAAAAACCAAATATTTTTATTCAACCCTTGAAGTAAATCATTCAAGTATAGGCTCAACTCCTTCTTTAGCTTCTCTCTTGAAAGGGTTACCCTATTGTGAGATAAGGATGCATTCTATTTAGGATCATCGCATATGTTTCATATTAAGGATGAAACCATCATAGATCTACACAAGAGGATGTATTACCCCATGTTGGTGGACGCCATATAGCCTAATTCCAGCTTTTCTATGAGTCAAGTGAAAATATTTTGGGACAAGACACCAACAACAAATCATTTCTCAAAGAAGCTATGAAGGATGGTATAAGTTAAAAAATGGAATTTAAATTTAAATGAATATATAGATGGTGTGATATTGAATGGAAGACTCTAATATCATTAGTTAACCTACTAATGGTCATACACATTCCTTAGAATCACTATTATCGGGGGACCAGCCGCATTTCGAACTTCATCCACCATTCATATTGTCCAAAGTGGACATGATTATGTTTGAGTAGCTCTATAAATAATTTAATGAGTGCGTCATTGAACATATGGGATCAAAGGGAAGTGATTCAATGCATTGGATGGCCCTTGAAATGGTGCATGGATCAGTTTCTATTCTTAGAGATAATCTCCAGGATACCACTAGAATAGGATGAAAACAACCATGATAAAATTTTATGTTTGGGTGAAGGAATGATAGATTGATATAGAAGGCCTATGTAATATAGACGCAGTCTATGTGATAGAGAATAATTTTGAATATCATTCATAATATTACCCTTTATAATCTCATTTTCAGAAAATACCTGATACCATGGATCCACGTTGATGTTTTAACACCCCAAGATTTCATAGTACGTTATTTATTTAAAGTAATTCAAGAACTTGTGCTACACACAACACCGGTTTAAAGCTCACACCGACTTGCCAGATTAGCCATTTAGAAGCTGTTATTAATAGTATTAATTGAATTTTAAATTTTTTATATTCCATATAATTTTAACATCCATATTATGAAATTCTTAGACATAATATAAGAACAAGTTAATTTTTTTAGATAAAGGAAGTAATTTTCAAAAAATGCATATTTACCGTCTTTCAATGGAGAACCCTTTTTAAATCCAATACATGAAACTTTTATATATTCAATTTGAAAAAAATAAACTTCTTCTTTTGAATTGGGACATAAAATATTAGTTTTGCTAAATTATTGGTGTTCTTTTAATAACATTTATATTTAGGTGAATAGTGAAAAATACTAAATTTAAATTGAAAAAAACTTTTCTAATAATAAAGTTAATATTGTTAAATTATAAATTTTAAGGGTTTAGAAGTATAATTAGATTATATTTTTATCATTTAATACAATTTAGGTCATTATATATAATTTCACACTTAAATTTGACATAAACACATGTCAATCTTTTGAGAGTTTTTTCTTTTTTAAAAACCCTCTTTTTGGTTTAGACAACAGGGATTAATGATAAATTAATAAATGAAACTTCTATGTTTTGAATTTTATAAAATTGAAATCATTTTTGAATTCTAAATTTCAAAACAATCCTAGGGTAAATTTTTTGTATATTTTCTTAAAACATACAATTTCTGAAGAATGGTGAAAAACACTGCGTTATTATTTAAATCCTAATTTTTATTAAAATAATTATTTATTTTCGTTAAATTTATTTTAATTATAAAAATATATATAATACCTATATATGTTCAATGTAATTTATTGGTTTCATTTCATAATAAAATGAGATGTATAAAATTTTATTAAACTTTTTAATGTTTTTTACCCACCTTCTTGGATCATTTTAAAATTTGCATAAAACATAACATTACTACTTATGTGAGTAGAATTTAAAAAATCCAAGAGACACGATTGACATAAGTAAGTGAAATTTGGTTCAAAAAGATGAAAAAACTTTTTGTTGAATAATATCTTTTGATTTTTTTACCTCGGTTAAAAATAAATATCTTAATTAAGCGTAAAAATGATACTATAGTTACCCTAACACATGTCCTAACTCTATTTGATAAGATTATTTAGACTAAAAAAAATCTTAGGAATAAAATAATACCATTTTTGGTCCACATGTATTAAATTAGGGAAATTATTATTATTTTATTTAAAGAAGATTTAAAAGGGTTAAATTCAATGTTTATTAACTAAACCATTTTTAATATAGGGTTATACATAAGATATATTGGACTATGAATATTAATTAGAAAGATAAAATTATTTCCGACATAATGGTATTTTATTTATAATTTTTAGACGTTATATTATTTATTTTATTAATGACACAATGATGATGTAATAATTACCTTTATAATGGAAGAATCAAATAAATGGTATTACAAATATTAAAATAAATATAATTTAAATGTTTTTAGGACATCCACGAATTTTTAGGTGAATATGACATGTTACAGTTGATTAAAAGTATTTTTTCCAAGTAATCATGCTGTTATGATTTTCACAAAAAAAACCAAATAGTGTCAAAATTGACATAAAAGTGTTTTTAAAACAAATACTATATCATTATATTATATAGTAGTAATAAAAATATAATTTACCTCCAAATGACTATTATAATGATATATATGTCATTAATGAACCACTTTTGGTTCTCTTGGCATTTTATTTTATGTTTATTAACCATATAATATAAAAATACAGGGAGACATGGTAAATGTTAAACTATTTCACTAAGAGTTAAATCTAAAAGATAAGGTTAATATGGTTACCTAAACTTGACTAAAACCTATTTTTTTAAATAATTTACACCCCTAACCAAATAATTTTTGAAATAAATTCATTTAGATCCATTTCAAATCGAATATGTTTGTATAAAAAACAATAATTCATGATTTTCCTAAAGTGACCATCGCCTCTCTTATAAAAGGGAACATCACCTTCTCTCAAAATCACACCTCCAAAACCATTTTGGATCGGCCAAAACCTACCCAAATATCCTTCCAACATTCCTAAAATCAATATAGAGTCCTCAAGTTTATCATAAATCCAACCTAAGGATTCCTTTTGATCAACTCAAAAGAAAACACCTGAAGAAAAGGTAATAATTTCACCACCCTCTTTCAAGTTCATTACTTATTCCACATCCTCTTTCATTGTTTTTTCCATAAAAAATAATAAATTTATTACCTCCATCATAATTATTTTTATTATAAATATGGTACAACCATATTATTTATTCCATAAATCCTATAAATGACAAAGTCACACTATGTGCATAAGTATGACTTACCGCCTCCACATCATGGTGTAGTTTGTTATTCAAACAGTTCACTATTTGGATGGGTATAATAATGAGTATCTCTCATGTAAATAAAAAATATAACATGTTAATGATTTTTTATATATGATATGCCCTCCAATTACATATGGTTTTACCATCAATATAATGATATTGTTGCTCGTGCATACGTACAGATTTCCGTCCCCATGACATGATGAGATTCATTTCTACATTGACCATTCAAAAATGATTATAAAAATATATATTATTAATAATAATGTAATATATGACATAATAATTATACTTAATATATATATAGGTATGTATTTATGTTCTTACATATATCTTATTCACATACTTGCATTCAATGCGATATGAAAACGGAAACTACGTTTACGCGTACGTACGGCCTACCGTCTCCATTAACGGAGATTTCCATTTCATATATCAACATATTATACATATTTATATTCTAAATATATATTATATATAAATAATTTTTTATATTATATAAGTATGTAAATCATGATCTAAATGATATGATCAAGAATAACAAGTTAAACGACATACGATAATGAAAGCGAGTATTACCTGAAATGTTAATTTAACATGGGAATAATTATGAAATGGGTATTACAAATTCATAAATGAATCACGTATGATATAATAAGTATAAATATGGGTCAATAATAATCTAATAAAATACTATGGTCCTTATAAGAGAGGTTAAACATACCCTCGACCAAAGGAAAGATCAAGGTGAGGGTTAATTTCACAATCTCATTATGATCCGAGTTTGTTTTAATGTAATTATCTACTGGGATATATTTATAATCCATGTACATGTTTTACAAAATTAATTTTAAAGGTGTTCTTTTTAAGGTAACTTTTTACTAAAATAACATTTTCAATGTTTTAAATATTAATTCTTCTAAAACGTTCTAATTAATGTCCATGTTCTCAAAACGGTTTTAAGGATTTATTTATATGAACATAAATGTTTTAAAATGTCAATCCCATTAAAGGTTTTCAAAGTGTTATGTGAAACTTTTATGCAAAAAAATCTTTTAAATTACTACCTTTATAAATTCGTTTATTTTTAAATGATTTCATGAAAAAGGGATATTTATCTCAAATATGTTTAATGATTATTTTCAATTATGTTAACATCCTTTACGTGATATTTTTCTTAATAGAGGTTTATTTATAATGATAAAAATACTCCATATTTTATTGATGGTTTTGTGATATATTTTTCTGTGGATGTGTAATTTTTATACCATAAATGGTATAGGGTTAAAGTATTGATAGTTTGTATGCTATTTTTAATATGAATGTTTATGTTATGTTTCCACCTTTTTATATGAAGAATTTATTGGACATAGAAAGTGATAGGTGGATCCTGCTATAGCTCCTTACTGCATTGGTAGGTCTCATGAGAAAATTATATGTGGAATTGGTCGAGGCATTTCCCAATCATTATATATGGTTTCAGCTGAGGCCTTAATAATTTTAAATGTCTCCTCCGAGGCCTTGAGAAGATGTTTCATAATGTCTGAAATTATACATTCCATCATTATGAAAATATTATTGATGGTTCATTTGTTTATTTGACTAGTAGAATACCCATGACTATGTTTTATTATGGAATTATTTACTCAGCTCATATTCCTACCATAAAGTGTTATTGTTTATTATTTGTAATGGAATGTGTTTTCAAGTTTTCACCATGCCTAATGTTTATGTTATCTTCCAGTGTATTGCTTACCCTTACTGATCATTTGAGATCACCACTTTATTATGTTTTATTTACCTAGGAATCTATGAATTGTACTATGATTGATATGTAGGTTTAAGCTAAAGGGAATAATTTTGTTCTCAATGAACTATCTATGCTGTATTTTATGGTTGAAATTGTAATGTAATGTTGATGTATACAATCTATTTTCTAATGCTTCTAAACTGATCAGTCTTTTGGTACTTGATTCCATGTAATCATGACAATGTATTAAAATAATTCATTAACTCTGGGTAACTGGGTTCAGGGCATTATAGTTTTTATCAGAGGAACTTTAGTAATAACCATGGAAATAGATTTAGATAACATTACATTAGATAACATTACCCTATGATTGATTTCGAGAATTATTATAGAATAACTTTCTAGAATTTTATTAATGTTGAGATTTTTTTTCTTTTTAAAGAAATACTTCTCTGTCTGGATACGAGTAGGTAGAGGTGGCTCTGGCATAGATGTAAATAGAATTGAAAACTCCAACTAGGTGTTTTAGTAATGACCCGGGGTATCCTGGTACATGACAACGATCCTTTCTGCAGTATTGGTTATGAAACCTTGGGTTATATGCTTAAAATAATTCACATTTTCATTACAAGCACTTATGAAGGATTTAAGGGTAAATACATTCTCAAATAAAAAGTTTTATGATTATATATTATATGCATAATGTGTTCAATTTACATTAGAGATTTTATAAGTTTTGAATTATTAATGGTGATTCATAAACTAACCTAGTGTATGCCATTGATTAGTAATGGATCCTAGAAGATGGAATGAGACATCCAACAATACACATGATCCAAAAGGTAATATGGATCATATATTTCATGGTATTAAGACAAAATTAAAAAGGAAATAGTCTTCCACGTATTAACATCATAGGAAGAAATATTATCATATGTTAATAAGATATGTAAAGAATTCTCTTTGTCTTATGGATTCAATGGGCAGCCAGTGAATAAAAGGATGGAAGAGGGAAAGATGGATAAAGGGAAGAGGGGAATGCAGGATTTTCCCATATGTGATAACTATGGAATGAATCACCATGTTAAAAGCTTGAAGGGAATGAGATTTTGTCATAAGTGTAGAGGAAAAGGGAAACAAGTATGTGATTGCAGAGGTAAGAAAATAGTTTCAAATGTACAATGCTTCAAATGCAAGGATTTGGGACACTATGTGAATCAATGTCCCAATCATCAGAGTATACCACAAATGATACTATTGGAAAATAATCAATTTTTTATATTACCATAGATGAAGAGTAATGACTAGTTTTCTTATGTTGATATTAAGGAATTATTTCATTTGAGTGTCAGATTAACGATGTACTGATTACAATAATTATAGAGTATATAAGGATTGTATTGTAGTACTATTTCATTAAAGACTTGAGATTTTATAGAACCAATAAAAGTGACTCAATATCATGTTAAATATTTTGGAAAATATATTTTTAAGAGAAATATACACCATAATATGGTTCTGATACCGAGGTAGTGATTTTGGAATAATATATGATTGATTTGTATAAATTATATTGGATTTGACTACCTTGGAAGTAATTAATCATTTTTATATTCCATCATTATTGGAGTTTAAAACATTTTTGTATAGAAGGATTATATCAAGTATTCTATAACGAATAAGGGTTCATGAATGTAATCAATAAGGTTTTATTGTAATTCAGAGTGTTAAATTGTTTTCAAAGAACACCTGATGAAGGTTTTCACATATTATTACGTGGTAAAAAGGATCTTCATTGTGTTTACCTTCCTTATAAATTTTGGACTGTGAGTTTTTACAGAAGTATTTTGGATTATTATAATGGTTGGAATCGATTAAGTTTTACATTTGATTCTATTGTTAAGGTTAAATCATTCATGGAGGTTATTTTTGGACTGTCATAAAAATGACAACCTGGAGGTCGGGCAACAACCTGCGACGTCCGGAAAGGCAGCGGGACTTGAACCCGCAACCAAAGGGCGACAAGGGTTCATCACCTACCACTGGCCTGTGTGATGTCCTAGTTTTTATAAGGTAGTTTTTTAAATGGTCTGTATGATTAATTATAATTACATTTTTTGGAACCCTATAAAATTAGGATAAATTGAATACATTCAAATTCTATTATCCTTTGGTTTGAATGATGAGTTTGTGGTAGGAATTAGTAGAAGGATAAAACTATACTTGTGAAGTATATTTTTTACCTCTTATTAAATGAATAAATTAATTCTTAAACTATAGGGAAGGGATCTTAAAACCAAAAATGTTTTATCCTAATACATTTGGTTTTGTTGATCCAACAATATTTTAAATCATTATCGATTTATGGTTTTGAGGCCCATTAATTTTACACTTGTTTGTGATTGATTTCCCCAACCACTCCCTATAAATATTTATGTTCTCCTTCAATTATGTGAGTCAAATTTCCACAAATTTTCTCTTAATCGATATCATAATTTGGTGGTGACATTTTTATTTTCCTTTCCCTCTTATTAAGACTAAATTTTATTAACCCAATTTCTGATCTAGGATTTCCCCAAAGGTATTTTTGTATTTTTAACAATTAATTTTCAATGAACAATTTCACATTTCAAGGAAAAAATTTATTGAATAAGGGGAGAATGTAATAACCTACGATTTCATAGTATATTTTTTCTTCAATTTAATTTAATAACATGTGCTACATGCAACACCGAGTTCAAGCACAACACGACTTACCAAACAAGGGGTTCAAAAGCAGTTATGAATAGTATAAAGTGAATTTTAAATTTTATATATTCCATATATTTTTAACATCCATATTATTTCTTTCTTAGACATATATAATAACAAATTCAATTTTTTTCTCATAATGGAATTATTTTTTAAAAAATGCAATTTTACCGCCTTTTAATGGAGAACCCTTTTTAAATCCAAATTTTGACAAATTTATATATTCAATTTGACAAAATAAACATTTTATTTAGAATAAGGGCATAAAAATTTATTTTTGATAAATTATTTATGTTTTTTCTGATAACTTTCATATTTGGGTGAATAATGAAAAATACAAAATTTTAATTGAAAACTACTTTTTTAATCAAAATGATTTATATTGTTCAATTATATCTTTTAATGGTTTGTAAATATAATTAGATTAAATTATTATCATTTAATACAATTTAGGTCATAATATATTATTTCACATTTAAATATGACATAAACACATGTCAATATGTTGATAGTTTTTAGTTTTTTTAAAACCCACTTTTCGGTTTTGACAATGGTAATTAATATTAAATTAATGAATGAATATTAAATATTTTTGAATTTGGTAAAATGGACTTCATTTCGTAATTTGGAATATCAAAATTATCCCAGGGTAATTGTTTGGTATTTTGCTGAAAAAATTCAATTTTTGATGAATAGTTAAAAACAATGCGTAATCATTTAAAATCGAATTTTTATTTAAATCATTATTTATTTTATTTAAAATTATTAAATGTAAAAATAGATATATAATACCTATATAAGTTCAATTTATTTCATTGGTGTCATTTTATAATAATGTTACATGTATAAAATTTTATTGAAAATTTTAACCCTTTTTACCCATACTCTATGAGAATTTACAAATTGCATAAAACATAATTTTAAAGATTCAATGAGTTGAATTTCAAAAATATGAGAGACAAGGTTTTCATAAGTTAGTAAAATGTGGTTCAATAAGTTGAATTCTTTTTATGATTAGTAACTTTTGACTTTTTTACCGTGGTTAAAAGTAAATAAGGTAATTAAGGGTAAAAATAATATCATAATTATGCAAAAACATTTCTTAATTCTATTTTATAAGTGTAATTAGACTAAAAACATTACTAGGAATAAAATATGACCCTCTTTGGTCCACATGGATTAAATTAGGAAATTTATTATTATTTTATTTAAAGAAGTAATAAAAGTGTTAAATTCAAAGATTATTAACAAAAATTTTTTCAAATGGGGTTATAAATAGTAAATATTCATCTATAAATATTCTTTATAAATATAAAAATTTTACCTACAAAATTTTATATTATTTATAATCTTTAGATGTTAAATAATTTAATTTATTTATGACACAATGATGATTCAGTAATTACCTTATTAATGATATAATCAAAAAATGGTATTATAAATATTAAAATAAAAAAAATTCAATGTGTTTATGAGATCCACAAATTTTCAAGGTGAATATGACATGTTAGGGTTGATTCAATGTATTTTGTTAAATGTAGTCAATCTTTTATGACTTTCACAAAAAACAAAATACCAAATAGTATCATAATTGGCAAAAATTAGTTTTTAAAACAAATACTCTATCGTTAAATTATATAATAGATTTGAAAATATAAATATCATAAAAAGGACTCTTATAATGATATATATTTCATTAATGAACCACTTGGGTTCTCTAGGAATTTTATTGTATGTTTATTCACCATATAATATAAAAATACAAGGAGACATGGTAGATGTTAAACTATTTAACTACGAGTTAATTCTAAATGATAAGGTTAACATGGTAAGATAAACATATCTAAACCCTATTGGATGGGATTATTTCGACCCATTTCCACATAAGGCTCTAAATAAGTTCATTTGGAGCCATTAGAAACTGAATATGATTGTACTATACTGTAACACCCTGAGATTTTATGAGAAGTATTCTTTTTAATTTATTTTATTTCTTGTGTTGTATACTACACCAATATTATCTTGCGCTATACCCAACATTGTATTAACTTTCAGTATACGCAACACTATTCTTGGATCATGTTACACAAAAATTCATGTTCGTTTGATAGAAGTTATTCAACACGCGTGTATATATATATATATTTATTTACTATATAAACTAAATATTATTGGATTCTGTTATACAAAAAAACAAAGGAATCTTGCACTACACGCAACCCTGACTTGGCTTTCTTTACACACAATCGCGACCTTCCACGATAGCGGGTGTTGTACACAATACCGAGTTTCACTAATCAATGATATGTTATTAAAATATAATATAAACAAGACGTTATGAATATTAATACCCACTTTTTAATATTTTATAAATTTGATCTTTCAAAATGGACTTCATTTTTGGATTCGAAATATCGAAATTAGCCTAGGGTGAAATTTTGGTATTTTTTGGAAAACGTTCAAATTTTGATGAATAGTGAAAACATGGAGTTTTTGGTTAAAACTGACTTTTTTATTTATTTAAATTTATCTTAGGTCAAAATTGATACATAATAATTATATATGTTCAATTAAATTCATTGGAGAAATTTTATAATAATTTTAGATATATAAAAATTTTATTGAACTTTTCACCGTCTTTTACCCACCACCAAGGGGCATTTGCAATTGTACATAAAACATAATTTTACCTCTTCTGTGAGTTGTATTTCGAAAATCCAAGAGACACAGTTAATATCAAGGAGTAAAATGTGGTTCAATAAGTTAAAAATAAATTTTGGTGAATGGTAACTTTTTAATTTTATTTACCACTATTATAATTAAACAGGGTAATTGAGGGTAAAAATGAAATTATTATTACCCTAAAATAGGACCTATTTCTATTGGATAAGTATAATTCGACCAAAAACAACCACATGGATAAACTAATACTATTTAGGTCCACTTGGATTAGATTAGGACATTTATTATTATTTTATTTAAATAAGAGTTAAAATAGTTAAAATCAAATTTTAATAACTAAAACATTTTTAATGTAGGGTTATACATTATATAAATTCGTCTATAAATATTAATTATAAATCTAAAAATATTTCCTACCTAATTTTATTTTATTAATAATTTTTAGACATTAAATAATTTAATTTATTTATGACACAATGGTGATGCAATAATTACCTAATTAATGAAATATTAAAATAAGTAATATAATAAATAGCCAAATAAATGTTATCTGAGACTTTTTATATATTACAATAATTTTATAGGTTAATCTGACATGTTATAATTGATTTAATTAACTTTTTGATAACTAATAATTGTATTATGATTTTCAAAAAAATCAATTACCAAATAGTGTCAAAACTGACATAAAATAGTTTTTAAAACAAATATTATATTATTAATTGTTATTTTATTAATAAAAATCTAAGGTTCGGCCAAATGACTTTGATAAGGTTATATATATTAATAATGAACTACTTGGGGTTCTATTGTCTTGTTATAATATGTTTATTAACCATATAGTGTAAGAAAACAAGATGACACGGTAAAAGTTAAATCATTTAACTTATAGATAAATATAAATGATAAGGTTAAAATAGAAACCTAAACTTTTCTAAAACCTATTTGTTGAGAGGATTTCGACCCATCCCAACTTTATCTTCGAAATAAATCAATTTGGAGCTCTTATAAACCGAATATGACTTTCTAATAAAATAATATTTTATGTTGTTTCTAAGGTTCCCCTCTCCTTCCTTATAAAAGGGCACCTCCTCCCTCTTCTCTCTACACAATTTTGAGCTTTAGAGCTCAGCACACCCCTGCCCATTTCCCTTCTCAACTTCCCTAGATACATTATAGAGGTTATGGTCTCCTTAAAAGACCAAATATAGTGCCTTAAGAGGAATATTAAAAGAGGTGTGTCGAAGAAGAGGTAACCTCTTCTACCGATTCTTTCATGTTTTCTTTCTTCTTTAACATATTATTCATTTTTTGTTTAATTATAAAGTAATAAAATCAGTATAAATAAAATAATATTAATTTATTATAAATATGAAACAACCAAATTTCACCTTCTATCCATCCTATGGAAATTGAAATCATCGCGCATGCGTACGTACAGAATACCATCTCCACACTGTGGTTTAATATATTTTTCCACCACCACCTTACTTGGATGGGTATAACGGTGTAAATAATAACTATATATAGTTATTATAACATTGTAATAATTCTGAGATATTATATCATCCACTCAAATTCAATTCAATAATTTTGGGAACGATATCATCGCTCGTGCGTACGTACGGATTACCATCTCCACGACGTGATGAGATTCATTATCCATGTTAACCATTCAAGAATGATTATAAAGTATATATAATGAATAATAATAATATATATGGCATGATAAAACTAATTGATGTATGTATATATATATTTCATCTACTTACATCCATTCAAGTCAATAACGAAAGGAAAACAACATTCATGCGTACGTATGACCTGCCGTCTCCATGAATGATGTATTTCATTTCATTTATCTATCAATTATATATATACTGAATATATATTATGTATAAATCATGATTTACATTCTGGAAGTAAGTAAATCATGATATAAGTAATAATAATATCATGAACGACAAGTCCAAACACGTACGATAAATAAAACTATTTTACACAAAATGCTTATTTAACAGGTAATTTACCAAAGAATGGTTATAATAAAGTCATAAGTCAACCATATATGATATCATAACAATGAATATGATTCTATAATAGGTCAAATACATTATTTAAATCATTACACAAGATTTTAAGATACCTATGAAGCATATCGGACCTAAGGTAAGGTATAACTATTCAAATCTCATTCTTATTTGAGATTGTTTATTCGTAAGTATTTACTGGGGTTACATTTTTAATCCATGTCCATAAAAAATGTTTTTCATATTGTTTTTAAGATTCTTACATGTATGTATAAATTCATGTTTACCCATATTTTACTTTTACTTTGTGTTATGGAAGGAATCTTTGTTTTTTACCTTATGTGGTACTTTTTGACTTTTCTGTTAAAAGTACAGGGAGAATGTTTTTTAACTTATACAGAATGATTTTTATGGTATCATAAAGCCTAATTTTAATGAATCTTCCTTTACAAGATTTCATTATTATTTTCAACAAAATAATTTTCTTTTAATAGTGAATGGCATTTTGTGAAAAGAAAATGATTTTGAAGAAGAAATAATATTTTCCCCAAGAATTCATTGCAAGTGTTTTGTAAAAACAATCATCCATCTAAGATGATGTTATTTAGTATGACTATGTTTCATGTATAATGAATATATTATTTACATGGTTTGATTGTTATTACGATGAAATTATATCCATTTGTTTTATATGGATTATGTTATGATGGGATGATGTTTATGAAGCGCATTTTATTCGTTGGGTTATGATGAATGATTTCTGTTTATTTTGTGGCACAAGTCAGAATTATTTAACTATGATAAGGGTGGGACCTATATGTCCCTCAAATGAATTTGGTAAAGACTTATATCTCATGATATAGACATGGGTAGAATGTTAAGTTAAGCCGGTTCAGTAATACAGAACTAGAACGAGAAGTGAACTCCATTCACAAAGGGACTTTGTCCACTATGATGATCTTGGAAGTAATGCCTTGGCTATTATATAAATCATATCATGTGATTACTGGTTTTATAAAATTAAATTTTTTATTCCAATGCTATATGATCATAATTTATGTTTCTTTATGACCTATGCCTTACGTACTGCCAATATTTATTTCACAACTCAAGATTTTGAGGTGTCCACTTTATGTTCATGTTTTGAAGTTAAAATGTATATGGTTTGTTTTATTTTCTCCATGATTACCCTTATTGATAAATTGAGATCACCCTTCATATGTTTTATTTTCCCCATGATATAAATAACGGTTTTAAGTAAGAAAAAATGGAAGATATTTATTGGGGATTTTGAAGATCTTTCACCATGATTAGAAGATTATATTTTGAGTTTCCAAAGACAGTAAACTATTACTGTCCTTTGGTGTCTGTTTTTTGTTATGTATTAGGTATTCTGCAAAAGTAATGTAATGTCCATGTATGTCAAGATTGGGTCTCTACATTTGGTATCAGGGGAATGGTTTAGTTAAACTTTGGAAACTAGGATTCCAAAACATTAGTGAAATCCCTAGTTATATTTCAAAGGTATGTATAGGTATATCCCTAAGGATAAGTATACGTATAGGTTATAGTCCTAGAATTATGGTAAAAATATTAGAATTAATCCTAAGATGTTATACATTGAAAGTAATCCCCCTCTATTATGCTGTTTTCCTAGCATGATTTTTGCACCTCACACTATTCTTTTTGGGTTTTAGACAATGGCTGGAACTCGAATGAACCTTGTTGATCAATGTAATAGATAATGAAATGATTGCCCTCCTAAAAAACTAATATGATGGGATATGGAGTGAATATTAATATTGATATACTTACACAAGCTATGAATCATTCTGGACTTCCAAATGAGCAGATAAAGGAACAATATTATATTGAGTCTTTCATGAGGAAATGACCACCATCATTCAGTGGGTCTTCTGATAAAATAGTTTCTGAAAAATGGATCTATACCATTGAAAAGATATTTTCCATACATAGATTTTAAAAACATGAAAATGTCATTCTGACTTTTTACCATTTAGATGGTGAAGAAGAGCAGTGTTGGACTCTAATTAAGAATACAATTCCAAAGATGAAATTGAATCCATTGAATGGGATGAGTTAAAGAACTTATTTTTCAATAAGTACTTCCCTCGTATTCTTCGAACAAAGATGGAAAAGGAGTTCCTTGAGTTTAAGAAAAAGGATGACAAATCTGTTGTTTTATACGATGAATATTTTACAAGGCTTGCAAGATAAGAATCTGGCTTTATCATCCATCCTAAAAGTAAAGTTGATCGATTCTTTAGTGGATTAAAACCAAGTATATGAAGGGAATTAGCTATAAGAGACTTCAATACCTATGAAAAAATTGTACATTGTGATATCAAGGTAGAACCATAAGTTGGTGTTATATATCCATCTCATGGTTTTGACAAGAAATGAAAGATGGAGTTCAAGGAAAAATCTCAGAACTACAGTGAAAATAAGGTGAATGTTTCTCTATGCTCAAAGTGTGGAAATAAGAATGGTGGAGATTTCCTAAAAGGTACTAGAAAATGTATCAAGTGTTGAAAAGATGGTCATCGTGTATATGTGTGCCGAATTAATGGGAAAAACATTTCGAATGACGTGAATAGATAAAAGACTACAAAGAATGCTCCACCAACACTTCAATGCTACAAGTGCAAGGAAATGGGGTATTATGCTAATCAATGCCCTAATCTAAGGTTTAAGGATGATCGACCTCAAGCAAATGTTAAGGTAAAAGACAAAGGGATGTCACATGCGATCACTATTGGCGATGTTGAGTATGACAATGATGTAGTAGAATTCTTATGTCATTATATAACGGGATTCTGAAATAATGTTGTGGAATCTCATTTATAGTATTGTGGAATATTGGAATATATATGTATTGGTTTATTGTCTTTTTGAATAATTATATGGTACTGATAACCATGAAAATTGATTCAAATATTTTGGAAATTAGATGATATTCACATAAGGAAGGGATAAAAAGAAAATGAAATATTTGATGGTATTCATGATCTCATGACTGATATAAGGACATAGTGAAATCCTGGTTTGAGTATTTAGAAATTTTGGTATTTTGGTATGTGGAAAGAGTTAACTTTTGACAACACTCAGGTTTTCACTATGGTTCTATGGTAACACTTGATTAAAGTTTTCACGTGTTTGGAATGTGACCAAAAAGATATATCATATGATATATGGGGGATAAATGATGGTATTCACGTGCTTGTTATGTGACCTTTCAAGTAATCATTTTCTTTATACTATGAGATTGGAAATATGTATTTTGGATAAGCCTAAAGATTGGAATGGATTATGTTGGACATCAGATAGTATTGTTTAAGGATAGAAAATA
Source organism: Viscum album (assembly GCA_963277665.1). NCBI lineage: Eukaryota > Viridiplantae > Streptophyta > Magnoliopsida > Santalales > Viscaceae > Viscum > Viscum album. The sequence goes on along the minus strand of OY728162.1, from coordinate 955,053,480 downwards.
AAAATTTATATTATTTTTGGAATGTTATAATAGTGTAGTTTTAGAAAAAGTGACAACCTGCAGGACGGGCGACAACCTGTCGCATCGGATATAGTTGTGGTAATCAAACCAACAACCGATGTCTGTCATGCCTTTATCGCCTACCTCTAGCATACATGATGTCCCTGGTTAGTATAAGCTAGTTTTATTTTATTAATCAGTATGATAGATGAAGTATAATTCCATATTTGAAACCATATACGATTAATATCACCATAGATGGAATTATGTATATAACTTTTGCTAATATTATGTTTGAGACAGATGGAATGACCTATCATTCTATCGCATGATTTGATAACACTTAGCAAAAGATAAATTCAACTTTATTTCATTATGAGGTGAAATGGAAATTGTTCAAGGCACGAGAAACGGTAATATTGTACCAAAATCATTTAAGTATTTATTTTAATTGAAAAAATCCTCAACATTTGGGAAATGATCTTGAAAACCAAAAATGTTGTCATAGTGCCCTAATATCTGATGAATAAAATTCTACCTTGGATTATCACAAATTAATGGCTTTGTGATTGTTGTCATTTTCGTAGCCATGTTCTCTACCACTCTTCATCCAAACATGATGGTTAGATTCTTCCATATCCATATTTCAACTATGTTCTCATATATGGAAACCAAGTGATGAGTTAATTTGGGTAACCATTATGTTTCATACTTCACTTTTTAAAATAAAGTTGTAGTATCCCATTTTACGATGTGGGGTTCTATGAATGAAACTCTCAAGTAGTAAACGATTTATAACCCTGACGAATTTCAAGGGCGAAATTCATTTTAAGGGGGGTAGAATGTAACACCTTGAGATTTTATGAGAAGTATTCTTTTTAATTTATTTTATTTCTTATGTTGTATGATACACCAAGATTATCTTGCGCTATACGAAACACCGTATTAGCTTGTAGAATACGCAACACTATTCTTGCATCTAGTTACACAAAATATCAAGTTCGTTTGATTGAATATATTCTACGCAACATTGATTGTATATATATATATTCAATGTATAAATTAAATAGGGTTCGATTATATTATACACAACTACAAAGGAATCTTACACGACACACAACCCTTACTTGGCTTTATTTACATGCAATCACGACCTTCCACGATAGCGTGTGTTGTACACAATACCGAGTTTCACAAAACAACGAAATGTTATTAAAATATTATTTAAACTATCCTTTATGAATAGTAATACACATTTTTGAAATTTTATAAATTTTATCTTTTAAAATGGACTTCATTCGTGGATTCGTAATATCAAAATTAGCCTAGGGTGAAATATTGATATTTTTCTGAAAACATTCAATTTTAGATGAATAGTGAAAACATTGAGTTATTGGTTAAAACATTATTTTTATTTAAATAATAAATATTTTATGTAAATTTGTTTTAGTTAAAAATAGATACATAATAATTATATACATTCAATCTAATTCATTGGAGTCATTTGATAATAATTTAAGATATATATTAATTTTATTGAACTTTTCACTGTCTTTTACCCACCTCCTAGGAGCATTTGAAATTATACATAAAACATAATTTTACAGCTTCTATGAGTTGAATTTAGAAAATACGAGAGACAGAGGTAATATAATGGAGTAAAATGTTGTTTAATAAGATAAAAACAATTTTTGGTGAATAGTAACTTTTTTACTTTTATTTACCACGTTTAAAACTAAATAGGGTACTTAAGGGTAAAATGATATTATTATTACCCTAACACATTTCCTAATTTTACTGGATAAGTGTAATTTGACCAAAAACAACCTCAGGAATAAGATATTACCATTTAGTTCCATAAGGATTATATTAGGACATTTATTATTATTTTATTTAAAGAAGAGTTAAAAAAGTTAAAATCAAAGTTTAATAACTAAAACATTTTTAACATAGGGTTATACATAAGATAAATTAGACTATAAATATTAATTAGGCAGATAAAGCAATTTCATACCTAATTGTATTTTATTTAAAATTTTTAGACATTAAATAATGTAATTTATTTATGACACAATGGTGATTCAATAATTACATAATTAATGAAATATTAAAATAATTAATATTATAAATACCCAAATAAATGTAAATTGTTACTTTTTTTGAATTAAACTATTTTATAGGTTAATATGACATGTTATTATTTGTATAAATAACTTTTTTTGAACTAATTATTCTTTTATAATTTTCACAAAAATCAATTACCAAATAGTGTCAAAATTGACAAAAAATCTTTTTAAAAAAATATATTATATTATTAATTGTTATTCTATTCTTAAAAATCTAAGGTTTGACCAAATGATTTATATAAGGTTATATATATTAATAATTAAGCACTTGGGGTTCTTTTGGCTTGTTATTGTAAGTTTATTAACTATAGAGTATAAGAAAACAAGACGACACGGTAAAAGTTAAATTATTTAACATAGAGTTAAATTTAAATGATAAGGTTAATATAGTAACCTAAACATGTATAAAACCTATTGGTTGAGAGGATTACGACCCATCCCCACTTTATCTACTAAATTAATCAATTTTTAGCTATTATAATGTTAATATTACTTAATTATAAAATAATATTTTATTTTTTTCTATGGTACCCCTCTCCTCTCTCATAAAAGGGAACCTCCTCCCTATTCCCTTTATACAATTTTGTGCTTTCAAGATCTGAAAAACCCTGATAATTTCCCTTCTCAACTTCCCTAGAAAATATATAGAGGTTATAGTCTACTCAAAATATCAAATCTAGTGCTTAAGAGGAAGCTTAAAAGAGGTACGTCGAAGAAGAGGTAATCTCTTCTGACGATTCTTTCATGTTTTCTTTTTTCTTCAACATATTCTTCATTAGTTTTTTCATTATAAAGTAATAACATAAGTATCAATAATATAGGGATATGTTATTATAAATATTAATCAACCCCATTTCACCTTCTATCCATCCTATGGAAAATGAATTCATCGCCCGTGCGTACGTACGGAAAACCGTCTCCAAACTGTGGTGTAATCTGTTTTTCTACCACCACCTTACATGGATGGGTATAACGGTGTAAATAATAAATATATAAAGTTATTATAAAATCATACTTATTATGATATATTATATAATCCACTCCAATTAAATTCAATAATTTTGGGAAAGATAACATCGCTCCTGCGTACGTACGGATTACTGTCTTCATGACGCGATGAGATTCATTTTCCATGTTAACCATTCAACAATGATTATAAAGTATATATAATGAATAATAACTAAATATATTACATTATAAAGCTACTGAATTTATGTATATATATATTTCATCTACTTACTTCTGTTCAAGTCAATAAGGAAAGGAAAACAACGTTCATGCGTACGTACAGCCTACCGTCTCCATGAACGGTGTATTTAATTTCATTTATCTATCTATTATATATATATATACTGAATATATATGATATATAAATCATTATTTAAATTATTTAACTAATTAAATCATGATATATGTAATAATAATATCAAGAATAACAAGTCCAAACACGTAAGGTAAATAAGACGATTTTACCCAAAATGTTACTTTAACATGGAATTTACAGAAGAACTGGAAATATAATGTCGTAAGTAAACCATATATGATATGATAAAAATGTATATGATTCTATAATAAGTAAATAAAATTATTTAAATCATTATACAATAGGTTCAGATACGTATGATGTATATCGGACCTAAGGTAAGGGTTACTATTCCAATCTTGTTCTTATTCGAGATTATTTATTCGTAAGTATTCACTGGGGTTATATTTTTCATCTATGTCCATAAAAAATGTTTTCCATAAAGTGTTTAATATTCATCCATGTATTGTTAAAGTCATTTTCACCCCTCTTGGACTTTTACTTTGTGTTATGGAAGGAATCTTTCTTTTTTCTACCATATGTGGTACTTTTTGTCTTTTCCGTTAAAAGTACGAGGAGAATGTTTTTTTAACATATACGGCATGAATTAATTTTTATGGTTTCATAGAACCTAATTTTCATGAATCTTATTCAATAATATTTCATGATTATTTTTTAAAAAATCATTTTCTTTTAACAGTGAATGGCATTTTGTGAAAAGAAAATGATTTTGAAGAAGAAATGATATTTTCCTCAAGAATACATTTCAAGTGTTATTCCAAAACTATTTTCCATCTAAGATGAAATAATTTAGTATGATTATGTTTCAAGTATATTTTCTCTATTATTTACAAGGTTAGATTCTTATTATGCTGAAATGATATCCATTTTTTATATGGATTACGTTATAATGGAATGATATTTATGAAACCCATTTTATTCTTTGGGTTATGATGAACGATTTATGTTTATTTTGATGAAAAATTAAGAATGATTTATCTATGAGATGGGTTGGACTTATATCTCCCTCCAATGCATAGGGTAATGATTTCTATCTCATGAGACAGTCATGGTTGGAACGGTATATTAATCTGGTTCAGTGATACAAGACTGGAATGATGAGTGAACTCGATTCAGAAAGAGACATTGTATACTAAGATGGTCTTGGAAGAAATGAATTGGATAATATAGAAATAATATCATGTGATTAATGGTTTAAAACAATTAAATGTTTTCTTCCCATGCTATTTTATCATGGTTGATGTTCCTTTATGACCTATGCCTTACGTACTGCCAAGATTTATTTCACAACTCATGATTTTGATGTGCAAACTTTATGTTCATGTTTTAATGTTCAAATGTATACGGTTTGTTTTATTTTATGCATTATTACCCTTACTCATCACTTTATCTAACCATTTTTATGTTTTCTTTTCCCCAGGTTATAAAGAATGGTTTTAGGTAAGAAAAAAATTGAAGATCTTTATGGGAGATGTTGAAGATCTTTCACCAGATTAGAAGATTATATTATGAGTTTCCGAAGACACTATACTATTACATTCCTTTAGTATATTTTTTTTATGTATTAGGTATTCTGAAAAGGTAATGTATTTTCCATGTATGTCAAGATTGGGTCTATAAAAATAGAATAATTTGTCAATATTTTCCTAATGTGACCCTCACCTCTGTTATAAAAGGGAACTTCTTCATATCTCAAAATCACACATCCAAATACATTTGGATTGGCCAAACCCTACCCAAATATCCTTTCAAATTCCCCCAAATCATCCTATAGTTCTTAATTTGATCATAAATCCAACCTATAGAGCCATTTTTATCATCTCAAATGGAAACACCCGAAGAAGTGGTAATAATTTCACCACCTTCTTTCAAATTCTTTTCTTCTTCCACTTCCTCTTTCTATTTTGTTTCCATACCAAAATAAAAATTCTAGTACCTATCAAATATTGTGATGTTATTATATATACAGTAAAAACATATTCATTATTCTATCCATCCTATTAATGACAAAGTCACCATACATGCGTATGTACGACTTACCGTCTCCACGTTATGGTGTTATTTGTTATTCAAAGACTTAAATATTTGGATGGGTATAATAGTTAGTATAACTGTCATAAATAACAAAAATAACATGGCAATGATTCTTTAAGTATTATATAAAATCCAATTACAAACTATTTCCCCATCAATATAATGATATTGTCTCCCATGGGTATGTATAGATTACCATTTCCACGACATGGTGAGATTGATTTCCACATTCAACATTAAAAGATGATTATAATAATATATATTAATCATAAGTATGTAATATATGAAATAATAATTATAATTAATATATATATATATTTGTATGTACTTACATATATCCTGTTCACTTACTTCCATTCAATAAGATATAAAAACTGAAACAGCTTTTATGCGTACGTACGACCTGCCATCTTCATAAATGATGTCTTTCATTTCATATATCTATCTATTATGCATATTCATATTCAAAATACATATGATATATAAATAATTTTTTATATTCTGGAAGAATGTAAATCATGATCTAAATGATACGATCATGAATAACAAGTTAAAACACGTATGATAATGAAAGCGATTTTTACACAAATGGTTAATTTTAGATGTAAATCATTATTAAATGGGTTTTAGTTAGTCTTAAATGAATAGTTTCTAATATTATAAATATGAATATGGTTTTATAATAATTTAATAACATACTATGGTCATTATATAGGAAGTTAAACGTACCCTCGAGAAAAGGAAAGTGCATGGCAATGGTTAATTTCAAAATCTCTTTATTATCCAATGTTGTTTTTACGTAAGTATCTACTGGGAAATATTTATTATCTGTGAACATGATTCCTAGAAAATTATTCAAAGGGATTATTTTTAAGGGAATTTTTTACTCAAATATCATTATAAATTTTTTAATTATTTATTCTTCTAGACCTTTCTCATTAATGTCGATTTTTTAAAAATGGTCTTAAGGATTTATTTATATGGACATGAATGTTTTAAAATTTTAATTCCATTCAAATGCATAAAAGTGGTTTGGGACACATTTATTCAAAACTATCTTTTAAATTACTTCATTTATACATTATGTGATTTTTAAATTATTTCCTGAAAAATGGATATTTCTCTCAAATATTTTTACTGATCATTTTCAACTATGTCAACATCTTTTACGGGATATTATTCTTGATCGATATTGATATATTATGATACAAATCTTCCTTATTTTATTGAATATTTTGTTTTATATTTGACTGTGGATGTGTAATTTTTATAAAATTCATGGTTTAGGGTTAAAGTATTGATATTTCATATGCTAGTTTTAATATGAATGTTTATGTTATGTTTCAACCTTTTCATATGAAGATTGTATTGGACATAGCAAGTGACATGTGGAGCCCACTATAGCTCCTCAGTGCATCAGTAGGTATCAGGAGAAAACTAAACGTGGAATATTCTAACGCCTTTCCCAAACATGATATATGGTTTTCGCTGAGGCCTTAATAATTTTTAGATGTCTTCGCCAATGCATTGAAAATATGTTTCAGATTGTGCGGCATTATAAATTACATCATTATGAAAATATTATTGATCATTCATGTGGTTATTGGACTAGTAGAATGCCCATGTCTCTTTTTATGACATTATTTACTCATCTAATATTCCTTCCATAATGTGTTCATGTTTATTATTTGTTAAGGAATGTGTTTTCAGTTATTCACCATGCGTAATGTTTTTGTTATATTCTATTGTATTGCTTACCCTTACTAAGTATTTGAGCTCACTCTATTATTATGTTTTATTTACCCAAGAATCCAAGAATTGTATTGTGATTGATATGTAGGGTGTAGATAAAGGGAATAATGGCATTATCAATGAACTATCTATGTTTTATTTTATGTTTGAAATTTTAATGTAATGTTGATGTATGTAATCTATTTTCCAAGACTGTTAAGCTGATTAGACTTCCAGGAATAGATTTATTGTAATCATGCCAATGTATTAAAATAATGAATCGAATCTGGGTAATTGGGGTATGGGCGTTACACTTGTTCCCACCAATTATACCCCTATGAACATCCATAATGGATGAATTATATGAGAACGAATCTATCTAGAATAAGTCATAAAATGAATACATTATAAATGGTGTATATTTTATGTCTAAATGGAGCGTTTGACTTATCTAGAGTCATATTATTTCATGGTGTGATTGGTATCACAAGTGGTAGGAGACCCATTCCAGGTCATATAATTACATGACCCAAGAAAATTCACGCAACTGGCATAAATTTGGATACATTATGCAATCATGTGATTCCCATGTGAGTCATGAAAATATCATGACCTTCCAATTACACATGATTCATGGACCAAGTAAGTTAACACTGAAAAACTAGTTATCTCACGTGGTCTTATCTCGTAATGAAGTTACACGACGGGGTATCACAATGTGAACATGTGGGAGTGAAATAAATTTTAAAATATCTCTAACAAATTTAGTTACACGTGAAGATGTTGGCCCCTCACTCTCCAATTTTTTGGGAATCTAATGGAATACCTAAGGCCTATTGAGAGAAAAACAGTTTTATAATAAAGGGGTGGAATCCTATGGGACTTAGGTAGGCATTTACTTCCTTATAACTATGACCTTAATATTTATTTGAGGATTATCAACTAGGATATTTGTTGACACCCTCCATATGGAAAAATTGGAGTTAGATAAAATTCAAAAAATCAATAAATCCTTATTGACACAAAGGAAAAAATAAGGATGCATGAATAAATGAAGATCAAGAAGACATGTTAGATAATAATGTAATAGATAATGGGATACACGATCACATGAAAATTCCATAATGATCACATGAGTAATCAAGGGTAAGAGGAGAGGATATCCCTTATAAGGTATGGATACAATCAGATGATCTAGTGATAATCATGTGATGTCCCATATACGTGAAGTGGCTAAATTCAAAAGGACACTAAAAATAAAAGATGATAATTATGGGTTGATAACGTGACCGTTGTTCTTTATGAGATGAACATGAAGTCAAATGAATATTCCCATGACAAGACAATGATAATTTTTTCCAAGAAAGTCTTATTTAATATTACATTAGGATTAGTTCTCTAGGAAACCACACATTGTACAAGACATCATTGTTTGATCACCTTTCATGTTCGCATGAAAATTTGAACTTCATGTGAACCTGCTCTCACAACACCTTTATCTGGTAGGGGTTATTCAACTCATCCATGCGATGGAATGAAAACACAAAGCCTTGTACCATTGGTTTATAATCACTTTTGATCATGTAAAGCCCTAGTCATGTGAAGACTTCATGTGATGTCCAAACATGACATTATCCATACGGACTAGAAAAGAGCCCTTGGACATGTTCTTACACTTAATGAAAATTACTTCATGCACCTACATGCAACCCCATATATTTTATGGGTTTGAGGAAGATGGTAATCATGGAATGATCTTGAATTAATTGTTCTTCCTGCAATGCCCTTGTAATAACATGATAGACCTAAGGCAATTTGGTCTTCACACGGTCTCTTTCACGTAAGGGTGGATTACCCATCCTGTCAAGTTATGATATCCCTCAATTAAGGTCACATGACTTGGGTAGAAAAATATTATGTGCATATAAAGGTGTTCAAGTAGTTTCAGGACCTAATAATGATCATGAGATGCTGAAGAAGTAATGTGATGAACCCCATGATGAGCCAAAGACATGACTCAACCATGAAGGGAAGATGTCTCTGGTGATGTCTTCATGATGTCACATGATCTACGATTGATCAGGGAATGAATTGAAGATATAATGTTGATAAACACTAAGGTACATTATATAGAAAGCCTTTACAAGATGATCTGATCATGAAGATGTTATTTTACACATGATTCCCCCTATAATAGAATGATTCCCCCATGACAATCATGTCATCCCATGATTTTATTTGCATAAGGTTGGATCACCTTCCACATAAATATAGTCTATCCTTTTCTTAATAGTTTCATGGATTGGAATGACCATGTTTCTCTACCTAGTGTTGTTTTCATATGGTATCTTGTCATTGGGATAATCATGTGATTCCCTGGGGATACAAGTGATGGCCCTTATGACAATCATGTCACATGACTCGACACATTAATAATGTTAATAACATATCCATCTCATAATCCGTTTTTTATTATGTGATGAATTAGAGGAGATCATTGATTATATGTGTCTCAGTAACATGAAGAGAATGAGACATTTTTTACTCATGTGGGTGACCCATTTTCTGAATTATGTTCAGTTACATGGCCAGATCACAATGTGAAGAGGCATGGATACATAGTTTAGATACGAATAAAACCCCTGAGGCACATAATCTAAAAGGTATGAGAACCTTCTAGAGTAGATAGATCATTTGACCACAATATTATTTCACTTAATAAGAGTCATAAAATTAATAATGTTAAGTGAGTTCCTTGTGATAAATTAATAGAATAATGGTTTGCATAAGGTCCTTTCATGGGATAACCCCAAGTTATTAGGTCCCATGATTGATCATTGTTCATGCAACGTGCATGTGATAGAGATAAAACCTATTTTCTATGTGATGTGACCCTGCTATCATCCAACCCATTATATGTTACATAATTTCATGGCCTTCATTTCATTTCATACTTTAGTAACTTCACATGATTCATGTGAATCACATTACTTTATGATATTCATGTGGAGTTCATGATAATTTTGCATTCATATTGAGCGTATCACTCAAAGACACTAACATGTACACATCAATTCCAAGGGAGTCACTCATGTATTCATAATCAATTTCTCACCCATAAAGGATATAATTCTTTAATATCCTCTAATAAAACCAAGATTATAAGGTTATGGATCCCAGAAATCTCCATTGTGACTCCTAACACATCAACATGTTGGGAATGTGAACTACGAGGACTGTGATTCCTATTATGATCAGGTTACACAAGATTAATTTTCCTTGGTTATAGCTCTATAATAGCCTCATATATATATTGTATTTCCATGTTTCTATATTCCTTGTGATGATCATGATGTGCCTTATAAACCATTCACATGATAATAGCTCATTCCAAAGATCATGCCTTTCTAAATGGATATAAATTCTTTATGTGACATGTAATCAAGATCCCTCAAGAAAGAATAAGTATCTTCTCCCCTTAAAAATTAAATAGTGTATCCATTGTGAAATGTTTTATATTTTGAGGTTTCTTTTTTCATACATGGACCATGTCTCCAATGGGCATACAAATTTTTAGGGATAATGTCAATAACATTATGTAAATTCCTCCCAACATGGGAATCCACATTCCAATAAGTCCCTAGCTCTCCAAAACATTGGGGAAATAGTTCCCTTGAGTGTAATCATCCTTCCCTACCTATTATAGGTTCATTATTATGAAATATTAAAACTCTATTTCTTAATTTAAATAAGATATATAGAATTCTTTCTTAAGGGTTGAACCCCATATCTATAATTATTTTATCAGTACTATTATAGTGTGATATTCTCTATAAATTTCAAGGTGCATTCATGAATCCATTTTCAAAATCCTCACACAACATTTATGGATCCATATTATCCAATGGGATTTTAAATCAGTAGGGATACCTCAGTGTATAATCCTCTACAATGTATCATAGTGTCCTCAGTGTTTAATCCTTGAATAAATCAATATTTTCCTCTCATGCAATGCATATAATATTTTATTATCAGTTATTTCCCACACCAATCATAACTCTCTTTATATTTGTAAAATGAAATTATTATACCCCTATAATGATAAAATACCCCAATATGGTCCTCCTTTCATAAATAAGTCTGATTACTTATTCTTTTCCTTCATAGGGTTATATATTAATGTCTGGTGGTACCCCCCATATGCATAAGTCCCATTAAAACCTCTGTTTTCATGCCTATTACATCAATGATTCCATATATGATATATGTGGGGTTTGATTCATATTCTAACGGGATAAGTAGGACAACACTATGAGGTTCAATCCCACTCCAAAAACACTAATTGCCTCTATAGATGGTAATAAGCTCCATAGTTCTAACATTTATGGAATTGATGTATAAAAATACACCAAACCATAATTCTTATGTAATAATGTGTATAAACATGAAAAAACTGTATCACACACACACAGATATATATATATATATATATGGTTTCAATAATATTATGTACTTCTATATTAAAAGTGATTGATATAAAAAAATTCAACCCTTGATCAATTTGTTAGGGTAACCAATCCCATACCAGGATCTAGGAAAGATTCACAAACGTATGTTAAATCTATATTTGAGACCCAATATAAGAAATAATTTCTCACCAATGAGGCATGATGAGCCCAACCACTCATCCTCTCGACCAATGTGAGTTCCTACGTTTTGTTGGTAATAACCTATAATTAACGCATCCATATAGAAAATAGGCTCATAGATCATTAAAGATGATGGATCCATTGAGTTTTTCCATAGATAAACCCTGAATATGTGGAATATTGTGGAACTATATTAAACTATTGAGAATCAAGTGGTGGTTTATAGGTCTGATATGAAAGAAAAATGGTGAATGAGATATAAATTCTTCACTTATACCAATATCATTCCAAATGGGAAGGAAAACCTTTAATTAAAAATCATTAAGCATAATTTTTTTTGGAAATAATTATCATGGGAAGCGTAAGACCTTTGTATACAAAGTAATGAATTTTGAGGAATCACAATGGTGGTGTATGTATATGGTACAATGTAAAAAGTGACTATTAGGATTTGGTTGATACATGAAATTCAGTCAATATTTCCATTAGTAAATATGATCATTTTGAATTATGACCATCGATAATTATGTTATTATTATAAATAGTGTATATAGAGGGTAATTGTAAAGTCCCTAAACCTAATAGTCTAGAGCTGGTGCCTTTATTTACTACATTGGAATAATAAATAAATAATTATAATCCCAAAGGACCTAAATGTTTAGTAAACTTAAAAAACTAGATACAAAAATAAGATTTACATTACAACTTGAAATGAAATGAAACACATAACTCATTTGGAAACATTTCTAATCTTTTAGATTATCCTTTCATGTCAATTATAATATAAATCATGGAAACATAGGAAAAAATAAATCATAAGAAATGGGTGAGCTCAGATTCTCGGTAAGGGTAATAAATATAGAGGAAGCTTCATAAATAATTGTAAACAATAATTACATGAGAATGAAACTTAACCATGGATATTCTAATAGTCATATAGTCACATTGATTATCGATAAATAATTTTATAATGTGGTAATTTATAATGAATTATATCATAAAAATACCATAAAGGACTCATCCAAGAATTCTACATAAACGTGTACGGTCTAGGCCAAAACCTGATCTGGTTTGCCTCAGGAGACCTACTGATAAATGAGTCACTATAGCAAGCCCCTACAGAAATATACTAAGTCCAATGAATTAATCATATGAAAGGGGTGAAACATAATCAACACATACATTCATATTTAATCTAAGATATGAAATTAATATAATTTCCCTATTCAGAAAACGCAGTCATAACTATCTAGTGTAATATGGTGAATGGTTTCAAGGTAGTACATCCCAAGCCAAAATAATCAAAAATCATTTAATAAAATATGGTAGATCATAACATAAGGTATAAATATCAATTAAGAATAATATTAAAAATGTTGTTTAATTATATTTAAATAATATAATAAAATCATTGATAAATTCCTGAGAGAAATAAACTTTTTTACATTAGAATGAAGAGTTCTTCTGGAAAATCAATTTTATTTTTCATAATATTATATTGGAAACATGTGTATCTCAAAAAAAGTGATGGAAAAGGAAATTATATTAATGTAATATTAAAATAATATTCACACTGAAACTTTTAATTGATTATAAAAAATATTTTCAAAATAAAGTAAAAACAAGTAAAAATAGTGTTTAACAAATTTTATAAATGAGACAATTTGGTGTGTTTTAAAGGAAAATATAATAGTCTCTAAATTGGAAAAATAAATAATTTTTTTCATAAAATCAAAAATGAACTATGAAATTTTTTTGTGATAGAAATACTGATTTTATAAAAATATAAGTGTCTTAAAAATGATTATGATGTTTAATTGAAAATGGGTAATATATTGGGATGTTCCCTTTAATATAGCTTGCATAGTTGGATGAATTGAAAAGGGAACCTTATAAAACAACTATTTTCAAAAAAAATAAAGAACAACTGGTCTAGAAAGATATTTTTGGAAAATATAAATATAATTTATGAGGAGTAAGTAATAATAATTAAGAATTACTTAGTGTAAAGAGAGAGAAAGCATAACATGAAGGAATAAATTGTGGGATCAGGGAGATTCTCTTACCATAAGTATAAAAGTTGTCTACATTTTCACTAAATATTGTAGATAATGAAATTAGATTCATTAATAATTTTATTCATAAAATAAACATGTATTTGATTTATTTTAATTTTAGTATGTTAATTAATGTTTTCTTGATGAGTTCTATGATTCAATTTTTTCATTCGAGATTGTTGGTTTCCTTTATTTTCATGATTGGTTCACTTGTATATATATATATGAAAGATAATTTAAAATGGGAATAGTTATCCAGATTTCAAATTATATATTATTAATAAAATTAAAAAATATTCAATTGCCTTATATATCATTTTTTATTCCAGATATGAGGGCGATTCATTATATAAAACATTAATGATAATCATTTAGATTGTTTTGGTGTTTTTTCAATCATCATAATCTTGTTTTGTATTATTAATTAATATTACATATTTATACTAGATAAAAACACTAAATAATTTATAATATACAATTAAAAAAATTACCATTATAATGGTTTTATGACCATCCTTGAAGTCCATATTAGAAACTGAAAAATCATCATCCATGAAGGTGGGGAATCGATACTTTATAGACGATGTTTTCAATTTTTGAACAAAAGGGGAAGAGAAGAGAATTAATGGTGTATATACCATTAAATAAAATAAAATTATAATAGAAATATTATATTATATTTATTTATGTTACATTGGATTGGAAATATGAGGTAAGGATAAGAAAATAAGAGAAATTACCAGAGAGAGAGGCAATGTTTTACCTCTTGAATGTCAACTCCTAGATAACCTCGTTAAGGGACATGGAAATGGACTTTTGGTGAGAATAGAAAGACCATAACATGTAGATGAGGTTTGAAAGATTAATTGGGTAGATAATAAGATATCTACAATGATTAGTAGGTGTGAGGAGAAGGTGTGGTATTTATAGTGGAGGATAGGGGTTTTTTATATTGTTTTGATCATTAGTTTATTATTTTGGATCAAGAAAATAAATAGTATTGATTCTTATGAAAAAATACTGTATATAGAGAATTTTATTTCGAGATAATTTCCACTTACATCATCCATGACTCAACCATGATTCAAAAATTTATTTATTTACTTAAAATGTTAAATATTGTATATTACAATATTTTAATATTCCCCAAAATTTAACTATTTTATAAAAAAATTATGGTAACCATTTTTAGATGAGTAGATTTTAGAAAAGGACTATATTTTTTGAAAATAATTGTCTAAATATTATAAATTTTATTTTAGTTAAAATCATCATTTATTTTCAAAATACCATTATTAAAATTATAACTAATTTTATGACACTTTGAAAATTTAATGAAGTTCTCAGAAATTTTTCTCATAATCACAAGACATAAAATATTAATTTGAGAATATATTTTATGAAAATTAAAATATTTTAAATCATTATATTAATTAAAATATTATAAATAAACATTTAGGCTTCAAAAAAAATACCAAAACATAATTTATCATTTTTAAAACATATATAATTACTTATTCTATAATATAAATATATAATATGTACATTTATGATATAACTAAAGTTTATTTAAACTTTTATATGTGAGGTTATTATTATAATATCTAGATTACTTTTCATAATGGTCAAATAACTATTCATAAAAAAACGTATCACAAAAATACCAAAAAATTAACAAAAGTAAATTTTTTTATTATGACTTTGAAAAATTATATTTGTATTATTAAATAAAATTTATAAATTTATAAATTTTTTTTTTAAAAAATGTACTCCCTTAAAAGGAGGAAAAAGCTCATTTAAGAAAAATATAGCTTTTTATGCTTAAAATTGTATTTATTCTTATCTTAAGCCTATAAAACATATTGGATGAATTTGAAAACATTTGATTGAATATATAACATATAAGTTTTATAATTTAATAAATACTATTAATTCCCTACAATTTAATGGAAAGGTTAAAATAACAATAATATTTCATTGTTTTTGAAATGGGTGTTGTGTGTAACATAATCCATCATTGATATTGAATTTACGAAATGACATACCGGAAAATATTTGGTGGTCACATTATCCCCTCCTTCAAAAAATCTTTTCCTTGAAATTTTGGAATTACATTTCAATATTCAATTATTTATACTATAAAATTCTATTATGGGAAACCCACATCATAAATTGGGTTAATAAAATATCATAGAGGTAGAGTAAAATGTGATGGTTACTATAAAAATCATTTTCCATATAGGAGAACATCAGTAGGATGTGAGAACATATATATGGAAAAGAAATATAACTATCATGTTCAGATATAGAGTGATTTGAAACATGGTCATTATAAATCCTACCATCCCAAAATTGTAAATTTGTGATTGGTTAAAAGACCATTGATTTATCATAAATGAAAGTAATCACATGATTTCTTTTGTTTGAGAATCATTTTAATAGAGTCGAGGGTTATTTTTACTATCTAGACATGAACTTAAGAAAATACACTTACATGATTCCTTCTCATGTCATAATATTTCCCTTTAGTTGTTCTTTGATCTATCTCTACTTCATTTCTTAACCAAAAAGATGGATATTCAAGTTGAATTTTTTACTCCTCAAGAACATTGATTAAATTATCCATAAGTAATTAATTATGCCTTTAAATGTGCATTAAAACCAAAAATCGTAGCACATGTCATCCAATATGATAAATCAAACTTTAATCCTAATTAATATTATCCTTAATCCATTACATAAGTAATTAACCTTATGACATATCCTAAATACGTCTATCCAAATTCAATGACAAAAAATTTACATGAAAGGTTACGTTATATCAGAATTTCCCCAAAATAATGTAATGTATATTTTATTATCACATATGAAATATTTGAATACATAGATCACCGTTAAACATTAACAAAAACAAGCTTGCTTCCAAAAACAAAATCTCAAGATGTCGAATATATTCTTTAAATCCAAAAATCTAATAATTTCATCATAACAAAAACCATCAGATTAAAAACCAAATTCATGGTCCCCAATATTATCCCATAAACATATATTTATTTTTGTCTCAACATTATCCTCATATTTAGGGTTATATTTTCCAAGTCATGCATTTTATAGAAGATTAACTTACAAAAGAAACACTACTCTTATTTACTGGTGTTATTTATCACATGCTTCCATTTCCAGGATGAGGAATTATTACAGTACAATCCTTATATATCTCATGATTATTACTAATATAATAATATTACATAATTATTAAATCCAAAAATACCAATTCAATATATATTCAACTTCAACAATAGTAACAACATAAACTTTTCCTTGATTCCTTTTCTTCTTCTTATCTATATTACCTTGACACTTGGGATATTCATTTATATAGTGCCCCATATCCTTATAGTTGAATAATTGGACATACGAATCTTATTTCATTCCCTTAAAATCAAGAACCTCATGGAATTTCTCTCTACATTTGTATCAAACTCCTATTCCCATAAAGCATGTAGCGAGGTGTTTCTTTCCACAATTATCACATGTGAAATAATTCTTCGTTTTTTTTATCGTAATACAATTTTTGATATTAAATCCTATTATTATTTTTTTTACCTTAAAAACCAAAAGAAATGTGTAATTATTTCTCTATCCTGATAACATAAGATAATATATCCTTATATGATGAGAATTTTTGGGAGATTAGATCCCTTCATGGAAATTACTTAATACCATCAAAGAAATGGTCAATCTTTCGCATTGGATTACATTTATAGTACACAACATGGATCGATAACAATGTAATGTTATATATATACATAACAACATTTTCATCCTCTTTCTATATCAGAATCATGAATTGTGTCTTCATATCCAGTCATTGTTCTCTAGGAACATATTTTTCCAAAAAAATAATTAAAATCCTCCAATTTCATTTTTTTGATTTACTCTTCACCCTTATTGTTTTGAATTAATGACCACCATTGATCCACATATCCTAATATATGATAAAATACCATTATAACCTTCTCCATTTCATTACTACCAAAAGAGATAAATATATACTATAGGGAACATATCCATTGTTCAACTAAAATGGGTTTTTAGTCCCATTTAATAATGGAGGTTATTGTCGCATGATGTGTTCTATAACTTTTACACCACATTTTGGATCATGTTTCTCCAAATAGGTAAGGTTATTTCTCATATCTCGAGTCAATTTTCCCAATATATTTATAACATGTACAGCTCTAGCTGCAACTGCAGCTCGAATATCGTTAGCTTTTACTGGAGGGAAATCCCAACATGTAATACATGTGTCGACAGAATTTTTATTCCGTCCTCTAGGTAGTATTTATAAACAATGGAATAAATTATATTAGATCATAAAATTATTAAACATAATGTATAATATAAAACTAGTGAAACACATATCGTAAATCAAAAATTTAGGTATCTCAAATACATAAATCATAAGCCATATTAGATTGAGAATATTTTAAAAGTATGTTATAGGGTAACATTTCCCTAATATTGTTTCCCTTAATCTAGTTGAGAATGTTTCTACTAAACTTCTTTTGATACCAACTATAAATACCCAAAACCCAGTAGCCCAGAACCAGTGCCTTTAATAAATTTTCACAATTAACAAGGTAGTTGCATCATAAAGGGCCAAGTATTTCTGTAGCATTGGAAAACCTGATACCAAGAAAATATTTACATTACAACTTGAAATGAAATGAAATTTAAAATTTTCTTCAGAAACATCCTATTCTTCTAGATTATCCCTTCATCTCAATCATAATACATTTCTTGAAATCCTTGGGTCAAATAAAACATAACAAATGAGTGATCTCATATGTTCAGTAAGGGTAAGAAATACATCAGAAGCTATCATAAATAAACATAAACAATAATTCAAGGTAAATAACTAAAGACACAAGCAATTAAAAAAATCATGATCATAATATGATAGGAATAAATGCAGCTCAAATAATTCTATATATATAATTAGATGAGAATGAAACATACACATGGATATTCAACCAACTAAATAATCATAGGGATTTCATAATTATTGATTCCATGTTTTGCGACATCATAGACATATCGTCAAATCCTCATCCAAGACATATATATATAAATGGTTAAGGCCTAGAACAAAACTCATTCTATTATTTGTCAGGAGACCTACTGATGCATCAAGGGACTATAGTGGACCCCACTCGACACTTACTAATTCCAATGAATTCTTCATATCAAAGGGGTGAAACATAATCAAAATATACATTAATATTGAAAATATCATATGATATTAAAATAAATTACCCGAACAGAAACATAATCATAAACTATCTAGAGTTATATGGAGAATTGTATCAGGATAGTACATCCCGAGTAAAAAAATCATAAACCATTCAATAAGAAATGGTAAATAGTAACATAATAGATAAATATCAATTAGAAATATGATTCAATATATAGTGTTAATGAGGATGAAAATAATATAAAAAATCTTTAATAAATTCTCGAGAGAAATACCTTTTTATTTTGTAATGAATAGTTTTTTGGAAAATCATTTGTATTTGTCATAAAATCGTATTGTCAACATGTATATCCCAATAAAAATAGAAGAAAAATGAAATTAAATTTGAGGAATATTAAAAGAATATTCACTTTAAAAATTTTCATAGATCATGATAAATTATGTCCAAATGAAGTGAAACTATGTAAAAGAGTGTTTAAGAAACATCATAAATGAGCCACTTTAGTGGAGTTTATGGAAGAGTCTAGAAGATTCAATGAAGTAGAAAAATTAATAATTGGTTGAATAAAACCATAAATTAATTAATATAGTCTTTCATGATAAAAATAGTGATTTTATAAAAGTGTTGGTGGCTTATAATAGTTAATGTATCTTACTTGCAAATGGGTAAAAAAATTAGGAAGTTCCCTTTAATTGGGCTTGCTTATCGTGAGGAATTGAAAAGGGGACCTTATAAAAAATATATTTCCCTATAAAAGAAATAAAATTTGAGACAGGTACACATGTTTATAACATAAAAATAGAATTTAGTGTTATTAAATAACTATAATTAAAGATTACATTGGGGTAAAGAGAGATAAAGCTTAACCTGATGGAAAAAATATAGGTTCGGGGAGAATCCCATACCTTAGATCAAATGTAATATACAATTTCACTTAATGTCCTTGATAATGATGTTATATTCATTAAAAATTTAATTCATAATATTTAAAACATTTATTTTATTTATTTCAATTTTATTTAGTTCATTTATGTCCATTTTGATTAGTTATAAGATTCAATTTCATCATTTAGGAGTGTTAATTTTTTGCGGTTTTAATTATTTGTTCACTTGTATAAATGTATGAAATATCATGTAAAATGGGAATAGTTATCCACAATTGAAATGATATTTTATTAAAGAAATGTTAGAATATTAATTGATCTTAGATGTTTTTCCCTATATGGGGTCATTAATTAGATAAAACATCAAAGATAACCGTCTATATTATTTTGGTGTCTTTTATCATCATGAAATAGTTTTGTCTTAATAATAAATTTTTTTGTATATGTACTAGTTCCAAATAACTAAATAGGTAATAAAATAGATTTTAAAATCTATTTTTACTATTTTAATGGTTTTATGTCCAAAATTTAAGGTGGAATTAGAAAAAAAGGCCACTATCCACGAAGGTGGTGAATCGACACCACACAGACGATGTTTTCATTCTTAGAAAAAAATTAAGATAATATAATTAATTGTGGATATAACACTAAAATAATAAAATTTCAGTAAATATATTATACTAGTTATATCAGTGTCTTAAAAATGATTATGGAGTTTAATTGAAAATGGGAAAAATATTTGGGGGTTCTCTTTAATCTGGATTTCATAGTAGGTGGAATTGAAAAGGGAACCTTATAAAGCATATATTTACAAATAAAATATAGAAGAAATGGTCTAGGTAGATATGTTTGTACAATAAAAATATAATTTATGAGGAGTAAATAATAATAATTAATAATTATGTTAGTGAAAATAGAGAGAAAGCATAACTCGATGGAATAAAATGGAGGGTCGGGGAGATTCTCTTACCTTACATATAAAAGTGTTCTAAAATCCCACTAAATATCTTAGATAATGAAATTATATTCATTAATAATTTAATTCATAAAATAAACATTTATTTGATTTATTATAATTTTATTATGTTAATTTATGTTTTTCTGATGAGTTGTATGATTCAATTTTGACATTAGAGAGTGTTGGTTTCCTTGATTTTCATGATTGTTTCACTATTATATATGTATGAAAGATCAATTAAAATGGTAATAGTTATCCAGAATTCAAATTATATATTGTTAATGAACTTATAAAATATTAAATGGTCTTATGTATCATTTTCATTCATGATATGAGGGCGATTCATTAAATAAAATGATAATGATAATCATTTAGATGGTTTTGGTGTTTTTTCAAAATTCACAATCTAGTTTTGTGCTACTAGTTATTAATACATATTTATACAATTTAAAATACACTAAAAAATTTATATTATAAAATTAAGAAAATTACCATTATATTGGTTGTACAACCAGCCTTGAATTTCGAATTAGAAATTTAAAAATAATCATCCATGATGGTGGTCAATTGACACCATACAGACGATGTTTTCACTTTTAGAACAAAAGGGAATGAGAAGAGAATTAACGGTGTATATACCATTAAATAAAATAAAATTATAGTCTATATATGATACTGCATTTATTGATGTTACTATCGTTAGGAATGTTGAGGTTATTATAATAAAATTAAAAAAAATTAAAAGAGAAAGAGGGAAGGTTTTACCTCATGAATGTCATCTCCTTGAGAACATACATAAGGAATGTGGAAATGGACATTTGGTGAGAATAGAAATAACATAACATCAGGATGTGGTTTTGATAATGAATTGGGTAGAAAATAAGAAAGCTACAAATATTAGATGGTGTGAGGAGAAGGGGTGGTATTTCTAGTGGAGGATATGCGTGTTTTTAGATTGTTTTGTTCATTATTTTATTATTTTGGATCAAGAATATAAATTGTATTGATTCTTATGAAAAAATATTGTATATATATAATGTGAGTTTGAGGAAATTTCTACATACATCATCCATGACTCAACCATGACTAAAATATTCATTTATATACTTATGATTCTAAAAACTATATAATACCATATTTTATTATTCCCCGAAATTTAATTATTCTATAAACAATAATATGCTATATTTTTTTGATGCTTATATTTAAGGAAAGGACTCCATTTTTTGAAAATAATTTTTTTAATATTAGAAATTGTATTTTAATTAAAATTATCATTTATTTTTAAAATACCAATTTAAAAATTATAGTTGATTTTATGACACATTGAAAATTTAATTAAGTTCTTAGAAAATTATCACATAATCACAAGAAATAGAATATTAATTTATGAATCTCTTTTATGAAAATTAATTTTATTTTAAATCATAATATTAATTAAAATATTATATATAAACATTTAGGTTCATAAAAATTCCAACACTTAATTTATCATTTTTAAAACATATATTTTTACTTATTCCATAATATAAATATATAATTTTTCCATTTATAATATAACTAAATTATATTTATACTTTTATAGATGCAGTTATTATTCTAATGGCTAGATTACTTTTCTTAATGGTCACATTAATATTTATCAAAGAAAAACTTATCATAAAAATGCCAAAAATATTAACCAAATTAAATTGTGATATTATGATTTCCAAAATTATGTTTGTTTTCTCAAATAAAATTAATAATATTTTCAAAATTTGGTATTAAAAAATTTACTTCGTTAAAAGGAGTCTAAATTTCCTTTATGAAAATTATAGCTTTTTTGATTAATATTGGATTTATTCTTATCTTAAGCCCATAAAACTTATTAAATGAATTTAAAAACATTTTATTGAATATATAACATATAAATTTGATAATTTAGAAAATAATATTCATTACCACCAATTTAATGGCTCGGTAATAATAACAATAATATTTCATTTTTCCTTTTAACTGGGTGTTTTTTGCAACATAATCCTTCAAAGATATTGAACGTAAAAATAGACTTACTGTAAAATATTGGGGGTTAAATTCTCCACTCATTCAATAAATTTTATCCTTGATATTTTGAAATTACTTTTCAATAATCAAATGTTGATACTGTAAAACTCTATTGTGGGAAACTCACATAATAAATTGGGTTAATGATATATCTTTTAGGGAGAGGAAGATGTGATCGTAACTATAAAACTCATTTTCCATATAGGATAACATTAATGGGAAGTGAGAACATATGTATGGAAAAGAAATCCAACTATCATGTTCTGATATTGAGTGATAGGGAACATGGTCATTATAAATCCTACCATCACAAAACTGTAAAATTTTGATTGGTTAAAAGTCCATTGATTTATCATAAATAAAATTAATCACGTGATTTTTTTTGTTCCAAAATCATTTTCTTAGAGTTGACGGTTTCTTTTACTATCTAGACATGAACATGAGAAAATACGCTTACTGTATTCCTTCCTATGTCATAATATAATCATGTGGTTGTTCTTAGATCTATCTCTACTTCATTTCATAAACCAAATGATGGATATTCAAGTTGAATTTGTTTGCCTCAAGCAATTTGATCAAATTATCCATAAGCCATTCATTTGTCCTTTAAATGTGTATTAAAACCAAAAATCATAGATCAAGTCATCTAATATGATAAATCAAACTTTAATATTAATAAATATTATCCTTAATTTGTTACATAAGTAGTTAACCATTAGACCTATCCAAAATATGTCTATCCAAATTTATAGACCAAAAATTTAGAACAATGGTTACTTTAGATCATATTTTCCCCAAACAATGTAATGTATCTCTTATTATCATATACAAAATATTGAATTACATAGATCAACTTTAAAATTTAATGAAAAAAAACATTCTTTCAAAAACAAATATCTGGTTGTCGAATATAATATTTAAATCCCAAAATATAATAATTTCATCATAAGAAAAACCATAAAACCACTAACCAAATTCATGGTCAGCAATATTATCCCATTAACATATATTTATTATTGTCTCAACATTATTCTCTTATTTAGGGTTATCTTTATGATGTAGTGCTTTTTCATGAAGATTGAATTACAAAAAAATCACTTATCTTGATTACTGGTGTTATTCATCACATGATTCTATTTCATTAAAGAAGATGTACTATAGTACAATCCTTATATATCTCATGATTCTTATATCAAGATTAATATAACATAATTATTGAAACCTAAAATAAAAATACAATAATTATTAAACTTCAACAATATAAATAACAAAAACTTTTCCTTGATCCATTTTCTTCTTCTAATTTATATTACATTGACACTTAGTATATTCATTTATATAGTGCCCTATCTATTTACAGATAAAGCATTGGACATGGTAATATTATTTCCTTAACTTAAAATCATGAACCACATGGAATTTCTCTCTGAAATTTAATAAAACTCATATTCCCTTAAAGCATCTACCAAGATATTTCTTTCCGCAATTATCACATGTGAAACAATTATTCTATATATTTTTATTGTAATAATTTTTTTGATATTTTTTCCTCTTCTTATCCTGTTTACCTTAAAAAACAAAATTCATGTATAATTGTTTCTCTATCTTGATATCATAAGATAATATATCCTCATATGATGAGAATGTTTTGGAGATTAGTTCCCATCATATAATTGACTTAATACCATCAAAGAACTAGTCAATATTTCTCATTGGATTATGATTATAGTCCGCAATAGGACTTTATAACAATGTAATGTTATATTTATACTTAACAACATTTTAATACTATTTATAAATCATACTCATAAATTGTGTCTCTACATCTAGTAATTATTCTCTCAGAAAATATTTTTACAAAAAAATCATTAAAATCCTTCCATTTCATGTTTGTAATTTCCTCATTGCCTTTATTGTTTTGGATAAAAGACCACCATTGATCCATATATCCTAATATATGATAAACTACCATGATAAAATTCTCCCTTTCATTACTACCAAAATTGAGAAATATCTTCTCTATGGAACTTATCAATTATTCAACTATAAATGGGTTTGTAGTCCCACATAAAAATGGAGGTTGTTGTCGCATGATGAGATCTAACACTATTACACCACATTTTGGATCAGATTTCTCCATACAGGTAAGGTTATTTCTCATATACTGAGTCAATTTTCCTAATATATTTATAATTTTTTAAGGTCTAGCTACAACTCCAGCTCCAACATCGTTAGCTTTTATAGGAGAGAAATCCCAAAATAGAATACATGTGTTGGTACAATTTCCATTCAATTAACCATTCACCAATTATAAATAATTGTATACATTAGATTAGATCATAAAATTATTAAACACAATGTATAATCTAAAACTAATGAAACACATATCGTAAATCAAAAATTTAGGTATCACTAATATTTAAATCATAATCCATGTTACATTGATTATAATATAAAGTACGTTATAGGGTTACATTAACCTAATAATTTTTTTCAAAAATCTAGTAGAGATAGTATCTACTAAACTTATTTTTATACTAACTATAAATACCTTATACCTGGTATCCTGAATCTAGTTCCTTTAATAGATTTTAATAATTATTAAGGAAGTTGCATCCGGAAGGGCCAAATAATTTGGTAGCTTTGGAAAACCTTATTAAAATATAATAGTTACATTACGACTTGAAATGAGGTGAAATATAAAAAAACATTTGGAAACATCCTATTCTTATATATTATCCCTTCATCTCAATCATAATATACTTCTTGGAAACTTAGAGTAAAATAAAACATAACAAATCAGTGAACTTATATGCTCAGTAATGGTAAGAAATATAGTAGAAGCAATCATAAATAAACATAAACTGTATGTGTAGTTAATTAACCTATGAAACAAGAAATTAAAACAAAATCTTGATAATAATATGAACGGAATAAATGATTATCAAATAATTCCAAATAAATATTTACATGAGAATGAATCTCAATCATGTATATTCTACCAGTTGAATAATCACATGGATTATCAAGAAATAGTTTCATAATGAGGGATAGCATAATTCAGGACATCATTAACATATCATTAAATCCACTTCCAAGAAGTACACATAAATGGATATGGCCAAGACCAAAACTCGGTCTATTATTTTTCATGAGACATACTGATGCATCAAGGGGATATAGTGGGCCCCACCCGATACCTACTAAGTATAATGCATTATTCATATTAAAGGGGTGAAAAAACATCAAAATATTCATCTATATTTAAAATATCTTGTTAAATGAATATAAATTTCCCAAACAGAAACATAATAAAAAACTATCTAGAGTTATATGGAGAATGGTATCAATATATTACATCTCGAGTGAAAATAACAATAAACCGTTCAATATGATATGGTAGAAAGTAACATAATAGATAAATATCAATTAATACTAAGATTCAATATAGGTTGTATATGTAGATGAAAATAATATTAAAAATAATTGATAAATTCTTGAGAGAAATACCTTTTTCCTTCATAATGAATTTTTTTTTGGAAAATCATTTTCATTTCTCATATAATCTTCTTGTATACATGTATATCCCAGTAAAAATGGAAGGAAAATGAAAATAAATTTGAGGAAAATTAGATGAATATTCAATCTAAAAGATTTCATAGATCATGATAAATTATGTCCAACTGAAGTGAAAATGTGTAAAACGTTTGTTTAAGAAACATCATAAATGAGCCACTTTGGTGCAGTTTAAGGGAAAATATAAAAGAGTCATTAATGTGGAAGAATGAATAATAGGTTGCATAAAACCAAAAATGAACTAAGATATTATTTCATGATAAAAAGAGTGAATTTATAAAAATATTGTTGGATTAAAATAGTTAATTGATTTTAATAGAAAATGGTTAAGAAATTGGGAAGTTCCCTTTAATTGGGCTTCCTTATTAGGAGGAATTGAAATGGGGAACTTATGAAACATTTATTTCCCTATAAAAGAAAAAAATTGAGAAAGGTACATATTTTTGGATCATAAATAATGAATTTAGTGTTAGTAAATAAAAAAAATTAATAATTACATTTGGGTAAAGATAGATAAAGCCTAACTTGATGGAATAAATAGAGGTTCGGGGAGAATCCCTTACCTTACGTCAAAAGTAATTTCCAATTTCACATAATGTAATAGATAATGTAGTTATATTTATTAATAAATTAATTCAGAACCTGATCAACATCTATTTGATTTAGTTAAACTTTTTAATGTTCATATATGGTCTTTAGGATGAGTTATATGACTCAATTTCATCGTTCAGAAGTGTTTGTTTCTGTGGTTTTAATGATTGGTTCACTTGTATACATGTATGAAATATCACGTAAATTGGGAATAGTTATCCAGAATTAAAATTATTTGTTCTTAATGATATTATTAAATATTAAATGTTCTTAGATGTTATTTTTTCATATATGGGGATCATTATTTAGATAAAACTTCAAAGATATCTATCACGATTATTTTGGCATTTTTTTTCATCACGAACTAGTTTTGACTTATTAATAAGTTTCATGTATATCTACTGCTTCCAAATAACTAAATAAGTAATAAAATATATTTATATATATATTTTAACCATTTTACTTTTTTAATTTCCATCCTTTAAGGTGGAATCAAAAAAACAAAAAATCATCGTCCACGAAGGCAGTGAATTGACACCACACAAATGATGTTTTCATTTTAAAAAAAATGAGAAGAGAAGAGGATTAATTGTGGATATACTATTAAAATTATAAAATTTCAACACAGATATTATACTAGATTTATAATGTTACTTTGGGTAGGTGATTATAGGTAAGGATAATAAATTAAAACAAATTGAAAGTGAGAGAGAGATAGAGTTTTACCTCTTGAGTATCGTCTCTTTGATTACCTCCTTAGGGGACTTGAAAATGGTCTTCTTGTAGAAACAAAAATACCAAAATGTGGAGATGTGTTTTGGGAGAATAATTAGTTTGAAAATAAGAAATTCATAATCCTTATAAAGTGTGAGGAGAAGGGGTGGTGAGGGGTGGTTTTTATAGTGGAGGGGAGGAGTGTTTATTTTATTATTTTATTCATTAGTTTATTATTTTGGATCAAGAATATCAATAGTATTTTTTAGTTTGAATAAATATTGTAACTAGACCATGTGAGTTCGAGATAATGTCCACTTAAATCATCAATGACTTAACCATGACCCAAATATTCATTTATTTACTTATAATATTAAATACTGTAAAATACCGTATTTCACTATTCACTAAAAAATTAACTAGTTATGAAAAATCCCAAAAATTCACCCAATTTTTTTTTATGTGTAGATTTAGAAAATAAAATCCAATTTACAAAAAATAATTATATATATAAGAGAAATTTAATTTTTAATTAAAATAATCATTTATTCGATAAGTACCAATTTTAAAATTATATCAAATTTAATAACACTTTAAAAGATTAATTAAGGTCAAATAAACTTATATTATAATTATAAAACAATGAAATACTAATTTATTAATCTATTTTATGAAAATAAATTTTCTTTTAAATTATTATATTAATTACCAAATTGTTAATTAAAATTTATGCTTCACAGAAACACCAACTTTTAATTTTTAAATTTTAAAATATTTTTAACTTATTTGGTGATATAATTATACCCTATTTCAATCTGTTAGATACCTAAATATTATTTATACCTTCATATGTGGGTTTCTTATTCTATTTTTTAGATTATTATTTTTAATGGACACATTATTATTCATCAAAAATGAATCTTATCTTAAAAATAATGTAAATTTAAACAAAATAAATATTGATATAAAAATTCCAAAAATAAGGTTTATTTAGTAAAATAAAATATATAATAATGTCAAAATTTTGTATTAAAACTGGTGCATCAATAAAATTCTACAAAATTTCCTTTTATAAAAAATATATCTTTTATGCTTATAATTAGATTTATTCTTTTTGTAAGCACGTCAAATTTATTGAATGATTTTAAAAACATTTGATTGAATATATAAAATATATATTTCATAATCTGGTCAATACTATTCATTCTCTCCAACTTATTGGTTATGTTATGAAAATAAAAATATTTCATTGTTTGTTTTAGTAGGGTGTTATGTGTATAATATGTTTTCAAAGATGTCTATTTTAATAAGAGACATACCATAAAATATTTTGGTGTTACAGTAATGGAAAATATTAAATGATAGATATGGGATAAAATATTCCCTCAACCAATAGAATTATGCATTTTGAATCCATTCTATTAGAACATGGGAGGGTGTATCATCCCTAGGGTTCAATCTTGACCTATACTAACCAAAGCCTCAATATGTTTGGCTGAACCCAAATAATTTATGGAAGAAGTTCATGTTAGAAGAGATCACTAATAGAACAATGCTAGCTAATCCGCCCCATGAATGTATCATTATTTCACACCATACCCTTAGTAAGTATACCAGGGTAATAAGGGGTTATGTGTCTAGAACATGTCATTATAAAGTAGTAGTTTTCTATTTATAAATGATATTTTGGTTTCTTCAAACCATTTCCATTTTTTAAAATACACATAAATATAATATAAATATGATGAATAAATTTTATAAATAAATAAAAAATAATTTTATTTCTTATGAAATTAATCAAATTTTATGTTAAATTAAAAGTTATAAATAAAATTAATTTTCATGAAAAATATTATAAAAAGTTATTAATTTAAATTTAAATGATAATATAATTTCATAATGTCCCGAGTAATTTTAATATGGTTCAGACAACTGATAATGTAATAAAAGTTGTTATTTTTTTAAATAAATAGGGAATTTTATATAAAATATGAAATTAACTTATTGCAAAACTTAATTTCCTAAAAAAATTATATTTGAAATCAAAAATTTTAAATTGGGTTTGGTTGAAATTTTAAGAATTTTCTAAGATACTATATTTTTCAGTGAATAACATAATTTAGTTTTGTGTTTTTTGATTGTCTGATAAATAATAAATATGTAATAATAATTAAATAATTAATAAAACGGAGTCAATGACCACAAATATATTATTTTATTAAGGAGTATTATTTTTTTAATTAAAATGATTTCCCAATCCTATAAAAAAATTCAATGTCTAACATGGAAATTAATGTTTAAAAAACTGTAGAAATATTTATTACCTATGCCAAAAGTATTATAAAATATTGAATTTAGGTTATAAAAATAAATTATATCAAAAAATTCGTTTTAAATGTCATGAATCGAGATCAAAAATATTTTTTAAGTGAATGGTTTTAAATTTTCCACAACCTTGATTTCCATGGCCTATATTTAGCAATTAATAAGCAATAATTAAACATTATTTATAAATACCCAACTCTACACCACATTTAATTCACTCTGAATCCATTATGAAAATTTTTCCCCTAAATTACTCTCCATATAACCATTATAATAAGTTTCTAATATACTAAGGAATAATTCTCAAGCTTTTAAAAGTTTTCTTCCAAGGTAATGGATTCTCGTCCTCTTATTTTTTCCATGCACTAATTATGTAGTTAGTCTTATAATTTCAAAGTTAGTACGATCTCATGATCTTATATCCAATTAGTTAATATAAGAATTTATTTCTACCCATGAGATACATCTATTCTATCTCATTAAGAATGTCCCATATAGCATATTATATACCCGTTATTCTATAGAAATCATCTTTTTTAATTTCCATGCCTATATTTTTATATTATAAATATCTGAACCTATTTCTATTAAAGGATATTTATATATACGTAATTATAAATTATTTTTTTGTGATTCACATTTATGAAACCCACTTTACCCTTTAATGAGATAAAAATGATGAAAACACCCAGTTATTAAACACTTATGTTCTCAATGATTTTATATAAAACCCATTATTAATACTCTATGGGTTGTTGGTGAAGTACTTAATTATGTACTATTTGGAACACATGATGTACGGAATATGAACAATGTGTCCCAATAGTGATCCAATTCATTTCGTATATATGTAATCTCTTGAAGTGACATGTTTTATGTTACTTTGTTGAATAACATTTGAAATATGTTTTACAATACCTTGGTTCTAAACCTTATTTATATTCTTAGGAATGTCTAATTTTTATGTTGTATCCACAGTTATATGTCTTGTATCAAATGATTTTTATTGTACTCTCATGTTATGAATCTTGTTTTGTACATGTCCTACTAAAATTTTTTGTCCCTATTTTCAATTAATTTATGTCTCTAGTAAATTTATTGAATTAAGGTGAGATTGGGTGAAATAAAAATAGATTATTTCAAATGGATTTTAAAAATAATGGTTCTGTTTTCTTTGTGTAATTATCTTATTATGTACCTAATTTCGAAGACACTAAACATCAAAAAGTCCATAAAATTAAATAATGCAAATTTTTTAAAAAAAATTCTGTTAAAATCATATATTAAAATGGATGGTATTCATAGTTGGTATCAAAGGATGGGATTTGTTGTTTGTGGAAATTAAGACTAGAAAAAATAATAAAGAACCCTTGGTATAAATTTAAACATAGGAGAACATTTTGAAATTTTGGTGATGTGTAAATATAGTGGTTTCTATGTAATAAAATCCATATCTAGATACTATATGTGGAAATGACTCTAGAATAGTTGAATATAGATTTAATACCCCCAAAATGGCATATTTGGTATTAAGTCAATCTTCATATAGTTCATGGTAAAGAGCCCTTGATTCACACCATGTTTGAGACTTCTGGGAAATATTCATTGGCTAGTCCAATGATTTTTAAATACACTTATAATGTTTATATAGATAATTTACTTTTCATTACATTGTAGTATATAAATTTAAGAATATATTATTAGAATGTTTTATGAATATGGTTTCCTTTAGAATTATTATAATAAATTTCTAATAAAAATGAATTCTCAATTATGTTTTATTCTTCTAGATAAATTATAGGAAAGATAATGAATCATATATATAATATATGTTGAGGAAAATGAAACTGAAATTTTCAAAATATGACGAAATCTTGATTTGTTGAACTCATGATAATGAGGACTCTATTAAATTGTATCATTAATAAAAAAGTAAACCATATGGAGTGTATGGAATTACCAATAATGTAACAACAACATGTTAAATCCTTCATGTATCAACAACCACCTTTTTAGTGGAACCTATGATATACAAATCATTGTGAAAATGGATATATTTTATTTTCTATATTTTTCTGAGTAAGAGAATGTAACAGTGGAAGTATATATCATGGAGTGAGATGCTGATCAATGGTGGGAACTCGTTAAGTTCTCAAATATTAAGCATTAAGTAAAAGATATAGAATCATAAAGTCTGAAAAATATCTTTTTCAATATTTATTTTTATTATTTCCTATAAATCAAAAGAGGTATGGAATTTCCTAAGATGAAAAAAGGGAAATGAATCGGTGAAGAATTATGAGATGGTATTTACAATGCTTGTGAAATATACATTATGCTTAATCATTGATTTTGGAGGGAATATTGATTTATTATTTTCTTGGATAAGAAATTTTTTAGGAAAATACCACGCAATATGAGACTTTGGGAGTTATGAGGAAATATTATGATGTTCTCTAAAATATTAAATGGATTTATAAAATTTAATAAGGTATCATTTAATAAAGTAGAGGAATGTGGATAGATCCAAATTTCAAAATTAATTTTAGCCACACGAGAGAAGAAAAGAGACAACAACTACCCATGTGTAACAATAGTGGGAAGATGCATTTGTGTAATTGAATGAAGGGAAGGGATTTTTTTAAATTGTGCGTGTTATGTCCATATATATTAAAACTATCAAGGATATTTAAAAACATAACTTCTAATGCCAATAAAAATGGTATATAGTGAATGTAAAACCTGTTGTGCTTTGTTTCATGAGGGGATAAAATACTTTTAGTTAATCAATATCCAGATAAAAAGATAAAATAGGGAAATCTCCCCAATCATTAAAAGTGGAAAAAGTAACAATTCATGCATTATACATTATAATGGAATACATAGAGGTCCAAATTAGGTTGTGTAAGATACAATCATACCACTTTCAAAGAATGAAAGTACCTTTTTTTATTTTGGTTCTATGGATTCATTTATTTCATTCAATATTTAAAAGTACATCATGTTAAACCCTGATCAAATAATGGTGGTAATATTATTCAATAACCTAGGGGAATTATTTGAGAATAATATATATATAGAGTTTTCCCAATTATCATTGGTGAGTTCAACATCTCTACAAACCTAGTAGTCATTCTAATGGAGTAATTTTACATAATACTTGTGATGGATTGGTTGTCAAAGTATTATTCCAAGATAAAAGGTATAAGAAAGTAAATTTCATCTATCATAATGGAATAAACTATAATTTTCATAATAAGAGTCATATCCCAGTCTAATACATTCCATGAACTACTTCTTATTAACTTATTTATGGAAATGATTGGTGAAGAATGATAAGAAATAAAAAATATAAATATAGGAGATATACCCATTGTTCTGGAATACGTTGATGTCATTCCTAAAGTGTTTCCTAGACCTCCCCTATAAATAGAGTTGGATAGATCAATTTCTCTCGGACCAAGGTATAATAAAATATTTAAAGAAAAATACAAAATAGATTATGTGGAGATGGAGGAATTAAAGAAGTAACAAGATGATCATCCATAGAAGGATTTTGTTCAAACAAGTTTTTATCCTTGGGGATCATTTTTCTATTTGGAAATAAGAATGATGGATTAATAAAGATATTAATTTATTATAGATAACATAATGGGATCAAAAATAAAGAAAAAATATATTCTACCATGGATTGATTATTTTTTGTCTATATTTATGGTGTTCAAGCCTTCTCCAAGATTGGACATAGATCAGAGTATCATTAGATGAGTTTGAATAAAGAATATATCCCAAACTCAACCTAAAAAATTTGATATGGAAATTATAATATTTTTTGTTATACCTTTTTGATTTACTAATGATCTTTCAATATATATAGTATTGATGACTAGAGTCTTTAGAGACTACCTTGAAAATTTTTTGGTGGTCTTTATTAATGATATTATAATATAATCCCAAATCATTGATGAGTATGAAGATCATATAAGGACTATATTATAATATATAAGGGGGGATAATATTTTTGGTAAATTTTTCAATTGTGTGTTCAGGTTACAAAAAATACATTCATGGAACATTTTATGATCGGTAAAAGAATCACTATTTTTCCTTAAAATTCAAATGTTTAAGATGTGTGTCCATGTCCTCTGAAATTAACTAAGAATCATTGATTACTAGGTTTAGTATGTTACCATATAAGATTTGGGGAAAAAAATCACATATTTTTAATCCAGAAAAGATGTTAACATGAAAGAGGGGTTTCATTATCTTGATAATGAAGTGTAAATAAAGTTTCCATGAATTGATGAAGATGTGGGTTAGTGAACGTATGCTAACATTATCCCTTAATGGGGTTGGATTTTTCATTTATTTTGATGAGTCCTTGAATTTACATGGATGTGTACTCATAAAAAATTAAAATGTTACTTTCTATGTGTTATGATAGTTACAAAATCATGAATATAATTATACCACC
Organism: Viscum album; assembly: GCA_963277665.1. Taxonomy (NCBI): domain Eukaryota; kingdom Viridiplantae; phylum Streptophyta; class Magnoliopsida; order Santalales; family Viscaceae; genus Viscum; species Viscum album. The sequence continues at coordinate 955,018,736 of OY728162.1, read as the reverse complement.
CCTAGTCTAGATTTTTCTTTGGTTACATTTTCATTAAAAATATATAGACATTATTTATATATGGAGAAGTGTTACACCTATTTCATGAGGTGACCCAAGAATAACATACAAAAATATTTCATCATTTTATATGAATATACAACACAAATCACAATTATAAATGCCTCGTAACAATAAAGGAATATTGTACATGGATAAAAGATATATTTAAAAATTATTTCAAAATTAATCTTCAATATATCAAAATAATAATTCATGTTATTACCCTTATAGATATATCATACCTTGAACCTTTCATTGAGACCTAGGTAAAAAAACATATGAAACGGTGAGATCACATGATCAGTAAGGGTTAAAATAAGTGATGTCAATGAATGATCATATATGATAATAAGGTTAGCATAATACAATCACAATAAAATGAACTCATACCAAATATATTAAATATTTTTAATAATGATTTATGGAATATTGATTTATCATAACAAAGTACCAAAGTTATAACAGTATTAAATAATCATAAATCAATCATGTTCCATGAAAGTGTATAAAAATAGTAATGTGGAAAAAAATAAAATTATAAAAATGTGAACATGTATAAATAGTAACAAGTTAACTCATTAAGTGAAGGACTCGAAATTAAACCCTCCACTAAAGTTATGGACATGAAACCACATCCATGAATAAACTTTTGGACAAGAAACCAGGCCCATGCATAAACTTATGCACATGATACAAGGTTCATGCATAATTTTGTAAATGTTAAATTAGGTTCATACATGTCATGACCCAACCCACTAGGACCCACATGGACATTATTAAGTTAGGTGTGACACCCCAAGGCCTCTTCTAATAGGCCATTATATGAAAACTAGCACTGAGTAGGCATATAACATAATGGGAGGCCTTAGGCTAAATTACATGTATACATGCACACAGCTCCAAACTATAGTATACTATTGAAATGATAAAAAATTGATAAAAAATATAAATGTATACAAATAATCCCATCTAATATTATGAAAAATATTATGTAAAAGTAATATGGAAAATACACCCCTTCCAATAAATATAAATGAGTCCAACCACCAAATGAAAGGGGACTAAGGTCTTGATGAAACTCCTAGAACCTTCTACGGTCTATCTAGAATATTTTTGTTCCACCCACTTCAAGTCATCCTAGTACTTCATCAAAAGGAATGTGGTTTGTATAAGACATGACATGTGAAGGCACAACCCATATAGGGGTGAGAATAGACATACCCAGTAGGACACCCTAAAATCACGAAACATATGTTGTCAAAAGAGTCATCTCAATAACATAATGTTTATTCCCTTATAAGGAATGAAAATAACAACCCAAATATTATCAAATATAGACACCAAGTATCAATTATATTTTACTTACTCACTTCCATCCTTGGATTTTTTTCAAAGGATCAATAACCCATGTTCATTGAAGGCAAAACTTCTCAAATATCATTGATTATAATAGAACTCATCCGAGAGGTCACCCTCATCAGGCCTTTATATTATTAATAGGGAATATAACTCAAAATATATCGATTAAAATGTATAGTATCACACCCATGGACTATAGGGATACCTAATCCTATCTTGAATAAACCACTATGGAGGGCATCACATGCCCTAGATGTTGTAAATGGGTTACCTGGCCCAATCTAGGGAAGAATGAAAGAGTATCACACCCTAGGTCCAACAGAGGGATACTTGATTCTATCTAGATATAACATGTGTAGGAGATTTCTCATCTTATACTCATAATGGGATGAAACATTATACCCTATTAGGGATAGAGCAAAGGGAATAACCCATTCTGATACTATTACTAGACTGAGGGATACAATGACTATACTCTACCTAAGAATGTATTGATGGATTGTATACGGGGAACACAATGTATCCTTCCACATCTGAACATGTCGTTTCAATGATATTGTACTATGTCCCATGTCTATACACTCTAACCATGCCTATGTGAATTGGCTATGTTCAGGCCAGTCTACCCATGGGTACTCAATAGGTCACCAAATTCATGTCACATTGAATGTGTTCAGTTCAAATTCTCATGTGATAATTATCTTTATGTGTAAATACTAGACACCATATAAGGGTTCCATATGGTGTTTTTTCTTTACTACATGCTGTTTATATCGGGAGATTCCATAAATATCAAGTTTTCATGCATATCTTATAGAATAAACTTATCCTATACTAGAGTTATGAATCATGTTGAAAAGTATAGATCTAAGTCTAACAAAACCAATGTACTCATAAGTGGTTAAATTTTAGCTACCTATTTTCCCAAAAAATATCTCATGTTGTGCAGCATCGACCAAATGACAAAACTCATGAACTGATCTACATTGATCCAACACAGATCTTCCATCATCAATAACAATCCTTCATCGTGTATTAGTTCTAGATTATTTACTCATTGAAATAATCCAGGATAAAAAATATTGGTTGTATAATGTTTGTTTTCTAATTATAGTTTAACATTAGTTCAAACTAAATACCAATAATGAACATTTGATGAATGACGGGAGAAAATAATGTAACAAATAACTAGGAATATATGATGAGCATTTTTTGATTAGGACATCATCCATTTATGGATAAATAAATTATCAAGGAGGATGAAAAATTGTTAATAAATTCATAATTTTAAGAATTTAATATAGATAAGGATAAACCAACCAAGATGATCCAAAAAATAATTCCTCTATGAATTAATTCACATTCATCTATGAGTAACAAAGAACATGGATTTATCCAATTAATAAACATCCTAACATGATATAAATCAATACCTAATAAATAAAATTTTATATTTTCATCATTATTGTGATCTTAGACCATCACTGATAATGATTCTCAAGCATGATATATATCAATGAATTTGTTTTGTTCATCAATATATAAACCAATCTCTATAATCACACCCAGATATTCACTATATGGTGATCCTACTATAATATCCTATGATTTTGTGGATAACCCTAGAGTTTTCCATAATAGTTGTATAAATAGAGTGTTCTGTATGTTTGGAAATTTAATTATATATTTAATTAATTAATTAATTAATTCAATTATTTTGTCTCATCTATGTTAGATATTTATATCTTCTGAAACAACCAACATAAAACAAATTTAAGTCGTAAAAAGGGTAAAACCTATATTCTATATTTATTGGAAGTTGTAATTTTCCCATCTGAGACACTAATCATGTAGTATTCTATTATTTTAGAATTACTATGAATGTGTGCTATATTATATTTCCTATTTTTAATATATCAACTCCAGGGTCCTAGGGGCCCCAGAATCCAATCTTGAATTCATGAATAAATTTAAAATATTTTTTAAATTTTAAAAAGTGTCATGGAAAAAAGGAATGCATGCACTCACACCACCTCAAGTATTTTCACTCTGAAATCAAAAATCATACTAAAAAATATTGGGGTATTGAGCTTGCATTTGGTTATCCTTATTATAAATTCTCTTATAAAGATTCTCTCATTATAAATGAACATGTATCAAAGGAATTACCCAGCCATAAAGGTTCTCCACCATTAAGTCCTTGATGGTTATACAAATCTATAAGAATATATTTCAATCCTCAATTTCAATCTCATCCTAGTCAATAATGTGTGATTCTACATACTCATATCACCTCAACTACTACTTGGGGAATAAATCATTCACCAAGTATAACTATAGTGGTATGGTTAAGAGGTAATGCTACTCTCCAACCTAGTGGAGTATCATTAAAGGTAAAATGACTCTTATATATATCTTGCTACATGTTCAAAAAATATATAATCCCCATTAAAGAGATACCTTCAAGAATACATTTTTTTCTTAATTTAACTCCAATGATCTTTTTCATCAGTTAGTATAAGACTTTTTTTGGCTCTAGGTAGTCCTCATCAACTCTATGATTATTGACACCTTCTTTAATGTCATTCGCACAAAATCGATTCATGTAACAAATTTCCTACATAGTTTTCGCCAACATAGTGGTGACCTAAAAGATCTCCCATAATAGGCATTGAATGGTTCAATACTTATAGTGGGATGGTATCTGGTTTTTATGAAAAAATAAACCAGGTCTAGAAGACCCTCCCATGTTCAAAAAATTTTCAACACAAAGGCCTGAAAACATTCCTCCAAAACATGAATGGTCTACTCTATCTGGTCATCTGTTTTGGGCACAAATGGTTTTCTCATCCCCAACTAATCCCCAAAATTCTCTAGTAATCCTCTCCATAATCATGATGTTAATGGAGTATCAAAGTATGAAAAAATTATTGAGGTAACCCAATGAATCCAAAATATCTCCTACATATAAATGTGTCATAATATCTCCATTGAACACGTATCTTGAATGGTGATGAATTGGGTGAACATGGAGAGTCTGTCTATGATCACCCAGAGAGTTTCATGACCTCTATCAGATCATGGATAAACCATCACAAAATATATGGGGAAATCATATATATTATACTTCAACACCTCTAGGAATTTTTCTAAACATTCTAGAACCTTACTCTCACCCTTCACCTACTATCAACTGAGGAATTGTGAAATAACCTCAACAACACATCTCTCCATCACCAATAATAAAAAATGAGCTTTAATGGCCTAGTAAATATTTTACTCCTTTGAATGAGAAACTAATGGGGAGTATAAAACTCAATATAAAACCTCCTCTTATTGTATGACCAACACCATAAAATTTCCTTATAAAATGATCATGTGCTCCCCCAACACTAGAAAAAACATTAGGATCATTTTCAGTAGGTACTTTTTCATGAATAACATCGCAATATATATCCCTAATTTGTGCCTCCCGAACATGTTATGGAACGTGATGGGTAATAGCTATCAAATGGAGAAACATTGTAGCATCCACATACATAAGGGATGAATTCAATGGGTCCAACTACTCTGATGCATTACGAAACAATTTAAAGTGTGATTTTATTTTAATATATTCTACTACAATGTTCTCCTTACCATTAGTTTAAACTATCTCTAAGTCATAATATTTATAGAACGCCAAATATAAACTCTACCTAAGGTTAAAATATTTCAATGAATATATATATAAGACTATTATGGTCATAATTGATGATGAATCACTCTCCCATAGGATAGTTTATCTACGAATTCATGGTGAACACCACCACTACCATCTCTAAGTCTTGGGTTGTATTGTTTTTCTCTGGTGGTGTCAGCTATCAAGACTCATATGAAATCAATTCCTACCTCTATATCAGAACACGACCAATCCCAAATCATCAAGAAACATAGAACAACGCATACACAATACCAACCTCTAGAATTCCAAAAATGGGAGAACTTTTCCACAATTGGTATAGATCATTAAAATCATGTTGATACATTTATCATAAATGATTAAACTTTTGGGTAAATGTTTCAGAGGTACTGTGATCCTAGAGAAATTGGTCATCAATATCCAATAATATCCTACCAAATGAAAGAATCTTCAAACCACATCCATTATATTGGGGGGCTCCCCAGATAACACTATATTGATCTTTATGGGGTCCACTTTTACTCCATCTTCTAAGAAAACATGTCCTAGGAAGTATACCTATCAAATCTAGAAATGAGTCTTTGAGAGTTTCTAATAAATTTGGTTCTCCCATAGTATGTCTAAAACCATACTTAATAGTTTTACATGATTCTCCTATAACATTGATTATATTAGGATTTCATTAAATTATGACTACCACAAACAAGTCTACGAAGGACCGAAAGATCCAGTACATGAGCCTCATGAACACTGATGGGGTTTTCAACATGTTGAAGAGAATAACCAAGTACTCATACCTACCATAGGGATACCATAATGTTGTCTTTTGTATATCACTATCCTGAACTTGGACCAGGTGATATCCCGACCAATGGTAAATCTTCAAACTCTTATCTTCCATCTTAGAGATGAAAACTGGGGCTTCCCAAGGGAATACACATCGCCTACCATAGCCATTCGTCTCCAAATTGTCTAAATTCAACCGCATCACTCAATGTTCTATGAAGGACATCTAAAATATTGCAGTTGATATCAGGGTAGTCCCTGAGTGTAGGTCCTTGAAGAAGTAAATCTTACATTAGTGAGACAGGCTTTGAATGCCCTTATGAAAAATAATTTCACACTCCTCCGCGGCCCTTTAAAAAAGAAATATTATAGAACATTCATTCTACATGGGTCATACTATAAAAACTGTTAGTAATTACTTGAATACTCCTCTGTATGATTCCATCCAACTCTACATGGGATTCATTATCACCAATAAATGAAAATATCATCCCATCCACCCAGACACATCGTATCCTTCTCATAAAATTGTCAATCTTTGAAAGAACCATGTAAAGCTCATATATACCTATAAATATATTTTTATGCTTCATCATGGATCTGAAAATATCTCATATGAATAACTCTTCTTTAAGAGTTAGGTCACACTATCAGTAGAAGTGTGTGGTCATGGAATCATCCCTTGTGGGAGTCTCCAAACTGAAAGTTTAATCCAAAGGAAATACTATAATATTTAAAACTAAAAAAGTGATATATAAAGGAATGAGTGGCTTGTGCCTATGCTTATCAAAATTTAAGCTAGTGTAGAGTAGAAATAGACCATACCTTGTATTATCCCCTCATACTTCGTGTCATAATCCCCCACTACCTATAGCTATCCAAGATCTTAAACATTTACTCCCTGAGACAAGTGGGGTCCACCATGATTTTTTACACATAAATATATATATATATATATATTTTTACCCATGTATATACTAATGACCTTCAGATACCTAAAAAGTATATTTTCAAAACATCACATTCACTTAATTGAAAGAACCCTTGATATAATTTAGGAACACTTGGTTATACGCACAAGAATATATATATATATATATATATATATATATATATATAAACACACACACATATATTTATATACATTTGAGTATTGGAAAATAATGACACATATAAGTTTTATATAAAGTTATAATAAAACTGGAATAGAAAAATGCTAGTAAAATAAAATTAATTCAAAAATCCATAAAAAAAATATTTTATCTTATGAGACATTAAAAATACCCAATTACACATTATAAATCCTACCATGAATTTCTCTAGGAAAACTATAATGAATTTTTCAATGGAAAATAGAACCAAGACAGAAAAACATCAAAAATCTAAGTTGAAACATTATTTCATATATAAATCATTAATATTAATCCATAATAAGATTTATAGATTTTATGAATGAATATATAAAAGAAAAGTAATGAAATTAAAAAAATTAAAGGGTTATGTATGGGGAAAACCAAATTGGAACGTGCAAAAGTGACAAAAAACCTTAAAGAATAGCAAGAGTAGGGTCCCGAGAGTACTACTCACACCCTAGGAATTAAACCCAAATGATACGCATAAAAAATAGGCCAACCTTATAACCGATCATTAAGTATGCATGTTGTTCACCAAGGTTGGTGTAACACCCTGTGTTTTTAGGGATTAATATTTTTTGAATAAATTAAATTTATATGATGGCATGAATTTCATGCTACATTGTGTTATAATTTCTTCATATGAAACACCATGTTAATATTGCACTAAACCGTAAAATTGAATTAAATTTTGGTATACACAACACAATTTTTTTTCATGCGTTACCTATTATTTTGAGTTCCATCGATAGGTTGTTTTACACACAAGACCTAGTTTTACCAAACCACAATATACTATTAATAATATGTTCAAAATATTATTATAGTTATCGCTTAACAATTGGAATGGAATAAGTGAATATGATTAACTAAATTATAAATCTATATATTAAACATGTTTATATAATGAATTATTTGGTAAGTAGTTTTAAATAAATTAAAGCATGAACTATTTGAAAATAATGAAATTCCTTTTCTACGAAAACTAATTTTCTATATATAAACACATTTTATCTCAATAAATTAAAAACATCTTTTTTATATATGTTTTTATTTAAATTTATATATATTACATATTCAATCAATTTTTTAACACTAATCAAATACATTTTAAAATAATAAGATAAGAATGAATACAATTTTATGAATAAAAAGATGTATTTTTCAAAAAGGCAGTTTTACCACCTTTTAATGATAAACTTGTTTTAAAACTAATTTTTGACACATTTATAGTTTTTATCTAAAGAAATAATATTCCTTTCTTAAAACCTGAACATAAAAAATAACTTCAATTGATTTTTTATTATTTTTCAGAGAAGGTTTATGTTTTTGGTGAATAGTGAAAAATATATAATATTAATTGAAAACTAACTTTTCATCTAAACAAATTATACAGATAAATTTTAATTTTAATTGGTTTTAAATTATGATTAGATAAATTTTAAATATATGAATACAATTTAGGTTATTAGAATCATTTTTATATTGAATTTAGATATAAAAACATAATGATCCTCTTGAACATTTTCACATTAAAAACTCCCTTCAACATCAGATTTGTGGGGTTATTTTTAAATTAATTTCTTCAACTTATAAATTTGGATATTTCATAAATGTATTCTATATTATGAATCATAATATTTTGTAATGTATACTAAGGTCATCTGAATTTTTTTTAAAATATTAGTGAATGTGATTAAAATTAATTATAATGATTACGTTAAAAATGAGTTTACATAGTGGTTAAAATTTAATCTTAAGATTCCAAATAACCATGAAACCTGTTAAAAATCTATTTAATGGACATATTTAGAATTTTTAACCTCCTATATCGAAAATGGACCATTATTGGAGACACATTAACTAAGGGAGAACTCTCAATAGTGTTTACCTTGTTCTATTTACAAGAATCTTACTCCTCCATCACTATAAAAGGGAACTCACCCCCACCCCCTCACTTATACACACCTCTAAATCCCTTTGGATAATAAAAAACAAGAACAAATAAGCTAAATAATTACCCAATATTAAAATATAATGCTATCATTGGGAATAAATCAGACCAATTATGTCATTCAGTGAAGACCCAAAGGAGTTACCTAAAGAAGAGATAAAGTTCATTAACATGCATTCTTATTTTGTTTCTTTCTTTAACCCCATAAATTATTATTATATTATATAGATTATATAATAATATAAGTATCATCAGTATATCATATTTTTTATGTATTGGGTTCAACCTACACCATCAAACACTTCATTTAATTGGGATACACAATCATCATTCGTGTGTATGTCGGACTACCGTCTGGCGAACCGATGTTGTTCGTTCATCCATTTCCGACACTCAAGGTTGCGAATAAATATTGAATTTGTATTTTTCTATAATATATCTGATTTTTATGATATATTTATTCTTATTTAATTATTATAAAACACATACATTCATGCTTCCCATTTTTTTGGAATATGGTTATTTCGTTTATGGATGTGTGGACTAACGCCTCCTCAAAGCGATGTGATTTGATCATGATTTACATGGAATATATTATGTATGAGACTAATAAACATATGTGATATATATTAAATAATAATAATAGAAATAATATATATATATATATATATCATTTAAATTTATTTCTTTAAAATATAATAAAAAATTGAAGCAACGTTCATGCATATATACGATCTATCGTCTCCACAAATAGTGTGTTTTATTTTATATTAATAATTTTAATATATTATTATAAATAATTATATAATGAATATATATGATATTTATATAATATTTAAAAAAAATTAAATATTTAAATCATGGTCTATGTTAGAATATCAATAATAAAAAGTCAACATATATATGAAAATCAAATTAGTTATTACCCAAAACCTAACTTTAACATGAAATTGTTCATAAACAGGTATGATAATATCATAATATAATAATATATAGTACTATATATAATAATTTGTTTATTTGGTATATTTATAATAATATTATATCTATTATACATCATGTTTAAATATGTATGAACAAATTCATGACTCAAGGTAAGAGTTTTATCATCCAACTATTATTTCTGTGAGATATATGCTATATTCATAAATTATTCTTATAATGTTGTGTATATAAATTCCAATGAAATTTTATATCATGAATTTAATTTACTTAATCATATTAAAATTTTCAGTTTATATTATTATTTTATGTATCTCATGATTATAAGTTGCACAAGTATTAATGGGATTTCTAGTCTCACTTTTATTTTGGTGACAATTATGTCATATTCATCACTATTTTCTTTTTTTTTTTGTGGTAAATATACTTCCATTTGAAATGTTATATGATGAATTTAAATTATTCAATTATATTAAATGTTTCAATTTAGGTTATTATTTTAAGGATATCATGATTAAGAAGTTACTCAAGTAGTGAGGGTATTTTCAGTCTAACTTTTACTTATCTCAGACTTATGCCATATTCACCACTCATTTCTTTTGGGAGGTGTATATTCTAAAATATGGAATGTTATATCATGAATTTAATTTTTTTAATGGTATTAAAATTTTCAATTTAAATAATCATTTCATGGGTCTCATGATTAAAAAGTTACTAAAGTAGTAAGGGGATTTCTAGTCTCACTTTTATTTCATTGAGACTGAGGCCATATTAACCACTTAACTATTTTGTGTGGTGTATATAATTTCCATGAAATTATTTTATGGTTATTATCCTTAAATTTATGGTTATTTACCAATCCGATTGATGATCCCACTTTCATGGAATTCTAGGTTCATATCTTACAAAATCGGTAAGGTAATATTTTTTCAATTTCCCTTCTTTAAGACACATGTTATGTCATGGTCCTATATTATTATACAAGGTTTATATAATGACATTTTACATATTATATAATTAATTTCATTATTTTCATGATATGTTATGCTTAATTTAATTTTATCCTCTCATGGGGATTATGATTCAATGTTACCATAGTGGTAATAGTTTATTTCTATAATCTCATCGTTTATTTGGATTATTTATGATTATGATTCCATTGATGAAATATTATAATTAATTTCTCAAGAATACTAATTAATTTTATTCTACTCAGAAAATTCATGAAATATTAATGTAATGGTACCAATTTTCAACTCTGTGGTACTTAAGATAATTAAGAAAGTGTTTTTTTAAGAAAATATATCTTTATTTCTATGTTGGATCAGAAATTTTATTTATTAAAAAACATTGTTTAATAAAAAAATAATTTTTCATAAAATTATATCTTAAGATAATTTTCAATGATATTTATTTTCAAAAAAAATTTATATTGTTTTTTTAAATTTTTTATAATGAATACTTTTTATGTTTTAAATGAATATTTTCAAAGAAAATGACTTCAAAAATATTTTATGATAAAAATGCGTTTTAAATGATTTTAAAATATTATTTTATCATTTTGAAATGCTTACCTTTAAAAAAATTTATTTCAAATATTTAAAAGCATCCTTTATATTTTTTCGATGTTATTTTCCGGAAAACGTTTTTTAGATGTTTTTATGTTTTAAAAATTATCTTCTTAAATGGAATGAATATTTTACTAAAAAATATTTAAATTTTTTTAAAGATTATTTCAAAATATTAAAATGTGGTTTTCCGTGAAATGTATTTAAAAAATTTTCTGTCTTAAAAATAATGGTTTTAAAAGAATGTTTATTTTCCTTAAGAAATGTTCCAATTGATATTTAAAAATCCTTCTCCATCTAAGATGACATAAATTGATATAGTTTATGCTATAATGGGATATGATCCACTGATACCATTAATATTCTTCATTGGATTGTTTTATATTTTGGGAAGTAATGTTTACTGGACTTGTTTTGTTTCCACTTGTAAATCAAATTTCAAAGAGAATGTTATGAAACTTGTTTCTTTTTCATAACCTAATCACATTTCAATGATATTGACATAGAACAAATTTATTATATGGGTTAATCACATTATGAAAGAATAATTGTTTTAATGATGATATGTGAGTTTATTTTTTATTATTCGTGTTGTGGTTCATAAAAATTTCTTATATGATGGGGTGTCTTAGAAAACACCGGGTAGTCCTGTTATAGTTTTTAAGATGGGTGGCACAGAAAGGGCCATGTAAGACAATTATATCTTATATGATGTGGTATCTTATATAGTTAATAGAATTACCATTATATATTATATAATGGGATGGACTAGATACCACCCCAATGAATTGGAAAATATTTATATCTCTTGGGGAAATGATATGACACAAGTCAAAGGGCTTGATCCACTATGGGAAGAAGGCCTAGCTTGAACCATTTTAAGGAAAGTGGTGCTACTGTGTGTAGAATAGTAAGATTAGCTTAAATAAATATAATTAAAAGAGGGGGTGAATTGTAATTTTAAAATTTGAAACAACCAAAAACACAATACATATTAATGTAATATTATCAGACTCAGACTTAGTCTGATGATCAGAGTGATGAATCAGAATCAAAGTGGATCCGACTATGTACAAGAATGTTTTTTTCTCATACTCTTAGTTATACTAATAAAAAATAGTATATAATGATAAGTATGAATACTATATTTCTATTTAAATTCACAGTGTAATAAACTTATTAAATAATTATGAAAATAGCTAGTAAAAGAAACAATGACATACAAGCTATATTAAGATATTTAACTCTTTTAACCTAAATAGTAATGTAGTAAACAAACTTTACTAGAGGTATCCATAATTTTATAATGATTTCCAAGTCAATATTTCCATACCATGAAATCCCTTGATAAGATGATCAGAATAATATTTGGCTTCCTATCAAAAAAATCATGCGATATGATGATCATCATTTGTCTTCATATCCCGAGAAGAGCTCAATTTGATGGATCTGATTCACCATCTTCATATCCTTGAATTCCCTCGATCGTAACAAACACCACTACAAAATGCATGTTTTACAGCACTTGAATTTATTAGCACTATAAAAATACATTGATAAAATCGATCTTTATCAGTGCTAAACTAAGCGTTCATAAAAGAAGCCCTTTATCCGTGATAAAAAAGACTTGATAAAGGGTACCATTTATCAGTGATTTTTTTAGCATTGATAAAATGTAACTGGTATCAGCAATTTATGTTAGTGATGATGAAAAAACCATTTATCAGAAATATATTTTTAGCGCTGATAAAATATTATCTTTAGTGATGCTTTTTTAGCATTGATAAAGGTCCATAATAAAATGAAATATTATACTAATAAAAATAAAATGAGTTAATTAAGAAAAATATGAATCATTTTATTAATTAAATAATTATTGATAGAAATTAATAAATTTAATATACACATATATATAGATTGTAAATATTAATAAATAATATATATTAAATATTGATATATAAAATGAATGTGTGAAATATATTTAAAATATCAATTAAAAACATATAAATGTTAGATTCATTTTTAATGTTCTTTGATTTTTCAATTTAAGCTATATGAAAAGTCATTTGTTTCATTTATTTCACATACATACATACATACATACAGACATATACATATATATAAATATTAATGTATTTTTATATTCAAATACAAACACAAATATATTTACACAATATATATAAACACAAGAAACAAATTGTTATGTAATTTATTAAAATTTTAGTATATTTTATAATTTCATTATAACATGATACATTTAATATTTTTTTTAAAGATCAATTCTATTTATTTTTTTCAGAACTAGAATTTCATTATTAATGTTTTTTATTTTTTTTATTGTTTGAATTTGTTCATATTCTATTTGTTATTTTTATATATTTATGTACTATGTTTTTGGTATTTTCAATATGTTTCGATCCACTTAAATATATATATTTATATACATATATTTTAAATAAATTATATTTATTTAATATAACCAAACATTTCCTTAATATTTGTAAAGTGTACTCATTTTGAATTATTCATGTTCACAAAATTTTTCAACAATATGTATTTAAGATTATATATCCATTAATAATATTAAAAATAAACATTTAAATAAATATTTATAAATAAAATATCAATAAATGTACATTTACTATATTTATAATTATTCTAAATAAATAAATATTTATTTTTAAGTAATTATCAATATAATTATAAGAATATAATTATATATATTTAAATAAATATAAAATGAAAATAAAATAATTTAAATAATTATTAAATTAAAATAAATATATATAAAAATTTATAATTATAAATGTTTTATCAGCACTGTTTTAGCACTAATAATGTTCCATCTTTATCAGTACTAAAAATGCATTGTTAAAAGATATATTTATCACCACTAAAATGTTACCTAAGATAATGATCGAGATTTATCTGCACAAAAAAGGTGGTGATAAATAATCATTTTATTCGGGCTTATAAATTTAGCAATAATAAATGGGATCTTTATCAACACTTATATAAAATCACTATTAAAATTTTCCCTAATATATTTAAAAAAATTCCGACCATGACGCATTCACTCACCATTCTCAAGCTCTCGCAGAACTCCTCTGCATCTGATGTAACTCATACACCTTCCCTCAAATTAATCAATCATGGAATCCAAGGTATGATTTTTTTAAGTATTCCTCTATCATTATTTGATGTTTTTGGTTCTTTTTTTCATTGTAATGCTATTATTAAACATGGAAAACCCTATATTTCTTATCATCACTACTGGAATACAACAAGTGTGGTTCTATTTCATCGTATCCTTTTTTATTTATTTGAGTGTCCATCCCATTTTTACCTAGAGACAGACAGATATTGTTTAATCTAATCTCAACATTAACAAGTAGACTTATCATCCCCCTCGGTTTTCTCTTCATTTGAATAATTTTGGGTTCCCAAATCGATGTAGTTTCTCAAATTTAATTCATCTTATCTAATAGATTATTGATTCTTAGTGCTTAATTATAAGTGTTTTTATATATTAGGGTATACTATGTTGTGATCTTAATTTATAGGTGGTGACCATATATGGACCAGGGTAAGTGTAAGAATCATTAAAATATGTTTTTGGATTTTGGTTATTCATAAAAATTTATAAACCATGAAAATAGTTTATATAGATTTATGATTTTGATGAATAATTTGTTATTGAATTCAATAAAATATTGAATGAATTAATCACATTCCCAAAAATATTTTATTGATATATGTTTTGAGTTTTTTTTAAATTAATTAAATATTTTTAATAAACATTATCCTTCGGTTACAATGAGTAATGGAGAATTTATTTGGAGAGAAAAGTATGCTCAACAATTTTTTTTTAAAATTTCCCTGATTGAATAGAATTTAGAAATCATTGTGTAAATAGACATAAAAGTACCTAACAACATATAAAGAGTGTATTTCCAAAAATTAATTGAGTTATCCATGGTTGTATAATTTATCAAGAAACAATGAAATTCGATTTATTAATAGATTTACTAATCAAACTTGAGAAATAATTGATTTATAAGATAAAAACATAATTTGAAAATCTAGCTAACAATGTCAATAACCATAGAGAGAAAAAAATTAATAAAATATAATTTAATGGTCTGGATATTAATGTCATATAAGTCATGTTATTTTTCATCCATGTCCAAAATGCACAAAATGGAGATATGATCCCCCAATTGTAATTAACCCATTGTTGCATTCCATATCCAAACCTCTCTTCATCTTTGATCGTTGTTGGTCACTAGGTTAAGGTGCTATCACTCCTTCAGTGATAGAGGGTCCTCAATAATGTTTTTGTAATTGAAATATACTGTAATATCCTAAAAGGATAGAATATTTTGTTTGTTAGATCATTATTTTTAAATCAAACATATTCCATTAAAGATTAAAGTTGTATTCCACTAATACAATATTACAAGTATGAATAAGTTTTTTTTCTTTATTTACATCCTCATTTATCCTTGAGATAAATTGGCTTTTGTTTAGTTTTTTATCCCTCTATTTATCATAGGATGATACCATAAAACCCATAAATGGAATCAGTGACTTGTTATTAAATCACATTATATATTAATCTACAGGTTTTAAGAATAAATAAATTTCATATTGAATCTATGGTTCCTATAAGATTTTATGGTAATATATTATAAAAAAATATAGGATAGTATTGAATAAGTTCATTTCATTTATAAGAGAAAAAAATTCTAGATCAATACTGAGTATAAGTTGAAAAATTTACCCTTTAAAGGGAAGTATGTTATTGGAGGGATCATATGGTGGATTAAAAAAATATCCAAAATTGGAATGTGATGAATCCTTGAGTAGATATAAGTGATGTCCAATGTAGGTGTGGTGAGATTTATTTCTTCAAGACCATTATAGTGGTGTTATTCCAACTCTTCATCAATTGAGGATACTTTTTGAGTGATTCTTTCAGTTTAGGATCCTAGGAAACTTTAATCCTTAGATGCTTGACTGTATTCCATCTCTTGATGATGGATTGGACTCCCTCTTTAAAACTAGCCTTCCACCTATTATCAAGAGATGGAAGGAAATAAAGAATCTAAGGATTAACAAAATAAATGTAGTGATGGTCATTTGTACTGTAGTATTGAATTATAATATCACTATTCAAGACAATAATAATTTTTAGGCAAGATGGATGAAATTATGGTCTTTTATGAATGGAGTGTATTGCATTATTATTATTCAATAAAATTAAATATTCAACTACTCATGTATATAATTTATTCTAAATAATATGATGTTTCCAATCCCAAGAAATAACAAACTATTGATGATGAAAGTTTAAAATCATTAGGGGATCAACAAGATGTTGATGAAAAAATTGAAAAAACCAAGAATGATGCAGTATCATAGTTTTTAATAAAATTATCAAAGAAAGATGTCAGGGTATAAAATATGTGGTTGGTTGGAATCAATGCAAACAACTGATTAACCCCATCAAGTCAAAGTTCATTAGTTATCTTGGGGTCACAACGAGGATGAATGTGTCGATTGATATTGACTCATGGTGTTGCGTCCAACCTATAATGAAAGAAATCCATTATAAAGATATAATGATAATGTTATGATACACATTTTCTATTTTACTGAAAAATTATATAATGAAATTATGACATTGTTTCCATTATTCCTTACAAAATTAATTTATTTTATAATTTTTTCAAAACAAATTTATCTTAATGTCTACTGAAATATTCCATAGAGGATTCCAATCTCTTCAGAAGAATTTACATCTTAGGGATGTTTAGGGGAAAGTAAAGTCCCACCAACCACTTAGTTATTATCACATTATAAAGTAGAGAACATGTACCACTTTCTACAATTGTTGCAATGAGAAATCATTTCAGGTTCATTACAGTACACAATATATTTTATGAAATTATTAATTTTATCTAACTTGATTCAAAACTGTTAATTAATTAAATAGAAAAAGAGTGTTAAAAATAAATAATGTGAATCAAAACCAACGCACCCTTATTCCAAACTAAGGATGAGGCACAATTAATTAGAGATTAAATTGGCATGTATTTTAAATCAACAATAAATTTTTAATTATGTTATATGAAATAACATGTGTTCCTTTTTTTATATGTATATTGATGAATCAAAATCCAAAGCCACATTGATCCCACATCATTTTCTATAGAATGAGGCTTGAGTAAATAAGGATGGTATATTTTTTTATGAAAATTCCAAAGTATTATGAGAAGCATGTGTAAGTATTACTTATTTTTAATTTATTGTTATTTAAAACAAAATTACATAAAATTAAATATGTCAATACTTTTTATATGGTTTAGACATAGAAACCAGCAATGTTCATACCAAAAGAGAAGATATTTTCAGTAGCTTTGAAGCGGCCTGGACAATATGGTATAGTTAGAGGATTTGGTTTTGGAGTCTCTCACTAAACATATTTTGAGAAGATAAAACCACATAAAGATACATATAATATAGTGAGATGGATATTGGCATAAATAGACTCACTGTAAGATATTTTTTTGTGTTCTAGTTTGGTAGACCGATGTATTAGAATTTATCATAGAGAATTGGTGGTGTAGAAATTATTCTCATATGAATAAAATGATCCCACTACCTTTTAGGCTAGTCATTCCCCCCAATGACATACCCTTCCCATGGTAATAATTTTTCTCATTACTCCTTCTCCTAAATGTGAATAAAATTACTTCTGGTAACTTTATATTACTAAAATTATGAAGTGTACAATTGTATATGATTTTTATGGATCATCACTCAAGTTCCATTGTGTTGTGATGGGTATATTCTATAATATCCTAGGATACCAGCTACACAATCAACCCCTCCCAAAAAATCACATGAGAGTGTCGATTAAGGTATCTTATGAGATGACTACTAAGTTGCATGTTCCACTCAATTTTATGGATATTACCACATTACAAGCATTCATTGGAGCTTTTATAACATGGTTTTATTATATTATAATGATAAATGATGAATTTATTTAAAAACTCATATGAAAAACATCTAACTATTGATGGTAAAATATCATAATTGAGGTGTGATATTACAGATGAATAAAGTGGTGGAGAAATAAATGGTCAAACAAAAAATATAGTTAATTGACTATGAAAACAAATGATCTTCTGAGAGAACCTTCTCCCCACCACTTCCATAGCAATATTTATTATAATTAAAAATTTATACAAAGACCACATATAAAGGTAAAACCATCTCTTACATTGAATATGAAGAAAATATTTATGAATAATCCTTCACATATATAATTGGTCTCATGAATATAACTAAAATTCTCAAGCATTAAAGATTGGGCATCTTAGCTATGAATACATAAATAAGGTACATTTTCATAATACATCTGTCCAAATAGTGAGATAAATATGTTTATTAATGTTAATAACTATTCATTTTTTGTAAAGGTGATTATATTACATCTATATAAAGGGAATCTCATTTGAAGCATGATTTGGATTCAATTATCCTTTTATCACTTCTATGCTAGAACATAATTTTGATATGGAATAAATAGATAATAAAAAATCCTAGTTTCTCGAAGTGTTTAATAAAAAATAATCATATGAAATACTCTTTTTGATGTATAAAATGAAAAGGTAAAACTCTAAAATATAATCACATAAAATATGTTTTAAATTCTTTCATTACAGAATTTTATTGAATTTATAAGAAACATTAGACGCTGATAGTTGTCAATATAGACACCCCCAGTATTTATTTTCTGGACTAAATATTGTATTTCCAACCAAAAAACCACACGGGATGTGTATTGTAAATATGTAATACACTACATTCAACATTTTATAGATAAATGTCAAATTACATGTGTAGTCGGTGTTGTAATGAGAATTTTGTCATGATAGGGTGGTCACTCAATAAAGGCTAAATCGTGGCATATAGCCAGTGTTTAAAAATCCTATATTTTTGGATTAATACAGCTGGAAACAAATTAAGTTATATATAGAAATATTTAACTATCAAAATATTTATAAACAATATATTTATTTTTGTCAATGTTTTCACATTATTTTAAATAAGATAATGATATCAATTGCGGATATTATGTTTATAAATTTATGAGTGCAATCATAAATCCTGAAAAGTTTTGCAACCCCCAACTGGTAATTTTTGAAGGTAATTACAATTTCATTAAATATATTTCATATTCATTTTTTTGTCTATATTTCTTTCATTACTATAAAGATTGCCAACAACGAAGTTACTCAAAAAGAGGGAATAAATTTTTTTAGAGGTGAATGGGTAGAATTATTATGTCAGAATGTATGTAGACAACAAATTTAGGTGATTACTGACTATTTTTGTTATCTAGTATGATATATTACCTTTTAATGTTATTTGGGTTGTGCAACATTAATGTTTGATGCTTATACCTTATTTCTGATCTCATTCTCAATGAGTAGAATAATGGAGGAAATCGATTTATTTAGAATCATTGACCAATAAAAAATATAATTTTTGGGAAATCATGGAGGTAGAGGTGGAGTTGAAGGTGGAGGTGGATGAGAATGCAGAGGCAGGGTCAGAGTTAGGGATCGACATGGAGTATGAGGCAGAGGCAAAGGCTTTGGTGGAGACTGAGGCTAAGGAGGATGAGAAGAGTTGGCGTACAAATAATAAAATTATTAAGAAATGAATTATAAAAATAATTATACCATGACTGTTTTTGAGAAAAATATTAAAAAAGTGCACACAACACATTTCAATTAAGATAAGAATCATTGTGTGTCTTTCCAGTTAAAAATGACAATTTTTTAAAAAACATATATTGCATACTCGAAATTGATCAAATGAGTTTCGATTGTGTTAAAAATTTAGAAAAATGATTCATACATCATTTTTGATATGTAGGGATCTGCCTCACATCAATCAGACACACAGGGTGATCGGTATGACTCCAAGTGTTTGTTATTATCACTACCACAAAAACAGTTTTTCGCAGCGCCCCCCCCCCCCCCCTTTATCTGCGCTAATGAAAAAGCACTGATAAAGGGCCCCCCTTTATCAGCACTTGTTTTGTAGCGCTGATAAAGGGTCGGCTTCAAAAAAAATTACAAATATATTAATATATTAATATATTATTATAGTTATATTGTAATATAAATATAATATATAATATATTGTTTTTAAATATATTTTTGATAAGTATAAATGTACATTTACACTTATTATACTTCATATATAAGATATTCAGTGAAAATTACTTCTTAAAAAATTAAACAAATATTTTTAATTAATAATTTGATAATCATTATGGAGTAATAGTCATTTAATAACAATTTGAGGACTAAAAAATTAAAAAAAATAAAAAAAGATCCAAAATATGTTGAAAACGCAACTCAAACTTCAAATGGCCATAACTTCTGATCCGGGTGTCCGCTGGAGCTCTACAACATATCAAATCAAATCATGCGACCATCTCTACGTCTCTGCAACTGGGGGAACCCAAGTCATGCGTTTTTCTAGGCCGAAAGAGGCCTAGAAGGCCTCCAAAACTGAGTTTTTTGTCGGAGTACCCAGATTTGTTAACATTTTGTGGATTTTCAAACTCGTTTAAGGGGGTATTATTGGATTTTTTTTGGCGGGGACTGAATTTAGTCCAATGTATTACATTCATATTGATATTATGTCTTTGAAATTTCATCCTTTTTTTATAATGAACTACTATTTATAATCAAATATATAACTATATGTACATATATTTTATATATTCTCACCTAAAAATTAAATTTTTTAAATAAATAATTAAACATATTTATATATAATATATATTAGCTTTATCTAAATAATAACTAATATCCATTTTATTTAAAATACCAATATATGAATATTTATATACCAATATACTAATCTAACTATATATATATATTAATCTAACTGTATATATATATTAATCTAACTATATATATATATTAATCTAATAACTATATATACATTAATATAACTACATATATATATATTCTATTACTATAAATATATATATTAATATCACCATAAATATATATATTAATATCACTATATATATATATTAATATAACTATATAACTATATAAATATATATTCATATAACTATATATTTGTTAATATAACTATATATATGTTTATATAACTATATATATATATTAATATAAATATATATTACTATACGAAGAAATATAACTAAATATATATATATATATAGATATAGATATATATTAATACCACTATATATATATGTTAATATTACTATATATATTAAAATATAACTATATATATATATATTATAATATAACTATATATATATATTATAATATACCTATATATATATATATAAATATAACTATGTATTACTATATGAATAAATATAACTAAAAATATAAATATATATATATAAAGATATCATGAATTGAAAAGAAAATCCAAATAGAGTAGTGGTAAGGGCTTAGGCGCACAGGGGGGAGGTCTCGAGGTCAAACCCTGGTGGAGGCAGGGGTGCTCGCGCATGGGGAATATTTGAGCAAGCACTGTTAAAGGGTGGAGGGGGGTGCATGGGGTGTTGTATAGGGGCCGGAAAGCGCTGTAAAAGTGGGGGGGGGTTCAAGCGCTATAAAAGCCCCCCCGATTAGCAGTATTTTTTAAATTTTTTAAATTTTTTAAATTTTATTAACTTTTATCATCGCTTTTTTAAAAGAGTTGATAAAAGGGTCCTTTATCAGCACTAAAACGAAAGTGCTGATAAAGGAAGTGCTGATATAGGACCCCTTTTATCAGCGCTTTTCGGAGCGCTGATAAAAGGGACCCCCCCATTATCTACGCTGGATTTATCAGAACTTTTCTAGCGCTGATAAAGGCCATTTTTAGCGCTGATAAAGGCCGTGTTTGGAGTAGTGATATTAAAATTGACATTTTAATAAAAAAAATGCTACTCCCAAAAAACCAAGAAAACTCGCTTGTATTGTATTGATAGTTTGTTACAATGATTAATAATTCATTTGTGATGTGGATGAATCTGTATCATTTCAAACCCACCCATGATGCCACATGTTTGGCTCAAAGTGCGTGTTTCTATTTTAAAATGACATTTTAGTAAAAAACACATGAGGTGTACTCAAAACTGAGGAATCACATTATGATTATTTAAATACCTTATTAGAATGATACATGAGTCATTTGTGATGTGAATTATTCATTCATGTGACAATCTGATCCACAGTGTGACCATTATAACTCCTAGTGGATCTTTTTATTGAAAATCGACATTAATTTTAGTGACAAAAAAAACTCACGTACTCAAATTTGAGAAAACACATTCGCATTATGTTGGTACTTTTGTAAAATGATCCATACGCCAGTTGTGATGTTTAGGGATTAGAAACACCTCAATACGATTCATATTGTGACTAGAATGAATCAAAATGCATCTATTTACTAAAAACTATCATTAATTTTTCTCAAAAAAACAACAAACGTACTCAAAACCAAGAAAATAAATTCTGATTGTTTTGGTACTTTAGTAAAATGATCCATAATTCATTTTTTCAACTTAAGATTCATTCACACCTCAAATATACTAACAGTGTGACCAGTATGACTCCTTGTGCACCTTTTATTCAAAATTTACATTAATTTTATTAAAAAATCAAACAAACCCTATAAGAGTGTTTCTTCCTGTATTTTTGTTATAAATTTTATTTCATTTAAATTTAGTATTTATATCTTATTTTGGTTATTTTTTATTTTTTAATATATTTAGTGTGTTTTTTTAGCACACTTCACCTATTTCTAGTGATGTAGCGTGTTTTAGTATCACACTACAGTTTTCAACATTGTTAGCAATAATAAATGCATTGATAAAAGTATGGATTATCCCCACATTTAAAGGTAGTTATAAGTATAACCTTTATATTTTCTTTAAGAAATGTTTATAAATTGTAGTTTTATCAGTACAAATAAAATCCTGATAAAGGGTATATTTATCATTTCTAAATAAAAGCACAGATTAATGTAATCTTATAATTATTCTTTTAAAAGTGTTGATAATAATATGGTTTATCAACACATTTCTTTATGATGATAAAATAAAATGACTTTTAGCTATGCTAAGGTAGTCATTACATTTCTAACGTTGATAAAGGATGATTTTAATGCTATTATAAGTACGTTTTGTAGTAGTGAATTATCAAACATGTGATTAGAAAAACAATTTAATTATAAAGGATACAACCCTGACAAGGATTAATTAAAAATAAAACTCTCAAAAGTGTTACAAATACTTTATAATGACATATTCACATAAAGAAAAATGTAGACAGGTTGAATTTTTAATGTTATCATCTTCCAAATCTTCAAATAACAGGATATTTATAGGTGAAGCTCTAATGGTCTTAATTTTTTGTTAGTTTCAACAACCCCATACAACTGGATATTGAACCCACCAAATGCCCTGGAATAACTGAATGTATGATGTCATTTTTTAAAACCATTACATTTCTAAAGGTATTCCTTATGATATATTTAATTATTTTATATTCATATTATAAATATAGGACAACCAGATTACATTCCTTATCATTTGTCACTATAGTAATCCTTATGAGGGTCCACCTGATGTATTGGTACTATAATCAGTATGATGAATATGAATTTTTTAGTATAATATATAAGAAAAAAGTCTAACTACTGGTATAATTAATTGTAATTATAATTAATATGATGAATACATGATCTAATGATCATAATGAAGAATGATAGGTGTATATTTGTAATAGATTAGAATATTTGTTATGTATTGTAAAAAAGTAACGTGTTATACAAAAAAAATCTAAAACACTTGAGGTCTAAAAAAGATTAAAATTATTGTTTTAAGAATGTATTTTCTTTTTCAGAAACTAAATTAATGGAAAAGTAATATGTAAAACATCTAACTCAACAATATCCACCTTTTGGAAGGATAAAACCACAAAACATAAATAGAAAAGTATACCTTGAAAAACAAACATTCCGTTTTCGTTAGAGATCATTGCTGTTATTTTTATTATTACTCCCCTTGATTTTATTACAACTTTCGAATATGATGGAAATTATTAGAACAAATAATCCTTATAAATGCTTCTCCACTAAAGGATATTATATCTGCCTTTAAAACTATTTCTCCCCCTTTAGAAAACATTCTCCACCCATTCTCCATTGTTCAATATTCCCAACTTTTTTATTTTCAAAAAGGAATTTTAATGAATATAATGTTTTCTAAAATGTTAAAAAGATAACATACAAAAAAATATCGATTTAACTATTTATCCTTATAAATACAAAATACCTTATAGATAATCAAAATTGGAAAACAATCAAGAATAAAGAATTTGTATTAATGGTAATTCATAATAATCAACCATTCAAATTTTTACAAAAAATCATTGAGATTTCAAAAAAAAATCACTATTTCTTCATAAGGTTCTCCAAAAAATACTTAATATTCTAGACCTCATGCTAATAATTTTCCAAAATCAAGATATTTTCTTCCTAGATAGATTTCTTCTAGACTTCAGATTTTAATGTTTTAACTACCTCTAAAATAAGATTATCTTCCTCATAATTATGAATCCATTTTCACTAGACCTAAACCAACTCGTCTATAATTCCATATATCACATTTCTTTTGAAAACATTGACATCATCAGTCAATTTTTTAGTATCTCTATATTCTTCTACAATCAAAACTCTGTCTTATAGATATGAAGACAACTTGTTGAAGGATTTAATTGATTCTAACAAAAGTTTCTTAACATTAAAAAATTGATCATCATTATCATGAATATCTGTATCCATTTAATTGTTCCACATCACTAAATAATTTTATGAAGAGTTTTTTGTTTTTAAATTTCTATAAGAAAACATTAAAATATTTATTCATCTTTATCATTGGATTATTCAAAAGAGTTAGTGATTTTGGTTTTTCATTCATAGATACATCAAGAAACATACATATTGATTAAATGTTGCTTAGATATGAAATCTTTGAATTCAACATTTTTAAAGAAATGAAAATATAGTCAAAACCATTTTAATCAATTATATCTTTTGAGCCTGATTGATCATGCACATTCTAAAGAGGTTTTTTTCTATTGGTTATGATATCCACTACTTTCCCATTCTTATCATATTTTTTGGAAACAATATTCTTATATGAAACTTCAACAATTTTCACTTCTTTATTAGTTCCAGATCTTTTAGAAACATTTTTGTGAGAAATTGGATCTAGTTATTATTCCTCAAAAGATGATTTTTTTTCCTTTTATTATGAGGATCTTTAATTCATATAACTTTTATATTTTTCATCCCAAATAGACTAGGAAGGTAAATCTAATGGAGATGAAGATGGTTTTGATGATTCTTTATCTGAATTATTTTCTTCATCATTATCCCCTTCATTTTTTGGGTTCCTCTTCTTGTTCAATTTCAATTAATTTTTCCTTTAAAACTTCTTCAAATTGTTATTCTTATTCTTTCTCTTTACCATCTTCTTCTTCTCTTTATTATTTTTTTTCTTATTCTTATTTTCCTTCATCTCCAAATTCTTTTTCAAGTTCTTCCTCTAACAATATAACTATTCTTAAAGTCCCTTTCCCAAATAATTTATAAAATGATTCTTTTTCAGGAATTGATTCTTTATTAATTTTTTTTATTTACCCTTAACAACTACATAGGGTACTACTAAATTTTCTAAAAAAGGAATGTTCGCTTCTGGAATTAATTTATCGGTTTGATATATTAGAAGGACTACAATCCCATATTATTTTTATACTCCATTCAAATGAATTTATATAATTCATTATTTTTGAAACCTCTTAATTTTATTTCCTCTTTTCTATTCTTCCCCATGTTATTCTAAAATATGAATATTCATGGCCTTTGCCTCAGTAGGATCAATACAAAACTCTAGACCCCATAGCAACTTCTAAGCCTTATGATCCATAAGATTCTCTAATAAACTATCTGGAATTTTTTTTCATTATTTTGTTTGATAGAAGTAGGTGTCTCAGTATTTCTCTTATTCTTCTTATCAATGTCGTTATATTTCTTTAATGGTTGAGCATCAGATGTATCTCCTTAAACATTTTATAAAAATATTATTTTAGAATCAAAAACTAACTTCATACTTGACATTGTATCTTCACTAATAAATAAAATAGTCGCCTTGGAGAGATATGATTTATTACAGAACTTAAATAACTCAATATAATTCACTATCATCATGCTGATAATGGATAGAAACATTATTATCAATTACTTGATGGGCATATTTTTAATATTATCCATCGTAATGAAGATAAACATTACCATATCAATCTTCCTCAAGATTACAAAATAATCAAGAATGAAGACATATGAAACCTTCAATGTATCGCTATCACATTTCATAGTGATAAGATAAACTTATATAAATAATGAAATTAATTTGTTTTATACTGTAATATGTGATATTTTTATAACGTTCACATAAAAGTTGAACATAGAATATTCATATTTATTATGGTCAAAATTTAGAATCTTGTTCGGTAATTTGTGAGAGGGTAAATAGGCTTATCTATTAGATGGAATTCCAACCATGTCTGCTAATATTTTATAAGAACGTTTGTAAATCTTCCAAAATATGTTAAAGGAAATTTTATCCCTACCATATTCTTTATAAAATTTAATTGATGCATAAATCTCAGAAACAACCTCAGGATAGTAAAGATAAAAAAATTTGTCTGGATTATCTACACAAACTAATTTCAATCCTTGAAATGAGATTATCCTTTTCCGAGTATAATCAAACTTGTCAAACCATGATCTTTCATTTAGTCCATCCCTAATCACATACCACATAGTATAATCCACTTTTGTTTCTATAAAAACTGAAACAGAGACCAACTAAAGGAAATAAATGTAAACAATCAAAATAAAATCTTTAAAGGGTGTTGAAACTTTGGTGAAAAATATCTGAATGTCGATATGGGTCAAGAGGTGACCGAAACTTATATAGTCATTTGGGTGATGGCTAGATTTTTTATGGAAATAGAATTTTGATACAAAATCCCTTGTTGTTTTGATGGAAGATATTTATTCTAAGAATGTTTTAAAAGAATTTATTTGAAATCTTAACATTTTAAAAC
Organism: Viscum album; assembly: GCA_963277665.1. NCBI lineage: Eukaryota > Viridiplantae > Streptophyta > Magnoliopsida > Santalales > Viscaceae > Viscum > Viscum album. The sequence goes on along the minus strand of OY728162.1, from coordinate 954,991,032 downwards.
ATTTATTATAGTGAGGATCATTCTAATTAGATAATTTTTTAAAAAAAAATTGAATATTTATTCAATTTTTTTTATTAAAACTAAATTTTATATCAATAATAGTTATAATCTAATATAATGAAATATTTAAAAAACTAAAATAATATAAAATTAACTTTTAGAGTAGAACGATTATTCGGTTTGATTAATATGTTCTTACTAGGTTTTTTAAAATAAAATAATTAGGATATTTTTATAATATATTATTATTATTATAGTTTTTTTCAAAAATATTATGATATTTTTTAAGGAAAATTTATTATGATGTTTCTAAAAAAACTAAGTATGATAGTTTTTTTATTTAAATCCATAAAATTTCTTAAAAGAATCTGATTCTGAAAATTTTATAACAATTTTTGAGTCCAGATTTTTTTGAGAACTATGACTTGAATTGTTTTACAGTTTTAAGTCTAGAAAACTCAATATAATAATATTTTTTAGAAAAACAAATAATTTTATATATCTAAAAGGCTGATGACAAAAATGTTTCAGAAAATAAAAACACATGGAGTCCCTTTACGAAAAAGAGAATAGTCATATATGGAGATGGGTCAGCAAGAAGTAAATTTTAATGATCAATTGATTTTGATCATTTATAGCATATATTTAATATATTCAAATCTGTTTCAACTAATAGTTTTAATAAAAATATCAATATCTTATTCCTTCATTTTAATAAATTATAAAATTATATTTACAATTTGTTTCTGATCATAAAACAAATGGTGTATTATATCTATGTGCTTAGCACATGAGTGATGTGCATGGATTTTACATAATGAAATGAAACTTATATTTTCAAAAGGTATTCAATTTTTAGTAAAACTCATGATATAGTCAGCAAGTGTGTGTTGCATCCACATCACTTGATCAAAACAATATCATGGTACCACATATTCATCTTAAATAGTGGATAGTGATACTGAGGGTTTTTCTTATATAACCAAGAAACAAAAGTATATCTAAATAAATAGAAATTTCCAAATTTATGTTTTCTATTCATTCGATAGCCACCAAAATCATCATCCCAAAAACTTTTTAGTTTAAAAACATATCAAGAAGAATAGAATATGCCTAAATCCATCCTGCCCTTATGATAATGAAAAATTAATTTTACATTAAAAATATTGGATTATTTTATATTTTTATGATATCTTTCACATAATCATATAGAAAAAATTAAATTTGGATGACTAGATGTTAGATAATGTAAACATCATATCATAACTATAAAGATATTTTGATCAACTGGTTACACAGCCTCATCAAGATCTAAAGTATTTTAGGAACCAATAAGTGTACTGATACTTTAAGTATTTTCATTTCAAATTTTCTTAAGAAGAACATTTATAAACTTATGTTGAGATATAAAATTCCATTCGCATTTTTTGAGATTTTAAAATAAATATAATATATTAACTCATCTATCATCTTCATTTAAAACTTGGACATCATATTATCTACAAATGAATGTGTAAATGATTTTTAATTTGAACCAAATATAATTTCATAGAAATAAAATTTTAAAATAAAATTATTTTTATTTACTTATATTATGAAAAGTTTTGGATCTGCACCTCACTTAACAAAATTTATAGTTATCAAAAATCAAGTTAACGTATCATAACTATCACAAAGGGGTTGTTTAATTTTATATTAATATTTGGTAATCTTATAATCATGTTATAGATATTTTTTATTTTTAAAAGAAAGTTATTTTTCTAAATAAACATCCTAATAAACATATCTGTTATGAAAATAACACTTCACATCTCTTTGAAAATGTTTGAAATGAAAAAATACTGCAAAGGATAGAAGTATTAAAATAACATCCAGTCATACTACTAGATCATAAGTTTTATCAAAATCTCATCCCTATTGTTTGTCATATCCCTTAGCAACAAGTCATTATTTGTTTTAACCATTATTCCATTTTCATAACATTTTATTCAAAAGACCCATTTTACTCCAGTTGTGGAGGATTCTATAGGTCATTCAACTAAAGACTATACTTTCTTCATTTCAAAATAATTTATTTTTTCTTTAATTAGCTCAATCCAATTCTTTTCACCTAAAGCCTCGTTAATATTATTTAGTTAAAATTGTGATATGAAAGCTAGATGTTATATTTAATTTCTTAAGGAAATTCTAGTTCGAACTGGTTGATATACATCACCAATGATACTTTCACTAGAATGATTCCTAATAAATACCAATATTCTTGGGTTTTCAAAAAATTCTTCAACATAAGGTTGAAAATATTCCTACGTAATAATGTCAAAAATATATTATTTAGTTATTTACTTATGATAAGTATTCTCTACTATTGGTTTAAAATACATTTTATAAATAACATGGAATGATATAGGTTTAGGTTATTTGAAAAAGGGATCAATTTTATTAAACATAACACACACTATTTCATCAATAGTACATGTATTTTTAATAAAAACACTATCAACATTCAAAGTAGTGGAATAACCTAAAAATATTCCATCATGGGTTCAAAATTATGTTAATTACCTTTAGTATTTAGGATGAATACTTTGCAACCAAATAATTTATAGTACGAAACGTTTGGTTTTCATTCTATCCAAAACTCATAAAAAATTTAATTAATAAAAAGTCTAATTGAATAGAAGGTATTACAAACTTATTCAACCTAAAAATGTTTAATAACTGAGTATTCAATCAGTATAGTTCTAGTTACTTCAGGAAGAACTATATTTATTCTTTCAAATATATCATTTCTCTTTGTAGTTCTAGGTGAAGAAAAATTATGTTCAATACCTATACTTCTAAATAATTTCAAAATCACATTTTTCCAATTCTCCACCATGATTTCATTGAATAGTTATCAAGGAGAGGTTTTTCTAATTTTTTACAACGGATGAAATTTTTTTACTGTAACAACAATCTTCATATTTATTTTTTAGAAAATAGACCTTTGTATATCTAGTGTAATCAATAACTAAGATCTAGACATAGTATTTTCCACCAATTAATCTAGTTTGTGTAGGACCAAATTGTTGGATTCAGTTCACTCTAACCAACTTATGTGTAATTTATGATAAATTGTATTCATAGTTTTGAATATTAATAAACTCTTTATCATATCATGATTGTTCTTCTATGTAACATCGTTTGTGATAATTTTCTATTAGTAGATATCGCGCTAAAAGGCCATAGTAGTTCCCCGATATGATGAAAACCCACAAGTGAAACAAAACTCTTCTTAAATATATGTCATATAGGAAAATGATATCATTTGTGGGACATGAATAATATATTCTATAAGGGGTGGAGAGTCATCGGACATTGAAGCACCTTCTCATGGTGTACACCCTTGGTAATAAATAGTGTAGGAAATTATGAGAATGAGACCCTCCTGCAGGAAATCAATATTTTTATGTGTTATTGGATGTTCCTATTGATAGGAACTTGTATGTATCCTTAAACTTTATTATTATTATTAATGAGTACTATTAGTTGTGTACTTTGATGTTTTCATGAAAACTGTGCTGAAACTTATCTGCAGTGAGGTTGGATTTGTTGGGCATATCCTGAGTAATAGGGTATTGATGAAAAATGAAATAAATGATTAGTACCTTCTATTCATTAATTGATGTTGATGACTCAATGGATTTTATTGAACTGATATAGCATAAATAAATCCAAGGTCATTGTGTTCTATAGGAATGTTTGATTTATAAAAATTCAAAAAAAGAGACATTGAGCACAGTGGTTGATAGCACCAGCCAGAAAGCTTCTTGATTAGAGATATCATGATAAAGTGGATATATTAAACAATAAACATCTTTATGAGGTATTATGTTGTTGCATCATTAAATTATTTTCCTATGGGTGTATTGGCTTGTTCTGAGATGATAAACTTGGAATTTAGGCTAGTTTTAAAAATTCCACTATGAAAGAGGCCTAGAGGGTCCAAAATAATGTGTATCGAGAATCTCAGTTAAATAATATATTATTATTTATTATTTAACCAGTTTAATAAATATTTATACCACACATTATATAATAATTATTCATGTATGCTTGATCACATATATTATTTCACATGTTTTTTCAAAAAAATATTATGTGATAAGAATATTAAATATCTATTTATTTTTTATTTAGTGAATAAATATTTAATTATTTATTGGAGAATATTGTAGTGATGTATATAAATTATATAAATCATCATTATTTATGTCCTGATAAATATTATGGAGGAATGGGGGAAAATTATTAGGTCTTGTTAGAATTTATATATATTAAATTTTATTTGATTAAGTAGTATTTAACGTAATTCACAAGTTAAGAACATGTTGAAGAATTATTATTATTATTATTATTATTATTATTATTATTATTATTACATTGGATTCCACAAGTTATTAAGTAAATATTAAATGGATGTTGTGTAAATATTTATTTCTAATACCTCCCTGTATTTAAACATAATTAAATTTTTTTTCTTATAGGGGGAATTCATTTTATGGTGTGTACAACTTCAGCTAGAGAGAATCCTCTCAAGTCCTATAGAGATCCCTCTCTAAGAACACTTCCAAGAATGAAGAGAAATCTTCCACAAACTCCCACTCTTGAGTATAGTGACGTCAAGGAAAACGATTTTGAATGAATTCTCATGGAGATCAAAAGTGAATGATGCAAGCGATAGAATCTTACATGCTAGAACATTGAGATTCCTATGATGATGATTGATGATTTTTGGAACAAATGTGGATCACCACTAGAGGTAATCTGTAACGTCCTGGTTCCGGAGGCCACCTAGAGGCACCCAATACCTGGTTGGTCACATGGCATCAAGAGCATTTCCCCAAACTCCAGGGGCTACCTACTAGAATGGAGGTCCATGGGTGTGATAGTGGGGAATCAATTCCCTCAATGGTAGAGTATAAAGAAGAAATAATCAATTATATATAGGAGTGGAATCATTAATATTATGCTACCAAAAATAAATATTAGAAGACTGATTGAATAAACAGGAGAACCAATATAAAATGATGCATGATACATATGTCTAGGAAAGAAATGAAACAATGAACAATGCTGAAACACAGTACTAAAACAAGTACAAAAGAAAACAAAAATCAGCTCCACAGCATCACAAGCTTAAGCTTGGTCTCATGCTCTCCAGCTCCTCAGCATGTCGCGTGCATGAAGTAGAAGGGTGCTTGCCTTTGCCTATACCTGCAACAATATAATCTGTCTGGGTCCAAATGCATGGCGTAAACAGGGTGTGAGACTAAATCCCAGTAGGCAACCACCACGAGATCTGTGACTAACAATCAATGAGTATATGGTAGGTAAAAGTATATGAAACAGTAAATAATAACGATCTAAACAACAAAAAATCCATAGTTTCATGATCAAGACATAGCTAAACTAGCAGATAAACACAAATTGGTAACCCTCTAGTAAGTACCCACAACCTATCCTCTCTGGTCCAAAATGAAAAGTTTAAGACACCCCTTGGGCATTACACTCAATATAACCCCTCTGGTTCAGCATAAGCATAGACTCTCTAAGGAAGCACTCAATGTAAATTCCACCTATAGTCTTGTATCGTTACTAAAGGATATATAAGGAAGAAAATACATCACATTCCCTTTGTGGACCATGTCGAGGATCTACAAACTCTCTAAGGAAGCACTAAACGTCAATTCGCTATGTGGTCCCGCATCGTATGTAAAACAGACACTCTGAAGAAGAACTCAATGTCCATTCTCCTTGTGGCCTATACACCAGGTTCTCACAGCCTTGTGTAATTCAAGAAAGTGTTGAAGTGCGTATCGGACATGATAAACCTCAAGTAATACTTGGCTAGCATTCAACAACATAACAACACTACAAAACAACAGCCGCACCATCCTACAATACAAGTCTTGGGAATGTAAGCAGCAATCTAACATGGAAACTAGACCCAAAGGTCAAAATATGAAAAAACAAATTCATGGGAAACACATCCAATGAATAAAAAATCACCCTATTCATAGTCAATTATCATCTAATTAAGCATACACACATAACATGAAAAATATAGGTCTAAAACAGTAATCGTACATTACCCCGTTAATGGGTATTGGTGGAATTTGCACATAAAAATCAAAGAATTTCAACAAAAACACACAGAACACCTACCTCAACGTTAGGATATGGAAATATTTAAACTTCAAGGCTTGAATCACCTTATAATAATGAAGATATAAAAAACATCTAAAGCATTCAACCCATGATATCTCGTGAGAGAAGAGAAATCAGAATATGGTACTATATGAGAAGAGAGAACTCACTGATGTGATTCCAACACAACCAACGATGTTCGATTCGGAGGACGGAAAAACGCTCATGGTTTTGTTGAAGATCTATGGCCATATTGAGCTCTCGGTTGAACAAGACCTAAAAGAAGATCTTTCTGGTGATTAGACACGACCCCTAGCATTTAATGAAAACAATTACATGACATGTACATTTGAAGTTCACGACTTGTACTCACTGTTTCCATACATCACTTTTGGCTACCTCCAAACACCCCCACACGGCCATGTGTCTGGCCACTATAAGACCAACACACAGCCTCCTATGACATTGCAGTATATGGAATGTACTCATATAGTACATGATGTGTACTTCAAAAAATTTCAGAAATTCCTCTTTTTCCCAAAAACGACCAGAAAATGAAAATCATACTTGAAAAGAAGGTCTGAGTTCATAAAAACATCCCCCCTTAAAGAAATTTGTCCCCGAATTTCTTGAGTGCGGTATAAAAGAAGAAACCCCAAACAGCTCTGGAAAATGTGCTCGAACATCAGCCTCCCTCTCCCAGGTCTCATCATGTACTTGCCAATGCTGCCATAACACTCGTACGATAGGAACATATTGGCCATAGAGAACCTGTGTACATTGATCGAAAATCTAGATAGGACACTCATCGATTGACTCATCCACTTCAAGACCAACCTCCTCAGGTTGAAAGATATGATATGGGTCTAAAAATTAATGTCGGAGCTGAGAAACTTTAAAAACGTTGTACATTGCCTGGTACCTTTGAGGTAACTCCAACCGATAGGCAACTAGACCAAATCACTCTAACGCCTCAAATTTTTCGACGTACCTCAACGAATGTTTACCCTATCTTCTGATCCTTTTGTGCCCCAACCTCAGTGTGACACATAGAAAAACATGATCTCAACCTCAAAATCCAAAGGTTGTCTCCACTTATCATCATAAGACTTCTGACGAGACTCTACAGTAGCCATCCTCTTCTGAATCAACTATATCTTCTCTGTGATCTCTTGAACAAGACGAGGTCCCAGCAGAGCTTCCTCTCCTACCTCTATCAAACATAAGGGGGTCTATATGATCTATCGTACAAATTCTTATAAGGCTTCATATGAATAGTTTCTAAAAACTATTATTGTAGGAAAACTCCACAAGAGGTATATGCTTCTCCCAAGATCCTCCAAAATCCAGAATGCATGCTCAGAGCATGTAGTCAAGCACCTGAATCATATGCTCGAACTGGACATCTGTCTTGGGTTGGTAAGATGTACTCAAAAGTACCTGTGTACCCAATTCCTTCTGATGCCCCTTCTAGACCTGAGATGTAAAATGCACATCCTTGTCTGAAATGGTGGAGTGTGGAACTCCATGAAGACATACAATCTCTTGGATGTACAACAATCCTAGTTCATCAACACTAAAGGTCTCCTTGATTGGAAATAAGTGAGAAACCTGCGTAAGGATATCAATGAAAACCCATACTACATCATTCCCTATGGGCGACCTTGGAAAACTGGTCACCAAATCCATCATGATGTCGTTACACTTCCACTTGGTAATAGGTAAATACTATAAAAGACCTTATAGTTTCGGATGGTCCACCTTCACCTGCGGATAGGTGGAACACCTCATGACAAATCACGAAAAATAACTCTCCATACCTGGCCACCAATACTGATTGTGTAGACCAAGATACATCTTGGTGATGCCAGGATGAACTCTCCAAACTGAGGAATGAAAGCCCAGATCAGCTCCTCGCATATATTTGATAGCTCCCATAGGATCCTCATGAACTGAATGATCTCATCCTCACCTATGTTCCATCCAGTAATAGGGTCCTCTCTTGACACTCTCTCTCTTAAGATTAAACTGTAAGAATCTGATAGCTGCCTCATTCACACTTGATCAAGAATAGTTGTGGTAATAGCTATAGAAGAAACAAAAGTCTGCCCTTGTCTATCATGCACCTCTAAATACATCTCAGAGAATAGAACCATATGATGCCACTCACTTCTGGCGTCCTAAATTTTTTGTATTTGAGTCCTCTTACTGAACCCATCAGCTACTGCATTTCCTTTCTTGGGTCTGTAGGAAAGGTTAATGTCAAAAGACAAAAGGTACTCAACCGACCTTCATGATATCAAATTCATATCACATTAAGTGAAGATGTACATGAGACTTTAGTGGTCGGTGAAAACCAAAAAAATCTCCCCCTAAGATAATGTATCCAACATTGTAAGCCATGAAAAACTAAAGCCAACTCGAGATCAGGCATCGGGTAGTTCCTCTCATGTGGTCTCAAATGCCGAGACTCGTACACAATAACTCCATCGCCCTGCATAAGAAAAGCTCCTAGCCCAATACCTGAAGCATCACAATATGTTGTATAAATCTTTCCCCGCTCAAGAAATACTAGTATTAGTGCTGATGTCAACCCCCCATTCAGCTCCCAAATGGCTGACTCTCAAGAATCTGACCTTAATAACTTTGCACCTTTCTTAGTTAGACTTGATAGCGGTGATGTTAAGCGTGGAAAGTCTTGAATGAAACGTCTATAGTATCCAAGAATCCCTATAAAAATACACACCTCGAAGGAATTCTTCGTCTGATTCACGAAACTACTACTCTCACATTCTTTGGTTCTACTGAAACTCTCGTCTCTCATATAACATGACCAAATAAGTGAATATGATCCATCCAAAAGTTGAATTTTGAGAGCATAGAATATAGCTGATTCTCTCTCAGTGTACTCAAAACGATCTCAAGATGGGTTGCATGATCGCGACTAGTGTGAGAGTACACCAAGATATGATCCATGAAGACAACCCATGAAATAATCCATCTATGGATGAAACACTTGGTTTATTAGTTCCATGAACACTATAGGTGAGTTCGTGAGACCGAACGACATAACCATATACTCATATAGACCATACCTACTCCGGAAGGATATAAAAGGTATATCAGATAGTCTAACACACAACTGTTGATAAATGGGTCTCAATTCAATCTTTGAGAACACTCGTTCTCTTCAATGATGATCACAGAGATCATCAATACTAGGAATAGGATATCAGTTCTTGACCATCAACTAGTTCAACTTCTGATAATCCACACAAATCTTGAGGGTGTTGTCTTCCATTTTCACAAATAGGACAGACGAACCCCAAGGAGAAGTACTGGGTTAAATGAAACCCATTTCCTGCAACTCCTCCAATTGATTGTTGAGCTTCTGCAACTCTAGTGTAGCCATCTTATAAGGATGAATGGAAACTGGTGTCGCTCATGGAATAAGCTCAAAATAAAATTCCACCTCTCACTTTGGAGGCAAACCTGAAAAGTCCTCTGAAACGACATCGGTGAAACGATCCGCCACTGGAAGAATGTTTAACTATGAAGTCCCCTGATAATCTAGATATAAACTAGAAATCAAGGATGGAACTCCTCCCAACCCATGATTATTAGGTCCTGCTCTGCTATCCTAGAAATCCCACTCGCCCTTGTGAAGAAATGATACACCCTCTGGTGATATGAAACTCAACCTGCGGTGATAAGAGTCAATTAATTCCTAGAAAGGAACTAACCAGTCCATTCAATGAATGAAATCATAGCATGTCATATCTAGGACACAGAGGTCCCATATTAAGTGAGACCCACCAACCTCCAAAATGAAATTCTTTCACTAACGTACACTAGTCATCCTAGTCCACAATGGAGTGTCCAGTTTCAGAATACCGGTAGAAGAAAAGATGTATATCCCAAAGATCTCCACAATAAAAACAGATATAAATATATGGGAAGCCCCTATATCGAAAAGAGCGGAAGATAAATATAAGGAAAATAGGATCGTACCTATAACTATAGATGGTCTCAGATCCTGCTCCTACTTGGTCTGCTTCACTACAAATGCATGGCCTGCTCTAGGGCCTTGTGACCCTGCCTGACCACCTTGAGCAGATCCACTCTACTATCGAAGGAAGACGGATGACTGACACAATGAAGACAACCTCCACCTTGGCCTCAATGGATAGAAGAACACGAGTTCCCACACTGGTGAGAAACTAGCGGTGCTGCTTTTAAACTAGGAGTCAGAGACGAACCCTTGTCACAAGACTCTAGTGAGAATATCTGACAGAAGCGCTGAAGGTGACCCATATTTCCACGTGATTGGAAATCCATTGGGTCTCTTGGGAAGTTTCTCCTCATATGCCTGCTCTTTCTGCACTATAATCACACCACCTGGCTACCAAAAGATGTGTCTCACCTCCTTGGATCCCCACGTGAAGAATCCCTACTGCACTCCCTACTGTCAGTTGGACGGATTCTAACTCTAGATTTCAAGATTCCCTATCTCACATCTTCAGACTCCTTCATATTGCACTATGTGATCAGTCCCTGATTGATGATAAAAGTGATAGAAGTCAACCTGAAGATGTTCACCAGCGATCGAAAGTCGTGCCTCAGACCATCCTCGAACTTATTTGCTATGAACAACCCATCTCACCCTTGGAAGGGTGTAAAGCACTGAAGCTTGGTGAAGTTAGAGGAATACTCAATAACAGAAAGAGTACCCTACTATAGACTCATAAAATCCTAGTCTCAATCGGCCCTTAGGGTTTCTGGATAGAAGAAATCATAGAAGATGTGATGAAACTCATCCGACGCCATAACCTGCTGGTATCCCACCTATGACATTACATCCCAAAACCTTTTGGAGGAGACCCAAATCATATATGTAGAAAGATTGACCCTCCTCTCTAAAGGCATCTCCATATGCTCAAATATCATAAGCTTGGCTTATAGCCATGACTATGTAGCATGAGTTCCTCCTTCCCTTGAGAAAGTGGGAGGATGTTGGTTCTAGAAAACCTACGTCAAATCTACCATAGATGGGGTAGGAGGCGATGGCCCCTAAAAAGTCCACAATATCCTCATGAATCCTTCCCTAAACTGTGCATCAACATCGGTATCTAGTATAACTACTGGGGCCAAGATTGGCACAACAGGAGGTTCTATGGGAAGTCCATAATTAGGTGTATCCATCATTTGATCACTGCCCCATAACTGTCAGAAAACCGGTGGATGTCTCAGTGGCATGACTCTGCAAGGTCAAACACACACCATAGATCAGGATTAACATGGAATGGAACATAGATCTATAAGAAGGGAATCAAGGGAATGAAAACATTCCAGTTTTACAATACATGATTGCACGATGTGTATAATCCCTACATGGCGTGTTCCCTTAAGTCATTCACATGGGGGTGTACATATGCCAACCTAGGCCATGTAACACCCCAGACACACAACATTTTTTCTTAACACATGGCATGTACTTGAATCCTCTTTATCTTCCTGAGTCCTTATACATGGTTAAGGCACACGGTTCTCCTAAGACAAGACTACATGGAATCTTCCGAGTAGACACGACATGTACTGGACATGCTTCATCTAGCCCAAGTTGTTAGTGACAAGGCCTGGCACATGTCTCACCCTACACGGCGTGTTCATGGAGGACACAATGTGTATGTGAAAGAATAACACCGACTCATGTTGTTAGTGACATGACTGGGTACTTGGGTCAGACTACACGATGTGTTCAATCCCGACACGGCATGTATAACTGAATACTTATTTGTCCATGTCGTTAGCCACACTCGAGGACACATGGTCAACACTACATGGCATGCACAAACGGTACACAATGTGTTCCCACAAGAATTTCCCTATCCCATGTCTCTTCCCACACAACCTAAGACACGGTTATAGACTACACAGTGTGTGCATAAAGTAGATGGTGTGTACATAAGAAATAAATGTTTCTTCCTGAATAGAATAACACATGCCATGTACATAACATTACACGACATGTATTCTAGGTTTTTCTGGACATTAACCCTCAGAAACTATTACAAAACCCTGAAATACGCTGAAATAAACATTGAAGGAGCCAAATTCCGATAAGTGAGGTCCCATACTCCCCGCGAATCAAATATTGGCACCTTATAATTGTTATAAAAAGGTAAACAAGTCAATGATTCACCATGTTCTGGTCAATGAGGGCCCATAACACCTCAAGAACCAAGGTTTGGTGTTCATTCAGTAAAAATATTAAACAAACAATACTCTATCAAATATTAGGTATTTTATCAAGGAATCTATCACAACAGCATGAATATTCTACACAACAACGTGCAATTTCTATTTCACCCTAGATGGCCTGGCAAGAATGCATTACATGAGATTTCTAGAACGTGCCTATGTGATGCATGGGATGGCATACCCTCATATCACTGGGTTACAATAGAAATAAAACCTCAATTATATAAATAATAACCATCAAAAAACATTTGAGTCACCTAACGGTGAAAATCAAGGCAAACATAAAATTATAAAACCAGAATATTGCATTAATGAGGTTGGTTGTTTTTTCCCTATACATGGGTTAGCTACTCCTAGGCACTGCTTATTACCAAGTACTTACTTCTTCTTATATTTTACTATAGCCTCCAAATAGTAAGTAAATAGAAAATAATTCCTTTTATACCACTTTGTGACGTCATGTTTCTTGAAGCCACCCAGAGGTGCCCCGTACTCGGTTGGTCACATGGCCTCAAGTGCATTACCCGAACGTCAGAGGCTCCCGAATAGTAGTGAGGGACTTGAGTGTGATAGTGAGAAAACAATTAACTAATTGGAAAAGTACACAATGGAAGTAAACAATTATATACAAGAGTGGAAGCAATTATATTATCCTACCAAAAACAAACAGCGGAAGACTAATAGAATAAACTGGAGCACATATATAAAATGAATCATGATAAATATGTCTTGGAATGCATTGAAACAAATAACAATGCAGAAATACAGTAAAAATCCATGTACAAAAGAGAAACATAAATTAGCTCCACAAAATCTCAATCCTATGCTTGGTTTTGTGGTCTCTAGCTCCACAACATGTGAAGTACATGAATTAGTAGGGATCTTGCCCTTGTCTATACCTACAACAATATAATCTGTTTGGGCCCCAAAGAAAGGAACAAATAGGTTGTGAGGATATATACTAGTAGGAAACCACCATGAGATCTGTTCCTAACATTGAATGAGTATATGACAGGTAAAAGGATAGGAAACCGTAAACAAGAAAGTGTTCAACAGTAAAGAATCCACATTTCCAAGATCAAGCAATAACTAAACAAGAAGATAAACAAAATCTAGTAACCCTCTGTGAAGTACGCACAACCTATCCTCTCTGGTCCTACCCAAAAATTAAAAACAATTCTCTAGGTAGTACACTTAGTCTATCCTCTATGGTTCAGCTTAAACATAGACTATCTATGGAAGCACTCACTGTCAATTCCCCCTATAGTCTCATATCGTAACTAAAGGCACTCTAGGGAAGCACTTACATCACATTCCCTCTATGGACCATGTTGAAAAACTACAAACTCTTTGAGGAAGCACTAAATGCCAATTCCCCAAGTGGTTTCGCATTGTAAGTAAAAAACTCTCTAGAGAAGCTCTCAATATCCATTATCCCTATAGTCTATACACCATGTTCTCACAACCCTGTGTAATTCAAGCAAGTGTAGTAGCGTGTATCGGACTAGGTAAACCTCAATAACTACTTTTATAGCATTATACAACATAACAGAAAAACAAAATAACATTTTCACCATCCTACAATACTAGTCATGAGAATATAAAAAGTATCCTAATAGGAAAATTAGGCAAAATGGTCAAAATAGGAAAACCATGAATGTAAAACACAGCCAAAGCACATAAATTCACCATATTCACAATTAATTATCATATATTCAAGAAAACATGCATTGAAGGAAAAAAATTGGGCTAAAATGGTAAACGCCCAAATCTTCATTCATGGGTATTGAGAAAATTTTTACATAAAACTCCAAGACTATAAAAAAAGTCACAAACCACCTACCTTGATGTTATGAGATTTCTATATGTGAACATTGAGGCTTTAATAACATTAGAGCACCAAATATCTACAAAAACATCTAAAACGATCAACCCTTGAAATCTCACGAGAGAAGAGAAATCAGAAGATGGTGCTCTAGGAGAAGAGAGAACTCACCGATGATATTTCAATGCAACCGATGGTGTTCGATTCAGAGGACAGATGCCCACTCGGGGTTTCGTCGAAGATCCTTATCCGTACGGAGATCTCAATCGAACAAAACCTAAATGAATAGCGTTCTGGCGATTAGACTCCACCCCAGTGCATTTAGTATTACACGAATTGTACTTTTGATGTACATAGCTTGTACTCTCTATTTCTATACTATGATTTAGGCACCCTCCAACCACCCCCACACATCCTTGTGTGTAGCCAGTACATGGAAAGCACACGGCCTCCTACGACATCACAGTACATGGCGTGAAATTCAAAAATTTCCATAAATTCCACTTTTTCCCAAAAATGACCAGAAGAGGTAAAACATTCCTGAAAAAAAGATCGAGGTTCTTATAGAATCTACTCTGGATTTAGACAATGCAATTATGGTACAACAAAGATCAATTATCAGATTCTTCAATTAAGAAATAATTCATGAAAGGTAATTATTTAATTAATTATAAATAATAAGTTATGATCCGACGCTTGGTTTCATCTTTCTATACCATGCCTTTTTTAATTTATTCAATTCTATATATTATAGTATTCATCAAATTTTAAATTTGGGATTGACCATCGATCATGAAAAAATGAAAAAATTTCCATGAAACATTTCATGCATTCATTGTTATTGGATACATGAAGTGGTATCAGGTGAGGTTACATAATTATTTATAATTAGTTAAATATCATTTATTAGTTTACAAATTTTCATTTAGTTTTCAATTCAATTTTTATCATTCTTTTAATTCAAATTATAGGATCTGTTTCTTCCCCTTTCACTTCTTGTAGATATTACCAAAATGATAAATTTTAGGAAAAAATAAAATTTAAGATCTCATATGATGGTTATAATGATTTTGGATGGATAAAAAAAACATAGATATCGTGTAACCAAAGTTAATCGAAAGTAGTAGTTTTCAATGTAGCAGTATTTAATTATAAATTAATTCAAACCATGTGTATTGAATACATGTTGTGCATTAAATTTATTACATTGCTTATTGACCAGGCCATCCATCCACACGGTCAGTCAGAGTACATAATGTTTATCCCACATGCATAGTCTGTAGTCTTATAAGTCATAGGTGGGCCATGTATTTCCATATATAGCCTACCTGAATGGTGATTTTGTAACCCAGATAAAACACACCATGTATCACTTTAACATGTTTTGTACCCCAATTTTTCTCAGGCATGGTTTACATGCCATGTCCCTAGGAAACTTCCTTGGACAGACAGTGAGAGACATACATGTTATGTAAATTTTTGGTATATTCCATGTACTTATACCAAATTATACAGAATTAAAAATAATTTATTATACTCTGTAAACATTATCGACATGTTCTTATATGTGGTCATTAAGTTTATAGGACATACCATATGATGAGTTTTAATATATATATATATATATATTAATTTTCAATTATTTTTTGTGTAATTTTCATATCTTCATATCATGTGTGAGTCGTATGACATATATTAGTCTATGTGCATTGAAGCAGAACATGTTACAGAAAAATCTTTTAATTTGTGTAATAATTAATTTTATATTACATGTCATTAAAGTACAAGATAATTCATGTATGGAATACATCATAAGAGTAAGGAGTACATTAGTATAATAAATGATTGGTATATTCAGATGGGTATTCACCATGTTTCCTCTAATGTACATTTATGTAAATAATTAATATTAAATAAATTTATTTAATTTCATTAAAATTATGATGGATGGTAATATCAAGTAACATTAGATGAGAATTACGATAAAATAATTGATTAATTAAAGAAGTTATTTAATTGATTTGTGCATTATTTATCTTAAATATGAACGATTAAGAATTTAATTCATGTATTATTTTTAATGTGTAATTTTTTTTCATTTAAGTGGATGATCATGTGTATAGACCAAAACATTTAATGTTATTGATTTCATATAATTTAATATTAAAATTAAATTTTTTCCATTTGTTCCTTCTCTACTCTTATTTTTTAATGGTCAAAATGCCCATGAATTACTTTATGTAAACATTTTTCCTCACAATCATGTGATTAAAATCATAGGAAATGGATGGATCTCCCAAGCTAGAGGAGGAATTTCAAGTTTGAAGCCATGTAGAAACCAATCCCAGAGAGATACATAGGTGGATAAGATGAAGGTTTTAACATGAACCATAATTGGATCAAGTTGTTTTTTCTCCTAGTTCAAAGGTATATTTACCTACCACTAGATAAACTAACATATAGAAAAATATCAATATCATATTCATTTTTTTTATTTCTATAATGATTAATTGTTATTTCATTATGGATGATTTGTAGCGATCACATAAATTAATGAAATTAACCAAAATTCCAGATAAAACTAAAACAAATTAGATTATTAATAAATATAATCTAATACATGGTTAATCACTTAATTAAATCATCATAATAATATAAAAAATCCGATGAATATAATAATTGGAAATTTATGAATAAATGAAAAAATCCCTCAATAATATATATTAATTTGGTATAGCATTTCACTACATCAGTTAAAATAAAACCATAGTTCAATGTCGTTGACTACCCAATGTTGGGGTGCATTCCATTATTAGGGATTTATAACATGAATTTTTGGGTTGAATAAACTTAGTTAGGATCAAGGGTTTAAATCTGAAGTAGTACATTGTGTAACTAATAAAGAAGGTTTATGGAAATCCAATTTAAATATTTCAGGATTGAGGAGTCCATTAAAGAGATCAAGGAATTATGTGTTAATGTATTTGTCATTTGAAATGCCTAACTAAAACCATTCAAGTTTCATGACCTACCAAAGTTGGGGTAATAAGAATTGGAATATGGATCACTTCCACCAAAATTTCCAAGTAACAGTATAATAAAAATCCAATTGTGAGGTTTATTAGTTTTTGAAAAAATATTTGTAGATTAATAAATAAAATATACATTTATTTGTATAAATTTTATTAGATAATTTAAAAAAAATATGATCATCTTTTTTATATATATAATAGTAAAATGAATTCAAACATATCTATATGATCCATACTTGAGAAGTATAACCTTATCACCAGCCAAAATTTCAATGAGTGGAAAATGCACATACATGTTATCATTCATCGTTAAAGGAAATTGTATGATAAGGAAGAACTAATTCATAATGTGCCTAGAAATGATGCTAGTGAAAATATTTTGTCTCTCTAGGAGACACATTTGAATGATTCTATAGATTCTCAGTGTTTAATTCTACTATCCATGAATAATGATATTTTTATGAATCGTGAGGACATGGATACACATAGAATAATATCCCACCTTTGGGATCTCTATCAACAAAAGGTGAGGCAAGAGAGATATGTGATCTCCAATGCTTTGTTTACAACTAATCTTGTAGAGTTTTAACCATATGGGCCTCATGTGTTTAAGCTTATTATCTACAATGAAAGCTTATACATCTTAGGGATTAATTTATCGGATTAATTGCATACATATCTCATACAATCATCACATTCCAAGGTCGTTTCTAGTTTTATTTTTAGTTAAAATATGTGAAACAATAATAAGATTATTTATGAACTTCTTACTTCGATTATCCAAGTGGATAAGGGAATGGGGTGTGAAAAACTCGTCATTCATATGGTAAATAATAAAAGGAATAACAAGGAAAAGGAGACCAAGACTCATAATAAGTCTAAAGTTCCCAAGAACCATCCTTCCAAGAAGAATAAGATGTAGATATAGGGAATGCCAATAGAGGCAGTATGCTTTTCATGTGGAGAACCAGTCCACTGGAAGAGGAACTGCACCTAGATGAAAGGGAAATCTAAAGGTGTGTTCTTTATCAAGAGTAATCATTCAATACCTACACATTGGGTTTTAGATATAGATATTGGTGCTCACACATATATCCAAATGTAGGAACCAAATACATTTAGAATGATTTAAAGAGGAGGGATGGATTAGAGAGCTATCAATGGTGTGGGGATTGCAGCTCTAGCCATTGTGGACTACAACATTTCATTTCCATTAGGAAATATTTGGGTTTTAGGATATTGTTATTATATACCAACGGTTACCAAGAAAATTATTTTTGAATCATTCCTAGATACAGAGGGGTTGGTTTCATGTTTGTAAATATAATTTGTTTCTTTTATAAAGAAAAAATATGTTAAGCAATGGAACATTAAAATAATTGTCTTTATGTGTTAAATTATGAAAACAAAGTATTGGAAATTGAAAAAGAGTCTTATTCGTTACAATTCACAAAAAATTATTTGACAATATTTATTTTATCTAACATAATTTAATACTATTAATTTATAAAATAGAAAAAGTGTATTTAAAATAAAGAATGTGCATCAAAACCAACGTACCCATATCCCAAAGTAAGGATGTGGTAAGCTTCATTAGAGAAGAAATTGGTATGTATTTTAATTCAATAATAAATTTTTAGTTATGTTATATGAAAAAACATATGTTCCATTGTTTATATGGATATTGATGAATCAAAATCCAAAGAAACTTCAATCCCACATCATTTTCTATTGAATGAGGATTGTGTAAAAAAGGATGGTATATTAGTTGATGAAAATTCCAAAGTATTATGAGAAGAATGTGTAAGTATGACTTAATTGTAATTAATTTTGATTAAAAAAATTACATAAAAATAAATATGTTAATATCTTTTTATGTGGTTTAGACATAAGAATCATCAATGATCGTACAAGAAGAAAAGATACTTTCAGTAGCTTTGAAGCAGCCGAAACAATGTGGTAAGGTTAGAGAATTTGTTTTTAGAGTCTCTCATTGAAAATATTTCAAGAAGATAAAACCACATGAATATACATATAATATAGTGAGATGAATGTTGTCATAAATAGACTCACTGCAATATATTATTTTGTGTTCTGGTTTGGAAGACCAATGTATTAGAATTTATCATATTGAATTGGTGGGGTAGAAAATATTGTCACATGAATGAAATTATCCCACTATCTTTGAGGCTAGTCATTCCACCAAACACATACCTTACCCATGGTAATCATTTTTTTCATTAATATTTCTCCTAAATGTGAATCGAATTACTTCTGGTAACTTTATATTACTAGAATTATGAAGGGTACAATTGCATTTTATTTTTTGGGGTCATCACCCACAAGTCGCTATGTTGTGATGGGTATAGTGTATAATATCCTGGAATACCAGCTACACAATCAACCCCCCACAAAAAAGCACATGGGAGTGTCCATTGAGGTATCTTAGGAGATGATTACTGAGTTTCATGTTATACTCAATTTTCCAGATATTACATCATTTGAAGCTTCTATTGGAGATTTCATAGCATAGTTATCTAATATTATAAATATAAATGTGGAATGTTTTTAAAAAATCATATGAAAAACATTTAACTATTGATGATAAAATATTATAGGTGAGGTTTGATATTACAGATTAATAATGTGGTGAAGAAATGAATGGTCGAACAAATTAATATAGTTAGTTGACCAAGAAAATAAAATGATATTCTGAGAGTAACTTCTCCCCACTAGTTCCATAGTAATATTTATTATCATTACAACTGCATGTAGAGACCACATATAAAGATAAAACCATCTCTTATATTGAATATAAATAAAAAAACATATGATGAAACATTCATATATATTATTTGTCTCAAGAATATAAAATGATTATCAAGAACGAATTTTTGGGCATCTCAGCTATGAATACATAAATAAGGTACATTTTCATAATACGTCTGTCCAAATAGTGATCTAAATCTGTTTATTAATGTTAATAACTATTAATTTAATGTACATGAATTTATATTTCAACTAAATAATGGGAATATCATGTGAATCATGATTTGGATTCATTAATCCTTGTATCATTTCTATTCCAGAAAAACATTGGGTAAAGAAGAAATAAAGAATAAAAAATCTTATTTACTCGAAGTGTTTTGTAAAAAAGCATCATATGAAATACTCATGTTGATACCTACAAATAAAATGTCAAAATCTACTATCTAATAACATAAATTATGTTTTAATTTTTTTCATAACATAATTGTTTTAAATTTTTAGGAAACATTAGATAATGATATTAGTCAATATAGACACCCCAAATATTTATTTTTTGGACTAAATTATTGTATTTCTAACCAACAAAACACACAATATGTGTATTGTAAATATGTAATACACTAAAATCAGCATTTTATAGATAAACATAGAATTATATTTGTAGTCAATATTGTAATGAGAATTTAGTTATGATAGGGTGGTCGCTCAATAAAGGTTGGATCATGGAATGAAGTTAGTGTCTGAAAAGCCTATGTTTTTGGATTACTACAGCTGGAAATAAATTAAGGTATATATAAAAATATTTAACTATCAAAATATTTCTATACAATTTACTTATTTTTTTCTATGTTTCTACAGTTTTTGAAAACAGATAATGATATCAATTGCGGATATAATGGTTGTAAATATTATAGTGAAATCATAAATCATGAAAAGTCTAGCTTCCCCGAACTAGTAATTTCTGAAGGTAATTAAAATTTCGTTAAATATATTTCATATTAATTTTTTTACCTATATTTTTTCTCATTAATATCAAGATTTCCAACAATGAAGCTACTCAAGAGAGGAAATAGTTTTTTTAGAGATGAGTGGGAAGCATACATATGTTAGAATGTATGTAGACAAAAAATGTAAGTGATTACTAACTATTTTTGTTATCTAGTATGATATATAATCATTGAATGATATTTGGGGTGTGAAGCATTAGTGTTATAATGATTATACCTTATTTTTTATCTCTTTCTCAGTTAGTAGAATAATGGAGGAAATCATTTTGTTTTGAATCACTGAAATAAAAAAAATTTGGGCAATCATGGAGGCATAGGTGGTGGAGAAGGTGGAGGTGGATTTGATTGTGGAGGCAGTGTCAGAGTTAATGATCGACATGGAGGATGAGGCAGAGGCAAAGGCTGAGGTGGAGATTGAGGTGGATGAGGATGAGAATATTTGGATTACAATTAATAAAATTATTTGGAAATGAATTATAATAAGTATTATACCATGATTGTATTTGAGAACAATCTTTAAAAAGTGCACACAACACTTCTCAATTAAGATATGATTCATTGTGTGTCTTTACAGTTTCAAATGACAATTTTTAGAAAAACAGATATGGCATTCTCAAAATTGAGCAAATGAGTTCTGATTGTTTTGGAACTTTATAAAAATGATTCATACATCATTTTTGATGTGTAGGGATCTGACTCAACTCAATCAGTCAAATTGGGTGACCGGTATAACTCTCAGTGTTTGTTATTAAGTTAAAATTAACATTTTAATAAAAAATGTTCCACTCACAAAAAATCATGAAAACCCACTTGTATTGTATTGATAGTTTTTTACAATTATTAATAATTCATTTGTGATGTGTATGAATCAGTATCCTGTCAAACCCCCCAATGATGACACATGTTTTCCTCAAAGTGCATGTTTATTGTTTATAATGAAATTTTTAAAAAAAACATGTGGCATACTCAAAATCGATGAATCACATTATGATTATTTTAATACCTTAGTAGAATGATACATGAGTCATTTAGGATGTGTATTATTCAGACATGTCTCAATATGATGCACAATGTGACCATTATGATTCCATGTGGATCTTTTTATTTCCTATTGACATTAATTTTAGTGAAAAAAATTACTCACGTACTCAAAAGTGAGCAAACACATTCGGATTATATTGGTACTTTTGGAAAATGATCCATATGTCAGTTGTGATGTTTAGGGATTATGAACACCTCAATATGATTCATAGTGTGACTGGTATGACTCAAAGTGCATCTTTTTACTACAAACTAACATTAATTTTAATAAAAAATAAACAAACTTACTCAAAACCAAGAAAATACATTCTGATAGTTTTGGTACATAAGGAAAATTATCCATAAGTAATTTTTTACATGTATGAATCAGTCACACCTAAATTATACTAACATTGTGATAGGTATGACTCTTTGTGCACCTTTTTAATCAAAATTTACATAAATTTTAATAAAAAAACAAACATACTCTATAAGATTGTTTTATTTATTTATTTCTGTTATAAATTTTATTTCATTTAAATTTAGTATTTGTTTCTTATTTTGGTTATTTTTTTGTTTCTATAGATGCAGTGTGTTGTTTTAGAAAACTACACCTATTTCTAGTGATGTTGTGTGTTGTAGTATCGCAGTATAGTTTTCAACATTATTAGTACTAATAAATGAATTGAAAAAAGTATGATTTATCAACACTATTAAAGATTATTATAAGGATAACCTTTTTTCTTTAAGAAATGTTTATAAATTGTACTTTTATCAGTGCAAATAAAATCCTGATAAATGGTATATTTATCAGTGCTAAATAAAATCCCTAAAAAATGGGATCTTTTGATAATTATTTTAAAAGTGGTGATAAAAGTATGATCTATCAAAATATTTCTTTGTGCTGATAAAATAAATGGACTTTTAGCTGCGCTGATGTATTTATCACATTTCTATCATTGATAAAGGATGATTCTAATGCTATTAAACGTACGTTTTGTAGTAGTGAATTATAAAACGTGTGATTTGAAAAAAATTCATTCTAAAGGAAAAAACCCTGACAAGGATTCCTTAAAACTAAAACTCTCAAAAGTGTTACAAATACATTATAATGACATATACACACACATAAAAATTTAAACAGGTTGAATTTTGAATGTGATCATCTTCAAACTCTTCAAATAACTGGATATTTATAGGTGAAGCTCCAATAGTCTTATTTTTTGTTAGTTTCAACAGCCTTAGACAACTGGCTATTAACCCCACCCAATGCTATGGAATAACTGAATGTCTGATGTAATTTTTTAACACCATTACAGTGCTAAAGGTATTCATTATGATGTATTTAATTCTTATATATTTTGATTATAAACATAGGATAGCCTGAGTAAATTATTTATCATTTATCAATACAGTAATCCTTATGAGGTTCCACCCGATGTGTTGGTACTATAATCATTATGATGATTATGAATTTTTGGTATAATAGATATGAAAAAAGTCTAACTACTGGTATAATTAATTTTTATTTTAATTAATATGATGCATACTCGATCTAATGATCATAATGAAGAATTGTAGGTTTATATTTGTAATACATTAGAATATTTGTTATGTATTGAAAATAAGTAACGTTTTCTACAAAAACATACTAAAACACTAGAGACCTAAAAATTTAATAATATTTTTTAAGGGAGTATTTTCTATTTTAGAAACTAAAGGAGTGGAAAAGTAATAAGTAAAACATCTGACTCAACAATCTTCACCTTTTGGAAAGAAAAAACCACAAATCATAAATAGAAAAGTATAGGTTAAAAAACATACTTTACATTTTTCTTTATAGATCTTTGTAGTTATTTTTATTATTACTCCCCTTGATTTTATAACAGCTTTAAAATATGATAAAAATCAATAGAACAAATAATCCTTATAAATAATTCTCCACTGAAGGATATTATATCTTCCTTGAGAACAATTTCTGCCCCTTTATAAAACATTCTCCACACATTACCCTTTGTAAAATATTCCCCCCTTTGTGATTTTCAAAAAGGAATTGGAATGAATCTAATGTTTTATAAAAGGTTAAAAAAATAACATAAAAATAAAATTGATTTAACTATTCATCCTTATAAATATGAAATAACATATAAACAATCATAATTGGTAAACAATAAAGAATAAAGAATTTTGATGAATGGTAATTAATAATAATCAACCATTCAAATTTTTTACAAAAAAATTATTGAGAGTTAAAAAAACATCATCATTTCTTCATAAGGTTCTCTACAAAAGACATTATCTTCTTGATTTCATGCTAATCCTTTACCAACATCATGATATTTTCTTCCATGATAGATTGATTCTAGAATTCAGATTTTAATGTTTTGATGTCCTATAAAAGAATATTATCTTCCTCATAATTATAATTCCATTTTCACAAGACCAAAACCTACTCATCTATAATTCCATATCTCACATATTTTGTTTCAAAGAGTTGACATCATCAATCAATTTTTTTGGTATCTCTAAATTCCTCTACAAACACAACCACATTTCCCCTATATGAAGACCAAATATTGAAGGAATTAATTGATTCTAACAAAATATTAATAACATTAAAAAATGTATCATCATTCTCACGAATATCAGTATCCATTTTAATGGACCACATCACTATATGATTTTATGAAGAGTTTTTTGTTTTTAAATTTCTATAACGAAACATTCTAATATGTCTCCATCTTTATCATTGGTTTAGTCAAAATAATTAGTGATTCTAGTTTTCATTCCGATATTCATAAAGCAACATACCTATTGATTAAATGATGGGTATATATGAAATCTTCTCATTCAACCATTTTATAAAAATTAATATATAGTCAAAAGAATTTGGATTAATTATAGATTTTCATTCTAATTGATCATGCTTGTTCTAGAGAGGTTTTTATCTATTGGTTCTGATATCCACTACTTTCCCATTCTTATCATATTTCTTGGAAACAATATTCCCATATGAAACATAATTTTTTTTTACTTCATTATTAGTTACAGATTTTTTATAATTGTTTTTGTGAGAAATTAGATCATGTTATTATTCCTCAAAAGAATAATTTTCTTCCTTTTCTTATGAGGATCTTTAATTCAAATCACTTTCATGTTTTTCATACCAAAATGACCTGGAAGGTAAATATTATGGAGATTAAGATGATATTGATGATTCTTTATCTGAATGATTTTCTTCATCATAATCCCCGTCATTTTTTGGGTTCCTCTTCTTCTTAAATTTCTATTTTTTCCCCTTACATACTTCTTCAAATTCTTATTCTTATTCTTCTTATTTACCTTTTTCTTGTTTTCCTTATTCTTTCTTTCCTTCTTCTTATTTTCTTTCTTCTCCAACATATTTTTCAAGTTCTTCCTCTAACAATCTATCTCTTCTTAATGTCCCTTTCCCAACTAATTTATAAAATGATTCTTTTTCTAGAACTGATTCATTAACAACATTATTCTATTTACCCATAAAAACTATAGAGGGTACTACTGAATTTTATAAAAAAGAAAGGTTGGCATCCAAATTACATTATCGGTTTGATATATTAGAAGGACTATAATCATATATGATTTTTATACTACTTTCAAATGACTTTCAACAATTAATTCTTTTTGAATCCACTTATTTTTCTTTATTCATTTCTCTTCTTCTTCATGTTATTATACAATCCGAATATTCAAGGCCTTTACCTCAGTAGGATCAATGCCAAACTCCAGACCCTATACTATCTTATGAGCCTTATGATCCATATGGTTCTCTAAAAAACTATCTAGAATTTTTTTTCATTATTTTTTTTTGATAGGAGGAGTTATCTAAGTATATCTTTTAATCTTCTTATCAACTCCATCATCTTTCTTTAATGGTTGAGAATCAGAATTATCTCCTTCAACATTTTCAAAAAACATTATTTTAGAATCAAAAAATAACCTCATACATGACATTGTATCTTCAATTATAATGTAAATCGCCTCTTTGGTGGAATATTATTTATTATAAAACTTAAATAAATCCATACATTTCACTATCATCTTGCTGATAATGGATAGAAACATTATTATCCTTTACTGGATGGATGGAGTTTTTATATTATCCTTAGTAATGAAGATAAACATTAAAATATCAATCTTCCTCAAGATTACCAAATAATCAAAAAGGAAGACATATGAAACCTTCATTGTATCGCTATCAAATTTCCTATGGATAAGATAAACATACATCCATAATGAAATTAATTTTTTTTACAATGTAAGATGTAAAATTTGTATAACTTTCGCATAAAAGGAGAACATAAAATCTTTATATTTATTGTTGTTAAAATTTAGAATATTGTTTTGTAATTTTTGACAGGGTAAATAGGCTTCTCTATTATATAGAACTCCATCCAAGTCTGCAAATATTTTATATGAATGTTTTTAAATCTTACAAATATGTTAAAGGAAACCTTATACATACCATCTTCTTTATAAAATTGAATAGATTCATAAATCTCTCAAAAAACCTCAAGATAGTAAAGATCAAAATGTATGTTTGGGTTTTCTAAACGAACTTATTCCAATCCTTGAAATGAGATTATCCTTTTCAGCATATAATTAAAAATGTTAAACTAAGATCATTCAATGAGTCCATCCCTAATGACATACCACTTATCATAATCCACTTTTGTTTCCATCAAAACTAAAATAGAGACAAGTGAATGGAAATAAATGTAAACAATCAAACTAAATTTTTTAAATGGCGTAGAAACATTGATGAAAAATACCTGAATATCGATATGGGACAAGAGGTGACCGAACCTTATATAGGCATTGGGTCGATGGTTGGATTTTGTATGAAAATTGTATTTTGATACAGAAGACCTTTCATTTTTAATGGTTGATATTTATTCTAAGAATGTTTTAAAATAATTTATTTGAACTCTTAACATTTTAAAACATTTATTAGAGTGAGGATCATTATAACTAGATAATGATATTTAAAAAATTTAAAAATAATTCAATGTTTCTATTAAAAATAAAATTCATAACAATAATAGTTATAAACTAATGTAATGAAATAGTGAAAAAACTAAAATAATATAAAATTAACTTTTGGAGTAGAAATATTCATCTGTATGATTAATATATTATTATTGGTTTTTTTAAAATAAACTATTTATGATATTTTTATAATATATTATAATATTATAGTTTTATTTCAAAAATATTATGATAATTTTTTAAGGAAAAATTATTATGATAGTTCCTACAAAAAATAAGTTGGATAGGTTTTTTATTTAAATCTGAAACATTTCTTAAAAAAATCTGATTCTGAAATTTTTATAACAATTTTTGAGTCTAGAATTTTTTTTGAGAATTATGACTCGAAAATATTTAAAATTTTTAAGTCTAGAAAACTCAATACAATAATATTATTTTTAAAAACTAATAATTTTATAAATCTAAAAGATTGAAGAAAAAATATATGTTTTGGAAAATAAAAACATATGCACCCCCTTTATAAAAAGGATCATAGTAATGTAATGAGGTGGGTCAACAAGAAGTAAATATTAATGAACAATTAATTTAGATATTTTATGTCTTCTATTTAATATATTCAAATCTATTAGAACTAATAGGTTTAGTAAAAATATCAACATCTTGTTCTTCCATTTTAATGAATTATAAAATTATATCACCCTTTAGTTTTTTATCCTAAAAGAAATAGTGTATTATAATATGTGCTTAGAACATGAGTGATGTGAATGGATTTTACATAATGAAATTGAACTTATATTATCAAAATGTAGTAAATTTATAGTAAATATAATTATATAGTTAGTGAGTGTGTTGCATCCACATCACTTGAGCAAAAAAACTTCAAGCATACACCTATTCATCTAAAAAAGTGGAAGGTGATACATAGTGTTTTTTTATATAACCATGAAATAAAAGAATCTCCAAATAAATTAAAATTTCCAACTGTATGTTTTCTATCCATTCGACATCCACCAAAATCATCATCCCAAAAACATTTTAGTTTAAAAACATATCAAGAAGAATAGAATACGCCTAAATCCATCCTTCCATTACGATAAAAAAAATTCCTTTTACACTATTAGGGTATGATTATTTTATATTGTAATTATTTCTTTCACATAATAATATAGATAACATTAAATTTGGATGACCAGATGTTTGAAAAAGTAAACATATTATCATACCTCTAAAAATATTTTGATCAACTGGTTACCCAACCTCATCAAGATCTAAATTATTTGAGGAAA
The DNA here is from genome assembly GCA_963277665.1 of Viscum album. Lineage (NCBI taxonomy): Eukaryota > Viridiplantae > Streptophyta > Magnoliopsida > Santalales > Viscaceae > Viscum > Viscum album. The sequence continues at coordinate 954,962,615 of OY728162.1, read as the reverse complement.
CAATAAGTGTACTATTAGTTTAATTATTTTCATTTCAAAATTTCTGAGGAATAACATTTATACACTTATGTTGATATAGGAAGTTTTCTTCTCATTTTTTTGATATTTTGAAATAAAGAAAATAAATTAACTCATCTATCATCCTCATTTCAAACTAGGATGTCATTTTATCTACAAAGCAATGTGTTAATGACTGTTAATTTGAACCAAATAGAATTTTATAGACATAAAATTTTAAATTCATTTTATTTTTTAACTTATATTATAAAAATTGTTGGATATGCACCTCGCTTAACAAAATTTATTTTTAACAAAAATATAGTTAACGTATCATAACAAGCGTTAGGGGCTTGTTTATGTTTATATTAATATTTGGTAAGCTTATAAACATGATATAGATATTTTTTTGAAAAGAATGTTATTTTTCTACATAAATATCAAAACAAATAGATCTATTAAGAAAATTACACTACACATCTATTTGAAAATGGTTGAAATTAAAAAATAATACAATGGCTAGAATTATTAAAATAACTTCATGTCTTTCAACTAGATCATAAGTTCCTTCATAATCTGTTCACTCTTTTTCGTTATTTCCATTAGAAACATGTCTTTATTTGTTTTTAACTATTATTCCATTTTCATTAAATTTTATTCAAAAGGCCCATTGTACTCCAATTATGGAAGACTCAATAGACCATTCAACTAAATGCTAGACTTTTTTCCTTTAAAACTCATTGAGTTTATCTTGAATTACCTCAATGCAATTATTATCACATAACGCCTCTTTAATATTATTTTGTTCAAATTGTGATATGAAGGCTATACGTTCAGTTTTATATCTTAAGGAACTTTTTGTCTGAACTAGTTGATATACATCACCAATGATACTTTCACTAGGATGATTCCTAATAAATAACAATATTCTTGGGTTTTTAAATACAATATTCAATATAAGGTTGAAAATATTCCAAAGGAATAAATTAAAAAATATATTCTTTTGTTATTTACTAATGATAAGTATTATTTACTATAGGTCTAAAATCCAATTTGAAAATAACATACAAAGATATTGGTTTAGGTTGTTTGAAAAAAAGGGATCAATTTCATCAAACATAACATGCACTATTTCTTTGATAATACATATACTTTTAATAAACACTCTATCAGCATTAGAAGTAGTGGAATATCCAAAATAATTTCCTTAATGGGTTCAAAATTAAGTTAATTACCTTTAGTATTTATGATGAATACTTTTCAACCAAATACTTTGTTGTAAGAAACCTCAGGTTTTCATTCAATCCAAAACTCATAAAGTGTTTTATTAATAAAAGTTCTAATTGAAAAAATGTTTTCCTAACCGCTTCAACATAAAAATGATTAGCAATTGAGTATTCACTCAGTATGCTTCTAGTTTTTTCTTGAAGAACTATATTTATTATTTCAAATATACCATTTCTCTAGGGAGTTCTAGGTGATGAAAAATTATGTTCAATTCCTCTATTACTAAAAGAAGTTTTAAAATCACAGTTTTCAAATTATCCACCATGATTTCTATGAATAGTTATGATAGGGAGGTTTTTCTATTTTGTAACAGTGGTTGAATTTTTTTAAATTAACTACAATCTTCAGATTTAATTGTTAGAATATAAAACTGAGTATATCTAGTGTAATCATCAACTAAGATATATAAATAGTGTCTTTCACCAATTCATCTAGTTTCTGTAGGACAAAATTGTTTGATTCAATTCCATCTAACCAACAAATATGTACTTTATGATTAATTGTATTCATATTTTTGAATACTAATAAACTCCTTATCATATCATGATTGTTCTTCCTTGTAACATAGTATGTGATAATTTCCTAATAGTAGATGTTGTGTTAAAAGGTCATAGTAGATCCCATCTACGATGATAACCCATAAGTGCTACAAAACTATTCATAAATATATTTGATATAGTAAAATGATATCAATTTAGGGACAAAAATTATATAGTCAATTACAGGTGGAGACTCATAGGAGTTTTAAGCACCTTCTCATGGTGTACACCCTTGGTAATAAATAGTGTAATAAATTATGAGAATGAGACCAGCCTGTAGAAAACCAATATATATATGTGTTATTGGATGTTCCCATCTACAGGACTTTATATTGATCCTTGGATATTAATATTATTATTAATGAGTATTATTAGTTGTGTACTTTGATGAATTCATGAAAACTGCGATGACATTTGTCTGTAGTGCGGTAGGATACGTTGGGTATGTCCCAAGTAATATTGTATTAATGAATAATGAAATAAATAATTTGTACATGATATACATTAGTGTATGAGTGTGTATCAATGGATTTTATGGAATTGATATAGCTTAAATAAATCCATGGTCATTGTGTTCTATAGGAATTTTTGATTTATAGAAATTCAAAAAAAGAGACATTCATCACAGAGGTTGATAACACTAGTAGGAAATTTGCTTGATTAGAGATATCATGATAAAGTGAATATATTACACAATAAACATCTGTATGAGGTATTATTTTTTTGCGTCATTAAATTATTTTCCTATGGGTGTATTGGCTTGTTGTGAGATGAAAAACTTGGACTTTAGGCTGGTTTTCCAAATACCACTAAGAAAGAGGCCTAGAGGGTAAAACATAAAGTGTATCAGGAATCTTAGTTCAATAATATATTATTATTTATTATTTAACCAGTTGAATAAATATTTATACCACACATTATTTAATAATTATTCATGTATGCTTGATCACATATATTTTGTCACTAGTTATTTCATAAAATAGTATTTGAGATGAATATTTAATATCTATTTATTTTTTATTTAATGAATAAGTATTTATTTATTTATTGGTGAATATTGTAGTGATATATATTTATTAAATAAATCATCTTTATGCATGACCTAATAAGTATTATGGTGGAATGGTGGAATAAATTGTTAGGTATAGTGACAAATAATATATATTGAATATTTTTTGATTAAATAGGATTTAATGTAATTCACAAGTTATGAAAATGTTGAAGAAACATTATTATTATTATTATTATAATTTTTACACGGTATTCCACAAGGTATTATGTAAATATTAAATGGAACTTGTGTAAATGATTTTTTCTAAGCCCTCCCTATATTTAAACACATTTAAATTAATTTCTTAGAGGGGGAATTCATTTTATGGTGTGTACAATGTAATCCAGAGAGAATATTTTCAAGTCCTAGAGAGCTCCCTCTCTAAGAACACTTCCAAGAACGAAGAGATATCATCCCCAAACTCCCACTCTTGAGTCTGGTGACGGAAAGGATAATGATTTTGAATGAATTCTCATGGAGATCAAAAGTGAATGATACAAGTGATAGGATCTTACATGCTAGCATAGGGAGATTCGTATGATGACATTTAAAGAACTTTGGAACACATGTGGATCACTACTAGAGGGAATCTGTAACGTCCTGGTTCCAGAACCCCCCCAGAGGCACACTATACCCAGTTGGTCATATGGCTTCAAACGCATTTCCCCAAACACCAGAGGCTACTGACTAGCAGTGAGGGCCTTGGGTGTGATAGTGTGGAAACAATACCCTCATTGGTAGAGTACACAACAGATGTAAACAATTATATACAAGAGGAGAAGTAGTAATATTATCATACCAAAAACAAATAGCAGAATACTAATTGAATAAATTAGAGCACATATATAAAATGATTCATGAGACAAATGTCTTGGAAAGCAAAGAATCAAATAAAAATGCTGAAATACTATAATAAACCAAGTACAAAAGAAAAATAGAAATCAACTCCACATCATCGCAAGCCTAAACCTGGTCTCGTGCTATCCAGCTCCTCATCATGTCAAGTACCTAAAGTAGAAGGGTTCTTCCCTTTGTCTATAATTGCAAAAATATAATCTCTTTGGGCCCAAATGCATGTCCCAAATAGGGTGTGAGACTAAATCTCAGTAGAAAATTACCACGAGATCTGTGACTAATAGTAAATGAGTATATAGAAGGTAAAAGTACAGGAAATGGAATATAGGAATGTTCTTAGTAGCAAACAATCCACAGTTTCAAAATCATGAAATAGCTAAATAAGCATATAAACAAAAATTTGTAACCCTCTGGTAAGTACTCACAGCCTATACTCTCTGGTCCAACCTAACAAGTACAAGAAACCCTCCAGGAAGAACACTCAGTATAACCCCCATGTTTCATCTTAAGCATATACTCTTTGATGAAGCACTCGCTATCAATTCCCCCTATAGTCACGTATCGTAACTAAAGGAGCTCTAGGGAAGCACTTAATTTACATTCCATCTGAGGCCCATGTCAAGGAACTACAGACTCTCTGAGGAAGCAGTCAACCTCTATTCCTCATGTGGTCTCATATCGTATGTAAAACAGTCACTCTGAATAATCCCTTAACGTCCATTCTTCCGGTGGTCTATACACCATGTTCTCAAAGACCTGTGTATGTCAAGAAATTTTTGCTGTGCATATTGGCCAAGGAAAACCTCAAGTACTACATTCATGGAATTCTACATCATCACAACACAATATAACAACAGTCGCACCATCCTACAATACTAGGTATGGGAATTTAAGCTGCAGTCTAACATGAAAACTAGACCCAGTGGTCAAAATAGGCAAAACATGCATGGGCAACACAACCAAATAATATAAATTCACTCTATTCACAATAAATTATCATCTAATCAAGCATACAAGAATAGTAGGCAAATAATAGCTCTAAAATGGAAAACACGTATTACCCCATTCATGGGTATTGGGAGAATGTTCACATAAAACTCATAGACTATCAACAGAGAGGCACAAAACCACTACCATGACACTTGGAGATCACAATATGTGAATCGTGAGGCATTAATCACCATAGAATTACAATGATATACAAAAACGTCTAAAATTTTCAACCCAAAATATCTAACAAGAGAAGAGAAATCAGAATATGGTTCACTGTGAGAAGAGAGAACTCACCGATGCGATTCCAATGCAACCGACAATGTTGGATTAGGAGGACAGACGAACGCTCATGTTTTCATCAACGATCTATGGTCTTACGGAGATATCAATCAAACGAGACCTAAATGAAGAGTTTTCTGGTGATTATAAATGACCCCAGTGCGTTTAATGAAAAAAAAAGAAATTAAACAGCATGCACTTTTGATGTACATGATGTGTACTAACTGTTTCCATACTCCGCTTTAGGCTACCTCCAAACCCCCCCCCCAAATGGTCATGTGTGTTGCCACTACACGACCATCACACAACCATCTGTGGCATTGCATTATATGTCATGTACTCATATATTACATGATGTGTATTTAAAAAATTTCAAAAAATTCACTTTTTCCCAAAAACGACCATAAAAAAAAACATACCTAAAATGAAGATCATATCTCTTACAAACGTCCCCCCTTAATGAAATTCATCACTGAATTTCCCAAGTGTTGTTTAAAATAAGAAACCCAAAACAGATCCAGCCACCATGCTCATACATCAGCCTCCCTCTTCCAGGTCTCGTCATGTACCTGCCCGTGCTGCCATAACACTCATACCAGAGGAACAGATCGGCCACGGAGAACCTTTGTACTACGATCGAAAATCCAGATAGGATGATCCTCGAATGATGCATCCATTTCAAGCTCAACTTCCTCAGGTTGAAAGATATGATATGGGTCTAAAAAGTAACATCAAAGCTGAGAAAAAAGAAAAAGGTCATGCATAGCCTGATACCTATGAGGTAACTGCAACCGATAGGAAACTGGCCCAACTCTCTCCAACACCTCAAATGGCTTGAGATACCTTTATGAATGATTACCCTGTATCATGATCCTTATGTTCCCCAACCTCAATGTGATGTAGAAAATCATGATCCCCTACCTCAAACTCCAGAGGTCATCTCCGCTGATCAACATAAGAATTATGACGAGACTGTGCAGTAGCCATCCTCTTCTTAATCAACTCTATCTCCTCTGTGATCTCCTAAACAAGATGAGGTCCCTACAAAGCTGCCTCTCGTGCCTCCAGCAAACATAAGAGGGATCAACATGGCCTACCATACAAATCCTCATAACATTCCCTATGAATAGTGTCTTGAAAACTATTATTGTACAAAAACTCTACAAGAGGTATATGCTTCTCCCAAGAACCACCAAAAATCAGAATGCATGATCGGAGCATGTCCTCAGGAACCTGTATCATTCGCTCGGACTAGCCATCTCTCTAGGGATGGAAAGCTATACTCAAATTTAATTTTGCACCCAATGCCTTCTGAATCCCCTTCCATACCTGAGATGTAAAATGCACATCCCTTTCTGAAATGATGGAGTGTGGAACTCCATAAAGAAGTAAAATATCTTGGATGTACAACCATCCCAGTTCATCAACACTGAAGGTCCCCTTGATTGGAATGAATATAGAATCCTTCGTAATCCTGTCAATGAAAAGCCATACTATATCATTCCCTCTAGGAAACCTCAGAAAACTGGTCACGAAATCCATCATGACGTTGTTCAACATCCACTAGGGAATTGGTAACTACTGTAAAATCCATGTTGCTAACTGATGCTCCGCCTTCACCTACTGATAGGTTTAAGACCTCAAGAAAAAACCAAAAACATCCCTCTTCATACCTGGCCACTAATACTGATGGTGTAGACCATGATACATCTTGGTGAAGCCAGGATGAACTGCCCAAATTGAGGAATGAAAGCCCCGCATCAGCTACTCGCATATATCTACTGGAACCCATATGTTCCCCATGAATTGCAAGATCTCGTCCTTGCCTATGGTCCATCCAGGAATAGAATACTCTCTTGACACACTCTCCCTTAGGAATATGCATTAAGAATCCAATAGCTTCCTCATTCACACTTGATCAAGAAGAGTAGAGGTAATAGCTACCAAAGAAAGAAACGCCTTCCCCTATCATTCGTGCACCTCCAAATGCATCTTAGAGAATAGAGCCATAAGCTACTACTCATTGCTAGCATCATGAACTACCTATATTTGATTCTTCATAATCAATACATCAGCCACTGCAATGCCTTTCCCTGACATGTCGGCAAGGTCAATGTCAAATGACTGAAGGTACTCAATCGACCCTCGCAGTCTCAAATTCAGATCAAGCTGAGTGAAGATGTACATGAGACATTAGTGGTCGGTGAAAACCACAAAATGATCTCCCCTAAGATAATTTCTACAACATTGTAAGGCATGAACAACTACAGTAAACTCAGGATCATGAATTGGGTAGTTCCTCTCATGTGGTCTCAACTGCCGAGACCCGTACACAATGACTCCATCTCCCGGCATAAGCAAAGCTCCTAGCCTGATACCTGAAGCAGCACAATATGTATCATAGCTCTTTCCCAGCTCTGTCAATACTAGTATTGGTGATGAAGTCAACCCTCATCCCCCCTTCAGCTTCTGAATGGTTGAATCACAAGAATATGACCATAATAATATTGCACCCTTCTTAGTCTAACTTGTCAGTGGTGCTACTAAGAGTGAGAAGTCTAGAATGAAATGTTTGTGGTATCCATACAGCCATAAAAACTCCAAACCTCAAATACATTCTTTGAATGCAACTAGGAATCTACTTCTCTCACTTTATTTGGGTCTACTGAAACACTTCTCTCTTGGATAACATGACCTATGAAGTGGATCTGATCCATCCAAAAGTGGCATTTTGAGAGCTTAGCATATAACTAATTTTCTATCAATGAACTCAAAACAATCTCAATATGGGTAGTATGATCATGTTGAGTGTGAGAGTACACCAATATATCATTAATGAAGACAACCAAAAAATATTCCAAGTATGGATGGAACACTTAGTTCATTAGTTCCATGAACACTATAGGTGCGTTCGTGAGACCGAATGGCATAACCATGTACTCGTATAGTCCATACCTGCTCTAGAATTATGTAAGAGGTATATCAAATGGTCTATCATGAAATTTATGATAAATGGGTATCAATTCAATCTTTGAGAATACTAGGTAATTTTAAAGATGATCAAAGAGATCATCAATCTGGGGCTTGGGATATCGGTTCTTGGCTATTAACTGGTTCAACTTCTAATAATCCACATAAATCCTGAGGGGACCATCCACCATCTTCACAAACAGGACAGGAGAACCCCATGGAGAAGTACTGGGTTGAATGAAACCCTTTTTTCTGCAACTCCTTTAACAACTTATTGATCTCCCACAACTCTAGTGTAGCCATCCTATAAGGAGGAATGGACACCATTGCTTCTCCTATCACAAGATCAAAAAACATTCCACCTCTTTCTCTGAACGCAAACCTGAAAAGTCCTCTGGAAAGAAATCATAGAAATGATCCAGCACTGAAAGAAAGTATAACTATGAAGTCCCCTGATCATCCAAATATAAACTAGATATCTAGGTAGTAACTCCTCCTAACCCATGATTCTCGGGACCTACTATTCTCTCCTTGACATCCCACTCATCCTTCTGAAGAAACGATATGCCCACTAGTGATATGAAACTCACCCTACAGCGATAACAGTCAATGACTACCTAAAAAGAAACTAACCCGTCCATTACGAGAATGACATCATATCTTGTTATATATAGGACGTAGAGGTCCCATAGGAAGTGACACCCACCAACCTCTTGAGGGAACTTCTTGTACTGACGTACACTAGCCATCCTTGTCCACAATGGAGTGTCTAGTGTCAAAATATCGGAAGACGAAATGATGCAGAGCCCAAGGATCTCCACAAGAGAAATAGATATAAAGATATGGGATACCCCTGCATCAAAAAGAGATGATGATAAATATGAGGCAACGAGGATCGTACCTCAAACTGTAGATGGTCTGAGATCTTTCTCCTGCTGGGTCTGCTTCGCCGCAATGGCCTGGCCTGCTCCATGGCTCTGTGAACCTACCTGAAAACTCTGAGTTGATCCACTCTACTATTATAGGAATACCAGCAACTAAAACCACTAAAATGACCTACACCTCAGCCTGAATGGCCTGAAGAAATCCAGTTCTCCCACTAGTGAGAAACTGGCGACACTGCTTCTGAATGAGGAGTCATTGAAGAACCCATGTCACCTGCTGCTATTGAGAAGATCTGACAGAAGCGGTGAAGGAGACCGAACTCGCCGCATGATTTTCACTCCATTGGGCCTCTTGAGTAGTGTGGCCTCATATTCCCACATGTTTCCGCACTGGTAGCACACCACCTGGCTACCAGAAGATGTGTCTCGCCTCCTTGGATCACCACGCGAAGACTCCTTTCCGCACTTCCTACTATCAGTAGAAGGGATGCTAACTCTAGATGTCGAGCTGCCTAGGCTCACATCTTCAGAATCCCTTAGAGTTTGCTCTGTGATCAGCGCCCAGTTGACAATAGATGTGATGGAAGTATTCCTGAAGATGTTCACCTGCGACTGAATGTCATGCCTCTGACCATCCTCTAACTTCTTTGCTAGGAACAAACCATCTCCCCCTAAGAATGGTGTAAAGTTCTGAATCATGGTGAAGTGAGGGGAATACACCATAACAAAAAAAGAGTAACCTTGTTCAGACTCATAAACTCCTAGGATCGATCAGCCCTCCGGGTCTCCGGATAGAATAAATCGTAAAAGATGTGATGAAACTCATCCCACGCCACAACCTGTCAGGGTACTACCTGTGAGATCACATCCCAACACATCTTGGAGGATTCCTAAAGCATATAGGTAGAGAGATTGACCCTCCCCTCTAAAGGTGTCTCTATATTCTCAATGATCGTAAACATGGCTTCTATCCCTGACATTGTAGCTTGAGGCCATCCTTTCCCTTAAAAAATGGGATGTTGCTGCTGTTGGAAAACTAGCGTCAAATCGACCATCGACGGGTCAGGAGGGAGTGGCCCCTGAAAATTCTACATCATATTCATGAAGCCTTCCCTCAACTATGCATCAACACCAGTATCAGGTATAACTACTGGTGCCAAGACTGGCACAATAGGAGGATATGCAAGAAGTCCCTGATCAGCCGTATCCAACTTCTGATCACTGCCCCATAACTGGCAGTCAAGCAGTGGACATCTCGGTGGCATGACTCTTCAAGGTCAAACACACATATTAGATCAGGATTAACAAGGAATAGAACATAGATGTGTAAGAATGGAATCAAGAGAAACAAATAATTCATGTTTTACAAAACATGACTACACGGCGTGTATAATACCTACACAACGTGTTCCCTTAATTCATTCACATGGATGTGTACTTTTTACCACCTAGGACATGTAACACCCCAAACACACGACATTTTGTCTTAACACACGGCGTGTACGTGAATCCTATTTCTCTTCCTGAGTCCTTATATATGGTTAAGGAACACGGTTCTCCTAAGACAAGACTACATGGCGTTTTCCCAGTAGACACATCATGTACTGGACATGCTTCATCTGGTCCATGTTGTTAGTGGCAAGGCCTGACACACGACTCACTCTAAACGGCATGTTTAAAGGAGACACATCATGTACGTGAAATGATAACACCGACTCGTGTTGATAGTGACACGACTGGGTGTAGGGGTAGACTACACGGTGTGTTCAATCCTTACACGATGTGTATAACCGAAGATTCTTTTGTCCTTGTCATTATCCACATGGGAGGACACTTGGTCAACACCACACAACATGCGTAACTGGTGCACGGTGTGTTCCCACAAGAATTTTCCTATCTCGTTTCTCTGACCACATGGCCTACGACACTGTTAGAGACTAGACATAGTGTACATAATGTAGATGGCGTGTACTTAAGAAAAATTGTTTCTTCTCTAACAGAAGAACATCTGTCATGTACTTAACATTGCATGACATGTATTCTTCATTTTTTCAGACATTAAGCCTTATAAACCACACCGAAACCAGATAAAAACTAAAACGATCATTGAAAGTGTCAAATTCTGATCTGTGAGAGACCATACTCCTTGAAAATCAATTCTTGGCATCATATACATGTTATAAAAAGGTAGACAAGTTAATGATCTACCATGTTTCGGTCCATGAGGGCCCATAACACCTCAATAACCAAGGTTTGGTGTTCATTAAGACAAAACCTGAAACAAAAAATACCCTATCAAATAGTAGGTATTTTATCAAGGAATCTATCACAACAAAATGCATATTCTACACAACATCTATCACAAAAACATGAAATTACTAAAGCACCCTAGATGGCGTGGAAAGAATGAGTGACATGTGATTTATAGAAAGTTCTTGTATGATGCAAGAGATGGAATACCCTCATCTCATTGGGTTGCGATAGAAATATAACCTTAATTAATAATAATAATAACCAGCACAAAACATGTGAGTCACTTAACGGTGAAAATCAAGGCAACCATGAAAAATTAGAAAACTGCATTAATGTGGTAGGTTGGATTTTCCATATACAAGGGTTATCTACTACCAGGTACAACTTATTACCAAGTATGTATTTCATCTTATACCTAACTATAGCCTCCAAATATTAAGTCAAGAGAAAGGTATTCCTCTGATACCACTTTGTAACGTCCCGTTTCCGGAAGCCACCCAGAGGTACCCCACACTCGCTTGGTCACATGTTCTCAAGCACATTTCCCCGAATTCCAGATTCTTCTGACTAGCAGCGAGGGAATTAGGTGTCATAGTTAGGAAACAATTCCCTCATTGGCAGAGTACACAGCGGATGTAAACAATTATATACAAGAGAAGAAGTAGTAATATTATCCTACCAAAAACAAATAGCGGACGACTGATAGAATAAACAGTAACACATATATAAAATGATGCATGATACATTTGTCTAGAAAATCATAGAAACAAAGCACAATGCTGAAATACAGTACTAATCCAGGTAAAAAAGAAAAACATAAATCATCTCCGAAGCATCACAAGAATGTGCTTGGTATTGTGCTCTCCAACTCCACATCATGTCAAGTACATGAAATAGAAGGGCACTTTCCCTTGTCTATACCTACATGAATATAATCTGTTTGGGCCCACAAGCATGGCCCAAAAAAGTTGTGTGGCTAAATACCAGTAGGAAAAAACTAAGATATCAATTCCTAATAGTCAAATTTTATATGACAGGTATAAGTATAAGAAACAGTAAACAAGAATGTGTTCAATAGTAAACAATCCACAGTTTCATGATCAAGCAACAACTAAACAAGCAGATAAACAAAAACTGGTAACCCTCTAGGAAGTACCCACAACCTATCCCTTCTGGTCCTATCTAACAAGTACAAACAAACCTCTAGGCAGTACACTCAGTCTAACATTTCTGTTTCAGCTTAAGCATAGACTCTCTGAGGAATCACTTGTCATCAATTCCCCCTATAGTCTTGTATCATAATTACAGCTACTCTAGGGAAGCACTTACGTCACATTCCCTTTGTGTCCTACGTCAAGGAACTACAAACTCTCTGAGGAAGCACTCTACATCAATTCCTCATGTGGTCTCACATCATAAGTAAAATAGAAACTCTAGAGAAGCTCTCAACGTCCATTCTCCCTATGGTCTATACACCATGTTCTCACAGCCTTGTGTATGTCAAGCTAGTGTAGAAGCACGTGACGACCAAGGTAAACCTCAAGAAATACATGGATAGCATTCTAAAACATTACAACACAACAAAACAATAATGGAACCATCCTACAATACTAGGCATGGGAATGTAAACAACATACTAATAGGAAAATTAGACAAAAAGGTCGAAATAGGAAAATCATGCATGGGAAACACATCCAAAGAACAACAATTCACCCTATTATCAATCAATTATCATCAATTCAAGCATAAACAAATAGCAGGAAAACAATAGGGCTAAAACGGTAAACGCCCAAATCCTCATTCATGGGTACTGGCCAAATTTCCACGTAAAACTCAATGATTATCAACAGAAAGGCACAAACCACCTACCTCGATGTTAGGAGATAACTATATGTTAACCTAGAGTCTTTGATCACCATAGAATTCCTAATATCTACAAAAACATTTAAAACATTCAACCCATGATATCTCATGAGAGAAGAGAAATCAAAAGATGGTGCTCTAGGAGAAGAGAGAATGCACTGCAGAGATTCCAATGCAATAGATGGTGTTTGATTTGAAAGATGGATGCATGCTCAGGGTTTCATCGAAGATACGCAGTTGTACATAGCTCTCTATCGAACAAGACCTAAAAGAAGAGCGTTCTGGTGATTAGATTCCACCCAAGTGCCTTTAATGAAAAAAATGAAAGTACGCGACATATACTTTTGAAGTACACAACATGTACCCGTTGTTTCTGTACTCCGCTTTAGGTGGAATCCAAACACCCCCACATGACCTTGTGTGTGGCCACTACACAGACATGACACGGCCTCCTACGACATCACATTACAATGTGTGTAATTCGAAAATTTCCAGAAATTGAACTTTTTCCCAAAAACGTTCAGAAAAAGAAAAAACATTCCTGAAAAGAAGATCTGGGTTCGAATAGAATATACTCTTGATTCCGACAATGCAATGATGGTACCAAAAATATCAATTGTCTGATCCATCAATTATGAAATGATTCATTCAAGTAAATTATTTAATTAATTAAATTAATTATAAATTATATGTGATGATCCTACACTTTGTTTCATTATACTATACCTTGCCTATTTTCTTTGATTCAATTCTATTGATTACAGTATTCATAAAATTATAAATTTGGGATTGATCCTCAATCATGAAAAAAATGCCAATGACCCATTGCATGATTTCATTGTGCATGGATACTTGAAGTGGTATCAGGTTGAGGATACATAATTATTTATAATTATTTAAATTTCAATTATTAATTTACACATTTTCATTTATTTTTTCAATTCTATTTTAATCATTATTTTAATTCGAATTATATGATCTGTTTCTTCCCCTTTCACTCAACGTAGATATTACCAAAATGAATAATTTTAGGAAAAAAATAAAATTTAAGATCTCATATGAAGGTTATAAGGATTTTGGATGGATAACAAAATCATATATATCGTGTATCTAATGTTAATCACATGTAGTAGTTTTCAATGCAGCAATATTTAATTCAATATTAATTTAAACCATGTGTATTGAATACATGTTGTGCATTTAATTTATTACATTGCCTATTGACTAGGCCATCCTGGAACATGGTCAGTCAGAGTACATACCATGTATCCCACATGCATAGTGTGTACTCTTTTAAGTCACAGACGGGCCATGTATTTCCATACATAGCCTACATGACTAGTGATTTTGTAACTCAGAGACAACACATAATGTATCACATTAACATTTTTTGTACTTCATTTTTTCTGAGACGTGGTTTACGTGCCATGTCCCCAGGAATATTCCTTGGATAGATTGTGAGATACATACATGCTATGTAACTTTTTTGTATATTCCATGTACTAGAACCTATGTAGAATTAAAAATAATTTATTATACTCTGTAAACATTATCAAAATGTTCTTATGTGTTGTCATTATGTTGATAAGACATGACATGTGATGTGTTGTAATATATATATATATATATGTTTGTGTGTGTGTGTTTATTTAATTTTTTTTAAATTTCATATCTTAATATCATGTGTGAGTCGTGTGACATATATTAGTCTTTGTGGATTGAAGTAAAACATGATACAGAAAAATCATGTAATTTATGAAATAATTATTTTTATATTAAATGTAATTAAAGTACATGATAATTCATATATTCCATATGTCACAAGAGTAAAGAGTACACAAGTATAATAAATGTTGGGTATATTCAGATTTGTATTCACTTGGTTCTCTCTAATGTACTTTTATATAAATAATTAATCATAAATAAATTAATTTAATTTCATTAAAATTACGATGGATGAGAATATGAAGTAAATTTAGATGATAATTATGTTAAAATAATAGATTAATTAAATAAGATAATTAATTGATTTGAGCATTATTTATCTTAAATAAGAATGATTAAGAATTGATTTCATGTTTTATTTTTAATGTGTAATTTTTTTCATTTATGCAGATAATCGTGAGTATAGACCCAAACATTAGATGTGATTGGCTTCATCTAATTTAATATTAAAAATAAATCTTTTCTATGTGTGCCTTCTCTCCTCTTATTTCTTAATGGTCAACATGCCCATGGATTATTTTATGTAAATTGTTTTTCACACCCATATGTGATTAAAATAATAGTAAATGGATGGATCTCCCAAGCTAGTGGAGGAAGATCATGTTTGAAGCCATGGAGAAACAAGTCCAAGAGAGATACATAGGTGGATAAGAGGAAGGTTTTAACATGAACCATAATTGGTTCAAGATATTTTTTTCTCCTAGGTCAATGGTAAATTTAACAACAACTGGATAAACAAAAAAATAGTAAAATATCAAGATCATATTGATTTTTTATTTATTTAATGATTAATTGTTATTTCATTATGGATGATTTGTAGCGATCAATTGAATTAATGAAATTAACCAAAATTCAAGATAAAACAAAAAAAAAATTGTATTAAGTATAAATATTATCTAATACATTGTTAATCAATTAATTAAATCAACTTACTATTAACACAAATGTGATACATATAATCATTGGAAATTTATGCACAAATTAAAAAATACCTCAATAATATATATTAATTTGGTATATCTTACCACTACATCAGTTAAAATAAAACCATAGTTCAAAGTGGTTGACTACCCGAAGATGGGGTGCATTCAATTATTAGGGATTTCTAACATGAATTTTTGGGTTGACATAACATAGTTAGCATCAAGGGTTTACTTACAAAGTATGAAATTGTGTAACTAATATGAAATCTTTGAGGAAATCCAATTTAATGATTTCAGGAATGAGGTGTCCATTCAATAGATCAAGGAATTATGTTTTAAAGCAGTTGTCATTTGAAATACCTAACAAAAACCATTAATGTTTCATGACCAACCAATGTTGGGGTAATATGAATTGGAATATGGATAATTTCCACAAGAATTTACAAGTAACAGTATACTCAAAATCCAATTGTGAGGTTTATTAGTTTTTGATAAAATAGTGGTATATTAATAAATATAATATTTTTTTATTTGTATAAATTTTGTAAGATAATTTAAAAAAATTATAATAATCTTTTTTATAGAGAAAATAAGAAAATGACATAAAATATATCACTATGATATATACTTGAAAAGTATAACATTATAACCAGCTGAAATTTGTACAAGTGGAAAAGCAACTTACATCTTATCCTTCAACTTCAAAGGAAATTTAAAGTGAAGGAATAACTAATTTCTAATGTTCCTGGAAATAAAGCTGGTGAAAAAGTTTTTTCTATCTAGGAGACACATTTGAATGATTCTATATATTCTCAGTGTCTATTTATATTATCCATGAACAATGATATTTATATGAAACTAGAGGATATGGATACACATAACATAAAAACTCTCCATTGGGATATCTATAAATAGAAGGTGAGGCAAGAGAGATATGTGATCCCCAATGCTTTGTTTACAACTAATATTGTAGGGATTTCACTAGATAGGCCTCATGTATTGAAGCTTATTGTCTACATTGAAAGATTATACATCTTAGGGGTTAAATTGTCGACTGAATTGCATACATATATCATACATTCATCACTGACCAAGGCCTTTTATAGTTCTTTTTTAATTAAAAAATGAGAAACACTACGAAGAATCTCTTTGAACTTATTACTTTGATTCTCCAACTGGATAAGGGAGTGGGGTTTGAAAAACTCTTTGTTCTTATAGTGAATAATAAAAGTAATAACAAGGAAAAGGGGAAAAGACTCACAATAAGTCTAAAGTTACCAAGTACCATCCTTCCACGAAGAGTAAGATATAGATGTAGGGAAAGGCAATACAGGCAGTATGTTTTGCAAGTGGGGAACTAGTCCAGTAGAAGAGGAACTACACCCTGATGAAAGGTAAATCTAATTGTGCATTATTTATCAAGTGTAATCATTCAATACCTACACATTGGGTATTAGATATAGATATTGGTGCTCACATATATATCCAAATGCAGGAACCAAATATATTTAGAATGATTGAAAGAGGAGGGATGGATTATAGAGTTGTCAATGGTGTGAGGATTGCAGCTCTAGGCATTGGGGACTAGAAGCTTTCATTTCCAATAAGAATGATTTGGGTTTTAAGATATTTTTATTACGTACCAACAGTTACCAAGATCATTATTTTTGCATCATTCCTAGATACAGAGAGGTTGGATTCAAGAATGTAAATATAATTTGTTTCTGTTATAAAGAAAACATATGTTAATTTAGGGCACATTTAAATAATTTTTTGTATGTATTAAATTATCAAAACCAAGTATTGGAAATTGATAAAGAGTAATGTTCACATGACTCATATTTCAAACATATATGGAATCTCCATTTTGGTCATGTAAATGAGATGAATTTGAAAAATATCTATCAAGATGGTTATTTATACTCATCTAATATAAAACCAACTGAAAAATCTCATGCCCTTTTACACAGAAACATGACCAAACCACCATTCGTTGGATAGGGTGAAACATCCATAGAGATTGTTGGATTGGTAAAAGATGATGTGTGTGAACAACTTTTAGTAGAATTTATAGGTTGGTAATATTACTCCAAAAAAATTACTAATGGCCTGAGTAGATATTTTTATGTCTACATGAAGATGTATAAATTTGAATCCTTTGAGAAATTTAAATAATTTAATAATAAATTAGAGAATCAAAATATAAAAAAGATATTGAATATACAATTGGATCATGGTAAGGAATATATTAACCAAGACTTTATAGTCTTTTATTTCTACTTTGGGTTATATCTCAACTCACTCCACCTTACACACCGTAGTGAAGTGGTGTTGGTGAAATGAGGAACCGTGTAACTCCCCGACCCCAGTTACCCAGAGTCGGTGCATTATTACATAACAATGGCATGATCACAAAAGATCAAGTCTCGAAAGACTGATTAGTTTAGTAGCCTTATATGCACAAGATATATTCATAAAGTTTACATTACATCAATAAGTGAAAAACTACAACAACATATTGTCTTTATATCCCCTCATACTATCCCTGTAGGTCATTCATAATATTCTTCTTCACATCCTGGGAAAAATAAAACATTGAAAGGGGTGAGTTCAGATTCTCAGTAAGGATAACAATATAGCGAAATCTTTCATAAATAAACCTAAAAATTTAAGGCAATGTATATATGAAACAAAAGCCTTTTAAACATGATCTTTATCATAATATGGAAAGGATAAAATGACATAATGCCATTTTCATATTCACATGGATATTCTACTAGTCGAATAATCACATGAAAATATCAATAACCACTTTCATAATGATGGAATGCATAATGCCAGACTGTCATAACCACATAGCCAAGGTCTTGTGCCCAGACTACAAATAAGATTTTGTCAAGGCCTCGTGCAAAGACACTAGTTTGTCTCATGAGATCTACCGATGCATCGAGGAGCTATAGCGGACTCCACCCATCACTGAGTAAGTCTAATGCATTCCTCAAATGAAAATATTGAAACATAACATAAAAATTCTTATTAAAAATAGCATATGAAATGTCAATACGTTATCCACAAACCATGAATGGTATAAAAATAGCACGTCCACAGTAAATAATAACTCATTCGATAAAATATGGAAGATTGTATTGTATTAGATTAACCTCAATTGAGAATGATGAAGGATATTGACAAATATGAAAATAATAATCAAAACTATTAGAGAGAAATATCCCCCTTTTTCTTGAAATCATTTAAAAGTCACACTATTTGTAAAGAAGCCATTTAAAAATATATTTTGGAATCAACGATTCCCATACCACTTTGAAACTCTTAAAAGTAATTTTAATTTTAACACTTTAATGTCCATATAAATAAATCATTAAAATAATTTTTAAAACATGGACATTAATGAGAAAGATTTAGAAGAATAATTCTTCAAATCATTTAAAAATGATATTTTAGTTAGAGTTTCTAATCAAATGAGAGACACTTGAATACAAATAAATGAGGAAATAAATTCATTGTAATATCAAGAGAATATAGGGATTCAGGATATATTCTATCAAAGTACATTATATACACCATATAAATGTGAATTGGTGTATAAAAACAATGAAGTCTCGATGGAATGTAAATTGAGATGAAATCTATTATAAATACCATATCCTTAGGTTAAGGGTAAATAAATGCCATAATTATGTGTGAAAAATATAAATACACTCAATATTATTGGATATTCAGTGTAAATAAATTAGAAGACATTCAAAGATATTCTTGTAAAAATGACACCAATGAATTGGATATTTAACTCAACTAATGGAGATTGAGTTAAAATTACTCTTATCAAGTTCATATTGATGACTAGAGAATTTATCAATGGATTGATTATGTGTATCAAATGTATATCCACAAAAGGGGAGTGGAAATTATTACATAAGCAAATGAATAGTGATTCCAAACATAATCTTGGAGTAAAATAATCAATGAAGTATGCGTAAAGCCGAATGAGTGGAAATAGAAATTTCAAATTCCATTATCGATTTGGTTACTTATGAAACATACACCCATGAAAGAAAGATCATACAATGATGAGGTAGACATCAATAAATTAAAGTATATTACACAATGAATACTATCATGGGAATTACACACACCACATGCAATAAATTAGTGGTGAACAATGGAAATCTCACGAAATTAAAAGTGGGATTAGATAACCCCTTACGTTGTACCTTTTCCTTGGTCGACGGTAGGTTAAACTACTGTATAATTGTGAAATAATTTTTTTTGAATTATACAAGATTAATTTACATTAATATGATATCCTATATGATCTTTTATCATTGATTTGTTAATAATATCTTAGTATTATTGTCATTTTGGGTGTTAACTTACTTGTTTTCCTTTATATTCATTGTTATGTAAGACATGTTTGTTATGGATAGGTTGTATCTTATTCATATACAGAATTATATCAATTCCTTAAAAATTATTTTTAATCATTAAATGAGAACTAGACTCAAATGGATATGATGGGGAGTGAATCTCATCACGTTCGTGGAGACGGTAGTCTGTACATACGCACGAGCGACAATATCATTCTTTTGATATTAAAAAAATATATAATTGGATGGTATATCATATATAAAAAATCATTATCATGTTATATTTATTATTTAAATGAATTATACATCATTATTATACCCATCTAAATAACAATATATTGAATAATAATTACACCACAACATGGAGATGGTAGGTCGTACGTACGCACGTATGGTGACATGTCATTCAAGTGATGGATAGGATAATGATTTTTTTGTTCCATATTTATAATAACATCACAATATATAGAAGATAATAGAGTTATTATTTTAGAATAGAAATAAATATGAATGAAGAATTTTAAGAAGAAAGGAACTTGAAAGAGGGTGGTGAAAACATTATCTCATTTTCGGGTTCTTCCTTTTGATTAGATCAAAAGGGCTCCTTAGGTTGGCATTCTGATCAAAATAAGGCCTCTAGGTTTAATTGAGGGAAGTTGGGAGGATATTTGGGCAGAGGATGGCCGATCCAAATGGATTTGAATGTTTTGATTAATGAGAAGGGGAGTGCCCTTTTATAAGAGGGGTGAGGAGCTCCTTTGGAAAAGTTAGAAATATTATTTTATAATAAATCCATATTCGGTTTCTAATGGGTAAAAAGTATATTATTTACAGTTTATGATGGGGATAGGTCGAAAAAAACTCAACCAATATATTTTAGATAGGTTTGGGTGACATTATAAACCATATCATTTAGTTATAATTCTTAGTTAATTAGTTTGACATTTACCATGTGTCTATGTATTTTTATATTATATGGTTAATAAACATACTATAAGCATACGAGAAACCCCCAAGTGTTCCATTAATGATACACCTATTATGATACAAGTTATTTGGCTGAACCATAGATTTTTAGGAATAGAATATGAATTAATAAGATAATATTTGTTTTAAAATCTCTTTTATGTCAATTTTGACACTATTTGGAATTTTATTTTTGTGAAAATCATAACAGCCTGATTACATAGAAATAAGATTATTAAATCAATACTAACATGTCATATCATCCTAGAAAATTATTTTAGTTCATAAAAGTCTCAAATTACATTTATTTGGATATTTAAAATATCCATTATTTTAATATTTCATTAATTCGGTAATTAGTGTATCACCATTGTGGCTTACATAAATTTAATTATTTAATGTATGAAAATTATAAATAAAATACAATTATGTATAAAAGATTTTTATCTTTATAATGAATATTTAAAATCTAATTTAGATTATCTATAACCCTATATTAAAATTGATTTAGTAATTACACTTTGATTTTAACTCTTTTAACTCTTCTTTGAATTAAATAATAATAAATGTCCTAGTCTAATCCATGTAGACCTAAATGATAATATTTTATTCCTATGGTTGTTTTTTGTCTAGATAAACTTGGCCAATATAATTAGTACATGTGTTAGGGTAATATCAATATCATTTTTACCCTTAATTACCATATTTACTTTTAACCGTGATAAATAAAAAGTAAAAAGTTAATATTCACCAAAAATTATTTTTATCTTATTGAACCACATTTTACTCCTTGTTATTAACCATGTCTCTCGGATTTTCTAAATTCCTCTAACAGAAGAGGTAAAATTATGTTTTATGTAAATTTCCAAATTTTCCTAGGAGGTGGGTAAAAGACGCTGAAAAGTTCAATAAAATTTTTATATATCTAAAATTATTCTAAACTAACTTCAATGAATTTCATTGAACATATATAGGTATTATTTATCAATTTTAACCTTAATTAAATTTAAATAAAATAATTAATTATTTAAATAAAAATTCGGTTTTAAACTATAACTCAGTATATTTAACTATTTATTAAAAATTGAATGTTTTCAGAAAAATACCAACAATTCCGCCAAAGTAATATTTGATATTATGAATTCAAAAATTATGCCTATTTTACCATATTAAAAACATATATGTTGAATTAATTAGTTTTAAAATTAAATACCGTTGTCAAAATAAATAGCATGTTTTTAAGAAATAATTACTATTAAAAGATTGACACTTGTTTATGTCTTTTTTATGGGAAAATTGCGTCCAATGACCAAAATTGTATTAAATGGTAAAAATATATTCTAAATATACATTAAAACCACTCAAATTCATAATTTATCACTATTAATTTTTTGATTAAATATGTTTTTTAATTAAAATTTAGTAATTTTCACTATTCATCTAAATATGAAAGCCATCTGAAAAGTACCAAAATTTCAACCTAAGCTAATTTTAATATTATGAATCCAAAAATGAATCCATTTTGAAAGGTAAATTTTATAAAATTTCAAAAAGTAGGTATTACTATTCATAATGACTAGTTTGATTGGTTGTAGTGTGTTAGAATCTCGATGTTGCGCACAATCCAAGCCATTGCATTATTCAAAGGGTAACATACCGTGGAAGCATGGGGTGTTACATTCTACCCTCATTAAATAAATTGCATCCTTGAAATTTTTAAAATTGGGATTGAGAATATAATGGAAAGTCCCACATCGAAAAAAGAGTCAATAAAACAATCACTTTAAAAGAAACAAAGAGAGGTATAAAGGTCACCCAAGATAACCCATACTAGGATTCTGTGTAAGAAAACATGGATATGGACGATAATATAAGTGTCATGTTCTGATGGAGAGGGATATAAAATATGATCAAGAGAAATTTAACCACAAGAAAACCAAAAACTTGTGTTGGGACAAACGGTCCTTAGTCTCCCAGTAGGAAAAGTAAACAGACAACATTTTTTGTTTTAAGTTACATTACATAAAGACGAGGAATTCATTTATGTTATTGACTAAGAACATAATGAGATATACTTACTTTTTATGTAGAGTTTCATTCATTAATAAATTTCTACCACTTACTCATTTTTTTTAACAATGAGTATTCAAGAAGACTTGGTCACACTGGAAGAGATACAAGAAAGTTCAATAGAATAACATGATCCACGTAGGATAAACTACATATTTACCTTTTATTTAGAGATTAATCAAAAAAAATGGCTAGTATAAGATCTGATGATCCCCCAAATGGATATTGCATTAGACAAAAAATGATAATCTTAATTTCTAAAATTAAACCAACAATACCCCAATTTTAAATAAATACCATTCAATAATCAATTATCCTTAAAAAAATTCAATAAGGTCCAAACTAATATTGAAACCCAATACTTATAATAATTTGGTTATGTTGTCTTCCACGTTAAATTGTATCTCCAAATGACATCAACTAATCATAAAGTCGCATACTTAAAAGTAATTAACCTAATAACATATTCTTTATTATAGGTTAATCATTTCCATAAATAACCCAAATCACTGTGAATCCACAATAAAAACATAGATAAAAATCCACCATTACTCGTCAAATAAAATCCCATAGTACTCTATTTTCCTTGGGCATATAGTGTTCCCAACAAACTGAACATCTTCTAAAATAACATTTATCACTTAATCACCAAATCATTTTCCTATACTAAGGGTATTCATTTGATAAGACATAAGATCCCAAATTAACATATTATTTATCAATAAAATTATTTAATTAAAATAATTTTCACACTATCCAAGGACTTCATGTAGTCCAGTGGTAGCCGATAAATCTCAATTGCACTTTGGTTTTGGGTTCGATTCCGACAGCTTTTTCCGACGCGACGGGTTGTCACACGGTCTGTGTGTTGTCCATTTTCAAAAAATATATTTTATAACATTTCCAAAATGAGATAAATTCCTCAAAATAATCATAACATAAATTAACCACAACTGTTATCGCATACCTTTCATTTTCATCCCAAAAATAACTTGTAATTGCCTCAAACCCAATGATCATATAAAACCAAATGGTTATTTATAACTATATCCACAAGAGAAAAGATAATTCTTCCTCAAATATCATTCACACATGGAAAACTACAGGGTTACAAATACAAGAGAAAATTCTTCCAATGTAATCCCATCAATAAAGATCACTAACACCTTTAAACATTTCACCGTCCATTTATTTCCACATAGGTTCTTCATCATATGTTCTTCAGGTAGCCACATTGCCTCTTCCATTTTATGATTTCTCCAGTGAACTTTTACCAGAAGAGTCATCCAGTTTCTCAACACTTGATCTTTGGTATGAAGAATTCTGATAAGCTTTTCAGAATAAGATAGATTGTGTTCCAGTTATAATTCTTCATAGGTGAGTATATGCGTTGGGTTAGGCATTTATTTCGTCACTAGTGATATGTGGAACACATCATGAAATCTGGAGATACTAGGAGGAATTTCCTTTTAGTATAATGTGTTAATGTGTCACAATGATACCTCAGGTGTTTTTCAAAATCATCTACTTACTTTACCCAATAACTCCTCATCCATATTGTATTATATCGATGGAAGCATCGATTCATCATAAAAGAATAGGTATTTCTTATATATAATTTTGAGACATCGTCTTTAACATGTTTTTTTAGAAAAATTCTTACTATTTCATCTTCAAATATTTCAAAATAAGATTTTGGAAAATCTGTTTTCGTATATCCCAAAAGACATAAATATATAATTTGATACATATAAGCTACTCGATGGTCTCCCTCTTCTGTAGCATCTTGAAAATCATTTAGTGCATCGTAATTTTGAAATAAAGTGAAGAATTTGAAAATAACCCCATGGTAATTCCTATGCGTAGCTTGGCAAGAAATTTGAGAGCACAATATTATCCCATATTCAGTACTTGATCCATGAATGAATTGTGCAATGCTAGTTGTATTGGATGTCTCATAAAGTTTTTTTCATGTAACATAGACATTTGAAAAAGTTTCAACATCATCTGTGCATGACTTCTGGATAATAATTGTAAGTAGTTCTTCAGGAAGAGAGAGAAGAGTTATTCGTGATCTTTCTCTCTCCATGTTTTAAAGAACAAAAAGGAAATACAATTAGGTAGTTTGAATACTTATCTAATAATAATGAAAACAATATTAGACATAATAGGATAATCTTGTAATTAAACGATATATCCTAACAGGGGGTACCCTATGTTAAAATCATGGTTATCCACTATCTATTTCTCGACATGTATTCTTAGGGGCATTTTTTCCCTTTATAATGGTTCATACTAATCTTGTGAATTTAACAAAGCATATCCCCCGGGAGTGTCGTAACCAAGAGTGCAGTAAGGCCCATTGTCGTGCACCAGTTCCTGTTCGAGTCTGCTCAATGCGGTGTTTTCGGGTTTTACCCCTAGGTACATCTGTGCCAAAGCCGCCTCTTCCTGCTCGTATCCAGACATGGATGTGTTTCTCAAATTACTCACAAAATATCTACAATACCAAAATTCTAGTATGTTCTTCTATAATAATCTTAAAACTCTATCATAGTGCTATGTTATCTAATCAGAGTTTATCTAAATCTGGCTTCAAAGGTTTGTACTAAACATCCTCTGATACCAACTGTAACACCCCAACCCCAGTTACCCAGAGTCGGTACATTATTAAAAAACATTGTCATGATCACAAAAGATCATGTCTCGAAAGACCAATTAAATTTGTAGCCTTGGAAACACTAGATATACTCATAAAGTTTACATTACATCAATAAGTGAAAAACTACAACTACATATTGTCTTCATATCCCCTCATAAAATCCTTGTAGGTCATTCGTAAAATAATTCTTCACATCTTGGGAAAAATAAAACATTGAAAGGGGTGAGCTCAGATGCTCAGTAAGGATAACAATATAGTGGGAACTTTCATAAATAAACATAAAAATTTAAGGCAATGTATAACTAAAACAAAAGCCTTTTAAACTTTAACATTAGCATAATATGGAATGGGTACAATGAAATAATTCCATTTACTTATTCACATAGATATTCTACTAGTCGAATAATCACATGAAAATATCAATAACCACTTTCATAACGATGGAATGCATAATCCCAGACTATCATAACCACGTAGCCAAGGCCTCGTGCCAAAGACTACAAATAATATTTTTTCAAGGCCTCGTGTCGAGACACTAGTTTGTCTCATGAGACCTACCGATGCATCAATGAGATATAGAGGTCTCAAACCGTCACTTATTAACTCCAATGCTTTCTTCAAATAAAATGTTTGAAACATAAAATAAACATTCATATTAAAAATAGCATACAAAATGTCAATACTTTATCCACAAACCATGAATGGTATAGAAATAGCACATCCACAGTCAAACATAACTCATTCGATACAATATGGAAGATTGTACTGTATCATATTAACCTCAATTGAGAATGATGAAGGATATTTAAAAGATGAAAATAATCACCAAAAATGTTAGAGAGAAATATCCCCCTTTTTCTTGAAATCATTTAAAAGTCACACTTTTTGTCAAGAAGACATTTAAAAATATATTTTTGAATCAAAGTATCCCATTCTACATTGAATCATTTAAAATTAATTTTAATTTTAAAACTATAATGTCCATATAAATAAATCCTTAAAACCATTTTTAAAATATGGACATTAATTTCAAATATTTAGAAGAATAAATCTTCAAAACATTTAAAAAAGATATTTCAGTTAGAGTTTCTATCCAAAATAGAGACACTTGAATAAAAATAATAGAGGTAATAAAAACAATTTAATATCATGAGAATAAAGGGATTCATGATATACTATGTCTATGTACATTATATACACCATATAAAAGTGAATTGGTGTATAACAACAATGAAGTCTCAATGGAATGTAAATTGAGATAAAATCTATTATAAAGAACATATCCTTAGGTTAAGGATAAATCAAAAACATAATTATGTGTAAAAAATATAAATACACTGAATATGATTGGATATTTAGCGTAAATCAATCATAGGACATTCAAACATATTCTTGTAAAAACAACACCAACGAATTGGATATTTAACTCAACTAATGAACATTGAGTTAACATTACTCTTATATAGTTCACATTGATGACTAGAGAATTTATCAATGGATTGATTATTTGTATCCAATGTATATAAAAAAAGGGTACTGTAAATTATGACATAAGAAAATGAATAGTGATTCAACACATAATCTTGGAGTAAAATAATCAATGAAGTATGCGTAAAGCCGAATGAGTGGAAATTGAAATTTCAAATTCCCTTATCGATTTGGTAACTTACGAAACATACACCCATGAACTAAATATCATACAATGATGATGTATACATCCATAAATTAAAGTATATTACACAATGAATACAATCATGGTCAGTAAACACACCACAAGCAATAAATTAGTGATGAATAATGGAAATCCCACAAAATTAAAAGTGAGATAAGAAACCCCTTAATTTGTACCTTTTCCTTTGTTGACGGTAGGTTAACCTCTATTATAATGGTTAAATAATTGATATTGAATTATAAAAGAATAATTTACATTAATATGATATCATATAAGATCTTTTAACATTGATTTCATTATAATATCTTAGTATAATCATCATTTCGGGTGTTAACTTACTCATTTTCCTTTATATTATTTATTACGTAAACTGTGTTTGTTATGGATAGGTTATATCTTATTCATATACAGATTTATATCAATTCCATAAACATTATTTTTAATCATTAAATGGGAATTATTCTCAAAGGGATATGATGGGGAATGAATCTCATCGCGTTCGTGGAGACGATAGTCCGTATGTACGCACGAGCGAAAATATCATACTTTTGATATTAAAATAATATATAATTGGATGGTATATCATATATAAAGAATACTTATCATGTTATATTTATTATTTACATGAATTATACATCATTATTATACCCATCTAAATACTTATATATTGAATAAAAATTACACCACAACGTGGAGACGGTAGGCCGTATGTACGCACGTATAGTGACATGTCATTCAAGGGATGGATAGAATAATGAATTTGTTTTTTCCATATTTATAATAACATCACAGTATATATAATATACTGGAGTTATTATTTTAGAATAGAAATAACAATGAAAAAATAAGTTGAATAAGAAAGGAACTTGAAAGAGGGTGGTGAAAACATTACCTCTTTTTCGGGTTCTTCCTTTTAATTAGATCAAATGGGAACCTTAGGATGGATTTCGGATTAAACTAAGGCCTCTAGGTTGAATTTAGGGAAGTTGGGAGGATATTTGGGAAGATTTTGGCCGAGAAAAATGACTTTGAAGGTGTTAATTAATGAGAAGGGGGAGTGCCCTTTTATAAGAGGGGTGAGGGGTTCCATTGGAAAAGCTAAAAATATTATTTTATAATAAATCCATATTTGTTTTCTAATGGATCCAAAGAATATTATTTAAAATTTAAGGTTGGGATAGGTCGAAACCAACTCAACCAATAGATTTTAGATAGGTTTGGGTCACATTATTAACCTTATCTTTTAGTTTTAACTCTTCGATAATTAGTTTGACATTTACCATGTCTCTTTGTATTTTTATATTTTATGGTTAATAAACTTACTATAAACATCCAAGCGACCACCAAGTGGTCCATTAATGATAAAAATATAATGATAAAATTTCTTTGGCTGAACCTCAGATTTTTAGGAATAGAATATGAATTAATAATATAATATTTAAAAAAACTATTTAATGTCAATTTTGACACTATTTTGAATTTGATTTTTTTGAAAATTATAACAGCATTATTAATTCTAAAAAATTTAATTAAATAAATACAAACATGTCATATTATCCTTGAAAATTAGTTTAATTCAAAAAAGTCTCAAATTACATTTATTTAGATATTTAAAATATCAATTATTTTAATATTTTATTAATTTGGTAATTACTACATCACCACTGTGTCACACATAAATTAAATTATTTAATGTCTAAAAATTATAAATAAAATACCATTATGTATCAAATCGTTCTAGATTCCTAATTAATATTTAAAATCAAATTTATCTTTTGTATAACCCTATATTAAAAATGTTTTAGTAATTAAACATTCATTTTAACTCTTTTAACTCTTCTTTGAATTAAATAATAATAAATGTCATAATCTAATCCAAGTGGACATAAATGATAATATTTTATTTATAAGGTTGTTTTTTTCATGATACACTTGTCCATTAGAATTAGGAGACGTGCTAGTGTAATATCAATATCAATTATACCCTTAATTATCCTATTTAATTTTAACTGTGGTAAATAAAAGTAAAAAAGTTACTATTCATCAAAATATACTTTTTATCTTATTGAACCACATTTTACTACTTGATATTAATAGTGTCTCTCAGATTTTCAAAATTCCACTCACATAAGTGGTAAAATAATGTTTATGTAAATTTCCAAATTCTCCTAGGAGGTGGGTAAAAGACGGTGAAAAGTTAAATAATATTTTTATATATCTAAAATTATTCAAAACTATATTAAATGAATTAAATTTAACTTATAGATGTATTATGAATCAATTTTGACCTTAATTAAATTTAAATAAAATAAATAATCATTTAAATAAAAATTCGGTTTTAAACTATAACTCAATATTTTTTACTATTTATCAAAAATTGAATATTTTCAGAAGAATACAAAAATTCGTCCGGAGCTATATTTGATATTATTAATTCAAAAAAATTTCTATTTTATAAAATTCAAAACATATAAGCTGCATTAATTAATTTAAAAATTAATTCCCGTTGTCAAAACAAATAGCGTGTTTTTATGAAATAATAACTATCAAAAGATTGACACTTGTTTATGTCTTTTTTAAATGTGAAATTACATACAATGACTAAAATTGTATTAAATGGTAAAAATATATTATAAATATACTTTAAAACACCTCAAATTCATAATTTATCACTGTTAATTATTTCGATTTAAAAAGTTTTTTTTAATTAAAATTTAGTAATTTTCACTATTCATCAAAATATGAAATTTATCCGAAAAGTACCAAAATATCACCCAAAGCTAATTCTGATCTTATGAATACAAAAATGAAGTCCATTTTGAAAGGTAAAATGTATAAAATTTCAAAAAGTAGGTATTACTATTCATAATGTCTAGATTGATTGGTTGTGGTGTGTTAGAATCTTGAAGTTGCATACAATGCAAGCCATTGCATTATTTAAAGGGAAATGTACTGTAGAAGCTTGGGGTGTTACAAAACATACCATGATAGAAACAGTAAGGTTGATTATGAGTCATACAGATCATCCATTATCCTTTTGAGGATATACATTGAAAATTTTGGCATACACATTAATCTGGCTACTAAATAAAGTGATAAACTGAATTCCCTTCACGTTATGGAATGCCAAGAAAGATGCTTTGATTCATGCACATGTTTGGTGTTCAAAGGCATTTGTTGAGGCCTTATCAGAAAACAAACTAGCACCACAGGTCATGAAGTTTATCTTTATAGAGTATCCTATGGAAATAAATCTATACTACTTATAAATCTAATTATAAATGAGAGTGACTATCATTAGAGAAGCTATCTTTCCTGATAGAGAGCACATCCTAAAAAAGGTTAGTTGTCAAAATATTGACTTTTATTAATTTGATGCCCAAGATAAACAAGAATTTGTAAAGGAACAAATTCCATAGGTCCCCATGGAATAAGTAGTTATAAAAACTCAAGTATTATATAGGATCACAAGAGATGTAAGAGAACAAGGGTGATATGGTATTCCAGTCACTGAAGATGGAAACTCATTATTGATTACCAATGATGTATCAGTATCATTAAAAGAGGCAATTTAGATCTCATAAGATGCATGATAGAAAAGATCCATGAATTCCAAAATGGATTCCATGTATCCAAACTAGGTTTGGGTTTTGGTTAATGCGCTAGTTAATGTGAATCCCATATGGTGAAAATGGGTATTCAATAGAAAACAAGTTATGTAAGTTAAGGATAGTGGATAATGGTTTTAAACAATGTTAATGAATTGACTAAGATGAAACCTTTTCACTAGTTTCCATGTTTATTTCCATCAAAATTCTACTTACTGTATCTGCTTACCATTACTATGAGATTTAGAAGATGGATGGAAAAAATGCCTTATTCATGAATACATCAGGAAGATTTATATATAATAAAACATGATGGGATTATGAATCTAGGGGATGATAAAAGGATTTTCTAGTTGTAGATATCCATTTATGGATTGAATCCAGCATCATTGTCAGGGAACATTTGATTATATGATGATCTAAAAGAATTTGTTTTCATTAAGAAAAATTGTGTGTCACGTGTTTAAAAGAGGGTTAGTGGAAATGAGGTTGTTATCCTAGTAGTATATTTTGATAAACTATTACTTGTTGGAAATGAAATTCTAGTTTTACAATATGTTAAGGAATGGTAAAACAAATGTTTCTCCATTGAGGACTTAGGGGAAGCAGTCTATATTTTAAGGATCAAGATCTTTCATGAAAGATCGATGAGGCTACATGGACTAAGTCAATGTACATATATAGACTATATACTAAAGATATTTAGTATGGAATAATGTAAGGGATTATTTTTTCTGGTGTCACATGGTTTACATATTTCTAAGATAATGTTCCCTCATACAAAACAATAGAATGAGAGAATAAGTAAGATCTCATACTCTTCAGAAACAGGATGAATCGTGTATTTCATGTTATATAATAGACATGATTTTTCCTACACATTGATCATGGTAGGAAGATATCAGGCCTATCTAGGAGAACAAAATTGGTTTTTTATTAATATTATCCTTAAGTATCTAAGAAGAACTATGGATCTGTTCATGGTCTATAGAGGAGACAAGGAGTTCTTCATCAAGGGTTAAAATAATTATATTTTTTAGAAAAATCAAAATTAACTAATGTCACAGTCATGATATGTTTTATGTATCCACATAGGAGCTGTGAACTGGAAGAGTTCAAAGTAGCTAGTTATCACCAATTCTACAAGGGATTCTAATTATATAGTGGCTTCTGATGTAAACCATGAAGACGATTGAATATGATAGTTTCAATATAAGCATGATGTGGTACATAGTAGTAAATACCCTATCACATTGTTTTGTGGTAATACTTCAGTGGTGGCTCTTGAAAAAGAGCAAAAGTCACACTGACAGACATAGAATATAATCTAGAAGTATCACCTCTTGAGGGTTTTTATCAGAGGGGTTAAGTGGTAGTAAGAATAGTACCAAAAAAAGATAACATGGTGAACCCCATGACTAAATATATATCACAGCAATGGTGTGAGTATAATGTGATATCTAGCGAACTAATGGTTGTTAGATGTTGGATCTTGTGCAAGTATGAGTCTATTGATGTTTTTTTTCATAGAATGCACTTTTATGTAATTTATGATAACCTTTATTCATAGTTTTTAATATTAATAAACTCTTTATCACATAATTATTATTATTCTGTGTAACATATTGTGTGATAATGTTCTAAGAGTAGTTGTCATGCAAAACATTCATAGTAGTTCTACACTACGATGGAACCAAAGATGTGTTATTATAATATATTAAATATATTATCTATATCCATTTGATATTATTTGAGGGACATGAATTATATGGTCTATTATGGTTGGAGACTCATGGAACATTGATGAACCTTCTCATGGTGTACTGCCATGGTAATATCTTCTGTAGGATATTATAAAAATGAGACACACCAGTAGGAAATCCATATCTGTATGTGTTATTGGATGTTCTTAGCTTTGGATGTGTGTAATTATCTTAATAATTTATTTTTCTTATTAATAAGTATTATGAGTCATGTTCTTTGATATATTGATGAATGGTTTAATGACATATGTTCACAGTGAGGGAGGATACATTGGGTACATCATTAGGAATATTATATTCACGAATATTGTGAGAAATTATTTGTCACTTATGTTCTTGAATTGAAGTTGAAATATTATGACCATTTGTGGAAATCCTATAGCCTTAATAATTCAATGTAATTGGGGTTTTATAGGAAAGTTTTATTCTTGAAAGTGAAAGAAAGAGGCATCGAGCACATAGGTTGATTGCGCCAACATATAACTTGGTTGATTAAGGATATCATGATAAAGGGATTATATTTCATATTAGGAGTCCATATGAGGTATTATTTCATTTTGACATTAACTAATTTCTCTATGGGAGCCTTTGTGAGTTTCATGATGATATCCATGGACTTTAGGTTGCTTCACCTAATGCCACTGAGAAAGAGGCCTAGAGGGACGCACACTATGTGTAGCCAGAATCTCAGTTGAATAGAATTTTATTATTATTTATTTAAAAATATGAATGAATATTATTCCTCCACATAATCTAGTAATCATACATGTATTTTTGATCACATGTATTTTTTCACTACTCATTCCAGTGAATAATATGTGAGGGGAATATTTAATAAAAATTTATTTTCTATGGAGTGAATATAATATTTATTTATTTATTATCTAATAATGAAATGGTATTTCTTTATTAAATAATTAGTCATTATACAAGACCTGATGAATATTATGGAGGAATGGAGGACCATGTTCTTAGGTCTGGTGAGAAATAATATATATTGAATATTATTTGATTAAATATTATTTAATGTAACTCTCAATTTCATCACATGTTAAATAAATATTATTATTATTATTATTTTAACATGGTGTTCCTCAAGGGATTAAAAAAATATTAAAAGGAACTTTAAATATTTATTTCTAATCCTTAGTGGTATTTAATCCAAATTATATTAGAGGGGGATTCATTCATTGGTGTGCACAATGACAGTCAGAGATAATCATCTCAATCCCTAGAGTGATCCCTCTCCAAGAACGCTCTAATGAATTGAGAATGATCTTCCTCCATCTACCACTCTCAATTATAGAGGGATCAATGAGAATTATTTGTAAGTGATTCTCATTGAGATCAATGTAAAATTAATAAAGTTCTAGGATCTTCGGTACAAGAACCTGGATATTCCTATGGCGACGTTTAGAGATTTGTGAAACACATGTGGATCGCCACTAGAGAGAATCTGTTATTGACTCCTACAATGCAACGATGATATAGTGTAGATCTATTTTCAAATCCATCAATAATGAAATAAATCACACAATGTAATTTTTTAATTAAATAAACTATTAATAAATGAAATGTGAAGATCCTTCTATTGGTTACAACATTCTATCTCCCATTTATTTTCTTTGATTCAATTTTGATGATTACGACATTCATCATCACGTAAATCTTGGATTAATCATTGATCATGAAAAAAATAAAATTTAAGCATGATCCTTTTCAAGATTCTACTATACTCATAACCATCCCAAATAATTCCATTTGAACTAACTATAAAGCATCATAAGATCAGACAAAACAAATAGATTTAAAATTTGGATTTTGTCCCTTAGCATATTGAAAATAGTCACAGACTTTTTAAGTTTCAAACCAATGTTCTAGTTGATCCTTAATAAGTACTTTCTTATTCAATTTAGAAAAGGTTCTTAGGTTACAATGTACAAACCTTCTATTCCATAACCATGATTCATATTTCATTT
This sequence comes from Viscum album, assembly GCA_963277665.1. Lineage (NCBI taxonomy): Eukaryota > Viridiplantae > Streptophyta > Magnoliopsida > Santalales > Viscaceae > Viscum > Viscum album. Next base: position 954,927,891 of record OY728162.1, on the reverse strand, counting down.
CATTAATGTAAGGTATTTTATGGATCCTAAGGTCTTATATGGTTAGTGTGTAAATATTCTCATGTTTATAGGTTGAAATAATAAATTCATCCTTATAACAATGTATATTAAATTTATCATTCCTAATGTTCATAGGGTAACATTTGTCACATATTTAAATTATACTTATAAAGTATTCATTAAGTCCTACAACAAATAAAACATTTGAAATAATTGTTTTTCTAGGAATAACAATGTTACTCATTCTGATAATAACACATTGAGAGTTTTCATCAAAAGATACTTTTACACATTTCATCTTCATTATCATCTTATAGAAATAATATCTTCCAATCGTGTGAATGGAACAAACATAGTCCATGCACCACATTTTTTGTGGTACTTTCTCTATTTATTTAAAAATAGAATGTTAATTATTTTGGAACCCAAGATTTTTTTTGTTCTGGTATTTATAGAAACAATTATCTTAGGTAACGACCTTTTTCCAATTTGTTTATTTGGGGAAAATTACATTTCCTTAGAAAAATAATCAATATTAAAACTAAGAGATTGCACTCTATTCAAGGAACAATTTTTCTTCCAATGGCCACCACTTGATCCTGTGGTTCAAAAAGGTGAAATCTTGGGAAAAAGTAATTATTAATAAAAATTATTTTTAATTTCAATAACCCATTCTAGTATTATCAGTATATGGTTAGATTTTCTTGTACATTTTATCAAACATTTCATTAAAAGTGATAATCATGTATTAAATTTTCATTATTCTTGAAATTTTAGATTATAGTTTTAATACTAAATTTTTATCATTGTTTGTAATAGTTTTTCACCTATATTTATATTGTAAATATTTTTTCTTAGAAATAATTTTTTTAAATCATTTGAAATAGATTCTGTTCCCAAATTATTTTTACAAGGATATTTAGAATGATATGATACATAATTATTTTAAATATTTATTCTCGAATATTCCTTATCAATTTTAGCTTTAACATTATCATGTTTTTTAAAAATCACATGATTTCCATTTTCTAATAGTTTTGAAAATATATAAACTTCATCATAAGTAGTTAATGAATTTTTTTAACTGGTTGAGGAAGATTATCCATCAGAAGATTTAGAAATTTTCTCATTATCACTCATTATCACATTCTGGGTAATTGGAATTTAATGATAAATATATAAGGGACTCAGATGTATATACCTTTTTCATATGACATTTATTTTACATGGGTAATTTAGTAAAAATATAAATGTTTCTTTATTCATAACATTCATTATTGTAAGATATTTAGAAGAATATACACCACTATCACTCCATGTGTTAGAATATTTCAATAGTATATTTCCTTTAGAGTTTTACTACTTCTGGGAATTTATATTTAAATTTATTTCTTTTATATATTTCTTTTTCAGCTTAGGAAAATTAGGTGAGATATTTCCTACTTTCTTATATTCAATGATTTTGAAATCAAAAACCTTCTTGTCAATTTTATCCCTATAAATATTTTTGTATCGATATTGAAAATATTTTTTTCCAGCAATATTATTTATTCTTCTAGAGAGATTAGCCAACTCAATTTTAGAATGTTCTAATATACTTGAATCTGACTGAACAACATTTTTCTTGACACATGAATATTTGACAACTATTTCAGGTTATTTAACATTCATTCGAATAGTATTAATTGTTGAAAAAGAAGCACTGCTATTTTTTAGATATTTCTCAGCATATCTCTTAATTTGTCCATTATATTGAAGAATCATACCAATCCATTCATCAAGAGTATGATTAATAAGCTTCCTTGTATTAGAAACAACTATTTTTTAATTCTCATTCATGGGAAATTATGTTAAAATTATTTTTGAACTAGATTTCATCATCAAGTCTTATTTTTTCAATTGATTATTAACTATTTATAATATTCATGAATATATTATGCATCATAGAAACTGACTATCTTGGTATAACATCAAAGGCTTTGTAATAACCTCTAAGAATATATCTTCTTGTTTCTATAATAATGGATGTACCCAGATGTGTTAACTACAATTTACTCTATATACTATTTGTAACATCACTAGATAATATCTGAATATAGACATTCGTTTTCATAGAACAAAATAAATTATTTTTGACTTTTTAGTTTAATTTATATTATAAATTTTTTGAATTAGTAAAATAAAAAATTTCATTATAATAAATCTTTTATATTCCAATAATAATTAAGAAATTATTAACTCCATTGTTGAAAAAAAATGTTTTAATTCTTTATCTACAATATTAATAGTAAATACCATCAGAGATTGGTGGTCGACTATGATTCATATTTTCAATAGATCCAATATTCCTATCTTCCTCCTTTAAAATAATATAAAATCATTTATAGAAATACACATTAGTGTAACAATGTTTACAATCATTAATTTTATCCCAAAACATTAACAATATATAGTAAGTTAATAAAAGAAAAAACTCACCACATTTATACGAATTAAAACCTACTCTAATTCAAATTATAGGTTGTATAAGTATCTTAGATAGATATACAAAAAATATGGGGGTTAAAATTATTTTAAAAAGTTTAAATTAATCAAAACATTGTACCTCTTAATGTAATATTATCATAATCAAAAAAATTTGATGATCAAAGTGAAGAATCTAAATTATAGTGGATCCAATTATATAAATATATGTTTTTTATTTTATAATAGATAAAACAATAAAAAAAAATTGTATAAAAGGATAATTATGATGACTAAATTTCTATTTACATACACTGTAGCACAAACTTGTAAAAATAAGTAAAACAATAGCTAGTAAAAATAAGAATTACATACTGGCTATATTAAAATATTTAACTCTTTTAACATTATGAGTATGGTTTTAAATAACCTTGACTAATGGTATACACGTTTTTATAATTTATATAATGTATGTAATTCCCTACCATGAAATCCATCAATATTATGATCATAATATTATATGTCTTTCAATCCTCTAAATCCCTTGATATGATGATTGGTGTTTGTCTTCCTATCCCTAGAAGCCATCGATCTGATGGATCAGATTCACCATCATCCTATCCTTATAAGCCCTTGATAATAACAATGATAAGACATGTGATTTTAGATGTAAATTTTATCTAATGTAAACAAACCTGGTAACAATTATTTAAAATTACTACTCTCTAAACTATTACGAAGACTTTGGAATGATATGTTCACATATAGAAAATTCTAGACATGTTGAGATATGAATTTGATCAGCTTCAAACTCACGAAATGATAGGATATTTAAAGCCTAATATTTAATGTTCATCTACCTTAATTACATTCTATGTTCTTAGACAGCTAGATCATGAGAGCTCATAATGCTCAAGAATAACTGAATGCCTAATGTTTTTATCTTTGACACCATTATAGTTCTAATGGTATTCCTTATGATATAAATAATTCTTATGTGTTAGGATTATAAACCTAGGATAGTCTGATCAACATCCTTATATTTTTTCAATACTATAATCCTTATGAGGGATGGTATTATGTATTAGTACCGAAATGAGTTCGATGATTACTACCTTTTTATATATGATAAATAAGGAAAAAGTCTTTCAACTGGAATGATTAAAGGAAAGTCCTCTTAATCATATGGATACACAATCCAATGAATGTAATGAATAATGATAGGTTTATATTTTTAGTACATAATATCATTTTATATCTATGTTTAAAAATTATGTTTTATACAAAAACATACTAAATCACTAGAAACATAAAAAGTTAGTAAAAATGACTTAAGAGATTTTTTATGATTTCAAAAATTAATGGAATGTAAAAGTAAAAATTAAAACATATGAATCAACACTGGGGATGGTGGTGTGTCCCACCTAATAGGTGTAGTCCCTATGAAGTTCCCTAAAATTATTTTGTATATATCCTTAATATATAGGGAAAAATTATATATGCTTATTTGTATTCCACAAGCCTATATATTATGCCAATGTTTTTCCCTCATGATTCATCTTCTTTGATTTCCTTATGATTAATGTCTCATAAACATGAAATAATTATTCCATGACTCATGATTATGGTATTCGATTGGTATGTTATGATCATCAACTATTACTATCATACTATTATGCTCATGTTTTTCATACATATCTCGTTTATTTACCCCTATTGTTAATCTGAGCCCACCCTTTCTTATGTTCCTTTTCCCTAAGTAATGAAGAACAGTTTAATGAAGGAGTAATAAAGGGGAATATCTTTATAGGAGACATTGAAGATCTTCCACCAAGTAAGAAGATTGTGTTTCTATGATCCCAAATACATCAAACTATTATGGTCCATAGGCATGTACTTTTGTAATTTGCTGAATATTCTTATGAAATGAGGCAACAACCATATAGTTTAATCCCGGGTTGCTATAGTTGGTATCAAAGGAAGGGTTTTTCAACCATTGTAAATTAGTATGGAGAAACATTAGTGAGATCTTAAGGGATGATCTAAGGATATGTCTTAAAATGTATCCAAGGATAAGTCTTAGGTTTCAGATATTTAAAAGAAGGAATCATGATTTAGACATCCTATAAGATATATTTTGTGATTATGTTGTTTTCCACTATGATAAGTGTTTCTCACAATAATCTTTCTAGTTTTAGTGAATGGCGTGAGCTACAAGGAACTAGAATAACATTGAATGTTTCATATTTGTAAGGTATTGGTATTATTAAAATTGATTCCCTATGTTGAAATATCATGAAGAGAATCAGGAAAGTGGTACGAGTATTAGTTATTCTACTAATGATTAAGAGATTTTGAATGAAATATGAAAGGTATGGGATGTTCAAATGGAATTACTATATTAAATGTAATAAGTATTATTAGGTTGAAGTTAAGGAACCTTAAGAACTGATTCTTATTTCATATTTTAGCAATGGTGTATTAAGGACTAAGATGATGAATCTTGAGTAATGGCTTAAGAATAATGTCTAATGATTGATGTATATATGTTTTGAATTTCAAATATTTTTTTTACAAGAATCATTAAATATATATAAGTAAATTAAATTTATGTTTTTCATAAAGGATTTAAAAGGATATGTTCAATGGTGATGATGAAATCAGAAAGTGATTTAATAGAAAATTTATTTTTTAAGGGATGTTAATCCATAATGTGTTCCTGATGTTTATAAAAAATTATCTAGGATAAAGAGATTATTTATATTGATAATGGTAATTGGATAATACTTACTATAATGTAACTGATCATTGATTTGTTAAAAAAGTGGTCTATTATATCATTGATGAATTTTACATGATTTTTTATTTAATTAATATATCAAATAATATTTTGAATAAAAAATCATGCATTTTATCAGTAAGATATTATTTTAATTCATGTTATGAGAATTTTTTAAGAGAAAACATGATAATGGTATTCCCATGTTTAGTATGTGACAACCAATATATATTTTATGATCTATGGTGGATCAATTTTAAGTTGATTCACTGACATTATTTTTAAGTTATATATTTTTATATTTTTGAAGGGTTACAAGGTTATCCATTTATGGGATTGTTTAAGTTAAACGTGGAATGATTTTTTTAGAGTAAAGTATTTTCTCTCCATATGAGGATTTATAAATATTTTATAACATGTGATAATCATTTTTTTGTGATGATAACTAATGATATATGGAATGACATATAATTCTACCTCATGATCTATTAGTACTTCAGGAATGAAAAATTCACCTTCATTTCATTGAGAAAGAGATGAAGTGGAAATCAAAAAAAGAACAAAAAAATGGGGATATTGTGCACATAAAAAGGAATGAAAACAAGTAAATATATATACTTTTTTTATTATACATTAAAATAATTGTTCATTTCTAGGAAAGGATATTGAAAAATATTTATCCTAACACCTCCATTTTTAAATAACTGAGGGTCTTATAAATCATCACAGATTTATGGTTTTTGAGGCCATTAAAATTTCATTTATTCTTCAATTTATTTTGATCTGTGGCTTCAATAATTCTCTCTAATAAATTATGATTTTGTTACATGTAAAATCATTCATTCACATTGATTTTCCCTTATGTGGAAGAGTTGTTATCAGTTACTTTGGGTAACTATTATGTTTTGTACGTTATTTTTTTAATAGAAGAATTAATTCATTTTTACGATTTGGGATTGAATAAAATGATCTTTAATGTGTTAATCCTTAGTTAACCCAGATGATTTTTGTGGGAGAAATTCATTTTAGTTGGGTAGAATGTAAAACCCTGAGTTTTTTATGAATTACTTAAAATTAAATTTCATTGATTGATTGCATTGTATACTACACGAACGTACGATTAATTTATAGAAAACACCCAAAAAATATTCCAATACATGAAACACTTATATTAACTTGTGTTTCCAAAAATATATGTTTGAATTGTGTTACAAATAAATCTGATTTCCTTAAATTTCTTTTGTAACAGGCAAAACCGAGTTTTATCAGACCACATTATACTATTAATATTGTTATAGTTACCACCTACCCCTTAGAATGTAATATTTGAATAATATTTAATAAATATTGATACTATGATTTCAATTTTTTATAAAATTAATACTTGTGTTTCTAATTAGTTATAAATTAAAGTAAGAACATTTTGAAAATAAAGAAACTTTTTTTCTAATGAAAATTGTTTCTCTATATACAAACACATTTTAGATTAATATTAAAAAACAACTATTGATAAATGTTTTAAATGAAATTTATATATATTATATATTAAATAATAAATTTACACTCATCCAATAGATTTTATAGTAATAATATAAGAATAATTAAAAGTTCATGAATAAAAATATGTATTTTTCTAAAACGCAATTTTCCCCCTTTTAATGGATGATTTTCTTTTAAAATCATTTTTTACAATTTTACAATTTCATAATTTAAAAAATAATCTTCATTTTATGAATAAAAAAATAAAAATTAGATTAGAGTTAATTATTTAAATTTTTATGAGAAGCATCATTTATTGATGAATAGTGAAAATACTGAATTTATTTAAAAAATGACTTTTTGTCTAAATAATTTATATTGATAAATTATATTTTTACTTTTTTTAAAGAATTATTAGATCAATTTGACATAAATTAATTAAAATTTTGTCATTTTAAACATTTTTATATTAAATTTAGATATAAAAATTAGTGATCTTTTTAATATTTTCACATTAAAAACTTGTTTTCCCTTTTTCCTTCATGATTAATTTTAAAATAATTTCTTCCACTTATATGTTTAAAAATTGGAAAAAATAATGGATTATGTATTTTTAATCATAGTAATTTATAATTTATAGTTAGTATAACATTGTTTTTGAACAAAAATATTAATGAATGTGATTAAAATTAATTACCACAATCATGGTAAAAACGAGTTTAATAAGTTGCTAAAATTTTATATTAAGGAACAAAATGACCTAAAAATTTGTCAAAACCCCATTTTATAGACATATTTAGACCATTAAAAATATTTTATTGAAATTTTACCATTATTATTGGCAAATTATGTAAGGGATAACTGTCAATAGTTTGGAGGTTTTTGTATTTAAAAGAATGCCACTCCTCCTCCAATATAAAAGGCAACTCACCCCCTCACTTATTTTAACATCTCAAGACATTATTATCACACAAAAACCTATATAATAAGCTAAAAAATTCCATATTTTAATCATATAGACTCACATTTGTCATAAATAACAATAGTGAAGTCCTTTTGTGAAATCCAAAAGGAGTTGCCCGAATAAGAGGTAACATTCATCAATATAAATTTTTATATTTTTTCCTTTCTAAAACTGTTAAATTATTCATTTATAAATATTATATAATAATATTATTATCCTAAATAAACTTATATTTTGTTATTTTATGTGTAAAACATACATATTCACACACTTCCATGAAATGGGACACACAATCATCATTTTTGTGTACGGTTAATTACAACCTCCTGAACCGATATCGTTCATTCTTCATTTACCACCTCTCAAGGTTGAGAATATAAATGAAATTACTATTTTTGTATGATATATATTATATTTATTATTCTTCTATGCTTATGGAGTTCCGATATAACATGTACCTTCATACTTTCCATTTTTTATAATATGAGATCTTTATTAATGGACTTGCAGACTACTGCCACCCCAAAGTGATGTGATTCGTTCATGCTTTAAATGGAATTTATTATAGAGGGGATTCATAAAAAATGTGATATATTTTAAAAAATAATTCTACTATAAATAATATATATATATATATATATATATCATTTACTTTTATTTCATTAAAAACATGAAATGAAAATTGAAACAACGTTCATGCGTATATACAACCTACCATCTCCACAAACGATGGGTTTCATTTCTTAATTATATATTTTATATATTAAAATAGATAATTATATAATAAATACATAAAATATTTATATCATATTTCACATTTTTTTAAAATGTAAATCATGATCAATGTAATAGGATCCTGAATAAAAATTCAAAACACACATAAAAACAAAGTTGTTATTACTCAAAACGTAACATTAATATGAAATTGTTCATAAATAAGTAAATTAACTTCATGATATAATAATATTTGGTAAGATATATAGGAATATAGTTCCATTATTGATTTATAATAATCTTATATTTATTATACAATAGGTTTGAAGGTGTATGAATAAATTCCAGACTTAAGATTGGGGTTTTCTCATCTCACTTTTATTTGTGTGAGTTATATGCTATATTCACAACATATTTTTTGTTTTCTGGTCTATATAGTTCCATATGACATTTTATATCATTAATTTTCTTTATTTAATGATATTTCATGTTTCAATTGATTTTATTATCTCAGAGATCTAATGAATGAAAAGTTACTCAAGTTTCAAGGGGATTTCTAGTCTTGCTTTTATTTCTACGACAATTATTACATATTCACAACTAATTTCATTTGTGTGGTGTATATAATTCCCTGTGAAATTTTATAGATTTAATTTATTTTATTTTAGGTTATTGAATGCTTAAATGTATTTTATTCTATCATGGATCTCACTATTCAAAAGTTACCCAAGTAGTAAGTAGATTTCTAGTACCACTTTTATTTTTATGAGGCTTATGCCATATAAACCAATCATTTATTTTGTACAGTGTATAAACATACCCATGACATGTTATACCATGAATATAATTTATTTAATGGTATTAAAAGTTTCAATTAATTTTATTCTATCACGGGTCTCATGATTCAAAATTTACTCATGTTATAATAGGATTTCTAGTCTCACATTTATTTCTCTGAGCCTTATGTCATGTTCACCACTGGATTATTTTTTGTATCTTATATACTAACAATGAATGTATTATATGATTATTATCCTCAAAATTGTTTTAATTTACCTATCCATTTTATGATATCACGTTCATGGGGTTCACAGTTATAAATTTACTAAATCATTATTGTAATTTTGTCTTAAATTTACGTCCTTGAGACACATGTAATGTTATAAACCTATATTCTTTTACAAGATGTATATAATTACCATTGACATGTTATATCATGGATATATTTATTTTAATTATAATTTAATATTTATGCAATGTTATTATCTAATGGAAATTGTGATTTAATGTTACCGAAGTGGTATGAGTTTTTTACTACAATCTCATCCTTTATCAAGATTATTTATCATTATGATTCCTTTGATAAAATATTATGATACGTATCTCCAGAATACTCATGTATTTTCTTTTCCTTATTAATTAATGATATCTTCATATAATGGTTCCAATTTTTCATTCATTGGTACTTAAGATAATTAAAAAAGTGTTTTTAAGAAAATCTAACTTTATTTCACTCTTAGTTTGGAAATCTATTTTACTTAAAAGCCTGGAAATCTATTTTTTTTTAAATTTCACCTTTTTTTCATTTAAAAAATTTATTTTCAAAAAACAATTATGTCTAAAAATGTGTTTTAATGATTTTCAAAGATTACTTTATAAAGTTTCAATGGATATTATAATATAATACGATTTCAAGAATGTTTATGTTCAAAAGTTGTTTTAAATGATTATATAATATCATTTTATGGTTTTGAACTGTTATTTTAAAATAAATATATTTCAATGATTTCAAATCATCATTTATATGTTGTTAGTGTTATTTTCAAAGACAAAGGTTTTCAAAATGTCTTATGTTTTAAAAATTATTATTATTTTAAATCAAAAAGGATATTTTCTTCCCAAAATGGTTTAAATACTTTTAAAAGATTAATTTATAAGTATTTAGTGTTGTATTCATAGAAATGGATTTTGAAAATTTTTTACGTCTTAAAAACTGTTATATTAAAATAGATGTTATTTTCCTTAATAACTGTTCCAAATGATATTTCAAAATCATTATCTATCTTAGAAGAAATCATTTGATATTGTGTGTGATATAATGGGGATATGATCCAAGGATACAAATCGTATTCTTTCATTGATTGTTTTATGTTTTTATGGAATAAGGTCTATGAGAACCATTTATTTTCAATGATTCAATCATGTTTAAAATATATTGTTATGAAGCTCAATTTTTTTCATGGGATAATCACAAATCAAATATATTGACATGAAACCCATTTATATTCTATGGTTTAATCATGTTATGAAAGAAAGTTTTTTGTTTTAGTTTTTATGATGATATGAGAGCTCTTTGTACATTATTTAGGTTGTGGTTCATGGACAAACTTTAATATTGTGGTGGCCCATGTAGCGTCATGTAAGACATTTATATCTTATATGATGGGGTGGCCCACATAGCCCTAGGTAAGTACATTATGGCTTATATTATGTGGAATCCCTGATGTAGTGGTGTAAGATCGTTATAGCATATATGATTGGGTGGCCTAGATATGGCTCTAATTCATTTGGTTATGATTTATATCTAATGAGATAATGGTGGGAAACAAGTTGATGGGATTGATCTACTAAGGGAAGAAGGTGTAACCTGATCCAATATGAGTATAGGGATGCTAAAAGGGATTTTGGTGTGTCCCTCCCAGTAGGTGTATCCTCTGTGATGTTCCCAGCCATGTTTTTGAAATGCACCTTGACTTGTAGGTAATAATTTTATACGCTTATGTGTATTATTCAAGTATATTAATTATGCCCAAATTATTCTCTCATGAATCATGTTATTTAATTTATTTATTATAATTGATTTATTAAATTGAAATATTTATTCCAAGATTCATGATTATGATCTTTTATATGGATTGTATTATCTGAAAATGTAATTATCATGTTCTCAAAACCATATCCCCATGTTATGCTTAAGTATCTCCTTTATTGACTCTTTATGGGCATCTGAGATCACAGTTTCTTATTTTTACTTTCCCTAGGTTATGAAGAAAGGTTTTAGTTATAATTAATAATGGGGAATATAATTAGGGGAGACATTGAATATTTTCCACCAAGTTAGAATATTATGTTTCCATGTTTCCAAATGCACTGAACTGTTCAGGTCCTTAGTCATGTACTTTTGTAATGTGCTGAATATTTATATAAAGTGGTTTAATATCAATTTATGTAATCATGGGTCACTATAGGTAAATAAATAGGAGGGGAAAATGGTAGGAGAAGAATTTGGAGAGGAGAAAACACTTACACAGGATGATTTCACACAACATTAGAAGGAAAAACGATGATGAATGGTGGTCAGACCGAGGGGGGATGCACGTGAGAGAAAGATAGACATGGTGAGGTGTGTCAATGAGAGGTATGAGGGGATGGTGAGGGTTTTATTATGATTATTATTATTATTTCATTTTTTTTATTTTTTAAAATAGGAAGGACTCACCCTATTATGGTGTATGGTTTACCATAATGTTCCCCAACCGTGTGAACATTCTTAGGATCCCACGCTGGTTTCATGTTTAGTTTAAAAAACTATGTGTTAACCATGTGAAGCTACTCTTCAATGGTGATAGACTCACTTATATAGTTTATGTGCCAACCCAATAAATAAACCCTCCAACACACTAAAAATTAAAAAAAATATTAAAGTTTCCCAAAAAAAAAAAGGATTGAACCATTGGAGAAAAACAATAATTAAATACCTGAAAAAATAATAATTAATTAAGGGTAACAGTGTAACATTTCCCCCCACCATGATCCTTTCTACCCTTCAAAATTCCTCAATATCAAGAAAAAAGATACACAAAGGAACATAGACTTGAAAAACAAAATCTCCGAACAACCCCAAACCACTCGGCCTCTTAAGAAGTCCTAAAAAACCTATAAATATCTTCAAATATATTTTCCACACCCCAATACTTTGATAAAAATAATACAAAAATCAAACACTCACATTTTATCTCTTTATTATTTAAGGGTTCTACTATATCCATGGATCGAAAAGGAAATGTTACTCCAAGATAATTGCTACAAGACACAACATAAATTTATAACCTAAGGAACTCAAGAAGAACCCATGACCAAAGCTCAACCAAAGAACCAAAAAAAATATTTAATTTACCATTTATATGATCAAAACTAAAAATAAAGAAGCAATATGAGAGGGTAAGGAACAAGGTAAAAATAGAAAGAATATAACACCTCAAAAGCATTTCTTAACTGTTCTCAAAGAAGAACACAACATTAAAAGAACCCTCATGATTTCTCAGAAAATAACCTCCAATACACTCATAAACACATGTTTACCTAGAATCAAAGGGTAATACAAATAAATCATAGACATTCCTCTTTAATTGTGATACGGGTTCCCCTATAATGATAAAAATAATTGAAGGGTGCTATAAGATTTCAAATCTAAATAAAAAACCATGGAGATCGCAACCATAACCAATTTGAAACTTTCCCAAGAATAAAATAGACTAGTTTTGAATCAATTCTAGTCACTTGGAGAAAATGATATGGGTTTCCCATGTACATTCAATCAAAATAAGTCCTTTACACAACCATTATTACAGAAAATTTTCCGGAAGAACATCCCGACTGATGAGTAAAACTCTTAACCCAAGAACATATCAAATGAAATGAATAGATGAAGAGGGTATCAAAGAAACAAACCTAATAAATTAATACCTTAAGATCTAAATTTATCAAGAACCCATAATAGGAAATATCTATATCCCAACAATAATGAATAATTTTATGGTAGACATACTCAAATAAGATGAAACGTTAATCTAAAAAGAATAGAAAACTCATCATAACAACGAAAATGAAAATACCCTTTCAAAAAAGACACAATATCAACTTTAAAATATTAAAATTTTCATAAATAATATTTTTTTTCTTAAAATTTTAATTTTCACTCCCTTTTACAATGTTGAATCCTACGTTAAAACACTAAAATCAAAAATAATTCACATTCTAAAATGACTAATCAAGATCACAAAAAAAGATCACATATAAAATAAATAAATAACCAAAAAACCATTAATTCATCATTTAAAATCATTAATAAATCCATAATTTTATTTTCACAACCATGAAACCCTATTAAAAGACCATTTGGATCTATACATTATTGTTTCAAAACCATTGGTTACCATTAAATAAGCGTTAACATTTCACAATTCTATTTTTAAAACACTAAATATCCATTTAAAATCATATTAAAACATCATAAGATATTTCTAATAAAACTTGTGAGGCATTAAATAAAGAAAATCCATTTTACATACTTTCATATAAAACCCACATTAAAAAATCATAAATAACTATTAATATATTAGAAAATAATTGTAATACATCATTGAAAATAAAACCAAATCAAGTCATCATTTCATCAAAATTAATTTCCATATCAAAAGGAACCAAAAATAATATTATAAAGTGGGTAGTAGTCATAAATATTTGGGCCAAATGATTGGATGAAACATAATTCAATCTTGATAATTCTATAGATAGTCTCTTAGAACAATCTTCACGTTTTTCCCTTAGAGATTCATGCCATGAAAACTAACAGTGGTATTATTTCCACTACCTGTTCACCAAATATTTCAAAAATATATCCAAGAAAATCACAAATTCATAATTCAAATCCTGAAAACCCATGGTAACTCAAGTATCATCACAAGTGGTGGTGATTGGGTACCAAACCATAACATACCTATTAAGCTTAAACAATATTATACCCCATCTACCAAACATCCAAAATAATAAGGGATACTTGTGAGAGAGTTAAGGTTCCTATGGAAAAAAGAACTCAACTCCACTGGTACCATTATTCACAATCCAACCTGAGTTATCCCTTCATCAGACACCCGATCCAGTTCACAACAAGGCCCCAAGTGAGTTATTTATCCCCAAGGATAGATACAAGTTCCTTGATATCATTGAATCACCACTTGCGAATGATCTCACCAAAAAAAAATTCAGTACATCCATTGTGGAAATTAAATAAAACCCTACATGACCCATTCATACATTAGATGTTCATGCCAGTGAAAATTAAAAAGAATAGAAATATAATATCCAAACTAGGAAAGAAGTAGATAATAGTGAAGGAAAAAAACAGCCCTCACCCTCTAGTATCCCACTCCTATAAATTAAATATGCACATCTAATGGCAATTATTTTCCTACCACCATCTATAGATACCCTCCATCCATGGAAATAAAATAAAAATAATAACATGCCAATGAAAATAAATAAAATAAATATAAAAAAATTACATTCCTGAATCAACCAACCCATGTGAGCCATTGTCACCCTCAAAAAAATTGGAACACCAAAACTCTAGGAGAAACTAGGAAATGAATCTCAAACTAAGATGATATATATACGTCCATGAAAATAAAAATTCTCAATATCCCACCACCTGCCATTACACATGAATACTATTTAATTAAAAATTAATTATAATGGTTGGAAGAAAATAAATTAATTTAAAATAAAGTTTGGTTTATTTTTATAAATAAATAAAAATATCCATTTTTACTATTACTTTCAAAAAATAATTGAGAATATATTTATCATATAAAAAAGGGTGAAAAAGTGTATACCAATAGAATTTCAAGGGAATAATAGTAAATGAAAAAAAATAGAAATAAAATTTAATCATCATGGGGTGATAATAGTATGAACTTCGTGTGAGGGAAGCATCATATGGGAAAGTAAGGAGAATATGCCCTATTATTTTAAACATGAAATGGAAATATAATTTAAGGGAATCTAAATGAAAAACCACAAAAAATGGGAATAAATTAAGGCAAGAACAATGGAAAATACCTATGTTTCTAGGGATAGTGGGGACCTTGGAACTTCATTCTCTCGGTGATCATAAAATAAATATAGAGGTCCATTCTCTTGCTCGGAAAAACCAGTCCATATCATTATCCATATTTTGGTTATTGTTGTCATGTAAAACTGTTAGGTGGGGTGGATTATTCCTAGAAAAAATTCTTTATTTTCCCCTCTTAGGTCTATGGGAGTCCCATGTTCCATGCCCATAATCAGAATACAAAAGGGAGGTGTAGTATTAGAACCAAGCCTCAATCGAAAAATAATGAAAAGGAGTCATACAATTTCTGCTCACCACTATTAACTACCAATGCAAAGAACATTTCTCAACATCCTAAAAACATGTCAATCATATCAAATATAAGTCTCATAAAACAAATAATTGTTAGATATTCCATTAGAGTGCACTTCACTTTTCAAAAAAACTATATAAATTTAAAATTGTTCTTATACCATTCATTTTAAATTCTGTCTAATACTTGTTTGAAACTAGGTTTGAACACTAATTTTTTATATTTAAGGTTTCCTGTAGTTACGCTCAAATACATGTATATATATATTACCCCAATTTCACAAATTCTCATGATTCCAAGGGAATTTTTATACTTATATTTATAAACATACCCTTGTATATAAAAAAATTCACCGAATACCTATATAGTGGATTTTCATAACATTATATTCACTTTATAGAAAGTACTCTTGAATGATTTTAGAAATTATTGGTTGTACACACACAGAGAGATATAAATATAAACAAAAACACAAACACACATATTTTCGTGTCTATATATAAATAGGTATTGGAATGGAATAACCCAAAGGAGTGATAAAACAATTTGTAATAAAACGAGAATGGAAGAAATAATGAGAGTTTAATAAAATTACTTTAATAATCCATATAAAGTTATGAATAACAAATGATAAATTTAAAATACCCAATTCCACCATAAAAATTATCACAAGTATGTTTTCGGGAAAAAAGAATGTATTATTCAAAGGAGGAAGGGACCAAGTGAGAAAACCAAAGAAAATCCAAGTTGAAACATTATTTCATATATAAAGATTTAATAGTTATCCATAATAAAATAAACAGATAACAAGAATACTGATTTGAAATCAATGTAATCAAATAACCTTAAATTATAGGTATGATCATGGGGAAAACATACCTGTAAATTGTAAAAAGGAATAAAACCCATCAAAAACAATGAAAGGAAGGCCCTGTGTGGAATTCACATACTCTAGGAAAGGAACCCAAAAGAAAAACATCAAAAATTGGCCAACCACATACCCTATGGTTCGGCTTAAAAGGTGTGCAACAAGGGTAAAATAAAGTGGAGGGGAGAAATCTTGGGGAGATTCTGAGGAGGATAAAAAACATACTTTGGATGACTACATTCTAAATCAGGATAAAAAAATTAAGGATGGAGGTTAGACCAACTAGGCTCTCATATCAGAGGTGGCTGGTCATGGGGTGGGAATCATGTGAGGGGTATGAATAAATTGGGGATGGTTTTAGTTTAATTATTGTTGTGGTTATTTCTATTTTTTTTATTATTGTTGTTTTTTATGTTGTTATAATTATATAATTGTTTTTTTAAAACGAACTATGCGATACTCACACAGTTCTGGAACTAGATTTACTAAACTGTGTTCTAGTTGTCCGCCCTTTACTAGGCACACTGGGAAGTTTCATGGATTTATCACATGGTTTAGAATATATTGTTCCAACCTTATAATCCCATTATTCCTTGATAACACACTCACATGCATTGTTTGGTATGGTTTGTCCATCTTTTTGCCCAATCCATACAACACATAGATAAATTAAAAAATTTAAAATTTCCCCTAACTAAAAGACATGATCCCATAATAATAATATAATTAAATAAATATACAAATATACTCATTAAATATGGTTTGGGGTGTGACATGACTTGGGGAAATTGGTGTTTCTTAACACTAAAAATTTAGAAAATATTTATTTCAAAAAAATAAACCTTTTTCCATTTGGAAATTCATCAATTCTGTTTTGATGGGATATATTCAATTAATATCAAACTATTTGTTAACACATGAATCACAAAATATCAATAGATAATTTCAAACCAATTTGTAAAACATATCCTCCATCCAAAAATATATTATCCAAACAAACTAATTATCCAAATAATACTTTCTGATATCATGGACACATCATCACCCCCACAATACAACCATTAAAATATAAGAAATATAATATTTAATTTTATTCCATCCTTACTGATGTCATTATTTAAAACCTTTTCCTTCATTTATTTTTTCTCTCCATCACTAAATCCACCACAAATAATTATACCTAATAATTTAAATGATATAAAAAATAATATTAATGTTATTTGTGACACAGTGGGGTGTTTTTTTATTGGAAATAATCATGTGATTTCTTTTTCTTTTTAGTTTGGGTGTTTTCTGGGTCAAAATTAAGAAGTTTCGTAGGATTTTCTAGGGACTCATCGTTAAGGTGTGCATCTTATAAACTCTATAGTCTCCCAATGGGAAATTTTGTGAACTATTTAATGGATATATTAGGTGACAAAAGTTATATAACATGGTCATTTAACCTTGCATCCCAAGTGTAAAAATTGTTAACCTCTTAACAGAGGTGATCTACATAGTTTTCTAATGGTTTGGAAAACTGGGATAGGTAACCATGAATCCTTCCTAGTTTGGGGTATTGTGATGTTTTATTATTATTTTTATTTTATTCCATCTTCCCAAGACTCCCTCTCTTAATCCAGCCATCCCAAATGTCTCCCAAGGGTTTTTTTCTATATCTAAGCACCTACTTTATGGAATATGGGTTGTTTTTTAGTGGGTTTTCTTCCCGATCAAGAGGTATGAGTCCTTGTTCCATCTTTATATTATTTTTTCCCTATTTATATAATCCATATATCCACAATGGTGATTTTTTAGCGATTTTACTTTCTAGGGTTTCTCTAATTTATGTATTTTTATTTGTAATGGTTGTGATCCATCGTAAGATTCCCTTTCGAGTGGATTTCGTCAAATGTGATCTGGTTCGTCCGCATGAGGAAGATGTTTCCATTTCATTTGCATTATTTCAAGAGTTAAATTATTTCTTAGGTTTTCTAAATTCTTTTTATCCATGGTAAACATGGTATGTAATATCTAGGGTTGTTTTTCTAAATTCATCATTGACTTTGATTGATTTCTGTATAAAATGGGTGGGATTTCAGGATTTAAATGGTATCATGAGGAGAAATGGTATTTTTTTCACCCCCATGTTTGATAAAATGTAATGACTGCTGTTCTTAAATAATCACACTTGTTTTGATGTTTTATGAAAAATGAGTTTCTTAAGTGGGATTATTTTTTTGTGTAAAATAAGGATTTCATGTTTCAAAGGGTGGTTTAGTGTTAAAACATGAAATAAAGTTTCCCTTGAATTGTTTGTCTAACTCGTTGATGATTATGTTTTCATTTGAAAATGTGTTTACAATTGAAGTTGTTTTGAAAATGATTATTTCACAAGGGATATTTTATATGTATAAAATTGAATTCCAATTTTGTACCTTGGGATATGTCGGTTTTTGATTTTTCACTTGTTGATCCCCCTTTCATTTTTTTTATTTTTTGTATATCCATGTGATGAGTTCTTGGTTATGTGACTCATGTTGTTATCATGTATTGGGGATCACATTGAGGGTATTATGTTATTTGGGAAGGACACTATTTGGTGTTATCTCTAAATTATTTTTATTTTCAGGTGATGAAATTTTTATTCATGGTCTACCTCTGTTATTATTCTCTTAGGAGACCAAGGGTTCTATGTGGTATGTAGTGGAAAATTTCATAGCTACATGTGGTTTTTCACTTGGTAGAACACTTTTAGTTTTACATAACACCTATATTTGGGGTGTTTACAAATGATACTACTTTGAAAGATTTAGAGGATGGATGTGTGACAATTACCCTACCATTAGTTAGGTCCATATTTGTGTCTTTTGAAGTCCAGTTTTCCCATGTATTTTTCCTCATTATATATAACTATTTTATTCCTCTTTTTTTTGTGTTGTCATTTTTATAGATTTTTCATTATATGGACTTTTTTAAGTGATATAATTTTTGTTTTAGTCATTTTGCTGACTATTTTTATTCTATCTATTTAATGGAAATCATTATGACCCATTTTTGTCATGTGGATATCATTATATCCCTTTTTCTCTTTTAAGCATTATGTTATGTAATTATAGTCATTCAGATGAAAAAAGTGAAATATTTTTCCCATGGATGACTTGGTTTGAAAATAATATTTTAAAATATGTGAAACCATGTGTTGGTTTATTTTTAAGGGTTTACAGTTTGAGATAATGTTCTGGTTTCCTATGGAATTGGATATGTTTTAAAGTAGCACCAACTTTATGAAATGGTTTTACAGGGGGAATCCTTGAGGTTGGTCATACATCAATCATATTTTTACCTATTACTTTAATGTAAAAAATGAAAACTTACATTTTCACCCCATGTTCTAATACAATAATAATTCTTCTCTTAAATAAAATAAGTTATATAGACTCAATTTGATATCCTAATAACTTCTAATCACACTCTATATACTCATGTTTGTTGGTATATAGTTTATATTTCTGGTACAAGACATTTCATTTCTTAGATATTAGGTTGGATTCAATTACATAATCATTGTAGGATTAAGGTTGTTCGTACCATGGTGGTGACATGAGTGTCACAAAAAGATAGGGATCGAACCTTCAGTTTATACAACCGATTGGATCAAATTTTTTTGCATATTTGGTATTTCATTTTATCTCTTCTTTTTTTATTGAAGTTTTTTAATCTTTATTAATTGTTTAATTATTTGAGATTTGATTCTTAAATTTATAGTTATCTATTCTATTCCCTATTATGAGGTTGTGTTTTTTCAGAATCTTGAGGATGAAAATATTCCAAACAATCGGGTCAAATACCCAAGAAACTTGTCATCATCTTGAGTGGATTGGGGATGCTCCTCGTATATCTAGAAGGGCATTTCAGGTGCCAATTCAGATGGTTAATAGGGTTGGTTCAATACAAAATTACATGAGATCATCTATATTCTTTAAAAATTGTCTAGGTTATTGAGAATAACCTTCTCATTATTTGGGTTTCAGTGGCATAGAGATAAAAACACTATGGGAACTCGGGTGGTATGTCCAATGATATTCTCATCCTAGTCTTATATATTTATGATCTTGAGTATTTATAGGTTTTTTTTGTAATTTTCTCATGAATTATCATTTAAAATATTGTTAAAACATCATTTGTAGTAATATAGGGAAAAGGTGGTTAATATGAGGAAAAACGGGGAAAAGATCTATGGGTGCATGAAATAGTGAAGTATAATAGAATCATCACAAACTCGGTTGGCACATTTAGGGGAAGATACCAAGGGTTGGGGAAAATCATATAATGGTTATCTTATTTATCCCTACCATCCAAAAAGTTCGTCATATTATTCCTCTCCATCCAAGTGTGGAGTTGGCTATCCAAATTTGCAGAGAATTTTTTACATCTTCAGATCAGATTGGTTATAGACCATGGAGTAGCATACTTTCCATGAATAAGATTATAGATCATATAAGAGTTAGTCTCAATGTCGGTGACATTAAAATCATGATAATGAAAACTTCTATACTAGTGAGTTTGGAATGATCTTTAGTGATGATCACATTTCTATAACCAAAGAAGTTATTGAAGGCAAACAAGATAGAGTCATTGTGTTCAAAAGACATTACCCCTACCATAAGGCCAAGAGATCAAGATCCATATATATTGAGTTTGAGACCCTAGTTAGGTGGGTTCCATAAGACCCATCTACATAGATTTGATGGTATTAAATGAGGGGGGAAAGCACATCTCCGCGCCATGATCTTCTTAATGATGTTATGGTTAACCCACTATTTTACTTAATAACCCATCTCCACCACAATATTTCTTGTGTAGTTTTTCATTCGAAATAGAGAGTGGTCTTGCCTTATATTTATGATTTTTTTTCTAGCAGTCCAGATAGTCCAGTATCACATAGCTAGGAGAATTTTCCTCGCCATCTAATCCTTATTGTTATCCCTCAACCCTCCAAAATAGTTATGTAGAAAATCAGAAGAATTTCTTCCTTACAGATTTAAACTTGTGAGAGAGAAAAATCTATTCCAAACTGGTACTTCCAATTCCATAATGAAAATGAGAAGACCAATGGACTCTTCTGACAGTTAACAACAACATATAAATTTTGAAGTAATATATATACCCTTATTTTTGATCACCTACAACATAGAAACTCTATTGATAAAGACTCTCCTAAATATGAAACTAAAATTTTTAGTAATATTATTACTCCATGTCAAAAAAACATATTTAGAGAATACACTATTATCCTATATATAGTTCATATAAACATGGGTGAGAAAAATAACCTCGGGTAACTCAATAAAAATGAGGCGATCATGGTCTATAGAAAGGTCAATACAATACAAAATTCCCTGCTATTGATAGTTAAGAGTGTCTTGGTTCAAAATTATATAGGCACTTTCCATTAAGAACATGATGTTTAGAGAAGGACACCCGGGGAATCCATGAGTGTTACCATCCCAGTAATGAAACCAATAGCTAGTATCACCACAACTTGTAATCTAATTAGAGTGTTGAGTACGGGGCGGGTTGTGGGCATGTAGGGACTATCAAAGAGGTGACACATTCTTACTAGGATTCTACATATCCATTCCATACTAACTCAAAATGAATGTTCCCCAGATAGACTACCATTCCATAACCTCTCATACAAGATTCTCTTGAAAAAAATGTATGGTTCTGTCCTCCAAGATATGGTTAATCCATCCATGATAAAGAGTATCATCGAAGTGTTTCCAAAAAGGAAAATGTAATATACACTCACCATGTAAATCCTAAATTAAGGAGATGATGACCAATTTAATGTTCATTACGATCATTCTAGATAGATTAAGTGCTCATAAAACATGAATCTGGATGGATGTCAAAACAAAAATAACAAGGGTGACTCTTTCACCAATGAATAAGAACAAATTTTTCAAATTTTTAATATGGATCATGTTATTTTCAATAATCCCTTTGAAATTATAGATATTTAGCCTTCCTATGGAGAGGTGTGATCCTATGTAATCTATGATAATATTGCCAATGATAATTCTCAACAATGTATCAATGATTCTCCCACAGATATCTGAGCAGAGCCTGGAAACAAATATATCAATTTTTTCCTAGTAAACAATTTGGATTATCTATTTAGAGTATTCCCCTAATATACCATTGAATCATATGATGGACATACTACCCCCATTAATGATGAAAATCTTGTCTTCCACATAAAGGAGGTGAGAAACACCGCAAAAATTCCTCCTACTCTTGAAGGGATAAACATTGTCATTGTTGATTCTTATAGAGAGGAGCCTTCATAATGATATATGTATCACAATAAAAAAACTGGGAAAAAGGGTGTCCCCCAACATAAAGCCATGGATGGAATTAAAAAAAATACATCTTGATGATCAAAGAAAAACTGAAACATGAAGAGAATAATCTTTTGATGAAGATATCTCAAACACATGTAAAAAATCCCATACAGTACATAGTATGAGTAATGAACCCTTATTCCATGCCATCGTTTGCCTTCTCTATGTCGACCTATGTCACGACCCGCCCTCGGGGTCCGTGCCGTGACTACCCCAAGCCCGCCTTCCATAGGCCAGGGGCTGGCGACTAGCACCAAGGCGTAAATCCCGGTAAAAAGGGAAGGCATTGCCTTTGAAAAGTAAACACACACCACAGTGTAAACAAGCGGAAAGTAAACACTAAACAAGTAGAGTACGACAGAAAGTGCGGAAAAGTAAATGGGCCAGAATACAAACCCAAACTGAATGTAAAGTACAACTCGAAAAGGGAAAAACAGCAACTGAAAAGTAAAAGCCGCTACTCCGAGCTGTCCACTGGAAATCCCACCTGAAGGGTGGGTACAGATAGCTCCTCTGCTCCACGGGTCCCGCCGTCCGCTCCGTGCACGTCCCGCCCAGTGGTCCACCTCCGGGTACCGTCCGGCTGTGCAAGCCTCAGCTAAGGTCAACGTTGTCCGTCGTCTGCAACTAACACAACGTAGTGCGGGCAAAGCCCGTGCAGGGGTGAGTATAAGCTACTCATTAGGGACCCCGAGACCCCTGAAGGTCTCTCAAATCCACAAAGGATAAACCACGAAGAAAAGTACAATCACGAAGTAACAACCGACACTGCTTAGGTATATGCCCATACATATACCTAAGTCATCAATTCAAATACGCTCCAACCTCCGAGCCCAAGTACAACTCAGTCCACGCAGGAAAGTATACGTATTCCACAAAGGAAAGCAAAACATAATCCACACAGGATTGCACAACACAATCCACACAGGAAAGCAACAGGATTCAGCTCACACAGGTATACTTCTTCAAGGACGATAAAGATGATCACTGATCCATCTAAGTCGTCGGACCCACGAAGGATCGATAGGTAACTAACCCCCGCAATGACCCATACAGGATCGGGCCCACACAGGACCTGTAGGCGCTGGCTCACACAGAACCGCTGAGCGCAAGGACCCACACAGGATCGGGCCCACATAGGACCTGTAGCACTGATCCACGTAGGATCGCTGAGTGCTGAAGTCGTCGTCGTCGAATCCACACAGGATCTCTGTACTGTCGTCGTCGAATCCACACAGGATCTCTGTACTGTCGTCGTCGCAGTCACAGTAGCAGTCGTAGCAGTAGTAGCAGTCGCAGCCAGCACTAGGGTTCCCGCACATAGGAAGCTCGTTCGGAGGGTCCGTTCCACGAGCCGAGAGGCTGATACATCAACTGTCACGAAGACCAGAGTTGATGTATCCAAAGGTTCCGTATCGTCAATAGGAACTCAACGCAACAGACGGCGCGTCGATCGGACGCCCGGTCTGAGAGTTATTGGCATTTTCGTCTCCGGGGCCCGGTTGGTTTTTAAGGTAAAACCAACCCGACCGTACTCCACCTACGTCCAAACCTCGGGTGGAGTATGCTAAAAGATCCGTCTCACTAAGAGGAACACAACGCGACTGACGGCGCGTCAATCGGACGTTCGTAGCTCAAGATAAGAGCGTTTCCGCTCCGAAGGCCCGGTTGGTTTCGTGAACGAACCAACCCGGCCGAACTCAAAGTAATCCGATACCTTGAGTGCGATATACCGAAACGACCGTCTCGATCCGAGGATCGCGTTGCCGCTGACGGTTCGTCGATCGGAGGTCCGAGGCTCATGTTATGGGCCAATAACCAAATCTGGTTCGAAACGGGGGGGTCCGGGTCCGGGCCGACCCGACCCGACCCCCCCCCCCCCCCCCGGGGCGGCGCGGCGGCGCGGGGTGCCGCGGCGGCTGGCGCCGCGAGGGGGCCGCATGCGGGGGAACAAGCCCCCCGCTTTTCATCTGGCGGCGCGGCATAGCCGCGCCGTTTTTTTTAAAAAAAACGCCCCCCGCCACGTGGGGGGGCTTGCTGGAGCGGAACCGGGGGGCCGGCTGCCCCCCCCCCCCCCTCCTTCAAAGAAACGCCCCCCTCTTAAAGAGGGGGGTTTTTATTAGGCGGCTGGGGGATTAATTTCCCCCGGTTTTAATGCCTTCTGGCCGGCCAGCTGGCCGGCCGGTTTTCTCAAACGGGACCGGAAATTCCGGTCCCCCCCTCGGCTTCTGACGCCGGTGGCCCGGCCGCCGGTCTTCTCTTCTGCCGCGGCCCGGAACCGGCCGCGGTCTTCTCGTCCCGCAGCGGCCCGGAACAGGCCGCGGTCTCCTCGTCCCGCCGCGGCTCGGAACCGGCCGCGGTGTTCGTCGTCCGGCGCGGTGCGACGACACCGCGCCCCTTTCGCCGTGCCATGATTCCTTTCAACGCGGCGCGACGGCGTCACGTTCTTGAAGATTTTTCCTTGGCGTAGTGCGACGGCGCCGCGTATAATATAAGCACGTTCATCCGCGTGGTGCGACGGCACTACGCCACTTTCTTTCTTCCGCAAAATAATTAAACAAGAACGATGGAGGGGGGTTCGGCCGTGTTAGTGCGGTCCGGCCCCCCTCACGTTAAAATAATATTGCAACTTTAAATAAAATCATGCCACACGTTATACTTGCTATTCACGATCAAGAAATGGAATAATAAAGAATAAAACAACAACCCCTACCTTGTATTAAGGTTTGATGATTCGACTACGTTCCGCGGAAGACGGCGTCGCGGAGATCGGGCGTCGTGGTAGCCGTTCGTCAAATCCGATGACGAAGGGATGCGTTCGAAGAGACACGTCGTTGGCGAAACTTGTATGCCAACGAAGGTTGTCCGAGGAAGAAGTGGCGTCCCCTTTCGTTGACACGGGAAACGAAGAATGGAGGTGTGGCGTTCTTCGTCGGAGCTTGAGCGTTCTTCGTCGAAGCTTGAGCGTTCTTCGAGTTCTTCGTCAGAGTTGAAGAAGAAGAAGAACTCTCCACCTCTCAAGTAGACAAACAAAGAACCCCAAAATAAAATAAGACTACATCTTATTTTATTAACACATAACACAAAAGAATTTCAAATGTTTGAAATTCAAAAGAGTTTAACTCCCAAAATTAATTAAGTAACTTAAGTCAATTAAGAGGGGGTTAAGGGAACTTGAAAAGTCTAGGGGTTCGTGTGGGCCTCACCACACTTAATCCTCCCAAGGGAGGTTAAGTGGGTGTGGGTCCCACTTCCAACCCCCTTTGGTAGGTTTTTAACAAACTATAAATAAAATTTGTCTTACACAAATTTTATTTAACTCAACTGAAAACCCCAAAACTAACTTTCAACTCGCAACAAACGCAACTCCCGAAAAGGTTTCTTTAAGCGAATATCGGCGCTGCGAGTTCATCGGTGCCCTCGGATTTCAATTCCGAGCACCGGATCAAAAGTTAGGAATTCCCGCTCGTTCGTTCACTGAACGTACCCGAGCCAAACTTCAGAAATTAATTCCGGGCACTCCGGGCCTCGGAATCAGGTGCCGTCTGAAACCGCGCTCTTGTAAAATTCTGAAGAAAATTAAGAAAAAAATTTCCCTTGAATTTTACGGGTCTTTACATTACTCCCACCTCAGGGCTTTACGTCCCCGTAAAGATACATCAAAAACTAGGGAAACAAATTAGGGTACTGAGCACGCATCTGAGCCTCCCGCTCCCATGTGCTCTCCTGGAGATTCCCGTGCTGCCATCTGATGCGCACAAGAGGAATCGATCGCCCACGCAGGACCCGCTCTTGTCGATCCTCTATCTCCAACGGGACCTCTGTAAAAGTCGCCCCATCGTCAACGTCAAGCTCCCCATGGTCAATGATGTGCGTCGGGTCGTGCACGTATCTCCTCAGCTGGGATACGTGGAAGACGTCGTGCACCCGGTGAAACTGAGGTGGTAGAGCCAGGCGATAAGCCACCTCGCCAATCCTGCTGAGAATCTGGAAAGGTCCGATGAAGCGCGGAGATAACTTGCCGCCTCGGCCAAATCTCCGAATACCACGTCGAGGTGAGACCCGCAAGAAGACGTGGTCGCCATCCTCGAACTCCAGTGGCCTCCGCCTCCTGTCAGCATATGACTTCTGCCAGCTCTGAGCTGTCCTCATCCGCTCCTGGATGACCTGGACCTTCTCTGTCGTGGCCTGGACCATCTCCGGTCCCACCAGTGCTGACTCTCCGGGGTCTGTCCAGCACAAAAGAGATCTACAAGGTCGGCCGTACAACGCCTCGTACGGTGCCATCCCGATGGTGGAGTGGTAGCTGTTGTTGTACGCGAACTCCACCAAGGGTAGGTGGTCCTCCCAGCTACGACCAAAGTCAAGGACACATGTGCGGAGCATGTCCTCGAGAGTCTGAATGGTCCTCTCCGTCTGACCATCTGTCTGAGGGTGAAAAGCTGTGCTAAGACGTAGCTATGTCCCGATCGCCTCCTGTAACCCCTTCCAAAGCCGGGAAGTAAAGCGGGCATCTCGATCGGAAACGATAGATGATGGCACGCCGTGGAGCCGCACAATCTCTTGAACGTAGAGACGTCCCAAGCTCTCTACTGAGCCCTGCTCTCTGATGGGTAAGAAGTGTGCCGACTTGGTGAGTCGGTCAAAAATCACCCAGATGGAGTCGTGACCTCTGGAAGTGCGTGGAAGTCCAGTCACGAAGTCCATAGATATGCCGTCCCACTTCCACTCTGGAACCTCCAAGGGTTGTACCAAGCCTGCTGGTACCTGATGCTCTGCCTTCACCTGCTGACAGGTGAGGCATCGAGAAACGAACTCTGCTACAGCCTTCTTCATACCCGGCCACCAATGCTGTTGTCTGAGGTCCCGGTACATCTTCGCCACTCCAGGATGTACCGCCAAAGGAGAAGTGTGAAACTCTCTCAGCACTTCCTCTCGCAAAGCTACTGGTACCATGGTACGTCCTCTGAAAAGGATGTCGTGCTCTGCTCCAAGGGAGGAACCATCAGGTGTCTGTCCCGAGGATATCTGTGCACGCTGTGTCTCACAGTCAGCGTCCCTGTGTTGTGCCTCCCTGACTCACTGCAGTAGTGGAGGAGTGACTGTGAGAGACTGAAGAAATGCTGCTCCATCTCTATCCACGAAGGATATCTGCAAAGAGGCTAGCTGCTCCGTCGCCTCCTCGAGTAGCTGAATGCTCGTCCTCCTGCTGAGGGCATCGGCTACTACGTTCCCCTTCCCAGGAGTATAGACTATCTCAAAGTCATAGTCCTGGAGGAACTCGAGCCATCGTCGCTGCCTCAGGTTCAGGTCCTTCTGCGAGAATATATACCTGAGACTCTGATGATCGGAAAAGACCGTAAAGCGCTCGCCCATCAGATAGTGTCGCCATGTCTTCAGAGCGAAGACCACTACTGCTAACTCCAGGTCATGGGTAGCGTAGTTCTGCTCATGCGGCCTCAACTGTCGTGATCCATAGGCGATCACTGCCCGCTCCTGCATCAGAACACATCCGAGTCCGGTCCCTGATGCATCGTAGTAGACTACGTACCCTACTCCCTCCTCAGGCATCCTCAAGATGGGTGCGCTAGTCAATCTCTGTCTCAGCTCCTGGAAGCTCTGCTGACAACTGTCTTACCACACGAAGGGTTTCCCCTTCTTCGTCAAAGCTGTGAGTGATGCCGCAACTCTGGATATGTTCGGCACAAATCTCCGATAGTATCCAGCTAGTCCCAAGAAACTCCGAACCTCAGTCACGCTCCTGGGTGGCTCCCATGCTAACACAGCCTCAATCTTCGCGGGATCCACTGCAACTCCCGCCTCAGAGATAACGTGTCCCAAAAAGTGGACCTCACGTATCCAGAACTGGCACTTCGAGAGCTTACCATAAAGCTGGTGCTCTCGGAGTGTGTCAAGAACAACTCGCAATTGATAGGCGTGCTCCTCCTCTGTCGTAGAGTAAATCAGAATGTCATCGATGAAGACCACGACAAACCGATTGTGGTATGGCTGAAAGATCCTATTCATGAGAGCCATGAACACTGCTAGAGCATTGGTTACACCGAAAGGCATAACCAAGAACTCATAGTGGCCATACCGACATCTGAAGGCCGTCTTCTGCACATCCTCGTCTCTGACTCTGAGCTGATGATAGCCTGACCTGAGGTCTATCTTCGAGAACCACCGTGCTCCCTTGAGCTGATCAAAGAGGTCATCAATCCTCGGTAGCGGATACTTGTTCCTCACTATCACCTGGTTCAGGCGACGATAGTCAACACAAAGTCGCAAGCTCCCATCCGCCTTCTTGGCGAACAATATCGGGGAAGCCCAGGGTGAAACACTGGGTCGGATGAACCCCTTGCCCTGCAAGTCCTCCAACTGTACCCGTAGCTCTCGAAGCTCGGCGGGGGCCATCCGATATGCTGGAGTGGATATCGGGGCTGTCCCAGGGTACAAGTCAATATAAAAGTCTACCTCTCTGTGAGGAGGTAGCCCTGGAACGTCGTCGGGAAAAACGTCCGCAAACTGATCCACCACTGCAGGAAAACCAGGACTCCGCACGTCAACTGCTCCAAGGATAAGGCTAGCCAACTGATGAGTGATGGGCTGTCCTCTCCTCCGCGGAAGTCCATCCTGTGCTGCTAAGGCTCCCTTCTCGCCGGTGAAGGTGAACCTGCTCCCGTCGGTGCGTACACATCGCACCTTGCGCCTAAAACAGTCAATCTTTGCATGGACCGTAGACAGTCAATCCATGCCCAAGATGACGTCGTAAGGCCTCGACGCTGCTAGAAGAAGATCCCAGCCGAAGCTCTCGCCTCCTAGAGTAAGCTCACACTGCCGGCACCAGTGCGTAATCGTCGAGTCTGCTCCCGTAGGAGTCTCTAGCCGTAAGGATCGAGCCAACGGCTCTGTCGGAATCTCCGAGCTCCGAACAAGGGCAGCGGCTATGAAAGAATGACTCGCTCCTGTGTCTATAAGAACTGCAGCAAGGGTGGAGTAGACACAGATAGTACCTCGAATCATCTCGGGTGCGCCGTGGTCGTATGCCTCTGCTACCTGGAGCTGTGCCTGTCGCTGCCCGCCAGCTCCCTGTGGTCGGGGTGGACCTCCTGGTGGTGGTGGTGGCAGAGCCTCAAAGCGTCGGCCACCACCGGCTGCTTGTCCAGCTCCTCTGCCTCGTCCGCCTCCTCCCTGCGGACCGCCACGGTCGATCCTCTGCCTCTGCCTCGGTGGTCCATCAACTGTCTACTGCTCCTCGGCACGGCGGTTCGGGCAGTCACGAGCCATGTGGCCCTGCCCGCCGCACGAGTAGCACTGTCTGCCTCTCGTAAGACTGGCTCCGCGCTGTGTGCCCCGCACTGCTGAGCCAGTGCCCTGAGATCGTCTGCCCGAAGGTCTGGTCTGTCTGAACCCCTGAGTCATCCGTCGACAGCCTGCTGCAGATGACTCTGCCACGTGCCGCCCTGCGGTGGGTCGCTGTGCTGGTGAAGACTCAGCAAGGAAGCTCTCGATCAGAAGAGCCCGCTCCAGTACTCCTGTCTGAGTCGGTATGCTGAGGGAGATCAGTGATGCCCTGATCTCGTGTCTCAAACCCTGCTCGAAGGTCCGGGCCCGGAAGAATGGGTCCCGTACCATGTCGGTCGAGTAGCGCGAGAGATCGGTAAATCTCGCCGAGTACTGAGCGACCGTCATGCAGCCCTGCCGCAGCTGTAGAAGCTCCTGGATACGCACAGCACGAAGGGTGGCTGGGACGAACTCCGAGCGGAAGAGGTTCTCAATGTCCGTCCAAAGTAGAGATGCCTCATCGTGCACCTGGATCATCAAGCTCCACCATCGTCCAGCTGCTGCGTGTAATAGGCTCACAGCGAGGATCACCATGAGGTCTGCTGGTGTCCTCACTAGCCTAAACACTCGAACCACTGCCTCCAGCCAGTCCTCTGCTGCCTGGGGATCTGTCTCCCCGCGAAACCTGGGCGGTCGCTGGCGCTGAAACTCATGCAGTGCGCTGAGGCGACGTGCATCGTCAGCGGCTGCTGCTGGAAGCATCGGGGGATCGGCGGGTAAAGCTACCGCCGGTGCCACTACTGGAAAAGGGCCCTGCACCGAGGCCTCGTCGCTCGGTGGGCTGTCGTCTCGCTCGTCTCTCGGAACCCTAGCTGGCTGCCGTCGTGGGGCCATCCTGAAAAGGAATCAGGTGCGCCACGGTCAGAACAGTATACCTGGTGAGCTGATATAAGTAATAACAAAGAAAATTTGAAACACACACACAATCAATGTTTTCGTGCATTAAGTCGGAAATCAGAAGTCAGGGTCCTGGTGTACGGATACGTCGGCCGCCGCACCAACACTGGACTCCCTGGACTGATAACCACACTCAATACGCTAAACACTATTGCTTCACATAGAAAAGATCAGAGTTCGCGGTAGAACCGAACTCCTCTAATACCAATTTGTCACGACCCGCCCTCGGGGTCCGTGCCGTGACTACCCCAAGCCCGCATTCCATAGGCCAGGGGCTGGCGACTAGCACCAAGGCGTAAATCCCGGTAAAAAGGGAAGGCATTGCCTTTGAAAAGTAAACACACACCACAGAGTAAACAAGCGGAAAGTAAACACTAAACAAGCAGAGTACGACTGAAAGTGCGGAAAAGTAAATGGGCCAGAATACAAACCCAAACTGAAAGTAAAGTACAACTCGAAAAGGGAAAAACAGCAACTGAAAAGTAAAAGCCGCTACTCCGAGCTGTCCACTGGAAATCCCACCTGAAGGGTGGGTACAGATAGCTCCTCTGCTCCACGGGTCCCGCCATCTGCTCCGTGCACGTCCCGCCCAGTGGTCCACCTCCGGGTACCGTCCCGCTGTGCAAGCCTCAGCTAAGGTCAACACTGTCCGTCGTCTGCAACCAACACAACGTAGTGCGGGCAAAGCCCGTGCAGGGGTGAGTATAAGATACTCAGTAGGGACCCCGAGACCCCTGAAGGTCTCTGAAATCCACAAAGGATAAACCACGAAGAAAAGTACAATCATGAAGTAACAACCGACACTGCTTAGGTATATGCCCATACATATACCTAAGTCATCAATTCAAATACGCTCCAACCTCCGAGCCCAAGTACAACTCAGTCCACGCAGGAAAGTATACGTATTCCACAAAGAAAGCAAAACATAATCCACACAGGATTTCACAACACAATCCACAAAGGAAAGCAACAGGATTCAGCTCACACAGGTATACTTCTTCAAGGACGATAAAGATGATCACTGATCCATCTAAGTCGTCGGACCCACCAAGGATCGATAGGTAACTAACCCCCGCAATGACCCACACAGGATCAGGCCCACACAGGACCTGTAGGCGCTGGCTCACACAGAACCGCTGAGCGCAAGGACCCACACAGGATCGGGCCCACACAGGACCTGTAGCACTGATCCACATAGGATCGCTGAGTGCTGAAGTCGTCGTCGTCAAATCCACACAGGATCTTTGTACTGTCGTCGTCGAATCCACACAGGATCTCTGTACTGTCGTCGTCGCAGTCACAATAGCAGTCGTAGCAGTAGTAGCAGTCGCAGCCAGCACTAGGGTTCCCGCACATAGCAAGCTCGTTCGGAGGGTCCGTTCCACGAGCCGAGAGGCTGATACATCAACTGTCACGAAGACCAGAGTTGATGTATCCAAAGGTTCCGTATCGTCAAAAGGAACTCAACGCAACAGACGGCGCGTCGATCGGACGCCCGGTCTGAGAGTTATTGGCATTTTCGTCTCCGGGGCCCGGTTGGTTTTTAAGTTAATACCAACCCGACCGTACTCCACCTACGTCCAAACCTCGGGCGGAGTATGCCAAAAGATCCGTCTCACTAAGAGGAACACAACGCGACTGACGGCGCGTCAATCGGACGTTCGTAGCTCAAGATAAGAGCGTTTCTGCTCCGAAGGCCCAGTTGGTATCGTGAACGAACCAACCCGGCCGAACTCAAAGTAATCTGAAACCTTGAGTGCGATATACCGAAACGACCTTCTCGATCCAAGGATCGCGTTGCCGCTGACGGTTCGTCGATCGGAGGTCCGAGGCTCAAGTTATGGGCCAATAACCAAATCTGGTTCGAAACGGGGGGTCCGGGTCCGGGCCGACCCGGCCCGACCCCCCCACCCCCCCCCCCCCCCCGGGCGGCGCGATGGCCGGCGGCGGCGCGGGGTGCCGCGGAGGCTGGCGCCGCGAGGTGGCCGCACGCGGGGGAACAAGCCCCCCGCTTTTCTTCTGGCGGCGCCGCATAGTCGCGCCGTTTTTTTAAAAAAAACGCCCCCCGCCACGTGGGGGGGCTTGCTGGAGCGGAACCGGGGGCCCGGCTGCCCCCCCTCCTTCAAAGAAACGCCCCCCTCTTAAAGAGGGGGGTTTTTATTAGGCGGCCAGGGGATTAATTTCCCCCGGTTTTAATGCCTTCCGGCCGGCCAGCTGGCCGGCCGGTTTTCTCAAACGGGACCGGAAATTCCGGTCCCCCCCCCCTCGGCTTCCGACGCCAGTGGCCCGTCCGCCGGTCTTCTCTTCCGCCGCGGCTCGGAACCGGCCGCGGTCTTCTCGTCCCGCCGTGGCCCGGAACCGGCCATGGTCTCCTCGTCCCGCCACGGCCTGGAACCGGCCGCGGTGTTCGTCGTCCGGCGCGGTGCGATGGCACCGTGCCCCTTTCGTCGTGCCATGATTCCTTTCAACGCGGCGCGACGGCGTCGCGTTCTTGAAGATTTTTCCTTGGCGTAGCACGACGGCGCTGCGTAAAATATAAGCACGTTCATCCGCGTGGTGCGACGGCACTACGCCACTTGCTTTCTTCCTCAAAATAATTAAACAAGAACGATGGAGGGGGGTTCGGCCGTGTTCGTGCGGTCCGGCCCCCCTCACGTTAAAATAATATTGCAACTTTAAATAAAATCATGCCACACGTTATACTTGCTATTCACGATCAAGAAATGGAATAATAAAGATTAAAACAACAACCCCTACCTTGGTTTAAGGTTCGAAGATTCGTCTACGTTCCGCGGAAGACGGCGTCGTGGAGATCGGGCGTCGTGGTAGCCGTTCGTCAAATCCGATGACGAAGGGATGCGTTCGAAGAGACACGTCGTTGGCGAAACTTGTACGCCGACGAAGGTTGTCCGAGGAAGAAGTGGCGTCCCCTTTCGTTGACACGGGAAACGAAGAATGGAGGTGTGGCGTTCTTCGTCGGAGCTTGAGCGTTCTTCGTCGAAGCTTGAGCGTTCTTCGAGTTCTTCGTCAGAGTTGAAGAAGAAGAAGAACTCTGCACCTCTCAAGTAGACAAACAAAGAACCCCAAAATAAAATAAGACTACATCTTATTTTATTAACACATAACACAAAAGAATTTCAAATGAATGAAATTCAAAAGAGTTTAACTCCCAAAATTAATTAAGTAACTTAAGTCAATTAAGAGGGGGTTAAGGGAACTTGAAAAGTCTAGAGGTTCGTGTGGGCCCCACCACACTTAATCCTCCCAAGGGAGGTTAAGTGGGTGTGGGTCCCACTTCCAACCCCCTTTGGTAGGTTTTTAACAAACTATAAATAAAATTTGTCTTACACAAATTTTATTTAACTCAACTGAAAACCAAAAAACTAACTTTCAACTCGCAACAAACGCAACTCCCGAAAAGGTCTCTTTAAGCGAATATCGGCGCTGCGAGTTCATCGGTGCCCTCGGATTTCAATTCCGAGCACCGGATCAAAAGTTAGGAATTCTCGCTCGTTCGTTCACT
This sequence comes from Viscum album, assembly GCA_963277665.1. Taxonomy (NCBI): domain Eukaryota; kingdom Viridiplantae; phylum Streptophyta; class Magnoliopsida; order Santalales; family Viscaceae; genus Viscum; species Viscum album. The sequence goes on along the minus strand of OY728162.1, from coordinate 954,893,266 downwards.
GAACGTACCCGATCCAAACTTCGGAAATTAATTCCGGGCACTCCGGGCCTCGGAATCAGGTGCCGTCTGAAACCGCGCTCTTGTAAAATTCTAAAGAAAATTAAGAAAAAAATTTCCCTTGAATTTTACAGGTCTTTACAACCTAGATCACCACATTGGATCTTAGACTTTTCCTGTAATGGTTTCTGATCATCTATTGAGTAATAATGATGTCTACTTTATCTAGCTTGACATTGATAAAATCATGATTCTCTTATGACACCTAGGCATGTAGATATGGGTCTATCCTTCTATTAAGTTTTTTTAAAAAAAAACTTATACATGAAGTTGAAAAGGCTAATTGGTTAAAATTTATTATGGAATTAGGATGTTTAACCTTCGGGGTGTAAATGATAATAGTATCACTTGCCTCCCAGGGTAAGATACCCCCCACCCCAAAACCATGTATAGTTCATGTGGAAAATGCTGGATAAAATTCCAAAGACACAGACATAGTTAGTGCATGGTCTGAATAACAGTGTGGCCAAACCATAAATAGTATAGAAAGTTGGGAATTTTTTCTTTTTTTTCCATCCATTGTTGGTTTGAGACTACTTTTTGTTTTATGGGTCCTATTTTTCGTTTTTTTTATGCTTTTTGGTTTTTCAATGTTGTTTAAATGTAATATTTTGTGAATTTTTCTCTATGTTCTTCTAAAAACCATGTTTTTACTATCTTGGTTTCTTAGGCAAAATAATTTTGAGCTATTGATAATACTTTTTGTTTGTTTTGTTTATCAAATATTATTTTTATAGGTTAATATATGATAGAATCCATGAAATGTTTTAGTTGAGATGTATTTTTCATAGGAAAATTTTTGATTCCAGGTTAAAGGAAAATTTGAGTTTGTATTATTTTCAAATTTATTTGGGTTTGTGGTGAAAAATGTTTTAATGGTTTTTGAAATGATAATTGTGACCTTCAATTGGTTTCTTGAGTAATAGTTCCATTGTGTGGAAATATTTAGGTTCTTTGGGATAATATTTGATTTTCCTTTATTATGTTTCAAATCGGTATATTGATATCTTATAATGAGATTTGATGGAGTTCTTTGTTTTTTGATAATTTAGAATTAGTATCCTAGAATGTAATCATCAATTCTAAAAGTGAATTCCCCAGAATGTTAAACTAGTGTTATTGGATTATTCATTCATTTTTCATGCCCAACCTTGACTCTAATGGAGTGGTAAATCCATTTTTATCTCAACTCATGGATCATGTATGAGAGTTTCAAAATCAATTCCCTCTAGTTTTCATTATTGATCGAGAAACGTGAGGTGACTCTGTGTTTAGAAAATATTTAAGAGATATTCAACTTTCTATAGACTCCTAATGCCTCTAGGGTTAGGTATAACGTCCATTTTTTTATTGGGTTTAGAATGATTGTTCATACCAAACTATTTGAGGATCCCTCATGGAGGTTTTTCAAGGTTTCCTTGATTCGTTGGATTTTTCATATATAAGTGATAATCAAGAGGCAAATGGAGTTTTGTGGTATCTTTTGAGGTGATCATTCGTTGAAAGAATATGTTGATCACTTAATTCGTTTGGTTCCATTCATATGAAGTTTTTTACTAATGATGTAAAGAATGTGTTTTTCTTTAATAGAGAACTACGTGAATATCTACATTCGACAGTGATTCAATTTCTAATGGATACCTTTGAGGATGCATTGTTTGGGTCGTTATCATGAAGGAAATATTGGCAGGAAAACATGTGATGAATTATTATTCATTTTCTATTAGAGGTATTAATGAAAATATGGCTAATAAAAAAAGTAAGAAGAAAAGTTATAAGGGAATGAATTTTCCTTATCAACCTACAGTTCATATCTTAGTGAAGCGGAAAACAATTGTGTAATTCTAGTTTGGAATTTTAGGCATGTTTGAAATTCCTATATTTTAGCTCTAAAGACCTTAATCTATGTGTTCATCCTAGTCACATTCAGAGGTTTTGTGAGATGTTATGGAATTAGAATAATAAGGCTTGAACCTAGTTTTAACACGTTCTGTGGTGTTTTATTTTGTGTCCTCCACTAGATAGTGGGATGTTTGGCTTTGTTTTTGGATCTTCCATATTTATAATCATTATTTTATCTTTGGGGATTTACCCATATTTTGTATACCTAGATTCCTTTTTTTGAAATATATGATAATTATTTATATCATACATTCATTTATTTTAAGATGTTCATGCCTACTTTTTTTTCATTTTCTCTTATATAGTGTAATCTGTAGGCTATTTTATACTCATTGATTGAATGTTGGAGGGGCATCAGGTGCATTATTGGATGCTTGGGTGTGGTTTAGATTCTTGTAGGGTTTTGAATACCATCGGGTTTTATGTATCGATCAAAATTACCATTAGATGTTTTTATAGGGAATTGGATATGAATACACACATGTATCAGTTTAAACCCTTAGGTCATAACCATGTCGTTCTTAGCAAGGAATGAATTTTTTCTTTTGTTTAATGGCTTATGGGAGAATTTTGATTTGGTGATCCAATTGGATTCTCAATTATAATTTTCTCTTAGTGTCACGTTGGTTAGAATTGGTTGGTAGTGAATCATGGTTCCATTTGGAGATTTCAGAAGATGCGGTTGCTTGGGGTCACCACCAATTTCTGACAAGAATAGTTTTTTAGTTGATCAATCATTTTAGGATAATTTTAAATGGCAGGGAGTCCTATTCCATAACTCCATGTGTTACATCCATTTGGTGTAGAATCTTCTCCTTAGTAACCCTATAATGTTTTAGATTTCATAAATCTTACTTATTTGATTCATGCACTTTGTACTTGGTTTTTTGGTTTGGGAGATTTGTAGTAATCGAGTCATCTCTAGGGTAGAATTTTTCTTAGATTTATTATTTTTTAAAAGATTTTAGGTACTTTATGGGGTATTAAATTAGCATGGTGGGGATTTTTTTTGACAAACTAGGGTGTTAATTTCTTGGTATAAATGTGGTTATTACTTTTTATATTGATTCTGTAAGTGTTCTATTTTAAAATTTGCATTTTGGGAGGATTTTCCAGGGGTTCATAGTTAAGGTGTAGGGTTTGTAAAAAATTCATTATCCATAAGGGAAATTGTGCTCCCTATATCTTGGGTCTATTATGTGAGAACGGGTAGGGCCAAATTTACAAAACTATATGGCCGAAGTGTAAAGACCATTAACCTCTTAAAATAGGTGATCCGCATGGTTTCCTCATGTTTTTTCAAACCATGTGTGGTAACCAAGTAGCATTCCAAATCTGAGGTATTCTGGTATTTTCCTCTTATTTTTATTATATTATTTCACCCCAAGAATCCCACACTGAAATCATCCAACCCAAACACCTCTGATGAGGTTTCCTATTCCCTTCAAGATCATATTTAGTGGATTCTATGTGTTTTACTAGTGGGTTTTCATGGAGATCAAGATGAATGTGTCCCTATACTCTCTTCTTATTATATATATTTTTCCCAAATCACTCTAATAATAATACTCATTATCGAACCTACACTTTTATATATATGACAAGATGTTGTGGTTTTCTAGTGGGTGTTCATGCAGATCATGATGTTGTACTTCTCTATGCGATGGGTTCTTGTGTGGTCCCATTATTTATCATGTTTTCCCTCATGTTATGTATCTATATTATGCCTCTTTCATTAATATGTTTTCATGTGTATAGTTTATTGATTGGATGGACTTGTTTCATAGGTGATCTTTTTTCATTTAGTCATGTTGTTGACATGTTTTATTCCATATTTTTAATGGATTTTTTTATAACCTTTTTTGGTTATGTTAATATCATAGTTTCCATTGTTTTTTTCGGTTCTTTGAGTTGGGTATTTTTAAGCATTAAATGAAAGAAGGGGAAAATAGTTTTAAAATCAAAATATTGGGTTAAAATTGGATTTTGAAATATTTAAAACCATTTGTGGGTTTATTTTCAAAAATTGTAGTGTTTGAGATAATGTTTTGGTTTCCCATGGAATTGGATATGTTTTTAAATAAAACCAATTTCTTGAAATTGTTTTACATAAGAGATATTTGATGAATTTACTATTTTAAACTTTTTTTCTCCAATGATTTTAATTCAAAAATAAAAACCTATTTTTCCACACATTATTTTCAAACTAGAAGATTTTTTTTCATAAATAAAAGTAGTGAAATTAACTGTGGTGGTATCCTAATGGATTTACCTCACACCATACATACTCACATTTGTGGGTATATAGTCTAAATGTCTTGTACATTCCTTTTTAGAACATAGATTTTTGGTTTGATACAGTTTTACATTCCATTGATGTGGATGGTTGTTAGGATCTTGGGGGATACATGTGCACTATGAGGCTATCCTGATAGGACCCTCGATTTATAAAACTAGTTTGCATGACTTTATTTGGACCTCTTTGTTCTTACATTTTGTTTCTTATCAATTCAATTGTAGTTTGGTAATTCTGTATTATTATTTTTATTTATTTTAGATTCCATTTTTAATATATTCTTTCTTATATATGGTATGCCTTATTTGGATGCCTTGTTTTTTTTATATTCTTGATGGTAAAACCCTCTCCAACCGTTATGTCAAATTCCCTTGATGGTTGTTGTTAGTCCAAGAGGATCAGGAGAACTGCTCATGTATGCAGAGGGTTAGTTTAGTTTGTGGTTGGGATGAATACCTTGGTTGGTTTTCTACAAAAAACAATTTGAGAAACTTTACCAGGGTATAATTTTTCTGCTAATAGTTTATCCAAACATGAAGCCTTAAGAAATCTCATCATTAACATGGAGACAATAAATGAAAATATTTTTAATCTAGTATGTAATATTGACCTAGTATATAATAATCATTTTAGGAGGGAACACATTGAATATTCCTATTATTCTTCTATTATTATGAGATAATTACAATACATTCATTATATCAATTGGATAATGACATCTTAACATTATTAATAAAACTACTATAGGATTAAGAATGATTCACTATCATGATTTATAAAATGACTTAAAACATAAACTGATTATTAAATAATAGTTTGGGAATATCATTATTATCATAGAAAAGATAAATATAAAAATTTCATACATATAATCATACTTTATTCAATTATATAACTTATCAATCTTAGAAATGATTCATAGATTAATCAATTCACATATAACACATTACTGTTAAGTTAAATAATGAAACATTAATTACTTATAATCACATTAAGGAATAATTGTGTGTTATTAAATTTCATTATTTAAGTGTCCATAATTCTATAATGCTTTATATTTAAATTAAATTATGCATAAAACATTAATTATATTATAATAAACTTCATAAATATTCAGTTTGTTTTTGCACAGGAAATAAAATTTCATTTTTAGAATGACGGGTTTTTAAACATGTTGTTAAAATATTACATGTAAAACACATTAACTTAAATATTGTAATCATCATTGGTATTCTGAATTTGAATTGTTTTTAGAAGTAAAGGCTTCCCACATAAAAATAATCTTTTTGAATATGATGTATCGTTATGGGAAATAATATTTTTATTTCTTGGAATTCTTATATAGATTTGTTATTTAACATGCATGAAACCTTAAGTCATAAATAAATTTGGTATACTTTGGGAAGAAATTACCACAACATGTCATATGTAAATAAAAATAAAGTATTAATATTATTGTAAATAATTTTATCAAAATAAAAAAATATAATTATTGGGACCACATCATATCAATATACACTAGCATAAACAAATGGACTAATCATATTCATTAATCAACAATATCATAGAATTCACCCTATGATAATGATGAATACACACTACTTACATTTTTTAGGCTATAATTAGTTTATTTATACTAAATCTTGATTAGTAGGAAGAATAGGTATATTAATCAATATATAGGGGGCCTAAATACCCATTTCTTAGTCAATCACCTCTACTCATTTCACATTTTATGTTTAGATGGAAATATTACCTTTCCAAACAAAAAAAAATCCTCACATGTGACTAACGTAAAACTACATCCTATATCATAACTAAAACCACATATAATACTCTATAAAGACAAACCAACATTGAGACCCCTCCTAATTTGGGTGAGGATACAAGGTTTACCCTTGAATCCCTTCTCTAATATGTACTAGTTTGGAGATTTTTACCAAGGGTATTTATCACAATTATAGGATGTATTAACCACTTAGTCCCTAGGAAAATATAAACAATATACTAATAAATTACTTTAATATGAACTGATGAATTTACATTTCCCAATCACAGTATAAACTACTATAAATAGACATAATAAAAGATGATATAATGCAAGACCGAACTTATATGATATATTATAGCTAACCAAATAGAAACTTTCCAATTCTCCCATGGGTTCTCCTAAAATGTATTTAAAGAAACAGTATATAGGGGTGATAACATAGGATTACTCAATATTATCATATTCCAAAAGAATATAAATATTCATTTGAAATTAAAGATTATGTATAGATATGTGCAAGATTAACTAAGTAAGGCGATATAGAAATTATAATTATTCCACCCTACTAATTTTATTCAAACAAACAAAAACTAGGGACATGTATAAAATCTCTACAATATCCATAATCAATGGAGATTTCCGAAATGAAAAAGAAAATCACAAGTAATAGAGATATGTCCCATATATCGATTTTTCATAATTTCGACCCTTAACGACCTTCCTTATAACCATCTCCATTTCTAAAAGATCATATTCATTAAGAATTAAGGGAAGTATCAGCAATATTATAATAAATAAAAAGAGGAACCCGGAGATTCTCACCACTCTTACGTATCAAATAGTGGCCCTTCCAACTGAAACTGATAGTGAGCCAGTTGGAGAACCCCCCACTCTGTGATCAGGATACATATAAATAAATAAAAATAATATACACATCATTACACCCTTCCATCCAACCACCACTTCAATATATGAAATTTTAAAAACCATTGACATGTCTAATCCATATTATCCACATCATTTATCCATATAAAATATAATACAAAAATCAATATCATCTCATCACCTTATGTCACCCGAACATGTAATCTAAACCATGTCAAATAGTAATATCATTCTGTACAAGATACAAGAACCACACCCATGAGTAAAACACATTTAATAACACAAAATCATAGTATTAAAACTAAACTAAAAAAAATTATACAAAAAAATATCACAATCAATGAAATATACATAACCACCAGGAATTTTATCACCTCTTAAAATTTCAACCGTATATTAATCATATTTCATAATCATTGCATAATTTTTTCATGTATAATGATTCATTATGATTTTATGGAAGCATATCAAGGATTCTTATTTCAATTCATAAATACTTAATCCATTAAACAATATTGTCATTAATAAAAATCATTTTGTAACCTAGGACTTAGATGATTACTCAATTTAATTAATATATCACCTTTCAATAATTTATTCTTAAATAAATTGCTATATTTCCAATCTATGATCGAATTTTCATATTATATATTTATGTTGAAATGGAATATCAGGTAGTGACACCATTTAATACTCCACTTTTATGTTCGGTGGTTTATCTATGCATTAAATAATATATTTGGATGATTGCATATTTCTCTAAAAACCAAACATAACAGAAAAATGGTAATTGTAGATAACACCAGAATCTTTGAAACTCACCAGTCTATATATCCCATCATGATATAAGAAAAAGAAACTACACAAGAATTGTGAGTAACCCAACCAACTCCCAACACTTATTCCCACTCAATAAAACACCAAAACACCCTTTTCTAGTTTTATTATATCACCCATATTTCCTAACCAACTACACTATCTAAGAAGGAAACCCAAAACCACTTCCCCTAAGGCGCCCCTAGATCCTCACTATACAACCAATGCTCTAGGAATTGTTCTAATGGAAATATATAAGGGATTTACCAATCTAATATGATGATATATAAACTCCCCTCACCATCCCAGACTATAATCCAACCCATGATAGTTGACCCAAAAATAAAAGAAGTGACAATGATACAAATCATAACTTTAAATAAGCCCTATAATCAAACATCAGTTTCTAAGAGATAATGACTCAAAAAAGTCCAATGACATTCCCAAAACTACAAACAACAAATAATATTACATTAACATATTATAATATTGATATGAGGTAAGTGCATTATTCTTAATTATAATCTTATGTTTATCCCCTATATATTAGCTTTAATTTTACATTTACATACCCAACCTATTCCCCATATAAAATGTAAATATATTTCATCCTAGGATATAAATATCAAAGTAATAGTATTTAAAAAAACTATAAATTCTATCCATATTTAAATAATATGGGGGAAACCAATCTAGTAATGTTTCCATTTTCAATTCCTAATATCGTTCATGTCTTTTACAAAAAAATTCATAAAAGATAAATATCTATGGGTGTGTAACATAATAATATGTAATAGAAGAAAAAAATTAAACATATAAAATGAGAGTCATTATAAGTAAAGCTATAATTAATATAAATTAATAAAATAGAGAAGGTGTTATGTATGAATATAAAAATATACATAGGAAGGGGGTGAATTGTGTATTTTTTAATTCTCTAATAATTATACTTGTTGAAGTCTACTGATGATTATGCAGGTAAGAAGTGTTTGTCATTTGTATGAAATTGTGACAAATAGATAAAAATAGAAATATGGAACACAATTGTTTGTACTAGTTTGGGGCATAAAGATATCCTAGTCCACTCCAGTAAATTCCCTCTCTATGATTTTAATATATTCATCTTTTAATCACACACACATATAAATAGATCAAATAAACCATATATGTAAAGTAGAGAGCATGTCTTTTTAATTCATATCCAAGAAAATCTCCTGAAAATCATAAGAATTACAATTCCTGATATAGCTCAGAGTAGTAGTATCATTCATTAATAATATGAGCTAATTTATCTACTTAATTATATTTTTTTGAATTAATCATAACAATCTTTGAATTGTTCTAAAAAAGGAATCAAATTGTCCTGATATTTCATCAATAACATTGCATGATACTCTGATAAAATAATAAATTCAAATCTATGGTGATAAAAAATCAAACGTAAGGTTCCTTCAAAAAATACAAATTCCAAAAAGTAGTGTCAACTACATAGTGTTCGTTCGATAAATTTAAATTTAACAACTTTAGGTGGATAAAAAAAGTACGACTAGTGATCCATACATTTGTTTCTCAAACTTATGGTTCCATACATATGTAGGGTTAATTGACCATACATTTTCTCTTTGTAAAACATAAAGTTTCATCAAAACATAGGGTTCTTTATCCATACATTTATATCAATGTAGGGTTATTAACTATACGTTTTGATCGTTCAGTATAAGGTATAATACAAAGACAGTGTTTGTTCCTTACATTACATTTCATTATCATACGATATGAATAATGTTTCCAAAATACGGTTAGGAGTGTTCTGAACACATTTTTGAATATTCCATGAGTATAATAAGCTTGAATAAATTTCCAAAATAAAAAATAAAAGGAATACTAATTTCTTGAAATACACATAAAGTGATATCATTAGTAAAACAAAAATGGGTATTTGTGAGTATCAAAATTAATAATATTTATATATTATTATTGATAAAATACATAACCAATAATCTCCCCCTTTTTATAAAAAAAACCCATAAAATTAATAATTTAATTTAGAATTTTTCAAACAGTTGAAAATAAAATTATTTGAAATTTTATTTTATAGAATTAGCTTGATAAATAGAAATGAAAATAAATGTTTATTCTAGCCTAATTTATCCCCCATTTCTGTGATAAAAAAGAACACAAATGAATAAAACATGTTTAATTTTGAACAGATCTATAAGTGAATGTTATAATAATCTGTTTTAAGTAACAAGGTGGGAATTTTTGATTCAAAATGTAATCATAAAATAATATTAAATAATGTACAAAAAACTAAAATAAGAAGATATTGTTGATAAAAAATTGTATAAATACAATAATTAGTTTGGCTAGGAAATAGGTATAGTCAACAGAAATGTGTTGGGTATAATTGATTGGGTAGGAGTTAGCTTAGTTAAGGTTCTAAGGATTTTGATTAGCTTCCAACAAATCATTCATCTTAACCATATATAATCGTAACCTCTTCATCAAAATATCCCCCAATTTCATAATTAAAATTATGTAATCATAATTGATTTTCAAATTCTGAATAAGATTGAATTTCAATAAGTCATTAAACTCTCCCCTTGCTACATAACCTGATCTAACATTTTAATGAATTTTTCCAGCATAAATCTAATACCTTGTTCATTCTATGTCTGTGGGTCAACTAGAAATTTTTTATTGTCCAACAGAACTGATAGAGGGGCACTATTGAAATGAATATTTTGATAATGATCATTCATATCATCCATGATAGACGTGATTACCTGAAATCTTCAAATAAAATCTGTACTTGTAGTAGGTGAAGAGGTAGATGCACTAGTCTTACTAACATTAATTTTTATTGATTTAAAATGACTCCCCAAATACAATATCAGATCAGTAAATTCAGACCTAAAAACAACTTCAGATTTAATTTCTCCATCTTCATTTAGAATCTCCCTCTTGAAAGCATCAAATTATTTTTGGAAACATAATTTTCATGAAGATATTGTAACATTTTTTTGAAACATCCATCTCTTTTCGAATATTGAAATTCTCTTCTAAAAACTTATTAAAGATCATTACAATATCCCCAACCTAATTTGATAGGGAATCAGATGTCCCTTAATCTTGATGTTGTGATTGACCAACTTCCACAATGTCTTTATTTTTTTAAGAATATTTTTCAATAGAAATTTCCAATAGTTTTTCAAATGAATTTTCACATCAATAAGTCAAATTATCCAGAACAAAAGTTTTTTATTCAGTTTTAGATTGATTAATTTCATCAACATGATAAAAAATAGAAAAATATGTTCTCAACAATTTCTATATCCACATTATTAGTTCTGATCAAATGTTTCCCACCCTAAATAAGTGGTTCTTCTTTATGAATATCTGGTAAATCAATAGTATGCAAATCTCTTATTTGTATTTCAACCTATAGATCTTTCATAGGAAAAGTCTCTTCTAGATTTACTGACCTTGTAGCTACACATGAACGCTACACTAGTTCTATATTAAGTGGATTTACTATTTTTCATCGTTTTACAACCAATTCATCTTGTAGAACATCATCGTACAATTATTATTATTCTTAAAAACCCATTAATTTTCTTTGGGTAAGATTGGATTGTCCTTCACCATGGGTTTCACCAATTCCTTCATTGCGAATTGCACTTTTCTCACCCCGAGGGAAATATCCACATCATTATGGTTCATCTACACCAACTGATAAGTGTTTCCCTTGGACTGTACTCCAGTAAAAACATAACTTCCTCAAGGTTCGCACATTGATCAAGTTTATGTGATGAAATTTATTTCAAGAATTTATTAATAGAATAATTCTTTTCATAAAAAAAATTCAAGAAATTTTCCTTCCATAAAGTTAAAAAGTCGTCCTAGATTCTGGTTGACAGTAGCAATTTAATTATCTGAACAAATACCTTTGAAAATTCAGCATTATTTCACTCAAAAATAGAAACATGATATACATGTCTATATATTGAATCATTTCCATCTTCTTCATTCTAGGAGCAATGCCTGCTTGATTAACCATAATTAAGAATTTATAGTATGCCTCAGGATCCATGAAGAACATTTATCTAACATTTGTTGATAAAAAAAGAAAAGACATAATGTCTTCATATTTGTTGTCATTATCTACAATAGACCTTAAATTGAAATGAAAAACTCCCTCATGTGTGCAGTTCATGAATTGAGAAATTGTAGTTGAAGAAACTGAATATTCCTTATATTATATTCTTGAAAAAACTATATCTTCAGTATCCCAAAAACTAATCTGAATTATATTATAGAAAGACTTTAGTTCTTCCTCATTAAAGAATTATGAGTTAACCTCATTGAATAAAAATTAAAATTCTTGAAAAACTATCGCTTTCTTCCGGAGTAAATTTGATTGATAGATCATTTCAAAATAAACTACTTTCCTCTACAAAATCCTTCTTCTATGCTTGGTGTTGCTGGATTCACCTTCATGGATTCTCTTAGTTTTCGTCAATTTTGAGAAATGAATGCTTTGAGGATTTCATGTTTTTTGGGTTTCGAAGAAAACAAAGGTAAGTGGAGGTAGGGAATGGTAAATTAAGCTTTCTATATTTGATAAGGGTTTGATAGTTTAATGGGGTTGGTATTTGAATGGTTTTTGAAAATCCATTTTTTCCCGTGTCATTAGGTAAGATAATCATTAAATTTTTAGAATGAACATGGGACGGATAAATTTAATATTAAAATAAAATAACTATAATGTTCATAAAAAAGAAAATATTAAAACATATTATATTTAATGTAATCTGTAATTAATTTTAACATAAATAAACTGGAATAAATAAATAAATAAATAAGATAAATATTTCAAATTAAAAACATTATCTTTAAAAAAAATTAAACCTCAATCCCTCTTAATAAATAAAATCGTATAGTTGGAAGTGGTTTAGTAAAATACCATCTAGTTGATATTAAATATTTAAAAATTTAAAGATATATCTATGTTAAGAACATGACCTCTTAGAAAATGATGCCTAATATTAATATTCATAGTTCTTGAGAGACATATTGGATTTTTTTGAAATATTTATAGAACATGTATTATCGCATAAAATAGATGTACTATTAAAATTTAGTCCAAACTCTATTAGTGTGTTTTTGATCCACAATACTTGTGAACATGAACTGCCTACAGATACATATTCTACCTCAGCTGTTGACAGGGCAACTGGGTGTTATTTATTACATGACCATGATACTAAAGATATTTCTAAAAAGGGATAGGAACCCGAGGTAATTTTTCTATATAATATGTTACCTACAAACATATCATATAAATATGATATTAAATTAATATCATATGTTATTGGATAAAATCGATATTGAAAAATAGCACACTTTAAATATCTAAAAATCATTTTGATTGAAATAAGATTATACTATTAAGAAATTGTTTTAAATCATGTACATAAACATACTAAAAACATAATATTAGGCTTTCTTGTAGTAAAATATTATATACTACCAATAATACCTCTATATAACTTATTGTCTACTAGTTTTCCAAAATCATCCAAATAAAGTTTCATATTGGTATACACGGGAGTTGTATATGTATTGTTGTTATCAAGATAAAACATTTTCAATAAATCAGTAATATAATAAATTTTATTTAAAACATTTTCATAATAATTTTGATAATTTTGAAGTCCTAAAAAGAAATTAAATTCTCCCATCATACTCATTTCAAATTCATTTTTCAAACGTTCTGAAAAATCATTAAAAAAATTGTGTTTGTTAAACCCAAAAAAAATCATCAACATAGATTTAAACTAATTTTATATTAGAAAAAATCATTTTATTAAAAATATTTAGATTTTTAATCCTAACAGTAAATCCATTTTACAAAAGAAAAGAGCTTAATCTTTCATACCAACATCTGGGTGTTTGTTTATGGCCATAGAGAGTTTTAGTATGTTTGAAAATAGAATATAGATTTTGGAAGTCTTGAAAACATAGAGGTGGTTTGACATAAACTTTCTATGATAAATATCTATTTAAAAAGGTATATTTAACTTCCATTTGTTTAATTTAATGTTAATATGAGATATATAAGCTAATAAAATTATAATTTCTTCTAATCATGATACAACCAAAAAGGATTCATCATTATTTATACCTTCTTCCTGATAATATCCTTTAGCTACTAATCTAGCTTTGTTTCTAGTTATAATCACATGATCGGCTTTTTTATTTCTACAAACCCACTTAGTTCCAAAAACTAAATAATCTTATGGTCTTTCAATTAATTCTCAACAATTATTCCTTTTGAATTATCTTATCTCATATTTAAATTCTAGAATCCAACTCTTATCTTATAAGGCATCTTTAAAATATTTAGTTTCTAGTTGACATAGAAAGGTAGAGAATTCAACAAGGTTTCTTTCATTTCTTCTAGTTCTTATTCCTATGTCTAGATCTTCAATTACAATTTCTAAAGAATGATTCTTTATGGTTCTTCACTTTCTAAGTAAAACAATTTTAGGTTCCTCAATATCATTTCCATCTAAACTTGACTGAATTTTATTTTTGTAGTTTTCAAAATCTTTTTTAAGGTTTTCAAGTCTCATGTTGTATGAGGAGTCAGTAGTTTCATCAGTTTGATCTATTTATTTAATAAAAGTTTTAGTTTTATCAAACTTCCCATGAACTGGTTCTTTAACAATCCTTGACTTTTTATTTAACACACTATAGGAATTAGAGGTACCATAATATCAAAAAATATTCATTTATCATCTTTTGGATCAAATTTACCAAGATTAACATTGGCATTTAAGATATATAAATTACCTACAAAAACTCTAAAGTAATTTACCATAGGATTTATGCTATTTGAATGTTCATAAGTTGTATTTTTTAAAATAGGTCGAATTAAAACTCGATTCATGATATAGTAGGCTATGATTACAGCTTCTTCCCATATGTTGGTAGGTAGGCTATATTCATTCAGCATAGTCTTAGCCATGTCATGAAAAGTATTATTTCTTCTTTCAACAATTCCATTTTATTGAGGTATTATTGGTCCAGAGAAGGTTTGTTTCATACCCTGATTTGAAAAAAAATTAATTGAATTCTTGATTCTCAAATTCTCCACCATGATCACTTCATAATTAAATAATCTTGAAAACTTAATCATTTTGAACAAATTTACAGAATCTTTAAAAAATATTAAAATATTCACTTTTGAGTTTTACAAAATAAATTCAAGTAGATTTAGAGTAATCATTAATTAAATCATATAAATATAATTTTATTTCAATGATTTATACTATTTAAGCTCAAAACAGATCCATGGAGATATGTTCTAGAGGTTTTGATGTTGCAATTTTGTTAATATATTTGAAGGGAGATTTCTATTTATTTCCAATTCAGTATACATCACAAAATGTTTCACTATCAAACATAAGACTAGGTAAATCAAGAACTAATTATTTCTTAGATAATTTATGTAAATCATTAATATTACAATAACCAAGCTTTCTATCCTGTATCCATGACTCATTTATCTTAGCAGTTAAACAATTAACTTTTTTTTAAATAAATATTTTAAATTCAATGTATAAACATTATCAGTTCTTGTTGATCTAAACGTAAATAGTTTACCATCATATAAAGAACATGAAATATTAGAAAAATCAACATAATATCCATAAACATAGTGTTGAGAGATACTCATAGGATTATATTTCAGCCTTTTTATATATAATACTTTGTTGATTGAAACTATTTTTCGATCTCTAATAGTTCTAATTCCAATTATCTTCCCTTTGGAATTATCACCAAATGTTACTAGACCACATTCTATTTGAGTTAGTGTATTAATGTTTTATGATTTTTCACTCATATTTCGGGAGAAGACACTGTCCATATAGCATATATCCTTTCTTTTTCTGTGACTTGTTTCCTGCAAAGGCAATTTAAACAAGAGTTTTTTAGGTACACATATTCTTCTGGGTCTAGTAGTGTTTTTAGTAAAGATCAATGCATCCAGATTTTCTTTTTTTGTCCAAAACTCATATTTACTTTAGATAAGATATTTGGAATAACAAAATTATTTCCACTTATTTGAGGATATATTAAATAACAGTTTTTTTTATGTTCCTTTATGTTCCAAAAAAATGGCAAGTAACTGTTTTTTATTTGGGATCAATTTAATTCTTATATTATTTATATTTTTCACCTTTACTTCCTATACCATTTTTTTCCTTATGAAATTTTTACTAATAATTTCATTTAAAATTATTTCTCTTTTTGTAAAAAATAGATCAGAACTTTTGTATGTTTCCTCTTCGTCTTGTAATTCTAAAATCTTATTTTCATGATTATCACAGATTGGGTTAGATGAGATAAATTTCTAAATTAAATCTTGATGTTTTTTATGTAAGATATCTCTTTCAACAAAAATAGTATTGGGAATATTTTTTAAATATTTGTTTTTATTTACTAATGAGTCATATTTTCCTTCTAGAATTTTAGAGAAGGTAGCCAAATTTTAATTTGAATAATTTGAATCATAATCATAATTAAATGCGTAATAGGTTTTTACCACATATTCTTCTTCCATGAAGCATATATTATCTTTCATATTTTATTCTACCTTTTTGGAATCAAATTTTGTTGAGTTAACGAAGTCTTCAGGGACACTCCCTGTTTCCTTCATTTCTCTTTTTTCCTTTATGTTCATAATCATCCTTTTTCTAATATGCCTTTTCTATCTTCCTATTTAAATCTTTTAATTGGTGACAATCAGGTCTTATATGACGTAATTTCTTACATTCATAGCATATGACATACCTAGAATTTTTCTCATGACTTTTGAATGGATTTCAAAATCCTCTTTTCATCTTATAAAACATGGTAAGATTTATGGCTAATTGATCCAATTCCATTTCAGAATCAGATGTATCTAAATTCATTTTTCCCATAAATTATCACTTTATTATTTTTATTGGATTCGTTGATATTACAGTTAGAGTAATATTATACTTTTTTACTAAGACATTGTGATCTTTAGATTCATCTTTAATTTCAACTTCATACATCATTAGTTTCCCAATTTGTTCTCTCATTGTCAGATTTTTGACAGGTGACCATTGTCGAATTAAAGTTCATATACCATTTCATTTTAGCCAGTAGTACATGTAGTACTTTTAAAGCTTGATCCTCTTATTTGGTAGGATCACAGAAGGCTGTTATTTTATTTATAATCTCTGTAAGCCTTTCATTTATCTGGGTTACATTTTCTCCGTTAAACATTCTGAATGTATAAAATTTTAGTTTTACTATTGTATACCTCAATTTTGATACATTTTTTTGTTCCTTAATTAGAAATTGAAATGGTTTTCTATATTTCATAAGAAGTAAGAAATTTTGATATATGATTGAATTGATATGGTTCAAGACTATAGATAATAGTATTCATGGATTTATAATTCACGTCACAGTCGGCCTCTGTAGTAGGAGTCCAAGTTGCAGGATTTTATGAAATTGTATGAGGAGTAATGATCATAGATTAGATTTTGAATCCCTGATTATTCTAATATATTCTCACATCTAATTTCCATTATCTGTAGTTTTCACCTCTAAAATTAGATTAATTACCTTTGAAATTCATTCTCTCTAACGACTCATTTCCATATTTCTATAGAACTTATACTCTTATCTTGTTATAGACATTTATAAAATCTCTCCTCTATTACAAATTGTTAGGTCAAAAAAAAATATAAAGAAGACGTGGTGAATTGCATCATTTACAATTCATTTAAAATTATGCCTCTTGATGTCAAAAGATGATTGTGCAGGTATGGATTGTTTGTCTTCTGTATGAAATTTTGTGCATCAGATAAAAAGATAAATAGAGAACACATATATTTATAGTGGTTCATGGAATAAAGATCTCCCAGTACACTCCACCAATTACTCTCTCAATATGATTTGTGAATTTTACTATCCAGTTCCTCATATAATAAGACAAATCCACAACTGAGTGCAGGCAGTTGACACCTTTACAAAAAAGACAAAAAAGAAGAGCCTTCTAGTTCTATAATAGAGAACCGGTAAACCACAACTTATATTGAGAAGAAGATACTCCACCACAACTGAGTATGATCAGTCGAAACACTCAATAATAAGATATTGATTATAAATTATTCCAGTTGAACAGTATAGTTGAACAAAAACTAATGGTAGATGAATCATCTTCTTCAAGAAAATATTTATTATAGTAAAGAATAGTTTCAAAGAGATCCAGATGCAATAGATCTTTGAAATACAAACAAAAACAAATAACAACAATATACTTTCAACAAATACAAAATTTTAAAACATATAATTCCAGTACATCTGCTTCTGTAGAAAAATAGAGTCTGATCGATTGTTTCTGTAGATGTGTAAA
Organism: Viscum album; assembly: GCA_963277665.1. Classification (NCBI taxonomy): domain Eukaryota; kingdom Viridiplantae; phylum Streptophyta; class Magnoliopsida; order Santalales; family Viscaceae; genus Viscum; species Viscum album. The sequence continues at coordinate 954,875,077 of OY728162.1, read as the reverse complement.
ATATCTCCACATGAGTATAGATTCAATTGTGAATGTGTGTTGAAATATATTTATCAATATATATCTCAATAAATATCTCAATATAATTCTCTTTGAATCACACATGCATATATATAAATCAAATACACCGATAAAAGTAAATCATAGAGCCTATATTTTTATTCAAATCCATGAATTTTTTTCATAAATGGTAATAAAACAATTCCTAATACAGCTCAGGGTAGTTGTATCTTTCCTTAATAATATGATACAAATTATCCTTTAATATTATTCTTTAAATTATTCATAATGATATTTGATTCATTCAAAATTGATCTTTAAATCAGCATTATTTTTCATAAATATTGTTGCAAGGAACTCTGATAAAATCATAAATTCAAATCTCTGGTGATGAAAATTCAATCATAAGGTTCCTTCACACAAAAAAAAAACAAAATACCAAATGTAGGGTTCAACTACATAGCGTTCATTCTCTAAATGTAAGTTTTACAATGTATGATTAATCATAAAAGCAATGTTGATGATCCATATGTTTTTCTCTCAAACGTGAGGTTACATACTTATGTAGGGTTCTTTAACCATGCTCTTTGTCAAACATAAGTTTTCATCCAAATGTAAGGTTATTTATATATAAATTTTGATCAACATAAGGATTATTAACCATTCATTCTGATCTTTCAGCATAAGGTATAATACAAATGTAGGTTTTGTTTCTTATATTGCATTTCTCCATCGTACGGTATAAACAATGTTACCAAAATACGATTAGGAGTGTTCTGAACACTTTGATGAATATTCCACACAAATAATAAGCTTGAATATAATTCCAAAATAACGAACATAAAGAATATTAAATTCCTAAAATACCCTAAATGTAATATCATTAGTAAAACAAACAAGTTTATTTGTGAGATTGAAAATCAAAAAAAATTATAAAGTATTGTTGAGAAAATACACTCCCAACAGAAGGCCTACACATCCCTTTATGTGGATAGAAACCCATAAAACCTTTCCTGAAATAGGGGATCTAATTATACTCTAATGTAAAGCAATAGGTAACCAATTACCCCTGCACCAAACAAGTTTCATAGAGAAATATATGATAATAAATGTATAAATAAATATAGAAAATCATTACCCTATACTAAAAAATTTACATCAACATCTAAGAGAGAGTATAGACTTATTATATCTAAATGATATTCTGATGGGGATAGGTCATCTATTGTTTCTATGTTATAATCAATCAATACATATAGGATCAACACGGTGGTCCTTAATCAAGAGAATCATTGAACCTCCAAGATTTATTGTAAAATGGATAATAAACTAAATTGAATGACTAAAAATTTAGACATTTGATTCAAGGGGGGCGAAAATCGAAGGGTTCTAGGTTAAACAATGGTAACTCAAATGATCCACAATATATCACGTAATATAAAATTTATGAGGATAGAAAAAATCTTAAAATCCCTCACCTTAAGGAATTAAAGAAACTCATTATCATATATTCCAAATCCAAGAACCTATGAATACATGAGAATATTCCTTGAAATTATAACATAACATACATCCTCAAAACATCAACATGATCCACCATAACAAATAATTAATAATCTAACCAGCAGATTTGATGAAGGAATGGGAATAAAGAAGGTATATATTGATGAAAAATACACCTAATATTAAAGGAGTATCGATACAATGAATCAAGATGATTAAGCATCCCCAATGCTCTAATATATGCTATAGAACCAACAAAGGTTCAATGGATAAGAACAGGTTCAAACTGAGAATAATTTTTGAACCCTATTTATAGAGAAACTCAATTGACCTCCACCATAATGTAGAGATACTCAAAATGTCTCTAATGGCCAATGTCAAAGTGAGATCTAATTTTATAGGAATTTAAATTGTATTAGACTATAAATATCATGTTATTTATAAAAGCTACATTAAATAGGTTTTACCAGTGTCACAACATGCACTATAGGGTAGAAGATTTTTTTTAACCCAACAGATAACCACCACGGCTTCTACCAGGACATAGAGGACATTATTTTTCTTTTTTTTGGGCCACAAAAACATAGACCATGGAATAAAAATTACCCCCTCACCACCATATTCAAGCGAGTCTAGTATGAATTTCACTCAAAACCAGACCACCATGACCACCAACATGGTGTGTCATCCATCCCCATTTCCTATATTGAAATACTCCAAATGAAGTAATCAACCACACAGTCTTAAATAGACACCTATATGTTATTCATATGTTATTACCAAACAGAATGTAAACTTCATACCCATGATGGAAATACAACCTTCAATATGGTGTGTTTCCCCTATTAGTTTCTCCTATATAAACATTCCAAACAAAATTCCATCTTCCTTGGGAATTTATGAACTCAACTAAAACAAGAAAAAAATACCTCACTAAAATGGCCATAGTACCACAATATGCTAAACCGCATAAATATCCACACGTACCACCATGGATTTGTAAAACAATATTTGGAATAAAACTCTTCCACCACCTTTAAAACTTCTTTAATATCCCTCTCAACACCTTAATATCATAGTAAATTCCAATTTAGGGGATATAATAAAATCCCTTTTAGTGTTTTAATTTAATAAAATTGATTTTATATTTGAAATTAACACATTAAAATTAGGTAGATAAATAATAATATCTTTTCCTAAATAATAACTTGTCCTTATGAATAGTTCTCATACAGTTAAAGATATATTATTTATGATATATTTTGAAAACAAATATTTATATGTTAATAAAAGGTCAATCAAAATTATGATGGGACATTTAAATATAATACCTTAATTTCCCTAATAAATTTTTTCTATTCATGAATCAATTTACACTGAAAATCAAATTCGTTTACCATTATTTAATTGTTACATACGAATATTACACTCAAATAATATTTATAAATGGATCATTACACTACCCATTAATAACTATAACTCATGTTATTTTGACTAACTTTACATTATTTAAATTTCAACTCCTATTTAAATTTCATGAATTTTATGGAGTTTTGGTTTCATGAAGAAATATTATGGGCTTGAATATAATGACCATTAATCTATGAAAATATATCTCTTCATATTAAATAATATAAATTTTTAAATTTATTTTATTTATCTTCTCTTCGTATCCCATTTAATCCTACTTTTATGACCCTATAACATAATAATAATGGTATTATATTTTAGTTATAGTTATATTATAAAGACATAGTATGTTTGTTTACCTTTGTCTCATGGTCACATTTTAGTAATTTTAACTACATGTATGAAGAATTATATCTTATATTCCCATCATAAACATGGTGGATCAATAATAAAAAATTCTATTTTATTAAAAAGTAGTAAATTAATGTTTTTATGGTTTGGGATACAAATATATATGGTTTTTATCATCGTTAAAAACAACTACTAGTGGTAAAAAATCATCATGAGTAAGAAAATAATTATGTAGTTATTCAAGAATCAATGTTTTAATTACCATTTATCGAGCATGTGACATATTTAATATTATTTCATTTTTTTATTTTAAATAATTTTTATGATGACGAGAAACTTATTTACGTTGAATATTATGTTGGGACATCCTATAGATAAAAAATTCTCATTTTAAACATTGATGAGTTTTAATCATAATATGAAATAAATATATTTATCCAATATATATGTATAATAATTTTAGATAAAATGAGAAAATTATAGATTCATGAAAGTTTTAATAATAGAAACATAACAGAATAGAAAAAAACTTAAATACTTATTGGGGGAATATCATGAAAAAATATTTAGTACCAAATAAATAAATAATAAGTGGAGTGAGGAATCATATACATTTGGCTTTAACATCCAATCATTTCCTTATAGAATATATAAACAAGGATGAAGTAGAAATAATGAGTCATGTAGAGTCTAAAAAAATCAGGATTAAAATCTATGAATTTTATTTGGTCTTCAACTCCTACGAAAAATTGATCACTTAAATTTTGAAGAAAAGTATATATATTTATGTCCATCTCATAATCACATCCAACAATATTATTTTAACATAATAAGAATTCCATGATGAATCTTTATATTAGTTTAAATTGATGAAAGAGAAAAAATCCTAAAATAAGTTATATTACCTAAAAAAGTCTCAAGGGTGATGATCATTTGAGACATATCATCCTCTTGGATAATTGTATATGTCAACTATCAGATTCCATAATATATATAATGACACATATATAGTTCATTTAAGGGATAGTGAAATGGATTATCAGTTGAGTGAAATTCGATAAACATATATCCATGAAAAGATCATGTATCTTGACACATTATTTTCTTCTAATAATTAATGTTTTTTGAAGATAACTCTATTTTATGTAATGATTTATTTTCTTGAAATTTATTTATCATTACAAATAATTTTCCAATTATTAATTCAATTCAATTTATAATGAGGTACATATTATTATAATCCCATATATTTAGTATATATGTATACATCATTAACAAAAATGTCTTTATGATAAAGATCACCCTTATATTTTTTTTATTTGTAAAATGCATAAGAAAGTTTTTTAATTGTTTTTTGATATCTTATAGATAAGAAGTTTTCTATATATTTATTAAAAATTGAGAACCTATTAAACCTAGTTTTATTAATAGTTATATAAGTTATTGATTCTGTATTAGGATAAAAATAAAGATATTATGGGGATATTGAATTGATTAATATAAGGATAAAATAGTTTATAATGGACTACTTATACCAATACACTTTATGATATCTACTAATAATTCATTTTATTGTTTTTTTAAATTTCATTAATTATCTTACTCATTCATGTTTTAACCCATCTTGATTGTTTCATTATTAAACATAATCATATTATTATATAAGATTAATTTTGTTACTATATCTTACTCATAAAATATTAAATAATTTAAGAACTAACCCACTAGGGAATAAATATCATATTTGAAACCTATTATAAATAAACTACACATTTTATTATACTATTGATATTAATCTTTTTTATTTGGAATGATATTTTATATTATAAATACTAAACACTATATTTTTTATCACTATAATTCTATCTAGTTAGTTTTCCATTCTAAATGATTTTATATTCAAATAAATGAGTTAAAAATTTTAACTCCTAAGTAAATTAAAATTATTGTTTTATATTATTATTTTCATAATAATATATTATCTACTAATGATTATTAATGTATGAAAATTTATATCATCGGATGAATCTTTTAATAAATTTTGAAATCTGTGTCAGATTAATTATGAAAGATATATGCTGGAATAGAATTTTACTTTTGATATTGAACACTATTTAGGAAAATGTTTTCTATGTTTACATGGTCATTTACTATTTGAAAATGTTTCTTTATCGAAATGTTAAATTATAAGATATGATGAAGATTAGATAATATAAAATAATATTATAATTTTTGTTAAATAAAGATATGTAGAAGATGTTTCTATATAAAAAATTCTCATTAATTTATCATTTCAATGGGTAATGGAATAATAATGATAAAGGAAATGGACTTTTGATTTATTATATTTTATTAGCGGGAAGCACATCCTTTCTTCTTTTGGATAGTAAATTAAAAAAAATCTCATGAACCTATTTCCTCTAAATATTTAGATGATGTGATTGAATGTTATAAAATTACATTTATTCTCATGATTCAAAAACAAATAAAGAAAGAAAATAACTAGATTCATTTATAGAAGACTCTAACTAGAAAGAATGTGAATGATTATTTTTTATGTCTTTAATATCAATATATATACTAATGATCATGATTTATATCTTGTGAAATTTAATGAAAATAATTTTAAATACATGAGAAATTGAAATATTTATATGATAAAATAATTGAATTATTTACACACGATAATCTGAATTATAAGAATCTATAAACTATATCCAAAAAAATAATCTATACCATAGATATAAACCTGAAATCAAACAATATAAATAGGCTAAATTAATTAAAATTTTCCAATTTGAACATTAAAAAATATATATAGAGAGAGATAAATTTATATACATTTATTGATGGATATGAAAATTAATAATATTTTTATTTATTTAGAAGCCATAAATTTTTTAATATAGAATAAAAGACTCCAAATAAAATGGAAGGATTTTCAAAACGAACTATTTTTTAATGTGCAAATAAAAAAATTGTAAATCGAATTATGACATCCCAACCTAAACCACTGAGTCTAAGATGGAGTTCCACAAAACCACATACTCAACTCCTCGTAAACAAGATACTGCCGAATAGTAATAAGGGCCTAAGTTCATCAGTGGGTAGACAAAATAATAAATATCATGTCATCTATAATGAAATAACACTAAACAAGAAAAAAAATTCTTAGGGTAATCATGTGGAAATAGAAATATGACATAACATTCATATAAGGGATAACAGCCTCATAAAGTGGAAAGCCAAACACAGAAAAATAAACCATAGGTAATAAATAAATAAATAAACAATGGGTCCTATGGATTCCATCCTGGCCCACTACAAGCTCTATACTCCTATGTTCAGTCATCAACCATAGCGTAGTTTCTCTTCACCAGAGCCCTATGCATGCTGTCTAAATGCGCACAGAAATGTTTGAGTATGGTGTGTGTAAAAGTCTCAATAGGACACAAAAAATTCTCTTAAAATCATTATATAAAATATAAAATATCATGAAATGAATATATATACAAAACATATATAAATAGAAATATATCACACAAGTAGTAAACACATGCCAGGTGCTCAAAACCAGCTCTACCTAAATCATCACCATATCAGGAGAAACATACCTACATTGGAACAATGTCTGATGAAACATCGTTATCCATCCCGAAACATCCTCTTTGATAGATATCCCCAATAATCTGACACATTATTCTGGAAGCGATAGTCTATGTTCATGTTGACCCAAGGCTATCACATTGGCCTCAAGTGGATTGCCCAAACATGCATCAAATCTCACATGTCAAACCAAGTCTAGCATACCCATCATGTATGAATATCCCCAAGAATGTGACACTTCCATATGACTATAATAGTAGAAGTACATGTAGACTAATATATAGAATATATCTATCAAATGATCATCCCAAACATGTTTCAAAACTGACATGCCATCCAGTGTCGACTAGATTACATGTCACGTATGACATGGTGACCAAATAGGCCATACCTGGAGGATCAAATGTAGTAGAATGAAATATAAAATATATGATACATATATATCAAATGAAATATCAATATAATTCTAGGTCATGTGGTTCCATAATCAAATTAATCATAATCAATATACAAGGATCACAAGCACTGGTCAAAGGCTACACACATTAAACTCATCTAATCAAGCATCAATCAAAGGTATTATGGACACAAATGCTTGCTAACAAATCATGCCAATAACCTATATAAAATATTTAATAAAGTCAAATACTTCCTGCCTTGGGTAAAATAATGATAAATGAAAAGGTTTTACCTTTTATTTTAATTGCACCATTGAATCCTTGATGCCTTTAGAAAAAATATTAGTTTTAAATTTATACCCGTCAAGATGAACACAATGGAAATGACCTTGTATCAATTAGATCAGTATTGGAGAAGAAATATATGGGATAGGTTTTGAGTAAATAATAAAATAAATAATAATATATAATATTGAGGGAATGGCGAGATGGAGGTGTGAGAGTGTTAAGGAAATACATGTATGCTATTCACAAATGGCCCCCAAAATTCCATTTTATATTTTTTCATTTATCATTTTATTTAATTTCATTTATACCATTTATTAAATTTATATTTGAGTCCATGAGTGTTCCATGAATCATTCCTCCACATACATGCTCCATGACCACTATGGATATTTTAAATTATTAGATTTAATAATTTTCCCCTATTTTATTTCTCATACTCAAGCCATACACCACCACCATTTATCATGATTTTCTTTAAATTTTACCTATTTAATCTAAATTTACTCATTCATTAAATATACATTAAATTTCATCCATATATATATATATATATGCATTATATATATATATATATATTATTGTTTACACACTTGCATATATATATATATATAAACACACTCACACATATGTATATATATATATATTCCCACATATATAAAGAACCCAAGTATATACATATCATATATATACAGGCACACCCGAACACACACACACACACAGATATATATATATACATATATACACTTATGTATTTTACGCTTATATACAAATATTAATTTGTCACCCAAAAATATTATATTCCTAATTTAATAATTATAATAATAATAATAATTTGTTATTATTAAATTTCTACTATCATTATCACCATAAACATGTCCACAATAATCATAATTAATAATCGATGATATGCTAATATATTTTTATATGATAAGTAAATTTAATTCATTTACTATTAGTAATAATATCAACATTATTACGTTTTCCACAAGTAAATATTTACCAAACCAATATCTTCACATTAAATGAAATGCTAATTGTACATATAATTTCTATTATATTTTTTCATAAATAATAATAATAAAATCATTATTGTTATTATTAACTACCAAAAATATTCAGATGCCAAATATTATTACCCTTATGTGTATTCAAACTAAACTCCTAATGTTCACAAAGGTTATGTGATTCCTTGGGTAGAACCTTCATTCTAATTATAATGGTGCTCTGGGATTTCCCATTTGATTAATCATATAGGAGATACAATTTTATTTTGAAAAAACTATGCATGAATGATATAATATATTTAAAAATTTTAATATATCAATTCCGATACTCTACAAGTAGTGGAGTCCCATGCTGACTCAGCTTCTAACTCCAGGTATACTAAATAGAATTTTCACAGTGTTAACATGAATATTACACATATATAAATTCATTAAATTATTTATAATGTAGTTTTTATTGAAAAATTACATTTTCACCTAAAAATGACCATAATTTATTAAAAATGGAGATTTTATTATCTTTAAAAATTTAGGATATGAATACTACCCCACACTAACGTCTTCTTATCCGAAAGTAGTATCTCTAATGATTTGTTTTTGAAAAACTCAAGCCACTGAGATCAAACATCAGAATATATATCCCTTGTCTCTCATGTGGCGTCTCCCAAACAAAGCTAAAGGTAGGAACATAAATAGACATTGTCCAGTATATGAGATCACACAAGGTTCTCCAAGGAGTCTACTCATAAACCAAGGTAATACCTTCCGAGAAATAACCCTAGTCTTTGTCCTTGTACATTAGTCACATTCATCATATATGTACTAACACAACTACATAATCAAATTAACTAATTAATGCTAATAAAAATATATCATTATAACAGAGAATATATATATATATATCACATATTAGAGAATCTGTCTTGAAAAAATAACACAAATCAAGACATTAATTTAATGAACTATTATCCATCATAATAATATATATATATATGGCCTGTGAACCTACATTCATATTCATGAAGCATGAAGGCTTGTGAAATATCATAAATGAGATATCTAAATCATGTATATCAACCAAATGGAATTTAATAACCTGTAAAAGTAAAACATAATTTCCCCCACATTATGAAAACTCGGAGGTCCACTATATAGTGTTGGAATGAAACTAACATAGTTCTTCCCTTACCATGTCCCACTCATTCAAACTCATATTTATCCTATATCAAATCAAAATAAATAGAAAGGACAAGTTAGTGTATCATGTTACTCTAATAAAAATGAAGCAAATGGTCCCTAGTACAACACAAACCATCCTACTTAACATGGTCATCAGTCATGGCCCTCTATGCACAACCAGTTTCCCTAAAATCATGTGGTCCCCTACTTGGGGCACACCCATGTTTCCAAATTGATCATCATACTATTTTTCATTCTAATAAGACAATAGATGTTATTTTACTATTCTTTCAGGGGGGGTTTTAGATTTAACTCTTCTGTCCATTCATTGTCTAGTGTTTCTAACTATTGTTATTTAAAGGGGGGAGAGTGAAACACACCTAGAAATGTGAGCCTTAAATGCTAAATATTATGACCCATTTCAACAATGGGAATGAAGAGGCTACCTAATTTGAACTTCACAGTTAATCATGCCATGTATAGAGTAGTGATCATGATGGTTGACCTCTTAGAAATATTCTCGAGGCATATTTTTACTGAGTTCAAAGCACACAGAAAAGTACATGTTCTGCAATGTGGGGAAAATAACTAATCTGATTAACCATTCAATCATGTGGGTGCACCCTAGGTAGGTAACCATGTCTTTTTGGGGAAACTAATGGGCCCCAAAACCATTCTCTCCTAATTTCTTAAAATAAATTATTAAAATTAAAATTAAAGTAATCAATTAAAATTTGGATTACAATGGAATTGTGAGTGATATTCTCTCATCCAAAGAAGTTATGAGTTCCAAATTCCACCATGTTGAGAACTCATAGTAATGATAAATTAGATATTAAAAGATTCTCCATTTAGAAACATCATAAAATTATATAGATACATAATAATAGATAAATTCATATCTTGTGATATTTTTTATTTTTAAGAAACACAAATCAATGGGATACCATGTGTTGAACTATTGGGACTGTCATTAGTCTGATGACTCATTTAAGCCCATGGGTGCATCCCTGGTAGGGGACCACATGAATGTAGGGGAAACTAGTGGAGCCATAATATATTCTCTCTAATGATCTAGTAAAATCATAAAAAATAAAATTAAAGTAATTAATGAAAATTTGGGTTCAAATGGAATTGTATTCGATAATATATAGGCCAATGAACATATGAGTTGTAAATTCCACCCTGTTAGGAACTCATAGTCAAGAACAATTAGTCATTAAAAGTGTCTCCTATTAGAAAGATCATAATATGATAAATATACAAAATAATAGATAAATTAATATCATGTAATATTTTTTATTTTCTATAGAACATTAATCTATGAGATAATATAGAGCTTCTTATATTTATTTCCACTTATATTCAAGATATAATTTATTTTCATTTCCAAAAAACACATGTAATTTCAACTATTAATAAACATTATTAAATAAATGGTGATAAAATCAAATGTTGAGATATTATAGAATATTTATCCTTGCCATGAATTTATTTATTACCTTATATAAATTGATTTTAAATTTTAAGACTATAAATATAATGTTCTCTACATCCCTTGAACTCTAAAATTGAGATATCTCCTTTAATCTCTATTTCCATCTCTCCTTGAAATCCTTTTCATTGATTTATCAAACTATTTTTTTAAAATGACTTTATAATTATTAATTTTATCATTTCTATTCATACACTTCTTTTTCATTTCATAACCCTTTACTGAACAAAATATAAAATAGATAGAATTTTCATTTTATCTTATTTGTCTCTATGTGAAATAAATTTTTTTAATACAAATATTTACTTGATGAATTCTAGGAGAATGGCCTTTCCTTTCCTATATTTTCCCATCTCATGGAAATATGGTTTTAATAAGGTATGTTTAATATTCATCCACTTTGGTAGCATCTTCCACAAAAATATATTCAAGTTACTAATCTCATTATGTTTTGGATAGTACAGATTTTGTGATTGAGAAATTAAAAGATCTTTTATAAGGATGATATAGAGGTACGTATATAGATATGATGAGTGAACTAATAATATTTTCAATTTTTTATTGTTTATGTAATCAATTGATTAAATATTATATGTGTGATTTATCATATTTTACATTATAAGTTTATAGATAATTTTACTTTCAATAATGTCATGTTATTTAACTAATTATATCATGCACTTCTCATACCAAACACATGAGAATATGGGCTACAAAATTCATACTTTGTAGAGAAATTGATTTTAATGTTGCATAGGTATATTATTTTCGAGAAATTTAAACTATTCTAAAAAAATATTTTCACTTTAAATAAGTAATAAAATATTTATTCTTCAATTTATTAGACATATTAAATTAAAAGATATTAACTCTTGAATTTCATAAACATTTTTAATTAAAAACTTATTGACTCTTAGATTTCACGTATATAAACTTTTATCCACTAAAAAAGAATAAATGTCGTACTCCTCAAAAAAAAATTTAAGGTCTTATACATTAAAATAAATATCCTCTGAGACTTGGGAAAATTGTAATGTATATTCAATTTTATTTGTATTAAATTGTATTACCTGGAAATCATCTATTTTTAAATTTATTTAAAAATTATGGATAGTGCCTTAAATTTATTTTAAAATTTTTTTATACTAATTTTTTATTCATTTTTTATTAGATATATTCTTATATATATTTTCATTTAATTTTATTCAAATTTACACTTTTTTTATATGAATGGGTATTTTAGAATATTTTCCCATTCTTTTTAATAAATATACAGGGGGAAATGATAGTTTAAACAAATTGAATCAAACATCTATACATGGCATGGCGTATAAAATCATCCTTTTATTTTTTTGATTCAATCATTAAATTACATATTTAATTAAACTCAAGGATCCATTAATTTATTTCTTGTACACCGAAATGATTAGGTCTTGCAATAATAAAAAGGTTATATTATTTAGTTATTCTTTGGATACATTATTTCTCATCCTCTATTATTACATGTATTAATGATCACAAGGGAAATATCATTTTTTATAGTATATATTTGAATGTGTTTAGTTATAAATGAACAAAATTTTAATTCATGATAAAATAAATAAAGGACTTATATGATAATATTTTAGAATTACATGACTTTTTAGTGGAATATCAATGAAACAGATGGGGAAAGAGTGGATTGATTACTAATATGTAGTAAAATTTATAATCAAAACTTTAACTTCAAGAATATAATACTATAAAGAATGTTGGTCAAAAATAGAAAAGAGTAAATTAGATATTTATAAATACTATTTGTGATTTTATACACTGTTCTAGTCTTACCAGACATTGATTACCAAACATATGAGATAAAATGTCAACATTGTTTTCTAAAACATTATTTCATATAATGTTCCAATTATAACATGATAATAAGTAAATGATGAAACACTCATATATTCTATAGAAATAAAATTAAAATGGTCATGGGAGGATCCATGTAAGTAATAATGGTAAAATGGATGATGATCATAAGTGGCGACATCGATGCTTCAATGACTATATTTAAATATATTTGGATTCAAATATATATATATATATATATATATATATATAAAGTTCCAACAACATATTAATTGATGTTATAGGATAAGTAAAAATATATCCAGAAGAAAGGGAAAAACTCATAGCTAAGAGTTTAAAAAACATTTCAACATAGCCTTTCATTCATATTTAATATTCCTTTTATAGAAATTTTTTATTCTAACATTTTATATCTTACTCTCCATTCCTCATGGCTTATATTTTTACTATTTGTTATTAATTTTAAAACATCATGATGACTATTTAATTATAACAGCCAATATTTTCATCCATCGTTCACATTGAATGAGTAAGTCCTAGGGATGATGAATTTTATATATATTATTTTTAAATCCATTAAGAAATGTGTATAAAAGGATTAACTTATATTATTTTTTATCAAGGAAATCTTAATAAAAAGGAAATATTTTTTGTTTATGATCCCCTTAGTAGTTCGGATTAAAAATGAAGTATATAGTGCCTATATATATATTAGATAGTAGGGTCTCCAAATCCCAAATACCATTTACATTTTTGGAATCATATCCTTTTAGATATTCTCTGATTTAATTAAAAAATTTATAATGGAAAATCATTTAGTTTACTTAATTAGTAAATATTTTATTTTTTTGATGATGTTTTGAGAGTAAGATAGAAAAAATCTCTCATCATCGTATAACTATTATATAATATATTTATACTTTATAATCCAAACCTATTTAATATATTTCTTCTCAAATGATGTTATCAAATTAGAGAAAAATATCTATACCAAAAATTTATCTTCACGTGTAATTTTTTTCCATTTCATTCCTTATTCAAAATTTCAATCATCTTATACATAAAACATTATTAAATATAATAGAAATTTTAATTATCAATAATTTAATTTATTTATGTAATATTAATGCCTCATTAATTCTATTTGAACGATTCATTCAATCCTCCCCCTCTGCTATTGAAATATTTATTCTTAAAGTTTATCATTTTTCAATCTTGGAAAACGTAATGAGTGAGGCTTCCATACAAAATCATGTATGGAAAAGATGGGGTAATTAAAATTCAATAACTATTTGGATTATGAATGATTAATAAAGGATTAATAAATAAAAACAAATAATTTAAATTAAAATAAATGACTATAATAGTCCTTTGAATTATAACATTAATAAAATAAAATTTTTTGTATAGGTTTTTAGAAAATATAAAACAAACTCATGAGTTAAGGTTATGGGACCCCTCGATTGGAACAACATTTTTATTATATTTTTCTCTTATATATCCATGTATATTATATTTTATTTATATACAGGCCATTATAAATTTTTTTACTCATTTACAATGAATAAATTTTATTTCATTTCTCTTTTTTTTATATTCAATTTTTTCTATTCATAGAAAATTTTAATTCTTTGGAAATGTTAAAAAGATATCTCTTAGATTTTCTAACAATATCTCAACTTTCACTTTGAAATTAACCTTTATTGACTTTGTTACTTTTATATGTTCTAATTATTATTCTTATTTAAAACAATTTATTTTAAAATAGTACGATCTTTATGACATTTCATGAAAATATAATTTAAAATGATATTTTTCTTATATTGAATTTGTTAATGTTGTACAAAACTAGGAAATTTTATTCTTTAATCATTTAAAAATTAATTTCTTTGTCATGCTTATTTTTCATATATTTCCAAACCCTTTTATATTCATTCCTTTAGAACTCTCTTATGTTCCCTCAAAATTATTTTTCATATATTCTTTTTAATCATGTGATGTTTTATTATTAATTTTAATTTTCAGTAAAAACACTTATGTATGGATGTTTTAATAAAATGGTTGACTCCTAAAATACATATTAATAAAATTAATTTATAAAATATTATACCTCATGATATATTTATGTATAGGACATAGAAATTTGGCATCATCCACTATTTTATGATTGTCTAGGGTGTTAGACATATATTTTTTTTCATATTCTATTAGTGTTTATGTTCCACAAACCTTTGTTATGATAATGTTTCTTTGATTTTAGATCATTATTATTTGGTATCCACCCTATAATGTTATAAATATTTTCTTTCATCTACATATAAATGTTTTTGACATGCGTAATCCAATATTCCTTACTTCACAGTCATTTATGTAAATTTCAATTTTCATGAAATATGATTTTTTCAGAGCTATTAGGTCACCATCTCTATTGATTATTTATGTATTCATAGATTTTTAGATATTATATATCTTGGAATTATATGTATATGTAATGATTTTGCAGATGATATGCATGCACATTGGGTAATAGTATAATTTTTTTATTAATATCCATAATAATTAAACCGTTGGGTTATGAGAGTGAGTCATAATCATGAGTTTATATCACCTTCTATTTAAATGATTTTAAATATATGCTTGTTAAAAATAGGTTTTTATACTATTTCTACCAATAAAATAAAGGTATTTTTATAACATATCTTCATGAAATTTATTAACCATAAATGTGCCTGAAGTAATCAAATTTTTCCATACCACTATATTTGGCACAGGATAGAAATTTTAACAAATTTATCAACAATTTTCATCTCAAAAATTGAAAGATTTTTTATAACAAAACAATATTTTGAATAAATATTTTTCACATTTTACTCCATTAATAAGTATATGAGTGTTGATTAATTTTATTTTACTTTTATTTTTTAATAAAATAAACATGATTATATAATTTGTTTTATTAAAAATATAAGCATATATAATATTATAAGAATTATTTTATTATTTTACTATAAAAATTTATAAAAAATATATATATAACCAATATATATAATTATGAATAAAAAATACAAATAATAAATTAAAATATAATTATGAGATATAAATATCATGGAATATTGTGTTTTATAAACAATATTCCTATGATTATGGGTATATAATGAAATATAAAAATAGGCTATGGTATATGAATTTATTTGTCTGTATCTCATTATGAAATAGAAAATTTATTTTACAAAATTAAATTATATAAAAATTAATGATAAGTATTATAAAAAACTAAAAATATTAAGAGTTCTAAATAAGTAAAATTATATTCCATTTAACACATAATATCGTAAGAAAATTATAACAATAAAAATATCCTACATACAATAAAATGAAAATAAAATGAAAATACATGTTGAACAAGTAATAAAATATTTGTATAGTAATAAAAAAATATTGGATGGTACATGGACTCTTGTTAGTTACATTATTATTTTGTGTATACTTTCTGAAAATTACCATCATGTATTCCTTAAATGTATACATTTTCATAAATGTTATAAATACTTATTTACCATAATAAATAACATATATTTCATTTTTAATTACATAAATATTAATAATTAATAATAAAGTAATTTTTGGAAATACTAATTAGTTATTTTAATGGTATGTAAATATCAATCCCTTTTAAAAATAAATTTCTTGATGAACTATTAGAATAAGTTCTGATAATTTTATTTTATTTTTATAATTTAGTGTGTTATATATTATAAAAGTAATATGTTCCTTGAAATGTTAATAGTTATTCGAGTGAAATTGAAAGAATAGTAATGTTGTCGTTATCATATAAATTCATTCATAATAGGTAACCACAAAAAGTAAGAAATAAAATTCCTGAATATGTTTATATATATTAATCATTAAAATCATAAATTATTCTATATTAATTTTATAATATTGTAAAAAAATCCTTTTAAACATTAACATAAATATAGTACACCAAAACAATATCTCTTAAAGTATTTGTTATATTCATTGGAAAATAAATGTTTTTGATTTTTGATGATTATTTTTATAAAATGGAATTTATATTTGTTAACATCACATTAGAAATAAGTAATGTTAAAAAAAAATTATTTTTTAGATATAGTTGAATTTTGAGGTGAATAATAAAATATGATATGTGAATATATTATATATTATGATTGTATTATTGTGTAAATGAAATTTGATTATGGGGTATTATAATTTTTCTGACTAAATATATGTTTAATGAGTAAAATATATACTTTTCACACATTTATCGAACCCTTTTAACCATTATATAAATTTCAAAGTATAAACAATATATTTTACATTAAAATAATATTTATAAGTCATTGTTTTATATGTTATATAAATTATAATGAATTTTGGATTTAAATGGATTTAAATAAAATTAAAAATAATACCCTATCAATAAATTTCACACTAATAAAAACCATCACAACATATTTTTATTCTTATTTAGTTTATGATTTCACTATTTATCAATATCCTTTGTCTTCTAAGGGTTCTATCACATCATATATAATATCTTCATATAATGTAAGGGTTTCCACTAATTTTTTCTCCTTCTATCTTATATACTTATTTGTTAAATTTTTATAATATTTATTTCCTTCATATTTATGGATTAATATACACAATATATTATTATAATATTCATGTTATACTCTTAATTTTATCCCAAACCATTTCATTAAATTCCATTGAAGATTTTATAATGTTTCTTTAATAATTCAAAAACATTAGAGTAAAACTCTTTCATATAAATCCCTATAATTTCATGTTTTGTGATATATTTGATATATAATTTATAATAGGGGGAATCTATAAATTCCGATATTATTTATATACTTCTATATATGTGTTTTTGAATTTATAAAGAATAGAACATTAGTTCTCCTTATATTAGCAAAAGCAGACCATCAACAATAATTCCTTTAGTAAATAGAGATATTTCAAGAAGAATTTTATATTCCCAAGGTTCCTTAGATATATGGACTAAATGTAATTAATCATAATCGGTATTTTTAAATGAACAAATATTTCATGAACTATTTCAATCCCTAATAAAATATCACTTATTCATAAGAAAATATTTTCTACCAATTATTTTCACATAAAAATATTATTCTAGAAAATATTGAAAATCCTTCTATAGAACACTTTAAACCAGGATATTACATTTTATTATGGTTATCCTCACTATGAATAATTATTATTTGATGTGTAATATTCTTTGTACGATATCATATTTTGATTTAAGAATTCAATAAATGAACATACAGATAAATTTTTCATAAGTGATGATTATGTATTATTCTAATATTATTAATATTTAATGTATCGTGATAATTTTTTAAATTACACACTATATATTTTACTATGTTCATGATAATGTTATTTGAGGGATGGGATGAATTTATATATCCCCCTCAGTAAATTTGGAAATGATTAATCTTATAACATATTATGAAGTCTCGTAATTTTTTTATTAACTATATTATTCTTTGGTGAGGAGAATTGGTATGATGTGGATAAGAAATAAAACACAAAATAGGGAATATAAGACATGAATAATCAAATTATAATATCATTATATAGTACACTCCAAAATTAAGAGTAATCGAAACACCCCTTTACTAGATATATTAATGGTTTTGAGGGAACTCCACCTCTTGATGTAAATGACAATAATAAATTAACATATTTATATTACATAGAAATAAAAAATTAAATATTCAATCCCCAAGAATAATTATCAATTTTTTTTATTTACAACATTATACTAAATGAAAATATTGAATTATAAATAATTACATAAGGTAAATAAATCCTTTATTTAATTACAAAAAAACCTCATATCCCTATACTCATAATCTTAATAATCTCTTGTCTAATTAAATTTCATAACATGTGTCTCGGATTTATAGAATAGCTTTGGTTACCCACCATTATCAATAGAATATTATATCAAAGCTTATAATTCACTAAAGTTTTATAAATCAATTCTCCGCCTTTGAATTGGGAAAACTCACAAATAATTTATAAATTTTAGACCTCATTTTTAACAATACTAGAAATAATTTAAATCTCGTCCTTTTTCTATAGGATAGTAAATTAATGGTTTATCTTGTCTTATTAATTATAATGGTATTCATTTCATTTTTGAATTGTTAAATCATTAAAATATTCTCCACATTTATCAAAAAATTGAATAAATTTTAGAGTGTAGATATATAAAGTTTACTTATAGGGTTTTTTTAGAGAAATAACATTAAAAAACACTCAAACGTGCTGGATTGAATCCATATAAAAAAGATTTATCATTTATCCATTGAATATTCCTAAATTAATATACTATCAAAATAAAATTTCCAAATAACTATATTTTTATTGATTATGTTACTCATTATATAAATATGATTTGATCCTGAATTTGGCACCAGAAACCTTAAATGATATATTTTAAATAGATTATAACGATCAATAAATAGTGGTTACACAACATATACATTCATCTCATTTTGTTTTTATTTAATATAGATTATTTTAGATGTTTCATGGATATCATAACATAATTATCTTATTTGGGTCTAATGTAGACAGAAGTTTTCTTCATGAATTCCAATTAACGAAAATATCCATCCAAAAATAATTCTCTAATAGAATTGTATTATTAATCTCCAACATCACTTGGATAATATGAAATTTTAAAACAATAAATATATATATATATATATATATATTTATTATCATAATTTTTTTATAATCAATATTTACTATGAAATTTTTTGTTCAATACTATATAAACTATAAAAATATTATGATTAAACTTATGAACTCATTTGGATCTATACCCTTAATATAAGCACCCATATATATTTTTACCCAATATAAATGGGAGTTGTTACAATTTTTTACTCTTCTATTCAAAACTACTTCAAAAAATCATAAGAATTTTTTTTATACTAATAAAATAATTTTTTTTAAATTTGTCTTTTTAAATCATAGAAAAATGAAATCTCACATATCATTAGTTTTACAAAAAAATATTTACCTAGGTAATAAATGTTTTATAATATTTTGATTCATTTATAAAAAAATAATTCCAATTATGTAAATTATAATAATGAGTTATTTAGTGTTGTATTATATCAGATATTGATTATTATCCACTAGGTATCTATAAAATATAATGATATTAAAATATGTAGTTTTAAATACCATGTTTGAGGATCTTTTTGAATCCCAAAATTTAAGGTTTGATGTTTTATTAATCAATTTATTTTTTTCATTTTCTTGAAGGTGTTAAGATTCAATTCTCAATATTTATAAATTTATTTAGTTGAAAATATAATTTTTTTTCTACATTTTATTTTGATTTATACAGAAAATATATTATTTTATAAAAGTTAAACTAAACTACTCTTACATGCATATTTTCATTCATTGTAAGGGTAAGGCCCTCACTTCCCAGAAGTGAAAGGCCCCGCTTCACATCAAGGTAATTCTGATCTCATCTAAGGGTTCCTAATAGATATATGGTTCATCCAACCTCATGTAAGGATTTTCTGAGATTCATGTATGTTTAAGACCAATTTTTATTTGATGAGAAAGGTTCAATTGTGATTTACAAAAGGGTCACTTAGCTACCCCTATCTTGCATATGGGTAGTTACCAGCTTATTTAAAGTACATCTACATAAGAAATTTTCACCACTGAATAACATACAAATTTATTCACATGAATTGAATAAAAATATTTAACTAAAACAATGAGTTTGATATTTGTTATGCAGATAACCATCTCCCATTATTTGTGTTAACTATTAATGAGATTTAAGAAATTAAAATGGGTTAAGAAAGGTAAAAAAATCATTGATAGTTCCAATATTAATTAAATGGTAAATGGTTGATCGCCTTTTATTAAAATATCAGAGTTAATCTCAACCTTCAATTTTAAAAAAATATTTTTCCCTTCGATCATGTATTTCGTTTGCTAAGAATGTATTGTCTAAGATTTTTTATTCATGTTTTCAGTCCTTCTATGATCAGCATGAGCCCTTTATATTAGTTTCTAAACCAATGATTGTCTCTATATCACATTATTTTGAATAGAGATATGTGAAGTTTCATTTGAGTTTGGGATTCATGAACTATAATTTTATTTTATGTAAATTATGATACATTCAAGCTTTTTTCCTGGTATTTAGTATGAACTGACTTTAAAAAGAAATAATAAATAATAATTTGTAATAAATAAGTATAATTATTATTAATTTATTTTTACTATATTCTCTATGTTATATTATGAGCTATTATGTTGATCCCTATGATAAATAAAATTTATTGAGTTGTTAAAGAGAAAAAGGATTCTATGTGAATAAAAATAATTATCAAAAAATTGTAGTAACTGCATTGTAATATTATTATGGTATAAAAAACATGCATAATTAAAATACCTTTTGTTATCAATAATTATACTATTTGTATGATCCCATTTTTTTAAGAAACTGTTTTCTATTGAAATTATTGATTATTATTGTGTGGAGAAATAGACACACTTTACATAATTTAATAATAATAAAATCTATTATTTGTGGGTTTTTTGGAATAATATAGAGGTGAAATATGATTGGTGATGGGAAACATATTATATATGATTGTATTTATTTATTTTTTATTTATAAATAGATTTGGATAAAAAAATTATTTTGTGGTTGATGGATATTTTTGTGGAAGTGAAGTGGTTGGTTTGTGAGAGGAATGATAGTATTGGGTACATGGTTGGAATATACTGTGGTTTGGATACAAGGTGATCATTATAGTGTCAATATGTGATATAAGAGGTTGTTTATATATGATATTTTTCTTATTTTGAGGTGTTGGTTGTGTACTATGGAGTTAGATTATGTTGTGGGGGAAGGTTGCATGGTGATGACTAAATAATGTTGTACTTTGTTGGTGATACTTAATGGTATGGGAATAAATGGAATTAATAAATAAAAAAAATGAAATATGGATATAATAATGTAATTTTGTTCTATTAATTAAATTTTATATTGTTCCAAATATAGGGGAACATGATGGAATTTAATTGGAATAATAAATACAAATTTGGTTTTAGGTGTTTACCTATAATGGTAAACTATGGTAATGTTTAATAGTCATGAATTAAAAGGTGTATCTTGTAATTGAATTATAAATATATTTAATTAATATTTAATGAATGTTAATAAATGTGGGTGACTGAAAAGAACTATTTTCATCCCCCTAAACTATGTACACAATCCATCCCACGACACCCTGGAAGTGATTTCTTGATCACCTCCATTTGGAAACTAGTATGAGGTAATGTGATGAGAACCCAATGGAACAATTTTACCCAATAAGTATAAATACATATTAGAAGGATAATAATAAAAATTTTATCATGAACACTCCAAATATCAGAGGTCCATGACCCAGTTCGAAAAAACATATTTACTAATAAATAAGAACCTACAAAATCATAATAAATTAATAAACTTTCATCCTAAAGAAAAATTTAAAACTAAAAAAAACACTAGGTAAATTATAGGTTTTATTAGTCGATTAGACCACAACATAAAAAAACTACTAAACCTATTCTTAGCATAACTTTAGGAGTCACCATCAAACCATAATACTTTAAATTCTCCATGAGTTCCCAGAAGTTTAAACATGAACCTGGAACTAAAATATATAGAAAGGAATGATTATGAAACTTGATATGTAAGCCAAAGAAAACTACACACTATGTATTACCATTAAATGAAATATACATTTCCTATAATTTTAAAATACATATATAAAACATGGGTTTTCCTCTAAAATAGTTTCAAAACCCATTAATATATTATTTTTTATTTTTGTTTAAAATAAATTTCATTTTAAAATAATATGTTTCATCATTTTAGAAGATATGGTCCTTATAATTCATGTGTAAAGAGTGGAATTCATGAAAAAATGATTTTGTAATATTTTTATATAATAAATAGAGATAGTTAAATCATTTAAGAAATGATTTTTCATAAACCATTAAACCAGAATTTCCCACTAAATGAAAATAGTGAAATACCAATAAAATAAGATATAATAATAATGAATATAGTGGAAATAAATCAAGGGAAATTTGAAAAAATAACTTGTTTACTATGATTGAAATAAAATTAATGTAACTAATATTAAAAACTAAGTATAATTATCATAGGAATATCTAAGAACTAATGTAAACGTATATAATATACTAAAAATGATCTATCAAATTGGAATTCCTAATGTAATCCAACATACCTATTTCTCATCCATATTCTACATGGCCTATCCTAGTGGGAACTTCCCTATGTAGGGAATAATCCACATTGAGGGTCACTAGCCAGAGCATGAACATAAGATAGTCAAGCATGTGTTATCAGTAATTATACTAGTTACTCTTGGTTCCCATAATGTATATTTATTTGATATTATCCAACAATAAGTATTTCATATCAATAAGAAAATTGATGCATGATCATTCTTGAAAATGAAAACCATTATAAAGCTATCCCTCCACCCCAAGAACCCCTCTTAAGAATATACCCAGCATTCAAAATGAGTCACTATAATAAATCATTCCTCTGTTACAGACAATCTCACCTATATCAAAACAAAAAATTCTTTTTAAATATTCCTAGGGTTTTCTTATCAACCATTTTTTTTCCAAAGTGAAACGATGACTTCAAAATATTCCTATAAAACCATGTCAAAAAAATTATATTTAATGAATCAAACACATATTTAAAATTTAAAGATGAATTTTTAAATCTACTCTGAAACCCAAACATCTCTTAAAAGTTCAAAACTAATTGATAATGTTCATTCAATAATTTTTTTTAATATCTTATTTGTATGATTAAATAGAATTGATTTGTATTATGTTTCTAAATTCAAGATAACCATTACATTGATATTAAAATCATGTTACAGATGATTTTACTTTAAAATTATCCTTATACACACTTAATGTTATATTTATTCATTCAAAACATATATTTAAATAATCCATAAATCATTATTCCAAAATTTAAAACCAACACAAGGGGAAACCTACCTCAAACACATCCTAAATAGATTATAAATTTTAATATGGTCTAAACTCAAACTAAAAGATAATTATAATACCCTAGACATGAAAAGAAGGAAAAAAGGATAAACTGTAACCCTATTGTTCATCCATGAGATAAAACCACTAGGGAAGAATAGAAAAATAAGTAAAAAGAAGTGACGAAGATCAGTTTAGAATAAATGAGACACTACATTGAGTAATTGATCTAAAACACGAAGGCATCCCATAAAATCAACAATGTAGGGAAGAACATTGAATGAAAGTTGAGCCATGGGTCATTCATGTCAATGGATATAATAAATGGAGGATTTGGGTTTAAAATCATCTAAGGTAAAATTTTAATTTTAATTTTTTTGGGAAGGTCTTATAAATTGGCCTCACTGTTTACCAAATAATGAACTAAACTTGCACCTATTGCTAGGTTTACCACGACACCTACATTGTTTGGACACATAGTTTGATAAACCTTGCACCAACTATGAAAAATATGTTCGTTAAAATTATAGACAAATATGAATTCTTTTCAAATGGTTTTCACTAACTATGTGAATGTTGTGAGCATGTACCCTTACACACCAATGGAATTTCATGGTTTCCTCAAAGAATATCATGGATTAAAACTAAATGTAGGATAATAATGTTGAAAATAAATGATTTGAAAAAAATGATGTAAAAAACCCTATGAAAATTTAGTCATATATTTTCCCTTAAATAATGTGCTCTAATTGTGTGACAGAATGATAAACTACCCAAAACATATAATTTGGTATAGAAACTCCCAAAACTAATAGGAAAAAAATCAAATAAATAAGCAAAAAAATAGATAATAATGTGACATGTGTGTGATAATACTCACAACTATAATACTACATTCCCCTAGAATGCATCAAATGCTTCAATTAGTCATTATAGAGAAAAAAACTTATCCTTCCTAACATGACTCGATTTGAATCCAAAAACCAAGGAACATCATTGCTACAACCAAGTTTAATCTTAAGAAAATTAAATGAATTATATACATTTTTTAATCTAAATACATCTCTCAAATGAACCATGAATAACATAAATAAAAACCATAATCTTTTTCAACAAAATATGCAACTATGAAGGACTCAAAGATAGTATACCATAAGTTTCAATATCAATGTCTATGGTGGAATGATACAATATTTGAATTAAAATGAAACAATTATTCTCTAGGGATAACCAACCACTATTAAGGAATAAAATAAAAACTATAATAACTCAATAATTTCACAAATGATCATTGGAAAAAACCACTAAAGATTTATAATTTCTACTATAATGAATATTACACCAAAAATTTAATCATTATCTTAAATTCCAATGAACCACAAATTAGTATAATCTTAAAATTGAAAAAACTATGATAAAAGAAATAATAAAAAATAAATAATACATAAAGAATCCCCTTATTTATAATTAGTTTATAGAAGTTGTGAAAATGAATATTATAAAGAGGTAGATATTTCGCCACTTATTCTTCATGAAACGCCTTTACAAAACCTATAGGGATCGCCAAAATAGACATAGAAACTATAGTTATTTATAGATTTTGGATATGAAGGCCTATTATGAACTTAATTTCCTAAGGACACACTAGTATCCTATGTCATGACCCCCTTTCCCCAATATACCCTTCCAAGGCTGTAAAAGAGTAATATGAGTTAGTGACCCCCAAGACCCACCTCTATTAGGCATAGGGTTGGAAACTACCACCAATGGTGATATTAGAGGAATTACCATTTTAAAGAAAACTAGATCAGAATATATGATATATCATCCACAAAAAACTACAAGACATATATATAATAAATCCAAAATCCAACCCACATGCATGTGTAAATATAGAGCTAATAAAATACAAAATTCTCTAAGTGAATACCAAAAGTAAAGCAAGTAAGCGACACCATAACTATCAATAATCGAGCTAGTAAGGTCCTTCACGGTCAAAAAAATACTCCTAGAAACCTAACTGTAGTTTATAAATTTTTGGAGAGTAAAGAAGTATACTTAGTTGGAAAACCAAAGTGTCTTGTGCATATGTCAAAAAATCATACTAATAGTCCTGTGAGAAAATATTTGAACTAAAAAATAACCTAAGAGAGTATACTAACCACCCCAACCTCACCAAGGCACACTCACAAAATAACACAATTCATGTAATATAATATAAACAACATCGATGATAGGGTACCCCACACCAATTTCCCACTGATTAGCTCATCTCAAACCCTAATGGGAATTTCCCTAGAGCTCCCACCTCTTCCGAACAAACCAATTCACAACTCTCCCGTAAACACTAGGGAATCACAAAAACATGTTACCCAAAGTCACCTTGTATACAAACCACATCACATCCTACCCACAAAAAACAAGGATAAAAACCGCAACACATACCACCCAAAGACACATGGTCCAAAACTCACATTGAATACCACTGATAGACACATGGGCCACAAACCACATCACATCCCACCTGCAGACACATAGGCGACAAACAACACCTCATCCCGAAGACACCTAGAAAATATCAATACATCACACCCAAAAATACATGAGAAAGAACAACTATATCATCATGAAGAACCATAGGAAAGTAAAAGTCACTCACACACACCTAGGCCTCACAAACCACATCCTGCCCAATGTATCTTTGGTTATCACCACCAAAGAGTAGGGAAAAATGGTTGTTATCCATCCATCCTCCCACTGAGTTACTTCTGAATTAAGCAGTCCCCCGTGATGATGGGGGTGTTTAGTACATAGTTCTCTACTAGGGTGGGGTGCCGAAGCACGTCCAATTATCACCTATCAACCTTTCAAGGGTTTGGTTCTCTACTAATGTGTATAGAGTAACTTAGGTTGAATCCTCGGGAATGATACTTTTTAATAGTCGATTGTTTTTCATATTTTTTTTGATGCGGGGGATTATTAGAAGATATAAAATGAAATGATTTATTTATTTAGATTTATTTAACTATTTTATAAATATTGGGGTGAGTACATTATTGAAAATTTAAGGTTACGATATCATTAAGAATTTCTTTATATTGTATTAAATTAACACCCACATAACAAGATAATTTTGTTTAGAATACCCGAGTGTTAATTCTTTAATCCATGAATTAACTTAAATAGGATTATAATATCAATTAAAAATTTTTTATGGTAGTGTATTTGTGGTTCTAATAATCCATGTAAAAATCAGGTTAAAAAAAGTCATTAATGTATAATATTTTTAGTTTAAGAGACAAAATGTTAACCTAAAGAATACTCAATGATCAAAATCACTCAATAACATAATATACCCAAATTTTGAATCACACCAATGGTATATTTAATCGTCCATTAATATTGTAATTAATATGGTAAAATGTGTTCATGGTGATTAATAATAAATATAACCAAAATAATGAGATAAGAAAAGAGTTGTGCGTCGAACAAAAAATCACAAACGATGATGAGAATTAAAAATGGAATTTCTATTATACAAGGAAGAAAAAGAAGGGAAGGGTTTTAACTGGATGTAAAATATTGTAAGATCATTAATATTTAAGAACATAGGGTGGGTGATTAAAAGGGAATATTAAGAAGAATCATTCAATAAAATTCAAACAAAATTCAAAACAACATACACAATTACAAATGAAAACAATCAAAAAGGAACATGAAAATAAAAGTGGTGGAGGGGTATCTCTTGTTGAAACAAGATCAAGGTAATTTCTCACATGTCCTTGTTAAGTCCCTATTAATTCAAAACCTCTTCCTTATGTTCTAAAAAGTTAATTCTTTTCTTGGATAGGAGGGAGATGTATTTATAGCCTAAGGATATGGACCGTTTTCTTTTCAAATCATCCCCTCCACAAGGATTTCCAATTGGATTCTTCATACAATGGAATATGGAGTAATTTTCTTCTTAAATTTTGTATATATTAATGTTTAAAGTCAACCATAAAAGTTTAGAGACACATGGAATTGTGGAACCAATTTTATTCTATATTGATTAAACAATTTTAATTTTTCCATTTCAATGTAGACTTTTTTTACAGTAGAAATTTGAATAGGCTGTTGAATAGTAATATATCATCAAATTCGAAACATTTTTTCTTCAAAGTCATAAATCAATAGATTAGCTTTCCTAATAAAAATATCATCTCAAATGGATGTATATATCAGATTAAAATTCAATAAATATATTATATGATTAATTCCAAGAGGGAATGGTGGGTTGGACTTCAAAGCATCATTTGGGCCCCTTTTTATTGTATTTGGGACTTGAAATTATTATAAAAGATGAATTGGATTGTACCCAATATTATATGTATAGAATAAAAGAATTTTGACTCTTCGATTTATCCTAGAAATTCTATCTTCATGGATGGTCTAGTTTCATCACAGATTCTTTGGGCCTTCTTTTGTGGCACATATGGCCCTTCAAATGGTAGAATTGGCTAATTCTTTCTTATAATGAGATGTTGTAAATTTAATAAGAAAGCATATGTAGTTATAAAAACAGAATTTGGATGAGTATGATGAGTGTTATATTTATATTCTTAAACTGTATTGATTCTGGATTAATTCAAATAATGCTCAAAATTTATATTTAATATTAAAACATGAATATTCCATTCCAAGAATGCACTTTTCTTATAAAATAAATAAATGGAGTAAATAAAAAGTTATAAATAAGTTAATAAATAAAATTACCCAAAATTATTTGTATGTGTTTCCTCATGTACACCCAATATAAATACATTACAAACTCATTCTTACTCACCAGAAAATATAAAAAATTTCTTTCCCCAATCAGGGGAGGTTTATACCATTTTACTCATCCATATTGAATTCCCCTACAAATTATTGCAGGAAAAATATTTCAAAAACAATTCATTTTTCATGCTCAAATTAAAAATGGAAATGGTTGGCCCTCAAAACATACTCCTCTTAAGATGATAAAAACTTATTCATGGAGGTTCACTCATTCACCAACCAACACTGAAAATCATAGAGTTATAAAGAGATATCAGTATCCAATCCCTATCCTATAGTGCACAATAATCAATATCTATTTTTAGGGTATATTTTAAGGATATGGGATTGTTGGAATTTAATTTCCAATAGAAAGGAAAAGGGGGGGTAAAACACTGACAGGGAAGAAGAAATTTACAATTTGAAATAAGACATGGAAGGTTATGGAAACACATATTTACAAGAGAATGATTGTGTAAAAAAATGCACAAAAGAGGAAGAATATTTGAAGGGGGTGAATATATGAAATAGTTTCAAAACAAAAAACTTCTCCCAATGATATAAGTGTTCATCTTATCTTTTTCATTTTTTTTCATTTGTTTCAGATGTTGAACTAGAAAAAGATCTAATACTCATATCCCAACCCATATTTGATCTCCTCAAGACACTAATTGTAATAGTTATAACATGATAAATAGTTTAAGGAGAGTAATGTTTTACATTACCATGACACAAAAATTTTATTCATTTAATTTTTTTAACACTTGTCAATAAACTTTACAAAATTACATACATGAAATTACATTCCCTAAAACTCAATGAATAACACCCTCTCCCCCACACTAAAATCGATGAATTTTATAAATCCTATAATGACACATTGAAAATCAAGTATATAGAACAAAAAATTAAATCCAATCCCCACACATAAAATTCAATAATGATTTTGTTAAATTCCATATAAATGTTGGTCGGGGAAAGTTATTGGGCTTGCAATGTGGCTATTAAAGAAAATGTATTAATAGGATCAAAGGGTCTTTCAAAGGGAGGATTAATGTAAGGTTAATGGGATACTATTTTTCTATTTTTATTCTCATGTGGTTCCAAAAATGCCTCTATCATATTTGAGAACACAAAAGTAGAAAACACAACTTGAAGTTCTACAAACTCAAGACTCACAATAGGGGGTGAAAAATGTTAAAAATGAAAATATGGTCATTGGTGACCTTGGTATGAAATCTAATGTTATTAATCATGGTTGGGAAAAATCATTTTCCAAATATAAAACTTATCATTAAAAAATTATTATTCTTGAAACAAAATTCTTTGTCCAAATTCATGAAGAAAACACAAAATAATTTAAATTAAAACATGTCTTTTGACCACCCAAAATTGATAGACATAATTTTAAAAGTGGATGGTGGCTATGTATGATTCTTTTTTTAGGTTTTTTGTTTTCATTTTATTTTTTTAGTTTTTTAATGTTTTTAAAATACACACCCACACAAAATAGAAAGAGATAATGAAAGGGTTTCATGAATGAAGTGGTAAAAAATAAAAGATATAGGATGAAGAACAAAGAGGGAGAGAGGGGAAGAGAGGGAGAGTTAAAGGGAAATAAGTGCCCCTTGTTTTGGTTTTGGTGGGTTTCCTTCCCCGTCCAGTGGTGGGTCTACTGTAGAAGTTGTGTATTTGATGGAAGTCAATGTTGCTCTCGGGATGTGTGTCCACTCTTGGTGAAGCTTTATCTAATGTCCATTATACATGAATGTACATTTGGAAGAGGTCTCTTGTAATCACACTGCACCAAATGGGAAAACAATAGTAATAATAAACAGACCTTCATAGCGAGAATTAAGCTTTCCTAGGAGAAAAAAATTGAAAATTGAAGAGAATTTCCTTTTTAACTTCACGAAATAATTTTTTCATGACGGTTTTATCATGGCTTACCTTTTCCTTTTCATTGTAGATATTATAATAGTAAAAGGAATCGATTTTAATCTCCTCAAATTCATTTAACTATTATAATCTCTCTTCAATAGATTTTCACAATCAAAATTTCAAGTTTTCACGGCCCAAAATGACTTATATTTAATTTTAATTGGTAAAAGGTATGATTTACCAAAAACTATTCAAAATGGAGACGTCACAATGGTTGTTTTATAGGAAGTTTGATAAGCCCCAATCACTTTCCCTGGTCATTTAGACCATTCTTTTCTGGTGGGCATTGCAAATTTATAAAGAACACTTTTCAGTTATCTATTAGAAAGTTCAGCCATGCCATTGGTTTGGGGGTGATATGTAGTTGAAGTTTTATGTGAAACCCCATTCTTGTTCAGAAGATACACCATGATCCAACTATAGAAATGAGTTTCTATGTCACTTATCAAGGCACGTGGTACTCCAAACCGGTGCAAGAGGTGGATTTTTATGAACTCACTAATAGTATGTGAATCATTCTTCATAGTGGGTTTGGCCTAGAAACATAATCAACAGCCATAAGAATATAATATTTACCATTGGATGGTATATATGGTCTCATGAAATTGATTCCCCAAACATCGAAGATCTTACAGAAAATTAACGGTTTTGCTGCATTTCATTCCTTTTCAAAATTGTGACAAACTTTTGGCATGTGGGATATGATTTAATGAACTCATGTGAGTCCTTGAAGAGTTAATACTATAATAATATAGTGTTAAGGACCTTTATAGAGGTTGTTTGTGGTCAAATGTGTCCAAACCAGGAATTGCGTGAAAAAATTCCAAGATAGACAAATTTTCATCTTCATCGACACATATATTAATTACCATGTCAGCACAATTTTTTCAAAGTTTATTATCATCCCAAAAATAAAATTATAAATATATTTCATGATTTAGTTTATTTGTTTTTAAGAAATTTCATAATAAACCAATAACCAATTAATTTAAAATTAGTGAATATGGTGGTAACATTAGAGTGAGAGATGAGAGGTGTTCAGTTGAAAATTTAGGTTCAATTATTTCAAAATGAGAAGATTTAAATATTCTACTCAAATGATTATCCACAAGGATTTATTTTCTATTTATATTATTAATCACAATTTCAAACTCTTAGAGCATCAATATCCATCTTATTATCCTAATTTTGGAATCTCTTTTCTTGTGTATGAACTTTAATGCATAATGGACTGTGAAGATGATGATTTTGGCATCGAAGAGATAGGGCCAAAATTTATCTACGGTAGAAACCACTGCTAAAAGTTCCTATTTAGTCACAGAGTAGAGGTATTGAGACTCATCCAATGTTTTTGTGATGTAGTAGATGACATGGTGAATTTTTTCTCTTCTTCGACCAAGAACAGCCCCAATGGCCCTTTAAAAAGAATCTTGAATCAATTAAATGGGTAACAACCATTTTGTGGGTCGGATTATTAGGGAAGTTGTAAGAACAGTTTTGTGTTCAATGAAGGATCTATTAAAGGCCTCATTAAATGTAATTCGACATCATTTTGAAGCATCTGAGAGATTGGGATGGAAATTCTGTTGATATTATGGACGATTCATTGATAGAAATTGGCATTACCAAAGAATGAATTGATGTATTGAACTTTTGTGGGTTTAATAAGAGATTGGAAAACCTAAATTTTGGAAATATCAACATGAATACCATGTTGTGAAATAATGTTCCCTATAAAAATCCCATTAGTAACCATGCAGTGACATTTTTTATAATTCAACACAAGGTTACATTTGACACACTTTTGAAGGATTGGAGAGAGTGAATGAAATCATGATTCAAAAGAATCACCATAAATGGTAAATCCATCCATGAATACCTCTATAAAATTATTAATTAATTTTAAAAATATACTCACCATACACCTCTGGAATGTTACAAGAGAATTTCAAAGTCCAAAAGGGGTTATTCTATATGCATATGTTCTAAAGGGGTACATGAAAGTAGTCCTTTTTTGGTCCTGAGGTGCTATTGGGATTTTATTATAGGTAGTGTATCCATCAAAAAATAAATAATGTGACTTCCCAGCTAATTGTTCTATCATTTGATCAATGAAATGAAGTGGGTAGTGATTTTTTCATGTTTTAGAATTCAATTTTTGATAATCAATGAATGCACACAATTTTTTCCACTTAAGTTGTGAATACCTCCCCATGTTGATTTGTGAAAACAGTTTTCCTAGTCTTCTTAGGTACCACATGAATTAAACTAACCCATTCTCAATCGTAAACTGGGTAGATAATACAAGCATGGATAATCTTGGCATTATCTTCCCTAACTACCTCAAGGATGAGTGGATTGAGTCTTCTTTGTGGTTGTTTGTTTGGTTTGGATGATTACTAAAGATTGATGTGATTCTTGAAAAAGGGTGGGTTTGATTCCTAGTATGCCATATAGGTTCCAAACTAAGGCCTTTTTCACTCTAACTCATGAACATGTTTGGACTCCTCGGTTTCAGTAAGTGTGGAAACGAAAATTATATGATTAGAGTGATCAGGGAAAAAAATGAATATTTTAGGTGTGTAGGATGATTTTTCAAACAAATCATGTATTTCATTTGTGAAAAAAAACTACGGAATGGAGGATGGGATTTTAGTTGGTTTTGATTCATTGTCCCAAATACTGTCCAAGGTGGAACAATAGAGATCAAAGTTTACATGGTATTCAAGAGAGTTTTCAAGATCCTATAGATTGATCGATTTTATGAATGAGAGGTCAACATCAACATCCCCATTTATTAATTGGATAATCATGCTAAAGATATCTAAATACTTTCTCTAATTAGTACATGATGTAATGTGGTTCAATTGACTATTAGAAGTTTCTTCAGTTGAATTGATTGACAATGCCAAGTGATCCTATGATTGGTATAGCATGGCTTAAAAGATATCTACCTTGACAAGATGGATGCCAAATTCCATGGATAGGATGTCCAAATGGAAATTAATCTTATTTCATTTTGTTACGAAGAATGGTATTCTGAGAATTAAGGGAGATATAGAATATTTAGTCTCACCTTCTGTGTCCAGAACATATAAATCTATAGGGAAGATATGATCATTAACTCGGACAAGGACATCCTCAATTATTACCTCGGGACTGGTTGTACTTCAATTGGTAAAAAGGATGAAAACACTTGTTGGGTGCATGTACCTAGTTAATGGTTGGAAAATATGGATTTATGAATTATATTTACTAAGGTTCCTTGGTCTATGAGTCCATTATCGATGTTTGAACATCCTATCTGGCATGGAACGGTAAATGTCCCAATATCTTTTCTCTTCATGGGTATGGACTTTAGTGTTGAAAAATTCTCGATGGTAATAAGTGGTATCTTATGATTGAAAAATTCTTTATGAATCTTTTTATAAATAGGAATTTTTTATGGAATCTAAGAATATAATGTAAACTTCAACACATCTAAACTAGTTGATAATTTTAGGATTGTGTTTAGTGGACTGCCTTTGATTAGAAAGAGCTTAAGGAAAATGATTTGGATTATTTAGAGGGATATAAAGATGTGAGGTAGTTGTTTTTGGTTCATTTTCTATATTTTGGTTATTTTCATTTTCAAGATCAACTGATAAAGGTTCATTAGAGGATCCATTATGAGAATTATAAAAAAAAATTCTCGATCTAAGTGTAATTTCACATACATTACCCTTGGGGTTGGGTAACGGTTGAGATAGGATTTGGGAATAATTTTATAGTTTCTTCTGGAGAAGGTGTGATCCCAATTGACCAATTATGGTTTCAATGTTTTTTATGCTAGAACGGGTGAAAGAGGAATGATCTTCTAGAATACTTTCACATAGTTCCTTGTAAGAAGAGGCATATACAGCATTGTGATTACCATGATTTTGGTTCTTGGGGAAGTTCTTAAATTTGGGTAATAGTTTAAAAGGATCATTAGGATAGTATAATTCAGGAGGTGGAAGAGGAGGATTCATCCATTGATGTTGAGTAAAAAAGGATAAGGTTGTTGGATGTTACAACCACATTGTCTACATTGGAAACGGTTTTAATTATGAGGAGGGAAATGAAGGGGATGAGAAATGGGATTACAATATCTCAAGGCTTGGATAATGGTAGAAGGAAATGGATTAGGGTGCGGTTGGTTGAGGTTTATAATGAAGTGAATTCATTGTTGAGTGTCAGTGTTCCTTTAAACATATGTTGCATTGAGCTCCATTGGTCCGGTCAAATTAGATGGATCCTCTAAATTTTTTTCTCACGTGTCAGTTGGATGTGCTGGTGATCTATAGATTCCATAATTATTGATTGGTTCGGGGAACTGAGGTCGTGGAGAAGATGATATTGGGGATTTAGTATCCACCACTAGTTTTCCCACAAGACCTGTATGTTCGCTCATCCACTACATCATCTTATTTGGGTATATAGATTGATTCTATTGGACTTGTTCGACATGAGCATATTCTCGAGTATGGAATTGTTTTGTGTTTGTAGCCATATTGCTTATGAGATCTCGTGCAGCTATAGGTGTTTTATCAACAAGATCACTACCACTTACAACAACAATGAGAGTTATCTCTATAGATAATAATCCCTAATAAAAGTATTGGATCAAGAGTTGGTCAGGGGTTTGGTGATGTGCCAAGATTGACACAAGATTTTTGAACCTCTCCCAATACTAATGGAGTTATTCATTAGGGAATTTATTGATACCACTTATTCACTTTTCGATAGAAGTATTATGAGAAGTAAGAAAGAATTTCTCAAAGAAGAGTCGGTTCATGTCATTTCATGTGGTTATGAAGCCAAGAGGAATGTAGTAGAGATCCATGACATGGAAGAGTCAGTACGGGATAAAAGGAATGATTGATGTTTGATTTGTTTTTTAGAAACTCCTTGATGATTTAGGGTAGGTCAAACCCCTAGAAACTCATTGAGGTGAAGATGAGGATCATCACTGGCTAGCATGTGGAAGTGAGGTAAAAGATGAATCAAATCCGATTTGAGTTCGAAATAAACATCAATATTTTGATATTGAATACCAAGGGGTTAGTAATTCATTTTAGGGGAAATGACTGATTTTAGGGTTTATTCCCTAGGATTGGCCATATCTAGAACAATTGTTTGGACAATGATTGGTTCGAGTGTGATTTTATTATCCCCAATATCCCTTCTGGTTTGCTGAGGATTTCGCTCAATTTCTGGGTCAAAAAAATCTGCTGGATAGTTTGGTATACTATGGGGCATTTGGGGATGTTTATAAAGGATGAGGAAGATGGGTTTTTTTCATTTTTTTTATTTCATTGATGATTTTTATGAGAAACTTGGTTTTTCATTGTGTATTTTTTTAATTTTTAATTTTATTTTTTTACTTTTTTTTCAAAAATCAAAAACTACCAACTACAAATAGTACCATCCTTGAAAACAGATCCATTTGAAGCATGACTGATTTTCACCTGTTGACTATTCAAGGGTATGATGCTCTGCTAATTTGTATAGCATCACTAAGGTCAAATCCTTGACGATGATCATTTTTAATAGTCAAATATTTTTATGATTTGTCATTTTATTGGGGGGATTCTTTTATAGAGAAAAAATATAATGATTAATTTATTTACATTGATTTTAAAAATTTATAAATATAGGTTTCATTTCATTATTTTGGAGTTATGATTATTACATCATTGAGATTTTCTTCAAATTCCATTTAATTAACACCAACTTCACGAGATAATTTTGATTGGAATACCAAGTGTTAAGGCTTTAATACAAGCTTCAACATAACTATGGTTAAAATAACAATTAAAAATTGTTTATGGTAGTGCATTTATGTTTCCAGTAATCTATTGAATCCCAATATAAAAAAAACATTTCTTTTGGTCCATGATATTTTAAGTTCAACATACACAATATTAACCTAAAGAATACTCAATGAAAAAAAGCCCTTAATCACATTATATACCCAAATTATGACTCACCCCAATGGTAGATTCACTAATCCATTGAGGTGTTTATTAATCAATAAATATTTGTTTATGGTGATTAATTATTAATATAATGAAAGTAATGGGTTAAGAAAATATTTGTCCATCTAACACACATGCAGGAACGGTGATGAAAATTAAAAATGGACTTTCAATTGAATGAGGAAGAAAAAGAGGTGAAGGGGATTCAAATTCATTTAAAATATTTTATAGAATTAATATTTAAGAATATAGGATAGATTATTAAAATAGAATATGAAGAAGAAGCCGGTATTTAAATTAAGATGAAATTGAAAACAACATACGCAATTACAAATAAAAACAAACGCAAAGGAACAAAAAAAATAAAAGTGGATGAGAGGTATATCTTTAAAAAAAAGGAATGTCCTACCAGACCCTTGTAAAGTCTCTAATCATTCCAAACCTCCTCTTTGTGTTCCAAAATTCAAACTCGTTGCAAGTAGAAGAGGGAGATGTATTTATAGCCCAAGGAGGTGGACAGTTTGCTTTCCAAATCCTCCCCCCCCCCCCACTTCACTATCCAATTAGATACTTAATATAACTAAATATGGAGAATTTTTCTTATTTAAAATTGTATATATGAATGTTTAATGTTCACCATAAATAGTTGATGGTCATTTGACTTAGGGAACCAATTTTATGACATTTTGATTAAACAATTTTAATATGACCATTTCCATCCATAATTTTTCAAAGGCCCAAATTTGAATTGATTTTTGAAACGGAATATGCTCTCAAATATGAAACATTAATTATAAAAGTTAGGCCACCAATATCATATATTTCATACTAAAAAAATCTTCTTGAATGTATGTCTCTATCAGAATAAAATTCAATATATGTGTGATAAGTGTAGTTCCGATATATAATGGTGGTCTGGACTTCAAAGCATCACTTTGGCCCCTTTTTATTATAGTTGGAACTTGAAATTTTTATCCAATATGAATTAGATTATCCCTATAAATTTTTTGAGAATAAAAGAATTTTGGATTTTGGATTAATCCCAAAAATTCTATCATTATTGTTGGTATAGTTTCTACACAGATTCTTTGGGCCTTATTTTGTGGCCCATATGACCCTCCAAATTGTAGAATTGGCCAAATATTCCTTCTTATGATATGTTGAAAATTGAAAAAGGATTCGTAAAAAGAAATAAACACACATTTTAGATTATTATGGTGATATTTATAATTAAAATAGTAAACCGCCTTGAATCTATATTAATTTAAGTAATGGTCAAAAATTATATTTATTATTAAAACTTGAATATTTCACACCAAGCATGAAATTTTCATATAAAATCAGTAAAGGGAGTAAATAAAAAGTTATAAATAAGTTAAAAACATCAGTTATGTATATAAATTATTATTAAAATAAAAATTTATATATATATATAAGATATTAATCACACATCCCAACCTATGGGTTCACAAATAACCAGCTCACAACACTGATAACATTACAGCTACCACAAAATGCACTACACCACACATCAAGACAAAACCAAATTAATATTTACAATAGATTTAATTAACAATTAAAATTATGATAACCACACAAACACATTCTATTCCATAACATTAATTAATTAATTATTTGTGTGTTCTACTACTATTTAGGAAACTACTACGCACAACACACAAGAACCAAAACAACAAAATTAATTCAGGGAGAAACTCTTGGTGATTTTCCCATAGAAACCATCACTATCCTTATTCAAATTCTACCCTCAAAATCCATCTATTCAAAACAACATCTAGAAACACATCACCACACAACCTGATCCCAGCCCTGCTACCCAACACTCCTCATCCATTTGATAGTCAATCGATCTCTCAACCTGAGATTCCATTTCACCCTAGAAACCATACCACAATACACAACCATGCTCATAACCTCATCAACAAATAAACCAATTAAAAACACTACTTCATGTATAATAAGGTAACCCTTATTAAATTCCACTTGTTAATTTAGGGGTTATCATAGAAACTATATAATCCTGGGGAATCCATTAATTATTCATGTATTCATAATTAACCAATTCTCATTTATAAGGTGATACCAAAAATCCCAATTAAGGAAAAAACCATAGTAGATGTAACCGACATAGTGAAATCCACCAACGACCCCAATATTTTGTAGGGCATTCGTCTTGTACAGTCACAACATCCCAATCAATATTAATGTTGTAATAATCATGTGAGTCAACCCCATTACCCCTCAATTTCAATTAAATGATTCTTTATCATTTATTTGGTTGGAAAAACCATAAACCATAGGTAAAAAGATGTTAAAACTCCTATCACATGATGTAAAACAGGCATAAATGGAGTTAATCCTACCTTGAAGGGATTTCAACATTCCTTGCATGAGAACATATCATGTAACGGTCCTCCAATCACCTCTTCTAAAATATTTTCATCCATATAAGGATGTCGCGGAACTAACACACCAACAAAAACCAAATAAAACCGCATTAGTTACATGTTTAAGAAAATTCCATAGCACAGTAAGAAGATGCGGAAGATAACAAGATCAAACAGAATGGAGGTGCTTGAAAATGAAGGGAGAATGAACCCTAGATCTACATGGATCACCAACTAATAATTTCCATGATCAACGGATCAAAGTTGGATGGATAAGGATCCAAGTCATCCTTGGGGAACCTAGGGTTTGTTTGGAATTATAGTAATGAAGTAAAATGTCTGAATAAATTAAATTTTAGTTGAAAATAATTTTAAATAAGAAAATACATCAGATTATTGCATAACGGGTAATCCCCTTTCACATCATGTAGTATCCGAGGTTCAGTTTTCTCTAAAAAATAATAGCCACTTGATTTATTTTATTTTTCAAACCACGAAATACTACCCACTATGAAACTACCATGAAAAGACGTGAAATAGAGTATAACATCATGTAATTTAGTTATACAATGTGTAATCCTCCTTTGACAAGAAATTAGAAACTGAACCTCTCTAAAATCTGTTTAATCCTTACTCGAACATCTGCAACTACAAAAACCACCAAAGTAACAGACTGGGAGAACACGGTCTGCTAAATTAGATACCTCTCAAAGAATTATCATCCTAGATAATATAAAACAAACCCTATATGAAAGAGGGGTATGAAAAACCACCACACGAGATTCCTTTCAAGGATCTTTCTATACATAAAACACCGCTTCCAAACTAACACATCAATGTTCAATGATAATCTAGCCTATTTTATTTGTAATCTAGAGAGGAAACCTCTATATCCATGAACACCACCTCCAACGTATGAAACCATACGTTATCATGTTAAGTAAAATGATCACAACACATACTAGATGAGAACAACAACCACACCGTCTAAACACATGGATCAGGGAATTCCATCCACCATGTAAAAATACTATCTACTATAGGTATCACTAGATCGTCTGCATAGGTTTAACCACATTGTAGTAAATTCATTTTTATTAGGAAATAGGTTCTTTAATTTCTTCATTTCATGCCTTTATCACACACATCACCTCGCACATAACAAGTCGAGGGTAAAAACAACTCATCTCATACAATACATGGTCCAAGCATCTCATTAAAAAAAAGTGAAATAAAACTCAAAAAAAACTATGGGTACTGGACACGCATATGCGTCTCTCATTCCTATGTACTCTCTTCCTTGCAACCATGCTTCCACAACACAAAACCCAAAGTAATGGTCTATCCACGCAACACCTTCTTCTACAAATCATGTATCTCTATTAGTCATTCCACAAAAGTCGCATCATCCTCAATATCCAACTCTCTCTAGTAAATGAAATGGGAGTCATCATATTGATGCTAATGAATCTAAGAGACATGGTAGACACCATGGAGCCTCTCGAACTAGTCTGGAAATTCTAAGAAATACACCACCTTTAAAAATTCCTCTCAAACCACAAAAAAATAAACAAACCTAGGAGAAATATTACTCTCTATATTAAATTATCACTGCTAACATCGAGGGGAATCCTTATAGAAAACATGGTCCCAAACCTGAAACTAAAAGGGCCACTTCTAGTGATTAGTATAAGACTTATTCTGTTCCTACACTGTTTTCATAATATCTTAAACAAGATAGACCTTCTCTGTCATTCTCTGTAGTACCTTGTGACTAAGAATATCTATATACCCATCCTCTGTACAACATAAGGAAGAACAATATGACCTTCCATACAACACCCCAATAAGATCGATGTCAATGGGAGAGTTATAGATATTATTATAAGAGAAATATTATAAGGGTAGATGTTTTACCCAAGATCCTCCAATGTCCAAGATGCATGCCTGCAGCATATCCTCCAATGCCTGGATAGTCTGCTCTATCTTCCCATTTTTCTGAGGGTGAAAAGTAGTGCTAAGGTGTAACTGGGTGCCAAAATCATGATGCAATCCAATCTAGACTCATGTGGTAAACTACACATCATTATTTAATAAAATTCACATAGAAACTCCATGAAACCACACTCATTCATCCATGTACCTCCTATCTAAGCAATTCATTATACCCAAATCTTTGATCGATAAGATGTAGGCTGATTTCATCAACCGATTAACTATCACCGATATGAGATCATAACCTCTTTGAGTTCTGGTTAAACATTTGATGAAATCCGTTAAGTTGTCATCCCATTTACCACTCAAGTACATCCAAGGGCTGCAAAAAACCACTAGGAACATAGTGCTCTACCTTCTATTGCTGGAAGACTAAGAACCTCATTACAAACTCTTCCACTGTCTATTTTATCCCAGACCACCAAAACTATTTCTTTAATCCACAATACATCTTGGAAACTTCTTGATGTACTATCACGAGTGTGCTGTGAAACATAGGAATGAATTCACTTCACATGGACACTAAAACATACAACTTCTCTCAAAACAACATCCAGTTTTCACAATCCTTCTAGATCATCACCATGTCCAACATAATCATACATCACAACTACCTTTGAGTACCCCACTAAGACTCCTCCACCTGCTGAATTAGAGTGGACTACACCATCATCTGAAACAAATAGATTTCACCACCAACCACTCTTAAATCTATGTGAAAGGTTTCCAGCTTCTCCATCACCCTCCCATAATCTACAGATTCTATAATATCATATATATGTGAAATTTTACTCAAATCATTGGCCACAACATTTCCCTTCCATGAGGTGTAGTATTATTCAAAATCATAGTCCAGAAGAAGCTTCATCTACTTCTGTTTTCGTAGAGTTATATCATCCTAGAAAAAAAGATGTACCTCATACTCTTATGATCCATGATGACCACAATGTTCTTCCCAATGAGGTAATACCCTCACAACATCAATACAAACACAATTTTTGTTAACTCTATATTGTGGGTGACATAGTTTCATTCATGGGAATGTAACTTCATGGACCCATAAGAGATCATTGTTCGCTATTTCATTAGCATGAACCCCAAACACATATGGGAAGCATCATAGAACACCTAAAACATCACACCTTCCTTAGGAAACCAGAGCACTTTAGTACAAACCAATATTCCCTTCTTGTAACCAAATGCTCCCTAATAATGATCACTCCACATAAAAGATTGGTCAGTTCTTGTCAAAGCTATCAACATGGATACAATTCAAGATAAATCAGGAAAAACCTCCAATAATAGCCTATAATACCAATAAAACTATGAAAATATATCATTTTCTTGGGTTCCTCCTAAGAAACCAATGCTTCACCTTTTTAAGGATCCATTACTACTTCGTAATAAGACACCACATGCCCAAAAAAAATATATCACATGTCTAGAACATACACGTGGACAACATTCCAATGATTTGGTGGCCTCAAAGAACCTGTAAGATACTCCTATGATGCTCATCATGCTACTCCTATGAATTTGAGTAAATCAATATATTTTCTATGAATACGATGATGAACTAGTCCTAGAACTCATGAATGATAGAGTTCATAATCTCCATGAACATTGATGGTGAATTTGTAACACTGAATAGTATGACTATGAAATCAAAGTGTCTATACATGCATTTGAAGGAAATCATCGGGATATCACCCTCTTTCACACTAAATTGGCGATTTCCAAACCATATATCGATATTCGAATACAAAATCTCCCCTCTTATCTGGTAAAAAACAAGGTGTATCCTTGAGAGAGTGTAATTGTTCTTGAACATTACCCGATTCGGCCTCTTGTATTCAATGCACAGCCTTAGACCACCATCCTCCATTGAGAACAACAATGGAGCACCCCACAATGAAACACTGTTATGGATAAAACCCTTATGCGATATATCATCAATCTAAATCTTCAACTCCCTTATCATAGAAGGTTCCATCTGATAATATCCAGGAACATCACTACAGCCCTAGAAACCTCCCCCATCTCAGTATCCACTGATTCCCCCAATAGCTCATCCAATAATGAATGAAGAGCCTCTACGCACCAATTTCCTACCTAAAAACCTTTCACGCCAACGAAAGCCACATGTTTGCCATCCACATATTAAAACAAGACCCTGATCTAAATGAATTCAATAACAGAACATAAAAAATATAACCAGTCGATTCCAAGGATGACATCGTATGGATACATCTACAATAAGAAGATATCCCCATGGGATTGATGTGGTCCCCTCATCAGTCTACACCCCCGGCACACATCAAACAAGTTGTTCTAGCCTCTGAATAGCATACTCAACACCAAGGACATGAGAATCCTTTCTACATATAGTCCTAGTTCATGGCATATAGTGGGTGAAACAAATATGTGTGATGCTCTAGAATCAAACTAAGAAAAATCAAGGTTTCTGGACAAACTAATCGTATCTCTCATGAACTTTGGCCTCATTAGAACTTCTCCCTATGCTATGTACAACTGAACATGCCCAGATCCTCTACCTCTATAATGAAAACCACTTCCTTGTCCATGCTCAGGTCTGGGTACCATATCATGAGGGACATCTAGAGCTTAACCTCTACCTACTATATCTGCCGATGGTGGAGAAACAAAGCCAATTGTCCCTATTTTTGGAACTACCTCACTGAAAACTGATGTTAGGGATTGAATATAGCATATCCACCTCCACTAAACTGAGCATATTCATCCACTATGAACTCACTCTGAAGATGGACATGAAACCCACAAAAAAATGTTAGACCAAATCCCACAAGAAAGGTACGAGGACCTCTGGCACCATAAGGCTAGAAAGGAATCTGCTATGGTCACCTCCTCACTAGTCAAAACCTCAAATTTCTGGGCGCCTGAGATCTGACACTAACTTTCATACCACTTGAAGAACTCATCTGACTACCCTATAACTTTAGACCTCC
This sequence comes from Viscum album, assembly GCA_963277665.1. Lineage (NCBI taxonomy): Eukaryota > Viridiplantae > Streptophyta > Magnoliopsida > Santalales > Viscaceae > Viscum > Viscum album. The sequence goes on along the minus strand of OY728162.1, from coordinate 954,830,735 downwards.
TTGTGAGTGCATCCTCTCAACCCACTCTACATTATTTTAAACCTTCAAATATGTTGTCTATAAAAAAATGAGTAACCACATACTAGATATAAAGTTGGAATTCCTCCTTGAGATTCCTCGTATGAAAATCCTCAATCGGAAAAATATCTACAGCAATGTGTACAAGATCATTGAATTTAATCCCAAAACCCTACAATAATATACTCCCCAAATGATTGGAGAGTAGCTTTTGACACTTCTAAACCTTCATAGTCAACAAAATGAATTTTACCTGGAACACCTTCTGAAAGACAACCCACAACATGTTTGCTTCCTTTCACTATCCTTGAAATAGTGTCCACCACTAACATGATGCTCCCCAAAACTAACTAACTTAAAATGGGTCCTTGTACTCTATTGAGCCCCAAATTAGACCAAGAACAATCTCTATCTCCAATAGATAACCTTATATCTCTACATTTTATAAACTTCAATCATACTTTTCCAAATCCCACCACTAGAAATAACACAACTGCATCCGCCACTGACTATCCTCCTCTACTTGATCAACCCTATGGTGATCTGCTGGGTCGTCCTACTGAATCTCCATCACCTGATCCAAATAATGATGATGAACGATAGAAATAGATGAAATGTAAACAATGATTTCCAAAGCCCAAGATGTATGGAATTCTTATTAAAATTAATTTTAATTAATTTTATCCATTTTAACCATCCCAAAACAATCCAATTCAAACCAGAACAGAATTCATTATGAGGCATGTACCTACCCTAGGTATCAACCCTACAAATGGGGTATCCTTCCTTGGTTATTCGGAAGGCTTAGAGTCTTTTCATCATGTCATGGGGACAATAAAATATCATGTCTTAGTCAGAATTCCATGGAATATGTCACACACCAAGGTCAATTGACACTATTGTCATACCAACCCATGCAATCGTCACAATTCCTAACTCTGAACTCCATCCTATCTATCAACCATCAGCTCTGATACCAATCTGTAATGGCCCCCCTTCACCAAAGATACCCCTCCTCATCTAGAAATGTGTAAGGGAGAAATGAAACCTGAGTCCCGCCTCTAGTAGCCCTCGGGTTGGCAACTAGCACCATGGGTGTACAAATATCACAATATGGGAGGTATTACCCTTTTTAAGAAAAAAAAGATTGAGATATATAAGGGATAATCAAAATGCATTACGAATATATATATTAAAGAAATCCAAAATCCAACCCACGTGTATGTGTAAAAATATAACTAATACAATACAAGAAGTCACTACGTAAATACAAAAGGTAAAGCTAGGGAGCGACACTGTAACAACCAAGATCAGATATAGTAAGGTCAAATAGGGTCTGTGAAATCCTCATGTTAACCCAAAATAATTTTATACACATAGGATGATCATTCAATTATACTAAATAAGAAAACCATTGTCACTCATGCACATGTGAAAAATGAATATTAACACAACTATAAGAAACAGAAAAACCAAAATAACACCTACGAAGGTATATTAATCACCCTAACCATACCAATGAACACTCATAAAATAATGCAATTCAAGTAATATGACATAAATCACAACATTGATATGTTACCCCCCCCCCCACACCATTTTCTCACAGATTATCCTCTCTTACATCCTAATTAAAAACAACATGGTTCTCCCACCTCTTCAGAACACACCACAACACAAACCAACCACACACATATGGGACTCACAACAACATCCTATCCATATACACCTAGGCCAAAACCACATCACATATTGACTGTAGAAATATAGGCAAAAAAACCTCACATACCTCATGAATATCACTAAGCCAAAAACCACGTCAAATCCCACTCGTAGACACTTGTGCCACAAACCACACCTCATCTCGAAGACACCTGGGAGAGCACAACACATCTCATCCTAAATACACTTAGTAAAGACCAACAATATCATCCTGAAGACACCTGGGAAATCACAACTCCCCTAAACACACCTTGGCCTCAGAAACCACAACCTGCATGACGGATCATGGTCTATCACCACCTGGAAGGGGTTGGGAAGACCGGGTGGTCATCCATCCATCCTCTCACTGATATGTTTGGGAAAAAACTCCCCCATGATGATAGGGGTGTTAAAGAATGGTTCTCAACTAGGGTGGTTGTATATAGAAATCATAAGGAAAATACATGTATATGTATATATGATACCAAGAATATAGCCCAATATATGGGTTCACAAACAAACAACTAGATCACAACAGTACCAACATTGTCGATACCTATAAATGCACAACAACACGCATCAAGCCACACCAAGTTCATATTTCTAATTTAATAAACTATCCGTTAACATTCTGTTACCCACAACAACCTGTTACATTCCCAAACTTTATTAATCAATTATTTTGTCATTCCACTACTATTTAAGAAACTAATAAGCACAACACAAAACAAGTAACACAAAAAAGTCATTCATGGAGGAAATCTGGGAGAATGACACATATCAGCCATCACTATACTTATTCAAATTCTACCCTAAAAAAGCATTCATGCAAAACCATATCTTGGAATACATCACTGCACAACTCTATTGTATCCCTACTACCCAATACTCTTCATCCATTGCACAATAAATTGATCTCTCAACCTGAGATCCCATTTCACAATAAAAACCATACCAAAACAGACAACCATGCTCACAATTGTATCCCCACACAAACCAAACAAAAAAACATCATATTTAATATGTCATCCCTTATTCAATTCCACATTTTAATTCATGGTTTATCATAAAAACTATATAATCCTAGGGAATCCTTTTACTAGACGAGTATACTTAATTAACCAATTGTCATTTATAAGGTGATACCAAAAAATTATGAATCATGTAAAAACCCACTAAAGATTTACCTAGTGAAAAAAATCAACCAACATCCATGGTTTTTTATAGGAAGTTCATCTCATATGATCACAACATCACAATCAATATCAATGTTGTAAAAATCATGAGAACATACCCCATTTCCCCTCTATTTTAATTAACTGATTCTTTATCTTTAATTAGGTTGACATTTCCATGATCAAAAGGTAATCAAAAGTAACCCCCACCCCCACAAGATGCACAATAAGGAGAAACAAATTAAATCATACCTCAAAGGAATGTCAATGTTCCTTTCATGAGAACAGAGCATGTAACAGTCCCCTGATCACCTCTTCAAAATATCTTCATCAATCTGGGGATGACACAACACCACTACGCCAACAACAACCAAAGTGAACCCCATAAGAAATATTAGTAATAAAATTCAATATAAAGTTGAGAATATGTGGAAGAAAATAACATAATACTGAGAGAAACTACTTGAAAATGAAAGGATAATGCTCCTTGGATCACTATAGATAGCCAACTAACTATCAAGATGATCAACAGATCAATGAGTGAGGGAGATGACTCAAATAACTCCTTTGGGTGCCTATGGTTCATCTAAAATGATATTAAGGAGAGAAAATGGTTGTATAAACGAAATTTAAGCCAAGATGAATTTTAAAACAAAACTAGATTGAGGTATTACATGACATGTAATCCCATTCCACATCATGTAGTACCTGGGGTTTGGTTTTCACTAAAAAATGCATCACCTCTTGATTTATTTGACTTTTCAAACCTCAAAATACTAAATTATATGAAAATCCCAAGACTGGATGTGAGATAGTGTTTCATGTCATGTAATATAGTTACACGACCTGAAATCCCTTTTTATCCGACATTTAGCAACTAAATCTCTCCAAACACCCTTCATGCCTCCCCTAAACATATCCAAACACAAAAACCCTCAATTTAATGGGGTGAATGGACATGATACATTACATACTACATCTGTAAGAAGTCTATGAAGATAAATATAATGGTATCTTGAAAATATACCACCATTCTAAGAATCAAAACAATTATATTTTCGTTTACCTGAGTTCCATTCACTTATCAGATTAATGAAAAGAGTATTTTTCTCCTCAAGAAACCCAGTTAAGATCACATCAACCCAAAATTATTACCTTAAAAGTTTTTTTATGATGTCAAAACAACTTCTAACACCCTTTAATAGAAATAATAATAATGAACTCTTTTAAAATATTATTTTTTCAAGGAATTATCCACAGCTTCCTCCAATGAATAAGTGACTGAATAAGAAAATTCAAAGATAATACAATAATTACTGGCCACCCTATTAAATGAAATACAATTCAATCACATTTTCCACATTCAAATTCTAATTGAAATTATACAGGATGGATAAAGCCTCAAACTCATCCCCAGAATAGTCATTATATAGATTATCTTGAAATACGGAATTCAGTCAAATTTACCACAAATCATAAAGAATAAAGTTAGTGACCATAATATTGATGGAATCAGGGATCTCAATAAAACCAAATATCCTTCCAATACTTCATATGCATCATATTATTCTACATGTATCCACTGAACCATAAAAGAGATAAGGATGTATCTTTTGGAACTCCACAAATGGAATCCCTTGGTAGATCTAGTGAATGGTTCACAAGTGGTGGACAAACCATACCTTCCCTTTTGAATCCCATCAAAACAAGGTAGTTTGTATGGTAAAATAGAATATAAAAACCAAAAAAAATCCTTTATCCTTCAAAAAATCAACTACCAATGATAAATTAAAATCAATGATCTAATTCTCAAAATGTCAAGTAAATCAACATAACACTATGGGATGTTTTTCCAACCTAAAACATATTATTTAACAGAAACCCATATATAAAAACCCCATATATTATAATCAAAAAAATATTTTACCCTTAAAATTACATTGAAATAGAAATCCAAATAACACAAACCTAATTTTTATAATTTAAGGAAATCACCAAAAATTATTTTAGAAAAAATGATTATATAAAACAATTTTATTATAAATAAAAATACCAATTTTATATTTAAATCATTTTAAGAAAACTAATATTTCATTTTTATAAGCCAAAATAATAATATTTGAAACAAATATTTGGAAATATAAAACCAAATTTAACCTTAATAACATAATCATGTCAAAATAAAAAAAAAATCAAAAATAAACCTGATATGAAATTTAAGGGGAATATGTGAAAAGAATGACTTGGTTGTATGGATAGAGAACCATGTAGCTATACTACCACATCAATAAGGATTTATTAATAAATAGTTACTCTTTATTTATAGGGTTTTTAGAGTATGCGAGCTCACCATGTACTAGAATTTCAACTCCCATTTCATCCCCAACTATGAAAAAATGTGTAGACACCCCTCATAATGTTAATGATATAAACAAAACCATTGGCCTAAATCAATACACAATCAAAACTGAATAGGGAGTCTAATACTAAATAATCACAAGGAATAACTCATGTAATCTTTAAAATAAATTAAAAATACCATCAACTAAAAATTAGAAATACCAAATTTAGAAAAAATATGATTCTAGTACTCCAAACCCAAATTCCAATGGTATCTCAGTGTATGGTACTAGAAATGTTTTCCAAACATATCATCATACACACACTAAATTTTTTCTAGTCCTATATTCAATCTAACATTAGTTACAAGAAATTAAGGAAATATGAAACCTAATTCCTCTAAAGAACCAAGAATCTAATAACATTTTCTTATAGATCGGCTTTGGGACACACCTAAATTGGGTAGCCAAGTTAACCCATGACAAGCATGGGGCCTGTTCATGATCACCATGGGTTGGGAACTAGTGTCCTAGAACATTACCAAAACTCATAGGAATGAGTTTTCCTTATAAAAAATTATAATATAGTGAAATTTTGACACAAATTCAAGCAATACCACTCTATACATTATAGGCCTATGCACCATCCAAACAAGAATATATACTAATAATGTAAAACCAGAAAAATAATAAAAAATAAATTAACATCCTTCCAAGTTAAAAGAATTAAACTAAAATAAAATCATGTAAAATAGGTGTCTTATTATATGATACAAGTGTAAAAAATTATTGTTCAACCTGATCTCTATGTCACTCCAAGAGTTTAATTTTTAATCCAAATAACTTAAACAGTACATGATCATCCTGAAGAAAAAACCAAAACCAAAACCTAAAATATATAGATATTTTTGATTAAAAAACAAAGTAGGGATCACAATTTAAACCACTCACTATGTATTATGATTAAACACAAAATCTATTTCATGATTACTTTATAATTTTTTATAAAACATTGATTTTACTATTAAATAGTTTCATAAATCAATAACATTTTGTTTCCCCTTTTCCCATTAAAAAATATTTTTTTTCCCAATATCACATTATAAAATTTTAAAAAATTGGTTCATTAAAATTAAAGTGTAAATAGTGGAATTATTGAAAAAAATACATTTTAAGGATGTTTAGATTTAAAATAGAGATAGTGAAATATTTACAAAAATCATTTTTTATAAGTCATTAAACATATAGTTTCCCTTCAAACAAAGGATTTTAATAACAATAAAAATATGAGGTAATAATAATGAAAATATCAACAAAAAGTCATGGGAAACTTGAAACTAATATCTAGTATACTATATAAATATTAAAAGTAAAGAAATGAATATAAAAAAACCTAGTATTATGATACTGGGAATACCTAGGAGTATAGGTGAAATTATAGAATACTATAAAACATGATCAATAATATATTCATTCATGATACAATCAAACAACCCTAATGCTTGATCAAACCCTACCTTGACTAATTGAGGTGAAACTACCCTACGTAGGTCATAATCCATACTATGGGTCAGTAGTTAGATAATGATAATAAGCTGTTGTAACATATGTTCTGATAATTTCTGTTAACTATTATTGGTTTTTATGATGTATATGAAATAGGGGTTGTCTAATAATTTGTATAGAAAAACAATAAGAAAATAGATGTTTGATGAAAAATTCAAATTGAAATGAAATGTAAGACACACCCTCGATCTCTCCTCTTAAGAATGTCCCTTTATTTCGAAATCATTTACTATAATAAATATATAAATACCTAGGATACTCGAATCCATTTAAAAACAATAAATAAAATGGTTACATTCAAAAAACACTTTTTTGAATAAATTCCTTTTTCCAAAGTGTCAACTGATCCTTCATACAATTATTTAGAAAAAATGTTATAAAACCACTTTTTAAAGAACCAAACACACCTTTAAAAATTAAATAAGAATTTAAAAATTGACATTGAAACTCAAACACCTCTTGAATAATATAAAATCCTTGATAATTTCCATCGAGTATTTTTTTGACACCAGGTATGTATGGTTAAATAGAATAGATTTGTACTATTTTTTTAATTAGTAGAAAATATTTTCTTAGAAATTAAAATCCAATGGAACATGATTTTACATTAAATTAATCCTTAAAAATATTTCATTGTGTCATTTGATAATAAGAACATATATTTAAATAATAAATTATTAATGGTTCTATAATTTAAAGGCTAATTCAAGGGGAAACTAATATCAAATCGAATATGAATGTTTTGAAACATTGAATATGGGATAAATGAACTTGTAAGAAACTTTGCACACCCAAAACATGAATAAAAACAAGGTTTAAAGTCAAACTCTCACTCTAGGATTTCACTAATAGATAAATCTATAATTTTTTAAGACAAAAATTAGAAGAAATAAGTGAAGATGAAGAAGATAGAAAGGAGGAGAGCCTACATTGGGAAATAAAGTCAAATAATTGAAGTCATCCCACAAAATAAACTAAGGATGAATGAATGTTGATGGATAAAGGATCCAAAGAGCATGATCATAGAGGGAGAGAATAAATGGGGGGATTGGGGGTTAAAATCAATAAATAGATAGCAAGGTAAAATCAAGATCTTAATTTTCTGAGTAGGTTATAGGGTTTGGTCTCTTAGTTTACCAAATCATGCCCCAACCATGAGCTTCCAAATCGATTCACCTGGTCAACTACATGGTTTTACCACGTGGTTTGATAAACCATAAATAAACTATGAAAAACATTTCAATTAAAATTATATAAACATATTCACACTTTTAACATGGTTTTCACTAACTGTGTACATATTGTGCACCAGCACCTTTACACACCATGTTCTATTCACAATTTCATATAGAGTTTGAAATTATTGGTCTTAACCATTCCCTACATATGAAAACCAACCAAGTATAAATAAAAATAAACTTAAAACACCACTGTATAAAATTAAATTCATGATATCCCATAAATAATGTGTATTAACCATAAAGTATTAACAAAAACTACACACACAAAAAAGAATTTTGGCCCAATATATTTGAAACTGAAATAAAATATCAAAATTGATAGATAAAAAATTATATTGAAAATTTATGAGGTGTAAATGTGAAGGTAGATAATGGTTTTCAATTAAATATTGAAAATAAGTGGTATATGAAACGTAATATGTATTGTTAAATGATAGACCATAGAATATATAATAAATGAATACATTGTAATAATTGGATGGATATTTTGGTTCATTCTATTCTATCTTGTAATTGGTAGTAGTGGATATTGTTTTGTGGAAGTTGTTAGTGGAATGTGGCGGTAGAGTGGTGACAATTTTGAGCTATATGGGTGTTTCTTAGTGTGAGTTCATAGGATGGTATTGTGTGCAGACAATATGTAATTTAATTCTCATGTGATTTCTTATGTACAAACACTAAATTGGATAACCTTACTAATGACCAATGTTTTTGGGTTCCTGGTGTTTTCCACAATATCCAATTTGGTTTGGGTAGATGGATAACTACCACTTCTTCCCAGCACCCCTTCAAAAGTAATATGTGGTTCTTTCTGCGGTATACTGTTTTTGGTGGTACATAGTTGAGGGATTTTTTGATATATGGTAGGGTTCGTGAATAGAAGTTTTGGAGCATGAGGTGGATTTCCTTCATGTTCATGATACAAAGTTGCATTGATTATTTTATTGTGTATGATATGTGTTATGAAAACCATGATGGTATAGATGCAAATATATTCATGGAATTTGACTTTTGGATATTTTTTATTACTAGTATGAGAAGTTTAACTCTATGGGAGTTGGGATGAGTAGTGATATAGTCTAACCCAAATCAATCTCAACTTGGATAAGTGATTGGTGGACACTGAAGGTATGACAGAATAAGATATTAGGTGTTGTTATGTGAGAGTGGAAACCTAATAGAGAAGTGGTTGTGGGTGCCTTTATTATATTTTTTTAATATTATTTCACTAAGTTTGAATGTGATCCCAATGAGGTTAGGAATTTGTAGGTGACCTGATGGGTTCTTGTTAGTTCTATTACTTATTCTATTGAGAATTAGTATACATTTCTCAAATTTCCAAGAGAGGGCCTAAGGGGGACCCTAATGAGTACTCAGGAAATGATAACCCCTATGTATATATTAGAGGTGATCATGAGGGTTTTGGTGATCGATATGGACAATACTAGAAAAGTGTTGGCAGTTACTATCGGAGCAACATCGTGAAGAGAAAAAGTTCATGACAGATAAATGAATTCTATATTTATTCATCATATATCATAATGTTAATATATTTTGAAGACTTATATAATAATTTAAGGATGGTTGAAGTGGGGATTCCTAGATAATTGTTATTGATGAATTGGTGATGCTTGGAAAATTATTATTGATCTATATTATAGCATTGGATGTCACTCATTGAAAATTCTTCTATCTTTTTCATTGGATGTCATGCCTAGAAAATAATTTATGGTGAAATGAGGGGATATTTTGTACAGATCTATAATGTCTAAGACATTTATTAATAAGGGCACATTTCTTAAAAAAAATTTATGGAAGATTAATGAATGACATGCCAAATGAATTTGATTTTCCATGAAGAAGACACTTCATTAGAGAATTAGAAGTGATGATTTTTTTACCAAGTAAATATTTGGATAACTCTTTTTTAAGAGTTTTATAAAAATATTGGGATCCCACCCTCTATGCAAGTCCATGGGACCCAAGTGCAACCACTGCTGGGGTGGGATAAGGGTCTACCTTAGCCTATCCAGAAGTAGGTAAGGTGGTATGTATAGACTCATAGAAGCACCCACATGTATAAGGGTCTCATATATTTCATTAGACATATGTATTGGTATAGAAGACAAAGTCAGGTATATACTAGTTTGGTCTCCTGCTAGACCAAAACATGTAGTGTGAGGGTGTGTGTGTGTGTAAGTAGTAATGATCCCCAATTGCCAACTTGGAGAAAATATGAAATGATTTAATTGATGTACCATAACAAAGTCATTTAGAGTTCTCATTGTGGGATGAGCTCTATTCATGGTACCATTCACCTAAAAATTAAAAACCGGGAAATATCATTAGTCATTTGATCTCATCTCTCATTTGAATCTGATCAATCTAATCTAGGTGGGAGTTCATCATCAACCTCTTGTATACAATCCCTTGAAGAGTGAGGTTTTGTAGATAAAACCAACCACAAAGCACTCAGTTTCCATGCGATATCAACTATCTCTTTGGGAGATTAAAATGCAGCTAAGTATGGTTTTCCATAAATAATAAAAATACTTTGTGATGTGGAAAATACTTTAAGAAGATGATGAGTTTATTGAATTTCATTCATTTTTCAGATCCTATGTGAATCTATAGAGGAAATAAAATTCTTGATGGTGGATATAAATTCATTTGTGGATAGTGATGAGTATCTTTCGATGTTCATGTAAAAGCCAGAGTAGTTTTCATATTTATTTTCAATTCGCAGAAGAGATTCCAATAATTTAATGTGACGTGGACATTCTTTGGGAATGATTATCCTTGGAGGGTAAATATTATTCATGATAATAAATTTTCATGGAAGATTCAGTTGAGTTCAACGATTAATTTAATGGTTTGTGGGGAGAGTATAAGGAAATCATAATGTATGAGTTTGATACAATCCTATTTTTTCGATATTAGTAAACAATTAATCCCCATGCATTCTTTGGATATGTGTAATTAAAATTCTATGTGAAGGTTAATTAATTTAAAATTATAATGTGGAAAATATTCTTTGTAGTAACGTGATTAGTTTTCCGATGTGTTCTGCAGACATGTTTATTTCCATAAAAAATAGCAGTGTGTGGATGAGTTATCAAATTTATTTGTGGGGATAAATTAAAATATTTCTGATGAGTGATTTTCAGTGATTTTTAGAAGTGTTTATATGAGATGATTTTTTGAATATAATAATTAAGATTCTATGTGAACATAGTTAAAAATTTTAAGTGAAGATGCTATGAACATACTATTAAACTACTTTAAACTGCCTACCACATTCATAGAATTATCATATGATAAAATATTTAATAACCACTAAATATTTAATTATAAATATAGGTTTGTTTCCTATGTAAAATAGTGATACATACATGTGTGAGAGAACTAATTTGAAGTGAATATTTTTTGATAAAATACTTTGATTCTTGTGAAGATATCATTTTGTGAGGTAGAAATTATAATTGTGCAGCTAGTATGAGGATGCATGATTATGATATGTGATAATTATTTTTTATAAATAATGATTATTTCCTAGGAATAGGCTCATTAAAAAATTCAATAACCTCCTAGGCTCATGTCTAATACCCAAATAGTAAGAAAACAAATATGCTTCGTTATTGCATTTTAACATCCGGACTAGGGATTCACTTAACATGTGCCCCGATCTGGTTGGTCACATGGCCTCAAACAATCCTACCCATATTCTAGAGGCTACCAACTAGCAGTGAGGGTCTAAATAGGTATATTGGGGAGACTATACCCTCATATCATAGTTAAGAAATACATATAATGAATAACTAGTCAATTGCAAGATCATATATATAAAAAATACTATAACAATAGGATAGGTAACTCGTTGTAGTCGTTGAGTGATATAATAGAATTGTATAGTGTAAAAAATATGATAAACAACTATAGAAATAGGAATTACCAATAAATTATCATAATAATCAGAATATGATAGGTTGAACCATATACAATGATGTCATATCATGATGATATTCAATAAGGGGTAATAGGGGACATGCATACACATCGTCCTATACAAAACATAAAAATTCCAAAATAATTATCCACTAGCATCTCAAGAATAATCTTGGTCACTTGATCTCATGTTGTATAATGTAGGGGAAAAACTATAAATGTAGCATTGAAGCATTTTTGGGTTGTTTGTGTAAGTTGAAAAGGGAGGTCTTCATTATTAATTGTCAAGTTCCAAAGATGTTGTTGACAATCCATGTTGATAGTGGACCATCACAAAAGAATATAAGTTCTTGAGGTGATACAAAAAAATAGATACAAGGTGGCACCATTCTCCCGTGTTTTTCCAAATTTTTGGTGTCCAAAATATGGAGTTTGGTGACCATCACGAATAGTGGATTCCATTGAAGATCTCATAAAAATATTGAAAATAAATATTTTTTGAAAATATGGGCTTTAGGAAATGTTAATTGCATTGAAGAAAATATTTATGAATGTGAGCTCTTCGATTACAGAAATCATCACAAAATTATAGAGGTAAAGATCAGGGAATGTTGGCTCTGCAATGACGCAATGGAAAATAGGTTTATGGAAGAGCATTGTGGCGGAACAATGAAATTGAGGGAATCTTCTGAGATTTGGATTTTCAATTACAAAAAATTTCCATGGTGCTTTGTGATGCATAGAGAATTATGGCTGAAATTTCGGAGGTCTACAGTTTGGGCTAACCTAGAACTGACTTTGTGCTGAAGGCTCAAGGGTTAGTAGAATCACCTATAAATTGACCTAGACCCCATCAAGAAATTAGTGATATCAAATGAAATACATTAGACTCTTGAATTCCTAAGGAGATTCAAGGACTATAGATCTTCAAAAAAGAAAGGTAAATTCAAAGAGGTAATTGAGTGCTTCAAAAAGGAAGGCACATTGAGAATTCCAGTTCGTCTTTACTAAGGAAGTGTGCTTTGGAAATTCTTGTTTATATTTTCAAAATCACAAATACCAATATGAGCCCAATTAAGTAGTGGGCTCTAGGAAATAGCGAGCTATGTGATCTAGTGAGATTTTTGAACCTATGAGCTCTACAAACCTGTGATCTCTGTGAACCTATGAGCTCAGTGAACCTTTGAGATTCACAACAAGGTTTTAGAATTGAAATTCCTTGTTGGATCTTTGTAGAAGTGGGATATTCACAAAGGAAGTGTGCTTTGAAAAGGTGTTTCAAAAGGTATTTACCAGGGTTTAGTGGAAAGGAGGTATTCAATTATGATTGAAAGTGACACTTGAATAGAGAATCTATTTACAATTGAGGATGTTGGTATTCATAAAAATTAAAGGACCTAGAAGTCTCAAATGTATTAGTGGACCCTCTTAAGGAATAGTGAGATCATTTTATTTGAGGGAGTAGTGAGCTTTCAAATTGTTATTTTTTGTAAACAAGGAGGGATAGTGAGTTCACATCAAACTTTGCAAACAGAAGTACACTTATAGTGGATTTGGTAAATCGACACATTTCTGGTGTATGCTCCTTGGACATAGCCTAGTGGGGGTGAACCAGGTAAACGTATTGTGTCATGTGCATGCTTTAATATTATTTCGTACTCTACAATGGGAAGGGGAGAAAATATATTTTTTCCAAACAACAAAACTAGATCGAAGTGGTAGTTGTTTTTATCACTCATACCCTGACTCACCCCCTCCACTCTCAAGGTATATTTCCTAGTGGAACTAACAATACTGTATGTAAATAAATAAAGCATCTGTATCATGGTACTTTCTTTTATATATTCCTATGGAAAAGTAATCTACTAAGTTACCAAAAGCATCCTAAGTAGGGTATATGATAAAATCCAAGTAGGCCCACACAAACAGTGTCTAAAAATAATCTAGTCTATGTAAAAAATAATAGTAATGTGCTTGTAAAATAAATATAAAAAATGATGAATAAATAAATACCATCCCTCTCAGATTTCTAAAGGACACGTAGATGGCTATACCTACTTCAGAATAGACTAGTGTAAGTGTCTGATCAGTAACCATATATATATATATAGTATACTTATATATTGTATTCACCTACATGAAATAACTACCTGAGGACATAAATAAGAATATAATTGTATACTATGTGCTAGTTGGACCAGGGGTGTAACTCGGGCACCCATAACGATTCAAATGAGTTATTGGAGCTAGAAGATGGTATATTCCCAAAATATTATAATTAATGTAAGATTTCATGTTCGTCATTCAATATAAGTGGAGGGAGTTATCATAACCAACACCCGATATAGAGGGATGTGGAACATCATTCCTATTATATGGATAACCATTTAATAGTGAGAGACGTCATGATCAACAACCAATATAATGGAGAGTGAAAATTAATGCTCAACAAATCCCTTAAACATTATTCCTCATCCATAATCAATGGAATAATCATATAATAATAATAATAATAACACGAGGGATAACCACTCCAATACCATAATCATCAAACCCTATTATATCAAAGGGTGTTGTAGTTCATATAATAAAGAATACAACACTTTTTTTGACCTTTACACCAACTTCCATTCATTATAATTACTCAATTTATTTAATTATGAAATAAAAAATTATTTAATTATAAACCTATCAATTATCAGGTTCTTCGGTCTATTAAATAATTATATAAAGGAGGAAAATTCCATTCTAATCCAAAATAAATACATAGGCAGTGTTTGGATATTTTAAATATTTATAAATGAGGTAAAATTCATTCATAACACCCAAAGGGTGTACATAATTGAGGCCAATATCCTCTAATAAAATAGAAATGGTCCACGCTATCATAACAACATGCATATAACTATTTAGAAATGAAGAACGCATTTTAAGGTGGAAAATGATAATGGTCAGCATGCAACCCAATGGAGATTCTCTGAAAATAACTCAAATTTTCATGAAAACAACTAGATAACCTACCTTAGTATAAGGCCCCAGCCTTAAACCTTACTTAATCATGAGTTATTACAAGATTACACATTGAGGATCTTTTCAGGTTTAGAGTTTTAGAGAATTAGATCATAAAACTTGCATTACATTCCACATATAAACAAAGTGGTTACATAAAGATAGTATTCTTCATTCCCATCAATGGAAACATATTTAAAATAAAACATGGATTCTTTATTGACACTTCCTTGACACTATCATCATATCATGTACCTTTCCCTTGACCTGTGAAAATCATTTCAAAAAAACTTGGGATTAGCATAAAAAGCTCAGTATGAGTTATAAAAACATGGAAAGGAAACATGGGTACATATATACATAAGTGTGAAATCATACTTTACCCATAAAACATAAGCACATTAGCATTCCACATCAAATCATGAGTAAATCATTGAAATCATAAGACATAAAGGTAACTTGAGGAATTCATAACATTCTTACGTAGGGAGTAACCCTCTTGGTTAAGTTTGGAATACCCATCACAGTATATTCCCTAAATCTCTTTGGAGAAACCTTAACGTTTCACCCCTTCGCGTTACCCAATGCATTGGAGAGCTATATCGGGCTCACCTGCCCTTAGTTTATCATGGAACCACCCGTCTTCATAATAATTCTCAAGAACCTCAACATAATCGTATCACAAAAAACATGCATAAAGGAAACATAACACTTCCACCTTTCAATCACAAGATATCAATACAACACATTGATATAAAATCATTATGAAAACCATTTTCAATACAAAAATAAAAGAAAAGTAAAACATGGTATTTATTTTTCTTTTAAAAAGAAGGTATGGCTTGTAGAGGAAGCCGAAACTCAAATAACGGTCACGACGGCGGAGAAATCGTTGTTGCCACATACATACGACAAAAACATTACGTTTTGTCATTTAGTAAACGCTTTGTATAAAAAAGATTCCTTTTGAATAAACGTAAAAGTCAAAGGGGTTTATACACCGTAAAAAATAAAGTTGTGTATAATATAAAATATGCCTCAATGAAAGGAGATTGAGACGATGTCCCATACCTCGGGTCCGACTTAACTCGGTCGTTCTTTAATGTCCTGAATAATAAACATGAGTTAATTTCTACTTGTTTACGTACATTTTTCAAGTTCATTATTCCTTTTATATCACTTATTTACATGTCATGAACACTATGTAATTATTTAAGTTAATAACGGTCGTTTTAACGATCATTGGTACTTGAGTAAAAAATAAGCCCTTTATAATTACAAGTTGTTCATGTATCCATTATATACAAAATAGTATTCATGATGTAGATATTATATAATTCATATATATCCAGTAAATGCATGCATTTATAATATTACATAATCATTTAGAGGTAAGAAATGAAATGCACCGTTCATGGAGACGGTAAGCCGTATGTACGCATGAACGCTACTTCCATTTCTATTTCGTATTTTCTGGAATGGAATCATAATTATATAAGACTATATTATAATTAAATTATAATATCATCTATAATATCATAGTTCCATCCTTTATACATCCCACATATGGAATTTAACGAATCAAATCACTATGAGGGGGCGGTAGTCCGCACTTCCATAAATGAAGATATCGCGTTTACCCTTAATGGAAACCATAATGGTATGCCCAAAATGAAAAAAACAGAAGTTTAAGGAAAACATAAACATATTATATATCATATATAAAAATAGTGACATCATAATGGCCACCTTTGAAGGTGTTAAATGAGTATAGAACAATCATCGTTTCGGGAGGCAGAATTTCGCCATCCACGGAAATCGTATGTTCTTTAACAATTTGATGTACTTGTGTGTGAGTGTATCTTGAATAAATCATATAACAATATCCTAGTATATTGAAGATACTGGTTTTGTTACAAAAGAAGTAAATAAAAAGAGTTTAGGTGGTTGGAGAAGCAAAATAAAACAAATGAACATGGGAGAATGAATTACATTTAAAAGTGTAACTCCTTTTGATTTGAGCCTAAAGGCTTCCTTTGAAAGGATTCTGCCCATTTGGAATCCTCTATGATGAGGATAGGGATGTGGAGAGAGTACATGGGTAGGGGTTGCCCGAGCCAAAGGCTTGAGGAGTTTGTGAAATGGGGTAGAGGTGGGGGCCTTTTATAAGAGGGGAGGAGGGGCACTTTTTGAAATCATGAAACTATTATTTTATTTTCAAAAGTGCTTCGAATTTCTAAGGTCCCACACTGATATATTTCTAATATAATATGATAATTCTTATAAATATTCGCATACAATAGTTTTTGGACATGTTTAGGTCTTAGATATTACATTATCATTCCATTTTATTTTAATCGTTAAATAATGAGGTCATCGATGCATCACCATGATGTCATAAATAATCTAATTTATTTAAAGTCTAAAAATTATAAAAAAAATACCATGATGTAGGAAATTTTTTCCCTTTCCAAAGAGTAGTTATAGGAAAAATTATGATTAGTATAACCCCTTATAAAAATTGTTTTAGTAAAAAAATCTTTGTTAGTGTCATTTTGACCTTTATTTAAAAAAATGGCATTAAAGTCATTATCTCACCCAAGTGGCTCCATGGGATCCCTAAATCGACCCATGGGTTGTATTGTTCGGCAATGACACAACCAATAGGGTTAGGACATGTGTCAATCTCATCACATTTTATTAACGCATTATTTTTACCTTAAACTACACTAATTACCTCTAATCGCGATTAATGAAAAAAAAGTTTCTATTCACCAAAAAATAATTTTCATACCATTGAACCACATTTTACATACTAATGACAACCATGTATGTCGGATTTTCAAAATTCAATACACATTAGTGGTAAAATTTCATTTAACTTAAAAATCAGTTTGCTTGATTACCACTTAGTGGTTATACTATTCATCAAAAATTGGAGTTTTTCAGAAAAATACCAAAACGTCACCCTAAGCTATATTTGATATTATGAACTCAAAAATGAAGTCTATTTTACAAAATTTAAAACATATAAGTCACATTAATTAATTTAATAATTAATTCCCGTTGTCGGAGCAAATAGCGTGTTTTTATGAAACATTAAGTATCAAAAGATTGACACCAGTTTAAGTCCAATTTCAAAGTGAAATTGATTACAATGACCACCATTGGATTAAATGGTAAAAATATATTGTAATTTAACTTCAAAACCAATTCAAAAGATAATCTAATCATATAAATAAATTATATTAAAAAGCAGTTTTGATGTTAAATGCAGTATTTTTCACTATTCATTAAAAATGAACATTGTCAGAAAAATACAAAAAATTCACACAAAGTAAATTTTGATGTCACAATAATAAAGAATATGTTTATTTTGACAAACATAGCTTATAAAATTGTCAAAAGATAGATTCAAAACTGGTTTTCCATCAAAAGGCAGAAATACAATCTTTTAAGAATATTAGTGTATTCCATGCTTAAGATTGGATTTATTTTCATTTTAAGCCTCTAAAACACTATCTAATTCATCAACAGATATAGATAAAAATATCTATTTCTAATCACTTACTTGGGATGTTACATCCTTCCCCCCTTTAGAAAATTACGTCCCCACAATTTTTTTACTTACTGAATAAATGGGGGTACTTATCCCTCATTGCATTTTCAGATTCCCATGTTGCCTCTTCCATCATGTGGTTTTTCCAAAAAACCTCTACTTGATTAATCACTTTATTCCGTAACACTTCATCCATGTGGTTAAGAATCTGGACCGGTTGTTCCTCATAAGATAGGTTCTCTTCCAGCTGAACTACCTCTGAACTCAAAACATGAGATGGATTTGGCATATACATTCTCAACATCGAAACGTGAAAAACATTGTGTACCAGAGATAAACTCGGAGGTAAAGCCACCTGGTATGCAACTGATCCAAATCTCTCCCGAATTTCATATGGTCCAATGAACCTTGGACTCACCTTTCCTTTATTACCAAATCTCATCACACTTTTCCATGGAGATACCTTGAGAAAAAAATGATCACCTACCACGAAAGATAGATCCTTCCTCCGGTTATCCGCATAACTCTTATGTCTGCTCTGAGCTGTTCTCATGTGCTTCTAAATCAGCTGACCTTTTTCTGCCAACTCATCTACCAATTCTGGTCCCATCAACTTCCTTTCACCCACTTCATCCCAGAAAGCTGGAGTTCGACACCACTTCCCATATAATGCCTGAAATGGTGCCATCTGTATACTGGAATGAAAACTGTTATTATATGAAAATTAATCCAAAGAAAGATGTTGGTCCCAACTTCCCTGATAATCCATAGAGCAAGAACGTAGCATATCTTCCAATGTCTGAATTATTTGTTCTGACTGCCCATCTGATTGAGGATGAAAGCTGTACTAAAATTTAATTCAGTACCCAACGACTTTTGAAGGCCTTTCCAAAAGTTAGAAGTGAACCTGGGATCATGATCAGATTCAATGGAGAGGGGAACTCCATGTAACCTGACTATCTCTTTAAGATACAAATGGGAAAGGTGATCTAGGGAAAAATTATCTCGTATAGCAAGGAAATGTGCAGACTTGTTCAAGAGATCAACAATAACCCAGATTGCAGTATTACCTTGAGATGTCTTTGGTAATCCCACAACAAATTCCATGGATATATTCTCCCATTTCCACTCTGGTACTGGTAAGGGCTGAAGCATCCCTTTCGGTAACTTCCGCTCTGCTTTAACCTGCTGACAAGTCAAACACATCACAGTAAAATCATCAATATCTCTTTTCATTACATCCCACCAGTAATACTCCCGCAGATCTCTATATATCTTAGTACTTCCTGGATGAACTAAAAACGGAGAACTATGAGCTTCAAATAACAACTCTCTCTTCAGCTATGAATCAAAAGACACACACAATCTCTTCCCAAATCTCAAAACGCATTCATTATCAATGTTTAATTCAGGCAACTTACTTTTCTGAACCAGCTCTACCTTTTTCTGCAACTCACTATCATGATTCTGTGCTTGTTTGATTCTATCTGATAGAGATGATCTCACTGATACCTGAAACAAAACAAAAGAACTTCCTGCACCAACAACTTCTACGCCAAAGTTAATCAAATCCTTAACCAAAGGATCACGTTCCAAGCGCAACATTGCTAATGAAGCATTACTTTTTCGACTCAAAGCAACAACCACTTTATTTGCTTTTATCAGATGGTAATGAATTGTACAATCATAATCCTTGATTAATTCTAGCCATCTCCTTTGTCTCGTGTTCAATTATTTCTGAGTGAATATATACTTTAAACTCTTGTGATCGGTATATATTTCACACTTTACTCCATACAAATAATGCCTCCAAATTTTTAAAGCAAAAACAACAACAGCTAATTCCAAATCATGTGTTGGGTAATTTACCTCATGAGTTTTCAACTGTCGTGAATCATAAGCCATTACTAGATCATTCTTCATTAGGACGCAACCAAGTCCATTCAATGAAGAATCACTTTAGATAACAATCTCACCATTCCTGGAAGGTAGTGCCAAAACTGGAGCATTTACCAACCTTCTTTTCAACTCCTGAAAACAAACAAAGTACCTGATACAACTTCATTTGATGGCCCGAAATTTGCTGAAGTAGTTGCAAAGGATTTCACCACCCCTTTATGCTTGTAGTCTAACTGCTTTCTATCACTCAAGCTCTTTGTTGGACACTCGTTTGCATAGTGACCCATCTCATTGCACTTATAACATTTCACTAACTATAAATCAAATTTGGTCTTACCTTCACCTTGATCCTTTTCAGGGCAATCACGAGCTTTATGTCCCATATTACCACATCGGTAACACTTTCCAGAATTCAAAATACATTCCCCAACATGACTTTTGCCACATTTATCACAAACTGGAAACTTAGTTTTCTTACCATCAGACTTTTTTGATGAATTATTACATTTCTCATGCCACCTCGGTCTCTTCTTCTGTTGGTTGTTATAGAACATTTGATCATAGGTAAACTCCATTTCCACCTTATCAGCACATCGAACAAGCTTTTCATAACTTTTAAACTCACGAGAAGCTAATGCCCTTCGATATTTCGGCTTTAATCCTGAGTAAAAACGATTGATTTTACTATCAAGGTCTCAGATAAAATTTGGAGCATAGCTTGCCAATCGAGTGAACCTTTCTTCATAGGTAGCCACTGAGTCTTCCTCTTGCCTCAATTCCAAGAATTGCTTTTCCATCCTATGTTGAACAGACTTAGGAAAATACATCTCAAGAAACATACCTTTGAATTCATCCCAGTCGAGAGCATCAATCTCATCAGCGTCCCTGATATTTTTAACCATCGACCACCACTGATCTGCCTCACCCTCCAAACGGTAAATAGCAAGACTAAACTTTTGATTGTCTGAACACCCCATGACATTGAAAATCGTCTCCAGTGCTTTAATACACCCTTCAGCTAACACATGGTCAGATGATCCTCTGAATAATGGGGATGTTGCATCATGAAATGTTCCACCACTGACATGTTCCTCTGCGGCTGATCTGGCTGATCTCGTGCATGGATACCACCACCATTTATTGCTAGAGTCAACTGCGCCATTGCTGCAACAAACAGTTCAGTTCTAATTCCGACCATCTCAGGATGCTGATTCGGAAGGTTATTTCCTTCTGTATGCCTTCCTAGGACTGCTTCCCTGTTTCCTCTACGAAAAACCATTCTGAACAAACATGTCTTAGATGAAGGATCATGGTAATATTTAAATACTATATCACTTCAATTTGACCATAAAAAAATATTTTTGGATAATCATTTAATATAATTCTAACTCCTAAAGATATATAAACCGACCTTTGATACCAACAATTAGGCTCCAGCCTTAAATCTTACTTAATCTTGAGTTATTACAAGATTACACATTGAGGATCTTTTCGGGTTTAGAGTTTTAGAGAATTTGATCATAAAACATGCATTACATTCCACATATAAACAAAGAGGTTACATAAAGGTAGTATTCTTCGTTCCCATCAATGGTAACATATTTAAAATAAAACATGGATTCTTTCTTGACACTTCCTTGACACTATCATCATATCATGTACGTTTCCCTTGACCTGTGAAAATAATTTCAAAAAAAACTTGGGATGAGCATAAAAATCTCAGTATGGGTTATAAAAACATGGAAAGGAAACATGGGTACACATATACATAAGAGTGAAATCATACATTACCCATAAAACATAAGCACATTAACATACCTCATCAAATCATTAGTAATCATTGAAATCATAAGACATAAAGGTAACTTGAGGCATTCATAACATTCTTACATAGGGAGTAACCCTCTTGGTTACGTTTGGAATACCCATCACAGTATATTCCATAAATCTCTTCGGAGAAACCTTAACGTTTCACTCCTTCGCATTACCCAATGCATTGGAGAGCTATATCGGGCTCACCTGTCCTTAGTTTATCATGAAACCACCCATCTTTTTAATAATTCCCAAGAACGTCAACATAATCGTATCACATAAAACATGCATAAAGGAAACATAACATTTCCACCTTTCAATCACAAGATATCCATACAACACATTGATATAAAATCATTATGAAAACCATTTTCAATACAAAAATAAAAGAAAAGTAGAACATGGTATTTATTTTTCTTTTAAAAAGAAGGTATGGCTTGTAGAGGAAGATGAAACTCAAATAACGGCCACGACGGTGTGGAAGTCGTTGTCGCCGCATACGTACGACAAAAACATTCGCTTTTGTCGTTTAGTAAACGCTTCGTATAAAAAATATTCCTTTTGAATAAACGTAAAAGTCAAAGGGGTTTATACACCGTATAAATTAAAGTTGTGTATAAAATAAAATATGCCTCAATGAAAGGAGATTGAGATGAAGTCCCATACCTCGGGTCCGACTTGACTCGAACGTTCTTTAATGTCCTGAATAATAAACTTGAGTTAATTTCTACTTGTTTACAAACCTTTTTCATGTTCATTATTCCTTTTATATCACTTATTCCCATGTCATGAACACTATTTAATTATTTATGTTAATAACGGTCGTTTTAACGATCATTGGTTCTTGAGTAAAAAATAAGCCCTTTATAATTTCAAGTTGTTCATGTATCCATTATATCCAAAATGGTATTTATGATGTAGATATTATATAAGTCATATATATCCAGTACATGCATGCATTTATAATATTACATAATCATTTAGAGGTAAGAAATGAAATGCACCGTTCATGGAGACGGTAAGCCGTACGTACGCAT
This sequence comes from Viscum album, assembly GCA_963277665.1. Lineage (NCBI taxonomy): Eukaryota > Viridiplantae > Streptophyta > Magnoliopsida > Santalales > Viscaceae > Viscum > Viscum album. The sequence continues at coordinate 954,807,434 of OY728162.1, read as the reverse complement.
GAACGCTACTTCCATTTCTATTTCTTATTTTCTGGAATGGAATCATAATGATATATAAGAGTATATTATAATTAAATTATAATATCATCTATAATATCATAGTTCCATCCTTTATACGTCCCACATATGGTATTTAACGAATCAAATCACTTTGAGGGGGTGGTAGTCCTCACTTCCTTGAATGAAGATATCGCGTTTACCCATAATGGAAACCATAAAGGTATTCCCAAAATGAAAAAAAAAACAGAATCTTAAGTAAAACATAAAAATATTATATATCATATATAAAAATAGTGACATCATAATGTCCACCTTTGAAGGTGTTAAATGAGTATTGAACAATCATCGTTTTAGGAGTCAGAATTTTGTCATCCACTGAAATCGTATGTTCTTTAACCATTTGATGTTGTTGTGTGAGACTGTAGCTCAAATAAATCTTATAAAAACATCCTAGTATATTTAAGATACTGTTGTTTTTACAAAAGAAGTAAATAAAAAGTGTTTAGGGGGTTGGAGAATAAAAATAAAACAAATGAACATGAGAGAATGAATTACCTTTAAAAGTGTAACTCCTTTTGATTTGAGCCTAAAGGCTTTATTTGAAAAGATTATTCCCAAAGGGAATCCTCTAGGATGAGGAGAGGGATGTGGAGAGAGTAAATGGGAAGTGGTTTTCCAAGCCAAAGGCTTGAGGAGTGTGTGAAATGGGGTAGAGGTGGGGGCCTTTTATAAGAGGAGAGGAGGGGCACTTTTAGAAAGCATGAAACAATTATTTTATTTTCATAAGCGTATCAAATTTCTAAGGTCCCACATTGAAATATTTCGAAGATAAGATGATAAGGCTTCGAAATATTTCCATCCAATTGTTTTTGGACATGTGTAGGTCTTAGATATTACATTATCTTTCCATTTTATTTTAATCGTTAAATAATGAGGTCATCGATGCATCAACATGATGTCATAAATAATCTAATTTATTTAAAGTCTAAAAATTATAAAAAAAATACTATGATGTAGGAAAGATTTTAATCTTTCCAAATAGTATTTATAGACAAAATTATGATTAGTATAACCCCTTCTAAAAATTGTTTTAGTTAAACAATCTATGTTAGTGTCATTTTCACCTTTATTTTAAAAAAAGGCATTAAAGTCATTATCTCACCTAAGTGGCTCCATGGGGTCCCCTAAATCGACCCATGGGTTGTCTTGGTCGGTAATGACACAACCAATAGTGTTAGGACATGTTTCAAGCTCATCTCATTTTATTAAAGCATTATTTTTACCTTAAACTACACTAATTACCTCTAATCGCGATTAATGAAAAAAAAGTTACTATTCATCAAAAAATTATTTTCATCCCATTGAACCACATTTTACATACTAATGACAACCATGTATGTTGGATTTTCAAAATTCAATACACATTAGTGGTAAACTTTCATTTAACTGAAAAATCAGTTTGCTTGATTACCACATAGTGGTTTCAATATTCATCAAAAATTGGAGTTTTTCAGAAAAATACGAAAACATCACCCTAAGCTATATTTGATATTCTGAATTAAAAAATGAAGTCTATTTTACAATATTTAAAAAATATAAGTCACATTAATTAATTTAAAAATTAATTCCCGCTGTCAGAGAAAATAGCGTGTTTTTATGAAACATTAAGTATCGAAAGATTGACACCGGTTTAAGTCCAATTTCAAAGTGAAATTGATTCCAATGACCACCATTGGATTAAATGGTAAAAATATATTCTAATTTCACTTCAAAAACAATTCAAAAGATAATCTAATCATATAAATAAATTAGATTAAAAATTAGTTTTGATGTAAAATGCAGTATTTTTCACTATTCATTAAAAAAAGCACATTGTCAGAAAAATACCAAAAACTCACACAAAGTAAATTTTTATGTCACAATAATAAAGAATAAGTTTATTTTGAAAAACATAGCTTATAAAATTTTCAAAAGATAGATTCAAAAATGGTTTTCCATCAAAAGGAATTAAAACAATCATTTAAGAATATTAGTGTCCATGCTTAAGATTGGATTTATTTTCATTTTAAGCCTCTAAAACACTATCTAATTAATTAATAGACATAGATAAAAATATATATTATTCATTACTTACTTGTAATGTTACATCCTTCCCCCTTTAGAAAGTTGTGTCCCCACAATTTATTTACTTATCGAATAAATGGGGGTACTTATCCCTCATTGCATTTTCAGATTCCCATGTTGCATATTCCATCATGTGGTTTTTCCACAAAACCTCTACCTGATTAATCACCTTAATCTGTAACAATTGATCCCTGTGGTCATGAATCTGGACCGGTTGTTCCTCATAAGATAGGTTCTTTTCCAGCTGAACTACCTCTGGACTCAAATCATGAGAATGGATCTGGCATATACTTTCTCAACATCGAAACGTGAAAAACATTGTGTACTATAGATAAACTCGGAGGTAAAGCCACCCGGTATGAAACTGATCCAACTCTCTCCAGAATTTCATATGGTCCAATGAACCTTGGACTCAGCTTTCCTTTCTTACCAAATCTCATCACACTTTTCCATGGAGAAACCTTGAGAAAAACATGATCACCTACCTCGAAAGATAGATCCTTCCTCCGGTTATCCGCATAACTCTACTGTCTGCTCTGAGCTGTTCTCATGTGCATCTAAATCAGCTGAACTTTTTCTGCCAACCCTTCTACCAATTCTGGTCCCATCAACTTCCTTTCACCCACTTCATCCCAAAAAGCTAGAGTTGAACACCACTTCCCATATAATGCCTGAAATGGTTCCATCTGTATACTGGAATGAAAACTATTATTATATAAAAATTAAACCAAAGAAAGATGTTGGTCCCAACATCCCTGATAATCCATAGATCAAGAACATAGAATATCCTACAATGTCTGAATTGTTCGTTCTGACTGTCCATCTGATTGAGGATGAAAGCTGTACTAAAATTTCATTCAGTACCCAACGAATTCTGAAGGCCTTTCCAAAAGTTAGAAGTGAACCTGGGATCACGATCAGATACAATGGAGAGGGGAACTCCATGTAACCTGACTATCTCTTTAAGATACAAACGGGAAAGTTTATCTATGGAAATAGTATCTAATATAGAAAGGAAATGAGCAGACTTGGTCAAGCGATCAACAATAACCTAGATTGCATTATTACCTTGAGATGTCTTCGGTAATCCCACAACAAAGTCCATGGATATATTCTCTCATTTCCACTTTGGAACTGGTAAGGGCTAAAGCATCCCTTTCGGTAACTGCCGCTCTGCTTTAACCTGCTGAAAAGTCAAACACTTCACAGTAAAATCATCAATATCTCTTTTCATTCCATCCCACCAATAATACTCTCGCAGATCTCTATATATCTTAGAACTGCCTAGATGAACTGAAAACGGAGAACTATGAGCTTCACATAAAAACTCTCTCTTCAGCTGTGAATCAAAAGGCACACACAATCTCTTCCCAAATCTCAAAACGCATTCATTATCAATGATGAATTTAGACAACTTACCTTTCTGAACCAGCTCTACCTTTTTCTGCAACTCACTGTCTTGCTTCAGTGCTTGCTTGATTCTATCTAATAGATATGATCTCACTGATACCTAAAACAAAACAGAAGAACTTCCTTCACCAAAAACTTCTATGCCAAAGTTCATCAAATCCTTAACCAAAGGATCACGTTCCATGCGCAACATTTCTAATGAAGCATTACTTTTTCGACTCAAAGCATCAACCACTTTATTTTCTTTTCCCGAATGGTAATGAATTGTACAATCATAATCCTTGATTATTTCTAGCCATCTCCTTTGTCTCATGTTCAATTCTTTATGAGTGAATATATACTTTAAACTCTTGTGATCGGTATATATTTCACACTTTACTCCATAAAATGATGCATCAAAATTTTTAAAGCAAAAACAATAGCAGCTAATTCTAAATCATGTGTTGGGTAATTTACCTCATGAGTTTTCAACTGTCGTGAAGCATAAGCAATTACCTGATCATTCTTCATTCGGATGCAACCAAGTCCTTTCAATGAAGAATCACTGTAGATAACAAACTCACCATTCCTGGAAGGTAGTGCCAAAACTGTAGCATTCACCAACCTTCTTTTCAACTCCTGAAAACAAACAACGTACTCTATACAACTTCATTTGATGGCCCAACATCTGCTGAAGTAGTTGCAAAAGATTTCACCACCCCATTATGCTTGTAGTCTAACTGCTTCACATCACTAAGCTCTTTGTCAGACACTCGTTTTCATAGTGACCCATCTCATTTCACTTATAACATTTCACTAACTGTAAATCAAATTTGGTCTTACCTTCACCTGGATACTTTTCAGTGAAATCACGAGCCTTATGTCCCATCTTACCACATCGGTAGCACCTTCCAGAATTTAGAAGACATTTCCCAGCATGCCTTTTGCCACATTTATCACAAACTGGAAACTTAGTTTTCTTACCATCATACTTTTTTAAAGAATTCTTACATTTCTCCTGCCACCCCAGTCTCTTCTTCTGTTGGTTGTTATAGAATAGTTGATCATCGGAAAACTCCATTTCCACCTTCTCAGCACATCGAACAAGCTTTTCATAAGTTTTAAACTCACGAGAAGCTAATGCCCTTCGATATTTTGGCTTTAATCCTGAGTAAAAACGATTGATTTTAATATCAAGGTCTCGAATAAAATTTGGAGCATACCTTGCCAATCGAGTGAACCTTTCTTCATAGGTAGCAACTGAGTCTTACTCTTTCCCCAATTCCAAGAATTGCTTTTCCATCCTAAGTCGAACAGCATTAGGAAAATACTTCTCGAGAAACATACCTTTGAATTCATCCCAGTCGAGAGCATCAATCTCATCAGCATCCCTGATATTTTTAACCATCGACCACCACTGATCTTCCTCACCCTCCAAACGGTAAATAGCAAGACTAACCTTTTGATTGTCTAAACACCCCCTGACATCAAAAATATTTTCCAGTGCTTTAATCCACCCTTCAGCTAACACAGGGTCAGATGATCCTGTGAACAATGGGGGATGTTGCCTCATGAAATGTTCCACCACTGACATGTTCCTCTGCGGTTGATCTGGCTGATCTTGTGCATGGATACCACCACCATTTATCGCTTGAGTCAACTGCGCCATTACTGCAACAAACTGTTCAGTTCCAATTCCAACCATCTCAGGATGATGATTCGGAAGGTTATTTCCTTCTGTATACCTTCCTAGCACTGCTTCCCTGTTTCCACTACCGAAAACCATTCTGAACAAACATGTCTTAGATGAAGCAACATGGTAATCTTCAAATACTATATAACTTCAATTTGACCAAAAAAAATATTTTTTGATATTCATTTAATATAATTCTAACTCCTAAAGTTATCTAAACCAACCTTTGATACCAACTATAAGGTCCCAGCCTTAAACATTACTTAATCTTGAGTTATTATAAGATTACACATTGAGGATATTTTCGGGTTTAGAGTTTTAGAGAATTATATCATAAAACGTGCATTAAATTCCACATATAAACAAAGTGGTTACATAAAGATAGTATTCTTGATTCCCATCAATGGAAACATATTTAAAATAAAACATGGATTCTTTCTTGACACTTCCTTGACATTATCATCATATCATGTACCTTTCCCTTGACCTGTGAAAATCATTTCAAAAAAAACTTGGGATGAGCATAAAAAGCACAGTATGGGTTATAAAAACATGGAAAGGAAACATGGGTACACATATACATAAGGGTGAAATCATACATTACCCATACAACATAATCACATTAACATACCTCATCAAATCATGAGTAAATCATTGAAATCATAAGACATAAAGGTAACTTGAGGCATTCATAACATTCTTATGTAGGGAGTAACCCTCTTGGTTACGTTTGGAATACCCATCATAGTATATTCACTAAATCTCTTCGGATAAACCTTAAAGTTTCACTCCTTCGCATTACACAATGAATTGGAGAGATATATCGGGCTCACTCGCCCTTAGATTATCATGGAACCACCCGTCTTCATAATAATGCCCAATAACGTCAACATAATCGTTTCACATAAAACATGCATAAAGGAAACATAACATTTCCACCTTTCAATCACAAGATATCAATACAACACATTGATATAAAATCATTATGAAAACAATTTTCAATACAAAAATAAAAGAAAAGTAAAACATGGTATTTATTTTTCTTTTAAATAGAAGGTATGTATTGTAGAGGAAGCCGAAACTCAAATAACTGTCACGACGGCGGAGAAGTCGTTGTCGCCGCATACATACGACAAAAAAATTCCCTTTTTTCTTTTAGAAAACACTTCATATAAAAAATATTCCTTTTGAATAAACTTAAAAGTCAAAGGGTTTTATACACCGTATAAAATAAAGTTGTGTATAAAATAAAATATGCCTCAATGAAAGGAGATTGAGACGAAGTCCCATACCTCGGGTCCGACTTGACTCGGTCGTTCTTTAATGTCCTGAATAATAAACTTGAGTTAATTTCTACTTGTTTACGAACCTTTTTCAAGTTAATTGTTCCTTTTATATCACTTATTTCCATGTCATGAACACTATGTAATTATTTAAGTTAATAACGGTCGTTTTAACGATCATTGGTACTTGAGTAAAAAAATAAGCCCTTTATAATTACAAGTTTTTCATGAATCCATTATATCCAGAATGGTATTCATGATGTAGATATTATATAAGTCATATATATCCAGTACATGCATGCATTTATAATATTACATAATCATTTAGAGGTAAGAAATGAAACGCACCGTTCATGGAGACGGTAAGCCGTACGTATGCATGAACGCTACTTCCATTTCTATTTTGTATTTTCTGGAATTGAATCATAATGATATAAGAGTATATTATAATTCAATTATAATATCATCTATAATATCATAGTTCAATCCTTTATACGTCCCACATATGGTATTTAACGAATCAAATCACTTTGAGGGGGTGGTAGTCCGCACTTCCTTAAATGAAGATATCGCGTTTACCCATAATGGAAACCATAAAGGTATTCCCAAAATGAAAAAAAAACAGAATATTAAGGAAAAAATAAACATATTATATATCATATATAAAAATAGTGACATCATTAGGGCCACCTTTTAAGGTGTTAAATGAGTATTGAACAATCATCGTTTCGGGAGGCAGAATTTTGCTATCCACGGAAACCGTATGTTCTTTAACCATTTGATGTAGTTGTGTGAGAGTGTAGCTTGAATAAATCTTATAACAACATCCTAGTATATTTAAGATACTGGTGTTGTTACAAAAGAAGTAAATAAAAAGATTTTAGGGGGTTGGAGAAGCAAAATAAAACAAATGAACATGAGAGAATGAATTACCTTTAAAAGTGTAACTCCTTTTGATTTGAGCCTAAAGGCTTCCTTTGAAAGGATTCTGCCCAAAGGGAATCCTCTAGGATGAGGAGAGGGATGTGGAGAGAGTAAATGGGTAGGGGTTGGAGGAGCCAAAGGCTTGAGGAGTGTGTGAAATGGGGTAGAGGTGGGGGCCTTTTATAAGAGGAGAGGAGGGGCACTTTTGGAAATCATGAAACTATTATTTTATTTTCAAAAGCTTTTCGAATTTCTAAGGTCCAACATTGATATATTTCGAATATAAGATGAAAAGGCTTCAAAATATTCCCATCCAACAGTTTCTGGACAAGTTTAGGTCTTAGATATTACATTATCATTCCATTTTATTTTAATCGTTAAATAATGAGGTCATCGCTGCATCGTCATGATGTCATAAATGATTTAATTAATTTAAAGTCTAAAAAATATATAAAAAATACTATGATGTAGGAAATATTTTTATCTTTCCAAAGAGTATTTATAGACAAAATTATTATTAGTATAACCCCTTTTAAAAATTGTTTTAGTAAAACAATCTATGTTAGTGTCATTTTCACCTTTATTTAAAAAAAGGCATTAAAGTCATTATCTCACCCAGGTGGCTCCATGGGGTCCCCTAAATCGACCCATGGGTTGTCTGGGTCTTCCATGACACAACCAATAGGGTTAGGACATGTTTCAATCTCATCTCATTTTATTAAAGAATTATTTTTACCTTAAACTACACTAATTACCTCTAATTGCGATTAATGAAAAAAAAAGTTACTATTCACCAAAAAATTATTTTCATCCCATTGAACCACATTTTACATACTAATGACAAACATGTATGTTGGATTTTCAAAATTCAATACACATTAGTGGTAAACTTTCATTTAACTGAAAAATCAGTTTTCTTGATTACAACTTAGTGGTTTCACTATTCATCAAAAATTGGAGTTTTTCAGAAAAATACCAAAACATCATCCTAAGATATATTTGATATTATGAATTCAAAAATGTAGTATATTTTACAATATTTAAAACATATAATTCACATTAATTAATTTTATAATTAATTCCCGCTGTCAGAGCAAATAGCGTGTTTTTATGAAACATTATGTATCAAAATATTGACACCAGTTTAAGTACAATTTCAAAGTGAAATTGATTACAATGACCACCATTGGATTAAATGGTAAAAATATATTCTAATTTCAATTCAAAACCAATTCAGAATATAATCTAATAATATAAATAAATTAGAATAAAAACATTTTTGATTTAAATGCAGTATTTTTCACTATTCATTAAAAAATGAACATTGTCAGAAAAATACCAAAAATTCACACAAAGTAAATTTTGATGTCACAATCATAAAGAATAAGTTTATTTTGACAAAAATATCTTATAAAATTGTCAAAACATAGATTCAAAAATGGTTTTCCATCAAAAGGCAGTAAAACAATCTTTTAAGAATATTAGTGTATTCCATGCTTAAGATTGGATTTATTTTCATTTTAAGCCTCTAAAACACTATCTAATTCATTAATAGACATAGATAAAAATATCTATTATTCATTACTTACTAGGGATGTTACATCCTTCCCCCCTTTAGAAAATTGTGTCCCCGCAATTTATTTACTTATCGAATAAATGGGGGTACTTATCCCTCATTGCATTTTCAGATTCCCATGTTGCCTCTTCCATCATGTGGTTTTTTCACAAAACCTTTACCTGATTAATCACCTTATTCCGTAACACTTGCTCCCTGTGGTCAAAAATATGGACCGGTTGTTCCTCATAAGATAGGTTCTCTTCCAGCTGAACTACCTCTGGACTCAAAAAATGAGATGGATCTGGCATATAATTTTTCAACATCAAAACGAGAAAAATATTTTGTACCTGAGATAAACTCGGAGGTAAATCCACCCGGTATGAAACTAATCCAACTCTCTCCAGAATTTCATATGGTCCAATGAACCTTGGGCTCATATTTCCTTTCTTACCAAATCTCATCACACTTTTCCATAGAGAAACCTTGAGATAAACATGATCACCTACCTTGAAAGATAGATCCTTCCTCCGGTTATCCGCATAACTCTTCTGCCTACTCTGAGCAGTTCTCATGTGCTTCTGAATCAACTGAACTTCTTCTGCCAACTCTTCTACCAATTCTGGCCCCATCAACTTCCTTTCACCCACATCATCCCATAAAGCTGGTGTTCGACACCGCTTCCCATATAATGCCTGAAATGGTGCCATCTGTATACTGGAATGAAAAATGTTATTATATGAAAATTAAACCAAAGAAAGATGTTAGTCCCAACTTCCCTAATAATCCATAGAGAATGAACGTAGCATATCCTCCAATGTCTGAATTGTTCGTTCTGACTTCCCATCGGATTGAGGATGAAAGCTGTACTAAAATTTAATTCAGTACCCAACGACTTCTGAAGGACTTTCCAAAAGTTAGAAGTGAACCTGGGATCATGATCAGATACAATAGAGAGGGGAACTCCATGTAACATGACTATATCTTTAAGATACAAACATGAATGTTGATCTAGGGAAAAAGTATCTCGTATAGCAAGGAAATGAGCAGACTTGGTAAAGCGATCAACAATAACCCAGATTGCATTATTACCTTGAGATGTCTTCGGTAATCCCACAACAAAGTCCATGGATATATTCTCCCATTTCCACTCTGGCACTGGTAAGGGCTGAAGAATCCCTTTCGATAACTGCCGCTCTGTTTTAACCTGCTGACAAGTCAAACACTTCACAGTAAAATCAGAAATATCTCTTTTCATTCCATCCCACTAGTAATACTCCCGAAGATCTTTATATATCTTAGTACTGCTTAGATGAACTGAAAACGGAGAACTATGAGCTTCACATAACAACTCTCTCTTCAACTGTGAATCAAAAGGCACACACAATCTCTTCCCAAATCTCAAAACGCATTCATTATCAATGTTGAATTCAGGAAACTTACCTTTCTGAACCAGCTCTACCTTTTTCTGCAACTCACTGTCTTGCTTCTGTGCTTGCTTGATTCAATCTGATAGAGATGATCTCACTGATACCTGAAACAAAACAGAAGAACTTCCTGCACCAACAACTTCTATGCCAAAGTTCATCAAATCCTTAACCAAAGGATCACGTTCCAAGCGCAACATTTCTAATGAAGCATTACTTTTTTGACTCAAAGCATCAACCACTTTATTTGCTTTTCCCGTATGGTAATGAATTGTATAATCATAATCCATGATTAATTCTAGCCATCACTTTTGTCTCATGTTCAATTCTTTCTGAGTGAATATATACTTTAAACTCTTGTGATCGGTATATATTTCACACTTTACTCCGTACAAATGATGTCTCCAAATTTTTAAAGCAAAAACAACAGCGGCTAATTCCAAATCATGTGTTGGGTAATTTACCTCATGAGTTTTCAACTGTCATGAAGAATAAGCAATTACCTGATCATTTTGCATTAGGACGCAACCAAGTCCTTTCAATGAAGCATCACTGTAGATAACAAACTCACCATTCTTGGAAGGTAGTGCCAAAACTGGAGCATTCACCAACCTTCTTTTCAACTCCTGAAAACAAACAAAGTTCCTGATACAACTTCATTTTATGGCCCGACATCTGCTGAAGTTGTTGAAAAGGATTTCAACACCCCTTTATGCTTGTTGTCTAACTGCTTCCCATCACTCAAGCTCGTTGTCGGACACTCGTTTGTAAAGTGACCCATCTCATTGCACTTATAACATTTCACTAACTGTAAATAAAATTTGGTCTTACCTTCACCTTGATCCTTTTCAGTGCAATCACGAGCCTTATGTCCCATCTTACCACATCGGTAGAACTTTCCAGAATTCAGAAGTCATTCCCCAGCATGCCTTTTGCCACATTTATCACAAACTGGAAACTTAGTTTTCTTACCATCAAACTTTTTTGAATAATTATTACCTTTATCCTGCCACCTCGGTCTCTTCTCCTGTTGGTTGTTCTAGATCACTTGATCATCAGAAAACTCCATTTACACCTTCTCAGCACATCGAACAACCTTTTCATAACTTTTAAACTCACGAGAAGCAAATGCCCTTTGATATTTTGGCTTTAATCCTGAGTAAAAATGATTGATTTTACTATCAAGATCTCGGATAAAATGTGGAGCAGACCATGCCAATCGAGTGAACCTTTCTTCATAGGTAGCCACTGAGACTTCCTCTTGCCTCAATTCCAAGAATTGCTTTTCCATCCTAAGTCGAATAGCTTTAGGATAATACATCTCAAGAAACATACCTTTGAATTCATCCCAGTCGATTGCATCAATCTCATCAGCGTCCCTGGTATTTTTAACCATCGACCACCACTGATCTGCCTCACCCTCCAAATGGTAAATAGAAAGACTAACCTTTTGATTGTCTGAACACTCAATGACATCGAAAATCTTCTCAAGTGATTTAATCCACACTTTAGCTTACATAGGGTCAAATGATCCTCTGAATAATGGGGGATGTTGCCTCATGAAATGTTCCACCACTGACATGTTCCTCTGCGGTTGATCTGGCTGATCTTTTGCATGGATACCACCACCATTTATCGCTTGAGTCAACTGCGCCATTACTGCAACAAACTGTTCAGTTCCAATTCCGACCATCTCAGGATGCTGATTCGGAAGGTTATTTCCTTCTGTATGCCTTCCTAGCACTGCTTCCCTATTTCCTCTACGGAAACCCATTCTGAACAAACATGTCTTAGATGAAGCAACATGGTAATCTTCAAATACAATATCACTTCAATTTGACCATAAAAAAATATTTTTGGATAATCCTTTAATATAATTCTAACTCCTAAAGTTATCTAAACCGACCTTTGATACCAACTATAAGGCCCCGACCTTAAACCTTACTTAATCTTTTGTTATTACAAGATTACACATTGAGGATCTTTTCGGATTTAGAGTTTTAGAGAATTAGATCATAAAACATGCATTACATTCCACATATAAACAAAGTGGTTACATAAATATAGTATTCTTCATTCCCATCAATGGAAACATATTTAAAATAAAACATTGATTCTTTCTTGACACTTCCTTGACACTATCATCATATCATGTACCTTTCCCTTGACCTGTAAAAATCATTTAAAAAAACTTGGGAAGAGCATAAAAAGCTCAGTATGGGTTATAAAAACATGGAAAGGAAACATGGGTACATATATACATAAGAGTGAAATCATACATTACCCATAAAACATAAGCACATTAACATACCTCATCAAATCATGAGTAATTCATTGAAATCATAAGACATAAAGGTAACTTGAGGCATTCATAACATTCTTACGTAGGGAGTAACCCCCTTGGTTACGTTTGGAATACTCATCACAGTATATTCCATAAATCTCTTCGGAGAAACCTTAACGTGTCACTCCATCGCGTTACCCAATGCATTAGAGAGCTATATCGGGCTCACCCTCCCTTAGTTTATCATGGAACCACCCGTCTTCATAATAATTCCCAAGAACGTCAACATAATCGTATCACATAAAACATGCATAAAGGAAACATAAAATTTCCAACTTTCAATCACAAGATATCAATACAACACATTGATATAAAATCATTATAAAAACCATTTTTAATACAAAAATAACAGAAAAGTAAAACATGGTATTTATTTTTCTTTTAAAAAGAAGGTATGGCTTGTAGAGGAAGCCGAAACTCAAATAACGGTCACGACGGCGGAGAAGTCATTGTCACCGCATACATACGAAAAAAACATTCTCTTTTGTCGTTTAGTAAACGCTTCATATAAAAGAGATTCCTTTTGAATAAACGTAAAAGTCAAAGGGGTTTATACACTGTATAAAATAAAGTTGTGTATAAAATAAAATATGCCTCAATGAAAGGAGATTGAGACGAAGTCCCATACATTGGGTCCGACTTGACTCGGTCTTTCTATAATGTACTGAATAATAAACTTGAGTTAATTTCTACTTGTTTACGAACCTTTTTAAATTTCATTATTTCTTTTATATCACTTATTTCCATGTCATGAACACTATGTAATTATTTAAGTTAATAACGGTCGTTTTAACGATCATTGGTACTTGAGTCAAAAATAAGCCGTTTATAATTACAAGTTGTTCATGTATCCATTATATCCAGGATGGTATTCATGATGTAGATATTATATAAGTCATATATATCCAGTACATTCATGCATTTATAATATTACATAATCATTTAGAGGTAAGAAATGAAATGCACTGTTCATGGAGACAGTAAGCTGTACGTACGCATGAACGCTACTTCCATTACTATTTAGTATTTTCTGGAATGGAATCATAATGATATAAGAGTATATTATAATTCAAGTATAATATCATCTATAATATCATAGTTCCATCCTTTATACATCCCACATATGGTATTTAACGAATCAAAACACTTTGAGGGGGCGGTAGTCCGCACTTCCTTAAATGAAGATATCGCGTTTAACAATAATGGAAACCATAAAGGTATGACCAAAATGAAAAAAATAGAAGCTTAAGGAAAAAATAAACATATTATATATCATATATAAAAATAGTGACATCATAATGGCCACCTTTGAAGGTGTTAAATGAGTATTGAACAATCATCGTTTCGGGAGGCAGAATTTCGCCATCCATGGAAACCGTATGTTCTTTAATCATTTTATGTAGTTGTGTGAGATTTTAGCTCGAATAAATCATATAAAAACATCCTAGTATATTGCAGATAGTGGTTTTGTTACAAAAGAAGTAAATAAAAAGAGTTTAGTGGGTTGGAGAAGCAAAATAAAACAAATGAACATGAGAGAATGAATTACCTTTAAAAGTGTAACTCCTTTTGATTTGAGCCTAATGGATTCCTTTGAAAGGATTCTGCCCAAAGTGAATGCTCTAGGATGAGGATAGGGATGTGGAGAGAGTAAATGGGCAGGGTTTGGCCGAGCCAAAGGCTTTAGGAGTGTGTGAAATGGGGTAGATGTGGGGGCCTTTTATAAGAGGAGAGGAGGGGCACTTTTGGAAATCATGAAACTATTATTTTATTTTCAAATGTATTTCGAATTTCTAAGGTCCCACATTGATATATTTATAAGATAATATGATCAGGCTTTGACATATTCCCATCCAATAGTTTTTGGACAAGTTTAGGTCTTAGATATTACATTATCCTTCCATTTTATTTTAATCGTTAAATAATGAGGTCATCACTGCATCATCATGATGTCATAAATAATTTAATTTATGTAAAGTATAAAAATTATAAAACAAATACTATGATCTAGGAAATCCTTTTAGATTTCCAAAGAGTATTTATAGACAAAATGATGATTAGTATAACCCCTTCTAAAAATTGTTTTAGTAAAATAATCTATGTTAGTGTCATTTTCACCTTTATTTAAAAAAAGGCATTAAAGTCATTATCCCACCCAAGTGGCTCCATGGGGTCCCCTAAATCGACCCATGGGTTGTCTTGGTCGTCCATGACACAACCAATAGGGTTTGTACATGTGTCACACTCATATATTTTTATTAAAGAATTATTTTTACCTTAAACTACACTAATTACCTCTAATCGCGATTAATGAAAAAAAGTTACTATTCACCAAAAAATTATTTTCATCCCATTGAACCACATTTTACATACTAATGACAATCATGTATGTCGGATTTTAAACATTCAATACACATTAGTGGTAAACTTTCATTTAACTGAAAAATCAGTTTGCTTGATTACCCCTTAGTGGTTTCACTATTCATAAAAAATTGGAGTTTTTCAGAAAAATACCAAAACATCACCCTAAGCTATATTTGATATTCTGAATTAAAAAATTAATTCTATTTTAAAAAATTTAAAACATATAATTCAAATTAATTAATTTAATAATTAATTCCCGCTGTCAGAGCAAATAGCGTGTTTTTATGAAACATTAAGTATCAAAATATTGACACCAGTTTAAGTCCAATTTCAAAGTGAAATTGATTCCAATGACCACCATTGGATTAAATGGTAAAAATATATTCTAATTTCACTTCAAAACCAATTCAAAATATAATATAATCATATAAATAAATTAACTTAAATAGCAGTTTTAATGTAAAATGCAGTATTTTTCACTATTCATTAAAAAATGAACATGGTCAGAAAAATACCAAAAATTCACACAAATTAAATTTTGATGTCAAAATCATAAAGAATAAGTTTATTTTGACAAACATAGCTTATAAAATTGTCAAAATATAGATTCAAAAATGGTTTTCCATCAAAAGGTAGTAAAACAATCTTTTAAGAATATTAGTGTATTCCATGCTTAAGATTGGATTTATTTTCATTTCATGCCTCTAAAACACTATCTAATTCATTAATAGACATAGATAAAATAATCTATTATTCATTAAATACTTGGTATGTTACACTTAGGGTCATAGAATGATCCTTATACAATATTATCTTCATATTTTAAGTATATTAGATGAATATAATATAGAAATACAATGATTTGAAAATAGAGAGAATGTGCTGGCACAGAAATAGCACAATAGATATAAAATTAAACATAGAGAGGTTGTAATATGATTCAAGATCATACCTACATCTATTAAATTATTCTAGTGCAAGTATATTTGTATTCTAGAGAGATAATACATCAATAATCCAAGATTAGTATTTAATAGAACTCACATCAAAAGTGGAGGAGGCTCAGATGTTAAAATGAATAACAAAAAGAGATTGGTGAGGTATTAATTTCATTAATGGAAAAATTGTAATTTCATCTGTAAAATTAGGGGAACACAGTTTGGTCCAATGGTTTTTCTAAACCGTGCGCAAACTGTGTTTCCTCCAAAGTCAAAGGAGGGACCCACATGGGCTAGGAACATGGTTAAACCAACTGTTCCAATGCCAAGTACAAGACACTATCCTACACACTTTTCAACTGACACAGTCAAGTACATGGACTCGCATGGTTGCAGGAAACTATGTGGCATACTGCTCTCCACTTGGTTCCCCACATGGTTACGGAGCACAGTTAGTACTAACTACATGGTAACCCTGGGGCTCACTATATTTTCAAAAATCATGGAGCCACAGGATACAAAAAAGCCTCAAGTACTTTTGGAATCTTCTTTAGTCCATATAGACTGTTTACCATGTTTAAAAAATAATTGTAACAAAAAAATGATATGTAATTTTAAGAAAATTCATGTCATTTCAAAGGATAAAATTAACCACAAGATGGAAGATACCAATCCATTGTAGAAACCAACTCAGTGCGAGAAGGAACTAATTGATTTCATGAAGGAGAAAACTAACCACATGAACGAACCAACTAACCACAAAAAGTAACCAAGTAACCTTATGGTTAAATCAACTAATTGTATGAAGAGACCAAATGGCCAGATGAAGGAATCAACCGACTATACAAATGGACCATCTAACTGAAAATTTAGGTAAGTGACCAGAAGATAAAACTTATCAATTTCAATAATTAAAAAGGCTAGGAACTCCCTCCTGACACTTTCGGTCCTTGGGAAATCAAAAATGAATATTTTCAGGAACCATGGAAATAAAATCAGATACATATCAAACCATTTTCAACCAATATAGTTAAAATCAATCATGGAATAAAATTCAAAGTAAGTCTAAACAATCACTTGTCAAATACCTCTCAAGAATATTTATATAATAAGAAAACAAACAAACATCATAGGAACAAGTCATCATTACTAGTTTTCAAATCTACGTACAACCCTTTCTATCCCAACATTAAATGACTATCCTTTAAATGGGAGGTTATTTTAAAATGATTGTAAAAAATAAATCCTTGAACAATGGGACATTATAAAAACAATCACTTCAAAAAAAAAATTCTCAAAAAATATTTCACAAATGATATTATACTTCTTTGAGTAACGTTTTCGGAAAATAAATCTTTCTTTCACTTTAATAATAGTATATATGCATTATAATGAACTATAATTTGAAAATAATCATGTTATGAGTACCATTAAATTATGTTTGAAAATATAAATCAAATATCCCTCCATATATACCACCACATTGGTGACATGATTTCATATTGAAAAAACTAAACATGTATTATTTTCATGTTTTATGTTGTCTATGATCAACTGATCTGTTCATTAATCATCTTACTATAAACAAGAACATTACTTCCTAGCATATAAGGGATGAAATTATTTTAATTTAATATATTATTACAACATGCTCAATGTATGAAACACATATTAGGGAATTCTTCCTATTAACCCATGTATATATTACCTAGATTGATATATGACATCTTTGAAATGAAGTTTATATTTACTCTACTTATTCATGATAAAACATAAAATAAAAAAAACAAAACATGATCATAATGTTAGTTATTTTATACAACCATTCATGTCAAGGTATTCATGACACATCATACATCACAATAATATTTTATCATCATAAAACATTATCTAATCATGGAAATATGAAACCTATTTATTCATGAAAATATCCTCAAATCTAAATGGGTTATCACTAAAAATTCATGCCACATTACAACAATTTAATAAGAAAAATGAAATTTCTTGGTCCTGTAATAGATTTATAACACATGTGTATAATATTTCAGGGAATGAAAACTAAAATAAAATTAATGTGGTATGGATACAAGGAATGTCATTGCAATATACAATCATGAAATCTATTAATAGAAACTGGTTTAGTGAAATATATCAATTTAGAAATTATGATGAATAAAATATATAAATCATGATTCACCAATAGTATTGACTATAATTGAAGTATATATACATGTAAAAAATTTCAATATCCATTATGCAATTTAAT
The DNA here is from genome assembly GCA_963277665.1 of Viscum album. Taxonomy (NCBI): domain Eukaryota; kingdom Viridiplantae; phylum Streptophyta; class Magnoliopsida; order Santalales; family Viscaceae; genus Viscum; species Viscum album. The sequence continues at coordinate 954,789,127 of OY728162.1, read as the reverse complement.
TTTAGAAAAAATATCTTATGGAAATAATGGTAACAATAACTGATATGATACATTCATACCACATCTCATGGGTAGTTCTCTTTACATTTTTCATATACAGTGCTCGTATAGTTATACTATTCTTATAATTCTAAAATATTAACATTACCTCCCTATTAAAAATTCTCTTATGTATTATCATTATTTTTTTACATCTTAATTTCTGAATGTTTCCCATTCATGGTTATTACATAATAGAAACATAGAATAACAAATCATAAAACAAATTCATTTCAAAATACTAAAAACACTTTTAGATTTACCTATAATGAACAATATGTTTATAAAGTTTATTAATACATAATTTCTCAATTTAAATCATGTATAATTTATTTTATTTTATTTAAATATAATGTGTAGTAATGATGCACCACATCTGTAAGTTTAGTCACTCAATTAACCGAAAATATACCACAACACATAGCTTGACCATTAATTATATGAATCACACTAACAACATGTAAAAATTATAATAAATTCATCTTGGAACATGAAATATAATTTCATGTAAAATAATTCCAAAAACTAATGTATATTGTTTAAAAAATTAATTCTAGAATCAAATATTTTCTTTCAAAGGCATGTTTAGTTAAAAAAATCCACCAGAAAAGATATTTGTGGTATTTAAAATATATCATAAATGATTATTCATTAATGAAAATATTAACATACTACTTCTATTAGTTTAAAATATTTATTTTAATTCCCAACATTCCCTCACACAATAATTATCAAAACTTTCTAATTTTGAAACTACCATTGCATTATTTAAAGAAAAATAAGAATTTCATCATCACATATTTTGTAATGAATAATGTTTCAATTTGTATGAATATTTTTATATAGGATGAATTTTATTCATAATGACCCCATTATAATAATATATTATAGAATAAATAAACACCCCAAGCATACTCAAAAATAAAATTCAAAATTTAATTAAAAGAATGGCTCAAGAACCTAACATAATTCTAATAACTTAGAACATGCATGGAAAGTCCTCAAAACAAGACATAATTTTTGAAAACATGAAAATTCTTCCTTGGAACCCATGCATTAGAACCTTCATATAAAGCTAAGAATATTTATATGGTTAATTTATTAAATTATCCTTTAAAAATTTCATTTATAGATACTACTAAATATTTTACTAAGAGAAAAGGTTTATCTAAATTTTTTAGAAAACACTCTAAACTAGTTACTAGATTTCATTGAAAATAATTTTAACCATTATTAAAAGATAACAAATCACCTAGAAAAAGACATCCTGATTTAGATAAATTCAATAATTCATTACTAAATGTATTAGACATCTTATATTTTCATATAATGAATGATATTAACAACTTATCCATCAAAACATTAAATAATTGTTTTGTTATGTTAATATCAAAATGAATAACTTCGGAACAAGAGGTTTCAAACCAATACATAATAAGATTTATAAAACATAATGTTGTAACAATTCAATATGTTTGGTTTAATGGTCCCCCATGTTATTAACATTCTTGAAATTAACAAAAAACACATAAAAAATAAAACACTCAAAACTGAATACTTTCATTTACCATTTATGAAAGTGAGTATCATTAAATTTTGGAGTTGTAAGTTATTACATCATTATATTTCCATAAACAATATAATAAAATATATCAATATAATAGATCTTCTCAGAGAATAAAAATTAACAGAACATATCCACCATACAATGATATTATCTACTTTGGGAATCCCTTTCTCACCTGTATGGCTTAAAAACATTTCATGAAATTATTTGTAATTATAGGATAAGTATCACCCCAATTGTTAGGCTTGAATATATAACATATATTAACTATAAAAAATATTCACATAATAATGGTAGTTTAGATTTCATAGTAACTTATTTAACTGGGTTTATTAATTCCAGAAATCACCCGAATTAAATCAAAAAGTGCCACAAGTCCTGACAAGTGTACCCTTCCATGGTCCCTAACATGAAATCATCATTATATTATCTATGGTTTTATGTATATTTAATTTCCTTGTGTCAGATCATTAGTGGGCCAACATGTATATGTCCTAGATAGTCACCTTCACTACATCACACACTAAGTCCAACTATCATTGTTTCTCTACCATTCCCATATAAGAATCAACCGTACATAATTGAAAACCATATATTATATCTCATTCATAACCTTTGATCCTAATATTTCACCCCATACCATTTTTACCCCTTATGGGATAACATTAGATAAAAATAGTGACCCTACTGTCACACCTTTACTCATCCATAGGTTGGAGACTAGCACTGAACGTGTAAAACACTCAAATAAGAGGCTTTACCCTTAATGTATAAAAAGAATCAAGATATGGAATATAAAAAACCACTGAAAAAATCTATCACATTGATACAAAAGATTTGAAATAATCCCACAATTGACCTTAGGAAATATAAATAAAGCCTCTAAAGTAAATAACTAAGAAGAAAAGTGTGGCAGAGGCTCCATAGGCACTCCAATCTATAAGATACTGATTCCTTTCTCGGTCCCCGTAATCCTCATGGAAACCTGAAAATTGTTTATATATTTACGGTGATCATAACATGTATACTTAGTGAGATGATACCCAAGGTCTTCTGTGAAAATTGGAAAATAGCATACTAATTCTCTAGTGAACATAAAAGATCCACCAACACCAAAATAGTTCAACTATCCTTCCCAACATCACTATGTAACACTCACAAAATAATGATACAAAATAGTAAGGTAAAAATAAAGAGAAATAGATAAAGGTTCCATGCATCAACCTCCCCCATTTATTGTACACTCTCATTACTCATCTTCAAATATCATGTGCCCTCATTCCTTCTATGATGTATCAGTCTAGAACTGATATGTGGTGGGAATCATCCCTACCTTCCCCACCCTCTGAAAATCTAACATTTTTTAAAAAAAATTAATCCCACATATCCATATTTTTTATTCTTAACTCTATGTCTGATGTGGATAGGGTCAGAATCCTAGCTACCCAAGCCTCCTACAGGTCCCAACACCCTATGTTGGAATCAATGACAACATTAAAATATCTCGTTCCACTATCACATCATTACATAACCACATATCTAGAGAAATATGTTATCATAAAATTGAATGATATCATCTGCATTCCCTCATAAAATGAATGTTCCACACAACATATCACAACCTCTCATCATTAGTCATCAGAAAAAATTACACCATCACCTGTCGGTAATCACCACCTACTGTGTATTAGTAACATATACTACTATTGAAGGAAGACTGTGTAAGTGGTGGTAATCATACATTTATTCATCACCATAAAGTAATTGGTGAAAACACCACCCAAAACATTTTGGTTTTGGTATGTAGTACTCAATGTGGGTGGGGTACATATAAATGTAATAAAAGAATATAATAATACACCCATAGAGAGAGAGATATAGTGACCACTTGAAAATCCATCCTAATGTTTTCACATCTATAAATAATCATCTATATGTTATCATAAACACTTTAGTGTCACTTCCACATATTGAAACCATGTAGATTTAATTTACTACATAGAACAACCACACACAATACATATTTTTATTTATTCAATTGAAAATTCATCCACCATTCCATATTATTACATTAATAACCAATTTTCATAAATTAGGAATTTTATCTACATATTTTATAATAAACCATTTCAACCAACATCCGTGTTTAGTTTTCATTTAAGTTCATCCCAACTTTCATATTCAATTCATTAATTCATTTATAATCCTGAATGTCTATGACAAGTTTATTAAATTATATCCCATGCCATTTCCCATTAAACATTAACAATCTCATATTCCCTCCCTAATCATAATCTATAACAAGGAATCACATAACAACCAAACACATTCCCCTCCTAGTCCAATCACGCAGACCAACCACCACACTTCCACTCCCCAAATCACATATCGCACCTCAACCGGTCACCATCATTATCCCACAAACCAAAAAAATGCCACACAATAAAAAATCTAACAACACACATAATAGCAGTAAACCAATATAAATTCCCAAACCAATAAATCCATAATTAATTCAAAATTTTCATTTTTTAATCAATCTTCTTACATATGGTTATTTTCACACAGTTTATACATTCAATCCCAATTAGTTCATTAGTCACATATACTCTCTTAAAATTTTATTAGTGTTCGATTTAACAAAAAAGGTTCTAAATCTAAAATAAATATTTCTTATTCATAGTATCCATAACATGCATATCACATTACGATATATGTTTAAACATAAAATAATTTAAATAATAGTGAAATAGATAAATACATGTAGTTTCAAACCTTCCCCTCTAATGCAATTTATCCTAGGTCATTATCTTACTGAATGGATATATAAAACTCACCCACTTGAAAAAAAATCATTTTCATTTCATTTATTCACAAAATAAGGTGTGAATAAAGATCCACCACTAGGAGAAGATGTTTCAAAATAATCTACATTGAAAATAGGTGGAAAGGGAGATGATGTCACCAACCGAATATCACAAAGGTGAGGTATTGTTCAATCATACAAAACTTATATTGAAGAGAGGAATATAAGTTTATAACAACTCTTTCCTCAAACACCACATGGTGCTGTAGAAAAAAGGGGAATAATGAGATTATTGAGCATGCCTATAAAACATGAGCATGATGGATTTTAGTCCATAAAGATGACTTCTAAGGCTCATAAACGTTGTTATGAATCTTCTAGTCTTGAAGGAAATATGAATGACATGAATGCAGGAAATATAATTCATTGTATTTCATGATATATATCCTTTAATAAATTGGATGATTAATATGGTCAATATTGTTTTTTCAATTATCATTTAATTCCATTTTTTTAAAAACACATGGAATATTCCATTTAAAAAAATATATTTAATATAGTTAAAATAGTATATTTAATCCAATAAAAATACATAAAACATTTATTTAAGTCTTTATAACCAAATTTAATGTTTAAATAACTTTTATCATTATTCTAGAAAATATGGGCTTTTTGAAAAACAATGAAATTTTTTGTAGAGTATTAAATTAATCATGATAATGGATTGAATGCATGGAGATGAACCAATAAATCACATAAAGGTACCATGTGACCATAATAAGAGACTAACTAACCAAATAAAGAAACCAATTGACTGCTCCGAGAAACCAACTTAACATAATAAGGAATCAAATGACTTCATAAAGGAACCAACTAACCACAAGAAGGAACAAAACAACTACATGATAGAACCAACCAACCCCATGGATGAACCAACCTACCACATGAAGAAACTAATAGATCACCTAATAGAACCAAATGTCCCTAAGAGGGATAATACCTACCAGATAATGGAACCAACTAACTATAAGAAGGAACCAACTAACCGCACAATTCAACCATTCGATTGCATGATGGATAAAACTGACCATAAGAAGGAACAAACCCCATTTATGAAAAAACCAACCAAACACCTAAAGGAACCAACTGACATAATGAAGGAACCAATATACTGCATGAAGGAACCAACTGACTACATTATTAGTCAAGTGACTAAGTGTGAAAATATATAAATTTCAAAAAGAACCAAGGATTTAAACTCCATATTGATGATATAAGGACATAGTAAATTATAATGGAATTATCATAGGAACTATAAACATTAAAATTTGGTTATGTAATAACACTTGTGTATATTTATGGATGCTTGCAAGAGACATTGGACTCTAAGAGAGGTTTATATTTCTAGGGTTACGGTATGACCCGTATTAGACTTGGATTGGTTGTTTGATTAGTGAATATAGAAGGGTTGAGATCGTATGATGTTTGGAAATGATGTGTGATTGTAGTGACCCAATGAGGAAGTGGATTCAAGAAACCTTGATTATATTCATCAGATATTATTTTACCATTTCATTATGATATTTTGTGAGTGAGCCCTGTATGGTTTGAAATGGATAACTGAGTTAATGGTTAATTTTATTATGTTTCCTATTAAATGATACATTAGTTTGATTTTATAAAATTTTCATGAGACTTTCTTTTTGGTTAAGAAGATACTTGAAAAAAAACCAATACAGTCACTAGATGGTAAAACCTTGAGTTCACAAGAAATTCAAAACCACTGGCTGTTCCACGCTATGAAATTTCAACTACTCAATGTTCCCACTGTTGTATTGGAGAATAAATATTATGATGTCATCATACCCCCTAATCAATGCTCAAAAGATTATTCACACACACATAGGTATAAACTTAATGGGAAAACAACGATGTAAAATCAGTTTTATGTGTTTTAGATGTTAATCTTACATCCACATGAGAACACTAAAAACAATTTATATTACCAGAAGTAAAAAGTTTATAATCACTACAGCTTAGTAATCAAGTGTTATATTTTTTGTAATTATGTAAAGCACAGTTACTATCTAAACCCACCTCCTTATATAGAGGTTTGTTTTTATTAAATATGTAACTCTGGCCTCTATAATTTTCATTCAACCATCTATTGACTTCTCTATTTAGTTGTGGCTTCCACCAACACAACCGACCCAAACGGTACAATTATAACCATCCACAAAAAAAAATTCACATCATTTGTAGTATTTTTTGAATTTTTGGTAGTCTAACTCACTTGTTCATTGTTTCTAAATCTATTCTTCTAACATGGATGAAGCGAACTACGAGCCACTGAACTTTTTGTGTGTGAACCTATGATGACTTGAAGAAACATCATGACCCAAACAATCACCCACATAAATATTTGTTAAAGTAACCTCAATGACATAATATAACAATTTGGGAAGACCAACTCCTTCCCCAATGTTCATTGTATTGTTCTCTATCCTCCTATGATTCAGATGAGTCCCACTAAAGCACAAAGCTTTTTAACGTCTGACACCTTTATGAACATGTCATATTGTTTTTTATTCCTTGTGATATTCTTTAGCTCAAATACCTTTTCATCTAGAATATTCTAGATGGAATGAAATTTGTGGTCAATTTTTTAATTATTTATTGTAATAACTAACATATTCCTGGAAAGGTAGAAAGCACTCTAATTATCAGAGAATAACATTTCTCCTTACAATTCTTCTTCAAGATTTTACAATTAGTTCATTAACTAGCTCAAAACCCTTGATGATTTATTAGTTAAAACATACTCAGTTTCAGTTGTAGAAAAATTCATAGCCAATAACGTCCCAAACCTAGAATCTAAGAGTCGGTGCAATATTTCAATATACTGGCATGATTACAAGGAATCACCTCATGAAGGACAGATCAGTTTAGCAGTACAGGAAAAAATATACATACATAAGTTCAACATTACAACATTAAAAGAAAAACAACACTAATTTAATCCATTAGAAACATCAAAGATTCTTAGATTATGCCAGCATTTCACTCATAACAAATTTCTTAATATCCTGGGAAAATGAAACATAAGAAATGGGGGAGATCAAATGCTTAATAATAGTAAGAAATAAATTGGAATATATCATAAACATTAGGCATGGTGAGTAATTAAAAACCCATGCCTTTACTAATAATTAACATGACCAATTTATGGCAGAAATATGATCTGAGTAAATAATGCCATAAAAAAACATAGTCATGGGTATTATACTAGTCGAATAACCACATGAAATATCAATAGATAATCTCATAATGATGTAATTAAAAATTCTGGACATCATAACCACATAGTCAAGGCCTCGTTCCAAGATTACAAATAAAATTTTGTTAATGCCTTGTGTGAAAAAACTAGTTCGTCTCATGAGACCTACTGATGCATCGAGGATCTATAGAGGGCTCCACCTGTCACTTACTAAGTCCAATGTATTCCTCATATGAAAATGTTGAAGCATGATCTAAACATTTTTATAAAAACTAGCATATGAAATGTCAATATTTTAACCACAAACCATGAATGGTATAAAAATAGCACATTCACAGTCAAACACAACTCATTTCATACAATATGGATGATTGTATTATAATAAATCAACCTTAATCATGAATAATTATGGAAATTGAAATAGATGAAAATAATCATCAAAACTATTTGAGAGAAATATCCCCCATTTTGTTAAAAACATTTAAAAGTCACTATTTATTAGGAAGCCGTTTAAAATAGATTTTTGAATCAAAGTTTCCCTTACCAATTTGAAACATTTATAAGGAATTTTAATTTTAAAAAATTATTTTCCACATAAATAAATCATTAAAACCATTTTAAATCCATGAAAATTAATGAAAATGATTTCTAAGAATAAATCATTAAAACATTTAAAATGATATTTTAGTTAGAGTTCCTAACCAAAAGAGAGAAACTTGAATACAAATAATTAAGGTAATAAAAACATTATAATATCATGAAAATAAATTTATTCCAGATATACTATGTCCAAGTACATTATATACACCATATAAAAGTTAATTTATGTATAAAAACAAATAAGTCTCAATAGAATGTAAATTGAGATAAAATCCCTTATAAAGACAATATCCTTAGGTTATGAATAAATCAATGAAATAATTATGTGTGAAAAATATAAATACACTAAATATTATTGGATATTAATTATAAATAAATCAGAGTAAATTCACACATATTCTGGTAAAAACAACACTAATGACTCGGATGTTTAACTCAATGAATGGAAATTGAGTTAAAATTACTCTTATCAGGATCATATCAATGACTTGAGAAATTGTAAATGGAGTGATTAAGCATATCAAAAGTATATCCACATAACGTGGAGTATAATTTACTATATTAATAATAAATAGTAATTTCACAGATAATCTTGGAGTAAAATTATCAATGAAGTCTGTGTAAAGCCGAAAGATTAGAAATCGAAATTGGAAATTCCCTTACCGATTAGGTGACTTACAATACATACCCACCATGAAAGTAGTATCATAAAATGAATATGTAAATAACCATAAATTAATGTATATTACATAAGTAACACAAACATGGTCAGTACATACATCACACAACAAAATAGTGGCAATATAGGATGAATCACACCGAAATAAGAAGTGAGACGAAAACCATGATGTAATCAATCGAGTCATATGAACAATAGTTAATAACCACCAAATTAATCACAAAACTCCATGAATATAAATATAATCATGAAAATATATATCAAATTTCTGTACACAATACAACTCATGCAATAAATAAGTGGTGAAGAATGGAAATCTCTGAAATTAAAAGTGAGATAAGACACCCATACCTCAAGTATGACTTGTCTTGAATGTTAATTATTCTTCCTGAAAGATAAAATTAAGTTAATTTATAATTTATTAAGAACATTTTTAAAGTTTATTATAACTTTAATATCAATTATTACATTTCTATAATCATTAGTTAATTTTTTTGTTCTTATTGGATGTTTTATTAATGTTCGGAACTTGAGTCAAAAATGACCTTGTTATAATTACAATTTGTCCATGTTGTCAAAATTCCATTATCTAAAGAATTATATAAATGATTTATATATCATATATATATATTATATATCTAGTATATATATATGTATTTATAACAGTACATAACATTTGGAGATAAGAAATGAAATGCACCGTTCATGGAGACTGTAAGCCGTATGTACGCATGAACACTACTTTCATTTCAATTTTGAATTTTATTGGAATTAAAAAATAATAATGCATAGGTATGTTATAATTTAATTACAATAATATATATAATATAATTATCTATATTATTTACATGTCTCACATAAGGCATTATCTAGTCATATCACTTTGAGGGGGCGGTACTCCGCACTTCCTCAAATGAAATTATCACGTTTTCCCATAATGGAAACCATAATGGTCTGATATAAATGTAAAATAAAGAAGAATAATGAAAACATAAACATAATATATATCATATATAAACACATTTACATCATAATGGCCCCTATGAGAGGTGGTAGAAGATAATTGAACATTCATCGTTTCGTGAGGCGGTAGTTTGCCATCCACAGAAACAGTGTGTTATTTACCCATTAGATGGACGTGTGGGTATGTACAATTATAATCCTTATCATAAGAACATCCTAGTATATTGAGGATACTGTTGTTGTTATGAAAGAAAGTAATAAAAAGAGTTTATGGTTTGGGGAAGTATAATAAAAGAAATGAATTTAAGAGAAACCATTAACTTTAATTTGGGAAACTCCCATTGGTTTGAACCAAAAGGACTTATTGAAGTGACTTCTGCCTAATTAAAGGCTTCCTGGGGGAATATAGGTATATTTAGAGCTTATTTGGTCTTGTTTTGGTTGATCCAAGGGGCTTGAGAGATGTGAGGAATGGGTTAGAATTGGTGTCCTTTTATAAGGGAGTTGATGAGCTCTTTTGGAATGTTTGAAAATGTTTTTTTATTATAAACATAACTTTATTTTAAAAAGATCCAAAAATAATTAACGTAGAATATATGATGAATCATGTTACAAATGAAATTATTCAATAATAATTGGACAGTTTTTGGGTACTTTTTTAATATTAATAATCTTATTTATTTAAATCATTTATTAATGAGGTGAATACTGCATCATTATTGTGTCCTAAATAATTTAATTTATATGATGTATATAAATTATAAAACAAATACCATAATTTAGGAAATATTATTATATTTCCAATTAATATTTATTGTTAAAATATGACTTATATAACCCCATTTAAAAATTGATATACTAAAAGATATTTTTAATGTCATTTTGGTCTTTACATTAAGTTAATTAAAATAAAGTGTCATTATATATATTAAGTGGCTCCATGGGGTCCAAAAATCAAACCAAGGATGCCCAGGGTCGGTTATGACTCATCCAATAAGGTTAGGATAAGTGTTAATGTAATTTTGTATTATTATAATATACTTTTTACCTTGAATTAGCATATTTACCTTTAACCACGGTAAATAAATGTCAAAAGTTATTATTCACCAAAAATTATTTTCATCTTATTGAACCACATTCTAATTATTAATAAAAACCATGTATATTAGATTTTGAAATTAAATTCTCAGAAGTGTAAAAATTTCATTTAAATGAAAAAAATCAGTTTTTGAACTACTACTAAGTTGTTTTACTATTCATAAAAAATTGAAGTTTTTCAGAAAAATACAAATAATTAATCCTTAGATATATTTTATATTCCAAATTCAAAAATGATGTCTATTTTTTCAAAATGAAAACATATAAGTTGCATTATTTAATTTAAAATTAATTCTTGTTGTCAGAACAAATAACGTGTTTTTAAGAAATAATAACTATCAAAAGATTGATACCTTTTTATGTATAATTTCAAAGTGAAATTAATTAAAATTCCCAACATTGGAATAAATGATAAAAATATAATCTAATTATACTTCCAAACCAATGAAATTTTTAATTGAACACAGTAAATTATTTTGATTAAAATAAATTTTTTCAATAAAAAGTTAGTATTTTTTACTATTCAACCAAATCTGAAAGTTATCAGAAAAACAAATAAAATTTTGAAATTAAATTTTTATGCCCTAACTCTAAATAATATGTTTATTTTGTAAAAATTAATATATTAGAGTGTCAAATATTAGATTTAAAAAAGGTTCACAATTAAAAGGCGGTAAAATTTTATTTTTTGAAAAATACTTCCTTTATCTAAAAAAATGAATTTGTTCTTATATTATATATAAGAAACACATAATACGGATGATAAAATTATACAGAATCTATAAAATTCAAAATTCAGTTAATACTATTCATAACTGCTTTTTAATGGCTAGTTGGTAAGTCGTCATGTTCTCGAACTCGGTGTTGTGTGAGGTGCAATATATTGAATTACTTTAAAGAGATAATGTACTATAAAGACATAAGGTGTTACATTATCCTCTCCTTAAATAAATTTCAATCTCTTAATTTACGCTCGGGACTAAAAACATGGGTTTTGACATTTTAAAATATCTTAGTTGAAATCCCACATCAACAATGAATTAATGAGTCCTCAATTTTAAAATAAATAATGGTAAGTATGAATTTTACTGAAAATAACACATACTAGCGTTCCATGTAAGAAAACATGGATATGTAAGAGAAAACTAATCATCAAGTGCTGATACATAGTGATCGAGAATATTATTAAGAGAATTTAATGATATGAAAGCAATAAACTTGTGATTGGTATAAAGGACTTTGATTACCCAGAATGAAATGTAAACAACCAAAATTTTTGTTTTATATTCCGTTTCATAATGATGATGAATTTATTTATGAAATTTACTTAGAGGATAAGGATATATACTTAATTTACTAGTAGAGTTTCATCAATTAATTAATTTCTACGACAGACTCATATTTCCTCTAAAGGATGAGTATTAATGTTGACTTGGTTACACCTAAAGCGCTACAATCAACTTATAGAGAATCACATAATCATCAAAGGACGAACTATATATTTCCTTTTTAATTAAACATTAACCAATAACAAAATGGTTAGTACATGATAATATGGTCCCTAAAAAAGGACAATCATTTATAGAAATAGGTACTAATCTTAATATATAAAATTTAAACAAATAATACCCAATATTCAATAAATACCCTTGAATAAAAAATTGTACTTAAAATCCTTCAATGTAATCCTAATTAACATTGAAACCCAAAACTCATAAAGAATTTGATTAAATAGTCTTCCACGTTAAATGTTATCTCCAAATAACATCAACTACTCTTAATGTCACATACTTTATAGTAATTAACCTATCACATATTGTCTATGATAGGATAATAATTTTTATAAATAACCAAAATCACTATAAAATCCACAATAAAAACATTGAAAATATCCACCATTACTCCTCAATTGAAATCTCATATTATTCTATTTTCCGTAAGCATATAGTATTCCCAACAGAGTAGATGTATTATAAAATAACATTTATCACTTAATCACCAAATCATTTTCCTAATATACGGATATCTATATGATAATACATAATGTCACAATTCAACATAATAACATCATTTAACAAAAAAAGAATTAGTCACACTAACCAGGGACTTCCCATATTCCTGTGGTTGGCGACAAATCCCAATTTCACTTTGGTTGTGGGTTTGATTCCCACATCTTTGTTTCATACAACGGTTTACCACACGGTATGTGTGTTGTCCTATTACAAAAACTATATTCTATTACATTAAAAAAATGAGATAAATTCCTCAAAATAACCATAACATAATTTAAACACTAATGTGATCCCATACCTATCATTTTAATCACCAAATTTAATAACTTGTAATTGCCTGAAATTTAAGGATCATATAAAACCAAATGGTAATTTATAACTATATCTATAAGATAAAAGATAATTATTCCTCTAATATCATTTTTACATGATAAACTTTAGGGTTACACATACAAGAGAAAATTATTCCAAAGTAATCCCACCAACAAAGAGCATTAATACTCTTAAACATTTTTCCAACCATTTATTTCCACATAGCTTTTTATTTGACCAAGAGGATATCCTATATAACAGGAAATTCAGTCGGGTAATGGGTAGGTCCCCTACATTTGTAACAAATGATTGTAAATGAATTATTGGGACAACCATTATTTTCAACCATAGTACTCTTCATTTTTTCCTATACAATTCTTTAATTTATTTCCTTCTTTCCCACACATAAATCATTTTTTCTTCCATTGAGACACATTACTGGGTGTCTACTTCCAAGTTTCATGCTTGATTGAATTTGATGTTTCTTTTCTCCATGGTATCCACTGTTGAAGCTCTTATCATTCATCACCTTTCACTTCATTATTGAGTCCGGGAGTTGGTTAATATATATGTTATTGATCATATTTTTGGAAAACTATTTCAGTATGAACATATTATCTTTAATGCCTATCAACATTCCATTTTATTACTCATTTCCACCACCATTCCCACCTACTATATCATGATCAATGTTACTATGAATTCCATGTGTGCCCTTTGATATAACCTTACTTGGGAATGAGAGTCCAGGACATGTGCTCAAAAACTATAATGTTTTTTAATTCTTTATTTTTGTTGGATGAATTAGTTGATATCATGTTGATATGTGAGATTGATTATCCAATTCATTTAGTCTATTATTAATGACCTTGTGATTTTTTGAGTGGTATATCCACCAAAATATTGATTTAAAGTGTTGTTTATCTATAATCATTATTCCTCTTGTGGTTGTTGTATTATAAATATGGTGACTTCCTTCAGATGTATATCATAGGGTGGTTGAATTTCCCTCATCATTTCCCTCTTCTTACCAATTATATTTTTTTCTATATAATGATAATAGTTTGAGATGATCTAATATAATGTTCCAGAATATTCCCAATCCATCCTTTTCTATTACAGGGTGTCTAGGGGTTCATGAGTAGTATCATAAATTCTACCAAAATTATTCTGTAATTTATAAATCATATTTAAAATGGTTTTAAAAATTATAATACTCATTTCATGTTATAAATTTCTATTTGGGAAAGTTAATTTGGATGTTTTGAAAGTTATTCTAAAATATTATAACTGTTTTTATGATTTTATAACTGATAATAAACCATTCTCTTAATTATTTATATATTAGTTAAATATAAAAGTTAATATTTTGATTGATAAATTTTCCCTTATAAGTGAAATTGGAGTTGTGTAAGGGTATTGATGTGTTTTAATTGATTTTGGAAAGGTAATATTGTCTTGTGATGTCTATTGTATTGATAACAAATATTTTAAATAATCTACATAAGGATAGGTGGATTTTTCTATAGGTTATGTAAGGGTAACATGGATCTATTAAGCACTATGTAATGGTTTTTCATGTCTGTCACAACTCGAGTAAGGGAAATCAAGAGTTACATAAGGGTTTGCCACTATTTATAAGTCTTGTGTAAAGTTATTCTAGAAATATTATGTAAATATGTTATTCTTATAAGGGTAGTTGCGAGAATTCAAGGCTCTGTATGGGTATCTTTCCCATTGCATGAACATAATATGAGATTCCTTATCTTACATTAGTGACATTTTTTATTTCCAATCAACATGTTTGGGTTAGAGAAATTGTGTGTAAGGGTAATTTATTGATTCTAAAACCATTGTGTAATACATTCAATCTTTCTAAAGACTACATAAAGGTGACCCTTTGAAAAATAAGGGTAGCCCCTAATTTCATAGGATCAAATATGTTTAGGAGTGTTTCTGAGGTTAAAACCAAATTACCCTTACACAATGTATATGTGTCACATATGAGTATAGAAAAATGCTTAAAAATATATTCTTCATTCCTAAACCCTCTCCTAACAAATTTTCAATATTATTTAATGCATTTAAAAATAAAAATATGTGGATTTAAATATATTAAAAGATTAAAATTAAATCATTTAATTCCTTTAATATTAAGGGTTACTAAATAATGGTGAAGAGAAAATTAAATGGAAATTAATCTATTATAAATTAATGTGAAATAAAAATTTTAAATTCAAAGGAGTATCCAAGGGGGCACATCTATGAGTGTTAAACATGATTTTATTTCTCTTTTTAGAGTTACTGTATATTTATATTATGTTCTAGTGATACAAGTCCTTTACATTTTATTTTCATGAAGTCCTTTTCATATTTTATGATTCTCCTATTTGTTCCATACATTGAGTATATCCTATTTTTATCTCTTATATGCTTTTATATGTAGTGATTTATAATGTAAAATATATACCATGTAGGGCATCCTTCATCTTTCTTCATGTTGTACTTGTAAGAGGGATCAAGATTTTTTTATCCTTTTGGAAGACGGTATGAACTGGAATAATGAATATAACTAATTTTTTAACAGAAATTGTTTGGAATGGGGAGTTTCACCTTCATTTTATATGATTTATTCATGATGAATAAATATTTTTCAATATAAATTATTATATCAGGCATAAATAATAATAATAATAATTATTAACCCATGTTGAGTTTATTTAGATAATTGATGTGTTATCATTGAATGATAATGTAACAATAACATAAAGATAATTAATATTGTTTTTTATGAAAAATGAGTTCTTGTATGCTTTTAGCTATTTTAAGATATTGTTTAATGGATTATCCATGTTTCCTGCCTTACTATAAATAACTATTGTTGGTAACCTTTTTTCATAGTTATTTTAGGGTATTATGAGACCCTTGATTTAGATTTTTGATTAATCTCTCTAATAATTAAAAGTATAATCACTTATATATTAATAATGAACTAGTTTTGTAGGGAAATCTATAATTTTTTAATAATACGTCATTCTAGAGAAGATATTTTGTTATGAAATCCCTTAAACCTGATTTTGGTGGATAAAGAAGTACATGTGTGTTGTTATGTTTTCATATAGTCTAATGTTTTGTGGTTGTAATGTGTGGTTATTCTAGTGGGATGGTTTGATTGTGGATATGGCATACATTATATTTTTTTTATGATTTTTGGATGGGGTGGACATGATGAATGGAAAATGGGATGATTGTGTTTAATTTTAATATTGAAATATAATAACAAATGTGAAAATGGTTTATAATTGAAATGGATATATGATAACTATGAAATTGATGATTTTTATTTGGATTAAAAGAATATAAATATATACCCAGTGGTTTTGTTAATATGAAATTGAATTTCATGGTTAGGAATGCATAATGGATTCTTGAAATAAAATGTGAAGTGTGGTCAAAGTGATTTTTGTTTAATATGAAATGAATGGGATTGAAAATTAAAGATGGTTGATAATAGGATGATATATATATATATTATTAACTTGAACAAATGGTGGAATGTGGCTTCTGTCTTGTGGGTTGTGGCTTACGCAGGTGGTATTATGCTTTTAGTTATGGCAGTGATGTTGACACACAATAGGGGTGATGTGGATGTTGTGTTAGATGGATGCTTTTGGTTATGCGAACCAATATGTTGGGATTGTGTGTAACAATTATATACTATATTTTAATTCTGATTTCTATAAACACTCTACCTTCATTGGAATCCTTGTCCAAACACCAAAATGTTTTTGATTGTTTTCTATAATATCTATATGTTGAGGATGGATGGTTGGGTACCCCATCTTCCCTCCCCTCTATTCTAGATGAGTTCTTACACAATTTTTCTGATGGCTTGTGAATTGTAGTATACATTGGATGTGTTTGATGAGAGTATTATGTGGTTTATTGTGGGGGTCATTCATGGTAGGTTCAGGGAACAATGCTTATTTCTTTACTGTTCAAGATACACTACTTTTATTATCATGTTAGTGTCACCGATTTCATTTAATGTCACCATTGTCTTTGGGTGAGTTATGATGTGATGGCCCAAGTGTCTTCGAGTAGGATTAATATACAAATGTGATTAGGGCACCAGGACATACGATCTGGGCTTGTTAAAGTGGGTCATTAATGGTAAAGTTGTGTAGGGTACCCTTTAATTTATATGATTCTAATTACGTTACGATATTGGGATGTGCTATTTGGTGAGTGTGCCTTGGTGAAGATGGGATTGGTTAGTTGGCATGTTTTTGTGTTGTTGGATCTACTATTTTCTCATTGGTGCATTAGTATGCTCTTTTCAAATATTCCTGAGAGACTTTGAGTATGATCCTACTAGGTATACATGTATACTCACCCCACTAATATATAAACTACTTTTCAAGATTCCAAGAGGACTTCGGGGACTATGATGGACATTACTGTCTTGGGCGTTGAAGCAATTTTTGAGTTCTTACTTCAGATTGTCTTTGGTATTTTACATGGAGAGTTTCCATATATTCATAGAACATTACATTAATAATGGATATCATATATTTTTCCTTTTATATATTATTTTTTTGTGGTAAATATCATATCTCTTAATCCATCTTTTTATTCTATCATGTGTAATACCTCCCGTGTGTGTTACCTTCTTTATACTTTCAGTGCTAGTCATCAACCCGAGGCCTATTGAATCTTATACTTGGTGGTCATTATCACATTTTCTCCATCATCAACATAGGAGGGTCACCTTTTTAGAGAGAGGGTCAAAACATGAGATCTTATAATCATCATTTTTATGTCAAATTTTGTTATATGAATTAATATATAATCTTTTATTTTATATATTCTCCTTGAGCATTATTAATTTAATCTTAAATAGGTTGTGATATTCATTATGAAAGTAGTTCCTCAAATCCATAAGTACATAGTTAAAATACTATTGATATTGTTTTAACACGTATAGCTTCTTCCACTAGATGTATAGCCATAGAAAATACCCTCATCAGCTTATTCATTAAATAAACCCAAATAAATGATTTTAACATTTGATAAATTAACTAATCAAAACACATTTATATTCACTAATATTAGATTCTTTGAAAATCATTAATCTTAATGACTATTAAAATAAATTTATTTGAGGGTGAAGTTGTTTTGAATATTGAAAATTGTTATTAGAAATTGTCTCTAAATGCACATTTAAATTTTTTTCTCTAATAACATTGTATTCCCTCTGTCTACCAATCTCTGATTATTTTAATTATCCATAGAATTTGTTTAGAGTTATATAGTGAGAAATATTCATTCATTATTTTATGTGTCTGAAGTTATACCTCAATGCCACATTTTTATATTCAATCCAATTTTCGAATAAAATATTTCTTGGAAATCAACTATTTTCTTCTTTACATATCTTTTATAACTTTATAACTAGAATATATTATAATATTTACATAATTAAAAATAATTATAAAAAATATGAGTAATTTTATAAGAAAATTTTATGAAATAATTATGTTTTTTACACAATTTCATACTCATGGACCTACATGAATATAAGTGTATGAGTTCTAGTTGCCTTCATTTATTATTCTCCATTATCTTGTGACAATTATTCACAATAATATTATTTTAAAATATATAAAAATAATAATTTTATTATGGATGAGTATTGGAATATATTTTTGGATTTGGTTCCATGAAACCATCTATATTTTAAATTTTATTGTAATTATATTCAAACCAGTGAATATTAATACAAATACCATATCACATATTAATTGTTATTTTTCATAAAATAAATTTGATAATGCCCTTGAGTATATGTCATATCAAAATAGTATATAGATATAGCACCCCAGTTTTGGGTATGAAACCATTTCATTATGATTTATATGTATATAAATAATAAAGTTGAATGTTGGGAGAGTTTGGAGAACTTGTAGAGTGTTTTGGAGCCTTTATACAGGCGCATAGGTTGCACATGGTTTTTCCAAAACATGTGGAATCCATGTAGAAACCATGAAGTGTAGTGAAATGTTAGACATATATATTTATAAAATCTATCATATGGTTTAGAAGTTGTGTGAACCAACCATGTGGGTCACTTTTAAGACAGAAGTAGGAGCACGTTCAGTGAACGTTTTGTCTAACAGTGCAACTAAACCGTGTGTTGAGTCATGTTTAGATCCTTATAAAATTTATCTCACTCATTTTTTACTCTAAATGCGACATTTTCCACCAAAATTTACCTAACTCAATATTATTATCTCTCAAAGGTTGTAAAACATCTCCCTGGTGATTTAGAATTAATGCAGAGCCTTTCCTTGGTGAGTTGAAGCTTGATTATTGGAGTATGGCTTTGTTCTTCATCCTTCTTAGTGTTGCTTCTTAGATCTACTACTCTTATTCCCTATAATTTATTTATAAACACTCAATGTGGGTAGATATAAGGATTTGGATGCTAAATACGTTTATATTTGTTCTTCACTTTAATATGGGATGAAATCTAAGGTTGTGTTGTCAATATTTAACCCTGCCCCATTGGCATTCTTCGTTCATTTATCATTTTTCCCTAAACTCATGAGGTAGGTGGCTTCAATCACAAATCCTCTTGCAAGAATTTATTGGATTAGATTCAAATTAATTTAATTTATTGACATTTATTATGAAATCCTTTTGAAAAGAATGATATAAATCCTCTCTAGTAACGATTTTTTTAGAATTGTGTAATTTTGGTAAATTTTTGTGCAATGTGATTTAGTTTTTCTATTTTTTAATTTTTTTTAAATATGGATCTGATGGATTTTTTAAATAAGTTATTGGAAAAAAATTCTATAGAGATGTTGTTTTATTGAAATGGTTTACTGGAAAAACGTTTTTAATAAAGATGGTTATTTTTATTAAAATGTGATTGGCATGGTTGTTGGGGATACATGGTGTGTGGGTTCATATTACTGACTAACTAATTAATAATTATATAATTATATAATTATATAATTAATAATTATATTACTAATTAATTATTATATAATTAATAATGATATTACTTATTTACTAATTAATTATATAATTAATAATTAATAATTAATAATTAATAATTTTATTACTGATTACCTAATTAATTAGGATATAAATTTGTAATTATATAATTTATATTTATATTAATAATTAACTAATTATTTATTAACAATTTACTATATCTTTAATCCTTGTTTTGTGTTTCATTTATATTTGTCTTATTGTTTATATTTATAGTCATTCAAAACTACATACTAGAATATTTCTTACGTTTAAAGTATGTTGTTTTGAAAGAATATAAATTATTTTTTATGAAAAAATTTTATGATATTCATTATATTTTCAATTATTTGTTATAAGTTTAATCCGTGTTTTATGTTTCATTGATGTTGGTCTTAGATTTTATATTTTATAGGATTTCAATGTGTCGTAATTGAATCATTTTTATGTTTCATATAGGTTTTGTTGAAAACATATAAATTATTTTCCATCAACATTTTTTATGAAATAATTTTTACTTTCAACTTTTTGTTATATTTTCAATCCATGTATTATGTTTCATTTACGGTTGTCTTATAGTTTACATTTTATAGACATTCAAAGTCACGTACTTGAAACATTTTTAAGATTCTAGTTGGTGGTTTTGAAAGCATAGAAATTATTTTTTATCATCATTTATTTTGAAATTCAATTGATTTTCAACTATTTATTATATGTTTAATTCATGTTTTAAGTTTCATTTATATTGGTCTTATAGTTTATATTTTATAGTCTATCCATGTTACATACTTGAAACAGAATCAAACATCGGAAATGCAGAACGTCCTGCATGGGAAAGGGATAACCAAAATCGCACATCAGAAATGAAGAATGATTTCCAGGGTAAGCCATCTTATAAAAGGGAGCCATGGGTGAGAGAATCTATAAAAATCCAGACTAATGTAATGGTAGTACTACTAGAAATTAATTTTCCGATAAATTCTGTTGAAATTTTTTGTTATTAATTTATTTATATAAATAAAATACGGAAATTGGATTGTCACCTTTTGGGAGTATTTTTGAAAAAAAATTATTAATTTTTTTAGTTTTAGAATAAAGACGGTAATTGGGGGACCTATGTGGTTTTAAAAAAATATTTTAAAAAATCATATTTAAAAAAACTCGTGGAAATTAAAGATGAAATCAAAATTGAAACCAGGAAATAGATTTGTCAACAAAGGACCACTAAAGAGGCTCTAATACAACATTGTGATATGTAAGGTGCACTGTAAAGGGAAGTTCGCCTGATCCCTAAAGGACCAAATTGGGGCTATTATTCCCAGAAGTCAAATTCAATAGAAACTGACCATTAAATATTGAAGAAAATAAGAAAGTAGTAAAGAATGAAATAATTTAATGTGGTACGATCTACTTTGGACCTGTGTGCATGGTAAGAACACCACCCATACACTCACGTGTTTTATTGATTCTAAAAGAAGAACAAGATTTACAGAGTACATGTTTAAGCAAGATGATGATCATAAATAATCATTGAAAATTAAATTCTATGAAAGAAAGAAACAAGGATTATGTAGGGACTTACAATGCCACACATAGAGGTCAAGTTGTACTGTTCTCTAGATATTGCTACTAGGATAATGGTACTACTTTGTTAGAACTCAATGGAGGATGTTCTCACATGGTTCGTAATGATTTACTTCGGATCTGGATTTCAGAAACACTTCATTTCTAGGAATGATGCCATTGAGAACTCCCCCATCAGCTGGACAACTGCAGTTGTCATGGCAGATATATGGAAGGCCGGGAAATATTTGATCTTTAATGAAGATGAACCCAGAAAAACATTTCGGTGAGGGAGATTGAAGAATCCAAATGATGAAGAATGGGTTTAGGTGATCAATCCCCCAAACATTGTTGCTACTTGAAACTGTTATACCAACCAACGAGCACCATGAAGAAAATCCAAATAGAAAAGTAAATGGTGCACCCGCATGTTCGGGACAGAGGGACAACATGGATTAAATAGTCCCACTAGTCAATGACCATGAGTTAAGCAGTGTGGAACAATGAGTCAGTAAGAGTGCCCTGAGGCCAAACAATCTGGCCGAAGCCAGTAGCCCAATAAACAGGCCCAAGCAGAAAATATGAAAAACTCGGTAAACACAAGGAAATAACATATTTGAGTATAATTAAAAGACCAAAAATAAAATCATTTTTCTTGCATGCATATTAAAGAAATTTAAATGAAAAAACAAAAAGAGGCAATTTCAATATCATTACCACATATCAGTGCATATGCAGAACCTACTTTTATCACTACTAATAGAAAGCGTTGTTAAAAAGGCTACTTTTACAAGTGTTGGAAAAATGAGGAAAAATGTACATTTTTCACTACTAAAGAAAGCACTAATAAAGGTTATTTTTTATCTTCGTTTTTTAGCGCTGGTAAAGGTGGATCTTTATGAGCACTATTCTTAGAACTGATAAAACCTTTTAATAAAAAATATTATTAATATATTAAAAGTATCATATTTATATTCAAAAAGTAAAGATTATTTATGTACATTAATTAAAAAACATATGTTAATAATTAATATAAATATGAAATATTAATATATATTATTTAATATTTCAAATACGTATATATATTATTTTAACATAAATTATTTATAAAATTATAAATAAATTAATTTATATTTTAAGCGTTATAAAATTTTTATTAATATATTTTTAAAATAAATGTAATTATCATATTTATAATTATATATATTTATATGAAAATAGATATATATGATTATATTTATATAAATATATTTTTAAATTTAATTTTTATTATTTGAATAATAAATAAATATACATATTTACATTATCATAAAATTATAATAAAAATATTTAAATAATTTATATTTATTATATTTACAATTATATATTCTTATATATTAATATATTAATATATATATACCTATAAATATATATGTTTACATATACTTGAAAATAATTGTTATATTACAATATGTGTATATATATATATATTATAGGTGATTAAATGTACAATTACATCGAAATATAGACACACACAACTCACACAGGTCGATGGGCAGGCCATAGCCCCCCCAAAGGATAACCCACCCAATACAATGTCATGCAGACCCCATAAATATATGTTTTGGTCCATGAGGACCCATGTATTATTAAAATTGGTAAGCCCATGTCACCCATGACCCATTCATATCACCAATTAGGCCTTCCAATACACATCCCCTAAGACGTCACCAATCAGTCAACCAAATGCAATACCACCTCGATCGGACCTCCCCCTTCAAATCAACGATGGAAGTCCACCGTCAAGCCATGCATTGCGCAATCCTTGTGCCCATGCCGCAAAACCCTATGCTGCTATTTTTTCGTCGGACATCAATCACTATGGAAATGTTGATCTTAGAGCCACCAACATTATTATCGAGCGGGGGTTCGCCAGATCCAATCATCGTTCAGCACACCTAATGCTACATTAGGCACTAAAACCATCCCATAAGAAGTCAACCAGAACCTGAAGCACTGACACAACCTGTCAGGAGGAGTTGTTGCAGTGATGGGGTGTCACTGCCACTGCCCATTGTGGTCCATCATCTAGTTGCGCCCACAGTATCATCGAATAAGAGTTGTCACCTCTCCTATGATAGGCTCCCCACTATCCCATGTGTTCACTGATATTTTTGAAATCCAACTCCCGAGAGCCGCAGTACCTAAGAGTGAGACCGCCCGCATCCCATACCTGTCGTCTGTATCCATCACTACAGTGCTCCCCGTTGCTGCTTGCGCGCAATCTTACCGACACATGGAAACACCATCGAGCACCGTCACAGAATCAATTGTATCTGCATAACTAGACCGATTAGAGGAGACACCATCCCTCCACCATCGAGCGGGGGGGGGGGGGGGGGGGGCTACTGCACCACGCAATCCCAGTGCAACCCCATTCACCATCCAAATAATATATAAATAAATATATTTATTTAGATATATATTTATATTGACATTAAATAATTAAAATATATGTACATGTACAATTGAATGTATATATGTGTATGTGTGTGTACATTTGTGTATGTACATGCATATATAAATGTGCATGTGTACATATGTATAATCTAATTCACGTAAAGGTTGAAAATTTAAATTTTAATATTTTTGTAAATTTTAAATTTAATATATTCATTTATTATAATATATTCATTAATAATGTTACAAATATATTTAATCATTTAGTAATATCTATTTATACTTATCTTTATTTGTAATTCATGTAATATTTTCAATATGTTTTTCATTTATATGAATAATATTTCTTCCCTTTTATTTAATAAGTTTAAATATATAATTTGTGTTTTGAATTTATATAATTAGTCATTTAAATGATTTTTTAAAAATTTTGTAATTTACATATTCAATTAGACAATAATATATATATATATATAATTACAATAAATATATTTATTATATTTATAATTAAATATATATTAGATTCTTGGGGGTAAAATTACATTCAAACACATACACCATATTTATAATTATATATTAATAATTATATATATTTATATAAATATAAATATAGTTATATATAAATACATTAGAAATATATTTATTTTTAATTATAATTATAAATAAATAAATACATATTTAAATAATTATAAAATTATAATAAACATATTCATTATATTTATAATTTTATTTATTTATATAGATATATGCACATGAGTGTGTAACTGAGCAGTTCAACCCCACTCTATGTTCATTAAGGATGGCTGAGGTGAGATACCCAACCCCTTCATATTCTGGCTCCCATATGGGGCATTGTGGTGATGGTCTACGTCATGTGATGCCACCATGATGTTCGGCCCATGTGTGGGCGATGTGTTGCGGTGAGCTTGCTAGAGTTCCCTGACCAGTGTATGCATGATCCCAGAACGACGGTCGATGATGGTGAAGGGGGTTTCTTGGTGGGTTGTGGTGATTGGGATCATGTGACACCAGATGAAGGAAGGGAGATGGTGTGCTTGTAGCAGTGGGTTGGTTACTCTGACGATGACAATGGGTGGACACTGGATGAGCAATGGCGCTCCGATGGCGACCTAATTGCTGTGGTGGTGTGATTGTGGATCTCGAACAATGATGAATGGTTGACACTAGTTGATGCCACAGTGGCACTTGCATAGTGACCTGGAGGCTATGTGCGTCAGGTTACCAGATGACAGTTTGGATATTAGGAAGGTAGCATTAATGGTGCTCAGACAAGCTAGCGACTGAGTGTGTTCACTATTGAATGAGATTGGAAAAACCCCAGCTCAATGGCACGGGTGGTGGTATGATGGTTGTCTATGGAAGAACCCCAGTGTTCGACGAGAATAAGGCATGTCGTTTTTCCATTGTTGAACTACAGGGGAGGCCCATTTGATGGTGACTGACTACGATAGGAGATCCATGATGAGTTGCTAATATGGGCCATTGGGGGTATACGTTTTCCGGGTCTTTGGGCTGTTATTAATTAGGGGTCTATGAAACTATTTAATATACAATAAAATAAAAGTGGTGTTGATGAGTGTGTTACCCTCGGGGGGTAATGATCTCCCCACCAGCCTATGGGTGAGGTGTGTTTGTGTGTGTGTTTCATTGTAATTGTTCCCCCATGTTCCTATAATATAAAAAGAAATATTTTCGACCGGTGTGTGCATGAACATGGAATGACGGCCAACGACAGTGAAGGGGTGCCGTGGTGGGGTGCAGTGATCTGGATGGTGTGGCACCAGATGAAGGAAGAGCATTGGCATGCTTGCAGCAGCAGGTCAGTTGCTCTGATGGTAATAACGAGTGGACACAAGAGGAGTAGTGTCTCTCCGATGGCAACTTATATGATGGTGTGTCATGCTTGTGGTGCTCTGACAATGATTAATGGTAGACATAGGTTGATGTGCAAGAGGCACTCAAATGGAGACCTAGCAGTTGTGTGCATCGGGCTGTCGGACAATGGCATAGATGCAAGGAATGAAGTAGGAATGATGCTCAAATGATTTGTAGTTGAGGGTGTTCCATGGTGAATGGGATTGGTGAACCCCCGCTCGACGACAAGGTTGGTGGTCCGGAGATCATCCCTGGAAGAGACACGATGTCGGACGAGATGATGGAAGGTGGCATGTCCATCGTTGAACAACATGAAATGCCCATTTGTTGGTGACCGACTAGCGTAGGAGATCCAAGATGAGTTTCTAATATGGGTCTTTCGAGGCATGAGTGGTAAGGGTTTATAGTTCATTATTAATAAGGGTTCTGTGGAACTATATAATACATAAGTGTGCTTAGACGAGAGTATTACTAAGATGGGTGACTTCATGTAAAGTTCTCATGTTTCACCCTTTCTGCAGTTAGGATAATACCCAAGTGGTAAAGGCACCCCATAATTCTCATCAAACCCAAGATAAAATTCGGGTGGGCATATGTACTATTGTAGTACTATGCAGGTGGTGATGGAGTCGATGATACCGGCAAGCGGCGATGCAGATATGATGATGCTGACATGAAGATGCACTAGGCTTTTGGGTTATGTTATGTGCTTCATGCCCATAAGGACTACGAGTCATGTATTAAATAAATAAGGCTTGATGGGTGGGCTATCCCAGGACAGGGGCTATGCCCTGCCATTTCAGTGACTGTTTGTGGTGTGTGTGTGTGTTTGTGTGGTGTGTGTTCATTTCTGTTTGAATGTAATTGTACCCCCAAAACCTAATATATATATATATATATATATATTAAATAAGGGCTTGATTAGTGGGTTAGCTCTATGGGGTTATGACCGGCCCATCATCCTATGGGTGAGGTGTGGGTGTGTGTGTTTCACTGTAATTGTACCCCCATGTACCTATAATATATATAGAAATATTTTTAAATATAATTATTTATAAATATATATATATATATAATTATAAAATTATAATAAATATATTTAATTATGACATATAGTTATTAATATTATAATTAAACTTATTTATATATTAATATAAATACATATAAATATACCTATAAATATAATTATATAAATATATATAAATATATAAATATATTTATAAAATATATACAAATATTTATAATTATATAGAAATATTTTTAGATATAAATATTTATAATTATAATTATAATTATATATGTATTTATATTTAAATAATTAAAATTTATAAAAAAATATCGTAATTAAAATTATATTTATATATATTTATATATTGATATCAATACTTATAATTATTCAAATATATATAATTATCAATAAATAAATATATTATTGACATTCAATCTTTATCAGCACTTTTTTAGCACTAATAAAGATAAGACTTTATCAGTATTAAAAAATCGATAATAAAAAATCTATTTATTAGTGCTTGATTATTAGTGCTGATAAAAATATCATTTTATCAACATTTTTAGTGCTGATAAAGGCCTATCTTTGTCATCATTATAAAAGAACTCATAATGATTAGTTTTATCAACACATTCTATTATAGCACAGATAAAACTACTATTTATTAGTACTTTTTATAGTGTTGTTAAAAGTCATACGAGTTCTTATAAAAACCACCAAAACAAATTCATCCCCTTTGTGCCCCTTCAAACTCTAATGGAACCCAATCATGCCTCCTTCACTAAACCCCTAATGTCATCACCTACATTCTCAATGAACCAGTCTTCTCCAAATCTATGTTATGTGTCGATTTATGTTGTTAGTATCCTGATCTGTGATTTGATTTACAACCCATGTACTTCTCATCATGATTTCCATTTCTTCCATTTCCAGCCAGATCTTAGTGCCCCTACCTCGTCCGACGACCAACGAGCGATGACGGACAACTGAGACCCCCCCTTCCCTCTTTTTCTCACTGGTTTTCCCACCTACCAATCAATGACCAGACACCCTCTCGTCCCTCCCTTGCTACCATCCGACCGCCCCTATCCTCACACAACCCTTTCCTCAATTGCCGCCAGTTATCCACTGACTAATGACCAGACCCCCCCCCTCTTCCCTACTATGGTACCAGTATGCCACCTATAGATGACCATACCCCCTTATCCTCCATCCGTTGTTACGGGTCGGCCGCCCAATTTGAGTGGTTTTTTATAATTATTTTAACATTTTATTATTTTTTTATTGATTGTTTTCTTTAATTTTCAAAAATTATCTCAATTGTGGATTCAAGTTGTTTTTTCTGTCCTGATTTCAATTTGAGATTTGTCCATGGGTAATTAGAGTTTCTTATTCAATTAATTTTGTTCCATGGGTTATTGAAATTTGATACTTTCAGTTTGATAATTATATATATATATATATAATTCATATATAAATATATATAATGTTTTAAAAAATTTATAAAATTATAAATATATATATATATATATATATAATATAATTATTATATTTATAATTATATAAACATATATAATAATAAATATAAATATATATATAAATATATATAAATATATTAATATATTTTTAATTATGTGTAAATATTTGTAGTTGGGGTTTTTACCCTTTGGAAAAGCAACCCCATAATCCTTCATCAACCCAGGTTCGAGTCTGGGTAGTAGCAGCATTTCATGGGCTATAACAGGTATCCCAACAAGTGCAGGTAGAGTGGCTATAGTTTTGTACAGTCCATTGATGAGGGAAGAAGGCAGAGGCAAGGCACATGGTCATGGGAAGCAATGAGGTTGTGAGATGCATGTGAGCGATGACGGAAGGTGTTGGGAAAAAATCCCTCAAGGTAACATTGTAGCATTTTTGGGTTGATTGTGTTTGTTGACAAAGCAGAATTCCATGGAGAATTGTCGAGTTGCATAGAATTTTTGACAATCCATGCTGACAAAGAATGATGACAAAGGAATGGACGATCTGGAGGCAGTACAAAACGGACGCTACAAGGTGGCGCCATTTTCCAGTGTTTAAAAAATTTTTGGGGTCCAAAATCTAGAGTTTGGTGAGCATCGCAAACAGTGGATATCCTTGAAGATGTCATCAAAATATGGAAAAGGCATGAATTTCTCGAAGATAGGCTTCATGGATTGGATTTTGGGATGACCAGAAAAATGATGACGGTGATTCTTCGCGATTACGTCAAGTTTCGCAACGGAAAGAGTTGAAGCACATCGCGGCGTTGAAGGTATTTGCGATGGAGCTTTGTGGAGAAGGCATGGAGGGATTGATGGTGATGATCCGCAATTATTTCATCCTTCGCATGGCTCCCAATTTCGCGAATCTCACGTAAACCTTAATGACATAAGTCGATCTGTGATGACTTGAGCTTCGTGAGAGTGCTTCGAAAGAGTGCTTCCCGAAAAGGCTGGAGCATTGCGATGTCTTGATTGAGCATCGCGAAATTGGGAGCCTTGCGAAGTAGGGTTCTTTGCAAAGGTATATACAAAGAAATTGCCCAGTGTTTAAGAGGCAAAGTGGTATTTATCAGTGGATGAATTTTGGACTTTAACAGAGCATTTATCAGTAGATGAGGATGCATGTATTCATGAAAATGAATAGACCTACAGGTCTATAAACTATAAGTGGATCCCTTCCAAGTGCAGTGAGAAAAGGAAGAGAAAGAAGGTAATCCTTTCTACTGGCAGTGAGCTGGTGAAAGAGAAACATGGAGTGACCCTTGGGAAACCAGTGAGTTAAGCCTAAACTTTGTAAAGGCAGTGAGGCTAGGCATAGAAGTGATATAGCCCGAACATTATTCATAGTGAGACGTAGTGGATTTGGTACAATGTCACATCGCGGTTGTATGCTCCTTAGATGTAACCCAGTGAGGGTGAACCACGTAAAAATATATTTGTCTACCTACTTGCTTCCCTGCATTACATTCAATGCATCACCATCAGATAAATATGAAAAGAAGTGGTCTTAATAAACACACAAGTTCCAACAAACCAACCTTTGTAATAAAGAGGTCAAGATCCTGTGGGGAAGAAAGAATTTAGAAAAGAATGTCCATACATTGATTCACCCCCCTCTCAGGGTTTATATGCCCCCATTGGTCCTAACAGAAGGCAAAACTGGCGTTCCGTCTACAAGTGATGAAGGTATAAGAATGGATCATTGGTCAGGGAACACGAGTGAGATGCAGTGGTGACATGTCAGAGGAAGGTTTGTTGGTTGTCGGTGGGTGATGACAGCAAGCAGGATCGACATCGGGATTGATGAGCAGGAGGGAGGATCTCGGATGATCAATGACAGTTAAAGGCGTAAACGGGCGGGATGGAGGGAAGTCTTCACAGAGCAACATAAAAAAGTAAGAAGAATCCCAAATGGTGTAGATATAGATGGGGTTCATATAAATAACACCAAGCAAAATACATCTCTTAATGGGGAAATGATAGTTGTGTCTCCTTTCAATGTTCGGGATTTTGTAAAATATATATATATGTTGGGTGGATCTGCTTCTACGGTTTCATTTCTAGGCCATCAATGGTAATGTATTAGGTCTATGTACCTTTGGGATTACATGCCATTTAAGGATACCCCTCCACCCAAATAAAAATGTAAAAAATAAACAATAAATTAATAGCCTTCAGTTTTGGCGGTCGATATACAAATATTTACAATTATATTTATTTATAACTACAATTATAGATAAATAAATATATAGCAGTTGGGGGCTTACCCGAGTGGTAAAAGCTCCCCTTGTCCTATATCATACCTAGGTTCAAATCTAGGTGGGAGAAATTTTTTTCCGGAAAGCAGCGATGCTTGCATGATGCAGACAAATGATGACCTATACATGACGTAAGCAGGTATTTACACAGGAATGATGAAAGCATGACTCTGCATCGAGTCTTTGAGATAGTTTTTGGGCTTTTAGGCCATGGAATGGGATTCATGCCCACTGGGCCTTCATGCCGTGTACAGAATAAATATGGCTTGATGAGTGGGCTATCACTTGGCCTTCGGGCCATGTACTGAATAAATATTGCCTAATGGGTGGGATATCCCTGGGGGGTTATGACCTACCTTTTTGGCCTGTGTGTGGTGTGTGTGTGTTTAATGTAATTGTACCCCAATGTTTTTTGATATATATATATATAATTATAATAAATATATTTATGATAATTGTAATTATAAAATTACAATAAATATATTTAAATGATGATGTTGGCATAACGGAAGCATACGACGACAGATGAATGACGCTGGTAGGCATTGACACAATCATGACACAAGTAAAAGGTGACATAGGTAGGATGTAGGCATGATGCTAGACTGAACCTTCGGGCCAGTTTATGGGCTTTTGGAACATGTAATGGGATTCATGACCCCTGGGCATCCAACTCGTGTATTGAATAAATATGTCTCGATGGGTGATCTATCCCTAGGGGGGGTTATGACCTGCCTTAACATCCTATGTGTCTAGTGTGTGTGTTTTTAATATAATTTAACCCACAAGTTTTTTAATATATATATATATATATAAATATAAAATTATAATAAATATATTTATGATAATTATATTATAAAATTACAATAAATATATTTAAAAAATAAATATATTTATTTCAATAATTATTATAAATTAATTACTAATTAATATCACTTAATTACTATTTAGTAGTAATATTTATTAATTAAGTCGTAATTAATAAGTAAATATGGACAATAATTTTGAATTACCTAATAACCAGTCTTCGTAATTTAATAATTATTATCAATAAATTAATAAATATTTAATATCACTTAGTATTTTGGTAATTATATGTTAATATTGAAATCTATTAATTAATTATGAATTAATTAATTAATATAAATGAGAATTTTTCATTAATTAATCAACAGTCTTGGTAATTTAATAAATAATATGGATTATTTAATATTTAATATCTGCTAGTTGTTGGTAATTAAAATTTAGTATCCATGCTTGTTAGTTAATTACTAAATAATTAATTTATATGATTAACAATTTGTTATTAATTAATAAGTAATATTTATTAGTAATTCAAAAATTATTACCGATGAATTAATATTCAACATCACTTTGTAGATAATTATTACTAGTTAGTTTTATTCTTTACTCATGGCCTTCATGCAATGGTCTTTCGGGGGACATAAACCTTGGAGTAGCTTAGGATGACCACGAATAACAAGTTCCGGAATAGGAATCATGGCATGTATCACCCATCAGAGTATAGTTAACCGGATTTGAATTATGAGAGGGTATGACAGTCGCCAACGGTATCAAGCACCATGAAACTATGCTTGGGGACATGCTAGTCGATCAACAATGAAGGGTGGGAAGCTAGGCCACTTCAGTGATACTGATACTGGGGAGGGGCATTTCTAGAGTGTTTGGTTGAGCCTCCGGGTCATGTATTGGGCATTGTGTCTCTGGACCTTCGGTTCATGGACTAAGACTTGGGCTAATGGGCCTACGAGTCATGTATGGGTTCCTTCTCAACTGAGATAAAAAGGGGATTATCCAAAATAGATAAATATTCAAGGTCTTCAGGCCATTCTGGAAAGAAGTTTAAATCATTATTGATTAATTACTATTTAGTTAATAAAAATGAATAAGAATTTGTAATTAATATTAATTATTACTTTTTTAATAAAAACAATACATATTTAATATTAGATGATTCATTAAAATATAAATAGATAATATTTAGTAATAATTTGTTATTTATAACTATTATTAAATAATAATTAATAATAATTCGTAATCATTGTTCATAATTAATTGTTATTTATATAATAAAAAATTATTGTTACTATTGAAATTCATAATAATTATGCTTAATTAGAATTATTTTTATTTTTTTTAAACTGATTACTAATTAATATCACATTAGTTAACAATAATTATAGCTTATTCTTAATATTTATTAGTTAAGTACTAACTAATATCACCAAACCTTGCAATTTAATGTACCCAAGAATAACCCCACTATATTGTAATCTTTCTTTGTGCAATAGTAAAACTTCCCTCCAAAACACTAAAACATCACATTCCTTTCTCTTTTTAGTATTGAAAGGTCACAAACATATTATTCTAAACTGTTCATAGTCATCTGTTTTTTACTAAGATGGTCAAGTTCCCTATTCTATAGTTGGATTCCTATATTAAGACGTAAGTTGAATAGATTTCCCGGATCACCCAAATGAAGTATATTTTCACTTTGGCCTCTAACCTCTTATAAAAATACATCAATAATAATATGTTTCGGTTTGTTTTTATATGAAGTATGATACAAGAAAAGGGAAACAATATATTAGATTGTTATCATTCAAGAAAACCATCCACTCCAACCAAACCAAAAGAACATTGAATATTCTAGGGAATTGGTAATCTATCACAGAGAAGGGGTGATAAATAAGTGATACACTTTTTATTTTATAAATAATATTTTTAAATTAATCACTATGATTGATTTATATTTTGATCCACTCACTTATTAATATTATTTTCCCTTTTGATCACTCATTAAAAAATGTGTCAAAAAGTTAAGTGGTATCTATATTTATAAATGCAGCGGGATGGATGGTATGTATATATATACATGAAAACATGTGTAATGACAAAGGGTGGTATCTATCATTATATGATCAAATTAACTTTTGGAGACCACCTAGAATCACATATTCTATCCTCCAAAAAAATAACGATTGATAACAACAGTATAGAAAGGAAATGTCACTAACTCCATATAACCAATAGGATATCCATCATGACCCCACTCCCATAACCTTGGATTAATGGGAAGATAAGAGCTACTAAAATTCATTCCTTAGACCGAAATACTTTTCATTTTCATCTTTAGATAGAAAACTAAAAATTATTGTCTAATGCTTTGTCAAATCCCAAACCCGGGAACATTTTTATTTAAGTTGGAAACATTAATCCTCATCAGCTTCATCTCCTGATCAATTATTATTTCATTTTTATTCATGAGACTCATCCCCCATCTCTTTTACACATGAAACTATGTTTATTTTACTAGCTAGAGCGTTATTAATCCCCTATTAGGTACGAGTGATCATTTTAGATGAATTAAGAGGATAACACATACCACTTATGGAGTAATTCTTTTCTTAAATTCAATTACCCATTTCCTTCAATGCATGATGAAATTATTCGAAATATTTAAATGTTGAGTTCCCCTAATTCTAAAGTCCCATTTTGTGTATTTATTTATTTTTTTAAATATTAATATTACCGAATCAAATATGATGGATATGAATAAAAATTGGATAAATGTCAATCGTATGAAAAAAGAGCATGAAGATGGGATGAAAGAGTTCCTCATGTTTGAAAATGATCATACAAATGGCCCTACCCAAACCCTTTATCCATGTTTTCACAGTTTATATTCAATACTAATTATTCTAGATGAGTTAGAAGACCACTTGATCTATCATGGTATAGATATAAGAAATAAATTTTGGACTAAACATGGAGAAAAGGTAAATATAGATAGTGAATGGGATAACACTATATTTTATAGATCATCTAATATGATTAAAAGTGTGGAAAATGAAGAATACCAAACCAAGGATGTGATTACAGGAGTAAATGATGATGAAAATCACATTGAGGAAATGAAAATAATTTTGGAAGATAAACATCATGATTGACTAAAATTGATTGAGAGGTTAAATAGTTGTGCAAAGACTCCATTGTATATTGGTTATACTAAATATACAACATTGTCAGTCATACAGAACCTGTATAATTTAAATTCTTCCAGCAGATGGAGTAGTTCATGTTTTAATAAACACCATACTCTATTGAATGAAATTATCCCAAAATAAAATGAGCTTCCGAGCCAAGCATACATTACTAAACAATTACTGCGTTCAATGGGTGTGATATTTGGAAGAATACATGTCTATCAATATGATTGTAAACTGTTTTTCAAAGAACAAAAATCACATAAAAAATCACAATGTGTGGTGCTTCTCGGTACAAGAAAGATGAATCAGGACCTCTGAAGGTTGTATGGTACATTCCATTAATTCCATGGTTTAAGAGAAAATAAGGAAATGAGGGGATCGCCAGTCAACTCACATGGCATGATGATACAAGGAATGAAGACAACAAACATTATTGCTTGATAACCACTCTTTAGTGGAATAGAATTGATCACAAGTATCATAAATTTCGACAAGATCTGAGAAGCCTTCATCTTTCACTATATTTAAATGGAGTGAATCCTTTTGGTTCTCAAAGAATAACTCATATTACATTGTGGGTTGTGTTGGTAAATTATAAATTTCCACTATGGTTATGCATGAAATGAAAATAGATTAGGTTATCTATGCTTGTATCTAGAAAAAAACAATTGGGTGATGATATTGATGTTTATTTCTCTTCATTGATTAGAGATTTAAAAATATTATGGGATTCAAGTGTTACATTTTATGATTCTTATATAAATGAATATTCCATGTTGGGAGCCATTTTGTATGAGATGATAAATGAATTTCCTACTTATGGATGTTTTCAGGATACAACAATAATAGAACTCATGGGTGTCCCTTTTTTGAACAAGGTACACAATCAATTAGGTTGATACATTCATCAATACCATGTTTTTAGGATATCAACCATTTTTACCTCAGTGAAATAAGTACTGATCATGGATAAAAAAATTTGATGCTAGTTCAAAAGAACATACAACACTATCTCCACTAACAGGTGATAAACTATTTGAGAAAGTAAAAGATATTGAATCTACTTTTGGTAAACATTTTTTAAAAAACCTTATGAAAACCTGTTGAAAAAATAGATTAGTTTTTTTAATTACCATAAAATAATTTTTTATAGGTTGGAAATGTTATTTATATTGTGAATGTTGAAAAAATGTTTGTGTTACTTTAATGGGCACATTACAAAATGCATCCAACAAAATAAATGATGTAATTAAGGCTAGGATGGATATGATTTACTTGGTAATATGGGATGGGTTGGTACTAATAAAGGGTGAAAACAAAAATTCCATCCTCTAGATGTTTACACTCCTTCCAAAAAATAGATATATCAGTTTTAAAACAACATTAATGATGAAATTGTTCCATTGGAATATACATTAAATATCTATAATATCTTGTCATTAAATAATTTTATGTTAATGGATCTGAAATCACATGACGATCATATTTTGATGCACGATCTAATCCATATTGTTATACCAACTTCTATATTTATTTTATTTCAAGGGTAATCCACTTTTAAGGTTTAGTGGGAACCATCACAGTAATTCCAATTTAAAGAGAGGAAAAAAGTCAAGTAACTTTATCATTTTATCCGAATAGAAGACCTCTCAGGCATAATAGAAATTAGTTCTTCATGAATTTAGACCCCTCAGGAACTGCTAAAAACGTCCCACCTCTTCCCGTGGTGTTGCATGGAGTGTTTGCCTGGGGCCTTGCTTTATGAATTTGGAAAGATTAAGTTTGAGCTCTAGAAGTATGATCATTACCATAGATTCCTCCAAGGAGGATCTCATTCTCTTTATTTTCATGGATCACCACCGCCAAGGCTGTAGAGTTTCGAGTAGACCTCATATTGACAGTTCTGGGGATATTGTAGTAGTCCCTTCGTGGTCGATATATCTTATCCTTTACATATTCAAAGCCCTCACAATCAGTACCAGCAGTTGTTTGTTTACCTTTATCCACATGAGAAGTAATTGGGTTGTCGTCAGACTTTATAGCAGCCTGCACCTCTGCCTGTGCATCATCCTCCTTTGAAAATTGATGAGTGTCTCCAGCCACTATCTCCCTACCGCAATGCTTCCCATTGATCATAATAGTGAATCCAAGTCCAATGTCTTCTTCAGACACGAGCTTCTCATCATCAGTGGAGCCTACAACAGAAGCTACTTGATGGTTATCATTAGATCCATCAGTAGTGCCAGAACCTTCAGCGACATCAGAACCCGTGTCGTGCCTCAGCTTATTCTAGGGGTTTTCTGCCGAGAAGGAACCTGAAACTATACCAGATCGACCATTCAGATTAGAGGTACCCCTTGTACTTCAGATATATGCATTCCCTCTTTAAACTTTTCTCAAACAACTGGATCACCAACTCACTTGACCCCCCTTCCCTTACTCAACCCGTCCTTGCGACCACATGCCGAAGATAAGTGACCACATATCTTACATCTGATACCGAAATGAGGATGATCTTCATACTGTACTTCCTATAAAAAACCTTCCCTTCCATTCTTGATCCACACGAATTGAGGCAACTCCTCTGCAAGGTCCAGGACAATACACACATGAGAAACCGAAGGGCGGGAGAGATTAATAGTCGAGGAATCTATTTTGATTGGGGAGTCGAAAATTCTTGCAACCGCCAGAAGGGCTTCCGAACGAAAAAATATTTCGAGGAAGGCCAAAGAAACCTACCCAGATCGGCATAAGCGATGATTTGCAACCCTCCAAGGCGAACAAAGACCTTTTGTAGATCTCCATATCGAAATCAATGATTCTCCAGCTTCATCGCCTCCACCATTGATAAAGTTCCTATCAATCCTCAAAGAGGAGCACCACATAATCCACATCCAAAAGCCCAATATTCAGTTTAGAGAAACCAATTACGACTAGAGTAAGGAGGATCGAAGAAAGCGAGGTCCTCCTGCCGTGGAAAACCCCAAACAAATTAAGATGAAAATCATCCTCCAAAACCCTAACCAATTGACCAAGAATGTTCATAACAAATTAACCCAGATCTATTTATTTTTCAAAGTTATATACAGAAAATTTATAAACCCAGTTAATTTTCCAAACATGGAAACTGAAATTTCGGTCATATTATGTGTATTGGAAATATTCTTCCCACCACAATTCATTGAAATGATGGTTCACTTAATGGTTCACATGGTGATAGATATTTGACTCTGTAGACATATACATTATAGAAATATTTACCCCATTGAGATGTATATTAATATTTGGAAAGGGTATCTCTAAAATCGAAGACAACCATAGTGTTGTATTAAAGGGTGATATATTATTGATGAATTCATTGAATTATGTTCCAACTACCTGTCCAATGTGGAATAATTCATCTACGATACCCTTGTCACACAATGCAGCTTGTGGCTGAATTAATTTCTAGAATAGATGTTGTCACAATCACTACTAAAAATCAAGAGAAGGCCCAACTTTACATGTTTCATAATAGAGTAAAGGTTTCTCCATATGTTGAAACCCATAGATAAATTATTCAAGATTTGAATCCATCATGGGATGAAATATGGATATCAATTAACCATAATAAATAGTTTATAGTACAGTTTCATGAACATGTTTTTGAGGAATCATATGAAATTTTGGATTCACATTTAGAACAGATTCGATAGCTAGATAGAGGACTAGATGTTCATGTATTATCTAAGAATTTTTATGTAATTATTTGTTATATGTTCTATACAAATGAACATGATAATGGAAGTACCATGGAAAATAGTGTTGTTACACTTGTTCCAGAAGCAATTCATGTATCTGGTGCCATAGAAAAAAATCCTATTTCTGAGAATATGTTATACATTGGAATCATCATAAAATTAGGAGAGTTTTATTATGCACCATTCCAAGTGTCGATTTTTCAATGAAACTTGGGTGATAATTGGAGAGCTATTAAAATAGATGAATTGAGGCTAAAAAAGTAGATTTTAGTAAGAAAGGGTACTAATAAAAACCATTTATAAGGGAATCACAAGAAGTACAAGTATTTTATGTTCCAGATCCCACAAATCAAAAGTGTTCCATTATTTTGTTATTGACCAAAAGCACATAAGGGTCAGATGAAAATTTAACTATTGATAACACTTGTATTGGGACGTCGCAAAAATTTGTAGTGGTCCCAATACTTATTGAGTCTTGTATGACATACGAGGGCACAATGAAGTGATTTATATAGTCAATAGTGGGGTTAAATATCTTCAATATTAAAAAAGAGTCTTTGAAAATCATGTTATATATTTTCTATAATATACATTGTGTTACCTTATGTTATTATCTATTCGTTTTTACAATTATATAATCTAAACTAGTTGTTGAACCAATTCTACAGATAAAGAATTATAGATGTATTGATGCACCCAATTCTGAGGAACAAGTGGTTTCTCAACCTACTACTACTTCCTATGTTGAGGATTAATGACCTTCTACACATGACAATGATACTAATACATAAGAACAACATATTGATGATGTTGATCCCAAGTAAATGGTGTATATTGAAGAAATGATTTCCCAAAAAAAATTGTTTCATAGCATGATGGTGTTAGGAAAGGTTATTAAAAAGAAAAGAAAAGGTATCAAATTCGAGGTCGAATGGAATACGCGTGACCAACCTATTAACCCCAATAGGCAATGTTTAATAGTTTCATTTGGATCATCACTCAATAGTTCATGATGATAGATGTATATTCATTGAACCATGTTGTTCACATGATTAAGACACTTATTTTGGATGATATAAGGGTAACATTATGATATCCTTTTTTAATTTTACTTAAAAATAAAATAATAAAACATTGGCTTACTATTAATAATCCCTTGTAGAGTGAATTTATAGTGGATGAATCCCATAATAATTTTTTTATTAATTATTTCTAGAAAAAATCACAAAGGATTTCACACAATTCTAAATTTTATTTATCTCAACAATACTTTAGGGAAAATAAACCTACACCCACCACATATGAATGCATGCCTGATAAGTTATGAATCGTGTGATGCATTTACAAACCATTTTGGGGAGATATATTTCCATGTTATCATGGATGGTAGTACATTATTTGAAAATACATGAATTAATCAATTTGATTGATAATGATCAATTTATTAAATATCAAATGAGTACTAAAAATAAGAAATGTCCAGAAAAACCAACATAGCCCAACAATCAAGCAAGGATGGGGTATGCTTTAGTTGAAAAAAATTTAATGTATTTTAAATCCATCATAGTACTTTTTTATGACATAAAAAATAAAATAATTATGCTCCACAATTTATATGTAGATTGATGAATCCAAATACAAATCCACATCCATCCCACATCATGTGTTATAGAATGAGGCATTCATAAATAATGAGGGGATACTAATATATGAAAACATAAAAGGTGTGGGAAACACATGTATGCATAACGCAATAAAATTTTGTTTTTATTTAAATAACTATTAAATAATAGTGATTAATTTTTTTCTTATCTTTGATCTCTGAATTAGACATATGAATCATCAACAACTGTACCAGATAAACACCATCTATTATTAGACATGAAGCAGCCAAACCAATATGGCCGCATCAGAAGTGTGGGTTTTGGGGGGACACCTAAAACATATTTTGATAAAAGAATAGAATAGGGGGATAAAGTTAAAAAATGTAAGATATGAAAGAATTATTATCTACACTTGAAGGAAAATTTCATTATAAATTTGAGTTGCTAGAAAATTTAAGGGGTGAGATAAGAGAAGAAACAAATCAAGAAAAAAACACTACATGAAGAGCCCCCACCCCACCATATTTGAGGTGATCCATTTCCCTTAATGAGCTATCGTAGATAAGGTAATCGGTATTATCATAATTATTTCTATGAAATTTGAATCAAGAAGACACTGATACCTTTAT
The DNA here is from genome assembly GCA_963277665.1 of Viscum album. Taxonomy (NCBI): domain Eukaryota; kingdom Viridiplantae; phylum Streptophyta; class Magnoliopsida; order Santalales; family Viscaceae; genus Viscum; species Viscum album. The sequence goes on along the minus strand of OY728162.1, from coordinate 954,748,059 downwards.
TTTATTTATATTCTACAAGGTGAAAATGAATGTGATTAATTTCTATCAACACCCACTAATCACCCTATTATGAGTGATACCGTGTTCAATATCTAAGAAGATACTCTACACAATATATAACTTCCAATAGGTCATGTGATAGTGGAGATTAGAGTACCTCATGATATCATCATCGATCTACCTGAATGTGCGGCCGATTGTCGCCTATTGACCGTTCAAGGTTCCCGTGCTCTGCTATTGTGTATAGCAGCACTCGGGTCGAATCCTCGGCAATGACACTTTGTGATAGTCGTTTGTTTTTAGTTGATTGTATTTTGATTAGGGGGGTTTTTTTGCAGAGCATAATTGAAATGATTTATGGATGATGTTTGATTTACCAAATTGATAAAGATTGGGGTGAGTTCATTATTGGGGAGTTAAGCATGTGATATCCTTGAGCCTTACTTTGTATTGCATTAAATTAACACCCATGTCATAAGTTGACGTTGATTGGAATTCCTAAGTGTGAAGGCTTTAATACAAGCCTTAAATTAACTTAGGGTTCTAATCTCAATAAAAACTTATTTATGGTAGTGTATTTATGGTTCCAATAATCCATGGAAACCACTCGTTAAACAAAACATATCATTAATCCATGACATATTAAGTTTAACATACACAATATTAATTTAAAGAATACTCATCGAGCAAAACTATCAATCACTTAACATCCCCGAATTATAACTCACCCCAATGAGATATTTACTCAACCATATTGATGTTTAATATTCTGGTTAAAATAATTATGATGATAAATTAAGAATAAAAGAAAAATAAAGGGATTAGAAAAGAGTGGTACGTTGAAACACACACACGAACAATGATGATAATTAAAAACAGATTTTCGATTGAATGAGGAAACAAAATAAGTGAAGTGGATTCAACTGAATTTAAACTATTTTATTAACATAAATATTAAACTACAGAAGGTGGATGAGAATAAGAGATATTGAAGAAGTAACTTGCATTAGAACAGAATTACAAAGAATGAGAATTACAAGATTACAAAAATGAAGAACACAAAAGTAAGTGAAAACAAAGAGAGGAGGAAAGGTCTCTCAATTGAAAATGTGAGTATGGAAGGTCCTCCCAAGCCTTTGTCCATGATTTGGTCGTGCCAATATGATCTCCTCTCTTCTGAAATTCCAACCCCACTCAAGGAGCGAAGGGGAGAGTATTTATAGCCCAAGGAGTGGACTGTTTGCATTCCCAATCTGTCTCTCCACTTGTATCGCCAATTTGACAATTCAGACAGCCTAATCATCAAATATCTCCTTCTTCAAAGTTTTAGAAAATAATTTTGGCCGACTACTCTCAACATTTGGAGTCATTTGGACGTAAGGATAAAAAGTTATGGCCGGTTTAATAAACAAACTTAAACTGTCCATTTCAATCCAGTCTTTTTGAAGTCCATAATGTGAAAGGGTATTTGAATATGAATATGCCTTAAAATACGAATGGGTGCTTCAAAAAAGTCGGCTGCCTATATATCCTTTTCACACTGAAAAATCTCAGCTCGATTTGATGCTTACATCAGGAGATATGTCATGCATACTAAACTGATTTTAATTCTCGGCCAGAATGGTGGGATGGACTTCAAAGATTTATTTGGTCGCCTTGTACTTGGATTTGGGCCTTGACATTTTTATCCAAGATGACATGTAGTGTCCCCCAGAATTATGGTGGAGAGTTAAGGTTTTTGGACTTCTGGATTGAGCCCAGTAAATCAATCTTCATGAATAGTCCAGTTTCTTCATAGATTCTTTGGTCTTGTTTGTGAAGACCATATGACCCTTCAAATAGCAGAATTGGATCATGGTACCTTCTAATGAAATGTTGTATACTGAAAGTAGAATCCTAAAAAACAAGAACCACACAATTTGGATCAGTATAGTGACAGTTATTATTAAAACATTAAACTGACTCAATTGGACTACTTCTTAAAATGCTCAAATTTTATATTTAATATTAAAACATTAATATTTCACACAAATTATGCACATTTCATATAAAATCAGTAAAGGGGGAATATAATAAGTCATGAAAATATTAATAACATCAACTCCCCCACACTTAGATTTGCTCGTGTCCTCATGTGTAACAAATATAAAAACATGACAAAATCATTTTCACTCACCAACAAATATTAAAATTTTGTTTTCTCCAATCAGAGGAGGTTTAGACTATTTCACTCATCCATATTTAATTCCATCACAGATTTGGTTCACAATAATGCATCAGAAACAATTCATTTTTTCATGTTCAAGGTTTGAATTGGAAAATGTAGGCACTCAAAACATACTCCTCTCAAGATGATAAAAATGTATTTTAGGAGGTTCACTCATTCACCAACAAAAAGAGAAAATCAAGTGTTTGTAAGAGCTCTCAGCTTCCATTCCCAAATCTAATGTGTACAAGAATCAAGAGGTCTTTTAAGGGGTTTTTCAGTGGCTATGGTACGATAGGTATATAATATCCAAAGGAAAAGAGGGGTTAAAAACACCAACATGGAAAAATCAATGCACATTTTTTTTGAAATTTGATTTAAAAGGAAATGGAAACACATATTTACAAGGGCATGAATGTGTGATGAATGAAAAGTGAGGGAGATAGAAAATGGAATAGGGTGAGATGATGGAATATGTTCAACATGGAAGACTTCCAATAATGACACAATACAAGATGATTCAAGTGTTCTATTTTTTCTTTTTTTGCTTTTTTTTCAAATGTTGTGCTTGAAACAAGTCTCACAGTCATCTCCCAACCCATGCTTGATCTCCACATGGAACTAATTTATAACACGAACAAAGGTTGATGATGAATGATTTTTGACCCACCCAAGACACTACCCATTCCTTTTTTTTATTTTTTTCATTTTTTTTATATAATTGTTTTTCATTTTTTTGAACACTTTTCAATGACTTTTGTACAAATGAAAATTACACATATACACCCCAAAGCTCACCGAATTACAACCTCTCCCCCACACATGAATGGATGCTTTCCCTCAAGCATATGATGACACATTGGAAATAAATGAAAGTACTCCCAAAAATGAAGTCCATTCCCCCCACACTTAAATTTCAATAAATTGTACAATGAAAACCCATGAAGGTGTTTGGTGGGACATGGTATTAGGCTTGTAATGTGGCTATCAAAAGAAAGGTCTTCATAGGCTCAAAAGGGCTTTCAAAAGTAGGATCAATGTAAGGGTAACAGGAGGCTATTTGGCTATTCTGATTCTCATGTGGCTTAGAAAATTCCTCTATCATATTAATGCACACAAAAGATGGAAATTCAGCTCGAAGGTCTACAAACTCAAGACTCACAATCAGTGGTGAAGACACACAATGAAAAAGATGGGCATAGATGACATTGGCATGAAGGCTAATGTTATTCCTCACGGTATGGGAGAATCATTTTCCACCAAAAATTGTTCATTCAAAATGTTTGTTGTTGACACAAAATTGTTTACCCAAGTTTGAGATAAAAATTCAATATATTTGAGTTTAAAACAACCCTTTTGACTCCCCAAAATGGTTGGACAGAATTTCAATATTGGATGATGAGTAATTATGACAACCCTTTTTTTCAATTTTCATTTTTTTTAATTAATTTTTTTAAATTTTTTATTTTTAATGACACATCCACACAAAAGAGAAAATAGAAAAAAGGATGTGGAAGAATGTTGTAAAAAAATGAGAGGGAGAGAGGAAGAAGAAGAAATAGAGAGTATAAGAGAGGGAAGAGAGATTGAGGAGAGATATAGGTAAAGGGAAAGAGGTTCCCCCTGGTTTGGATTTGGTGGGTTTCCATCTCCATCAAGTGGTGGGTCGGCTAGAGAATTTGGGGATTCGGTGGAAGTCGGGGTTGATCCAAGATTGTGGGATGTTACCTGCAAAATAAAATTCATTATTCATATAATGAAAAACTAAAATGATATTGAAATTTCATAAAAATAAAAGAAAACATGGGTTGCCTCCCAAGAAGCGCTGCATTTATTTGTCTACAGCTAGACAGTTGCAGTGGACTACCCATAGTCTGACGGTGGACATCGTATTTTCTCAACTCCAGTGTGCTTCCAGAAAAACTTTTCCTTTGGATGACCTGATAATTCATTGTATAATTTCTTCCCATCCTTGTTGGTGTGCTTGCAATTCAATTGGCTTGGAAAGAGAATATTTCTATCCTCACTTTGGTCTTCAACCTGAGGAATGATTTTATCCACAATGTGATGGTTTTCTATTCTTGTAAATTCAAGAAGATGGCTCAATTCTGATGGTTCATTTATGTAAGGATCAGATAACACGGAACTACAGTATGAGATCCCAATTGTTTTTGACTCATTTATTTCATCACTTACTGATGTAGAGTAATGGGGATCAGTGGAGTCATAAGACTGAATAAAATTTTCAATATCCTTTATTTCAATGTTGTTTGCAAAAGAATGGTCAATTTCAACCTCACTAGTGATCACTTTATTAATTAGGGTACAAATATCACAAACATCACTACCATCAGGACAATATAAACACATTGGTTCAAGGTTCACTTCACATATAACAGAATTTTCAGAATCATGGATAGGAAAGGATGAATATGGGATAATCTGATATGAATCAACAAATGAGCATTCTAGTTCACTTGCCTCATTACCATCCATGATGGAGCATTGGAGGTCAGAGGTGAGATGAGATTCCAAAGAGTTTTCAAGATCCTTTAGATCAATGGAGTTTGCATTTGTAATGTCAACATCAATTTCACCATTAATCACTTGGTTAATGAGGATACAATATTCACAAACTCTTCTATTAGTAGAACTGGATGAACATGATGAATTAGGATTCAACACACTCTTAGAGGGAGTTTCAGAAACATGGATAAAGAATACAGATTGATTCTCTAATGGGTATTGCATGGATTGAAAAATATTTAACTTGACCAGTTGGTCACCGAATTCCATGGATAAGATGCCTGAATGGACATAAATCTTGGTTCTCGCAGTCATGTGGAATGTTCTTCCTAGAATTAGGGGAGATTTGCAAGATGTTGTCTCACCTTCCATGTCAAGGACATAGAAATCAGCAGGGAAGATAAGATCATTGACTCGGACAAGGACATCCTCAATTATTCCCTCAGGACTGGCTGTGCTTCGATTGGCTAACTGAATGACAACACCTGTTGGGTGCAAGGGACCTAGACCAAGGTTAGATAAAATGGATTTGGGCATGACATTTATTGAGGCTCCAAGGTCTATGAGTGCATCATCAAAGTTGGAACTCCCTATTTGACATGGAACTGTGAAGGTCCCTGGATCATTGCACTTCATGGGAATGGACTGTTGGGTTGAAACATTTTCAATGTTCATAAGTTGCCTCTTATGGGTGCACAATTCCTTAATAAACTTGGCATACTTAGGGATTTGTTTGATGAAATCTAAGAGGGGAATGTTGACTTCAACACGTCTAAACATGTCAAGCATTTCAGGATCAGGTTCAAAGGAATTCTTAGGCTTGTAGATGGCTTGAGGAAAAGGAATTGGGTTCCTTAGAGGAATGGAAGGAGGTGAAGGAGTGGATTCAAGTTCCTTTTCCAGCTTTTTGTTCTTTTCATTTTCTAGATCAACATCAAAAGGGGGGTTTGAGGATTTATGTTGAGGCATAGCAAGTTGCATTCCTGATCTAAGTGCAATTGCACTTACATTACCCTTAGGGTTGGGTAATGGTTGAGCTGGGAGTTGGGATGAATTGGATGGTTGTTGCTGGATAAGGTGGGATGAAAGTTGACCTATTTGGGTTTCAATGTTATTGAGGCTAGAACGGGTGAAGGAAGCAAGATCCTCTACAACACTTTCCCATGGTTGTTTAGAAGAAGAGGCTTGTCCCAAATTGTGTTGGCCTTGATTTTGGTTCTTGGGAAAGCGATTGTATTGGGTGGGGAATTGGGAAGGCTCGTTAGGATAGTGGAATCCAGGAGGAGGATTGTTCCTTTGGGGTTGAGGAACAAAAGGATAAGGTTGATGGATGTTACCACCACTTTGACCATATTAAAACTGGTTTTGATTTTGATGAGGGAACTGCGGAGGATGAGAAATGGGATTACCATACCTCAGAGGTGGGTTAAAGGTATAAGAGAAGGGCTCAGAGTGGGGTTGGTTGAAGTTTCTAACAAACTGACCTGATTGTTGAGGGTTGAAGTTTCGCTGAGCATATGCCGCATTGAGCTCCATTGGACTAGATGAATCAGATGGATCATCTTGTAGTTGTGGACATGTGTCAGTTGGATGAGATGGAGAGTTTCAGACTCCACAATTCTTGATAGGTCCAGGGAATAGTGACTGTGGAGAAGATGAGGTTGGGGCTTTGGTAGCCACCTCTAGTTGACGCACAAGACCTGTAAGTTCACTCATCCACTCAGTCATCTTGTTGGGCTCTATGGATTGATTCTCTTGGTCTTGTTTCACTTGAGAATGTGCTCGAGTATGGAATTGCTGCGTGTTTGCAGCCATGTTACTTTTGAGATCTCTTGCAGCTGCATGAATTTTGTCAAAAAGAACACTGCCACTTGCGGCATCAATGAGAGTTCGCTCCATAGACAATAACCCCTCATAGAAGTATTGGATCAGAAGTTGGTCAGGGATTTGATGGTGTGGACATGTTGCCACAAGCTTTTTGAACCTCTCCCAATACTCATAGTGTGATTCATTAGGGAATTGACGGATGATGCTTATTTCCTTTTGGATAGAAGCTGTTCGAGAAGCAGGAAAGAATTTCTCTAGAAAGAGACGCTTCATGTCATTCCATGTAGTTATAGAACCAGGAGGGAGGTAGTAGAGCCAAGACTTGGCAGAATCCTCTAGGGAAAAGGGGAAATCTCTAAGCTTGATTTGTTCTTCATAAACCCCTTGAGGCTTCATGGTAGAGCATACTACTTGGAACTCTTTAAGGTGGATATGTGGATCCTCACCGGCTAGCCCATGAAAATGAGGGAGAAGATGAATCAAACCCGATTTGAGTTCGAAGTCAGCTTCAATGTTTGGATATTGAATACCAAGAGGTTGGTAATTCATATCAGGGGCAGCAAGTTCTTTCAATTTTTGTTCCCTAGGAATGGCCATATCTAATTCAATTGGTAGGGCAATGATTGGTTCTTGGGTGACTTGGTTATCCCTAATGGTCCTCCTAATTCGATGAAGAGTTCTATTAATTTCAGGGTCAAACAAATCCGAGGGATTGTTTGGAAGGCTACGGGGCATTCAGAGAGATTTTGGAAGAAAGAGGAAGACGGGTTTTTCATTGTATTTTTTTCAGTTTATGATTTTTAAGAGGAAGACAGGTTTTTCTTTGTGTTTTTTTTTCAATTTTTTTAAACTTTTGTCTTTTTTTGGGTTTTTTTTACAATAACCAGAAACTAATGACTACTTAATGCACCATCCCCGGCAACGGCGCCAGTTTAAAGTGCGGCCAATTTTCGCCTATCGACCGTTCAAGGTTCCAGTGCTCTGCTAATGTGTATAGCAGCACTCGGGTCGAATCCTCGGTGATGACACTTTGTGATAGTCGTTTGTTTTTAGTTGATTGTATTTTGATTAGGGGGTTTGTTTGCAGAACTTAATTGAAATGATTTATGGATGATGTTTGATTTACCAAAATGATAATGATTGGGGTGAGTTCTTTATTGGGGAGTTAAGCATGTGATATCCTTGAGCCTTACTTTGTATTGCATTAAATTAACACCCATGTCATAAGTTGACGTTGATTGGAATTCCTAAGTGTGAAGGCTTTAATCCAAGCCTTAAATTAACTTAGGGTTCTAATCTCAATCAAAACATATTTATGGTAGTGTATTTATGGTTCCAATAATCCACGGAAACCACTCGTTAAACAAAACATATCATTAATCCATGACATATTAAGTTTAACATACACAATATTAATTTAAAGAATACTAATCGAGCAAAACTCTCTATCACTTAGCATCCCCGAATTATAACTCACCCCAATGAGAGATTTACTCATCCATTTTGATGTCTAATATTCTGGTTAAAATAATTATGATGATAAATTAAGAATAGAAGAAAAAGAAAGGGATTAGAAAAGAGTGGTACGTTGACACACACACACGAACGATGATGATAATTAAAAACGGATTTTCGATTGAATGAGAAGCAAAATAAGGGAAGGGGATTCAACTGAATTTAAAATATTTTATTAACATAAATATTAAACTACAGAAGGTGGATGATAATAAGAGATATTGAAGAAGTAACTTGCATTAAAACAGAATTACAAAGAATGAGAATTACAAGATTACAAAAATGAAGAACACAAAAGTAAGTGAAAACAAAGAGAGGAGGAAAGGTCTCTCAAGTGAATACTTGAGTATGGCAGGTCCTCCCAATCCTTTGGAAAAGATTTGGTCGTGCCAATATGATCTACTGCCTTCTGAAATTCAAACCCCTCTCAAGGAGAGAAGGGGAGATTATTTATAGCCCAAGGAGTGGACTGTTTGCATTCCCAATCTGTCCCTCCAATTGCATCGCCAATTTTACAAATCATACAGCAGCATCTTCAAATATCTCCTTCTTCAATGTTGTTTAAAATACGGTTGGCAGACTACTCTCAAAATTTGGAGTCATTTGGACGTAAGGATAAAAAGTTATGGCCGGTTTAATAAACAAACTTAAACTGTCCATTTCAATCCAGTCTTTTTGAAGTCCATAATGTGATAGGGTTTTTTAATATGAATATGCCTTCAAATACGAATGGTTTCTTCCACAAAATCGGCAGCATATACCTCCTCTTTCACACTGCAAAATCTCAGCTCTATTTGATGCTTACATCAGGAGATATGCCATGCATACTAATGTGATATTAATTCTCGGTCAAAATGGTGGTCTGGACTTCAATGATTTATTTGGGCCCCTTGTACTTGGATTTGGGCCTTGAAATTTTTATCCAAGATGACATGTAGTGTCCCACGATTTATGGTGGAGAGTTAAGGTTTTTTGACATCTGGATTGAGCCCAGTAAATCAATCTTCATGAAAAGTCCAGTTTCTTCACATATTCTTTGGTCTTGTTTGTGAGGACCATATGACCCTTCCAATGGCAGAATTGGATCATGGTACCTTCTAATGAAATGTTTTATACTGAAAGGAGAATCCTAGAAAACAAGAACCACACAATTTGGATCAGTATAGTGATAGTTATTATTAAAACATTAAACTTACTCAATTGGACTACTTCTTAAAATGCTCAAATTTTATATTTAATATTAAAACATTAATATTTCACACAAATTATGCACATTTCATATAAAATAAGTAAAGGGGGAATATAATAAGTCATGAAAATATTAATAACATCAACTCCCCCACACTTAGATTTGCGCGTGTCCTCATGTGCAACAAATATAAAAACATGACAAAATCATTTTCACTCACCAACAAATATTAAAATTTTGTTTTCTCCAATCAGAGGAGGTTTAGACTATTTCACTCATCCATATTGAATTCCATCACAAATTTGGTTCACAATAATGCATCAAAAACAATTCATTTTTTCATGTTCAATGTTTGAATTGGAAAATGTAGGCACTCAAAACATACTCCTCTCAAGATGATAAAAATGTATTTTAGGAGGTTCACTCATTCACCAACAAAAAGTGAAAATCAAGTGTTTGTAAGAGCTCTCAGCTTCCATTCCAAAATCTAATGTGTACAAGAATCAAGATGTCTTTTCAGAGGTTTTTTAGTGGCTATGGGACGGTAGGTATATAATGTCCAAAGGAAAAGAGGGGTTAAAAACACCAACATGAAAAAATCAATGCACTTTTTTTTTGAAATTTGATTTGAAAGGAAATAGAAACACATATTTACAAGGGCATGAATGTGTGATGAATGAAAAGTGAGGGAGATAGAAAATGGAATAGGGTGAGATGATGGAATATGTACAACATGGAAGACATCCAATAATGACACAATACAAGATGTTTCAAGTGTTCTTTTTTTTCATTTTTTTTCTTTTTTTTTCAAAAGTTGTGCTTGAAACAAGTCTCGCAGTCATCTCCCAACCCATGCCTGATCTCCAAATGGAACTAATTTATAACACGAACAAAGTTTGATGATGAATGATTTTTGACCCACCCAAGACACAACCCATTCATTTTTTTTATTTTTTTCATTTTTTTTAATAAATTTTTTTCATTTTTATGAACACTTTTCAATGACTTTTGTACAAATGAAAATTACACATATACACCCCAAAAGCTCACAGAATTACAACCTCTCCCCCACACTTGAATGGATGCTTGCCCTCAAGCATATGATGACACATTGGAAATAAATGAAAGTACGCCCAAAAATGAAGTCCATTCCACCCACACATAAATTTCAATAAATTGTACAATGAAAATCCATGAAGATGTTGGGTGGGACAAGGTATTATGCTTGTAATGTGGCTATCAAAGGAAAGGTTTTCATAGGCTCAAAGGGGCTTTCAAAAGTAGGATCAATGTAAGGGTAACGGGAGGCTATTTGACTATTCTCATTCTCATGTGGCTTAGAAAATGCCTCTATCATATTAATGCACACAAAAGATGGAAATTCAGCTCGAAGGTCTACAAACTCAAGACTCACAATCAGTGGTGAAGACACAAAATGAAAAAGATGGCCATAGATGACCTTGGCATGAAGGATAATGTTATTCCTCACGGTAGGGGAGAATCATTTTCCCCCAAAAATTGTTCATTCAAAATGTTTGTTATTGACAAAAAATTGATTACCCAAGTTTGAGATAAAAATTCAATATATTTGAGTTTAAAACAAACCTTTTGACTCCGCGAAATGGTTGGACAGAATTTCAATATTGGATGATGAGTAATTATGACACCCCTTTTTTTCAATTTTCATTTTTTTTAATTATTTTTTTTAAATTTTTTTATTTTTAATGACACATCCACACAATAGAGAAAATAGAAAAAAGTTTGTGGAAGAATGTTGAAAAAAAATGAGAGGGAGAGAGGAAGAAGAAGAAATAGAGAGTAGAAGAGAGGGAAGAGAGATTGAGGAGAGATAGAGTTATAGGCAAAGAGGCTCCCCTGGTTTGGATTTGGTGGGTTGCCATCTCCATCTAGTGGTGGGTCGGCTAGAGAATTTGGGGATTCGGTGGAAGTCGAGGTTGATCCAAGATTGTGGGATGTTACCTGAAAAATAAAATTCTTTATTCATCTAATGAAAAACTAAAAAGAAATTGAAATTTCATAAAAATAAAAGAAAACCTGGGTTACCTCCCATGAAGCGCTGCATTTATTTGTCTACAGCTGGACAGTTGCAGTGGACTACCCATAGTCTGACGGTGGACATCGTATTTTCTCAACTCCAGTGTGCTTCCAGAAAAACATTTCCTTTGTATGCCCTGATAATTCATTGGATAATTTCTTCCCATCCTTGTTGGTGTGCTTGCAATTTAATGGGGTTGGAAAGAGAATATTTCTATCCTCACTTTGGTCTTCAACCTGAGGAATGATTTTATCCACAAAGTGATGGTTTTCTATTCTTGTAAATTCAGGAAGATGGCTTAATTCTAATGGTTTATTTATGTAAGGATCAAATAACACAGAACTACAGTATGAGATCCCAATTGTTTTTGACTCATTTATTTCATCACTTACTAATGTAGAGTAATGGGGATCAGTTGAGTCATAAGACTGAATACAATTTTCAATATCCTTTATTTCAATGTTGTTTGCCAAAGAATGGTCAATTTCAACCTCACCAGTGATCACTTTATTAATTAGGGTACAAATATCACAAACATCACTACCATCAGGACAATATAAACACATTGGTTCAAGGTTCACTTCACATATAACAGAATTTTCTGAATCATGGATAGGAAAGGATGAATATGGGATAATCTAATATGAATCAACAAATAATCATTCTAGTTCATTTTCCTCATTACCATCCATGTTGGAGCATTGGAGGTCAGAGGTGAGATGAGATTCCAAAGAGTTTTCAAGATCCTTTAGATCAATGGAGTTTGCATTTGTAATGTCAACATCAATTTCACCATTAATCACTTGGTTAATGCAGATACAATATTCACAAACTCTTCTATTAGTAGAACAGGAAGAACATGATGGATTAGGATTCAACACACTCTTAGAGGGAGTTTCAGAAACATGGATAGAGAATACATATTGATTCTCTAATGGGTATCGCATGGATTGAAAAATATTGAACTTGACCAGTTGGTCACCAAATTTCATGGATAAGATGCCTGAATGGACATCAATCTTGGTTCTCGTAGTCATGAGGAATGGTCTTCCTAGAATTTGGGGAGATTTTCAAGAAGTTGTCTCACCTTCTATGTCAAGGACATAGAAATCAGCAGGGAATATAAGATCATTGACTCGGACAAGGACATCCTCAATTATTCCCTCAGGACTGGTTGTGCTTCGATTGGCTAACTGAATGACAACACCTGTTGGGTGCAAGGGACCTAGACCAAGGTTGGAGAAAATGGATTTGGGCATGACATTTATTGAGGCTCCAAGGTCTATGAGTGCATCATCAAAGTTGGAACTCCCTATTTGACATGGAACCGTGAAGGTCCCTGGATCTTTGCACTTCATGGGAATGGACTGTTGGGTTGAAACATTTTCAATGTTCCTATGTTGCCTGTTATGGGTGCACAATTCCTTAAGAAACTTGGCATACTTAGGTATTTGTTTGATGGCATCTAAGAGGGGAATGTTGACTTCAACACATCTGATCATGTCAAGCATTTCAGGATCATGTTCAAAGGACTTCTTAGGCTTGGAGATGTCTTGAGGAAAAGGAATTGGGTTCCTTAGAAGAATGGAAGGAGGTGAAGGAGTGGATTCAAGTTCCTTTTCCAGCTTTTGGTTCTTTTCATTTTCTAGATCAACATCGAAAGGGGGGTTTGAGGATTTATCTTGAGGCATAGCAAGTTGCTTTCCTGATCTAAGTGAAATTGCACTTACATTACCCTTAGGGTTGGGTAATGGTTGAGCTGCGAGTTGGGATGAATTGGATGGTTGTTGATGGATAAGGTGGGATGCAAGTTGACCTATTTGGGTTTCAATGTTCTTGAGGCTAGAACGGGTGAAGGAAGCAAGATCCTCTACAACACTTTCCCATGGTTGTTTAGAAGAAGAGGCTTGTCCCAAATTGGGTTGTCCTTGATTTTGGTTTTTGGGAAAGCGATTGTATTGGGTGGGGAATTGGGAAGGCTCGTTAGGATAGTGGAATACAGGAGGAGGATTGTTCCTTTGGGGTTGAGGTACAAAAGGATAAGGTTGATGGATGTTACCACCACTTTGACCATATTGGAACTGGTTTTGATTTTGATGAGGGAACTGAGGAGGATGAGAAATGGGATTACCATACCTCAGAGGTGGGTTAAAGGTATAAGAGAAGTGCTCAGAGTGGGGTTGGTTGAAGTTTCTAACAAACTGACCTGATTGTTGAGGGTTGAAGTTTCGCTGAGCATATACCGCATTGAGCTCCATTGGACTAGATGAATCAGATGGATCATCTTGAAGTTGTGGACATGTGTCAATCAGATGAGATGGAGAGTTGCAGATTCCACAATTCTTGATAGGTCCAGGGAATAGTGACTGTGGAGAAGATGAGGTTGGGGCTTTGGTAGCCACCGCTAGTTGACGCACAAGACCTGTAAGTTCACTCATCCACTCAGTCATCTTGTTGGGCTCTATGGATTGATTCTCTTGGGCTTGTTTCACTTGAGCATGTGCTCGAGTGTGGAATTGCTGCGTGTTTGAATCCATGTTACTTATGAGATCTCTTGCAGCTGCAGGAGTTTTGTCAACAAGAGCACCGCCACTTGCGGCATCAATGAGAGTTCGCTCCATACCCAATAACCCCTCATAGAAGTATTGGATCAGGAGTTGGTCAGGGATTTGATGGTGTGGACAAGTTGCCACAAGCTTTTTGAACCTCTCCCAATACTCATGGAGTGATTAATTAGGGAATTGACGGATGCCACTTATTTCCTTTCGGATAGAAGCTGTTCGAGAATCAGGAAAGAATTTCTCTAGAAAGAGACGCTTCATGTCATTCCATGTAGTTATAGAACCAGGAGGGAGGTAGTAGAGCCAAGACTTGGCAGAATCCGCTGGGGAAAAGGGGAAAGCTCTAAGTTTGATTTTGTTCTTCAGAAACCCCTTGAGGATTCATGGTAGAGCATACTACTTGGAACTCTTTAAGGTGGAGATGTGGATCCTCACCGGCTAGCCCGTGAAAATGAGGGAGAAGATGAATCAAACCCGATTAGAGTTCGAAGTCAGCTTCAATGTTTGGATATTGAATACCAAGAGGTTGGTAATTCATATCAGGGGCAGTAAGTTCTTTCAATTTTTGTTCCCTAGGAATGGCCATATCTATTTCAATTGGTAGGGCAATGATTGGTTCTTGGGTGACTTGGTTATCCCTAATGGTCCTCCTAATTCGACGAAGAGTTCTATCAATTTCAGGGTCAATCAAATCCTAGGGATTTTTTGGATGGCTACGGGGTATTCAGAGAGATTTTGGAAGAAAGTGGAAGATGGGTTTTTCTTTTTATTTTTTCAGTTTATGATTTTTAAGAGGAAGACGTGTTTTTCTTTGTGTTTTTTTCAATTTTTTTTAAACTTTTGTATTTTTTTTGGGGTTTTTTTACAATAACCAGAAACTAATGACTACTTAAAGATCCATCACCGGCAACGATGCCATTTGAAAGTGTGGCCGATTGTAGCCTATCGACCGTTCAAGGTTCCGGTGCTCTGCTAATGTGTATAGCAGCACTCAGGTCGAATCCTCGGCGATGACACTTTGTGATAGTCGTTTGTTTTTAGTTGATTGTATTTCGATTAGGGGGGTTTGTTTGCAGAGCTTAATTGAAATGATTTATGGATGATGTTTGATTTACCAAATTGATAATGATTGGGGTGAGTTCTTTATTGGGGAGTTAAGCATGTGATATCCTTGAGCCTTACTTTGTATTGCATTAAATTAACACCCATGTCATAAGTTGACGTTGATTGGAATTCCTAAGTGTAAAGGCTTTAATCCAAGCCTTAAATTAACTTAGGGTTCTAATATCAATCAAAACATATTTATGGTAGTGTATTTATGGTTCCAATAATCCATGGAAACCACTCGTTAAACAAAACATATCATTAATCCATGACATATTAAGTTTAACATACACAATATTAATTTAAAGAATACTCATCGAGCAAAACTCTCAATCACTTAACATCCCCGAATTATAACTCACCCCAATGAGATATTTACTCAGCCATTTTTATGTTTAATATTCTGGTTAAAATAATTATGATGATAAATTAAGAATAGAAGAAAAAGAAAGGGATTAGAAAAGAGTGGTACGTTGACACACACACAAGAACGATGATGATAATTAAAAACGGATTTTTGATTGAATGAGGAAGCAAATTAAGGGAAGGGGATTCAACTGAATTTAAACTATTTTATTAACATAAATATTAAACTATATAAAGTGGATGAGAATAAGAGACATTGAAGAAGTAACTTGCATTAAAACAGAATTACAAAGAAAGAGAATTACAAGATTACAAAAATGAAGAACACAAATGTAGGTGAAAACAAAGAGAGGAGGAAAGGTCGATCAAGTGCAAAATTGAGTATGGCAGGTCCTCCCAAGCCTTTGGAAAATATTTGGTCGTGCCAATATGATCTCCTCTCTTCTGAAATGCCAACCCCTCTCAAGGAGAGAAGGGGAGAGTATTTATAGCCCAAGGAGTGGACTGTTTGCATTCCCAATCTGTCCCTCCACTTGCATCGCCAATTTGACAATTCCGACAGCCGCATCTTCAAATATCTACTTATTCAAAGTTGTAGAAAATACTGTTGTCCGACTACTCTCAAAATTTGGAGTCATTTGGATGTAAGGATAAAAGGTTATGTCCGGTTTAATAAACAAACATAAACTGTCCATTTCAATCCAGTCTTTTTGAAGTCCATAATGGGAAAGCGTTTTTGAATATGAATATCCCTTCCAATACGAATGTTTGATTCCAAAAAGTCAGCCTCCTATATCTCCTCTTTCACACTGAAAAATATCAGCTCGATTTGATGCTTACATCAGGAGATATTTCATGCATACTAAACTTATTTTAATTCTCTTCCAGAATGGTGGGCTGGACTTCAAAAATTTAATTGGGCCCCTTGTACTTGGATTTGGGCCTTGAGAATTTTTATCCAAGATGAAATGTAGTGTCCCCAGAATTATGGTAGAGAGTTAAGGTTTTTGGACTTCTGTATTGAGCCCAGTAAATCAATCTTCATGAATAGTCTAGTTTCTTCACAGATTCTTTGGTCTTGTTTGTGATGACCATATGACCCTTCAAATGGCAGAATTGGAACATGGTACCCGCTAATGAAATGTTGTATACTGAAAGGAGAATCCTACAATTCAAGAACCACACAATTTGGATCAGTATAGTGACAGTTATTATTAAAACATTAAACTGACTCAATTGGACTACTTCTTAAAATGCTCAAATTTTATATTTAATATTAAAACATTAATATTTCACACAAATTATGCACATTTCATATAAAATCAGTAAAGGGGGAATATAATAAGTCATGAAAATATTAATAACATCACTACCTATTCAACTTGATGAAATAGATAATTATATGACCAAAAAAGATATTGGAACATTCATATAATAGAAGTTAGATCTTGTGAAAAACATATCTACTAGGAGGTATTCATCTCCAATTTATTATTTATGCTAAACCTATAAAAATTAATGAAAAAGGTCTAAACCAATTAATTTTAATATAGACGATCATAGGGAAGGGGGTGAAATGAATGGTCAAATAAAAACCATTTAAAGGATCAAATAACTGACTAGAAAGATCATTAAAAAGTACATTTACCCTTCCCATTCAAAATCCACATTTACTAACATTGTTGGTTTAAGAAGACACAAGGTTACAAAGTCCTATTAAAAAATTAATTGATTATTATGAACAAATTTATAGAGAGTCCATTACATACATCATTGCTCTTGACAATGTAAATGAAATCCTCAAATATGGATGGTTATGAGTTTCATTTGGAAATGTATACGTGCAATGGGTTTTCATGATTCATTTTTCCACTAGCAAATATACTATGTTAATTATGACTAAATAAAACTCATATTTTTTATAGGTTTATATATGTATACCAATTTAAGGGAATCCATAAACATTAATATGGACTAATTAATACCCATGTAACTTCTACATACCAAACCAAAATGGAATCACTTAAAATTAATGAAATAGTGGAAAACCTAGATACGTCATTTGAAAGAAAAGTTACAAACGGAAGAATCTTCTTAATTCCAATGATTTAATGGAAAAATTGTACAATTTAATCATATAATATAAATTCTCATTCCTTTAATTACTTATTTCTTTTTAATGTAACATTGGCTACTCGTTTTGGTTAATTTGGATACTCCAAAGATCTATTTTTTTGATTCACTTCCTGGATACTCAACAAACTAACTATACATGAATATGTTTTTGAATTTTTAATACACTACATCCAAATTTTTAGAACTAAACATCTAGTTATATATTTTGAATTATGTTTTAATGAGATTCTATTATGATAATCCAGTGTTTGAATATTGTCAAAATCATGACATGAGGACAATCCATGCACACAAAGAACCTGCCAAATTATACTAGTGGATAACTATCAGGGTATATATAATAAGAATTCACTTTCAAAAAATATATTAAAAAAATTATTTTTTTTCTCAATGTTTCTACAGTATCTATAACAAACTAATGTAAATGATTTTGGATATTATGTTTGTAAATTTAAGAGAAATATCTTGTACTATTAACAAACTAGCATAATTGAAGATGTATTTTTGTAGATATTTAGTATTTAATTTAACATATTATTAATCCTTTTTGTATTTATATTTTACCAATACATCCTAGACTTTTTAAAATCATTATATTCACAAAATGAAATAGATTTGTTTAGAAAATAATGGGTAGTATAGCTCATATTAGAATGTACACATATATCTGGAATATGTAGATTTTACATCTTATTTAGTTTATTTTATCATCATGTTATCTACTTTTTTAAATTTCCTCATAATTTATATCTAATAGTTATTTTTTTAATTTTAAAATAGACCATAAAGAAATGACTTTTTCAACAAGGATGATTCACTCATGTACTATGATCATGCACTCAATATGATGCACGGTGTACCCGGTATGACTCACATTGTATGGTTTTTGTAACATCCAAGGTAAATAACGAATATGAAATTTTCATATTTTTTAATATATGTAAATAAAATATTAATATTACTGTAACGGGGATGTTATGTTCGATGGTGTACCCAATACGCAACAATGAGTTTTTTTTGAAATCTTACGTTGCACACTAATAATATAATAATATTATTTTAAATGGTAGTAAACGCCTATCCATTTGTAATGGCGGGAATGAATAGAACTAACTAAAAATTATTATATATGTTTAGTAAATATTTTATCAATTACCCAATAAATTATAGAGGCTTAAAATGCGAATGAACCCAATTTTAAGCATAAATATTCTAATATTCTTTAAAAGGTCGATTAACCGCCCTTTGATGGAAAACCCTTTTTAAATATACTTTTTCAAATTTTATACTTTATAATTGAAAAAATAAAATCCATCTTTATAATCAAGACATAAAAATTTACATTGTGTAATGTTTTGGTATTTTTCCGATAAAGTTCATTTTTAATGAATAGTGAAAATGATGTATTTTAATTCAAAGCCTCCTTTTTAATCTAATTTATTTCTATGGTTAGATTATCTTTTTAATTGGTTTTAACGATTAATTAGACTATATTGTTACCATTTATACCAATGGTGGCCATTAGAATTAATTTCACTTTGAAAATGGACATAAACAATTATCAATCTTTTGATAGATATTGTTTCTTAAAAACACGCTATTTGTTATGACATAGGGAATTAACTATATAATTTATTAATTAAACTTATATGTTTTTAATTTCTTAAAATGGAAATAATTTTTTAATTTGAAATATCAAATATATCATAGGGTGAATATTTTGTATTTTTTTGATAATGTTCATTTTTTAATGAATAGTGAAAAATACAGCATTTTAATTCAAAATTGCCTTTTCATCCAATTTAATTATATAGATATATTGTCCTTTTAATTTTTTTAATGTATAATTGAATTATGTTTTTATCACTTAACACAATTTTGGTCATTTTAAGTAATTTCACTTTTCAATTCGACGTAAAAACAAGTCGATATTTTGATAAATATTACTTCATAAAAACCTGTCTTCGGTTTTGACAATGGGAATTATTTTTAAATTAATTAATGAAATTTTTGTGTTTGGAATTTGGTAAAATGCATTCCATATTTGGAATCAGAAAGTCCAAATTATGTAATTAAGACTCTTTTTTGCGGACATTATGAATAGTATCGACAATAATTATCTTTAATTATTGTGATTAATTTGTAATCAGGTAGTTAAGGGAAATAAAATAATATCACAATAATATAAAATGACCCCAAAATGTGTACAAATCCACTTTTTTGAGTCATTTACGACCATGCGAATATTTTTACCAATCTTGAGGGACCATGGACTCACATGGGTGTGACAGTGACATTTATGACATTATTTTTTAAAAAGAAGAGAAATATAACAAAGGTTTGTATCTCCTATGAAAAACAATTTTAGTTTTGTTTACATAAATGATATAATAGACTATAAATAGTCATTAAAAATCTAAAAATATTTCCTACATCTTGGTATTTATTTATAATTTTTAGATATTAAATAAATAAATTTATTTATGACATCATGATGATGCAGTGATTACCTCATTAATGAACGATATAAATAAAATGAAAATATAAGGTAAAATATAATACTTAATCTTTTTTAAAACCTATAGAATGGGTGGATTTATAACCCTTATCACCTTATGCTAAAAATATATCATTGTAGGACCTTTAAAATCCTAAAATCATTTTATTATAAATTAACATTTCAAGACTTTCCAAAAGTGACCCTCCTCCCTCTTATAAAAAGCCCCACCATACCCACTTACACAAACCACTCAAGCCATTGTATCATCTAACCTATTCTAATATTATCTCTCCATATCCCTCTCTTACTCTTAGAGGCCTCACATTGGGCAGAAGGCTTTCCAAGGAAGCCTTTGGCTCAAATCAAAAAGAGTTACCTGATTTATAGGTAATGTCTTCTCTCGAGTTTCTTTCTTTTATTTTCCTTATTCACTCACCAATATCTTATTATTTTTTGATCCCATAATAACACCAGTACCCTAAATTTACTAGGATGTTTTTATGATAAGGATTCAATCTACACTTACACACACCTCTGTCTAATCGTTGAATAACATATTGTTTCTGTGGGTGGTGAATTACTGCCTCGCGAAATGATGATTGTTCAATATTTTTTTAACACCTTCATGGTGGCCATTATGATGACACTATATATATATGATATATATTATATTTATTTCTTCTTTATTCTTATGTATTTTATATATAAAACATACCTTTATGCTTTTCATGTTGTACAAATGCGATAATTTCATATGAGGAAGTGTGGACAACCGCCCCCTCACATGATGTGACTCGTTCATGCCAAAAATGGAATTTATAAAGAATGTAACTAATGAACTTATGTTACCTATATAACATATATATTATACAGTAATTATAATATATCTATTTCTCATTTAGTTTTAATGTCCATTAATATGACAAAAAATGAAAGTAGCGTTCATGCGTACGTACGACATACCGTCTCCATGAACGGTACATTTCATTTCTTATCTCCAACCATTATGGAATATTATTAAATACATATATACTGGATATTTATGATATTTAAATCATGAAAACCATTCCGGAGATGATGTACTTATAACTACATGGACAATTCTCTTCAAACAAGTTCATTTTTTGACTCATGTACCGAACATCAACAAAACGTATGATATGAACTCACATAATTAACTAATTGTTATAACATGATAATATGTGATATGAGTTGAATAATAAAAATTAAATTAATTAATTAATAAATTATGTATTGCTCATGTTTTATTATTTATTAATACAAAGAAATGAACAAGACAAGTCAGACTTGGGGTAAGGGATTTCTTATCTCGCTTTTAATTCCGTGAGATTTCCATTGTTAGCCACTTATTTATTGCATGTGGTGTATTTTGTACTGAAATTTGATATATATTATCAGGATTATATTTATATTCATGGTATTCTATGATTTATTTGGTTCTTATTATCTTTTGGTCATATGACTTGATTTATTACAATGAGGTAATGGGTTTTTATCTCACTTTTTATTCCTATGAGATTCATGCTACATTTGACACTATTTACTTTTGTGTGGTGTATGTACTACCCATGATTTTATTATTTGTGTAATATAATTTAATTTATGTGTATTTACATCTTCATTGTATGACCCTTCTTTCATGGGGTGTATGTTTTGAAAGTTACCCAAATCGGCAAGGGAACCTTTCACTCTCCACTTTTTAAAAGACTTCATTTTGTTTGGCCTTTTAATTTACATCTTCTTATGTTGGGATATGTTATTATATATCCTTATTGTTGTAAATATTATTTCCATGTGATGAGATACCCTTTTTATCTCTCATCAACCCATTTTTTGAATTTTAAAGTGACGTCGTTAGGCTGCCAAATTTCTGTAAGGGAACTTCTTATCCCAATTTCAATTCTTTAGGTTAAAATTATACTTCTTTATTATTTCATGCTTTGAATATGTGTGGATTAACTATGATTGTTTTACACTTAATATCCACTTATATTGGGTGTATTTATATTTTTCACGCATAATTATGTAATTGATTTATCCTTAATATAAGGATACCATCTTTGTAAGGGACTTCGTCTCAATCTCCTTTTATTGAGGAATACTTCAATTTATATTCTAATTTCTTTTATTAGTTGTATAATAAACCCTTTTTAATTTTAATTTCATTCAAAAGGAATATTTTTACATGAAGTGTTTCAATAAATGAAAAAATGAATGTTTTTGTCTTACGTATGCAACGACAACAACTTATCCGCAAACATGACCATTATTTGAGTTTTGACTTCCTCTACAAGCCATAACTTTTTTAAATGAAAAATAAATACCATGTTTTACTTTTCTTTTATTTTGGTGTTTAAAATGGTTCTGATAATGTTTTGATTAAATCAATGTGTTTTACTCATATCTTGTGATTGAAATGTGGAAATGTTGTGGTTCCTTTATGCATGTTTTATGTGATACGATTATGTTATGGTTCTTGGGCATTGTTTATGAAGTTAGGTGGTTCTGTGATAAACAAAGGGTGGGTGAGACTGAGATAGATCTCCAATGCACTGGGTAATGTGAGGGAGTTATACTCTAAGGTTTCTCCAAAGAGATTTCGGGAATATAATGTGATGGGTATTCCAAATGTAACAATGAGGGTTACTCCCAACATAAGAATGTTATGAATGCCTCAAGTTACCTTTATGTCTTATGATTTCTATGAGTTATTCATAAATCTTATGATTTCATGATTTGTGTTATGTTCTTATGTTTTATGAGTAAAGTATATTTTCATTGATTCTTATGTATACATGGACTAATGTTTTCTTTCCATATTTTTATATCCCTTACTGAGCTTTTTATTCTCATCCCATGTTTTTGAAATGTTTTCCACATGACTTAAAGATGACTAGTGTCAAGGATGTGATCAGGGAAAGACATTCTGTCTAAAACATGGAATTATTAATGTTTCATTTTTAAGAGTTTTTATTTTATGAAAAAATGAAAACTGAGTAGAAGTGTCTACATTATAATCATTTGAGATGTAATAGTTATGTCCTAATTATCTAAAACTCTAAACCTGAAGGGATCCTCAATGTGAATTATTCATTTAATTCATGATTATGTAATGTTTTAAGGTTTGGTCCCTATAGTTTTAGTTTAAAATTTAAATTTTATTAATGTATTCTTTCATATTTATATTTAATTTATTTCATTATATTATTACTAACATAAGAATGTTATTCATATACACGTGTATTCTTTTGCCGTGGTTGTGGTGGTTTATTTGAAGATAGTCATGTTTATTCACGATTGGAACTCGATGCTACATCTATGGTAATAACATCAAAGAAATGGGTTAAGAATGTATAAAAACATCATGAAAAGGTGAATTCCTATTAATTAAATATTTAATTTTGTCATTATTTTATCTACTATTTGTAAGTTAATTTCCTCATCATTTTTATCTAATATATATTTAGTTTTTTTCATAGATATTTTAGGAAGTCATATTTTTCTTTCAAATGTCTGCAACCAGCATTAAAAGAAAGAACATGTTCCTTTCTAATTGTAGACCAAACCCCATTCTACCTAAAACATGATGTGTTTGAGGTTGCATGGGGCTTCCTATTCCATCATAATGTAACATGTTCTCTCTTTTCAAGATTTTTTTAGATAGTTTAAATAAGAACACATATCACAAACTCAATCAGCTATACCTCAATCTAATATATATTGTGCTGAGTATGAATCAAACAACATATTTTTAAATTATAATTTACATTTTAGATAAAAAACATAGATCACATACTCAAAAATGAGAAAATAGATTATGATAATTTTGTTATTTTAGTAAAAACATTCCACAAGTCCTTTCTAGTATATAGGAATCATTCAAACCTCAATCTGATGCATAATATGGCCAGTATGACTCCATGTAATTTTATTTAAAATTATCTTTTTAGGAAAAAGTTAAGTAACATAATCAAAACTAATAAAACATTTTTTTATTTTGATTATTTCGTGCAATGATCCATAATTCCTTTTTGATATATCGGAATCCGCCACACATTTATATGATACATGGAATGACTGGTATGACTTAAAGTGCCCCTTATCAGTTTAAAATTAACATTTTAGTACAAAACGTGTGTAACTCAATGAAAACTAAGAAAATGTGCTTGTATTAACATAATAATTTCAGAAAATGACTCATATTTTATTTTTAGCATATAGGAATCAGTTTTACATCAAAACGACACATAAAGTGACTGATATGACACAAAGTGCATGTTTCTAGTTTAAAAATACATTTTAATAAAAAAAACATGTGACATAATCAAAACTAAGAAATACATTTTATATTGTTTTCATACTTTAGGAAAATGGTAAATATGTAATTTATGACATATAGGAGTTAACCTCACCTCAATTTGATGCACGGTATGACCTGTATGAATCCAAGTATGCCATTTTATTTAAAATTTTAATTTTAGTAAAAAATAAAAGTGACATATAAAAAACAATAAAAACATTAGTAAAATTTTTATACTATTAGAAAATGATACATATGTAATTTGAGATATTAAAAAATTAGTTGCACCACCATATGATACACAGTGTTCTCGGTATGACTCAAATTGTCCGTTATCAATGTAAAATTCACATTTTAGTTTAAAACATGTTTCAATCACTAAATAATACGTAAACATGATCATATTTCATGATAAGTTAAGAACACAATTCACATTTAATTTTTAATGTATATTAATTAGACTCATATCAATCCAATACATTATGTGATAGGTATGACTCAATGTTCATGTTTCTAGTTTAAATTAATATTTTAGTGAAAAAAGTGACAAACTAAAAACTAATAAAACATATTATTATTGTATTAATGCTTTAGGAAAATAATTCATAAGTCATTTTTGATGTGTAGGAATCATCCACACCTCAATATGATATATGATTTGACCGGTATGAGTTGAAGAGTGTATTTTTATCTGAAATTGACATTTTATTAAAAAGGAAAAGTAACATGATCAAAACCAAGAAAATACATTTTCATTATTTTCATAACATAGTAAAATGATCTGTAAGACATTTATGAGGTGTTATAATTAGCCCCTCCTATATCCTATCCACGATGTGCCTGATATGACTCATACAAACCGTTATTAGTCTACAATTCATATTATAATTCCAAAATGTCATTTAAAACCACGAAAACACACTCAAATTGACATTATAATTTATTAAAATGATTCATAAGTCATTTTTTTTGATTTTTGGAATCAGTACCACCTAAAATGAACACACTATGTTACTGGTATGACTCATTGTGCGTTTTTAAGTTTAAAATGACATTTTAGTAAAAAAAAATAACATACTAAAAACTAAGAAACACATTCATATTGTTTTGATAGTTTTGAATTAAAATCCATATGTCATTTTTTGACATGTATGAATCATCCTCACATCAATTAGACACACAATGTGACCTGTATGACTCCATGTCTATCTTTTAATTTAAAATTGGCATTTTACTAAAAATAGACATGTGACATACTCAAAACTGAGAAAACACATTCATATTATTTTTATTCTTTATGAAAATGATACATAAGTCAGTTTTTATTTATAGGAATTAGCTTCAACTCAATCAATGGTCCTCTCAGTATGACTTATAATGACCATTATCAGTCTAAAATTGGCACTTTAGTTCAAAACATGTGCCACTCACTGATAACTGAGAAAAAAGACTTCGATTGTATTAATTATTTAACAGAATGTTTTATAAGATTTTTTTGACATGTAGGAATCATTATAATATATAATCTACACACAATGTGACCGATATGACTCAAAGTGGGTGTTTATGGTTTAAAATGAAATTTTAGTAAAAAACAAAAGTGACATATTCAAAACTGATATAATACATTTATATTGTTTTGAAACATTTAGAAAAAAATAATATGTATTTTGTGACATATAAGAATCATAGACAACTCAATGTGATGCATGGTGTGATCAGCCTAACTCCAAGTGTGTCTTTTTTTTAAATCAACATTTTAGTAAAAACAAAAAGTGACGTACTCAAAATTGTGTAAATGCATTCGAAATGTTTTGATACTTTGGGATAATGATCCATTAGTCATTTGTGATGTATTGGAATTATATGCACCTCAATCTGATACAAGGCGTTCTTAGTATGACTCAATGTGCTTCTTATGAGTCTAAAATTGACATTTCAGTTCAAAATATGTGTCACACAATAAAAATAATGTAAACATGCTCAGATTGTCTTAAAACATTAGGAAAACTATTTATAAGTTATTTTTGAAGTGTATGAATCAGTCTCATATAAAACCAAGCCATTATGTGACAAGTATGGACAAAAGTTCATGTTTCCAAGTTAGGATGACATTTTATTAAAAAAACTCAAGTGACATACTCAAAACCGATAAAACACAATAAAATTGTTTTGATACTTTTGCAAAATTAAGAATAAGTCATTTTTTGACATGTAATAATTATCCACACTTCAATATAATCCACTACTTCCCCGATATGACTCAACGTGCTCGTTTTCAGTTTAAAAGTAACATATTAGATTAAAAAGTGTGCCACTCTCAAAAAATTGAGAAACCATGCTTGAATTATCTTGATAATTTAGGAAAGTGTTTCACAATACATTTTTGATGTGTAATAATTACTCTCATGTCAAACCAACAAATGATGTTTCCGATATCACTTATAGTGCACGTTTTCAGTTTCAAATAGAATTTTTGTAAAACAACACAACTGACATAATCAAAACAAATAAAATTCCTTCATATTGTTTTCATAAATTAGGAAAACAACCCATAAAACAATTTTGATGTGTATGAATCATCTACACCACTATTCTATGTACTATGTTCCCAGTATGACTCCATGTGTGTATTTTTAATTGAAATTGATATTTTAGTAAAAAAGAGACATATTAAAACCTATAAAAACACATTCATATAATTTAATGATTCATAAGTCATTTGTGATGTCTGAGAATTATCCGCACCTCAATATGATACACAGTGCACTCAATATGACTCAATGTGTCAGTTATCAGTCTATAATTTTCATTTTAGTTCAAAACACATGTCACTCACTGAAAACTGAGAAAATGTACTTGGATTATCCTGATACATTAGTAAAACAATTCAAAAGTCACCAATACTAAAAATATCCCCTCTAACAGTGTACAAAAAGGATTTTAATAGTTCTAAAAGCGTTGTAATCCTCAGCACTATTCAGGGGGTCCCCTTTATCAATGTTTTCAATAGCATTGATAAATGGCCTACTTGCTATAGTGTGCTACTTGTATAATAGCAGATAGATGAAAACTATAACATGTACAGAAAATATATAATTTAATTATAATAAATTTTACATCATGTATAAAAAACACTACTATATACATTTCAAACAATGTTTTTTATAATTAAATTTATAATTACCATCCAAAAACATTTAAAAACATTACTGTTTCATCGTCTTCAGCACTCCTGACCCCCTCCAAATGGTCTGTGTAATATCCTAGATATTTAAAGAATAATATGTTCTAATATCTATTCATATTTATTTATAATATAATCATTTCATTATATAAGGTATGCTTTGTCCAAAAGAGTACATGACATGCAACAACGGGTTTCTTCGAAATCATACATTGCACACAACAGTTAGTTATACCAAAAAAATAATACAATAATAATAATATTATTTTAAATGTTAATTAATAGATAGACATTGTATTAGTATGAATGATCAGAATTGAAAATATTATTATTTTACATATTTTTGAAATGTTTTTACATTTATCTAAAAAAATTTAGAGCCTTAGAATGAGAATGAATCCAATTTTAGGCATAAAATACTCTAATATTTTTAAAAGTTCATTTTCTTTCTTTTGATGGAGAACCCTTTTCAAATACTGTTTCTTTAATTTTATTTGTTATATTTGAAAAAATAATCTTCTTATTTAGAATAATAAAATCAAAATTTACTTTTTTTTTAATTTTGGTTTTTTTCTGATAAAATTTATATTTTAAGGAATAGTAATAAATACAACATTTTAATTAAAAACTATCTTTTTATAAAATCTATTTATATAGATATATTTCCCTTTTAATTAGATTTAAATTATAATTGTATTATGTTTTTATCATTTAATCCAGTTTTGGTCATTGTAAGTAATTTTACATTGAAATTGGAAATAAGCACATGTCAATATTTTGATATTTTATACTTCTTAAAAACCCGCTTTCTGGTTTTGACAATGAGAACTAATTTTAAAATAATTTTTTTCCAATTATATGTTTTGACATTGGAAAAATAAATTCCATACCTAGAATCCGAAAGCCCAAATTATTTAAATAAGTTGCCTATTTTTTGTACATTATAAATAGTAACTTCATTAATGATTTCCTTTTAACATCGTTAAAGGGTAAATAAGGTAAATAAGGGTAAAAAATAAGATTAAAATAATATAAAACTACCCTAAAACGTGTCCTAATTCTATTGTATGAGATATGTCTAACCATGAAAATTATTGGGTCAACTTTATGACCCCATGGAGCCACTTGGATGTGATAATGACCTTCTATAATATTTATTTCAATGAAATGGGAAATATAACATAACCATGCATCTCCTCACTAAAATAATTTTAATTTGGTATATATAAATTATATCTCTAACTATAAATAGTAATTAAAAATATAAAAATATTTCCTACATTATAGTATTTTATTTATAATTTTTATACATTATATAAATAAATTTATTTATGACATAATGATGATGTAATGATTACCATATTAATGAAATATTCAAATAAATGATATTATAAAAATTAAAATAAATTTAATTTGAATGTTTTTATTCTATCTACTAATTTTATGGATGAATATGACATATTATCGTTGAGTTATATTTTTTTGGTTCGAAGGAGACAAGTTTTTTTGAATTTACAAAAAATCAATTTCTAGATAGTGTCAAAATTGACATAAACGAGTTTTTAAAACAAAACAATTTTATTAAAAGATATAATAGTCCTAAAAATTAAATATTCTGTAAAATGAATTATATAATCTTAAAAATGTCATTAATGAACAACTTGTGGTTCTCTGGGAATTTTATAGAAACTATAGTAACCATACATTATGAAAATACATGGTAAGAGTTACTATTTTTAACTATGGGTTAATGCTAAAAGAAAAGGATAATTTTGTGACCTATCTTGTTGGCCATTATGATGGAACTATATTTATGCATGATATATATTCTATTTATATTTTCTCTATTTATATGTAATTTTCATTCAAAGCAAACCTTTATGTATTTCATGTTTTATAAATACTATAATTTCATTTGAGGAAGTGTGGACTACCTCTCCTTAAAAGTGATATGACACATTAATTCAATACATGGAATATATGAAAAATGGATTTAATGAACCTATATAACATATATAACATAAATATTATACTATAATTTTAATTTACATATGTATCAATTAGTTTTCATTCTTTAAGTATGAAAAATAATTGAAAGTTGTGTTCATACGTATGTACAACCTACCGTCTAAGTGAACAGTGTATTTTATTTCTTATATCCCAATATTATGTATTATATAAATATGTGATATATATATGCTATTTAATTCATTAATATAATTATTTAAATGATGTAACTATTACCATATGGAAAATTTGTAATCATAACATGTTCATTTTTTACACAAGTACCGAATATCGACTAAACGCCCGATATGAACATAAATCATTAAGTTATTGTTATAACATGGTAATAAGTGATATAAAAGGAATAAAAATATTAAAAATGATATCAATGAAGTATAAATTAACTTATGTTTATTATTAATAAAGATAACTAATGAACGTGACAAGTCGGACACTATGTAAGGGACTTCTTCTCAATCTGCATTCTTTGGGACATCTCTTGGTGTTGTGCAACTTTATTTCATATAAGGCGTATATAAATACATTTGAATAACTACATCAATAATTTTTATATTATTATGATTTTTAATGTTTTGTTTAATTTAATTCCTTAATGATATGTATTCCAGCGTTTCTTATGTGGTAAAATAATTCTCAACTTATCTTTCCTTTCATGTTCTTTTTATGTGGTATATCATTCAATTTTACTTACCATGTTCTAATTTATATTTTATAATGTCTCTATACTGAATGAAGAGTCATTTATGGATGGTATTCTATTTCCCCCCCTCTTTTTAATGTTTTCTAAAACCATGTTTCATAACAGTTATGTTGCATAATTTTTGTCTCAAAATCTCTCTCTTTATTCACAAGAATTTTTTATTTTCATTATGTGAATACCCAAAAGCCGTTCATTACTAGGGGTATGAATAAATAAATAAAAATTATTTTTTTATTCGGGATTTTATATATACAAACCCTTATTTCATTTCAATGGGTTATTAATGACTTAAAGATCCTGTTTTTAGCACTTTTAAAAAAGGCATGGTTTTAATATGAAAACCATTTTGTATTCATTATAGATTTTTTATTAAATGATTGAGTATTATTTATGTGGATAAAATTAAAATTTAAACATATTAATGGTTCTCCATGATAGCACTCC
The DNA here is from genome assembly GCA_963277665.1 of Viscum album. Taxonomy (NCBI): domain Eukaryota; kingdom Viridiplantae; phylum Streptophyta; class Magnoliopsida; order Santalales; family Viscaceae; genus Viscum; species Viscum album. Next base: position 954,717,393 of record OY728162.1, on the reverse strand, counting down.
AATGCATTGGGTAATGAAATTAATCTCTATATATGAGAAGTTTTACAATACCTTGGTGAATAACCTGGGTAATTTCTATGAAACCATTAGGATGGATATCGGTTATATAACACCTTAGGGATGGACCTTAGTGATATGATTATTAACGTCTAAATTAAAAAAAATTATGCACATTTTCAATTTATTATCCATGTTCTTATAGTTACGATATTCCCCTTTCCCATACCTTTATGAAAGTCCTCATGTTCTTATTTATATATCTCAAGATCAAAAGTAAACAGTTTTCCTTGTTTTTCCTTACTGTGATTTATGAGATCATCCCTTTTATTAAATATATATCAAGGGTCTTATTATTGGTAAAGAGAAAGAAGATGTTATGATGAATGTATTGGAATATTTTTCATGAAAATAAACCGTGTTTCATTTAAATAGGTTTTTGTTTTGTGAAAAAAATGGACAACATTTACCCATACCTACTTTTTAATATTGAATGTTTATGTATGATTTTTTTCCTAATTTAAAAAAAATTAGACCTAAACTATCATTAGGAATGAATGAAAATAAATTATATTCAAATTTCACTTGAATAAGTTATGTTTAAGTCGGTGTCCCTATAGTTGGCATCGGAGCAGGGATTAGACAACTTTTGATATACGATGTTTTCTTAAGAGTTATGGATATCCTCATGGGTTTATAATTTCAAGGTTTATCATATGTTCAATGACATAGAAACCCTTTTTAGGATTGTGTTATGAAATTTAAGGGTAATTAATGGTATTTTTGGAGACATGTATTTTTCAGGTATGTATGGGTTAGTAATTTTGGGGATGAAAAATGAAAGGTATAAAATAACATTTGAGGATAAAACATGTTATAGTTATTTTTTATGATTTTATCTCATGTTAAGAGTTTTATTAGAATTATGTAGTTTTATAAAAATTAAAACCTGTAGGATGGGTGACAACCTGTCTTGTCTGGTAAGGCCATGAGAATCGAACTCACAACTAAAGGGTGATAAGGGGCACCACCCACCACTGGCCTATGTGATTTCCCTAGTTAGTATGTCATATTCTTTTTAGTAAAATTATTTAATGTATTAAGAAGAAGTTAATTTGAGAGATAATTGTTTTATCAAATTTATATCATACTATAGGAAAATGATTTGGTGATGAGGTGATAAATGTTATTTTAGAAGACGTTCATAGTTTTTTGAACATTATATTATTAAGGTAAATAGAGAAATGCAATTATAATAGAGTAATGGTTTAATTTTATTTTGGATTAAAATACATTTGAAATGTGGAGTTATGGTTTTTCATGTCATTTGTGGAAGTGATTAAATTATTTTTGAGAATATGTGATTATGGTAATTACTGTTTGGTATGAGCCTTTAAGAGTGATCAATTTTATTTAAAGATTCATGTTAAAATTTATCTCTGTTCTATCTGATAAAATACGTTTCAATTTTTTGTTTCAATAATAGTTTGGATTATTTTGAGGAATTTTAAGGCCATTTTTTTTTCAAATGGTCTATATAGAACTTGGTTATTACAGCTGAATTTTGGGGATTAAAAGTAGTCCTTATTCTTATAAAGGAATATTCTTTGGGTGGATTATCTAATCATTAACAAACTATTTTTTATTTTGTTAATGGGTCAACATAGGATGAATAGATAGTTAATATTTTTTGGTTTATGTCATTCTCAAGATGGTGATTATAGTGATTCATGTGTGACCAAGTCATCTTTATTACTCATTGTTTGGAGAAAAGATGATTTTGTGTTAGAAATTTATTAAAGGATGAAACTTTACATGAAAAGTAAGTATTTTCCTTATGTTCTTAGTCACAATGCTAAATAAATTCTTCAATATTATGAAAAGGACCATAAAACAAAATCCTTGTCCCTTTACTTCTCATAGTGAGAAATAAAAGGCATTTTAACCCATCACATGTTTTTGGTTTCCTGATTTTTAAATTTCTCCTGATCATGTTTTCTATCATCTCCATGAGAACAAGATGGTTAATTTTTATTCCATATCCATGTTTTCCTACATGTAATATTAGTATGTGTTATTTTAAGTGACCTCTTAACTTATCTATAATTTTTCTTAATGTGGTAGTTTTCTTACACTTTTTCTGATGTGGAATTTTTAATGAAGTTACCGAGCCTAATTTTAAAATTTTGAGGATGCAATTTTATAATGGGGGAAAGATGTAAAAACCTAGGTATTTATAGAATAATGCATTTTCATATCTATTAATATTTAAGAATAAGATATTCATTTTATTTTAAAAGGGATTCTATGTAAAAAAGTTTACTCAACATGAAACACTGTGTTTCCTCGAAATCTTACATTGCACACAAAATTAAGTTATATCGAAAAAATTAAACAACAACAATATTATTATTTTAAATTGTAGTAAACACCTAGAAGTTGTATTGGCGAGAATGAAAATAATTAAGAATATTATGATTTTAATTTTTTTTTTAATTTTTTAGATTTATCCAATGAATTTTAAAGACCAAAAATGATAATGAATCTAATTTTAAGGATAAAATAAAAAAAATATTTTAAAAAGGTGGTTATGCCCCGTTTTGATAGTGAATCCTTTTTTAAATATGTTTTTTCAAAATTGTATGTGTTATATTTTCAATAATAAACTTATTATTTATAAGAGGGACATAAAAGTTTTCCTTGGTTGAAATTTTGATATTTTTTCTGATATAATCAATATTTTAATGAATATTGAAAAATACTGCATTTTTATTCCTAACTGCCTTTTCATATAATTTATTTATATTGATATATTGTACTTTTAAATTTTTTAATGTGTAATTAGATTATTTTTTCCATTTAATCCAATTTTGGGTATTATAAGTAATTTCACATTGAAATCAGACATAAACACATGTCATTATTTTGATAGTTTTTAATTTTTAAAAACCCGCTTTCTGGTTTTGACAATGAGAATTAATTTTAAATTAATTTCTGCCAATTATATGTTTTGAATTTTGAAAAAAGGATTCCATATATGGAATCACGTGCCACAAATTGTGTTAATAGTTCCCCTTTATTTTTAGACATTATGAATAGTAACTTTAGTAATTGTTTCGTTTTACCATAGTTAAAAGGTAAATCGGGTATATAAGGGTAAAAAATATTAAAATATTAAAAAAACTTCCCTAAAATGTGTCCCAGTCTTATTGGATGATATATTTCTGAACATGAGAATCCTTTGGATGATTTTAGGACCCCAAGGATCCACATGGGTGTGATAATGACTTTTTATAATATTTATTATAATGAAAAGGGAAATATAACATAAACATGTATCTCCTAACTAAAATAATTTTAATTTGGTATATATAAATGATATAATTGACTATAAATAGATATTAGAAAGATAAAAATGTTTCCTACATCATGGTTTATTGATAATGTTTAGACATTAAATAAATAAATTTATTTATGACACAATAATGATGTAATGATTACTTTATTAATGAAATATTCAAATAAATGATATTATAAATTTTAAAATAAATCAAATAGGAGTGTTTTGATGATATAATATAATTCTATGGGTGAATATGAAATATTATCTTTAAGTTAATACTATTTTTCTAATGGAATCAATTATTTTTGACTTAAAAAATCAATTTCTAAATAGTGTCAAAATAGACATAAATGAGTTTTTAAAAAAAATACTATTTTATTAAATGATATTTTAGTAATAAAAATCCAATATTCGACCAAATGACTTATATAATGATAAAAATGTAAATAGTTATCCACTTTTTGTTCTTTGGGCATTTTATAGAAACTATAGTCACCATATATTTTGAAAATACATTGTACGAGTTAATGTTTTTAAATATGGGTTAAAGCTAAAATATAAGGATAATTTTCTAACCTAAACTGGTATAAAACTTATTGTTTGAGAGGATTTATACCCAAAAACATCATATCCTCTAAATATATATACTTGGTGCTATTATAATTTGAAAATTAATTTATAATAAAATAATATTTCAAGACTTTTCTAAAGTGTGCCGTCTCCATGTTATAAAAAGCCACCAACTCTACCCACTTACTCACACCTCTCAAACCACATGTATCATAAAAATTATTCTCAAATAATATCCCAAAATATTTTTCATCCTCCATGACGCTTTAAATTGGGCATAGGTCAACTCAATAAATCTTTTTGGCTCAAATCAAAGGAGTTACCCGATTTAGAGGTAACATCTTCCCTCAAAAACCTTTCCTTTATTTTCCTTATCAAACCCCTAACCTCTATTTATACCATTATTTTATAAAAACCCAATTATAATCAATATAATATGATGTTTTTTATTTTTACCTAAACATACACACACCTCCATCTAATGCATTTAGAACATACTATTTTTGTGTACAACAAACTACTGCCTCACGAAACGATGATTGCTAAATTTTCTCCTACCACCTTTCAGGATGTCCATTATGATGTCAGTATATTTATGTATGATATATATTATATTTATATTATCTCTATAATTCTGTAATTTTAATTAGAACACACCTTTATGCTTTTCATGTTTTATAAATATGATACTTTCATTTGAAGAAGTGTGGACTATCGCCCCCTAAATGTGATATTACTCGTCCATGTTATACATTGAATGTATAAAGGATATATTTATGTAAGATATGTATCATATATATCATTGATATTATAATTTAATTTTAATATATATATTTATCAATTAGTTTTCATTCTTTAGATATGAAAAAGAAACGAAAGTAGTGTTCTTGCGTACGTACGCCCTACCGTCTCCATGAACGGTGGGTTTCATTTCTTATCTCCATATATTATCGACTAGTCTAAGTACACACACATAGACACACAAATAAACACACACACACACACACACACAGATATATATATATATATATATATATATAAGATTTATATGTCATTTAAATCCTTAAATTCATTCTTAAGAAGATAAAATTATGACCATATGGACAATTAGTAATCATAAAAAGTTCATTTTTGACCCAAGTACCGAATATCGACTAAACATCCAATATGAACATAAATAATAAATTAATTGTTATAAAATTATTGTAAGTGATATTAAATAAATAAAAAACATGAATAATTTTCTTATACAAGTATAAATTATCTTATTTTTACTATTCATGAAGATAAAGAATGAATAAGACATGTCGGACTCAAGGTAATAGACTTCGTCTCAATCTTCTTTCTTTGGGAAATATCTTGATGTTATTCAACATTATTTTAATTTAAGGTGTATATAAATACCATAGAATAATTATATCAATAATTAGTTTATTCTCATGATATTTACATTTTTTTTATAATTTAATTCCATAATGATATGTATTCAAGCATTTCTTATGTGGTTAATGAATTCTCAACTTCTCTTTCCTTTAATGTTCTGTTTTATGTGGTATATCATTAGAATTTCCATAACATGTTCTTATTTACATTTTATTATGTATATATAGTGTATTATGAGTCATTTATAGATGGTATACCCTTTTCCCTTCTCCTTTTAATGTTTCCTAAAACCATGTTTCATAGTAGTTAAGATGTAGAATTTTTATCACAAAATCTCTCAATTTTCCACCATAATTTATTTTAGTTTATTTATGTCAATAAACAAGCATCTTTAATTTATTAGGGTATTAAAAAATAAATAAAAATTATTTATTTTATTCTGTAATTGAAATAAATAAACCCTCATTCCCTTTCCATGGGTTATAAATGACATAATGATCATGTTTTTAATCACTTTTTAAAATGGCATTATTTTAATATGAAACCTATTTATTTTATTCTCTATGATTTATTTATGAAATATTTAATTATGATATATGAGGATAACACGAAAATATATTCATTTTAATGGTGCACCATAATAAGACTCCAATGCATTGTGTAAATAAATTAATATCTAGAGATGACATGTTTTATGATACCTTGGTGAGTAAAATTGGTAATTTTCATGACACTTGGTGATGGACCATGGTGATATGAAACATTATGGATGGAACATAGTGATATGATTATGAATGTATAAATGCAATTTTTTAGCCAAGTTTTCATGTTATGATCCATGTTATTATTTTTATTATATTCCCCTTTCTCATGCCTTTGTGAAAGTCCTCATGTTATTATTTATATCTCTCTAGATCACATGTAAATTGTTTCTCTTATTTTGTCTTACTAAGATTTTGTTGTTCATCCCCACTTTTTAAAAGATTTTAATAGGTGTTATTATTGGTTAGTATAATTAATATTATATGATGAATGTATTTGAAAATTTTTCATGAAAAGAAACAATGTTTCATTTAAAATGTTTTTGTTTTATAATAAAAATCGATGGAATGAGACTTATCTGCTTTTTACTAATGAATGTTTAGGTATGACTTTTCCCAATTATCTAAAAATAAAGACCTAAAAGATATTTGGGAAGGAATGAAAATAAAATCATTAAAAATTAACTAGAATAATTTTTATTGATGGTCGGGTCCTTATAGTCTGCCCAAGGAATCCGTTTATGAAAAATCACCTCAACCTGAAAAAAAATGAATCCACATATATAAGAAACCTAATCTTATGTTAGTAATATAATAAATAAATAAATATAACATTAATATGAAAGAATACATTGAAAATGTAGAATTTAAATAAAAATACACACATGGAGTTACACCAGTCACATCGTGCATTGGATTGAGGTGCGTTCGATTCCAACATGTCACAAATGAGTTATAGATCATTGTACAAAAGTATCAAAACAATTAAAATGAGTTTCCTATGTTTTTATAATGTCTATTTATTTAATGAAATCATTATAAATTTTAAATGAAGACACACATGGAGTTATACCATTCATACCATGCATGGTATTCAGGAAGGAATGATTGCTTCAAGGGATTGGGAGAAGCTCCTAAGAAGGGGGGAGATGTTTCCAATGGAGAGAGAGAAAATGAGAGGGAGGTTATCAAAGCCTCTTATAGTGACATGGTTCGAGGAGAAAGGAAGCAAAACCCTTGATAATGGGATTGAGAGTATGGGGGCAGGAACTGATCCAAAAAAGAAGAAGCCAAGAAAAGACTACTCCAACATGCCGAGGACAGTGTCTACTAGGTCCTCTGCCAAGAATGGAAAAGGGAAAGAAGTAAACTCAAAGAAGGGACAGAATAAGGCAGTGATCAGGACATCTATGACTGAAAGAGAGTTATCTCTTAGGGAGCAGTACCTCAACATGCTCAATCAATATGCCCCATCTGATTGAGAGTCGGCGGATCCAGATGATTCGGAGGATAGAGATGTTGGAGATTTTGACACATTCTAACTGGCACTGTTGTTGGGGGTGTTTTCATATCATTTCATTTTCTTTGTACTTTGTACTGATTTTTCTTTAATAGATTCTCATGGGACCAGGCATTCGGCCTGGGCCTGCATCTTTCTGGGTATTAAAGTATCAAAAAAATATTAATGTTTTTTCTTAGTTTTTAGTATGTCACATGTGTTTTTTTAGTAAAATTTCATTTCAAAATTGAATCAATCACTTTCATTCATACTGGCGACATCCTATTTTGGTTTGACAACTGCTTTCCAATATTATCAAAACAATTACAACACATTTTCTTGGTTTTCAGTTAGTGGCACACATTTTGAACTTAATTGTCACTTTTAAACTGATAATATAAATTTTAAGTCATACCAGTCAAACCATGCATTATATTGAGGTAAATGTGATTTAAAAACATTTAAAATGACTCGTGGATCATTTTCATAATGTATCAAAACTATCTAAATGCATTTTCATGGTTTTTAGTTCATCACTTGTTCTTTTTACGAAACTTAATGCCAATTTGAAATAAAAAGACACACTTTGAGTCATATCAGTCACACCGTGCATTAGATATAGGTGTGTTTGATTCCTACATGCCACACATGACTAATGGTTCTTTTTAATAAAGTATCATATCAAACTGAATGCATTTTGTTGGGTTTGAGTAGGTTAGTATAAATTGTTACCAAAATAGTTCTCAATTTTAAATAAAAAGACACACTTGGAGTTCAACCAGTCACAGTATTCATTTTATTGTGGTGTGGATGATTCCTACACATATCAAGTGCATTATTGTTCATTTATCAAAAGTATGAAAATAATATGAATGTGTTTTCTCAGTTTTGAGATGGTCAATTTTTGTTTTTACTAAAATTAATGTAAAATTTAAATAAAAAGATGCACTTGGAGTCATACCAATCACACCATGAATCATATTGTGGTGATCTTGATTCATAAACATCATAAATTACTCATGTATTGTTTTTCTAAAGTATCAAACACAATTCAAATGTGTTTGCTCGGTTTTTAGTATATCACTTGTTCGTTCTGCTAAAATTAATGGCAATTTAAAATAAAAAGACTCACTTGGTGTCATATAAATCACACCATGCATCATATTGAGGTTTGGTAGATACATAAAGGTCAAAAATTAATTATTCATTATATTACTAAATTATAATAACAATCTGAATTCATTTTCATAGTTTGGAGTATGTCAATTTTCCTTTTCACTAAAATTGATGTCAATTTTAACTAAAAAGGCATACATGGAGTCATACTGGTCACAATGTTCATTGGATTGAGGTTTTATTGATTCCTAAACATCTCAAGTTACTTTTGGATCATTTCCCTAATGTATTAAGATAATATGAATGTGTTTTCTCAGTTTGGAGTAGGTCAGTTGTCATTTTTACTAAAATTGACGACCGTTTTAAATAAAACGATGCACTTGGGGTAATACCGGTCATGCCGTACATCGTATTGAGGTTACAGTGATTCCTAGACATCAACAATATCTCATTTATTGTTTCCTAAAGTATCAAAACAATCTGAATGTATTTTCTAGTCTTCACTATGTCACTTGTTCTTTTAGCTAAAATTAATGTCAATTTTAAATAAATAAAAACAATTAGAGTCATATCGGTCACACTGTGTATCAGATTGAGCTTTTGTTGATTCTTTCAAAACAAAAATTTTATATAAATTTTTTTCCTAAAGTAAAAAAACAATAAAAATTCATTTTATCAGTTTTGAGTAGGCCATTTGTCCTTTTTAATAAAATTAATGTCAATTTTTAACAAAATGACACACATGGAGTCATACCAATCACGCCATGAACCAGATTGAGGTACGACTAATTCTTACACATCATAAATTTCTTATGTAGTTTTTACCTAAGGTATAAAAATAAACCAAATGTGTTTTCTTGGATTTGAGTAGGTCAAATCCCATTTTTACTAAAATTGATGTCAATTTTAAATAAAAAAGACGCATTTGTAGTCATATCGGTCACACCGTGCATTATATTATGCTAAGTGTGATTCCTACATGTAATGAATAACTCATGGATCATTCCCATAAAGCCTCAAAACAATCTGAATTCATTATATTGGTTTCCAGTATGTCACTTATTCTTTTTTCTTCTTCTAAATTTACAGTAAATTTTAAAAAAAAGACACACTTATAGTCATAGTGGTCACACCATTCATCATATTGAGGATTAGTTCATTCATACATGTAAAAAATGACTTATAGATCATTATCCTAATATATCAAAATAATTAGAATGCATTTTCTCATATTTGAGTAGGCTAGTTTCACTTTTTACTAAAGATAATGTCAATTTTAAATCAAAAGATGCACTTCGAGTCATACCAGTCACAATATGCATTGGGATTGAAGTATGGGTAATTATTACACATCAAAAATGATATATGGATAGTTTTTATAAATTATTAAAATAATCCAAATTCATTTTATTGGTTTTGAGTAGGTCAGTTGTCCATTTTACTTAAATTGATGTCATTTTTAAATTAAAAAATGCACTTGGAGTTATACAAGTCACACCGTGCATCATATTGAAGTGTGACTGATTCTGACATACCCCAAATGACTTATTGATCATTTTATTAAATTATAAAAACAATTCAAATGAATTTTCGTCATTTTGATTTTTTCACATTCCTCTTTTAATAAAATTTCATTTTAAACTGGAAACACACACTTTGATTTGTATTAGTCACATCACGCATCAGCTTGACATGACACCATTTCATACAAATCAAAAATTATTTATGGATTGATGTTAGAAATTATCAAGACAATCTATGGAACTTCATTGGTTTTTAGTGAGTGAAACATTTTGAACTAAAATATCAATTTTAATCTGATAACAGACACTTTGAGTCATACCAGACACATCATGTATCATATTATGGTTTGTATGATTCGTACACATTAAAAATGACTTATGGATTTTTTTTATTAAGGTATCAAAATAACTGAATATGATTTCTTGGTTTTGAGTATGTCAGTTATCTTTTTTTAGAAAAATAAATGTCTATTCAAAATAAAAATAATGACTTGGAGTCCTACCTATCACACTGTGTGTCGTATTGAGGTGTGGTTGATTCCTAAATGTCCAAAAGTTTATAAATAATCCTATCCTCCAATGATACCAGGATTACCAGTTCGTTTTATAGTCAAAATTCCATCAATACATATGGATACGATGTTATTAGCCGAAAATACATTCTTTTTGTAGAAAACTAAAAGATTAATGAAATCTCTTTTTCCCATTATATCATAAGAAGTAACCAAAATGGGCACAACAACTTCTTAAAATATTATATATTTCAAAAATGAGAGAGTTTTTTTGGATATAAATACTAAATCAATATAGAGTGTTGGATGTTTGAAAAATAAAGGCATTGTAAATCATGGTAACATTAGACGAAATAAATATTTTATAATGGGTTATTGAAAATAGTTTAAAGAAATATAGGACTTCCCAAAAGATATGTGAAAAAGCTAAATAAGTGTTAGATAAAAATAATAAGGAAATTTACATACAATTTTTAGATAAAATGAAGACAAAATTAATTAAATAAGTAGTATGAATTTTCCTTTTCATGATGGTTGTATACATTATTGATCCATTTACTTGTTTTCATTTTCTTAGTTTTTTCCTTGAAGTCCAATCTCTCACAATCATGATCATCTTAAAACAAACCACCCTAACATGAACAAATTAATCCACATATATATGAAAGAAATTATTATATGATTTATAATGAAAAGAAATAAATTATACATAAATATGTAAAAATTCATTACTTCTATAGATGTCATATCTTCATGTTATATTTGTATATTCATCCATCAGGTATGTTTTCTAATAATATCTATGAAAATCTAAGTCTTCGTGTGAATAAGAGTAATATCTACAGTAATAGTAATACTGGTAAAATTTAAATACAAAAAATTGTTAATAAATACTTCTAATTAAATAATAAGTATATAACAAAACAAATCTTTGAGGATGCTAGTTTGTGGATGGAATATGATCTCTCCCATAAATTTATAAAACATAATAACTACAATCATTTCAATTTTTTTTGGACATTGAATAAATATTGAGAAAAATAATTAATTTTATTTAATATTTGTTTAGATAGTGAAGTCTTATTCTACATACCCTGATACTTGTACAATTTTAGAACTTTTTAGGATCCTTATGTGCAATGATTATCCTTGTTCCATTAATTTCATGATATTTAAACACTACCTTATCATAAAAAAAATTCAAATTAAAACATAATATAAATAATATAAAATGATGTTTAATTCTACAATGTTGGATATTGATTATTACAAATTGAAAAACACTATTATACGAGGTCAGTTTGTTGGGTATCCATGTAGTGAATATAATAATTAAATCCATGGAGAATCTAAATTGACCATAATTATCATCCAATGTTTCCTAAAAGCACAAAAATTAATAAGTAATGAAAGAAATGCAAATATATTTGATATGATTAAATGGAATATTTTTACCTTTTCATTTTTTTATTCAGAAGTTTATATCATATATAAGTTTGTTTTCAAAGGATTTGGCCGATTTTGTTACTATTTAATCCATTTTTTAATCTATTTACTTTTTTCTATAGAAGTGATATTATGAATTTGGATTCTAAATTTATGTTCATGGGGAAATCCATTCAATTGGTATTGATATATACGCCTGCAAAAAATATTAAATGTATTCAGTCATAATTAACATAGTCTATCATCTTTTTGAAAAAAACATGAAAGAATACCTCATGTATACATTTACAAACTGAGCCTCCTAGTAAATATTATTTGAGGATTTAATTTACATTATAAAGAGTAATGTATTATTTATAGGAATCTACATATATTTTTTATTCAAAATAAACTATGTGATTACTACTATTTTGTGACATTGTATTCGCTTGAAACTTCAATTTTAGTAAATGTGGATATTTAATAGGTAGGCTAAATGTATTTTCTGAAGATATTTTAAATTGGATGGTTGATATTTTTAATGGTTTAGAGTCGAACTTTCATTTTACCAGGTTCCCTTTTTCCATCTATAATAGCAATCACTGATTTCAATATTTTCTCATTAATTGTTAATGATTTAGCATGAAAAATAATATGAAAAACAATACCTCCTTGCTTAAATGTTTTTTACAAGATTTTATGGCCGTTGTATGAATGCGCTAATAGCTTGGTTGACCGTATGAATATCTACATCATCAAGTGGAACATGTAAATTAGTTCTTGGATCATGAGATATGGTAATTTAAATTCTCAAATGACCTATTGGAAGTGGTCTGTTGTGTATACTATGATCTATGATATTGAACATGGAATCCCTTAAAACAAGATGATGGTGTGGATAGATATAAATCACAGTCATTTTCATCGTATAGAATATCAGTAAATGAAAGTTATCATTGTCTATTTGATTTAAATTCTGCATAAATATTATTATAATATTTATTACATCAACTAAAAAATTTCTTTGAGGGGAATGGATCGCTTAAAAAATTGTGGGGGTGGGGAGGGATCTTAACGGAATTATTGTTCTTGAGTTGTTTCTTCTCTTTTCTTCCTAATTAAAGGGTAATCCATAGTAGATTTTTCATCTGACCCTTTAGTGGTTTCAGTCAATATGATAACAATTGAACACTTTGGTTTTGAGGGATTAGGAATACAAAATACTTGCACTACCTGTGATTCCATTATAATTGTTAGTCATTGTACACTTCCTTACTGAAATCCACTTTCATGAATCCCAATTCATCTATTTTAACATCTCTCCTATTAGAAACCCACTTACATTGAAAAATCAGCACTTAGGATGTTTTATAATACAAATCCCATATTTTTTTTGATAATACCAATTTATGACATATTCACATATATTGGATTTCGGTCCATAGTACTAGAAACATGAATCACTTCATCCTCAAGTGTAACTATACTATTTTTCATGGTATTAACTTCATCATGTTTATTTGTATAGAACATATAACCATTAATTACACAAATATTGTAAGATAATAAAAACACACTTGGTCTTCTAGCTAGCCATAAATATCATTTTAAAATTTAATATATATTTTCATGTAACTCTATAGAAATATAGTCCCAATACCATCCAATATATTTCTGATTATGTGAATTTGATATCCATATTTTATCCCTGAATGGATTCAAATTCTTATGAATTTATTTGTGGTTTCATCATATGAAGAAACCTCCAAACTATTAGGAAAAACATAAAGGTGGCCATACTCATCATCTGTAATACTGATTTTGAAAACATCTCATCCAAAAATTCCTTCACCCATAAGCCACCCAGTGTGATGAGATTTCAATAGACCAATGCTTTCCACACAGGGTAGGTAGTCAGTATAAAATTCATCAGTTTCCTAAAAAATATATCTCTATACAATACAACTCTCTAACCAACTTTGATTGTTGACATACCTATTCAAAATATTCATTTAACATTTAATCGAGTAGATCAATCTATTTTATACAAGATCATATGGTTGAATCATTCTAACCATGTGAACCCATCAAGTGAACCATCATATCAAAGAATTCTGGAGGGAATATAATTTTTTTTCACATAATCTGGTGGCAATTTCTTTGTCCACAGTCAGAAATTTCACTGGGTCTATAACATTTATGTATATATATTTGAAAAAATAAACATAGCATGGTTAATGTATGATGAAAATTGTTGGGTAAAATACCACATAAAGCGACCTGAATTGGACCTTTCATCAAAACATGAAAATAATGTTATTCCAGACCCTTTATCTTTTAAATTATTCATTATCACAATAATCTTGAAATTTTATGAATAAAACTAAGGAACCATTACATCATTCAAAAATCTGAAAAACTGACATCTCTTCAATCTGGAAAGAGTATAAGCATTTGGATGAATAAAATTTGTTTTTCACCATTCACTTGCCCAAACTCTTCCCATTTTCCCAATTCATTGATGTCCAACCTTTACATAATTCCACAATTTTTTTTCTAGGTTCATTTGGTAAAATGCCATTGACACTATCACATACATTTTTTCCACGTGCATAACACCAAGAAAATGTCCGATGTACAGTCAATTCCATTATAGTAATGTAAAAAATCGATCTTTTTCTCAACAGGTTTTTTGAAGGACTTGGGTAAATGGTTTTCCAATGTAGTTTACACATATTTTACTTTATGAAGTAGTTGATCACCTTTTAGTGGAGAAGATTTTGTTCATTATTATGAACTACCATCGAATGATGTCGTCCAAGATTAGTACTTAAGTTGTCATGGTAGAAATATATTATGTACTAGAAACATGGTATTCAATGAATTTTCATCCCAATTGATTGTGTACCTTGTTCTCAATTGGTAAACCCTTGAGTTTAATTAATTCTATATTCTACAAAATTTTCATAAGAAGGAAATTCATTTATCATCATACAACACATGAATATCAACATGATGTCCTAATTTCTGTAATCATCACACACAATAACACCTTAGTCCCACAATAATTTCATATCCTCAGTCAATAGAGAAAAATAAATATCAATATCATTAAATGGTTGTTTTGATCCTGATATAAAAATTGATAACATGATATATTTTAATTTCATGCCTAACAGTGGTGGAATGTTATAATTTACCAACATAACTAGCCATGTACTATGTTTGCTTCTTTGAAGACCAAAAGGATTCAGTATATCTTTAGATAATGTTGTATTATGGTTTCTCAAATCATTTCCATATTCTGGATACACATGATCAGTTTTCTTCCAATAAGGAGAGTCTATCGAGTGATGGAGTTTCTCATATTTATTTCTTATATCTACATGCGACATCAATTTTCATGCAATATCCTCGCATCTATATAGGTTCCTAAACCTTGTAATGATTTTAAAGTAACATACATATTTCTTAGGAACCAATTCATAATTATTTTATTGAGAAGTGGAACACTTTGGGTATTGTTTATGTGATTTGTGGTCCATTCAAAAAAGTATAATACCATTTGAGAAGAATTTTTTTCATTCAGCAATAATACCCATCAGACATAACATTATTTTATCATCATATATTCTTCTTGGGGGATTATTTTATTGCAGGAACATATCAATAAAGAGATAAAGTAGTTTAGTAAAACAATCATTACACCATCTGTTCCCTGCTTTCAAATTATATAGCTTCAGTATGGCTGGAAATTCTATATATTTAGTTCAACCAACATACAATGACTTCATTGGGCAACTATTTATCTTCTCAAACAATATATCAAAATCATAAATTTCCTCTTCAACTATCATTTTCATTCCCTTAAAACAATCTTCATCATCATTTACAACTGTAATCACATCCTCGATGCAGTCATCTTCATTGTCCACACGTGTAATCATTTCATATGATCCATAAAACACAGTGTTATCCCAATCACTAGCTACATTCTCTTTTCCCCATATCTATCCCATAATTTAAAACTTCGATAAATTACATGACAGATCAAGTGTTCTTAAAACTCCTCTAAACTAATTAGTCTTGAATAACAACAATAGAAACATAGAAAAAGGATTTTACAAGGGTCATATGCATGATATTTTGCAAACATGATGAACTATTTCACCCCATCTTCATACTCTTTCGTGATGAAATTTATTTCCATACATTATATATCTATATCCATCCCATTTGATTCAATAATATTAATATTTAAAAAATAAATACACAAAATGGGCCTTTCAAATAAAGGTAACACAACATCTGAATGTTTCAAATAATTTCATCATTCTTTGAGGAAATGGGTAATTGAATTTAAGAAATGAATTACTCCACTAGAGGTCAATGGTTCAAAATTTTAAAATCATAAATATTAAAACAATTTTAGTTGATGGTAAAATGGCCATCCAACAAATTAAATATCCTCTTGAGATAATCCAACCAGCTCATCCCTATCTAGTTTACCCCAAAACCATTACTTGAGAAATTATGTAATCAAATGGAGAAAATGTATTATATGGTTTCATCACTAAAATATGAATTAAAATGTAATAAAATTGGTAAATACCCTAATCCCACTTAGGTTGTCGCTTCCATAACCTAAAAGGGAAAATCTAGTTACATGAAAACCCCCATCATTCTTGGTCATCCCTTCTTTGAAACAATCATCTTTTCATTTGATTTTGGAATGAAATTATGATAACCTTTGTATAGATGAGACTGGATACCGAAATCTATAATCCAATCACTCAAATTAGTGATGACGATGAAGAATTTATGAAGTGAAATAGTTATATAATTTGTAAGATGGTCTTGTATAATATCAAATAATTATTGAAGGATTTCTAAGTAAACATGAAATTGATTTAATTTATTCACAAGGAAAAGTTTTTTCTTATTGGCTTGAATGTCTTGAATATAACAAATTTGATAATTTTTTGAGATCACTAATCATTAAACCCTTGAGAAAAAATAATTAACATAGATTCTATGTCCATTCCTAACATTGTATCAAAAAATTTAAGGGCTCAGACATCAGTTCTAATGGAATAAATCAAGCATAATTCCAACTCTCAATATATCTATTAAGATTTAAAACATAAAACATTTCATATAATATAACAAAAAATAATTAGAAAATTGATTTTTTTGAAAAAATAATAATAATTTTACAATATTATATAAATAGAAAAGTATAATTTATAGAAATAAATTTTATAAAACTAAAAAAGTATTAAATTATTGATAAAATTTAAAAAGTATACAGGTTTAAAAGTATGAATTACAAATTTCTATATATGTTTACCAGTATATAAAATTATTGACATATATGGAAATATAAAATAAAATATAATTTACAAATGAATATATTTTTTAAATAAATATATTCTATTTGAAAACTATTTTCATAATAGAAAATAAGGTTATTGAATATAATAATGGTTTTCATAGAGATTATCAAACCGTTCATTTTAATTATGTGACCCTTAGAAATTTTAATCTTTCAAAACGTTGAGCATAAAAAAATACCCAAATGTAAAATAACTTATAAATATTATAAATATTGTAAATTTTTTTTACTATAGTTACACAAAATGTGACAAACTCAACATCATAACACTTTCCTCCCCTAGAAATTCATTTCAAAATGATAGAAGATGGCCCTTCACATTAAAACATTAATTCACTGAGAAAAGGTGATTGATATGGGTGACTAGAATAAACAATGATGAGAGTGACCATTAATAAAACAACTTCTTAAGACCAATAAAGGGTGTCCTCACGAAATATACAACATCTCTAAATGAAATTCAATGTATTAACAAGGGACACAAGTCCTTGTGAATATTGATACATATTTGGGTCTCCCCACAATTTATACATAATCCGAAAGGGCGGGTCAACAACATGCACACACTATCTATTTAAAAAAACTACACGAGGAATGAAACCCTTCCCTATAACACCCAACAGAAATAAAATTCTTATACCAAACACATCATCCACATAGAAAAGTAACATAAAAAACAGCAAATCTCACCATCATTCATATAACCAAAATAGAAACACATATCTATCTATGCATGGTTCTCTAAGTCTTAAATAGTCAACCCATCCTGAAATGATATAGATGATAAAATTGATTAAAGAGGAGAATAAATAGTATCATACATTAGAGAGGTAAGTATTAATGATAGTAGGCTAGTGAGTGATGACGGTAGGGTGTGAAGGTGTTAGGGAGTGATGGTGGAAGGTTAGGGAGCGTCATTGGTAAGGAGCGACGACGACATGGTAGGGAGCGACGACGACGACGGTAGGTCTGGGAGCGACGACGCTGAAGGCATCACTACAGATCCATGAAAGCATGAAGATGAAAATGAAGGATACTATATTTGGATTATTTTTATAAAATCTGGGATGAAATTTATCAGCGCTTTAAAAAAGCGCTGATAAAACACCTCTTTATCAGTGCTAGAAAAGCACTGATAAAATGTGTATTTATCTTCGCTAAAATTATAGCGCTGACAAAAATCAATTATATCAGCGCTGATAAAGATCTATGTAAATAAATTTATTTATTATTTAAATTTTTTTATTATAATTATATAAATATATTTTCATAATTATTTCATTTTATATTATTATATATATTTATATAATTATAAATATAATAAATATACGAATTATTTAAGTACATTTAACATTATATTATAAATATTTGTACATAATTATAAATATATTTATATATTTATATGATTATATATATATATATATATTAATTTATAAATATATATATTTATTAATATACAAACATATATAAAATATTATAGTAATTATATTTATTGTTTAATTAGGATCATTTTAATTTTATGATTATTTATTCATTTATTTATTATTAATTACAATAATAAATAAATAAATTTAAAAATAGTTTGATATATTTATTATTATATTTATTTTAATTTTAATATTATTTAAATATATAAATTTATAATTATAATTATAAATAAATATTTTTATAAATATTTTTTCTGTAAATAAATATATATATATAGATTTATAAAAAAATAATAAATGACTTAATGAGTATAACAAGAACGCATCATACATAATAAGGAATGAATTATAAAAAATGAGCCATCACAAATATATGGAAAACATGATTAATAGGGGTGTCAATGTATAAATAAACATTCATGATTCATGAATACATAACATATGCTTGAGTCATCATAATATATGTAAACTTATAATTTTGAACATAGAAACCCACAATCATGTCCACAAATAAACTTATGATCATATAAATATATATTTTTAAATATAATAAATTTATTTATCATTTTAAAAAGTTATTATTATTTTATAATTATTTAAATATACATATATTTTTATAATCTTATAAATCCTTTTTTAAAACAATTTATATATATTTGAATTATTAAAAAATACATATTCATTATAAAAATTGATTTTTTAATTAATATATATAAATAAAAATTATTTTTTAATATAAATATAATACTTATATATATATATATTATTAACATATTTTCTTAAAAACATTTATTAGAGCTAAGAATAGCATATATAAATATATATTTTATTAGCACAAAAAAACATTGACAAAGGATACAACTTTATCAGTTATTTTTTAGTGCTGATAAATGTTACTTTTATCGATGGTTTTTGCTAGTGTTGATAAAGGTGCGACTTTTATAAGTGATTTCAAATTAACACAAATAAAAGCTAGTTTATCCCTTTCCCAAATATATAGTACTGTGTTTTTAATGGGTTGGAATTAGTCTCATTTCAAACCGACACAAAATGTGACCAGTATCACTCAGAGTGTATGTCTTCAGTTTCAAATGACATTTTAGTAAAAATGATAAGTGACACACTCACAACTGAGAAAATATATTCATATTTTTTCGATACTTTAAGACAACAATCCATAAGTCATTTATGATGTGTATGAATTAGTCTCACCTAAATCTGACACACAATGTGACCAGTCTGAATCTAATTGTGACCTTTTATTTAAAATCAAAATTTTATTTATATATTGATTCATATTGTTTTTAGTTTATTTCATTAAAGTATTAGGAAAATAAGTATTTTTTTAATTTATAGGTAGATTCTTTTGTTTGATTTGGGGTGGTTTATTTGACAACAAATACCATGAATAGAATTTTTTGAGACGGATTTGGGTGTTTAAGACAAACCCTTACACACATTAATAATATAAAACTCAATAACAAATGTGAAAATATAGCAGTACTGACATGTTGCAGTCCCATATTTAAAATAAAAAGGTATGAATTAACATTGCAGTTTGTCCTCGCCATGACGTGTCTCATATTTAAAATAGATATGGAGTTTCAAAATGCACCTCGACACATGCATGGCCCACCCTTTACGTGGGCCTCATCTAAAATAGAGAGACGCAAAGAGATGCATTTATGTAACACAATATCACCCCAAGGTTTTTAATTTTATATTCCTCAAATCACTATTTACATTATTTTATTTATAATCATTTTTCTTATATATTTTTTTAATAAGTTACAAACTCATTTCTCTCACCCTTTTTTCGATTATGTTTCCTTCTACCATTTAATTTGTTTCTTTTAATGAAAAATTGAAATTTTCTTAATTTCCCCACACATAGGCTCGCACTCCTTCCTAGATCCTCCTCGTTTAACACATTTACACGGTTATATTTTTTTCTAATACGCATAATCAATGTTTAATCATCATTCGAATTTTTTTTAAATTCCTAAATCATATTTTTATTTAACTACACAATACACCTTTTTTTCTTCTTCAAATTATTACTTCAGCCAATATTTTCAACATCAAAATATAAAACTGTTATACATTTAATCTATAGAAATTGAACATGAGACCACTACCCCACACACCTACACATTTACCACTCGTCCAATATTGTTTTGTTCCTCAATTAACCATATATTTTTTTATATATACATATAGTTATATTTATTTATATATTAATATATATATATAGTTATATTTATATATTTATATATTTATTTTTATATTAATTTTTATTTATATCTATTTATTTTTATATATTTATTTATATTTTTTATTCATATATTTCATAATATATTATTATATTTTTATACGATCAGTTTTAAATACATTTATAAAATATGTTTCTCTGTGTTTATAAATAAATAAATAAAAATATTTATAAAACACACACACACATATTATATATATATATGTGTGTGTGTGTGTGTATCTGAAAGTAAAATTATACATATTTATATATATTTACATATATTATATATTAATATTTATATACATTGAGTTGTTTTTAAATTTGTTTTCTGTTTTTTAATGCATATGTTTAAAATATTTTAAACAATGTGCAGAAAAGGTGGCATCACCACTACCGCCTTTGAGATTATTCCAAATGGTGACATCGCCTCCGCCTCCATTTGCCTAAAACAATTTTCTAAACAATTTTAATTATATATATATATAATTTTTATTTTGTTTTGTTTACTCATACACACATATTAATAAAACAAATTTTTTCTGCATAATTTATCTTCTATTTAATATCAAACATTACTATCATTACAACAATCTAGAATCTGACATAAACCCTCAATCATGGCTCACTTTTGTAAGAGGGTTTTCTCTAGAAATCGTTCCACATTTCGAATGTTGAATTCAAGTTCTCCCTTTCATATGCATAACATTCTACATTTTTAATGTGGGATTAAGAATTGTTTCATATATGTGGATTTTCAAGACAATAAAATATAATATTTAAGAGATATATAAATGAAAATTAGAACATGGATTAATCATATATGGAATAGTAGAAAATAAAAACAATTTTGTAAAAAATGTTGATGAAAAATATTTTATATATTTTCAAAGCCCCCAACTTCAAACATAAAAATGATTCAATCATATTATTTGAAATTATTTTAGATATAAAAAATAAGAAAAATATTACTGAAAATTAGTACTCGAATTAAACATATAATAAAAAAACTAAAACAAAAAGTATTTTATAAAAAATGTTGATGGAAAATAATTTATATGCTTTCAAAGCCACCAACATGAAACATAAAAATATTTCCAGTATGTGAATTTGAAATATTATAAAATATAAACTATAAGACTAATATTAATGAAAATTGAAACATAGATTAAACAAATAATTAACTGTAAAAAATAAAAATAATTTCTTAAAATTTATTGATGAAAAATAATTTATACATTTTCAAAGTAACCAACTTGGTACATAAAAATGATTCAATAATGTCACTTTTAAAGAATATAAAATATAAAATATTATACAAATATAAATTAAAATTAAAATATGAATTAAACCATATAATATATAGTCACAAATTAAAAGAATTTTTTAAAAAACGTTGATGAAAAATAATTTATAGGCTTTCAAAGCCATCAACATGAAACTTTAAAATGTTTCCAGTATGTGAATTTTAAAGCCTATAAAATATAAAATATAACTCTAATATAAATGAATATTAAAACATGGATTAAAAATATAAAAAATATTTATAAATAAAAGGAATTTTTGTAAAAAGGTTGATGAAAAATAATTTATAATCTTTTAAAGACACCAAATTGAAACATAAAAATGATTCAATTATATACTTTGGAAGAATATAAAATATAAACAATAAAACCAATATAAATGAAAAATAAAACATGAATTAAAAATATAAGAAATAGTTTAAAATAAAAAAACTAATAAAAATTATTTATGAAAAATAATTTATATGATTTCAAAACCACCAAATTGAAACACAAAAATGTTTCAAGTATGTGACTTTTAAAGAATAAAATATAAAATATTAGATGAATAATATATTTTCAAATATTTCTTACATGATTAAATCATGTTTTAATTTTCATCTATATGGGTCTTACTGTTTATATTTTATAGAATATCAAAGTCAGGTAGGTGGTTGGATCCTCCTCAACATTCCTACTTTTTGCTATCACTTCCGAGTAAATTTTCTTACATTTCATTTATTTTCATCTATTTATTTTATTTATGAAAATATTTTTATCTTCAACAACATTTTAAAGGTTTTGTATATATTTTAAATTTTATTTACATTGTTTTTTTACTGTACATTTAATATGATTTTAATGATAGCATCTTTAAATTTAAAAACTATTTCTAGGTTTCAAGTAGTCGACTTCGAAAGCTGTCAAATATAAATTGTGCCTAAAATATTAATGAAAACTAAAATAGTAGATAAACATATCAGAAGGGATAGTAGTTATAAAAATATCATTATTTCAATAGAAATAAAACATATTAATGAACAAGTAAATTCAATGTCTATGACAATTATGAGTAGATTCAGTCCCACACGATGGTCTATGAATAGGACACCCATGTCGAGTTTTTCGTGGAGTCTGGTGACCTAGAAAGGGCTGATCCTCGGGCATTGGAATGTCAAATATTGAATCCTTCACTTGTGTGTTAGTGGGAGGATCTGTAAACTGCACGTTTTACTATACACTTGGTCCTTCTCCCACTATTGTAGGCAGAGGACCTTCCATCATCGCAATGGGGAACCAAGATGGTGATGAATATAGACCCCAAGAATATGATGGATCTTGAACCCAAGGCTATGATGGCTCTAGACCCCAAGATGGAGAAAAATGTGGATATCTTATCCAGAAAGAAAAATCTCATGCCCCCAGAGGGACATCCTCAATCGGCTAAGGCTGGACTGCTAGAGGGTTGACCTCTCCCTATGGAATAGGTGAGGCCTCACATGCAGCATGATGCTGTCTACATCGTCGTTGCTCCTCAGCACCAACTGCTACATTAGGATGTTCCTATAGGGCTGGAAACTCCTGTATCTAGAATAGACTTTCGCAGATGCTCTCAGAAAGCATACAATAAGATGAAATTAGCTCCAACGCTTCAGCATATACTGTTGCCCAGCTAAAGACCCCCTCCTCCACTTCATCACACATAAAAACAAGATTCTATGAGTGAGTGACATCTAATGAGATTCAAAATGAATTAAAAAATATTTCAATAAATAAACTAATGGAAATTTATTGACTTAAAATCTTATGAATCTTTATTATGTGTCGAGTAAGAGACAATATAGACTTTAATATATATGATAGATCATAATCAATATGATTGGAAAGAATGAATCACATTTTACGTACAACCTGGATATGAATCTCTACACGTCCACGCCAGCAGTTGAGATAGTTGATAAGTACTCGACACCTATCCTTATCCTACCTCTCTATCATCTTCACATCATATAGCCTCTATTTATGTCTCGGTGGAAATGGAATCGATTGAACACAACATAACGGGTGCTTGACTATACCAGGATATTAACACTCAATAATATGGAAGTGAGTGAGGGTCACTATAGCTATATAATTTTTAATCCCAACAGTGTATTATAGTGATAATTGGTCCAATATAGTATAGTATGGCAGCCATGTAATCTGAAGTGACATGTGACCCTTGTGAAAAAACTCCATACTAAAATCCAAAATTGATGCTATTATTAAATTTGTTAAACATTGATAGATTTTATTTAAATACCTTCTTAGGTAAAAGGAAGTCTATCTTCAGCCGATATGCGCCCAAATTGTGTCTCAAAACCGTGTGATTATTGTGTCTCTAACACCACCTATAAAATACAACATAGATAGTGAATAATAATGAGAAAATAAATTATAAAAATATTAGTAGCATTATATAGAAGTAGATATGAGTGATCATACTACCGTCCACATGGAGTGTCATGTAGAAACTCCATTCAAGTGGCAGAATAGCTAGCTAAGGGAAGAATGAGGGGAAGTGCTCCCATGCCCACATCTAAAGAAGGATGACTCATCCCACAAGATCTATGCCGTCATTGAAATATACCATGTATAATTCCCTGTATGTGTATGCCATGCAGGAAGATCCCCAACCATACTTTCCAACCAGATCAAACTCCTTCTATATGTCTAGACACATCATGTTCACATGAATCCCTGAGTGTACAGCAAACACGGTCCCTCTAATGAGTCGTAATATATATGTATAGGCATAACACATGAATGTCTGCTCATTAGTGTCATTGGGTAAATGTGGAATATGCTCCTCTAGCCTAGTCATAGATATCGGCCCCCCATCTATAGCCCTATGGTAAACAAAAATGTTAATGCCTAACAATTTTGAGTATGTTCAGACTATGATGGATGGGTGGGAATAATAACAGCTTCCCCCAAGATAGGATGACTGAGAAGCACTACCACATCCTGGAGGGTGATGGACATTTCTCCCTAAGGTAGGTGGAATGTCTGTGTCTCTGGTATCCACCTCTCCATATGTGCAACAATTTGATGATGGCCAAAAATTGTGAAACCCAATACAAAAATGCCATAGAAGCTAGTAAGGGACAAGTATGGTCTAATGGAAAGTGGATGATCTATGTGATGAAAACGGTGCACTTGACGCACCCTGATTGGTTAATCCTCACCACTGTCTATCACGACATGAGAAACATACATATGATGCTCAGTGAGTAGTATGACAACCTCCATCTATATGTAAACAAATTAAATGAGACATATGTGTAAAATGTATATATAAAATTTTTCTTAGTATAATCTTATGAATTTTATAATGTAAGAAATGGCATGTATATTTATAGTCTTTTATGAAGTTATTTTTACCAAAATAAAGGGGCATGTCTTCTTATTTTTCAAATCATATTACTAACGTGTTGTTATGATATACTTTTAAGTAGAAAATGATGTTTTGTATGATATAGTTTAATATATTTTTTATATAAAAATCTTGTCTTCGTTATGTAAATGTTTATAAGAAAATGGTGTTCTTTGTAATTTATGTATGACTATGCACATAATGGTATGTTTTATGATCCTTTTCTAAAATGTATTTTTTATGGTTTAGGCATTGAAAGATTGATTATAAATTAATGTCAACTCAAATGCACTAGTAATATTTATTTTAATGTCACTATGAAAGGCCTATTGTTGTTTGATAGTAAAAGTATTGGCCGAAGTTAGAAAATTATACAGAATGAAGAATCTTATTCACAGATGCACATGCAGTGATGTCGATCAGGTAGAAAACAAATAAGGAAAAGTCTTCAAATTGAGAAAAGAGATCGTAAAAATACACAAACAACAATAGTTGTTTGTAAAACTCATTATGTAACACTAATTAATCATCAAGTAATAATTTTTTTTGAAATAAACCTTGTTATATGGGGAATGGTGACAAGGACGACAGTGATGATGTAAATTCATTCCATCACCATCATTGATGTCAATGTTCCTCCTACGTCGTGGTTCATTTACCAAAATATTTTTATTGAAGTCCAGTGAGTGATAAAAAATAAGATGTACTAACCATTTTTGTTGGTTGTGTACTATAACAAGATCCTTACTCAGTTTTTGTAGGCTTCCCATATTAGTACATATAGGTAAAAATGACTCTATACATTGAAAATATTTTCTGATCATGATTCTGATAGTATAACTAATATTGAAAAAGATGTATGACCATATAATCATTATTATTAAAAATATTTTTATAATATTTTTATTTCATAATATATGACACAATTATTTTACAATATAAATGTTTACTATAATATTAGTCTCATAATTTTTTAAAAATGAGGTAAAAAAAGAGATAAAATTATATAATTTACAATATGAGAATATAAAAATGAAGACAATACATCATTGTGGCTGAGAGTGTGTACTCAACCCAACAATGTTAGGGCATAGGTTTTAGTTATAACCTTTTTGATTATATATGGTGCATCTCAAAATCATACCTTGTTCTTGAGGCTAGTCCATCTCATTCTGCATCCGGAAAGCCTTCGGTCTCCCATGGGTATGCAACCAGTTGATGTCAGGTTTCACTATCGACTAGCCTTCGACCATTGGAAAATAAAGAAACTCCTCAATTGGAATCCATGATGCATTATAATAGTTATCAATGGTGTCTATTAGGTACACTAGATATACATATGCTTCCCATGATATGTTCTTAGAGGCACATGTTGTGAGGGCGTGTGTGCATGGAAACTGTAAGGCCTGAATATTTCCACATTGATCTTACCTAGTTTCTAGTAATACCACCAATTTTCACCATTGCTATTTGTAATGGGGTCTGAACACTCCTGAACATTAAATTGAGATTTTTCTTTTTGAAAAAGGCAGGCATGATAACTAGAAGCTACTTTAATTTTTTTTTCAATTACTTCTTGAAACTGTCTTTTGTACCATAGCCCCTACCAAATTACGTCTAAGGATAGTTTTTGTCTATAAAAAAATTACATCAAGCAATGATATAATATTTCATGAACTAATGAAATTATATGTAACATGTGAATCTCCTTGAAGACACCATTGATGCACTCCAAAATTTTTGTAGTCATGTGTCCATACCTCTTCCCCATCACATGCTGATGTCCATTTTCCTTTTGGAATCTGCATCATATAATCATAAAATTCATTATTAGCATTGTAGATTTGTTGGATACATTCTTCAAACATCCATTGATCCAGCTCATATGCTACATATAAGATATTATATTCCACATAAATTGATTTAATCATTACGTTGAAATAGTAAAAAAAATGCATTCCAAGCCTCATTATTGACTTCATCATTGGTTCATTGTGGATTGTTTTCCACAAGTGGCTAGCAATGTGTCTAATGGAAAACTAATGATGTGCATTTGGGGAACTCCATGTATCAGGGTCTGTATTGGTTGCCTCATTAATTTCCCAATGCCAATTGGATATCAAATATTCACCCAGAATGTTGGTGAAATGGTTTCTGATACATGTCAAAAACCTACTCCATGATTTATAGTTTTCTTTCTACACAA
This sequence comes from Viscum album, assembly GCA_963277665.1. Classification (NCBI taxonomy): domain Eukaryota; kingdom Viridiplantae; phylum Streptophyta; class Magnoliopsida; order Santalales; family Viscaceae; genus Viscum; species Viscum album. The sequence goes on along the minus strand of OY728162.1, from coordinate 954,689,507 downwards.
TGGAAAAGACTTGTGAAAGAGTTGAAATATTTCCATCTTGGGTTTCCATAATCAACAATACACCCTTGTGTTTTCAATATAGAATCATTCCATTAATATGAATGAATAGTTTTCTGAAATGAAATGTAGAGATATATGGGTGAAATTCCCCAAACAACCGATGAAATTGAACACAAGATGGATCGAGTTAGTTATATTGAGACACATGTTCAATTGTATCATGATGGAAGAAAAATTGGCTCTGGTTCCTTTGTATGCCTAGAAATTATGGAAACACCTTCTGTGAGTCATCCCAATCACCACATACCTTAATAATTTCTTTATGTTTCTCTATCCTCGCCTTATTATAGGAAATATTATAACTGAATGTTTATTATATCCTATCTTGGAAAACGACTATAGGAACATCTTTTCACTTCGTAATCATCTCAACAAAAATGGAAGACCCAAATTCTGTATCTAATGAAACTACGACAAAATCACGATTTAGCGGTGGTTTTGAAAAACTGCCGCTAAATCGTGTGTCGGGAAACTATTTACAGCAGTTTAAAAAACCACCGTAGAACGTTTCACGACGGTTTTTAGTGGCGGTTTAAACCGCCACTAAATGATTTAACGGTAGTTTTTTTGTTTGTTTATTTTATTTTTGGTATTTATTTTATTTATTTTATTTATTTTCGTATTTATTTTATTTTTTTTTTGTATTTTTTTATTTATTTTCATATTTATTTTATTTATTTATTTCATATTTGTTTTATTTATTTATTTCATATTTTATTTATTTATTTGTATTTATTTTATTTATTTATTTCGTAATTTATTTATTTATTTTTTATTTATTTATTTCGTATTTATTTTATTTATATCGTATTTATTTTATCTATTTCGTATTTATTTTATTTATTTCATTTAATTCGCATTACATTATTTACTTTATCCATGAATGCATGCACATGCCCATGTAATATAAAGAAATACTGCATTTTGTGAGATTTGAACCCCTAACCTATTGCATATTTTCCAAAGACTTTACCACTCCAGAAAGCTCGTTATGTGGTTAATAAACTGAATTTAATATACTTATACACACTAATTGAAAAAACAAATAATACATAACTAATAGATATAAACTCAATAAAAATTAAACAATAATCAATAATCAATAATTAATAACCAATAATTAATAATTAATAATTATTGATTTAATAATTATTTATTGAGTTACTTATTATTATTTCTAATTTATTATAATAAATAACGAATAAATTCAAATAATATTTAAATAAATTATAAAATAATGAAAATAAAATAATAAACTAATAAAATTAAGAAATTAAAAGAATAAAGAATAAAGAATAAAGAATAAAGAATAAAGAATTAATAATAAATAATAATAATAAATAATATTTAATAACTAATAATAAACAAATATCAAATAACAAATAACAAATAACAAATAATAAATAACAAATAAAAAATAAAAAGTAAAAAATAATAAATAATAAATAATAAATAGTAAATAATAAATAATAAATAATAAATAATAAATAATAAATAATAAATAATAAATAATAAATGATAAATAATAAATAATAAATAATAAATAATAAATAATAAATAATATATAATAAATATTAATAAATAATAATAAATAATAATAAATAATAATAAATAATAATAAATAATAATTAATAATAAATAACAAGTAATAAATAATAATAAATAACAAATAACAAATAATAATAATAAATAAATCAATAATTAATAATAGATAACAAAACGTATATAATAAATAATAAATAATAAACAACAATTAATAATAGATAATAATACGTATATGATAAATAATAAATAATAAATAATAAATAATAAATAATAAAGAAAAATTAAAAAATAAGTAAACAATAACTAATAACAAATTAATAATAAATAATAAATAATAATAATATATAATAATAATAAATAATAACAATAAACAATAAATAATAAATAATAAATAAGAATAATAATAAATAACAGACAATTAATAATTATAATTAATTAAATAAATAATAATAAATTATAAGTAATAAACAACAATTTATAATACATAATAATACATATATAATAAATAATAAATAATAAATAATAAATAATAACAAATAACTAATAAAAAGAAATGATAAATAATAATAATATTAAAAAATAATATTAAATAATAAAAAATAAATAATAAATAAAAATAATAAATAACACATAAAAAATAATAATAAATAATAAATAATAAATAATAAATAATAAATAATAAATACTAAATAATAAATAAAAAATAAAAAATAAAAAATAAAAAATAATAAATAATAAATAGTAAATAATAAATAATAAACAGTAAATAATAAACAATAAATAATAAATAATAAACAATAAATAATAAACAATAAATAATAAAAATAATATATAATATATAATATATAATATATAATACATAATATATAATAAATAATAATAATAATAATATATAATATATAATATATAATATATAATATATAATAAATAACGAGTAACAAATATTATTAATAATAATAAGAAATAAGAAATAAGAAATAAGAAAAAATAAAAATAAAAATAAATAATAAATAATAACTTATAAATAAGAAATAATAAATAATAATAATAAATAATAAATAATAATAACAAATAAATAATAATAATAACCAATAAATATTAAGTATTAAATAATTATAATAATAAATAACACATAATTAATAAGTATAAATAATTAAATAATAAATAATAAATTATAAATTATAAATTATAAATAATAAATAAAAAATAATAAATAATAAATAATAAATAATAAACAATAAAAAATAAATAATAAACAATAAATAATAAATAATAAATAATAAACAATAAATAATAACAAATAATGAATAAATAATAAATAATAATAAATAATAAATAATAAATAAAATATCATTATTAATAATAATAAATAATAAATAATAATTAATATATAATAAATAATAAATAACAAGTAACAAATATTATTATTATCATTAATAAATAATAAATAATAAATAATAAATAATAAATAATAAATAATAAATAATAAATAATAAATAATAAATAATAAATAATAAATAATAAATAATAAATAACAAATAACAAATAATAAAAATCCAGTAACAAATCATAGATAATAAATGAATTTAAGTATATTATAAATAATAAATAATAAATAATAAATGAATCACATGAAAAAGTACGAAAAGGCGTGATAAGGGATGAAAAATTATGAAAACACATGAAAACAGATAGAGAAGAATGAAGAAGGAAGCATTAGAAAGAATGAGAATGCATGAAAACTCATGAAAACTCTAGAAAATCCCTTAATAATTCAACATAATCATCATAATAACCCTCAAAAAACCATTGATAAAGATAACAAGTCATGGAAACCCAAATAAACAGTAATAAATGGAGCAACCGTTAAAACCCGTCAACACGGTAAGAAAGTGACAAAAACATTGGACTCACCATAATAGAGATAACTTATGATCCGATAGTCCATTCCAGATCCATGACCAGTCAAATCATAGATCCTAAAATGATATTCAAACTGATAGGTGAATGGGGATGAATGGACTGACTGATAGGAAGTTATGACCATTTAAAAAACTGACGGGGAACGAGTGCTAGAAACGAGGCATCGAAAAACATAACAAACTCATTACCCACTAAAACGGCCATAACTTATGATCAAGAAGTCCATGTGGGTGCCACGACTAGTCAAACTGAAGCTCATGGAACAAACTATGATCGGGCAGGTGGAGGAGTCCGAACTGACACACGGCTCGAACGTTACTCATTTATATTTGTTACTCTAGTATTTTGATGGTATGATCTATATTTCTATCTATTTGATGATGGAATTTAGTGTTAAGTTATAACCATGAACAAATATCATGTTTTAATCCTCTCTAGAATCGCAATATAAAAAGAGTGTCCTTGTATGAGATGATAGACCATATAACACTATGTATCCTCACAACCTCATTTACAAACCTCATATTTGTGTATGACTTACAACTACACCATCACCATCAAAGTACCCTCAAAATATAGAATTAAATCCATTCATGAATTCCTATTCAGTGTTTCAACACTGAAATTCCATTTCCTTAAGGTATAAAAGATATAAAATTTGTAGTATTAGATAAACTCTATCCACCTCCATTGTTGCAGATGTAGGCCACACTGATAGAAAATATACCTTACATTAATGTCATTAGTGATGATCTTAATGTATTATATGATGATATAATTTTACCACAACATTATGAAAAATACCACTATTTCCAATTCTATATAATTAGTGGAAGAGTTATTCTTGTGGGGTAATAACTATTTGGACACCTAGAATATCACTTACTACTGCTACATCAGGACTCAACCCAAAACCAAATGGAAAGCATCATAGAACACCTCAAAATCACCCCTTTATTAAGAAAAAAGATATATGGGTAATTGAATAACTTCGCATTATGTAGTTGAAGGCTATCTGAAAAGGATCATTCCAAATAAAATTGGGGACCTTCTTGGAGAAATATGTTAATAGGGATAAAATCCAAGTTATCTTGAACACAAAACAATGATAATAGACCGTGAGAATATGAAATATATGAAACCACATCACATTCTTGGGTTCCGCCAAATAAATAACCACCTCAACCTTAAATGGGTCCATGATATTCCATGTTGAGACACCACATATCCATGAAAAATCACCTCCCATATCGAAAACATAATAATAGACCAATTCATATAGATTTGGTGCTATTAGATAGTCTATGAAAGGATCCTTATATGCGCGGTATGCTCCTCTTCATACATTGCGTTTATAAGAATGTCATTATTGAACATGACCACGAACTGGTCTAGAAACACATGAAATACTGAGTTTATAAATCCTATAATCACTTACTATGTATTCATAATACTAAATGGAATAATTAAAATCTCAAAGTGTCCATATCTATAATAGAAGAAAACATTTAGGATATATTCCACCTTTACCCTATAATGATAATATACAGACCATAGATCAATCATAGAAAACTAACTGGACCCTCTTAGTTGGTCAAAAAGATCATCAATCCTCTGATGAGGGAAATAAATCTTGATCATCACCGAATCCATCCTTCGGTAGTCTATATATACCCTCAGACTACCATTTTACTTCTTGGAAAATAATTCTAGAGAAAAACATGGTGAAACACTGGGCTTGATAAAACACTTCTCTATCAAATAATCTATCTAAATCCTATTCTACTACAACTTAAAAGGTTTCATAATGTAATAATCCATTGAAATTGTATAGAATCTGAGCTATAATTATATCCCAAACATTATTTCATATCGAGGGGTATTGTTAAACCTACCCAATAAAGACAAAAATAATAAATTCCATCATTATTCTAGGATCCTCCAAAATCTTAGTGCCCACTGACTTCACTAAAAATTGTTACCTGAAGAATTGAAGGGGTTTTATATGCCTACTACCAATCCAATCACCCCACTCAATGACATTAACTAGACATTTACTACCTAAATCTTAGAAAAAAACACCCGACTAAAACATAGTTGATAACTGAATACATAGAATACAACTAGTTCATGATGAGGATAACATCATACGACTGTATCTATATTATGATAAAATCCCCACTAGATTGATGCTTCCCCATCATCAGCCTTCACCCTAAAGACATATTAAACATGTTGGTAAGACCTTCAACTATCGCAGTTAACACAAGAGAAATAAGAATCTTCCCCAAATCCTCTCCAAATTCATGAATTGCGATAGTTGAATAAAATGAGAATGAGAGTCCTAAATCAAATAAACAAACATGAGGGTAGATGATAATATAATCATACATCTAACAACCTCAGGACTCTCCCATTCTATCATCTCCATAGATTTTAACTATCCATTCCCAACTCCTCTACCTCACTATAATCAACCACCAGTATGACCATGCATTGTTAGGGTTACTTGATGATAGGTAAATTCCAAAGGCTATCCCTTTCCTTCTTTATCTCTAATGGGTGGATCATTATCTCAGTGATACAATGTTTTTGGAATGTAGAGCTGAGGATAATAATGACCATTACCACCATTCTAAGCTCTAAGGAAAACTATGAATTGATATTAATGATAACAATGCCTCCTAAAATAAAATCAAACTAGTCTCGAGACCCCAAAAATAGCATGAGAGTTAATGTAAATAGAAAAATAGAAAAGAAAATAATGTTTCTGGCTCCCCAATGGTCCAAACCTTAATGTACATATAATATGTTATTAGACACCAATAACCCTTCTATTCATGAAAAAATGATGGATCCCCTATCATGAAAACCCTCCATGTTAGTTCATAGGAAATATCACTTATGTATTATTTTATACAAATAAATATTTTGGCAGTATAAATAGAGTAACTACATGCTAGATTGATGTGTTGAGTTCCTCCTCAATAGATAAACAAGAGATTACTCATTGGGAAAAGAGATAGGAGGAAATAAAAAATATCTATAAACCTTACTAAAAGATCTCACATAGTCATACTCCCATACTAATAGGAATGAATTTTCTACTAGTTTTTTTCTATCATCATAAATGATAATAAATCCAGTTATAATTCCTTTTGGAAATATACCGAAAAAATGTTGTCCTCCTTATACTCCCAGAGAAACAATATCCACCACCTCTACATTGCACCACTCATTTGACAAACTACTAGTGGATGCTTATACTCCACCCAAGTGTAGATCAATACAAAGGATATTTGGTGATCTGCCAACCTTCTCACTATTTCCAAATCAGAGACACTTCCATCATACTTCTATAAAGATTTCCATTGAAAGGAACACAATGTCCTATTTAATTTCATATATTTATTATTCAAGATAAAAATGTTGTGTTAAACCAGGTCAGCCTTTTTAACCTCATATTTTTTTACTACATGAAGATTTCATCAAAGTAACAAAACTGAAAGGGATGAAAAAATTTCTAAAACATGATAGTATTGAATGTTATGTTCATTAAATTAAATTTATTTTAAACTGACGAATCTACCCCATTCAATCATAAGTGAAAACAGTATAATGCATGTACCTTTCCTAGTCCTTTACCCCAAATGAATAATTCCTTTACCTAGAATGTTTGGTAATCATAATTTACCTATTAGAAATTATAAGGGGGCCTAATATTTTATTTCATACTCAGATTACCATTCTTACATAACATTCTAAGTTCATTAATATCATTTCTCGACCAAACATATGTAATCCTCCCAGCACCTAACCCCATGATCATCCTTATTCATAAACACGGTCCATTGATACACTCTATCATGACCCATCCCTCTAATGTTACCCTTCCTATGTTTGTAATGAAGTTAAATGTATAGTGATCCCGGAGTAAAACCTACAGTAGGTCCCAAGTTGGAGACTAACATCAAGGGTATAAAGAAAGTAACACATATGGGAGGAATTTACCTCAATAGAAAAGTTTGATCAAGATATAAGAAATCAATGACAATGAAACTACACTTATAATAAAACCTCAACCAATAAATATCCTACAATGAATGTAATTTAATATGATTAATAATAAATGTATCATTGTAAAGTACCAAAAGAAATTCATATGACAACAACTCAACTAATCTAAGATTAAAATGTCCAGCTTGGTCTCCAGATCCCTCCTTCTAACCTAAAAAATAGTTTGTATAATTATCAAGGTGATTATTACATTTATAATTAGTAGAATTATCCCCAAGGTCTCCCTTTAAAATTAATTAAGATCATGCTATTTCACAAATGAACTAACTACTGAATCAGCAAGCACATATTAAGTCAACTAGTCCCAAACCACACCAAGAATCACTCCCCAAATAATTCACCCATGTATAATAGTATAAGAAGAATCATATTGAAAAATGGTACCAAAAAAATCCCCCCGTTGATTTTTAACTCTCACACCCAAACGTCATACGTTTTGGAACTCCCATATCTCTTGTACCCATCAGACTTATACCATCAAAATACTCAACCTATTAGGTAAGGCCTAGCTCCCTCCCAAGCCACTCATTGCACCATAAAATCATATTAACCATACCACATGACACATCCATCAAATAATAATAATTCTATAACAAAAACTATAAACCATAATGGTAGGGTTTCATGATCATGAATGGAATCAACCTCATTCCATGCCCTTACCATGTATGACCCCCACTATTGACCATATCATATTATCTTCAATAATTACCCCCTGTGTAATTTTTACTTCTTTCTATCACAACTCATCCATGTCCACCTTTCCTGGAAGAAAGAGTGAGTAAGATGGGGTAGCTAGCCAACCATCAAAGCCCAGTTGTATGTTTGGGGAAAACACTCTAATCATGAAACAATTTGGTGTTAGTGTAAACACACAACTTGGATGAGGAGTGAATATATATCAAATGGGGAAAAAATTCAATTTATACTAATTACAAAAAAAATCCTATGGGTTTACACAACCAAAACCACTAAACTACCATCACCTCCACATCACCATTGTTGCATGCCAACGTCGACTCCATAACACTAACCACCCATTTGACCCCACATAAAAAACACGATAATATTTTAGTTTCACATTTATCATTTAACTGTGTCAATTACAAGACATATATATATATATATATATTCAATTATCAAATTTCAATATTTAATGAAAATACATTCCCTATACATGGTATATTTTTATTTTTTTCATTTATTTCTAACTCGAAACCATGTTCATGTACCTAAATTTTACATTGTAAGCATTCTGTAACTACAGAGAATCTACCAAGCCAATACACAACCCCATTAACCATTCCCACATTAACAAAATGATTATATATTTCAAATCACCACCATAACATCACAAATAGAACACAACAAGAAACCCATACTCTTATCTATCAAACAATTCATTACATCAAAATAGTTTCACAATAGAAAGGAAAAAAATTACTTATTTACATACAACTGATTTAATTACCATTATCAGGGTATTTACAATTTCCAAGTGAGATTATATCTTAAATTATTGTTTAGAAAATATAAACACATTCATAGTTGAAAACAAATTTTTTAACCAACATAATCTAGAAGGAAATCATAGAACAAAAATATCAGAAAATAAAGTTTGGAACATGTGATATCTCCACTTACCCATCAATTTATTTATGTCTAATTCATTATCTTCAATAGTCCCAATAATGTGACACAATTTTATTAAAAATAGGGATGAATCCAAGTTATCTAATAGGCCTAAAATATATAATATTGAAAACATTGTGGGATAAAAGAAACTTTTTAACGATGAAGAATAGGGTTCTGGATCATCCATATTAAAATTAAAAAAAAATACTTGAATAGAGTATGTCACACTGATTAAGATTCTAATATGACTTCATTAAAATTAATATGGTCAACCTTTCTTCTTAATTTTCATTTATTTTTATTTCATTTAAAACACATGGAATAACAATTTCTATGACAAATATATTTAAGGAATTAAATTTCTAGACATAATTCCTACAAAATGAATTTCTGAAAATTTTTGTTCAGGCCTTAAATTCCTTATTTTCATTGAAGGAAAAAACTTCATGTCATTTTAGAAAATCTAGGAATATTGAAAAACTACAAGTTTGTTAATCTATTGGATCGACCATGATGAGATCGACCATGAAGGGATCAACCATAGGAACAAAATGTTCAACCATGGTAGAAACTATCAACAGTGAGGACATATTATTGATTGCGTGAAGAAAACATTCAATATGAAAACAAAACTGTGATAGTGTAAAGGAAAGGTGAGACTGTGGGAATATAACTGCTACATTGAGAACAAGATTTCAAAACTTGTAAAGTAATAGTGTGTCCATAATAAAAAAACTGGGAACATGAGAACTAGTTATTTTACCACATTAATAAACCTATGACCCTATGAAATATTTTTATAACCATGAGAAGAAGTTGTGTGACCATGCCAAAAAACAAGTAAATTTCGTTGGGAAGAAGACCCAAAACACACCATTGATACTTATAGAAATTTAAAAAAAAAGAGAAATGTTTTATGAACTAGGGTTATTTTAGTTTGTTATGTTTACTTTCCCATTAATTTTAGGGTGGTACAAAGTTAATGTTTTATAATAGACACCATACTTCTCTAAAATCACCTCGAAGAAAGGGTATTCAATGTGTGTTACTTGAGCATTGATAAATAGTTTGGGGTCATTGAACATGGGAAATGTATGCTTATATAGTTTTTTATTCCCGCCTTCACATTATTTATTATGGAGGATTTCAATTTAAACCTTATGGAAATTTAATCTAAACATTAAAAATTTATGGTTTGGTGAAAAGAGTATGGAAAGGGACCTATAAAGTCAATCCCAAAAATTTTGAGCACATGGTCATCCATTATGGTCTAATACACAATTTGAAAACTTTTTCCATTTTTTTAGTTCTTTGGTAGAAATAACTAGATTACACAAATATTTTAGCATGAAATTTTAATTTTGTACAAAATAATAATCCTAAATAGATATTATCCATAACTAATTCTAGGCCATGACGTCATCTTTTTCTTGAGGAGTGATAAAATTTTAAATGGATTCCCACTAAAACATATGACTCACACCATTAAATAAAATCATCACCAAATTTTTAAAATAGCATAATATTATCCTAAAAGTAGTTTTAAACATAACTTAAAAATATTTTCTCCTATGATATATTAATAATTTCTAGATTTTATAAGTTTTACAACAATGTTTTATTCAAAAAAAACATGGTTATACATCGAATACCACTAAATATAATTATTAAATATGAAATTCCTAAATTATTTCAAATTAATTGTCACATAATAGGTGTGTAAATTACATCATTTGTTGATTATTGACTAACAAATTATTGAAACCATTTTTTTACTTGATCTCAATGTCAATATTCCAGAGTAACAAGTTCCACCAAATAAATCATGGATTTGTATATATTGTTTTCAAAAAAACATTGAGTGATTCATGACTAGTGAATAGCATGAAATTAGAAAGAAAAATATGATGTATAAACGTTTCATCAAGATCCATCTTGCAAATAGTAATTGTTGTTGTATCACTTCCTTTATTACTATCCATTCCAAAACATTTTAAATGATCTTCATGGATTTTTTTATTTAAAATAATTATGTCATTATTTTGAAAATTTTGAAAACCAATAAATATTTTATGTTCTCCTATAGAATTCATTAAAAATTTAGTTTACATCATTTTTAAAAACATAGTACACAAATATTTTTGAATATCCAAAAATTAAATCATCAAAATAAACTTTTAATTCTAAAACATCTTAAAATGGGCTTTATAAATAACTTAATGTCAACTATACCTTTTGAAAAACCTTTTGAAATAAAAAATGTGCTAATATTATCATACCATGATCAAGGATCTTATTTTAAATAGTGTAAATCATTTTCTAATTTATAAACCATATTTATAATGTGATGGTTTTGAAATCTTCGGTGTTATTCTACAAAAACATCCCCAATAATATAATCATTAATGAATGAAATATTGACGTCCATTTCAAATATTTTAAAATCTAAATGATCTATATAAGAAAGAAACATTCCTATGGATTCATGTCTAGATAACAGTGAAATGGTTTCCTCATAGACAATACATCATTGTTGATTTTATCCCTGTGCAAATAATATAGCTTTAATTCTAACTATATTTCCTCACTCATCCAGTTTATTTATAAATTCCCATTTAGTCCCAAAGGTTATGTAGTCTTTGTTCCATTCAAATTATCATTAGAATATTCTTTTTCATAATTATGATGATCTTCATGAATTTCCATCACCCATAATTCATCAACTATTTTTTCTACGATGTTATTAGGTTAAAGTTATTTAAATAAAGCATGTTGTTCAACATGTTTTCTAAGATAATCTATTGTCTGAGTTACTTTATCTAGGTTACCTACTATAACATATAAGGGGCGATATTTAAAATTCTTAATGAATTTAAGGATATAAGTACTGGGTACTTTATTTTCTTCTATATGTTAGGGTTTAAATCTTTCATTAAAAAATATTATTCATATATAGTTTTTACAACATTATCACTAAGTTAGGAATAGATATATAAACATGAAAAGTCATCCTTATGGATTTCAAAAGAGGTCTTAAGCTTATGTGGACCCAACTCATCATATTTGATAGATATATATTCTTCTTCAATATTATACTTTTTATTTAACACCCTTTATGATTTACTATTTTTTGAATATCCCATGAAAATTCCCTTGTTACTTTTAGAAGCAAACTAGTCTAAATTCTCTTCTAGGTTGAGTATAAAGACTTTTCTTTAAAAAAACACTAATGTAATTGAACTTTTTTTATAATATTCCATAATTGAAATGGGGTATTTATTTATAGAGGTCTAATTACAACTATATTAATTATATTACACACTATATTTATAGCTTTTACACAAAAACAATTATGTAAATAAACTCATTTAGCATGGTATGAGAAACCTCTTGAAGGGTTATATTTATAATTTATACTACACCATTCTTATATGAGGTTCTATAAGTATAAAATTTATGACTATAGCCATATTGGGAGCATAAAAATTCAAATTATTGATTTTCAAACATAGGACCATCATCACTTCTAAATGTTTTAATTCTAAGCCCACTACGATTTTCTACAGGTCTAGCGTTTTGGAAAAAATTTTAAAACCTTTAACTTTTATGATAATGAAAAAATACCCATGTATATATTAAATAATTATACAGTATAAAATAAATATACTTTTTTCTTACTAAACTATAATATCTATAGGTTATAAAAAATCCATGTGAACAAACTCTAAATGTTGGTAAGATTAAACGTATTTAATTAGGTTGGAATATATATTGTGTGGCTTTCCCTTTTGATAAGGATTATAGACTATGTCTATTGAGAATTCTAGTTTGGGTAGATAATTAACTAATACATTCCTAGTTATATTTTATGTTAGCGTATATTTAAATGGACTTTTATCCTCTTCCAATCCAAGATTAAATGTTAGAGACACTCAAAAAAGAAATATTTTGAGAAAAAAATGAATACATGTCAATGAAATAAACATTATCATTTCACAATGAAGTAAAAGATAAATAATTTTTAGAATAAAAAACAATGAAAGAATTATTTTCATACCAATCATGGAAACCATAATTACAAAACTCTAAGATGAAATTTAGATAATGTTTCTGTTCATCTAAAAATAATACATTAGAAATTAAAACAGTATTTGCGTTACAGATTTTGCTGAGATCAATTATCTTTCCTTTTGAATTATCACCAAAATTTACATGTCCACAATCCACATTAATTATATTTGTGAATATTATGTTATCCCAAGTAAAATGTATAGAACGTCTAATATACTTATACCATAAGTTCTTACTATAGCTTTTCTAGTAGGTTTCTTACAACATTTATTTAAATGAAAAATGATTTAGGTACCCATATTTTATTATCTCCATAAAAATTAGTAATAAGATATTTAGGAATCAGTGAATTTTTAAATTGTTTCATATAATAAGTCTTCACACTTTAACAAATATATACCATATTATGTATAATATAATTGGATGTGTTTATTGATTTGGCATAACGGGAACATGAAGTAAATTTATTTTTATTATTTCCCCTATGTCTAGGTTGGTATATAATTATTATAGGATCTATATGAGAAATTGTTTTATTATGTATTTGAGTTATGGTTTCTATACCATTATTAATCCTTTTAATAGAATTTTAATTTGTCTATTTGAAATTTTAATATCATTATTATCCTTTAAAAAATGATAATTTTTCTATTTTTCTACAACATAATAAGTTTTACAATTAGAAGAAAATGAATTCTTTTTGTTTAAATATTTATATTTTTCTTTTTATTTCATTAAATGTGTCTTATAACATGTTAAAGTAATTGAATAATTCATTACTATACATGTTTTATTAACTATTTAATTTCTCTGAATGATGTGTAATGTGTGTAACAGATTCTGAAAAAAAAATATTCAATACCTCAGATGTGTTGGTCATGAACCACATATTGGCTCTATCATTTTTGACTTCTTTTTTTATGCATGAATATCATGATCTACTCTATAAATAACTCTAGTACAATTTAATATTCTTCAATTATATCTTCTCATTATCCTCATACTATTTCTTATATTTTGTCTTTGTACAACCCGATTTCATGTGTTGTTTTATTTTGAATTCATAGTGGTCTAATTAATTTGATGAATCATCTTATCTATGATATTTTATCCAATAACCTTGATCATACTTACCAATGTAATTATATTTCATTTATAATTTATTCATCTTGTATAACTTCATAAATTGTATTGCCAAATGTTCGATTTCATAATCACTTTTGGATGATGATTTACCATCATTGGAACTTTCAACCTTGTTCTTTTCTTTTTTATTCGAATCAAATGTATTGAATGGTAATAAATTTTTTTTAGTTAATGATCATATTATTATTTCACTTTTAGTTCCTCTTCAAACATCATGAGATTTTCAAAAATCTATTTCCTGGGTATCTTACTTTTGTCACTAGATTCACTTACTAAAATCAAGGTTCCTCTCAATCTATTTGGTAAACATCTAATAAATCTCATTACTTGATCACTACTATCAACGATTTTTCAAAATTAATGTAATGTGTTTGAAATCTCAATGAACTTGAGATACATATCAAAAATAAATTCATCATGTTTCATCTTGTATGTATCATATAAATATTTAATAACATTTCATTATCAATGTTATTTTCTTCATGAAAAACAGCTAGTTTATCCCGAATTTTGAAATTAATAGTTCATGTAAACATTTTACGAAATTCCTCATCTCCAAAGGCACAATTTAAATCATTCATAGATTAATAGTTACAATAATATCGATACTTAGTGGAATCAGTCCAAACTTTTCTAGTAGATTTTGACAATTCATATTTATCATCAATAATAATACAAATATCAAACCCCATGCTCTATATATGAATTTTATTCTAAATATTACATTAAACATAGTTTGTTCCATTAATATAGGGAGGATGAGTAGTGGAAATTCCTTCATGACTATTGTTTTCTATAAATAATTAAATTTATATAAATTAGATATTTCATATCTTTAAATTGAACTAGATCATATTTGAAAGATATTTTGAAAGCCTATGATTCCAAATGTTGGGCAGAGTGAAAAACTCAATAGAGGGTTAATTGAGTTTAAAAAATTGTTTTCCAAAACATAAAATACAAAAAATCCAAATAATTGATAAAAATACCATGTTAATAAAAATAAGAGAAATATATTAGTTGAAATATGGAAAACGTTTTCAAAATATAGATCATAATTATGTGAAAATATATTAGAAAATACAATAAATTTGAAACTAATATACTCATATCAAGAACAGTATATAAAACACTTGTATTAGTTAACTGTAAATGTTTATTAATGTTCAATAGTTAAGAAAATAAAAATAGTATTTATTTAAAATCATCAAAACATAAATGATAAAGCACATAAAAATTTAATAAGGGGTTCAGTCTCAATCTGCGGTTGAATCCCCACCATTTATAAATAATCTTCTACCAAGTAGTTTATTATAAAATAAACTTATCGATACTCTGGATTGAGTTTTAAAAATAATAAGATACCAGGATATCCTAGAAAAAATCCTATTACATAATTATATGTGGGATAGTACAGGTCACACACGACCTCTTCCATGGTTGTTCATTGGAAAAAATGATGAATATAGATAGTGTGCTTCATTCACTATCCATTTTAATATTGGATACTATGTTTTACAAATATACAAACGAATGCTAAACACATATCAAAAAATAAAACATGAATACAATTTGAAAAGGATTATAGGTAAGAAAATGTGGTACATCTCAATCTGAATAGGTTTAGTTGCTTACTATTCTCTAAAAATATTTGTGAGATTCTTCAATAATGGTTTCATAGAAACTTCATTAAAATAAATTATTAGAGATGTTCAATAAAATCCATTATTCTTTGTCAGTTATTATATCAATGTAACTTTTTCACCTTTTCACATATTTACCAAGCACACACAAGCTCTTCCTGTCATGCATGATGAGGCTATTTTGAATATATTTCATTTCAAGAGATCGAATTTTCTATTGTAAAATAATAATAAAATAATCTAGATCCTCATACTGAGTAGAAAATATGGAAATAATGACTTTGTCTTTATGTATTATATGGTGATTTTTATGAAAAATCATTCTTAGATCAACATGATTCTATCCAACATTAAATACATAAGCTACCCATTAAAGAAATTAATTTGAAATTAATTTTGTATATCCATGGTAGCTCCACCATCAATAGATGCCCTGATGACAACATCTTGAATTGGAAAATGCTGACTTTGACGGTTGAACACTAACGGTAGCATCTCGATTAGTAGTTTCTATGATGGTAGAATCATTGTGGTCTTATCTATCTAATAACCTATTGTTTGCACAAATTGGCTATATATTCATTCAAACGTACCAGCATTGATAGATTTTTTTGGGTCTAGTATTGAGCGATGATAGAGTATACCAGTTGTAAGATTGTTTTACGTTATAAATGTATTATAATCATGGAAGAAAATGGGAAAAATTACAATGAAATTGTAGTCTTTCTTGGTGATATCTCCTTTATACTAATGGTAGATTGATGAGCCAGTTTTATAACTTCATAACTAATTATGTCTCAAAGAAGTTTTAGGATGGAATTAGTGGTAACTTGATTCAATTGATGGTAGATATTTATAAATAACTATATATTTATACTTTCCCATTTTTAATAGGTTAGCCTGATTTTTTTTATGATAAAAAAAATTTAAATCATTATAAATATAACAAACATGATTTGGGGTCATAAAAATAAGGCAGTTTTCAACAATAACAAAAATCACAGTTAAAAAAGTTTACTTTTATATAGGATTGCACTTACAAAATAAAAAATAAACTTATGAAATTTTACCTTATCATGAAACTGATTTTCAAAAATTAATGTACCGTTACAAAATCTAGAACCCTTTTAGAAATTTTACTTTTCCATAAAACAACCCATCCAAAATTGAAGTAACCTTATAAAATCTTCGGTTGCTATAAGATTAACATTATAAAATCAGAATACACATATGAAGTTCATAGTACCCTTTAAATATAATCCATTATCACATGATTACCATTCCAAAATTAAAATACCTTTGTGATATTTTCATGTTTTCACTTCTGATACATTCCTTAGTGAAATTACTCAAGGATTATAAACAAAATAATAAAAGATACTTCCCAAATACATAAAGGAATTCTTTATAATTTATAACAAACAATTAAACTTCTATATTTTCAAAAATCACACTGCATTTAAATTGAAAAAAAATATGAAAATAGATGATATAGATCCAATATCAACCTCTAGAATTTGTTTCTTATCACATGCCCATTGAAGTAATTCACATTCTCATTCTTCCATTACAGTACTCTCCGCCTACTTCTATACCCCCTTGAAAATATATTATCCCCCTATAACCATTCTATATTTTAAACAATAAAATTCTATTGTTGGTTTTTTGAATCATCAATTACAATCTCAAACATTCTTCCCAAAAAACCATAGATTAAAAAACGATGAATCAAGCCATCAACCAATTTTTTAATCCTAAATATATCTATTCACATTATAGGAAACCAAAAATGGTATCTAATTACTATGATGGTTTTCATATCTTTATGATCATACATTAAATCTTCCTATATAATTCCACTTGGATTGAATATCACCTTTTCAATGCATCCAAATATTATACATTAAACCTATACTAAAAATTGAAAATTACCATTAAGTAAATTAATTATAATAGGTATAGTCATTTCGGAAAAAAATTACCTACATAGAAAGCGGTGGATAAACACCAATCCTTAACACATTTATATGAAATGATAATGTTACTGAAGTATCGGTTACAATATCTTCCACTTATTGGCATATAATCATATACTTCATCTTTATAATTCCTTACTCCACATTTATTTAGTAAATTGAGTCATTTATTTACTATGTTTTTTTCTATAGTGTGGTATTGATTTTTAATGAGTTTAATGACACTCATGTTACCAGATAACATAACTATAGTGTTTTCACATCTTTACCCAAATATTCCAACTTTTGGTTCATCCACTGAAGTTTTTTTAATGCTTTAGTCAATGCAATGTATTCTTCGTCAACTTTGCTTTATGACATGCTTTCCTATTTCTCACTAAAACATCCCACACAATTGGTGAGATCATAAAAAGCCCCAATAATTGTAAAATTAGAGTCCAAAAAGCATCCATCCCAATCAACATCTGATATGGTTTATAATTCATCATTTTTTTCTAAAGATAATAGTAACACAGAATTGAGATATCCTTTGATACACCTCATTAATATCTTTAGCAAGGCCTTATTTTCCTCTCTTTGAAAACATTAAAACTAGGATAAAATTATAATGGATTAATCATATTAAGGCCAAGTTTCTATAAAGTATACCAAACTCCAAATATTAATCATATATATTATAGGTTCAACTAGCATCCAATTCTCACGTTTCTTGATATTTATTCCAACTAAAATGAGAGTTTACATGCACATAGATTAATGCATGTCAAACTTCATAAGAAAATTGTTCTCCTACTTATAATATAATTCTAATGTGTATCTATCATTTTGAATCACCTAAAACTCTAGAAAATAAGTAATCTTACTAATCATTAACATTTAATATTCAGGTCACATTATATTAGAAACATTTTCTACTGATTTATATTCAATTTATATAAAAAATAATATAATTCACAATGAACAAAACCATAAATTTTTATCCATTGGATATATTCATATTATGGTCAACACCTATACATTTATTCTATAGTTCTTTACATATTAGTCAAGCTGAGTATACCATGAAAAAAATACTTTTAATAAAACATAGAACACCCTCTCCAATAAAATCACCATCCCTTATTCATTTGTAATCATGAAACCCACTGGATGTTTGATATATACTTAATCATTGATTAATACATTTAGAAAATATATTTTAACATCCATTTTAAAAATCTTATAGCTTTTTTGTATTTCCACTTACATGAAATGTTTTATATACTAAATCTAAGTAAGAGGTGTAGAGGTCTCCTAAAAATTAACTCCTTTTATTTTTGAATAGCCTTCAAAAAATTATTCAATCTTTAATTCAATCCATTGTGAAATGTTCATCAACCTTATTATGGAAAACCTACATTTTCAATAAAATTGTGATTTTGGGTCTCTATGAATGTTCCCATATCTAATTTATAAAAATATGGTCTAGCTCTAAGTTCATTTATTTTTAACCATAATTAATACTTTATTTTATTATATAATAAATAAAACTCCATAGTTGACAATAAGGAATAATGTTCTACTATTCTCCTTCATGTATTAGAAGTTTCAATTTTACCTCCTATAATATTGGCTGAATCAACTTACATAATTTTTTTTATACTTGGTTACATTAGATTATTTTTCTATAGAAGTTGTTTCCCCCTATAAATCTATCTCATAATCATCATCTCCTAAAGGAATTTGAAAATTTTCATGATTTTTACCAGCATCATCATTTTATTCATGTAACTAATCGGTGAATGAGTTCCATGTACTCTTTTCTTATCTCTCCTTAATAACATTAACATAATTTGTTTCAATAATTTCTCCAAACTTTTTGTTGACGAATTTATTTAACTTTCTATTATTTGAGTATTCTAAAGGCTCTCCTTTAACTACTACATCCCAAAATTTTCTTTGAATTCCTTATTTATTTTTAATGTAACACCTACTTATAAATAAAAAGTGATTTAATGATGAATTTATTCCATACCACAATTTATAGGGGGATCTCTCTTCTAAAAGGAAATAAAATGATAAATTCAATTTATCAACTTTTACTAGAAGATCCTGCATTAAATATTTGCATGTGGCACCACTCTAGATATGTAGTGTTTTAGACATGTTATTCAACTTGAAGTTTTGAAATTGAACTACCTTATTTTGTTGGTGGGTCTTTACCAAGGATACTACATGTTTGACTCCACATTTTTCAAAATAATTATTGATTTTAAATATACAAGTATAATATTAATTAACTGATTATAGAGTTTTTAAGGTGTGACATATTTCATTCTATATGCTTCTCCAAGATATCATCTTGAAATGTGTCACCTGTCTATGTGTTCTAGAGAGATTCATCCAGACACACACATCTGTATACACCAGATCAAGTAGATTATAATCCCACTTATCTATTTTTCAATTGGGTTTAAATTTTTTAGCTCTCTTTAAAGAATCACAGGTCTTTTTTATGACATAAATCATGTAATGGATGTACACTAATACCTTAACATTGGAAAAATTCTACATGATTTTCATGTGAATATATCCCATTATTCCATTCTATAGACAATTTTCTTCTTCTACAATTATAATTAATTATGTTACGTTTGATATATATGGGTTGGAGATTACCAATGGCCTCTTAGCCTCTCATGATGGAATTTACTATTTCATTTTTGATCCAGAAACATTTTATCAGAATTTTATCCTCAATAATGGTGTCACAAAGTTGACTAAAGCATGATAATGTTTGACTCAAACCATTTAATAGAAGTATTTATAAATTTTTGAGTTTATTTCATATCGGTTTATTTTGTTTTTAATTATCTATAATTACCCAACCAAATTTTTTTATTGAATTTACCCTTATCGTTCTTTAGAAGGTTCACATTAACAGTCATTTTCGAGGAGAACCCAATATAGAGGATACATTTATATTTGTTATTTGTTGTTTTAATACCAACATCTAAAATATTTTAGTTCTCTCTTATCTTATTTTATTTCCAAGAAACAACTAATCATGTTGGGGTGTAAGAAGAAACCAAGTTTTATTATTTAGTACAGATCGTACTATTATATATACATTCAACTTGCAAGGGAGAGTATTAGTTTCTCAATGGAATTTGGTTATATTTCATTTCATTTAATTTCCTTTGAATTTTATGATACCTATTTATAATTTTTATTTTTGGAAAATAAATGGATTTATTCCAAATATTAGTATAATGATAATACATTCCATAAATAGATTTGTTTTATGAAAGATATGATCCCATAGTTTTTTTGCTGATTTCCATGTGGTTCTCCCTTCATGAAACTTTTTGCTACTGGGAAGTAAGTCATCATGTGGACAAGAAAACAAAGAAACTATATTTTATGAGTGGTAATATTTTTCCATTACCTCCTCTCCACATATCTCATACCTTTGAGTAGTTCTTTAATTATTGACCAGTTTTCAGGGACTTAGAATTGTGTTCTATCATCGATTTTCCATTATTTCATATAGATATAACAACAAATTTTTATGCCCTTGTATCACAATGAAATCCCTTTTGACTATATGCCATGGAATTTGATCCACTAGAATCTTCTCAATAGTTTTTGAGATTTCTCTCTCACTCTATAATTTTTATTTTTCTACGATGTTTCAATTTACTTGTTCGTTATTGGAACTTTTACGAACTACAATGGAGTAATATTTAAGCCTATATTTCTAAAGAAGAAGTCACATTAAATTGTTCTAGATTTTAATGTTTAATCCATAGAATATAGGAAATCCTTTGGTATTCATTTTTTTCTATATGGTTGATAACTTTTAATTATAAATTCATTATCTAAAACTTTTGGCTATGGTACCACTTGTTGCAACCAAATCCCAACACACCCAAAGAGGGGGTTGAATTAGGGTGTTAATTTATTCTTATATTTTTGGATCATTACCTTATGTTGTAAATAGATGTCTGAATCTATTGATAGTTTCCTCACTCACATATTCATTTGAATAAATGAAAGTAATGTTGAGAATAAAGTATTTTAGTTAGTTAACCACTAAGGGATAATCAAAGGAGAAATTTTTTATAGTGTGTTAATGCACCATAGAGTAACACTAATCACATTAGTTGTTACAAGTGTTTTTAAAAGGATTACTAATTATCATAGTACCACTTTATCTTCTGGATATCTCACCCACTACTTAATTTAATTAATTAAAAATTAATGAAACTCACAGGTCTCTAACATAATATTTAAAGATATACTATAAAAAATAATTTTTTTTTTCATTTATCATCCTTCCAACTCTTCAACTAAAAAATTTCAACATAACTCATTAATATTTTATTAATAAACTCCACTTCAGCTATTTATAGATGTATTTTTTAATCTCAATATTGGAGAAAACTATCCTATTTCTCTACTTGTCGTTATCTTAAAAATACAAATTAATTCTTATAGTTCAAAATATGTATATCACCCAGAAACCATAAAAACAATTTCTCTCATATTTCATGCATTTTGAATTCCTTATTTTTAATATGAAAATTCCATTAATATATTACCACATTTTCAATTATTTTTACAGTTATATAATCTTCATGATTTTATTTTTTAGTAATTTTATTATTTTATCCTATAAAATATGTGAGTTCCTTTAATTTGTTTTAAAAATTTTTAACCGTGTATTATGAATAATATAATTCAATGGATGATGTAACATGAAAAAGAAATATCTTAGGGACATGATTTGAATTTAAGATATATTTCTGAAGCAATATATTCATTTTAAATCACCAATAATATTATAATAATATATGTCTTTATTACTATATTGATTACATCATCTTGAATTTGACTATGTAATTGATCACATTTCAATGTTAATAAAACTGTTTTAAACTATTCTCACAGATACTTTAATAATCATGAAATATGGAACAATTCTTCTAAAATTTCCCTTATGTCACCACTTGATTTCTAGAATTTAGAAAGGGAATTACCCTTTGAGATTTATTGTGACCATGAAAAACCATTGGAAACCTTACAAAATGTTAACATTATATAAGATCAACCGTATGATATAAAAATTAAACTTATAAACTTTTACATTATTAAAGAACTAATTTTCCAAAATTTATGCACCCTTACGAAATAGAGTACCCTTTAAAAGTTTTCATTATTGAAGAAAATACCCTTCGAAAATTGAAGTGCCCTTGTAGAAATTTCCATTTCCATTAGATTACCATTAAAATATCAAAGAACCCTTATAATGTTCAGAGTACACTTGTAATATTTTAATTTTATGTAGGATTACATTTTCAAAATTACAAACCCCTTTCAAAATTTTCCCAGTTACTCTTATGATGAATCTTTGTCTAAATTCATCACGACTTGTTAAAAATAATATTTATTCCAAAATACCTATATAAAAAATTTAGGACTTCTCTATCATTTATAAAAATCTATATTAAATTATATGTTTCCAAATTAACCCAAAATTTCCATTGATAACTAATCCCACAAAATATTTAGTTCAAACTATTGGCGCTCTATAGATAAATCCCATATCAATTATCAGGATAACAAAACAATATTTAATATTCAAAATAAACTAATGATTATTTATCAATGCAATGATAACTATGAAATCCATTATGAAATTGATTCTCTTATATGGGTCTTAATAACAAATGATGATGTATATATAGTATTAATGGTTTTATGAAAACCTCAATATTTATGATTTGACAATTATTTGGGACTTTGTCAGTGTATTTGAAGAAAATTAGTATGGAGTTCTCTAAGGTCATGAGATTGAGTTTTTTATTGAAACAAAAAATAGTGATATTCTTATATAAAATAATCCTTATTGAATGACCCATGTTAAATTATATGAATTGAATAATAATCTAAATGATAATCTAGATGAAGCTTTTATAGACTTGAATGCTTCCCCCTAGGGCAGAGTAAACCTATTTGTTAAGATAAAATATAGATCATTGTGTCTCATGAAAATTACATGATCAAAATCATGATAAAATATCCATTACACCATATTGATGATTTGTTTGATCAACTATGAGGTTCTAAATACTTCACAGTGATTAACCTTCAATTTGGATAACATCAATTATGGACGAAAAGGGGGAATATATAAAATCCATCTATAAAATTATGGACACTGAATATTCATTTTGATGTGATTAAAACATAGATATTCCAAAAATATATTCGTCGATATGATGAATAATGTCTTTACGGAATACCTATATTGATTTATACTACTATTTATTGATTACATTATCCTATATTCCAAGAGAAATGAAGTGAAAAAAGATTACATGAGTATTGGGTATAAAACCTCGATAAAGAAGAAAATATATTCCAAATTTAGTTATTTTAAATAATGTTTTTTAAAATTATGATTATTAGGTCATTTGATCATATGAAAGGGTATAATGTTTTATCCTTAAAAGATATTGGTAATTGAATAACGAATTAAACCAACGACTATTACTATGATCTATGGTTTTATTAAATTATATTGATACTATAAATGGATTGAGATAAATTTATCATGATTTTAAAATCCAATATCCAAGTAAAATCATAATGGTTTTAAGATCCTTTAGATAGAAAAATATGAAGAAAATTTCATGAAGTTGATGTGGTGGTTGGTTACTACATTGGTACTTTCAATACCTTATAGTGAGGTAATTTGTTTTATAAATACTGATTAATCCAAAAAATGTATTTGAATTTGTACTCATATATAATGGAATATTAGTAGTGATATATCCTTGGTATTCATTAATTCGTCGGGTTTATTCAAATTTAAATATTTATAAAAACTCAAACAAAACTTTTATTGATTAAATATCTGTAGAAAATTAATTTTTTATGGTTTGACGCACGTGGTAGTGAAAATAGATTTTATAAATTTTAAATGATTAAATGATTAAAATATAAATTTATTGAAAGGTAGAATGTATAATTTAAACTTTTTTTTCAAATGAAGGAATTTTTTCAGGTTTTATAGATTTTACTTTTATGTGCGTGATTTTTATTGAAATTAATTGATTTTGTTTTATTATTCATTAGTGTCAAGATAGAGTATGATCATTGGTCATGGTATCTCTTCATTAATAAAAAAATCCCTTTTTATATGGTTAATAAATTATGGTAATTAATGAATTAATTAAATAGATTCAATTACTAAATACAATTATTTTAAATGACATATTGGTAATGAGATATTTAAAATATTAAATTTTTTGCATTAGATATTATTTCCCAAATCCTATTTTCAATGGACATGGAACAGAATAAATTTATATTCAAAAAATTAAAATTTGAATGAAATAACACAAATATGAAATGTGAAAAGGGGGAGAAAATCTCATGCACTCTTCAATTTTATTTTATGCCACCTGGCATAAAAATTAAATTTCCACTTTATTCTAGTCATGAGAGGGTTATATGGGAATATATAATGAAATAAAATTTAACGAGATCGTGGTAGAGGGATTCCATGGTGCTACACTTCATTTAGAGAAAACCACTTTTCATTGTGGAATATATTGGATTAGAAAAAACCCCTATATTTATTTTAATTAAGGACCCCCTAGGACATAAAATTAATCATTGAATGAGAACATGAAAAATATACAGATTGAATGTCATGATATGTTGGGGTATATCAAAGTTTTATTCAAATATGGATCTTTATGGTTTTTTTTCTAGAAAATGTCATTGTGTGACACTATATCTCACATCTTGAATTTTCATGGTTTCTTCTAGGAGTCATTTTTTTCTGTTATTCATTCTATCATGCATTTTAAATGAGTTTTACATGATGAATATTTATGTAATGAGGTGTATTATCATATTCTTGTGTTTTTTCCATCATCCTCACTTTAGTTTTCTATTTCATGATTTAGAATTGAGACTCAACCTATCCCATATCCAAGAGAATAATTTTTATCATGAGATTCATCTTTGTTTTATTGTTTTCTTCCTTGAATAATTTTAATATTTAACCTTCAAAGAACAAAATAAAATAATAATTAATTTTAATGAACTATACAATTAAATTACATAAATTATTATTTTTAATATTAAATATTTTACGAATGAAATGTGGCTATAAAGCTCCCTCAAACATAAACTCATGTTTTTCCTTATAAACAAAATATCAAAAAATTATGAAGGATAAATATTATACTAATATTTAAATATAAATTCAATAATATTTAATGATTAACTGGAGAATTAAATTTTCAAGAATCATATATGAATGTTTCATCAACTGTCTATTTTTTCAAAGAATCATATCAATAAGATATTTTACGTTTTCTAAATAAAATTATCCATAACTTTTTATTATTCAATTAATATTTGTTAATTTATTTTCCATGCACATGCCACATTCATTTTACCTCACTTATTTTTTTTCACTCATCATCTAGGTAAAAATGTAAATTAACTTTACACAGATACCTTGAATCATTCTCTATACCATATTTTTGTAATGCATCTTCATTATCAACTCTATATTTACATATTTCTCAAATAACTATATAGACTGCATCATGATATTCAAATGACTCTAAGGGTTAAGGGTTGGTGTGTAAATGACAAAAAAAATTAAAATTAAAATAATAGGATATTATCTAAAGTAATTTTCATAATAATACATTGAATCTAATTTTAAAATTTTCCCTTTAAGATTTTAATATATCTCATTTTCCAAAAACACAAAGCAATGTGCACAATGTAATAAAGTATTATGAAAAAATCACTCTCTTTATTTTTTTCCTTTATTAAATTTTTTATTTTATTTATTTTTTTTTTAAATTTGAGTATGTAAAAATCTCACATCCACCATGAAACACCATACTATTAAAAAATTATCCAATTAAATTGTGATTTTTACCCTTCAAACCCCAAACAATTTGTTTCAATTTCTGAAACTTTTTTGATGAGGGCATGAAATAATGTACAATAAATAAAAGATCACATACATTCCCAATATATCATGAAACCCCCGACACATATATTTTAATAATAAATAAATCCTTTACACTATGTATCCATCTACCCCACACTCATTTGTTCATAATCATTCAAAATACATTGAGAATGGTAGGGAAGGATTAATTTGGATTGTATTGTGGCAATTACCTAACAAGGGCATTCATGATTTCTATAGTATTTTAAAGGATTAATATAAATGTGGGTCTCAGGATAAGGGTTAAAAAATATAAATCAATCATTTTAATTATTAATTCACAAAATCCATACATATAAAATATGTAAATAATGTTCAAAAAATATGCATGACTATGTTCCACTTAAAACATTTTATCAGGAAAATAATGGGAAAACGTGTCTTAGAAAAAATATCAATAATGCGACCTTATGGTTGGAATAATTAAACATACAAATTAAAACTAAAAATAAAATTAATTAAAAAAACATTATATTTTTTTGGCATGAACATATATAATAAAAATTAATTTAAAAAATTAATATATCTTTTGAATCACGATTCGTCAAACCAAAATCCCTTTTTTATCTTTACTTATTCATCCCCCATTTATCTAATTTAATTTTTTTGAAAATTAAAATTTCAATACATGGTATGATGATTATAATGAGAATTTTTAGACTCCTTGATCATTTATTAAAGAAAAAAATAAGCACAAGGTAGAAATTTTAAAATTTAAGTTTGTTTAAAAAATGTTATGGGGGTGTGAAATAATTCAAATTAAAACTCACACTAACATTTGTATTGTGTGATCTATCTTGTTATTTATTTATTTTATTGTTATTATCATTGTTATTATCATTATCACCTTTTTTATTCACATTGTACATAAAAATATAAATACACATGTTAATTGGGATGACCTTTTCCAATAATATTAAAAATAATTCCACGTGAGAGCCAAAAAATTTAGAAGAGAAATTTTTTTAAAAAGGGTTCCTAATTTTTTTTTGTTTAATATAATTTTCTTGACCTCAACTCACCTTAGCTTAGGTTACAGGGTTTTCGAAAGATTATACTTTTTTTGGATAGAGGAATGGTGGTAACGGGTCCATCTCTCTATATGTGGGCCCCTTTCCTTTCTCTGAAGTAATATTTACCCTTCACATGGTCAAAACCTACTATACCTACATCGGGATGACCCAAAAGTACTTATATAGTCTCAAAAAACTAGTATCAAGATTCTAGACCATCCGTACCTACTAATTATCATAAAGCATGTGTTTTTTGGCTATTCCCCCATCGTCGGTAATCACATCTCACAGATTCATGTCTTCCTTCTCAAATTTAAATTCTATTTTATAAATAATGGTTATATAAACTTATATTGTCTTGGTAATTATGTACTCTTTATATTAATAATCTTTCAAATCTACATTCATCATTCCCCAATGTGATTAAATTCGTTTAATATTAAAAGGGATGATTTTTAGAGAAGTTTTTTCATTATTTTGGGGATTTTTGTGATAAATTAATCACAATTGAAGAGTAATTATAATAAAATATACTTTATATATATATAATTAAATAAAATAACAATTTTATAATTATTATTACTTGTTATAGAGAATTTAAAAAATCTATTTTCGGCTTAAAAATATATTTTTCTAAAAACAGTTTTGATGCATATACAATTATTTTTTAGAAATTTATTATTAATATTTTTAGATTTTGAATCAAATAAAATGCATATAAAATTTTTAATATTAATATCTAAATATGTTAATAAGGTAAATTTAATCTTTAGACTTAATAATAAGTCACCATGGTAAAAGTTAGTCATCACTATATTGAAAAAAATAAGGTAATGAGTTTTTAATAAGGTATATAGACCAAAAAATAGCAGAAAGAATAATTATATGTATATATAAGAAAATTATCGACTTCAATTTAACCATTATATATTATATTTTCACTTGTTTCCACTTTAAATTTTAAAATGGAATCCTTAGACATTATGTAATAGGTATCTTTGTAAATGGAACTCAAGTTCACCAATAAAAAGAAACCTTTTATACCCACCTCAACCCACTACTTTCCTTTAAATTTAACTACAATAACTAAAAAAATTTCCTCCTTTAATATAATATCCCAATTTTTAGCACCTATTTTTATAATAAGAATTTTCAAATACCTCATCTTCAAGAGTCTCTCTAAGAGGAAATTTGAGATTTCCACAAAAGTGTTATATTTCCCTTAATTATTCTTCTTTAGTATCTCCATAAACCTATTATTATATTACATTTACCAACCTTATAACCTATTTTTAAAACATTAATATTCTATAAAATTTATTTTATTTATATGAAAGAACATTTTCTTATCCATCCAGCTATTATAACATGTTCTTGTTTGGGTCTGTTTTAGCTCATAAATGATTAAGATAACAAAAATCATAGTAATATTATATAATAAGGATGAATTTAATATGTTATAATAATTCATAAATGGTTATATATACAAGTATATTGTTTAATAAAATCATTACTTTCTATTAAATCAAAAATACAAAAATAATATTTTTAACAATCCCTTTAAACCCATCATAATAATTTCCATGAAGTGTCCATGGGATAACTGAATTATATCATAAAAATATATCACTTCATCAATAATATAATTTATGTGAGAATCCCAATATCAAGGACAACATACCAATACCACCATTCCAAATTATGCCTGAGAAACCAAACAATTAATACATGAATATTAATTTTTAATATAAACCATTAATTTATGGGTAATAAGTAATTATATGCGATTGATAATAAGTAAAATAAAAATTAATTTGGTTTACATTTTTATTAATAATAATAAAAAATTTGTTATATAGGTATTTATAGAGTGTCTGATAATGAAAAATTATGAGGTTAGGGTTTAGTCTCCATTCTCATTTTAGAATCCTGGATGTTTATATTAAAATTATACTAAGATAAATAGTATTGTATTTATATTTTAAACCTCAATTATTTTATTCTAGTTGGGTTACATATATGTTTTAAATGGATTCTATCCATCCAAACTTCTTTTAGTTTACAATTTAATCGATAGGTTTCTTATAAGTGGACCTTAACTCTTGTTTTCAGTCGTGAATCTGTACCCTAAATTTTAATATTAATTATTTGGATTAATAAATATAATTATGAATAATTATATGATTTATTAATTTAAATTTCTACCATCCATTACTATCTTTTTAAAATAATGAAGGGAATCACTTTTTAACATTTTCAAAAGTGTCATTTTCTTCTATGACCCTCTTTAATAATGTGTAAAAAATATCCCCTTTTAATGATTTCTGAATGAACAAAATTTCCTACCATTATATATATTTTTATTAATGAATCACCATTTAAATTTTATCATGGTTTTCAAAAATTAATTTTCATTAACCATGTTTTAAAATATATATTTACTTTTAAACAAATGTTACCAATAGTAATTAAAGCTTCCTATTCTTCAACTATTTTTTTGAAAAAATCTAATAATTTTTTTTCAAACATGAAAATAACATTTACTGATTAATTTTATTCATTTATTATTTTATTCAATTAAGATATCCACATTTTTTATTCTGATATCTCATGATCATGTCTTACATAAATATTAATGAAACACATTTATTATTCATGAGTTATAGAAATTATAATGGGTTTATAAATGTTCTCATGTCCATAGTGTATTTATATATGGTTTATTGTAATTTAATGTGTGGTATTTATGTTTCCCTCCAATTTATTGGGTAATGTTTTATATTTCCTAAGATCAAGATAGTACATGGATGGTTTGACCAAGTCCAAAATGTTAGGAGATAATGGTGGTTAGCCCAGGTCTACAATGTTTCCATGAGTAGGTAAACCTAGTACATTATAGAATGAGAGTATCATTGGTAATAATTTACATATGTTATACTTTTTATGATTATTTTTGTACCATATTCTTATCTTATGCAGTACACCTATGTTATGTTATCATGGGTTATGATTAACTCTTGTTTCCCCACTCTTGGGACTGATGAATTATGTCATGCCCAAATAATTATGTCATGTTGCAAGATTTATGATCTATTTTTATTGGGAATGAATAATTGTGATTTGATGCTCAGGTTGATAGAAGAGGAATGAATGAGGGTGTTACTACACCCAATTTCATTGATATATTATAATCCATTAACAACACATAATTTGGTTCATTTTATCAAGAAATCCTCAAGGGGAAAGGAATCAGAAACACAATGTTAAAAAATGAAGGCATACCTCATCTTAAAAAGATGGAGACTATAATGATCCCCCATTGGTGAATATGTAGGTTTCAAGTGAGTATCTCCAGGTCGAATCTTCTCATTGTGAGGAGCACTTGAATGGGGAAAATTCTATCAATCAAGACTTTTTTAGGGGTATGTATCCTACTAATGAGACCCTTCCCTAGTATGATATCACATAACAATACACTATTGATGATGATAATGAACAAAACATTTTTGTTCCATATGATGATATGGGTGGAGGTAAAGATGTCAAATCTCATAGTGAGAATAATGACACACTATAAATGGATGATCAAGGTGCTACATTGAAATTACCAAAATGATTTAGGATATGCAACCACCCGAGAGGGAGGGAGGATCATGAGGAAGGGTTGGTAGATATAAAAAATGTTATTGTGTAGGTTTTCCTATTATTTTATGGGGGTGAGATGTGTGCCTGTTCTTTTATCTTGAAACTCCATCATCTCATTGTACATTTACATTATTTTAATAATTTTTTGGGATAAGGGGTTTTAATCCAGGGTTCACACTACTCCTGGTATGTACTTGTACATTATTTATGTTCATCTATCCATATTCTCATCTTTTGTACACTAAATATTTTTAATTTATATCTATTATATTCAGAATATTATTATTATATAATCTCACCATTTATATTGTTTTCATTTCCACAGGATATGAATAAGATCATTTTGTGTGATATGTCCAAAAGGGAATCATGTGTGAAGAGTATTTGTTGGAGTTATTGAAGAATTTTTGTGTAATAAATTGATATTATATTGAATATATAATTAAACTATTCCTATAGGTTTAGTATGTGTGATTTATTATGATTTGATATGTTTATTAATGTAAACTGATGAAATATGTATATATGATTTTGCTGGGTTATATCAATAACTAAACATACATAGGTTTAGCTGAATTAAGAGAGTTCGTTATCAATATCAAGATTGAAGTATGTAAATATTTTAGCCCATTCGATCCAGGCCGGGGGTAGGGTAATCTTATAGTGAATCCCACATATGCACACTACTATAGTTCAAACATAATCCCATTCTATGGAAAGAGGATGGTGTATAGAATAGTTGTACCTCAGCCCGTCATATGGAATAGAGGATGTGGTATACTTAGTTAGGGCTCAAAAACATTTACCATGAAATGTAAATATATATAAACAACCAACAGACCCACTTAATATTTTATATTAAAAATAAAAAAATATATATGTACCCTTCATAGTATGATAATAAGAATATTGAGGGATAACCATGAACCATGTAAAAGTCAAATATAACATATATCTTGTTAATAAATATGAAATTTAGACATCATTATCAATGATATAATACTTATCACATCTATATAGCATAAAACATTTATCTATGAAGATTAATATATCATAAATTCCAAGAATGTATACAATTTAAAATTCAAGCATGTAACAAATCGCATATCAAATTAACAATGTTCCATAATACTGTATAAATTATGATGAAACCAATACATTATGTTCTTATAATTTTCCCCTACAAAAATAGGACATAATAGAGTAAGAAAATCATAGGGTTTTAATGGGGTTAACTATGTAAGGGTTTTTCCTATGGTGTTGGGAATAACCTAAAACAACTAGGGATAACCCACTAGGTTATAAAACGTGATAATAATATCATGTTAAAAATAGAGTTAAAAAGTGAAAATGTTTTTGAATTAAACATCCCAAACCTGAAATATTATTTTTTAATAGAGTTTTGAAAAAATCATAAAGAAATATTATATATGAGTTTAGGATTTTAAAACTTATATACACCTCTTTAGTGGAGAAAATTATTCAACATAATTTAAAAATAAATAGAATGTGTTTATAATACTAAAATCATTTTATAAATATTTGATAAATAATTTTATACACACCACTTTTTTTCAAAATTAAATTCGATATTTCCTAGTTTTTGAAAAAATATGATGTTTTGTTTAAGTAAAAGGGTACCTTATGATCCCATGAATTTATATGAGTTTGTTAATTCTCTTCACCTAACTTTCCCAATGGGTATATTATTTAATTAAGGCCTTATAAAAATCTATTTCTATATAAAACAATGTATTTCTAGGTTAAAGGAATGTTTAAAACCCATTTTCTAACATCAAATTAAATAAAATTAAAATTTCATACACTTGATATTTCAAATTAGGTTTAAAATAAAAATTTAGAGTTTCTAAAATAATTTTTGAGATTTATTATTAACATAGAAAAACTAGAGGGTGATATGTCCCAATATTACCCTAGAAATTAACTAATAGTTTTAAAACTCCCTAATCTAAACATTGGATAGATTTAGAATAATAAAACCAGAAAATAATCCCTTATGGATCACCAAAATACCCCTATAATTAAATTATAAATAATTTTATAAGCTAAATTATCCTTAATAACCTAATGACGATAAATAAATAACACTAAATCCAAAAGAATCTTAGGAGGCCTACTCAAAAAATTATCCAAACACTATAATTACAAACAATTAAAATTTAAACAACCTAAATGAACACCTAATCTAAATGTAATATCAAATTAACATTATAACTAGTCATAATTTAATTTCTCAGAATGAAAATATCGAATGAATTATAAGAAAAAACCCCATAGCATCCTATAAACAAAAAGAGGGGAATACCAAAGATTAGAAGTGATTTTAACATTATTTAGTGAAATGAAAAAACTAATTTCCAAACCAAGGGAAGAAAAATCATGAAATAAGAGGAGATAAGATATAATATGAGGAAATCAAAGAATTACCTCGGATTCAATAAAAAACACATTATTTATCCTTAGTAGAAGTGAGTAGGGAAGGGACTAAAGATGGCATCGATTGGATTTCAGAGGATCTAATGACTGGGTAATTGAATATGTTTGAATATCCCATATAAAGGGTTAATAAATAAAAATGAAGAAAAAAATTCCTCATTAAATGGGAAAACAAATATGGTTCTATATGGTACGTGGTCAAGGTCCATTTGGTACCTAGTGGTACCTCCTTGGTACCTTGCCCTTTACAAGGATTTCAAGTAGAAAAAAACACTAGTAACTTAGGAATACATCATAGTCATGCTAGGAAGATATGAACATGGTATACTATCTTGAATCCAAACTTCCTATCTCCTATTTATACAATAAGATCAAAAATACAAAATAATCCTCAAAACACAGCTCAAATAAAATTTTATACTATCCATGAGCTTATCTCAAAAATGGAAATAGGACTAGATATTTATGGAGCTCAAATTAACATCAATGTCAATAAAGGATCTCATAAACACCATCGTTTTAAATAAATGTAATGTGGGAGGAGGCATCCTCCCATTTGTGTACAATGTAGAAATTAAATGTGTCACTAAAAATTCTCTATGTCCTCAAAAATAAAGGTTCATATGGAACAATTATGAGAATAATCTATCAATATACATAATCAATACTTCTTTCCTCATTGAGAAACAAAGTGTAGTCTATTTTAACTAAAATACATAATATACCAATACATAAATCATTCCAAACCGTATTAAATAAAAAATTAGTCCAAAATCCACAAGAACACATAAGGTTCCAACAAAACATGGCCTAGTGACCATGATTATGAAGTCACATGTGTCTAAAAATCAGAAAAACACCAAAGTGAATCTATCAATGCATAAACTCAACCTGAATAAAAATTCCTAAGAAAAAAATTATCACCACCTAAAACTGCATCAGCCCAAAGTAATGTTTCCAGTGGAATGTTATAAGATAATGCGGGGTTTTGAATTATAGTACCAAAGTTTTACTGAGTATTACATTATTCTATAATGTATCCTATACTATTGATATAAAATCCATACTAGTTATGAATTATGTATTTTTTCAAATGATCTCAATCCTCACCAAAACATGGAATGTAAAATAAAACAAAACTATCAGCACAATGGTATTTATAATGTTTTTCCTCAATGTAGAAGCTTAATCGTTGATGTGCTCAACATAGGTTGGGATAAAGATTTTATTATCACTATAATTTTTTAGTGATTAGAACTGTAGTTCAATCATTAAACAAGTGTTGGGATAGTATCATCCAAATCTTTAATGTAGGTAACATAAAATTCATTTCAATGGAATTTTTTATACTAGAACCACTAGTTATTCATATACCCTCCTTGAACTCCTAAAAACATCTCTCAATTTTTTTTAATGTAACATTATATATATTGTAATTTAATCTAATTCATCATTAGATAGATCTTCTAATTCCATAATAATATAATCAAGATTAAATGAACATCAGTTCTATTGAATCACCTCAGAAAAAAAGTGCATACTGATCGTAGTGGGTTCTTTTTCTTCAAGTGTCATAAAACAAATATCATAAAATGTAGAAACATTATCGGTCCTTTATATAGAGACCCAAACATGACGTACATTGAAATTACATTACTTTTTTGGAATACATAATACATAATAAAAACAGACACCAATGGACCGTAAATGTTTAATGTCTTTGGAACCTTGGAATATAATCTTCTAATCATTGTGAAAGATCTTCAACATCTCCCATAAAGATCATCCCTTTTTTCTTACATAGAACCTTTCTTTATATCCTAGGGAAAAGATAACAGATAAAGGGTGAGCTCAAATTCTTAGTAAGGGTAAGCATGAATAAAATAAAACATACCTTATGCATTTGAACTTCAAAACATGAATATAAAGTTTAAACATCATAATCTTGAGTTGTGAAATAAATATTGGCAGTATATAAGGCATAGATCATAAAGGAACATCAATCATGATAAAATCGAATGGGAATAATACATTTAATTGTGAAAAAACATTAATCACATGATATTATTTCCATATTAGCTAAGGCATTACTGCCAAGACCATCATATTGGAGAAATTCCCTTTCTAAATCGAGTTCACTCCTCGTCGCAGTCCTGTATCACTGAACCAGATTAACTTTCCATTCCAGCCATGTATATCTTATGAGATATAAATCTTTACCCAATTAATTGGAAGGAGATATAGGTCCCACTCATCTCATAATTAAACCATTCTTATTTGTGCCACAAAATCAAAAATTTATATCATAACCCATGTAATAAAAATGGGATTCTTAAACATCATGCCATCATAAAATAATCCATATAAGATAAAAGGACATCATAAAAATAATTCCATCATTTCATAATCAAATAAATTTAAAAATAAGGATATAAAAAGAACCCTATATTATCTTATATGGAAAATAATTTTGATAAAACTCTTGAAATGAATTCTTGAGGAAAATATCCTTTCTTTTTTAAAATCATTTTCTTTCCAAAAAATGCCATGAAAATTTAAAAGAAAATTATTTTGTTAAAAATATTCATGAAATCATGTAGAGTAAACTTCATGAAAATAAGGCGTTATAAAACCGTAAAAATATATTCATTCAGTATAAGTTAAAAAAACATTCTCATCGTACTTTTAAAAGAAATGTCAAAATGTACCACATATGGAAAACAAAAGAATGATTCCTTCCATAACACAAAGTAAAAGTCAAAGAGGGGTAAAATGACTTTAAAAATAAATGAATAAATATTAAAAACTTTATGAAAAAATTTTTATGGACATGGATGAAAAATATAACACCAGTAAATACTTACGAATAATCAATCTCGGATAAGAACGAGATTGGAATAGTTATCCTTTACCTTAGGTCAGATATGCTTCGTACGTATCCGAAACTCCTGTATAATGATTTAAATAATTTCATTTACTTATTACAGAATCATATTATTTGTTATGATATCATATTTGGTTCACTTATGACTTTATATTACCCATTTTTTTGTAAATTCCATGTTAAAGCAGTGTTTTGGGTAAAATCGGTTTATTTATCATACGTGTTTGGAAATGTTGTTCTTGATATTTTTTTTACATATATAATGATTTAATTACTTGAATAATGTAAATCATGACTTATATATCGTATATATCCAATATATATATATAATAGATTGATGAATGAAATGAAATACACCGTTCATGGAGACGGTAGGCCGTACGTAAGCCTGAACGTGATTTTCCTTTCCTTATTGACTTGAATGGAAGTAAGTAGATGAAATATATATATATATATATAATAACTTCATTATGTCATATATTTTATTATTATTCAAAATATATACTTTATAATCCTTCTCGAATTGTTAACATTGAGAATGAATCTTATCACGTCGTGGATACAGAAATCCGTACGTACGCACGAGTGATGATATCTTTAAAATATTTATTTAATGGAAATGGATTGGATGATATAATATATCAGAATTAGTGTGATGTTATAATAACCATATATAGTTATTCTTTACACTATTATACCCATCCAAATAAGGTGGTGGTGGAAAAACATATTACACCACGGCGTGGAGATGGTATTACGTACATATGCATGCGTGGTGATTTCGTTTTACATATGATGGATTGAAGGTGAAATTGGGTTGTTTCATATTTATAATTACATATCAGTATATTAGTGATACTTATGTTATTACTTTATAATTAAACAAATAAAGAAGAAGAAGTTGAAGAAGAAATAAAACTTGAAATAATCGGTAGAAGAGATTACCTCTTCTTCGTCGTAGCTCTTTTAGGATTCCTCTTAAGGCACTAGAGTTGGCCTTTTGAGGAGACGATAACCTCTATAATGTTTCTAGGGAAGTTGAGAATGGAAATGTTTTGTGTTTTTCTAAGCATGAAGGCTCAAAATTTTCTAAAGAGAAGATGGAGGAGGTGCCCTTTAATAAGGGAGGAGAGGTGCACTTTAGGAAAAAACAAAACATATTATTTTATAATACAGTCATATTCGGTTTATAATAGCTCCAAAGTGATTTATATATAATCTAAAGTGGGTATGGGTAGAAATAATCTAAACTAATAGGTTTTAGACAAGTTTAGGTTAAAATTTTAACCTTATCATTTACATCTAACTCTAAGTTAAATAATATTACTTTTACCGTGTCTTGTTGTTTTCTTACACTATATGGTTAATAAACATAATATAACAAGACAAAAAAACCCCAAGTGGTTCATTATTAATATATATAACCATATATAAGTCATTTGGACGAACCATTGATTTTTAGGAATATAATAACAATTAACAATATAATATATTTTTTAAATACTATTTTATGTCAATTTTGACACTATTTGGTA
The DNA here is from genome assembly GCA_963277665.1 of Viscum album. Classification (NCBI taxonomy): domain Eukaryota; kingdom Viridiplantae; phylum Streptophyta; class Magnoliopsida; order Santalales; family Viscaceae; genus Viscum; species Viscum album. The sequence continues at coordinate 954,650,866 of OY728162.1, read as the reverse complement.
ATCGATTTTTGTAAAAATCATAACAGCATGATTAGTTCGAAATAAGTTAGTTAACAAAATACTAACATGTCATATAAACCTATAAAATTAGTCTAATTCATAAAAAGTCTAAAATTACATTTATTTTTGGTATTTATAACATCAATTATGTTAATATTTCATTAATAAGTTAATTACTGCATCATCATTAGGTCAAAAATAAATTACATTATTTAATATCTAAAAATTATAATAAAATATCATTATGTAGGAAATATTTTTATCTTTATAATTAATATTTATAGTCGAATTTATCTTATGTATAACCCTATATTAAAAATGTTTTTAGTTTTTAAAGTTTGATTTTAACTCTTTTAACTCTTCTTTAAATAATAATAAATGTCCTAATCTTATCCAAGTGGACCTAAAGGGTAATATTTTATTCCTAAGGTTGTTTTTGGTCGATTTACACTTATCCAATTGAATTAGGACATATGTTAGGGTAATAATAATATCTTTTTTACCCTTAATTATCCTATTTACTTTTAACCATGTTAAATAAAAGTAAAAAAGTTAGTACACACCAACAATTATTTTTATCTTCTTCAACCACATTTTTCTCCTTCATATTAACTGTGTCTCTCAGATTTTTAAAATTCCTCTCATAGAAGCGGTAAAATTACGTTTTATGTAAATTTTCAAATTCTCCTAGGAGGTACGTAAAAGACGGTGAAAAATTCAATAAAATTTTTATATATCTAAAATTATTATAAAATGAATCCAATGAAATACATTGAACTTATATAAGCATTATGTATCTATTTTTACCTAAAAAAATTAAATAAAATAAATAATTATTTAAATAAAATGTTGGTTTTAACCAATAACTCAATGTTTTCACTAATCATCAAAAATTGAATGTTTTCAGAAAAATACCAAAATTTCACCCAAGGCTAATTTGGATATTCCAAATCTAGAAATGAAATCAATTTTGAATGATAAAATTTAGAAAATTTCAAAAAGTGGGTATTAGTATTCATAACATCTAGTTCATATAATATTTTAATAACATATCATTGTTTAGTGAAACTTGGTATTGCGTACAACACACACTATCGTTGAAGGCCATGATTGCATGTAATGTAAGCCTAGTCAGGGTTTCATGTAATAAATGATTCATTTGTTGTTCTGTGTGATATAATCCAACCATATTTCATTTATACATTGAATATGTATATATATATATACACACAATGTTGCGTAGAATAACATATATCAAATGATCTTGAAATTTTGTGTAACATGATCCAAGAATAGTGTTACGTATACTAAAAGCTAATACAGTGTTGAGTATAGCGCAAGATAATCTTGGTTTAGTGTACAAAATAAGATATGAAATAAATTAAAAGAATATATCTTATAAAATCTTGGGGTGTTACATTCTACCCCCCTTAAAATGAATTTCTCCCTCGAAATTATTTGGGGTTATGAATGGTTTACTACATGAAAGTTTCTTTCATAGAAACCCACATCGTAAAAAAGAATACTGAGTCATTATTTTAAAAGGTGAGGTATGAAACATATCGGTTACCCAAATTAACTCATCACTTGGATTCCACATAGGAGAACATAGGTGAAAATATGGATATGGAAGATAAATCTAACAGTCAAGTTTTGATAGAGAGTTGTAGAAAACATGGCTATGAAAAAGACATCAATCACAAAGCCATAAATTTGTGATGATCTAAGGCACCATCTGATTCATCAGATATAAGGGCACTAGGGAAAAAATTTTGGTTCTCAAGATCATTTCCCTAAAGTTGAAGAATTTTAATTAGAAGAAATACTTACTTTATTTTGGTATAATCTCATCATTGTTTGTGCCGTGAAAAATTTCCACTTTATCTCTTAATGAAATGAAGTTGAATTTTTCATTCATTAAGTGTTAGCAGGTCATGTGATAGAATTATGGGTAATTCCATATGACTCAAACAAATGTTTAGAAAAAGTTATAAAATATTCATAAGTCCATCTATGGTGAGGTTAGTCGTATATGATTCCAAAAAATGGACTTATACTTCATCTATTATACCACTTAATAAAATAAAACTACTTTCTACTAAACGGGGACTTCCTGTAGTCCAGTGGTAGGTGATAAAGTCCTATCACACTTCGGTTGTCGGTTAGATTACCGCATCCTTGTCCGATGCGACGGGTTGTCACTCAGCCTGTAGGTTGTACCTTTTCCTAAAACTACACTATTATAAAATTCCAGAAATAATATCGAAAAAAAGTTATATCCTTAAACAATACTATCTGATGACCAACATAATCCATTCCAATCATTAGGGTTATCGAAAATACATATGTCCAATCTCATAGTATAAAGAAAATGATTACTTGAATGGTCACATAACAAGCACATCAATACCATTATTTCCCCCCCATATATTATATGATATATCTTGTTGGTCACATTCCAAACATGTGAATACCTTAATCATGTATTCTTCTAAAACATGAATTACCATTGAACCTTAGTGAAAACATGAATGCTGTCAAAAGTTAACTCTTTCCACATACCAAAATCTCAAAATTTCTATATACTCAAACCATGATATCACTTTGTCCTTGTATCAGTCATGAGCTCATGAACACTATCAAACATTTCATTTTCTATTTATCATTTCATTATTCACATATCATCTACGTTCCAAAAATATTTGAATAACCTTTCATGGTTACTGGTACCATTCATCATATACTTTCAAAAACTCAAGTAAAGACAACAATGTAACAATCCTTAGATTTTTATTTATTCCATAGTACCATACATTATTCTTGATAAACATACAATCATTCCACTACCTTCTTAAACCACTGACTGAGCTTCATCATTTCATTCATCTCATATATCATTTGTAGTCTCTTCATCATCTTCCATATAAATACTACCCATATGAACATGCTTATTCTCTTCATGATATTTTCCCTTAGGGCATTGATTTTCACAATTCCCATACATTCCACATTTAAAACATTTAACCATTGTTGATGTCTTAGAAATACCATTATCCTTGTCCATGGTGTTAACTGAACCTTTTCCTTTAAAATTAATGGCTTTGTGTCCTTATTTTCCTCCCCCAAAGCATCTTCCAGTTCCTTTGAAACATTCTCCCTAATTCCTCTTCCCACATGATTTACATGAGGGATATTGAACATTATTTCCTCTATGATCATCATGAAACTCCATTTTTCTCTTACTAGGTGAGTCAAGAAACTTGCCAATGTTGAGATTATTGATCATATTATGAGATTTATGATTAGGCATAATAATGATATGTTGACTTCCAGATCCAATTTCATTTAGTTTCTCATGAATAATATCATTACATTGTCCACCATATCCTCCATTATCTTGAATCTTCATGTTTCCAGCCATATTATAAAACCCAAAAAGATTAGTGTGAGAGGAAAAAATCGTAATCAAGGGGGTGTACCTTCAATATCTAACATCTTAGGTTTAATTCTAATATCGTTTCCATAATTCTATGACTATACCCTATACTTATAATTAACCTTAGGGACATCTCTAGACATACCTTAGAAATATCTCTAGGGATTTCACTAAAGTTTTCGCAAACTAGTTTCCAATGGTTAACTAAACCATTCCTCTGATACCAACTATAGATACCCAATATCAAAGTACATATAAATTACATTACTTTTTCGGAATATCTAATACATAACAAAAATAGACACCAAAGGATCGTAATAGTTTAGTGTCTTTGGAAACTCGGAATATAATCTTCTAATCATGGCGAAAGATCTTCAACATCCCCCATAATTATCTTCCCCTTTTATTCTTACCTAAAACCATTCTTTATATCCTGGGAAAATAAAACATATAAAGGGTGAGCTCAAATTCTCAATAAGGGTAAGAAAGGATAAAATAAAACAAACCATATACATTTGAACTTCAAAACATGAACATAATGTTTAAACATCAAAATCATGAGTTGTGAAATAAATCATGGCAGTACTTAAGGCATAGATCATAAAGGAACATCAATCATGATAAAATATAATGGGAATAAAACATTTAATTTTGGAAAACCATTAATCACATGATATGATTTCCATAGTATCCAAGGCATTACTTACAAGACCATATTTGTAACATCCCAAGTAAGTAATGAATAATAGATATTTTTATCTATGTCTATTAATGATTAAGATAGTGTTTTAGAGGCTTAAAATGAAAATAAATCCCATCTTAAGCATGGAATACAATAATATTTTTAAAAGATTGTTTTACTTCCTTTTGATGGAAAACCATTTTTAAATCTATCTTTTGACAATTTTATAAGCAATGTTTGTCAAAATAAACTTATTCTTTATGATTGGGACATCAAAATTTACTTTGTGTGAATTTTTGGTATTTTTATGACAATGTTCATTTTTTAATGAATAGTAAAAAATACTGCATTTTACATCAAAACTGCTTTCTAATCTAATTTATTTATATGATTAGATTATCTTTTGAATTGGTTTTGAAGTGAAATTAGAATATATTTTTAACATTTTATCCAATGATGGTCATTGTAATCAATTTCACTTTGAAATTAGACTTAAACTGGTGTCAATCTTTTGATACTTATTGTTTTATAAAAACACTCTATTTGCTCTGACAGTGGGAATTAATTATTAAATTAATTAATGTGACTTATATGTTTTTAATTTTGTAAAATAGACTTCATTTTTGAATTCAGAATATCAAATATAGATTAGGGTGAATTTTTGGTAATTTTCTGAAAAACTTCAATTTTTAATGAATACTGAAACCACTAAGTGGTACTTATAAAAACTGATTTCCCGTTTAAATGAAATTTTTCCATCATTGTGTTTGGAATTTAAAAAATCCGACAGACATGGTTGTCATTAATAAGTAAAATGTGGTTCAATGAGATTAAAATAATTTTTTTGGTGAATAGTAACTTATTAAATTTTTAATTGCGATTAGTGGTAATTAGTGTAGTTTAAGGTAAAAATAATGCTTTAATAAAATAATATGAGCTTGACACATGTCCTACCACCGTTTTTTGTGTCATGGCCGACCACAAAAAGCCATGGGTCAACTTAGGGACCCCATGGATCCACTTTGGTTGGGAAATGACATAAATAACTTTTTATTTAATGTAAAAGTAAAAAATGACACAAACATAATATGTTTTACGAAAACAATTTTTACATGGGGTTATAAAGATCAGATTTTTTATTATAATTAGAAATTGGAAAGCTAAAACGATATCCTACATCATAGTATTTGTTTTATAATTTTTAGACTTTAAATAAATTAAATTATTTATTACATCATGATGATGCAGCGATGACCTCATTATTTAACGATTTAAATAAAATGGAAAGATAATTAAAAATCTATAACCTAAACATGGACAAAACCAATTGGATGAGTGGATTTAGAAGCCTTATCACCTTATCCTCGAATTATTGAAATTTCGGACCTTTTGAATCCGAAACTCTTTTTAAAATAACGTAACTTATCTTTACTTTCCAAAAGTGCCCCTCCTCTCCTCTTATAAAAGGCCCCCACCTCTAGCTCATTTCACACACTCCTCAAGCCTTTGGCTCGGCCAACCCCTGCCCATTTACTCTCTCCACATCCCTATCCTCATCCTAGAGGATTCCCTTTGGGCATAATCTTTTCAAAGGAAGCCTTTAGGCTCAAATCAAAAGGAGTTACACTTTTAAAGGTAATTCATTCTCTCATGTTCATTTGTTTTTTTTTCTTCTCCAACCCCCTAAACTCTTTTTATTTACTTCTTTTGTAAAAACACCAGTATCTTCAATATACTAGGATTTTTTTATAAGATTTATTTGAGATACACTCTCACACAACTACATCAAATGGTTAAAGAACATACGGTTTCCGTGGATGTCGAAATTCTGCCTCCAGAAACGATGATTGTTCAATACTCATTTAACACCTTCAATGGTGGCCATTATGATGTCAATATTTTTATATATGATATATAATCTGTTTATGTTTTCCTTAAGATTCTGTTTTTTTTTTCATTTTGGGCATCCCTTTATGGTTTCCATTATGGGTAAACACGATATCTTCATTTTAGGAAGTGCGGACTACCGCCCCCTGAAAGTGATTTGATTCGTTAATACCATATGTGGGATATGTAAAGGATAAATTTAATGATATTATATATGTTATTATACTGGAATTATAATATACTCTTATATCATTATGATTCCATTCCATAAAATACGAAATTGAAATGGAAGTAGCGTTCATGCGTACGTACGGCTTACCATCTCCATGAACGGTGCATTTCATTTATTACCTCTAAATGTGATGTAATATTATAAATACATGTATGTGAGGAATATATATGATATATATGTTATCCAAATAATTAATATCATTCTGGATATAATGATCCTTTGACCAAATTAACAACATGTAAGTGTAAGAAGTCTATTTTTGACATAAAAACCAAATACCGACAAAATGAACATTATTAACTTAAATAATTACAGGATGTACATAACATGGTATAAAAGGAATAATAAACTTGAAAAAGGTTCTTAAGCAAGTAGAGATTAACTCAAGTTTATTATTCAGGAGATTAAAGAACGGTCGGGTCAAGTCGGATACGAGGTATGGGACTTCGTCTCAATCTCCTTTCATTGAGGCATATTTTGTTTTATACACAACCTTATTTTATACGGTGTATAAACCCCTTTGACTTTTACATTTATTCAAAAGTAATCTTTTTTATACGAAGCATTTAATAAACAAAAAAAGGGAATGTTTTTGTCGTACGTATGCAGCGACAACGACTTCTCCGTTGTCGTGACCGTTATTTGAGTTTCGGCTTCCTCTACAAGCCATACCTTCTTTTTAAAAGAAAAATAAATACCATGTTTTACTTTTCTTTTAATTTGGTATTGAAAATGGTTTTCAAAATGTTTTTCCTGTTGTATTTATATCTTTTGATTGACATGTGGAAATGTTATGTTTCCTTTATGCATGTTTTATGTGATACGATTATGTTATGGTTCATGGGCATTATTATGAAGACGGGTGGTTCCGTGATAAACTAAGGGCGGGTGAGCCCGATATAGCTCTCCAATGCATTGGGTAATGCGAAGGAGTGAAACGTTAAGGTTTCTCCGAAGAGATTTTAGGGAATATACTGTGATGGTTATTCCAAACGTAACCAAGAGGGTTTTTCTCTACGTAAGAATGTTATGAATGCCTCAAGTTACCTTTATGTCTTATGATTTCTATGATTTATTCATGATTTGATGAGGTATGTTAAATTTCATATGTTTTATAGGTAAAGTATGATATCATCCTTATGTATATATGTACCCATGTTTCCTTTCCATATTTTTATTTCCCTTACTGAGCTTTTTATTTTCATCCCAAGTTTTTTTGAAATGTTTTTCACAGGTCAAGGGAAAGGTACATGATATGATGATAGTGTCAAGGAAGTGTCAAGAAAGAATCCGTGTTTATTTTAAATATGTTTCCATTGATGGGAATGAAGAATACTATCTTTATGTAACCACTTTGTTTATATTTGGAATGTAATGAAAGTTTTATGATCTAATTTTCTAAAACTCTAAACCCGAAAGGATCCTCAATGTGTAATCTTGTGATAACTCAAGATTAAGTAAGGTTTAAGGCTGGGTCCTTATAGTTGGTATCAAAGGTCGGTTTAGATAACTTTAGGAGTTAGGATTCTATTAAATGATTATCCAGAAATTTTTTTTAAAATGATATAGCATTTGAAGATTACCATGTTGCTTCATCTAAGACATGTTTGTTCATAATGGTTTTCCACAGAGGAAACAGGGAAGCAGTGCTAGGAAGTCATATAGAAGGAAATAACCTTCCGAATTAGCATCCAGAAATGGTCGGAATTGGAACTGAACAGTTTGTTGCAGTAATGGCGCAGTTGACTCAAGCGATAAATGGTGGTGGTATCCATGCACGAGATCATCCAGATTAACCGCAGAGGAACATGCCAGTGGTGGAACATTTCATGAGGCAACATCCTCCATCATTCAGAGGATCATCTAACCCTATGTTAGCTGAAGGGTGGACTAAAGCACTGGAGAAGATTTTTGATGTCATGGGGTGTTGAAACAATCAAAAGGTTAGTCTTGCTATTTACCGTTTGGAGGGTGAAGCAGATCAGTGGTGGTCTATGGTTAAAAATATCAGGGACGCCGATGAGATTCATGCTCTTGACTGGGATGAATTCAAAGGTATGTTTCTTGAGAAGTATTTTCCTAAGGCTATTCGACTTAGGATGGAAAAACAATTCTTGGAATTGAGGCAAGAGGAAGACTCAGTGGCTGCCTATGAAGAAAGGTTCACTCGATTGGCAAGGTATGCTCCAAATTTTATCCGAGACCTTGATAGTAAAATCAATAGTTTTTACTCAGGATTAAAGCCAGAATATCTAAGGTCATTAGCTTCTCGTGAGTTTAAAAGTTATGAAAAGCTTGTTCGATGTGCTGATAAGGTGGAAATGGAGTTTTCCGATGACCAAGTGTTCTATAACAACCAGCAGAAGAAGAGACCGAGGTGGCAGGAGAAAGGTAAGAATTCTTCAAAAAAGTCTGATGGTAAGAGAACTATGTTTCCAGTTTGTGATAAATGTGGCAAAAGGAATGATGTGGATTGTCTTCTGAATTCTGTAAAGTGCTACTGATGTGGTAAGATGGGACAAAAGGCTCGTGATTTCACTGAAAAGGATCAAGGTGAAGGTAAGAAAAAATTTGATTTACAGTTAGTGAAATGATATAAGTGCAATGAGATGGGTCACTATGCCAACGAGTGTCCAACAAAGATCTTGAGTGATGGGAAGCAGTTAGACTACAAGCAGAAAGGGGTGGTGAAATCCTTTGCAACTACTTCAGCAGATGTCAGGCCATCAAATGAAGTTGTATCTGGTACTTTGTTGGTTTTTTCAGATTATGCCAGTGTGTTGTTTGATTCAGGGTCTACACATTCTTTCATCTCTGAAACCTTTTCTAGTAAAATGGGAATACCATCTCAAGAAATTAATCCTGAACTTTTGGTAAAAACAACTGGGGGAAATGTTGAGGCCAAAAGAATTTATAAGAATCTTCCTATCCGTATATGTGGAAAGAATCTACTTGCAAACCTTATTGTTCTCCCTCTAGTAGAGTTTGATGTTATCCTGGGTATGGATTGGCTCTTTATTTACCATGCTAAGATTGAATGTAGAGATAGAGAAGTTTCTTTTCAGAAAGACTTTCAGTTTGTTTACAATAATGAACCCTTACTTTTGATAACATATCAAGAGGCCGAGAAACTTGTAAAATATGGAAATGAATGTTACCTTGCACACGTCGTTGAAAATAAAGGAACTGTTCAGATTAATGATGTGCCAGTGGTAAATTAGTATCCTGATGTTTTTTCTGATGAGATGACTGGAATAATACCATATCGAGAAGTTGAGTTTACTGTTGACTTAGTTCCTGATGCTAAGCCAATTTCAAAACCCCCTTATCGAATGGCACAAATTGAAATTTTAGTGTTGAAGGAGTAATTGCAAGATTTATTAGAGAAAGGTTTCATTAGACCTAGCACATCACCATGGGGTGCTCCTGTTTTATTTGTTAAAAAGAAAGATGGTTCTATGAGACTTTGCATTGATTATAGAGCCTTGAATAACATCACTATTAAGAACAAATATCCTTTGCCTCATATCGATGATTTGTTTGATCAGCTCCAGGGAGCTCAGTTTTTTTTCAAAGATTGACCTGAGATCGAGGTACCATCAGTTGAAGGTAAAGGAGGCAGATATTCCGAAGACCGCATTCCGTATGAGATATGGCCATTATGAATTTGTAGTAATGCATTTTGGGCTAACCAATGCACCTACTATATTCATTGACTTAATGAATAGAATTTTCCATGAGTTCTTGGATAAGTTTGTGGTGGGTTTCATTGATGATATTTTGGTGTTTTCTAAAAGTAAAGAGGAGCATGAAAGACATTTAAGGGTTATCTTGCAAACCTTAAAAGAAAAGAAACTGTATGGGAAATTCAGTAAGTGTGAGTTTTGGTTGAAACAAATTTCTTTCCTTGGTCACATTGTTCCTAAATATGGAATAACTGTTGATCCTGCAAAAACAAAAGTTGTTGAATAATGGCCAAGACCCAAAAATGTAACCGAGATTCGTAGCTTCCTTGGTTTGGCGGGCTATTACCGAAGGTTTGTTAGAAATTTTTCACAGTTATCTAGTCCAATGACTAAGCTAATTCGGAAGGGTGTTAAGTTTATCTGGACAAAATACTGTGATGATTGTTTTCAGGAATTGAAAAGAAGATTGGTGAATGCTCTAGTTTTGGCACTACCTTCCAGGAATGGTGAGTTTCTTATATACAGTGATGCTTCATTGAAAGGACTTGGTTGCGTCCTAATGAAGAGTGATCACGTAATTGCTTATGCTTCACGAAAGTTGAAAACTCACGAGGTAAATTACCCTACACATGATTTGTAATTAGCTGCTGTTGTTTTTGCTATAAAAATTTGGAGGCAACATTTGTATGGAGTAAAGTGTGAAATATATACCGATCACAAAATATTAAAGTATATATTCACTCAGAAAGAGTTAAACATGAGACAGAGGAGATGACTAGAATTAATCAAGGATTATGATTGTATAATTCATTACCATCTGGGAAAAGAAAATAAATTTGATGATGCTTTGAGTCGAAAAAGTAATGCTTCATTAACAAAGTTGTGTTTGGAACGTGATCCTTTGGTTAAGGATTTGATGAAAATTGGCATAGATGTTATTGGTGCAGGAAGTTCTTCTGTTTTGTTTCAGGTATCAGTGATATCTTCTGTATCAGATAGAATCAAGCAAGCACAGAAGCAAGACAGTGAGTTGCAGAAAAAGGTAGAGCTGGTTCAGAAAGGTAAGTTGCCTGAATTCAACATTGATAATGATTGTGTTTTGAGATTTGGGAAGAGATTGTGTGTGCCTTGTGATTCACAGTTGAAGAGAGAGTTCTTATGGGAAGCTCATAGTTCTCCGTTTTCAGTTCATCTGGGTAGTACAAAGATGTATAGAGATCTGCGGGAGTATTACTGGTGGGATGGAATGAAAAGAGATATTGCTGATTTTACTATGAAGTGTTTGACATGTCAACAGGTTAAAGCAGAGCGGCAGTTACGAAAAGGGATGCTTCAGCCTTTACCAGTGCCAGAGTGGAAATGGGAGAATATATCCATGGACTTTGTTGTTGGATTACCGAAGACATCTTGAGGTAATAATGAAATATGGGTTATTGTTGATCGCTTGACCAAATCTGCTCATTTCCTTGCTATATGAGATACTTTCTCTTTTAATCAACTTTCCCGTTTGTATCTTAAATAGATAGTCAGGTTACATGGAGTTCCTCTTTCCATTGTATCGGATCGTGATCCCAGGTTTACTTCTATCTTTTGGAAAGGCATTTAGAAGTCGTTGGGTACTGAATTAAATTTTAGTACAGCTTTTCATCCTCAATCAGATGGGCAGTCAGAACGAACAATTCAGACATTGGAGGATATTCTACGAGCTTGTTCGATGGATTATCAGGGAAGTTGGGACCAACATCTTCCTTTGGATGAATTTTCATATAATAATAGTTTTCATTCCAGTATACAGATGGCACCATTTCAGGCATTATATGGGAAGCAGTGTCGAACTCCAGCTTTCTGGGATGAAGTGGGTGAAAGGGAGTTGATGGGACCAGAAATGGTAGAAGAGATGGCAGAAAAAGTTCAGCTGAATCAGAAACACATGAGAACAGCTCAGAGCAAGCAGAAGAGTTATGCGGATAACCAGAGGAAAGATTTATCTTTCGAGGTAGGTGATCATGTGTTTCTCAAGGTTTCTCCTTGGAAAAGTGTGATGAGATTTGGTAAGAAAGGAAGGTTGAGTCCAAGGTTCATTGGACCATACAAAATTCGGGAGAGAGTTAGATCAGTTTCATACCGAGTGGCTTTACCTCTGAGTTTTTCTCGGGTACAAAATGTTTTTCAAGTTTCTATGTTGAGAAAGTATATGCCAGATCCATCTCATGTTTTGAGTCCAGAGGTAGTTCAGCTGGAGGAGAACCTATCTTATGAGAAACAACCGGTTCAGATTCTTGACCACAAGGAGCAAGTGTTACAGAATAAGGAGATTAATCAGGTAAAGGTTTGGTGGAAAAACCACATGATGGAAGAGGCAACATGGGAATCTGAAAATGCAATGTGGGATAAGTACCCCCATTTATTCGATAAGTAAATAAATTGCGGGGAAGCAATTTTCTAAAGGGGGGAAGGATGTAACATCCCATGTATGTAATGAATAATAGATATTTTTATCTATGTCTATTAATGATTACGATAGTGTTTTAGAGGCTTAAAATGAAAATAAATCTCATCTTAAGCATGGAATACACTAATATTTTTAAAAGATTGTTTTACTGCCTTTTGATGGAAACCCATTTTTAACTCTATATTTTGACAATTTTATAATCTATGTTTGTCAAAATAAACTTATTCTTTATGATTGGGACATCAAAATTTACTTTGTCTGAATTTTTGGTATTTTTCTGACAATGTTCATTTTTAATGAATAGTGAAAAATACTGCATTTTACATCAAAACTGCTTTTTAATCTAATTTATTTATATGATTAGATTATCTTTTGAATTGGTTTTGAAGTGAAATTAGAATATATTTTTACAATTTTATCCAATTATGGTCATTGGAATCAATTTTACTTTGAAATTAGACTTAAATTGGTGTCAATCTTTTGATACTTATTGTTTTATAAAAACACGCTATTTGCTCTGACAGCGGGAATTAATTATTAAATTAATTAATGTGACTTATATTTTTTTTTAATTTTTTAAAATAGACATCATTTTTGAATTCGGAATATCAAATATAGCTTAGGGTGAATTTGTGGTAATTTTCTGAAAAACTTCAATTTTTGATGAATAGTGAAACCACTAAGTGGTACTTATAAAAACTGATTTTCTGTTTAAATAAAATTTTGCCATCATTGTGTTTGGAAATTCAAAAAACCGACATACATGGTTGTCATTAAGATGTAAAATGTGGTTCAATGAGATTAAAATAATTTTTTTGGTGAATAGTAACTTATTAAGTTTTTAATCGCGATTAGTGGTAATTAGTGTAGTTTAAGGTAAAAATAATGCTTTAATAAAATAATATGAGCTTGACACATGTCCTACCCTCATTGGTTGTGTCATGGCCGACCAAGAAAATCCATGGGTCAACATGGGGACCCCATGGATCCACTTTGGTTGGGAAATGACATAAATAACTTTTTATTTAATGTAAAAGTAAAATGACACAAACATAATATGTTTTACAAAAACAATTTTTACATGGGGTTATAAAGCTCAGATTTTTTATTATAAATAGTCATTGGAAATATAAAAAGATTTAATACATCATAGTATTTTTTAATAATTTTTAGACATTAAATAAATTAAATTATTTATGACATCATGATGATGGAGCGATAACCTCATTATTTAACGATTTAAATAAAATGGAAAGATAATGAAAAATCTAAAACCTACACATGGCCAAAACCAATTGGATGAGTGTATTTCGAAGCCTTATAACCTTATCCTCTAATTATAGCAATGTGGGACCTTTTTAATCCGAATCACTTTTTAAAATAATGTAACATATCTTTACTTTCCAAAAGTGCTCCTCCTCTCCTCTTATTAAAGGCCCCCACCTCTACCTCATTTCACACACTCCTCAAGCCATTGGAACGGCCAAAACCTGCCCATTTACTCTCTCCACATCCCTCTACTCATCCTAGAGGATTACCTTTTGGCAGAATCCTTTCAAAGGAAGCCTTTAGGCTCAAATCAAAAGGAGTTACACTTTTAAAGGTAATTCATTCTCTCATGTTCATTTGTTTTATTTTGCTTCTCCAACCACCTAAAATCTTTTTATTTACTTCTTTTGTAACAACACCAGTATCTTAAATATACTAGGATGTTGTTATAAGATTTATTTGAGCTACACTCTCACACAACTACATCAAATGGTTAAAGAACATACGGTTTCCGTGGATGGAAGAATTCTGCCTCCCGAAATGATGATTGTTCAATACTCATTTAACACCTTCAAAGGTGGACATTATGATGTCAATATTTTTAAATATGATATATAATATGTTTATATTTTCCTTAAACTTCTGTTGTTTTTCATTTTGGGCATACCTTTATGGTTTCCATTATGGGTAAACACGATATCTTCATTTTAGGAAATGCGGAATACCACCCCCTGAAAGTGATTTGATTCGTTAATACCATATGTGGGATGTGTAAAGGATAAAGTTAATTATATTATATATTTTATTATACTGGAATTATAATATACTCTTATATCATTATGATTCCATTCCAGAAAATACGAAATAGAAATGGAAGTAGCGTTCATGCGTACGTACGGCTTACCGTCTCCATGAATGGTGTATTTCATTTCTTACCTCTAAATGTGATGTAATATTATAAATACATGTATATGATGAATATATATGATATATATGTTATCCAAATCATTAATAAAATTCTAGATATAACGAAACTTTGACCAAATTAACAACATGTAAGTGTAAGAAGTCTATTTTTGACTTAAGAACCAAATACCAACAAAATGAACATTATTAACTTAAATGATTACATGATGTTCATAACATGGTATAAAAGGAATAATGAACTTGAAAAAGGTTCTTAAGCAAGTAGAGATTAACTCAAGTTTATTATTTAGGAGATTAAAGAACGGTCGGGTCAATTCGGATATGAGGTATGGGACTTCGTCTCAATCTCCTTTCATTGAGGCATATTTTGTTTTATACACAACCTTCTTTTATATGGTGTATAAACCCCTTTGACTTTTACGTTTATTCAAAAGGAATATTTTTCATACGAAGCGTTTACTAAACGACAAAAGGGAATGTTTTTGTCATACGTATGCGGCAACAATGACTTCTCCGTCATCGTGACCGTTATTTGAGTTTCGGCTTCCTCAATAAGCCATACCTTCTTTTTAAAAGAAAAATAAATACCATGTTTTAGTTTTCTTTTATTTTGGTATTGAAAATGGTTTTCACAATTTTTTTTGTGTTGTATTGATATCTTGTTATTGAAATGTGGAAATGTTATGTTTCCTTTATGCATGTTTTATGTGATACGATTATGTTATGGTTCTTGGGAATTATTATGAAGATGGGTGGTTCCGTGATAAACTAAGGGCGGGTGAGCATGATATAGCTCTCCAATGCATTGGGTAATGTGAAGGAGTGAAACGTTAAGGTTTTTCCGAAGAGATTTTAGGGAATATACTATGATAGGTATTCCAAACGTAACCAAGAGAGTTACTCCCTACGTAAGAATGTTATGAATGCCTCAAGTTACCTTTATGTATTATGATTTCTATGATTTATTCATGATTTGATGAGGTATGTTAAAGTGCTTATGTTTTACGGGTAAAGTATGATCTCATCCTTATGTATATATGTACCCATGTTTCCTTTATATATTTTTATATCCCTTACTGATCTTTTTATGCTCATCCCAAATTTTTTTGAAATGTTTTTCACAGGTCAAGGGAAAGGTACATGATATGATGATAGTTCCAAGGAAGTGTCAAGAAAGAATCCATGTTTATTTTAAATATGTTTCCATTGATGGGAATGAAGAATACTATCTTTATGTAACCACATTGTTTATATGTGGAATGTAATGCAAGTTTTATGATCAAATTTTCTAAAACTATAAACCTGAAAAGATCCTCAATGTGTAATCTTGCGATAACTCAAGATTAAGTAAGGTTTAAGGCTAGGTCCTTATAATCTTATTGGAAAAAGTCGCTTTCTGAATCGAGTTCACTCCTCATTCCAGTCCTGTATCACTGAACCAGATTAACTTACCGTTCCATCCATGTCTATCACATGAGATATAAATATTTACCCAATGAATTGGAAGGAGATATAGGTCTCACCCATCTCATAATGAAACCATTCTTATGTGTGCCACAAAATCATAAATCATAGCATAACCCATGTAATACAAATGGGATTCTTAGACACCATGCCATCATAACATAATCCATATAAGATAAATGGACATCATAAAAATAATTCCATCATAACATAATAAAATAAATGTTAATATAGGGATAGAAACATAACTCTATATTATCTTATATGGAAAATAACTTTGATAAAACACTTGAAACGAATTCTTTTGGAAAATATCCTTTCTTCTTCAAAATCATTTTCTTTTCACAAAATTCCATGAAATTCTAAATGAAAAGGATTTTGTTGAAAGTAGTAATGAAATCTTGTAGAGTAATCTCCATAAAAATACGGCATTATAAAACCTTAAAAATCCGTTCATGCCATATATGTTAAAAAAAATTCTCCTCGTACTTTTAACAGAAATGTCAAAAAGTACCACGTATGATAAACAAAAGAAAGATTCATCCATTACACAATGTAAAAGTCAAATAGCGGTAAACATGACATTAAACATACATGGAAGAATATTAAAAACTTTATGAAAAACATTTTTATGGACATGGATGAAAAATATAGCCCCAGTAAATACTTACGAGTAAATAATCTCAAATAAGAACGTGATTGGAATAGTTATCCCTTACCTTAGGCCTGATATGCTACTTACGTATCTGAAACCGCTGTATAATGATTTAAATAATGTCATTTACTTATTAAATAATCATATTCATTGTTATGATATCATATATGGTTCACTTATGACTTTATATTACCCGTTCTTTTGTAAATTCCATGTTAAAGCTGCGTTTTGGGTAAAATCGTTTTATTTATCGTACGTGTTTGTACTTGTTGTTATTGATATTATTATTACTTATATCATGATTAAATTACTTCAATAATGTAAATCATGATTTATATATCATATATATTCATTATATATATTTATATATAATATATAGATGAATGAAATGAAATACACTGTTCATGGAGACGGTAGGTCGTACTTACGCATGACCGCTATTTTCCTTTATTTATTGACTTGAATGGAAGTAAGTAGATGAAACATATATATATACATAAATAAATTAGATTTATTATGTAATATATTTCATTATTATTCATTATATATACTTTATAATCCTTCTTGAATGGTTAACATGGAGAATGAATCTCATCGCATCGTGGAGACGGTAATCCGTACGTACGCACGAGCAATGATATCGTTCCAATATTTATATAATAGAATTGTAGTGGATGATATAATATATAAGAATCAGTATGATGTTATAATAACCATATATTGTTATTATTTACACCATTATACCCATCCATGTATGGTGGTGGTTGAAAAAAATATTACACCACGGCGTGGAGATGGTATTCCGTACGTATGCACACACGGTGATTTTGTTTTCCATAGGATGGATAGAAGGTGAAATTAAGTTGTTTAATATTTATTAAAACATATCCATATATTAGTTATACTGATGTTATTACATTATAATTAAACAACTAAATAAGAAGATGTTTAAGAAGAAAGAAAACATGAAAGAATCGGTAGAAGAGATTACCTCTTCTTCATCGCAACTCTTTTAAGATTCCTCTTGAGGCACTAGAGTTTTTCTTTTGAGGAAACCAGAACCCCTATAATATTTCTAGGGATGTTGAGAAGAGAAATTGGCTGGGGTTTGACGTGCTTGAAGGCTCAAAATTGTGTGAAGAGAAGAGGGAGGATGTGCCCTTTTATAAGGGAGGAGAGGGGCACTTTAGGGAAAAACAGAAAATATTATTTTATAATAAATTGATATTCGTTTTACCTTCATGAATGGCCCAAAGGGATTAATTTTTATTGATTTTTGATAACCCCTATTTTCAAGGGATGTAGGGTAACCCTTACAAGGCCCGTAGGCTCAGAGATTACATGGCACGTAGGCTTAAGAGATTACATTACCCGAAGGTCTTGGGGAATTCTACCAGACTATCTACAAGGAAGTTACCCTCCACAGCATCTACATCTTGATAGTATCTCTCAACCTTTTCATGACTGTCTGGCTAGGATTCCCTTGCAAGCACAGGCTGGTACTGATGGCATAACCATACTCTCTCATTCTGACAATCCATTTTGCTCTTCTAAAGTGAGTGCACCTGCTCTAAATCATCTTCTGGGGATGCTCCTTTTATATAGTGTGTCTGGGGCCTGCATTCATGTGGCCTGAAGGCCTTGGGGTGGACCTAAGGCCTTAAGGTAGCCTGAGAGCCTTGAGAATCAGCTGGCCCGAAGGCCTTGGGTGGCCCGAAAGCCTTGCAGGACCCGAGGACCAAACCGGTGGCTCGAAGGGCCAGATGGATGAATAGTTCCGGATGCTATAGTACCGAACAGTGCCTGCTATAGTACTGCTATAGTACTGCTGAATTGCTACTACTATGCAACTATAGTACCCAGAAATATGCCTCCACCTAGATTTGATCTCAGGTCTCTTTGACGCACCTAGCGAGTCCTCACCCACTAGGTTGAGGCTCCTGTGCCATATTCGGTTTATAATATCTCCAAATTGATTTATTTCAAATCTAAAGTGGGTATGGGTCGAAATACTATCAACCAATAGGTTTTATCCATGTTTTGGTCACTATTTTAACCTTATAATTTTTATTTAACTCAATGTTAAATAATTTAACTTTTATCATGTCTTCTTGTTTTCCTACACTATATGATTAATAAACTGACATTAACAAGACAAACGAACCCCAAGTGGTAAATTATTAATATATATGACCTTGACTATGTCATTTGGCTGAACCATAGATTTTTAGGAATAGAATAACAATTAATAATATAATATTTGTTTTAAAAACTATTTTATATCAATTTTGACACTATTTGGTAATTGATTTTTGTAAAAATCATAACATCATGATTAGTTCGAAAAAATTAATTAAATCAATAATAACATGTCATAGTAACCTAGAAAATTAGTAAAATTCATAAAAAGTTTCAAATTACATTTATTTGGGTATTTATAACATCAATTTTGTTAATATTTCATTAATAAGGTAATTACTGCATCAACATTGTGTCAAAAATGAATTAAATTATATAATGTCTAATTATTATAAATTAAATACCATTATGTAGGAAATTATTTTAAATTTCTAATGAATATTTATAATTTAATTTATCTTATGTATAACCCTATATTAAAAATGTTTTTAATTATTAAACTTTGATTTTATCTCTTTTAACTCTTCATTAAATAAAAATAAATGTCCAAATCTAATCCAAGTGGACCTAAAGGGTAATATTTTATTCCCAAAGTTGTTTTTGGTCGAATTACACTTATCCAATAAAATTAGGACATGTGTTAGGGTAATGATAATATCATTTTTACCCTTAATTTCCCTATTTACTTTTAATTGTGGTAAATAAAAGTAAAAAGTTACTGTTAATAAAAAAATAGTTTTATCTTATTGAACTACATTTTACTACTTTATATTAAAAGTGTCTCTCAAAATTTCAATATTCCACTCACAGAAGTGGTAAAATTATGTTTTATGTAAATTTTCAAATTCTCCTGGAGGTAGGCAAAAGAGGGTGAAAAGTTCAATAAAATTTTTATATATCTAAAATTATTATAAAATGACTCCTATGAATTACATTGAACTTATATAAGAATTATGTATTTACTTTAACCTAAAATAAATTTAAATAAAATAAAGAATTATTCAAATAAATACTCGGTTTTAACTAATAACTCAGTGTTTTCACTATTCATAAAAAATTGAAAGTTTTCATAAAAATACCAAAATTTCCCCCTAAGATAATTTTGATATTCTAAATCCAAAAATGAATTCCATTTTCAAAGATAAAATTTATAAAATTTAAAAAAGTGGCTATTACTATTCATAAGGGCTAGTTTATATAATATTTTAATAACATATCCTTGTTTAATGAAACTTGGTATTGCGTACAGCAGACGCTATCGTGGAAGGTCGTGATTGCGTGTGAAGAAAGCCAAGTTAGGGTTGAATGTAGTGCAAGATTTCTTTGTTACTGTGTATGATATAATCCAACCATATTTCATTTATACATTGAATATATATATATATATACACACTCAATGTTGCGTATAATAACTTCTATCAAACGATCTTGAAATTTTGTGTAACACGATCAAAGAATAGTGTTGTGTATACTGCAATCTAATACAGTGTTGCGTATAGTGCAAGATAATCTTGGTGTAGCGTACAACTGAAGAAATGAAAGAAATTAAAAAGAATATATCTTATAAAATCTTGGGGTGTTACACATTGTAATCTCAAATTTTATCTTTGATGGTTGTGATTTCTTCTATGATACACAGGTGTCAATGGTTCTCTTCATATATTATCATTTTTATTTGATAATGGATGTAACTCATAGGTTTCACATAGGTCAAACATTTTAACATTCTTCAACTCACATGGTTTATTCAATATAATTTAGGTTTTAAAGGTTCTCTCATACTATTTCTTCAGTTCATATGAACAACAATGGAATTATTATATACACTTAATCTCTCTATAATATATTTGATGAACGATTTGATACTTGTTATGTTTCTTTAATAATCAAGGGTTATAGAAACCCAAACATTTTTAACATATTATCACCTGCTTTAAAACATAACTAGCCATCAAATATAAGGCAAGGATCTTAATGTCTACTATTTTTTGAATTATATGTACATAAAACTAAAAACATGGAAATAAAAAAAATCATTATTTATCATCCATTTTGAGATAAAAACTTCATTTTTGTCCTCATAACAGTATAGGAAAACTATGGGAATACATGAGTAAAGGGATGGGCTAAAAATACTAGTAAGGGAATAAGCATAGGAATAAAACCAAGTACATGGGTTAGAAGGCATAATATGATGAAATAAATGGTATGGGACATGAATGAACATATGGAATAATAACATGAATAAAATGGGAAAAAATAATCATGGAATAATAGGAAAGTGGACACAACATATAACATGACATAAACACGAGTCAAGGATAACTATGAAGACAATATCACATGGTGTAAAAATTATCATAAAGGAATCAGGTTCACTCACTATCCCAACATGACATCTCATGAGACTAAAAATTACCCAAGGCTTTTAAGCACTATCTAAGCACACCCATCATAGCACGTTCAACAATATGTGTTCCTTGTGAAAAATAAATCATAAATAGAAGGGTTACCCATGAAAATAATGGGTATCTTAATCATGTCATAAGGCATATCTAATGAGCATATAATAAGGGTGTCCATGAATGTATGGATTTAAAATACACATGGACATTAATTAAATTTTTTTTAATGATTCTTTAAAATAGAAAATGAATAACAATTTATATGAATCCATATATGAAAAAAGATATTTTATCATGATAAAATTATGGATTTTATAAAAATAATTGTGTCTTAATACATATTATTCGGTGCACTTGAAAATGGGTAAGAAATCGGGATGTTCCTTTTGACTAGACATGCTTATCAGGGAGAATTGAGAAGAGAAAAATTTTAAAACAAGTATTTACCCATAAAAAAAGGATGATATGATCTGGATAAATGATTTTGGAACATAAAAATAAGATGTAAAATATGTACATAAAAATCAATAATAATTACATTGTGGTGAAGAGAGAGAAAGAGTAACCTGAATTAAAAATGAAGGTTAAGGTAAAATCCCTTAACTTATTTCCGAAGCATTTTTTCACTTTTACTTAATATCACGAATACTCAAATTACATTCATTAATTAATAATTCTCGACCCTTTTATAAATTTACATTATTTATAATAATTTTATTAAGTTCATTTATGTCTATCTTGATGGGTTATAGTGTTTAATTTCATGGTTTTGGGGTTTTTGTTTTCTTGTTTTTCATGACTAGTTCGCTGGTATGTGAGTATTAAAGTTCATGTAAAAAGAAATCAATTATATGGAATTAAAATTATATGTTATTAATTAAATTACATAATATCTAATGTTCTTATATATCATATTTCCTATAAGTTAGGATGATTCAATAGATACAACATTAATGATAATTGTTTAGATTAATTTATCAATTTTTGATCATCACATATTAGCATTGTTATATTATTTAAAATCATGTGTATATATTGGTTCCATATCATCAAATAGGTTTTAATACATATATTATAATATTTTTAATACATAAAATCGTTTTATGACTATCCTTGAAGGAAAAAATTTAATGATGAAAACTCATCATCCACAAAGGCGGTAAATCAGAACATCACAGATGATGTTTTCATTTTTAGAATAAAAGGGAGAGAAGAATAAAATACCTGATGAATTATTCCAATAACATTATAAAATTGTAGAATATAAAATATGATGGAGTTTTTATGCCAGATGTATAATGGGAGGTCAGGAGAGGACAATAAAATAAATGAAATTGAAAAGAAAATAAAAGCAAAAGAAAGAGGATTTTACCTCTTGAATTTCTTCTCCTTGTGGAAAGGGGTATGGAATTTTTGTGCGAACAAGGGATCTCAAACATAGGGGAAGTTATTTTAAATGGTATTTGGTAGAACTTATAAAATCTAAAAGGCTTAGGTGGTGTGAGGAAAATAGGTGGTGGGGGTGGTATTATTAGTGGATGAGATGAATGTTTTATCATTATTTTAATTATTAGTTTATTATTTTGACTCAAGACTATGAATAGTTTGAGAATTATCAAAAAATATATTAAAATATTCAAGGACTTATTTATATTAAAGGCTTAAATAATCTACACATCATTTATGACATAATAATTCAAAAAATTTGATAATATCACAAATTATCTTATTTCACTATTCACCAAAAATTCTACTATTTCAGAAAAATCCCAAAAATTCACAACAATAATATATCAATGTGAAGAATTTAAAAATTAACTCCATTTTATCAAATAATTTTCTAAATATGAGATATTTAATTTTTAAATAAAATCACCAGTTACTAAAAAATATCGATTTTGAAATTTTTACTGAATTCCTGACACTTTGAAAAATTAAATATGGTCTCATAATATTATATTATATTAATAAGAAAAAAAATTAATTTATGAATCTATTTTATGAAAATAAATTTTATTTAAAATCATTATATTAATTATAAAATTATAATTAAATATTTATAACCTAAAAAATACCAACACTTAATTTATCATTTCTAACACGTTTAATTACATATTAAAAGATATGAATATATCATATATTCATTTATAAGACACCCAAAATTTATTTATAACTTAATAGGTTTGGTTATTATTATATTTTCTAGACTACTATTCATACGTGTTATATTTCAATTCCGTAGGTCATATTACAATTCTATTGGTATAGATTCCTTAACTTCTAGAAATGACTCTTATTTCATTAATTCATCATTAATAAATTTTGTATTGTTTTTCCCATGTTGTTATATGAAATTTATACTCTATGAAATATTTATTAGAAGGGATATTTTATTGATTGAATTTTGTGTTTTTACATTCTTCCCCCTTTGTGAAATTTCTCCCCCAATTTTTTTTTACAATATTTGGTGATAAAAGGTGAAGGTAATTATCCTTCATCACTTCTTCTGGTTCTGATGTTTCCTCTTCATTCATATGACTCTATCCTATTAATTTTACAAGGATTTTTGTCTTATTTCATTTAATTTTATATATATGATCCAAAATATTCCATGGTTTCTCCTCATAAGGGAGATCCTTTTCCAATTGTACCACCAATGAATTCAGTATTTCTGATGGATACGGTTTGTACATCCTCAAGAGGGATACATGAAATGCATCGGGTAATTGATACATGGTATGTGAATGTGCTAGTATATAGTGCAGAACTCTGACTCGATCATTAATATTGAAGGGGATGATGTACTTGAGACTTAGATTTCCTATATTCCCAAATCTCATTACCTTATTCCATAGAGGTATGCAGAGTAATACAATGTCACTAACCTTAAAATCCAAGTCCCATTTAAAATTTTCTACATATCTCCTCAATTAACATTGGGATGCCTTGATGTGTTGTGGATTGGGTTTCACCTTTTCTACTATTTCATCAACAATTTTAGGGTCTACAAGCTTAAATTCACCGAATTAATAAAAACATGATAGTGTTAATCATCTTTTACCTTAATGGGCTTCATAGGGATCCATTTGTATGCTCATGTTGAATATATTTTTGTAAGAGAACTCAACCAAGGATTATGTTAGTCCCATACTCCCATAAATTCCATAGAAAATTCCCTCAAAATGTCTTCCAGTGTCTAAATAGTCCACTTATATTGGCCATCAGTTTAAGTACGAAAGGTTGTACTGAAGTTCACCTTAGTTTTTGGATCATGTGGGAGACTTTTCCAGAATATGGATGTGAAACATAGATCTCAATCCGATACAATCGAGAGCGGTAATCCATGCATCCTTACTACTTCTTTGATGCATATCCATGAAAGCTTATACAGTGATATGTATTCTCTAATTGTGATAATGTTATCTACTTTTTTAAGATGATCCACAACAACCCAAATAAAATGGTTTCCTCCATATGTCATTGTATGTCCATTGACAAAGTCTGTGGTGATGTTTTCCAATTTGCATGTTGGTATAGAAAATCTTTTCATCATCCCTTCAGATTTTTTCCTTTCATCCTTCATTTTATGACATACCATGAACACTGATGTATATTTAACAATCTCACTCTTCTTATTTTTCCACCAATAGTGTTCTCATATATCATGATACATCTTTGTGTTCCTTAGGAGAATAAAGAATGATGAGCTATGTGCATCAAAAAAAATATCATTATTTCTCTATGGATTTTATAGTACACATAATCATGACCTAAATATTATAACTCCAACCACATCGATCTTCAACTAAGAGGATTTAAAATTTCTGATAGCTTCCACCCATTTTTTAATCTCAACACCATTTCTTTTAGTGTCCTTAATTTTCAACATGAGATAAGTTTGACTGATCATTTGAGAAAGGATTCATGATATTACTTCATTAATTATCCCCATGTACATTCATTACAAATCCAAGAAGACTAGACCCTTATAATTTCTCCTCATTTATAAAGATGGAAGATCCTTTCTACATAGAGTATCCACCACCTTATTTTATTTACCATGATTGTAGTATATTGAGAAATTATAATCTTTGATATGATCTAAAAATATTCACTAGTGCATATTAATATCCTTCTATGTGAATATATATTTGAGGCTCTTATAATCATTATATATGTCAAAATTTTCCTCATTAAGATAATTCCACCATATTTTCAACCCAAAAATCACATATACAAACTGCAGATCATGCGTAGTATAGTTTTTC
Source organism: Viscum album (assembly GCA_963277665.1). Lineage (NCBI taxonomy): Eukaryota > Viridiplantae > Streptophyta > Magnoliopsida > Santalales > Viscaceae > Viscum > Viscum album. The sequence goes on along the minus strand of OY728162.1, from coordinate 954,625,364 downwards.
TCATGAATTTTCAACTATCGGAAGTCATAGACTATTAATTTATCATCTAGCTTAAGTACAAAACCTTATCCATTCTTTGAAGCATTATTGTTCACCACACAAAGTTCTCCATTTTTCGAGGGTGTGAGTACTGAAATTGTGATAAGCCTATTTTTCAACTCATTGATGTCATATTCACATTCACTTGTCCAAACAAACATTACATATTTATATGTAATATTGGTTAATGTGTATTAAAATCATGAGAATATCATCATAATTTATCTATAATACCCAGCTAGACCTAGGAAACTATGGACCTTTGTAATAGTCATTATCTCAGGCCACTATTTGATTACCATTGTCTTATAAGGCTTCATATATAGTATTTTTATAGTGAATATGTGCCACATGAATGATACTTCCTCCATCAGAAACTCATATTCATTGTACATTTCATAGAATTACACCATTCATAAGTTCATTAGTATAATATTCAAATGCTCCTCATTTTATTCCTCACTCTTGAATTATATCAGAATATCATAGATAAACACTACAATAAATTCATGGAGGTAATCTATAAATAATATTAATTAAATCCATGATTTTTTTTGGAGCATTAGTGAGTCTAAATAGAATTTCTATGAACTCATAGCATCCATACCATGTTCGAAAGGATGTCTTGGAAATATATTATATATTCACTTTATTTGGTTATATACAGACCGATGGCCCACCTTAGAGAAATAATTGGTCCCACATAGCTAATAAAACAAGTAATTTATCCGTGTTAGGGGATACATTCTCTTTGTTATGATTTTATTGAGCTCTTGATAATTACTGCAGAGGCACATTGATACATCCTTCTTCTTGACAAAGAGGGATGGTTCACCCCATGATGAAGCACTTGGGCACATAAAACCATTGTTTAGATTCACCAGTAACCACTTATTTATCTCTTAAAACTAAACTACATCCATTATATAAGGTTCCTTGGATATAAATAGGGATCTATGAATAAGTTCAATTAAGAACACACCATATCGATTAGGAGGAAAACAAGAATATTATTTAGGGAACTCATCATTGTAGTCCCAAACAATGAGAATGTAATCGAGCATGATTCTCTCCTTCATCTAAATCATTTGAGTTGGATATTCTTTCTTATAAAGAAATAAAATCCAGACTTGATAGAATTATTATAAAGAATATTCTTCTTCCTTCTTACACTTGTATAAAATTGGACGATGCTTCGGGATGTGAATAATGATCTCTCTTTCAAAACATTTGAAGTCATATTAGTAAAATGATGGGAAATCCATGCCCAAAATAGCATCAAACTCCACAAAAGGAAGTCAGATAATATTTTTTGGGTGGTTCAGTCCACAAACATTAACTTGGGAGGAGTTATGTACTTTGGATAAAATAATTTACCCATTTCCAATTATCATAGATAACTCAACCTTTAATTTTTGATGTGGTGTTTACATAGTTATATTAAGAATACATTATATTAAATATATCATAGAACCAATATCAAAAAGTAAGTTTGTTATTCTTGATTAACTAACCAATGAACCAGTCACCACATCATTTTCCAAATCCACTATAATAGTACTGATAGAATATTATATTTGTTCTTTCCTTGGAGGTTTTTGTTAATTTCCTTTAATAACTATTAGATTAGAGAATTGGTTTTCCAAATTCCAATGTTCCTTGCAACTGAAGAACTACACTACAAACTGAGTATTGATATGAAATTTACTTTCTAATAATACATTAAGGACATTATTTATATTTTTTCGATATGTATTAGACATATGACACACTCTTCCAAATTTAATTCATATTTTAGTTCCCTTTAAGCAGTTTCCAAGATTCTTCTTCACACATATTTGACATGTGGGATGCTGTTTATTCTTTTCATCATGGGATTTATATTTTGATCCTCCCATATTAGACTCAATTTTCCAATTTTTAATACCATATCCATGAGACCACTGAGAATATCTAATCTCTATTTCATCCTTGTGGGAACAACAAAAAATATTTTCATAGATATAAAAGTATCATATCTCTAAAAATTTCTATAGACTCATTCATTGTCTTCTAAATAAGTGATTCACCCTGCTTTCAGTGTTCATGAAAAAGTATAAGGTCTATCATGAAAGCATTGTACTATTTTCCTCATACACCTCAATAGGATTTTCTTCCTTTTTATTAAGTATAAGGAACTCTATTTCAATATTAAAATGTAGTTATTTGAGGAAAATATTTATTGACAATTATTTTATTGAAACATTCCCACTCAATGGAGTAAATTTTTTCCTTAGACATTGAGTTCTTGATCAGTGTCTACCATTGAGCAGCTTCCCCATAAAAACAATGTCCTAACATCAAAATGTTCTATTCTTATGATCATTTTAGGACTAAGAATATATTCTCAAAATACTAAATACACTATTACAATATTAGGGTATCAATAGATCCCCTAAACATGTGATTCCTTTTTTACATGAAGGATTAAATATCAACATGATATTTCATAGTATAAGTTTGCTGTTCCACATAATTCAAGTTATTATTCATAACATGATCCAGTTAAGCATGTAATATTATAATGCTTTGAGCACCTATTCCCTTCATATTTGATATTTTATTTGGGAAATAATCACATTTCCTATCACATCTATTTTTGGCATGAATTCTTCTATTTTCTACAATTATCTAAGAAAATGAAAGTATAGTTTAGGGGTCTATAATACATAGCTAATAAAAATGTAAGAAGAAACTTTTAACATAAAAGAAAAAACATGTAAAGGAAAAGTATATCCAAAATTCTAATTCCTAGGTTTCAATCAAGGTTATCCATGCCCAATTTCCAATCATAAATTTTGATGAGAATATTTCCATAGTAGTGGTTCATAATGAGATTATGAATTTACCAATAAATATCCCACAAGAATTTGAAATAAGGTTCATAGTAAGGATTGTATTCATATACTAGGTTTTCATGAGTTAGGCTCAGGAAACGATATCTATGTTGTTACCCCTAGGTACTTCTATTCCAGAACCATGTCCACTTATAGTATCCATAGAGGGATGTATTTTCTTGATAAACCACTTACAATATACCTAAAAAAAATTTAGGGATGTTTTATTATAATAAGATATATACCTAAGTATTTAAATATAGTTTTCTAATCCTAATCCCAAAAATAACTAGTAATTTTCTCTGATATAAACTATATCATCTATAACGATTTCCACATATTATAGTATGATTTTTAACATAACTAGCCATCAACTATAGGCCAAGGATCGTAATGTCTTGTGTATTTCGAATAACATGTATATAAAACAAAAAATGGGACTAAAATAAAACAACACTTTATTTATCATTTATTATGAGAACAAAAAATCCATTGAGAACTTATACTCGCATATGATAGCCAGAGGAATATATGAACAAAGAGATGAGAAAAATAGCCCAGTAAGGGAATACACATATGAATAAAACATACACATGTGTTAGAAGGCATAACATGATGATATAAGTCATGGGGTATGAATAAAAATAAGTAATAATAACATGTTCAACATTTGAATGTATAATCATGGCATCTTAGGAATGTACGAACAATATATAACACGACATAAACATGAGTCAAAGATAATTTCCAAGACTATATCACATGGGGGACAATGTCTAATAATAGAAACAGGTTTAATCCCTACCCCTAAATTATGTACCATAAGACTAAACATTACCCAATTAATTATAGAAATATTTGTGTTCACCCATCATAACATGTTTCTGAATATGTGTGCCACGTGAATAATCAATCATTAACATAAGGGTTACCCATTGAATTAATTGAGTATCCCAATCATGTCATAAGGGATATCCAATGAGCATATCATAAATATGTCCACAAAATAATGTATTAAATTATACAAGGAAATTAATTAATGAATATTGGAATATAACATGATATGTTATTTCAAACTAAAGTGATTACATGTATCAATAGTGTTTAATAAACATAAAAAATGAGCAACATTATTGCTGTTTAAGGGGAAATTTTAATAATTCTCTAAAATGGAAAAGGTATAATTGTTTATATAAAACTAGAAATAAAAAAATATATTTCTTAATTATAAAATTATTGATATTATAAAAATAATTTTGGGTTAAAATAGATTATTTAGTGCACTTGAAAATGGGTGAGAAATCAAGATGATCCCTTTAGTTGAGTTTGCTTATCGGGGAGAATTGAGAAGTAAAACTTTTTAAAACATGTATTTACCCATAAAAATGGATGATATGATATGGGTAATTTCTTTTATAACATATAAATAGGATTTAGATGAAGTGTATAAAAATAATGAATAATTACAATTGGATAAAGAGAGATAAAGAATAACCCGAAGGAAAAATGGTTGTTCGGGTATCATCCATTACCTTATGTATGAAGCGGTATTCTAATTTTTATTAATGTCATGAATAAATAAATTATATTAATTAATTAATATGTTTATAAATATTTAGATATGAATTTTATTTATTATAATATTATTATTTTAATTTATGGCCTTTTTGATGGTATAGTGTTTTAAATTTCAATGTTTGGGAGTGTTTGTTTTCTTGGTTTTCAAGATACATTTGCTTCTATATGAGTATTGAAGTGCTTGTAAAATGGGAATGGTTTTATATAATTGAACTTATATTTGATAAATAAAATTAAATAATATTAAATGGTCTTATATATCATTTTTCCCATTGTGGGGATGATTCGTTAGATAAAACTTTAATAATTACCATTTAGATCAATTTTGCATTTTCTGATAATCAAAAACTAGTTTTGTTATATTATTTAACATAATGTATATATACATGTTAGAAAAAATATAATAGTTTCTAATACATATATTATAGTTTTTTTTACCATGAAAATATTTTTATGACCATCCCTAAAGGCATAATTGAATGGAAAAAACATGACATCCATGAAAGTGGTAAATCAGCACATCATAGATCATGTATTAATTTTTATAATAAAAGGGAGGGAAGAAGAGGTTTGATGATGAATTATTCCATTAAAAAGATAAAATTATAGTATATATAAGTTACAGGAGTTTTCATTCCACTTGGATAAGGGGAGGTGAGGAGAAAATAATAAAATAAAATAAATTTAGAATAAAATAAAATAAAAAGAAAGAGGATTTTACCTATTGAATTTAACCTCCTTGAGAACATCCATATGGAAATAGGTTTTGTATTTTGATGGGTCCAAGGAACAATGGACGTTGGGGAGGGTCTTGTGAAGGGTATTTTTTAAAACATGGATAAATATGAAGACTTATGAGGTGTGAGGAAAAGAGGTGGTGAGGGGTGGTACTTACAGTGGACGAGAGGAGTATTTTCTCATTATTTTACTAAATAGTTTATTATTTGGCTCACGAAAATGAATATATTAAGACTTATCACCAAATATATTAAATTAATAAATTATATTTTCTATATTATGGTCTTATAACAACAGTACATTATCTATGACTTAATAATTCATGTATTTTTCTAATATCGTAAATTATCATATTTCACCTTTCAAAAAAAATTCAACTATTTCAAAAAAATACAAAAATATATAACCTAACAATTTTTTGATTTTTAGAATTAAAAAATTAACTCCATTTTTAGAATATAATTTTCTATATATGATAAATATAATTATTAAATATAGTTACAATTTACTCAAAAAAACTAATTTTAAAATTATAAATTATTTCATGACACTTTGAAAATTTTGATAAGGTCTCATAAAATTTTATTATAATAATAATAAAAACAAATATTAATCTATTAATCTATTTTATGAAAAAAAAATATTTTAAATCATTTTATAACTTATCAAATTGTAATTAAATATTATTAATTTACAAAAATTCCAACACTAAATTTATCATTTATGAAACATTTAATTACTTATTAAAAGATATTAACTTATCAAATTTTCATTTATAAGATACCGAAATTTTATTTATACATTCGTATGTGAGGATACTATTCTATTGGTCAGATTACTATTCATATGTGTCATATTACTATTCAATAGGTCAAGTTACTATTCCATCAGTATTGGTTCTTTACTTTTTAAAAAATATCTTATTTCATTTATTCATCAATAATAAGTATTGTATTGTTTTTTATGTGGTTTTTAGTGATTTATACAATATGAAATAATTATAAGAAGTGAAATTTTATTGATAGGATTTTGGGTTATTACATTGTTTTTAGAAAATGGGGTGCAATATCATTGGTCTTCCACTCATATTCTTATATTATTTTTTAGAAAACATGTCATCTGAATATTCATCACCCCTCATTTGATATTCATAGAACTTTTTAAATATCTTGTTTTATAATTCTCTATAATTCAAAGTCAAATTAATCTCTCTTCTTTAAAACTCAAAATCACCATCCTTCGTATCAAACCAATTTTTCTTCTAAAAATACTAAAGACTCAACAATTATCTTGTTTCCATTTAAAACTTCAAAAACACTCTAAAAATAATATTAATAAATAATATATACATTGGAAAATAAAAATGAATAATTCTCACAGTGTTATTTTATTGATTTGAATTTCCTTCTAAATTTTATCTAGGATCATGGAATATTGTATCATGATATTTAATCCTTAATGACCTATCATAAAATATTTATACCTCATCATATCTTCATTCGGGGAATAATTTTTTCCAAATTTTCTTAGAATGAAATAACTTACACACAATATCTTACATACATGTGTGTTCATTCGTGTGAATAAACAATCTAGTGTTCTTAGTATCTAAATGAAACAACATGTTGTGAGTGGGTTCCCATGACCAAACCTCTTTATTTTTTTTACCATTTCATATATACTATATGATATATATATATTTTCTTATAATAATAGCATTGATACATCTACATCCACTATTTACATTGTAATTTCTTTATTTTACATTTTCTTTTATAAATTTATTGAAATTTATATCTATAATGAGAAGGTCAAGATACAATACCAGTGATCTTAAATATAATTCCTATGGTCTAGATACAATATACTGATAGGAAAAAAATTATGTATGACTATCTGGTGCCAGGGGATCATAAGAATTGTTATTTCATCACATGAACATTCCACTTGGTGATCCTCAGTAGACGAGATCATGAGAACTGACCCGCTAATAGGAACCCCACATGTTTTGGGTGTCATTGGTTGTTCCTATCAACGAACATCCATTTTTTCATTAGACATGATATTATTATTGATGTGTACCATTTGATCATATACTTTGATGAAAGGTAAAACCCCTAGAATTGAAGTCATGGAGATGTATCTTGTGTTGTGTGCATCATTGTGGGTAATACTTTGGTAAAATAATCAAGATTTCATATTTCACTTGTGAGTTGAGGAGGAGATATCTCATGGGACCATGTTGACCAGGAAGGTAGTACCTTCATTAAATCCATTTACAATGTACAAAATGGTAAGTCCATCCAATAATATCATAAAATATATAAATCACAAAAATGATGATGATACAAGTGTGTATCTTACATTATGATATACTATGATACAAATAGATTAAATTGCACAGAACATGTTCATTGGATGTAGCTATAGATCTAACATTATTGATAAACTTATGGGTCATGTTGGGTTACTAGGATCCACTTTAGGACAATGGTTTGGACTCAATACTATCAACATAATGACCTAGATGGTTACACAGTATGTTTATCCACAAGTTCCACCTATTCAAATGAATATGCTTTTAGGATGATGTAGGCCCACATGTGGGGGCCAGTGAACCCCCATGTCTAATAGATCAAAATTAAAAATAATTAAATTATAATATTCAATATTATAATAATTATTATTGAATTTAGTTTTCATGTTATTCATAATTATATTGATCATAAAAGTGATTATGAGAAAATATAATTCTAGAAATGAACATAGGATGTTCAAGGTTCATAAAATTTTTTGAGGAGATTGCAGGTAGTGTCAATGGATTATATGTTATCACATACCATATTAAAGTGATAGAAGTGATTGATTAAATCTTTTTAACATTTATGATATTTTTATTAAGTCATAAATGTTCACAATGTTCTAAAAATAATTCTATTACTTTATTGTGACCAAAGTGAAATTTTAGAAATTATAACATAAGTATAAAACAGATTTTATCCTCTTGAGTAGTGAACTCTATCATTTTTATGAATTTAGAGTGATAATATCTCCTATATAATACACTCAATCTCTTAGATTGAAATTACAGAGAAAGAACAAGGTCTGATCGATCCCATCTTCTCGATCGAGTGCACATTCTTAACGTGATCAATGGGATGTTATAATGATCTTTAATTTCTTATGATAGAACCCTAGAATCATCAATTTATGATCCAATATCTATGTTTAATGTGTGTTTAATATAGAGTATTCCTATTTTGGTGCCTTTGAGAAATGATATGCTGATGATGAGAGAATAAAATTGATGACATCAATTGAACAAGGTACAATTTACATTTTTGTTTAATTTTACTTTTCCCGACTAAATTGAATTGAAAATGATTCATTAAGAAATTCTAGCAAGGGTTTTTGTGGATTCATTATTTTTAACATGAATTCAAACCTAAAATATTAATGTTGTGAATATTTCATGGTTTCTATATGCCTCATGTTCTTTCACAATATTTGTTCATATGAACTTTTAAAGGCTTTCACAGACCACTTTCCACATGTAATGTGTTCACACTACATAAAAATACATTATAGAATCATTAAGTTATGTTATTTTCTCCACAATTTTACCTAATACATGGTCAGAATATACACAGTGTGAGCTTCAAATATAAGACAACCCCATTGGCTCAATGTTGGGGATGCAATAAATGTTTATTTATCAACTATGTGATATTAATGTCAATTTATGAACAATATTCCACATTAAAATACAAAACAAATCGTTTTTTCATTGGGATACTACTAATTTATTGTTAATGATGTTCCTTATGCTACCATTCGAATTCCTTATGAGTGAATTGCCTAATGGGTCACATGCTGCCCCACACGATGTCTTTCTCGCCAAAACCTCCTAGCACTTTTTCCAACACAAACCCATCAAATCCATATACACTCCTCCGTATCTTTTTTGGATTCTCTATAACTATTATTATTCCCACAAATATTAATGGATATATTCGAGCATGCTCATGTGGATGGCCATGTTTGGAAAATTATTTGACTTTTTAAAATATAAAACATTATCCAGTTTTTTAAGACATAGAAAATTCTTATGATATATTTTTGCCAAAAATTATTATGAATACAATATTGGGTACTAATGTTTTAAGATCCTTACACAAATTCATATAATATTATATAGTTTTATAATTCTCAATTTTAGCATAAAAAGTACACAAATTTATGATTAATTAGACAAAACTAACTTAATGGACTTGAAATAAAGAATAAAACTTCAAATGTATGAAAATCAATAAATAAATGAAACATAAAACTCCATCAACATAACTCATATTAACAACCCTTTACAATCAAGTCTTCCAACCTTATTAACAAAAAACACAACCTCAAGCATGAACTCTTCAATCAATCAATTTATATGTAAAGACCCGTAAAATTCAAGGGAAATTTTTTCTTAATTTTCTTTAGAATTTTACAAGAGCGCGGTTTCAGACGGCACCTGATTCCGAGGCCCGGAGTGCCCGGAATTAATTTCCGAAGTTTGGCTCAGGTACGTTCAGTGAACGAACGAGCGGGAATTCCTAACTTTTGTTCCGGTGCTCGGAATTGAAATCTGAGGGCACCGATGAACTCGCAGCGCCGATATTCGCTTAAAGATACCTTTTCAGGAATTGCGTTTGTTGCGGGTTGAAAGTTTATTTTAGGGGTTTTTAGTTTGAGTTAAATAAAATTTGTATAGAACAAATTTTATTATAACTTGTTAAAAACCTACCAAAGGGGGTTGGAAGTGGGACCCACACCCACTTAACCTCCCTTGGGAGGATTAAGTGTGGTGGGGCCCACACGAACCCCTAAACCTTTCAAATTCTCCCAACTCCCTTAACGCCTCATTTATTGACTTGAGTTACTTATTTAATTATGGGAGTTAATCCTTTTGAATTTCAAACTTTTGAAATTATATTGTGTTATGTAATAATAAAATAAGTTGTTGTCTTATTTTATTTTGGGTTATTTGTTTGTCTTCTTGAGAGGTGGAGAGCTCTTCTTCTTCTTCAACTCTGACGAAGAACTCGAAGAACGTTCATCTTGACGAAGAACGCACAAGCTCCGACGAAGAACGCCGCACCTCCATTCTTCGTTTACCGTGTCAACGAAGGGGACACCACTTCTTCCTCGGACAACCTTCGTCGGCGTACAAGTTTCGCCAACGACGTGTCTCTTCGAACGCATCACTTCGTCATCGGATTTGACGAACGGCTACCGCGACGCCCGACCTCCGTGACGTCGTCTTCCGCGGAACCTTGACAATCTTCAAACCTTATACCCGAGGTAGGGGTTGTCGATTTCTTTTTGGTTTCCTTATTTTATTCTTGATCGTGATTTTAGCAAGACTAACGTGTGGCTTGAATTATTTTAAGTTGCGTTATTATTTTAACGTGAGGGGGGCCGGACCGCACGAACACGGCCGAACCCCCCTCCATCGTTCTTGTTTATTCTTGCGGGTGGAAGCAAGTGGCGTGGTGTCGTCGCACCACGCGGATAATCGTGCTTTTATTTTACGTGGCGCCGTCGCGCCACACCGAGGTAGAATCTTCAAGAACGCGACGTCGTCGCGCCGCGTTGAAAGGAATCAAGGCATGACGAAAGGGGCGCGGTGCCGTCGCACCACGCCGGACGACGAACACCGCGGCCGGTTCCGGGCCGTGGCGGGACGAGGAGACCGCGGCCGGTTCCGGGCCGCGGCGGAAGAGAAGACCGGCGGCCGGGCCGCCGGCGTCGGAAGCCGAAGGGGGGACCGGAATTTCCGGTCCCGTTAGAGAAAACCGGCCGGCCAGCTGGCCGGCCGGATACCATTAAAACCGGGGGAATTAATCCCCCGGCCACCTCAAAAAAAAAACCCCCCTCTTTATGAGGGGGGCGGTTCATTGAAGGGAGGGGGGCAGCCGGCCCCGCCGGTTCCGCACCAGCAGGCCCCCCCACGTGAGGGGGGCCTCTTTTTAAAATAACGGCGCGGCTATGCCGCGCCGCCTCTTGAAAAGCGGGGGATTTGATTCCCCCGTGCGGCCTCCTTGCGGCGACAGCCGCGTGCGGCCCCTCGCGGCGTCCGCCCGCCTCGCCGCCGCCGGCCGCCCCCGCCGGCCACCGCGCCGCCCCAGGGGGGGGGGGGTCGGGCCGGGTCGGCCCGGACCCGGACCCCCCCGTTTCGAACCAGAATCGGTTTTTGGGCTATATCTTGAGCCTCGGACCTCCTAATGATGAACCGTCTACGGCAACAAGATCCTTGGATCGAGACGGTCGTTTCGGTATATCGCACTCAAGGTTTCGGTTTACTTTGAGTTCGGCCGGGTTGGTTCGTTCACGAAACCAACCGGGCCTTCGGAGCGGAAACGCTCATATCTTGAGCTACGAACGTCCGATTGACGCGCCGTCAGTCGCGTTGTGTTCCTCTTAGTGAGAAGGATCTTTTGGCATACTCCGCCCGAGGTTTGGACGCAGGTGGAGTACGGTCGGGTTGGTTTTTCCATAAAAACCAACCGGGCCCCGGAGAAGAAAATGCGAATAACTCTCAGACCGGGCGTCCGATCGACGCGCCGTCTCTTGCGTTGAGTTCCTGTTGACGATACGGAACTTTTGGATACATCAACTTCTGTCTTCGTGACAGTTGATGTATCAGCCTCTCGGCTCGTGGAGCGGACCCTCCGAACGAGCTTGCTGTGTGCGGGAACCCTAGTGCTGGCTGCGACTGTTACTGCTACTACTACTGCTACGACTGTTACTGTGACTTCGACGACGACAGTACAGAGATCCTGTGTGGATTCGACGACGACGACTACAGCACTCAGCGATCCTACGTGGATCATTGCTACAGGTCCTGTGTGGGCCCGATCCTGTGTGGGTCCGCGCTCAGCGGTTCTGTGTGAGCCAGCGCCTACAGGTCCTGTGTGGGCCCGATCCTGTGTGGGTCTTTGCGGGGGTTAGTTACCTATCGATCCTTCGTGGGTCCGACGACTTAGATGGATCAGTGATCATCTTTATCGTCCTTGAAGAAGTATACCTGTGTGAGCTGAATCCTATTGCTTTCCTGTGTGGATTGTGTTGTGCAATCCTGTGTGGATTACGTTTTGCTTTCCTGTGTGGAATACGTTTACTATCCTGTGTGGACTGAGTTGTACTTGGGCTCGGAGGTTGGAGCGTATTTGAATTGATGACTTAGGTATATGTATCGGCATATACCTAAGCAGTGTCAGTTGTTACTTCGTGATTGTTACTTTTCTTCGTGGTTTATCCTTTGTGGATTTGAGAGACCTTCAGAGGTCTCGGGGTCCCTACTGAGTAGTTTATACTGACCCCTGCACGGGATTTGCCCGCACTACGTTGTGTTGGTTGCAGACGACGGACAGCGTTGACCTTAGCTGAGGCCTACAGAGCGGGACGGTACCCGGAGGAGGACCACTGGGCGGGACGTACACGGAGCGGACGGCGGGACCCGTGGAGCAGAGGAGCTATCTGTACCCACCCTTCAGGTGGGATTTCCAGTGGACAGCTCGGAGTAGCAGCTTTTACTTTTCAGTTGCTGTTTTTCCCTTTTCGAGTTGTACTTTACTTTCAGTTTGGGTTTGTATTCCGGCCCGTTTACTTTTCCGCACTTTCAGTTGTACTCTGCCTTGTTTAGTGTTTACTTTCCGCTTGTTTACTCTGTGGTGTGTGTTTACTTTTCAAAGGCAATGCCTTCCCTTTTTACCGGGATTTACGCCTTGGTGCTAGTCGCCAGCCCCTGGCCTATGGAAGGCGGGCTTGGGGTAGTCACGGCACGGACCCCGAGGGCGGGTCGTGACAAATTGGTATCAGAGCAGTTCGGTTCTACCGCGAACTCTGATCTTTTCTATGTGAAGCAATAATGTTTAGCGTTTTGAGTGTGGATATCAGTCCAGGGAGTCCAGTGTTGGTGCGGCGGCCGACGTATCCGTACACCAGGACCCTGACTTCTGATTTCCGACTTAATGCACGAAAACATTGATTGCGTGTGTGTTTCAAAGTTTTCTTTGTGATTACTTATATCAGCTCACCAGGTATACTGTTCTGACCGTGGCGCACCTGTTTCCTTTCCAGGATGGCCCCACGACGGCAGCCAGCTAGGGTTCCGAGAGTCGAGTGTGACGACAGCCCACCGAGCGACGAGGCCTCGGTGCAGGGCCCTTTTCCAGTAGTAGCACCGGCGGTAGCTCTACCCGCCGATCCCCCGATGCTTCAAGCAGCAGCCGCTGACGATGCACGTCGCCTCAGCGCACTGCATGAGTTTCAGCGCCAGCGACCGCCCAGGTTTCGCGGGGAGACGGATCCCCAGGCAGCAGAGGACTGGCTGGAGGCAGTGGTTCGAGTGTTTAGGCTAGTGAGGACACCAGCAGACCTCATGGTGATCCTCGCTGCGAGCCTACTACACGCAGCAGCAGGACGATGGTGGAGCTTGATGCTCCAGGTGCACGATGAGGCATCTGTACTTCGGACGGGCTTTGAGAGCCTCTTCCGCTCGGAGTTCGTCCCAGCCACCCTTCGTGCGGTGCGTATCCAGGAGCTTCTACAGCTGCGGTAGGGCAGCATGACGGTCGCTCAGTACTCGGCGAGATTTACCGATCTCTCGCGCTACTCGACCGACATGGTACGTGACCCATTCTTCCGGGCCCGGACCTTCGAGCAGGGTTTGAGACCCGAGATCAGGGGATCGCTGATCTCCCTCAGCATACCGACTCAGACAGGAGTATTGGAGCGGGCCCTTCTGATCGAGAGCTTCCTTGATGAGTCTACACCAGCACAGCGACCCACCGCAGGGCGGCACGTGGCAGAGTCATCTACAGCAGGCAGTCGACGGATGACTCAGGGGTCCAGACAGACCAGACCTTCGGGAAGACGATCTCAGGGCACTGGTTCAGCAGTGCGGGGCACACAGCGCGGAGCCAGTCTTACGAGAGGCAGACAGTGCTACTCGTGCGGCGGGCAGGGCCACATGGCTCGCGACTGCCCGACCCGTCGTGCCGAGGAGCAGCAGACAGTTGACGGACCACCGAGGCAGTGGCAGAGGGTCGACCGTGGCGGTCCGCAGGGAGGAGGCGGACGAGGCAGAGGAGCTGGACGAGCAGCCGGTGGTGGGCGACGCTTTGAGGCTCTGCCACCACCACCACCAGGAGGTCCACCCCGACCACAGGGAGCTGGCGGGCAACGACAGGCACAGCTCCAGGCAGCAGAGGCCTACGACCACGGCGCACCCGAGATGATTCGAGGTACTATCTGTGTCTACTCCACCCTTGTTGCAGTTCTTATAGACACAGGAGCGAGTCATTCTTTCATAGCCGCTGCCCTTGTTCGGAGCTCGGAGATTCCGACAGAGCCGTTGGCTCGATCCTTACGGCTAGAGACTCCTACGGGAGCAGACTCGACGATTACGCACTGGTGCCGGCAGTGTGAGCTTACTCTAGGAGGCGAGAGCTTCGGCTGGGATCTTCTTGTAGCAGCGTCGAGGCCTTACGAAGTCATCTTGGGCATGGATTGGCTATCTACGGTCCATGCACAGATTGACTGTTTTAGGCGGTAGGTGCGATGTGTACGCACCGACGGGAGCAGGTTCACCTTCACCGGCGAGAAGGGAGCCTTAGCAGCACAGGATGGACTTCCGCGGAGGAGAGGACAGCCCATCACTCATCAGTTGGCTAGCCTTATCCTTGGAGCAGTTGACGTGCGGAGTCCTGGTTTTCCTGCAGTGGTGGATCAGTTTGCGGACGTGTTTCCCGACGATGTTCCCGGGCTACCTCCTCGCAGAGAGGTAGACTTTTATATTGACTTGTACCCCGGGACAGCCCCGATATCCACTCCAGCATATCGGATGGCCCCCGCCGAGCTTTGAGAGCTACGGGTACAGTTGGAGGACTTGCAGGGCAAGGGATTCATTCGACCCAGTGTTTCACCCTGGGCTTCCCCGATATTTTTCGCCAAGAAGGCGGACGGGAGCTTGTGACTTTGTGTTGACTATCATCGCCTGAACCAGGTGACAGTGAGGAATAAGTATCCGCTACTGAGGATTGATGACCTTTTTGATCAGCTCAAGGGAGCACGGTGGTTCTCGAAGATAGACCTCAGGTCAGGCTATCATCAGCTCAGAGTCAGAGACGAGGATGTGCAGAAGACGGCCTTCAGATGTCGGTATGGCCACTATGAGTTCTTGGTTATTCCTTTCGGTGTAACCAATGCTCCAGCAGTATTTATGGCCCTCATGAATAGGATCTTTCAGCCATACCTAGATCGGTTTGTCGTGGTCTTCATCGACGACATTCTGATTTACTCTACGACAGAGGAGGAGCACGCCTATCACTTGCGAGTTGTTCTTGACACACTCCGAGAGCACCAGCTTTATGGTAAGCTCTCGAAGTGCCAGTTATGGATATGTGAGGTCCACTTTTTGGGACACGTTATCTCTGAGGCGGGAGTTGCAGTGGATCCCGCGATGATTGAGGCTGTGTTAGCATGGGAGCCACCCAGGAGCATGACTGAGGTTCGGAGTTTCTTGGGACTAGCTGGATACTATCGGAGATTCGTTCCAGACTTCTCTAGAGTTGCAGCATCACTCACGGCTTTGACGAAGAAGGGGAAACCCTTCGTATGGACAGACAGATGTCAGCAGAGCTTCCAAGAGCTGAGATAGAGATTGACTAGCGCACCTATCTTGAGGTTGCCTGAGGAGGGAGTAGGGTACGTAGTCTACTGCGATGCATCAGGGACCGGACTCAGATGTGTTCTGATGCAGGTGTGGGCCGTGATCGCCTATGGATCACGTCAGTTGAGGCCGCATGAGCAGAACTACGCTACCCATGACCTGGAGTTAGCAGCAGTGGTCTTCGCTCTGAAGACATGGCGACACTATCTGATGGGGGAGCGCTTTACAGTCTTTTCCGATCATCAGAGTCTCAGGTATATCTTCTCGCAGAAGGACCTGAACCTGAGACAGCGACGATGGCTCGAGTTCCTCCAGGACTATGACTTTGAGATAGTCTATACTCCTGGGAAGGGGAACGTAGTAGCCGATGCCCTCAGCAGGAGGACGTGCATTCAGCTACTTGAGGAGGCGACGGAGCAGCTAGCCTCTTTGCAGATATCCTTCATGGATAGAGATGGAACAACCTTTCTTCAGTCTCTCACAGTCACTCCTCCACTACTGCAGCGAGTCAGGGAGGCATAGCGCGGGGACGCTGACTGTGAGACACGGCGTGCACAGATATCCTCGGGACAGGCACCTGATGGTTTCTCCCTTGGAGTAGAGCACGACATCCTTTTCAGAGGACGTACCATGGTACCAGTCGCATTGCCAGAGGAAGTGTTGAGGGAGTTTCACACTTCTCCTTTGGCGGTACATCCTGGAGTGGAGAAGATGTACCAGGACCTCAGACGACAGCACTGGTGGCCGGGCATGAAGAAGGCAGTAGCAGAGTTCGTTTCTCGATGCCTCACCTGCCAGCAGGTGAAGGCTGAGCATCAGGTACCAGCAGGCTTGGTACAACCCTTGGAGGTTCCGGAATGGAAGTGGGAAGGCATATCTATGGACTTCGTGACTGGACTTCCACGCAATTCCAGAGGTCACGACTCCATCTGGGTGATTGTTGACCGACTCACCAAGTCGGTACACTTCTTACCCATCAGAGAGCAGGGCTCAGTGGAGAGCTTGGGACGTCTCTACGTTCAGGAGATTGTGTGGCTCCACGGCGTGCCATCATCTATCTTATCTGATCGAGATGCCCGCTTTACTTCCCGGCTTTGGAAGGGGTTACAGGAGGCGTTCGTGACGCAGCTACGTCTTAGCACAGCTTTTCACCCTCAGACGGATGGTCAGACGGAGAGGACCATTCAGACTCTTGAGGACATGCTCCGCGCATGTGTCCTCGACTTTGGTCGTAGTTGGGAGGACCACCTACCCTTGGTGGAGTTCGCGTACAACAACAGCTACCACTCCACCATCGGGATGGCACCGTACGAGGCGTTGTACGACCGACCATGTAGATCTCCTTTGTGCTGGACAGACCCTGGGGAGTCAGCACTGGTGGGACCGGAGATGGTCCAGGCCATGACAGAGAAGGTCCAGGTCATCCAGGAGCAGATGAGGACAGCTCAAAGCCGGCAGAAGTCATATGCTGACAGGAGGCGGAGGCCACTGGAGTTCGAGGATGGCGACCACGTCTTCTTGCGGGTCTCACCTCGACGTGGTATTCGGAGATTTGGCCGAGGTGGCAAGTTATCTCCGCGCTTCATCGGACCCTTCCAGATTCTCAGCAGGATTGGCGAGGTGGCTTATCGCCTGGCTCTACCACCTCAGTTGCACCGGGTGCACGACGTCTTCCACGTATCCCAGCTGAGGAGATACGTGCACGACCCGACGCACATCATTGACCATGTGGAGCTTGACGTTGACGATGGGGCGACTTTGACGGAGGTCCCGGTGGAGATAGAGGATCGACAGGAGCGGGTCCTGCGTGGGCGATCGATTCCTCTTGTGCGCATCAGATGGCAGCACGGGAATCTCCAGGAGAGCACATGGGAGCGGGATCTCAGATGCGTGCTCAGTACCCTCATTTGTTTCCCTAGTTTTGATGTATCTTTATGGGGACGTAAAGACCTGAGGTGGGAGTAATGTAAAGACCCGTAAAATTCAAGGGAAATTTTTTCTTAATTTTCTTTAGAATTTTACAAGAGCGCGGTTTCAGACGGCACCTGATTCCGAGGCCCGGAGTGCCCGGAATTAATTTCCGATGTTTGGCTCGGGTACGTTCAGTGAACGAACGAGCGGGAATTCCTAACTTTTGTTCCGGTGCTCGGAATTGAAATCTGAGGGCACCGATGAACTCGCAGTGCCGATATTCGCTTAAAGAGACCTTTTCGGAAATTGCGTTTGTTGCGGGTTGAAAGTTTATTTTAGGGGTTTTTAGTTTGAGTTAAATAAAATTTGTATAGAACAAATTTTATTATAACTTGTTAAAAACCTACCAAAGGGGGTTGGAAGTGGGACCCACACCCACTTAACCTCCTTTGGGAGGATTAAGTGTGGTGGGGCCCACACGAACCCCTAAACCTTTCAAATTCTCCCAACTCCCTTAACGCCTCATTTATTGACTTGAGTTACTTATTTAATTATGGGAGTTAATCCTTTTGAATTTCAAACTTTTGAAATTCTATTGTGTTATGTAATAATAAAATAAGTTGTTGTCTTATTTTATTTTGGGTTATTTGTTTGTCTTCTTGAGAGGTGGATAGCTTTTCTTATTCTTCAACTCTGACGAAGAACTCGAAGAACGTTCATCTTGACGAATAACGCACATGCTCCGACGAAGAACGCCGCACCTCCATTCATCGTTTACCGTGTCAACGAAGGGGACGCCAATTCTTCCTCGGACAACCTTCGTCGGCGTACAAGTTTCGCCAACGACGTGTCTCTTCGAACACATCCCTTCGTCATCGGATTTGACGAACAGCTACCGCGACGCCCGACCTCCGCGACGTCGTCTTCCGCGGAACCTTGACAATCTTCGAACCTTATACCCGAGGTAGGGGTTGTCGATTTCTTTTTGGTTTCCTTATTTTATTCTTGATCGTGATTTTAGCAAGACTAACGTGTGGCTTGAATTATTTTAAGTTGCGTTATTATTTTAACGTGAGGGGGGGCCGGACCGCACGAACACGGCCGAACCCCCCTCCATCGTTCTTGTTTATTCTTGCGGGTGGAAGCAAGTGGCGTGGTGCCGTCGCACCCCGTGGATAATCGTGCTTTTATTTTACGTGGCGCCGTCGCGCCACACCGAGGTAGAATTTTCATGAACGCGACGCCGTCGTGCCGCGTTGAAAGGAATCAAGGCACGGCGAAAGGGGCGTGGTGCCGTCGCACCGCGCCGGACGACGAACACCGCGGCCGGTTCCGGGCCACGGCGGGACGAGGAGACTGCGGCCGGTTCCGGGCCACGGTGGAAGAGAAGACCGGCGGTCGGGCCGCCGGCGTCGGAAGCCGAAGGGGGGACCGGAATTTCCGGTCCCGTTAGAGAAAACCGGCCGGCCAGCTGGCCGGCCGGATACCATTAAAACCGGGGGAATTAATCTCCCGGCCACCTCATAAAAAAAACCCCCCTCTTTATGAGGGGGGCGGTTTATTGAAGGGAGGGGGGCAGCCGGCCCCCCCGGTTCCGCACCAGCAGGCCCCCCCACGTGAGGGGGGGCGCTTTTTAAAATAACGGCGCGGCTATGTCGCGCCGCCTCTTGAAAAGAGGGGTAATTGATTCCCCCGCGCGGCCTCCTTGCGGCAACAGCCGCGTGCGGCCCCTCGCGGCGTCAGCCCGCCGCGGCCCGCCGCGCCGCCGCGCCGCCCCAGGGGGGGTGGTCGGGCCGGGTCGGCCCGGACCCGGACCCCCCCGTTTCGAACCAGAATCTGTTTTTGGGCCATATCTTGAGCCTCGGACCTCCGAATGACGAACCGTCTGCGGCAACGCGATCCTTGGATCGAGACGGTCGTTTCGGTATATCGCACTCAAGGTTTCGGTTTACTTTGAGTTCGGCCGGGTTGGTTCGTTCACGAAACCAACCGGGCCTTCGGAGCGGAAACGCTCATATCTTGAGCTACGAACGTCCGATTGACGCGCCGTCAGTCGCGTTGTGTTCCTCTTAGTGAGACGGATCATTTGGTATACTCTGCCCGAGGTTTGGACGCAGGTGGAGTACGGTCGGGTTGGTTTTGCCTTAAAAACCAACCGGGCCCCGGAGACGAAAATGCCAATAACTCTCAGACCGGGCGTCCGATCGACGCGCCGTCTGTTGCGTTGAGTTCCTGTTGACGATACGGAACTTTTGGATACATCAACTTCGGTCTTCGTGACAGTTGATGTATCAGCCTCTCGGCTCGTGGAGCGAACCCTCTGAACGAGCTTGCTGTGTGCGGGAACCCTAGTGCTGGCTGCGACTGTTACTGCTACTACTACTACTACGACTGTTACTGTGACTTCGACGACGAAAGTACAGAGATCCTGTGTGGATTTGACGACGACGACTACAACACTCAGCGATCCTACGTGGATCAGTGCTACAGGTCCTGTGTGGGTCCGATCCTGTGTGGGTCCGCGCTCAGCGGTTCTGTGTGAGCCAGCGCCTACAGGTCCTGTGTGGGCCCGATCCTGTGTGGGTCTTTGCGGGGGTTAGTTACCTATCGATCCTTCGTGGGTCCGACGACATAGATGGATCAGTGATCATCTTTATCGTCCTTGAAGAAGTATACCTGTGTGAGCTGAATCCTATTGCTTTCCTGTGTGGATTGTGTTGTGCAATCCTGTGTGGATTACGTTTTTCTTTCCTGTGTGGAATACGTTTACTATCCTGTGTGGACTGAGTTGTACTTGGGCTCGGAGGTTGGAGCATATTTGAATTGATGACTTAGGTATATGTATGGGCATATACCTAAGCAGTGTCAGTTGTTACTTCGTGATTGTTACTTTTCTTCGTGGTTTATCCTTTGTGGATTTGAGAGACCTTCAGAGGTCTCGGGGTCCCTACTGAGTAGCTTATACTCACCCCTGCACGGGCTTTGCCCGCACTACGTTGTGTTGGTTGCAGACGACGTACAGCGTTGACCTTAGATGAGGCCTACAGAGCGGGACGGTACCCGGAGGAGGACCACTGGGCGGGACGTGCACGGAGCGGACGGCGGGACCCGTGGAGCAGAGGAGCTATCTGTACCCACCCTTCAGGTGGGATTTCCAGTGGACAGCTCGGAGTAGCAGCTTTTACTTTTCAGTTGCTATTTTTCCCTTTTCGAGTTGTACTTTACTTTCAGTTTGGGTTTGTATTCCGGCCCGTTTACTTTTCCGCACTTTCAGTTGTACTCTGCCTTGTTTAGTGTTTAATTTCCGCTTTTTTACTCTGTGGTGTGTGTTTACTTTTCAAAGGCAATGCCTTCCCTTTTTACCGGGATTTACGCCTTGGTGCTAGTCGCCAGCCCCTGGCCTATGGAAGGCGGGCTTGGGGTAGTCACGGCACGGACCCCGAGGGCGGGTCGTGACATTATATTTTGTATCAATTACCTAAACTAATTTTATGTTAATATTTTACTATACCAACTCATTTCCATCTCCACTATATTGAAATAAATTAAAAAAGTATTTATAGGGGTTGTGTCTTACTTGTTTTCAAAATATATATCATATCACTCATGATCTAAATTAAAAACTATATTGATAAATAAGAGAAAAAGAAAATAAATACTGTCTTAGTAATGTGACATCGAACAACCAACTCTATGACTACTTTGGCTAATACACTGTAAATAAAGAGCACAAAAACATAGACATCAAGGTCAGACATTAATATGTAATTCATGGGATACTATTATCAAAATTCCTCATGTTGGGGTCTATATAATCATATTTGTCATTAGAATTGAAACATTAATTATTGTGCTCAATTTACAAAATATATCAAATATAACCACACACAAATAATATGTTTTAATTTTTTATATCAATAAAAATTTTATTCTATACTTCTCATTCATGTCATTGAATAAAATCAATTTCACCCCCTAATGTTTTTATATTATTATTATTACTAACAAGGATGATATAACAAGATATCAATCCTTTTTAATGACACATTTTTAATTACCTTACTAAAATATTAATTTTGATGATATTGATAGGTTCTTTAGTATTTTTTAAACCTTATCCACTTGACTTCCCTTTATAGAGACATTTAAGATAATCTTCATTAAGGATGACTGCTTCAATACATGTTATTTAGAATATCAATTAATAAAACATTCATGGATGGTGTCTTCTTTTTTTAATTGTCTAGTATTAATAGATTATTCACATTAGATACTTATCTCCATGAGAACTAGATTCACTTTTAATTACCTACATGGTTATCACCCAAATAAAACCGTCAAAATGTAAGTGAATATGGTTTAATTGTTATCTTATAATGGGTGTAGCATTCTCAAGAAGAAATTCTCCACCATATTTATTATTTCTTTACAGTATTGATATTCTTCTTCATACTAATTCATATTTTTACTGAATCTAATATTTATTTAGAAAGCATAGAATTTATCATATAAATCATTTCATTGTGTGTGATACTTATTTCTTCCTTATCCATAATGTTAAATGCATCACTTTATACAATTTTTATTCATTTTATGGATTATTATCATATTATCTAATTTGTTATGATATCGTTAGTAGTATGTAAAACCATATCAATCCTTTGAAAAATCTCATATAAATCTCTCACATTTCCCTTTATTGAAACCCTCTCATAGAATTCAACATTTTCATGTGGATTTTACTTTTTACCCTTAGAAATATCTATCACAAGTGCTCCTTCCATTTTTCTATAAATTTCTAAATCAGTTAGATTATTTACCATAAATTATTTATGTATAAAAAAATATTATTATAATTTCTAAAAGTTATCCACTGAGTGTATTTCTCTAAATTAGTTTTCTTGTCACTTTTTTTGATGGTATATTCCATTTTACTTTTCATTCATTTCATTGGAACATATAACCATGGATTTTTTTCATGGATCCAGGGTGTGTCCTCTATAACCACAATAGTAAAAACTCTTCCTTTTATTTATCTCCGAAATTCCACTTTTTAATCATAATTTGAAGTACATTATCCTATTGTTTATAACTTAATTATATCTCACATGCCTTATTTTCCACATTCATTGGAATATTTGAGTTACAATATTTATTTACCTTAATTATAATAGATCACTTATATTCATTCACCTATTTAGATAATTATACCCCTTTTTTATTTTATATGTATACCTGGTCAGTTTTCATAATCATTTTTCTTTATAGTGACCACATTGATTTCATGTTATATTTAGTTTCTTTAAAGATCCAATTATATTTTTAATTGAAACATTTATCTATTTTGTCCTTGTATGTTTATTCAACTTGAGAATGTCCCCATAAATTTAGGCATTCTTTGAAATTTAAAAATCGTCATACTATAAAATTATTCTTTCTTATTATTCCCAAATTTGTTATTAAAACAATAATTATCAATAAATCAGTATTTTTTCACTAAACTTCATATTACCCCAATTAACAACAATTATTTTTGGGGAATTATTATTATCTTTTTGGGTTTTTCTTGAGAACCATCATTCAAAAACACTCTTTTATACACCACATACATAGTGTTATATTTCTTTCCTATTTTTTCATCCATATTTAATGATTTTTTCTTTAAAACTATCACTTTCAAGGATAATGAATTTTGTAAAATAAAAATATTTTGATATGGACGGTACCATTTTCAATTGTATCATTATTGGTTCGTCAGGTTTTGAATTCAATGTATTACTGTAATTGATATGGGTATTTTTGGATCAGTGAATCTTAATACAAATTTTGGTTCTAGAATCTCTTTTATAAATAATTTGGAAGAAAGAGTTTGTCCCAATTATCGATTTTTTTATTTAACTTCATGTTTAAAAAAATACAGGATGTGTGAGTAATTATAATTCTAAATAAATCTTCATCTTTCTCCTTAATCATTCTATATCATAATCATTTTATTTACATTCATTTTTATTGATTATTATGAAGATTTATTAATATCTTTAATTCATTTGTATTTAATATCATTCTTGGTATCCTTGAAATTTGTGGAGATTTTGTACAAATTTACCAATGCATGGATTATTTTTTTGTGATCTATTTCTATCAGATCATTCTCACTATTACATCAATAATTATTTCCATATATAATATATATCATTTAACAAAAAATTAATAAAAATTTACTCTTTTCATCAATAGGTCCTTTGAAAAAAATTCATTGTTTGAATTTTTGTTCAAGTGAATATTCTATTTGATCATCTTTTTATTCAATTTGTTCCTTCACATCAATAATAAACTTGATAAATCCAAGTATATAAGTAAATAAATCAATGGGAAACCACATTAAATACTATTAAATTTGAGAGTATAAGTCTTCAACTATTTAACACACTTAACCTTCTCATACTCTCTGTATATTTAGCTAGCATATTCAAATAGATCACATTAAATAGATAAAATAGATGAACTCTTACTACTATGGTAAAATTAATATAGTGGTTAATATTTAAAATAATTTTGAATCATTCTATACATATTTTCCTCTATTTTAATTTGGATCTATAATTTTTATCATAAAATATCTATACCGACATCAAACAAATTTCCTTACTTTTTATTTATCTTAGGAAACTGAAAAATTTAATAAAATATATAATTAATATAATATATTGAAACAACTAGATTAAAAAACTATATCCAACCAAATTAAGAGATGGTCCACTATGATACAACTTGATGTGGCCAGTGGAATATGTAGAGATACTTATAGGGGCTTAATAAATACATAAAACATTTACTACTTTTAAATTTCTTTTCAACGTTATCTCATATTGTAATGTGAACCTCTCACTGAGTTCAGAAGTATGGATCTTTTGATATTATCTCAATATTTATCAAAGAATAAAATGTAGAATAAAATTTTAATAATACAGAATGATTTACAATGTTTGACAATGATGCTTGGGCCTACACCTTACCAGGATTAACTTTTTTGAAACACATGTTTTATTATCAGTATAATTTGATGTGATTGCATTTGTAGTTAAATTCTAAAACATGTGTCGGGATTGTATCATCCAAATTAGTATGTAATATAACATACAATTATATTCCATTAAATTATTTATTCATGAACCACATGTTCCAAAAAGACCCACTTTAAATTCTAAAAAATATATCAACTTTCTCATTTAGAATTCACTGTATCATCTAGATGGAGACCTCCTTACTCAAAAAATAAATCATCGAATTTCTAGAATTTTATAATAAATAATTCTTACACATTGGTTTCGTTGAATCACACAAAGAACATTATATATGTTGATCAAAATGGCATATTTTTCTATAATTTTCTAGCCAAAAAGATAACCAATAAATAAAATATTTGTAAACCCATATAATCTCAAAATTCATTCTAGATTACTGTGAAATCTTTTAATATTAATTGGTGTTGCAGATTTTTCTCATATGTTCTCTTACTTTTTTGAAGATGTTTTTATCTTCAAGATTTCACAAAGTTTGAATTATCTACCCTTTATCGACTCACAAGGTTTCTTCAATTTTATACGGGTGTCAAAAGATATCTTATACAATTTATTCACCACACATTAACACTATTTTCATTTTATTATTCTCTTTAGATCTTTATAATATAAATGATAAAATACATGAGACATATTCTATTTCAGTGATACTTAATGATTTCAAAAATTTTGGTGAAATATTAGTTGTTATATACTCATATTCTTCTATGACATGTAGCATATAAATCATATCAATATTTATCATCTCTTATTAGATACTTATATAACCATGTAAATATCACTATCTATAATTCACTATAATTCAAACATCATGAAATCATTAATCTATAAAACTCAAAATCCTTAGACATTGTATGATAATATGTTCCCCAAAAAATTACTAATAGATCTACTTTTATCTTCTTTATATTTACATGTTCCCTAATGTAATTCCCAATCCTAATCCACCAGTATTAAACTGAAGTGTCACATGGCCTCATGCGTGACTTCCTATATGTAAGAGGCTGTTGACTAGCAGTGAAGGCATAACTTAATCAATGGGGATACTATAAAATCGACATTATATACTATAACCAATAATAATATAATATAATAAAAATAAATATAATAACCCAAGTAAGCATTCTAAAACAATGTATAAGGGATACAAATCATACAATAAACCAAAGTCTCCCAAAGTGGAAATCAAAACTAGAGTAATTGTGAGTTAGATAACAATAAATAAAAATGAAATAATCTTGCATAGTTTATCTCGGTATCAATACCAGTTTCATGCTCCTTTTCTCAAACTTCATTAACGGGACCCATTCCCTTTTTTAAATACCTAAGCATGAAGTGTCCATGAACATCAATGTTACTATACATGGTGTGATAATAAAACCCATCATGACACCAGTAATTCATCCTCAATTAATGTTCACAAAAATAATAAGAATATTCCATGAAAAATATAAATCTATATTAAGAATAATAGTCAAACAATCTCATTTTGAATGGTCATGCACTAACCAAGCCACCACAAACCCCTGACTGTACCTAATTCTACTCCATGTTGAATGGATAAATAGGGATTTTGTTAAAGATCTAAACTAGCCACACGGCTATTGGCATGTAAATTTTTATCTAAAATTTAAATTGATTTTTTACATATTACTTACTATCTATAAGGAGTATCGTGTATTGAAATGTTATTCAGTATCCAAAATGTGCATTGAGTTTTCAATATGGTAATCAGCATCCACAAGGTGCATTGAGTATCGACATGTTACTCTATATCCACCAGGTTCATTTAGTTTTCTACATTTTACTTAGTATCAACATGAAGCATTGATATTTTGACTTGAGAATCAGTATCCATAAAGTCCATTGAGTATTGACATGTTATTCAGTATCATCAAGGTGCATTGAGTTGTCGACACACAACTCAGTATCCACAAGGTTCATTGATTATCAACACATTAATCATTATTCACAATGTACATAAAACTATATTCAATAAACAAGGCTATCATTTTCCACTATCTTCATAATCAGACATCATATGCACTTTCCCTATAAGGGGTAATCATACCACAATAACCACATATCACACATACCAATATCCAAACCTCATAAGAAAAGATAATATATAACATGATTAATCATGGTAAAAAATCATAGTGTGGTTTCATGAGAAAATTAATAGCCCCACATATCAACATGTGAATAAACATTAATCATGTAATCAATCTATTCTGACAATTATCATAAAAACCAAGGCCACATAAGGGTATCAAGAAAACATAGAAAGTCACAATCAATTACCATAAATAAAAAACACAACCATGGAAATATATCAATTGTAACATGGAAATAAATGTATATGATGGACCCAAACAGAAATGAACATCTTAACAAAATGTTAATGATTTCAATGTGATAGTTCATCGATGAAATGTCACTCGAATCATGTCCATGTATCCATCAGCTAAAACAGCACACCATGGATTCCTAAAACTATTCTATCTTTTTATTTTGAATATAAATTAACACCCCACATGCTCTAACAATTTATCTCTCCATGATAATTTATATATTATCAATTTAATCCAAAAAACGTGAATACCAATTTTTTTATAGAATAATTCTAATTTCACATGAATTAATATTTTATATCTCTAGAATAATTTGAGACAAACATGATAATTATTTTTTATCAATGTTGAAAACATCAAGGTTATTAACAATCAATAAATATTTATCAAATTTATATAAAATATTAAAAATATTTATCCAAAAATAAAAGGAAAATAGACTCCCACATTGAGTTATCCCTTCAAAACACATAACCCATGAATAGAAGGGAGTTATGATTCTGATGTGGCAAGAAACTAGATGAAGAATTAATATTGTTCAAAGAATGAATCCCCAATATTGAAAAAGTGATTCTCCAAAATATCCGAACTCAAAAAGTACACCAAAACTGAAGGTGGAAAGATTCAAGTATTTTTAAAATAATAATACAGTGTTATTGATTTACAATATTGGAAACCCAGAAATTAAATTCCCCATCTAATTTGACATTAGAAACTATTGAATAATGACTATTAAAATTCTTCATTAAGGGATAAAAACCTTTAAATGAGTAAAATAAATCAATTCCCATGGTTTAAGGAATTCAAAAGTTTCAAATAATATTTATGTTCATGCTGGGAAAGGAAATATCAAATAAATATTTTAAAAACACATTTCCCCTGAAAGGGTTATTTGTAATGGTAACATGGTTTTACCATAACACGCATCCTAGGTGTCATATGAGGGTACAAGGTTACCCGTTCACAACCCTTTGAATGAAGTAATTACCCTTACATAATGTAACACCACCTTTATAAACCCTTTGAAAACCTAGGGATACCCTTAGACAGTGTATATATTACCCTTATGAAATTTTGTAAACATAGGGTTACCCTTATGTAAATTCAACCTTACCCATATGTGAATCTTAGAATACCCATACAAATCACATGGAATTCCACCTAACCATTATGAATCACTAGGGATGACATTACACATCCCCTGTAAATAGGGATCTATCTTTATGTGATGTGTATTAACTATATCTACCCTTACGTACCAATAGGGTACCCTTAAAAATCCTTCAGAAAAATGGGATTACCCTTTTACAACCTATTTAAATGTGGCTTTTCCCTTGTGAAACTCAAAGGGAAATCACTATACTTTTGCTGAGAGTATAGAAAACCAATTTTACCCTTATACAACACTCAAAATACATGATTATGTGTAATATTTATTGGGAAAAATTAGATTTCCTTTATAGGAAGGAATATAAATTAAAAATAAAGTAGGGTTTAAAGGTCATTTAAAAAATTATAATGTAATGATTATCTCCCTTTAAATAATTTTCATCTTCGAGAAGTATCTCTAGAAGTTTTTAATAACCTAATAAAACCACTGAGATGAAACATCCAACTCTTGCTCCCATGTCACCTCTTTAATGTATAAATGGTAGTATATGATCCAAAAAAGTCATAACACCATTCCTTAGTGGCATTTCTCACATTGATAAATGATTTACTCTTGATACTCCTCATAAGTTTCATTTTTCACCAAACCAACAACCTCTCGGTCTATAACAAGCACATGATTATGAATTTAACTCCAATGTTGAGAAATGTGAAACACATCATGTATGCCTCAATAATGTAGAGGATGTTCCGGATGCTATGTCACTATCTCAACCTATATGGTGATCTATAAGGGACCAAAATACCATGGTTCCAAATTCCATTACTTCCGCAAATGATGTTTCCCCAATCAAGGTGATAATAAGAAAAACCTATTCTCCCATATAGAATTCCAATGGTCATATCTTTCGGTCTGCATATGATGGATTCTTGTTCTATGTTTCTACTAAGCACTTATAGATCAACTAGACCATCCCTAGGGTCTTATATACCTTACTAGGCCTAATAACTAATTCCTAACTGACCACATGCCAACATAGCGGTGAGATGCACAAACATCCATAGAGAGCCTCAAATTGTTCCATTTGTATAGATTACTAAAAAATATTTTTGTAAGTACAATCCATCAAATCTAGGGTTTTGTCACATTTTAAATCGATCTTTAGAACAAAATTTTAGAGCATATCTCCTAGTGTGGAAATTTTTCACTCTGACTTTCTGTAATGTCCCCTATTTTTGGAGTCTATTACTTAGTAAAATTTGATGTTTAGGTGTTTGGGATAGTCTGGGAAGCTATCACAGCTTCTCGGTGAAGCTTAACGGTAGACTTGGCCTACCTGTAGCTCGGACTACAGGTATCTCGTCCTACCGGTAGCTCGGACTACCGGTAGCTCGGCCTACCTGTAGCTTGGCCTACCGGTAGCTCCGCCTACCGGTAGCTCGGCCTACCTGTAGCTCGGCCTACCGGTAGATTGGCCTACCGGTAGCTCGGCCTACTGGTAGCTCGGTCTACTGGTAGCTCTGTCTACTAGTAGAGTAGCAGGCCTACCCGTAGCTCGACATACCTATAGCTCGACCTACTTGTAGTCGCGGCCTACCGGTAGCTCGGCCTAGTGGTAGCTCAGCCAACTGGTAGCCACGGCTTTCCGGTGTCTCGGTCTACCAGTAGCTTTGGCGAACTGGTAGCTTGGACTACCGGTAGCCTCTGCTTACTGGTGGCTCAGCCTACCGGTAGACATAGCCTACTGGTGACCACGAGTTTTCCTAGTGGTGCCTCTTTTTGTGAAAATTGTCTTTTAAGATGCATTTTGACCCCTTTAATCCTATTTTAAATCCCATTAATGACTGTTTAAATTAAATGATTGGTGAGGTACCCCTTAAATGAGAAAAAAACCATGAGGTGTCGTCGGTTTAAACCGCCTCGAAAGGCGGCGACCCTTTAATAATGTGTGGGGTGTCCAAGCCATGTGTTTAACCCACGATCCCACTACTGACGCGGTTTATCTCAATATCTTAACCATCCGAGAGTGCTGTCTCTCAGCCCTTATTAGCCATTATAACCGAAAAATATTCTCCCTATATCTCCTTTCTCGATCATCCTGCTCGGAGTACCCTTCCTCCCGATGAGCCGTACCCCTTTTCCTAAGTTTTCATTGATCGCGTTTCGTGGAGTTCTTGCCACTCTTGTTTTCCTGTTTCCACGTGAGGACATAACGTCGATCCTTGATCGTCAAGTAGGGGTTTCACCTTCTTCTATCCATTATGTGTATCTTGTGGGGTGGGTACGCTTCTGCTTCTGTAGAATTGTATGAACTAAACATTAATGAAGATAATAAACAGATTCTAAAGAATGAAGGGGAGAGGAGTGATTAATGATGCTGCTCTGTTTTTATCCACTTTCATGATTAATTATTTCTGAATATTGCGGGCTTACACATACTGAAAATCATGGGCATTAGTGGTGTTTCTCTATGAACTAATAAATCCTTACCCATAGTGATGTCTAAATGTCTTGTAATTTGGTTGTGAAACTTTTTCTATGTAAATGAAATTGGATAATTATGTATATTTGGCTAAATAAATTGGAAGAACCAGGATCAACTCCTTTTCTATGATAACCTCGGTTTAAGACTAGTGTAATTGAAATCATGGAGTCTGTTAAATATTTTTAATCTGAAAATACCTATTGAGTCTGCCTTTTGTTGGTGGTATTGGTTTGGTTGTTTCCTCCACGGGCCGAGTATGGGTGACATTATGGTTGTCTTGGATAGGGGCATAGATTGTTGGGGGTGATGTGGGTGTGAATGGGATCCTCTATTTGTGTCACGAATTGGGGTGGGATCCTATGTTGTTGAGAAACCGTCGGCTCCGGGATTTTTTTTGAGACATGGGGATGTATCTTGGGATTTTCTTTGGTTCCAGTACTCCGAGGGATCTCCCTTATCCCTTTGTTGTTGTGACTTTGCAAAAGAACCGGGTGTGAAAGATTAAATTGATGTTGGTTGTAACTTTTTCCCTTGGTTTGTGCTTATTCTGTTAGTTTCCCAGTAGTGCATAAACTTATTTAAACATTATTACTAAACATGAAGACAAGGATGAAATAAATGGGGATTTGGTTTGGTGTGAGTTTTTACTTGGGATTTGGTGTTGTTCTCTTATCTTATGAATGAATAGTAAGGATAGTGTTCTTTTAGTTGTTTGATGAAAAACCAAGATTTTTTGAGTTCTTGTTACCTATACATATAATTTTAGATTTTGTGTTTCTTATTCACGCCCCACCCATGTTGAGAAATTAGTGCTGAACATCCCCATTTCATGGGGGGAGGTGTTTTTTCCAACACTTCTATTACTGGTTGGTTGTTAGATCCTTTATTCTCCCTTTCCTGGATAGCCCAAGTATCTTCGGGCAGGCTGTGATGACCTAAAGTCCATTATTATCCCAATAATCTTCGGGCCATGTAGTGTGGTGGTTGGACAAGGTGTGTGCGGGAAGGTGGTTTCCTAAGAATCATTAGGATGAGGCCTATGTGTCTTCGAGCATGGCGGTAGTTCTTCTAGACCAGGTGTCTTCGAGTGTGGAAGTGTTTGTTCTGGCCTATGTGTTTGCAGGTGTGGTTACATGTGACAGTTGTGGCCCAGGTGGCTACGGGCGGGTTAGTGGTTGTGGCCCAGGTGTTTGCGGGTGGGATGTGTGGTTGTGGCCCAGGTGTGTGTGGGTGGGGTATGGTAGTGGGACTGAGATGAGAATGTCGAGATTGGTTCGATGCGTATGATGTCTTCAAAAACCAGTGGGAAAGTGGCGTGTGGTACCCAAACATTGATGTGTTATTACTATACATTACTTAACATGTATTATTTGGAGAGTGTGCCTTGGTGAGGGTTGAGTGGTTAGTTTTCTATTTTAGGTGCTTGTTTATCTGTTTTCTCACAGGGAATTAGTATACCTTCCCACTTGTGCATGAGAGTCTTTTGTTTTTCCCTACTAAATATACTTGTATGATCACCCTACGTATATAAAACTACTTTTAGGTTTACAAGAGGATTTCAGGGATCGTGCTGGACCATACTATCTCAGACCTTGTGACATATCATCTCAGTTTCTGTTGTTATTTATTTTGGGTATTTTTTATTTTAGTCTCCTTATACATTGTGGATTTTACTTTTATAACATGCATTGAGAATGGTTCTTGGCATTAATATTACTTTCAGTTTTGTGTTGTGGGATTCACTATCTTATCTCCAGATCCTATTAAAAGAAAAAAGGGTAATGCCTTCCATTAATGTGTGATTTCATTCCCTTGGTTCTGGTTTCCACTCCAGGACCTATTGGAGGCAGGTTTGGGGGGTCATTATCTCTCCTTCGACTTAAAGAGGGAGGGGCCTGAAAATCTGTTATCCCTTCCCTCCTTTTGGTGAAGGCGTGTCATGACAGAATGGTATCAGAGGTGATGGTTGAGATATAGGATGAAGTCTGGAGTTAGGCATAGTGAGGATTGCATGGTATGGTAGGGAAATGGTGTTGGGAGACCTTGGTGCATGAATTAGGCCAGGGAAGACTGGCTAAGACATTGGATTTTAGGGTCCCCCATGATCTGATGCAAGGACTATGTACCTACCGAACGACCAAGTGAGGCCATGCTGATTACAGGGTAGAGACCCTAGGAAAGGTACACGCATCATAATGACTTGGGTCTGTTTGTTTCTGGGGTTTTTTGGGGAATTTGAAATAAATAAGTATTTTAAGTAGTTTTAAGAATAATATTCTGAAATACTTGGGCTTAGGAAATCTGTGTTTACCTTGCAGCTATGGAACCCGGGAGACGACCATGAGTTGTACGGGAGATCGACGCCTAGGAGGTTGACTTGGACGATCAGTAGAGGTCTGTTCGAGAGAAGGAGGATGACCAGTGGCAGAAGATGCTTCGATCATTACAACAACAGACCCTCGAGAAGTATGAAGGCAACACCTCTGGCATGAAGATAGAGGGCTGGCTAGAAGAGCTGGTGATAGCCTTCAGCTTGATCCGGGCTCCAACCGAGTACTGGGTTCCTCTGGCAGTCAGCCAGATGTGGGGATCAATGCGCCAGTGGTGGACGCTCTACCTGGGGGGGAGGAGAGAGGCTGAGGTGACATGGGATGATTTCGAGAAGAAGCTCCAGGCGGAATTCCTCTCTTCTATGATGAAGGAAGAGAAGATACAGGAGCTACTCTCCCTCCAGCAGGGGATTATGTCTATAAGGGAGCTGGGGATCAAGTCCAAGGACCTCCTCTGCTTTTCCCCGGACATCTTTCCAGACGAGGAGTCCCGGGCTAGACTTTTAGAGGAGGCGCTCCGACCCTCCCTCCAATACGTTTTTACCCCATTTACCTTGCCGACATACTTGGAGGTCCATATTAAGGCAGAGGTGGTGTAGAGGATGCCCGTGCTGGGAAGTGTGTCATGAGAGGGGATTCATCTAGGCCCCTCAAAGGGAAAGGACTTGAGCACCAGACCTCTAGTATCGGGACCCTCTAGGTTCCGACCAGTAGGGAGCAGGCCCCAACAGTTCCAGTTCAGGTCCCCTGGTCCTCACCCTTTCCCTTCAGGATTAGGACCGAGGTGCTTCGTCTGTGGGAGCCATGGACTTATCCGGAATCAGTTCCCAGACCGTTTTCAGTACGGTAGTGGCAGACAGGCCCAACACCCACCTCAGTAGTACCTTCTAGCTAGGCTCTTCCAGCAGTAGTAGCAGGGGCAGTGAGCTCCCACTCCTCTGATGGTAGATGTTGCAGGGGGAGGCTGACCTCAGGGCGCTCCTTAGGGACCTCGACCAGGGCATGGTTTGGGAGGCGGCTGACAGCTGAGGGGTGGAGTGGCTGGACATGGACAGTTGCACACCGCGGTGGCAGCAATTCTAGCGATACCAGAGGTTGTTCGAGGTATGATCAGTTTGTTCAATACCCAAGCTTACACCTTGTTCAATAACGGAGCTTCTTGCTCCTTTGTTGTACCCAGTTTGGCCCATGCTCTAGGTCTAGGTGCCGAGAGACATCCAGTTCCCATGGTGCTGAGCACACCAGTCGAAGGTTAGAACCACTTGTTATATGTTTTTAGAGGATGCAGACTGATGATAGGGACACATCAGTCAGTCAAGGATCTACTACTACTACAGATACAACCATATGATGACATCATAGGCATCTACTAGATGTTCTCTGTGTGTGCCATCATCGACTGCTTCCGAGGAAAGGTTGTGTTCTCATACATGGATGGTCGATGTGTTACCTTCACCAGCGAGCGGAGTGGCTAGAAGGGCAGAAGGTGAGAGGAACCCCTCCTCTCCTTATTGGTTGAGCTGTTAGTAGAGTCAGTGGATGCAAAGATAGTGGAAGTACCAGGGATCGTCAGTGAGTTTATGGACGTCTCCCTAAGGAGGTGAAGACTCTACCCCCTCGACTTGATATTGAGTTTGGGATAGACTTTCAGCCTAGTGCTCATCCGATTTTGATGGCTCCCTACCAGATGGTGCCTTCGGAGCTACGGGAGTTACAGATTCATATCAATGATCTGAGGAAGAAGGGTTTTGTTCGACCGAGTGCATCACTGTGGGGTGATCCAGTCTTGTTCACAAAGAAGGCAGATGATGGTCTCAGGTTGTGCATAGAATACAGGAGGCTGAATCAGGTAACGATCAAGAATTGCTACCCTCTTCCAGGGATAGAAGATCTCTTTGACTAGCTAAAAGGGGAAGGATGGTTCTCGAAGATCGACCTACGATATGGATATCACCAGTTGAGGGTGATGGAGGGAGAAATATCGAAGAAGGCCTTCAGGTGTATATATGGGCACTTTGAGTCAGTATTCATGCCTTTCGGTGTTACGAATACCCTGACATTGATCAATGGGGCTTATGAACTCTGTCTTCTGGGAGTACCTGGATCGATTCGTAGTTTTTTCATCGATGACATCATGATCTATGAAAGATCAAAGGAGGACCATACAGAGCATCTAAGGACGGTTTTGGAGGTCCTCCGACAGCAACAGCTCTATGGGAAGTTGTCGAAATGCAAGTTCTGGAAATGAGAAGTACACTTGCTTGGCCATGTAGCATCTGAACAGGGGGTAGCAGCGGACCCATCAAAGGTTGAGGCGGTTATTTCTTGGGCATTACCCAAGAATGTGGCAGAGGATTGCAGTTTCATCAGGCTGGCAGGTTACAATCAGAGGTTCGTACCAAACTTCTTCCGAGTTGCAGTCCCTTTGACAACCTTGACCAAGAAGGACCAGGTTTTCATATGGAGTGGGTAGTGCGAGGCATCCTTCAGCTATATGAAGGATAAATCAGTTAGTGCCCAAGTACTAAGACTACGAGAAGAAGGGGAAGCGTATGAGGTGTTCTGTGATGCTTCAGGGCAGGGCCTCAGATGTGTGTTGATGCAGCAACAAGGGGTGATCTCTTATGGGTCTAGTCAGCAATGCCATCATGATCATAATTATGCCACCCATGATTTGGACCTTGCAGCGGTCGTTTTCTCACTCAAGTTATGGAGACATTACCTCATCGGTGAAAACTTTGTTGTTTTCACGGATCACAAAATCTTGACGTATGCCTTCTCCCAGTGGGACCTAAATATACGACAATGAAGGTGGATGGAGTTTCTCCAGGATTATGACTTCGATATTTCCTACAATTCAATAAAAGGGAATGTAGTGGCCCATGCTTTGAGAAGGAGGTCACAGAAGGATGCGGTCTGAGAGTCGGCAGACGCATAGAAGGTGATGGAGGATTTGGCTGCCTTGCACCTAGATGTGATGATGGATAGCGGTGGAGGTTGCATGTATTAGATGATAGTGCAGTATTATATTTTGAGGCATGTGGATGAGTCTCAGTGTTGAGACCCAGAGTGTGAAGTGATGCATGACTGAGTTGACCAGGGAAATGCTCTGGAAGGGTTGACAGAGGATGGTCAGAACCGGATGATTTTCTGAGGAAAGTTGTTTGTTCCAATGGCAATGCACGGGCAGGTTCTTAGAGATTTACACAACTCACCCCTAGCAGTACACCCATGAGTTTCAATGATGTACCAGGGTCTAAGGTGACAACTTTGGTGTCCCAGAGTAAAACGAGTAGTGGAAGAGTTTGTGTCCATGTTCATAGTGTCTCAGTAGGTAAAGGATGAACACCGTATTCCAGGTGGGTTGTTGCAACATTTAGATTTCCCCGAGTGGAAGTGGGATGACATCTCGATGGTTTTCATCAAGGGACTACCCAAGGTGCAAGGGGGCTCTAATTCCATCTGGGTAGTGGTTGATTTCTTGATGAAGTCGGCTCACTTTCTGGCGATTAAGGAGACGAGTGGAGTGGACGCTCTAGCACGGAATTATTCAGGTGAGGCAGTGCGGTTGCATGGAGTTCTAAGTTCCATAGACTCGGACATGGATGAATGTTATACCTCAATATTCTGGAAGGTATTTACACATGCTTTTGGTACCCAGCTACTTGTTAGCACTGCTTTCCACCCCCAAACAGATGGGAATACTGAGCGCACCATCTAGACCTTGGAGGACATGTTGCAGGCATGTATTCTAGACTTTGGGGGATCATGGGTGCTACAATTGCATATGGTAGAGTTCAACTACAATAATAGACATCACTCTACCATTGGCATGGCTCCATTCGAATCCCTATATGGAAGGACATGTCGCTCACCCGTGTGCTGGACTGAGGTTGGAGAAGTAGGTGTTCTTGGCCTGGAGCTGTTGCAGAGCATGAAAGAGAAGGTTCAGCTTATACGAGAAAGGATGAAGGTGGCTCAGGACCGTCAGAAGTCATATGATGATAATAGGAGGAGACCCTTGGAGTTCGAGGTCGGGGACCATGTGTTCTTGAATGTCTCCACTCGGCATGGACAACGGAGGTTCGATAGGGGAAGTAAGCTTTCTCCCAGGTTCATCGGACCCTTCGATGAGTTGCGGCGAGTCGGTGAAGTGGCTTATCAGCTAGCACTACCACTACCACTACTAAGGATATACGATGTATTCCATGTGTCCCACCTTCGACGATATATACATGATGACTCCCACATCATCGATTGGGGAGAGATAGATGTCGAAGACGATGCGACCTTCATAGAACGACCAATCAAGATTGAGGATCGTAAGGAGAAAGTTTTCGTGGATGAACCATCCCCTTAGATCGTGTGTTGTGGAGGAATGGTGGCCTGTAAGTGAGTACATGGGGGCGGGAGGCCGAGTTATGCGTTCAGTACATAGAGCAGTTTTGACATGTTGTTTTTGTTTTGATCCTTGAGATATTGTACCTTGTATTTCAATATAGGGAATGCCTGTTTTTCTTAGCTATTAGATGATCTATTCCCTGTTCTCTCTATCTGTGTACAAAAGTGTGACGATGGGAAAACATGACTGTTAATTAGGATGCATTAATGTGGATGCGATTAAACCCACGCGGGCGAGTCAGTGCCGCCCAAATCGGATAATATCCTAACATGTAAGAGGGGACTCCCTAACTCATGTGTTGGACAGTGTGATCCTTGTGCTTGTTATGAATGTTGTGGTTGCTGACATTTGGGTGAGTGTTCCTGGATATAGGAGGTGTTCTGTTCCAGCTTTGGAACAACTTTGGGGTTTTCCCCTTATAAGTATCTTTGTGGGTTGTTCTTATATTCTCGGGGACAAGAACAATTTGAGAAGTATCTGATGTAATGGCTTGGTTTTTAGGGTCCATTACTTAGTAAATTGTGATGTTAAGGTGTTCGGGGTAGTCTGGGAAGCTATCACAGCTTCTCGGTGAAGTTTAACGGTAGCCTTGGCCTACCGGTGGCTCAGAATACCGGTAGCTCATCCTACCCGTATCTCGGACTACCGGTAGCTTGGCCTATCGGTAGCGTGGCCTACCGGTAGCTCGATCTACCGGTAGTAGGCCTACCGGTAGCTCGGCCTACTGGTAGCTTTGCCTAATGATAGATCGGTCTACCGGTATATTGGTCTACTAGTAGCTCGGTCTATGGGTAGCTCGGTCTACCGGTAGCTCGGTATACCAGTTTCAGGCCTACCGGTAGCTCGGCACACCGGTAGCTTGGCCAACCGGTAGTCGCGGACTACCGGTAGCTCGGCCTATCGGTAGCTCGACCTACCTGCAGCCGTAGCTTACCGGTGTCTTGATCTACTGGTAGCATAGTCCAACAAGTAGCTCGACTTACTGGTAGCCTTGTCTTATCAGTGGGTTGGCCTATCGGTAGACCTAGCCTACTGGTTACCACAGGTTTTCCCAGTGGTGCCTCTTTTTGCGCAAATTGTCTTTTAAGACGCATTTTGACCCCATTAATCCTCTTTTAAAGCCCATTAATTCCCATTTAAATTAAATTATTGGTGAGGTACCCCTTAAATGAGAAACAACCCATGAGGTATCGTCGGTTTAAACCTCCTTGAAAGGCGGGTACCCTTTAATGACGTGTGGGGTGTTCCAACCGCACGGTCAACCCACGATCTCGCTCCTTACGCAGTTTCTCTCCATATCATAAACATCCGTGAGTACTGTATCTCATCCCTTATCAGCCTTTATAACCTAAAAAACTTCTTCCTAGATTTCCTTTCTCGATCATCCTGCTCGAAGAGCCCTTCCTCTGGACGAGCCATACCCCTATTCCGAATTTTCCTTAATGGCATTCCATGGTGTTCCTGCCACTCCTGTTTTCCAGTTTCCACGCGAGGAATTAACGTCAATCCTTGATCTCCAGGTAGGGGTTTTACCTTATTCTCTCTTTTCTATGTATCTTGCAGGGTGGGAACGCTGGTACTTCTGTAGAATTGTATGAACCAAAATTTAATGAAGATAATAAACGGATTCTAAAGAATGAAGGGGAGGGGTGTGATCGATAATTATACTCTGTTTTTATCCACTTTCATGATTAATTATTTCTAAATTGTGCGAGCTTACGCCTAAGGAAAATCATGTCCATCGGTGGTCTTTCTTTTTGAACTAATCAAACCTTACCCATTGTGATGTTTAAAAGGATTGTATTTTGGATGTGAAACTTTTGCTGTGCAAAGTAAATTGGTTAATTACATATCTTCGGCTAAATAAATTGGAAGCTCCAAGATCAACTCCTTTTCCATGATAATGCCGATTTAATCCTAGTGGAATTGAAATCATGTAGTGTGTTAAATCATTTAAATCTGAAAATACCTATTGAATATGCCTTATGTTGGTGTTATTGGTTTGGTTGTTTCCTCCATGGGCCGAGTACGGGTGACCTTATGGTTTTCTTGGATAGGGGCTTAGATTTCTCAGGGTGATGTGGGTGGGGATGGGATCCTCTTTTTGTATCATGAATTGCGGTGGGATCCTCCGTTGTTGAGAAAACGTTGGCTCCTGTATTTTTTATGGGGACATGGGGTTGTATCCTGGGGTTTTCTTTGGTTCCACTACTTTGAGGGATCTCCCTTATCCCTTTGTTGTTGTGACTTTGCAATAGAAGCGGGTGTGAATTCTTAAATTGATGTTGGCTGTAACTTTTTCCCTTGGTTTTTTCTTATGTTGTTAGTTTCCCAGTAGTGCAGAAACTTATTTAAACATTATTACAAGACATTTAGACAAGGATGAGACAAATGGGGATTTGTTTTTTTGTGTGTTCTGACTTGGGATTGGGTGCTCTTATATTCTCTTATGAATGAATAGTAAGGATAGTGTTCTTTAGGGTGTCTGAAAAAAAACCTAAATTGGGCGAGTGGTTGTTAGCTATACATATACTTTTAGTTTTGTATTTCTTATTCATTACCCAACCAAGTTGAGCACTTAGTTCCTAACACCCCCATTTCATGGGGGACGGTGTTTTACCCAAGACCTCTATTAGTGGCTGGTTTTTAGCTCCTTTCTTCTCCCTTTCCTAGATAGCCCGAGTATCTTCAGGTAGGCTGTGATGGACTAAAGTCCATTATTAGCCCATGAATCTCCGGGTAGGGAAGTGTTGTGGTTGCCGCAGGTGTGTGTGGGAAGGTGGTTTCCCCAATATCTTTGGGATGAGGCCCAGGTGTCATCGGGCATGGAGGTAGATCTTCTAGCCCAGCTGTCTTCGGGTGTGGTAATGGTGGTTGTGGCCTAGGTGTTTGCAGTCATGGTTACGTGTGACAGTTGTGGCCCAAGTGTATGTGGGTGGGTTAGTGGTTGTGGCCCAGGTGTTTGCGGGCCGGATTTGTGGTTGTGGCCCAGGTGTGTGCGGGCGGGGTATGGAAGTGGGACTGCGATGAGAATGGCAGGATTGGTTCAATGTGTAGGATGTCTTCAATAACCAGTGGGAAAGTGGCACGGGGTACCCAAACATCGATGTGCTATTACTATAAATTACTTTACTTGCGTTATTTTCGATGTGTGCCTTGGTGAGGCTTGGGTGGTTAGTTTCCTTGTTAGGTGCTTGGTTATCTCTTTTCTCATAGGGTATTAGTATGACTCCCAAATTGTGCATGAGAGTCTTTTGTTTTTCCCTAATGAGTATACTTGTATGCTCACCCTATGTATATAAATATGCATTCAGGTTTCCAGGAGGACCTCAGGGATTGTGCTGTACCATACTAGTTCAGACCTTGTGACAGATCATCGCAGTTGTTGTTGTTCTTTCATTTTCGTATTTTTCTTTGTAGTCTCCTTATACATTGTGGATTTTACTTTTGTAACTTGCATCGGGAATGGTTCGTGGCTTTACTTTTAATTTCATTTTGTTTTTGTGGGATTCACTATCTTATCTCCCGATCGTATTAAAATAAAAAAAGGGTAATGCCTTCCATTTAGTGTTTGATTTCATGCCCTTGGTGCTAGTCTCCACTCCGGGACCTATTGAAGGCAGGTTTTAGGGTTCATTATCTCTCCTTCAAATTAAAGAAGGAAGGACCTAGAAATCTGCTGAGCCTTTCCATATTTTAGTGAAGGCGGGTCGTGACACTTTCCATATGTCTGAGGATGGTACACTATACTCAATCTTAGCTGATTCCCTATGTATTTTGAAAATAAGTTCCAAAAATAAACAATGAAACGTCAATCAAAATAAGATAAAACACTAATGTTAACATTAAGTATGTGTATGATCTCACAGACATAAATATTTCCCATCTCATTTATTGAGTGAGTCTCAAATATCACTAAGAAAGGGGTAAATTTTGTCTGCCAATTAAAAATAACCCAAACTACTACAACACTCATCAAGGGTCATAGATAATCCTCTAAAAAATTACATCATGACTTCTTACCATTCCATCATGGGAATATGATGTGTCTAGAGGAAACCACTAAGATGTTTGTGTTCAACCATTACCTTATGACGTGTAAGGTTCCGAGAAATATTCCTAGAAATGTCCATATCCATACATAGCCACAAGAAATTTCTTCTGAAGTTATTGTACATCTTTATCACACCAGGATAAAATTCCCATATATAGGTATGGAAATAACTCATCATATATTCTATAATATTAGTATGGACTAATACTCTCGCATGAAAAATGATCATGTCATCATCTTCTAATGACAACCTGGGTATCAGTTCACCTCCAGCTAGCTGTTCACACATCACATCACACTCAAGGTAAGGGTACTATCCAACCTTTACCTATTCTACTAGAGAAGATGTGGCCTCTATGGGAGAAAAATTCACTAATCCTTTATCCTTAGAAGAATCCACCCTCACATTTTCCAAAAAGATCATGAAACATCATTTCTCCTTTGAAGGGAACTCCCCAATCTCCCGAGCTATCTATATATTATAACTAATTTCATATACTAAAACATTACGTCTACAAGGTTAATACTCAATCTTATATTAAAATGTATATAGATACTCCACCCAGTGCCTTTTCATCTTGTTTATTTCATGTTCTGTAAAGATATATCAAATGATCTTATGGTCAGTGTATATAGAAAACGTATCACCAACGAGATAGCATCTCAAACACATCATAGAGTGAACCGTATATTCTAGATCTAGTCATGAGGTGGGTAGTACCACTCATGGGTTTATAGGTATTATAACCTATACGATACTATATTCTCTCTCTGTATTATTACCATTCCCAAACCAATCCTCGATTTATCATAGTATACTACATATTGGATCCAAGGCTTAGGAATTAGTAGTATTAGAGTTATTGTCAACCTTCTATTAAAGTCAATAAATAACTCTTCACATTGGTTTGAATACTATAACATTACCCCCTTCTTTTTTAGTTTAGTTATAATTTCTAATATATGTGGAATGTATTGGATAAAATGACAGTTTTTTCTATCTAAACCCAAGAATCTCTTGATACTAAACAAATTCTAAGGATTTGTCTAGGGAATCACTTCCACCACTTCCTATGGGTCCACAGACATAAATATCTCAAAAACTATATTCCCAAAAAATTAACGGGTTGATTTTATAATTTACACATTGATATATTTGCGTAAATATGATGTTCTTGAATCATTCTTAAAACTATCCCAATATGTCTGGCATACTATTCTCGTGTTTGTGAGCAGATGATGATTTTTTAATTAACACCACAATGAATGAGAATTTTTATGGATGAATATTATTTTTCATGAGTACTATGAACCCTAAAAGTGGACCATTTAAACCAAATAACATCTATAAGGACTCGTATATCTCATATCTACTCTAAAATTTTGTATTTGGGATGTCATAATTTTTGATATAGAGAAGGTAAAGGAATATTGTCATCTATATACAACAACATGCCCTGTGGTATAGTTGTAACATCCTCCAATTTCATAGAATTCTCATAATAGTTTATAAGAAGTTTCATAAGACTACATTGAGGAGAAAGCTTTTGTAACATCAAAAGAAATCTTTGAAAAACCCCCAAATCCCTTTGGAAATATTTGAATCAATCTAGGGGATCATATAAAGGATCTCCTAGGAGTCCACCCAAAACCGAATGTATATCCATCCTAGAACTAACAATGATCTCATCCCTTTCTATTAGTCATATATATATATATATACAAACAAAACATATCAGTATGTTCAGTTCGACTAATTAATAACAATAAAGATATATCACAATAACATGGAATATTAAATTGTATAGAAACTCTCTAAAACATATAGTTAAATCAAGTACATAAATTAAAGACATAATACACAATATAATAATAAATATATATGTGAAACATGTGCATATGTTCCACGTATTGATACAAAAATGATCTTGAAATATCATAAAAATAGTAACAATAATACCCTCAATGGTAACTCAGAGGTCTATTACACATGTTCTTACTAGGAACATGGGAAATATC
Source organism: Viscum album (assembly GCA_963277665.1). Lineage (NCBI taxonomy): Eukaryota > Viridiplantae > Streptophyta > Magnoliopsida > Santalales > Viscaceae > Viscum > Viscum album. The sequence continues at coordinate 954,581,665 of OY728162.1, read as the reverse complement.
CTACCAGAGTGCCACAAAGATATATATTTTCTTCCATGTAGTAGGGTGGTCTAAAATGAAAAGTAAAAAAATTGTACAATGACACCATTTTATAATGCCTCAACCCAAACTAATGGGTCCAAACTAATGTACCACATGACTTCATGAATGACTCCCTATATCCAGGATACTAACTACTAGTATTGAGGGTTTATGTCCTTCAGTGGAGAGACTATACATTTATTATCATGTCCTAGAATAAATAATAATATAACAGATTTGTAAAAAATATAACTAGATTTAACATACAAAAACTAAGTAGATGGAAAAACAAGTCATATAGTAAATATAAGGGATCCCAAAGTGGAATTCCAAACCAAAGTAAATGTGTGATATGTAATAATAAATAAAACAATGGGAATCATCTTGAGTATTCCTTCTATACATCCATGATCTAATATCATCGAAGAAAATGTTTTCCATGGACCCCTTTCACATTCTCAAATCCCTATACTTGAAGTCTTCACACTCATTGAAATTCTTATACTAGGTGTGAGTAATAAAACCTAGTATAACAACACCAATTAATCCTTAATGTTATTTAATACATATAAAAAGTATATTCCATGATAATAATAAATGAATAACAATCACAATAGTCCCAATATCATGTTTCGAGTGGTTGTGTGCTGACCAAGCCACCACAAACCCCCAACCATACCAACTTCATATATATGATAGAAGGTAAAATATAAAGGTTGGAAAAGGTATTAAATGGTAACAAATATATCGACATAAAACTCTGTATCCACAAGGTGCATTGAGTTTTCGATATTCTACAATGTGTCTTCAAGGTGAATTGATTATCAACTTTTTACTCAGTATCCACAATGTTCATTGTGTGTAGACTTTCTACATGGAATCCAAAAGGTACAAAGTTTATTGACATGTTACTTTTTATCTAAAAGGATTATCAATTAGTCAAAATATTAGATAGTATCCCAATGTGTGTTGATTTCTCAACATACTACTCGATATCCCCAAGGTTTATTGAGTATTGATACACTACTCGGTATCCACAAGGTGCAGCGAATTGTGGACATGACACTGGGTATACCCAAATTTCATCAATTATTAGTCTGATACATTCAATCCCCACGATTTATTGTGTTACATCTTGGCCACAAGGCTATCAATATACACCATTGTCATCATCTCACATTATGCACACTTCTCCTCTAAGGGGTATTCATACCACACAATCAACATATCATGTGTACCAATCACTAAACCTCTAAAGGAATGATATTACTCAACAATATATACCATGATAAATGAACATGACATGACATCATGAGAAATATAATTGCACCATATATCAACATGTGAATTATCATTAGGCATAGAATCAAGCTATTCTAGTAATTATCATGGAAATAAGGGGAATATAATGGTACCACGACAACACACTCAAACTCACAAGAGACCACCATCAATCAAGAAAACAACCATGTAAACACATGGATCACCCCATGGAAAAATATTTATATGATATCCTAGAATGGTATGGATGTTCCTTCCTCAAGGTCATTAATGTATACATGAAGTTTCATCAAGGAAACATCACCCAAATCATGTACCCACATCTATCATCTCAAATCGACTATCATGGTTTCCTAGAATCACTTTTGTCATTTTATTTACAAAATAAATAAAATACCACATGTGATAACACATTCTATAAACAATATAATTTTAAAATTATAGAGTTAATACATAACACATTTTTAATAGATACTTTTCATGAGGAGTAATTATAATTTTACATGTGACAATATTCTATATCTCTAGAATAATCCAAGATAAGCATGAAAATTATTTTCTTATAAAACATGTATAATTTAATGTGCATAACACTAAAGATATATTCACTAAATTTCAAGAAATATTTACAAAATATTTATCCAAAAATAAAAAGAAAACAAAAAATACCAGGAGTTATAAATCCAAGATACAATACCCATGAATAGAGGTGAAAAAAGGTTTTGATATTCCTAGAAACAAGAAGAACAATTCATATTTATTAAAGAAATGTTCAGAATTCTCGATCAATTGAATTCCAGGACTGATAGAACTCAAATATTTCACCAATAATGAAGGAAACAATATTCAAGTATTTTTTAAAACAAGAATACCATTGATAGGTTTTAATTCCTTGGAAACTCCCAAATTAAATTCACCATTAAATTTTTCATTAAAATATATGTTGAATGAATAATTTTTAAAACCCTTCATTAATGGATTATAACCATAAAACGAGTCAAAATAAATAATTCTAAAAATTTATGGAATTTATAATCACCACACACATTTTAGGTTTATATAGGGAAAGGAATATCAAAAAAATATTTTTAAAAACTATTTTCCCCCTAAAAGTGACCTGTGTAAGGGTACCATGGTTTTACCCTTATGCAACTCCAAGGTTCACATTAGGTTACCATGTTACAGTTAAATATCCCTCACAAATGATAAAAAATCCATATTCAACATAAACTACCCTTATGAAACCATTTAAATTTATGGGTTCCCCCTATGCTGCATATAGGTTACCCTTATGAAATTTAATTAAACACATGGTTTCCATTTCATGAAGCCCTTGTTACACAAATGAGAATCAGAGAAGACCCTTACATAATGAATTTAATTCCAATTTACCATTAAACATCTCCATGGGTACCATTACACATCCATTATAAATATATAGCTACCCTAGCACAGTGTGTAGAAATTCCAACCACCCTCACATTGTTGTAGGTTACCCATATTAAACCTTTAGAAAACAATGATTACCCTTATAAATACTGTATAATAGTTGATTTAACCTTACCAATCTCAAGGATAAACCACCCCAACCTTATACTGAGTATTGTAAACCCATTTTACCCTTTTGAAACCCTAAAAATACATGAGTAAGGGCAATATTTTTTGAAAAAAAAGTATATTTTCATAAAATGAGACTCATAAAATTTAAACAACAGAAGGTTTAAAGATCATTTAAAAGGTGATAATGTTACATAAAACACTCCAAAACGACTTCTTCATAAATAATATTCATTTATGTATGAAAACCTGAATATATCTCATGGTTTTATTTTCAATATTTTATTTTTTCTAGTTCGTATATCTAGGATAATGGTTGATTGATTCATGATATTTTACCCTTCATGGATAGGAATATAATATTCATATCTCACCATCTCTTCTTCTAGATAACACATTTTTTACTATGATCCCTAGTATGAAAGAACTCCCAAACAACAAATTTCATGTATGAGTGTTCTTCTATGTGTAAAACCTCTCAAGTGTTTTATAACATTTGAAGGATATATATTTTATGTATATGAACTTTTTAAAAGTTTTATATACATATACTCAATAGAAAAATGATATTATTTAATGAATAATCTTCATGGAATCATGTATATATGTTTTTTCATGGCATTCAAACTCATTAAATGACTAAAAAAGATTCATCACAAGCTTCCCATGAAAGAAAAACCTAAGGGCTCAAGATATGGGATGAAATACATGTCATCATATCAAATGAAAAATATGAATTTAATGTTATGAGTATTATCCTATATAAAAAGCATATAACATATATTTTTTGATATTAGATTGTTTCTAATTTATTATCCACCATGCTCTTCAAGACACTATGTTCAAATCCCTTAGGGCCGAACCACTCAGTGGGTCATTATGATTCCATGCACAATAAATCTCTCTCTAATGTTTCCTCACACAATTTCCCACACTAACGTATATAGTACTTATATATTCTTCTATGGTAATAATGGATTCACTATGGTTGATTGTTTCTCATGAATCCTTAAATATTTATGGTCGTGCTTTCTCCCATGGATGAAAAATATCTTATCTTAATATACTTCTAGTCAACATAAAACTTTATAATACATAGAAAATTCATATAATCTTCCGAACAATAACTTTCTATAAAAATTAAAAAATGATGTATATTTTAGAAAATTTATAACATCTAAGTTGCATTAATTAATTAAATATTAATTCTAGTTGTCATAAAATAGCATGATTTTAAAAAGAATATCTATCAAAATATTGACAGTTTTTTAAGTATAATTTCAAAGGGAAATTAATTCCAATGACCATAATTGGATTAAATTATAATAATATAATATATTTATACATTAAAACCATTCATATTTATAATTTAACACTATAAATGTTTTTGATTAAAAATTATGTTTTCAATTAAAATTTAGAATTTTTTACTATAAACCCAAATCTAAAAACTATCAGAAAAACACCAAATATTTATTGAAACTAAATTTTTATGACTCAATTATAAATTATATGTTTAGTTTTTCAAATTTAATATCTAAAAGTGTCAAATTTTGGATGAAAAATGGGTTCTCCATTAAAAGGCAGTAAAATTGCATTTTTTTAACAATATTTTCTTTATCTGAAAAAATGAATTTGTTCTTATATTATGTATAAGAAACACTTAATATGGATGATAAAATTATATCAAATATATAAAATTCAAAACACAGTTAATAATATTCATATGTACTTTTGAACGGCTAGTTTGGTAAGTTGTCGTGTGCTCGAACTCGGTATTATGTGAGGTCCAAGCAATTGAATCACTTTAAAGAGATAATATACTATGAATCCATGGGGTGTTACATTCTACCCTCCATCAATAAACTTCATCCACAAAATTTAATCTCGAGATTGAAAACATGGGTTTTGGAATTTCAAAATAACATAGTTGATATCCCACATCGAAAATGGATTAATTTGGCATCTATTTTAAAATAAATAAAGGTATGTAAGAAGGTTACTGAAAATAACACATACTAGGGTTCCTTGTAAAAAACCATCGATATGGAAGATAAAAACAATCATCAAGTTCTGATAGAGAGTGATCAAGAATATTATTAATGGAATTTAACTATCTGAAATCCATAAACATATGATGGGTTGAAAGGTCGTTCATTACCCTATAGGAAAATAAAAAAACAACATTTTTGTTTTATGTTCCCTTTCATAATGATGAATAATATATTTATGAGATTTAATAAGAGTATAAGGAGTCATAATTACTTCATCATCATCATTTTAATTTTTATTCAAGAAGAGGTAAAGCAAGAAACAGACTTGACTAGTTGACCACACAACCACATGACCACTACCTGCATGTCCACATGCCCCCATACCACCATTCCCCCATGCAGGGGATTGCACCTAAGGAATTCTAAAATAGTGAAGGTCGAGGGAATCCCCTCTGATGAGGTTAACCCCCTCAGGTTTTAATGTATTAACATTGTGAAAGAAAATAGCATCAGGTCCAATGACCTCAAGCGAAGAAAAGTAATCTGCAACATGATTCCCCTCTCTCCATGAGTGTTTAACATAGGTATCATTGTTGATGATGCTCCTTCCTTTACTAATAATGTAGGATATATCCCACGGAGTTGGGCAGAGATCATTCAGAGAATCATGGAGGCTTTTCGAGTCTATTTCCACTTCCGAAATCACAATACCATGTTGTTGTCAAATTCTTAAACCCTGCATCATATCCCTAGATTTGGCATGAAGAGACAAGCCGTATATATTTCCCAAAGAATGAAATATATATTTCCCATCTCATTAAACATTAACAAATACCAAAATTGTTAGTAGTTGATCATATGATCCCCAAAGAGGTCAATCCTTTATAGAAATAAATACTACATGTAATCTCCAAAATTTAAACAAACAATACCCAAATTTCAAAAAATACAATTCCATGAACAATTGTACATTAAATTATTAAATATAATCCTAACTAAGATTGATACACAAAACTCAAAATAATTTTATTGCGTAGTCTTCCACTTTAAATTGTATCTCCAAATAACATCGACTACTCTTAAAGTCACATACATAAAAGTAATTAACCTAATAACATATTCTCAATGATATGTTAACCATTTCCATAAATAACACAAATACTGATAAATCCACAATAAAAACATTGAAAAATATCCACCATTACCCCTCAAATTAAATCCCTTAGTATTCTATTTTCCATAGGCATATAATGTTCTCAACAGAGTGAATGTCTTCCAAAATAACATTTACCACTTAATCCCCAAATAATTTTCCTAAAATAAGTATATCCATATGATAATACATAATGTAACAAATCAACATAATAATATTATTTAACTAAAAATAAATACTAACACTAACTAGGGACTTCACGAAGTCTAGTTGTAGGTGATAAATCCCAATCGCACTCTGGTTGTGGGTTTGATTCCCACTGCTTGTTCCGATGCGGATGGTTGTGACATGGTCTATGTGTAGTCCATTTTCAAAAATTATATTTTATTACATTACCAAAAAAGATAAATTCCTCTAAAACCCATAAGAAAATTTAACCACATATGTTATCTCATACCTCGCATTTTAATCCCAAAATTTAATAACTTGTAATTGCCTCCAATTCAAGGATGATATAAAACCAAATGGTATATCCACAAGAGAAAAGATAATTCTTCCTCAAATATCGTTTTCACATAACAAACTGTATAGTTACCCATACAAGAGAAAATGATATTTTAGTTAGAGTTCCTAACCAAAAGAGAGATAGTTGAATAAAAATAATTGAGGTAATAAAAACATTATAATTTTATGAGAATCATGGGATTAATGATACGCTATGTTAAAGTACATTATATTCACCATATAAAAGTGAATTGGTGTATAACAATAAAGAAGTCTCAGTGGAATGTAAATTGAGATTAAATCCCTTATAAAAACCTTATCCATAAAATAATAATAAATAACTGACATAATTATTCACTAAAAATATAAATAATCCCAATATTATTGAACATTTATTGTAAATCAATAAGGGTAAATTCACACATATTCAAGTATAAACAACACCGATGACTCGGAGGTTTTACTCAATGAATGGAAATTGATTTAAGATTACTCATATCAATTTCATATCAATGACTTGAGAAATTATCAATGGAGTGATTATGTGTATCAAAATTATATCCACACAAAGGAAAGAGGAAATTACTACAAAAATAATGAATATTGACTCCACATATAATCATGGAGTAAAATAATCTATGATGTATGCGTAAATCCCAAAGAATGGAAATTGAAATTAGAAATTCCCTTACCGATTTGGTGACATACAAAACATACACCCCATAAAAGAAGGATCATAAAATGAAGATTTAAATGACCATTAATTAATTTTATATTACATAAGGAATACAGTAATGGGAAGTACATACACCACAAAAAAGAAATAGTGGCAATAAAGCATAAATCTCATAGAAATAAGAAGTAAGATGAAAACCATTCTGTAATCAATCGAGTCGTATGACCAAAAGTTAATAACCACCAAATTAATCACATAATAACATGAATATAAAGAGAATAATGATAATATATTTCAAATGTCAATAAAAAATAAACCACATGTATTAAATAAGTGGCGAACAATGAAAATCTCACTGAATTAAAATTGAGATAAGAAACCCCTTTCCTCAAGTCTGACTTGTCTTGTATGTTCCTTTTCCTTCCTGAATAATAAACTTAAGGTAATTTATACTTGATTAAGAAACTTTTTTTGACTTTTATTATTCCTTTTATATCACTTTTTACCTTGATATAACAATTAGTTAATTATTTTAGTTCATATTGGATATTTTATCATTGTTCGGAACTTGAGTCAAAAATAATCTTTTTTTATTGAAATTTGTCCATGTGGTAAAAATTCCATTATATAAAGAATGATATAAATGATTTATATATACATATATATGTAATATCCAGTGTATATATATATATATTTATAATAGTACATAACATTTGGAGATAAGAAATGAAATGCACTGTTCTTAGAGACGGTAAGCCGTACGTACGCAGGAACGAAACTTTCATTTCTATTTTGTATTTTAATGGAATTAAAACATAATGTTAAATATGTATATTATAATTAATGTATAATATAATATATTATATAATTTTATCCATCCATTATACATCCCACATAAGTCGTTAATGAGTCATATCACATTGAGGGGGTGGTAGTCCGCACTTCCTCAAATGAAATTATCGCCTTTACCCATAATGGAAACCATTAAGGTATGATATAAATGTAAAATACATAAGAATAAAGAAAAAATAAATATAATATATATCATATATAAATAAATTTTACTCTTAATGGCCACCCTGAGTGGCGGTAGGACATAATTGAACAAACATCGTTTTGTGAGGTGTTAGTTTCCCATCCACAGAAATAATGTGTTCTTTACCCATTTGATGGAGGTGTGTGTATGTGTTTTTAAAATACTTCTCATACAAATATACTAGTATATTGAAGATAATTGTTTTTTTTATAAAATAACGGAATAAAAAGTGTTTTGGGGTTGGAGAAGTAAAATAAAATAAAACAAGTTAAGAAAAACCATCACCTTTAATTTGGGTAACTCTATTTTGTTTTCCCCAAAAGGACTTTTTCAAGTGTCTTCTGCCTAAGTTAAGGTTTCTAGGTGGAAGAAATTATTATTTAGAGCTTATATGGGTATGGGTTGGACATGCCAAGGGGGTTGAGAGGTGTAAGGAATAATTTTCAAATGTTTTCTATTTATAAGGGAGAAGAGGGGCTCTTATGGAATGTTTGAAAATATTATTTTATTATAAACATATCTTCGGTTTCAAAAATTCCAAAACTCATTAATGTCAAATATAATTTGAATCATGTTCAGAATAAAATCATATAATAATAATTTGATAGGTTTTGGATATTTTTTGTAATATTAATAATATTATTTAATTAAAACATTTTTAATGAGGTGAATACTGCATCATTATTGTTTCATAAATAATTTAATTTATTTCATGTCTCACAATTATAAGGAAAATTCTATAAATTAGGAATTTTTTTTATCTTTTCAATGATTATTTATAGTAAAAAATATGACTAATAAAACACCAAGTAAAAATTGATATTCTAAAAGATATTTGTTAATGTCATTTTTGTCTTTACTTTATGTTAGTTAAAAAAAGTGTCATTATCACTCTTATGTGGCACCATGGGGTCCCATAATCGACCCAGGGATGCCAATGGTCATCCATTACTCATCCAATATGATTAGGACAAGTGTGAAAGTAATTTTGTATTATTATAATATTCTTTTTATGTTGAATTTCCCTATTTAACTTTAACCATGGTAAATAATAGTCAAAAGTTACTATTCGCCAAAAAATATTTTATTCTTATTGAACCAAAATTTTCATAATAATTATAATCATGTATATTGGATATTGGAAATTCAATTCACAGAAGCGGTAATATTTCATTTAAATGAAAAATTATGTTTTTTAACTACTATTGAGTGGTTTTACTATTGATCAAAATATGATGGCTATCAGAAAAATACAAAACATTCAGCCTAAGCTATATTTGATATTACAAATTAAAAAATGATGTATATTTTACCAAATTCAAAACATATAATTTTCATTAATTATTTTAAAATTAATTCATGTTTTCAAAACAAATAGCGTGTTTTTATGAAACAATAACTAGAAAAAGACTGACAATTGTTTATGTATAATTTCAAAGTGAAAATAATTCAAATGAAAAAAATTGTATTTAATGGTAAAAATATAATCTAATTATACTTCAAAACCATTCAAATTTATAATTGAACTCTATAAATTATTTTAATTAAAATAGTTGTTTTCAATTAAAATTTAGAAGTTTCACTATTCACCCAAATATTAAAGTTATCAGAAAAACACCAAAAATTTATTAAAACTAATTTTTTTGTCCCAATTATAAATAAGAAGTTTATTTTGTCAAATTTATTATATTAAAGAGTCAAATATTTGATTTCAAAAGGGTTTTCCATTAAAAGGAGGTAAAATTTCATTTTTTTTATAATTAATTCCTTTATCTGAAAAAATGAATTTGTTCTTATATTATGTCTAAGAAACGCATAATATGGATGTTAAAATTATATAGAATATATAAAATTCAATATTCAGTTAGTAATATTCATAACTTCTTTTCAATGGCTATTTTGGTAAGTCATTGTGCGCTTGAACTCGGTGTTGTGTGAGATGCAAGCTATTGAATTAATTTAAAGAGACAATGTACTATGAACCATTGAGGTGTTAAAAATTTTCTTATAAAACAATATAATACAATTTTAATGTATGATTTGTAATTATTTTATAACATAACTTGAAATTATATAAAAATTATATACAATTGAAATAGAAAAATTGCTTGAAATGATTAATTCATAGTATTAAGAAAAGTTTCACAATTTATTATTAAGTTTAGAAAAACTATTGGTCAGATTATCCAAATCATATAAGTAAATTGTTTAATTGACAGATAGCTCCATATTATAAACATGGGAGATAATTGACATCAAATGATCCTTAGATAATCCTACAAGGATCATTAGAAACCCCATAATAATTGATTAGATACAATTCAATACTTCAAAAGTACCTCAATAACATAATCACCATAAATATACAACACCAAAATTTTAAGAAACATAGGGAATATTACTCCAAAAATCATCCCCACACCATAATCACAAAAAACATAATTTAAATAAACCAAATTACAACATAATCCAAATATGAAATCATATAAACCATACAACTAAATACAATCGATTTGATTATAATAATAAGAATTAATGTTGGTACGAATACAACTTCATATGGATTCCTCTATAGAGAAAGATATGAATAACTAAGCTTATAAGTGATTTCACCATTAATTGAAGAAATCATAAAATGTATTTCACAACCAAATAAATCAAAAAAATAAGAGAAGATAACTGATAAGAGGATAAAATGGAACAAATAGCTTAGATTCTACATAAGAAAGAAAATAAAATAATATTTGTTAAATAAGATAAGGAAGGTGAGAAATATGGCTTGGAGAATATTGAGGGGAAGTCTCTAGCTTGTTAAAACTGAATCGGTTTGATGGTATATCAGAAGTGGTTAAGAAAGAACAATTGAAATGGCCAAAATCCCCCATTAAAATATAAAATATTGGGTACCTGTCCAAGGGCCACTAGGTACCTAGTGTCACCATCTAGGAAACCTAGCCTTTTCAAGGTTCATAGATTAACTATAATCATTTATAGTAAATTACTATTCGTCACACAAATTTTCATCCTTCATGAACCCATGTCACACATATTAATCATTGAACCACATATAAAAATAACATGACCCAACAGAACCCACCTAGTACCACCTATGCTTGAGATTAACCAAGTGTTCCACCCCAATCATGCCTCCCCTAGGACATGGTCCATTTAATTGCACAAAATAATCATGTCATACAATATTGGATAATTTAGCGTATATCATCCTGTAATAAACATATATCCCAAATGCATAAAATAAATAAAACCACCAATAGGATATATATACAAAATTTAGCTATATACATAACATGAGTGAAATTTATTATATAACTACAATAATACATTGAAAATACTAAAGAAACCATATATCCAACATTACATTGAATAAAATAGACAACATTCTCTAGATACATTCCATTCGTATCATGTTCTCATGAATTTATCTCTAACTAATATCATAACTTTCAATATCATGAACCAATATGCTCTATCATGTATTACTAAGAATAATATTGAATTTCCTATAAAAAATATAGAATACTACATATCCACAATGACAATAAAATAAATATGTTATATACAAAAAACATTCATCGGAAAAAATCTCATATATGGTTAAGTATAAACATACCCAGTAGGACACTCTAAAATGTCCAAGGAAAAAAATAAAGAAATAAATCTTATCAGAACAACTAGAAAGGTATAGTAACCTATAGGAATGAAATAAAGAATCTATATGTAATCAACCACTATAAGTCTGAGGGGTATAGTGAAACCCTAGTCATATCAACTCCATTACATGAGAGTCATACCTTATGAGAAACTAGGAATGATTATTGTAGAAAAACACCCAAAAGAATTAAATTTTATAGCCCAATTATATATAAAAACATCAAGGAAATTAGTGTGTGTATGTGCAGTCACAAGTACCAAATAATTTTATATGGAAAACTTATTCAACTCCCACATCAATACTATATTCCATAAAGGTGGTCCAACTCCTTACTAAAACATTTGTGGTTTTCAAGGGAGTACCACACATTATTATCTGTAATATCCTGCCACCATTCTAAAAAACCATAGGGGAACCCACATCATGATAAATGGTAAATATTAGTTGATGAAGTATTATCCCATACTATCATAAATACAATGTTATTAAAAACCCCGCATCACCTCTTTGGAACTATAGTGGGGGACCCCTGCCTTTATTTATAAATTTCACAATAAAGGGAGTACAAAACCAAATGGATGGACCACAACCCATATGTGATCTTATATTTGTAATTACAATGTCTTTAGATAGTGGAACAATTCTTTTAGAATTTATGACTGTATAGGACCCAATCCATGATATGGGGGAACTACTCCATGATATGATGATACTACTATCAGATATCAATTCCCAAGAACTCTATGATCTTCATACCTAATTTATGTCATCATCACTATAGAGGTAAATCTCCAAAATTTATAACTCACAGTGAAAATGTTTTTAGATGAACCAATAGATTGATCAATTGTTATCTACAACAAAAAATTCTCAAGATAGTCTATTTACATTCCAAAAATAGACACTAGTTAAAACATATAGGAAAACACAAAAAATGCAAATTACATACCATGTGGCGACATAAGAAAATGAAATGTTGTGTGTTTTATGTGAAGTGTAAATAATGAGGACACATGTGTTCTCTTCACACACTAAGGTGTATAAGTCCAAGGTAACCATGAATGCATGTGATATTTCCTCTATTGGGTCGGGTGGATCCAAACTAGAATAGATTATATGTATTATTGGATAGGACCACTTAATTTCATCGGCCATCACATGGGATAGATTCCACTATCCCATGGGAATGTATTGCATGGGCTAGTACACTGATATATCCTATGAGGATGGGGTCACATGATGCGCATCCTTGTCGACGAACCACACTAGCTAGCGGGTCAATCCTAGTAGTCTTCTCACACATAAGAAGATGGAGGGACGCTACTACTATTCCATTCAGATATTTTCACCATGGATCCACCACCCAACCATAGATGGATGTTTATGACCTCCTAATAATACCTTAGCTTCCTATTTCAGTGATTTTCACCTCACCATCATCAGTTATAGATGTGATCATCCATCATTTACCCACATTGCACACCTCTCTGTTAGTATCATTGTGATGACCGCCATCACCCAACTTTCAATACCATATGCTTCCACTATAACCTCCAAATTCATAGAATACACCTTATACAACCATTCCCTAGTGACCTCAGCCCCGTGGCCACTACACCACCACCATTATTATTGAGACATTAACGTAATACACATCCTCCTACCTATCCATAATATAAATTGAAAAATAAAATCGGGAGGATAAATGAAATATTAATCTCCTCAAAAATCTATGACATATAATGTGTGAAAACATAAAATATATTTGGGCATAAAAATGATTCATATGGATTTTGTAGCATGGTGATTGAGGAAAATCAATAATAAGGATTTAATCCAAGAAAAAATAGGTTTAATAAAAAAACATTAAATAATAAAATATATATTTACCACAAATATTGGTGGTTTAGAAAAATAATACATAACAAATTCATAAATAATAACTAGAAATAAAAATAACAACGACCCTCCTCATGATTATATTAATCTATGAAGAGGATCAAGTCTACTATAAGGTCCACTAATGATTCTATTGAATAATTTTATTCCTTAGCCTAGATGATCTTTAGGTCTCATTCAATCTCATACTCTCTCCCAATTTCAAATTGTTGGTCTTTTTGTGTCTGGCTTTGAAATTAGAGAAAAATGGGTTTAAATAGTTAAAACCTAAGTTCTAAATGTTTAATTGATATTCCTAAAACCAAGGATTCTCTTAGGGACCTTCTAAGAGGACTTGAATAATAGCACTCTTAGGATAAATCCCCCATTCAAGATTCTCCCACATCTTAGATTTCCTATTTGAGGTTCTGATTTAATGATGAATAATTGTTTCTTCAAATGTCCGCATAATAAAATTAATATATTATTTAATATACTATTATTAAGGCTCTTCATCACCCAAAACTCAACATAAAATCATGGGAAATTCCCAAAATCACTATTAGAATGTTTTTAAATGTTCGAGTCATAAAAATTTGGGTGCATATATCATCCCCACCTTTAATCCTTTTTGGCCCTAAAAATTAACAAATGGGGATCCACAATATGGAATATAAATAAAATTGTGTAGAAAACAACCCACCATCCCACAAAATTACATCGTATTTAGAGGTCTGAGATTTTAAATAACTCAATAAAAACTACCCAGTAAGGGAGATTCCTCTTTTTAAAACTAATATCTTCCAGTCGTAGTGGTTTAAATGCACACAACATTAAGAAAACCTTCAAGGACAATCTACTAAGAATACACAGTCACACATGACCACTAAGTTGATATCACCTCCATGGGCCATTCTAAAATTTGGAAGGAGTGTGGAAAAATTCTATCAATAAATGGTTATAAATTTCTGTCTTTCCTCACAAGAATAATTTTATTAGAAGTTAACTTCTCATGTGGATATTCCATCATCTAGTCATAGAGACCGCCACTAAAAACATCAAGAACCATGCCACTAGTATGCCCCACAAATTTCATCATTCTCCCTGGTTTCCACATTAACATTCCCAACCAACATCAAATAAATTTTGGATTGTTTGACACCCAAGAGGCAGAATCAGGGGGTTATTCATATATAGGGAATCACTAAAATGCTTTGGGTGATTTCCAACAATGATTATTTATTGAAATTAAATCACCGAATGATTTATGCGTAAGTGGTGATCTATGAACCAACGTTCCAATGGTAGGTAATCACTAGTAATTTTGACAATGATTCATTGGAACTCACATTGGCCATTAGGATGGGAGGTCGGACTCATCATGAACTGGTGGGGGGGGGGTGAATTATTTCCTATTATGCGTCTCTCTTATAGATATAATTTATGTTCATGAAACCATACTAAATCGAAATATATGTATATTCAACCTATAAATATGAAATTAGTCCTTTATATATACATACATGAACTACTATATATATCATTGGTACTCCATTTTGTTTTCTTTATTATTTTCTGATGATTGTTTTAAGCCACATAGCTAGGAACTCAGATATTTATCATTATCTAAAGATAGTTATTATTTTGATGTTGGGATATACCACCTGATGGGGTTTCCTATATATCCCCATGAAATGAATTAGAACCCATGTAGTTTAGCACCATTTTATGGAAAAAACTATACCTTTTAAGGTCATGTTAAAAGGACCAAACCATGCATTTTAGCGTCATGTGATAAGGATGTCAAGGAGAAATATTCATTAAAACGCTTTGTGATGGTATTATTCATTAGAATCCATTTATGGTTTGTCAAATAGGGAATATGTAATAATGATATCAGGTTGATATTACAAGGAATATGGCCCTATGAAGATATATTTCACTAGAAATATAGGCTGGCGAGGATGATGTGAAATGAACCCAAGAGAAATACAGCCTTCTAGTTGGGGCATGATCTTACTGGGAAAATGGAAAAGTAGCTATGGTGACTGATTGAAGATATTGGGTTTAAACCATAGTGATGCTTCTTACATATCCAAACAAGATATAAATTAAATCCCATGTAGTTGGGATGTGTTAGGGATTACTCTTATATGAGAATAACAATGTATATATTTTTATTATTCTAGAGAACTTATCTTATTTTATCTCTAATCCCATGTGATTCATGATCAATGTTGGAAAAAAGAGTTAGTTGAAGATCATCCATGTCACATAATAACATTCAAATGTTACATAAACCTATATTTGTAACCCAATGTTTGAACTTACTTTCTCATCCTTTGGTGTTCAAGAGAGGGGTTACAAAAGATAGGAATGTTATGGTATCCTATAAGAATGTATAGGTTATTTCTCAATGTGCGATGACCATGAGAAGTTTAACCTCATCCATTGATGGATGAGTGTTAGGCTACAAAATGATAGTCGCGAATTAGGATTATCGGATTACTCGAGGAAGGATTCCCATTTTCATATTCTTTTTTATTTATAAACAAATACTATGTGTTATGTATCAATTTATAGGAATAAAAAAATCATGGGAACATCCCATTTCACTTCACATTTTAGACAATATACAGGGGATAAATATTACTTCTTGAACCAAGAAGCTTCCCACCAGTGACTCCAAGGTTGGAAACCACATTACCAAGGGGATTCATGATTGTGAAAAACCTGAGGACACCACATACTCCGGAGGTCAAATTTTATATATCCTTTAGCAAGGGAATTCGTGACTGAGAGAGGGGGGGGCACTAATTTTTCCTATTTCCCTATGATGCAAGCTTGTTGGTTGTGGTAGGGGTCTTATTTATGAAATTCTCTAACCGGAGACCTGGATAAATAAGTGCCCTATCATTTTTGGCATGAAAAGATATTAAGGATTAGAGGAATCATCATCAATGTAATAATTGGGTAAACTAAAAGGGAATTCTTTCAAGTGACACATGGTCTAACTAGAGGTGAAATCACATAAGATATGATTTGTTGATCTATAGACATTTCAACCATGTGATACATGGGAAATAAGAAAATGAATTCTCCCATGTGATATCTAGGAAACAATAATATGACTTCTCCAAAGTGATACTTTGGAAAAATGATGAAGACTTTTTAGGGGAAGTATTATATGAGGGACACCACTTGTGTGCAAATCTTCCCTGATGAAAAGGGGAAAACATGATGTGTTGGGAAGAAGGTCATGTATGGTTTTAGATAGTTGGGTTTCCATAAACCAAGTACAATTATAATAGGGTGGATGTAGTTCCATGCAATGGTAATTGGTGTTTTATAACTTTAAAGAATCAAATAACCTTATTTTTTTCTTAATTACCTATTATTTTACTATTAAATAATCAACTTGAGGGGTTTGAAGACTTGGGATAAGGGTTTGGGTGAGCATAGTTTTCTCTATATCTCTAAATTAGAAGAAAAAAGGATCCAAAGAGACCAATTTATAGTAAAATTTAAGACATTGGGTGAAGGAGGATCCTTGTGCATGTGAGTCTTTCATGTTAAAGATGCAAGAGTTTTATGTTAATTCAAATGAGTCATGTATTTTGTGTATATGTGAGGTTATGTCTGTGCTAGTGAAACACACATGGTTTACTTTCATTCACATAAAGGGTTCTAAGGAGGTGTATTTACAATCCCAAATCCTTTTCTATTTCATATGATTAAGGTATCTCTCCTTTATGATTACAATAATTCTTTAGAAAAGGGAGATCTAATTAATAACCCTTTAAGACTGGACCTTATTGGTACAAGGAGGACATAATCCTAATATATGAGTAACACTGGCATAAATTAACCCTTAAAAGAGGTACATTGTTTCCATGGGATTGTCTTGGATCACATTTCATATTTACACATTCACTCAATGAAACATGTTCTTGTTTGTCACTCACCCAATATAAAATATCAGATATATTTTGTAAATTTTTCATAACAAATGGGTTCCCCAATAAATATTGACAAGCACCCAGGGTGGACCCCTCACCCACATTGTTTTACTATATTTGTGTGAAGGAAATAATTTTCATTCCTAGGTACAATATGAAACACATATTTATAAATTTTTATGGGATTTTCCATGCTTTTAGTGCATATATTGGTATAAAGAGGTAGGCTCGGATGACATGAACTGAGTATATTTTCACAAAATAGTTTTCCTAAAGTAACTTTAATGGGATTTATTACATGGAGTAACTTGTGCAAAGAGGCCTTTATGAGTGAACCTACACTGGATTGGTTACATTAATAACTTGTACAAAGTGGATTTCATGAATTAATTTTCATGAGATATATTGGGAGAGGAACTTGGGAACCAATAATTATTTTTTCTTAGGTATTCGTACTTTATGTTCATATCTTAGTACTAATGAAATATTGTATGTATCCTTTTCAAATTCAAATGGCCAATTAAATGATTCCCATTTTTTAAGATCAGGCCATTTCCCATATTGAGGATATATGTGACATTATTAGACCGTGGAACTACCTATAATTTGATAAAACTCTATTATTCCTTTCTAAACATCTAATGAAGAACCATTAGGTATACCATTTAATGAATTATTCTACTTTCATATCCATGGGATTCGGTCATACTATCATATTCTTATGTTGGATAATTATAATTCTTGTTTCTGGTTCCTGAATATATGAACCTCACCACATCTAATATCTTTTCCAAGGATTGTTATATCAATTTAAAAGCAACATTTTCTATGATTTTGGTGCACTATAGTTTGATTAGTTCATATTTGTGACATTATATTTTTGAACTGAAGATGCATTATTGATCATATATTTTCCAATTCTCTTCTACTGACTAGTCAAAGAGGTGGAACAATGACAAAGACATACATGAAAATGGGGGATTTAATACAAAATGAATATGGGATTATTGGGTATGGAATACATTCATTAAATTTGAAGCTAAACATAAATTATAAAAAATTTATAAATCTATTTGTGTTACACAGATAATGTTGGAAAAGAACCCTAATCTTGTCCCTGAGATGTAGAGCCAATATATCTCGTAGACCAACCCCTTATATATAATAAATAAGAATGTTTGTGTTATATTTTTGTAGGTTTAAATAGTCTAAAGAGAGCTCATCCTTGATGCGACATATGGAAAATTCATCCCATTGAAGAAAATATGGGATGATTCGGAATGGATTCCTACACATTTTTCCCATGAGTTCTTTGAATTATCCTCATAGGTTATAGGAAAAGACCCTCTACCATAGGATTATACTCATATGGAGTTATAGATGAACTCTCTCTTGAAGCAGCTGGGTAATGGAGAAACTATAAGTGTCCACTATGGTGTCCAATAAAGGATAAGTAGGTAATCCTAGGTATGTATTGGCATATATTGGGACAAGGTAAATATGAATCTTGGGGTTACACAATTGATCCCGAAGTCCCTATGAAAACCCATCTTTCTGACATCTTAGAAATTTGCATACATACCTATTTTATCCCGATGAGTGAGTCTAATGGTGGCGTGAGGACAAGGACATTTGTTATCGAATCCAATGTGGAACAAGGGTTGAATGTTGGGTTAGAAACCCCTATATTAGTGAATATTCATCAGTTCATGATTTAGGAAGTCCCCTTTTATAACTATAGGACCATTCCAACTATTATGGGAATAAATATCAAAAAACTTAAGTTCATATATAGTTATTAAAAATGTCGGTATTCTTGGATGACATTTTACCCACTTTATCAAATATGTTGTTTTACTTCATACCCCTATTTTAAATTATGGGTTCACTCAAAAAAATTATGTTTACCTAGTGAATTCAACTTATTCCCATATGGTGATATACTTATCAAGATAATATTTGAAAAAGAAATAAGAAATTATGAGCTATGGTAATATAATATGTCCATTAGGGACATTGTGTTGGAAACGTGGATATTATAAAAGACTATATATGGGTCCAGTGCACATTATATATTTACATGATAATTCAGGTTCCTACAACAACTAACCATATCACCTCCCATGGATTTCTAATCAAGGAAACATCTAATGGTGGAAATGAAACTCTGGGTACTCGTGGCCTTGGATATATATTAGGTGACAATAAAGTTTCTCTATTGGGTTTATCCATCCGTTTAAATCCAAGACATACCAATTCTTGTATTTCTTCATATCCTTGAGGGATGCTGTAAAAAAAGGGTTTGTCACGTTTTTTGTTAAAACTCCCTATTTAAGAAGGTTCGGTAAAGGGTCTACCTAGAGAGTGAAAATGATGAAGCTCCAAAGTCACCAAAATGAGCCTTAATAGATGTCATATTATTATATAGAGTGGAAAAGTATATGCCATCTAAATATGAACTATATAGATCCCATCATTACCATCGAGAAGAGACTCAGGATCCTGCTCTATAGACTTATAGTATAGTAGAATGGAATAGAAAACCCATTAATTAGAATGATGTGGGTTCTTACTCACAACTAGTTTAGGAATCATCAGAATATGTACGAAATTAAGTGGAATCATTTGGTATATAATATGACTTCCAACATTATGAATTTATGGTTGGTCCTCATGTTGGAAAATGTACATCCCAACTAAAAGATATATAAGAACCCTCATACTTTCATTATAATACCAATCATTAATAAGTGGAGAATTATATTCAAGAGTTGGATATGATTATGATTTCCATTTATATATGATTCCTTACCAAAAAATGGGTAACTAAAATGATAGAGTGGGGAATCACTGATGTGTTGGCTGATCAACCCATTAGTGAAAGGGATGAATTTTTCGACTCTAAGTATTTTAGCCATTAGCTAGTCTACTCATCCCAATTTTTTGAGAGGGGAACAATTATTGAGAAATAATATCCCATTAGGATTCCAAGAGGGGAGGAAAAATTAAGGGAGATAAAATCACCCAGATACACTGTGGCTAGAATCACTGCTGAGATTGAGGAATCATCCTCTCTAAAGGTTGGTAAATTATCCCAGGTCCAAAGATTAATGTCAAAATACTTGGAGGGTGATCATTCTTACACACCTCTCCAAATTCCATTATTTCAGAATATATTTTATAATATTCCACCAAATTAAATAAAATACTATTGGATGGTACAACCATTAGCATAACATGATGTTAGCCCTGGTTAGTTTTCAAAACACCACACCTTCACACATTTTCTGACATATATATCTGACCATAATTAATGATATCATAATCTAATTATCTCTCATACCTTAAAGGATCTGGAATTGATCTTAAAAAAATAGGTTAATATCCTAGGTGAAGCCTATACCCTTGATAGTGACATGACACTTTCAATGGTAGATATATTAGTAGATCCTATAATAACCACTAGTATCTATATGATTATTTAATAAGGTACATATCATGAACTTTGGTGATCTATTGTGGGTAATGGTTTTGATCCCATTCAATGGTTCCAAAAGCGGTAACAACCTCATATCATTCATAGATTTTTGTTATTCCAGACAATTTTCCTAGAGGTTGGACTATCATCATTGTACAAAAGTGGGAAGAAGTAATTTTAATACAAATCGATCATCACATATATGTAAAGATGTCAAACCCTAAATATCTCATGACTCTCCCATCCTTTAAAGGGTAACCTACTAAGACCATGGTGGGTGAATTTTGTTAAGTGGTGAATTTGGGTCTTTATCCCGGAATCCCAGATGCGCCCTATTGAATCCATGACTAAAATTGATTCCTCATTTGATGAAATAATAGTCATGGAACTCATTTTTATACTAATTAAAATCACTAACTCTTTAATGGTGTATGGGGATTTCATTAAGTAGATGGATGAATATAATCCTTTATTTATTCCCATATAGAATTTTATAACCTAGTGAATTAATCAAGATTCTAGACTCATGCAGTTTTCTAAGAAGATTAAATTTTCATGGAGATCTAGATAATGTTAATTGAGGGTACCCATGTTGTTTCAATGGTAGAATCACTATAATTGGTTACTGAGAAGGAAAATTACCAAGAGTTGTTTGGCATGGTCTCTTATAGTACTCAATAATGAATTCAACTCTAAGATGTCCCTACCAAAAAACTCGATTAATCTAGGGACGTTGAGGGGAATTTAACCCACCGGTTGATCAATCAATGAGAGTGTATTGATAGATGGTTTTATTCATTATATTTCAATCCCTATGTTTTATTAAAATTTTGATGATGATGACTTTATTTTATATATGAACTTTAGTAGAATCATATTCAATGGTCATGCCTAAAAGTTATGTCTCTAATCTTATCCGACCGATGGTGCGAGGCTAGATTAAAGTCACTCTAGGGGGAATGTCATAAGTTAAATCCCAATGTAAATCAATTTTAAGGTATTAAAATATACTTGAGAGTGATTTTGAGGTGAAATTAGTGGGAGAAAATTCTTGATGTCTATCTCTCCAGTTTATTTTGTAGGACATATGGAATCTAGTTTTAGAGACACCCTAAGAATACATCCTCTCAAAACAATATCGAACACAAAGAATGTTTACCATAGTGGGTTATGTAAGACTAAACTATCATGAAATTAATTATTCCTTAAAAGAGGTCATTTTGTGTTTGGAAATGATAAATATTCATAGAATCATTACATCAAGGTGATACTACTTACCACATTTGATGAACTCAGAGTTTCACTATCTCAAGAAGAACTTGATAATGCTGAGGAGATGGAGGAGTATCAATGTTGAATTAAATATAAATATCTATAAATTATACTTATTGAATGAGTGTTGGATGATTCCAAAGGGTATAGTTTATAAATTCATTGGTCCTTAAAGGAGATTCATGTTTGGGGAAGTATTTTGTCTCCCCTATGATAGAAGTTCTTCATCTTGGTGAGGAGACCGAAGCTACTAAGTTAACTAGCCTTCAATAATGTTTTTATGAGTCTTGGATATTGTTCTAATGACTTTAAAAATAAATATGTACCATATTTTAATGCATTTATATATTCATTATAGACTCCAACTTTTGGAATTCCCTCTCATTTTTGATGCATGAATGGAAATAATCTTATATTTGATTGTTCATATACCCATTTCTACTTTCTATTTATGTGTAGACATAATTGTCAAGCACTAAGTTCATATGATTTATTATCAGGAATGAACCAAAAATAGATATAGGTATAAAAACCATCATTGAAACACTACCATTATCCTATTTGAATGAAATATATGGTATCATGATTTTGATTTTTTTTAAAAAAATATCCAAACCAAAATGTGAGGAATGGAAAAATGAAATGCTCTAAATTTTACACAGTAAAGGGGACTATAAAACATAGACTAAATATTTATAGGTATGTATAGTGAGACCTATAAGGTTTGTTCCTTTGGTGATGCTGCACCAATTTTTTCCTAATTATGTTACCGAGAAGTATTTGTTGGCAATAATTGGGTTTTTAATTATTACACAACCCTTTATGATTTTTTTACCTAACAGTTTTTTTACATTTTTATTTTATATAATTTACTCATATTTGGACCATGAAATATATGGTGAATACATCGTGAAAGATTCTAAACTGTATCCCAATGTTTCTTTTTCATATTTCTAACACGCTGAATACTATGTCTATTTCCAATGACAATTTATGTTCTCCAAAAATTAACTAATGTATCTGAGGTTTATAGTAAGAAAACAATGACCAAAAGGTGGATGAGGTAGTCTATATAGTGATGGTAAAGAGAAAAAATGATATGAATGGATAGAAAAATGCTAATATAGACAACACTAGGAAAAGGGGAGGCATTTAATTTAGTCTCATGAAGATTGTATCATTGAAATGGGAATAATAACAACAGTGGTTCCTACCAGGAAAGTATTCTGTAAATATTTTTAAACAAGGGAAGAAGAATTTTGATTCATGATATCAGGAACATTGGACCAAATGTGATGGAATAGGATTGGTATATGAGTAATAACAACAGATCATGTTCAAAAAGATTCTTATGTTCTGATGTTGTAAAGGTGTGTGGAGACAAAATGACCTTCTCATAAATATGACGATGCTTCTAGGTGAAAGGCCATATCCAGTGCACATATGTAGAGCCATATCAAGGTAATAGTTTGTATTTTCAAAAAATAGGTGTCCTTTTTAGTCCAATTATTCTATTATTGAAACCAATGCAAAGTTTTGGATGATATGAGTTCCACATACATAAAGTATGATTAGTGAAAATAGATTCTCATAATTTATAATGGAAAATTTTAGATGAAAATTATCAATGAACAGGTGATTATGATACCACCGAGATGCCAAGGATTAATTTAGTGGGATTTCTTATAGGTTATAGGAATCATTATGCATCTCATTTAAATAATAATCAATCCATGTATAGTTCTATGTGAATAATTATTCTTATATGATCATGTGACTAATATGGATTGGATAGTGATTTTTTTAATATGGACATATAAAATTAAGAAACCATGTTGGACACTCCTTTATAGATGCAAGTCATAAAACGATGGGGGTTATAATTGAATAATGTGCTTAGGATAAGGAATATAGATTTCAAAACATATCTAATTATAGTTATAATTAAGAAACATGTAGTTTTAAATAAGAATAGGTCTATTACATATGTCTAAATAATATGTAGAGAAAATGGGTACTTCACTTCAAACACGAGTTTATGAATGAGGGAACCCATATTGAAACCTTTATTGAGCATCCAGGTAATATAAAAAGTGTGGGGATTTTTTTTATTTTTCAACTGGGTCTGGAATAGTGTATCTTGTAATCAATATATATATACTTTTAATGAGAATCAAAACACACATAATTCTTAGGGTGAATGTTCCCAGTATAGATCAAGTTCTTTTATCGGGAGGGAAAATTTTATTATATTGTGGCTAGGACAAGATATGGTATCCAAGAGTTTACACATATCCTCTCTAAATAAAATCAACACACACTAAATTATTTAGAATAATTTGGTGTGGTAGGAGACCGACACCATGAGAATATGTCCTTTCAAAAAAGGGCAACAAACACCCACATTTTTATGTCATTAAATAAGGAGAAATGGTTGAACATGACATTTATTGTATTATGGTAAGGATTTTAGGAATGTAGATTGAAATAATTTGGTGAGTACTTAGAGAAGATATATTTTGGGTAACAAAACATTGACTAATGGTGTGCCTTTTATGATATTTCATTAAAGACCATGGATTTGTATCACATGAATTATTTATTAAGGAATATCACATTATTATCGGACTGACACACTTCTCATCCATAAATATTAGTGAATATTCACCATTATAGTAGATCTTATGAATGAAAAAGGTACCACATATTGTGATTATTGATTTGTAAATTCCTTCATAAGTATCATTGGGGTTATGAGAGCCAAAAGAATATTTACTTAGAGGAATACGCAATGGAAGAAATTATTTTCAAATGTTCATTCTATTTGGGTTTTTTGACCTTATAAGTTGTGTATGGTATTCAATATTTTCTCAGTAATCCATTCAAATTCATCTAATAACTTATGAGATTTCTCATATATAGCTAACATATCATAAATGGAAATGCAGAGTAAAGGTAAATGGGCCTCAATGGGGTGAACTGCCTTTTTTCCAAATAAAAGTGAATACGATGTTTCCATTGTGGAAGTATAGTTTGTGATATGACAATCCCCTAAGGATTTAAAAATCACGTCAAGCTAATATTTATTGTCCCTTTTAAATTATTCTAGTGTATGTTCGATAAAGTTTTATTAAAAATATTATATCAAATCATTTTCAACTATATTATAACTAGATGAATGGTATGGATCAATTTTTAACTCAGGATAAAACCTTTGCAATTTGAAAGACATAAATTGGTGTTACTTTCCATAAATATTGTTTGAGGGAAACCAAAACTAGTGATGATATTAGACGTCACAATGTTATTGATGTTATTTTTAAAAAAATTATTGCAGGGTATTGTTTCATAACATTTAAAGAAAGAGTATGTTGAATTAAGGATATAATTGAACTATTAATATGTATTTGGTGGATGAGTCACTATGGAATCCATTCCTTGTAGGAAAAATGGTCAGGAGTGAATCATGTATGTGACTTTCAAACAACCATGCATGATAAAAAGATAGAAATACGCAAACAGCTTGATTTTTTGAGAATGATTGATCCTGGATTAGTGATTTCCATAGTAACCAGGGTGGAATTATTATTCATAATAAATAGTTTCTCCTCCATTAATACAAATGAGGATAAATCCATTAAATCCCCATTTATAGAGGGCCTTCAAATGATTTGGACTATTATAAAGAGAAATGATAACATCCCCCCATCAAATTTTCTATTTATTTCTATATACGATAGAAGAATCCAAAGTTGGAGGTAGTCCAATATGCGTTTTATCCAACTATTTAAATAATTATCTTTTTTGAGGATGCAATTTGCATCATTAATCTCCTTCTTGCTTTTAGCAATGAACGATATCACAATTTTGTTGGGAAAAATACTAATGACCATTACATCATGGTCTAGATCTTCCAAGTTTATATCCACATTGGATAATAAAACATCCTCAGCATTTTATGAGTATGATACATGAGTTAATTTTGTATATGATCAGGGATATTCTATTAAACCTTTCTCACATTCAATAATTTGAATCAATTAATCTTTTTAGATGGCATAATCACCATCGATCTAATTTATTAAAAACCCTAAATCATTTATGACTTTTAGGTCATAAATTTGTATTCACAGGTCTAGTTCTAAACCTTTCATGATATATTGATATTCTACCTCAATGTTCGAACATCATTCTAACAAAAGGAATTAATAAGGTAGAACTATATCTATTGAAGAAATAATAATGACTCCCAAACAAAATCTATTGAATTTGGGTTCTTCTATAATATTTAATGTTGGGATTCTAGAAATACCATCAAATAAAATCTCCCATGTACAGGGAAATTCTTATATGGAGAATAATTCTTCATCACACAATTTCGTATTCAATTACATTCTTTCTAAAGAAGGTTTATAGGTAATAAAATATTATACTATATTTTACATTATTTACTTTTGTGATATGAACCAAATGTCAATGTACTACAGAATGAACACCCATTTTCCAAGTATTTAGTCATTATATTTCAGTTGAGGGTATGCTTAATCGGTTCATTACGAGATACCAAGTGGGACTCCTGAAGTTGTAGGTAGTGCCTCAGTTTCTAAATTTAAAATATTAATGAATGTATACTATTCTGGATATCTTAATATAAAGTCTTAGTATCGAGTATGGATTTAATAATATAATAGGGATTATTTTCATTTCTTCTGTTATTCCTTTAAATGAGAAAATCACTCAGTGATTTTTATAAGGTTATCAAATATAAAATGAATAATTTTCCATTGACTTGAGGAATTTACACTGGTGAAATCAAAATATATTTCTTGATAATATAAATGGATTCCGTAAAATTATCATCCCATTGATTGGTGACAACCATTTTAATTATCCATGTGAAGGGTAAACATCTACCTGCAAGATTCATTATGATGTTCTAAATGTTGGTGATGAATCCTTGGAGTCTCATGAAATCTGTGAGGTTTGGATGAGATGATATATTAATGATATCCTTTTTCTTCTCATGATCAACTTCAAATCCATAATTGAATACCACAATTCTTAGAAAATTTTACAAAATTAACATGAAAAACACAATTACGAAATTCATTTTTAGGCGATGATGTCATAGAATTCTAAAGACGATCTTGAGATCAACAAGTTGACTAGAACACTTTTAGTATTTCACTACTGATTCATCAACATAACCATTGACTAACCTTCCCAAGAAGGGATGAAAATTCAATGAAATAAATAATGGTATATATTTCCAATGTTCTTTAAACTGAGAGGCATCGCCTCATAATTTTTTTCCATAGTGTTCCCTAAAAAAAGTGGCCTCATCAACATGTGATGCCATCCAGATTTTGTTATATAGTGAATAGGCAACCATAATGAAGGGAGATTAATATCTTATAATTTCATTGATCAGATGTTTATTTGTTCAAGATCACGAAATTAGTTTTTTAGAGAATGTTGATTCAAATCACTAAAATCGATGAAAACACTGATCTTACAATTCATCTTCTTGACTGGGACAATATTGGTGAGCCATTTTTGGTATTGTACCTCTTGAATGATGTTTTCATTGATGATCTTATTAACATTGGTTTAACCATGGATATTTGATTTTGATACATTCAACTAGCCACCTTCTTTTAAACACAATGATATTTTTTGAAACCAAGTTCTGAGCGGATAAATTATTATCAAATCCTAACATTTATATGTAATTATTGGTGAACACATCTTGGTGTTTCTTTATAATATTGGTATACACCTCCTGTTCCTAAGGGTACATTGTCACACTATTAAACATAGGTTATATATCCTCCTGTATACCTATATTTATCTTCTGAATGTCATCAATAGAGTTAGAGATAACTTTCTTGAATACTGGTGGGCCGTCATTGAGATCCTCTTCATCGTCTCCCTCTACACAAATCTCATAATGAATGGGTAGAAAATAGGGTCTTCAAAGCTTAAAGAAAAGAAATATCTTAATATTGGTAATATTATGTAGGGGTATTCCCACTATCTATCAGTGATATGAATGTTTATTATGACTCAACTAATGAAGAATAAAAATTCTAATGCAATGGGGATAAAACGAGGGCCTTTCATCATATTGTAGTGTTTATATTTTTGTGAGAATTAAACACCAATTTCGTACTATTATGTTGAGTTTATGTAACTGATATCATAAGAGGTGATGAATACATACACAAGTCCCAATTTTTTCCCAATTTGGTTAATTGGTAACATTTATTTATCACATTGATCTCAAAATAGTTTGGAATAGGATATTTCTACACAATTTCTGTAGTAACCTGATTGGAATCATTGGTCATGATTTTTTTATTTCTCTTCGGTAAAATACAGTTTTGATGTATTGAGATTAACAACATTAAAATAGATATTTAGCATCATGAAATTTCTTGATTTTTCTATTAACACAATATTAGATACATTGATGGCATGATGAAGGGACTACCTCAAGGTGATGCAACCATGACCTCCATAGTAGGATTTTGAAAGTTGTATCATTCCTAATAACATGACATTCAGATTGGATAAAAGGACCCTTAAATAAGTTCTAAGCTTTATTCATCCAAGAGTATTTTACATACTCCTTTTGTAATGCCTATGTTTTATATAATAAGGGGATTAATCATATTTTTTTTGACATAATTGATGAAGTGTTTAGGGGAGAATTTGGTTAATTTTTGAGCCATCATCAATGAAAGATCATGGGATATCAATTTAATCTTTATTTATAAATACATGAAAGGTTATGATGTGTCTCTATATTAATGTATCCATTTCTGGATTTGAGAAAGAGATAACCACAAGATACTCTATAAGATCAATTTTAGCATGATATACATCTGCCGCAGTAACCTTTGATTAAAACCCCCTGAGGGATAAGTCGGTCTTCTAGAAGTACTTCACAATGATATTTTGATTATTTTAGAATGTATAATATTGAAACTTTTTTCTACACCATAGAAAATAGTTTTAGGATTACATATTATTGAACAATATTTTTCCTCTTCCCAATTTGAGGCTTCTTATTAGTAGGAGATTTGGGGTATGAAGTGCTTGAGGTAGGTGGTCAGGAATTTCAATAGTATTTCAAGGCAGTCATATCCAGGTGTAATTGGATGACATAGTATATCCACATTTCATGTTTTTCTTAGATGATTATGGGACCTAATATCAGTCCTCCAAAATAATTAGGTCTCGATGACCCTTGGAAACTGTGGGATAATTATCATGTATTGTTGGGCTCACTAAATGGATTTATTATAGGTTTTGAAAATATAAATACCTTTGGCAGGGATATGGGAGGATTTTTGAGATTGTTCATTACTACATCTCCCCTAATTCCCATTTTCTCTCACAACCTCTACCAATGTTTCCCATATCAAGTATAGGGAACCATGATTCATTAGCTAACTCATCATAGAATAAGGAATCCATTAATTGAAGGAAACTAATGGTGCCAAAGAGAAATTATTCATCTAATGAAGATTTTGTTTGGTAGGGTGGTTTTTGAGATACTATTTGGTGGGATTGTTCTAACCCCTTGGGGATCGAGGCATAAATTTTGAGAGGGTAATGATTGGATTTGAAAATGATATGGGTTCATATTATTATAATTATATTTTTTTGTTATACCATCTCTTAGAAGATTGGATATTAGAGGATTTTAGTGTAAATGAATTTGGTTTCCCCATGGATGAAGAAAATAGTGGTATAATTGACTGGTTTAATTATTCTATGAGGATAACATGAAGTTGATCAATCATATTATTATACATCAAATCTTTGAAATTATTTTCACAATTTCTTGTAACTTCTATCCATTATCCTTCTTACACATGAACAACAGTTGATACATGTGACACTTGTGTTGGTGAATTTCACAATTTTACCTACCTAGATTCAACCATATTCTACCAAATGTAGATAAAAACAACAAAATTATAGATGGGGTGGACCAGTGTCTAATAAAAGGGGAAATAATTAGGGTATTAATTAAGGTAAACATGATTAATACTATTAGGCTCTAGACACCTTAGTATATTATTTTCCATAGCTAATATTAAGTAGTTATAAACAAATTCATCTTAGAAAAATTAATATTTATTCTTTTTCTCATTCAATTGGTTTTTATTTGGATCATTTATCAAATTCTAATGTAAATATTGATTTTTTTATTCCATTGAGGAGGAGGCGTTTTGTGTTATGTCATGGGATTCAAGGTTGGACTCAATATAGGAGATGTATTAAGTATAAAAGTGATGGTTTACAACTTTTTTATTCTCTTTCATTGATTTTTAAATGTTGTAACAGACATAATTTCTTTTTTCAAAATGGAATATTCTATCCTTTGTTCAATTGTGACAAGTTCTCAAAGCTCACTTGAATACTTCTTTAGAAATATTGTAATTTTCAACACATCATGAAATTTCTCAAAATAGAGACCCTAAAAACAATCTCAAGGAAACTGTGGACTTTGGGATCGTATCAAAACCTTCCATCTAGAAATGAAATATAAGACCCTCTCATTCTATATCTATTTTAAATATGAGAGGTCAAGGATTTTATTCTTCCAAAACATAGAGCCATATTGATAATAAATTTTTGTGGAGATCTTATCATCCCTTGAATGATTTGATTGGTAAATTGGTATACTAGATGAATGATGGTCCTTCCATAGTTTGTACGAAGAACAAGATTTTAGCTAGTTCTTGTTCACAAGGGATTCCATCATAGGACCAAACTAAGATATCAAATGTGTAATGTGATTTTATTGATCCCAAGATACATTGAACATTAAAAACATATGATTCCCAAATATAGGTTGTGGAAGAGTTATTTCTACCCATTTGGTGTAGGAATTTATTTTCATCTACACTTGGGCACACCGTCCTCTCATAGATTCTATCATGGATGTCAATGACTCAATATTGTTGATGGGATCTAATGGGATAACCAATTGAGAATTTAATTGAATATGGAATACAACATGTGGAGAATTATATTTTGAGTCTTATTTCATTTACATCTAAAAACTGACATGGGAAGGCCCATAGAATTTCTTTGGACATATCTCTAGATAATGTTGTAATGGAGGGAACTACTCATGTCTGGATGCTATTAGATCTAGATAAATTGGTTGTATAGATCCCAAATTAAGTGGATTACCTAGATGTTATTTTTTTTCTTATAGAAGGTTATTCCTTTGAGAGGAATATATTAGGCGATTGTGATAATGTTCCACTTAAAGAACATATCCAGTAGGGTTATTTTCTATGAGTAATTCCACATTGATTCAATGAAGTTCATTTATATCTTCCATATACTGAGAAAATATTTCCTCAATCATAAGGGGTTTAACATACTCATGTAGGGGGTGGGATGTATCCACACCTTTACACTTTTATTTTGTTGAATCCCATCAGGGAGGTT
Source organism: Viscum album (assembly GCA_963277665.1). NCBI lineage: Eukaryota > Viridiplantae > Streptophyta > Magnoliopsida > Santalales > Viscaceae > Viscum > Viscum album. The sequence goes on along the minus strand of OY728162.1, from coordinate 954,549,706 downwards.
ATAGCTAAACATTTGAGGGATCCCCAAATTTGTAATGAGATATTGTTTTCTGGTATGTACACCCTCTTAAATCTTGTTGACATTGACAATGATTCAAATGGAAACACTCTCCTTTTATTCTCTCTTGTCGGTTCCATGTTCTACAGTATTTTAATGGCCAATTTTGATGACATTATCTATGACATAATGCATTAAAGGAATCACATCACCATCATAAGGGTGAGGGGGATGGTCACCCCTAATGAATTGATCGAAAAACTCAAGATATCCAATATACTCAGTCCTCTTGATAGGGTTATTTGGTTTGTGATATTCATGAGGCCTCATTGTTTCCATCAAAGACCCTATCAGATCCACTTTATGAATGAATTTTTTGTAAGATTCCATAGAAAACATCATTCTACACATTACCAAGGTTAAACATGGGTCATTATATGAGAAAAACTATGGAGACCCATTTTTTGGAACACCTCCTAGGGGAAAAGACACACCTATGTGGGGGATGAGGTTGAGGTAAGAAGTCCCCAGCCCTTCCTTCTAGTGTTGATCCTATATTTTCATTTTTTAAACTATATTTTCATCCCTCTTCATATTTTGGATATATTTTTGATTAGGTGATGTGTTTAATGCTAGGTGTAAATGTGAGATTTATTCTTATGAAGGAAATACTACTACTCAATCAATATATTTAATTTAATGAAAATATGTATCAATATTTTTAATTTCATAATGAATGATTCATTCGATGGATTGATCTCATTAAACCCATCATTTCTATGTTTTTTCATGGATAATTCATATTGAGTGCATACATTAGAGAGTTGGTTTGAAGCAATGAAATAGCATGATGTTAATTCCTGTGGTATTTACTAATTATTGAGAGAAGTGAAATAAAATGTTATGTGTTCACCCCATCCTTGTATATATATACTATATAGGCAATTATTGATCAATTGTAGTATATTTTTCAAATAATTAAGATATGTGTATTGGACACCCTCATACTATTATCCCAATTTCGAGCATTATATAGCTGAAATGTAAGATATGTTTTTTTGACAGAAAATTACTTATATTTTCTTGAACTGATTAAAAAATACTTCACAAGGATAGAATTTTTCATTTAAATGTAGGAGAGTCATCTATAGATTTAAATGAATATGATATATTCATTCCTCTGGTAAAGTCTCCAAAATGTTTTACTGAATAGTATCCAAAGGCCAAAACATGACTTGTATGATATCTTTGTTCATTTTTTTCTCACTATAAATCTTTTCTCTTCATGTTCTAGGATATATTATTTCACCTAGTCAGACCATGGTAGACATTTATCGACTAACTATATATTAAATAAAGGATTTGCGGGATTCTCTGATAATGTTCTAGAAGCTAAGCGATCAAAGGGTGGTTCAATGAATGATCATTTTGTTGAGCTATATTCCTGTAGAGAAATAGTGTCCCTTGTTAGTGATAAGGAATCATGTACGGACAACTTCATCTTACCATGTGCCTCATGATATTAGGTATTTATTATAATTAATTTGATAAAGGGAAGAACTTTTTTTTAATGAAATATCACTGCAGAAAGGAACTTTAATGTAAATTCCATCATTGGGTGGACTAACACCATGAATTAACATCCAACCATAAGGTGGAGTCCAACAAAATATTCCTTAGGGAGGACATTCAATTTGGACAATGGTAAGAGGATGAACTTTTTCCCATTTTATATTCTGAAAAAAAGGAGGGCTTCTGTGGTACTCACCATGAGAAGAGTTCTCATGATTGGTCACAATATGACCATGAAAGATGCATTAGTTGAAAATGATATAATTATGATGTTTGGTGGTACTATTAGAAAAGTAATGGGGAGGACCTTGGTAACTAAAATTTTTGATTCATTATTTCATAAACGAGCCAACATGATCTTGGGCCCCTATTAATAGAATTTGAAGGGCCTCAAGACAATATCCTTATAAAGATACGGGTTGTAGGCCTATTTTGTGACATTAGATCATCCATGGTGAGATTTATTTTTTGATCTTCTACATCAATCATTTTGAGTAACGTATTGTGGTTATAGAATTTTATTTATCAGAGATTTTCTGGGAAACTATCATGTTGCTATCAAGATATGCTGACAAAATTTCGGTGATTTGAAAGAGATATGTGCCTTCCATAAATTGGATATCTAAATATATGGAAAACATTTAGTTTTAATAAAAACATGTTCTATACCCTATCATCTATTTATAATAAGAGTTTATCTAAGACCATCTTGGATGAGAGTTGGAATATGTTTTTACTTTAGAGTAGCCTTTAAATAATACTAATGAGATAATCTAATGGTGGGTGTTGGGTTGTTCTTCAGATCCTTAACATCTTCTTAAAATCATGATATTTTGAAAACATTTTAGAATTTGTACATGGATATATCCATGCCCCATCATTTCCTCAATGATGTTTTAACAGACTTCTATAGTTGGAAGAGAAATATATGCCAAGTATTTGGTTAGAGGAGGGATTTATGTTAGATTTTATCCTACAATTCCTATCATAATATACCTAATTATCCAATAAACATGCATATGTGAATTACATATTAATGGTATTACATGTTCATTTTTGAAATTATGGGCCTAAGTTAGTGGATTTTAATTTTTAACATCCATTCTCATAATTTGTGCATTTCATGCCTAATGAACACCAATTTAGGATCAATGATTCATTTGACTTCATAGAATGCAATTATCCATATTTTAATTTTAAATTTTGTTAAATGTATCTACACTAAAATATGATCATTTTTTATTCATGGATCAATGGAGGATTCATAAGGAATGATGGAGATATTTGGCGATGAAAGGAAACAATTCTGGAGATGGCAGATTGGACACCAGCACACTGATGAGAATGTGTCCCTAAATACAAGACCAATGAAGACCCAATATTGTTTAATTATATAAGACATATAGAGGAACAAATACATCTTCAAAATCCAGTGCTAATTCGGTATCCATTGTGGTAATTTAGGCATCCCTAATCGAATATCAAAATCTAGGCCAGAATTTGAAGCCCAGAATGTTAGCCTACTAAATTAGATATAACACCCACTCCACTACTTTAAATGGGGATAAAATTTTCAAAAATCAATAAGACATCTGGGGAAACAAAAGACACTTTTATGGAACATCGAGATTCAGAGATATACTTTCCCATACGGGGCAATATTATCAGGGGAGACAGGGAGGATAAAAAGTAATGGAGGGAATAAATTTCTCCACTACTTTCCACCACACTAAGGACAAAATTAATTTAATAATTGGGTATAAATTGATTGAGTCTCAGACTAAGGGTTCCCAATTACATATTTAAGGCAGTGGTGGTGAAGGTGTAGATATCTCTTGTTTTTTATGTAATGTTATTATTCCAAAGTTCTTTTGTAATGTTTTCAATTTCAATGTAAGTTTCATATTTGTATTTTTATGTTCTTAATCAACATATTTCTCTTCTATTATTCCCATTTCACTCCTTAAAACTCTATAATCAAAAATCAAAGTGATAACTCTATGTTTTGGTGAATTAGTTCAAACATAGGTGAGAATTTCATTCATATAGACGAAAGAGTTCTCGTTATTTCTATGGTTTTAATTTCATGATTCCAATTCTTGTATTCCATATTCGACCCACCATTGAGATTATACCATCAATGGAGGACTAAACCTTTAATGAGTTGATCGTAGGAAGATGAAAAGGCTAGATTGAATGTTATTTTATGAATTAATTATTTTTAATTGGATAACTAATTTAAGACTTACATTCTTCAGTTATTTCCTCTCTTTATCTTAACTGTGATTGAGGAAGCTAAATCCAAGTACTAAAATGACCATATACCATGGAGGGATCAGTAATTGGGTTATCTATATGTGTTGGGGATTTTTAATTTAGTATAGATAGCATAAATCCAGAAAATGAAGAAGTTAGTGTTATTTTGAAGAATGGATTCAACATGAATTAATAAAAACAAAATTTTCGAAAGAAGAAAAATTCATGCAATTCACCACGAGAATAATCCTAATGTTAGCCCATTTTAGTTGAATTCAATTCACTTAGTTTTCATAGTGTTTATTAAGACCATCTAAAATCAAAACTTTGTTTTCCAATTCATAACCAAAAATCCATCTCATAGTTTGTGTATCATAGGTATCTTCTTATGTCTCAGTGGATTTGACAACCCAAGATAGACTATAAGGACCATTCGACCTCCATATATTGGATAAATTTGAGCATGAATCAAATTTTGGCACCATTTCTAGGGACCAAGTAAGTACCTTAGACGAAAACCTTCTTTCCTCACCCCCACTCTTCTATTATCACCCAAGATCTCTTATCATTTTCCTTTCTCACTTATTTCTTTTTGGCGCACGTCTGCCTAAACCCTTGATTATTAAAACAGAATAGTTAGGGTGGATTGTACTAAGATAGGGGATTCAAGTGAACCTATGGGATTATTTTCAATAGAAAATAATTTTCCTCATACAGAAGAATCAAAAATTAAATCAACAATAATGTAGGGTAGTCCAAGAAATAAAATTGTACATCCTGGGGGAAATAAAATGAGAAACCAAAATCAAGAAGATCCAAAACTAGGGAATGTAATCGATCAAACCATTAATGACTACCTCACTCTATCTTGGACCAATGCACCCTCATCCATTAGACACAATACCATAAGAGATTCCAATTACATCATTAAACACCATGTCCAAAACCACCTTCCATCCCTTAATGGGATGAAGTTGGAGATTCCATACCTTTAGGTTAATGAGTTCATTGACATTGTAGAAACCATGTGTCCCCCACATCAACTAGAATTTGATAATATGAGGCTCCTTCATTTTTCATAAAACGATGAAGCTAAAAATTGGAATAACAAATTTAGACCAACATCAATCCACTCTTGTGAAAAATTGCAAAGAGACTACTACACGAAAATACTTCCCTCATAAAAAACATTTTCGCATAAAATGTTCATTGTTTTTTTTCAAAAATATGGAGAGTTGTAATATGAAACATGGTAGATGTTAAATGACACTCTAAACATGGTTCCACATCATGGTTTTTCTATAACTGAACAAAGTGAAACATTTTATGATGGGTTGGGCCCTGGGACCAAACGAATCATTAACATTATGTATAATAGAAACTTTAAAAGAATGCCCCAAATGATTCATTCAAATATATTGAAATCCTTTGTAAATTAAACCAAACATGGGGAACTTAACATCATTTTTGAAATCCACAAAGAACTACTGGAATTCAGACACATAGAGAGGAGGATATACTTAGGCCTAAACATGCATCACTTTTCAGGAAGGTTTTAGAGATAAATCTTAGGAAAGTCCACAAAAATAAAACTATTGACCCTATTTGCACAAATTGTGACAAACAAGACCATAAGACAGACAACTTCCCAACCATTCCATTCATCGAGGATTCCCTTTTGAAGGACCCCAAGTAGAAGTAAATGATTTTAACTTTAAAAAGCCTCAGTACCTGAACTCCTTTAACCCAAGGTATAATGACCACCCAGGCTTCCGTTGGAAAGATAACCAACAACCTATCCAACAACACGGACAAATTTTCTACCCCCATCAGAACAACCAAACCAATAACCCATTCCAAATGCATCCTATACAATACCAACATCCAATGTTCCATTTTCAATAAAACATCCCACATCAAAAATATCTCCCCTAGGATAAACCAATATTATCAAGAACCAACACAAACTGTTCAACAAAAACTACTATAAGAACTGCGCAAACAAATGGATAGATAAAATGGAAGCCTCTTCCAGAATACAAGAACTTCAAACCATAAAAAATGGAAAGGAAACCATTCCAACACAATCCATTCCACAATAAATAGTAAGGGGAGAGTCATGTTTCACTTAAACAACTCATGAACAACTAATGGTTGTGTCAGTTTTAAGAAGTGGAAAATAAATTGAGAAACCTAAACAACTAATTCATATACCATCAGAAGATTAAAACGTGGATGAAAATTCAAAGGAAACAAGTTATCAAACTGAAAACATGATAACATTGTCAAAGAAAAAAATATTCAACAACTAACACCTCATCCTACCCCATTTTTTCAACTCATGAGGCGGAACACCAAGCCTAAATTGAGTGAAACATTGATGGAATGTTTCTTACATGTGGGGTTAAACATTCCCCTTCTTGATGGAATACAAACCATACCTTCCTACTCAGTGTACCTTAAGGACTTGTACACTTTTAAAATAATTATTTCACATAAAAACCATTTCCTTTTGGCTGATAATGTGAGTACCACCATTCAAGGTACCATTCCTACGAAGTTTAAAGACACAGGTTGGCCTTACATCAATGTTGAACTTGGAGAGAGAAATTTTTTCAAGGACATGTCTGATAAAAGTGATAGTGTCAATCTCATATACTATGATATATACTACTATTGAGGCTTAGAAGAGCTATAACCCACATCTATCACATTCCATATTTATAATTTTAGAATTTTGGATCCAAAGGGGATTTAATTGGAATTTACAGTAAAGGTTCAAAACATCATATGACTGACTCACTTCATTGTCCTTGAAAACCATCAAAACATAGGAAATAAGGAACAGACCCCAATCATCTTTGGTCATCCTATCCTTTCAACAATCAAATCTATTATCTACATTAGAAATGGGAACATGACCATCAACCTTGGAAATAAGAGTCTAGAATTGAACATGTATATTGCAAGATCACAATTAGGGGATGAAAAATAAATTCATGATGTAAACATGATAGAAAGAATTTATAATGAATACATAGAGCAAAAATGAATATTTGGTGGATTTTTAAGTAATGATGTGATTGATTTACCTTGCTCACCTGAAGGATGTTTATCTCAAAGGATTAATCATTTTCAAATTTCTCTTATAATGATGTATTTGGTCAAGAAATTAGTGAAACCATTCAGGAAACCACATTAATGGATACCAATCATACATCCTTCCCTAAATATGATCAAACCAATATTGTAACTAAAACTTCCACACATGGGGATTTGATTATATCAAAAACACTTGGAAACAGTGTTGATCTTGATCCAATGTCCCAATATTCTTCTGTAATTCTGAACCAACCTGATATTGAATTTAAGGAACTTCCCACTGCACTCAAGTACCACTTTCTAGGGGAAAATTAATCATATCCTATTTTTATTTCTTCTTCTGTTGAAGCCTGTCATGGGAGGATTATTTTAGATATCCTTAGGAAACATATGAAATCTATTATTTGGTCCCTGACAGATATTTCAAGGATTATCCCACTAATAGAGACTCCTAGTATTATTCTATAATTTAATTAAAATCCTTTTTGTCAACCTCAATGGAGACTCAATCATAATCTCATAGAGGTGGTAAGTAAGGATCTTCTAAAATTATTAAAAGCTGTTATCATCTATCTCATAGTTGAGAGTGAGTGGGTGAACCCAATCCAGGTGGTCCTTAAGATGGCAGGAATCAGAGTGATAACCATTAAGGATGGAGAGATTATTCTAAATAGGGTGTTTAGTGGATTGAGGGTTTGCATTGTTTATAATTAGCCCAACTCATTCACCAAGATGGACCATTTCCCCTTTCCATTCATTGACCAAGTCCTTGAATGAGTGGAAGGTTATGAGTTCAATTGTTTCTCAGATGGGTACTCAGTGTATAATCATATTGAGTTATCCCTAGAGGACCAAAGGAATAATACATTCACCTATCCATTCAGCACATTTTGCTTCAAACGCATGTCGTTCGAGTTATACAATACCCCTATAACCTTCCAGTGGTGCATGATGGGAATCTTTTTAGACATGGTAGGGAATTTTGTTGAGGCCTTCATGGATGACTTCTATATCATTGGGGATACATTTGAGGGATGTCTTATAAATCTGGATAGAGTTTTGACTATATGAGATGAAATTAATCTTGTCCTAAAATGGGATAATTTTCATTTCATGGTTTAACAGGGGTTAGTCCATGGCCATATAGTCTCAGGTATGGGGATTGATGTTGAAAAAGTAAAGGTTGACATCATTAGTCACCTAACATCACCTAGAAATGTTTATGATGTGAGGTATTTCTTAAAACATGATGATTTCTATAGAAGATTCATCAAGGACTTTAGTTCAATCACTTTTCCCCTTTGTGCTCTCCTAGTAAAGGATTCTCCATTTGATTGACAGAATGTATTGAGGGTTTGTTCTCAACAACAAAATCCTTTCACCTCTCCTCCCATTAAGAAATTTCCAAATTTCAACCTTCCTTTCGAAATTATGTGTGATTCTAGTGAATTTATAGTAGGATCTGTTTTATGAAAATATTGTTCTAAAACTATTTATTTCATTGATTATGCATGAAAATCCGTAAATGGTGTCCAAATCAACAACACCACCACTGAAAAGTAGTTAATTTCTATATTGTTTTTTTTAGTGAAGTTTATGTCCTACCTCTTAGGATCCCCAATCACTGTGTTCACTGACCATTCTACACTGAAATATATATTCCAAAAAAGATGTTAAGGATAGACTAATTAGGTGGGTCCTTCTCTTACAAGAATTTAACATCACAACAAATGTCAAAAAGGGTGTTGGAAATGTTGTATCTGATACCCTCTCTAGGATTGAATTCAATGAAAAAATTTATATCCTCTTTTTGTCTGATTCATTCTCTGATGAACACATATACTCCATGAGTGGAAACCCTTGGTAGGACGACACAGATATCATAGTTACAAAGGTCATTCCAAAATTATTAAGGACTCATGCAATATAGAAATTTCTATCTGATGTCATGAAATATATGTTTGATGATCCATACCTCTATAACCTCTGTCCTAAACTAGTAATTAAGAGGTGTGTCCCAGAATCTGAACAAGAGTCCATCCATAAATTCTGTCATAGCGAGGCATGTGGGGGTCAATTTTCCTCTAAGAAAACATATGCTACGTTTTTTTAGTGTGGTCTCTTTTGTCCCACCCTCTAAAGGGACTCCTACCAATTTTTTTCAAAGTTTTCCTATGTGTCATCAAGTAGGGTCTTTCATAAAAAGGAATCAAATGCCACTAACTCCCATATTAGTGGATGAAATCATTGACTGTTGGGGAATTGATTTCATGGGCCCCTTCGCAAACTCTAGGTGATATCCTTACATTCTCTTAGCTATTCATTATATCTTCAAATGGGTTGAGGCCACTCCCAAAAAATCCAATGATCATCAAACTATGACTATATTTCTAAAAGGAAACATCATCTCCTGATTTGTAATTGCTCGAACTATCATTAGTGAGCATGGAACTTATTTTTGCAATCATCCATTATCATCACTCATGGACAAGTATTAAATTTATCACAAAGTGTCCATTTCTTACCACACATAATCAATTATTCAATCTGAGCTATCCAATCAAGAATGTAAACAAATTCATGAGAAAAATGTTATTATATATTGAAAATATTGGTCAAACAAACTCATTGATTCTCATTAAGTCTATCAAACTGTATTTAAAATCATTTTAGGAATGTCCTCATATATGTTGGTTTATAGTAAAGATTTCCATTTTCCAGTGGAGGTTGAACATAGGGCCTTTTGGGAAATTAAGGAAATGAATTATGACCTCTCATTGGCTGAATAAAAAAAGTAAATTTTATCTAAATGAACATGAAGAACATTGCATGGATCCCTAGAAAATTCAAGGATCAATAATGAAAAAGTACATCCCTACCAATCTCAAAAAATTAAAACCAAACACATTGAATTGGGAAAAATATTATTTTTTATAGTTCTAAACTTGACATACTCCTAGGAAAATTGAGGTATAAATAGGTAGGTCCATACATAGTTCATAATGTGTACCCCCATGGGGATGTGGGAATTCAAGATCCCACCAACGGTTAAACATTTAATATTAATGCACATAGAGTCAGACCATTCATAGAACCATTCCAAAAACATGATGTTGATAAATAATTATCTAAACCTAACTTATATGAAAAATAATAATTAATCAATTAGGTTTCCAAGTCGATCTAATGACGTTAAACAAAGTTTTTCATGTGTGTAAATCCATGGTTTTTAAGTATGCAATAATTTTTTGTTTTATCCACATAATATAAAATTTTTGGATCCTTTAGATATAATTTAATTCTACCCATGACTATTGAAATTTTATTATCTTATGAGTATGGATGTGTATTAAAGGGGAGAAATGCATTTATTTGTGTCATATGGCATGATCCATGATTACTATCTTACACAAAAATTAAAAAAAAGACAATGTATCATCAGTTTGATTTAAAAAAAGAAGAACCATAAACATTACAATACATGTTATTAAATAAACTGTTGTGTTGTTTTTTTCTTGTTTGTACTTGTTTGTATGGTTCATGGACTATTTTGGGTGATAATTATTCAATCAAGGAGGTTCATACAACTCTAATGAGAACAAAGGGTGAATTGGGAGCACCATAGTCATAATTATAAAGCCACCTGATGAACTTGTTCCATTCCATTTACACCTCATTCCCCCACCTGCTTTCTTTTATCTTTTATTTTTAAGAAACTGTAGAGAATTTCATTATAAGTTGGGGGTGTGAAAACAAAATTTTTCTTCAAAAAACAATAAACAACAAATTCTTGTATCATTAACATAATAAAATTTTTTCTCACATTAAATCTACAGAAAAAATAATTTTAATTTACGTCACTCTTAATTTAATTTATGATTAAGTTTACGAGCATTTAATTTGGACGTTTGGTTGTCCAATGGGAATTTTTTATCATTTTTTTATTCTATTAAATAAATATGCCATAATTCACGTCGTCTTGGCTATGGGGTACTAATTTGAATTATTGGGTTCCCATAATAAATAGTATAGGCTGGTTTGTTTTTTTATGAATAATATGAGTATTCAAGAAAAAATAAAAAAAAAAAAAAAAATTCGTGTAGAGAAGTGGATTTTTTAAATGTGAGGCTTTCAACACTCGGGATCATAACTCCAGAGTAGTATAGTCTTGAGTTTTTCACTCTATCTCTATTTATGGTAATATTACATTGTTTGGAATCAAGTTAACTTGAGATAATGCATGAGTATGTGAGATTCATGTGGTTTACTAAGGCCTTTGATCCAGGGAGTCATCGACAAAGTCTTGTTTCATGAGTTAATTCTATTAACTGCAATCTCAATTACTATGGAATCATGGAAAATAAATATAACAATACCAAAAAAAAATTAGTACACAGATTAGGATTAAATTTGGTTCCACCTAGGACATAAATGATTTCTCCCATTAATGAAAATGATCCCCATATATATAATGATTCAAAACCATTCATTTCACCTAACAGAGTTAGATGAAGTAGGATTATGGATTTGATCAAAGGAATGGGATTGGGATTTGGATCTTGTTTTAAATTTATCTAGTTTTAAATTATTTTGATAGGTTATAATGATATATGTATGTATAGTTTACATTCTAAGCACTGTTTATTATAATGTGTTTGGAAAAAAGAATTCAAATATAATCTTCAAATTATTTTATCGGTACTAGAAAAAATCATGTTGGTGGGTGTGTGATTAGCCAATAAAAATATGTGTGTTAATTAAAATTTAATGTTATAAAATGTTCATTTCTGATCTTATGAGCCTTATTTAGTGGATTTTAAATTTGAACATCCATTCTCCTTCTTTGTGCACTTCTGGCCAAATTTACACCAATTTAATCCCAACGATTCATTAGATTTTAAGGAATTTAATTTTCCATATTTTAATTTGATATTTTGGGAAATGGATCATCACTTATGAAAATGTTTTTTTGGAAATCAATGAAGGATTCATAAAGTATTTTGGGGATATTTTGCGATGAAAGGAAACAATTCTAAAGAAGCCAGATTGGATACTATCCCACTAATGACAATGTGAGGACCCCAATACAAGCCAAAGGAAGTAAAAAATCTTGTACAATGCTAGAAGACATATATAGTAACAAATAATTATTCAATAGATGGTGCTAATTCAGCCTCCATGGTGATTATTAAGTTGGCCCTAATAGATTATCAAAATATGGGTCAGAATCTGTGGCCGAGAATGTTATCCCACTAAATCGGCCATTACACCGAATACACAACTCCAAATGGGCCTTAATTTTACATTAATCATTAAGACATCCATGGACACAAAAAGGATTTTTTATGGACTTCCAATATTTGGGGATATGCATGCCCATGCCAGAAGATCGTTTCAGGGGAGACATGGTGCCTAAACAGTAATGGATTGAATCAATTTCTTCACTACTTTCCACCACCTTAAGGCCTAAATTAATTTAATAATTGGTCATAAATTGATTGACGCTTCGACTAAGGCTTCATAATTTCCAATTTATGTTAGTGGTGGTGAGGTGGAGGATATCTCTTGTTTTTGATGTAATGTTATTATGCCAAAGTTCCTTTGTAATGTTTTCAATTTCCTTGTAAGTTTATTTTTTGTATTTCTATGTTCTTAGTAAACATATTTCTCTTCTATTAATCCCATTTATTTATTTAAAACTCTCTAATAAAAATCATAGTTATATCTCTATGTTTTGGTGAATTAGTTCACACATAGGTGTGAATTTCATTCACACACATGGAGGAGTGCTCATTTTTCCATAGTTTTAATTTCTTCAATCCAATTCATGTAAGCCATATTCTACTCACCAATGAGAGATTACCATAAATACAGGGATAAAAAATTAATGGGTTGACCATAGGAAGATGCCAAGGCTAGATTGAATGTTATTTTATGAATGAATTGTTATTAATTTGATAACTTATTTAAGACTTCCATTCTTTAGTTATTTACACTCATCTTCTTCACTGCGTTTGTGGAAAATAAATCCATGTAATAAAATGACCATATACATTAGAGAGATCATGAATATTATTTTTTATGTTTGTAGGGGATTAGTAATTGAGTTTATTTGTCATCAAACCAAAAAATGATTAAGGTAGTGTAATTTTGATGAATGTACTATTCAATAATTAATAAAACCAAATTTGTCTAAAGAAGTAAAATTCATTCAATCCACCCTGAGCATAATCCAAATATCAACCCATTTTCATTGAATTTAATTAACATAGGTTTATTAGTGTTCCCTAAAACCATCTAAAATTCAAACCTTGTTGGACACTTCATAGCCAAAAATCCATCTCCAAGGTTGTGTATCTTTGGTATCTTCTTAGGCCTCTATGTATTCGATGACCCAATCTAGATTACAAGGACCATTATACCATAATCTCTTGGGTAAATTTTAGTGTGAATCAATACCGATATGATTCATGTGTATGGGTGGAAACAATGTTATGAACCCTATTTTTTATTAGGAGATGCTGACAAACTTCCCTGAGTGAATCCATACTGGGATGGAAGGATTTATGGGTGTTAGTTGGAATTTGTACCTAATCAGATATTAACACTATATTATGTTGGAATACTTATTCGGTAAAGATAGGGATGTAATCCTACTCATGTTTGTTGATAATTTTCTTCCATTGGTGTGCTATCCTAGGAGCTCGAGTTATGGAGACCTGATCCTTGGATGGTGGGGTGGTGTTCACAATAGTATGAGGGTTCAATAGAGCATGGTTTTGTAGAAAGATGATACTAGTGGGATCCCTTTATGGTAACACATGTGATGTTGAGTTAAGGCTTTTTTCAACCTCCAAATCCACCTCTCTAAGATAAGGGATAAAATTATTGTTAAATTTTTGGGAGACGATCCTTAAATGGTTTGAAACATCAACACATTCTATTTTCTTCTTCGTAAATTATCATCACTGGGAATACAATCGATGATGCTTCATGTTATAGGGAAATTTGTGTACAAAATCCATGTTTTGGATAGTACCATTGAGATGGTACTCCTAAATCTGTGTGTTTGATGCATATTGTTGAAGATTCTAGGTGGGTGATGGTGTCCCCTAGTCTGATGAGGAACCTACTCATTTGACTAAAAATGTGTATGTCTTTTCTGATAGGTAAAATTCTATTTTGGGTTTACTATAATTATAATAGATGTTAATAAGCATGTGTCAATCCAAAATCAAGGAAACACATAAATATTGTATCATAATTAGAAAACAACATTCATGATTGATTTCTTTACAGGATCCACATTGGGCTTATTTTCATTTTATTAGATAATGTTAGATGAAATGGAATAATGAGTGGGTGACACAATTATTTTGATTAATGATGGTTTCACATTGGGATAACCATTTTTTATATGAAACTTCATAGGTGAAGTCATGTGGTTATTTATATTTAGGAAATTACTTTTATCATTAAAGTGATTTATAATGGGGTTTTTTCATGAAACCAGTTACACCCAAAGGTTCCTACATCAATGATGGGATACAGATCTTCTTTCCAAAGATAAGTTATCATTTATAATATTTCTAATGATGTATAGGAACTCACATTAGTTGAAGGGATGGGATTTTTGGCATATAACACCATTTTAGTGGGATTTATTTCTTAATATAGGACACTCGTATAGATTTAAGTCATATTTTTTAATACTTCCTAAATCCTAATATAAGACTATTAACCCATTAAACCTAGAATAAATCACATTATACATATGGACATGAACATATATTTGTATCATAGCTTCTATATTTTTTTCTTTTTTATTTTGGGATAATGTTTTTAAAAAATAGAGTTGGGAGTTGTATAATTTATCATCATCTATAGAGACTATCTTTATTTCTTTTATTGATCAATCCCCTGATGGGGGTTCCATTATATCCTCATATAAGGAATCAGAATCTAGGTAGTTTGTTGCCGCATAAAATGACACTTAATTCTATATTTTTCACATTAAAAGGAGAATGACTTATTGTTTAACACCATTCAGAATGAAATTCTAGCCCAATGGGTCCTAGAAGATGTTGGTATAAGGATTATGCATTAGTTTCCCTTTATTGTCTATTGTATAAGTATTATGGCCTGACGAGATCGGGTTGCTCTTATATGGAACATGGCCTAAGGATGATATCTCTCATGGGGAATTCATGAAGACAATGATGTGGTGAAATGAAATTGAAATAAATTTATCCTTCCATGTGGGGTATGAAATTACTATTAATATGGCTTAATACAGATGGTGATGGATTGAATATTTTGGGATTAAACCATATGAAGGTCTCTTATGTATCCCACGAGGATGGAAATAAAATCCAATGTTGTTTGGATGTGTTGGGGATTGCACTTACAAAGGAAGCACAAAGAAGATATTTTGATTATTCTAGTGACAAGATTGTCACTAAATCTCTAAGACCATGTGAGTCACTCTCAGTTTGAGAAACATGATACAATTGAAAATTATATATATATCTTCTAATCGTGTTTCGAAGGGACTTACACCTGAATTGGAAGCACAATGGTTGAACATTATTCCTCATATGATTGTGAATGTGATATGGGATGTGGGGTGCAGGAATGGTATGGTATCCTTAATGAATATATAGGGTCATATTCTATGTAACACATTTATATTTTAAAAAAATATAATCATGTTCTATATCAAATTTGTCATGAAACACTGAGCTTAAATGATCAATGTAATATTACCATTTAAATATAACTACTATATCATATCCATTGAATTGGTGGGTATGAATATAAATAAAAACATTAAGAAATATATACATAGATCCTACTAAATAAAAATAAATTTATTAATTCCTATAAAAAAAGAATTAAATTTTATGGTATGCTAAACTTTGCTAAAAAATATATTTCCTTCAAAAATATTTTTTATCATTGTTATGTGAAATATAATATATATTTTAAAAACATTTATAAATTTTACATCTATAAAATTAAATAAATTTTAAAATCATTATATGAAAATTTTATGAGAGTGAATATTAGGGATTTTTTTTTGAAAAAATGATTTTCCAGTGAATATTGAAAAATATTGAATTTTACTGAAAATTATATTTTTTAGGCATGTAAAAACATCCATATTATTTTAAATGGTTTGAATAAATTAATTTATCTTAGATTTTAAAATATTCAATTATGTTCATTAGAATAAATTTTGTGTTTCTATTTTGTGTAAAAATGTTTTCATGCGTATATAGACATTTTTCTTAAAAACTATTTTTATGCGCGTAATTTTTTTTATATTAATAAATTAATATGATCAATATTGGTGAATGAATATATATATATATATATAATATTCAATAATTTTTTTTTATCGTTCATCAAATATATTAGGCAAGGGATATAAAAATCTCATTCAATGGTAAAAAACTGTAAATTTATAATAAATTATTTCCATACGTTTTTCATAATTATATTAAAATTAATTTCTGAAAATTATATAAATTGAATATTAAAAATTTATTTAGGTAATTTTAATAAGTTATTTCAACTTTTTAAATAGTTACGTTTTATTTTTTGATCAATATGAATATTTACCGTGGTAAAATTTATACGTTGATAATATGTTAATGTAAAGACCCGTAAAATTCAAGGAAAAGTTTTTTTTCTTAATTTTCTTTAGAATTTTACAAGAGCGCGGTTTCAGACTGCACCTGATTCCGAGGCCCGGAGTGCCCGGAATCAATTTCCGAAGTTTGGCTCGGGTACGTTCAGTGAAAAAACGAGCGGGAATTCATAACTTTTGATCCGGTGCTCGGAATTGAAATCCGAGGGCACCGATGAACTCGCAGCGCCGATATTCGCTTAAAGGGACCTTTTCGGAAGTTGCGTTTATTGCGGGTTGAAAGTTAGTTTTTGGGTTTTTAGTTTAAGTTAAATAAAATTTGTGAGGAACAAATTTTATTTTAACTAGTTAAATCCTACCAAAGGGAGTTGGGAGTGGGACCCACATCAACTTAACCTCCCTTGGGAGGATTAAGTGAGGTGGGGTCCACACGAACCCCAACTCCTCAAATTCTCTCAAAACCTCCCCTTAACTCATTTCAATTAATGTTGTCAACTTGACTTAATTAATTGAAGAGGGTTATTTTTAAATTTCAAACTTTTGAAATTCTAGTGAGTTGTTGTGTTAATAAAATAAGATAGAGTCTTATTTTTTTTTGGTTAATAGCTTTGGCCACCTTGAGAGCTTTTGGAAGATTTTCTTCTTCTTCTTCAACTCTGACGAAGAACACGAAGAACGCTCAAATTGACGAAGAACGCTCAAGTTCTGACGAAGAACGCCGCTCCGCTCTTCTTTGTCTTCCGTGTCAACGAGAGGGCACGCCGCTTCCTCCTCGGATTCCCTTCGTCGACATAAGAGGTTTCGTCAATGACGTATCACAACGGACACATCTCTTCGTCAACGGAATTGACGAACGACGACCGCGACGCCCGATCTCCGCGACGTTGACTTCCGCGGACGTTGTCAAATCTTCGAACCTATACCCAAGGTAGGGGTTTTTGTTTATTGTTTAATTATTCTATTCTTGATCATGAATTTTTCAAGTCTAACGTGTGGCTTTGAAATATTTAAAGTTGCGTTATTGCTTAACGTGAGGGGGCCGGACCGCATGAACACGACCGAACCCCTCCATCGTTCTTATTGTTTTATCTTGCGGGAGGAAGCAAGGTGGTGTGGTGCCGTCGCACCACGCGAATAATTGTATGTTTATTTTGCGCGGCGCCGTCACGCCACGCCGAGGAAGAATCTTCAAGAACGCGACGCCGTCGCGCCGCGTTGAAAGGAATCAAGGCACGGCGGAGGGGCGCGGTGCCGTCGCACCGCGCCGGACGACGAACACCGCGGCCGGTTCCGGGCCGCGGCGGAACGAGGAGACCGGCGGCCGGGCCGCCGGCGTCGGAAGCCGAAGAGGGGACCGGAATTTCCGGTCCCGTTGGAGAAAACAGGCCGGCCAGCTGGCCGGCCGGATAACGTTAAACCGGGGGAATTAATCCCCCGGCCAGCGCATAAAATCCCCCCTCTTTAAGAGGGGGGCGGTTTCCATTTAAAGGGGGGGGGCAGCAGCCCCCCGGTTTTAATTCAAGCCGGCCCCCACGTGGGGGGGGGGGTTTCTTGCAAAGGGCGCGGCACAAAGGCCGCGCCGCCTTCCAATCAGCGGGGGAATTAAATTCCCCCCGCGCAGCCTCCTTGAGGCGACAAGCCGCCGCGGCCCCCGCGCCGACGCGCCGCCCCAGGGGGGTCGGGCCGGGTCGGCCCGGACCCGGACCCCCCGTTTCGAACCAGTTCCGGTCTTTTGGCCATAACTTGAGCCTCGGACCTCCGATTGACAAACCGTCTGCGGCAACACGATCCTTGGATCGAGATGGTCGTTTCGGTATATCGCACTCAAGGTTTAGGATTACATTGAGTTCGGCCGGGTTGGTTCGTTCACGAAACCAACCGGGCCTTCGGAGCGGAAACGCTCATATCTTGAGCTACGGATGTCCGATTGACGTGCCATCAGCCGTGTTGTGTTCCTCTTAGTGAGACGGATCTTTTGGCATACTCCGCCCGAGGTTCGGACGCAGGTGGAGTATGGCCGGGTTGGTTTTTCCTTAAAAACCAACCGGCCCCCGGAGACGAAAATGCCAATAACTCTCAGACCGGGCGTCCGATCGACGCGCCGTCTGTTGCGTTGAGTTCCTGTTGACATTACGGATCTTTTGGATACATCAACTCAAGACTTTGTGACAGTTGATGTATCAGCCTCTCGGCTCGTAGAGCGGACCCTCCGAACGAGCTTGCTGTGTGCAGGAACCCTAGTGCTGGCTACGACTGTTACTGCGACTGTTACTGTGACTCCTACTGCTACGACAGCTACTGTGACTGCGACGATGACAGTACAGAGATTCTATGTGGATTCGACGACGACGACTACAGCACTTAGCGATCCTACGTGGATCGGTGCTACAGGTCTTGTGTGGGCCCGATCCTGTGTGGGTCCGATCCTGTGTGGGTCTCTGCGCTCAGCGGTCCTGTGTGAACCAGCGCCTACAGGTCCTGTGTGGGCCCGATCCTGTGTGGGTCTTTGCGGGGGTTAGTTACCTATCGATCCTTCGTGGGTCCGACGACTTAGATGGATCAGTGATCATCTTTATCGTCCTTTGAAGAAGTATACTTGTGTGAGCTGAATCCTGTTGCTTTCCTGTGTGGATTGTGTTGTGCAATCCTGTGTGGATTAAGTTTTGCTTTCCTGTGTGGAATACGTTTACTTTCCTGTGTGGACTGAGTTGTACTTGGGCTCGGAGGTTTGAGCGTTTTTGAATTAATGACTTAGGTATATGTATGGGCATATACCTAAGTAGTATCGGTTGTTACTTCGTGATTACACCTTTCTTCGTGGTTTATCCTTTGTGGATTTGAGAGACCTTCAGGGGTCTCGGGGTCCCTACTGAGTAGCTTATACTCACCCCTGCACGGGCTTTGCCCGCACTACGTTGTGTTGGTTGCAGACGACGGACAGCGTTGACCTTAGCTGAGGCTTGCAGAGCGGGACGGTACCCGGAGGTGGACCACTGGGCGGGACGTGCACGGAGTAGACGGCGGGACCTGTGGAGCAGAGGAGCTATCTGTACCCACCCTTAAGGTGGGATTTCCAGTGGACAGCTCGGTGTAGCGGCATTTACTTTCAGTTGTTGTTTTCCCTTTCGAGTTGTACTTTACTTTCAGTTTTGGGTTTGTAATCTGGCCCATTTACTTTTCCGCACTTTCAGTTGTACTCTGCTTTTGTTTAGTGTTTACTTTCCGCTTGCTTACTCTGTGGTCTTTGTTTACCTTACAAAGGCAATGCCTTCCCTTTTTATCGGGATTTACGCCTTGGTGCTAGTCGCCACCCCCTGGCCTATGGAAGGCGGGCTTGGGGTAGTCACGGCACGGACCCCGAGGGCGGGTCGTGACAAATTGGTATCAGAGGAGTTCGGTTCTACCGTGAACTCTGATCTTTTCTATGTGAAGCAATAATGTTTTATCGTATTGAGTGTGGTTATCAGTCCAGGGAGTCCAGTGTTGGTGCGGCGGCCGACGTATCCGTACACCAGGACCCTGACTTCTGATTTCCGACTTAATGCACGAAAACATTGATTGCGTGTGTGTTTCAAGTTTTCTTTGTGATTACTTATATCAGCTCACCAGGTATACTGTTCTGCTCGTGGCGCACCTGTTTCCTTTTCAGGATGGCCCCACGACGGCAGCCAGCTAGGGTTCCGAGAGTCGAGCGTGACGACAGCCCACCGAGCGACGAGGCCTCGGTGCAGGGCCCTTTGTCAGCAGTGGCACCGGCGGTAGCTCTACCCGCCGAGCCCCCGATGCTTCCAGCAGCAGCCGCTGACGATGCACGTCGCCTCAGCGCACTGCATGAGTTTCAGCGCTAGCGACCGCCCAGGTTTCACGGGGAGACGGATCCCCAGGCAGCCGAGGACTGGCAGGAGGTAGTGGTACGTGTGTTTAGGCTAGTGAGGACACCAGCAGACCTCATGGTGATCCTCGCTGCGAGCCTACTACACGCAGCAGCAGGACGATGGTGGAGCATGATGCTCCAGGTGCACTATGAGGCATCTCTACTTTGGACGGACTTTGAGAGCCTCTTCCGCTCGGAGTTCGTCCCAGCCACCCTTCGTGCGGTGCGTATCCAGGAGCTTCTACAGCTGCGGCAGGGCAGCATGACGGTCACTCAGTACTCGGCGAGATTTACCGATCTCTCGCGCTACTCGACCGACATGGTACGGGACCAATTCTTCCGGGCCCGGACCTTCGAGCAGGGTTTGAGACACGAGATCAGGGCATCGCTGATCTCCCTCAGCATACCGACTCAGACAGGAGTACTGGAGCGGGCCCTTCTGATCGAGAGTTTCCTTGCTGAGTCTACACCAGCACAGAGACCCACCGCAGGGCGGCACATGGCAGAGTCATCTGCAGCAGGCAGTCGACGGATGACTCAGGGGTCGAGACAGACCAGACCTTCGGGCAGACGATCTCAGGGCACTGGCTCAGCAGTGCGGGGCACACAGCGCAGAGCCAGTCTTACGAGAGGCAGACAGTGCTACTCGTGCGGCGGGCAGGGCAACATGGCTCGTGACTGCCCGACCCGTCGTGCTGAGGAGCAGCAGACAGTTGATGGACCACCGAGGCAGAGGCAGAGGGTCGACCGTGGAGGTCTGCAGGGAGGAGGCGGACGAGGCAGAGGAGCTGGACGAGCAGCCGGTGGTGGGCGACGCTTTGAGGCTCTGCCACCACCACCACCAGGAGGTCCACCCCGACCACAGGGAGCTGGCGGGCAGCGACAGGCACAGCTCCAGGCAGCAGAGGCCTACGACCACGGCGCACCCGAGATGATTCGAGGTACTATCTGTGTCTATTCCACCCTTGCTGCAGTTCTTATAGACACAGGAGCGAGTCACTCTTTCATAGCCGCTGCCCTTGTTCGGAGCTCGGAGATTCCGACAGAGCCGTTGGCTCGATCCTTACGGCTAGAGACTCCTACGGGAGCAGACTCGACGATTACGCACTGGTGCCGGCAGTGTGAGCTTACTCTAGGAGGCGAGAGCTTCGGCTGGGATCTTCTTGTAGCAGCGTCGAGGCCTTACGACGTCATCTTGGGCATGGATTGGCTATCTACGGTCCATGCACAGATTGACTGTTTTAGGCGCAAGGTGCGATGTGTACGCACCGATGGGAGTAGGTTCACCTTCACCGGCGAGAAGGGAGCCTTTGCAGCACAGGATGGACTTCCGCGGAGGAGAGGACAGCCCATCACTCATCAGTTGGCTAGCCTTATCCTTGGAGCAGTTGACGTGCGGAGTCCTGGTTTTCCTGCAGTGGTGGATCAGTTTGCAGACGTTTTTCCCGACGACGTCCCAGGGCTACCTCCTCGTAGAGAGGTAGAATTTTATATTGACTTGTACCCCGGGACAGCCCCGATATCTACTCCAGCATATCGGATGGCCCCCGCCGAGCTTCGAGAGCTACGGGTACAGTTGGAGGACTTGCAGGGAAAGGGGTTCATCCGACCCAGTGTTTCACCCTGGGCTTCCCCGATATTGTTCGCCAAGAAGGCGGACGGGAGCTTGCGACTTTGTGTTGACTATCGTCGCCTGAACCAGGTGACAGTGAGGAACAAATATCCTCTACCGAGGATTGATGACCTCTTTGATCAGCTCAAGAGAGCACGGTGGTTCTCGAAAATAGACCTCAGGTCAGGCTACCATCAGCTCAGAGTCAGAGACGAGGATGTGCAGAAGACAGCCTTCAGATGTCGGTATGGCCACTATGAGTTCTTGGTTATGCCTTTCTGTGTAACCAATGCTCCAGCAGTATTCATGGCTCTCATGAACAGGATCTTTCAGCCATACCTCGATCGGTTTGTCGTGGTCTTCATCGACGACATTCTGATTTACTCTACGACAGAGGAGGAGCACGCCTATCACTTGCGAGTTGTTCTTGACACACTCCGAGAGCACCAGCTTTATGGTAAGCTCTCGAAGTGCCAGTTCTGGATACGCGAGGTCCACTTTTTGGGACACGTTATCTCTGAGGTGGGAGTTGCAGTGGATCCCGCGAAGATTGAGGCTGTGTTAGCATGGGAGCCACCCAGGAGCGTGACTGAGGTTCAAAGTTTCTTGGGACTAGCTGGATATTATCGGAGATTCGTGCCAGACTTATCTAGAGTTGCGGCATCACTCACAGCATTGACGAAGAAGGGGAAACCCTTCATATGGACAGACAGATGTCAACAGAGCTTCCAGGAGCTGAGACAGAGATTGACCTGCGCACCTATCTTGAGGTTGCCTGAGGAGGGAGTAGGGTACGTAGTCTACTGTGATGCATCAGGGACCAGACTCGGATGTGTTCTGATGCAGGAGCGGGCAGTGATCGCCTATGGATCACGTCAGTTGAGGCCGCATGAGCAGAACTACGCTACCCATGACCTGGAGTTAGCAATAGTGGTCTTCGCTCTGAAGACATGGCGACACTACCTGATGGGCGAGCGCTTTACAGTCTTTTCCGATCATCAGAGTCTCAGGTATATCTTCTCTCAGAAGGACCTGAACCTGAGACAGCGGTGATGGCTCGAGTTCCTCCAGGACTATGACTTTGAGATAGTCTATACTCCTGGTAAGGGGAACGTAGTAGCCGATGCCCTCAGCAGGAGGACGGGCATTCAGCTACTTGAGGAGGCGACAGAGCAGCTAGCCTCTTTGCAGATATCCTTCGTGGATAGAGATGGAGCAGCCTTTCTTCAGTCTCTCACAGTCACTCCTCCACTACTGCAGCGGGTCAGAGAGGCACAGCGTGAGGACGCTGACTGTGAGACACGGCGTGCACAGATATCCTCGGGACAGGCACCTGATGGTTTCTCCCTTGGAGCAGAGCACGACATCCTTTTCAGAGGACGTACCATGGTACCAGTCGCCTTGCGAGAGGAAGTGCTGAGAGAGTTTCACACTTCTCCTTTGGCGGTACATCCTGGAGTGGCGAAGATGTACCAGGACCTCAGACGACAGCACTGGTGGCCGGGCATGAAGAAGGTTGTAGCAGATTTCGTTTCTCGATGCCTTACCTGCCAGCAGGTGAAGGCAGAGCATCAGGTACCAGCGGGCTTGGTACAGCCCTTGGAGGTTCCAGAGTGGAAGTGGGACGGCATATCTATGGACTTCGTGACTGGACTTCCTCGCACTTACAGAGGTCACGACTCCATCTGGGTGATTGTTGACCGACTCACCAAGTCGGCACACTTCTTACCCATCAGAGAGCAGGGCTCTGTAGAGAGCTTGGGACGTCTCTACGTTCAGGAGATTGTGCGGCTCCACGGCGTGCCATCATCTATCATATCCGATCGAGATGCCCGCTTTACTTCCCGGATTTGGAAGGGGTTGCAGGAGGCGTTCGGGACGTAACTACGTCTGAGCATAGCCTTTCATCCTCAGACGGATGGTCAGACGGAGAGGACCATTCAGACTCTCGAGGACATGCTCCGCGCATGTGTCCTCGACTTTGGTCGTAGCTGGGAGGACCACCTACCCTTGGTGGAGTTTTCGTACAACAACAGCTACCACTCCACCATCGGGATGGAACCATACGAGGTGTTGTACGGCCGACCATGTAGATCTCTTTTGTGCTGGACAGACCCTGGGGAGTCAGCACTGGTGGGACGAGAGATGGTCCAGGCCACAACAGAGAAGGTCCAGGTCTTCCAGGAGCGGATGAGGACAGCTCAGAGCCGGCAGAAGTCATATGCTGACAGGAGGCGGAGGCCACTAGAGTTCGAGGATGGAGACCACGTCTTCTTGAGAGTCTCACCTCGACGTGGTATTCGGAGATTTGGCCGAGGCGGCAAGTTATCTCCGCGCTTCATCGGACCCTTCCAGATTCTCAGCAGGATTGGTGAGGTGGCTTATCGCCTGGCTCTACCACCTCAGTTTCACCGGGTGCACGACGTCTTCCACGTATCTCAGCTGAGGATATACGTGCACGACCCGACGCACATCATTGACCATGGGGAGCTTGACGTTGACGATGGGGCGACTTTTACGGAGGTCCCGGTGGAGATAGAGGATCGACAGGAGCGGGTCCTGCGTGGGCGATCGATTCCTCTTGTGCGCATCAGATGGCAGCACGGGAATCTCCAGGAGAGCACATGGGAGCGGGAGGCTCAGATGCGTGCTCAGTACCCTCATTTGTTTCCCTAGTTTTTGATGTATCTTTATGGGGATGTAAAGCCCTGAGGTGGGAGTAATGTAAAGACCCGTAAAATTCAAGGAAAATTTTTTTTCTTAATTTTCTTTAGAATTTTACAAGAGCGCGGTTTCAGACTGCACCTGATTCCGAGGCCCGGAGTGCCCGGAATCAATTTCCGAAGTTTGGCTCGGGTGCGTTCAGTGAAAAAACGAGCGGGAATTCCTAACTTTTGATCCGTTGCTCGGAATTGAAATCCGAGGGCACCGATGAACTCGCAGCGCCGATATTCGCTTAAAGGGACCTTTTCGGAAGTTGCGTTTGTTGCGGGTTGAAAGTTAGTTTTTGGGTTTTTAGTTTAAGTTAAATAAAATTTGTGAGGAACAAATTTTATTTTAACTAGTTAAATCCTACCAAAGGGAGTTGGGAGTGGGACCCACATCAACTTAACCTCCCTTGGGAGGATTAAGTGAGGTGGGGTCCACACGAACCCCAACTCCTCAAATTCTCTCAAAACCTCCCCTTAACTCATTTCAATTAATGTTGTCAACTTGACTTAATTAATTGAAGAGGGTTATTTTTAAATTTCAAACTTCTGAAATTCTAGTGAGTTGTTGTGTTAATAAAATAAGATAGAGTCTTATTTTTTTTTGGATAATAGCTTTGGCCACCTTGAGAGCTTTTGGGAGATTTTCTTCTTCTTCTTCAACTCTGACGAAGAACACGAAGAACGCTCAACATGACGAAGAACGCTCAAGTTCCGACGAAGAACGCCGCTCCGCTCTTCTTTGTCTTCCGTGTCAACGAGAGGGAACACCGCTTCCTCCTCGGATTCCCTTCATCGACATAAGAGGTTTCGCCAACGACGTATCACATCGGACACATCTCTTCGTCAACAGAATTGACGAACGACGACCGCGACGCCCGATCTCCGCGACGTTGACTTCCGCGGACGTTGTCAAATCTTCGAACCTATACCCAAGGTAGGGGTTGTTGTTTATTGTTTAATTATTCTATTCTTGATCATGAATTTAGCAAGTCTAACGTGTGGCTTTGAAATATTTAAAGTTGCGTTATTGCTTAATGTGAGGGGGCCGAACCGCATGAACACGGCCGAACCCCTCCATCGTTCTTATTGTTTTATCTTGCGGGAGGAAGCAAGGTGGCGTGGTGCCGTCGCACCACGCGAATAATTGTATGTTTATTTTGCGCGGCGCCGTCACGCCACGCCGAGGAAGAATCTTCAAGAACGCGACGCCGTCGCGCCGCGTTGAAAGGAATCAAGGCACGGCGGAGGGGCGCGGTGCCGTCGCACCGCGCCGGACGACGAACACCGCGGCCGGTTCCGGGCCGCGGCGGAACGAGGAGACCGGCGGTCGGGCCGCCGGCGTCGGAAGCCGAAGAGGGGACTGGAATTTCCGGTCCCGTTGGAGAAAACCGGCCGGCCAGCTGGCCGACCGGATAACGTTAAACTGGGGGAATTAATCCCCCGGCCAGCGCATAAAAACCCCCCTCTTTAAGAGGGGGGCGGTTTCCATTTAAGGGGGGGGGGGGGGGCAGCAGCCCCCCGGTTTTAATTCAAGCCGGCCCCCACGTGGGGGGGGGGGGGTGGGCGTTTTCTTGCAAAGGGCGCGACACAAAGGCCGCGCCGCCTTCCAATCAGTGGGGGAATTAAATTCCCCCCGCGCAGCCTCCTTGAGGCGACAAGCCGCCGCGGCCCCCGCGCCGCCGCGCAGCCCCAGGGGGGGGGGGGGGGGTCGGGCCGGGTCGGCCCGGACCCGGACCCCCCCGTTTCGAACCAGTTCCGGTCTTTTGGCCATAACATGAGCCTCGGACCTCCGATTGACGAACCGTCTGCGGAAACACGATCCTTGGATCGAGACGGTCGTTTCTGTATATCGCACTCAAGGTTTAGGATTACTTTGAGTTCGTTCGGGTTGGTTTGTTCACGAAACCAACCGGGCCTTCGGAGCGGAAACGCTCATATCTTGAGCTATGGACGTCCGATTGACGTGCCGTCAGCCGTGTTGTGTTCCTCTTAGTGAGACAGATCTTTTGGCATACTCCGCCCGAGGTTTGGACGCAGGTGGAGTACGGTCGGGTTGGTTTTGCCTTAAAAACCAACCGGCCCCCGGAGACGAAAATGCCAATAACTCTCAGACCGGGCGTCCGATCGACGCGCCGTCTGTTGCGTTGAGTTTCTGTTGACGTTATGGAACTTTTGGATACATCAACTCAAGACTTTGTGACAGTTGATGTATCAGCCTCTCGGCTCGTAGAGCGGACCCTCCGAACGAGCTTGCTGTGTGCGGGAACCCTAGTGCTGGCTGCGACTGTTACTGCGACTGTTACTGTGACTCCTACTGCTACGACAGCTACTGTGACTGCGACGATGACAGTACAGAGATCCTGTGTGGATTCGACGACGACGACTACAGCACTCAGAGATCCTACGTGGATCAGTGCTACAGGTCCTGTGTGGGCCCGATCCTGTGTGGGTCCGATCCTGTGTGGGTCTCTGCGCTCAGCGGTCCTGTGTGAACCAGCGCCTACAGGTCCTGTGTGGGCCCGATCCTGTGTGGGTCTTTGCGGGGGTTAGTTACCTATCGATCCTTCGTGGGTCCGACGACTTAGATGGATCAGTGATCATCTTTATCGTCCTTTGAAGAAGTATACCTGTGTGAGCTGAATCCTGTTGCTTTCCTGTGTGGATTGTGTTGTGAAATCCTGTGTGGATTACGTTTTGCTTTCCTGTGTGGAATACGTTTACTTTCCTGTGTGGACTGAGTTGTACTTGGGCTCGGAGGTTGGAGCGTATTTGAATTGATGACTTAGGTATATGTATGGGCATATACCTAAGTAGTATCGGTTGTTACTTCATGATTACACCTTTCTTCGTGGTTTATCCTTTGTGGATTTGAGAGACCTTCAGGGGTCTTGGGGTCCCTACTGAGTAGCTTATACTCACCCCTGCACGGGCTTTGCCCGCACTACGTTGTGTTGGTTGCAGACGATGGACAGCGTTGACCTTAGCTGAGGCTTGCAGAGCGGGACAGTACCCGGAGGTGGACCACTGGGCGGGACGTGCACGGAGTAGACAGCGGGACCTGTGGAGCAAAGGAGCTATCTGTACCCACCCTTCAGGTGGGATTTCCAGTGGACAGCTCGGTGTAGCGGCATTTACTTTCAGTTGCTGTTTTCCCTTTCGAGTTGCACTTTACTTTCAGTTTTGGGTTTGTATTCTGGCCCATTTACTTTTCCGCACTTTCAGTTGTACTCTGCTTTTGTTTAGTGTTTACTTTCCGCTTGCTTACTCTGTGGTCTTTGTTTACCTTACAAAGGCAATGCCTTCCCTTTTTATCGGGATTTACGCCTTAGTGCTAGTCGCCAGCCCCTGGCCTATGGAAGGCAGGCTTGGGGTGGTCACGGCACGGACCCCGAGGGCGGGTCGTGACAGTTAGTCTGAATAATATAGTTTAAAACTAAATGATAAGGTCATAATATTTCCACTTTATTTTTATTTTACAAATTTAATTTTAATATTATTAACTTAGGTTTGAAATTTAATTCTATAAGGGACTAATTGCAATGAAAATGACCTATATAATATTTAAATAAAATAAAGTTACAAAATATCACCCCCTTTGTTTTGAATGTCTCTTATATGTTCAAATAGGTATAAAATAAAGTGGTGAATTAGTTTTAAGGATAAATTCATGAATAAAAAATTATACTCATTATGGTATTTTATTTATAATTTTTATTGATTAAATAATTACTTTATATTCTAGCGCAACACTAGGATAGAATTTTTTTAATGAATTTAAAAATAAAATACATGATTTTAAAAATATTAAATTTTATATAATTTTAGAGAATTTAAGTGTTACAAGAATTTTTTAGATACATATAACATATTATTGATATTTTTAAGGATTATATTAGTATTTAAACACTGTCATGGGGTCTTTATAGTCTAATTAAATGAATAATCTCAAAATTTACATTAATGATATTTTATCGAAATATTAAAATTTTAAATTATTTAAAAATTATAAGAAACATTAATTAGAAATATTAGGATAATAAATGGTATAAAATTTTTTAAATAGTCTACTTAGGATAAAATAGTAAAATTATATTGAAAATAATAACTTTTTAAGGTTGAAATAGATGTTACCACGATTCAGATAAAAAACTAGTTAACAAAATACATAATAAAAATTAGAATGCTTTAAATGACACAAAGACTCATATAAATTTAATTTTTTGATGCTATTTTATCCCTAATATATTTTTAATTAAATTAATGTACATTTTTAATCTTGTGGATTTAGATTGACTTTTTTATACTTTAATATTTAAAAAAAACAAAAGTTCTCGTCACCTAAATTATAAAAGGGCACTTCCTCCCCTTCATTATTCAAACTATATTGAGTCTTATAACTAAAATAATCCCTGAATATTATATTCTAGACTTCCATATATACATTCTAAAGGTTATTTTCTACCCAAAATACTAACCCTAGGATCCTGAAGAGGGTATGTAGAGGAGTTCATTCTAATAAAGAGGTAATCGCCATAACAAATCACTTTTTTAACTTCCTCTATTACCTCCACTAAATATATTTCATTTAGAAAATAATAATAAATTCCATATATTATAAATTTTTAATACTATTATGATTATGAAACTACCATTATCTACCATATTTCCAATCAAATGCGATGTAAAATCATCGCTCGTACGTATTCACGAATTACCATCTCTACATAGTGATACAATTAATTTATCATCATAATCACTTATAGATGGATTTTAGTATAATTTTAATAATATTATGTTTTATTTATGTCATTATTATACTTATATAATGATAATATCATATCTACCTTCTTACCTTCCAATAACATCACCCATGGGTACACATAGACAACCACCTCCACAAAGGGATGTGATTCCCTTTTCATTTTTATTTTACATCGATTGAAATGAGAATGTATTTGAGGAATATATATGATTTATATTATATAATAATGATTCTTTAAATGTGAATTATGTTCCCCTTTCATTCTTTCCATATGTTAACAAATGAAAATAGTGTTCATGCATACATATGACCTACTGTCTCCCTGAATTATGTAATTCATTTTTCTATCCCCAAATTTTATGGATGAATATAAATAAATATATATTAAAATATATATATATATATATATGATACTTATAGATTGATTAATATTATATATATGATTTAGCCACAATCAACGTAAAAATAATGAAACTACTAAACCAAAACATAAATGAAAAAGTAAGTGATTATCACCCTGAATAGATTTTTTTATAAATAATTGTTCATAAACTGATGATAAAATGTTATAATTGAAAAAAATATGGTTTCAGACATATTTTTATGGATTTTTATATATTTATAATAAATCTATATTTATTATACAGGTGGTTAATTCATGTACGAGGGAATTCAAACCTGAGGTAAGGGTTTATCATCTCAAATTGTCTTTGTAGGGAAATATGTATTATTATGATCCTATATTATATTATTAGGTGTACATACATTCCCATTGAAATTTTAAATCATTAATACCATTAAATTTATGATATTTAAATTTTTATTGTATTTTATTCTTTCAGAGGTCTTATGATTCAAATGTTTTTAATTTTTTAAGAGTTTAATATTGCAGTCTCATTATTTTTGAGATTGTTTATGTTTTAAATTACTATGATTATATCTTAGGATATAACTATAAATAATATCATTAATTTTATTATAATATTATTATTTTTCTATG
The DNA here is from genome assembly GCA_963277665.1 of Viscum album. Classification (NCBI taxonomy): domain Eukaryota; kingdom Viridiplantae; phylum Streptophyta; class Magnoliopsida; order Santalales; family Viscaceae; genus Viscum; species Viscum album. The sequence goes on along the minus strand of OY728162.1, from coordinate 954,519,168 downwards.
ATACATGTGTTCCTTACATTTTCCAATCATTAATTACTCTAGACACTAATTGAATGTTTTTAAGGAAAATCCACATTATTTCTCCAATTGATTGAAAATACTTTCTCTTCTGTGTCTATGTTTTCTAAAAATGCTATAATGATTATTTTTACTCTTATATAATGATTTTATAAATTAACTTTTACCCATATTTTAGTTTTTAAAAATGGTAATATTTTTTCATTTTTTGAAAGAGGTTCATTTTAACTTTTTCGAATTTTATAAAAGGAGTGATTCTTTTAATGTATACAAAATAAAAAATAATAATTTCCATCAGGATCCTAAAATTATTTGAATATTCTTTTAATATTTTCTAGGTTAATTTTCAAATAAAATTGTTTTTTTTGGGATTTTTTTTGAATTTAATGAAGTTACATCAATGCGGGAGGATTTTTTTCCTCAAGAATATTTTAATGATATTTTAATAGTATTTATTTCTATAAATTACCCAAACCTTTGATTTTTATTTTTCTATTCTAGGGATATGATCCAAAGATACCATAATTATTAATTACATATATATTTTATAAATATGATGATTATATTTTAATGCAAAAAGTTTTTTTCATGGGTTTTTCTATGGTGAAAGGATGAGATATTTACGAAACCCATTTAATTTCCACAGGTTATACCATGATAAAATGGTTATGAAACCTATTTTTTTAGGATTATGATATGATTTATAGTTTGTGATCTTTTGGAATACTTACAGTAATTGTTTGATGTGTGGTATCAGAATAATATAGTCTTCTAATACATCAGGAGAATATGGACAACACATGAGATAAATAGTACTAGAATGGGGAGTGAGCCTAGTTTATTAATGGAATCTATCTACTATAAATGTATGATGAGTAATCCTTTACTAATATGATGGTTTGTGGAGTTAAAACAACCCACTATGATTTTATTGAAAGTGATCCTTTAATTATAAGGAAATGATTTTATATTCATATGTGTGTGCTACAAACTCATGTATTAGGCCTTTGTTTTGGTTTAATGGATTATGTTATTTTATTCTATTATATTAAATTACTTATGAAATAAAAATATTTATTCCACGACTCAAGATTATGATATTTAACATGAATGGAATGTTTATAAAATGTTATGCTCATGTTCTCATACCCTTATTCCCATGTCATATTTATGTAGTCCTTGATATCTTCATTGCCTACCCTTATAGAGAATATAAGATCACCCATTTTTATGATTCCATTTCCCTAGGTTATGAAGGATATTATTTAATAATATATGTTTAAGAAGTTTTATAGTTATAAAGATATAAATGGGAGGAATTTTATAGATATTAATAAATTTTTTTTTACATATCTATGTTTTGAAATACACTAAAAAGATGAATATTCATATGTAATATTATAAAATATATGTATGAAATTATCAGTCATTGTATTCTATATTCGAGTAGGGTTCAGTAAATATTTGGATATTTTGATTTTAAAACTTTGGTGAAACCCCTAGGGATAAGTCTAATTATAGGATAAGATCATATAGATTTGCTAACAACAATGGATAAGCTTGATTATACCAAAAGTTCTATAGATTTAGAAAAATTTATACTTATTTAAAAATTTTTACGAATGTAATTTAATAATTATTTGAAATATATATATTATTATTATAGTTTGACTCTTATAATTTACTTGTTGGTTTTATTCATTAGTTGGATCTACAAGACATCGTGCTGATAATGAATATAGTGGGCAATGAAATGATTGTCCTCTTGATCAAGTAAATGATTTGGTAATTGGTATGTGAAACCTTGTAAGTGTGTATAATCAGCTATAATGATATATAATTAACAACATAAAAAGATGTGAGTTTCATTAGATGTCAAATAAGAGGAAAATTATCATTTATTAATGTTTTGGTGGAAACAATGTTAACGGTAAGAAATTTTATTTACCGTTTTATCAATAATGTGGAAGAAGAACCTATAATAATATTTAAACTGGTGGGAAGATGTTTTTTATGTGTAACTAAATGTCTTAGAGAAACAAATTACCTATAAATTCAATTTCTTATATATGAAAAACTATAGAATTATCTGATCAATTCCCTCTTATTTATTCTAACTACTATATCATGGAAGTACATATGCTATGCTAATTAAATGTGGTAAAAGGTTGTAATTTTTTATGTATTAAGATTCAGTATTTATATTTTATAAGTATTATATCAACTATAATTTTGAAATAAGGATTATGAAACATCTCTAGATTATTACACAATTAGATTTGAAAACATATGATTAATGGTAAAAATAACCAAGAATAATTAATAATGTTTAGTTGGGATAAATAGATTATTTACATTTATGGTATAGTATTGGTCACAATGAAAATTTGTAAGTGATATGATGATAAAGTTATTTAGGTTAAATAAGGGATTTTTTGGCCTATTTATATTTCTTGAATATATTTAATGGTACGTGATTTTATCTTGGGAGTGAAGATTTTGTTATTTTTTATAATATTTTTTGATTTCATGTGATGTTAAATTAGTATTTATGGATACAATAATTTTTTTATGTGATTAATGATTATCATAAGATAAAATTATTATATAGCCATTTTTTAGGTTTTAATTGTTGAGATTTTATGGTGATTTGAAAATTTTACTAGGTTTAAGGAATTATACACTATTGTGGTTTTAAAAACCTTTTTGTTAGTATATGATTTTAGGTTAAGTTAATTATGGTCTATTATTTAATGGAATATATAAAATCTTGAAGGTTGAAAAGTGATCCCCTGAAAAGGAGATTTTTATGAATATATTCACAGTCAAGTTAAATATTATCTTTTAGGTTAGTATCTAAATTATATTCAAGATATTTTTGTTTAATTAACTAAATTACCAGATTATATAGTCATTCATCAGGTTTATTAATGATATTATGTGGGTATTTTTGTTTGGTTGAGTAATATTAATCCTTCGGTTTATCATGTGATTTAACGTGAATAATAAATTGGAAAATGCATTTAAATATTTGGAGATGTAATCTGAATGGTATGATTACAACATTTAGTTTAAGGAATTATTTAATGTTGTGGTTATTTGGGTTATAGTTTTATTTGTAAAATTATCAAAGTGGATCCTTTTTTGTTATTCTATAAATTTTTGAGTAAGATTTATTATTATGAGGTTTATTAATTTTATGAATTATATAACCTTATGCTAACAATTTTTTATTTCTAGTTAATCTATAAATAATAGATGTATATCTTGATACATTTTTAGTTCATTATATTATAATTTTACTATATTAATCATGAAAATTCATTTTGAATAATCATCATTTTTAGAAACATATTAGATTACATTGGAAATTGATTAAAAGATAAATCTGTACATTTCCAGTAAGTATAATTCCTTATATTCATATTATATATACTAAAATAATTACTTAACTCTGGGAAATGGAAATGATGACATAAATTTTCCCCTATAATAATAAATTATGATTAATGTATGGTCTTTTTACCCCTCACTGATTCCTATTTTCCCACTCATTAACATTGTTCTGAACATGTTATCTATAACTCTCTATTAATCCTTGGGTGTTTTTTCCCTTTTATGTATATATTTTCACATCCCAAAAATGTTATCTTATTCTGAAAACAAGTTTTGTGTTATTTTATATAACCTTGGTATTTCACTTTGGGTTATAAGATGAAGTTTTATTAACCCTTTTTAGGATGTGGGTTTCCACTAAGGAATTTTAAAATATAAATCCTTTTATTATAATGTAGAAGTTTAAATTACGAGGATGTAATTTATTAGGGGGGATTTAAACCCCATATATTTTAAAAGAAGTAAATTATTTTCCATAGTGTACATGACACACAATACTGAACTTAAATGTACCACCATATATTATGTTTTAATATCATTAGTATGACATATATATTTAATTGGAGAGAATGAATAAAAATAACTACATTATGAAATATTTATATATAAAGGTACGAATCAATATAAATTAATTTTTCATAAATAAAAATTTAAATTTTTTTAAAATTACATTATGTTTAAAAAATTAATTTCCTTCAAAAAAGATATTTTTTATTTTTTTGTAAGATTTGAAATATAAATACCTCATCCTAAATGTAAAAATAGTATCTTTATTTAAAACCCCCCAAAGCCTTCATAACACCAATAGATCTTCTAAAAATTCATATGATACCCTAGAGGAAATACATAAAGAAATGTTTGAGATAGATATCTGAATAGGAGAATAATCATGTTAATAATGAATAACATGTGATTAAATAGGCATAACATGATATATAATGATAATTATAGAAATCATGGAAACATTATTTAGGGAAATGAAATAAATGGATAATCTGATCATAATGATGTGAAAACAACGTAAAATATGAAATTTGAAGAATATTTTAATGAAAAACACCCAAAAACATAGAATAGGATAACCGAGAACATAATCATCATACTCACAAGAAAACAACCATCATAATACAGTATTCTTATGCTAATCTCCATCATAACATATTATTTTTAGGCTAACTGCTCATCCACCATACATGGTATTATATAAGATATTAATATTACCCAACTCATTGGAGGGATATCAAAAACACACCTATCACATAAATAAAAATCATAAATATGTTTTCCATATGAAGATAAGAACCCATATATAAATTGTAAACAAATTACACCCTATAATAAGGGAGTGGGTTTCATAATCGTATCATAATACATAACGAAAGGCTATGTCATATATATTTTAAATGAAAAATGAAATAAATTATTTTTAAACTTTCATAATTTAAAAATGGACATAAGAATTAAACTTGTATTTCAAATGGAAATTTTTTTTGAAAAATATCAAATGAATTATCAGTGAATGTGAACCACTTGAGTGGAAATTTATTAAATAATAAATTTATTATTTTTAAATATAGGAAGAGAATATTATTTTCTATTAAAGAAAAAATTAAACCAAGAGGGCTATCTTAAAAGGAATGATGGGTTTTTGAATCTATACATTATTTAATAATATTTTATAAGTGTGATTATTTAAAGGAGATAATAAATAGTATCTTTACATTAAATATGGTTTACATAAAAATGTGAATTAATAAGGGAAATGAAAAATTGTATAAACCTAAATATGAAAAAAAATCACTAGATATATATTTAAGGAATTGATATAAAAAAATAGGAGAGGTATATAAGAAGAATATAAAATTAAAAGAAGAACATGAGGGATGATGTGTAGATGATAAGTCACAATGGAAGAACAATATATCCCATTTTTATGTTTTAAAATAACTATGTTGAAGTCCTACAATATAAAATTTAATAATATAACTTTTTTGAAAATAAGAGATTTTAAATATGAAGTTGGCATGATATAACAGTTAATTTGGTTTCTAATTTAAATGGATTACGTTTTTGTGAAGGGAAATTATAGAAAAAGAGGAGAAATCATCATTTACATGGATGAGAATTATTCATATTATAGTTTAATTTTTAAGAATCATTAGAACAAATAAATAGATAAAATAGGAATTTTAAATGATATATAAAGACATAAATTGGGTTTACCATATTGACAGAAAGTAAAAACAGAAATTTATATATTGTAACTCAAAAATTACATTAATTCATAAAATACCATTATCTTTTAGGGAATACATCAGTCATATCACACAATATAAAAGATCGTGAATTAAAGTGAATTTTACTTATTGAACAAAAATTTATGATATTAAAAAGTAATTGGTAATAAATTACACCATGAAAATGAGTATTGGTTTATAAAATCAAACCATTCCTCAGAAATGGTGATTAAGACCGAAACCATTACGACATAAGACACATTCTAATAAAAACCCATTGAAAGGGAGAAATATTGAATTTAACGTTTAAAAACTACGAATACAAATAATTCATGATATTATATGTCTAATTTTATGTATACACATAATTTAAAAGAAATTATATTCATATGTGAACATGTGTTAAAAATAAAGAAGTTTTGGATTACGTCGATTACTCGGGGTTGTTTGGTTAATTTCTTTGCAAAACATTAGATATGTGGATAATTTTCACTGTTTTCTAAAAATAACTTTTTGATTTAAAAAATGGTGGAAGTTTAGTATAATTTTTATTACATTTGGACAATACTTATTTAGTTTCAAATGTTATCCCAAAAATAGATCTGAATTATAAAATGTACCAAGATAATTCCATTTAATGTGGTTGAAGTTTCATTTCCAATTAATTATCAAAAAAATATAGAACTCATAATATAATTATAATATAATATTAATGGTTATAAAAATATCATATTAGTTCATTAAAAAAATTAACCAAAAATTTAATTTGATTGAGGAAAATAGTTAATTTTATTGATGGAGGTGGTAGTTCTCACACACAAATGACAATATTTACCTTTTTATTTAAAATTTTTGAGGAAATAAAAAATGGATATTATATTATTATAATAAAAATTAAACATTTAAAAAGTTCTGGTGTTATCATACCTTCATGAATATAGGGTATTTTTAGGTAGTAGGAGAAGAAAATATATATAAAAGTTCGGTTGAGATTATTGCATCTCTATTAGAAGTTCTCCCTCGGTTAACTCCTTAAAGGCTCATTAGCTTGGTATTTTTGTAAGACCAAGGATTAAAAGGATTGGGTTGGTGGTTTATGATATAATATTGTAGTGTTTTATTGGTACGAGGATTGGTGTGGGAGAATAAATGGGTGGGAGGTGATCTCCATTCATATGTGAAGAGGGAAATTTGGTAAAAACACATAGTTTTCTAATATAATCACACCATTATTCATGGAAAAAGGTCAAAAAATATCCAAAAATAGAATGGATAAGATTACAAGTAAAATAATATCTCCACCATCCAAAATTAAATAAGTTTTCATATTTTTTTGTCCTTTTTTAATTTATCAATCAACTTTTCCACATAATTTACACTTTTTGTGGCAACTCCACTTTCAACCATAGAAAATCATTTTAATGGAAAAAGTAAAAAGTTAAAATATTTAATAACTTCAAAATTATGATTTTAAATATTTAAATAATTTTATAAATTTTTATTGTATTTAGATAAATTAATTATAGTTTTATCACACATAATGCATATAAACCAGTTCTTAGAAAAAGTTCATTTTTAGCATTAAATTTAATTATGGACTGAGATTATATATATTTTTATTTTAAAGACTTTAACTGGTTTATTATAAAAAAAATAAATATTATTTTTCTTTAAAATTAATAAAAAACCAAATTCAAAAAATAATAACATTTAATTAAATTAAAATATCAATAATTGTTTTTAGAATTAAAATATTAATTTTGTATCATAGGCCTTATATGTTTTTAATGATTTCTTTTAAATTCATAATATTCATCCATAAATAAATATTTTATTAATTAAAAGGTTTTATAAATCTCTATGTATTTCTTATATTTAGATAAACTATGAAATTCATTATTATTTTTTGAAATTAGTGTTTTTCACTATTCATTAAAAAAATCAATTATTTATTAAAAATAATTATTGGTATTCATAATCTTGTTTTAAAACTATAAATCCAAAAATGGAATTATTTTTATTATATTCAACTTATATAAGTGATGAATTTTATTTTTAAAATACTCAATTTATAATATATTAACATTATTTTGAAAAATATAACTTATGTTCTAAAATGTTAAATGTGGGATTTTAAATTAAATCCAAGACTTATAATATTATAATGTCACAAATAAAATAAATTTTTTTCTCATAAAATAGTATCATGAATTACCAATTAGTATTTATATACTAATAATGTTATATAATCCATGTTATTTATAAAAAGTGTATTTTTCATTATTTATATAAAAATAATTATTTTTATAAAAAACCAAAATATTCCATTTCAAAAAATATTGAAATTATCAATCCAAAAAATGAAGATTATTTTTTATAATTTATTTTCTACAATATTCTATTTTAACTCATAATTAAGAATATAAAATTAATTGAGATACTATTTTTATAGGAAATTTACATTTTAAAATACATTTTTTTGTTATTATTAATTTATATAAAACACTAATAAAGCTATCATCAGTAGATATTATATTTTATTAAAATAAAAATTTAATAATAGTATAATTAATTTTCATTAATAAAAATTAAACATTATACGAAGGTTGATTCCTAAAAACTATAATTAAGAAAGTAAAATTGTATAATGTTACTTTATATATATATATCTTTTAAACTAATCTGCTACCATTCAAACCTATTAATTCAAGGACTAGGTTTTAATATTATAAAAATATAATGATTTAGTTTAGTTTAGTTTTTCTTGTGATAGAAGCTGTTGAGTAAAATATTAATTTAATGGATCCAAAATCTTTTGTTGTTATATTCTACCCCATTAAATATTTTTTGTCCATAAAATTTAATTATTAACCACTAATGAATATTAGAGAGGGTATTATAAACATATTCATTATTTTAGGTATAACTTCCAATGCGACATCTACCATACTATATTAATCTAGGTAAACATAATTATCATTTCCCAAACAATATTGATTTCCTATACCTTAATCACATATTATCCAATGTATAGCATTCAAAAAACACATATGTCACTAAATCATAATATTCAATGAAATCAACATTCTTCTAAAAAAATTAACTCTATCATTAATCTTAAAATGGTATTAACACAAGTTCATAAATTCACTTACTAGTCAATATATATCATAATCTTAGAAATAAGACAAACATCAACAAAAATATCGTGGATCGCTTTTACCAGTAATCAATTTAATGGATATTAGATTTATTTAACTAAATATTCTCAGAAGTAATAAACCCTTTATTATCCACTTCATGATTATATTATTTCAAATACGTATTGATACCTCAATCAATTTTCATTCTAGAGTTATCCCAATATACACTTATTATAAAATCACTTATCATGGTAAATGATTACATTTTTTTATATTTTTAAAAACTATTAAAGTAAAAATTCTGAATAAACATCCTTAGATGTTTCGTATAACACTTATAAATCTTATAATATACCCAAATAACTTCATTAAATATCCCTCACTTATGAAAATACCTTCGATTGTCCAAAATTATTTTATATCATGGAATTAATATTAGTAACTTATGTAGGACTTGGAAAATAACATTTTTTTTATTGTAATAAAAATATTATAATATTTTAAACTATTTTAGTATGCTCCTATACTAAGTTATAAGATAGAATGTTTTAGTAGAAGCATACCATTCTCAAATTTATCCTCATGATCATGTTTAAATGAAATACAAAAACCAAAAATTGATATGATAATATAAATAAGGATCATAGTATATGAATATGAAAGAAAACACCTCAAAAAAATTCTCCAATTATGACATTAATTTATCCTATGATACATTCATTTCGACTATGTTTTACGTAGTTAATCATTTAATTGTCTTGGTTCTACCTATATTAACTTAAGTTGTGTTTTCTTATACTACATTACATAATAAATTAATGTAATTCTATAATAAATCCTTTATAATGGTTCATAATGAGAATGTTATTGACCACATCATATCCCCTGGGAGTGTCTAGGAAGGTTTGTTGTTATGCCTTTTTATAGTGCACTAGGTCATGATTGAGTTAAATCCCAACATGCCTACTTCAGGGTTATTATCTATTGGTAAAACTATACAAGATTCTATATCCTCTTTCAAGTTTCATGAAATTGATGTTTTTTAGGAAAACCAAAAAAAATAAATTTACTAAAACCACATGATGTTATTCAATGCTCAGGGAAATCTCGTAGAATTATCCCTAGGGTCTTCACAAATTTTTAATAATAATAATCTCCAAAAATAAATTGAAATTTATTTGACACTAACTGTAACATCCCAAGTAAGTAATTAATAATATATATTTTTTATATATGTATAATAATGAATTAGATAGTGTTTTAGAGGCTTAAAATGAAAATAAATCCAATCTTAAGCGTGGAATACACTAATATTCTTAAAAGATAGTTTTACTGCCTTTTGATGGCAAACCATTTTTGAATCTATCTTTTGACAATTTTATAAGCTATATTTGTCAAAATAAACTTATTCTTTATGATTGTGACATCAAAATTTACTTTTTGTGAATTTTTGATATTTTTCTGACAATGTTCATTTTTTAATGAATAGTGAAAAATACTGCATTTTACATCAAAACTGCTTTTTAATCTAATTTATTTATCTGATTAGATTATCTTTTGAATTGGTTTTGACGTTAAATTAGAATATATATTTACCATTTAATCCAATGGTGGTCATTGGAAACAATTTCACTTTGAAATTGGACTTAAACTGGTGTCAATCTTTTGATACTTAATGTTTCATAAAAACACGCTATTTTCTCTGGCAGCGGGAATTAATTATTAAATTAATTAATGTAACTTATATGTTTTAAATTTTGTAAAATAGACTGTTGAGTCAATAAGGTTTTCCTTATGACTTTTCCATTCCTTCTTGTTTTGAAAATCACAAACACCTTATCTTTAAGGAAAATCGCTTTTATAAGGAAAAACGCTTTCTTAAGGAAAATTGCTTTTATAAGGAAAATTGCTTTTATAAGGAAAATTGCTTTCTTAAGGAAAATCGTTTTTATAAGAAAAATTATCCTTATCATATTTTCATTCATATTTTTCTTAAGTATAAGTTTCGGATTCATTTTCTCGGAATCATTAAAACATAGATATAAAGCATTCTGTTTAGTATTTGGATTCTGGACAAGAACTATAAGAATGTTTCATTCCGAATTCCAGATATGAAATCTGACTAAGTTCTATTCCAGATTCAGGATACGAATTCTGAAGAAGAATTCCCATTACGAATTCTAATGAAGAAATCTCATTCCGAATTATCATTACAAATTCTGATAAAGAATTCTCATTACGAATTCTGATGATGAATTCTCATTATGAATTCTAATGAAGAAATCTCATTCCGAATTCTCATTACGAATTCTGTTGACGAATTCTCATTATGAATTCTGATGATGAATTCTCATTACGATTTCTGATGACGAATTCCTATTCCGAATTCTCATTCCGAATTCACTTATTAAACAGAATCTGAATATCATTGTTTTATACACTCTGAATTTATTCACTCCGAACTTTCACTCCGAAATTTCTATTCCGAACTTTTATGATATAGTTTAAAACGATGTCGTGCATTCTATTACACTTGTTTTGTTATAAAACGATGTCGTCCATTTTGTTATAAATTAACCGTTGTCTAAGTGACACGTGTACAGGTCCCTCCGAACTTTAAGGAAAAAATGACCGTTGGAGGGGGAGCCGACCTTACCTATAAATAGGAGTTCATTTGAAAGAGCTCGGTGCTGATGGCTGATGCATATGATGATTGCTGAAAAAGTGCTCACATGCTGTTGAAGTGATTTCTAGAGAGAGAGTCTCTTATTAACTCTCAAAGCTTCATGCGACTCAGAATGTTGGTGATTACATTCGAGGGCTTCCGGGGATAGGAAGACAGAGGTGCCGACTACCTTAAAGATCGAGGGCTTTCTTGCTGAGAAAGACAGAGGTGTCGACTACCTTAAAGATCGAGGGCTTTCTTGCTGAGAAAGACAGAGGTTACCAACTACCTTGAAGTTGAGGGCTTGCGGGGATAGCAAGACAGAGACTCCGATCTTCGTATCGAGGGCTTACCCTGGTGTGGGTAAGACAGACTTGCTTGAAAGTATAAATCAAGGGACCTTTATCCATGGTTGTTGGATACCCTTCTCTTTGGGTTAAAAGACTATTATCTTGTTACTAGTAGTTTTACTACTTGTCTTTATTCCGCTGTATTTTGTATCTTAAGGAAAGTATAACTTTCTTATACTTCCTTACTTACTCTGATTAGTTTAGATTTTATACGCTTTAAGGTAGAATCTCATATCGTAACTTTTGTTAAGTTATAATTTCCGGAATCATATTTCCGGAACCTACTTTTGGAATCTCTTTCCAAGTTTAGTTCGGTGTTAGAGGTGTTGTGAATTTACTTAGTTTAACTTTGTTAAACTTAGCCCTTTCCTTTTCTTAAGAAAAATTTAGTTATTCATAACTAACTTTAAAGGTTCCAAAGGAATTTTTAAAGTATACAATTCACCCCCCTCTTGTATATTGAGCATCTCATATTATATTTCGATCCTACAATTGGTATCAGAGATTGGAAACCTCTTACTCTATACCATTCTTATATTTGGTATCAGAGCCAAGGTTACTGAAATACTTGTACTCACATACAAGTTTTTCTTGCTCACTTTTCTATTCCGAACTTTATCATTCCGGTTTTTCCATTCCGAACTTTTCTCATTCCGAACCTTGTTATTACGAATTTTTTTGCTACTAACAAGTTTGTGTGCAAAGTTATTTTCAGTATGGCAGGAATAAATGTTGGATCTATTGACAATCTGAATCCTACTAGACCACCTATCTTCGATGGTAATGATTATGAATACTGGAGAGATCGTATGAAGACATTTGTTATCAATACTGGAGTAGACAACTTTGTGATGCTTACTGGTGACTATAAAATTCCTGACAAGGAAGTCAGAACCTTTACTAACCAGGAAAAGCAAGAATATCAACTCAACTATAAGGTACGCAATACTTTATTATGTTCAATGACTAGAAATATATATAGCCAAATTTCTTCTTGTGAAGCAGCTAACTGTATATGGAAGAAGTTAGAGGTTACACACTTTGGGACATCTAAGGTGATCGAGACTAGAAGAGCTATGCTTAGAGCTGAATATCATGGCTTTAATTTTCCTTATGGAGAACCTATCTGTAAAGTTCAACAAAGGTTTATGACCATTGTCAACAGTCTACAATCTATGGGAGAGAAAGGTTTAGATGATGAAGCTCTTGTGGACAAGATAATTGACATTATGCCCAATGAGTGGGAATCCAAGAGAACAGCTATAGATGAGAACAGGAAGGTTACTCAAATTACACTTGATGAATTATTTGGAACTCTTCTACAACATGAAACCAGAATGAAGAGAGATGCTGACAACATCAAGAAGAAGAATGGAAATGGTACTGTTGCTTTTACTACAACTTCGAATCAGATGAAAGCTAAGACTCCTGAGAGAGTAACCAGATCCAAGTCTAAGAATGTCATTTTCCAATCTGAATCTAGTGAAAGTGAAGTTTCAGAAAATGAGTTAGCTAATATTGCTCGAAGGATGAACAAGATAGCTGGACAGAGAAACTTTCAATCCAAGTATAAGAAGAAGGACAGGAAAGATAAGAAAGATGGAGAAGTTAAATGTTATGAATGTAAAAGAGCTGGACATATTAGACCAGATTTCCCTATGCTCAGAAAGAAAGAAAGAAAGGAAAGACATTCAGAAAGAAACAGGAAGAAGTATTACAAAGCCAAAGCTAAGAAAGTTATGAAAGCTAATGACACCTGGAGTTCCAGTGGTGGTGACTCTTGAGATGAATCTTCTGAATATGAATCTTCAGGACAGAAGAATCTTGGTCTTATAGGCAGATTACCTATTGATAATCATTGTCTTATGGCTAAGGTACGAAATGCTGAATCATTGACCAATGTTTCTTTAAATCCTAATGATAGTAAGTATTATAACTCTTCTGATGAAGAATCATCTTCTGATAAGGAAAATACTCTACCTACTTTTGAAGAAGTCTCTAGGTTTGCTGAACTTCTTGAGATTGAGAATTCCAAACTCAACAAAAAACTTGATAAGGCAAATTCTAGGAATTCTATTCTTACTAAAGAGATATCAGATCTTTCTAAAGATCTTGATAAGAAAAATGCTGATTTTGAAAATATTTCAAAAAATCTTGAGGAAGTATGTTCTGAGAAGAATAAACTTTCTAAAGAATTAGAAAAAGTAATTTCTAATAAAAATGTTTTCAATCCTAACTCTAGTTCAAAAACCAATGATTTTGAGGATAAAAACTTGGTTGTAAAACTCAAGTCCGAAATTTTTTCCTTAATGAAGTGTTTATCAAACTTTACCCATGGTAAAGAAAATTTTGATAAGATGTATTCTCAAATACGACCTTTAAGAAATAAATCCGGATTTGGTTATACCCATGCAATACCAGTTTTCAGTAAGAATTATTTTGTTCCTCAAAGTGCCCCATTTTGTACCAAGTGTCAATGTGGTGGTCACTGGGCAAGAAGTTGTTCCTTAAACAAAACCCAATCCGTAGGTTTTCATAAAGCTTATTTTTCTAAGAAAATGTGGGTTCCTATAATTTTATTGTATGGAAATCTCGGATCCAAACAAGTTTGGATTCCGAAAGTCTAACTTTGTTCTTAATTTCAGGAAAATAAAGAAAGTTCCAGCAACAATATTTGGTACATGGATAGTGGATGTTCCCGGCACATGACTGGTAACAAAAGCTTCTTTGAAAAGATTATCAAAATGAAAGGAGGAAAGGTAACTTTCGGAGACAATGCTAAGGGAGAGATTGTTGGTATTAGTAATATAGTTCTTTTGGGAAAAACTTTGATTTCAAATGTTCTTTTTGTTAATGGTCTTAAGCACAACCTCATTAGCATAAGTCAGTTATGTGATGAAGGTTACCTTGTGAATTTTAGGAATGATAAATGCTTAGTTCACAATTCAAAGGAAGAATTTATTCTCTCAGCCAACAGGCAAGAGAATGTTTACACCTTAAACATAGAAGCCTTAAGAAGCCAAGATTTACCTTGCCTAAGTGCAATGGAAGATCATTCTTGGTTATGGAATAGAAGACTATGACCCTGTAATCTTAGGAACCTATGTAAACTCTCTAAGAAGAAACTTGTTAAGGATCTACCGGAGCTTAGATTTGATTCTTCTAAAGTTTGTGATCCTTGTCAATATGGCAAGCAACATAAATCTACTTTTAAGTCAATCGGTGAAGTCTCAACAACCGATGCATTACAGTTGGTGCATATGGATCTTTTTGGTCCAACACAAACTGGAAGCATTGGAGGCAAATATTATGTATTTGTTCTAGTTGATGATTACACAAGATTTACTTGGGTCTATTTTCTAGCAAAGAAATCTGAAGCTTTTTCTTATTTCAAATGTTTTAGAGCTCAAGTTAAAAATGAGAAAAACCTTCCATTGAAAACTATTCATAGTGATCATGGAGGAGAATTTCAAAATTCCGATTTTGAAACTTTTTGTAGTAAGAACGGTATTACTCACAATTTTTCAGAACCTAGAACTCCTCAACAGAATGGTGTAGTTGAAAGAAGAAATAGAATTCTTCAAGAGATAACTAGAACCATGTTGAGTTAATATTCTATTGCTAGACATTTCTGGGCTGAAGCTGTAAGTACTGCTTGTTATACTATAAATCGAGTTTTGATTAGACCTTTTCTTAATAAAACTCCTTATGAGTTATGGAATGGTAGAAAACCTAGACTTTCCTACTTCAAGGTTTTTGGTTGCAAAGTATTAATTTTGAATACTAAAGATAACTTACATAAATTCGCACCAATGTTTGATGAAGGGATTTTCTTAGGATATTCCACAACCTCTAAGGCTTATAGAGTTTTTAATAAAAATACTTGTACTGTTGAGGAAACAGTACATGTAAAATTTGATGAATCAGATCCTTTTGTTTTTAAAACCTCCCAACCTACATCTTCGGATGTGTTTTCAAAAACTGATTATCAACCTTTGATAGAAGAACCTTCTGACAAGGAAATTGTTCTAGAAGATACTTCTGAAACATTTACCCCAGAAGACTTTCTACCCTATGTTGATGAACAGGTTTTACAAAACCCAAGTCAGGTGTTTCTTAAGAATCATCCCAGTGATAGTATCATTGGTGATGTAAATCAACCTGTAAGGACTAGAAGTTCCTTAAGAAATGAAATAGGACATCTAACATTTCTTTCCCAATTAGAACCTAAAAGCACTGATGAAGCTTTAGGTGATGATGATTGGATTAAAGCAATAAAAAGATGAACTAAATGAATTTGAAAGGAATAAAGTCTGGACCTTGGTTGAAAGACCTAAGGAAACTTCTGTTATTGGTGTGAAATGGGTTTTCAGAAATAAATGTGATGAAAATGGAGTCATTGTTAGAAATAAAGCTAGACTTGTTGCTAAAGGCTATAATCAGCAAGAAGGAATATACTATAAAGAAACCTATGCTCCAGTAGCTAGACTTGAATCTATCCATATTCTACTTGCTTTTGCAGCATTCTTTAATTTCAAACTATTCCAAATGGATGTAAAATGTGCTTTTCTTAACGGTTATGTTCAAGAGGAAGTTTTTGTTGAACAACCTCCTGGCTTTGAAGATACAAAACATCCAGATCATGTTTTTAGACTTACCAAAGCTTTGTATGGCCTTAAACAAGCCCCACGAGCATGGTATGATAGACTTACTGGATTTTTGCTTCAAAATAACTATGTTAAGGGAAATGCAGATCCAACCCTTTTTATAAAGAAAGATAAGAAAAATGTTTTGATTGTTCAAATTTATGTTGATGACATTATATTCGGTTCAACTCAGCAATCTTTGACTGACTCGTTTGCTAGTCTAATGAAATATGAGTTTGAAATGAGTATGATGGGTGAGTTAACATTTTTCCTTGGTTTTGAAATTTCTCAAAAACCATAAGGAACATACATATCTCAACAAAAGTATATTAAAGATCTTCTTAAAAAGTATGGTTTTGACAACACTAAAAGTATAAGTACTCCCATTGGTACCTCAAATTCTTTAGATCTTGATGAAGCTGGGAAACCAGTAGATCAAACATCTTCTAGAGGTATGATTGGAAGTCTACTTTACTTAACAGCTAGTCGACCGGACATAATGTTCTCAGTATGCTTATGTGCAAGATATCAATCCAATCCTAAGGAATCTCACTTAAAGGAAGTTAAAAGAATTTTTTTCTACCTTAAGGGAACCATGGATCTAGGATTATTTTATACTTCTTGAAATGATTTTGTTCTAAAAAGCTTTTCTGATGCTGAATTTGGTGGATGTAGAATGAATAGAAAAAGTACATCCGGAACTTGTCATTTCTTAGGAGATTCATTAGTTTCGTGGTCATGCAAGAAGAAACATTTAGTTGCACTCTCCACTGCTGAAGCTGAATATGTAGCAGCTGGAAGTTGTTGTGCACAAGTGTTGTGGATGCAACACACACTCACAGACTATGGCTTGAGTTTTACTAAAACTCAAATTTTGTGTGATAACACAAGTGCCATTTCCCTAAGTAAAAACCCTGCAAATCACTCTCGTGAAAAACACATAGATATTAGGCATCACTTTCTTAGGGATCACACACTTAAAGGAGATATTATTCTTCAATTTATCAGAACGCAAGATCAACTTGCTGATATATTCACAAAATCTTTGCCTTCTGATAGATTTGAATATATTAAACAGAAGTTAGGAATGATAATCGTAAGGTAATCTTACTTAATTAACTTTCTGTTGAAAAAATATCCTTACAGTAATAAACTCATTTTCATAGGGGGAGTACATTTGATTGTTTGTTTAACAAAGTTTTTCAAAATTTGTTTTCAAACTTTTCGGAACGAAAATTTCTGGAATGAAAACTTCCGGAATGAAAATTTTCCAGAATGGTTATTTTCGTACAGAATACTTCTGGAATGAAAGTATTCGTATTGAAAATTTCCGGAATGGACAACATTTGTACTGGGACTTTCATAACCAGATTTTCGTACCAAGTTTTGTTTTTCGTATTGACTTATTGAATTTAAGTTTTCCTATTAACTTTTTCGTATTGACTTTCTCGTATTGAATTTTTCGTATTGACTTTTTCATATTGACTTTTACGTATTTAGTTTTTCGTATTGAGTTTTTCGTAGTCGTCTTTATATTACCCATTACGAATAACTTTCCTAAGCTAATCCGAAAGGTATGTTTTCCTTACTTAAGTTTTCGTAATCATATTTTACTTGCTGGAAATTTCTTATAGTTTGTTTTCGGTTTTTGGATTTCTTAATTCTTTACTTTAATAAAAACCTCAAAAAGATCAGATTCAAGCTCGCAACCGTTAGATCTGATCTCAGATCATTCTAAACCGTTAGATCAACCGAGGAAGTTGAACCGTCATCCCATTGCCTATATAAAGGGGACCCTATTTTTGAATCCCACATTGATTTCAAGCTTTTGCGTGCTGAAGCTCTGACTCTCTGATTTAAGGCTACTCCGAACTTCAGTCTTCTCAGTTCCGAACTTATCAGAGACTTCAGATCCGAATGTCTGCAGAGTTAGCTTCTCAAGAAATGTCTTCAACCAAGCCCATTTCTCAGTGGTTAGTCTACAGAGAGAGGTTAGTTCATCCGACTTTCTTCAGCAACTACGATTCTATTATTTCAAAGAACATCAAGTTGAATGGCTGGGAAGATGTTGCGGTATCAAAAACCGGCAACCAAGATGAAGTCTACTCTGACTTGCTTGTCGAGTTTTATGAGTCAGTTGCTTTCTTCAACGAAGATAATAGAGAAAAATTCTCTTTCAAATCGTATGGAAAGACTTATAAACTCTCTCACACCAAGGCTGCAAGCTTGGTAGGGCTATCCTATGAAGGAGAAGCCGAGTTTATTTCCCACGTATTGCCAGACTCTTTGGGGAGTTTCAACAAGGAAAAGGCCTTAGAAATTCTCGGATTAGATGATGACAAGGCTCCGAAAATAGCAAGCTTATCTACAAAATTCCGGATGCTGGAGTTATGGGTGCAAGGGCTTATTGTACCGAGAAAAGGAGATAAGGACAGCTTGAAGAAAAGTGAGATATACAACTTAGATTTTCTGATAAATCTAAAGAAGTTCAA
The DNA here is from genome assembly GCA_963277665.1 of Viscum album. Taxonomy (NCBI): domain Eukaryota; kingdom Viridiplantae; phylum Streptophyta; class Magnoliopsida; order Santalales; family Viscaceae; genus Viscum; species Viscum album. Next base: position 954,500,221 of record OY728162.1, on the reverse strand, counting down.
CTTGATGAAGCATATTCTTCTTAATATTGAGAATTTGAAGAAGGGGAATCTCAGAGCTCAGATTGTGATGTACCCAGCAATATTATCAAAGGTCATAGTTCAGTGTCTTGAATCCTTCAATGTTTCTTGTAGTTCCAAACCAAGGGTGTGTAAGATCATGCTGGTTAGCGATGCCACTCTTAAGAGAATGAATGTAGCTTTCGACAAGAAGTCAGGGAAGTTTATTGATCTACCTCCACAAGTAGAAGTGACTCCGAAAGTTGCTGATCCGGAATCATCTAAACCGGTAAGGAAGAGGAAGCTGAAAGAAGTGGTAGTCAAAGCTGAGTAACCCAAGTCTAAGGAAGTCCATTCCGCACCTCCTAAGTCTAAGAAGAAGAAAACCTATACTGATGAGGTTGCAGCAAAGTGGAGAGATGATAAAGAATCAAGGAAAGAAGGGGATATGCAGTTCGGATTGGATCCTGCAGAGGCTAAAGCTCTGAAAGAGAAGGCTGCTGATGAGCTTGAGAAACAAGCAAAGGAGAAGAAGCTGAAGAAGAAAATGTCAGAAGACGAGGCTGTGCAAGCATTGTTAAAGTTCAACGAAATGGTTTCAGCAACCATTCCCGTACCGAGATCTTTCTCTCTGGAATCTCTACCTGAGACTCCAGGAAGAAATCTTGATGCTCCAGAAGAGAATGTTGCTAAGAATACAGAGGTAGAAGAACAAGTGGAACATGTTGAAGAAGCTTCTGAAGGAAGTGGTGAGACAGGAGATGTGCTCAAACAAGTAGATGAGTATAAGGGAACTCCTTCGGAACACTTGTCGCTCCGAACATCTGAAGCTCAATCTTCAAAGCTTGTTACTCCGACTTTGGAAGAAGAGAAAGGTGAAGAAGAAGTTTCTTGTCTGAGAGAAGAAGAACATCTTTCACTTGATGCTGCTCAGAAGGAAAATGTAGAAGTTGCTGATGAGGAAGATTATATTGTTCAAGTCTCTGATAGCGAGAAGAAATCTCCGGAACATGTTTCTATTCCGGAAAAAGATAAGGGGAAACAAATTCTTGCTGATACCCCGAGTTCAGAAAAGAAGGTGAGGAAGGAAGCTGGTAGTTATTCGAAAAGAAAGTTGGAGCTTATTGAGGAAGAAAATTCTTCTAGCAAGATTTCAGATTCGGAGTCATCTTCGTTGGGGCATGATTTTGTTGTCCAATCTTTGAAGAAGTTGGTGGGAACTATTCCGACCTTCTCTAGTATAGACTCCAGATGCCAGATGCTCAAACATGCGCTGAATCAGAAAACCGACTCTGTATCGATGGTTATGGATAAGTGTGTTGAGATTGAAGCTCAGTTCAGAACATTCTTTGTTGGTTACGAAGCTCATAAAAGATCTTGTAAGAGGATGAGAAGCTGGTCGAAGAAGAATGTGGAAGAGATGAAGTTTCTGGATGAATTTCAAGAAAACGTTAAGGATGCATTTGAAACCGAGGATGAGAAGTTTCATAACCTGACTGCATCGTTTGAAGAGAAATTAACAGAGGAAAAGAACTTTCGGATTCAGGAAGTAAGAGATCTGAATGGAAAGCTCAATTCCGTTAATCAATGTTGGAAATATGAAAGGGATTATCGGATCGAGTTTGAATAAAGGATGAAGGCTCAGGTAGAGAAGATGAAAGCCCAGGAAGAAAAGTTGAAGGCTCAGGAAGAAGTAATTGAAGCTCAGTCAGCAAGAATAGTTGCCTTAGAGAAGCAAGCAGAGGAAGATCACAAAGACTTAAAGAAGATCAAGACGATTCTTAAGGGGCTAATGTCGAAGGAGAAAGATCCGAAATGACCAATCCGATCTTTTTGTTGCAATTATTTTGTTGCTGACATTTGAAATCTAATGAGAATCGTGTTTGTTGTTTCGTTTGTTATCATTACTAATTTTTCAGGTACTTTGTTAAGTTTTTTCCATTCCCTCTAATTCTTTTTGAAAATCACAAAGGGGGAGAAGGAAAATATCCTTAAGAAAAAGAGGTACTCTAATAAGAGTTTTTCAAAGGGGGAGAAAGAAAAATACCCAAGGAAAAATAACTCTAATAAGAGATTGTTTAAGGGGGAGTTTTTCTTAAAGAAACATCACTCCGAAAATATGAATACGATCCTTAGAGTTTCAAAGCCTAAGGGGGAGTTAGTCGTATTCATCTACATTCTTAAACCAAGGGAGATAAGCTTTAATATGGTTCTTTCCTCTTAGAAATTATTTTTGGTAAGGATGTTTGTGCTTTCCAAAAAGGGGGAGATTGTTGAGTCAATAAGGTTTTCCTTATGACTTTTCCATTCCTTCTTGTTTTGAAAATCACAAACACCTTATCTTTAAGGAAAATCGCTTTTATAAGGAAAAACGCTTTCTTAAGGAAAATTGCTTTTATAAGGAAAATTGCTTTTATAAGGAAAATTGCTTTCTTAAGGAAAATTGTTTTTATAAGAAAAATTATCCTTATCATATTTTCATTCATATTTTTTTTAAGTATAAGTTTCGGATTCATTTTCTCAGAATCATTAAAACTTAGATATAAAGCATTCTGTTTAGTATTTGCATTCTGGACAAGAACTATAAGAAAGTTTCATTCCGAATTCCGGATATGAAATCTGACTAAGTTCTATTCCAGATTCAGGATACGAATTCTGAAGAAGAATTCCCATTATGAATTCTAATGAAGAAATCTCATTCTGAAATCTCATTACGAATTCTGATAAAGAATTCTCATTACGAATTCTGATGATGAATTCTCATTATGAATTCTAATGAAGAAATCTCATTCCGAATTCTCATTACGAATTCTGTTGACGAATTCTCATTACGAATTCTGATGATGAATTCTCATTAGGATTTCTGATGACGAATTCCTATTCCAAATTCTCATTCCGAATTCACTTATTAAACAGAATCTGAATATCATTGTTTTATACACTCTGAATTTATTCACTCCGAACTTTCACTCCGAAATTTCTATTCCGAACTTTTATGATATAGTTTAAAACGATGTCGTGCATTCTGTTACACTTGTTTTGTTATAAAACGATGTCGTCCATTTTGTTATAAATTAACCGTTGTCTAAGTGACACATGTACAGGTCCCTCCGAACTTTAAGGAAAATATGACCGTTGGAGGAGGAGCCGACCTTACCTATAAATAGGAGCTCATTTGAAAGAGCTCGGTACTGATGGCTGATGCATATGTTGATTGCTGAAAAAGTGCTCACATGCTGTTGAAGTGATTTCTAGAGAGAGAGTCTCTTATTAACTCTCAAAGCTTCGTGCGACTCCGAATGTTGGTGATTACATTCGAGGGCTTTCTTGCTGAGAAAGACAGAGGTGCCGACTACCTTAAAGATCGAGGGCTTTCTTGCTGAGAAAGACAGAGGTTACCAACTACCTTGAAGTTGAGGGCTTGCGGGGATAGCAAGATAGAGACTCCGATCTTCGTATCGAGGGCTTACCCTGGTGTGGGTAAGACAGACTTGCTTGAAAGTATAAATCAATGGACCTTTATCCAGGGTTGTTGGATACCCTTCTCTTTGGGTTAAAAGACTATTATCTTGTTACTAGTAGTTTTACTACTTGTCTTTATTCCGCTGTATTTTGTATCTTAAGGAAAGTATAACTTTCTTATACTTCCTTACTTACTCTGATTAGTTTAGATTCTATACGCTTTAAGGTAGAATCTCATATCGTAACTTTTGTTAAGTTATAATTTCCGGAATCATATTTCCGGAACCTACTTTTGGAATCTCTTTCCAAGTTTAGTTCGGTGTTAGAGGTGTTGTGAATTTACTTAGTTTAACTTTGTTAAACTTAGCCCTTTCCTTTTCTTAAGAAAACTTTAGTTATTCATAACTAACTTTAAAGGTTCCAAAGGAATTTTTAAAGTATACAATTCACCCCCCCCCCCCTCTTGTATATTGAGCATCTCATATTATATTTTGATCCTACATAGACTTCATTTTGGAATTTAGAATATCAAATATAGCTTAGGGTGAAGTTTAGGTATTTTTCTGAAAAACTCAAATTTTTGATGAATAGTGAAACCACTAAGTGGTAATCAAGCAAACTGATTTTTCAGTTAAATGAAAGTTTACCACTAATGTGTATTGAATTTTGAAAATCTGACATACATGGTTGTCATTAGTATGTAAAATGTGGTTCAATGGGATGGAAATAATTTTTTTGGTGAATAGTAGCTTTTTTTTCATTAATCGCGGTTAGAGGTAATTAGTGTAGTTTAAGGTAAAAATAATGATTTAATAAAATGAGATGAGCTTGACACATGTCCTAACCCTATTGTTGTGTCATGGCCGACCAAGACAACCCATGCGTCGATTTAGGGGACCCCATGGAGCCACTTGGGTGAGATAATGACTTTAATGCCTTTTTTTAAATAAAGGTGAAAATGACACTAACATATATTGTTTTACTAAACCAACTTTTAGAAGGGGTTATACTAATCATAATTTTGTCTATAAATACTATTTGGAAAGATAAAAATATTTCCAACATCATAGTAGTTTTTTTATAATTTTTAGAATTTAAATAAATTAAATTATGTATGACATCATGATGATGTAGCGATGACCTCATTATTTAACGATTAAAATAAAATGGAAAGATAATGTAATATCTAAGACCTAAACTTGTCCAAAAACTATTGGATGGGAATATTTCGAAGCCTTATCATCTTATCTTAGAAATATATCAATGTGGGACCTTAGAAATTCGAAACACTTTTGAAAATAAAATAATAGTTTCATGATTTCCAAAAGTGCCCCTCTTCTCCTCTTATAAAAGGCCCCCAACTCTACCTCATTTCAAACACACCTCAAGCCTTTGGCTCGGCCATACCCTGGCCATTTACTCTCACTACATCCCTCTACTCATCCTAGAGGATTACCTTTGGGAATAATCCTTTCAAAGGAAGCCTTTAGGCTCAAATCAAAAAGAGTTACACTTTTAAAGGTAATTCATTCTCTCATGTTCATTTGTTTTATTTTTCTTCTCCAACCCCCTGAACTCTTTTTATTTACTTCTTTTGTAACAACCCCAGTATCTTCAATATACTAGGATGTTGTTTTAAGATTTATTCGAGCTATACTCTCACACAACTACATAAAATGGTTAAAGAACATATGGTTTCTGTGGATGGCGAAATTCTGCTTCCCGAAACGATGATTGTTCAATACTCATTTAACACCTTCAAAGGTGGCCATTATGATGTCACTATTTTTATATATGATATATAATATGTTTATTATTTCCTTAAGCTTCTGTATTTTTCATTTATGGAATACCATTATTGTTTCCATTATGGGTAAACACGATATCTTCATTTTAGGAAGTGCGGACTACCGCCCCCTGAAAGTGATTTGATTCGTTAATACCATATGTGGGATGTGTAAAGGAAAAAGTTAATGATATTATATATGTTATTATACTGAAATTATAATATAATCTTATATAATTATGATTCAATTCCATAAATACAAAATAGAAATGGAAGTAGCGTTCATGCGTACGTACGGCTTACCGTCTCCATGAACGGTGCATTTCATTTCATACCTCTAAATGTGATGTAATATTATAAATACATGTATATTCTGAATATATATGATATATATGTTATCTAAATCATTAATATCATTCTGCATATAACGAACCTTTGACCAAATTAACAACATGTAAGTGTGAGAAGTATATTTTTGACTTAAGAACCAAATACCGACAAAATGAACATTATTAACTTAAATGATTACATGATGTTCATAACATGGTATAAAAGGAATAATGAACTTGAAAAAGGTTATTAAGAAAGTAGATATTAACTCAAGATTATTATTCAGGAGATTAAAGAACGGTCGGGTCAAGTAGGATAAGAGGTATGGGATTTCGTCTCAATCTCCTTTCATTGAGGCATATTTTGTTTTATACACAACCTTCTTTTTACAGTGTATAAACCCCTTTGACTTTTACGTTTATTCAAAAGGAATATTTTTTATAAGAAACGTTTACTAAACGACAAAAGGGAATGTTTTTTTCGTACATATGCGGTGACAACGACTTCTCCGCCGTCGTGACCGTTAGTTGAGTTTCGGCTTCCTCTACAAGCTACACCTTCTTTTTAAAAGAAAAATAAATACCATGTTTTACTTTTATTTTATTTTGGTATTGAAAATGGTTCTCATTATGTTTTTATATCAATGTGTTGTACGGGTATCTTGTGATTGAAAGGTGGAAATGGTATGTTTCCTTTATACATGTTTTATGTGATACGATTATGTTGAGGTTCTTGGGCATTATTATGAAGACAGGTGGTTCTGTGATAAAATAAGGGAGGGTGAGCCCGATATAGCTCTCCAATGCATTGGGTAATGTGAAGGAGTGAAGCGTTAAGGTTTATTTGAAGAGATTTAGGGAATATACTGTGATGGGTATTCCAAACGTAACCAAGTGGGTTACTCCCTACGTAAGAATGTTATGAATGACTCAAGTTACCTTTATGTCCTATGATTTCAATGATTTACACATGATTTGATGAGGTATGTTAATGTGATTATGTTTTATGGGTAAAGTATGATTTCACACTTATGTATATATGTACCCATGTTTCCTTTACATGTTTTTATAACCCATACTAAGCTTTTTATGCTCATCCCAAGTTTTTTTGAAATGATTTTCACAGGTCAAGGGAAAGGTACATGATATGATGATAGTGTCAATGGAAGTTTCAAGAATGAATCCATGTTTTTTTAAATATGTTTCCATTGATGGGAATGAAGAATACTATGTTTATTTAACCACTTTGTTTATATGTGGAATGTAATGCAAGTTTTATGATCTAATTCTCTAAAACTCTAAACCCAAAAAGATCCTCAATGTGAAATCTTGTAATAACTCAAGATTAAGTAAGGTTTAAGGCTGGGGCCTTATAGTTGGTATCAAAGGTCGGTTTAGAAAACTTTAGGAGTTAGAATTCTATTAAATGATTATCCAAAAATATTTTTTTTTGGTTAAATTGAAGTGATATAGAATTTGAAGATTACCATGTTGCTTCATCTAAGACATGTTTGTTCAGAATGGTTTTCCATAGAGGAAAAAGGGAAGCAGTGCTAGGAAGGCATACAGAAGAAAATAACCTTCCGAATCAGCATCCTGAGATGGTCGGAATTGGAACTGAACAGTTTGTCGCAGTAATGGCGTAGTTGACTCAAGTGATAAATGGTGGTGGTATCCATACACGAGATCAGCCAGATCAACTGCAGAGGAACATGTCAGTGGTGGAACATTTCATGAGGCAACATCCCCCATCATTCAGAGGGTCATCTGACCCTGTGTTGGCTGAAGGGTGGATTAAAGCACTGCAGAAGATTTTTGATGTCATGGGGTGTTCAGACAATCAAAAGGTTAGTCTTGATATTTACCATTTGGAGGGTGAAGCAGATCAGTGGTGGTCGATGGTTAAAAATATCAGGGACGTTGATGAGATTGATGCTCTCGACTGGGATGAATTCAAAGGTATGTTTCTTGAGAAGTATTTTCCTAAGGATGTTCGACTTAGGATAGAAAAACAATTCTTGGAATTGACGCAAGAGGAAGAATCGGTGGATACCAATGAAGAAAGGTTCACTCTAATGACAAGGTATGCTCCAAATTTTATCCGAGACCTTGATAGTAAAATAAATCGTTTTTACTCAGGATTAAAGCCAAAATATCGAAGGGAATTAGCTTCTCGTGAGTTTAAATGTTATGAAAATCTTGTTCGATGTGCTGAGAAGGTGGAAATGGAGTTTTCCGATGATCAAGTGTTCTATAACAACCAACAGAAGAAGAGACAGAGGTGGCAGGAGAAATGTAAGAATTCTTCAAAAAAGTCTGATGGTAAGAAAACTACGTTTCCAGTTTGTGATAAATGTAGCAAGAGGCATGTTGGGGAATGTCTTCTGAATTCTAGAAAGTGCTATCGATGTGGTAAGATGGGACATAAGGCTCATGATTGAACTGAAAAGGATCAAGGTGAATGTAAGACCAAATTTGATTTACAGTTAGTGAAATGTTATAAGTGCAACGAGATGGGTCACTATGAAAACGAGTGTCCGACAAAGAGCTTGAGTGATGGGAAGCAGTTAGACTACAAGCAGAAAGGGGTGGTGAAATCTTTGGGAACTACTTTGGCAGACGTCGGGTCATCAAATTAAGTTGTATCAGCTCCAGGGAGCTCAGTATTTTTCAAAGATTGACTTGAGGTAAGGGTACCATCAGTTGAAAGTAAAAGAGTAGACGTTCTAAAGACCGCGTTCCATACGAGATATGGCCATTATGAATTTTTAGTAATGCTTTTTGGGCTAACCAATGACCCTTTTGTATTCATGGACTTAATGAATAGAATTTTCCATGACTTCTTGGATAAGTCTGTGGTGGTTTTCATTGATGATATTTTGGTGTTTTCAAAAAGTAAAGAGGAGAATGAAAGACATTTAAGGTTTATCTTGCAAACCTTAAAAGAAAAGAAATTGTATGGGAAATTCAGAAAGTGTGAGTTTTGGTTGCAACAAATTTCCTTCCTTGGTCACATTGTTTCTAAATATGGGATAACTGTTGATCCTACAAAAACAAAAGTTGTGGAAGACTGGCCAAGACCCACAAATGTAACCGAGATTCGTAGCTTCCTTGGTTTGGCAAGCTATTACCGAAGGTTTGTTAGAAATTTTTCACGATTATCTAGTCCAATGACTAAGCTAACTCGGAAGGGTGTTAAGTCTATCTGGACAAAATAATGTGATGATTGTTTTCAGGAATTAAAAAGAAGATTGGTGAATGCTCTAGTTTTGGAACTACCTTCCAGGAATGGTGAGTTTTTTATCTACAATGATGCTTCATTGAAAGGACTTGGATGCGTCCTAATGCAGAATGATCAGGTAATTGCTTATGCTGCACCACAGTGGAAAACTCATGAGGTAAATTACCCAAAACATGATTTGGAATTAGCTGTTGTTGTTTTTTCTTTAAAAATTTGGAGGCATAATTTGTATGGAGTAAAGTGTGAAATATATACCGATCACAAGAGTTTAAAGTATATATTCACTCAGAAAGAATTGAACATGAGGCAAAGGAGATGGCTAGAATTAATCAAGGATTATTATTGTACAATTCATTACCATCCGGGAAAAGAAAATAAAGTGGCTGATGCTTTGAGTCGAAAAAGTAATGCTTCATTAGCAATGTTGTGTTTGTGACGTGATCCTTTGGTTAAGGATTTGATGAAAATTGGCATAGAAGTTGTTGGTGCATGAAGTTATTTTGTTTTGTTTCAGGTATCAGTGAGATCATCTCTATCAGATAGAATCAAGCAAACACATAAGTAAGACAGTGAGTTGCAGAAAAAGGTAGAGCTGGTTCAGAATGCTAAGTTGCCTGAATTCAACATTGATAATGATTGCGTTTTGAGATTTTGGAAGAGATTGTGTGTTCCTTTTGATTCACAGTTGAAGAGAGGGTTGTTATGTGAAGCTCATAGTTCTCCGTTTTCAGTTCATCCAGGCAGTACTAAGATATATAGAGATCTGTGGGAGTATTACTGGTGGGATGGAATGAAAAGAGATATTGCTGATTTTACTGTGAAGTGTTTGACTTGTCAGTAGGTTAAAGTAGAGTGGCAGTTACCGAAAGGGATGTTTCATCCCTTAACAGTGCCAGAGTGGAAATGGGAGAATATATCCATGGACTTGGTTGTGGGATTACCGAAGACATCTCAAGGTAATAATGCAATCTAGGTTATTGTTGATCGTTGGACTAAATCTGCTCATTTCCTTGCTATACGAGATACTTTCTCTCTTGATCAACTTTCTTGTTTGTATCTTATAGAGATAGTCAGGTTACATGGATTTCCCCTCTCCATTGTATCTGATCGTGATACCAGGTTCACTTCTAACTTTTGGAAAGGCCTTCAGAAGTCGTTGGGTGCTGAATTAAATTTTAGTATAGCTTTTCATCCTCAATCATATGGGCAGTAAAAACAAACAATTCAGACCTTGGAGGATATGCTACGAGCTTGTTCGATGGATTATTAGGGAAGTTGGGACCAACATCTTTCTTTGGTTGAATTTTCATATAATAACAGTTTTCATTCCAGTATACAGATTGCACCATTTCAGGCATTATATGGGAAGCGGTGTCGAACTCTAACTTTCTGGTATGTAGTGGGTGAAAGGAAGTTGATGGGACCAGAATTGGTAGAAGAGATGGCAGAAAAAGTTCATCTAATTCAGAAGCACATGAGAACAGCTCAGAGCAGGCAGAAGATTTATGGAGATAACTGGAGGAAGGATCTAACTTTTGAGGTAGGTGATCATGTTTTTCTCAAGGTTTCTCCATGGAAAAGTGTGATGAGATTTGGTAAGAAAGGAATGATGAGTCCAAGGTTCATTGGACCATATGAAATTCTGGAGAGAGTTGGATCAGTTGCATACCGAGTGTCTTTACCTCTGAGTTTATCTCAGGTACACAATTTTTTTCACATTTCGATGTTGAGAAAGTATATACCAGATCCGTCTCATGTTTTGAGTCCAGAGGTAGTTCAGCTGGAAGAGAACCTATCTTATGAGGAACAACCAGTCCAGATTCTTGACCACAGGGAGCAAGTGTTATGAATTAAGGTGATTAATCAGGTAAAGGGTTTGTGGAAAAACCACATGATGGAAGAGGCAACATGGGAATCTGAAAATGCAATGAGGGATAAGTACCCCCATTTATTCGATAAGTAAATAAATTGTGGGGATGTAATTTTCTAAAGGAGGAAGGATGTAACATCCCAAGTAAGTAATGAATAATATATATTTTTTATATATGTCTATTAATGAATTAGATAGTGTTTTAGAGGCTTAAAATGAAAATAAATCCAATCTTAAGCATGGAATACACTAATATTTTTAAAAGATTGTTTTACTTCCTTTTGATGGAAAACCATTTTTGAATTTATCCTTTGACAATTTTATAAGCTATGTTTGTCAAAATAAACTTATTATTTATTATTCTGACATCAAAATTTAGTTTGTGTGAATTTTTGGTATTTTTCTGACAATGTTCATTTTTAATGAAAAGTGAAAAATACTGCATTTTACATCAAAACTACTTTTTAATCTAATTTATTTATATGATTAGATTATCTTTTGAATTGGTTTTGAAGTGAAATTAGAACATATTTTTACCATTTAATCCAATGGTGGTCATTGAAATCAATTTCACTTTGAAATTGGACATGAACTGGTGTCAATCTTTTGATATTTAATGTTTCGTAAAAACACGCTATTTGCTCTGACAACGGGAATTAATTATTAAATAAATTAATGTGACTTATATATTTTAAATTTTGTAAAATAGAATTCATTTTTGAATTCATAATATCAAATATAGCTTAGGGTGAAGTTTTGGTATTTTTCTGAAAAACTCCAATTTTTTATGAATAGTGAAACCACTAAGTGGTAATCAAGCAAATTGATTTTTCAGTTAAATGAAAGTTTACCACTATTGTGTATTGAATTATGAAAATCTGACATACATGGTTGTCATTATTATGTAAAATTTGGTTCAATGGGATGAAAATAATTTTTTGGTGAATAATAACTTTTTTTTCATTAATCGCGATTAGAGGTAATTAGTGTAGTTTAAGGTAAAAATAATTCTTTATTAAAATGAGATGAGCTTTACACATGTACTAACACTATTGGTTGTATCATGGCTGTCCATGAAAACCCATGGGTCGATTTAGGGGACCCCATGGAGCCACTTGGATGAGATAATGACTTTAATGCCTTTTTTTACATAAAGGTGAAAATGACACTAACATACATTGTTTTACTAAACCAATTTTTAGAAGGGGTTATACTAATCATAATTTTGTATATAAATACTCTTTGGAAATATAAAAAGATTTCCTACATCATAGTAATTTTTTTATAATTTTTAGACGTTAAATAAAGTAAATTATTTATGACATCATGATGATGCAGCGATGACCTCATTATTTAACGACTAAAATAAAATGGAAAGATAATGAAATATCTAAGACCTACACTTGTCCAAAAACTATTGGATGTGAATCTTTCGAAGCCTTATCATCTTATATTTGAAATATATCAATGTGGGACCTTATAAATTCGATACACTTTTGAAAATAAAACAATAGTTTCATGATTTCCAAAAGTGCCCCTCCTCACCTCTTATAAAAGGCCCCCACCTCTACCTCATTTCACACACTCCTAAAGCCTTTGTCTCAGCCATCCCCGTCCCATTTACTCTCTCCACATCCCTCTCCTCATCCTAGAGTATTCCCATTGGGCATAATCCTTTCAAAGGAAGCCTTTAGGCTCAAATAAAAAGGAGTTACACTTTTAAAGGTAATTCATTCTCTCATGTTCATTTGTTTTATTTTGCTTATCCAACCCCCTAAACTATTTTTATTTAATTCTTTTGTAGCAACACCAGTATCTTCAATATACTAGGATGTTGTTATAAGATTTATTCGAGCTGCACTCTCACACAACTACATCAAATGGTTAATGAACATACGGTTTCCGTGGATGGTGAAATTCTCCCTCCGGAAACGATAATTGTTCAATACTCATTTAACACCTTCAAAGGTGGCCATTATGATGTAACTATTTTTATATATGATATATAATATGTTTATTCTTTCCTTAAACTTCTGTATTTTTCATTTATGGAATACCATTATTGTTTCCATTATGGGTAAACACGATATCTTCATTTTAGGAAGTGCGGACTTCCGCCCCCTGAAAGTGATTTGATTCTTTAATAACATATGTGGGATGTGTAAAGGATAAAGTTAATGATATTATATATGTTATTATACTGGAATTATAATATACTCATAAATCATTATGATTCCATTCCAGAAATACGAAATAGAAATGGAAGTAGCGTTCATGCGTACGTACGGCTTAGCGTCTCCATGAACGGTGAATTTCATTTCTTACCTCTAAATGTGATGTAATATTATAAATACATGTATATGCTGAATATATATGATATATATGTTATCCAAATCATTAATATCATTCTGGATATAATGAAACATTGACCAAATTAACAACATGTAAGTGTAAGAAGTCTATTTTTGACTTAAGAACCAAATACCGACAAAATGAACATTATTAACTTAAATGATTACATGATGTTCATAACATGGTATAAAAGGAATAATGAACTTGAAAAAGGTTCTTAAGAAAGTAGAGATTAACACAAGTTTATTATTCAGGAGATTAAAGAACGGTGGGGTCAAGTCGGATACGAGGTATGGGACTTCGTCTCAATCTCCTTTCATTGAGGCATATTTTGTTTTATACACAACCTTCTTTTTACGGTGTACAAACCCCATTGAATTTTACGTTTATTCAAAAGGAATCTTTTTTATACGAAGCATTTACTAAACGACAAAAGGGAATGTTTTTGTCGTACGTATGTGGCGACAACGAATTCTCCGCCGTCGTGACCGTTAGTTGAGTTTTGGATTCCTCTACAAGCCATACCTTTTTTTGTCGTACGTATGTTTCCTTTATACATGTTTTATGTGATACGATTATGTTGAGGTTCTTGGGAATTATTATGAAGATGGGTGGTTCCTTGATAAACTAAGGGCAGGTGAGCCCGATATAGCTCTCCAATGCATTGGGTAACGTGAAGGAGTGAAACGTTAAGGTTTCTCCGAAGAGATTTAGGGAATATACTGTGATGGGTATTCCAAACGTAACCAAGAGGGTTACTCCATATGTAAGAATGTTATGAATGCCTCAAGTTACGTTTATGTCTTATGATTTCAATGATTTACATATGATTTGATGAGGTATGTTAATGTGCTTATGTTTTATGGGTAAAGTATGATTTCACTCTTATGTATATATGTACCCATGTTTCCTTTCCATGTTTTTATAACCCATACTGAGCTTTTTATGCTCATACCAAGTTTTCTTTTTGAAATGATTTTCACAGGTCAAGGGAAAGCTACATGATATGATGACAGTGTCAAGGAAGTGTCAATATTGAATCCATGTTTTATTTTAAATATGATTCCATTGATGGGAATGAAAAATACTATCTTTATGTAACCACTTTGTTTATATGTGGAATGTAATGCAAGTTTTATGATCTAATTCTCTAAAACTCTAAACCCGAAAAGATCCTCAATGTGTAATCTTGTAATAACTCAAGATTAAGTAAGGTTTAATGCTGGGGCCTTATACTAACTATAATTACATATACCATAAATACACAATATTTCATGAATTAATACATAATTTCCTAATGTTATATTAGTTGGTTCCTTCATTTTATTACAATCATCAATAATTCCTTAGGTGGTGATGGATGCTAATTCTAACCCCCCTTCATCGAAGGGGGGGGGGGCTTCCTTTACAGAATGACATCCATATTTTATCAAATTATAAAACCCTAATTTTATCACAACATTCTCTGATATCGTACCCATCCATAATGTTACATATTTTTTTGGTGGATTTCATCAAATCATGATTTCATCCATAGAGTTCATAGAATCTTATTCTTTATCAAGACAGATCTTAGGGGATCTATTTAGATCACACTATCTATCAGTTGACTCTTTTGACAGATTTATGTTCATATCTTATGTCTTATATGAGTCGGAGAATGTTTTCTTCTCCGAAAAGAGACATATAATTGTTCATTTATAATCACTAGAATATTTTATCATTTCCAGGTTAATAGATCTTATAATATAAAATGGATTCCATTTATACATATTCATAAAGTAATATGATTTTTATATGAAATAGGATTTCTTAACAATGATGTTCTAGGTATGATTTCATGAACTTCCACTACTTTTAAAAAACACTTTAAATTATCTACATTATTCAAAAAATGTTTGGGCATTTTTCAATTTATATAATAGAAAAAATAAACTATGTACCCCAATCTCCCCACATATATATTTCGAATTTGACATTTCAAAACCACTTATGGAGTGGGGGTGGATTTTAGTGGGGGAATATTTCTTCTACACATAGTATGTAGTATTTTAGGCATGGAAATATTTTTTCTTATCTTTTAAATACATAGGTAACATATTATCATCACTACAATGTGGAATTTGGGATCCACAGGGGCGATGCTTCTACTACCAGGATGAGTGGGACTAATCTCACTACCCTATATATTGATAATTTGGATATTATATAGGCCTCTTATGATGATTCACATTCAAAAGAATTTTCTTTTAGTTATAATGATTTAAAGGAAGTAGATATATCATAAAAAATTATTCATTAATTAGTTGATTCTAGTTTTAAATTGCAGGCCCCATGAGGCATTGGGCCATCCCTTCTAAAAGTATCTATATCCTTCACTGATTTAGTGAAAGATGGAGGTGAGGAAAAAGGGAAGGAGCTCAGTCAAATAGTTGGTACCTGGGAATATTGCAATAAAATTCAATTTGTTCCAAGCCCTCTCTCTTTAATATATGCCTTTCGTGGTATGAATAATTTATTTTCATCAATATAGAGGTCTCATGTCCTGCATTACCCATCATGCTCAATAAAACACAAAAATAATTACACTTATTTGAATGGAAATAAGAGTGATAATTTGGATAATAAAAGATGGAAAAATATATTACAAGATGGAAAATTAAGTTGGATGAATCACGGTACCTGGAGGATTATAAATAGAGCGCCATGGAAATGAACTCGCAACTAATGAAATACTATAAGTCGTACCCCCACATAGTTATAAATGTGGGTTCCTGATCTCTGAATGTAAATAATGGTAACAATCAATTTTTAAATTTTACTATCACCAAGGGGACAAAATATATCCCATGTAATGATCATTAAAATTTACTAAAAACCATGGTTACAAAATATTTAGGTAAAGCATCAGAATATGGGGAAGAGTCAAGGTGAATCAAATCAATACATGCAAAAGATGTTATATTAAATCCCGGTATACCAGGTAATAGACCATAAAAGTTTAGTGCCAAGGACAAGGAGAATCAAGGTTTAATGGGAATGGACTCTGAATCATGAATTAGATCATGGGGTGATAGGTATATCATCCAAGGGCCAAAGACAGATTCAATTGTTTGTGGTTTAAAGGGTGACAAAGGATATTATCCTTCATTCTAATGAATATATACCATTGGATTCCGTAAACATAAATATTTTTTTGTAGTATGCACATAGAAAGTTAAAATACTTCTACAATTCGACTTGTATGATGAACTTATTTCTTATATCGATAAACAAAATTATATTTTCATATGTGGCTTTAGTGAGTGTAAGATGATCTTGGAGGAATACATATGAACATGGGAAAACAGGGCCTTCCACTTTGAAGATCCCATCAAGGAAATTAAAAACTTGAAGGTAACCTCTATAAAATGGAAATTTTATAGGGTAAATCATTCCAACATGAGTGACATGGTTTTCCAATATGTTGTTTGATATTTCTTTTGGTATCATGAATTATTTGGTTTACCTCTTTTTCCTAAAAGTGTTTTTTTTTGAAATAAAAATTTAAATTGTTTATCAATACATACATTCAATATAATAAATTACAAGTATCTATAGGTCTAGTGTATTTATAATATTAGATACATAAATATGCCACCTTTAATGAAAAATCAAAATCTTTATTTAAAACTCGACATAGTGCTTCTGACTACTGTAGAACTTATTAGACAAAACAGGATGCCTTGGGGAAAATACATAAGGAAAAATATTTGATAGATATCCCAATATGGAAATAATAATTGAAATAAAGTTTAAAATGAGAGCCAAGAGTCATTACATGATATCCTAAACAGAATGATCAAAATCATCAAAACATGGAATAAGGAAATGAAATCAAATGATCATGGGATCATTAACACATGGAATCATCATAAAATATTACATCATAAGTACATGTAAATGAAAACCAACTATAGAAAATATATTAGGTTAACCTCTATCATAATAATTGTTTTCTCATGATAACAACTAGTATAACATAGTTTTCCTAGGATAACTGCCATCATATCATAGTGTATTTAGGCTACAATCACATAAAATGTTTATGGAAGATAATGAGTTATTAACAATAACTAATGAATTAGAAGTACATAATGGAAAAACCCATCAAATTAATGAAAATAATAGATATATATCTGTTCCACATGATGAAAACAATCTATACAGATATCAAAAATATTATATAACCAAGAAAAAATAGTGGGAATCAAAATCTTATGTTAAGTCATTACTAGAGGTTATAACATATAGATTACCAATATATGAACTAAAAATCATTCAAAACAAACATAATTGAAAAAATAAATTGACCTGGAACAAGGAGTTGTAATATAAAAAATTCAAGAGAAATATTTTTTTATGAATGAATGAAGGTGAATCACTTGGATGAAACTATATGAAATAAGTATGTGATACTCTTAAAGAATGAAAGATCATATTAATTACCCTAAAACCATAATTTAAAAATGTCATATCTTCATAAAATAATAATTTTTTTAGAATCTATACATTATATGAATACATTTTTTGGGGGTGGCACTTAACATGGGATAATAAATAGGAATGTTTCCTTAAATTTGGATTATTGAAAAAAGTGGGATATTTAATGGGAACAAAAACTTGTATATCCCCAAAAATTAATAGGATTTTCAACTAGGTATATATACTAGTTACCTAAATACAAAAAAAATTAAGTAAATTGGAATAAAAGGAAATAAAAATTGATTGAAATAAAGTTAATGTGTAACAGGATAGTCAAAAAGGATGTATAGAAGATCCATTTTTATGATTTAAACACCTTTTTTTAAATACCACAACATAATAAAAATAATAATCAAACACAATATTTAATATTAAAGAAGGTAAATATGAATTTCCCATAATATAATAGTTAATTAGTAATCCAATTAAAAAAGAGAACATTATTGGGAAGGGAAGTTATGGTCACAGATGTGAAACCATCGTCTAAAAGGATGCGAAATGTTATAAATAGTGTTTCATTATCATGAAATATTTGAACTCATAAATAAGGAATACATATATCAGAAGTGATATTAAAAGATAAAAATATTGTATACTATATGGAATTATAGTAGAAATATATATAGAAACATTATAACTCATGAAAACATATTAGGTTATGTAAGACCGTTATATTTTATGGCAGATAACAATCGTAGACCATGATAAGGAATATATTGAATTGATGTGAATTTTACTTGTTTAAAAATAATTTATGGTATTAAAAATCAAATCTAAATTAGTTATACCATATAAATAAATATTGGTTCCTAAAATCAGTACATGTAACCATAAAGGGTGATTGATATGGAAACCCTTATCGATTATGATACATTATAATTAAAACCCATTGAAAGAGAGAAATAAAAAATTTGAAGTTAAAATTACATGAATAAGGAAGATTCATCATATTTTATATCAAATTGGTATTATACACACCATTTAAAATACATTAGTTCCAAACAAGAATATGTGTCTCAAAGTGGGATGTTTAGAGACGAAACACTTACAACATCAGTAATTTTTGAATAAAAATTAATTAGAAGATTGAAAATAATATAGTTCCAAAAATTCCACACATTAAATAATGTATCATTCAAAATTTAATTCATGGGTAGTATATAAACCACAGTAAAGATAAATTGGTGAATAACATTACAACATATGACAATAAATTGAAATTTATATGATAAACTATTTCCTCATGATTAAGAGAATTTGGTATATTAACTTAAACTCTTGAATAATTAAATTATGTTCATTATATATATTTCTAAGAATAATATTCATTTATATTTTATTTTTTGTGGTCCATAAATTATCTTTTGGTACATATTATTAATAGAGTATTTTCTTACGTCATTTACCTGGGGTCATTCAGTTAATTTCTTCATAACACTTTCAGTTTGTTAACCATGGTTAATGGATTTGTAAAAATAACATCATATATATTCATAATTTTTGTATTATTATATATTTTATTATTCCATTAGGAAAATATTTATAATATTTTAGATGTTATCCAAAATAGATCTAAATTAAGAATGTTATCTTGATATGTCCATTCATGGTGGTTAAAGTTAAAACGAGCATTTTTTTATTAAACCCACATTTAAAATTTCCAATATTATTTTCATAAAAAATTAATGATGTGAAAAATATCATATTAGCTAATTAAATAACCTTTTTGAACATACTATTTAAGGTGGTGAAAAAAATTGAACATGTTGCTAATGGAGGTTGTAATATGCATACCCATATGACGAAAGTTTCCTTTTTTATCAATGATTTTAGTAGAAAGTATAAATTTATATTACACTAGTATAATTACACTACATCGTAGTAAAAATTATAGTTTTATCATACCTTCAAAGACAGATGATATTTGAGGGGTGTAAAAGAATAAAAGTTCTAGAGAAGTTTAGTTGAGACTATTACCTTTCCCTTGGATGTTGACTACTATAAATCCATTGTTTAGCAACACTAGTATTTATCTGCACTACAAAAAAGTAATGATAAATGATATCTTTATAAGTTCATAAAACGGTGCTGATAAATTTAACCTTCTATTAGGGCTTTATTTTTAGCGCTGATAAAAGTCTGAATAAATATAATGATATATGTAAATAAATAAAAAATAAAAATCAGTTTATTTAAAAAATATTTCAGATTTTATTAATTAAATAATTATTGAGAAAAATGAATAAATTGATCTTAAATTATTAAATATTAACTATTTTATTAATTACATAATTATGGAAATTAATGTTTACAAATTTTATATACTAAATATATTGATATATATTAATGTATTTAAATATGATTTATAAATTACAATATATTTATTCTCTTTACTTTAAATAGTTATATATATAGTGAATAGTTTTTTATAATAAAAAATTAATATGAATTAAAAATATTGATTAATTTCATAGTGCAGTGGACATATAATTGAATGTATCAATTTTTTCAATTTAACATAGATCAAATGAGTGTTATATTGATTTCATATATACATAATTAATGGATTTTTATATACAATGCACATACACAAAACTAATCTATTTTTCAATATTGTTTAGGTTTACATATTTTTAAATTATGTAATTTCGCCCTATTTATACATTCCGTTAAAATTATATATAAATACTAATTTCAAAAAAAATTTCTATAATTATAAATAAATAATTATAAACTTATAATTTATATAAATATAAATGAATATTTTTACTATATTTGTATTTATATTTATTTATTATGTATATATATATTTACAATTTTTTGTTTATAATTATAATTAAATATAATTTAACCATGATTAAGTAATGTGATCTGATAATGGTTGGACATTACCATTTATTTTTTCTTATTGGTAAAGAAGAGTCATTATTAGTGCTACTTATAGAATGAATGAAATGAATTTTTATCAGCACAAAAACAGTAGCTTTGGTAAACATGGATTTTATCATTTCTTTATTCACATTGATAAAGACAATATTTTCTCAATGCTAAAAAATAACTGATAAATATTACTTTTATCAGTGCTTATTAGTTAATTGATGATAAAATGACTCATTATCAGTGCTTATTTGTAAATGATGATAATGATGTCTTGATCTATTTAAAAACCCTAAACATTTGAGAAACTACTGTGATATGAGAAATTTCCATAGAATCTACCCACTACTAGGTCTCCTCATTAGTAAATAAAATTTTGAATCACAACCCTGTACTACCTCTAGTTTTTCAATCATCATCTAACATCTTCTTTTTTGCAGTTAGGGTTTTGGATGAAGATTATCTTCAACCTAGCAAGGAAGGACTTGCAATATTCATTTTCTATTTTTTATTTCATTATTTATGTGTTGTTCGATGTTGTCCTGAGTTATTTGTGGTTTGGTAATTTTATAATATTTTTATTTTAAATTATGAACATAATTACTTCTTTATGATCTGCTATTTCATTTACTACAGATTTGGATATCCTATTTTGGTATTTTTTAATTGACTTTTTGAAGAAATGTTCTTCTCTATCAACATCTATACCCTAACATACTCCACATGAATAAATTTTTTCGTTGTTTTGAAATCTTATAGAATCACCTTTGGTAACTGAATTCTCATTATTATAAATAAAATAGTTAATTCAGCCCAATTTATTATAAACTATTCATATATAAATCATGAACATTTCCACCTGTCACACTTGGTTAGTTTTTTCTTTTCATGTCATGGTTTTGATCCGGTTCGTTGAAAATATTGATAATTTTATTAGGTGTTGGGTGAGATTAATATTTATTTTTGAACTGCCATATATTTATAATCACCCTAATTTGGGTTCACTATTCCTTGTTTAGGAGTTTTTGGAGAACGTGTGGTTATTTCAAGATTTGGGCCAACTGTGTGCCCATTTCTTGTTTTAAACACAAAATTTGATTCTTTTATAAGTCATTTGATTGCAAAATATTTTACCCATTAAACATTATACTTTTTCCCCACTTACATATTCAAACCACCATATCCTTTTGTATCCCTTAATAATTCATAATCATTGTCAATTTCGATTGCTTAATTAGTTATTAGGCCTTCCCATGGGCCCATTTCATGTTTAAAAAAAATTCATTAATATCATTTTAATTGTTTAATATTTTTCATTTATTATACCTTAAGCTTGAGTCCAATCTAAATATACTCACCCCCATTATAGATTTTACATATTTGAAGCTCATTTGCATCACATATCAACGCGAATGTTCACAGTTTTCTTCAAAACGTCTAGAATTTAGAAGGTAAAATTTTTCATCCAATAATCATTCAATTATTACAATTTTTTAAACAACTTTTCTTTAACTAGTTATTAAAAACCATAGGAGCCTATCCAAGAAATTAAAAGACATTAATTGTTCTCTAATGGTGCAGATCCAATGAAATACGAAGAATTTTCTTGGTGGAAAGGTAAGATTCCTTCTCCTTTCTCCTCCCTCTCAATCCACATTTCATTATTTCAGGGTTTCAGATTCTCCCCTAGTAATTATAGGCCATTTGTTTTGTTATCCCAAGTTATTTAATAGGTTTTTTCTCATTTGGGGATGGTTATTATAGGTTTATGGTTTTTAAACCCTCAGATAGTGATATTGGGTGTTCGTTTCCATTACGTCAATGATTTGAGGTAGGATATCCCTTGCACATGACTTTATCATTTAATTTTAATCATTTTATTATGGATTTAATCTATTATATATTATATTTATTTTTCAGCGTTTGGATAATTTTATGGGTGTGTAAAATGGTTGTTTAAGCCTTGTTTTGTGAAAGGTATTGTTGTTTTGACATGAAAGTGCACACCAAGTGTTTGTTAAAATGTTCCACTATCTTCCACCACTGTTTTGTGAGGTTTTGATCCTAGATTTTTGTATTTAATATATTTCCCAGTATCTTTTATAAAATATGGAATGCAATTTGTTTTTAATTCCTTGTCGAGTGCTTAAAATAAATTGTTTGTTTGAAAGGGAATATCATATGTTCAATAAATTTACCGAGCGGCTTTTATGTGTCATGTTTGATTTAATAAATTTTTTTTTGTTTTTATAAAATCCTTGGATGAATGAAAAATGGTATTTTTGTTTCCTTCTATGGATTTCCAATTTTTATTTTGTTTTAAAAACAAATGGGATTTGGTTTACAACATGTTTACGCGTGAGTTGTTAGAAAATGATCTGTTTCACATCCTTCTGAAAATGGTTGTGTTTTGAATATGTGTCACACCCGTCTTTTCTAATTTATTTATTTATTTTTTTTAATTTCTTTGCGTCGGGTAGTTAGGGTCCAAACCTGACATAAGAACTTTGAGTTCGTTGTGTTTGGGCCTTGTTTGCGTCCAGTGCAACGTGGTCGAAGCTGCGCGACCTCGCTTGGTCCGTCGCGCGGCCCCGCCCGGTTCACCGCACGCCTTGCTGATGTTTAATTAATGAAATAAAATGAACTAACAATTGTTTCGATGATAATAATAATAATAATGTCACTTGAAGATATTATTATTATTATCTTAGATAACAATTTAATTTAGAACTTATTATTATTATTATTATTATTTTTATAGCATTTTGTTAGGCTGATCATTTTATAGGTTATTATCTAGTTAATTATGTTTATTGTGATTATTATTAATGTTATTAATGTGTTTAATATTATAATTATTATTTCAGTTGACATTTTAATTTGGTTGATATTATCAAGTTATGGGGATAATTACAAAATTATTAACTCACCATTATTATAATATATATATTGAATGGACTAAACTATATACATATATATATTTGGTTCTATTTTTTTCATTTTATTTCTATTCTTTATTTTATATCGTTTTTTTTTGTTTTTTTATTATTTTATTTTTTCTTTTTCTCTCTCTCTTCTTCCCCTATTTTCTTTCCCTACCTCTTCCTCCCGCCACTCTATCTCGTCGCACCCCAAACCCTAAGACTCAGCCGACTTCAAGCGCCTCCCACATGAAATCTCACACCGCCTTCCTCCCGCCTGGAGAACACCTCGCACCAGCCTCCTCGCGCATGCAACGTTCCTGGATCGTCGTCGCCTCTTGCCGCGCCTCCCTTCCATGGCTCGCCGCCGTCGAAACAGCTCCCGCCTAGCTAGCCCGGATGCGCCGCACCTCTTTCTCCTTCTCAGAGTCACACCGCGCCCCTCCCCAGTTGTTTTTTTTCTTTCCCGTCGCAACCCCCACCCCCTCTTCTGGATCGCGCCGCACGCAGCTCGCCGGCTTTGTCCACTGCCCCCCTGAATCCCGTAGCCCCTTC
Source organism: Viscum album (assembly GCA_963277665.1). Classification (NCBI taxonomy): domain Eukaryota; kingdom Viridiplantae; phylum Streptophyta; class Magnoliopsida; order Santalales; family Viscaceae; genus Viscum; species Viscum album. Next base: position 954,476,307 of record OY728162.1, on the reverse strand, counting down.
TTCTTCTGTTTTTCTTTTTTTCTTTTTCTTTTCCTACATCCCACGGACCCTCGCACCCACCTTGGTTCACCTCTCCCTCCTTGGATCCCCCTCAGCCCGTCGCAGCCCTTCCCCCTCCTTTACCCCGTCGCATCGCACCCCTCACCCTGGAACCCGCCGGACCCCCTCCCATTTCCGGGTTCCATCCGGCGGCCGCCCCTCCAGTTAAGCCTATCCTTAATTTGATTATTATTATTATTATTATTATTGCATTTATTACTATTTATTTCTTTCTTTATTTGAGTTTTGTTGTTCTGGTTTGTTTTTCCTGACGGATACAAGGTCCGATTATATGGTTCTAACTTGAAGTTGTGTTGAATTCATGTTTTGGGTTTGCGCGAGGTCCTTTGAGGTGTGATGGTCATGCGGCGGGTGTTTCGCGCCAAGCTCGCAATGTTTTGGTTCCCCTCGATCCATTCGCCACTGTCTCGAGGTAGGTGGTTCCATGTCTTTATATCATTTAGATAATTTAAATTGTTTGTTTAGTTTAACTTAATATGTTCTATGGTTTGGTTTCTTGATTGGAATTATGTTCATAACGTATTGGTATTGCTGTAGAGGTTTTGTGAAATGAATTTTAAAAAAAAATGGTGTAACATGCGTGCGTGATGAGTGCGAAACATGGCTAGAAAGTTTTGAGGGTTGTTTGGTGGGTGCGAATGGTGTTTTCAAGTCACTTTAGGTGTTTGTGTATTTAAACAGTTATTTTCAATATATATATTTATACACATATATATATGTATATATGTATATATGTATATATATATCACTTTTGGTGTGTTTGTCGTGTTGTGTACTTTTGGAATTAAATTGAAAATTGTTTGAACGATGGGAAAACATGTTTTGGTATGTATATGCTGCACTTTTGGTTTTAAAGCGACTTTCTTATATGAAATTGAGTTCGTCTTTCTCGTGTAAACCTTTCCTTTCTAATCTTATGTGTTTTATAAATTGTAATTACACTTATTAAATTATAAGTGGAGTCCGGGAGTTGTGTTTGACAGAATTACGTGTGTGTTAAGTTTTTAAAAGGATTCTTACATGTGAAATTGGGCATGCCTCATGTGAAAACTCTTATTGAGCTATTTAGAAATGTTCTTCAAATTGTTTAAAAAGTTTATCAAGTCGTGCAAGTGATCCGAACTATGTTATAAAATGGTTTTGGTGTGCGTGTGTTTTTTATGGTGTTTGGGTATGCAAGTGGTGACTTTGATGTGTAATGTCCTGTTTGGTTCAGGTTATGGGAGAGAGATGTACATCATGTGAACGTGAAACTTGTTTGAGCACAAGAGAAAACCCTGGGTATCTAGGTGGGCGGACTGGAACTAGTGCGCTAGTGAACCGGATGGGTATCGTCCCTGTTTCACTTAGCTGGATTGACGATTGCAACACTAACTAAACATATGATATCTGAGGGTCATGGCCATCTAAGCCACGTGTTCTGAGGGTCGTGGCCTTCTAATCCACGTTTTCTGAGGGTCGTGGCCTTCTAAGCCACATTTCACCGAGACACGAGGTTCTAGGGTCTCACTCGAGCTAGATGATTCTTAGGGGATTTTTCCTATAGTGCTCTACCATCGATGGCGTGGTGCCTTCCGTCGGCATATGGAGGACCACCTGCATGTTTGTGTGTGTGTGTGAGTATGTGTGTGTGTGTACGTGTGCCCATAATGAACATTCCTCTTCCTCTTTAAAAATCGTGTTTGTGAAATGAGTTCTTTTTAGTGTTTTCCTTTAGCTTTTGGTTTGTAAATGTTTTCTTCAAAAGCATTTTGAAAGAATAATTTTGAATAAGCACTTTAAATTGTCTTTTGATGTTTTGGCATGGAACATTTTCTCGGTGGCATCCTACTGGGCTTTTAGCTCACACCCTACATTCACCCTTGGGTGTATGTAGATTCTTGTTTCTTGTGTATCCCAGGTTGTGCGACGTGCTCAGCGATGGTGGTTCTGGTCGTTGTTGGTCTTCGTGTGTAGGTTGGTGTTGGTAGCGTGGGGATGCAACTTCTCATGTCGCATGAGGTTGGTTTTGTTGCTTAGTTCTCTATTTCTGTTGTTGTTCATTTTGGGTTTTTAGCTGTGTTGTATACTTAAACCTGTCTATAGTTTAGAGGGGTGTTTTGTAGTCTGTTTCCAGTTTCTGTTTTTATATCTGGTTGGTTGTTTCTTTTTGGTCTTGTATTTCGGGTAAAACTGTTCCCACTTGTTAGAATCGATACCCGGGCACTTGTGCCAGCCCGTGGGGATCGGGAACGCCCTTCGGGCCTTGCCGCGGACCGGGTCGGGCGCCGGGTCGGATGGAGACCCGGCCTGGTTCGTGGAAAAATGGTATCAGAGGGCAAGGTTTGCTCTCTTGGGTCGTGTTCTTTCAGGATAGAGTCACAGTGGACTTGAGTTACGATTGTCGGGACTCGACGTCCTAGCTACGGTTAAGGTGCCTGGCCAGCACACCTCGTGGCGGGACTCAAGTTACCAACGTATGTTGAGGTTTGTCTAAGTTTTTGGTCCTTGCGGAAAATCTTGTCCAAGGGAAAAGAAAAGGGGTTAGGTCAGTGGTCCTAGTGAGCTCGCAGGGTCTGGCAAACCATGCGGAGCTAGGGACGCTGTTCTGGAATACCCTCCGTGGCGTGATTGGCGTATGGCCGCCAACCATATGCTCCAGTCACCCGCTGACACAAGTTCCTCTTACGTCATTTCTTGTCTCTTTGTTTTGGATTCGTGGGAATTTGGTTTTTAAGTAAACATGTTTTGGTCTTGGAAATGTTTTCAAATAAAACGCTTTAAAAAGAAAATGAGGTATGAGGTTTGAAAGCTGTGGGTTGAATGTTTTGGTTTTGAAATAAAAAATGGAATGGACTGGTTTTAATCCTTGGTGATCTCGTGGGCAACCACATGCATGAGTGTATAAGGGAAGATAAAGGGTTAATGGCACGAGTGTATGGGTGCCTATATGGATGTGATGTGGATGCTGGTGCGGCACGGGAACATGCATGTGCGAGGCCCATGGGACACCATTGGTGTTTGTGCAACCCACAAGCTTTGCTTATTTTTGAAATTTTTTGTTAAATGAAAATTTGGTGTTTTAATGATCGGTGGTCATGTGATGTGTCCTTTTATTTTGGGAAGTGTTGGATGTGAGGCGTTTTGAGCCGAGAATCTTTTTTTTACTGAATTGTGTTCGAGTTTGAATTTTTATTTGTAAGTTGGAATGTAAGCGTGTGGTTAGTAAATTCCTTTGAAGAGTACATTAGGAACCCCTTGCAGTTGTTTCCCCTTCACACCTAGTGTTCTCTTGTGGTATTTCTTGACTATTGGACTAGTTTGGTTGGGTCCATGGTTGTCTTTCTCAACTAGTGTACGCCCCCATAAAGTGTTTACATGTGATTAAAGTGTGTCCACGGGAAATTCACCGTTGGTCGACCCTCCAGTTGATCAGAGGAATCTCTTCTTGAATTCAAGAATTGAACCCACCTCTCCTTTTTTTACAATTAAGTGCATCCTCTCGCAACGGGATGACAGATGCGAGAGGAGTTGAAGGGAGTTTTGGTCTTTTGAGTGTCTGACTCATCGGGTATGATGTTTGACACTGTCATGTTTGAAGATTCCCCCTGGAAATGGAGAAAGGAAATCTAGCGTGGAAGGATGAAGACAGTTCAGAATTTTCAGTGTTGACCAGTGTCTTGAAGGGATTTGTAGTATTTACACCGGCTGCAAGGTCATGTTCAGTGACGTCTTGCAGTGGAAGGTCCCTTTGATAGTCAACGGTGGTTTGGAAGCGGTAAAGGAGACTCCAATGGGAAAAAGGTGGAAGCAGTCTGCAGTGGTCGGTGCTGACAATTATTTGAAATGTCCTTTGGTCCTTCGTTGGTTTCGTTTAAGAAAGGCTCTACGTTAGGCCACTAGTTTGGCAGACCCAATCGTATGAGGCTGCTATGGTCATTTGCAGGAATCACGTGTTGTTCAAGACACAGATTAAAGTGTTTCTCAGTGCAGTGCTTCTCTCGGCGATAATGATCATGCTCTGTGATAATTTGTGGTGTCGTATTCTCACCTAGTGTGACAAAGGGTGATGCACATGCACCATTCAGCTCTTGTGTTGGTGAATGTTCCGTGTATGATCAGTGAGATGTCGTAATGTGTTGTATTTGCTGGTGTTGTCTCGGTTGCAGTGCGGTTTCATGTGACACGAAAAGGAGAAGCTCCTTTCGGGAGTCTTCCATTCCTAACTGCGAGGCAGAAGATGCTTCAAACATCAGGTCTCCAGCCGTAGGCCTCGGAGTGAAGCTGGCGCGTGGTCAGGAACCCCAGGAGTGTAGGGGAACCCAACATTATTTCTGTAATCAGTGTTAAAAGTATAGGCAGTTTAAATTGTTTCCATGGTTGTTCCGCTCCGAATGAGTCGTATGGTTTCATAAGGTTCTCAAGACCAGGTGAAGGCGTGATTGTCTCATGCCTTAATGTTTTGGGGGTTGCATTCCACTAGATGCAGTCGCTTTAGTGGTCCTTATGAGAGTCTGTTCTGTAACTCAGTCTCAAATCTGAAAGGTGTTCATCTTGGAAATTTTGAGATGTTGGTTGTGGCCGGCCGTGGTTTTGACGTCTAGTGGTCGGGGCCCTCTCTCCCTGCCCCTTGTGGTTGGGTGTTTGGTCACCATCAAATTTTTTTTCCCAAAGTTCTATGTATGCTTCGTTCGTTCTATTGGCGGCGAGACCCATGACGGGTCTAGCACAAAGGTCTCTTGAATAAATCAGTGTTTCCCTTTCCTTAATGGTGGGGAGTCCGCCCAGACCCCTCCATTTTGGTTTTCTAGTCTCGTCCTGGGCGTTGGTAGGTTCTTAATGGTGGGGAGACCCACATCGGGTCTCGCACGAATGTCTCTAGGACGAATCAGTGCTGGACTTTTCTTTAAAGGCAGGGAGTTCACTCGAACCACCCCGTGTCAGTTTTTCAGTCTTGTCTCGACCGTCAGTAAGTTACAAATGGTGGGGAGCCCCTCTGGCCTCCCCATGTTGATCTATTGCTTCTATTTTTAAATATGGATTGGTAATAAGTGATAAGAGTGTTCCGTGGACGTGGTATGATCTTATTGTTCTTTCTAGCCAAATGGTGTGGTTTTCGTTTAATAATGTTTGAGATGTTTCGACTTGTGAAGTTGGTTTCCGTGGGTGCGAGAGTCCCCTTATCTTGATCAGTCAACTGGAGGCGTTCTAGCTCTTTGGGAGCGGCGACACATATCATAAAGTCTTTTTATGAGTTTCATGAGGTTTTCTTTGAGTCACTTTGTCTGAGCATGATGCTTTTGCCTCTTTTCGCTTGTTGATTGTGGAGATCCTCTTTGAACTTTAGTGGGGTGTCAGTTTCTTCTTCGTATCTCAATCCTAGTTGTGGCTTTCTGGGGACGGAAAGCTTTATGGTGGGGAGAATTGTCACACCCATCTTTTCTAATTTACTTATTTATTTATTTATTTATTTTTTAAATTTCTTTGCGTCGGGTAGTTAGGGTCCAAACCTGACATAAGATCTTTGAGTTCGTTGTGTTTGGGCCTTGTTAGCGTCCAGTGCAACGTGGTCGAAGCTGCGCGACCTCGCTTGGTCCGTCGCGTGGCCCCGCCCGGTTCACCGCACGCCTGCCGATGTTTAATTAATGAAATAAAATGAACTAACAATTGTTTCGATGATAATAATAATAATAATGTCACTTGATGATATTATTATTATTATCTTAGACAATAAATTAATTTAGAACTTATTATTATTATTATTTTTTATAGCATTTTGTTAGGCTGATCATTTTATAGTTTATTATCTAGTTAATTATGTTTATTGTGATTATTATTAATGTTATTAATGTGTTTAGTATTATAATTATTATTTCAGTTGACATTTTAATTTGGTTGATATTATCAAGTTATGGGGATAATTACAAAATTATTAACTCACCATTATTATAATATATATATTGAATGGCCTAAACTATATACATATATATATTTGGTTCTATTTTTATTTTATTTTATATCTATTCTTTATTTTATATCGTTTTTTTATTTTTTTATTATTTTATTTTCTCTTTTTCTCTCTCTCTTCTTCCCCTCTTTTCTTTCCCTACCTCTTCTTCCCGCCTCTCTATCTCGTCGCACCCCAAACCCTAAGACTCAGCCGACTTCAAGCGCCTCCCACAAGAAACCTCACACCGCCTTCCTCCCACCTGGAGAACACCTCGCACCAGCCTCCTCGCGCGTGCACCGTTCCTGGATCGTCGTCGCCTCTTGTCGCGCCTCCCTTCCATGGCTCGCCGCCGTCGAAACAGCACCCGCCTGGCCAGCCCGGATGCGCGGCACCTCTTTCTCCTTCTCAGAGTCACGCTGCGCCCCTCCCCAGTTGTTTTTTTTCCTTTCCCGTCGCAACCCCCACCCCCTCTTCTGGATCGCGCCGCACGCAGCTCGCCGGCTTTGTCCACTGCCCCCCTGAATCCTGTAGCCCCTTCTTCTTCTGTTTTTCTGTTTTTCTTTTTCTTTTCCTACATCCCATGAACCCCCGCACCCCCCTTGGTTCACCTCTCCCTCCTTGGATCCCCCTCAGCCCGTCGCAGCCCTTCCCCCTCCTTTACCCCATCGCATCGAACCCCTCTCCCTGGAACCCGCCGGACCCCCTCCCACTTCCGGGTTCCATCCGGCGGCCGCCCCTCCAGTTAAGCCAATCCTTAATTTGATTATTATTATTATTATTATTATTATTGCATTTATTACTATTTATTTCTTTCTTTATTTGAGTTTTGTTGTTCTGGTTTGTTTTTCCCGACGGATACAAGGTCCGATTATATGGTTTCAACTTGAAGTTGTGTTGAATTCATGTTTTGGGTTTGCGCGAGGTCCTTTGTGGTGTGATGGTCATGCGGCGGGTGTTTCGCGCCAAGCTCACAATGTTTTGGTTCATCTTGATCCATTCGCCACTGTCTCGAGGTAGGTGGTTCCATGTCATTATATCATTTAGATAATTTAAATTGTTTGTTTACTTTAACTTAATATGTTCTATGGTTTGGTTTCTTGATTCTAATTATGTTCATAACGTTTTGGTTGTGCTGTAGAGGTTTTGCGAAATGCATTAAAAAAAATGGTGTAACATGCGTGCGTGATGAGTGCGAAACATGGCTAGAAAGTTTTGAGGGTTGTTTGGTGGGTGCGAATGGTGTTTTCAAGTCACTTTAGGTGTTTGTGTATTTAAACAGTCATTTTCAATATATATATAGACACACATATATATATATATATATATATATATATGTATATATATATCACTTTTGGTGTGTTTGTCGTGTTGTGTACTTTTGGAATTAAATTGAAAATTGTTTGAACGATGGGAAAACATGTTTTGGTATGTATATGCTGCACTTTTGGTTTTAAAGAGACTTTCTTATATGAAATTGAGTTCGTCTTTCTCGTGTAAACCTTTCCTTTCTAATCTTATGTGTTTTATAAATTGTAATTACACTTATTAAATTATAAGTGGAGTGCGGGAGTCGTGTTTGACAGAATTACATGTGTGATATGTTTTTAAAAGGATTCATACATGTGAAATTGGGCATGCCTCATGTGAAAACTCTTATTGAGCTATTTAGAAATGTTCTTCAAATTTTTTAAATAGTTTATCAAGTCATGCAAGTGATCCGAACTATGTTATAAAATGGTTTTGGTGTGCGTCTGTTTTTTTATGGTGTTTGGGTATGCAAGTGGTGACTTTGATGTGTAATGTCCTGTTTGGTTCAGGTTATGGGAGAGCGATATACATCATGTGAACGTGAAACTTGTTTGAGCACAAGGGAAAACCCTGGGTATCTTGGTGGGCGGACTAGAGCTAGTGCGCTAGTGAACCGGATGGGTATCGTCCCTGTTTCACTTAGCTGTATTGACGATTGCAACACTAACTAAACATATGATATCTGAGGGTCGTGGCCTTCTAATCCACGTGTTCTGAGGGTCGTGGCCTTCTAAGCCACGTTTTCTGAGGGTCATGGCCTTCTAAGCCACGTTTCACCGAGACTCGAGGTTCTAGGGTCTCACTCGAGCTAGATGATCCTTAGTGGATTTTTCCTATAGTGCTCTACCATCGATGGAGTGGTGCCTTCTGTCGGCATATGGAGGACCACCTGCATGTCTGTGTGTGTGTGTGAGTGTGTGTGTGTGTGTACGTGTTCCCATAATGAACATTCCTCTTCCTCTTTAAAAATCGTGTTTGTGAAATGAGTTCTTTTTAGTGTTTTCCTTTAGCTTTTGGTTTGTAAATGTTTTCTTCAAAAGCATTTTGAAAGAATAATTTTGAATAAGCACTTTAAATTTTCTTTTGATGTTGTGGCATAGAACTTTTTCTCGGTGGCATCCTACTGGGCTTTTAGCTCACACCCTACATACACCATTGGGTGTATGTAGATTCTTGTTTCTTGTGTATCCCAGGTTGTGCGACGTGCTCAGTGATGGTGGTTCTGGTCGTTGTTGGTCTTCGTGTGCAGGTTGGTGTTGGTAGCTTGGGGATGCAACTTCTCGTGTCACATGACGTTGGTTTTGGAGCTTAGTTCTCTATTTCTGTTGTTGTTCATTTTGGGTTTTTTAGCTGTGTTGTATACCTAAACCTGTCTATAGTTTAGAGGGGTGTTTTGTAGTCTGTTTCCAATTTCAGTTTTTATATCTGGTTGGTTGTTTATTTTTGGTCTTGTATTTCGGGTAAAACGGTTCCCACTTGTTAGAATCGATACCTGGGCACTTGTGCCAGCCCGTGGGGATCGGGAACGCCCTTCGGGCCTTGCCGCGGACCGGGTCGGGTGCCGGGTCGGATGGCGACCCGGCCTGGTTCGTGACAATATGTACCCTGAGTGTTTTACTATATTTATGAATGTGGTTTCCTGCTTTAAATGGTGTATATAAACCTCCTAAAAAAATTTAAATTCATACATTGGTCAAATTTCTGTTCTGAGAAAGGCTTAAAGGCCTGTTTGTCATTTTTTTGTAGAAATGGTTTCCATGTGTATTTCATGTTCTATCTTTTGGGGCCATTTTTTGTCCATGAAATGGATTTATTAATTTGTTTTTGGGATTCAAAATATTTTTTTTATGTTATTTATGGGTTTTTGTCATTATAAGATCATTTTTGAATGGATTTAATGTGCAAGGCCTCATTACACTCCTGGAAATTGTTTTACGAATCTTATTGCGGTTTACTGATTCGTGAATGAAATGTGAAGCATGTTTACGGGTTGTTTGTATGTTTATGGTTTTGTAATGTAATTTTTATGTGAAAAGTGTATTTGATATTATGTTTTACTTGATTGTGAACTAAAGGGAATCCCAGTTGTCCATGTGGGCAGACGTGTACTAGTATGCTTGTGATCTCGTGGGTTTTGGCCCCTGTTTAACGTAGCAAGATTGACGTTGACAAAACATAGTAAACAATGATTATGATGTTTTTGGGTGACATCTAGGTTATGGTTATTATTTATACTAGTGGATAATGTGCACAAGAATAGATATTTATTTTGGTTACTTTCACTGAGATATGAGGTACCTGGGGCTCACTACTAACTAGTGACTAAGGGTGTTCCCATGACATGGTCTCATTGTCTATTTTTTACTCATCATTAGAATACTGTGTGTTTGGATGGTAAATTTAGTAGTGTGTGTGATTTATTTAAATGTTTACATTTTTTAAGTAAGCCCTCTTGAAAACTATTATTATTTTGAATTTGCACCTGTTTGAACTTGTTACTAGAATTCTTGTTTATAAAACATGAAAGTATATGTCTCATAATTTTTTATAGAATGGGATCTCATTTGGGAAACATAACATTATATCTTGTATTTAAAACATGAAATTTATGTTTCTTTTTTTTAATGTATGTGCATTGGGAATTGAATATCAGGCTAACCTACTGTGTTCTAATAGTCACACTTATAGTCTTCTTCTGTTTCATACCCTGTGATGGTTTTAGCATGAGTTTGATCACCATGGGAGAAGTGTGATCATTTTATTGGAGAGTGACCATAGTGGTCAGATCGAGTTATTTTGTTATCAGTTTTGGTCCATTGAGTTGTTTGTTTTTTATACATATAGTTTCTTGTACAAATATTTTTTATCAATTTTTATGTAAATTTATTTTCGGCTGTCCATTTCATTCCATTGATTTATTATAGTTTATATTTGTGAAAAATCATTCCCTTGTGTACACTATTGATTCCCTCAGTGCTTGTTTCCCTCCTGGAAGGATCAAAAATGCCTCTCAAGACATTTCGTGGGCTGGATTAGGTGACCGATTCAGGGTCGACTCGGGCTGGTTTGTGACACAATGGTATCAAAGGAGGTCAGATCTTAGCAGAACATTCCTTTTAGAGCTCCCTTATTATTTGAGGGTTTTCAAGGTAGAGGAATTAGGAATGTTGGGACTTGTGGGTTATGTACTATAAGAGCATCACAAAATCTTTATCATTCTGATCCACAGGTTTCAATGGGTATTCTGGTTTTATTAGTGTCCTTTTTTCTTGTTGATTGTTTGGTGTTGGGATATTACCAGGGAGACTGACTAATGGAATTTCTGATCTCTCAGGGAATGGAAAGCCATGTGGATAGAGGTAATCTTCCTAATAAATCTCTCTGTGATGGTGTTGTGTTTGACATATGGACTGCACCCTATGATCATGTCACCCACTAACAGTTGTTCATTTTTTGTTCCTCTTGGACCATTTTTTAATTATGAATTTTTGTTTTGAAAATCATTGTGTGAGAAATTTATAAAATGAGTTTTAAATGAGTTGTTGTTTTTTTTTGAAATGTGGAAAAGGGGGTTTTAAAAATTATGTATAATCATGGTTTTGGAAGGTTGTGATTTCTGTGAAACAATTTTTTGAGAGGAAGTGGAAATGACTTAATGGTATTGGATTTTCCATTATCTTAACTTTTGGATTTTTGAAGTTAAATGCATTGAATCTGTGAAAAATTTAAAGATGATTCTAAATATTTGTTTTAAATGGGATGTTTTGGGATTTTAAAACGTGTTTGAATATGAAAAATTAGTTTTTGAAATTTGTTTTGAGCATGTGGTGTTTTAATAGAAAGGGTATTGGTCACAATGTCCATCGTATTAGGAAACAATACCTTGTTGAATTTCAGAAAATGGGAAGCGGTTGTTTAGAGTATCTTGGTAATTTTAAAGGTTGATAAAAATGAAAAGGGGTGCATTTTATTAGAAAAAATTTCCTGATGAAGTGGGGTTTGTTTTGTAAAATCTCAAAAGGTTTTTGACTTGGTGATTAGTGTTCCTTTGGAGGGTATATGATTTTTTTATAATGATGTTGTTTTGATTTAGCCTTTAGTGTTTCCATGGGTTTTCAAATGCATGTTGTTACTGATATCAGGAAGGATGGCCTATATGGCATTGCAGTTGGGTTATTGGGTGGAATGGAAATGTGCATGTTGGAGATACATGAGGAAACACCATTGGTGAATATGTAATCCCAACAAATTAGTTTGTTTTTCAAAAGTATTTTAAGATGAAATATTCTAGCCTTTTTTTATAAACCAATGGTTATGTGGATAGTTTTTTCTATGTCTTAGAAGTGTTTTTTCTTAATTTAGCTTTATTGTGATATAGTGGAAATTTTCATTATCTATCAGGAGATGAGATAATGATAGTGGCTCAGTTTTGGAGTAATGTTTGTTGGGTTTCTAAAGATGTGTTGGATGTTGTGATACAGACATGGATTTTTCTCCATTTGAAATCATTCCTGTTGATAAACCTAAGGATTCATTTTAAATGTTAAATACAACACTTAGGATGATGACTAATCCTGTTTTTTGTAGTATTGAGCGATTTTGGATAGATTTAATGTGCTTCTAGGTCGTGATAATTCATTTAAACATAGCAGTTGTGTTCGGTGATGTTGATGTGTTTCACCGTATTCTTTTTCCATTCTTATCGTCATTTGTAGTGAGACAGAATTATGATATGTATCTATGAGTTATTATTTATTTGAAGTTGTTTTACTGAGAAAATTATTTTTTGGAGTGATGTGATCCTAAGAACCTGAGTGCAGTGCAGATGATGCGTCATGAATCAGGTATCCAACCATTGGCTGTGGAGGGAAGCTTTTCACGTATTCTGGAAATCTCTAGAGGTATGGGGAACATGACCAGGCCCATGCCTCCACCATTGTGGTATGGTAGGTTCTATGTATCTATTGTGGTTCCACATTACTGTGAATTTCCATTTTTCACCACAAGCATGGTGGACTTATCCCTCACACAGTGCTATGGTTATGCCATCACAAATGTTGGTTTTCTATCAATGTACCTATGTGGACTGCCTATGAAAATAAGGTGTGGTCTTGGTGTTACTTGTTCGTAGGTGGAGAGTGTTTGGTAGTTTCACTATTTATTTTTTGATTTCAGTGGCTAAATTATTGGGTCCCCTTCCTTACATTCCCTTAGTGGTGGTGGTCCGGATCCGTGCCAAAATTGTAGGCCCAGTTCTTATCCCCTCTGTTTGAGAGTGGGGGCTTTAGATGTTCTTGTTGTAACCCTATTAAAATTGTGTTTTATGGTTGTTGTGGGAGATTTTTGGTGGTCCTATGTAGGTGAGGCCTAATTTTTTTTTCATTTTGAATTCATTTTTTGTTCATTTCTAGTTGGTCTCTAATGGTGGGGAGACCCACTACAGGTCTTGAAGATATTTCCATTAGGATTTATCAGATGGTAGTTGTTATTTAATAGTGGGGAGCCTATTATGGCTTCCACACCAAGTCATTGGATTTTTTGAGGGAACTTTAGTTTGGGTGATCATTGGGTTCCTTGGGGGAAGGCCCAACAATCATGTTCTTGGATTGGTTGTGGAGGTGGTTGGTTGATCTTTCTGTTGATTATCCAGAAGTGGTTGTGAGTTAGTGTTTCATTTAAGAAAGAGTATTAAGATACATTGTTGGTGAATGATATTCACATGGATTTAGAGGATGTGCTATGTTGATAAGTAATTATCAGGTGTTAAACTATTAGTTGAAAAGCACTATGGCTTTTCGATGGAAGAATGCTTTAATGGTGAGAAGATTTGTCACACTCAGTTTTTTTTCATTCAATGTCGTTGTTTTGATCCGGTTCATTGAAAATCATGATCATTTTCTTTGGTGTTGTTTGAGGTTAATTTGTTTTTTTAACAACCATATATTTTTAATCACTCAAATTTGGGTTCCCCATTTCTTTGTTAGGAGTTTTTGGAGAAAATGTGGTTTCTTCATGATTTGGGCCAACCGTGACCACATTTCCTATTTAAAAAAAAATTGTTTCCATTATAACAAATTTTTTAAAACATTTTTCAACAACTATACTTTATAATTTCTCTCCCATGACATCTTCAAACCCCCATATCATATTGGACACCTTAATGATTCATAATCAAGGTGAATATAGATTACGTATTTAGTTATTGGGCTTGCCCGTGGACCCATTTCCAGTAACAAACATGTTTCTTTTATATCATTTTCATATTATAATATTATTCGGTGATTACACCACCCATTCGAATAAAATAATACAATAATCACCCGATTATATAGTTTACCTCTTTGGTGCTCATTTGCATATCATATTAGGGTGAAAGTTCATAGGATTCCTCAAAACATCCAGAATTGAGAAGGTAAATTGTTTCATCCAAAAATAATTAAATTTGTACTATTTTTCCAACAAATATTCTATACCTGGTTTTTCTTGACCATAGGATCCATACAAGAAGATCCTAGACATTATCTATTCTTTATGGGTGCATATCCATTGGAATATGAAGTGTTTTTGAGGTGGCAATGTGAGATTATATCTCATTTCTCCTCCCTATTTATCCTCCTTTCATTATTTCATAGTTTACTATTCTTCCCTAGTCATGTTAGAGCTTGGGTTCTGTAATACCATGATTTTATATTGGTTTTTTTTTCTTTTGGGTCTATTCATCATAGGTTTAGGGTTTGTAAACCCTCGGACGGTGATATTGGGTGTGCGTTTCCATTATGCCAATGATTTGAGGTTGGATATCCCTTGCACACACATGTATCATTTATGTTTCATCATTTTATTATTTCATGAATCAGATATATATGTTTATTATTATTTTTCATCATTTTTATAATTTTAATGGTGAAAAATATGGTTGATTAATCCATTTTTTGGGAAAGTTATTGTTGTTTTTTCATGAAAGTCCACACCAAGTGTTTGTTTAAATGTTCCACTATCTTTCACAACTGTTTTGTGAGGTATAGAACCTGGTATAGGGTATTTTTTATATGTTATATTATCTTGTATAAATTATTGCATGCTATTGGTTTTTTATTCCATGGCAAGTGCTTCAATGAAATTGTTTTGTTTAAAAGTCCATGTCATGTGTTCGGTAAATTGCCCGGTTGGTTTTTTTGTGTTTTTTTTACATTAAATTTTTTGGATTTATAAATGTATTTGAAGATCGAAAAATAGTATTTTTTCCCTTATATGGCTTTCTAATTTGTATTTTACTAAAAAAATGGGTTTTGGTTTACAACGTATTTTGGCCCGAGTTGTCCGAAAATGGCCCGTTTCACATTCTTATGAAGATGGTTGTGTTTTGAATATGCAACATATGTGATTCAAATGATTTTTGAATGTGTTTTGATACATTAAATAGTGTTTAGACACCAATTTCTGAAATTTAAATGCATACCATGGTCAAATATTAGTTTTGAGAAAGTCTTAAAGGCCCTTTGGGCATTTTTTTTGTAAAAATTGTTTCCATGTGTATTTTTGGTTCTATCTTTTGTGGCCATTTTAGGGTCCATGAAACTGATTTATTAATTGGTTTTTGGGATTCCAAATCTATGTTTTTATGATATTGATGATTTTTTTGGCCTTAAAAGATCTGTTTTAAATATATTTTACATGCAAGGCCTTGTTAAACTCATTGAAGTTATTTTACGAATCTTTTTAGTGGTTTATTTTTTCGTGAAAGAAATTTAAAGCATGTCCATGGGATATATGTGTGTTTATGGTTTGGTAATTTAATTTTTATGTGAAAATTTTATTTGATAACATGTTTAACTTGATTTAGCACTAATGGGAATCTCAAGTGTCTAGGTGGGCGGATGTGTACTAGTATGCTAGTGATCCCATTGGGTTTGGACCCTATTTCACCTTGCAAGATAGACGATGAAAAAGGTAACTAAACGATGATGATGATGTTCTTTGGGGACCAAAATTTTATGGGTATTCTCTCTAATAGTGTATTGGGTGAATGAGAATAGAAATTTATTATGGTTACTTTCACTGGGAGATGAGGTACCTGGGGCTCACACCTAACTAGTGCCTATGGGTGTTCCCATGACTTGTTCTCATTGGATATTTTGTACCCACCATCAAGATAAATTCTGATTGGTTGGTAAATTTAGTAGTGTGTGTGATTTATTTAAATTTTTTCATTTTCTAATGAATCCCTCTTGAAAACTAATTTCATTTTTAAGTTTCACCTATTTGAAAATTGTTAATAGAAATCTTGTTTATAAAACATGCCAGTTTTTATCTGGTAATTTTTTTATGCAATGGGTCTTCATATGGAAATCATAAATTTATATTGTTTATTTAAAAAATTAAATTTATGTTTTTTAAAGGATGAGCATTGGGAATTGAATATCGAGCTAACCTGCTAAGTTTTAATACTCATGCCTATTGACTTCTTCTGTTTATAGTCCCTACGCAGGTTTCATCTTGAGAATGATCCCCTGGAGAGACATGTGATCATTGTGTTGTTGAGTGACCATAGGGGTCAAATAGATTTATTTGGTTATCAGGTTTGTTCGTTTGAGTTTTTAGTTTAGTTATACATTCAGTTTCATGTACAAATAATTTTCAGTTCAATTTTTATGTAAACTAGTATACACCCATGCATACGCATGAAATATTGAATTAATGGTGTTTAATAAAGACAATACTATTTATAATAGTTAATTATTAATATTAATGTTTATAAATTTCTAATCACAATGTATTGATTCAATATAGTGGTACAATAGTCAATTGATTAAGGACACACTAATAGAATACGTGATTAATGGAATGAAATATACAAAGTAAATACTAATTTTGGAGGGATATTTCATTGTATTTGGATTATAATTCATGTATTTATTGTCGGTCGTAGTGGGTATATAGCATAAACTACTCATTTTATTGCATTGACATTCATTTCATACAAATTATTTCATGAAGTGTAAATAATATTGAATGTAACAATCACTATATGAGTAATTAAAATAATAAACAATGTGAACACAAATGATTCATCTGAATAAAGAAATATAAAATCCAATCTTTTAATGGCACAATATTTTATGAAGTTCATGTTTGAAGAAGTGTTGCAGAAAACTGAAGTTACTAGGTCTGAAGGAAGATATTGTGGTTACAATATGTCTTGTGCTTATTTATTATCCATGAAATGCATCCTGCAGTTGAAAATCCAATTATATACATTAATAAAAAGAAATAAATATTTTAATAAGAAATTCCAATGTTACAGGTAAATAGAATATTGTTCTAGTAATATAAATGAATGTTCTGGAAATACACAGTAGAGGGATCATAGGATAACAATATAATGTGACCTAATTCATATGTGAATACATTTTTTGTTAACAGAATGTATAAAAAAATATATATAAAATCATACATTTGGATGTAATTATACTGACTATTCTATCAATTTCTTATAGTTTAACAAAGAGGTAATTTTTTGGAAGTAAAGTTAAAGTAAACATAACCAAAAATTCGTTTCTAACATGGAACTTATTATAGTACCTCAAATATAAGGAATTTATAAAAGTATAGTTAGATAGCCTGAAAGAAAAAACTATCATCTATTTTAATTTTTTTATTAAACAAAATAGATTTTTGGAATACATTATTCCCACAACATTTCCTACATCTTAAGATTTAAACATAGAAATGGCTCAACAAATGAAACATTCAAACAATGAATGACCAAATTGTACATATACAAAAACTAACTGTTATTATGGGATACAAATAGTTCATGTTTGTATAGGATACGAACATAAATAAGAAATGTAATTAGGTATCAAATAGTTCATGTTTAATCCACTCACCCTTGCGTATTCACTAAAAATTTAATTAATTATTTTTATTTGAAAATATAATGCTTTTAGTAAAAGTTACCCACCAATAGTAATGTTTAATAATTTTCAATCACAATGTATTGGAAGATAAAAATTTAATAGGAGTGGATAAATTATGGACACACCAACAGGTTACTTTAAAAATGAAGGGATATATATGAAGTAACTTCAAATTTTTGAGGGAGATTTCAAATCATTTTGAAATGCATTCAAGTACAACATGATGGCTATAATGGGACAACACATGTACTCCACTTCACTACGCATCTTCACAGAGTACATCCAAATAGCACTATGAACAAGCTTCATAAAAAGAGTAATCTATGTATTTTAATTCGAACTGAAAGACATATATATTCTAGAAGTGGTTGTAATAATAAAAATGTGAACTGGGAAGAAGATTAATTTTAATACATTATGATAAATCCCAATCTTTAGATGCACCAAATATTTATAAGGTCAATGTATTTAGATGTTTTCTAACTAAATTAAGTTACATTGCCTTCAAGAAAGATATTGTTTCACTCTAGAGATGAAAAATAATTATATAAATTAATAAATAGGAATTTATATTTCAATATGAAAAATAAAATCCAACAATGAAACAAAACATTGTATTAGTAATAAAAATGATAGTTTTGGAATTTAACTGTATATAGAACATAGGATTGTTATACATTTTGGTATATTTTATCACTGGATAGCATAAAAAAATTAAAAATTCAAACATTACAAAGGTGGTGTGTTTTTAATGTATATAAAAAATAAGAAGAAATAAAAACATGTAGAAAAATTGGTGTTTTGTATAGTATACAAAAAAAAGTCAATATAAAAATATGTGGTGTAAGACTGGAAATATAAATGTCACTTAGTCGATCATATTTTTCATATGTAGTAATACAGACTTTATAAAAGAGGAATATATAATATTTAAATCATAGAATGTCACAAAATGTCATTGAATGAACACATTGTGGAAGAAAACTATTGATGAGTGAAAACAATATAGGATGGGGAGATTTTTTTCCAGTTTAACTACTATCCAAAATACCAATGAAAATACATCAAATACTTCATCATTACCCTTATAAAGGCTCATTATTCCAAAAAATCAAAGCATGTAAACACATATTGGAGAAGTACTCAGGTCACTGTATATAACACCAAGACTCTCGTATGAAATATATATGGTTCCCCTACCTAGTTTCGTTCATCCAAATATGTTACATGGATTTATACATTTATATAGTATAAAATATGCATAAAAAGGTTGTGTACATATATGCTTGTTTTCGAAAGTGTTTTTGTATGTAATATGTGCATATTTCACTGTATGAGTCTTATAACACAATTTGTGAATATTTCAATATAATATTGAGTAATAGAACTTATTATAGTCTAGTGAATAAAATTACATATTACAATGAATATATATATAGTGCCTCTATAATATGAGCATGCCTTATATTGCAGAGTATATATACATGTTTCATGGATGAAATGTTAATGAATAATTAGAAACAAAAAAGAATAATAATATTGTGTAAGGAAATACCATTAATGTTCTGGTAAATGATGATGTATTTCGGAGTTCATCTTCTAGAGTGTTGTTTCTTAAGCTCCATGATAGGAATGCTCCTAGGAAAAGTTTGGGGTCAAAATAGTTATAAATTAAGTGTATTTTTTAAATAAAGATTACAGATAGTTGTTGAAGATTACATATTTCATACAATGTATTTCAAATTTAAAAACATATTAAACATTGAATTATTATTATATATAATAGTGCATGTAATAGAATTAAAATGTGGAAAAACCATAAGTCAATGTTCACCAGGCTATAATAATAAATAAATCTGTCATCATCTTCCACATCAAGTTAGGTTATGTCACTATAAATCAATTTCTTATATATATACGTGTGTGTTTTTATAAATATATAAACATATATTTTGTGTTTAGTTAATGGGCCCATCATGGAATTTCAAAATAAAAAAAATAATATTGATAGAAAGAACACTTCCTTGTTGAAATCCTCCAATATTGTGTCTATTTTGAAGACTCATGTAGTTCATATTGGCACATATATTTTTTAGGGAACATTATAGTTATATAAAATTGCATAGTGGCACAGGTAGATGAAATACAATACATCCACCACATTTAAGGATTTAACACAATTTTGTGGACCTATAGTAGAAGAAAATGTAAAAATTTCAATATAATGGTTCATTCATGTCTATTACAAACATCTAGGATTATTAGTAAACTACATTTGAATTCATAGTAGAGATGGGCATATAAAAGGAACTCCTAATCACCTGGAAATCATCAAATAAAGGAAAATTGATTATTTTTTGTTGATTTCCTTTAAGAATGAGAGATATGGAAGGGGTGTGGGAGTTATATAACATACCATACAGAGGGTGTACATCAACAAAAACCCAAGTGATATCTTGATAATAAGTGTGCAGTAAATATCTAAAAAATAAAAATACAACATTTAAAAAACTATACATCTCACCTCAATTTCTGTTATTAGTAACAATGTAAAATAATTAAACTATATTATTCCATAGAACTCGCCATTTACAAATCATATTGTACAGCTCACCTCAAAATGGATTCTACCGGGAAGAAATTATCCAATGTAGTGGAAGGAAACCATCAGAAATTTAGATGACAACTTTCTTCATTCTCATCTCCAACACCAAACCATCAAAAATTATTAAAAAGATTCTGATGAAAAACTTCACAATTAAAATGTGTTATTTGTTACATACTCAAAAAATAGACACTAATATGCCATAATAGGTCCTGTAAATCATAATGTTGTTGGGGACACAATTTCAATAATGAATTACTACTCATGAATGCCCCTAATGAAAACCAAAATCACTACTTGAAAGGGCCTTTAACAATATACAGTCTATGTTCATGCTAAAACCTTGTGGTATTCTGAATATCGGTTTCAATTACATGTGTTTCCAATGAAATGGTATGAATATTAAATTAATTTTCAGAATAATACATTATTTACCCTTGAAATGTGCCGAAATAATTGCAGCATCATTGCCCCTATCACCAAATTCATGAAGAGCAATTCCATCACCCTGGAGCACAACCTCACTACAGTAAATATATTTAATTGAAATAATATAATTTAAATGATACGTAGAAAAGAAATATGAAACAATAAGCATTCTAATAATCTAACTGAACATGTAAACGAATCTAATTCCACATTTTCATCCTATTACATGGACTGTTATATTTAATAATAACTCAATATGTTAACATCTTCCACCTCAAGGTGGGTTATTGCACTACATATCAATTGCCTACATATATATGTGTGTTTTTTTAAATATGTAAACATATATTTTTGGTGGAGTAAATGGGACCATCATGGAATTTCCAAATGAAAAAATGAATCCTAACAGAAACGACATGACCTCAATGACATCCTCCAAGATTGTGAATTTTGAAGACTCCCATAATTTATACTGATGCAATATTTTTTAATGAATGTTATATATATATATAATAGGACAGTTTCACAAGTATATGGAATACATTACTTCATCATCATTTATGTAATTAACACTATTTTGTGGACCTATAATTTAAAATTTCATACAAATTTCAATATAATGGTTCATTCTTGTCTATTAAAAACATCTGAGTTTAGTAATATACTATATTTGAATTCATAGTAGATATGGAAATATAAAAGGAACTCCTTATCTTTCAGAATTCATCAAATAAATGAAATGATAGTATTTATTGTTTATTTCCATTGGGTATGAGAGATATGGAAGGGGTGTGGGTGTTATATAAAATACCTTCTTGAGGGTGTAAATCAATGAAAAACCCAGTGATTTTTGAAAAGAAGTGTGCATTAAATAACATAAAAAATATATAAAAATTAAACATTAATAAAACTAAACAGATCACCTCAACCTGTGTTATTAGTTGCATCCTAAAATAATTAAACATTATTATACCTTATAACTAACCATTTTAAAATCATATTGTACTGATCACTTAAAAATGTTTACTACTAGTGAAAAATTGTCCAATGTAGTAGAAGACAATAATCAGAATTTTAGAAGACAACATTCTTCATTCTCATCTGCAACACTAAACCAACCAAAAATATTTATGAATATTCAACTAAAACACATCATAATTAACATGTGTTATTTGTTACATTCTTAAAAGATAGACACTAATTTTTCATCATAGGTCCCATTAATGACAATGTTGTTGGAGACACAATTGAAAAAATGAATTACTCCTCAAGAATGCCCTCCATGAAACCAGAAATCACTTCTGAAAAAGTCCCTGAACAATTAACAATGAATATGCATCCTAAAACCTCTCTTTATAGAGATGATGAGTATCAATTAAATAAGTTACAAAAATGAGGGTATGAAAATAAAAATAATTGTCAGAATATTAAATTATTTACACTTGAAACCCGCTTCTATCATTGCATCATCAATGTCCCTATCAAAATTTTCATGAGGACTGATTACATCACCCAGGAGCACAACCTCGCTATAGTAAATATAATTAATTGAAATAACAGAATTTAAATGATAACTAGAAAATAAATATAATACAGGAAGCACTCAAAACATCTACCATAATAGTAAAATACAAGACATTGAGATATTGCCTCTCATGCAAGAGAATGTGAGGGTGAGGTATGGAGAGAAGGAGAGACTGAGTGGGGAAAAAAAACAGAATAGTAATGGAATGCCGATAAGAGGATGTGATGACAAGAGATGGATAGTGAGAGACACTAATTCCATGCCAAGGAGAAGAATCTGTGTTAATAAAAAATATACTGTATACATAGGGAGTAATGCAAGGAGCGGGGAAAATGAAGGCAAGATTCTGTTGAGATGAAGTTGTCTCGTATGATTCAATTGATTCCATATGATATCGATCGTTTCTTAAGTGAATAAATTAAACTTCAAATAGATACAACAGTAACAAAAAAATGAACAGCAATGAATAGATACTGAATCCATCAACAGTTAACATTAAAGTAGGTTTTGGTAAATACATGGTTACCTTCAATATAGCCAACACAATTCTTGATCCAAAGCTGTCTCCCACGATTCTATTAATATCATATGAGAACGATAGTTGCTTATCCGAATAATTTGTAGTAGACAGTGCAAGCTTGAATTCAAATGAAAATAGAGTTTCTGGTAATAACACAATGAACGTCAAATACTGTATAATGAGTCAATCAATAGATAAGATTTCATAACATTTGGGTAAATGTAGTGTTACCTCTAACATAGGTGAAACAATTCCCAAGATGAAGTTGTATCGATGGAATCAATTGATATTGTATGAAATCAGAGGACACAGAAGATCGTGAGCGGGAGTTGGTGGGAATGGGGGACCAAGATGTTGGGCAGTCGGAGGAGGAGAAGGTATAGATGGAGAAGGTGGAGGAGTGGGTAGTGGATGAGGACCAAAATATTGAACAGGGGAGAGAATAAGTGGATTTTTAACCTACGAGTGTGATGAAACAGCCATTGATTAAGAATTCTACTTGAGGAAGACGATGAAGGAATGTAACCCTAAGCATGAAGATGGGTTGCGATAATGTGTAGCTTGGAGCTGATTTGCAAGGGGTTTTGTGGGGGTGAGATTGGGAATTGGAGGGTTATTTGGTAAATAGAGATGTGCAAATGGTGATTTGGTTTGTTCTAGAGGTGACACATAAGAAAAAAGACACCCAATATTAGTATATATAGTAGATTTATTTAGGTTGTCCATTTCTTTCCTCTTTTTTATGATTATTTTTATTTTGGAGAAGTCATTATCTTATGTACACAATTTATGACCAATGTGCTTATCTCCATCCCGAGAGGATCAAGAATGCCTCTCGAGACGTGTCGCAGGTTGGCCTAGGTGACCGATTCAACGTCTACTTAGGCTAGTTCGTGACACGACAACATCTAATTTAATTTTTATAATCATTCAATTAGTCATTATGGAAAAGAATTCAGTAACTGTGATTATGTAAATATCACCTTGAGTGGAATTTCATCTCATGTGTCCAAAAAAATAAATAAAAATTCAATAAAACATGAATGTTTGACTGAATTTCAACCCTTTTATGATTTCCTTTAATGATTATCCCTTTTGGATTGCCTCAAAAATCAAACCCCTTTAGATTTTGATATGATTAAAGTCTCTAAACAAATATCAACTTAACATTCATCATAAAATACTTAGATAAATATTAATCAAATATATATTACATTAGTTATTGTTGTCAATTAAACTCAGATATATGGAATGGTTGGAGTCTCCATTCAAAATAAGATTCCCACTGGTCCTCTCACATGGGCTAACAACCATTCCATATTTTAGCCTATTTAACTGGAATGTTTTATTTCTAAATAAGACCATATTAAAATCATCACCCAACTAATGTAACCATAAAAATTATGATTAATACCCTCAACTTACAAATAATATTATGACTCCAAAATTAGTTTGGGGTTCTATTTATTTTGCTATGTTTTGATATTTTGTTGTAAGGGTAACATAGTTTTTTTTATCAATTTATGTTTATTTTACAACGATACACACACACAAACACACACACATAGATACACACACACAGACATACAATTACAACAGTTCGAGGATGGGGAGAAATACAATGAAAACACTACTCTATACCAATTGGGAATAACTCGGTGAGGCTCAAACTCAAGACCCCACCAAGACACCATAGATACACTACCAACCAAGAAAGGCCCTAGGGGAATATATATATGGAAATAAATATTTTTCTGTCTATTGGTATTCATTTTCTGATCTTATAATGAAAGAGTTATTTTATAATTATTTATTTACATATTATGGTTCTGGAATTCCAAATTAGGAAGATGTTTTATTTAATTTCATTATAAATTATGGCTAAATGTTTATTTTTTTATGTGTATTATAATTTCCATGTTAAATATTTATATATATGTTTAAATGTGTATGGGATAGACATTACAAGGGTTTGAGTGTTTTTCTTCGTTTTTTGTGATATTTCATATTGATGTGGGTTATTACTTTATGCCATGTTCATTATGAATGTCCCTGGGATCACATGGATGGGTTTTTGTGTATTAGATAGCCTCTCTATAATCTTTCATATGGGTAGATATGTTGTTACAACCTCCCTATAATCCTTATGATGGTTTGGTATGGTGATATGACATCCCAAGAATATTGATATGTTTTCAAATATTTGATATACCATTAATTTTGAAAGTAATAATTCATTATTTTTCTATATCACTTGTTCTAAAAAATAGAATAGGAGATATGAATTTATATATATTAAAAATTATTGTAGTTTTTTTCTTGAGACTCATCCCTCATCTCTTTTATAAACAACATCCATCATGACAACCATCATCTCCCGAATAACCATTATTACAATTTGTTGCTTGAAACTCACCCCTACCTATTTTATGTTTCTTGTAAAACTATGAGCATTAGTCATCCAATGGATGACTACTACATAGATTATTTCAAGAAACATAGGTTCATGTATACAACAAATGAAGGATGGGTGAAACAACAAAATGAAATGAAAAATGTTTTGGAGATGATGTGATTGGGTAGAGTTTTCTATAACATTAACCTTTTAATGAATTTATAGGACAAAAAATGCCTTAGTGGATTAATTTTTTCTTAAATCCTATTACCCTTTTTCTTCAATATAATTAAATTCATTAAAATAATAAAATATTGATTTTCTCTTATTAGAATTGTCTACAACTTTCACATTTGATAAGGAATATATTATATGTATTTATTTATAAACTTTACACAATTAATATTTTATGAACCTAATATGATGGATATGAATAAAAAATGGATGCACCTTAATTGTTTGAAAAGTGAGAATGAAGATAGAGTTAAATATTTCAATGATTTTTTTAATAGAGAATGAAGACCTCCATTATAAAATCATCTTCACATGTTTATATTGTTTTTATTGAAGAAAAATTAGTTTGGAAGAGTTGGATGAACATTCTATTTGTCAATTAATAGATCAAATAAATATATTATCGACTAAACATGGAAAAAACTAAAAGCGGACACTGATTTAGATGATACTGTGGTTTATGAATCATTTGATATGAATACCTTTGTAAATGATGTAGGAGATTGCATGGAAAAAATGAAAATGGGAATTGAATACGAACTTAGTGATTATCTGAAGATGTTTGAGGAGACAAAAACTCATTCAAAGAAACCATTGTATTTTTGTTGTACTAAATACACAATATTTTTAGATGTATGGGAGTTATGTAATTTGAAAGATTCTAGTGGATGGACTGACACCATCTTTTCATAACTACGTGGTCTACTAAATGATATAATACCCAAATAAAATGAACTACCATGGAGATCATAGGATTCTAAAAAAATGTTACATTCAATGGGAATGATCTATAAATAAATACATTCTTGTCCAAATGATAGAATATTGTTTTACAAGGACAATTAATCACTAATGGAATGAACCTAATTGTGATGTATATTGATATAATAAAATTGAATCAAATCCATCAAAATAGGCATGGTATTTTCCAATTATTCCATAGGTTATAAGAGTATATGAATGGTAGGAAACCACAAGAAAATTTAGCTTGAATTCCAATATAATAATTAAATATGTGAAAATACATAATCCAACTGATTATCCTTAGCGGAATAAAATTGACAATCTTGGAAACCACACTATCCCTACAATAAATACTAGAGAAAGGCAAAAACCTCACCAGATGCAACATCCATAAATGGATTTGATTTCATATGGTCATTCTACTCCATGAATAAAAATCCTATGTGCTGGTGTCCCTATTTCCGGAACCTCTTTCCCAAGAGGGTAGTGATGAAGAGTTCCAAGTATATGAGAAACATATGAATGACGTGGTCAATGTTTAATTTTTTATTTTATCATCAATGTCTTTTGAACACATGATGTATCAGAAAAACATGAATTCCTATAGCATGATTTATCATATCCAGGGTCTTTAATTAAAGAGAGCATGATAGGAATGATTTGAGGACTCCACGACACTCCTTCATAGTAATCTTAGAGAGGGTTCCATAGATGGGTCTCATTTAGTCAATATCATAGTACACATTAATCACCTGAAGGTTATAGGGATTAAGATCCTTGAATTACTGGGTACTAATCTCATTATTGAATCACTACCTCATAAATTCTCTAGTTTTGTTGTGAATTTCAATATGAACAACATTGATAAGTTTCTACTAGATATTCTTATCCTCCTTCTTCATGTGGAAAAATACATGAAGTGAGAAAATCCTTCTATCCTTATGGTGAATAACAGTAAAGGTAAGGTGAAGATATTTAGGCCCAAATCTTCTTGACACCCCCCATGAAAAGGAATATCAAATGGTATAGATGGGAACATGATTATGTTTGTTTTACATGTGGTATAAAGGACCACTAGAAGAAAAACTACGCCAAGCTAATGAAGAAATGGGAAGCTTCAGATGTGTTTTTTATCGAGTGAAATTTATATGTTTCTATAAATTGGATATTAGATAAATCCTATAGTGTACACATATATATCTAAATATAAGAACCATATATATTTAAATAAAATCACTGAGGGGAGGTAGATCTATGACATCCAGTATATCAAGACATCTTATTAATTTTATTGTTAACTACCACCTCACGTTGTCCACTAGGAAGAACATGGTATTAAAAGGTTATTATTATGTGAATTATAGAACCAAAAACATTATTTTTGTATCCACACTGTATTCAAATGGATTTATTTACATTTTCTAAAATGAATGTTTCCAATTTTATAAGTATAAACTTTGATTTGGCAATGTAAATTTATTTATATGTCTTTACATGTTGGATTACACAAACCAAGTAATGGAAATGAATAACAAAGGTACTCCACATTACTCATACAAAACCAAAATTTTCCATCACTGGGTAGGTCATGTAAATGAGAAACACTTGAAATAGATGCATCCATATGTATATTTTGATTCGATCAAACTAAAACCACCTGGTGTATGTCAGGCATGTTTACAAGGGGAAATGACCAAATCCCCATTTAGAGGGAATGGTAAAAGGGCCAAATATCATCTTGAATTGGTTCATATCAATGTGTGTGGACTGTTTGCAGTTGAAAAAGGGGGTGGATTCTCATACTTCATAACTTTTACTGATGATTTTAGTCAATATAGATATATATAATTTATGATTTATTAGTCAGATTCTTTAGATAAGTTCGTGGAATACATTAATGATGTTGAAAAATAGCTTAGTAAGAAGATTAAGAAAATATACTTAGAATGAGATGTAGAATATCTTAATCAAGACATCATTAAATACTTACTGGTGTTTGGGATCATATACCAACTCACTCCTCCTTACACGCCTTAGTGGAATTGTGTACGCAATAGGAGGAACCGCACCTTATTGGACATGGTGAGATCGATGATAAGTCATAAAAGTATTCCACTATCCATTTGGGGATATGAGTTACAAATAGCGGCACACATACTAATCCTAGTACTAACTAAATTGATAAGAGGTATTCCATATGAGCTTTGGAGTCGAAGAAAATCCTTGTTTTCGGATTTACATGTATGGTGAAGTGAAGCATTTAATAAGGCCTCTTCTGGTAACAAACTCATACCCCGAGGTACAAAGTGTACATTTATAGGATACACTAATGAAATAAGAGGATATTACCTATACTAACACTGATACAAAAATGTTATAGTGTAAAGACACAACATAATATTTTAGAGGGAGAACATAACATAAAGAGATAGTGGGAGTGAGATAAACATCGTTGAAGTCGAGTTTCAAGGTACATATGAGTTGTTACCATAGTAGATTCCAAAATTCCCCATGGATGAAAGATCTATTCCCAAGACACAAGTACTATGTAGGAGTACAAGAGTGGTTAGAGAACCAAAACGATACGATTTTCTAGTTACTGAGGATGGTGACTCATTATTAGTCTGTAATTATGAACCTCTAACCGACAAGAAAGCAGTAAGTGGCACATAAATTTCCAAGTGGTATGAAGCCATGAATTTTGAGATGGATTCCACGTACCAAAATCATGTCTGTACTTTGGTAGATCCTCCAGTAGATGTTAGTCTAGATGGTTTCAAATGAATATTGAAAATGAAACTAGACATATATGTACAAGTGACTTCCTATAAGGCATGATTATTTGAAAAGGATTTTAATACTTTCAAGTCATTGACTACGTTGAAACCTTTTCACTAGTTTCAATGAAAAAATCCATTAGAATTCTATAGGACATTACTTCTTACCATGAATATGAAACTTGGGAAATGGATGTCAAAATTGCCTTTCCAAATGGGTACCTTTAAGAAGATGTCCATATGACACAAACTGAAGGGTTTCTGACTCTGAAGGATTCCAACAAGATATATAAGTTTTAAATTTCCATTTACGGGTTAAAGGAAAATTCTAGGTTATAGATCATTCATTTTTATGAATCCATTTTGTAGTTTGGTTTTATAAAGAATGAATATGTGACATGGGTCAACAAACTGTTTAGTGGGAGTGCAATCGTTTCCATAATTGAATATGTTCATGACATATTACTTATTATAAATGAAATACTTATTTTACTATCTGTTAAGACATCATTGTATAAATGTTTCTCCATGAATGACTTGAGAGAGATAATATAATTTCTTGGGATCATGATCCATTGTGATAGATCCAAGAGATTGCTAGGCGTAAGTCAAATGGCATACATTGAAAAGATACTAAAGAGATTCAGTATGGAAAAATCCAAGAGGGGATTATTGAAAATGCCACATGACATTCATCTTTCCAAGAAAATGTTTCCTCAAATGCATAAGGAAGGAAAAATAATGGAAAGGATGCCATACAGATAAAAGATTGGTTCATTCATGTATGCTATATTACGTACTAGTCTAGATGTTTCCTATTCCTTATGTGCGGTATGATGATATCAAGATGATCCAGGTGACCACCATTGGAAGGTAGTCAAGAATATCCTTAGGTATATGCGGCGTAATAAGGATATGATCATAGTTTATAGAGGACATTAAGAACTTTTAATCATATGATATACACATTATAGTTTCTAGACTGATCAAGAGGAAATGAATTCATAAACAGGATAGAACTTCATGTTTAATGGAGGTGTTGTGAGTTTTAAGGGCTTAAAGAAAGGCTTGGTCAAAGATTCTATAGTGGAGATTGAGTATATTGATACTTTTGTTGAAGATAAACAAGATGTTTGGATGTGGAGATTCATCTAAGATATGAATGTGGTGCCACGAAGTAATGATCCCATCACACTCTATTGTGATAATACTACAATAGTGGATTTCAAAAAAGAGCCAAGGACACATCAGCAGATGAAGCACATACTATGGAAGGATCATCTCATGAGGGATTCTTCCTAGAGAGGTGAAGTTGCAGTGAGTAGTATTTCAATGGAAGACAACATGGTGGACCCCTTGACTAAAGCCTTGACTCAGTAGAAACATGATTTTCATGTGAGGTCCAAGAGACTAAAAGTCGTAGGTAGTTGGCTCTAGTCCATGTGGGATTTTGTTGCAGTTGGTGTCCTAGAACCACAATTTTGTACTTTTATTACATGAATATATATTTTATTTAAATATTAAACATATTGTTACACATTTTTCATTATTCCTCATGACTATAATGTAATAATTTTTTATTTTAGTTTTGTCATTAATATGTTAATTTAATTTCTATGCTATGATGATAACCTTGAAGTGCTATGATAATATTATTAAATATAGTTCTATGGATGGATGACATACTATTATAGAGCACATCGTATATTGACCATTAGGTGAGAGTAATCATATGTATATGGGACTTCATCTCATGAAGTTCACACATTGTAATCTAGAAGATAAGAGATAATGAGGACATACCTGCTAGTAGGAATTCCACATGTTTTGGGGACATCGGATATTCCCATCTATAAGTGTGTGTATGGTCCTTAGATTTTATGATTACCATTAATACATGACATGACTCATGCACATATATTTTCTGATGAAAACCATCATGCCATATGTTGGATGGAAGTAGGATACATTTGGTGTGTCATGAATGACATGTTATTAATGGATATGTCAAGGAAGGATTTATCCATTCCATTTATGGACTTTGAAATCTCAAACATTTTATTGAAATAGATCCACCACCCTAAATTCCATGTCCATTGATAAATGATGAGTTTATTTCAGGTAGTCAAACAATGGCGTATCAAGCATATAGTTTGATGAAACATTCATGAATCCTTCTTGATGAGATTTCAGGACAAAGGGATTATATTGCATAGTGAGCATTTGCATGTGGATATCATTATTGTGACTTTAATTTCATTCTATAGGGTTCCATGACCCATTTCAATATAGTAATATTGAAATTTTGTCCAACCCACCCAATGCCAACGAGAAAGAATTTAATAGGATCACACATTATGTGTTTCCGAGGATCGTGATTAAATTATATTTGAAAATAACTAATGTAATTAATTTATTTTCATGATAGAATAATAATTTTATTCAAGTTAAATTTATTGCATAAATTAAATATATATTTTATTCACTAGATGGTGAATAAAAAATGATTATTTATATTATTGAACATTTAATAAATATTCATTTACTAGTTTTTAAATAAAAATATTTATTTAAGGGAAGAAATTATTTTATTCATGTGTTCAATAAATGGAAGAGGATTTTGAATGGACCAAGACTATGTCCATTGATACATTAATTATTTACAAGCAAGTGAATAATATTAAAATGATTGGCATAATAATTATTGATAATACTTTTATGATTATGTTGAAAAGGATTTCATTTATGGTTGTGTTTTTCGCAAGTTGGTTCACCCCAAATAATTATGTTGTTATTGTTATTTTGTGGAATTAGTGTTCTCTAATAGTTATATATCTATTTAATCTATGTTTCGTAATTAAATGTTGTAATTGAAACCCCGTGTCGATTAATAGGCATGTATGTCTATTATACCAAACCCCAGGGAATTGAGAACTGTTGATCCAAAGATTCTCTCTCTCAACTCCTCACGTATATACCTCTCAATAACGAGAGAATTTATTCAGGATCAATGTACGAGTGACCTAGAAAAATCTATGAAAAACATTTGCTCTTCCACACAAGCATCTGAAATACGAGTGGCATTGTTCGAAGACTGTTAGAGCACGTGTGGATCACCGCTAGAATGATTATACCTTAGATATTCTTGAGCGCAATAAAGAAAATCTGGAAGGGTCCTTCCAAATGATCAATGATCATCAACAAAGAATGTACCAAAGGCCCAGGTATTTAATTTCATCATAAATTAATAAATTAATTATAAACATGGTGTACAAAATCATCTTTCTTGGATCAAAGGATATTATTATATTTTTCTAATTAACTGATTCAAATTTATTGAAACTGGCATTCATCGTCGTATTGATCCCACATTGTCATTGATTATGGATATAGAAAAGTTAGGCTCTTCAAATATCCTTGCTTCAACTGCAACAGGATCCTTCAAGTGGTATCAGAGTGGTCACATCACCATTTATAATTATTTAAATAATTTCTTGATGATTTATTCATTAATAATTTAGTTTGTCAATAAATGTTTAATTGTTCTTGTAATCTTAATTTTGAGATATGTTCCTCTTTTCTTCATTTATTTTAGATCTAATATATATAAATAACTGTTTAATTAAAGTTCAATTGAGGATCTCACAAGGAGCTTCCAAAGAATCTATACAAGCAACACGATAATACACACCATGTATTTGGATTTACACATCATGTAATATTCCACACACACTCTATAATCTGGATTACACACTGTGTAGTTGTGTCTAGTGAATTAAGAGTAATTTTATAATTACTCATATTTGTGAGTTAGTGACATGTGGTGTAATTAATCTTTATAGTGCATGTTCACCAAGACAAACAGGCACATGGTCAGCCGGATTACACAACATTTGGCCCACTGGACAAGGCGTGTAGTCCCTTTGGGTCTGGGGCCAAACTGTGAATCCCATACATTGTTAAGCTGACCAGTAACTACGTAACCCAGAGATAACATAGTGATGGGCCCACTAGATATGTTGTG
Organism: Viscum album; assembly: GCA_963277665.1. Taxonomy (NCBI): domain Eukaryota; kingdom Viridiplantae; phylum Streptophyta; class Magnoliopsida; order Santalales; family Viscaceae; genus Viscum; species Viscum album. Next base: position 954,443,837 of record OY728162.1, on the reverse strand, counting down.
TACTCCATGATTTACAAAGTAAGCCCCACACACTGATTCCCTAGGCATGTAATTTGGATAAGACATTGAAGGTAGTACACACACTGTACTTTACCAAATTACACAGAATTAAAACTGTAATGTTTGTGTAATATTCAGAATTACATAACATGTTGATTCAAAGGGGTGTTTAATGTGTTAACTCCATGGTTATGGTTGAGAAAATCAGGTAAATTTAGAAAAGTATTAATATAAAAAAATGATTAATTAGAGATAATAATTAATCAATTCAAGAATTATTTATTGGAATACTAATGATTAAATAATTGAATACTAGTTTTATTAAATGCGTAATTCATATCATGAGATAAACCAGACCTTTTTATGATATTGGTTTCTTCTTAATTTATTTTAAATTCGTATTGTTGGCTTGCATTCCATCTCTCCTCGTTAATATGTAGGTCTTGTATGACCAGGGATTATTTTATGGAAAAACTTTTTTTTACCCCTCACCTTTGTGAAATTTAAAAAACATTTTTAATTGATGGAGATCCAAATATAGTTTATGTGGTTCATTTTTGGAGTCGTTCTCCAAATCTAGTACCTATATTGCATGATTTGTTACAAAAGTGTTTAAATAGCATCTAGGAATTGACTACGATGAAACCTTTTCACTAGTTCAATGCTAAAATCCATTGGAATTCAACTGGAAATTAACACTTACCATGACTATAAAATTTGGAAAATGGATGTCAAAATAGCCATCCTCAATAGGAAGCTTCAGCATGATGGCTATATGACACAACCTAATGGTTTTCTGACTCTAAAGGATTATAATAAGACACACAAGACGCATTAATACATTTATCGATTTATGAAATCATCGAGGTCATGGAACCATAATTTTGATGAATCCATAATATAATTTGATTTTATAAAGAATTAATCTGAGTCTTGTGTCTACATACTGTTTAGTGGGAGTGATGTAATTTTCCAAAAAGTATATGTTGATAAAATATTACTTTAAGGAAATAAAATACTAGTCTTAGAGTCTTATAAGGAATGGTTCATGAAATGATTCTCCATTAAAGGATTGGTAAAGGTATAATATAATTTTGGGATTAAGATCCATCATGATATATCCAAGATAATACTGGGCCTAAGTCAAATTATATACATTGACAAGATACTAAAGAGATTTAGTATGGAACAATCCAAGAGGGGATAATGGCCAGTGTCACATTGTATTCATCTTTCCATGAAAAATTATCCTCATACCCTTGAGGAAATAATGATAATGGTAAGGATTCCCTATGCATTAGTGATTGGGTAGTCATATATGCTATGCTATTTACTAGGAAATATGTCCCCTAAAATTGAGTTTGGTAGGAAGAAATCAAGCTAAAATAGGTGACCACTATTGTATCATTGTCTATACTATCATTATGAATCTGAGGTATACTGAAGAAATGTTCTTGGTTTATAGAGGATATGAAGAACATATCATCAAGAGATATGCATATGTTAGTTTCTAGACTGATCAAGATAACATACAGTTGCAAATAGGATACATATTCACTTTAAATGGAGGTGTTGTGAGAAGGAAGAGGTCAAAAAAAGGTGGGGTCATATATTCAACAGTAGAGTATGACTATATCACAACTTCTGAGGTAGCTAATGAATAGTTTTGGATGTGGAGCTTTGTACAAGAGCTAGTTGTGATACCAAATTAGTAAATATCCCATCACACTCAATTGTGATAATACTACAATAATGAATCTCACAAAAGATACAAGGTCACATCAGTGGATGACTCATATACTACATAAGTATCATCTCTTGAAGGATTTTTCTCAGAGAGGTGATGTTGCAGTGAATGTATTTCCATGGAAGAAAACATGAAAGACCCTATGAAAAAAGCATTGACTCAACAAAAACATTACTATTATGTGAGGTTTAGCAGACTAAAAGTCATTAGCAGTTGGCTCTAGTCCAACTGAGAGTTTGTTAGAGTTGTTGTCCAAGAACCAACTATTTTTTCTTTGATTACATGTATATTTAATGTAATTAAATATTAAACATCTTATTACATATTGTTCATTATTTTGAATGACTATAATGTAATAATGTACTAGATTATTTTCCTCATTAATAAGGTCATATTATTTCCCCTATATGATGAGATCATTGATGTGCTATGACAATATTCTTAATTATTGTTCCGCGGTTGGATGAATAAATATTATGGGACACATAATATACAAACAATCAGGTGTGATTACTCATAATAAAATTATACTTCTTCTCATGATGTTTTTATTGTGTACTATCCTAGATGGGAGTTTATGATAACATAACCGCGAGTCGGAATTCTGCATGTTTTGGTGTCATTGAATATTCATATCTACGTGTGTGTTTAATGGTAGATAGACTTTTATATTATCATTAATACATGTCGAGGCTCTCAGAAATTTTTTTTTAAAAGAAAACTATCACACAATATGTTGGCGGGAAGTAGGGTACGTTGGTTACATCACAAATGAAATTTTATTAATGTATATGTTAAGGAAGGATTTATCCCTTCCATTTATTGAAGTTGATATCTCGGCCCTTTGATTGAAATAGAACTATCTACCTAAATTCCATGGATATGGTGAAGTTACATGTTTATTTTAGGTAGTCAAAGAATGATGTATCAAGCATATATGTTGATGAAACTATCATGAAATATTCTTTATGATATATTATGAAAAAGATATTATATTACACAGTAAGCGTTCTCATGTGGATGTCATCATTATGACTTTATTTTATTTATCGATGATGTGTTGATAGATTTCTAGAAATTAATCTTGGAAATTATGTAATCCCTACAAATTCAAACAAGAAAGAATCTTAAAGGGATAAACAGTATGTGTTTCTGGTGGTCTTGATTAAATTCAATTTGAATTTAATTAATTGAAGAAATATTATTCACAAGACTAAGGAAAAAAATTTCACATTTAAATGATCACATAAATTAAATAAATACTTATTCACCAGATTATGAATAAAATATATTTATTTATATTATTTTATATTTAATAAAAATTAAGTTACTAGTTTGTAAAGAAAAATATTTTTTTAAGATAATAACGTATTTTATTCAAGTGTTCAATAAATGGAAGATGGGTTTAAATGGACCAAGACTATGTCTATTGATAAATTAATTATTTAAAAGTCGTTGAATAATGCTTATCCAGTCTGTGCAAGAAATAATAATAATAATATTATCATTAAGTGCCATGATATTTCATTTATGTTTTCATTTTGTGGAAGTCGGTGAACCGAAAATTATGGTGTTGTTATTGTTATTATGTGTCATGGGTTTTGTCTAATAGTTATAATTGTATTTAATTGCTATTTTGCTATTAAATATTGTAACTGATACCCTATGTTGATTAATATCTAGGTAGGTCTATTGTGAAAAACCCGAGTGAATTGAGAAATATTGAGCCAAAAATTTTCTCTCTCGACTCCTTTCATATATCCCTCTCCAGAATGAGATAAGTTATTTAATACAAAAGAATGATTGGCCAAAACGATTGATGCAAGACATTCACTTCTCCATGATAGCACCTGGAGAATGAGTGGCTTTGTTTGGGGACCGTTAGAGCATGCATGGATCACCGCTAGAGGGATTCTACCTTGGAATCTCATGAGAAAAAAAAGGAAATCTGTAAGGGTTATTACAGATGATCAACGATTATCAAAGAAGAATGTAACCAAAACCCAAGTATTTAATTTCACCAGAAATCAAAAAATTATTTATAAAAATGATGTGAAAGATCCTATTTCTCAGATCCAATACTATTCTTCTATTTATCTAATTATTTTATTCTTATATGAGGATAGTGTCATTGAATATCCAATTGATTCTCTATTGGTCATCAATTAAGGAATAAACAATGCTGGTCCCTCCCAACTTCCAGGCCTCCACTTCGTTCGGATCCTTTAGATGACCTTGATGATTGTACCATGTTGTTTGACGAGTTACATAACCATTAAAATAAACCATTTTATATAGTATTTACAATATACACAACATTGTCAACATTATTGATGTTATACAATTTGAAATATGGCAGCAGTTGGAGTGACACAAGCTTTGTAGAACTACTTTGTCTCTTTAATGATATGCTACCATAAAAAAATTAACTACCATTAAAAACATATTATTCTAAAAAAACGTTAAATTAAATTGGCATGATATCAAACAAAATTAATATTTTTCCAAATGATTTTAGATTGTTTTGTAAGGACCTTCAATCACTCAAGAAAATACCAAAGTGTGGCATAGATCGATAAAAGAAAAATGAATCTAGCCCTTAAAAATTTGTATCGTAAGTTCCTATTATTCCACAGTTTAGAAGACTATATAGATTGTAGGAAACATTGAGACAATTAACAAGCATTTAGATACATGAATGAAACATGGAAACCTATATCATCTAACAGGTTCTCCATAATAGAAGAAAATAAATTTTGATTATCCTAAATTTGGAAATGTGCTGAGAAACATTCATCTCACATTATCTATAAAAGGAATAAGTATTTTGGTGTATAGATCCCCACTCATAGAACATGTCTAGTAATATAAGTAAATTATAACATTACCTCATGATTATTCATAAAGAAGACTTACATTATGTTGTTTATGCTTATATTTAGACCTATGAATATCGATTGTGATATTGAGGTCTATTTGGTTCCATTGATCAGAGTTATTAAACTGATGTAGGATACAAGTGTTACAATGTATGATTCTCATAGAAGTGAAGAATTCACATTGAGGTCCATGATTTGTGGAATTATAAACAACTTTCCAACTTATGATAATTTATTAGGATATAACCTTAATGTAATGTTGGGCTGTCCAAATTGTGAAAAACGCACATACATAGTTCAGTTGAAACATTCTATGAAGATGGCATTTTTAGGACATCAAATTTTTTTCCTTTATAACATAAATACCAATATTGGATGACAATATTCGATGGTAATATTGAACAAGGTACAACACCATATCTAGTAACGAGTGAAAAAACTATTCAATAAAGTAAATAATATTGACACTATTTTTAGTAAACCATTTTTTGAAAAACCATAAAAAATCATGTTGGAAGAAGTGATAAATTTTATTTGAATTATCATATTTGAATTGTTTGTATGTTAGACATTTTTGTGATTTCATGCCTATAGAAAAAATATATTTTATTGCGTTATTGGCACATTACTAATTGTTTTTGGAAAAAAATATAAAATCTTGGCTACATTTTACTTGATTGAAATGGACATAAGGCAATAGTTGGCATTGGTGAAGGGTAAAATGCATAATTTTCTTTCCTCTAGTAGATTACACTATATCCACATAGGAAAAAATTAAAATTTCCCTTTTCCATGTTAGAGTAAATGTTATATAATGGAATTCATCATATATCAATAATGTCATGTCAATGAAAAATTTTAAGGCGCAAGGAATTAAATCAAATAAATATCATGTTTTGATGGAAGATTTATTTCTTCTCACTTTCTATTTAATTCTACCTAAAAATGTATGACATATAATAACCATGCATTGATTGTTTTCAAATTCATATGCAGTAAATTTATAGACCCATCGACATTTCCCATCATTCATAATGATATTTTCATCATATTATGTGAAATAGATATTTTCTACCTAGAATCCTTCTTTGATATAATGGTCCACCAGAATGTTAACCTGATTTGAGAGGCATTGCTATGTGGTCCTATCCATTACAGATGGATGTAACCAATTTAATGATATATGATGATTTTGAAACGGTGTGTTAATAATTGAATTGATCTTAAAGTTTGTGTTATAGAATTATATTTTTTTGAATAAGCTATTGAATTATATACCGATTTTCTTTTAGATGTAGAAAGCATTGGTTTCCCATTGTCTTGATACAAAAACACCTTTTATGTGAAGCTATTTTGAAAAGAAAGGTTGTTTCAATTAATTTGATAGATTGGGAGACAACAGACCTTTACATATTACATAATAGTGAAGATGTTGATTCATACATTGAATCCCAAAATGATATTATTATACATTTTAATACATCAAAAGCTGAAGGACGGATTGAAAATTCACATAATCAAAAGTTTATAGCCTGGTTCAGAGATCAAATTTATAAGGATTTGTCTAAAAATCCTAATTAAATTGCCAAATGGCTTCAATTCTTAGCCTGAATATTTAATGTTAAAATTAAATGTTACATTATTATTGTAATCAATGGTAATATTTTCTATATGAAAGAACATAATGACTTCAATAGGATGAAAAAAATGGTGTTACACTTGTGGAAGAAGCCATGCAAATATTTTTTTGATGGATAAACATCCAATTAAGGAAAATATGTCATATTTTGGTATTATATAATAAATATACATACTAGATTATAAAATATTTCATGTTCCCATTTTCCATTGAAAATGTGATGACAATATCAATGATGTGAAAGCTGATGAAATCAGATTAATGATGTTGAATTTTAGTGTGAATGGGGAAAATAATGAGCCATTCACAATGTAATCACAAGTAGTGAATGCATTTTATATCTCTAATCCAACAAATATGAATTTTCCCTTATCTAACTGGTGAATAAAATAAAAGTTGAGTCCTATGAAAATTAAATCAACGATGACCCTTTCATGGGGAAATCACAATCTGTTCAGGTTAGTCCCAATATATATAATTTATTATACATTAGAGGGGACCATAAATAGGGTATTTGAATACATTATTGCGGAACAAAATCCTTGAAGCCTTTAAAAATTGAAACAGAGTTCAATGATATGGTAAAAGTGTTTTTTAATATATTATTTTTTTCCTCATAATATGATATGTTCTCTACTATATTGACATAATCTATTTTTAATGACCGACTAATCATGCAGACAATGTCTTCTACTCATGATGATATTACTAATTTCTTAGAAGAACAAACTGTAATAAAGTAATACCTAGGGAATGATGTAAAGGTAATGTTACAATATATATTCTCTATTTTACCAAAAAATTTATAACGAGACATTGATTTAATTTTTATTATACATTGATGAGTTCTTTTAATTTAGATTATTTCTTCCCATGTGTCATGCCTTTAGAAGAAGATAAATTACCATGTCTCTGTACAATCACAAAGGAAATCTTGATGGTTACATTGTAAAATCCTTTTCCATAGAATTAATGTATTGTTTAAAATTTATTTTTAATTATTTGTATTTTGTATTACTAATATAATAATTGTTTTCTTATACATGGGGATTTTTTTTGTTTAGGTAGTCGGTCCATATTTCTTGCATCTCTACAATAAAATATCTACATAATTCATCTCCATCAAAACATTTTCACCTCCATAGTGTTGCATTTATCACTTTCTTTCATTATCTCTCCATTACATTTTCATGAATAGTATTAATGCTACCTATGATCAATTACAAAGGTAATATGTATGTTTGCACAATGAATTCATTTTGCATATAATTACTGTGTAATTTCATATTTATGTTTCACTTATTTCTTCATAGTATTACTCATAATAATTGGTTTCATATACATGTGGATTCTTTTTTTTTCGAGTTGATGTGGTATGTTTGAAGCTTATAATGAAATATTGGTAGTTCAACAAATAAAGTCAATGGAAATCATGGTGGAATTTATAGTATGGATTGTTCTCAGACATTGAGATATATCAGAATCAACCTCACCCCAATTGGAAACACTATGTTACTGGTATGACTCCATGTAAATCTTTCTATTTATAATTGACATTAATTTATGTATAAAAGAAAACTAACATAATCAAAACAAAGAAAAGATATTTTTATGGTTTTAATAAATTAATAAAATGATCTATAAGTCATTTATGATGTGTAAGAATCATATGCACCTTAATCTGATACATAATGTGACTGATATGACTCAATGTGTCTCTTATCAGTTTAGAATTGAAATTTTACTTTAAAAAAGTATCACTCAACAAAAAACAAGAAAAAAACTTGTATTTTCATGATAATTTCGGGAATTTATTAGTAAATAATTTTTGACATCCAGGAGTTGGACTTACATCAAACCGATACACAATGTGATCAGTATGAGTCAAAGTGAGTATTTCAAGTTTAAAATGACATTTTTCTTTAAATTACAAGTGACATACACAAAACAGAGAAAACACATTTAGGACCATTTGATACATTACGAATACAATCCATATGTGATTTAGAATGTGTATGAATCATTTTCTCCTCAATCCAATGCGTTGTGTGACTGGTATGACTCTAATTGTTTCTTTATTAAAAATTGACCACTTTTTTAGTTGAAAAAACTAACCTGCTAAAAATGAACAAACATATTCATATTGTTTTGATAATTTAGAAAATTTATCCATAAGTGATTCAAGGCGTGCAAGAATTATCGTCACCTCAATCTGATGCATGGTGTGATTGGTATGCCTCCAAATGTGTGTTTTTATTTAATATTGACATCAATTTTAGAAAAAAGGCCAACTGACATACTCAAAACTGATAAAAAATTCAAATTGTTTAAATAATTTGGAAAAATGATCCATACATCATTTTTTTTAGATCTATAGGAATCATCTTCTCCTTAATATAATACACAATGTGATAGGTATGAGGCAAAGTGTGTGTTTCAATTTTAAAATCACATTTTATTAAAAAATAAAAGGGACATACTAAAAACTATGAAAAAAAATTTATAATATTTTTATAATTTAGCAAAACAATCTGTAAGTCATTTGGGATGTGTAGGAATTAACCCCACCTCAATACGATGCACAATGTGACCTATATGACCCAAAGTTCACCTTTTTATTTAAAATTTCCATAAATTCTAGTAAAATGAACAACAATCCAACTCAAAACCAATAAAAAACATTAATATTATTTTTATACTTTATGGAAAATACCCATAAGTCATTTTTGAGGTTAGGAATCATCTACACCTCAATGTGATACATGATATTCCTGGTATAGCTGAAAGTGCGTGTTAATAGTTTAAAGTCGAAATTTTAGTACAAAAAGTTTCACTCACTGAAAATCGATCCAATTACCTCATATTTTAATTATATCTCTGAAAAGAAAATTCATATTTCATTTGTGGCATGTAAAATTTGTTTCATATAAAAATTATACATGATGTGATTAGAATGAATCAAAAGTGTGTGTTTACAGTTTAAAATGACATTTTATTAAAAAAGATAACTAACAAACATAAAACCAAAAAAACACAATGAGATTGTTTTTATACATTGGGAAAATGATCCACATGTCATTTGAGATGTTTTATATAAAGCCTCTCCCAATCTAATGCATGGTGTGACCGTTACGACTCCAAATGCATCTTTTTAATTAAAATTGGCATCAATTTTCGTAAAATTAACACTTTATGTTAATTTATATATTTATATTATTACTTACAGAAGAATTTTTTTCTTATACAAGTGTTTTATTTTTCATTAGTAGGGGTAGATTGTTTGGAAATAACATGAGTTATGTCACGATTAAATGATAATGGATCTTTGATGTTTTTAATGTATATACTAATTTTTATTTATGTAATTGTATGAAAAAATGTTTAAAATGTCAAAAATATATTTTTTATTTTTGTGGTGTTTGTGTTGTAAACATTATTTCATTTAAATCCCATATTTTAATTTGTTTTTGTAGATATCTGGTGTGTTTATGGTTATCTGGTGTACTATTACCTCATACTGAAGTGGTGATGTTGTGTGATGTTACAAAACACCATAGTATGGCCCATTACCACCTTTGTTAAATTTGCTGATAAAGGAAAAATTTATCATTGATTTTAAAAGCACTAATAAAGGTCTACATTATCATCTCTTTTATAATTTCTGATAAAAGGTCCTTTATCAATGATTTTATAAGTGTGGATAATTATATACTATATCAATACTTCTATAAGAGTTGATAAAATACCCTCTGTTAGTGCTTTTATAAGCACTGATAAATTATACATTTACATGCACCTATAAATGAACCCATAAAGTACCCATTTATCGATGCCTTTTCAGAATTGATAAAATTCTATGTCTTTTAACCTTGCTCATATAGTCAGTGATTTTCTAGATCTGATAAAATCCATTTCAAACATTTTTAAACAAATAATTTGTAGCAGTGGTTCTCCCTTGAGTAACTCATTAAAGGATGAATAGAATTACTTTTTTGTGAGAAAAATGCTACAAAGTCACGGGGAGAGTGTTCAGGAGATATTCAGGTGAAGTTTTTTTCTACAAAATTCCTTATAATTTGTTGAAAAAATGGATAATTGGTTGTCTAATTTATTAAGGGAAGGAAAGGGAACTTTTGTAAAAGCTCATTATTTCCGAATAATATCATTCCCTCATCCAATAGAAACGGCACAAAAAATGGAACCTAATGGGGTTGGGAATGATATGATTTCATGGATACATAAAAAATATAATCTCAAAAGTGTTTTACGATTTTATGCTATGTTATACCACTTTAGCCTTAATTTACATTTACCATGATAACTCTTATTTCCCCCAAGAAAACTAATTTCAATGGAAAATTTATAAAATGAAAAAAATTGATAATTTAAAAATTATTAATATTAATATTTATGTAATTTTATGAAATAAAGTTTTTTAATAGTTTGAGAAATGATTTTCATTATTAGTGTATATAAGATGTGATAATCGTTCCATCAAAAAAGTTCATTTTAAGCATTAAATTTACTCGTGGGATAATATTATCAATTTTTTTATTTTAAGTGCATGATATGATTAATTATAAAACACATAAATCTTATTTGGCATTATAATCAATAAAAAACTGAATAATACAACAATATGGTTAATTAACTTTAAAGACCAAAACCATTTTTTTTAGAATTAAAATAATGTTTTTGTTTCAAATGTATTATAAATTTAAAAAATATCATTGAAAATTATAAAATTATTCATTAGGTAAATATTTATTTCAATTAAAAAGTTTTATAAAATTTAATTCCCTTCCTTATATTATTATAAAGTAATAAAAGTCATATTTTTAAAACAATTGTTTTTTCATTAGTCATCTAAAAAAAATTATTGTAGAAAAAGAAAAAAAATAATTGTAATCCAATTTTCAAATGATGAAACCAAATATAGAATTAATTTTATTATATTAAACATATATATATATATGATAAAATTTATCTCTTAAATAATAAATTTATTATTAATTAGAAATAATATTTTCCAAAAATATAGGTTAGGTTATAAAATACCAAATATGGATTAGTAAATTAATAAAAAAATTAAAATTATAAATACACTTATAAAATAGTTTTTTTATTATTATCAAATGGTTTCAAAAATCTTAAATACCTAATTATATAACAATAATGTCATAATGGTCATGTTATTTATAAAAACATTATTTTTTTACTATTCACTAAAAATCAATATTTTTGGAAAAAACCAAAAAAATCATCATAAACCATTATTACGATTATAAATACAAAAATAGGTTTTATTTTTAAAATTTATTTCACATAAATTTATATTTTTTACATATAATATAAAATATAAAATTCAATGAGATACTATTTTATATATATATTTTTTTGTGAAATACTTATTATTATTATTCGTAATAAATTTAAAAAACTCATAAACCTACAAACAGTAAATAAAATATTTTCTTAAAATAATTATTTAACAATATTATAATTAGTTTTCTTTAATAAAATGTATATTGCATAAAAAGGTATATTTTTTAACACAATAATGAATTAAGAAAATTTGTATAAAATAACCATTATATATATAAATATATATAAATAAAGTTCATTATTAAGTTACCCTTTTAATACATAATAATTAAATTATTTAGTTATAATGGTCTAAATAGATTTTAGTTTCATTTTATTTTAGACTTGTTCCTGACACATGTTATTAAAGATAATATTAATTTAATTGATTCAAAATCTCAAGTTGTTACAATCACCATGACTATGAATGGAACCCAAATATTTATTAATTTTTTGAATTATTCGAAAAGTTTTTTCACATAGATTTATCTTCATGTAATCAAAAATATTGTATATTGAATATAATTTTTTTCACTTTTACATTGATATCTCAATCATATATTTATTTAAAATTACCAAAAATGCCCATAATGTTAAACTAATCACGATTATGTATAAATCACTTGACAAATAACTAAATAAATATTTTTTCCCTTGATAAAAATGTTATGAAAATCATCATCTATTTGATATATAAAATTAATATAGGATTACTAATTTTAATTTCATAAATAGAAATTGACAAAAACCTAGCAGCTATAATCATATGTGACATCTGAATCTATTTTTTAAAATATTATAATAAAAATCCATCGAATAATGAAATAATTTCCCATTTAAAACATTATCAATGTTAATAATCATCAATTAAAAAATTCAATAAATATAACCATGTGTCATTGACACTACTTTTTTATCCAAAGGTCCCAAACCCACAATATTAATTTGGTTAATGGGGTTTGAGAGTTTTCCTATTGTTTTCAAATTGATATTTGTACAAATTTTATGTTAATTGAATAATATTTAACAATTAAAGACATGTTTTATGACAACCATGTATGAAAATTTATTATTTGGTCTTAGATAATTATTCATGTTTAACTAAAAAGAGATACATCAAAGAATCATACATCAATAATGTGAATGAGTAAAAAATAAAAAACTATTCACTAGTATGGTAACATGATTTTAGAAATGGATCCCTTCTAATACATGGGACACTCATTCAAACTAAATATCTATTAATTTAATCTAGAGAAAATACATATATATGTTGACACAATAGTCACTAAGAATAATATTGATAAGATGAACAAATATTTATATCGGTGAGGTTTTTTAAGTTATTCTTCAAACTCCACGACTAATTCAAAATCATTAAGATGTTCTTCTTAGCAGTATTCATTATCAAAAACTTATATATCAGTAAATTCTTCTCAATACATGTGGTATAATATCTCCAAAATAAATTTCCCTTGAAAATAACATTCAAATTTATTCCCATAAAAATTGTCATATGATACTAGTTTATAGGACCACAAACCCATCCTTGAGAAACGGGTTAAAAAATGCTAAGATCAAATCCAATCCCTCCCACTATTAAAAATAATTAAATATATAAATTAAGATAAATTTCAAAAATAATGAAATTAATATCCTAATTATGTCCTTATTTTCATCCTATTTAATCATTAATGAAATAACATATATCATTTCTGAGTGATTCACCATCAACTGAAGATCAATACATCTTTTTTAAAATCCCATTGAAATTTCATTTGAAACTAAAATATGATTCTCCAATTATATTCATATTTGAAACCCATTATAGTGTGATATACACCTTTTCTTTTCTATTAATTACCAAATGGAGAACCACTATTTTATATCCTCTCTTATTTGTGTGATAAATACTTCCTTTTGTTTAGGATGATTCCCATTTTTTATATGATATATAGTATAACGGTCTGAGGATTCTAACCAAAATATAAATCCATGTACAAAATTTTCCTAATGAAATTAATTATCTATGGGATTTTACATGATATATATTTCATAGAACGTCTTCATTCTGTAAACCTCAATTATGAGATAATAAGTTTTCTTAAACATTGTTTATGTCTTCTATTATAAAATCACCTCTATAAATTCATATATATTTAACAAACATCATCTAACAAAAAACCATACCAAATATGAATGAAAATAGAAATAACACATATTAAATCATGAAAACATGTGTTCTAACATTCTTAATTTATATTCTAACACTATATAATTTTAATAACATTTATTCCTGTATACATAAATAATTAAATTTTCAATAAAAATTAAATATTTTATTATTCTGACTAATGATGTGTGTTCCTAATTTTTTAATAATTTATATTCTTATGGAAAATATAAAATCATGGAACCATCATTATTTGTTAAGAGTTCAAATAGTTTTTATTTAACATAATATTTATCCTTATTATCATATTAATAACTTATAACAAGATTAAGCCATGAATTCTATAAATTATATAGATGACCCCAACATAAAATAGTTTCAAGACATCTATCCTTAACACATAATTTGAAGTGGTTTTCAATCACTTTTTTAATTTCCTTATTGGTTTTTTTCATTCTTCACATATCAACTAATGAGTTAATTAGTTTGTTTTTTTATCAATGTTAACTTTGATCCATAAAATTTACTTAATAATTTTATTCAACAATTTAACCCTTTGGTAATTTTCTCATTGGGAGGTTCTATACACAATATAACCCATAATATATCTATTTTAGAAAATAATGAGTAATTAAAATTTCTTAGGTTTTTTTATTAGATTAAACATTGGATGATATAGAATTTACTCTACTAATTATAAAATTAATTTAATTGATATTTACTGATAAATTTTAAATCCATCTAAATTTTCATTCTCATTGATATTTTCTACCTCATTTCACACTATTTCCTCATCGTTTAGTTCTTTCATAACCCATTATTCCTTGGGTTGCATCTCAAACAGTGTATATTTATCTTTTTGGTGATGGTTCCCTAAAACTATTTTTGGTTATCTCTATGATTCATTTCATTCATCAAGAAACATGGATATTCACCTCTAAAACTGACAATATTAGATATAGTTGATTCACATTAATGACTAGTATTGGAAAACTAGGGATGATAAGTATATTTCCCTCTTTGTACATATCTAAAACAATAAAATAAAATAGAAACAAAAAATCCCAAAAAAATCCAATAAATACTCTAGGATACCAATTAGGTTTACAAAATATCAATACACAAGTTTATGATGTAAAGTAAACAGCTTATGACTACTGAGCCTATGTGTCATGAAAAATGTTTGTTTCATGAGATTGATGTTTTCCCAAAAATTGGAACATACTTTTATAAGGTTAGATATATAATAAATAATATAATATAAAAAATATATTTTTTTAAAATAATTATGCAATATATATCTGAAAAATATTTCTATACAGTTCACATAAGGAAATTAATCTTATGTCATCCAATTTCTTTTTGTTATATATATGTTTCTAGAAGAAGTTAGTGTAAATTGTTATTTTTTTGATTTAATCTATGGAAAAAATATTGATGGGTAGATTCATTAAAATATCTAAATAATTTTATAACAATATAAAAAAATTACTTGGTGAATCATCTCTATAAATGGAAGATAAATATGGTAATGATTTGCCTTGGGTGTCTTTTAGGTTTCCTTTTTAGTCAGTGTTAATTCTATTTCAGACACCTTGTTTGATTCTTTGGGTTTATTTTTTATCTAACTCAATTATTCATCTTCTATAACCATTTTATCATCATCATCATCCTTATAGTATTATTTCTAATTATTTGTACATTCTCACATAAACATAAATAACTATCATCCTACCTCAAAACATCCGTTTTTCCAGAAAAAATATATAGTGTCTACCCAAAAATCTTTTGGAAATGCCATGCCATGTGATGATCAATATTTAAATGACAATATTTTTGATTTTTAAAGAATTTTACTTGATATATGTCTCATATTGAGAGAAAATTGATCATCATTCTTATTTTATATTTTCAATAATGACATAAAATAGGGATGATATTCTTAAAGTCACTACTATAACTATTGGGGTTTTTTCTATGATTATAGAGTATTTATTTACCTTAGGGATATGCATCATTGAAAAATGGAGAGATTTAATTTTTAATAATTATGGAAAACATAATGATCAATAAAAACCATTACTATTTTCTTAACAAATTTTTATTTCCCACCATTAGATGGATTTATCATCATAATGTTTTTTCTAAATTGGTTTTGAAAATATCCACAAGATTAATTATACCCCACAAGATTACGTTTCCCATTTTATTGTCCATATTCCATGTATTAATATCCTTCATATGGGGTGGACCAAAATACATATTAATTGAAAATAATTTTTTATTCTTAGGTGTTTCTAATTTTTTAGGGATTAATGGAAAATCCTCCTTCTTTATCCACATTGATTCCACTTAGGCGAAAGTCTTTTCATCCTTCTATACTTAATGAATGACTATTTATAGTGGTTAAATATATCCTTTTTAGTAAAAGATATTTTATAATTATTATAACATGATTTTTTATGATATAATTTTTATTTTTAAAAAGTCTTCCACTGGATACTACATTTATGATTAATCATTAATTGAGATTCTAATATGACTAGAATATTAGAAACTGCATCTAATAATGAACTCCATGAAACTAGAATATATAATTAATTTTAGGAAAGCAATCACATTCCTCACAAATAGATTATATATATATTGGTGCAATATTTTGAATGTTATTTCAATGATTTACTATTTTTATGAGTGGGAAGTACTTATTAATAAAATTTCCTTCCAACCCATCCCAAATAAACAAATTATAGTGTGGTTTCATGTACCCTATCCTTTCATTAAGTCCTAATACATACCCATTAATGTGGATAAAATTTATCTTAATATTATATAATCATTTGACACCCCGTTATTCTAAAATTTATATGAAATATCTATGAATTTGTAGTTGTGTTAGTGAATACCATGATACTACATGGCACTAAATTTAAAGAATTTTAACATATATTGTCCATTATACAATATTTAAATGTTTTTTCATGGATCAATGGAATCATAAAACTTTTAGATACTCCATCGATCATTGGAATCCCAAGTATTTAGTAGTATCTTTTTTCATTATTAGGTCATAACTAAGGAACTATATTAGTCAAACCACAGTCACTCCATGGAAAATTCATTATTCCACTATATCTCGTTTGTGTCAAACAATGTTTTTGTCATTCTCAAGGTGGAAATCTAGGGTATTTTAAGTGCCATTGACCCTTGAATATTTTATATGGGTTTTACACATACATTTGTGGCCTAGAAGAGTAAATGAATGAATAATCATGTATGTAAAGTTGCGTAAATAGAAATAAATATGATAAAAGAGGAGATTCAAATCTATCAATCTATATTATGAAAAACACACTTGTTTTATGAAAATACTAGTGTACCCAGTAATAGTTCCAAGAACTTTACCTAGACCTAGGTGATTATCTCTTCTTATGTATAGATGTCAGAATTTGAAATTATATTTTCTTTTCCCCAATACTATAAATATTAAAATGGAGTGTAACATAGAAGTACATGTATAAATTATTATGAAAACAGAATATAAAAAATCAAATTCATATTAATTCAGTATTTTTGATTCATTATGTTTCAGAATTAAAAAGATAGTAGAACATAAAACAATTATTTTATATAATGATTACATCTTATTGTCAAAATATGAGAAAATGAATTAATTTAAATGGAATACTTTTCAAAAATTTAATATTTATTTAACTTATGGATAGATTTTCACTGATCAATTTTGATATTTAAATACGATCAATTTCTATTAGATTAATTTAAATAAAAAACATCCTTACAAATTTAATTATTTATTACTAAATGTTATTTTCTAAACAATATTGTATTAATTTACTTTTTCTATTTCAAAATAATTTTCATGATGATTATCATAATCAAATTCTTCCTCCATTTCAATTTTCCCTCCACTATTGAGTACATTTTTCAATTATTTAATTGGTAACAATATGAAATCATAATGTAATACTAAATAAAAAAATATCCATATGAAAAATTAGTTAATATAAATAAATAATAATACTAATATTATTAACTACCCATGCCTATGGAAATTACTAAATCATGAAAAACACATAGTTAGATATAGAAAATTATCATTTTTGAGTAATTTTGATAAAATAATCTTGAAGATAAAATCAAAAAACAAGTGAAGACTATTCGATGAAATCAAATTAAAATTAAGGCATAATCCAAAACATCAACAACCATGTTCATATAATTATTTATCTGTAAATATGTTTTAAATAATTACTAATAATTCCTCTATCCCTAGATAAGTTAGAAAATTTTAAAACAATTTTCATTTTACGAAAACATATTATAATTTTCTCATTACACAATAATACATGTGCAAAATAAACTCCACTATCATTTCCCAATTTATTACATTTATCACTTCCTTCAAAATAAGTATCATCACCTATTATAGTGTAAATATAATGATTTCATCATAATATACAAATATTTACTCTTCAATTTATATATCTCCATATATTAGGTCATATGATCCCATGCTTGTCAGTATTGGTTTGAAATCCATTTTTCTTGATCAATCATGTTGTGCCATAGTGACATTGGAATTTCAACATAATAAATTTAGTATTTTTTATCCATTCCATTATTATATTCATACCGTATTATTAATTAGTTTAACTTGATTTATATTTCAAAAAAATTTCTAATATTTAATCTTACATTATATTCAAGATAAAATTTTCCTCATTACAATTAAATTATTTCATCCCCTATTATATTATATGTTTACTCATATAAGTGAATTTTAGTGCGAGTATAATGTGTTTCACCATAGTTTAATTTAAATAATTAGTGGAAATTCCTCAAGAAACATTCATGTATTAAGATAATATTATTTTAGTTTTGTCTTCTCTAGAATATTTTAACTTCTTATAAAAATATACATGTACTATAAACATAAGTATTCTTCTCATTATCACAAAAAAGTTAATATTATGTCCAATTATCAATAAGTATATTAGAATAATGTTATTCATATTTTAAAGTTAGAATATAATATGAAATTTTTTGTCTTCATTAATAACTATGGAAGTAATTTAAAATTTTCAAAAATAGGTACCCATGAACTATTAGAGCTAGTGTGGACATCTTGGGGACTCATTCTATATATAACTAATGTATGAAAAATATTTTGTGTTTTAATTCAATTTTTTGAGTTTTGACTATAATTTTTATTCACTTATAAATCCAAAGATGTCTATATAAGTTTATTATCATAAATTATTTTATTTATATTAATCAATAATTGGAATTTATTATCTGAAAATTTATATAATAAGCTAACTTTTAGAAGTCCTTTCATAGTAATGATTTCTTTTTATTGAAAAGAATCTAATTTAGGGTATTTTTTAATGAAAGAAATTTTTTTATAATAAAGTAAAATTTTTAGGTTTTGAATGTATCATTTCATAAATTACTCAAATGGAACATATACATTATTTAACAAATATATATTCACATTATATTTTAATTCTCCTTTTGAAAAATATATTTCATGTTAAAAAAAATTAGAAAATGTAGGGAAACTATATTTTATTTTTTTCTTCAATGATATGAAAAATAAATAGTACGTATTGAAATTTTCATATTTAAAAACCACTATATATTATATAATCATCACTAATTTTCATCTTGAATAATATTTAATGATAATATAGAATTTAATTTTCAGCATCTATTTTTACTTAATTATTATGAGACGCATCATTATATATACTCAGATTGAAATGATGTTATCCATAACTCATATTATTATTTAAATTAGAATATGAAGGAATATAATTAAATAGATTCGTTAATAATTTTTTGTTTTCATAAATTTTGAGACAAATTAAGTATTCTTTCAACAGGTAATTAATAATTTTCTTTATTAACAAAAAACACCAATTGAAACACATATTTTATAGCGGTTATTTGAATGAGTTAATGAAAATCTAATGAAAATCGAGCCTCATTTATCATATTATTTTCAAAAAAAATTAACATTAATATATTATCCTCATATATATTTCTTATGAGACTGTAACAATATATTTCAATGGAATAAAAATTAGTTTTTTATTTTTATTTTTTTAAAATGATTTAAATTTAGTAAAAAATAAATTTAACAATCATTTATTTGAAAACATAATTTAATTGATTATAAATAAATTTAGTGCTTATTAATTGCATTAAATAGTTCATTACAACATACAGAGGAAATTTATTTTTCAAGTGATTATTTTTTATTAAAATAATAATTATTATATTCAAAATAAGTTAGATTCAACTTATAACACCTTTTAACCCTATATAACACTATTTTTATAGTAATAATAAATTTTTTTTCATTAAATAAATTTCCAAAAACATCTAAACTATTCAAATATTAATAAAATAATCACATATTTAATAACATAATATTTATTCAATTGGTTTGCTTGAAATTTTTAATATGGATAAAAAAATCATGTCACAGAAGATAAAAATCATTTGAATCAATGAAGGAATTTTGAAAAAAATGGAACAAGATATATAAATAATAATGGGTAAATTTTGACGTAAAATGTACGTATATTAATGAATTAGATATTGAGTATAGTTATTTTATAATTACTGTCATACCCATTATATGACTTTTGATAATAGTTAATATACGATCGGTTAGAGTAAGTCATTGTGGTATGATATATAAAAATATAGCCATTAGGTATCTACTATGTGAGTTTATAAATATCCATTAAAATATGATACATTGAGAATTAAATTAATAAAATGGATTTTAATTTGTAATCAAGGAATCCAAATATCCTAAATGTTAAAAATCTTTTTTTAATATTTAAATACATTGATAAATACAGAAAAATTATAAAAGAAGATACAATATTATTTATATATGAAATAAAAATGTTTTATATGAATTATTTATTTCATATATAATTATTATATTCTACAAGGTTAAAAATTTAATTCATATATTAATAATTTGTATTAAATGAATTATTTTTTAATTAAAATCAATATTTTTTAAAATTATCATTAATATTTTTGAGATATATTGAAAAAAATGATTTAAATATTAGTGATTTTGAAAAATGAAAAATATAAATAAGTAATAGTTATACATAATTAAAATTAAATCAATAAAAATAAATAATATTAGATATTGATTACCAAGGTACTTTCACAGTGTTACTCTAAGTACATGTTTAATATTAAAAATGAATGATTTAATTATTTTTTAGGTTTTAAATGGTAAGGATTAGAATTTATTTGGATTTCAATGGTTTTTTGGGAAAGATTTATGACCCAAAAAATAAGTTAACTACCAATGATTTCAAATATTTATAAATCTAAATCAAAATATTAAACAAAAAACATCAAACAATATAGGGTAATCTATACATTTCGAACACAATATATTGAGGGATAAAATCATATAGCTTTCTATATATCATAACTCTCAAAATATATACCCTTATATTCTTATTTTTATTTAAAAACTATATTTAAATGTTTCTATGTAAGTATTTCATTTTTTATCAGTGGTTCATTATGTGCATATAATAGTTAATGATGATTCTTGGAGGATTGTTGTGAATTATTAAGAAGAAGCTGAAATTTCATACATGGTAAATTATCCCTAAAAGACAATAAGATGCTTGAGGTACTTATATGTTCTATGAAAATAAGAAATCTTGAGGTTATATCTTGAATAACTCAAGGGGCGTGTACCCATCCAAGGGCTTTGGTCTTTTTGTTTTATTCCTCATGATTTCAGTAATGGTTTGTTTACCTATTATTAGTAGTCGATCTACTATCTGATGTTTGATGGTGTTTTGATTTGTGGATCTTGTTATAGTAGTGGTTTTCGGGTTTCTATTGATGATACCATAGTGATTTTCATACTCATCATCTTGATATTCCCAGTATGGCTTTTTTATTCACTGGTGAATGACAATGAATTGCTGCGGTGAGCTGTTTCACGGTGGATCTGGTTTCTGACGATATCTGGTGACTGGTTTTTACAGTTGTTGGAAGACGATGTTGACACAGTGATGGATGTCAATGGTGAAAGGCAATGGATGCTGGTAGGGTGATGCTGTCGATCTTCAAGCATGATTCTTGGTGGCAGTGTTCTTTTTGAATTTTGAATTTTGAACATGCATGCAGTTGTTTTTCTAGGTTCCTTCTTGGTCTGTCTGTAGGATACAGCTAATCCATGAAAGAATCTTTTGGAAAATCAAATAAAAATATAATATTCAGGTCAAAAAATAACTCAAGTGGAGAAGTTCAAGACAAATTGTAAATTATATCTGTCCATTTTTGGTCTATTCAAAAATGATTATGAAATTTTCTAATGGAGTAAATTTTGGTCATCAAGAATAATGCAGAATGGAAAAAATCATCCATGAGGCACATATCCTCCAAAAATAAGTGTAAAAAATGTTATTGAGGGATTTTTTAATATTAACAGTATATACCTTCTATGATGAACATGAATATGAATAGATCTTTAATAAAAAAATATTAATTGATTTTGAAGACCTTACATACATATAATCTATGAGAATGGATATTCCATTAGAATATATCATCATTATAAATCTTCTCTGATAATGTGACTCATACAAAAATTCTATTGGTATTTCTGGGCTTATAATTTTAATTAAATTAGCACAAACCTATAGTCAGTAGAAGACCATTAAATTAGAGTAATGCGATCTTCATTGATCATAAATGAATAGATGTCTTGACTATTAGTGAGGATGGATATTATATACAAACCATATGGATTTTATGTATGTGGATGACAATGACTATAATTTCATCATGTCTATAGATCCACATAGGAGAATCCAACAATGTAGGAAATATAAATGATGTGTGTGAATCTATTTGACTGAATGTTTTTGTATATAAGGATTTTGAACTCATGTAGTGTAATGTTAATGTTTTTCCAAATTGATATTAGTAAGCGAATTATATTTTATATGTTGATTTAGAACTCATGTTTCGAAGTGATTCTATGTAACATAATTTATCTAAGTAAGATAAAAAAATTTCATGTATGGATTCATAAATCACATAGATGAATCATACTCCATAGATGAAATGAACTGAGTATGTTAATTCATTTCTATAGTTGAAGTAAACAATGTTGGTGATCACTGTGTAGGGGAATGTTGTTGCATCACCAAAGTGATCCACATATGTGAATTCAGGCCAATAAAAGAATTCATATAGGCATTTGAGAATTGTATATGGGGTTGTATCCTTACATACATAGTGATAGTCTCATAATCAAAAAGTTTGAAAACCATAAGTTCCACTTTTCAATGTTTTATGTAGCCACATGCATGAGGAAATCTGTTTTATGTATAAATATAATGTAATGATATTATCAGAATATTATTAGAATGGAACATTAATGAAGTTTTATAAAGAAAAAAATTATTATAGTTATTATGGAATTTAGGATGAGATTAATTGAGGTTTTATTCTAGGATATTAAATATAAATTATATCCAAAATTAATGATGAGATAATTCGGGATCCATTGACCCACTTAACTTCTTGTAGTTATACATATTTACAAAGAAGAAACCATGTGAAACATAATGTCAATATTATAGGATATAAAATAAAATACTTATAGCTATTTTATTATAGTTTTTAATGATTTAGAATAACTATATATATATGGGAAATATATATTCATATAGGATGAGATTTAGTGGATGTTTGATCCTTAAGAATATTTCTGAGAGGGCGCATCAACAACGTTTTGAAAATTATGAGAGCTGAAACCACACTTTAATCGAGGTCAAAATCAAAATTGGTGATCTTATATTACTAAAGATCAAGCGAAGAGGTTCAAGACCAACATTTTTAGTGATATTTATGAAGAATGTACAAATGACGAATTGTTGACCCAACCTACTTTTGAAGGTAGATAAACTCTCAATTGGTGAAATAGTGACTTAGATCTTATCTATATCTTCTTATCTAGATCAAAACTAAATAAGGTTGCAATTAGGATTTATAAATTGTTATTAGAGAATTATTATTAGGTCATATAACAAACTATAGGTTTTATGGGATTGGGGTGTTTAACCAGTTCCATTGTATCCAGATAGAAACTTAGTGGTGAATCTGTATTGGAATGTATAACCAACGTGGATATGAGAATATGTTTTTACGAAACATTGTAAATATATATTTTTAATTTCTCTCCTAAATTTAATACACTTGGTGTAAGATTTAGAGATAATATTGAGTGGGTATAAAGCTCTAATATGTTCAAGAGGGTGAATTCAAATGGAAGACAATTCTTAAATGAAGACCCCTAACTCACCCCTATCTCAATATTCAATCCAAATTGGAAAACTATAAGTGTTTTTATAGATAATGTCCTATTTAAATGTCCAAGAATAATTTTTAGAGATAGAAACTATTAAGTCAGATAACAATTGAGGAGTTCCCATATTTAGTGGAAAAAATTATCACAGCTAAAAGAATATTATGTTTCCCTATATCCTATAACATGGATCAGATGTGAGAGATATAATAACATTTGGGTTTCATCCCATATATGAAGTTTTTGTGATGAGACAAGGTGATTAGTGATGTATGGTGTTATATGGAAAGGATAAACAAACAAATCATAATATATCAATATGTAAAGTTATAACAATGGTCATGGGCCATCAAATAGCACATGAGATATAGAAAAAATTTAAAATTATTAATTAAGGTAACATAAATACCAACTAAGTTATGCAACATGTTTAGAATAGTAAATTATAATATATAATGATAGTTGATAATGAAACTATATATGAATAATTTTTAAGGTTTAATGAGATAGGAGAAACATAATGGATTTTTTTGAGAAACATGGAGAATATAACATTGTTAAATAATTGTTGCTGAATTTTTTAAGATTTTTTATTCCAAAAATTCACCCCTCATAGAAATATAGGTTCAAAAAGTTGATGAGTTACCCACAATTTACATAACAAATTATATGAATAAAATTATAGATTTCAAGAAAAATGAAAATGATTAAATGTCCATTTAATTAATGATAAAAATAAATGTTAGAGAATCAAAAGTTTTTGCAACAAAATATTTTAATACAGAGGGAAATGGAGAGATTATAGTGATTATTTATCTTACATAAAGTGGGTTAAAAATAGAAGGTGTAAAGGAAAAGAAAAATTATTAGTAAAATAGTGGAATTGTGATGGGATTGGAAACTGTTTATAAAACTCTCTAATGAAAACCCCTATTGAATCCAAATCTAATGGGGAAGCTAACAAATAATTGAGAAAAAAAATGAAAAGAACAAAAAAAAAACTCTAGCTGCATGGAAAATAATTTGATGAGTAATCATGATAAATATGATTCATATTCAAATATATTTTCCAATTATGTGGTAAATTTATTTTATAAAATTGAAATGGGGTCTTATTCCTAATGAAATGATGATTACATAGAATATAGGATATAACTAAAATGGAAACTAATGTGTGACTTAGAATCACGTAATGGGGTTAATTGAAACCTCTAGAAAGAAAATAAAAAGATATTAAAGGTGAAAAATATGTCATCTAAAGAGAATGATGATACAATAAAGAAAAAACTAACCTACAAGGATGATATCAATGCTAATAATATTATGGTCACTAAATAAGGAAAAATGTTGTGGGGGTATTAATGAATATTTAACTTAGAAAGAGAAATAGATATTCATGAAAAAAATCCATATGTTCCATAGTTCAAATTTGTTGAATATAGATGAGGAAGAATATAATAAATCAATAGAGGTTAATTTTTAATCTTCACAAGAAATTTAGAAGAACTGTACAAATAATAAGGTAAAATATAGTGTTTATGAAAATCAAGGTAGATAAGCTATTACTATGAGTGAAGATATAAAAAAAGACCAGTAAAAGGATCGATCATGATGGATTTTGAGAGATACTATTCCAAATCAAATATATAAATTATTCCAATAAGAGGAATTCTGCCTAAGAAAAAAATAATTACATTGAATCTAGACATCAATAATAGAATAATTCATAGTATTTTTGTAATCAATTAGGAATGTAAAAATTTAGAGGCTATTGAATATTTTATGGAAGGTATGGGAACAAAGTCAATTATTATTTGTATAAGATGTCTCATATGTGAAGGATAAATGAACCAATGGGTATTTGATGTGAAAAAATTAGAAAACAAAAACTCAACAAAAATGTGTTTGAAAATCTATAGAAAATCAATTCACTTAAAATATATCTGAGTCTTTAGAAGAGGTGTGTGGAAGATATGGATTGGGTGTCATCAAAGAGAGATATTCATGACATGGATATTTGATGAAATTTTCTATAATTTTATTATG
The DNA here is from genome assembly GCA_963277665.1 of Viscum album. Lineage (NCBI taxonomy): Eukaryota > Viridiplantae > Streptophyta > Magnoliopsida > Santalales > Viscaceae > Viscum > Viscum album. The sequence goes on along the minus strand of OY728162.1, from coordinate 954,417,593 downwards.
ATTAATAATCATAAAATAATGGAATTTCAATCATGTAATACTATTTTACTAAAGAATAAAATGATAAAACTAATAAAACTATGAAATTTAAGATATAATTCATCATTTTCTGGTCGGAATAATTATCCAAGTCTAAGTATATAATGGAATCACAAACAAGTGTTGATTATAAATGAAAGTTGGTGGTGGAAGTATAAGTGGTTGAATCTATTGAAAATTCATTGATAGGTGGAGACATAAAAGTTTCATTGAGAATATATGAAAGGTATGAGTAGTTAAGACATGATATGAATAATTTCTCGACTATTCTTCCAACCCAAATGGAATTGAAAATATTTTCCTTGAAAGAATAATAAGATGGTGTTTCATTATTTATTAAATTAAAGGATATTATCTCTGAAATGAAAATATATCATTGATAGTAAATAAGTTCCCAATATATTATGAATATTCATAGAAAAATAGGTGTTGAGATGGTAATGAGAGAGTACCCTAGGTTCAGATAAAACTAATATCCTGAGTATCACATTGGGAGAATTGAAGAGGACCCAACTTATTCGTTATCTTTTTTATATGATTGTTACTAACATATAGTAAATTTAATTGGAATCTTGAGGACATCATTGTGGAAAAAATTCATAGTTTATCAATCATGGAGTTTATTGACATCCATAAAATAGAATAAAGGCAGTGAATCCCATGATGTGGAGATATAGAGATGATTATGTAATTCCATTGAATTTTTAGAGAATCTATAAGTTCATAAATAATTTAAAACTAGAATAATAATGTAATAAATCTCACTTATAACAATTTTTTTAGTCTATGAATAATTTTTATTAAGTGGGAGTGTAGTTTGATGAAAATTATGAGTACAATGGGGGAGTTACAAATATTTATCTTGAGCATTATGATGGGTTTTTATGTTTATAGGATTAGATGCTTCTAGATATATCACATTTATAAAAATCCTAATAGATTAGTAATATATTTATGATCATGGTATCACATATATGATAAATTTTGGATATTATATAGAAACATGATTTTATATCCATTTTTTTCTAACAGTTGTTATCCCACATATACTTATAGTAGTCCAACTAAAGGATCTTTGCTAAGAGAACCTTATGGTGTAATCCTTATCACAGGAAATGGTGGGAAATAATTAGTGTGACTTTGAAGGTATATAAAGTTATGAAAAGTCCCATACACTGAAATTTTGATTTTATTTTGGAATAAGGGAAATAATAATGAATTCATCCAAGAATACTTATTGGCTTTGAGGATTTATGGAATTGCCCATAAATTAAAAGGGGGAATTAATGTTCCTATGCATGTTCATCAATTTTTATCATCGGTTTGATATATGTTTAATAGAGATGATAATGATATCTGGAGTACTATTATGTATTCTTGAGATGGGATTATATTCAATTCATAATAAAGTATCCATGAACATTAATTAGATTTTTTGCGGTAAGTAATTATTATGTGGAAAAGGACATCATAAGGCTATTGACTAAAGTACTCAATCGGAGAAGTTTAAGAAATAGTTTAATTTATATATGATTATTTTTGGACCATTCATAAATGATTATGAAATGTTTCAAGAGAGTTTATTATTGTATTGTGTAATAATAAGAAAGAAATATATCTTCCTTATGATACATATCATCCATAAAGAATAGCATAAAACATCCATTAGGTCTTTTTATTAGATTATTTCATGGAAAAAATAGCATGAAACATCCATGAAAATTAGGAATATATATGAATCCTCTATATGATTAAAGTATTCTATGATTTTGAGGACCTTACATGTATATCATATGGTAGGATGGAACATCCATGAGAATGTGCCTCTCATGGACTATCCCTAAGGAGTGAAACTTGAATTGTTTTTAAAAATAAAAATATAACAATGATTGGAATGAGTATATCAAGCACATTTAATGAGATCTCCACGAATCATTCATGAATATGTGGATCATCTAATAATAATAATGGAGATTCTAGGAGAAACACATTTATATTTCATAAGTGGATGGAAAGGCCTTGAATTGCATCTTTTATATATATCCTCATAAAAAAATCTATCTATGTTGGTAAACAGAATGACAAAGGTGAATCTATGTACGTGAATGCTAATACATATGTGGATTTAGGATTCATTTTTCCAAATTCTATATTATTGCTTAAGTGAATAGTGTATAAGAAGTTTTCTACATATATGGATTTAGAACACATGTTTCAAAATTATAAATTATATTATGTTCTCTATATAAGTTAATCTTGTTGTGTATGAGTATTAACAACACACATAGTCAAATTCTAATGGATAGTCATAGTGATGCACATTAGTGAATGAAGATGTATAGGAAAATTTCAGAATGTAGTCAATTTCAATGTAAGGGAATGATTTTGAGTAGTTGATGTGATTCAAGAAGGATAATTGGAGATATGCAAGGAATTTAGGATGACATTTTATAATAACATATAGGATTATAACCTTGAATAATGGTTGAGATTTTAGAAATCCTAAATTCCTAAAATAGGAAATTATATCAATAAAATATGCATCTGTCAATGAATATGATGAATATGATTTGATTCTGGAAGATTATGTAAATGATTCATGGAGAAATAATGATAATATAACATTAATGATACCACATAATGAAACCAAATAACCTTTGGCTTTTGTGAATTTAAGATGAGATTAATTAGGGTATTATTCTAGGATATTAAACCGAAAATAATATTCATAAAAAATGTTTTAGATAATTATGGATACATTAACCAAATTAACTTCTTATATTTATATGAAATTAAAAATAATAAATCATGAGAGACATAATCCAAATCATGTATGATTTAAAGTAAAACCTTTATAATTGTTTTATTACAGTTTTTGATGATTTTTAAATACTATATATAAGAGAAACATATATTAATAAATTATGAGATGTAGCAGGTGTTGGACAAGTGGAATTTTATTAGAGAACTCATCAAGAACTTTTCAAGAATTCTATGATATGATACAACACTTTATTTAAGGATATAAATTAAATAAGGGAACCCATATTATTAGTGATCTATGGGAGAGTTTAGTACCCAACATTGTGGTTGGTGTTCGTAAAGATTGTACATGTGTAGACTTGTTGGTCCAACCTAATTATAGGGAAAAATAAATTCTAAATAATTTCAGGATTAAACGGAAGATTATATATATATATATGTTACTCCCAAATATTTTAATAAATATTTCCATTTAAATAATTTTAAATCTTCAATAGATTGCATTGTATGCAACCGTGAGCTTGAAAGAACCATGAAAAACTATTAGTATAACCAATACATTAAATTTGAGATAATAAATATTACCAACTAATCTATGAAATAATTTTAAAGCTCTAAATAAATATGAATGTATTTGTATGTGCTTACAAAATAATCACACATTTGTAGTAAAATCACTTTCTTCTTAAAAAATATATTTTATTTGAAAAATTATTTTTCTTATTTTTTAAATCAATATTATTTTTTATAAATAATATAAAAATACTTTTTCATAATTAATTTCGTCTTTTAATTCATCATTTTCTTAATTTATATTTTAGGAAAATTTTTTTATGAAATTCTAAAAATGAAAACTTTTATTGAAAATGAATTTTTATTTCATGTTCTTTACAAGGTTAAATTATGTTTTAGATTAGTTTAAAATATTATTTAGTTCATATTGTTTTAAGATAATAATACTATGGTTTTTAAAAGTATTTTATGCATGAATTTATTATAAAAACATATTATGTTTTAAAAGGTCATTTTTACGAAAAACTATTTTCTATGGCAGTTTACCGATATTATTTTAAATTAAATCATGAAAAATTTTGGATTTTAATTTTCAAAAATAGAGAACAATTTTTTATTTAGAAGTTAAAAATTTATTTACTATGACCCATTCAATTTTTTCGTTTTTTAATAGTAACCTTGGTAAATTTTATTACTATGGTAAAGTGTTAATTGAATAATTTTGGTTAAAAATAAAATTATAAAGGCAATAAAACAACACTAACAAATAAAAAAATTTAATTGTATTAATTCATTTTTACTATTATAACCAAAGGATATAAATTATGTTTTTTAATGGATGATTTTCCATAAAATGTCATATATAATATTTAAATCAATGAAAGTCACAAAATGTATGTTTTTTGTCTTAAATATCCATTAAGGGTCCACATATATAATATTTAAATCATAGAATGTCACAAATTGTCCCATTATAATATGTTTTAATAAAAATTCAAATATGTCACATTCGTGTGTAAAATAATTTATCATTTTTTATATGGGGTTATTAGATTATATTTTTGACTATAAATATTATCTTATAATATTTAATATATATCTTCATCATTGTATTTTATTTTTAATTTTCATTGAAAAATAAGTGTATTTAATAATTAGCAAACCCTAATGTAGTAATTATTTTATTAATGAAAATACATAAAAATATATTAAAAATATTAAAATAAATTTAATTTGAGATACCTAATGGGATAATTTTTTAAATGTACAGAACATGTCTGGGATATAATATATTACATTTTTCAAACATAACTTGTAATATTGTTATTTTTAAAATCCCAACTAATGAATAGTCTTAAAATTAAAAGTAATGATATTTTTTCAATAATAATATTTTACTAAAGTATCTCATAAAATAATATATACTAAAAAATAAATAATAAATTGAATTGGGCATAAAAATTTATATAAAGGTCATTTATGGTCTAATTTTTTAATATAAGTAATTATTTAAAACTTTTAAAATTGAATTGTTGTTTACTTTTGTAAACATTAAAATAGGTTAATTTAGGGTTAATCAAAATGATAAAGATTAAAATAACAACAAAACATCCCTAAATATATTTATTAAGTATATTATTGACTTAAATCATCATACATTTTAATACATAGTTTTTTTGAGCAATTTGGGTTGATATTGAATTTATTAAAAATTATTATTTTGAGAAATTCCAAAAGGGTCTCTAACCTCAATTACAATCGGTTACCTCCTCCCTCACTTATTCAAATCATATTGACTCTTAAATATCGACCAAAACAAAAATATTTAACTTTTAAACATTCCTATCCACATTCTAAAGGATCTGACCTTATTAAAAGACAAACCCTATTTCCCCAAAGGGGAGATCTAATGAAAGATCTCCGAAGAAGAGGTAAGTGACTTTATTAAATCATTCAAGTCTATTTCTTCTTTTACTTTCAAATCATGTTTTTTTTATAAATTAATAAATATAGTATAAAATATATTAACAAATTTTATAATTATTATTTAAAAACCATATTTTACCTTGTATGCATCCTATGAAAAATATAAGCACCGCGTGCGTGTATGCACGACTTATCAACTCCATGTCGTGGTGAAATTTATTTTTCATCACAATGTTTCCTTAATGGGAATAATGAGGGAAATAATAGATATATAAAATAATTATAACATTATATTAATTATGGAACAAAATATTTAGCATCCACTTCCTTACTATTTCACCATTAAATGAATGATATCGTCGCTTCTGCTTACATACTTCCCACATTCTCCGCGATGTGATGAGATTCATTCATCCTGATCACTATAAAGAATGATTATATAAATTTTTATTGTGAATGTATATGATATATATTACATTAATATAATTCTGGAGATTAAATAATTATATCCTAATCACAATAACTGGGACACATATGACAAAACATGAATATGAAATGAAGTAGTTAACGCGCGAATGAAGCATAATAATAAAATTTTATTATATAATATGTGAAGACATAATAATAGGAGAACATATATGATATTATAAATAAGAATAAGATTCTGGTATAAATTTAAAACATTATTTAAACCATTTTTCGTGAGTTTTAGATATATACCAAAAAATTAGACATAAAGAAACGGTTAATTTCACAATGAAATTATTATCTTGGATTGTTCAGAAGTGAGTATCTACTAATGAATATTTATCATCCATATCCAACTTTCATAAAGAAAATTTCCAAATTATTTTTACTATTATTCTCTAATTGATAATTTCATTTTTACCAATTCCAATACTTTTACTAAACAATTTTAATGGAATCTTTTATTTTATTTTCCTAACAAGGACCTTTTTGATTTTTTTGAAAAAAATATGAGAGGAATGTTTATTTAACTTATAAAAAATGAACATATTTTTTCACATTCATGATGTATTAATTCCTTGAAGCTTATTTTATATTATTTTATGTTTATTTTCATAGAAAATTATTTCTCTCAAATTTATATGGAATTTTAAGAAAAGAACATGTTTTCAAAGGAGAAAGTAAATTTTCTAAAGAAGAATTAATTTAAGTGATCTCTTAAATTTGTTTTCTATCTATGATAAATTTATTTTATATTACATATTCATTAATAGAGATATTTTTAAGGATATTATATCTATTGTTAATATGGTTTGTTCATGATTATTATGGAATGATATTTATGAAACCCATTTCATTTTAATGGGTTATATTAAGATATAATGATGTTTAAAACCCCATTTCATTTTATGCTTTATAAAAACATTAATGAGGTATTTTATTGTGTCACACATATGTATTAATTTAATTATGTGATGGGTGAGACCTTTAAATTCCTATAATTAATTGGTTAGAGATTTATATCTCATGAGATAGGAAATACTGAAAGGGGAAGTGAACCCAGTTTAACAGTACATGGTTGGAATGGGGAGTGAACTTGCTTCAGTAAGGGACTTTTTTTGCTAGTATATTTTATAGAGGGCCTTAAAAAATATTAAAATGATTTTCTATGCTTATTTTTAAGCCACAATTTCATTAATTATATCATGATATCATGGAATATGTTATTTAATTATTTATTATCTTCAATGATTTCTTCCATGACATGAAATAATGATTGTTGATTTGTATTATATATTTCTCAAAAGTTCTTTTCTTATTCTTATTCAATTATGATTATTTTATCCCCCTTCATTTCAATTAATGAGAATATGATCTCACCCTTTTCTTATGTTTCATTTCCCTATGATATGAATAAATGTATTAAGTAAGATGTGCCTGAAAGGGTTATATTCATGAATGAATAAGTGGGAGATGATGTAGAGGTTTAATTAATTGGTTTTTTTGTTTCCATGTTTCTAATGACACTAAACATATATTATTATATCATGGGATTTTATGTTATGTAATGATTATTACTCTATTTTTATGTAATTTCTATGTATGAATGGTTTAGTCCATTATATTTGGTATGAGAGCAAGGTTTAGTTAAAATTTGTAAAAGTTGATGAGAAAACCATTGTTAGAACACAATGGATATATCTATGTTTATAATATAATCTTTGTGTTTTGATGATGAACATGAATAAAGGTGTCATAAGTTGAAATTTTATATTTAATTTTCTTTGAATTATTAGTTTTCCCACTATGATTAGTGTTTCTCACCAACTAATTTTTGGTTTTAGCCAATGGGAAGAACCCGATGGAATCATGTTAATGTAGAATGAAATGTGAAAAAAAATTATTATCCTCATGGAAAAATGAATTTTATCAGATTTGGAATGAAAAATATTATTGATATTACTGTACAATTGTCTGAAGAAATGAATCATGCAGGACTTCAAAACAAGAAAATCATGGAACCACATTCTGTTGAGTCCTTCATGAGGTTGTAATCACTATCCTTCATTGGGTCTTTTGGTCTACTAGTTACTGAAATATTGATTATTACCACTAAAAATGTATTTTTATTCCTCCAATTTCTGGAACTCAAGAAATTCATTTTGTCAGATTTTTATTTGTAAGGTGATGAAGATCAATGGTGTAATATCATAACTAATATAAGGATACATTTTGAGATTTAACTGATGGATTTGGATGAGTTCATGAAATTAGTTTTTAATAATATCTTTCCTCATATTCTTCAAATGACGATGGATAAATTTTATATTGAACATAAGTTAAAGGATGATAAATCAATCGATACCTACAAAGAAAATTTTAATAGACATGAAATGTATACTTATGAAAATTCTCATATAACATGAGAGTAAGGTTGATTGATTGTTGAGTTTCTTAAAACCATGTCTCTAAAAGGAATTATCCATTAGGTACGTCTGTAGTTATGATTAAATAGTTTTATGCGATTTCAAGGTGGATATAGATATTGGAGTTAGTAATTAATATTATGGGTTCAATAAGAAGAGAAAAATGGAATTCAAAGGAAAATATAAAAACCATCGTAAAAATAAGTTGATATTTCCATTACTCATAATCTGTGGAAATAATAAAGGTGTAATATATCTTAAGTTGACTATTAAAAGTTATATTTGTGGGAAAAAGGTCATTGATAAATTGACTGATGAAGTGATCTGAAAAGAATAAATATTTATGCGAATAGATAAAAGGATACACATAATGAACCACTGACACATCAATGCTTCGAGTGAATGGAAAATGGGTATTATTTTAAACAATTCCTATATATGAGGGTTATCAATGATGATCATGGTATGTAACATCATAAGAAAAAATACAAAGGTAAATTAAATTTGATCACTATTGGTAATGTGGAGTAACACAATTAAGTGGTGACTGGTAAACATACAATCCTTTATAAACTAGTTACAATTTTATTTGTTTCCAGATCCACCCACACATTAATTTGTAAATTTTTTTCAAAGGTTATCCCATATTAACTCAACCAATAGATGACGAGTTACCTATGAAAACATATAATGGAAAAACAATTTCATCACATGTTTATAATTATTATCTGGTTAAAGATTGTTGGAATATTATTCCTGAAAATCATTAGATAACTTCTTTAGTTTAATTTGATGTAGTTATTGGAATTTGTTGGTTTTTTAGGGATATCATATAAATTTCAATGAAGTGAATTCATATTTCATATATTGAATGAATCTATGATCATTTATCGATGCAAGGATGAATATTAAATTCAAATTGAAATTACATCTATCTTGTGGGTCTTAATTCATATAATTGAAGGTCGTCTATCTCATCTAATTGGGGAGAAACTCACCCTTATGTATACACCTATTATACGATTGTTTTTTAAGCCTTTCAAGAAAAAATTTCTATTATTTAACTGAATAGTGAAGTTATATTTTCAATATAACTCTTATTGGGTACCTTTGTTATTTCGAAGTCTCCTTATAGAATGACCCTAATTGAATTGTAATAATTGCATAAGAAACTCTAGAAAAACCATCATTGGTGATTCATAAAACCGAGTGTGTCACCTAGGGGTGCACTTGTTCTATTAGTTAAGAAGAAATATGGATCAATGATACTCTATATTAATTATATAGATCATAACAAGACCACTATAAAGAAACGATATCTTATAACCTTGTATGGATTAATTATTTGATCAACTATGTGAAGCTCAATACTTTTCCAAGAATGATCTTCATTCTGGATATCATCAATTTACGATCAAGAAAGAGGATATAGCCAAGAAAGCATTACTTTTATGGTCTGGACGCTATTAATTGATAGTGACCCTATTTGGTATTACAAATTCCCCCACTATCATTATGGATTGAATGAATAGAGTCTTTATAGAATATCTTGATCAGTTATTTACAGTCTTTATTGATAATATTCTGGTATATTCAAAGAGAAAGGAAGAACATTTTAATCACTTGTGGATTGTATTGAAGACCCTGAGAAATGATAATATTTATACAAAATTTACCAAGTGTTAGTTTTCAGATTCATAAAGTTTCATTTTTTTTGTCACATAATCTCAATTGAGGGGAAATCTATGGATCCAGAAAAGATGGAAGTTATAGAAAGTTAGCCTAAAAAATTAACAGCAACTGAGATCCAATGTTTTCTTTTGATTTAAGGATATTATAAATGTTTTTTGAGTGAACATTAAAGAATATCTAGTCCTTCCACCATGTTTAATTGGAATGGATTTAAGTTCATATAGACAGAAGAATGTGAAGGGAATTTTAAGTAGTTGAAAAGAAGGTTAGTCAGTACACTTGTTCTCACATTACCTTGTAATGGGAAATGGTTTGTGAGATGTGGTGATGAATCAAGGAAGGGGATGGGATGTGTTCTCCTGAAAAATGATATAGTGATATCTTATGCCTCATGAAAATTAAAAAACCATAAAAAAAATTAACCAACTCATGATTTGGATTTAGCTACATTAATGTTGGTATTAAAGATATAGAGGGATTTTATATATGGAGAGAGGTGTGATATATATATATATACTGATCCTAAAAGATAAAAGTATATTTTCTCTCAAAAGGTGGTGAATATGTGCCAAATAATATAGTTAGAGTTGATTAATGATTATGACTTCTCAATACATTACCACCCTGAGAAATTGAATAATGTGGCAGATGCTTTCAGTCAAAAGGACCATGAGCCTATTTATGATGATGTTGAAAAAAGATCCAACATTTATGGATTTGTTAAAGATTGATCTATAAATTATAAATAATGGGGAGAAATCTTATCTGTCTCAAATGAATGTTCAATTATATATATAAGTGAATAATACGGAGGCACAAAAGGATGATATAGAGAAACAAAAGAAGGTGGGAATTGTTCACGAGTTCAACATTGATTTTGATTGAATAATAATTTCTTGGAACTGTTTTTTCCCACTCATATAAGAATTAAAGAATGAGTTATTGGATGATCCTCATATTTCATTATTATCTATTTACCTTTTATGTAAAAATATGTATGGGGACCTGAAATAGTATTTACAGTGGGATGGAATAAAGATAAATACAGTAGAATATGGTTTTTGATGCTTGTTATTTCAGTAATTTAAGGCTAAGAGTTTGATTTCTAAGCTGATCTTACAACCATTACCGATACCAGAATAAAAATAGGAAAATACCACCATAGACTTCTTCATCTAACTTCCTATAACATATAATGAAAATGAAGCATTATTAGTTATATTTGATTTCATTAAAAAGTAATTATACTTCATTTCTATTAGATAAAGTTTATATCTTAATAATATTTCTAGATATTGTATTAAGGAAGTGGTAAGTTTAAATAGAGTACCACTTTTCATTATATGTAATAAAGACCTATAGTTTACATCGATATTCCCAAGAATAATTCATCAGGATTTGGATACAGACATAATTTTCATCACTTCTTATCATCCATAAAAATAAGGTCAGTATGAGAGGAAAATTAAAACTCTATAAGACACATTGAGATATTTCTCTTTGTATTTCAAATGTGGTTGTGATAAACACCTACCTTTGGTAGATTTTTCATACTAAAATCACTATCACTCCAGTATTCAGAAGGATCCTTATAAAGAAGTATATAGATAGAAGTGTAGAACTCTAAAATGTTCAAATTAAGTTGGGGAAATAAATCTATTGGGACCAGATATAGTTAATGAAATGACAGATAAGGTAAGATCTATTCAAAAACACATAAGATCATTTCATAGTCGAATAAAAGTTATTTATAAAATTGAAGAAAAGACATTGAGTTTGAAGTGGGTGGAAAGGTATTTATATGAATATCTCCCTAGAAGAGTGAAAATATATTTATAAGTAAAGGAACGATAATCCATAGGTATATTGATCATTTTGAAATTCTTGATTTTGTTGAGATTGTAGCTTATAGACTAGTGCTTCACTGAATCTCCCTCAAGTACATGATGCATTGTATGTATATCTATTGATAAAGTACATACCAGATCTTTCACATTTAATATACTCAATAGTTATACTACTATTGCGTGGCCTTTATTTTGAAGAAAAATTGATAGAGATTTTGGATCAGAGTGAAAATGTTCTATGAAGCAAGACCACTCACATGGTTAATTATTTTTGTTGGAACCATCAATTTGAAGAAGCTATTTTGAAACCTAAGGATGCGATGAGGTAGATGTATCGTCATATGGTTATTTCTAGGTGATAATTGTTATGGGAAAATATCCTTTTAAAGGGGGTTGAATTTAAAACCAGGATATTTTAATTAATATTTCACTATAAATAATTTGAATTCTTCAATAGATTGCATTGCATGAAACCGTGAGTTTAAAGAAACCATGTGAAAATATTAGTATAACCTAGAATAAAAATTGGTTATAAATATTAATAACTAACTTATGAAATTAATATAAATCTCAAACTCAATATGTATTTATTGGTAAGTTCTTTGAAATTAATCACACAATTTTGGTAAAATCGCTTTATTTTTCAAAAAACTTATTTTTATAAAAAATGAGTTTTCATTAATTTTTATAATGAATATTAATTTTAATAATTTAAATAAAATAGATTTTTAAAACATAATTTTATTTTTTAATTATTAATTATCTTAATTTTTTTGAAAGCATTTATTTTTTTAAAAGAACAGTGAAAACATAATTTTTTATTAAAAATGTATTTTATTTAAAAGTATTTATAAGGTTTAATTTGGTTTTGGATTAGTTTTAAAGTTCTAATTAGTTAATATTGATTTAGAATATTCTAAAAATGGTTCTTTAAAAAAATTACTTGAATTTATTATAAAATATTTTATGTTTTAAAATGGCATTTTTTTGAAGAATTTTTTTTCATGGCATTTTATCGGAATTATTTTAAAATAAATTATGAAACATATATATTTTAAATTTTCAAAAATGGATGAGAAATTAGTATTCATATGGTCTCAATTTAGTGAATTTTTCCCTTTTATTTTTGGCCAATGTAAATAGTAATGTTTTAAGTTTTATTAACATGGTAGAAGGTAAATTGGGTAATATTGGTTAAAAAAATTATAAAGACTATAAATTAACCATAAAAAATACCATATGTTTATTAGATGAAGATAATTCACCATAAATATAGAATTATCTGAACTAAGTTGTTTAATAGACACATTTCCATGAAAATGACTTATATAATATTTAAATCAATGGAAGTCACAAAAAGTCACTTTCTTGGTCATAAATATACATTATGTTTCCACATGGGGAAAAAGGTATTTAATGAACAAATTTAAATATAAAATTTTAATTTAAGAAACATATTTACATGTTATAAATTTATTTTTTACTTTTTGGAAACTTATATTGTATTATGATATTTATAATATTCTGTTTAACAAAAATAAATATGTCTCATTCATGTTTAAATTAATATATCATTTATAATATTTGGTAACCCAAAAAAATTTTGAATGTAAATATTATTATGAAATCTAGAAGATTTATCTTTATTTAGGTATTTTATTTTTAATTTTTAGGGATCGAATATGTATATTAAATTATGATTCAACGCTAATGTAGTAATTATTTTGTTAATGGAAATATAAATAAATGTCATTAAAAATATTAAATATATATATTTTGAGATAATTAATGTTATAAATTAATTTTATAAATGACCTTGACGTCATATAGTTACAATAAAATAATTTTTGGATGATATCTTATTATCGACATATTTTTCAAAGTCCAACTAATGAATTGTGCCTAAATCGACACTAATGACATTACATCAAAATTTTATTTTATTAAATTATTTATAAATAATAAAACATATCTAAAAATAATAATTATTTATAATATGGTTTATAATGTTATAAATTGTTTAGTTATGGTCTAATTTACACCACATAAGTAAAAAATTACATCTTTTTAAAATTTAAAACATTGTTAACATTGTTAAAATTAAAACAGGTTAAGTAAGGATTAATCCAAATGATAAGGTATAAAATAAAATATAAAATGATAAAAAAAAATATATTGGTTGATGACATTACAGATTTATTTTATCTTATTTTAGAATAAATTTCATCTTAGTGGTATTGGGATTGATATTGAATTAATTATATATTTATACTTTTAGAAATTAAAAAAGTTCCCCAAAACTCAATTATAAAAGGGAACCTCATCCCACACGTATTCCTATCATATTGATTCATAAATACTAATAAAACATGAAAATATATCTTCTAAACTTCCCTATAGAAATTTTAGAGGTTCTAGTATTCTAAAAATACCAACCCTAGGGTCCCGAATGGGATATTTAACGAATGTATTCCGAAAAAGAGGTAACCGTATTTACCCAATTTTTCATGTTCATTTCTTATTTTACATATTATTCTTTTGTTTTTTCCATTATTAAGTAATTAATATAGTATAAAATATATTCATAGATGTTATTATGAATATGTATCAAGCATATTTAACCGTATTTCAATCCTATAAAAAACAGAAGCATTGTGCGGGTATACATACAAGTTATCGTCTCCATGCCATTGTTTAATATGATTTTCATCAATTCATTACCTTGATGGGTATAATGAGGTAAATCATATATATATATATATATATATAATATTATGACATGATTTTATTATTTAAAAAAATATATACCATCCACTTTTTTACTATTTCACCATTATGGAAATGATATCGTCCCTCATGTTTAATATCCACAACGTGATGGGATTCATTCACCATGATCATAATTAAATAATGATTATATAAATGTATATAATGAATAATAATGAAACATTATTAACAAACTGATGATACGATGATATAATAAGTTCATATATGATATTATAAATATTAATAAGGTTATTTTATATATTAATAACATTATTTGAACATTTATACAAGAGTATCAAAAATGTCAGAATAAAATTTGACCTAATGTCAAGGTTCATTTTACAATCACATTATTATGTAGGATTGTTTATACATAAGTATCTACTGGTATATATTTATCATCATGAACATGTTTCTTTAAAATATTTTCCAAAATATTATTTATTTTCTTATAAAATTTTAAAATTCTTTTTTTCCAATGTGTTAACTATTACTAAATGGTAAGTAAGAATTATTTTTGTCATTTTTTAATGAGGTAATTTGTGACTTTTCTGACAAAAAAATACTAGAGGACTAATTTTTTAACTTATACAAAATGAAAATATATTTCGGCATTCATGATTTATTAATTACTTGAAACTTACCTTATATTTTTAAAAGGTTATTTTCAAATAAAATGTTTTCATTTAAAATTGCTTAAATTTTTTAATTTTTTTCTATATAAGAGAACATTATTTAATGTTACTAATGATTTAATAAGGATACTTCTCAAGAATAAAATCCCTTTTATTCCTATGGTTGGTTAATTTTTTTGATGGAATGATATTTATTTAACACATTTATTTTTCATGGGTAATATTATGATGGAATATAAAACCCATTTCATTCCATGGGTTCTGATATGGTGAGTGATTTATGTTCTTGTGGAACACAGATTAATGGTTTTAATTTTGAGATGGGTGGGAACAATATCACTCCCTAATGAATTTGTAAATTTTTTACATATCATGGTATTTATAGGAATATAATCTTAAGTGAACTCGGTGTAGTAATATTTGGATGGAATGTGGAGTGAAATCTATTAAGTATGTGACTTTGTTTTCTATAATGGTCTTTTCAGTGAGCCTTAACAAATATGAAAATGATTTTCTAGGACTATATGTATGACACAATTTTATGTATTATGTTATGTTCTCATGTAAAATGTTCCTCGATTGTTTATGAACATATCTGATTTATTCTCTATCATAACATCATGATCTATGATATGAAAAATATAATTTTCAAATGTTATTTTCATGTTCTTTTTACCTTTTTCATATGTTATCTACCTTGATAACCCTTATGATTCATATAATATCACCTTTTTTTCTGTTTCCTTTCCCTAGGATATGAATAAAGGAATTATGTATGATTTTACAAAGGGGTTCTAGTTATGAAGTAATAAGAGAGGGATGATGTAGATGTTTTATGAATCAATTGTCTATGTTTCCCAGTTTCCAATTCCACTAAACCTATATAGTTTTGGTGGGATTTTTTATATTATATAAGGAATATTATTCTATTTGGATGTATTCTCTATATATTAAATGTTTGGAATGTTATATTATTACTACAACAAAACAAATTATTATTGTTATTAGGGTGTATACCTAGTTTCTTGAGAACTATAGTTGGGGTGTATAATAGACCACTAATGCTATATAATTGGTGTGTATAAAATGTTCCCATTGTATTTAATTCGATATATAGTGGGGAAATGATTCTAGGGTGTCTAAAAAAATGGAAAATAGAATTATTTTATACTGAACCATATAAATATCATTTATTATGATATCTCTTAATATAAAATCATATAACGTGATTTTCCGAGATAATATTTGGTGGATTGAGAGCTATAATTGGATCCGGAAGAATAATTAAAATAGAATATAATTAAAAAAATAAGACCACTAAATAACCCCACTCTTAGTGGTATGTCTCTCTTGGGGATCTATATATCATATCATAGTGACTCGATAAAACTAATTATTTTAAATGAAAAATAATATGACATATTCACTTTTTTTAATTCAGTTATTTTTATATTAAGTGATGATAAACCTTATAGGGAATGTTTATGTTTTATAAAATCATAATTATATAGTTTTTGTTCATTTTATATTCTCTTAATTTTTTTTTTAATTTCTTAATTTTTTCTTAAATTTTATATATAATAAAATTGCAATATGTAACTTCCCTAACCTGATCTACATGAATAGTTCACAAGATATAGGGATTCATCACCTCAGGAGTTCATCATTGTATAGTAGTTTATATTAACTTGAATTTGGGGTCTATAATCAATGTTAAGGATAATTTTCCCTCAATATCTAAGCATAATAAAATAAAAAATTGATATAAGTATGCATAAAAAAAAGAATAAAATTTAAATTAAAAACTAATAATATAAAATATACAACACTATACAACATTAAAATGATGTTATACTACAATATATAATTCATTAAAACAAAAAAGGAAAAACATTTTCCCAATCACTTATAAACATAACCAAATGAATAAAAATAAATCATGACGGTTCCACTATAAATAATTTCTAATTTACTTAAAATCATCTATATATCCACATCTACCTGATTCACCATAATCAACCATATAAAAGCATATATTCTAACAAGAATTCTAAAAACAAGGCTTCCATGTCCATTGAGTTGTATGCACAGTGTTTGAGAGTAAAACATAATTGGGAACCTCCAATAGGCCAACTAATACATTCCATAATATCTACACTATGTTTAGGATTGATAAGATTAAAAATGCATTAATATTTTACAGAAATAGAATAGTGTCAAGTCCCTATATTCTTACCAGTCCACCATGATGCCTGTGATAAAATTATATTGATTTTTTGGTGGGCTATTCTGATATCAACACATTGAGGGAACCTAAATACCATCCCATGGACACTTAGAAAATGTGATAAATTATCCAAGAAACACATTGAGAGAACTATTAGATTTGAACTTAATCCATTTCATCCAAAATAACTTGTTGACGGAATAGGTGATGGGTTACACAAATCCTCAGTTGCACCCCTTCCATTTTAGACCGGTCTATTAGAATAATCTATATTTAAGGGAAATGAATCTCCACTCGAGTAACCTAGAATCCAAAAAAATCATGGAAATTACATGAACATCCTATATAATATCATTATTAGGATAATATAAAATAATACCCAATATATGTAATCACACACCCCTTTATAATAAATCATATTGTAATATGTTTATTCCATGATCACATCTATTAAACAACATTTCTTGGCCTTTCAATAACCTAAAAAACCTTAACTAATATTTGTTATCCCTAACATAACCAATAATACTCATAATTATATCTCAATAATAATGCCAAATTTTTTTATAGATCATCATATATCAATTCATCTCATAGTTCAGGACAAGATGTTCAAATAAGATATTTTATCTCACAAAGGTCACAACATATAGCTTGATCAAGAAGGATCTAACCCCGATCCATTCTCATTGACCGAAACACAGAATAATAACTTAAGTAGTATGTAAATAACCCATATACATTACCCATACCTATACACACAAACTATAGAAAACCATATCCTTGGTGAAATTTTATCCAATTATATTTTGTCTTTTAAAACACAGTTGAACCACCTAAGGAGAACCCAATTATAAATTTCAACCCTTGCCTCTATCATTTTATATGATACTTACCATAGCAGAAAAGGAACATTAGGTCTTCATGGACCCTCTAATGTATAAAAAAATCACATTAATGGGAGGAACCATGGTTTATAGAGTACACTCTTATTACAATGGTTCTAATAAGGTGATAATTATTGAATATCAACCAATATGATTGATCTTAATAAAATCATTTTGACGATACACCATACCATGGAAACAAATATAATATATTTCATTCCTAAACACCTAATATACCCTTTAAGGAAAATATATAAGTTAGAATACCACTTCCATGCCTTAAAAAGATGACATATATGGCATAAACCACCTGAAACAATCCACTAAAAGGCATAATTATAGTTGATGCCTAACTGCCCTGAATGTGACCCTCCTTAGAAAAACATATTTTCTAAAATATTTTAAGTGCATTTTTGTGGAATTCAAGAAAAACTAGTTGATATATCATATCTAAGGGTGGTTTATATTTGACCATTATGTCACTATATCCTATGAAAAAAGTGTATATGATTTATAATAGGATCTACCTGTTTAATCTAAAAAATTTAATCAATTTTGGATGTACCCCTAACACAGTCTACCGTTATTTCGTACCAAGCCACCCATAAATCATTAAATATACTACCTAATATTTAAAGGAATCCATAAATTGAAATCATAGGAGTTACCAGATTACTGATCATGACTTCATTGGTCCTCAGTTTGAGTAAATCAATGAATTTATCAACAAAATTTATTTAGGGGGAATTATTATTGAATAAAAAATTAGTGAAAGGATTAAAAAATAAAAGGAAATATTTGGTAATCCTTACAAATAAGAGGAAACATTTACAAATGGTTCATAATTTTGAAAATCCCTCTACATAATGTTGGGTATTGGGGATTCCACCAAAATACTAGTAGTATATCATAGGAATAATAGTTAACCACTAGACTAATGGTGGCTTAACAATTGGATTCAAATTCAATAATAGATGTTATAATGAATTTAAAACCCCACCGAGAATCTATTATCATCCCAACCACTCATTCCATAGAGTATTTGATATATAAAAAGGGGATTTAATTACAATAAAAATGAAATCATGACTCATCTCTATTCCACCTACTCCTCCAGACACAAATATTCTATTTGGAAAAAAATTATCTTAATAGTGTCTCTCCTAAATGAAATATATTATTTTCAACATATAACTTACTCTTATTCTCCTAGAACACAGCCTATTTCTTAAATAAAATGGCTTGTGAAGGAAACATTCATTGATAATTATAAACCATTAGGATTCTCATTCTTGATTGGAATCCTTGTGCATATCTAGAGTATCACAACATTATATGGGCCAAAATATAACATTCCACATGACTCATAATTCATAGAGGATAAATTATAGCTAACCCAATCCTAATGATATTAATTTTAATTTCATATAAAATTCCATGAATTTGATATGATACAAGACTCCATCCATTCTCAATCAATTATCATATTTTAGTTGAATACTAATATAAATGACCATGTTTGACAAGAACCTGTTGGTATCTTGCATCATCACATTTCTAAAACATTCCTATAAAATCAAGACAGTAAATGATAATTAATCTGCTAAATCATGATTTCCCAACACCAAATATATAATTGAATTATTGAATTAAAAATAATAACCACCATGCTTGACCATTCTAGTTTTTTGAAGACAATTATCCACTCTAAACTATATAATATAATCACATAATTTATTCCACCTAATTCATAATCATGGATTAATACTCATTGAAATGTATGAAACAAAACAGTTTACTATACTAACCCAAGTTATTAACATACTAAAATATTGGTTAATAAATTAACCATAAAAAACTCATAACATGCATCAATTTTTACCCACACAACCACTTTTTAAATGATACATATCAATCCATAAATCTAATGATTTTTTGGAACTATAGAGAATATAAATAATTACACATAGATATTCTAATAGATATCTTAATTAAACACCAACTTAGATCATAATATATATAAGAACAAATTGTCAACAAAACTCACAAAATATTAGGGATGCTATAGATATTAAATTAATAGGATACTCCCCACCATTGGATTATCGATATAATTTTCCAACAAAACTTGAATGTTAAATTTTTGATATCACCACAATTATAATACTCTAAATCCATTATTGATATAACCAAACATACCTATATTAAGATCCTTGATATAGGGTTTTAAAAAAACTAGTTCTCTCTAACACATTTTACAACATCACATACCAATCACCGTCACAATATGAGGTTCTTAAATACATGGATAAAACATCACACACTAAAAAAATATTATGATATAAGTCAGGCTATATTTCTAATCTAGTATATAGAGAAGAATGTTGAAATTTTTTAAATTTCAAAGAAAAAATTATGGTCCCCCTATTACCACCACTCTCCAATATCTCCACGAATTTAGATTTTAAATGTGTGTAACATAAAAAATACGAAATATAGATCTTTAATTTTATCCCCATAATTTATCCAATATATCCAAAAAAAATCGAATTCATTATTTTTAGTTTGGAGAATCTAATAATTAATAAGTATTTGGTAAGAATTACATATATACCCCTATTGTATCATGAATACTCCTCCCATATCCAACCATAATGGGTTAAAAAGATTTCATAATAGTAGATCTAAAGGGCAATTTCATTGGGGTACTACTCCTTAGCCACATTCCCTTCCACTCTATTCGTCAGTACATGAGAAAATTTTGTCTCAGATAGTACATTATAAGATAAGATCTATTTCTAGGTGATAACTCTAGAATAAATTATTAATATAACATTTTTCAAAGTATCCTACTCCAAGGATATCGCTTTTTCTATGCTTCATACGTATTTTCCAAAAATATCCATAAAAATCATCCCTAAACACACTTTTGACTACCAATCAAATGAGTTATTATGAAAAAAATAGTCCAATATATCAAATATATTACATTACTAACCACTATCAGTTATCTAAAATTATAATCCTTAAAACCAAACAACAATAAATGACAATAATATTAAATTTATTTTAAGAACTCATCTGTATAATCAGTAAATAATTATATGAAACATTTTCAATAGTTTTTCTTTTTATTTTTTATATAATTGTATTGGTTTTATGATAAAAACATTATATTATATTGACTGAAAATATTTCTATGTTTTGAATAAACATTTTTAGAAACATTATCTTTAGTTTTTATTTTAATTAATATTCGGAACATAATTATATCATTAATTTAAGGATCATTTTTTTTAAATTAATATATATATATATATATTTATTTTGGACATGTATCTTTTGAATAATTTATAAATTAAATTTTTTAAAATTTTATTTTTAATTATAATTTTTCTTTACAAAAATATTTAAATAAATTTCTTTATTGAAAAAATATATGGATAGTGTTGGAAATGTTGTAAGGATAACAATGTCTATATTAGATGCTAGAACAATAAAAGTGATTCAATGTCATCTGTGTCCAAATTGAAAAGTTAAATAATAAACAATAATTTTCCATATCATGATCGAAAATAATATTTGAAACTAAATATGTATATGGTATATATTTGGAGGGAATTAAAATTTAAATGTTTTACTTAACCACATACAAAGTAACATCAACTCATGTTACTGTCTATATATTTATTAATAGTAGTGATGATATTCAAATACTAGTTTCATGGAACACACACTCAAAAATCACATGTTAATTCTCGATGTATTTGATAATGATATAGTGAATGAAAATCATCATAAGGATCATTGTGATTCTAAAAATTCAAATAAAAATGCATAATAAAAAACAAACTATCATTGAACACCCAATAAGATTTTTTTAAACCATATAGTCAGCATAAAAACATTGTCATTTCCCAAATTCCAAAAAATTAATTAATTAAATTTACAAGAAATTTTGTGTTCATAATATAGTATGTAACCAAAAGTAAAAATGTTTATATTCACACCCAAGAAATCATCAGGAATATATACCCCTAATAATTCACAAAGAATACCAATTCTAATGTATTTTTTACCTTATAAGAAAATTTCATTTTCTGATCATCCTCACATGTATTAGAATTTTATAATGATGGGGAAATGCTATTATTTTAAAAAAGGACCATATTTATCATTTCAATTACATGTTTTCATAAATAAATATCCATGGGATCATTAAATATTCATTGTACCAAACTAAATTACTATATTGGATAAGGATTAGATGAGCAGTAAATATGGAGATGAATCCTAACGATGGAGAGAGGAATAAGATCATGGATAATAGTGCCAAAATTCATGATTACCATTACAGAAAGAATAACCATTTCAAATCAATAGTTCATATAGATGTGATAGAAATGTTGAAAGGTCACTTATTTCCTAAGGGATTTATTTATAATGTTTTTTTATTGTGATTATAGAAATAAATCAAATGGATCCTCACTCATTATATATAGAGATAAGGAGAGGTGAAATATACATGTTATAGTAAAGATTATTGCGGAATCTATATGATATTATTGTGGTTAGGAGATTATACTGGAGAAAGACATCAATTTTGAGGATTATGTGTAAAGGAAAATTATTGTAGGATTTCAAATAAGTTCCCATTATTCCATATTCCCTTAGTCAGTGATGATTATTGTCTTATTATATGCTTAGTTATATAATTTGGAAAGTGTCTTTAATTAAATTTTTTTTTAATAAACAACTATGAATTTTTGGTTTGTGATATTTTACCAATTAATTAATTATTATTTCATGTTTTTATAGATTCTCTATGTGTATTATTGATGGTGAAAAATTGGAAACTCATACAACCCATTGAGAATTTGTAACAACCAAATATTCTAAATAAGAACATTATATTTGATACAACGTATGATAAAAAACCAAGAATAAATGGAAATATAGAACCTTAAAACCATATGATATAATTATTTTCAAATAATTTAAATATCTTAAATATATTTAATTATACACAACACCAAGGTTATCATGCGTTACACCCATTCGTGATTTTAAATGAATCATTACATATATTTAAAATATTATTTTTTAATATAATATATATAAATTATATATTAATTTTTTGGTTATTAATTATAACAACTAAATGGATTAAACATGTATATAATAAATTCATCGTTTAGCTATTTATTTGATGTAACGCCCCGACCCCAGTTACCTAGAGTCGGTTCATTATTACATAACATTAGAATGATCACAAGAAAGATCAAATCTCGAAAGAACGATTGTTTTAGTAGCCTTAGAAACACTAGATATATTCATAAAGGTTTAAATTACATCATAAAGTGAAAAACTACTACAACAACATAGTCTCCATATTCCACACTCATATCCCCACATACTATCCTTGTAGGTCATTCATAAATTACTTCTTCACATCCTGGGAAAAATAAAACATATAAAAAGGGTGAGCTCAAATGCCCAGTAAGGATAAGAATATAGCGGAATGTTTCATAAATAAGAATACACATTTAAGGTAGTGTATAAATAAAAAAATCCTTTTAAACTTTAACTTCAACATAGTATGGCAAAAATAAAATGAAATAATTCCATTTACTTATTCACATGGATATTCTACTAATTGAATAATCACATGAAATATCAATAACCACTTTCATAATGATGGAATGCATAATGCCAGACTATCATAACCATATAGCCAAGTCCTCGTGCCAAGACTACAAATAAGATTTTACCAAGTCCTTGTTCCAAGACACTAGTTTGTATCATGAGACCTACCGATGCATTGAGGAGCTATAGCGGGCTCCACCTGTCACGTAATAAGTCCAATGCATTCCCATATAAAAAGGTTTTAACATAACATAAACATTCGTATTAAAACTATCATACGAAATGTCAATACTTTCACCATAAACTATGAATCATATAAAAATAGCACATCCACAGTCAAACATATCACAAAACCTTCAATACAATATAGAAGTTTTGTATCATAATATATAACATTCAAATAAGCATAAAATCCATCAAAGGATGTTGACATAAATGAAATCAAAACTCTTTTTAGAGAAATATCTCTTTCTATTTTGAAATCATTTTAGAGTCATATATTTATAAAATAAAACATTTTCATTGAAAATATTCTTATAATATTTTAAGGAAATCTTTGATGATTTTATAATTGCAGAAAATAACTGCACCCACCGTATAAGTTAAAAAAACATTCTTACCTTAATTCTGACGAAAAGGTTAAAAATAACTTTGTTTGGAAAACGAAGGAATGATTCATTTATAAAACTCTTATAAAAAGTCAACAAAGGGTATAAATGACTTTAACCCATATTCTTTTAAATAGTAAAAATGTTTTGAAATACATTTTTAAGAAACATGGATGTGGATGATAATGAGATCCCAGTATATTATTACGTATAAACAACCTCAGATAATGAAGAGATTGTGAAATAACCCTTACCTTGTAAGTTTCCTTGGTTGGCGTAGGTTAAACTCCTGTAAAATGTTGAAATAATTGTTATTAAATTATACAAGAATCATATACATTAATATGATATCATATACGATCTTTTAACTTTGATTTCTTAATAAAATCCTAGTATTCTCGTTGTATCAGGTGTTAACTTACTCGTTTTCTTTTATATGTTTTGTTATGTAAGCCATGTTTGTAATGGATAGGTTGTTTCTTAATCATATCCAGAATGTTATCAAGTCCTTATATACTATTATTAATCATCAAATTAGAATTATACTTGAATGGATACGATGGAGAATGAATCTCATCGCGTTCGTGGAGACGGTAGTCGGTACGGACGCACGAGCGACAATATCACTCTTTGGATATTAAAATAATATATAATTGGATGGTATATCATATATAAAGAATCATTATCATGTTATATTTATTATTTACATGAGTTAAACATCATTATTATACCCATCCAAATAATAATTTATTGAATAACAATTACACCACGACGTGGAGACGGTAAGTCGTACGTACGCACGTATGGTGACATGTTATTCAAAGGATGAATAGAATACTGAATATGGTTGTACCATATTTATAATAACTTCACAGTATTTATATGATACAGGAGTTATTATTTTAAAATGGTAACAACAAAGGAAAAGAAGTGGAAGAAGAAAGGAACTTGAAAAAGGGTGGTGAAATCATTACTTCTTCTTCGGGTTCTTCCTTTTGATTTGATCAAAAGGGCTCCTTAAGTTGTCTTTATGACTAAAGGAAGGCCTCTAGGATTATGTGAGGGATGTTGAGAGAGTATTTGGGCAGAGTTTGGCCTAACCAAAAGGCATTAAATGTGTGAGTTAATGAGAAGGGAGAGTGCCCTTTTATAAGAGGGGTGAGGGGCACCATTGGAAAATCTAGAACTATTAATTTATAATAAATTCATATTCGGTTTCTAATGGCTCAAACTATGATTATTTATAGGTTAAGGTGGGGATGGGTCGAAAAACACTCAACCAATAGAATTTAGACAGGTTTGGGTTACTATATTAACCTTATCTTTAAGTATTAACTCTTAGTTAATTAGTTTTACTTTTAAAATGTCTCTTTGTATTTTTATATTATATGGTTAATGAACTTACTATATATATCAAAGAGACCCCCAAGTGGTCCATTAATGATACACCTATCATGATATAAGTTTCTTGGCTGAACATTATATTTTTAGGAATTTAATATCAATTAATAATATAATCATGGTTTTAAAAACTCTTTTATGTCAATTTTGACACTATTCAATAGTTGATTTTTGTGAAACTCATAACAGAATTATTACTTCGAAAAAAGTCCATTAAATCAATCCTAATATGTCATATTATTCTTGAAAATTAGTTTAAATCATAAAAAGTCTGAAATTATATTTATTTGGGTATCTACAATATCAATTATTTTTATTTTTCACTATTATGGTAGTTACTGCATCATCATTGTGTCATAAATAAATTAACTTATTTAATCTCTAAAAATTATAAATAAAATATTATTATGTAGGAAATATTTTTATATTTCTAATTAATATTTATAGTCGAAAATAAAATATTTATATCCCTATGTATAAATTTTTTTTCTAAAAGATATATGCTTGTGTCATTTTTGTATTCATTTTAACTTAATTAAAATAAAGTGTCCCTATCAATTACAAGTGGAACCATGGGGTCCCAAAATAGACACAAAGATTCCTATGGTCAAATATGTATCAACCAATAAGTTTAGGACACATTTTAGGGTAATTAAGTATTATTATAATATTATTTTTTTTACTTCTTTACTGGCTTTACCTTTTAACCATGGTAAATAAAATATTTACCGAAGTAATTATTCAAAATTTATAAAAATAAAAGTTACCTATTCACACAATATGAACATCCTGATTCCAAATATGGAATCCATTTTTCCAAAAAGCGTGTTTTTAAGAGATAATAACTATCCAAAGAATGACACTTGTTTATGTCTAGTTTAATTGTTGAATTATGTAGACTGGACAAAATTATATTAAATGGTAAAAATATATTCTAAATATACTTTAAAGCCAATCAAATGAATAATTTATCAATATAAATTATTTCGATTTAAAAAGTTGTTTTTAATTAAAATTTAGTCATTTTCACTATTCATCAAAATATAAGTGTTATCCGAAAAGTTAAAAAATTTCACCCTAGGCTAAATTCGATATTCCGAATCCAGAAATGAAGTCTATTCTGAAATATAAAATATATATAATTTCAAAAATTAGGTATTACTATTCATTACGGCTAGTTTGATTGGTTGTGGTGTGTTAGAACTCGATGTTGCGTACAACACACACTATCACATTATTTAAAGAGAAGCGTACCGTAGAAGCTTGGGGTGTTACATTCTCCCCTCCTTCAAATAATTTCATCCTCAAAATTTCTAAAATATTATCACATGAAAAGACTTGGGGGGTTCTTCATAATAAGTTCCTCGTGTTCCCACGTTGCCTCTTCCATCTTATGGTTTCTCCACAAATCTTTTACCAGACGCGTCATCCAGTTTCTCAGTACATATTCTCTCGCATCAAGAATCCTGACGGGCTCTTCGAAATAAGATGGATCGGGTTCCAGTTCTAATTCTTCATAGGTAAGTACATGCATTGGGTCAGTCATGTATTTCCTCAATAAGGATACATGAAACACATCGTGATCTTTGGAGAGACTTGGCGGCATTGTCAATCGGTAAGCTACAACCCCAATTCGTTCTAGAATTTTGAAAGGTCTGATATACCTGAGACTCAATTTACTTTTCTTACCAAAACGTATGACTCCCTTCCATGGAGATACCTTCAGGAAAACATGATCACCAACTTGAAATTCCAAATACTTCCTTCGATTATCGGCATAGCTCTTCTGCCTACTTTGAACTGCTTTGATGGGAGTTTGGATTACCTTCACCTTTTCCATTGTTTCCTCTACTAGTTCTGGACCTACAAGTTTTCTTTCACCAAAGTCATCCCAAAAGGTTTGTGTGCGACATCTCCTTCCGTATAACGCTTAATATGGTTCCATCTGTATACTCGAATGGAAGCTATTATTATAGGAAAGTTCTACCAGAGTTAAATATTGATCCCACATACCCTGAAAGGCAAGTGAGCAAGATCTCAACATGTCTTATAAGGTTTGAATAGTCTGTTCTGATTGTCCATCTGTCTGAGGGTGGTAGGCAGTGCTCAAATGAAGTTCAGTATCCAGGGATTTATGAATAATCTTCCAGAATCTTGAAATAAAATGGGGATCACAATCAGAAACAATCGATAGGGGTACTCCATGAAGTCTCACAACATAATTAATATATAGTCTTGCTAGACGTTCCAGTGGTAGATCTTCTCTTATATCAAGAAATTTTGCTGACTTGGTAAGACAGTCAATAATAACCCATATTGCATCATTCCTTCTAGGAGTCTTTTGTAGCCCCATGACAAAGTCCATCGTAATATTGTCACATTTCCACTCCGGTATGGGAAGAGGTTGCATGACTCCTCGAGGGTGTTTCCTTCCATCTTTCACTTTATGAAAAACCATACATCATGACACAAAATCATAAATCCCCCTCTTCATATTGTCCCACCAAAAATGTTCCTTCAAATATCTATACATTTTGGTGCTCCTAGGGTGTATAGGGAAATTGGAACTATGAGCATCATCTAGCAATTCCCTTTTTAGATCAGGTATATCGGGAACACGAAGTCTCTTCCTGAATTTCAAAATTCCATCTTCATACACAAAGTCACTTAATCCCCCATCATTCACAGCATTAATCTTCTTTTGAAATTCTTCATCATCAGTCTGAGAACTCATAATACTTTATAGTAAAGATGGTTTGTCAACCATTTGAAAAAGCATTGATGTTTCACCTTCCCTGGTTATTCCCATGTCCATCTTCACTAGATCCATCAAAATTGGATCCCTTTCAATTCTCATCACGTTCAAAACTCCATGGACTTTTCTACTAAAAGCATCTGCCACCTTGTTTGCTTTCCCCGGGTGGTAGTGTATCATACAATCATAATCCTCCTTATATTCAAGCCATCTCATTTGCCTCATGTTGAGTACTTTTTGTGAGAAAATATACTTCAAACTCTTGTGATCAGTATAAATCTCACATTTTTCACCATAGAGGTAGTGAATCCATATCTTCAAAGAAAATATCAGAGCTGCTAACTCGAGATCATGAGCAGGATAGTTTTGTTCATGAATTTTCAACTGTCATGATGCATAGGCAATAACCCTATCATTCTGCATAAGGACACAACCAAGTCCTTTCTTCGATTCATCACTATAAATAACGAACCCATTATTCCCCGATGGTAGAGTCAATATAGGAGTAATGACTAATCTTCTCTTCAGTTCTTCGAAACATTCTTCGTAATCTTTTTTCCAAACAAATTTAACCCCTTTACGTGTGAGCTTCGTTAATGGGTTAGCCATTTGGGAAAAATTTAGGACGAAACGTCAATAATAACCTACTAAACCAATAAAACTACGTACCTTAGTTATACTCGCCAGTGCTGGCCATTCTCGGATTGCCTTGGTCTTAGAAGGATCAACATTGATTCCATCTTTATAGAAAATATGGCCAAGAAAAGAAATCTACAAAAGCCAGAATTCACACTTTCTAAACTTCTCATATAATTCATGTCTTCTCAGAGTCTTCAGGATAATGCGCAAGTGATTTTCATGATCTTCAAAGATTTTGGAGTATACCAAGATATCATTAATAAATACCACCACAAATTAATCGAGATATTCCTTGAAAAATCTATTCATTAGATCCATGAATACAGAGGGTGCATTAGTCAATCCGAAGGGCATTACAGTAAACTCGAAATGCCCATACCTGATTCGGAATGCTGTCTTTGAAATATCATCCTTCTTCACACACAACTGCAGGTATCCGTATCGAAGGTCAATCTTTGAAACGTATTGAGCTCCATGCAGTTGTTCAAATAAATCATCAACGTGAGGTAGGGGATACTTGTTCTTTATTGATATAGCATTGATCTCCTTGCAGTCGATACATAACCTCACATATCCATCTTTCTTTTAAAAAAAATTAACAGGGGCTCCCCATGGAGAAACTCTAGAGAGAATAAATCCCTTATTACTCAATTCCTCTAGTTGTTTCTTTAGTTCAACTAATTCTATAGTGGCCATTCTATAATGGGTCTTCTATATAGGCCTTGATCCAGTAATTAAATCAATGGAAAACTAAAATTCCCATTCTGGAGGATGTCCAGAAAAATCTTCTGGAAATAAATCTATATATTCTTTTGCAGTATGTACATCGTCTATTTTAACATTCCTTTCCTCACCCATAGTCATTTCATTCTCTTCCTCCCCAATAATTGAATTTAATTGAGCTACTGGGGGTACATCTAGATAAGAATTATGTGATGATGATTTTTCTCTAAAGATATGGTGTTCCTTATCATCATAATCAAGAATCGTAACCGCTTTCTTCTTACAATAAATCTTTGCATCATAGTCTGAAAGCCAATCCATACCGAGGATTATATCAAACTCTATCATAGGTATGAAGATGAGATTAGTAGATTAATAACATTTATGTGCTCTAATGGGGACTGATTCACAAAACTATGTTGCAATGATACTTACCTTAGGAGTTTTAACTGACAACTCCCTAGTTAAATCAAATTGAAAATACCTAATTTTCTTAGAAAACTAGGAAGATATTAAACAATGTGATGATCCAGAATCAAATAATGCATTTTCTAAACTCGAGGAAACCATTAAATTACCAGCCACCACGTCTTTTGGATCTTCTACCTCAGCAGTAGTGATAGCATAAGCCTGGCCTTGATCCCCTTGAATTTTCAGAGGTAGGTTCCCCTGACGCTTATAACATTCATTTGCATAAGTCCAATCTCCCAGCAATTGTAGCACAGAACATTGGTAGCTTCCTTCTTCCCCTTGCAATCACGAGCTTGGTGGCCTTTTACACCACACTTGTAAAAGACTCCCGTTCCCTTCAAGCAAGTACCAGGGTTGTTTCTTACCACATTTACCACAGGATGGATATTCAACCATTCCCTTCTTCCCCTTATTTCCATTCCCATATTGATCAGAAGGTCTCTTCTTCTCTAGATTTTCTTTAAAGTCATAATATGTAGAGAATTCCTTTTCAGTCTTGATAGTACATGAGACCATGTCTTCGTATGACGAGAAGGATTGTGAGACTAATGATCGACGTAGAAATGGTTTTAACCCATCAAAGAAATGACCAATCTTACTTCTTGGGTTACGTAAATAATCTCCAGCATACCTTGCTAAGATTTTAATGTTAGCCTCATACTTTATGACATTCTCATCCTCCTTTTGTCTCGGACTAATAAATTGCCTTTCTATATCTGCTCGATGGTCTCGAGGAAAGTATTTTTCTAAAAACAGATCTTTGAACTCACTCCATTCCATATTTTATACTTCATTATCTTCCTTCGTATTTTGAATCAATGACCACCATTGATCAGTATCTCCAGTGAGGCGGTAAACTGTCATGATAACTTTTTCCCTTTCACTACTTCCCAAAGCCTAAAATATTTTCTTTAGGGAATTTATCCATTGTTCAGATACTAAGGTATTTGTACTCCCATTGAAAGTCGGTGGTTGTTGCCTCATGAATCGATCTAACATTGATCCTCCATGCTACGGATCAAGGTGCTCCAAACGGGTAAGGTTATTATACATAACCAGAGTGAGTTGTCCCAGTATGGTGACTAGCTGATCGGTATCAGTCGCATCACCAGCTCCACTATAATTATCTTGAGTAGGAGGGAAATATCTACATGGAGTGCGTGTATTGATACAATTTCCATTTCTTCCACTAGGTGCCATTTCTAAACAATGGCATAAACAAGATCAGTTTATGAATCAAAATACATAATTCCGTACTTATAAAAAACTTAACATAAATTGTACTATTTATGGATATAATCCATAATCATAAAAAAAATTCTTTGAGGAATTATAGAATTATAAACCCTTAATAATGATTTGTAATGAAAGTGAGAGTTATCCAAATCATATCCCTTGGGAGTGTCGTAACCAAGAGTGCAGCAAGGCCCGTTGTCGTGCACTAGTACCGGTTCGAGTCTAGCTCAAAGCAGTGTTTTCGGGTTTTACCCCTAGCTACATCTGTGCCAGATCCGCCTCTACCTGCTCGTATCCAGACAGGGATGTATTGCTCGGAAAACTCACAAAAACTATACAATACCAAAATTCTAGGAAGTTCTTCTATACTAATCCTTAATTCTCATCTTAGGTCTACCTGCTCTAATCAGAGTTTATCTAAATCTAGCTTCCAAGGTTTGTACTAAACTTCCTATGATACCAACTGTAACGCCCCGACCCCAGTAACCTAGAGTCGGTGCATTATTACATAACATTGGCATGATAACAAGAAAGATCGAATCTCGAAAGACCGATTGGTTTAGTAGCCTTGGAAACACTAGATATATTCATAAAGTTTTAAATTACATTATAAAGTGAAAAACGACTACAACAATATAGTCTCCATATTCCACACACATATCCCAACATACTATCCCTGCAGGTCATTCAAAAATTACTTCGTCACATCCTGGGAAAAATAAAACATAGAAAAGGGGTGATCTCAAATTCCCAGTAAGGATAACAATATAGCAGAAACTTTCATAGATAAGAATAAACATTTAAGGCAGTGTATAACTAAAACAAAATCCTTTTAAACATGAACTTCAACATATTATGTCAAAAATAAAATGAAATAATTCCATTTACTTATTCACATGGATATTCAACTAATTGAATAATCACATGCAATATCAATAACCACATTCATAATGATGGAATGCATAATGCCAGACTATCATAACCACATAGCCAAGGCCTCGTGCCAAGACTACAAATATGATTTTTCCAAAGCCTTATGCCAAGATACTAGTTTGTCTCATGAGACCATCCGATGCATAGAGGAGCTATAGCGGGCTCCACCTGTCACATATTAAGTCCAATGCATTCCCATATGAAAAGGGTTAAACATAACATACACATTCGTATTAAAACTATCATACATAATGTCAATACTTTCACCATAAAATATGAATGGTATAAAAATAGCACATCCACAGTCAAACATATCACAAAAACTTCAATACAATATAAAAGTTTTGTATCATAATATATCAACTTCAAATAAGCGTAAAATCCATCAAAAGATGTTGACATAGATGAAATCAAAACTCTTTTTAGGGAAATATCTCTTTCTATTTGGAAATCATTTAAGAGTCATATATTTATAAAATAAAACACATTCTTTGAAAATATTCTTATAAGCTTGTAAGGAAAGCTTCAATGATTTTATAACGGCGGAAAATAACCGCACCCGCTGTATAAGTTAAAAAAACTTTCTTACCTTAATTCTGTCGAAAAGGTTAAAATGCACCTTGTTTGGAAAATGATGGAAAGATTACTTTATAAAACTCTTATAAAATGTCAAACAAGGGTATAAATGACTTTAACCTACATTATTTTAAATATTAAAAATGTTTTGAAATACATTTTTATGAAACATGGATGTGGATGATAAAGAGATCCCGGTAGAATATTATGTATAAACAACCTCAGAAAATGAAGAGATTGTTAAATAACCCATACCATGAACTTTTCCTTGGTTGGGGTAGGTTATCCTCCTGTATAATGGTGAAATAATTGTTATTGAATTATACAATAATCATATACATTAATATGATATCATATATGATCTTTTAACATTTATTTGTTTATAATATCTTAGTATTATCGTTGTTTCGGGTGTTTACTTACTCATTTTCTGTTACATGTTTTGTTACGTAAGCCATATTTGTAATGGATAGATTGTATCATAATCATATCGAAAATTATATCAAGTCCTTAGATACTATTATTAATCATCAAAATAGAATTATACTTGAATGGATACAATGGAGAATGAATGTCATCGTGTTCGTGGAGACGGTAGTCCGTACGTACGCACGAGCAACAATATCACTCTTTGGATAGTAAAATAATATATAATTGGATGGTATATCATATATAAACAATCATTATAATGTTATATTTCTTATTTACATGAGTTAAACATCATTATTATACAATCCAAATAATAATTTATTGAATAACAATTACACCACGACGTGGAGACGGTAATCCGTACTTACGCACGTATGGTGACATGTTATTCAAAGGACGGATAGAATAATGAATATGGTTGTACCATATTTATAATAACATCATAGTATATATATGATACTGGAGTTATTATTTTATAATGGTAACAACAAAGGAAGAAGAAGTGGAAGAAGAAAGGAACATGAAAAAGGGTGGTGAAATCATTGCCTCTTCTTCGGGTTCTTCCTTTTTATTTGATCAAAAGGGATCCTTAAGTTGGTATTATGACTAAAGGAAGGCCTATAAGATTATGTGATGGATGTTGAGAGAGTATTTGGGCAGATTTTTGCCGAACAAAAATGCTTTAAAGGTGTGAGTTAATGAGAAGGGAGAGTGCCCTTTTATAAGAGGGGTGAGGGGAACCTTTGGAAAAGCTAGAAACATTAATTTATAATAAATTAAAATTCGGTTTATAATGGTTAAAAATCGGATTTTTTAATTTTTAAGGTGGGGATGGGTCTAAAAACACTCAACCAATAGAATTCATACAGGTTTGGGTTACTATATTAACCTTATATTTATGTATTAACTCTTAGATAATAAGTTTCACTTTTACAATGTCTCTTTATATTTTTATATTATATTTTTAATAAACATACTATATAAATACAAGAGAACCCCAAGTGGTCCATTAATGATACAACTATCATGATATAAGTCTCTTGGACGAACCTTAGATTTTTAGGAATTTAATATCAATTAATAATATAATATTTGTTTTGAAAACTCTTTTATGTCAATTTTGACACTAATCAATAGTTGATTTTTTGTGAAACTCATAACAGAATTATCACTTCGAAACAATTCACTAAAATAAATCCTAATATGTCATATTATCCTAGAAAATTAGTTTAATTCATACAAAGTCTAAAATTATATTTATTTCGGTATCTACAATATCAATTATTTTAATTTTTCACTATTATGGTAATTACTGCATCATCATTGTGTCATTAATAAATTAAATTATTTAATGTCTAAAAATTACAAATAAAATATCATTATGTAGGAAATATTTTTATCTTTCTAATGAATATTTATAGTCTAAAATCCAACATACATAACCCTATATAAATGTTTTTTTCTAAAAGATATATGCTTGTGTCGTTTTTGTATTCATTTTAACTTAATTAAAATAAAGTTCCCCTATCACTTACAAGTGCCACCATGGGGTCGCAAAATCAACCCAATGATGCCATGGTCTAACATGTATCAACCAATAAGGTTACGACACATTTTATGGTAATTTAGTATTATTATAATATTATGTTTTAACCCTTATTTACCATATTTACCCTTTAACCATGGTAAATAAAATATTTACCGAAGTAATTATTCAAAATGTCTAAAAATAAAAGTTACCTATTCACAAAATTTGAACATCCTGATTCCAAATATGGAATTCATTTTTCCAAATTCAAAACACAGAAGTGCCAGAAATTAATTTAAAATTAATTCCCGTTGTTAAAACAAAAAAGCTTGTTTTTAAGAGATAATAACTATCAAAAGATTGACACTTGTTTATTTCTGGTTTAATTGTGAAATTATGTACAATGACCAAAATTATATTAAATGGTAAAAATATATTCTAAATATACTTTAAAACCACTCAAATTCATAATTTATCAATATAAATTATTTCGATTAAAAAGATGTTTTTAATTAAAATTTAGTAATTTTCACTATTCATCAAAATATAAGTGTTATCCGAAAAGTTCCAAAATTTCACCCTAGGATAAATTCAATACTCCAAATCCAAAAATGAAGTCCACTCTGAAATATAAAATATATTTAATTTTAAAAATAAGGTATTACTATTCATAATGGCTAGTTTGATTGGTTGTGGTGTGTTAGAACTCGGTGTTGCGTACAACACACGCTATCACATTATTCAAAGAGAAGTGTATCATAGAATCTTGGGGTGTTACATTATCCCCTCCATAAAATAATTTATTCCTCAAAATTTATAGAATATTATCACATGAAAAGACTCGGGTGGTTCTTCATCATAAGCTCCTCGGGTTCCCATGTTGCCTCTTCCGTCTTATGGTTTCTCAACAAAACTTTTACCAGACGCGTTGTCCGGTTTCTCAGTACTTGTTCTCTCGCATCAAGAATCCTGACGGGCTCTTCGCAATAAGACAGATCGGGTTCCAGTTCTAATTCGTCATAGGTGAGGACATGCGTTGGGTTAGGCATGTATTTCCTCAATAGTGATACGTGGAACACATCGTGAACTTTGGAGAGACTTGGCGACATTGTCAATCGGTAAGCTACAACCCCAATTCGTTCTAGAATTTTGAAAGGACCGATGTATCTGGGACTCAATTTACATTTCTTACCAAAACGTATGACTCCCGTCCATAGAGATACCTTTAGGAAAACATGATCACTGACTTGAAATTCCAAATCCTTCCTTCGATTATCGATATAGCTCTTCTGCCTACTTTGAGATTCTTTGATTTGATTTTGGATTACCTTCACCTTTTCCATTGTTTCCTCTACCAGTTATGGACCTACAAGTTTTATTTCACTATCGTCATCCCAATAGGTTGGTGTGCGAAATCTCTTTCCGTATAACGCATCATATGGTTCCATCTGAAAACTCTAATGGAAGCTATTATTATAGGAAAATTCTACCAGAGGTAAATATTGATCCCACATGCCCTAAAAGTCAAGTGAGAAAGATCTAAACATGTCTTCTAAGGTTTGAATAGTCCGTTCTGATTGTCCGTCTATCTGAGGGTGGTAGGAAGTGCTCAAATGAAGTTCAGTATCCAGGGACTTCTGGAGACTCTTCCAGAATCTTGAAGTAAAACGGGGATCATGATCAGAATCAATCGATAGGGGTACTCCATGAAGTCTCACAACATCATTAATATATAGTCTTTCTATTCGTTTCAGTGGTAGATATTCTCTTATAGCAAGAAAATGTGCTGACTTGGTAAGATGATCAATAATAACCCATATTTCATCGTTCCTTCTAGGAGTCTTTGCTATCCCCAAGGCAAAGTCCATCGTAATATTGTCCCATTTCCACTCCGGTATGGGAAGAGGTTTCATGACTCCTCTAGTGTGTTGCCTTCCAAAATTCACTTGTTGAAAAACCATACATCTTGACACAAAATCAGCAATCTCCCACTTCATATTTTCCCCAAAAAAATGTTCCTTCAAATCTCGACACATTTTGGTGCTCCCAGGGTGTATAGAGAAATTGGAACTATGAGCATCATCCAGCAATTCCCTGTTTAGATTAGGTATATCGGGGACACAAATTCTCTTCCTGAATTTCAAAATTCCATCTTCATACACAAAGCCTCAAAATCTACCATCATTCACAGCTTTAATCTTCTTTTGAAATTCTTAATCATCTATCTGAGAACTCATAATCCTTTCTAGTAAATATGGTTTGGAAACCATTTGAAAAAGCATTGACGTTTCACCTTCCCTGGTTATTCTCATGTCCATCTTCAATAGATCCATCAAAATTGGAACCATTTTTATTCTCATCACGTTCAAAACTCCATGGTCTTTTCTTCTCAAAGCATCTACCACCTTGTATGCTTTCCCTGGGTGGTAGTGTATCGTACAATCATAATACTTGAGTAATTCAAGCCATCTCCTTTGCCTCATTTTGAGTTCTTTTTGTGAGAAAACATACTTCAAAATCTTATGATCAGTATAAATCTCACATTTTTCACCATTGAGGTAGTGCCTACATATCTTCAAAGAAAATATCAAAGCTGATAACTCAAGATAATGAGTAGGATAGTTTTGTTCATGAATTTTCAACTGTCGTGATGCATAGGCAATTACCCTATCATTCTGCATAAGGACAAAACCAATTCATTTCTTCGATGCATCACTATAAATAACGAACCCATCATTCCCCAATGGTAGAGTCAATATAGGATCATTGAATAATATTCTCTTCAGTTCTTCGAAACATTCTTCACACTCTTTTGTCCAAACAAATTTAACCCTTTTACATGTGAGCTTCGTTAATGGGTTAGCCAATCAGGGAAAATTCTGGATGAAACATCGATAATAACCTGCTAAACCAATAAAACTACGTACCTCAGTTATACTCGTCGGTGCTGTCCATTCTTGGATTGCCTTGGTCATAGAAGGATCAACATAGATTCCATCTTTAGAGACAATATGGCCAAGAAAAGAAATCTCTTGAAGCTATAATTCACACTTTCTAAACTTCCCATATAATTCATGTCTTCTCAGAGTCTTCAGGATAATGCGCAAGTGATTTTCATGATCTTCGTAGCTTTTGGAGTATACCAAGATATCATCAATAAATAAAACCCCAAATTCATCGAGATATTCCTTGAAAACTATATTCATCAGATCAATGAATATAGAGGGTACATTAGTCAATCCAAAAGGCATTACAGTAAACTCGTAATGCCCGTACCTGGTTGGGAATGCTGTCTTCAGAATGTATTCCTTCTTCACAAACAACTGATGGTATCCAGATCGAAGGTCACTCTTTGAAAAGTATTGAGCTCCATGAAGTTGGTCAAATAAATCATCAATGCGAGGTAGGGGATACTTGTTCTTTATTTTTATAGCATTGATCTCCCTATAGTCGATACGTAACCTCATAGATCCATCTTTCTTTTTAACCAAAAGAACAGGGGCTCCCCATGGAGAAAAACTAGGGAGAATAAATCCCTTATTACTCAATTCCTCTAGTTGTTTATTTAGTTCAACTAATTCTACAGTGGCCATTCTATAAGGGGTCTTCGATATAGGACTTGATCCAGGAATTAAATCAATGGAAAACTAAACTTCTCGTTCTGGAGGATGTCCAGGTAAATCTTCTAGAAATAAATCTACATATTCTTTCACAACAGGTACATCCTCTATTTTAACATTCCTTTCCTCACCCATAGTCATTTCATTCTCTTCCTCTCCAATAATTGAATTTAGTTGAGCTACTGGGGGTAGATCTAGATAAGAATTAGGTGGTGACGATTCTGCTCTAAATATAAGGTGTTCCTTATCATCATCATCAAGAATTGTAACCTCATTCTTCTTACAATAAATATTTTCATCATAGTCCGAAAGAAAATCCATACCAAGGATTATATCAAACTCAATCATAGGTATGATGATGAGATCAGCAGATAAAGAACATTTATGTGCTCTAATGAGTACTGATTCACAAAACTTTGTTGCAATGATACTTCCCTTAATAGTTTTAACTGAAAACTCCCTTGTTAAATAAAATTGAAAATATCTAATTTTCTTAGAAAAATGGGAAGATATGAAACAATGTGATGATCCAAAATCGAATAATGCATTTGCTAAACTTGAGGAATCCATTAAATTACCTGCCACCACGTCTTTCGAAGCTTCTACCTCAGCAATAGTGATAGCATAAGCTTGGCCTTGATCCCTTGGCATTTTTTGAGGTAAGTTCCCCTGAAGATTAGGAAATTCATTTTCATAATGTCCCATCTTTATTGAATTATAGCACTGAACATTGGTAGCTTCCTTCTTCCCCTTGCAATCACGAGCTTGGTGGCCTTTTTCACCACACTTGTAACAGACTCCCGTTACCTTCAAGAAAGTACCGGGGTGTTTCTTACCACATTTACCACATGATTGATATTCAACCTTTCCCTTATTCCCCTTATTTCCATTCCCAAATTGATCACCAGGTCTCTTCTTCTCTTACTTTGCTTTAATGTCATAAGACTTACATAATTCCTTTTCGGTCTTGATAGCACATGAGACAATGTCTTCGTACGGCGAGAAGGATTGTGAGACTAATGCTCGACGGAGAAATGGATTTAACCCATCAAAGAAACGATCAATCTTACCTCTTGGGTTACGTATATAATCTCCAGCATACCTTGCTAACCTTGTAATGTTAGACTTATACTTTATGACATTCTCATCCTACTTTTGTCTCAGACTCAAAAATTGTCTTTCCATATCTGCTCGATGGTTGCGAGGAAAGTATTTTTCTAAAAACAGATTTTTTAACTCACTCCATTCCATATTTGATACTTCATCATCTTCCTTCGTATTTTGATCAATGACTACCATTGATCAGCATCTCCAGTGAGGCGGTAAACTGCAATGACAACTTTTTCCATTTCACTACTCCCCAAAGGCGGAAATATTTTCTCTCGGGAATTTATCCATTGTTCAGCTACTAAGAGATTTGTACTCCCATTGAACGTTGGTGGTTGTAGCCTCATGAATCAATCTAACATTGATCCTCCACACTGCGGATTAGGGTGCTCCATACAGGTAAGGTTATTATTCATAAACTGAGTGAGTTGTCCCAGTATGGTGATTAGCTGATCAGCACCAGTCGCATCACCAGCTCCACTATAATTATCTTGATTAGGAGGGAAATCCCTACATGGAGTGCGTGCATTGATACAGTTTCCATTTCATCCACCAGGCGCCATTTCTAAACAATGGCATAAACTAGATCAATTTATGAATAAAAATACATAATTCCATACTTATAAAACACTTAACATAAATTGAACTATTTATGTATATAATCCATAATCATAAAAATGTTTTCTTTGAGGACGTATATACTTATAAACCCTTCATAATTATTTGTAAAGAAAATGAGAGTTATCCTAAGCATATCCCCCGGGATTGTCGTAACCAAGAGTGCAGCAAGGCCCGTTGTCATGCACCAGTTCCTGTTCGAGTCTAGCTCAAAGCGGTGTTTTCGGGTTTTACCCCTAGGTACATCTGTGCCAGAGCCGCCTCTACCTTCTCGTATCCAGACATGGATGTATTGCTCGGAAAAATCAGAAAATCTCCACAATACCAAAATTTTAGGAAGTTCATCTATACTAATCCTCAAATTTCATCTTAGGTCTACGTGATCTAATCAGATTTTATCAAAATCTAGCATCCAAGGTTTGT
The DNA here is from genome assembly GCA_963277665.1 of Viscum album. NCBI lineage: Eukaryota > Viridiplantae > Streptophyta > Magnoliopsida > Santalales > Viscaceae > Viscum > Viscum album. Next base: position 954,376,691 of record OY728162.1, on the reverse strand, counting down.
ACTAAACCTCCCTCTGATACCAACTATAATGCCCCGACCCCATTTACCTAGAGTCGGTTTATTATTACATTACATTGGCATGATCACTAGAAAGATCAAATTTCGAAAGACAGATTGGTTTAATAGCCTTGGAAACACTAGATATATTCATAACATTTTACATTACATCATAAAGTGAAAAACTACTACAACAACATAGTGTCCATATTCCACACTCATATCCCTGCATACTATCCCTTCTGGTCACTCATAAATTACTTCTTCACATCCTGGGAAAAATAAAACATAGAAAAGGGGTGATCTCAAATGCCCAGTAAGGATAAAAATATAGCGGAAACTTTCATAAATAAAAATAAACATTTAAGGCAGTGTATAACTAAAACAAAAGCATTTTAAACATGAACTTCAACATAGTATGGAAAAAATAAAATGAGATAATTCCATTTAATTATTCACATGGATATTCTACTAATCGAATAATTATATGCAATATCAATAACCACTTTCATAATGATGGTATGCATAATGCCAGACTATCATAACCACATAGCCACGACCACATGCCAAGATAGCAAATAAGATTTTGGCAAGGCCTTGTGCCAAGAAACTAGTTTGTCTCATTAGACCTACCGATGCATTGAGGAGATAGAGCAGGCTCCACCCGCCACATATTAATTCCAATGCATTTTCATATGAAAAGGTTTAACCATAACATAAATATTTGTATTAAAACTATCATACGAAATGTCAATACTTTCACCATAAACTATGAATGGTATAACAATAGCACATCCACAGTCAAACATATCACAAAAATTTCAATACAATATAGAAGTTTTGTATCATAATATATCAACATCAAATAAGCGTAAAATCGATCAAAGGATGTTAACATAGATGAAATAAATACTCTTTTTAGAGAAATATCTCTTTCTATTTTGAAATAATTTAAGAGTAATATATTTATAAAATAAAACATTTTCATTTAAAATATACTTATAAGATTGTAAGGAAAGCTTTGATGACTTTATAATGGTGGAATATAACCGCACCCGCCGTATATGTTAAAAAAACATTCTTACCTTAATTCTGTTGAAAATTTTAAAAAGCACCTTGTTTTGGCAAACGACGAAAAGAATACTCTATAAAACTCTTATAAAAAGTCAAACAATGGTATAAATGACTTTAAACCATATTCTTTTAAATAGTAAAAATATTTTGAAATACATTTTTAAGAAACATGGATGTGGATGATAAAGAGATCCCAGTAGATTATTACGTATAACCAACCTCGGATAATGAAGAGATTGTGAAATAACCCTTACCTTGTACTTTTCTTTGGTTAGGGTCGGTTATCCTCTTGTATAATGGTGATATAATTGTTATTAAATTATACAATAATCATATACATTAATATGATATCATATATGATCTTTTAACATTGATTTGTTAATAATATCTTAGTATTATCGTTGTTTCGGGTGTTAACTTACTCGTTTTCTTTTATATGTTTTTTTACATAAGCCATATTTGTAATGGATAGGTTGTATATTAATAATATCCAGAATGATATCACATCCTTAGATACTATTATTAATCATCAAATTAGAATTATACTTGAATGGATACGTTGGAGAATGAATCTCCTCGCGTTCGTGGAGACGGTAGTCCGTACGTACGCACGAGCGATAATATCATTCTTTCGATATTAAAATAATATATAATTGGATGGTATATCATATATACAGAATAATTATCAGATTATATTTATTATTTACATGAGTTACACATCATTATTATACCAACCCAAATAATAATTTATTGAATAACAATTACACCACGACGTGGAGACGGTAAGTCGTACGTACTCATGTATAGTGACATGTTATTCAATGGATGGATATAATACTGAATATGGTTGTACCATATTTATAATAAAATCAATTTATATATATGATACTGGAGTTATTATTTTAGAATGGTATCAACAAAGGAAGAAGAAGTGGAAGAAGAAAGGAACTTGAAAAAAAGGTGGTGAAATCATTACCTCTTCTTCGGGTTCTTCCTTTTGATTTGATCAAAAGGGCTCCATAAGTTGGATTTCTGACTAGAAGAAGGCCTCTAGGATGATTTGAGGGAATCATAGAGAGTATTTGTGAAGAGTTTGGCCGAACCAAAAGGCTTTGAAGGTGTGAGTTAATGAGAAGGGAGAGTGCCCTTTTACAAGAGGGGTGAGGGGCACCTTTGGAAAAGCTAGAAATATTAATTTATAATAAATTCATATTCGGTTTATAATGGCCTCAAAGTTGATAATTTAAAGTTTAATGTGGGGATGGGTCTAAAAACACTCAACCAATAGAATTTAGACAGGTTTGGGTTACTATATTAACCTTATCTTTAAGTATTAACTCTTTGTTAATTAGTTTCACTTTTACAATGTCTCTTTGTATTTTTATATTATATGTTTAATAAAATTACTATAAACAACCAAGAGACCCCCAAGTGGTCCATTAATGATACGCCTAGAATGATATATGTCTCTTGGCCGAACCTTATATTTTTTGGAATTTAATATCAATTAATAATATAATATTTGTTTTAAAAACTCTTTTATGTCAATTTTGACACTATTCAATAGTTTATTTTTGTGAAACTCATAACAGAATTATTACTTCGAACAAAGTCCATTAAATCAATACTAATATTTCATATTATCCTATAAAATTAGTGTAATTCATAAAAAGTCTCAAATTATATTTATTTGGGTATCTACAATATCAAATATTTTAATTTTTCACTATTATGGTAATTATTGCATCATCATTGTGTCATAAATAAATAAAATTATTTAATGTCTAAAAATTACAAATATAATATAATTATGTAGGAAATATGTTTAGATTTTTAATTAATATTTATAGTCTAAATGCCAACATATATAACCCTGTGTAAAAATTGTTTTTCTAAAAGATATATGCTTGTGTCATTTTTGTATTCATTTTTACTTAATTAAAATAAAGTGTCCCTATCACTTACATGTGGCACCATGGGGTCCCAAAATCTACCCTAATATGCCTATGGTCGAACATGTATCAACCAATAAGTTTTGGACACGTTTTAAGATAATTTATTATTATTATAATATTATTTTTAAACGTTATTTACCGGATTTACCCTTTAACCATGGTAAATAAAATAGTTACCGAAGTAATTATTCAAAATGTCTAAAAATAAAATTTACCTATTCACACAATATGAAAATCCTGATTCCAAATATGGAATCCATTTTTCCAAATTCAAAACACAGAAGTGGCAGAAATTAATTTAAAATTAATTCCCATTGTTAAAACAAAAAGCGTGTTTTTAAGAGATAATAATTATCAAAAGATTGGCACTTGATTATGTCTGGTTTAATTGTTAAATTATGTACAATGACCAAAAATATATTAAATGGTAATAAAATATATTCTAAATATACTTTAAAACCACTCAAATTAATAATTAATCAATATAAATTATTTGGATTAAAAAAGTTGTTTTTAATTAAAATTTTGTAAATTTCAATATTCATCAAAATATAAGTGTTATCCAAAAAGTTCAAAAATTTCACCCTAGGCTAAATAAGATATTTAGAAACCAAAAATGAAGTCCATTCTTGAAAATAAAATACATATAATTTAAAAAAAATAGGTATTACTATTCATAACGGCTAGTTTGATTGGTTGTGGTGTGTTAGAACTCACTGTTGCGTACAACACACGCTATCACATTATTCAAAGAGAAGCGTGTCGTAGATGCTTAGGGTGCTACATTTGAAATAAAATAACAATCATTTGATGAGAAAGTAATATTCTATAAAAACTGTATTTTTCTAAATAGGTTTAGTCGTTATTTACGTAAATATTTTAAAATTATTTTTAACAATTTCATATTTTTTTTTGGAAAAATAAACCTCATTTTATAAATAATAATACCAAAATTATCATAGTTTGATATTTTAGGGTTTTTATGAGATCTTTAATTTCATAATGAATACTAAAAATACTGAATTTTAAATGAGAAATTCCATTTTTTTAAAATTATTTACATGGATAAGTTATAAATTTAATTTTTTTAAATTAAAATTACATCAATTATATATTTAAAAATCAAATTTATGTAATTAGAATCCATTTTATGTGAAATTTTGATTTAAAAACATTGTAAAATTTTGGACATTTTCTCTTTAAAACCCCACATTCTCATCGCATATACAAGACTAATGTTATATTAAATTTTTTTACACTAATGTGAATTAAATTATAAAAATGGATTCCATATTTGGAATCACAAAAAGGTCTAATTTCTAATAAGGGAAACATATTTTTTACCTAAAACAAATAGTGAAACAGAAAATACATATTTAGCATTGTTAAGCTAAAAACGGATTTACTGTGGGGTTAAACTAAGAAGATAAAGATATAATATGACATAAAAAATTTTCTAACAACAATTTTAAGGATATATTTGGACATAATATATTATATTTTCTATAATAATTCATTTTTGAGACCTTATTAATGATAAAATGTGAGTATTATTGAATCTTTTCCAAACATTACAAGTATGCCACTCAACTCACTTACCAAAGGCCACCCCATCCCCACTATTATTCAAACCATAAAACCAATTTTTTTCTAACAATACCTACCCATATAACTTCCAAAAATCCCTAATATAATCATATATTCCTTATTCGAGGTATAAATCTATCCTTGAAAGGTTTTAATTCACACCTAAATATGATACATGAAGAAGAGGTAAAATTTTTCAAAAAATTTTTTTATTTAATTTCATTATCCACCTCCTTAAAGTTTTATTAATACATTATTATATAATTTCATAAGTATACTACATATATTGGGATGTTATTATAATAAAAAAATTACCTACAAACATCCCCACTTCTATCAAATTGGTTGTGAAATCATCATTCATGTGTACAGTTGACTACCACCTCACGAACTGTTGTGGTTCACTATTCCTATAGCACCATTCACAGTTGGGTATGATGATGGATATAAATTATATAAATTATATTTATATTATAATGTTACCTCTTATGTTTTTATATCATTTATACATTTTTAACCTTCAATTACTTATGGAATATGATAACATAACTCGTGCGTATAATGGACTGCTGTCTCACGAAGTGATGTGATTTGTATTTCACAAACGATTAACATGGTAGGTTATAAGATAAAAGATAATAATTATATATGATATAAATGAAATAATTATTATATTCATCAAATAGTTATCATTTTTTAAATATAATTTGTATCATTTTATTTCCTACCCTTTCACTCTCTTAATGATGAAAATAGTTTTCATGGATGAGTGGACTATCGCCTTCAAGAAGCAACATGACTATGTTTTCATCACTACAAACCATGGAATATATATATATATATAATATGTTATGTTTAATATTATTATCATTATACCAATATTATATATATTACCTACCTTCATTCCATAATGATCATTGGAAACTGGAAACCTTACTCATGCTCACGTACGACCTACCGTCTCCGTGAATGTAACATACTGCATTTTTCAAAACCATATTTTTTGATAGGTTTTTAATGTGAAATTGATTGAAAAATTTTATAATTCTTATATTATTATTAATATAGTAATAATTTTATTGTTTAATATGTACAATAACTAAATCATTAATGAAACAACACGAATAAGTAAACAAGGCAATGAACACCCGAAACGAGGAAAATAACAAACGAATATTAACAAAAGGGGGATAAAATGTTTTTAAAGGAAAAAAATTATTTTATAAATAGAAATATGGTTCTATTTTAAGTTAATAATATGTTTAAAACTACTATAATGAAGGTTAAACAATGCTTAACAAAAGAAAAACTTGAGGTAAGGGATTTTTTAACTGAATTTCCATTCATTCGGTTAAACTTATACTTATTTGACTACATCATTCTATTATTACGTGTATAATTAATTTTGATTAAATAACGATTTATTTAATCATGTTTCAGGTGTATTTATAGTTAAAATAGATAATTCATTCATTGATTAATTCTCACTTCAACATTCTAATCATTATAAACGTTTATTCCACTAAATTATACTAATGGATATTGATTATTCATATATTTCAGGTGAAAGAATTTATTTGAACCATTACTAATAAAAAAATTTCATTTTGTTATCATATATTTATTAATTATATTTTCATTTGAAATTTAAATTTTACACTTTCTTAACTTAAAATTATTGATAAAATATTTTTATGAAATCTGATTTTATTTTTCACTTTGAGTAGAAAATATTTTTATTCAAAACCCTTGTTTTCTAAAATTGTTTCAAAATGTTAAAAATGATTTATTAATTAAAATTTTACCAATTTTATCATTTTTATGAAATGGTTTTTTTGGAATCATGTTTTTTGTTTCGAAATGAACAACTTTTCTAAACTTTTAAAAGTGAAAAAGCAATGTTCTTATCAACATGAACAGCATGCATGGAATTACCTGCTATCATAACCAACATTTCAATGATAATTTATTTGAATGTTTACATGATTATTTTAAACAAAGTTTTTTATAATATTCTTTAATTCATTTTTTTTAAAATAATTTATAAGAAAAGTATTTTGAAAAAGATTTATATGTTAAAAATGTATTTTAAGAATGAAAAGGATATTTTCATCAAGAGATATTCTAATGATTTTATATGTCATTTATATTAACCAATGACATCAAATATGTAACATACTTATGATAAACTAGGGATATGTTGTATCATTATCATGCTTATTTTTTCTTTAGTTGATTTATTTATAGTTTAATTGGAGATGTAATATTTTATTACCATTCACCATTTTACCTTGAATAGTTTATGATTATCTTTATTGATTTTGTTATGTATTAAAATTTCATATGTTAGTATTTCATTATGAATTTTTATATTCATTATGTCTAACACATTTTATATGAGGAATGCATCAGGGTTTAAATTTGACGGGTGAGGCATGTTGTAGCCCCTAGATGCATCAGTAGGTCCCATCACACAAATTGGATATGGTTTCAGTCGAGGCCCTACACAATTATATAGATGCTTGGGAATAATTCTTCTATAATATTAGGTGTATTCCAATTAATCCTTGATGGTATCAAATCTCATGGCATGATGCCTCAATGATAGGTTTTATATTTCCATCATTATACATCCCGTCATTATATATTCATTTATTGATATTCCATGGGATTATTTGATTAGTTTGAATATCGATGGTCAAGATTCCTGCTCATTATATTTATTTATAAACATTTATTCGATTAAATATTATTAATTACATATTATGATCAAATTATTTATTAAATAAAATGTTTTTTATTTATTTTCATTTCCATATTTATTTTACCTTATTCATTCATAACTTTTACTCTAAAAAACCCTAACTAAGAATTTGAGCTCACCCATATTTGTTTTCCTTATCTTGGAATCCATGATATATACTATGATTTATGTTAATGCATATTCTAGAGGGAATAATGTTATTCTTGAAAAAAAAAATATGTCGTAATATGTACTTTAAAATTTAATAATGAATTATGTGTGTGTATGGTTTACGAGGAGTAATAAACTATTTGATCCTATAAGATTTGATCGGTTTTATCTTATGAAACTTTTATAAAGTCCAATGTTGACTTCGAGTAAATAGAGTTGGGTTCGTTACAATTGGTATCATAGGGTGTTTAATCGAAACATTGGGAACTAGATTTAGGAAAACATTTGGTAGATAATATATAACTATAGATAAAATTGATAATGTGCATAAAAGAATATCCTAATGTTTTGTAAAACAATATATCATGTGGTTTGTCTTATAAATGAATCAATTTATAGATAATACAACCAGAATTTGTTCTAGAATAGAGGTACTTACGGGTAATAACTCCATATATGTTGTATTTGGATTGACTTGTGAATTTACTGGTACATGACAATGATCATTACTGCACACCTAGTTTGAAACTCTTAGGGGACATGCATAAGATATTTCACATCTTTTATAAAACAGTTATGTAGGATTTAGTATAGATATATTCCCAAGGAAATCATATTTACAATTATGTGAATATCTCTATCAAGTGTTTCAGTAGTTTTGCTATTATACATTATTATTCATAAAGTTAGGATAAAATATAGTTTATGTACTTATTTAAAAATATAACATAATGGAAGGAATATAAATTGTATAAATGCACATACTCCAAGTTGGAATTTACCTCATGGATAAGATAATGAATCTGGAGATGGATCTCATAAAATTATTACCATATTATGGAATATGGATTAGGTAATGATTAACAACTTTTCTCATATAGAGATGCCTGCAGATCCACCACATGGTTTGTCAATGTTAGACCACTTCATGTTTTATAATCATCTATCATTTAGTAGGACTAAAAATCCATTTTTAGTTGTGAAATAGAAAAGTTCTATAGAGAATTTATTTCACACTGTAAGATGTATCCAATGGGAGATAGTTGTCATGGTAGTTTATCAACAATCACGAGATATAGATTAGTTGTGGTAGTTTATTCAAAACACTAAGGATGTGGAGAAAATAAAAAGAATTCCATGGATCAATTAAAAGTAATATTCAAGGAAAAATAATTTCCTTGTGACCAGTGAGAGTATTTGGAAAGGGAATTATTAATTCTATTCCATAATGAAGTGTAAAATATTTCTAAGTATGAAGCCAAATTTATAGGATTACAAGGAATGCTATGAACTATATACGTAATTCATAGAGAAAGACTGGTAATTTTTTTAATGGATTAATAAAATACTTCGAAGGATACTATTCTATAAAAAAATTTCAACACATGAGGGATATAGTATCCTATGATATTAATCTAGATAAATAATTCTCCATTTATTATGAATCCGTATGGAAGCAAAAAAGAATAGGTTGGAAGATAAAATGACAAAGAAATGTAATATGGGAATGAAGGATTTTTTTACATGTGAACCTTGGGGAATTAAACACCTTCGTATAATCTTAAAAGGGAAAGTATTTCTCTTTAGGTGTGGAGAAAATTGATAACATGGTCATGATTTGAAAGATAATAAATGAATTATACAATGTTCAATTCTTTGACTACTAGGATATAGGAAACTAATAAAATAAATTCCCCAAGAATAAATGGAATTCACTTGAGAGGAATATCTGTGATCATAGTCAAGGTTATGCTATTACTACAGAAGAATAGGAATGATTGATGTTTTTGTGTTTGGATTAAATATTTATGTTATTGGAATATTTTATATGTGGTATCCTTGTAATAAAAATTTATAATTTTATAAGGATTGTTCAGTAGTTATTTTTTGTTATGTTTTTTAATTCTTATGTAGAGTAGTATTAATGACCAAGAAAAATGATTCAGTGGAAATTTGAACTTTTAGAAAAATACATGAATGACAGAAAGATAACCCTTAATACAATATTGATGTTGATAAAATGATGTTTATATAAAGATATTATTGATATTGAAACAATAAATTTGATATAATAGAAAACATGGAAATTATTAATGATATGTTTCCTTCTGAAATTTAGTGAACATATTTTTTATGTTTTCAATAATAACATTTTATAAGGGTGATAAGGTTAACAATTTATAAAATTGGTTTAGTTGAACATTGTATGAGGGTTCAATGATAAATTCATTACATCAACATATAATAATTTACAAATGTTGGATTACCAATGATAACTATTTTGTTATAATAATAACTTGATATCTAAGGAATAACTTATCCATCTATAGACCGTAAGATCCATTAAAATGTAATTTTAGTACATTATGCCTAAAAATACATTTTTGGATATTCATTTGTTTGAGTAAGTGAAGAATTGGAAATTTATCAAGGCATTACCAAATGATGAAATTGGTATTATCAATTAGAAACATGTAATTTTACAATATTTCTTAATATTTTTAGATAGTGAAATAATTCCACAACATTAATAAATATATATAGAAAAAATATTATCCTACTATATTCACATATGATGAATCATATGTTCCTTTAAATCATCTTAGATTTATGGTTTTAAAAAATTAGAAAATATATTTATAATGACCTATAATTTACATGCATTGATATTATATGAAAATTGAAGTATATTCATTACAATATATAATAAATCCAAGTCATGATCGTATTAGTATAGTGTCTCTAGAAACATAGAATCCTAAACAAATGATTAATAAAACATCAACATTGTCTCCTTCTTATTTCATCATATCTAGAATCATTTTAGACATATCATTCTTAATACCCTTCTTCACGACCTTGGTAAAGTAATCATATTAACAGGTGAGTTCAAATTCTTAGTAAGGGTAAACAAGGAAAATATCAATCATATCATAATCATAAGACAGAAGAACTTAAAATTTTAAAGACTTATACTACATATTAAAGATCATGATATCATGTCATGGGATAAAAGTTCAGAAGAATTACTGGACATAATATAAAAATATATAACATAATACATGATGTTTTTTGTCATTCACATAATCTTATATAATCATTTCATATTAGTGAAACAACATTTCCAAGACCAGCATAGCAGACAAAGTCTATTAATAAACCAGGTTTACATTCCATTCTATTCATGTATTACTAAAATGGATTTACTTGTAATTCTAGACATTTATAACTCATTATATATAAATAATTACCCAATGAATTGGAGGGAGATATAGGTTCCACCCAAAATATAAGGAAACTATTATTACGTGTTCCTTACAAAACATAAATCATAGCATAACTGAAGGAATAAAATGGTTTTCTTAAACATCATTACAACATGATCCACATAAAAAAATGGAATACATAAATATAATACCATAAAAAAACTAAAATCATAGTGATAATGGGGAATGAAACATAACCCTGTTTAAATAATGTCATCATAAATGGGAAATAATTTTGATAAAACACATGAAATTATTTAATGAGGAAAAGATCATTTCCTATTCAAAAACGTTTTGTTTTCTCAAAATGACATGAAACTTTAAATGAACATAATTTAATTGAATATAATATTGAAATTTTATAACATAAGATTCGTGGAAATAAGGCTTTATAAAATCATATGAATTAATTGACTCTATATATGTTAAAAACATTATTATCGTACTTTTGTCGAAAAATGTCCCAAAAAACCTCGTACCAAAAAAGAAAAAATATTCCATTCATAAAATTTAATATACATTCACCAATGCATAAAATTTACTTTAAGTAATCGTAGAATAATATAAATAATATGACATATTTAGGAAACATGGATGTGGATGATAAATATACACCATTAAATACGTACATATAAACAATCTCAGATAATAAGGATGTTGTGATATTATCCCTAACCATAGGACTAATAACGTTTTCTGTATATAAACCTCATGCATAATGATTTAAATGATGTAATTGACTTATTATATAATAATAGTGATATTTATGATATCATATATTAATATATTATCATCCTTTCATTAGTAACATTTCATTGTCACCCAATATTCAGATATTAATTGGTTTTTCTTCTCATGAATGTTTTTTCAGATAAGTTCAAGTTCCAATTCTTACGTTATAGTTATTTAATTTAAATAATGATATTAGTATAATATATATCATATTTATTAATTTAAATCAACTATATAATTGTGTTTTAATGAATATCAACTATAATAAATCACATAGAATCGTGTAGACAATAGGTCGTACATACGCACAAGCAACAATATCATTCAAATAATTGTTGAATGGTATTGAAGTTGATGGTTTATAATATATAATAATCAGTATAATGTAATAATAATAATTTATCGTTATTATTTTTATCATTATATATATCCAATTAAGTTGGTGGTAAAAAGGAAATTACACCACAATGTAGAGACGGTAAGTCATACGTACTTGGTGATTTCCTTTTTCATATGATAGAGAGATAATGGAATATGGTTGTTTTGTAATTACAATAAAATATAAGTATATTTGTTATATTTTTGTTATTATATTATAAAGAAACAACTAATGATGAGGATGAATAAAAAATATGTTTGAATGAATCGGTAGAAGATATTACCTTGTCCTCGACGTGCTTCCTCTAAATATCGTCATAGAGCACTAGAGTAGGACTTTTTAGATTACTAGAACCATTAGAATGTAAATAGAGAAGTTCAGATGGAAAAAAGGTAATGGTATTTCTAGGATTTAAGGATCAAAGTGAAGTGAAGAGGTGTGGGAGGAGGTTCCCTTCTATAATTGAGGAAAGGGCCACTTTTGGAAACACCAAAAAAAATTATTTATATTAAAAAAAACCTACACAAAAAAATCAAAATATTACAAATTTAGAGATTAGATTAGATTTTTTTGTAATATTATATACCAATAAATGTTGGACATGTGTTTTTTCAATTTAAACATTATATATTTAATTAACACTTAGTTATTCTATTTAATTTTTAACTTGGGTGACAAATAATTCAATATTAAAAGGGTAATATATTTACTTATTTGATGTAAAATAGATCATAAATAAATATATTAGATCGTTTTATACCATATCATAATTATTTTATATTTAAAAAAATGTATAATGATTTTTAAATAATTCAATAAAACATTATTCTGATATACATTCAATAGTATCAAATTTAACAATTTTCAATTATTTGATTTTGAAAAATATTTATATAACAAGATGACATTGAAAAAAAAATTAATTATATTACTATGAGGTCAAGGTAATATATTAAATTAATTATAAATGTAAATGAGGAAAAATTATATTTACATTAATATTTAAAATAACATTTATTTAATATTTTTCATAATAAAATAATTATTAAAACGGTATTGTGTAATTATTTAATATGATTATTTATTGAATAAAAATTTAAAATAAAATAATTTGATGAATATAAATATACAAGATTTTAGATGAATATTTTTTGTCTAATTCATCTTTTTAAAAATCCAATATTTAAAATGTTATACTTATTAAATTATGCATGTGTCAACATTAACATCACTTTAAATAAAAAAATATAAATTTTATAATCCCTTATATAAGGCTACAAATGGTCCATAAATCAACCCCTGGATGAATCTATTTGAGATATACTTGACCAATAAGATATATCAAAGTGTTTGGACCTTTTAATGGGTATTATTTTAATAAATACAATATTACTGAGTTTTCATCAATTAAATAATTTCTGCACCATTAATTTATAAAATATTAAGGAAATTATATATTTCCTAATAATTGAAAATAAATTACCATAAAAAAGAATAAAAATTATATTCAAAATGACTATTTATAATAAAAATTATCTTTAGTATAAACTTATATTAAAAATGATTTAGTTATTAAAATTTGATTGAGACATATTTAACTTTTTATTAAATAAAAAAAATTAAATCTCTTAATCTCATCTAAGTGAAATTAAATGGATAAAAGTTTGTCCCAAGGATGACTTAGCTACAAACACACTCATAAAATGCTATTAATATGATTGTCAGGGTAATTTTATAATAGTAATTTTACCCTTGATTTCCAGGTTTACCCCTTTACCATATTAATAAAAATTACCATTTTTATTATTCCTAAAGCCCAAAAATAAAATAAATATATTTAGATAATTCTGACATACTAATTCCAAATATGGAGTTCATGTTTCAAAATTTAAATCCAATAATTTTCCTTAATAAATTTAAAATTAATCCAGTTGTCAAAAAAAGAGAACATATTTTATATTCTAAAACATTGCAAAAGATTGATTTTTTTATATCTAAAATCAATGTAAAATTAATGATAATAACATACAGTATATGAAATGATAAAAATATTTCATATTTATACTTTAAACCATTATTAATTATAATTTTACTATATAAATTATTTCAATGAATATTTTTTCACACATAAATAAGTGTTTTTTTACTATTCATCAAAATGTGATAGTTATGAGAAAAATATCAAAAATTCATCCAATGTAAATTTTTATATCCCTCATCAAAAGAACATGTTTATGTATTCATATAAAAATTACTAATGTGTGAAAATCATAATTTAAAATGGGTTCTCCATTCGAAGCCGTAAAATTACTTTTATAAAGTAGAGATTTACACATCAATTAGGGTTTATACATACCTTATGACTAAAATATCCAATTGATGAATATAAATTTTTTTATTAATTATATAAAACATATATATATATAATTTATTTATCTAAAAATAGAAAGTCACTGATAAAATAAAAATATCTAATTGATCTATATTTTTTTATAAATAATTGATTGCCAATGAATTCACGATTCATCTTCATATGATATTTATACTCATTCCTACTAACCTAACAAGAAGTCTACACTTGTAAATTTATAGAAAGGTTGTCTCGTGGTTTGATTAAACTAACAATTGGGTGAATTGAAATGTCCTAAAGAAATAAAAATATTTAATGAAAATATTTCATAAAAACATTAGGGTGTTACATGATTGATAATTTACTTTCATATAATAAATATCATCAGTTAATCTCAATAATTATTTATTCCTTTTCCTCCATGTCCATATCATCACTATCCACTAATGTTAACCTATGTAGAAACCTGCTAATGTGTTATTCTGTATGCCCTTTATACTTCCCATTCTATCTTATTAATATAATGTTGTTTAAAATTATTTCATGATGTGGGTTTTGAAGAAATTAATTTTCAAATATCACTCCCTTGAATTCCAAGATCGTGATTAAATTTTGAGGATATAATTTAATTATGCTGGGGACAGTGCAATACCCTAAAATCCTAAAATAAGAACTTTTTTTTTGATTGAATGTATAAAACACAACACCAACAATTGAAGAAAATATAATAACATAATACCATAGGATATATTTATTTCTAAATAAATTCAATATCTTTAACAAATTTCATTACATGCAACACCATTTTTACCAAAACATGACATATTTTTAAAATATTATTTTTTTTAACATAATAGTTACAACCTAGCCATTAAATAAAAAGTTCTGAATAATTATATCATAATTGTTTAAAAATTTATAAAATAAATTAAATTGTTATATATTCATTTTTTTAAAATAAGAACCATTTGAATTAAAAGTAAAAGTTTTTTAAAAATAATATTTTTTCTAAACAGATGCATAATCGGGATTTGGGAAAATATTTCAAAATTATTTTTTAAAAATTTTAGATACTTTATTTACTAAAATAAACATAAATTTTTAAATAATAATACAATAATTATATTATGGTTATTTTTTCTTTTTATGAGATGTTTATAATTTTTATTAATATTATAAAATATAAAATTTTATGTGGATACTACCTTTTAATTTAAATTATTTATATGTATAAATTTTATATTAAATTGGTTTTAAAGTAAGATTACATAAATAATATGTATATTAGTCCATTTTATTTTAGTTTAATAAATATCATATTATATTATGATATAAAAAAATTGTAAACTTTCAAACATTCTCTTTTAATAAACCCCCTTTGTTATCACATCAGTGGGATTAATATTAAATTATAATTTCCCTCTTAAATGAATTAAATTTGTAAAAATATATTAGATAAAATTAATAATAATAATTTATGATTTATTAAAACATCACCATAAATTTTCATCAAAAATAATAGTGAAAATTATAAAAATTACTTAAATCAGTTAAGGTAAAAACTGATTAACCTGGGGTTTAAACTAAGCAAATATGGCTTAAAGATGACCTAAATCTATTTAAAACATCCATTTTATGGAAATATTTCTACCTAAAAACTTATAGGTTCAATTATATTCCACTTCAAAGGCTTTTTTTAATGACAAAAACATGGGTATGATTTAATATTTAAAAAAGTAAATGGTATGGATTTCACCTCACTAATAAAAGGCCACCAATCTCTAATCTTTTTTACAAATTAAGAAAACATTTGATAAACCATGTAAAACCCAAAATAACGTCCTAAAATAACTAATATAACACAATAAGACTTATTTTGAGTAAAAATCTAACATAGTAAGGATTTAGTGGAACCCAAATGTGGATACATTGAGATGTGGTAATGTAGTTTAATAAGATTTTTTATATCATTTTTTCCTACACCTTGTTTAGTTCTTATTAACCCATGATTATATAATATAATCAATATATTATATATACTAATATATTTTTTATAATAATTTAATGACCTTAAACCTTCTCTATTTTCATCAAACGGGTTAGGAAATCATCATTCGTGTGTATGAAAGACTACCATCTCTCGAATCAATGTCATCCATTTTTTCAATTCCACCGATAATGTTTTGAAATGATGATGTATAAAAATAATATACATGATATATATTATATAATTATACATCTGAAGTCATTATATCATTTATAACTTTTTAACCTTCCATTCTATTAGGGAGATGATAACGTCCCTCACGTGTATGGCAGATTACCACCTCACAAAGAGATCTGATTTGTGTTTCACTAACACATAACATTGAAGTTGATAAGAGTAAATTTAATTATATTATATGATTTAATTACTTAATTAATATATAAATGACATATTAGTCATTTTGGACAGATATTGTATATCATTTCATTTATTACCTTTCCACTAACTTAAATATGATAACATCATTTGTGTACGAGTAGACCACCACATTCATGAAGCGATGTGACTAGAAATTCCTCACCAAACCACATGAATGACATATATAAGTGGATAATATGGTTTTTATGATATTATTATCATTATATAAAATTTTTTATTTGTTACCTTTTTTCCATTATCATCATTGTAAAATGGACACGTTAATCTTATATATGTATGACCAACTATCCCAATTATTGTAACATATGTCATTTTTCATAACCACCATTCATTAATGGTTTTGAAAGTAAAATTTATGTTAATATAAGATAATTATTTCATGATAATTATTTTTTATTTGATTAATTTTTTTAATATTTAGATGAATTGGATCGTTAATGACACAACATGCATAAGAAATAATTAAATGATGAAACGAAATAATGAAAATAATAAAAGATTATTAATGAACTGCTGATAAGATGTTATAAAAGGATCACATATGATATTATAAATAGTAATATGGTTACAAATAAATTTAATTACCAGTTTAAAACCACTATACTATTGGTTAAATAATTTTAAATCAAAAGGAAATAAAGTTGTTAAAAAAATTGAAATAATTATTTTGTAATTTATGTTTTCAAATGTAAAATTGAATAAATTACGTATCTGGATTACCATGTTAACTAAGCTATCATTTCTATTAGGATGTTATTCCTTGTATCTTATGATAATGAAATAAAATTAGACACTGTCACTAGGTTATTGGGGTCAGGGTCACTGCAAAATTCATATATTTTCATTTGATATTGATTATTGAGTAATAGTAAGACATCTTAATTTAATTCCATAATAATTGAATAAATGAAATATACTATTTACCATTGAAAGGGAATTATATTGGTGTATTTTCATACATATTTTTTTATTGATATAGAAACCATTTTGGACTTGAAAAACTTTACGGAACGTCTTATATAGGATAGGGAATTGAAAAAATAACACCATTAAAAGTGAACTATTTTTTATCGGTTGGGTAGTTCAAGTAAACCATAAAAAGAAATTCCTTATTAATAGTAAATAATGGTAATATATTAAGACATTGTATCTATGTATGTATAAGTGGTTTCTAAATACATTAGCATGTCTAATAAAGGAAACATATTTATGTTTTCATTATTTACCTTTCCACTGGAAGTGTAATACCCTCTAAGTTATTGTGAAATATCTTGTTATCTAATCAAGGATATGTGATATCTCTTTTATATTTCCATTAATCCAAAATTACACACATAAAACAGTTATATTTTAATATATTTTATTAAAACCCAACCACATACACTTATTATAAACACCTATTGAAATAGAAATGACAGAGTACATTTCGATATTTATACTACAAAAAATAGTAAAATTATAGGAAGGTGTGTGTTTTACTATACCACACATTTCAATAATTCTATTTTTATCTCTATTTATATGGAATAATTAATATGCATATATTTTTCTGGGGGAATAACTTTGAAAAATTTATAAGTATAAAAAACACTAAAATAATCATAAAAAATATATAATAGATTTATTTAAATATTAAACATGTTAAAATAGTTTTCATATCTTATTAATAACAATATTTATTTATTTTTTTTCTTCATTCAAAATAATTAATTCAAATTATTTTATTTTAAAGTATCATATTCTTTACAGAAATAGATAGTCTTAGGTGGAGGGACTAGTAAGATGTTGTTTGTTATGTATATGGAAATAATACAAATAATTTATTATATTGTGAAGGAAATAGATTCAATTTAGTTACAGAAATAGGATTTATTTGGAAATAATCTATTAATAATTATTACAAAATGTTTGGAGTGAAACTCATGTTTATGATACTACACATTTTATTCAGACTGATATAGATAAAATGGATAAATTTAGTGTAAATTATTTAGAAACTCTTGAGAAGATATCGTTGAATATAATGAATAATTTCATTATATAAAATATAAATTGGGGTAGAAAGAGAAATATTTGGCTGAAGTTATAGGAATACACAAATATCATGGAAGGATTGTCAAAGAATATGTTTTTAAAAATAATAAAAAATCATAGACAATAGGTGTCTAAAAGAATATATTATATGGAGGTCCAAAAGAGGAAACCCCCGATTTAGTTCCTCACTCATTAAAATAATCTGAATTCCATATAATATATGGGATGTATAATTACATTTTCACACCATTGGAAAGGTATAACTCTAATAATTAGTTGCATCATTTGAGATTGAGGTTGTTACTATAATGCTTCCTGGGAAATCTGGTGGAATTTTCATTTTTTTATAAAAATAGATCAACCGACACATGCTTCCTTCAATGTAAATTTTACTCAGCTATATATTATGGATATACATTTTAATATAATTTTTGGAATAATGAATAACTTAATGATCTCTTTGGACTAAATTTAAGGATTTTTTAAGTGATTTCATTTATTTTGGTTTATCATATTCAATGCTAATAATTCTGTATGTTTCATTGACTTTTGAATAAAAATTAAATATCTGGTAAGCTTATACATAATATTATATATTCTCTAGAATATCATGAAGGATGAAAAAATGTAGGACCATCCCACTATAAGGTGAGAAACTACATTCACATTAAGAGTGTTTTTTATTTTTACCTTAATTTATAGTCTACTACCTTACATGAGTTTTGACTGTTTATATTCATTTTTAAAACAAATATTTGTCGAATCCATTTGAATTAATTTTTAGTCAATGTATGTGGGGGGGAATTTTCATCATGGGTACACACGTAATCCATGATATTAAAAATACTTATAATACATGTAACTTATTATTCAAATAATTAATTGTATAAAACATCATATTATGAAGAAGTTAATTTAAAAGTGTATGATTTTTTTTGTGTTTTATAATTTAATAAATTTGATTAAGAATGAAAAACATGGGTAATATTACGAGTTTTCATATGTGAACAAATACATTAATATGATTAAAAAACTATCTTTTATCTTTATCTTCGACATCTATTATGTGTCCTTCCAATCAAAAAAAATTCTCAGGGGGTTTCTGATTCTTGGAATGGTATTGGTTCTAGATATTCATAACTCATTTATGAATAATTCCCTTGAACTTTTTTTTATATATAGATATATGCAATTTTTAACCCCAATGATATTAGTGAATGAATTATTTGTGAGTTTCATTTTACAGATATAAAATTTAAATTATATATATCCTTTCAATGTAAATTATGGAATTTTGAAAGATATTTTTGTAACATCTGAGTTAAATAAAGAATATCACATTCTCATATTTATTAATATTTGTGAATAAAATATTAATATTAATTTAAAAGAAATTCTATGTTTGATGACGTACCCAATACGCAACAACGAGTTTCTTAGAAATCTTAAGTTGTACAATAATAATATAATAATATTATTTTAAATGATAATAAATTCCTAGCCGTTGTAATGGAGGGAATGAATAGAACTAACTAAAAAATGATTATATATGTTTTTTAAATATTTTAACAATTACCCAATAAATTATAGAGGCTTAAAATGAGAATGAATCCAATTTTAAGCATAATTATTATAATATTGATTAAAAGGTCGATTAACCACATATTGATGGAAAATCAGTTTTAAATGTACTTTTCTAAGTTTTATATGTTATATTGGACAAAATAAAATGCTTATTTATTATCAAGACATCAAAATTTACTTTGTTTAAATTTTTGATATTTTTCCGATAAAGATTATTTTTTAATGAATAGTGAAAAATGATGTATTTTAATTCAAAGCCTAATTTTTAATCTAATTTATATCTATGGATAGATTATATTTTTTACTGGTTTTAATGTTTAATTAGAATAAATTTTTACCATTTAATTTAATGGTGGACATTAGAATTAATTTCACTTTGAAAATGGACATAAACAAGTATCAATCTTTTGATAGATATTGTTTCTTAAAAACACGCTATTTGTTTAGATAGAGGGAGTTAACTATATAATTTATTAATGAAAATTCAATGTTTTTAATTTGGTAAAATTGAAATCATTTTGTAATTTTGAATTAAAATATAGCTTAGGGTGAATTTTTGGTATTTTTCTGATAATGTTCATTTTTAATGAATAGTGAAAAATACATCATTTTAATTCAAAATTTCCTTCTCATCCAATTTATTTATATAGTTATATTTTCCATTTAATTGGTTTTAAAGTATAATTGAATTTTGTTTTTATTAATTAATACAATATTGGTCATTGGAAGTAATTTTACTTTTCAATTGGATGTAAAAACAAGTCAATCTTTTGATAAATTTACTTCTTAAAAACTCATCTTTGGTTTTGACAATGGGAATTATTTTTAAATTAATTACTGAAAATTATTTGTTTAGAACTTGGTAAAATGGACTCCATATTTTGAATCATAAGGTCCAAATTATGTAATTAGGACTCTTTTTTGTGGACATTAAGAATAGTAATGACGGAAATTATCTTTAATTATTGTGATTAATTAGTTATCATGTAGTTAAGGGTAATAAAATAATATCATAATAATATAAAATGACCCCAAAATGTGTCCAAATCCTTTTTTATGAGTCATGGGAGACCATTAGAATATTATTACCAAACATCAAGTCCCATGGAGTCACATGAGTGTGATAGTGACTTTTATAACATTACTTCTAAAAAAGATGAGAAATATAACAAAGGATTGTATATCCTAAGTAAAAATAATTTTATTTTGTTTACATAAATGATCTCTTAGACTATAAATATTCATTGGATAGATAAAACAATTTTATACATCATGGTATTTTTTTAATAATTTTTAGACATTATATAAATAATTTTATTTATGACACCATGATGATGCAGTAATTATCTCATTAATGAACGATTTAAATAAAATGAAAATATAAGGTAAAATATAAGACATAAACTTCTATAAAACCTATTGTATTGGTGGATTTAGAAACCCTATCACCATATACTAAAAATATATCATCTTTGGACCTTTGAAATCTTAAAATCATTTTATAATATTGTATCATTTCAAGACATTCCAAAAGTTACCATCCCGCTCTTATAAAAGGCCCCCACCTCTACCCCATTACCCACATCTCTAAATCCATTGGATAGTCTAAACTCTACTTATATTATCTCTTCACGTCCCTCTTTTACTCCTAGAAGCCTCACTTTTGGCAGAAGTCTTTCCAAGGAAGCCATTGGCTCAAATCAAAAAGAGGTACCCGATTTAGAGGTAATGTCTTCTCTTGAGTTTCTTTCTTTTATTTTCCTTATTCACTCAACATTATCGTGTTATTATTTTATCCCTGAATAAAAAAAGTATTCAAAATATACTAGGATGCTTATATGATAATTATTATAACTACACTTACACACACCTTCGTATAATGGTTAGAGAACGTACTGTTTATGTTGGTGGCGAATTACTGCCTCACGAAACGATGGTTGTTCAATATTATTTTAACACCTCTCAGGGCTGCCATTATAATGGAACTATATTTATATATGATATTTATGATATTTTTTTCTTCTCTATGTTTTTTTATTTTATATTTAAAACATACCTTTATGATTTTCATGTTGAAAAATGTGATAATTTCATATGAGGTAGTGTGGACAACCGCCCCCTCCAGTTACGTGACTCGTTCATGCCAATCATGGAATTCATAAATAATTTAATTGATGAACTTCTGTTACCTATAAAACATATATATTATATAGGAATTATAATATACCAATCCCTCATTTTGTTTTAAAGTCCATTAATATGTCAAAAAAATGAAAGTAGTGTTCATGCGGACGTACGACCAACCATCTCCATGAATGGTACATTTTATTTCATATCGCCAAACATTATAAAATATTATTAAATAAATATATACTGGATATATATGATATTTAAATCATGAACACCATTCTGGAGTTGATGTACTTATAACTACATGGGCAATTCTTTTCAAACTAGTCCATTTTTGACTCATGTAACGAACATCGACAAAACGTATGATATGAACTCAGATAATTAAATAATTATTGTAATATGATAGTATGTGATATTAATTGAATAATAAACATTAAAGTAAGGTATTAAGAAGTTATAAATTGATCTATTTTTATTGTTTAGGAATATAAATAATGAACGAGAACAAGTAGGACTTGAGGTAAGTGATTTCTTATCTCACTTTTAATTTTGTGATATTTCCATTGTTCTCCACTTATTTATTTCATGTTGTGTATTGTGTACTGAAATTTGAAATATATTATCATGATTATACTTATATTCGTGGTACTCTGTGATTTATTTGGTTCTTATTATCTTTTTGTCATATGAATCGATTTATTACAATGAGGTAAGAGGTTTTTATCTCACTTTTTATTCCCATGAGATTCATGCTGCATTTGACACTATTTCTTTTTGTGTGGTGTATGTACTTCCCATGATTGTATTATTTGTGTAATATACTTTTATTTATGGGTATTTACATCTTCATTGTATGAACCTTCTTTCATAGGGTGTACGTTTCAAAAGTTACCCAAATCGATTAGGGAACTTTTCACCCTCCTCTTTTTAAAAGACTTAATTTTTTAGGTCATTTAATTTACATATTATTATGTTGGAATATGTTCATATATATCATTATTTCTGTAAATTTTATGTCAATGTTATGAGATACCCTTTTTATCATTCATCAACTAATTTTCTTGAATTTTAAAGTGATGTCGTTGGGCTGTCAAATTTCTGTGAGGGAACTTTTTAACTCAATTTCAATTTTTTGGGATAGACCTATAATTCTTGATTATGTCATGCTATGAAAATGTGAGGATGAAATCTGATTGTTTTACACTTAATATCCACTTATATTGGGTGTATTTATATTTTTCAAACATAATTATGTAATTTATTTTTCATTAATCTAAGTATACCGTCTTTGTAAAGGACATCATCGCAATCTCCTTTCGTTGAGGCACACGTCAATTTATATATGAACTTCATTTATTTGTTGTATAATAAACCCATTTTACTTTTAATTTCATTCAAACGAATATTTCTAGATGAAGTGTTTTACTAAATGATAAAAGGAATGTTTTTGTCTTATGTATGCGGTGACAATGACTTCTCTGCCGCCATGGCCATTATTTGAGTTTCATCTTCCTCTACAAGCCATAACATTTTTAAATGAAAAATATATACCATGTTTTACTTTTCATTTATTTTGGTATTGAAAATGGTTTTGATAATTTTTTGATTATGTCAATGTGTTGTATTGATATCTTGTGATTGAAATGTGTTAATGTTATGTTTTATTTATGCATGTTTTATGTCATAAAATTATGATATGGTTCATGGGAATTGTTTATGAAGTCAGGTGGTTCCTTGAAAAACTAAGGGTATGTGAGCCCGAGATAGATCTCCAATGCATTGGGTAATTCGAAGAAGTTAAACTCTAAGGATTCTTCGAAGAGATTTAGGTAATATACTGTGATGGGTATTCCAAATGTAACCATGAGGGTTACTCCCTACGTATGGATGTTATGAATGCCTCAAGTTACCTTTATGTCTTACGATTTCTATGAGTTATTCATAAAAATCATGATTTCATGAGGTATGTTAAGTGCCTATGTATTATGAGTAAAGTATGTTTTCATTGATTCTTATGTATTCATGGACTAATGTTTTCTTTCCGTATTTGTATATCCTTTACTAAGATTTTTATGCTCATCCCAAGTTTTTGAAATGTTTCCTAGAAGAATTAAAGATGAATAGAGTCAAGTGTGGGATCAAGGAAAGACATATTGTCTAAAACATGGAACTAGACATCATTCTTTTTAGGAGTTTTTATTTTCGGAAATAAATGGAAACTGAGTAGATGTGTCTACATTGTAATCTTTTTAGATTTAATAGTTATGTATTAATTCTCAAAAACTCTAAACCAGAAAATATCCTCAATGAGAATTATTAATTTAATTCAATACTATGTAATATTTTAAGGACGGGTCCTTATAGTTGGCATCAGAGGTCGGTTTAGATAACTTTAGAGGTTAGGGTATTCTTTAATCTTAAGTGACATTACCATAATGGTTTGGATTTCAGAATGAGTCATAGTTTTTTAGATAAAGTGAATGACTTTAACATAACATGAATAATTATATCATAGTATTATATGATGATTTTACTAACATACTCACACTTACCTTTTTGGTTTTTGTAAATGGCTGATTCTAGCAGGCACCAAAGTAATAGTGGATGTGAAGAAAACTGTCACGGTTTTCCGAACGAGAAATTGAATGATATGAGATATATAATGAGAACTATTGTGGATATTATCAACCAACTATTTTATGTCATGATTGAACACATGAACCTTAATGATTTTTATAACACATCATATATGCGAGAAAAAAATAACTACGGAAGTTCAGGTAATATTCATAAAGGTAAGAATGTTCAAAAACTTATGTGCCAAAGATGTGGAAAGAAACAAATAGGAAAATGTTTCAATGGGACATAAATATGCTATTGATGTGTAAATTAAGGTCATAAACCAAGAACCTTCCATGGAAAAATGAATAATCTTGTTGACTCTAGAAAGGGGAAAGAAGTTCTTTCTAAAGGGTCAATTGAACGTTTTAAATGTGGTTTGCATGGTCATTATGCAAACAGATGTC
This sequence comes from Viscum album, assembly GCA_963277665.1. NCBI lineage: Eukaryota > Viridiplantae > Streptophyta > Magnoliopsida > Santalales > Viscaceae > Viscum > Viscum album. The sequence continues at coordinate 954,351,235 of OY728162.1, read as the reverse complement.
CTACATAGAAGTTTCGGGAATGGGATCACCAAGATCATACAAATATTCATTTACCAATAACAAATTTCATTCTGATTGAGGATGAAGAAACCGATAAGGACCAATGAAAGTTATGGATTATTTCTAAACATATGTTTTCCTATTATTGAATCTTAGCATATGATACATGATTTTGTTTTTAGGAACGATGTATTTCAGAATAATTTGGAAAGGAATGGTTAATGGATCATGAAGAATTTTGAATGAGTATGAAGTCAACATATAAGGGATTTAATAGTTATGGTAGATTTTAGGATGGTGGAATTCTTAAAATTATTAAGGCTCTTTTGATGATGGGATTACATTAGAAGACTTTTTATAGTATGTATAACCCTGATGTTTTATATATGAAAATTTTATTCAAGGAATAATAATCTTTTCTTTTGTGGATATATTTATAATGAACCATTCGGGATTATATGATCCTTGAATTTGAGGCAACTACCAGGTCATACATTTTGGGATGCAAACCGAAAGTTATTAGATAAAATTTCTGGTTAAAATATGTTATGGTTATTTTTGATGAATTTATCTATTTTTGGGAATGTTATAAAATTATATAGTTTTTCAAAATGGATAACTCGCAGACCGTGTGACAACCCGTCACGTCATACAAAGTTTTGGGAATCAAACCCACAACCAAAGTGGAATTTGTATTTATCACCTACCACTGGACTACGTGAAGTCCCTGGTTTGATTGAAAAATTAGTTTTATTTAGATGGTTTTATGAATCAAGAATAGGTTGATTTTTGGTAATCTATGGACATGATTGACATATCAGGGAGGATATTTTATTAGGTTAATTAATTTACAATATGTGACTTTAAGAGTAACTGATTTTATTTGGAGATAAATGTTAAAATTTATCTTGGAAAACTATGAGATTAAATCCTTTAGAGATTTGGGTTTCAATCTTAATTGGGATTACTTTGAAGAATTTTATGTCTAGCTATTTATTTAATGGTCTTTTTTGAACCTTAGGTTCTTTTTGTTGAATTTTAGAGAAGAAGAGTAGTATTTTTTAAGGATTGTCCTTTTGGGGATTATCTGATATTTTACAAAAAAAATTGGTTTTGGTTATGGTCTAAAGACATGGCAAATATATAGTTCAACTTTTATGGGCTATGTGATTCTCAAGATGTTGATTATAGCACTCCTAATGTGAATATGTCATCCAAAATACACATCTTTAGGAGAAAATATTAGTTTGTGTAAGAAATATAGTAAGAGATGAAAGTCTACATGACATGTATGTATGTTTACTTATGTTTTAGTTAAGCTCAAAAATAAATTCCTCAATGAAAAGTAACCTACAAAAAGTTGTCTGTTAACTTTTCCTACAGGGAAATCAAATACCGTTTAACCCATCATTGGTTTGTGATTTTCTGGTGGTTAACTTTCTCCTAGACATATTTTCTATCACTCTCTATCAGAACATGACCCTTTTTTTCTATTCCATATCCATGTTTTCCAACATGGAATCCATGTATCGGTTCACTCAGGTGACCTTTGTAATTCTCTTTCTTTCTTTTAAAGTGATAGTTTTACTGACTGTTTTTGTAATGTGGGACTTTCAATGATTTTTCTGTGCCCAATTTTAAAATTGCGAGGATGTAATTTTTAAAATGGGGAAGGATATAACATCCCAGGTAAATAAAGAATATGAAAATTTCAAATTTATTAATATTTTTGAATAAAATGTTAATATAACTTTAATTGGTATTCTATTTCCGATGTCATACCCAATACGCACCAATGAGTTTTTTGAAATCTTACTTTGCGCACTAATAATATAATAATATTATTTTAAATGGTAGTAAACGCCTAGTCGTTTTAATGGAGGGAATGAAAATAAAAAACTAAAAAATGATTATATATGTTTGTTAAATATTTTAACAATTACCCAATAAATGATAAAGTCTTAAAATAAGAATGAATCCAATTTTAAGCATAAATACTCTAATATTCTTTAAAAGGTCGATTAACCGCCACTTGATGGAAACCCCTTTTTAAATCTAATTTTTGTCTTTTTTATATGTTATATTTGAAAAAATTAAATCCTTATTTATAATCAAGACACCAAAATTTTCTTTGTGTAAATATTTGGTATTTTACAGAAAATGTTCATTTTTAATGAATAGTGAAAATGGCGTATTTTAATTCAAAGGCTCCTTTTTAATCTAATTTATTTCTATTGTTATATTATCTTTTTATTTTGTTTTAAAGTGTAATTAGAATATATTTTAACAATTTAATGCAATTTTGGTCTTTAAAATGAATTCTACTTTGAAAATAGACATAAACAAGTATCAATCTTTTGATAGATATTGTTTTTTAAAAACACGCAATGTTTTAACAATGAGAATTAACTATATAATTTATTAATGAAACATATATGTTTTTAATTTGGTAAAATTTACAACATTTTTTAATTTGGAATATCAAATATATCTTAGGGTGAATTTTTGGTATTTTTCTGATAATGTTCATTTTTAATGAATAGTGAAAAATACAACATTTTAATTCAAAATTTCATTTTCATCCAATTTAATTATATAGATAGATTTCACTTTTAATTTGTTTTAAATTATAATTGAATTATTTTTTATAAATTAATACAATTTTGGTTATTGGATGTAATTTCACCTTTCAATTGGATGTAAAAACAAGTCAATCTTTTGATAAATTTTACTTCTTAGAAACCTTTTTTGGTTTTTCCAAGAAGAAATAATTTTAAATTAATTACTACAATTTCTGTGTTTGGAATTTGGTAAAATGGATACCATATTTGTAATCATATGTTCCAAATTTTGTAATTATGACTCTTTTTTTGACATTATGAGTAGTAACGACGACAATTATCTTTAATTATCGTGATTAATCAATAATAAGGTAGTTAAGGGTAATAAAATAATATCATAATAATATAAAATGACTCAAAAATGTGTCAAATTCCTCTTTTTTGAGTCATGGCCGACCATGAGAAGATCTTTACCAAACTATCGGGCCCATGGAGTCACATGGGTGTGATAGTGACATTTATGACATTACTTTTAAAAAAGAAGAGAAATATAACAAAGGTTTGTATATCCTAAGTAAAACAATTTTAAATTTTTTACATAAAAGATATATTAGACTACAAATAGTCATTGGAAAGATAAAAATATTTCCTAGAACATGTTATTTTTTAATAATTTTTACACATTAAATAAATAAATTTATTTATGACACCATGATGATGCAGTGAATACCTCATTAGTGAATGATTTAAATAAAATGAAAAGATAAGGAAAAATATAAGACATAAACTTGTATAAAACCTATTTTATGGGTGTATTTTGAACTCTTATCACTCTATCCTTAAAATATATCATTTTGGGACCTTTTAAATCCGAAAATAATTTTATATTATAGTTACATTTCAAGACCTTCCAAAAGTGACCCCCCCTCTTATAAACGACCCCCACCTCTACCCCCCTTACCGAAACCTCTCAAGCCCTTGGATCATCCAAACTATGCTCATATTATATCTCCACATCCATATATTACTCCTAGAATCCTCACATTAGGTAGAAGTCTTTCCAAGGATGCCTATGGCTGAAATCAAAAAGAGTTATCCGATTTAGAGGTAATGTCATATCTTGAGTTTCTTTCTTTAATTTTCCTTCTTCACTGACCAATATATTATTATTATTTGATCCCATAACAACAATATTATCTTAAATATACTAGGATTTATTAATGATAAGGGTTATACCTACAATTACACACACCTCCAACTAATGGTTAAAGAACATATTGTTTCTTTGGGTGGTGAATTGCTGCCTCACGAAATGATGATTGTTCAGTATTCTTTTAACACCTCTCAAGGATTCCATTATGATGTTAATATATTTAAATATGATATATATAATATTTATGTTCTCTATAATTTTCGATATTTTATATTTAATACATACCTTTATGTTTTTCATGTTGTGCAAATGAGATAATTTCATATGAGGAAGTGTGGACAACCGCCCACTCAAGTGATGTGACTCATTCCTGAAAAACATTGAATCAATAAAAAATGTAATCAATGAACTTATTTTTCTGATATAACATATATATTATACTTTAATTATAATATATCTATGTCTCATTTAGTTTTAAATTCCTTTAATATGACAAAAAATGAAAGTAACGTTCATGCGTACGTACAACCTACCATCTCGATGAATGATACATTTCTTTTATTATCTCCAAACATTGTGTAATATTATTAGATAAATATAACTGGGATATATATGATATTTAAATCATCAAAACCATTCTGTAGATGATTTAATTATAACTACATGGGAAATTCTTTTCAAATAAGTTCATTTTTGACTCATGTACCGAACATCGACAAAACTTATGATATGAACTCACATAATGAACTAATTATTATCACATGATAATATGTGATATGAATTGAATAATAAATATTAAAGGATGTTTTTATGAAATTATAAATTGACCTATTTTTATTATTCAGGAATATAAATAATGAATGAGAACAATTCATAATTGTGGTAAGGGATTTCTTATCTCGCTTTTAATTCGGTGAGATTTCCATTGTTCGCCACTTATTTATTTCATGTGGTTTATTGTGTACTTAAATTTGATATATATTATCATGATTCAATTTATATTCATGGTATTCTGTGATTTATTTGGTACTTGTTATCTTTTGGTCATACGACCCAATTTATTACAACGAGGCAAGGGGTTTTTATCTCACTTTTTATTCTCGTGAGATTCATGCTACATTTTACACTATTTTCTTTCGTAGAGTGTATTTACATCCAATGATTATATTATTTGTGTAATGTAATTTAATATATGGGTATTTACATCTTCGTTTTATGAAACTTCTTTTATGGGGTGTACGTTTCAAAAGTTACGCAAATCGGTAGGGGAACATTTCACCCTCCTCTTTTTAAAAGAATTCATTTTGTTAGGTCTTTTAATTTACATCTTATTATGTTGGGATATGTTATTATATATCCTTATTCCTATAAATTTTATTTCCAAGTTATGAGTTACCCTTTTTACCTCTCATCAAATCATTTTATGAATTTTAAAGTGACGTCGTTAGGCAGTTGAATTTCTGTAAGGGAACTTCTTAACCCAATTTCAATTCTATGGGTTAAACCTCTACTTCTTCATTATGTAGTTCTATGAATATGTGTGGATGACCTCATATTTCTTTACACTTAACATCCACTTATATTGGGTGTATTTATATTTGTCACACAAAATTATTTAATTGATTTATCCTTAATCTAAGGGTACCATCTTTGTAAAGGACTTCGTCTCAATCTCCTTTCGTTGAGGCATAATTCACCTTATATATGGCATTCTTTTATTAGTTGTATAATAAACCCTTTTGACTTTTAATTTCATTCAAATGGAATATTTTTACATGAAGTGTCTTACTAAATCTCAAAATGAATGTTTTATTATTACGTATCTGAAGACAACGACTTCTCCACCGCCGTAACCATTATTTGAGTTTCAGCTTCCTCTATAAGCCATAACTTTTTTAAATGAAAAATAAATACCATGTTTTACTTTTCTTTTATTTTAGTATTGAAAATGTTTCTGATTATTTTTTCATTATATCAATGGGTTGTATTGATATATTGTTATTGAAAGGTGGAAATGTTATGTTTCCTTTATGCATGTTTTATGTGATACGATTATGTTATGGTTCTTTGGCATTGTTTATGAAGTTGGCTGGTTCCGTGATAAACTAAGGTTAGGTGAGCTCGAGATAGATCTCCAATGCATTGGTTATTGTAACGCCCCGACCCCAGCTACCCAGAGTCGGTGCATTACTTCGTAACATTGGAATGAACACAAAAGACCATGTCTCGAATGACCGATTAGTTTAGTAGACTTGGAAACACTAGATACATTCTTAAACGTTACATTACATCAAAAATTAAAAAAACTAATAACAAAGTCTTCATAGTCCACAATCATATCCCTTTCTGACTACCCCTGTAGGTCATTCAAAATATACTTCTCCACATCCTGGAAAATATTAAAACATTGAAAGGCGTGGGCTCAGATGCTCAGTAATGATAACAATATTGCGGAAGCTTTCATAAATAAACATAAAAATTTAAGGCAATGTATAACTAAAACAAAAGCCTTTTAAACCTGAACATCAACATAATATGGCAAAAGTAAAATGAGATAATTCCATTTAATTCTTCACATGGATATTATACTGGTCGAATAATCACATGAAATATCAATAACCACATTCATAATGAGGGAATGTATAATGCCAGACATTCTGAATCATTTTGTCAAGGCCTCAGCCAAGACGTCTAAAATGATTAAGGCCTCGGCCAAAACCATAAATCAAATTGGGAAAGGGCCTCGGCCAATTCCACGTCTAGTTGTCTCATGAGACCTACCGATGAAATTTTTTTAGAAGATACTTACGTTTAAAATTGCTCAAATGTACTCTAGTGTTTTTCTGAAAACATTATGCAAGCTTCTGAAAACAAAATAACTAATTCTGAGACTGGTCAACTAATTACAGGCCAAGATGGGTCCACTCCCAATCCCTTCCTGTCTACCACACTTGAGAGTCGGGTTTTCTGAAAACAATTTTAAGCTTGCGTTAAATATGTATACCTTTTCACTGGATTTTCATATATTTGAGAGAAATATCTCTTTTTTGAAATCATTTAAATATCAAATAATTATAAAATAAAACCTTTTGAATAAACGTAAAAGTCAAATGGGTTTATACACCGTATAAAAGAAAGTTGTGTATAAAACAAAATATTCCTCAATGAAAAGAGATTGAGACAAAGTACTTAAAAAGATCATTTTTAAAATAAAATAGATATATTATGTGTATTCACTATAGGTACACATAAAGAATACAAAATAAGACATAATAATAACATGACATAATTTGAAAGTAGGAGATTAACCCAAAGAATGGAAATTGGGTTAAGAAGTTCCCTTACATTGTGTCCGAATTGACTCAACCGTTCTTTAACCTCTTGAATAATAAACTAGAGTTAATATATACCTTATTAAGAAATATTTTCAATTTCATTATCTTTTTTATATCACTTATTACAATGTTATGAATATTATGTAATTATTTAAGTTAATAACGGTCGTTTTGTCGATCTTTGGTAACTTGAGTCAACAATAAACTTCTTATAATTACAAGTTGATCATGTGGTAGAATATCCATTATATCCAGAATTATATTCATTATTTAGATGTCATATATATCTTATATATCCATTATATACATTCATTTATTATATTACGTAACATTTAGAGGTAAGAAATGAAATGCATCGTTCATGGAGACGGTAAGCCGTACGTACGCATGAACGCTACTTTCATTTCAATTTCATATTTAATGTAACTAAATCATAATGATATAAATGTATAATATAATTCCAGTATAATATAGTGTATAATACCATTTACTCTATCCTTTATACATCCCACATATGGCATTAACGATTCAAATCACTTTGAGGGGGCGGTAGTCCGCACTTCCTAAAATGAAATTATCGCGTTTTACCCATAATGGAAATCATAAAGTATGCAATAAATGAGAAATACAGAAGAATAAGTAAAACATAAACATATTATATATCATATATAAAAATAGTGACATCTTAATGGCCACCTTCGAACGTGTTATATGAGTGTTGAACAATCATCGTTTCGTGAGGCAGAAATTCGCCATCCACAGAAACCGTATGTTCTTTAACCATTATATGTAGGTGTGTGTAATTGTAGATCGAATACTTCTTATAACAAAATCCTACTATATTGAGGATACTGGTTTTGTTACAAAATAAATGAATAAAAAGAGTTTAGGGGGTTGGAGAAGAAAAATAAAACAAAACAACATTAGAGAAGACATTACCTCAAAATCGGGTAACTCTTTTTGATTTGAGCCAAAGTCTTCCTTGGGAAGAGTTCGTCCCAAACTGAGGCTTCTAGGAGTAATAGGGGGAAGTTGGGAGAGTATTTGGGCAGAGGTTGTCTGAGACAAATGGATTGAAGGTGTGAATAAGGTGGGAGAGGTGGGGGCCTTTTATAAGTGGAGAGGAGGGGCTATTTTGGAAAGATTGAAATGTTACATTATTATACAATGCTTTTCGGATTCTAAAGGTCCCACACTTATATACTTAGTGGATAATGTGATAAGGGTTAGAAATCTCCTCATCCAATAGGCTTTGGACAAGTATAAGCCTTGTATTTTTCAGTATCTTCTCATTTTATTTAAATCGTTAAATAATGAGGTCATCGCTGCATCATAATGATGTCCTAAATAATTTAATATATTTAATGTCTAAAAATTATAAAAAAAATACTATGATGTATTAAATATTTTTATCTTTTTAATTAATATTTATAATCAAAATTTGGACTTGTTTAACCCCACTTAAAAACTGTTTTAGTAAAACAACTCATGTGTGTGTCAATTTAATTTTAACATTAAAATAATATATATTAATGTTATTTTCCAACTAAAGTGGCTCCATGGGGTCCCCAAGTTGACCCATGGGTTTTCTTGGTCGGCCATCACTCATCCAATAGGAGTAGGACAAGTGTAAAGCTCATCTCTTATTATTAAAACATTATTTTTACCTTAAACTACACAAATTACCTCTAATCGTGATTAAGAACTTAAAAGTTACTATTTACCAAAAAAATTATTTTAATCTCATTGAACCACATTTTACTTCTTAAAGACAACCATGTATGTAGGATTTTTGAAAATCAAATCACAGAAGTGGTAATATTTCATTTTAAAGAAAAATCAGTTTTTAACAACCACTTAGTGGTTTCACTATTCATCAAAAATTGAAGTTTTTCAGAATAAGGCCAAAATTTCACCCTAAGCTATAATTGATATTCCGAATTCAAAAATGATGTCTATTTTAAAAAATTCCAAACATATAATTTGCATTAATTAATTTTATAATTAATTCCCGCTGTTACAACAAATAGCGTGTTTTTAAGAAACAATTTATATCAAAAGATTGGCAATTGTTTATGTCCAATTTCAAAGTAAAATTAATTCTAATGAACACCATTGGATAAAATGGTAAAAATGTATTCTAATTATACTTTAAAACCACTAAATATTATAATTTATCACTATAAATTATTTTTATTAAAAAAGTTGTTTTTAAGTATTTTTCACTATTCATAAAAAATTAGAAGTTCTCAGAAAAATACCAAAAATTCAACATAGGGTAATTTCGATATTACGAATCCAAAAATTAAGTCCATTTTGATAAATAAAATTTATAAAATTTCAAAAATTAGGTATTACTATACACAATGGATAGTTTAATTCTTTGTGGTGTGTGTTAGAGCTCGAGGTTGCGTATAACACACACTATTGCATTATTCGAAGTGAAACATACCGTGGAAGCTTGGGGTGTTACATTCTCCCCTCTTTCAATAAATTGCATCCTCGCAATTTGAAATTTTTCTTTGAAAATAAAAGGTTGAAAAGAGAAAATACCTTTGAGGAAAACCCACATCGGAAATAAGGTTAATAAATATATAACATTAAAAGAAAGCATTATAAGTACAAAGGTCACCCGATATAGCCCATTCTAGGATTATATGAAAATATGGATATGGTGGTGAAAAAAACCATCAAGGTCTGATGGAGAGTTATAGAAAACAGGATTAGGAGAAAGTTTAACCACAAGAAAATCACAAACTTGTGATTGGTAAAACGGTCATTGAATCCCCAGTTGGAAAAGTTAACCGGCAACATTTTTGTTTTATGTTACCTTTTATAATGTTGAGGAATTTATTTAGGATATTTACTAAGAATGTAAGGGAATATACACACTTGTTATGTATACTTTCATTCGTTAATAAATTTTTACCACAAACCCATCTTTTACTCCAAATGGTAATGGAACTCAAAAATATTCTTTTTATCCTAATTGTATAAGGTTCCAAATATTAACACATACCATTTAGATTAGTAAAACTATTTTGTAATAACCAGGGACTTCCTGTAGCCTAGTGGTAGGAAATAAAGGCCTGTCGCACTATGATTATGGGTTCGATTCCTGCAACTTTGTCCGACGCGACGGGTTATTCCCCACCCTGCAGGTTGTCCTTTTCCTAAAACTATAGTATTATAATATTCCAAAAATAATCTTCAGAATGCTTTAACCTTAAACAATACTATCCATGGATCAACTTAATCCATTCCAACCTTAATATTTATCCAAAATACCTCCATCCAGACTTTCTCTAAAAGGTCTCTAAATTCCAAAATCAATTGTAACCTCAGATTCCCCAAACAAAGAAAAGTTTCTCTTATTGTCACATACTAAAAGTATAATTACCTTCATCATATTAAAACCTTACTGAAATCAACAAGTACTGCAGTACAATCCTTATATATATATATATCACATTATTCTTATAACCAAGATATAATACATGAGTCCAAAAGCACCAATACATTAATTATTCTGCTTCAACTGTAGTCACAGCATAAGATTGGCCTTGATCCCTTGGCCTTTTCTGAGGTAAGTTTCCTTGACGCTTAGGACATTCATTTGCATAATGCCCCATTTCCCTACAATTGTAGCATTCAACATTGACAGCCTCTTTCTTTCCCTTGCAATCACGAGCCTGGTGACCCTTTTCTCCACATTTATAACAAACTCCCATTCCTTTTAGGCACGTACCAGGGTGATTCTTCCCACAATTATCACATAATGGAAAATCCTTCTTTCCCATTTTCCCTTTATCTATCTCTTGTTCCACCGTTCTCTTCTTCTCTTGCTTTACTTTGTTGTCATAAGACTTAAAGAATTCCTTTTCTGTCTTGATAGCACACGAGACAATATCTTCGTATGATGAGAAGGATTGTGATACTAAAGATCGACGAAGAAATGGTTTTAACCCATCAAAGAAACGATCAATATTACTCCTTGGGTTACGTATATAATCGGCTGCATGCCTCGCTAACCTTGTAAAGTTAGCCTCATACTTTGCGACATTCTCATCCTCCTTCTGCCTCAGACTCAGAAATTGCCTTTCCATATCTTCTCGATGGACACGAGGAAAGTATTTTTCTAAGAAAATCTCTTTGAACTCCCTCCATTACATATTTGATACGTTATCATCTTCCTTTGTGTTTTGAATTAGTGACCACCACTGATAGGCATCTCCAGTGAGGCGGTAAACTGCCATGACAACCTTCTCCCTTTCACTACTCCCCAAGGCATGGAATATTTTCTCTAAGGAATTTATCCATTTCTCAGCTACTATAGGATTTGTACTCCCATTGAAGGTTGGGGGTTTTTGCCTCATGATGCGGTCTAACATTGATCCTCCACGTTGCGGATCAGGGTGCTCCATACGAGTAAGGTTATTATTCATAACCTGTGTGAGTTGTCCCAGTATGGTAATAAGTTGATCAGCACCAGTTGTATCTCCAGCTCCACAATAATTATCTTGAGCAGGAGGTAAATCCCTACACGGAGTGTGTGCATTGATACGGTTTCCATTCCTTCCACTAGGCTCCATTTCTAAACAATGGCATAAACTATATTAGTTTATAAATCAAAATACATAATTCCATACTTGTAAGATACTAAACATAAACTGAACTATTTATGGATATAATCCATAAAAATGTTTTCTTTGAGGAAGTATATACTCATAACCCTTCATAGTGGTTTATAAAGAAAATGATAATTATCCTAAGCATATCCCCCGGGAGTGTCGTAACCAAAAGTGCCGCAAGGCCCGTTGTCGTGCACCATTTCCCGTTCGAGTCTAGCTCAAAGCGGTGTTTTCGGGTTTTACCCCTAGGTACATCTGTGCCAGAGCCGCCTCTACCTGCTCGTATCCAGACAGGGATGTATTGCTCGGAAAACTCACAAAATCTCTACAATAACAAAATTCTAGGAAGTTCTTCTATACTAATCCTCAAAGTTCATCATAGGTCTACGTGCTCTAATCAGAGTTTATCTAAATCGAGCTTCCAAGGTTAGTACTAAACTGCCTCTGATACTAACTGTAACGCCTCGACCCCAGATACCCAGAGTCGGTGCATTACTTCGTAACATTGGAATGATCACAAAAGATCATGTCTCGAAAGACCGATTAGTTTAGTAGCCTTGGAAACACTAGATACATTCTTAAACGTTACATTACATCAAAAATTAAAAAAACATATAACAAAGTCTTCATAGTCCACAATCATATCCCTTTCTGACTACCCCTGTAGGTCATTCATAAAATACTTCTCCACATCCTGGAAAATATTAAAACATTGAAAGGGGTGAGCTCAGATGCTCAGTAAGGATAACAATATTTCAGAAGCTTTCATAAATAAACATAAAAATTTAAGGCAATGTATAACTAAAACAAAAGCCTTTTAAACTTGAACATCAACATAATATGGCAAAAGTAAAATGAGATAATGCCATTTACTTCTTCACATGAATATTCTACTAGTCGAATAATCACATGAAATATCAATAACCACTTTCATTATGAGGGAATGTATAATGCCAGACATTCTGAAACATTTTGTCAAGGCCTCTGCCAAGACGTTTAAAATGATTAAGGCCTCGGCCAAAACCATATCATCAAATTGGGAAAGGGCCTCGGCCAATTCCACGTCTAGTTGTCTCATGATACCAACCGATGCAATTTTTTTAGAAGATACTTACATTTAAAATTGCTCAAATATACTCCAGTGTTTTTCTGAAAACATTATGCAAGCTTCTGAAAGAAAAATAACTAATTCTGAGACTGCTCAACTAATTACAGGCCATGATGGGTCCACTCCCAATCCCTTCCTGTCTACCGCACTTGAGAGTCGGGTTTTCTGAAAACAATTTTAAGCTTGCGTTAAATATGTATACATTTTCACTGGATTTTCATATATTTGAGAGAAATATCTCTTTTTTGAAATCATTTAAAAATCAAATAATTATAAAATAAAACCTTTTTAATAAACATAAAAGTCAAATGGGTTTATACACCGTATAAAAGAATGTTGTGTATAAAACAAAATATGCCTCAATGAAAGGAGATTGAGACAAAGTACTTAAAAAGATCATTTTTAAAATAAAATAGATATATTATGTGTATTCACAATAGGTACACATAAAGAATACAAAATAATACATAATAATATCATGACATAATTTGAAAGTAGGAGATTAACCCAAAGAATGGAAATTGGGTTAAGAAGTTCCCTTACCTTGTGTCCGAATTGACTCACCCTTCTTTAACCTCCTAAATAATAAACTAGAGTTAATATCTACCTTATTAAGAACTATTTTCAATTTAATTATCCTTTTTATATCACTTATTACAATGTTATGAATATTATGTAATTATTTAAGTTAATAACGGTCGTTTTGTCGATCTTTGGTAACTTGAGTCAACAATAAACTTCTTATAATTACAAGTTGTTCATGTGGTAGAATATCCATTATATCCAGAATTATATTCATGATTTAGATGTCATATATATCTTATATATCCAGTATATACATTAATTTATAATATTACGTAACATTTAGAGGTAAGAAATGAAATGCACCGTTCATGGAGACGGTAAGCCGTACGTACGCATGAATGCTACTTTCATTTCAATTTCATATTTAATGTAACTAAATCATAATGATATAAATGTATAATATAATTACAGTATAATATAGTGTATAATACCATTTACTCAATCCTTTATACATCCCACATATGGCATTAACGATTCAAATCACTTTGAGGGGGCGGTAGTCCGCACTTCCTAAAATGAAATTATCGCGTTTTACCCATAATGGAAATCATAAAGTATGCAAAAAATGAGAAATACAGAAGCATAAGTAAAACATAAACATATTATATATCATATATAAAAATAGTGACATCTTAATGGCCACCTTCTAAGGTGTTATATGAGTGTTGAACAATCATCGTTTCGTGAGGCAGAAATTCGCCATCCACAAAAACTGTATGTTCTTTAACCATTAGATGTAGGTGTGTGTAAGTGTAGCTCGAATACTTCTTATAAAAACATCCTAGTATATTGAGGATACTGTTGTTGTTACAAAATAAATTAATAAGAAGAGTTTAGGGGGTTGGAGAAGAAAAATAAAACAAAACAACATTAGAGAAGACATTACCTCAAAATCGGGTAACTCTTTTTGATTTGAGCCAATGTATTCCTTGGGAAGAGTTCTGCCCAAAGTGAGGCTTCAAGGAGTAATAGGGGGAAGTTGGGAGAGTATTTGGGCAGAGTTTGGCTGAGCCAAATGGCTTTAAGGTGTGAATAAGGTGGGAGTGGTGGGGGCCTTTTATAAGTGGAGAGGAGGGGCTCTTTTGGAAAGATTGAAATGTTACATTATTATACAATGATTTTAGGATTCTAAATATCCCACACTTATATAATTCGTGGCTAAGGTGATAAGGGTTATAATTATCCTCATCCAATAGGCTTTGGACAAGTGTATGCCTTGTATTATGCATTATCTTCTCATTTTATTTAAATCGTTAAATAATCAGGTCATCGCTGCATCATAATGATGTCATAAATAATTTAATTTATTTAATGTCTAATATTATAAAAAAAATACTATGATGTATTAAATCTTTTTATCTTTCTAATTAATATTTATAATAAAAATTTGGACTTGTGTAACCACACATAAAAACTGTTTTAGTAAAACAACTCATGTTTGTGTCAATTTAATTTTAACATTAAATAAATATATATTAATGTTATTTTCCAACTAAAGTGGCTCCATTGGGTCCTCAAGTTGACCCATGGGTTTTCTTTGTCGGCCATGACTCATCCAATAGGAGTAGGACAAGTGTCAAGCTCATCTATTATTATTAAAACATTATTTTTACCTTAAACTACACAGATTACCTCTAATCGCGATTAAGAACATAAAAGTTACTATTCACCAAAAAAATTATTTTAATCTCATTGAACCACATTTTACTTCTTAAAGACAACCATGTATGTAGGATTTTTGAAAATCAAATCACAGAAGTGGTAATATTTCATTTTAACAAAAAATCAGTTTTTAACAACCACTTAGTGGTTTCACTATTCATCAAAAATTGAGGTTTTTCAGAATAAGGCCAAAATTTCACCCTAAGCTATAATTGATATTCCGAATTCAAAAATGATATCTATTTTAAAAAATTACAAACATATAATTTGCATTAATTAATTTTATAATTAATTCCCGCTGTTACAACAAATAGCGTGTTTTTAAGAAACAATTTATATCAAAAGATTGGCAATTGTTTATGTCCAATTTCAAAGTGAAATTAATTCTAATGACCACCATTGGATTAAATGGTAAAAATATATTCTAATTGTACTGTAAAACCACTAAATAGTATAATTTATCACTATAAATTTTTTTGATTAAAAAAGTTGTTTTTAAGTATTTTTCACTATTCATAAAAAATTAGAAGTTCTCAGAAAAATACCAAAAATTCAACATAGGGTAATTTCAATATTCCAAATCCAAAAATTAAGTCCATTTTGATAAATAAAATTTATAAAATTTCCAAAATTAGGTATTACTATTCACAACGGCTAGTTTAATTCGTTGTGGTGTGTGTTAGAGCTCGAGATTGCGTATAACACACGCTATTGCATTATTCGAAGTGAAACGTACCGTGGAAGCTTGGGGTGTTACAATTATTGTGAAGGAGTTAAACTCTAAGGTTTCTCCAAAGATATTTGTGGAATATACTGTGATGGGTATTCCAAAGGTAACCATGAGGGTTAGTCCCTATGTAAGAATGTTATGAATGCCTCATGTTACCTTTATGTTGTAAGATTTCTATGAGTTATTCATAAAACTTATGATTTAATTTGGTATATTAAGTGCTTATATTTTATGAGTAAAGTATGTTTTCATTGATTCTTATGTATACATGGACTACTGTTTTCTTTCCGTATTTTTATATCCCTTACTGAGATTTTTTTTGCTCATCCCATGTTTTTTGAAATGTTTCCCATAGGACATAAAGATGAATAGGGTCAGGGATGGGATCATGGAAAGACATGTTGTCTAAAACATGGAACTACACATCTTTCTTTTTAAGAGTTTTTATTTTATGAAAAAATAGAAACTGAGTAGAAGTGTCTACTTTGTAATCTTTTGAGATATAATAGTTATGTCTTAAATCTCTAAAACTCTAAACATGAAAATATCTTCAACAGGAATTATTCATTTAATTCAAGACAATGTAATGTTTTGAGGATGGTCCTTATAATTTCCCTTCAAATACATTATAAACATTATTTGGCTCAGGGTGGATTCAATGAATCCCATTGGTTTTTTCATAAAAATATAATCAAAATATATTTATTTATGGTCTAAATAAGTATGATGTTTAAAAATATAATTGAGTGATGTTCTTTCTAATATTTTTGAAGTTTATTGAAGAGGAAAAGCATTGTTTAATTTTCAGGGTTTGTGAATACCTAAAATTTATATCGATATTTATATTATTTTTTTTAATCTATATTTTTTTCATGACTAAAAAACCTTTTTTGTAAATACATTAATAATTTTGGGGTTTTGTGTATATAGTTTTGATATATGATAATTAATTCTTATTTCATGTCATTTTTGTAACATATTTTATGCATCAATTTTTATAAAATGACTTTCAAAATAAAATACATTTATATCTTGTTTTTTTCTTTTATTATTTTTATAAAATTTTAATTCCTTATTTTAATCATTTTATTTTCAATTTTAGTTTCATACTAACATATTTAATTAATTATTTAAAAAAAAATTATTTTAGAATAATGAAAATAATAATTCTAGGATAATCTTGTTCATGATAAAAGTTAGGAAAATGATGGGATGATAATTACATCCTTATATGAAGTCAATAGAGTGATAATGTAATAATGAAATTTTCAAATAAATCCAGTGTATTGTTATAATCTATCTATGTATATGCTAGATCTATTGAGGAAATTATAATTTCAATGTTGGCCATGATCACACCCAATAGTGGATCAAATCTATGTATCATATGTGTCATTGCTAAATTAAATGAAACATTTCAAATGATAAAATCATGGTCCATATACCTAAAATAATGTTTTAACCATATTTTTATTGCATAATACTATAGAAAAATAATGATATCATAAAAACAATTGAAATGATCTATTTTAAAAGGAAAATATACAGCCAGAGTGATATTGAAGGTTACCACAAAACCAATCTATATCAACCCTGTTTTTTGTTTAAATGATAACAATAATCAAGAAACAATATATTATATTATCTGAATTCAAGAAATAAATCATCCAATAGAGTTTTCGTTCACTCCCAAGACATTGTTAGGACAATTTCACCCGATGTGTCACCCAAAATAAAAATTCTATGAAACTATTTACTTAAGAAGATTATTAATTTTTATTATTATCATCAAATCCATGGGAATTAGATAATGATGAGAAGTGGTTAAGAATATGATGAAGGACCACAAGTATTATTCTAGTTCCACATGAACAACATGAATGCTTGACGGGACCATAAAATATTTCTCACAAAACATCCCAACCATATCAGGAAAGGATTAAAATAACTACAAAGACCCCAAATGCAGCAGCCCAGACCCGATGGATAATTTATTACATTGTCATATGATATAAGAAAGAAAATACTAATGTTCCGAATTTTTTTAGTCTCGGTAAACTAAATACATACATGAAATTATAATTACATTTTAAAACATAAAATTCATAAAGAATTATCATTAATAATTCCATTATTCTCCTTAGTGTGTCCCAATATATAAAACAAAAAAAATTCCTTATATCCATGAAAAAATAAAACATAAGAAAGGTGTGAGATTAGATGCTCAATATGGGTCATCATAAAATAGATTCTATAAATAAATAAGGCATAATAAATATGTAGATGTAAATTATTGAAACACATCCCATTTAAATAATAACCTGAACCTAATATGGTTGGAATAAATGATTATCAAATAATTCTATATAAATTATCCCATGAGTATGAAACTTAAATATTGATATTATAACTAATAAAATAATCACATGGAAAATAAATAAATGGATTCATATTGAAGGAATTTATAATATTTAATTCTAAATCATACCATCAAGTCTTTGTTCGAAGACATCTAATTCTGTCAAGGCCTTGTGCCAATACATCTATATAAATCATTAAGGCCTTGAAAAAAACCCAATCTACTATTTATAATTTTATATGCTGATTCATTTTGGGTATATAGTGGGTATCATCCATAGAATATGAAATCTGATGCATTCATCAAATAGATACATTATGCAACTGAAACATCATGAAATAATAAAATCAATAACTGTTTGTATTTGGAGATGAAGCCATACAAAATATTAATTATTTCCTAATTAGAAAATAGACCCCAACCATCCCAAGAAAAATGATTACTATTTTTATTAGAGTAAATCATCAACATAAGATTATATAAAGAATATTTACGTTTATGAAAACATTGTTAATAGATAATTGGGTTTTTAAAAAAAATATACCTTTTTTTAGTTTGAAAATTATTTTTAAAATCCAAAAACTATTCATGTAACAAATAAATACTATTATTTTAAAATAATATTCTAAAATTGTAAAATATGACTCAAATAATTAATGCATAATGTTGATAGGAAATTTGATTCATTTGGTATTTGTTTTTGTAAAAAAACCCCTTATAAATATTTTTTATGAAAAATAAAAAAACATTATTCAGAAAATGATAGGAAGTTCCATTCAGAAGAATTTTTAAAAAGTTAAAAAATGAAAAAATGAATTTAAAAAATCATTATTTAATATTAAAAAAATGTTGGAATAATTTTTAGAATACATCTATATAGAAATGAAATATCATCAATAGATACATATAAATAAGAAATCTCAAATAATACTGAGATTGTGAAATAAACCATTGACAGTTGTGTATCTTTTGAATCATATGGTCCATGAAAGAAATAACTTCAAGTTAATCGTTAGAAACCATGATAAAAATATTTTATTGATATAATAGGCCAATGGATCAGTATACACCAAACAAAAAAATAAGTGGTGAATATGGCATATGTCTCACTGATGTAAAAGTTGTATGAGAAACTCTTACCTCAGGTTAAACATTCATCATAAATTTATAAAATAAATTATAATAAGTGTTAATTAATTATATATATATTATTAAACCATAATCATATATATATCATACCATTTATTACATACTAACAATCTTTTATCACCCATTTCATTACAATTCGTTGTGAAAATCACAGTTTGAAGTGGTAATTCCCTCATTTTTCGGGGATATTTGTATTTGATAGTTCTTATAAATTTGATTTTATCATGATTTAGTCATATCTTTAATGTAATTCAAGGTATAAATATCATATATATTGAATATATAGATATTCATAATCATCCATAAAAAATATAGATAGAGAAATTAATTACACCATTCATGGAGATGGAAGCCTATATGTGCGCATGAACGTTGTTTTAATTTTTCAATGGATGATATAAAAGAAAATTAAAGAACTTAAAAACATTAAATAATAATATTAATTCATATATATCATATACAATCATTTTATTCCATATTTTATAACCATACAAGTAAACTGGTGATGAAAAAAATTACACCTCTACATGGATGCAGAAACCCATATGGATGCAGGAGCGATGCTTTCAATTCTATTAAAATGGATAAGAGATTGAATATGGTTGTACCATAAAAAAAATATAATTATATTTATGATAATTATTTTATTAATTATTTTGGAAAAAACAAAGAGTATTTTCAAGAACAAATAAACTTGAATGAGTCGGTATAGACGATAACCTCTTATTCGATGAAAACGCAATAGATCTCTTCTTAAGGGATCTTGTGTTGGTATCATGAGAATTCCATAACCACTATAATGTGTTTAAAAATTGTGAAAAGATATTTTTTCAGGTTATCGTCGAGATATGAGGCTCCATGTGGTGTGGACCCAGGAAGAAATGAGTGTCCTTTTAAAATTGAAGCAAGGGGCACTTTGGAAATTTCATAAAAGGTTAGAATATAAAAATACTATTATAAAAAAATTCTTAAAAGGCCTATATATAAATAGGGGTGATATGTCTAACCTTATATTAACAATTTTTTTATTTAATATTTTTATTATTCTTAAATAATTTGATAATATATTATATTCATAAAATATCATTATTGTAAATTTTGAAAATATTTATTACATTAAAATAAAACTTATAATTAAAACATGATAAATTCTTTCCAAATATTTAATAAATATCTTATATTATAAATTAATCTATAAAATTCATGTATCACCTTAAATATCTAAAATAATATTTCTTTTAGTATTATTAATATCATTTATGGATATTCTGATTAAATGAATAATTATCGCATCAGTGTTGTGTAAGAATTTTATATAATTAAATTTTTGATAAAAATTTAAAATAAATTCCATGTAGTATATAAATATTTAAATTTATACATTTCATCTAGATAACATGATTTTAAATATATAAGACTTATTAAAAAAATATTGAGGTATGTTTGAGTTTTCCTTAAATAAAATACTATAATGGTTATAATCTCTTTAGTGTGGCATTAAAAAGTCATAAATTAGACCCTTGGATGACTATGGTTGAAATATACTCATATAATTCAATTTATTCATGTTTTTTTGGTAATTTTATGGTTCTTCTCATTTTCTTTTGAAATTTTATAAAGTATTTTATTGACTTTTCTTCTTCTTGGACAAACACTACTATTGTGTTACATTTTAATTTTATGTAATTATTTAATATAAAAAAACTAAAATAAATAAGTAAATTAGGATTAATACAATATTTTATAATAATTCAATATTTTTATTTAATCTTATCCATGTCAAAATAACATATTTAATTTGATTTTTTTGACTTTTATAGTCTTACAAAAACATTTTACAATAATTTGGATAATATTCTTTTTTATGACTAAAAATTTTTAAATTATCATTTAAAATAATAATTTATAGATTTTAATTATTAAAAGTTTCATAAAAATACTTTATACCACTCAATTATTAGATATAAGACATCAAATTTGACATTTCTAGTACTGCGTAAGCACTGCATCACCACTAAAAATGTATTTATATTTATCATGAAATGAATAATAATTATCATGTTATGAATTAGTTTTTTTAATTATATTCACATTATAATATGGTAAATTAATCATTCCATAAGTTTAATGAATTTTTATACCACAGTTAATCTTCATGACATCAAAAAATATATTGTATGTTAAAAAACATTATTTTTTACTATTCCCTCAAAATATTTCTTTATATGAAAATTAAAAAAAAATTAAAAATAGAATTTATTTAATAAGATTATTTCAAAAGTGATATTATTTAAAAAAATAATTTAAAAAAATGAAGAAATTAATTATAATATTTTATCACAAAAAGAATAAAAATCTTTTTTGAAGAAAAGATATTTCTGAAGCAAAAGACAACTTTAATGAAAATTATATACTTATTTCATAATACTTATTAAATAAATATTTGATTAGTGGATATTTTAATTATATATATTTCATAATTCAGTTAACATTATTAATACCTTCTAATTTAATGGTTATTTTATAACAATCATATTTAAATAATAATATTTCATGAATTTTTAGGCTCCGTGTTACGTGTTGAACATGATATTGAATATCATGTTCATTTAATATCTTGGGATTTTAAATTATCACTAACGTTAATAAATGGAATTCTCATAAATTTAACTTATGATCAATTATCATGGTTTTTACATTGGATAATTCATTTTTTGAAATCCAACATTGTAAAAAGATTTAATAAAGCACTCTCTTAAAAAGAGGGAAAGGAAAATGTTACGGTCACTATAAAACTAGGTTTTTGAATAACATAACATCAGTGAAAAATGAAAATATGGATATGGATGAAAATAATAACTCCAAAGGACTAATATAGATTTATATAAATCATCTTCAGGATAATGTTAACCATCAAAAATCTATAAATATATAATGGGTTAAAAGGCTACTGATTTCTTGGTATGAATAGGAAATGGATAAAGTTTTTATTTCAAGGTCCTTTTTGTAATATTGAGTCATTATTTTACTATCTAGATAATTAACTTGTTAAAATATAATTTCATGATTCAATTCAAAGTCATAATCATAATCTCTTTCGTTGGTTGTGCTTTGATCTCTTTCCACTTTGTCTCTTACTCACAAAATGGGTATTCGTGATGATTTTCTCAATCATAAAACACTTTTAACAAACTATAAGATCCATAAATCTTTTTTCAGCCTCTAAATATTTACTGAAATATTTTTTTCATAGGTTATCAAATATATTATATTATATTTTAATCTCATACAATAACATCCAATGTTAATCATAAATCATTCTATATGTAGGTAACCATAAGTCACTTCAAAAAAATTATTGTCCATATTCAAAATCCAAAATATTAGATGAAAAGTCACTAAATCAACAATATATTACCTATAAAAAATAAATTGGATTTGAATATCACATTCAAAATATGTAAATATATTGATCAACATAAATCCTTAATGAAAATACGACTGCTTCCAAAAATAAAATCTCATATTATAGAATTTATTCCTTAACACCCAAATAAGTATTGAACTCGATCATGAATTATTTTTTCATCAATTCAATGAATATTTTTAAAGTATCCAATAATATCCCATAAAAACATATTTTCCATTAGTATATCAACATTGAGGAAATATTTAGTCTTATCATCCCGAAATCATGTGTTTTTTAAAATATAAACTTATCATAGAATCTATTCTCTTGGTTTCCAGTACTATTCATCATGTACTTCCAAATAGTTAAAGAATATGTAATGTAGTACAATCCTTACTTATCTGATGATTCTTTTAATAGATTATCCTTGATTAATGTCATAAAATACATATTTATCTTATCCAAATAAACAACACCATTGATAATTTCACATCATTTTTAAACCACAAACTGTGTTTCATCATCTTATTCCATAATACCTCCTTACTTTCATATGTCATTTATAGTATCTTTATCATTTGTAGTATAACCATTAATCATTCAACCTTTCTGATTATCTTTATGATTTTCCCTCATGGGACATATATTTTCATATTTTATATACTTATCACATTTAAATCATTCAACTATTAATGATACCTTAAAGAGACCATTATTCTCATCCATTTTGTTAACCAATATTTTCATTTTTACTCAGAAATTATTTTCTTTGTTTTATTCTTTTATAAAACTAAAAAAACTATACATTCAACTAAAACATTAAAATGGTTGTTTCTTATCACATTCATGACATATAGGAAACTCAATCATTATTCTTCCTTGGTATCCCCCACACGATCTCTCATGGAACTCTATAATTCTTTCCTTTTATGTGTCTGATAGTTGGTTAAGGTGAAATTTATTATTAATATATCATGATAATTGGTTGGGAATATTCAAAATTACATTCCCTCTTACCATTATACCATTTTATTTCATATAAACTCTATATTTTCCATCATATTCAGTGTAAGCATGGTTCCTCCTAGTACCGAAGATTATCTAAAATAAAAAATAATATTTTGAGAAACAATGATCACTATGGAAACCACATATTATACAACCTAATAAAGTATATAATTTTTTCTAAACTTATACATATAATAAATTTATTCATAGGATTATGTTCCATAATCTATGTTTTTCCTAAATCCAGTTCGAAAGGTTTCTAGTAATCATTATCTAATTCCAACATTAAATACTCAATCTCTAGTGGCCTTTAATCACTTCCTGATGTATTAAATATTATAGTCGACTTGGTAATGTAAAAACATACTTTTAATTCACCTTACATTTTTAGACATAAAATACAAAAATAATTTTCATTAAGTATCTCATTATTCCCCTTAATATATCCTAGTATATCCTAAATAATACACATCCCGACATGATAGGAAGAAAATAAGAAATGGGTGAGATCATATGACATGTAATGGTTAAGGTACTATATAATATATTAATAAATAAGTAATCACCTATATTCAAGGAAAATAAAAAAACACATGTAGTGTAATCAGTTACTTGAACATAATATGGAAAAAATAAATGAAGATCAAATGATTCCATATAAATAATCACATGAGTTTGAAAATTAACCATGTAAATAATAACAAAAAAAATAATCACATCAAAAATAAAGAACCTAATTAATTTTATAAAATACATAATTATTGACATCTAAAACATACCATCATGGATTTGGGCCAAGACATCTAATACCATCAAGGCCTTGTGCAATGACATCTATATAAATGGGTAAGGCCTTAGACAGAACCCAGACTAATTTTCTATTCAGATATAACAATTCATAAATGGCCAATATTGGCCCCTTATCAAATAAAAATTCTAATTCATTCCTCATTTAAATAAATAATATAATTGAAGCAACACAACATACAAAAATCAATAACTGGTCATATTAGATGAACTAGTCAAACAAAATATCAATACTTCCCCTAGTCAAAAACTGATCCTAACCATCCAAATAAATATGATTAATGCCATCATTATATTAAATCCTCAAAACATGATTCAATAAATCATGTTTACATATATTATAATTTGTTAAATAGATTTCCAGAAGATCTTTTGGGGAAAATATCCAATCTACATAAAAAATAAATTTTAAAATCTAAAAAATGCGTAAGTAAAAAAAGTTTTTTTTGAAAATAACCCTATATATTTGTAAAGTAATCATAAAATAATTTATCAACAATGACTATGATAAATTATTTTCTTTCCATAAAAATTTTTAAAAAAATATTACTTTTACACTTTTGTATGAAAAATCAAAAAGTACATTGTTCAGAAAAAGAAAAAATAATTCCTTTCAATATTTTTAAAAAATCAAAAAGTGTAAAAATTAATTTAAAATATCATGGTAGAATAATAAAAACTATTTTAAAAACATTTTTTTTAACACACATAAATTTTAGAAATATATAGTCAATTGATACTTAAAAATAAATAATCCCCAATACTGATGAGTATATGAAATAAACACTTACTAATTGGGTATATTTTTGAATCTTATACCCCATGAAAGAAATAAATTCAAATGAAAATTTAAATTAAATTTCGAAAAATACCTTCAAAACATAATTTAACAATGAGAAATAATATACACATTGTAAAATAAATAAGTGGTGAATATGAAATTTGTCTCGAAGATGTAAAATTGAGATGAGAAACCCATACCTTAGGTTTGATTTACATAATACATGTTCAGAAATACTATATATTAAATATTTATTTATTATATATGAATTATATAAAAATAATAATATATATAATACCATTTATGACATAATTATAATATTTTATCACCAGTTTATTAAGAATTCATTGTTAAAATCCCACTATTGGGTGGTAACGACTTAATTTTTCAATGATTTTTTATTTGGTAGTTCTAGATATTGTAATTTTATATTGATTAAATAAAATATATAATACCATTCATTTTATAAATATAATATGTTTTCCATATATAGATATTTAGATCCATCCATAAAAGATATAAATAGAAAAGTGATTTACAATGTTCATGGAAATGGTAGTCCGTATGTACCCAAGAACGTGTCTTTCATTTTATAATTGATTGTATAAAAGAAATGTAAATAATAAATAACCATTTTAAAATAATATTTATGTAATATATATCATATATTTTCATTATTATAATATGTACAACCATCCAAGTAAATTGGTGGTGAAAGAAAATCACCTCGGAACACGGAGACTATAAGCCACATATATGAATGAGCGATTTTTTTACTTTTCATAGAATAGAGAAGTGATAAAATATGGGATTAACTATCATGACCTAACCCAAATCGGGTTTTGATCCATAACCACTCCAATCAGACCACTATAGGCAAGGGGGTGGTGACAAGCGTTGACGAAACAACTTACTTGGGAGGCCTTCGCCTAAATACATGTACACACAAACAAACACACAACTGAATAAATGAAAAAGTGAAGAGGGAAAGGGATAAAATATGAAATACTACAATAAATAAACCAACTATGAATGGAACGCTAAATATTATGATGTGCGGTAGTGAGAAATTAATGGAAATAGATTAAGATACATGACCACTAAGAGATATGTTCCATCCTTACAAAACTTGAAAATATTGAAAAACTAAGACCCAAACTCTTGTATCCCAAGTGATGACCACTGTATAGAGTCTCATCACCCCTCAATCACTATGATCCTTTAAATTCCCCATCAACATGTCTATCATCAGCAAAATACATGACACGTATTGGGAAAATCCCATGTAGGGGTTAGTATATACATACCTAGTGGAACCCCCCAAAAATAAAGAAGGTGAGAAGTAAAATATACCAATGAAGTGAAAAGAAGTAGAGAGAATAAGTTATAGTAAAAAATAAAAGTGTAGCTCAACCCAATGAGAGAATGAAAATTAACTCATCCATGAACAAGGATATCGAAATGATGAAAATATTAACATCTCATTGATTATTCTATACCAATTATAAGAGAATACACTCATCCATCCATGAGAATCTAGACATAGAAAGCACATGGCATACCATGTGTGTCTTCCCCTCTCTAGGAAGGAAAGTAAATAAAACCAAAGGAGTGGGTAATAAATGAGGATATATATGTTTTCTAATTCAAAGACTACAAAATGATAGACTAAGGGTATCTCTATATCACAACTCATGCCAAGAAGAAGATTCTCCAATAGTTCCAATATAAGTCCATCTATGATGTCCATCACCTCATACATCTATCTGGGAGACATATATAT
The DNA here is from genome assembly GCA_963277665.1 of Viscum album. Classification (NCBI taxonomy): domain Eukaryota; kingdom Viridiplantae; phylum Streptophyta; class Magnoliopsida; order Santalales; family Viscaceae; genus Viscum; species Viscum album. The sequence continues at coordinate 954,324,174 of OY728162.1, read as the reverse complement.
AAGGTACTCAATCACCACACCTTGGAACTATCCGATTTGGGATGCACTGACTCATGCACATCGTTTTTAGGTCACTCTACAAGAATGAATATTAGTGGGGAAAGCATCTCAGTTTTTCATGAGTCCAAAGGCACATAAAACCATATCTCATTAAAATTCCTCACATTCGAGCGGTTACCAGTCTTGGGATATGATCGCGTGTTCTGGTATGTGAGTAGGGTCCTACTCTGGTTTTCAATAAGGAATTCCACTACCCAACCCAGCTGTAGGGTTCCACATAGGATGGTCACCGGGGAAGGCAACTCCCCGGACCTACTGAAGGGTATGCCTTGTGATTTTTCATGGAAATTCCAATACCCAGCCCAACTAGAGGGATATGCCTAGTAGATGTCATCAAGTAATTCCACTACCCATACCAAATAAAGGGTAATCCTAGAACATCTAAGAAATATACATCCTAGTCCTACTGGAGGGTAACCCAAAAAGGTCAACATTGAACACCACTTTCCAATCCTACTAGAGGGTACAAATGAAACTACCTTCAAGGGATGCCATTGCCTAGCTTATTTGGAGGGTAAGCATGAAACATCTCTGGTGATTCTATATTATCATTACCATCTTCAAGTTTCACCTATGTGGATGTGAAATCTAAAACAGTTCACATTGTATCTACAAAGACTCTTTCTAGGTCACGGTAATGTTCTACTAGAAAAAACACATAGGATAAGAATCTCACGATCAAAAATCTGAGTTTAAACAAAAGAGATATGAACACTTGAATATTGTTCAGATGATCTCATGTAGTAGACTAAATGTGAGGGGACCCACAAGGCATGTGGTCCCACTTCCCCACCTGGTCCTTCCTCTGGTCAGTACACATGTCCAGTATGTGTATGGTTACATGACATTTTGGTGGACTACCTGTCATGTCCAACCTATCTTGGGTCTAGGCCATGTATTTTTGTTGTTTCTGTGTACTAAGACCCGGTGTTTGTGTAATTTGTTACACGACATGTGGGTTCAGAAGGAATTTTTTCCCATGTGGACAAATCGTGTCCGTGTATTTTGTACATGTAATGTATCGAGCTATGTAGTTTATAACATGACTCATTAACATGAGAATGTTAAACATGGAATTTCAAGAAAGAACATGATCTGACATCTTAATTTGTTCCCAAACCCTTTCCGCCGCAATTGGAAAGGGGTTACACGCCATTTTTTCTTCATCTTACACAGAATGTAGCCTTTATTTTTCAAAAACCCCATGGTTTCTTTTTTTTTCTTTTAAACTTCAAATCCATTGAATCTACTATAGATCCCGAATCATTTCTTCCCATATCTCATGTTTATAGATATGATTCATGCTCACCAGCTGTCTTCCATCAGAAAATGGCTTTGTTAGAGAATCAGTAAACTCACATTCATTTTGATAACTATAGAGGAATCCACCCTTAATGATCCATCAAAAACTCATTCATTTCCTTATACTCATCTTGCAAGTTTCTCATATCTATTATTGATTCAACACTTAGTGAATCGTCTATGAATTCTAGAACTTGATCAAGCTCGGGATTCCAAAAAAATGTCAAACCAGGAACCACAGGGTTCCATTAGTGAAGAATGCGAAGAAAAATAAAATAAATACACAATGAAAATGGTTGTATGATCATTTTCCATGAATTCTTGGACAATGATCAAGGATGTGCTCTCAAGGTTAGACAGAGCATATATAAAATAATTCTTCATTATTGGGTGCATGTATGGTTTTTCAAATGCGTAGAATCATAGAAGGGAACAAAAATGCTCAAAAATAAAATTAAAAATGATAAAACACAATCTGATGAGTCCTACATCTTGTTTGGATAATTATTTTTTGAAGAACGTGATCACTAATGAATTCGGGGGAAGCTGTTGTGTTCTTTGAACTTCAATTTGTCTTGATGCAATGGTTTGTCCTTGATCGCCAACAGATTCTTCAATGGAGGAGGGGAGTAGAGCTTCACTGGCTGTAGATAATAATGAGATAAATGTGGTAAAATTCCCATAGATATATATTTATAATAAAATAGGTTAAAAGAAATTAGTCAATAAATTAATTAATTCACTTAAACGCACCACCAATGAGCGAGGGGTCTAAACATCCCATGCCGACTCATTTAATGTCACACCTAGGGTAAAAAAACATTCAGAACCCAACCGTGGTCTCAAATTTACGATATGATCAACCATTTAATAATTATCAGATTTTCTTTAATTAACCATGTGTGCACAATATAAAATATATTTAGTATTTTTATTTAATTAATTATAGTCACACTGGGTCTCAAAATGACACATTGTCTTAGATCCTACCTCTAGAAATATACTTATAAATATTTCAATGTATTACAAGGAAAATACTGGGTCTCTACATCATTCCATCCTTTAGTATTTTCATCCCTAAAAATCAAAATTAAGAAAACAAACCCACATGCTATGCCAAAATATATTTCTTATAATCCTAAGAACTCTCATACACATTTCGATGCTACTATAACATGAAAACAAAAAGTGATGTTATATCCTCACAAGGTTTGGTCCTTTCAGTCCTCAATCTTCATCAGGTGATCTGCAAAGGTGGATCCATCCTCAATGTCCATCTCCCTCTAGTCAATGACATTCATAGGGTCATGCATGAATTTCCTTGGTTAAAACACATGGAATACTTCATGCACACACTCTAGATATGGTGATAGAGATAGGTGGTAGGAAACCTCAACAACCCACTACGCAATCACAAAAGACCCGATGAGCCTTTGGGATAGATTACCTCCCTATTAAAACCTTCACATTCTTCATTATATAGAGACTCTCAAGAAGACATGATATCACTAATTGAACAACAAGGGCCTATAATGGCGATCTGTATAGGATTTATTTATGCTCTAGGTATTTTTCATCATCTCATGGATAACCTATAATTTTTTTCACGGGCACTTCAACCAACAGTAGGTCCATAAATTTTTTTTCTCCAATCCCATTCTAGCACATGGATGACCTGAAGGGTATGTCGTATAGGGCCTCATAAGTTTCAATGCTAATTGTAAGTTGTGTAACTATTGTTGTACTCAAAATATACCAAAGGAAGGTGATCCTCTTAGCTCTAGCCAAAATTTTACATGCAATTCCTTAACATATCCTCTAGCTAATGGATAGTGTGCTCGGTCTACCCATCATTATAAGGGTGAATGGTTGTACTCATTTGCAACTGGGACATGAATGCCTCGTGTTGGTCTCTCTGTAATTGTGATGTAAACCGTGAATCACAATTGGTAACATTTATCGACGGTACCCCATGAATGAAGACAATTTCCAGTATGTAAAACAACCCAAAACACTCTCCCAAACTCTGCTCCCTGATAGCTTGGAAGTGACCCAACTTCATGAGTTAGACTACTCTCACCCAGATGTTGTCATGGAACATTTATCAATGTGGATTACCTATGAATAAGTCATGGATATGACATCCCATTTACACTCTATGATATTAAGAGGTTGCAACAAACTAGCCAGATCTTGGGGCTCATCTTTCACCGACTCATAGGTGATGCACCATTAGATGAACTCAGCTATGATTCATATAATTCTAAAACACCAAAAGTACCACTAATGGTCTTTGTACATCATCCACACACTGAGACTTATAAATAAGGGAGAAGTGTGGAACTCCTCCATCACCTATTCTGGCATAGTGAATGAAACAAGGGTTCACTGTTAGAATAGGATATCATTATTCTCTCCATTAGAATATCCATATAGTGTGTCACCTATGGATATATGATCACAAAGAACCTCACAGTCGATGTATCCAAACTGGTACTCTCACACACGCTTGAGGATCAATGGATTCAACACTATCTTCTAAAGTAATGTTTTACCCTCTAACTACACTAGGGCCCACTGCTCCAATGTTTCATTCACTGTGTGAGCATGAGACATCCAAATATGGGACTGTATGAGGTTTCATTCTCTCTGATCGAAGACGTACATAAGAATATAGTAGTATGAGTATACCAAAATGTTCTCTCTAAGAAGGTAGTGTCACTACATTATGAGGGTGAGAACAATCACTACTAGGTCAAGGTTTTGCATTGTATATTTCTTCTCATGTGGTCTTAACTGCCTTAGCCCATATGCGATTACTATCTATCATTGCATGAACACACAACCAAGCCCAGCTGTTGGGCATCACAACACACAACAAACTCGACACCTTCCTCTGGTATCCTCAACACCAGAGAACTCATTAGCCTCTACCTCAACTCCTAAATGGACATATGGCATTACACTGACCTAGTAAATGTATATCCATTCTACGTCAAGGTGCAAAAAAGGGATATGATTCTCTTTAATTCTTCCACAAATCATCTATAGTACCCTCCATAATAAAGAAAATTCCATAGAACTTACACATTTTGTGGTGTATCCAAGAAATAACAAACACAATATTTTCTGGATCTAGGGATAATCCAAGTTCATAAATTACATGACCTAAAAAGTGATCCTCGTATATCCAAAACAGACATTTCAAACTATTTATATAAATATGGTGTTCTTGATGTAAGTCACGAAACATCCTCAAGTGATATGCATTATCCTTCCCTATTGCAGAGTATAAAAGTGTTTCATTTAAGAATTAATCAAAAAAATGGTCCAAGTATGCTCAGAATATAAGTTTTATAAATTCCATGAAGACTAAGAGTGCATTTTTTTCAAAAAATGGCATCACTATGAACTTATAGTCCATAGAAACATCAGAAAGTCAAATTTAGAATATCATGATTGTGAACTAACTACATTTGGTAACATGGCCTAATAGTGATCATGTAGACACATGTTACATCTTGCTAATGATAAAAGATGTTGTCAATTCTCATTATGTGGAACATTTTCTTTAACATGGCCTAGTTCGGGTGAAGATAATCCACCAGAATCCACAAAATCATATATTTCTTTTTCACATACAGAACGCGTGCTGCCCATTCGGAGACATTGGTTCTGATGAAACCATTATCATGAAGGTCCTCCAACTACTATCATAGATCTCGAAGCACATTAGGCTACATCCAATATTCTATATAAGATATCATGGAAGTCTTCAGATCCAAGACTATGAAAAACTCCATCTTCTACCTCAAATGTATCCCAAAATTCCATTGGGGAATATTTCTATAAAATCCTCCATATGTGAAGAAATCCAGATTCCTAAAGAGTCTACACAACAAAGGTTTACACTCACTAACTAATGGGTAATATGATATAACATATTTCTCACAAAACACTCTTATCCTGGTACAAGGTATCTATCATTGAAAAAAAGAGAACCCAATCCCATCAATAAATCATCATCTAACTAGACTGTGGTAAAATTCGATCTAGGCTCGAACCATGGAAGGCCAATCCATTCCCAAGATGACATAATATTATTTTTTATGACTAATTGGTCTCATGTAAACCTCTCTCCTCCAACAGATAACTCAAAATTCCATAAGATGAAAGACATAGTAGAAACATTCCTTATAGGAACCTTAAGAAAAAGCTATTATGCTATTGTATCTACTTGGAGCTCTAATTCACCCACCAATAGTTGGGATATAAATAAATGGATTGAAAATTTTTCTATTAATACTGAGGAAAGGGTAGAATACTCAAATAACATACATTAAATCTTCTTGTGCACCACATGATCATAAAAATCCAAATCTATGAGCAGTCCGTGGCCAAGGTCACCAACTCCCTGAGCCCGATGTGGTCCATATAGTGGTGGTGGTGTGAAGACCCCATAACATCATCCCCCACCTATTTATCCTACTCATATGCCAACTCCACCTCCATGGGGACCCCCTATCCACACATGTGAGATCCCTCATCAAATCATTTTTTATTCCACGACGGTCTATCAAAAACCTCCTTGGGATGATCAGTAACTCTATTCAGGTATTCTCATTCCAAGTGACCCCGACCATCACATGAATAGCACAATCCATGCCTGAGATTTACTAGTTCTCTATGCTTCCACTGCACTTTAAAACCACATCCCTAAGCCATCTATTGGAAGGGTCACTTATTTCGAGATCTATGGTTCCTTCTTATTTCTAAAGATGGGTTAGCCCTATCATAACCACTACCAGCTCCAAAAATCTAGTAATCCTTTTACCAAAATATATAAGTCCCATGTGACAACTCTAGAACAATGATATTGATGGGGATGCCCAAGGGAACTGTACTAGATCAGATCTCTCTATGGAGCCCCTTCACAAACTTCTATGCTAGGAAATAGACATCTCTAATCATGTTGAGGGAGTATAGTGTAAGGTCTGTAAGCATAATTGTGTACTCCTCCATTATCATCCCTCCCTAATGAAGCTCCAGAATCTCATTAATAAAAATAGAACAAAAACAAGAGTGGTATTAATCTTCATGAAACAGATATTGGAAGTCATCACATGATATTATCAACTCATCATGATTCTAGGTTACCAGAATACACCAATGCCCAACTGGTCCATGGAAAAGTCGAGATACTAAATCCAAAATGTAATCTGTCTGTTTCTGGATAAGACTAATGATACAAATCACCATCTCAAGCCAATCCTCAACCATTTAGGAATCTAGATTTCCACAGAACCTCATCGATCAATGTTACTAGAACCCACAGAGTGTGCTTAGCCTGCACACATCCTCAATTTTCTCTATTGGGAGTATTTTATACTAAAATGTTTGGGGTCCTACTACCATCCCACCTAGATGAAGGGAATCATACTAAAGACCTCGAACTGGGGCCTCATCAATTATATGGTCATCGTCACAATCCGGAGTTGATATACTGACTAGGTGTCTTCATAGAGGCATCCTAAACGTTATCACGGATTATCTCATCCAGATACCCCCCCACCACATAAATATATCAATAAAATTGGGGAGTGGAATCATGAAGAAAATTCCACAAATCAATCCTATATGATGCATGTATTTTTTCCCTAAAAAACATTCTCAGTATGACTAGTCGACAAGCTGGTAATTACGGTCCTGGTGAATGGATACATAGGTCACCACACCGTCATTGGACTCCCTTGCTTGAGAGACTTACTTGTGACACATTGACACAGTTTTTCTAAACCCGACTAATCCTGTTAAGGGGAAAACTACCAAACAAAATCCTAAAGAATGAACTTTCTCTGATACTAATCTGTTATAACCCTACCCATGTTGAGGATTGATCCACAACTACTCCAAGTACACCTACATAAGATAGGGGTGGAGACATTCAATGATGTATCAAATAACATAGTCAGGACTTTTCCTAAATACATGTGCTCACACACACAACCTAATAAAAGAAAATATTTAGAGGGGAAGGAGTAAAAGACGAAGTACTTGTATAAATAAACAAAATATCCATGGACCTATAAATTGTATGATGTATTGTAGTGTCAACCAAAATGAAAATGGAAAATCCACACCAACCAAGATATATGTCTGAAATTGAAAAAATTATAAAAGCGTAAACAATTGAGAACATTGCACATAAATCCCAAGCTATGACCACCGTATGTATTCCCAATAACCTTAAATCCCTTAGCTCCTATTATGTCTAGATTGACTTGTTCACCATATACAAAAGACATGACACGTGTTGGATGAAGCCCATGCAGGTGTGAGTATATGCAACCATAGTTGAACGCCCCAGAAAGGGAGTAGGGGGACTAGTAACAGATACAACTAAAGAGAAAAGAAATATATAGAACTAGTTATAGAAAAAATAAAAGTACACATCAACCTAATAAGAGATTGTACGTAAACTCATAAAAATACAAGGATCTAAAAACAGTTAGAAGATGAACATCACATTTAGTCTTCAATAACTATAGTATGAGAGTAGACACATACAACCTTCAGAATCTAGAGACAGAAAGCCTGTGGAATACCCTATGTGGCTTCACCACTCCTAGATGGAGAGTAATGAAAACCCATGAAGTGAGTACTAAAAGAGGGTATATATATATATATTCTTAGTCAAATAAACCAAAATACTAGAGTAAGGGGATCTACATATCAAAGCTTATCCAAAGAAAAAGTGTCATCAAAAGATCCAAGATAAGTCCATATATGTTTCCCATAACCTCATGCATCTTCCTAGGACACACAAGTCAAAGGTATTCAATCATTATCCCTTAATACTATCTGTTTTGCAGAGAATTTACTCACCTACACAGTTTTTAAGTCACGAAATTAGAATGTTCCTCAGCTGGGAATAGTTCCCTCATTATCATGAGTCTAAAGAAACATCTGATTACTTATCAACAATGTGATAAAAATCTTAGGTGTTATTAGTTTATGAAAAAATCTTGTATCATGTTACGTTAGGAGGGTCTTACTCTATTAGTCACTGAGGAATGAAACTGCCTAGCCCAGCTAGAGAGTACGACACTTGAAGGTCACTAGGGGAAACCACTACCGAGTCCTACTGAATGGCAACCCTAGTGAGTCATTAAGGAAAAGCAATTTTCTAGCCCTACTAGAGGGTTATTCCTGGTAGATTTAATTAGGGAACAACATATCCCGTCCTAGTTGGAGGGTAAACCTAAAACAACTAGGAACACCACTACCTAGTCTTACTAGAGGGTAAATCTGAAATATCATTCAGGAATACCACTTCCTTATCCTACTAGAGTGTAATCCCTTGACTACCATCAGGGAACTCCACGACCTAGCCTATCTAGTGGGTATTCTAGAAACTGATCTGATGATTTTGTATGATCACTTACATAATTGGGTGTCACCTCAATGTGTTCCAAACATGGAACATTTCACACAGTATCTCAAAATATGCTTTAGAATGAACCATCATGTTCTATAAGGTAAAAAATCTATATAGGAATCGCATGGGGAAAAATCTAAATTCGAGGGTGATGTGAATGTTTATATATCAGTCAGAAGATCTCAAGTATTACACGACATGTGAGGGGATCATCTCTATGTCTTGTCTCTCTTCACTTCATGGTCGTGTAACTAGTTAGTACATGGGTCGCGTCTGTGTAGAGGTACAAACATTGTGGGTGTACAACACATTATGTCCCACCTATCCAAGAGATAGACAATATCTGCTAGCTGTGTCCAGGTTCTCAGACTTCAAGTATATTTACATTGGAAACTAACATGTGGGTGCACATGGGATGTTTCTTGTGTGACCAACTCGTGTCTATGTACTTTGTACATGGTGTGTATCATGGTGTAAAGTCTATCACATGACTAAATTCAGACAAGAAGGTGATACATATCATGTCAAGGAAGTACATGTAATTCCATTCTTATGGGTTACCAAACCCTATTACATATAATGCAATCGGGCTACACACAGTGTGTTCATTATCATACAAGGCGAGTAGTCAGGATTTGACAAGAAACCCTAGTTTTCTCAATTTCATATTCTTGCTAAAAATCCAATTGAACCACCATAGATCCCAGATCATTTCTGTCATGACCCAACCCATAATGGGGCTTGAGCCAAAAAAACTACAAGACCACCTCCATAGACCAGGGGTGGAAACTAGTGATGAAGGCACAACAAATTGGGGAGGCATTTGCCTCTATACCTGCACACACAAGAGATTCTAGATTGAAGAAAAAGTTTAGAGGGAAAATATTGTAAAATATGAATCCTGATAAAAATAAACTAAATCATGCATGGACCACTAAACCGGTATGAGTATAGTAAGGTAACCTAAAAGGGGAAAAGAGATAAAATAAAAGCACAATGGAAATAAATCCCTAACCTGTTAGAAAACAAAATGTAAAACTACTGAAGAAGTCCCAATCCAAAATCATAGCTATGACCATTGCACATAGTCCAAGCTCATGTATCCCTAAGTTCTTCCAGATTCATGATCAGACATATCAGTCATCTTCTTAATGCACGATATGTGTAAGAAAATACAATGTGTTGTGTGTATAAACATACGTAGTTGGATTACTTAAAAAGATGGGGGTGTATTATAATATACAAAAGGAAGAGTAGTATATAAGATAGAACATGGTAATGTGAAATATTATAGCTCAACCAAACAAGATAATGAATTAATCTCAATAGACCACAAGGATCTAGAAATAGTGATAAGGTGAAAATATTTTGAGTCATCACTGCCTATAGTAGGAGTGTAGACTCATCCATCCTCATGAAGCTAGACACGGAAAGCACATGACATACCCAATGCATCATTACCTCCATTGGGAGGGGAGTAACAATAATCTATAGAGTGGGTTCTGTAATAGGATATATATATATATATATGATCAAACTAAAGAAACACAAACTAAATATTAAGGGGATATTTATATCATAGCTCAACCATAGAAAAGAGTCGCCAACAGTCCTAGAAGAAACCACCCTTGATACCCAGTATTCCTCATATCTTCCTAGAACCCCAAGTCAATGGGGTTCAAACACCTCACCTTGATACGATTTCTTTGGGTGGGTTTGTCTCACCCTCATGATTTTAGGTCATGTCACATGATACATCTCAATGGGGAACACAAACATCTTACTCATGAGTCTAGGGTCACACAAAAACACCCATCATCAATGATTTTTTGTTGAACACCACTACCCAAACCCACTCATGGGTGATACGTTGGAGGGTATGCTTGGATATTTAAATGGATATATTTACTACCTAGCCCTATTGGAGGGTAAACCTAGAATATTCATTGGTGAACACAACTACCTAGACCTGATGGATGGTTAGCTTGTAAGATAAGATAGTAAATTCTAGTAACCCACCCCACTAGAGGGTATGACAAAAAGAGAGGATGATAAATGACACTACCCAGCCTCACTAGAGGGTACGATAGTACTACTCTAGTGATTCTGATAAAGTCACAGCCATCAATTTCCTCGTTGAACATCTCTAGATGAGCATAGAGTTTGTAACACCTCAATTCATAACCTGGAATCCTCAAAAGTGTTCACCATCATGTTTGACATAGAAATACATGCAGGCTTGAATATTTCTTTTCCCAAAATGGATAACCAGTGAAAAAAGAACTTTTCACTACATCACACCTGAAAGAGCCTTCATGGGGCCCACACTCTGACCCCAAACATCCAATTATCCAATTTATCACAATAGGACCATCTCAAAAAGAGGGTCAAATTTCTTTAGATGACGTTTAAAATAGACACTTGGTTCAAAAGTTGTGTTCATTTGAAACTTCACAGTGGGGGGTGTTACGGGGCCTGTGGACTGACTCGTGGCTGGTCTGACCAATGACCGACCTGTAGGGTGGGTCCCGACCCACTTTTCTAGACCGAACCATTATGGATGGGCCCAGAATGTTATCTCTTCCCAGCTAATGTGACTAGAATAACCCATGGTGGCCCAACCCGCTCGCTTACACAGCCCGACCCACTGTAAAAAACAGGTTGGACCCATGAGTCGGTCACCAACCATGTCGACGAAGCTGACCGATCGCGTGATTGGATGTGGTGGTCCCTGCCTGCAGCCTTTCCACAAAACCCCACATGGCCGACTGTTCGGGCCATGTGGCACCCCATGTTGCAACAAAACTAGACTACGGTGTCACCGCCACTTCGCAGACTACCGCCAGAGTGGCCCGCTCTAGAGTGGCCCACTACTGGCCACCGTGCTAGAAGAACCCCTATGGTGCCTGAGTGGTCCATTCCACCGATATCTATGCTCAATCCAGTTTCCCGATCGTGATACTATTAGCGGATCGAGGACCCTTAATTCGATGGCTTCATGGCACTACCCTCTGATTATTCTTCCATTGGTGGATGGTTGTGCCCAAATGTTATGGTCAATGTCTGTGAAGAACGAATGATGAATGATGATTTAAACATAGATAGTTGGTCATGTTAATGTGACCATCGATGATTTTTCAATAAAACAATGAACATAAACCCATAAATTAAATATTCAATGTAGAAACTGAATTGTTACTCAAAATGAGATACATCTTACCTCAATTTAGTCGTTCATTGTAGGCAACACATCCACGATGCTCCTACTTCGATCCGCCAAAGTTCCAGAAGATATATCCCCACGACCCGATAAATAAAAATGAAGAAAAAATAGAGAGGGGGGAAAGCTTATTTTTATATATAAATTGAATTAAGGATAACCATAATCCCAAATAACCAATTAATTATTTATAGGAGCTCTATAGAGCATAATATCTGAAACCGTCAAGCCCCCGAATTTTATGTCATACATGGGAAAAACACCCCATTATAAATTCAACAGTGGTATCATATATCCAATCTGATCCCCTCCACCCATTTAATGTGATTTTACATTCCATCCAGGGTAAAATTATTATGTTTAATTATTTTAATTATGATTTCCCCATCCATATATTTTTACATAGAAGTCTCATTTCGATGAAATTTATGCCTCGCCTAGGGTAAACGCTGCGTTTCAGACTCAACAGGATCGTCTGATTTTTGACCCAAGGTACCATTTAAGTGATATCAAGTTTCCATTGAATGAATAGTATAAAATATACATAATATTATTATAAAATTAATTCCAGTCACAATGGGTCCTGGAATTTCACATCGTCTCATAACCAAACTGTGGAAATATATAAAGAAATATATAAAAAATTTAAAATAAAAAAACCAGGTCTCTACATAATTCTCTCCAGCAAGTTCTTCATCCTTGAAAAGTAAAAAATAGTGCAGTAAATAGTGATACAGACACCTCATATAGCTCTCCATTTTCAAATAAAACTTTGGATTGTTTCCATGATTCTGTAGTATGCGAACTAAGGGGATGGATCATCCAAGTAAGGTTCGCTCTGGTCGATCCTTGATCGCCATTTGGTGTATCGCAAAGGTGGATCCATCTTTATTGTTCATATCTCCCCAGTAAAATAAGTGAATATGACCATTCATGTATCACCTCACCTGTCAAACATGAAAGATGCCATGTACCCGCTCTAGTTGTAGGGGTAGAGAAAGGAAATAGGCAACCTCAGATACCCTCAGCATGATCTTGAACAACCCGATGAACCTCGGGGATAGCTTGCCTCCCCATATGAACTTATGTATTCTGTGTCATGGGGAGCCTCCTCAAGAAGACCCAGTCTCTCTACTAGAACTCCAAGGGCCTTAAAATGGTATGCGTACAATTTTTTCTCCGATAGGCCATCTTCATCCCTTCAGAGAAGACATGCCCCTTCATAGTCAAGGAATTCACCAACTTTGGGCCAATGAGGGATGATTCTCCAACCACTTTCCAACATAAGGTTTACCTAAAGGGTCTCCCATATAGGGCCTCATATGGATCATAGCTGATGGAAGATCCATAGATATAGTTGTACATAAAATCTTCTAAAGGTATATGATCTTCCTAGATCTGGACGTAATCTGACACATAAGCCCATAACATATCCTCTAACACCTGGATAGTGTGATCGGTCTACCCTTCGGCCTGGGGGGTAAATAATGTACTCATATGAAACTAGTCCATGAATGTCGTATGCATGAATCTCCACAATTGTGACGTTAACTGCATGTTATGACCATATGAAATTGTTATGGGTACCTCGTGGTGGAGAATGATCTATAGCATGTAAAACTACAAAAAAATCTCACCCAAACTATGATCCCTGATAGCAAGGATGTGTGTAGATGAGGTAAGTCGATCTATTATCACCCAGATAGAGTCATGTACATTCATTCTTCCTAGAATCCCTATGAAAAATTCCATGGATATGTCGTCCCACTACAACTTCAGGATATTGAGAGGCTGCAACAAACTCACAGGAACCTGATGCTCAACATTCAATTGGAAACAGGTAAGGAATAATGAGATGAACTCTGCTACACTTCATATCATGATGAATCATGAAAACTACTATTGAAGATCCTTGTAATTCTTCCACAAACATGGATTTTTAGCTAAGGGTTATGTATGAAACACCCACCTTACATCCTCATGTATCATTATTGGAATAAATGTTCTTCCCAAGAACAAGATCTAATGATTCCCACCATAAGATTACCCATCATGTGAATTGAATATAGTTATTTGGTTATGTAGAAATTCACAGTTGATATCTCCCTACTGAGACACTGACACGTACTCATGGAGAGAAGGATTCAGCACCATCGATAGTAGAAAAACTGTATAGTCCCTATACACCAGTGTAAGCTACATAGAAGCTAACTAGTCTGAAGCTTCCTACACTAGGAAATCATGAGAGTTCTTACTAAGGAAATCTGAAATAAAATTTCCCTTCCATAGGGTATATATAATATTGAGGTCATAGTCCTATAGTAACTCCAACTAGTGTCACTACCTTAGATTTAGATCACTATGGGTAATGATATACGTAAGGATCTGGTGGTATGAGAAAACCACAATGATATCCCTTATTAGGTAGTGTCTCTACATCTTTACGGTGAAGAATTCCACTATAACATCTAAGTAATGATTCCGATAGTTATTCTCATGGGGTCTCAACTACCTCGTCTCGTATGCAATGACTACCTATCACTGAATCAAAATGAAACTAATCCCGACTCTTAAGGAATCACAATAAACTACTAACTCAACACCTTCTTATGGGAGTCTCATAACTAGAGCACTCATTCATCTCTACCTGAACTCCTTATATGCCTTCTAGAACCACTCAAACTAGGTAACAATATGTCCCTTCTGTGTTAGGGTAGTCAAAAGTATTCCAAATATTGCTGGCAGTACCCGCAATACCCAGAAAAAATCACACCTATAACACATTCTTGGGTGGATCCCAAGAAATAACCGCCTCCATCTTCATAGAATCCATGGAAAAATACTCATTAGAGATGACATGCCCCAGAATGTGAACCTCATGTATCCAAAAAACAGCACTTTGAAATCATTCAAAAAAGATGGTGCTCTCGATGAAAAATCAAGTATCATTATCAGATTCTCTGAATGATCCTCCACTAACACCGACTAAACATGTACGTCATCTATGAAGAAAACAAAAAACCAGTCCAATTATGGTTTGAAGACAAGGTTCATCATGGAAATGGAAATGGTGTCGGTTTGTTGTCATACATGAGGGCATCACTAAGAAATTGTAACGTCTATTGCAACTACAAAAGGGTAACTTCGCAATATCAGCCTCATAAACCCATAGATGGTGGTGGACAGATCTTAGATCAATATCGTAAAATCATTTCCCATCTATCAAGTGGTCTATGAGTTTGTGGATCATGGTAATGGGGTGTTTTTTCTTTATCGTGGCCTGATTCAGGAGACGATAATCCAATATATGTGGAAAACACCCATCTTCCTTCATTATGAATAGAATAAGAGCCAACCAGGGAGACACACAAGGTTTTATAAAACCCTTATTACAATGTTCCTCCAAATTCAAATGTAGTTTTCAGAGAATTGTATATATGCAGCATAAGATATTGTGGTGGTACCTGGTTGAAAATCGATGAAAAAACTCCAACAACCACCTTAGAGGTAGTCCTTAGAAAACTATGGGGAAGACATCCAGGAAGTCCTCTACAACTAATGGAACCCTGGTGGTTGTGGATTCCACTACAACAAGGGCCGGACTCATCCATAGATGGGTAAATGTTTCTTGTTTCTTACTCACAACTGTCACCTAACAGTCTATGAGGCCTCATTCACCATATAATGTGATCCCCATTACATCAGTGTGTAAGAATTTTATAAGTCTACAATGATAGTAAATCATCTATTGAGCCTTGTAAATACAATCTATGCCCAATATGACATCATAAGGTTCCATCATGATGACCAGTAGTTCCCACATGAACATTTATCCACCAATGGAAATCTCAATCTTTGGAATGATGAGAGTTATAGAAGAATAACTTCCCATAGGAACCACAAGACCAACCTTTCATGATAGCACATCTACTAGGAGATCCAACTCTCATACTAGGAGTAATTAAATAAAGGACTTACTGCAACCTGCATCATCTAATACTGAAGCAAGAGTAGAATAAAAACAGACCATACTTTCGATCATCTTGTGTGGTGGAGGATCATAGAAATCCATATACTCATGCTACTCGTGGCCCTGACTGCTTACTCCCTAATCCTGACATTGGACACTCAATGGTGTTGGTGGTAGAAACTAGTAACATTGTCCCCCACCTATAGCTCTTCATGCTCGTGCCCCTCTACCAACACCAACACCCTAGGGACCAATCTTTCCATGACACTACCTTTGTCATGGTAGTCCTACCGATGCTACCCAAGATGCTTAGCTCATTGGGTCGGGCTATCTCACACCATGTGACCATGCCTATTACATGCATTGAATCATCCCTCTCTGACCTGAACAAATGTTTGGTGCTACCCTACAACCATTTGAACATCTGGCATATCCTAATCATGGAAAGGTCTCCTGCATCATGACTCTACCAACTGACACCCATGAAATGTTGTGGATGTCCCCACTATGATGTGACCACTGCCAATCTTAGCAGACTGGCATTCCTTTGATAGTAATCTCTCATTCACAAGTGCCCATACCAGCACCCCAACATGGGTAGGGATTCATTGGGGCATTATTATTGAATAAATCTGTAATGCCACAACCCCAATTACCCAGATCTGGTGCATTATTACATAATATTGCCATGATCACAAAAGATCAATTCTCGAAAGACTGATTTGTTTAGTAGCCTTGGAAACACTAGAAATATTCATTAGTCTCACATTACAACATAATTTGAAAAAAAATACAACAACATATTGTCTTCTTATCCCCTAATAATATCCCTAAAGTTCATTCATAAAATACTTCTTCACATCCTGGGAAAATTAAAACATTGAAAGGGGTGAGATCAGATGCTCAGTTTGGATAACAATATAGCAGAAAAATTCATAAATAAACATAAACATTTAAGGCAATGCATAACAAAAACAAAAGCATTTTAAACATGAACTCCATCATAATATGGCGAAGAAAAAATAAAATAATTCTATTTAATTATTCACAATGATATTCTACTAGTAGAATAATCACATGCAATATCAATAACCACTATTATAATGCTGGAATGCATAATGCCATACTCTCATTTCCACGTAGCCAAGGCCTCGTTCCATGACTAAAAATTAGATTTTGTCAAGGCCTCATGCCAAGACACTAGTTTGTCTCATGAGACCTACCGATGCACCAAGGAGCTATAGTGGGCTCCACCCGTCCCTTACTAAGTCAAATGCATTCATTATATGAAAAGGTTTAAACATATCATAAACAATGCCTAAGAAACATAAAATAATCATATCACATAAAACATGCATAAAAGAAAACATAAAATTTCCACATTTCAATCACAAGATATCAATAACACAATGATATAATCATAACATTATCAATACCATATTCAATTCCAAAATAAAAGAAAATTAAAACATTTCTTTTGTTTTTCATTTCAAAAAAGTTATGGCTTGTAGAGGAAGCCGAAACTCAAATAATGGTCACGGTGGTGGAGAAGTCGTTGTTGCCGCATACATAAGACAAAACAGTCGTTTTGTCATTTAGTAAAAATGCTTCGTATAAAAATATTCCTTTTGAATAAAAGTAAAAGTCAAAGGGGTTTATACCCTGTATAAATGAAAGTTGTGTATAAAATAAAATATGTCTCAATGAAAGGAGATTGAGACGAAGTCCCTTAGCTCGTGTACGACTTGACTCGATCATTCTTTAATCTCCTGAATAATAAACTACAGTTAATCTTTAATTTCTTAAAAACGTTTTTAAAGTTCATTATTCCTTTTATATCACTTAATACAATTTTATTAACATTATGTAGTCATTTAAGTTAATAACGGTAGTTTTGTCGATCTTTGGTACTTGAGTGAACAATAAACTTATTAAAATTACATGTTGCTTATGTGGTAAAATATTCATTATCTACAGGATAATATTCGTGATGTATATATCCTATATATACAGTATATACATGAATTTATAATATTACATAATATTTAGAGGTATGAAATGAGATGCACCGTTCATGGAGACGGTAAGCCGTACGTACGCATGAACGCTACTTTCATTTCTATTTTGTATTTAATGGAATGAAATAAAAATGATATAAAGGTATATCATAATTCTAGTATAATATCAAATATAATTTCATTAACTCCATCCTTCATACATCCCACATATGGCATTAACAATTCAAATCACTTTTAGGGGGTGGTAGTCCCCACTTCCTAAAATGAAATTATCGCATTTACCGATAATGGAAATGATAAAAGTATGAAATAAATGAAAAATACATAATCATAAGGAAAAAATAAACATAATATATATCATATATAAATATAGTGACATATTAATGGCCACCATGAGAGGTGATAAAATAAGATTGAACAATCATCATTTCATGAGGCAGTAATTCACCACCCACAGAAACAGTATGTTCTTTAACAATTAGATGGAGGTGTGTGTAAGTGTAGTTGGAATCCTTACCATAAAGACATCCATGTATATTGAGGATACTGGCGTGGTTAAAAAAGAAAATAATAAAAAGAGTTTAGGGGGTTGGAGAAGCAAAATAAAATAATAAAACATAAGAGAAGACATTACCTTTAAACCAAGTAACTCCCCTTGGTTTGAACCAAAAGGCATTATTGAAGAGATTTCTGCCTAAGTTTAGGCTTCTAAGAGTAAGATAGGGGAGTTGAGAGAGTATTTGGTCAGAGTTTTTCCAATCCAAATGGCTTTGATGGTGTGAATAAGGTGGTAGAGGTGGGGGCCTTTTATAAGAGGAGAGGAGGGGCTCTTTTTGGAATGATTGAAATGTTACTTTATTATGAAATGATTGTCGGATTTTAAAGGTCCAATAGTTATATATTTCTAGGATAAGGTGATTAGGGTTATAAATACACCCATAAAATAGTCTTTAGACATGTGTATGTCTTATATTTAAGCTTATCTTTCATTTTATTTACATCTTTCATTAATGAGGTAATCACTACATCATCATGGTGTCATAAATAAATTTATTTATTTAATGTCTAAAAATTATAAAACAAATACCATGATGTATGAAATATTTTTAGCTTTCTAATGACTATTTATATTCTAAGAGAACATTTATGTAGGGAAAATTATTTTTTTTACCTTGGTGTTACATACTTTTGTTATATTTTCCTTTCGTTAAAAATAAAATGATAAAATATCACTATCACACAAAAGAAATTCCATGGGGTACCTATGTTGGAAAAAGACATTCCATGGTTGGCCATGACACAACCAATAGCATTAGGACACATTTTGGGGTCATTTTATATTATTATAATATTATTTCATTACCCTTAACTACCAGATTACTAATTAATCATGATAATTAAAGATAATTGTCGTCGTTACAATTCATAATGTCCAAAAACGAAAGTGTCTTAATTACATAATTTGGATCTTCTGATTAAAAATATGGAATCTTTTTTACTAAATTATAATCAAATAAATTTCAGTAATTAATTTAAAAATAATTCTTGTTGTCAAAACCAAAGACGAGTTTTTAAGAAGTATAATCTATCAAAAGATTGACTTGTTTTTTACATCCAACTGAAAAGTGAAATTACATCAAATTATCAAAATTGTATTAAGTGGTAAAAATAATCATTAAATTATTCTTTAAACCAAATTAAAATGACAATCTAACTATATAAATAAATTGGATGAAAAGGCAGTTTTGAATTAAAATACAACCTTTTTCACTATTCATTAAAAAATGAACATTATCAGAAAAATACCAAAAATTCACCCTATGATATATTTGATATTCCAAATTAAAAAATTCTGTTCATTTTACCAAATTCGAAAATTATAAATTTCATTAATAAATTATATAGTTTATTCCAGTTGTACAAACAAATAGTGTGTTTTTAAGAAACAGTATCTATCAAAAGATTGATAATTGTTTATGTCTAATTTCAAAGTGAAAATAAATATAATGACCACCATTGGATAAAACTACTAAATTATATTCTAATTGTACTTTAAAAACACTCAATAGTATAATTTATCATAATAAATTATTTTTATTAAAAAATATGTTTTTAAGTATGTTTCACTATTCATCGAAAATTTTATGTTCTCAGAAATAAACAAAAAATTCTACTTAGGCTAATTTAAATATTATGAATCCTAAAATGAAGTCCATTTTGAAATATAAAATTATTATAATACAAAAAGTTGGTATTACTATTCATAACTGCTACTTTGATTGGTCACGGTGTGTTAGAATCTCGAACATGCATACAATGCAAGCTATTGAATTATTGAAAGAGAAGCGTACTATGGAATCTTGTGGTGTTACATTGTCCCCTCCTTCAATAAATTTCATCCTCACAATTTGAAATTTTTCTTTGAAAATAAAGGGTTGAAAATAGAAAATACCTTTGTCGAAAACCCACATCAGAAAGAAGGTTAATAAAATTAATCTTAATAAGAGGGAAAGGGAAATAAAAAGTCACCACCAAATTATTATATCGATTAGGAGAACATTGATGGAAATTAAAGACACATAATTGGAGGAAAACATAAATATTTGTAGGGGTTGACTGGGGTCATCAATCACAAACAAGTGTAAAATTCAGGGTCTCAAAGCCATCAATCTATGATGAAAATATCATTAGTTCGACAAAACATAAGGTATTAGGATAACACATTGTTGATTTAATATCCCATCCCTATAGTTTCAGAATTAATTTCTTCATAGAATAAGATATATATATATATATACTTGACAAGTAGAATTTCATCGTTCAAAAAATTTATACCACAAAATCATATTTCACTAAAAAAGACAATAGAACACAAAAATATTATATTTATCCTAATCTTATAAGGTTCCAAATATTAACACATACCATGGAAAAAAATATTTTGTAATAACTAGGGACTTCTTGTAGGATAGTGGTAGGTAATAAAGGCATGTCGCACTACGGTTGTGGGTTCAATTCCAACAGCTTTGTCTGACGCGACCGGTTATCCCTTGACCTTCCGGTTGTCCTTTTCCTAAAACTATAGTATAATAATATTCCAAAAGTAATCTTTAGAAATGTTTTAACCTTAAACAATACTATCCAAAGTTCAACTTAATCCATTCCAACCTTTATAGTTATCTAGTACACCTCTTTCCAGACTCTCTCAATAAGGTCTCTAAATTCCAAAATCAATTGTAACATCAGATTTCCCAAACAAAGTAATGTTTCTATTATTGTCACATAGTAAAAATTTGATTAAATTCATCATATTAAAAAATTAATGAAAACAACAGGTATAGCAGTACAATGGTAATATATATCACATTATTTTTATAACAATAATATATTTCTTGAGTCCAAAAACACAAATACAATAATTATTTCACATCAACACTAGTAATAACATAAGATTGGCCTCGATCCCTTGGACTTTTCTAAGGTAAGTTTCCCAGACGCTTAGTAAATTGATTTTCATATTGACCCATTTTTCTACAATTGTAACATTAATCAGTGATAGAATCTTTCATTCCCTTGTAATCATGAGCCTGGTGACCTCTTTCTCCACATTTATAACAAACTGCCATTACATTTAGGCAAGTACCAGGGTGATTCTTCCCACAATTATTGCATAATGGAAAATCCTTCTTTACCTTTCTTCCATTACTTGTCTCTTGTTCCACTATTCTCTTCTTCTCTTGCTTTAATTTATTGTCATATGATTTAGATAATTCCTTTTCTATCTTGATAGAACAAGAGACTATATCTTTGTACGATTAGAAGGACTGTGATACTAAAACTCGACGGATAAATGGTTTTAACCCATTAAAGAAACAATAAATCTTACTTCTTGGGTTACATATATAATCTGTAGCATGCCTCGCTAACCTTGTAATATTAGACTCATACTTTGCAAAATTCTAGTCATCATTTTGCCTCAGACTCAGAAATTATCTTTCTATATCCGATCAATGGTCACGAGGAAAGTATTTTTCTAAGAAAATTTCTTTAAAATCTCCCAATTCGATACGTGCTACATCTTCATCTTCCATTTTATTTTTAATCAATGACCACCATTGATCGGCATCTCCAGTGAGGTGGTAAACTGCCATGACAAATTTTTTCCCTTTCACTACTCCCTAAAGCCTGAAATATTTTCTCTAGGGAATTTATCCATTGCTCATCTACTAATGGATTTGTACCCCCATTAAATGTTGGTGGTTGTTGCCTCATGAAGCGATCTAACATTGATCCTGCACGGTGTGGATCAGGTTGATCTATACGAGTAAGGTTATTATTCATATCCTGAGTGAGTTGTCCCAGTATGGTGATAAGCTGATCAGCACCGGTTGTATCACCAGCTCCACTATAATTCTCTTGAGCAGGATTGAAATCCCTACATGGAGTGCGTGCATTGATACAATTTCCATTCCTTCCACCAAGAACCATTTCTAAACAATGTCTTAAACTAGATCAGTTCATGAATCCAAATACATAATTCCATACTTGTAAAACACTTAACATAAATTGAACTATTTATGGATATAATACATTATCATAAATAGAAATGTTTTATTTGAGAAATTATATACTCATAAACCATTTATAATGGTTTGTAAAGAAAATAAGAATTATCCAAATCATATCCCCCAGGAGTGTCGTAACCAAGAGTACAACAAGGCCTTATTGTCGTGCACCAGTTCATGTTCGAGTCTAGCTCAAAGCGGTGTTTTCAGGTTTTACCCCTAGGTATATCTATTCCAGATCCACCTCTACCTGCTCATATCTAGAGAGGGATGTATTTCTTTGAAAACTCAAAAAATCTCTACAATACCAAAATTCTAGAAGTTCTTCTATAATAATCTTCAAGGTCTATCTTAGTTCTATGTGCTATAATCAGAGTTTATCTAAATATAGCTTCCAAGGTTAGTACTAAACTTCCTATAATACCAACTATAATACCCCAACCCCAGTTTCAATGAGTCGGTGCATTATTACATAATATTGGCATGATCACAAAAGATCATGTATCGAAAGACTGATTAATTTAATAGCCTTGGAAACACTATATATATTCAGAAGTATTACATTACATCTTAAAATGAATAAAAACTACAAAAACATATTGTCTTAATATCCCCTCATACTATCCCAGCAAGTCATTCATAAAATACTTCTTCACATCCTGGGAAAAATTAAAACATTGAAAGGGGTGAGCTCAGATGATCAGTAAGGATAACAATATAGCAGAAACATTCATAAATAAACATTAACATTTAAGGAAATGCATATCAAAAACAAAAGCCTTTTAAACATGAACTCCAGCATAATATGGAAATGATAAAATGAAATAATGCCATTTACTTATTCACCTGGATATTCTACTACTCTAATAATCACATGAAATATCAATAACCACTTTCATAATGATGGAATGCATACATTCAGACTATCATAACCAAGTAGCCAAGGCCTCGGGCCAAGACTACAAATAAGATTTTTTCAAGGCCTTATGAAAAGACACTAGTTTGTCTCATGAGACTACTGATGAATCAAGGAGCTCTAGTGGGCTCCTCCCGTCCCTTACTAAGTCCATTTCATTCCTTATATGAAAAGGTATAAACATATCATAAACAATTCCCCAAGAACCAGGACATAATCTTATCTCATAAAATAGGCAAAAAGGAAACATAAAATTTCCACATTTTAATCACAAGATATAAATACAGCACATAGATATAATCAAAAAAAATTCAAAACCATTTTCAATACCAAAATAAATGAAAATTAAAACATGGTATTTATTTTTCATTTAAAAAAAGTTATGGCTTTTAGAGGAAGTAGAAACTCAAATAATGGTCACAACGGTGGAGAAGTCGTTGTTGCCGCATACGTAAGAAAAAACATTCCTTTTGTCGTTTAGTAAAAAAACTTCATATAAAAATAATCCTTTTTGAATAAAAGTAAAATTCAAAGGGTTTTATACAATATATAAAAGAAATTTGTGTATAAAATAAAATATGCCTCAATTATAGGAGATTGAGACGAAGTCCCTTACCTCGTGTCCGACTTGACTCAATTGTTCTTTAATTACTTGAATAATAAACTAGAGTTAATCTTTAATGGATTAAGAACCTTTTTCAAGTTCATTATCCCTTTTATATAACTTTTTACCATGTTATTACCATTATGTAGTCATTTAAGTTAATAAAGGACGTTTTGTCGATCTTTGGTACTTGAGTCAACAATAAACATATTATAATTACAAGCTGTTTATGTGAAAAAATTACCATTATCTCCATAATTATATTCATGATGTAGATATCATATATATCATATATATCCAGTATATACTTTCATTTATAATATTACATAACCTTTAGAGGTAAGAAATGAAATGCACATTCATGGAGACGGTAAGTCGTACGTACACATTAACGCTACATTCATTTCTATTTCATATTTAATGGAATGAAATAATAATGATAAAAAGTTATATTATAATTCCAGTTTAATATTATATATAATATCCTTAACTCTATCCTTTATACGTCCCACAAATGGCATTAATGATTCAAATCACTTTGAGGGGGCGGTAGTCCGTACATCCTAAAATGAAATTATCGCGTTTACCCATAATGGAAATCATAAAGGTATGAAATAAATGAAAAATATAGAATCATAAGGAATAGATAAACATAATATATATCATATATGAATATAGTGACATCTTAATGGATGCCATGAGAGGTGTTAAAAAAAGATTGAACAATCATTATTTCATGAGGCAGTAATCCGCTACCCACAGAAACAGTATGTTATTTAACCATTAGATGGAGGTGTGTGTAAGTGTATTTCAAATAATTCTCATAAAAATTCAAGTATATTTAGGATACATTTTTTGTTACAAAAGAAAAGAATAATAATAGTTTATGGGGTTGTAGAAGCAAAATAAAACAAAAGAACATAAGAGAAGACATTACCTTTAAATCGGGTAACTCATATTTGTTTGAACCTAAAGGGTTTCTTGAAGAGCTTTCTGCTTAAGGTAAGGCATCTAAGAGTAAGATAGGGGAGTTGATAGAGTATTTGGTCAGATATGTCCAAGCCAAATGTCTTT
Source organism: Viscum album (assembly GCA_963277665.1). Lineage (NCBI taxonomy): Eukaryota > Viridiplantae > Streptophyta > Magnoliopsida > Santalales > Viscaceae > Viscum > Viscum album. Next base: position 954,299,007 of record OY728162.1, on the reverse strand, counting down.
GATGGTGTGAATAAGGTGGTAGAGGTGGGGGCCTTTTATAAGAGGAGAGGAGGGGCTCTTTTGGAAAGATTCAAATATTACTTTATTATGAAATGATTTTCAGATTTTAAAGGTAGAACAATTATATATATCAAGGATAAGGTGATAAGGTTTCGAAATAAAACCATAAAATAGGCTTTAAAAATGTGTATGTTCTAGATTTTACCTTATCGTTTCATTTTATTTAAATCGTTCATTAATGAGGTACAACAACATCATCATGGTGTCATAAATAAATTTATTTATTTAATGTCTAAAAATTATAAAAAAATACCATGATTTAGGAAATATTTTTGGCTTTCAAATTAATATTTATAGTCTAAGAGATCATTTATTTATGGAAAATTAAAATTGTTTTACTTAGGTGTTACATACTTTTGTTATATTTTCCTTTCTTGAAAAATAAAATGATAAAATGTCACTATCACACCAAACTAATTCCATGGGGTCCCTAAGTTGGCACAAGGCATCCAATGGTCGGCCATGACACAACCAATAGCATTAGGAAACATGTTGGGGTCATTTAATATTATTATGATATTATTTCATTACCCTTAACTACCAGATTACTAATTAATCATGATAATTAAAGATAATTGTCGTCGTTACTATTCATAATGTCCAAAAAACAAAAGCGTCTTAATTACATAATTTTGACCTTATGATTCCAAATATGGAATCTTTTTTTACCAAATTCCAAACACAGAAATTGTAGTAATTAATTTAAAAATAATTCCCATTGTCAAAACCAAAGATGGGTTTTTAAGAAGTATAATCAATCAAAAGATTGACTAGTTTTTACATCCAATTGAAAAGTGATATTACTTAAAATGAACAAAATTGTATTAAGTGATTAAAAAATAATTCAATTATACTTTAAAACCAATTAAAATGAAAATATAACTATATAAATAAATTGGATGAAAAGGCAGTTTTTAATTAAAATATTACATTTTTCACTATTCATTAAAAAATGAACATTATCAAAAAATAGCAAAAAATTAACCATATGCTATATTTGGTATTAAAAATTCAAAAATGATTCCCATTTTACCAAATTCAAAACATAAAAGTTTCATTAATAAATTATTTAGTGAATTCATGTTGTACAAACAAATAACGTGTTTTTAAGAAACAATATCTATCAAAAGATTGACAATTGTTTATGTCCAATTTCAAAGTGAAATTAATTTAATGACCACCATTAGATAAAATGGTTAAATAATATTATAATTTTCCTTTAAAACCACTAAATATTATAATTTATCACTATAATTTTTTTTTATTTAAAAAGTTTTTTTAAGTATTTTTCACTATTCATCGAAAATTGGATGTTCTCAGAAAAATACCAAAAATTAAAATTAGGATAATTTCAATATTGCAAATCAAAAAATGAATTCCATTTTGAAATAAAAAAATCATATAATTAAAAAAGTGGGTATTTCTATTCATCACGACTACTTTGATTGGTCGTAGTGAGTTAGAATCTTGAACTTGCATACAATGCAAGCTGTTACATTATTGAAAGAGAAGCATACCATGGAAGCTTGGGGTGTTACAGGATCTCTTAGTGAAGACCCTGCTCAGAATTTCATTCTTGGAAGTAAATATCATAGATCATACCCTGGGAGTAGCATGTAATGTTAGTAAATATATCCTTGTACACAACCACTATCATGGATCCCTTCTATAGCCCCAATCTCTTAAATCCTAACGAAGAATATGTATGAGGGGAAGTAGTCCCCAAAAAATAGTTACTAGAACTCATACATGGATATATTCTTCTCATCATGCATCTATGTGATGAAATTCCACCATCACCCAGCCAGCCTGAGAAAAATCCTGGCTTCCAAAGCCAGCATATGTTCTGTCGATGTACCCACTAGCCTAAATCGGTGGACTACATACTCCAAATAGTCCTCTGCGGCCTATGAATCTAGATCATGTTGAAACCTCAATAGAATATGGCGCTGGAACTCACAAAGAGAGCTCAACCTTCTATCATCCTCAGCCTATTCCACTGGTATTAACTTCTACTCAACTAGTGAATTTTCTTCTACTAGTACACCTAGTTGATAGAAACCAATTGATGGTTATTATACTAAGGCCTCATTGCTCGTAATGTCATCATAACCATACAGAGCTGGTAACATGGATTACTTTCTTTACAGAGGCATCCAGAATATTATCAAGGAGTAATGTTGTTATATGAGAATATATATATATATATAAAGAAAAAAGGGGATCTGACTCAACAATAAAAATAGAATACACAGTCCTATATGACACATGTTCCAATATTCCCAGAAATAATGTCTCAGCGCGCCATATCAACATGCAGGTGATCAGGGTCCTAGTGAATGGTTATATCAGCCATCACACCATCACTGGACACCCTGGCTTAAGAGACAATCTCAAGAAAGAAAAATAACTATTGGCCTAAACCCATCCAATTTTTTATGGAATGTCTAAACATAGTCCAAAAGAAGAAACCACCTATGATACCACTTTGTCATGACCCAGCAAGTATCGGGGATCAAGCCGCATCTACTGCAAGTTTGCCTCCACAGTCTAGTGGGTGGATACTAGTGCTAATGGCACAAAAACTCAAGGAAGATTTTTCTTAACTACCTACACACACACATACATTTAGATCGAACAAAAGGTGCAGAGGGATTAGAATTTAAAATATGAAAACTGATAAAAATAATCTAGAGCATGCATGGACAAATAAAATAGTAGGATTACTATAAAGTATGTTGAAATGGGAAAAGGGAAAAAATAAAGGCCTAATTGAAGAAAATACCCAATCTGACAGAAAATAAAATATAAAATTACTAATGAATCCCCACCACTGAACCACAACTGTGACCACTACACCCGGTCAAATCTACCATATCCCTGAGCTCTTTTGGAGTCATGATCAGAACATTATATCATCTACATATAACAAGATATATGTGGGTAAAGATCATGAATGGGTGTGTATAAACATTCTTAGCGGGACTACTCAAAAATAAGGGGGATAAGTATGAGATACAAGACGAATGTAAGTGAAACAAATAAAACACGGTACAGTTAAAGAATGTCACTCAATGAAATAAAATATTTAATTAATCTCATACCAACACCAGGAGCTAGAAATAGTGAGAAGGTGAAATTATCATTGTGTCTTCTCTACCTATAATAAGAGAGTATAATCATCCAACCTTGTGATACTAGACACGAAAAGCACATTCCATTCCCTGTGCGTCTTTTATTCTTCTAGAAGAAGAGTTACCAGATCATGGAGAGTGGGTACTGCAATAGGTTATATATATATATATAATATCTAACCAAAGAAACCCAAATTGAAGAGTATGGGGATCTCCATCTCCCATCTCAGCCTAGGGAAAGAGTCTACAACTTCTCCAGATGAAGCAATAATTTATTCAAAGTATTCCTCATGTCTACCATAAACATAACGAAAATGGGGATCAAAATCCACAACTTGATACTGTTGGATTTTGGAGGGTATGTCTCACTGGCACAGTTTTAGGTCACATCACAAGGAAACAACTTGGGGGAATAATTTACCCACTTACACATGAGTCCAAGGATATGCCAAAATATAAATATTCACTAATTCGTCAGCAAACACCACTGCCTAACCCCGCTAAAGGGTGATATACCGGAGGGTAATACCAAAACAGAAAATGGCTAACTACACTATCTTGTATTGCAGGAGGGTAATCCCAAAAGAGTCGTCAGTTACCACCACTACAAAGCCCTACTGAATGGTAAGCCTAAAAGAGAAGACGATGAAGGCCACTTCCAATCCCCACTATAGGGTTTGTTTGAAAGTGAAGAGGGTGAACACCACTACTAATCCCCACTATATGTTATGATGGTACTGCTCTGATGATTTTGAAAACATCAGAGTCGTCACTACCATAATTGAAAAATACTAGACGAGTGTCATGTTTGGAACACCTTGTTTCACAACTGAGAAGCCTCGATAGAGGTCACCATCGCGTTTTACATAGAAAGACATGTAGGATAAACTATTTATTTTTCCAAAATGGAAAACCAATGTAAAGATAATTTTTTCAGTGCAACACGCCTAAAAGTGACTTTATGGGCCCCATAATCTGACCCCAAACTTATAATTCTCAAATTATCCTAAATTCATCCATCTCTAAATGATTGTCACATTTTCAATGAATACACATCAAACAGATGCTTGGTTAAAAAAATGGGCTTTTGAAACTTCACGGGGGGGGTGTTACGGGGCCGGTGGACCAACTCATGTCTAGTTCGGCCGACCCACGTCCAACCTATAGGGTTGGCGCCACCACACATGTCTAGGACCCGCTACCCTCTATAGACACCCCACAATTGGACACCCCACCCTCCCACTTAGACACCCCTCCCTCCAAGACATCCCTCCCTCCAGAAAACCCCCACCCTCCCTCTTAGACACCCCCTACTCAAACCCCCTCCCTCCTGGAAACCCCCTCCATCCTGAACACACCTGGGACATCCCCTCTTATGGACACCCCCAGTCTTTCTCATGGATACCCGTTAGACACCCCCTTCATGGATACCCCTTTTTCCTAGACCCCCACCCTCCCTCATTAACACCCCCTAGATACCCCCTCCTAGACACCCCCCATCTCTCCTGGACACCCACTCGATAAACCCACTATTGGACCCAACCTCCCTGATGGACCCACTCCCTCTAGGAAAACCCCTATCTCTATAATGCCCTCCTCTCATCCCCCACAATCTCTAGTCATGAACACAACCCCTCACTCTAAAAATCACCCCTCCTCCCCCTGGACACCCCCCTTCACTTGAAAAAGACAAAAAAATAATGGTCCATACATGAATAGACGACACATGAAAATACAAAAAATTATAATCATTTTGGCATTGTAATTTTTATTGTCCAAGAATTAAACACTATGAAAATATAGTTTAATTATTCAAAAGAACTAATAAATTACAACATAAATGAAAGGATGAAAATTTTGAGGTTCCAGTGCATGCTGCTAATAATTCTAGTCTTGTGTAGGTAGAAAAGGATAGTTCCATGAAAATAACAAACTCTATTGGGTCACCCTAAAAGGATGGTGATGGTATTTCATTTATGAATTAACATTTCAATGAAATTGATTTGAATTATAAATCTAATAATTAGGAGTATTACAATGAATTAGTTGAAAAAAATAAGCCTCATATGAATCTTATTCTGGAAAAGAATATACTTGCTTCATATGATCACAATGGATGGAAAACATTAAAGATGATTCTACTATTAAATAAAAGTTCACAGAATCCTATAAAAGAGTTCAAGGGATCCTAATCATTGTTAGAAAATAGGTACATGATAGGGGATCTTTTAATAACACACTTTCTACAACTAAAATATAAGTTCATGACTCCTTTAATATCCAAATGTATAGGGACCTTTCCACCCAACACCATGATCCCCTTGCAACAAAAATGAACACACCCCCTACCCCTACAGAACCCATGCACCCCCAAGAATCCTCCCCCAACCCCTTTTACCTCATGCACCCTCCCCCACCCATGCCAACCCCCTGCCCCCACCTCCTGGCCCCGCCCGCCCCACTTCCCACCCCTTTCTCATTGCAATAGAACCCAATACACCTCATGCACCCCATGCCCCTTGTAATGAATCCCAATGCACCCCCTCCACGGTACACCAACATTCACTCCCCTTGAACACCCTCACCCCCTTCCCCTTACAATAAAACCCATTACACCACCTACCACTCCCCTACACATCCCTTGCTCCCTCCCCCTCCCCTAGCAACAGAACATAGAATAATCCCCTCCCCCTACCCCCAGAACACCTCTACCAACCCCCTCACCCTCCCCATCACCTTTATGTAAATTTATTCTAAGAACTGTAAAAACATAAGGAAAGAATCTATGGGAAAGTTAAGGTGAAACTGAGATATGTAAAGGTCCTTCATGACCTACGTAAAGGTAACACTAAGGAAAATCAGACTACATCTAGGTAATCAATGACCTATGTAAAGGTCATATAAGAATGATTGTTGATATATAAGGGTCATCTGACATAACTAAATAAAGATAACTTTGGGATTACACCAGATGAGTCAAGGTAATTGTGATCCATGGTAGAGATATGGAAACTTTTTTATAGGGTCTGGTGAAATGAAAACGTAGACACACCGTAGTTAATTACAAAGGGGTCTTTGATCTTGGGTAATATGTGATATGAGTCATTGAGGCATAATTCTATGTATAGAACTACATTTATGGATAAATAAACAACTAGGTTTTGGTCATATTGAGTAGGATCATGCTTAAAAACCCATGAGAGGTTTATTGGGGATCACTCTCCCTTTGGGGATGAAGACTAAGCTTTAATGTGGATTTTTTAGTAAAGGTCTTGGTGTACAAGGGTGGTTGTGAACTAGTTACATGTGTTTCTCAGCTGAGATGTGGGTTAGTGAATGGACTATGTGTGGTGTTATTGAAAATGGATTGGTTTGTGGATGAAACATAGTGGTGATTCAATAGTCATTCTATGGTGAGATGTTTGAAGTCATGATAGCCTATGTTTTTGGTCTTTCATAGGGGTATTGTTACAGAGGTTTGTTGATAGGACATTATTGGATATCCATAAACTTTAGGATGAATCTATAGAAGACATAAAAGAGTGTAATGATATATGGGTGGGGTGAGAGCCTTCTTGGTGTTAGCATTTTTAGTGAGTGAGTGGATCAACATATGGTTAATTGAGTGCCTTGATGTTTGGATTTTTGTAACAGAAACTGTTTAGAATTCAGAGATGGATAATATTGTGTTCTCAGGGAAATTAAAACCATAGTATATTTTGAGACATGTCTTGACGAATACCATGGATTCTTAGGGATGAGATTTGTTAAGGTGGGGAGTTTTTAATGCCCCACTTGTTCCGAATTCAATATTTTGGCAGTAAATTTGTTTTTTAATATGATTCATGGGTTGTTTCATAAATTGGAATTTAGATCCGAAATCTGATCATTAGTTGTTCCAAAATGGTATTATTAAAATTTTTTTGTGTCCCCTATTGGTGCCTCTTGGGTTTGGTGGAAGCTGGTGGAGGTTTCAAGGTGATAAATAACTAGATTTTTAGCTATTATATCCATTGATGATGAGACCCATCAGGATTACGCCTTGAATGGGGTTGTTTGCGAGGTGGTTCCCATATCTCAAACATTTCCAGCTAAGAGGTGGTTCCCTTTTGTTTTAAATAATTTTGATTTAGTTTTATCTATGTTTTTACAGTAAATTCCACCAGATCATGGTGGAATAGACCCAGAATGATGTGGATTTCTTGTGTGTTAACTCGAAGTGGATTTGATAAGGTGTTTTCATGCGGACTGTGTTTATTTTAGTTGAGTTAAGACACTACCCAATGTATTTAGTGTTATTAATGAAATTAGAAGAGATTAATGGTTGGATTGGTACTGGTTTTTATTTATTTTACTTTGGATGGTGTTTGGGGTATTTTATGGACATTCTAAGAGTAATTGGACTAGGTTCTAGGTTGTTTTAGTGTGATGACGACACACGATCACTTCAATATTTACCCTTTAACTGAGTATGGGAAAATCAAATAGAACTATTGATGTTTCTTCAATAAGTTCAAGGGAAACTGATTACATAGGTACTAAGTAGTGAATTCTTCTTGGTAAGGTAGTCGATATTATCTAGTTCAATTTCACAGTGATCTAACCGAAGAAATTGTCAAGTTCTCAAGGGTGGTTGTTTCTGTCTGATTAAATGAAAACAAAGATTCTCTTTAAGTATTAAATTTTTATGATAATTCTCAGTTCATGTTTTATCATAATTAGGACACTATCACATCAAAATTGAATGACATATAAATTTCTATAACTAAGATTGCTTAGATTTTCTAATATTACACATTGAAGGCATAAAAACATCATTTAAAACAAGTGAAAATTTCATTTCAAAGAGCCACATCCAATTTTCATAGAATATAACCATTATATAATAATGAAACCATGTTTTGAAAATACTCATGAAGTTATAGAATTCAAAATAAAGGTTTTGGGATAGAGAACCTACATCAACCTCAAGGAATAATGCTTTTGATGACAACAAATCGAATCTTCCTTTTTTCTACATTCATAATTATGAAACATCACATATATATAAGAACACCTAGAACCTACGCACATATTCTCATGTCCAAATATGCACAAGGGGGTCCTTAGATATATTTTTATAGTCTCATATAATCCATTACACTTACAAATGTATGAAATATTCATATCTATTTATATAAGAACACATATCGCCAATATATATATTCAAACTACAATTAGTGAATATATAGTAAGATGAAACTTTTATTTTTATATATATATATGCCTACCTATTCATACACATGTAAGCCTTCATCTACAGCAACTCGAATACACCTCAACGAGATCCATAAATCACTACAAAATTATAAAGAACCAAAAAATCACAACAACACTAATAAAAATTTTCCCAATAAATAAAAATGAAATAAACCTTACCAAAATATGATGTTAAACTCACTATCTTAGATAGTGGTGGATTGAACCAAACTCATCATATGAAACCACCAGTAAATAAATACTGGGAAAATAAATGAGACGTAATGACTTCTTATATATATGTGATCAGTGATGATAAATGATACATAAATCAATAAGCAACAATGAAAAATAATATCCAGATTGATATATAAATCACAATACTAAATAACATTATCTTTTAATAAAGGTTTTATTTAAATTCCCTCATCTTCTCTGTTGAAAAAAACATCATTAATTTAGAATGTAATTAAAATTAATTTTTTCAATTTCCCTCAACATCTTGGTCATTTCCTCCCCCCTGCACAGTGCCCTTAGTCAACCTATAGTAACCTCCTCCCCCACCCCCTACACAACCCCCACTCCCCCTACACAACCCCCCTGCAGTAGCCCCAACCCCCCGACACAGCCACCTCCCCCATACTGTAGAACAAACCCCCACTCCCCCTGCAGTATCCCCTCACCCCCATACAATGTAGCTCCCCACCCCTGAATTGGTTATGGTTCTAAGGAATTTTTGTAATTAATATTATCAAGAATCACGAGGTTGATCACAACCCAAAATCCCCCCCCAAACCCCCCAAACATAATAGCAACCCCTACCCCAGCCCCCACCATAATCCACTACCACCCCCAGCCCCCTACAACAGCCCCTCGCCCCCCCCCCCACCACAACCCCCTACCACCCGCATCACCTTGCCAATGTCCACCTTCCCCTACCCAACCCGACCCACTGAAGCAGCCCACAGACCCCAGCCCCCCCACCCCAAATCCCCTACCCTCAACAATATGCACAATAAACCCCACCCCACCCCACCCCCTACAGTAGCCCCACCAAACCCTACCACCCCAGCCCCCTACAAAAACCCACTACCCCTACCCTTGGCTACCCCACACCCCCACCCCGACCCCCTGAAGTATCCTCCTGCCCCCCATCTAGTATCCCACCCACACCACAACCCCTACCACTCCCAACCCCCTACAACAGCAACCCTTCCCTAGGAAACCCCCATCCCTGACCCACACCCCCTTAAACAACTCCCAATCCCCCTAACTAGACCCCCACCACCACCACAACCCCCTTCCACCCCCTTCAGCTATGCCCCTACCCCATGTCACCCCTCAAGTAGACCCCACCCCGAAAACGCCTACCCCAGCAGCATCCACCCTACCCCTTACTCTCACCACACCACATTTATTATACCCCACAACCCCCTATAACCCTTAGTCCCCCTACAGCAGCTCCCTCCCCCCAGCAACCCTATACCCCACCCCACCCCACCCCACCCTAATCCCACCCCACCCCCACCCCCAGAAGTAGCATCCCTCACCCTCTATTGGGGTTTAAGTTTCCCCATGGGAAGGGGAGGAGTGTGTTTATTGTATCTAGTGCCATCAACACTTTCTTATCCACTTTTTCTACAAAATTTTCCTATATGAATGAATTAATGCGTCACACCACAGTGAAAATATTCCCAAAATATAAAATGTGAACAAAAGAATTTGATATCACTATCAATGTGGATAAATTACAATCTTGACTCCAAATATCTAGCTCAGTCCCTAAGTGGAACTGGAATTGGATCTACCATGACCAATTCCAAAATGTAAAAATAATATAAACTGCAACAAGTACATGTAATTACCTTCAAAATAGACCAGAAGTTTGTATGTCCACCAATGTATACATATAGGGTTTGAGAATCTAATACTTAGTATAATACAAACATGATTCCAACATAAATTGCATAAATTAGGTGCATGCCTCAAAAAAAATCTATTCATTTATGTAAATACAAATAAAAGTTTTTACACGATATTTGATATTGTCATTAAAATGAAACTATGGAATGTATATGATATCAATTTATAACTCCCTATAAAAGGAAAATCCATACCTACCATACCTTCTTTTAATCAATCCTAAAATTTGAGATTCATTGGCGAATGAAACACTGTTACCCATTCGAATGAAACTTATCCCAAAGGTAGTTGGGGATCATACCCATTCCAGGGGAATGAAAATGGGATACACTAAGACATGGGATCCATCACTCATTCAACTTAGAGGATTGAGGATAAGGGTATTCTAGAGTCAATATTTTGATGAAAACCCACATCATCTGAGATTAATTTTCATATAGTTCATATAAAATATATATACCCCTTTCTAAACATTCTAATCATGATCTAATTAGTAAACATACTCAAGAAACATCACTAGATATATCAATATGAATGCTCCAAACACTATCAATTACATGATATATTTAAAAAATTTATATATGATTGATAAAACTAATTTATGCATGGAGATAAAATAATATAATTATCTATATATATAAAACATAAGCATGGTAAGAAAATAACAAAAAAAAAATAAGACATTTATATATCATTCCATTAATGTCACATAATGAATGTTAATCAACTATATCAAGACAGTCAAAAATATTTAATAATATATTATAAAATACATTTTTTGAAAGGAATATGTCACATCTATTTAATGATCATATGTGAATGAACTTATACATAAAAATTATCATATTCAAATGTAATAGTAACATCCATTGACACACACAAAATAATTCAACATGGTTATTAAAATAAAAACAATATATGAATTCAAGAATTTATTATTACATAGAAAATACATTAACTATCGATTATGTTAATCAATAAACCATTTTCCCAACTTATCTTGATATATGAATTATCATGGTACTAGTGTAACTCTTATACATTGGTTAACTTTCGTTTGTTGACAAATGTTTTTGGGAAGAAGTGTGGAAAATGGTTTATAAATAATGTCATTAATAAATAAATATTTATTATTAATAATGGGATGTTTTTTATAATTTGAATAGATTAATGGGATATGTATATTGAATAATGAAATATTTAAGTAAATTTAAATGTTTATTTTTGTATTGAAACTCAATTATATTGATTAAATATAAGTTCTAAAACAAAGCAATTATCCATTTCTCACATTTTCACTATAAAACATCCCATGAATATTGATACTAAATTATTAAGTTATTAATAACTATGTTCATAACCTTTTACATTTTTTCAATTATATTACATTAAACATATTACTGTGATTTTTTAGGACACATTTTCATCCAATAAGAATTTACAAACTAGTATATGGAATGACCATAAAATCTTTAGCACCGAAAAACCCTTGTATTATAATATAAAATATTTAAATAACCTCCATAATCATTTAATTTCCAAAAGTGTGCATGAGGATACCTTGGGAGTTATATAAAAATCTTATTTCCCATTAAAAACATAATTATTGGTCCAATTAAATCAGATTATGCACCAATTTATATGTATAATTTATGTTTCATGATTCTTATTAGATGATACCATATGATAGTCTCACCCTTTAAGACCATTATAAAACTGAGGATAATAATTTAACTTTAACTGGATTCATTTAGGCTCAAAAAATTTATTTATCTTTTAATATAATTTATTAACCAACATAACATTATTTTGAATTAAATTTTAAAAATTTACATATCTAAATTAATGACTAAAATTATGAAACATCAAATTTAAACATTAGACTTTAAGAGTAGAATAAACCTTTCTAAATTATTAAATATATTTAAATAAAATTTCAAGGGTTTAAAAATTATTAAAAACAAATTTCAAATCTAAATAAATAGGTTGAAATATTATTCGAATTTTAAAATGTGTCATTAAATTAAAAATGATTCATAAATTACTTTATAAAAGTATTTATCAAAAACCCTTCATTTTTATTCCTAAAACTATGTTGAATAACATTTATTAACGAATAAGAAACTAGTGACATATAAATAAAAAGTAACCCTACAAAATTTTTTATGGTCTAGAACAACCTACCATTTATTTAGCCTTAATGAGTCCCTCATCATACCCCAAAATCTTCATTACAACCCCTAATATTTACCAAAACACATTCCATATCATTAACAACCAATTATCCAAATAACCAAACTCACTGTTTTGGACGAAAAACTGTAACCTCGTTAGAACAGAAGTAAAATATAAATATAATCATTAAAAATATCAAATTATATAAATCCCTAATTTAATCATACATAATAATCCCTAAATCAAATACTATAACAATAAAAACCTGTATCGATTCATTACATAAAGTAATTTAATCAAAATAGCGAGTATGGGATTAAAAATCACCCACTTAAGAAATATCTATCCCAAAAAGTATAATTTGAGGTATTAAAATTTATTTCAACAGGAATATAGTGAAACATAAAATTATATAATCCATTTATAGTAAAGTGGTTGAAAAAGATATGTGAGAATAATATAATAGATAAAGAGGAGTGATCCTACCTTGAACCAGTAGAAAAATCACATAGCCAAAATAATATTCATGATTTATTGGTAGGAATATACAATATAAAAAAACAAACAATGAAAAATATAATACTAGAAACAAAACATTAATCCAACAAGTTCTAATAAAATATTTTTACATTAACACAACAACATTAAAAACATTTGAAAAAACCTAATAAAAAGTTATTTAGTAGAAACATAATATCATATCAATGAAACACATGAAATTATAACAGTAATGAAATAATAAAGGATTAAGAAAACACTAGAATCACATGGTTTTCAAAGAAAATTTTGTCTCATGGATGCACCCCCGCAGATCATGTGAAAACGGAATGCAACAATCAAATATTGGTTGAATAGAACCAAATATGTAATATGAATACCCTAAATAATAAGAAACATATGGTGTGCTCAATAATATAAATCTAGTGTTCAAAAAAACTGACTCATTATAAATGTGGGACCTAATTGATCTACAATTAGGTCAAAGTAATACCTCAATATGGATGAAAACCTAGCAACAAGGTGAACCCACAAAAATAGGACCATATGAGAATGTTAGGGTTCTAGGGAACTCACTCAACAATGTCTGAACTACATTAAAAGTGTGGTGGGGAGGCCACATCAGAGCGACATCAGATGGGAGGTGGGATGGCTGTGGTGGAGCTGATTTGAAAGATGAAGATCATCAGAGGCAGGATGTGGGTTGGCTATGTCAGAACCACGTCAGAACATTGTCAGAGCCTTGTAGGGGGAGGGGGAACGAAAGAGGAAGGAGTGGGATTGTTGTTTCAGTAGATAAATATTTCCGTAGATGTTGGGACACAATTTCAAAGAAGGAACCATTAGTAATTAATGAAACCACATGATGTCCGGAAGGGTACTTCTGCTCGATGGATAGAAGGAGAATCGAGGTAATGTTACACATTGAATAAAACCCATGGCTTCATTTAACTTATTTGAATAGTTAATTAACATTGTGGAAATAGTTGTGTAGAAATAGATCATATTTCTAGTTGTTATTATACATGAGTCTCAAATACATATGAATAATATTAGACATAAGGAAAGGGTTAATATCACAATCTCATTATTATCTAGGATTGATTATATGTAAGTATCTACTCAGGAATATTTATCTTCCATGACCATATTACAAAAAAATATTTTCGAAAATATTTTTTCTATTCTTATCAAAATTTTTAATTAATTTTTACTCTTGTTAGTACTTTAAATAAATGGATAAAAGGAATATTTTTATCTTTTTCCTAAATTGGAACATTGTGATTTTTCTGAAGAAAAATTTAGAGGAATGTTTATATAAATTAGACAAAATAAAAATAGTGTTGCACATTAATGATGTCTTAATTCCAATAAGTTTAACTTATATAATGTTATGTTTATTTTCAATGAAAATTTTTTCATTTAAAATTGAATGGAATTTTAACAAAATAAGATGTTTTCACTAATAAATTCAATTTTCTTCAAGAATTGTTTTTATGTGCCCTTCATAATTGCTTTCCATATTTGATAAAATTATTTTATAAAACTTATGATTTAAGAGGGATATTTTTAAAGATATTATCTCTATTATTCATGAGGATAGTTCTTGATTATGATTGAATAATATTTATTAAAACCATTTGTTTTCCATAAAATTTGTTATGATGGAATGATATTTTAGAAACAAATTTCATTATGTTAGTTCGAATATGTTGAATGATTTTTGTTATTATGGAACTCATATGCATGGTTTTCATTATGTAATGAATGGGATCTATATATCCCTCCATTTCATTATGTAGAGATTTATATATCTTGATATAGACATGAATTGAAGGGGAAGTGAACCCAGTTTGACAATATAGGTTTAGAACGAGGAGGGAACTCAGTTCAGTAAGGGGATTTTACTACTTGTATTGTCTTTGTAGTGGGAAATAACAAATATAAAAGTAATTTTCTATCCTTATTTGTATGAAAAACTTTTCTATATTATGTTATGTTTTGCTAGAATTGTTTCTTATATTATTTATGAATAGAAAATATTTATTCCATGAAATGAAATCTTTATCGATCGTTGATATGCATGATATAATTCTCAAAAGATATTTTCATGTTCTCATTCCATTCTGATTATGTTATCTACCTTGGATACCCCTGTGAGCATCTGAGCTCACCCTTTTCTTATGTATTCTTTCCCTATTATTTGTAGAAATTTATTATGTAAGATGTGTCAAAAGGGTTCTAGTAGTGTAGTAATAAACATGATATGATGTAGTTGTTTTATAAATTTGTTGTTTATGTTTCCAAATTTCCAAAGACCCTAAACATGTATGGATCAGTCATGTTTTTTTATTTTATTTAATGAATATTATTAAATTTTTATATAATATCTATGTATTAAAAGTTTGGTCTGTTATAGTTGGTATCAGAGAAATGCATAGTTAAACATTGGAAATGAGTATTATAAAACCTTAGTATGAATAATAAAGACAACAAAGGATATACTCCTTGAGTATTGATGATGATCGTAAATAAACCAAGATAAAAATTAAGGTGTTCTAAATTGAACATTTATTTGTAATATTCTATGTTTTTTTAGTTTTACCACTATGATTAGTGTTTTTCACACTATGGTTTTTGGATTTGGTTAATGGATACAACCCGAAGGAACCATGTAAATATAGAATGAGATGGGAAATGAAAAGATTTTCCTCTAGGGAAAACAAATTTTATGGGAGATGAAATGAAAAATATTATTGATATGACCACACAACTGTCTCAAGATATGAATCATGTAGGATTTTCAAACGATAAAAATGAGGGAACCACATTTAGTTGACTCCTTCATGATGTAGTAACCAATGTCTTTCGGTGGGTATTATGATCCATTAATTTCTGAAAAATGGATTTGTACCACTGAAATGATATTTTTTGTCCTCCAATTTTAAGAAACTGAGAAGTTCATTTTGTTAGATAATAATTTTTGAGGTAATGTAGATCAATGGTGGAATCTCATAAAAAATAAGATGCAATAAGTTTAAATTGAATCAGAAAAATTAGATGAGTTCCTGAAATTAATTATCAAAAAGTTCATTCCTCGTATTGTTTGAAAAAAGATGTAGAATTAGTTTTTTGAGCTCACGTTAAAGGATGATTAATCCATTAGTACTTATAAAGAAAATTTTATAATAC
This sequence comes from Viscum album, assembly GCA_963277665.1. NCBI lineage: Eukaryota > Viridiplantae > Streptophyta > Magnoliopsida > Santalales > Viscaceae > Viscum > Viscum album. The sequence goes on along the minus strand of OY728162.1, from coordinate 954,282,787 downwards.
TTCAAAGGTACACTTCTTAAATTATTATCCAACTTCAGAGTATGGTTCATTGATTATTTAGGGTCTTAAAACAAAGTATTTTATGGGCATTATAACTAATGGACTTCAATAGTTATGAGGATATCATTTTATATGATGTCATGGTTGATATGGAGAATGTAGTTACCCATTAATCTTATCGGTTCGATATGATGAGAAAAATTGAATTCAAAAGAAAATATTAATACCATAGTTAAAAGATGATGAGATTTACATTATTATTAATGCACTGGAGGAAAATATGTTAATTGGACTATTGAATTTTTTGTGTGTGGGAAAGATGTTCGTTGGGAAATTTATTGCTCATGTGATCGAAATATGAATAATTATGATGGAAATAGAGAAAATTCTACACAGAATGCTCCACCCAATCTTCAACGTTTTAAGCAAAAGAAAAAAAATTATTCTAACCAATTCCAAAATATGAGGGGTATCGATGATGATCAATGCTAGAAACCTCTTACGGTCCAAGTCGAAGGAAAATTGAAAGTGATCACTATTGGAAATGTGGAGTATAATAATGAAGTAATGAATGGTAATCCTACCATTATATAAAATTAGCTATTATTTTATTGGATTCTAGATCAAAACACACTTTAATTTATAATGAATTCTCAATGGGTATCCCATATTATTGAAATAATTATATGTTGATTTAGCTATTAAAAACTCTTAATGACACAACTATCACATCACATGTTCATTATTATTATTCGGTTAATGTTTGTGGGAAAGTATACCCTGAAAATATTATGATATTTCAATTAGATGTATTCAATAAAATTATTGGAATGGATGGATTTTTTCTATATAGAGCTCATATCAATTTCCACATAAGGGAAGTCACTTTTCAAATTTCAAACGAATCAATGATCATCTATCGATGTAAGGATGAATATGAAATTCTAATGGAAATTTAATACATTTTGTGGGTTGTAATTCATATAATTGATGGTCAACTATCTCCAATGGTTGGGGATAAACACACCATTAATTATATAACTATTTTACATGAGTTTGTAAATGTATATCCAGAAGAAATTCTAGTTTTTCAACGAAATTGTGAAGTTGATTTTTCAATAGATATCATATTGGGGGGATTTTTTATTTCAATGAATACTTATAGAGTGGAGCCAATATAATTTGAAGAATTGAATAAGAAACTATAGGATATTCATAACAAGGGATTCATATGCTCAAGTGTGTCATCATGGGGTTCACCAGTTCTATTTGTTTTGAGGAAATATGGATCAATGAGACAGAGTATTGATTAAATGGAACTATAAAAGATCATTATCAAGAACAAATATATTTTAACCCTATATTGATGAATTATTTTATCACCTACACGGAGCTTATTACTTTTTCAATATTGATATTTGTTCTTTATATCATCAATTATGGGTCAATAAAGAGGATATACACAAGAGAACATCTTGTATAAGTCATGGACAAATTGAATTTATAATGATTCTTTTTGGACTGAAAAATTCCTCCACTATATTTACAGATTTAATGAATAGATCCTTTAGAGACAATCTTGGTCACACTATTGTAGTCATTATATATGATATTCTTGTATTATAAAATATAAATGAAGAACTAGATGATCACTAGGGGATTGTAGTGAAGACCCTAAGAAAGGATGATCATTATACAATATTTACCAAGTGTGAATTTTGGATTCATAAAGTTTTATTTTTGGGTCACATAATCTCATGTTAGGGGAAATATATGGATCCAAAAAATAAGGAAGTTATTGGACATTGGCCTAGACAAACAATGGTAACTGAGATCTGATGTTTTCTTGTTTTGAATGGATATTATCAATTTTTTTCAAAACAATTCTCATGAATATCTAATTTAATCACCAAGTATAAATTAAATTGAGTAATGTTCATATAAATAGAAGAATGTGAAGAGAATTAAATGGATTTGAAAATAAGGATAGTTAGGGAACATGTCTTCACACTACCATATAGCATAGAAGGGATTGTGAACTATAGTGATGCATGAAGGGAGGTGATGGGATGTGTTTTTATGAAAAAGGAAATGGTGATATCTTATACCTCCAGACATTTGAAAATCCATGAAAAAATTATCCAACTCATGAATTGGTTTTATCTATATTAACTTTTTTCATTAATGATATAGAGGCATTTTATTTATGGATAAAACTGTGATATATATACTAATTATAAAATGCAAAAGTATTTTTTCACTCAAAAGGTGATGAATATGTGCCAATGAATATGGTTGGATCTTATTAATGATTATGACATTTCAATACATTGACATCCTAGGAGAGTGATAAGGTAGAATATGATTAGTGTCTAAAGAACCATGATATCCTATTTAAGCTTAGGATTACAAAAGATACAATATTTATGGATTTGTAAAGGATTGATCTGGAAATTTTATTGTAAGGGGAGAAATATTATCTTGCTCAAATGAATGCTCAACCATGTAAACAATTGAAGATTAAGGAGGAAAAAATGAAGATATATAGCTAAAAAATAATGTGAGGATTCTTCCTGAGTTTAACATTGATTGTGATGGAATAGTAATGTTCATGAACCACATTTGTATCCCTCCCAAACTGGAATTAAAGGAGATGTAGGATGAAGCTCATAGTTCATCATTCTCTATTCATCTTTGAAGTAAAAAAGATGTATAAGGATCTAAAAAAGTATTTCTATTGGATTGGCATGAAGAGAGATATTGTAGAATATGGATTATGGTGCTTGGTGTTTTAGTATGTTAAGTCTGATAAAAATATTTCTAAGTCTATGTTACAACCATTACTCATACCAAAATGGAAATGGGAAAATATCACCATGGACATTTTCGTTGAAATTCCCAAAACATATAAAGAACATAATTAATTATGAGATACAGTTGACCACCATACAAATTCAACAAACAAAATTTATATAAGATAACACTTATCTATTCATCAACATTCAAGTTATTATATTAAGGACGTGGTAATATTAAAGACAGTACCACTTTTCATTGTATCAAATCAGGACATGAGGCTTACCTCAATATATAGATAATTCTTTAGAAGTCTCTAGATACAGAGTAAAGTTTCATAACGATATATCATCTTTAGATAGATGGTCCATATGAGAGGAAGATTGAAACTCTAGAATAAACATTGAAATATTACTCTATTTATTTCAATGTTGGTTTTGATTAAAACCTATATTTTGTATTATTTTATTTACAAAAATAGCTTTCACTCTAGTATTTATATGGATCCTTACGAATCCCTCTATTATAATAAGTGTATAACTCCAAAGAGATGAAATTATTTTGGGGAAATAAATCTATAAGGACCAGATATACTTGAGGAAATGGAATAGAAGATTTGATCCATCCAATAACACATAAGGGAATCTGAAAGTTGGAAAATGTTATTTTGAAAATTGATGAAAAGGCCTAGATTTTGATGTGGGTGGAAATGTATTCCTCTAAATATCTACAAATAAGTGATTAATGAGATTTAGAAAGAAGCGAACGTGAAGTAGTAAGTATAATGGTCCTTCTTAAATACTTCGTCCTGTTGTGATGGAAACTTATATATTAGTGCTTCCAATGAATCTCTCTCACGTTCTCGATGTGTTCCATGTATCTCTCCTAAAAAATTAAAAACCTAATTCTTTACAGGACCTAAACTCAAAATTCATACTATTGAAGCACTACCTTTCTTATTACGAACAACTGATAGATATTATGGATCACACTAAAAAAGTTCTACAAAACAAGACCACTCTCTTTGTTAATGGTTTATGGGGAACCACCGATCAGAGCAAGCTATGTGGGAACATTATGATGTGATGAGGTAGAGGTATCCTCATCTGTTTGTATCCAAGTGACATTTTTTGAGGTATAAATTTATTTTAAAGGGTTTAAAATATAACACTTCGATATTTTAGTTAATATTTATCTTTAAATAATTTTAAATCTCCAATATCTTACATTTCATGCAACCGTGAGTTTAAAAAACAATGAAAAACTATTATTACAACCTAGACATAAAATAGATGTGACTAAATATAAATAAATGACTTATAAAATAAATATGAAGCTCCAAATTAGTATGTATTTATTGGTCAGTGCTTAGAAATTAATCGCACAATTTTAATAAAATCATTTGATTCTTCAAAAATATGTTCCCTCAAAAAATTAATTTTTATTATTTTTATTAATGAATACTAATATCTATAAATTCTGTAAAATATTTTTGTAAAAATATATTTAAATTTTAAATTATACATTATTTTATTTTCTATAAAATCGATAATTTCTTAAGGAATAGTTAAAATACTGATTTTTTTAAACAATATTTTATATAAATGTATTTTCCAGGTGAAATTATGTTTTTAATAGTTTTCAAATTTATTTAGTAAATATTTATTTAAAATTATCTATTTAATTTTTTAGAAAATTATTTTTTAAGAAAATTATTTTTATGTTTTAAAAGGGAATTTTTCAAAAGAACCATTTTTAATGGCATTTTACCAGTATTATTTTAAATTAAATTCTAAAACTTATATATTGTGAATTTTGAACGTTTTTTGAAAAATTTTAAAACACCAGGTCCAAATTTATTGAATAGGTCCCTTTTATTTTTTGCCATTGTGAATAGTAACCTTGGTAAATTTTATAACCATGGTAAAATGTAAATTGAAAAATTTTGGTAAAAAGAAAAATATAGAGATGATATAATAACCCTAAAACATAACTAAATTTTATTAGATGAAGGTAATTATAACCTCAATATAAAAGGATCTAAATAAAGTTGTTTAATAGAAACCATTCCATGAAAATGACATATATAATATTTAAATCAACAAATGTCACAAAATTTCAATTTCTTAGTCTTAAATATACATTACGTGTCCACATGGGGAAAATGATATTTTATGAAAAAATATAAATACAAATTTTTAACTTAAGAAACATATTTTAATGATATAAATTTATTTTTGAATTTTTTGGCCACTTATATGATATTTTAATATTTATAATATTTTGATTAATAAAAATTCAAAGATGTAACATTCTTCTTTTAAAAAATATATCATTTATAATATAGGTTAACACAAAAGATATATTTTACTATAAATATTATACTCAAATATAGAAGATTAATATTCGTCGTTGTTTTTTATTTTTATTTTTAATTGAAAAAATATATATATTAAATAATTATTCAATGAGGATGTAGTAATTATTTAATTAAGGGACATATCAAATAAATGATATAAAAAATATTAGGAAAATATATTCTGATATAATTATTTGGATAATGAATTTTTATTGATTCCATTTAACTCCTAGAGATATAAGATACTATTTTTTTGAATTTAGCATGTAATATTATTATTTTTAAATGTCCAACTAATGAATAATTCCAAAATTGGCAGTAATGATATTTCATCAATGTCATATTTTATTGAATTATATAAAAATAATAAAACATATTAAAAAATAGAAAATTATTACAATATTTACTATAATTTAGTAAATAGTTCATTTTTTGTCATATTTACATCACATAAGTAAAAATTACAAACTTTTAAAATTTAAAACATTGTTACCTTAGATAAAATTAAAACATGTTAACTTGGGGTTAAAAAAAATGATAAAGTCTAAAATAATATATAAAATGATATAAAATCTATTGGTTGATGATATTATAGTATTATCACATCTTATACATGAATAAGTTTCATATATGTGGCTTTTAGATTGATATTGAATTTATTATGAATTAATATTTTTGGAAATTTCAAAAGTTCCCCTAACCACAATTATAAAAGAAAACCTCCTCCATCACATCTTGTGTAACGCCCCGACCCTAGTTACCCAGAGTCGGTGCAATATTACCTTACATTGGGATGATCACAAGAAAGATCAAATCTCGAAAGACCGATTGGTTTAGTAGTCTTGGAAACACTAGATATATTTATAAAGTTTTACATTACATCACAAAGTGAAAAAATACTACAACAACATAGTCTCCATATTCCACACTCATACCCCCACATACTATCCCTGCAGGTCATTCATAACTTACTTCTTCATATCCTGGGAAAAATAAAACATAGAAAAGGGGTGAGCTCAAATGCCCAGTAAGGATAACAATATAGCAGAAACTTTCAAAAATAAGCATAAACATTTAAGGCAATGTATAACTAATACAAAAGCCTTTTAAACTTTAACTTCAACATAGTATGGAAAAAGAAAAATGAAATATTTCCATTTAATTATTCACATGGATATTCTACTAATCGAATAATCACATGAAATATCAATAACCACTTTCATAATGATGGAATGCATAATGCCAGACTATCATAACCACATAGCCAAGGCCTCGTGCCAAGACTACAAATAAGATTTTTCCAAGGCCTTGTGCCAAGACACTAGTTTGTCTCATGAGACCTACCGATGCATCGAGGAGATATAGCGGGCTCCACCCGTCACATATTAAGTCCAATGCATTCCCATATGAAAAGGTTTAAAAATAACAAAAACATTCTTATTAAAACTAACAAACGAAATGTCAGTAATTTCACCATAAACCATGAATGGTATAAAAATAGCACATACACAGTCAAACATATCACAAAACCTTCAATACAATATTGAAGTTTGTATCATAATAAATCAACTTCAAATAAGCGTAAAATCCATCAACGGATGTTGACAAAGATGAAATCAAAACTCTTTTTAGAGAAATATCTCTTTCTATTTTGAAATCATTTAAGAGTCTTATAATTATGAAATAAAACATTTTCTTTGAAAATATTCTTATAAGATTGTAAGGGACACTTTGATGATTTTATAACGGCGGAAAATAGCCACACCCACCGTATAAGTTAAAAAAAACATTCTTACCTTAATTTTTTTGAAAAGGTTAAAAAGCACCTTGTTTGGAAAACGATGGAATGATTCCTTTATAAACCTCTTATAAAAAGTAAAACAAGGGTATAAATGACTTTAACCCATATTATTGTAAATAGTAAAAAAAAAATTAAATACATTTTTAAGAAAGATGGATGTGGATGATAAAGAGATCCCAGTAGATTATTACGTATAAATAACCTCAGATAATGAAGAGATTGTGAAATAACACTTACCTTGTACTTTTCCTTGGTTGGGGTAGGTTAACCTCCTATATAATAGTTAAATAATTGTTATTAAATTATACAAGAATCATATGAATTCATATGATATCATATATTATCTTTTATCATTGCTTTGTTAATAATATCTTAGTATTATCGTTGTTTGGGGTGTTAACTTACTCGTTTTCTTTTATATGTTTTATTACATAAGCCATGTTTGTAGTGGATAGGTTGTATATTATTCATATCCAGAATGATATCAAGTCCTTAAACATCATTTTTAAATCATAAAATGATAATTATACTTGAATGGATACGATGGAGAATGAATCTCATCGCGTTCGTGGAGACGATAGTCCGTACATACGCACGAGCGACAATATCATTCTTTTGATATTAAAATAATATATAAATGGATGTTATATCAGATATAAATAATCATTAACATGTTATATTTATTATTTACATGAGTTACACATCATTATTATACCCATCCAAATAATAATATATTGAATAACAATTACACCACGACGTGGAGACGGTAAGCCGTACGTACGCACGTATAGTGACATGTTATTCAAAGGGTGGATAGAATACTGAATATGGTTGTACCATATTTATAATAACATCAAAGTATATATATGATACTGGAGTTATTATTTTATAATGGTAACAATAAAGGAAGAATAAGTGGAAGAAGAAAGGGACTTGGAAAAGGGTGGTGAAATCATTACCTCTTCTTCGGTTTCTTCCTTTTGATTTGATCAAAAGGGATCCTTAGGTTGGCTTTCTGATAAAACTAAGGCCTATAGGTTGTAGTGAGGGAAGTTTAGAGAGTAATTGTGCAGAGTTTGGCCGAACCAAAAGGCTTTGAAGGTGTGAGGAAATGAGAAGGAGGAGTTCCCTTTTATAAGAGGGGTGAGGGGCACCTTTGGAAAACATTGAAATATTAGTTTATAATAAATTCGTATTCGGTTTCTAATGGCTCAAAAGTTTATTATTTAAATGTTAAGGTGGGGATGGGTCGAAAACAACTCAACCAATATAATTTAGACAGTTTTGGGTACTTATAGTAACCTTATCATTAAGTATTGACTCTAAGTTAATTAGTTTCACTTTTACAATGTCTCTTTGTATTTTTATATAATATGGTTAATAAACATACTATATACATTCAATAGACCCCCATGTGGTCCATTAATTATACACATATCATGATATAAGTATCTTGGCAGATCTTTAGATTTTTAGGAATTTAATACCAATTAATAATATAATATTTGTTTTAAAAACTATTTTATGTCAATTTTGACACTATTCAATAGTTGATTTTTGTGAAACTCATAACAGATTGATTACTTCGAAAAAAGTCAATTTAATCAATCCTAATATATCATATTATCCTAGAAAATTAGTTTAATTCATTAATAGTTTCATATTATATTTATTTGCATATTTATAATATCAATTATTTTAATTTTTCACTATTATAGTAATTACTGCATCATCATTGTGTCCTTAATAACATAATTATTTAATGTATAAAAATTATAAAGAAAATATAATTACGTAGGAATTATTTTTATATTTCTTATTAATATTTATAATATAAAATCCAACATATATAACCCTATGTAAAAATTGTTTTTCTAAAAGATATATGCTTGTGTCATTTTTGTATTCATTTTAACTTCATTAAAATAAAGTGTCCCTATCACCTACAAGTGGCTCCATGAGGTCCCAAAATTGACCCAAAGATTTCCATTGTCGAACATGTGTCAAAAAATAAGGTTAGGACACGTTTTAGAGTAATTTATTATTATTATAATATTATTTTTTAACCCTTATTTACTGGATTTATCCTTAACCATGGTAAATAAAATATTTAACGTAGTAATTATTGAAAATGCCTAAAAATAAATGTTACCTATTTACAGAATTTTAAAATCCTGATTCGAAATATGGAATTCATTTTTCCAAATTCAAAACACAGAAGTCGCAGAAATTAATTTAAAATTAATTCCTGTTGTTAAAACCAAATGCGTGTTTTTAAGAGATAATGACTATCAAAAGATTGACACTTGTTTATGTCCGGTTTAATTGTAAAATTATGTCCAATGTCTAACATTGTATTAAATGGTAAAAATATTTTCTAAATATACTTTAAACCTATCAAATTCATAATTTATCACTATTAATTATTTTGATTAAAAACAAATTTTTTTAATTAAAATTTAGTAATTTTCACTATTCATCAAAATATTAAAGTTTTCCGAAAAGTACCAAAATTTCACCTTAGGCTAAATTCGATATTCCGAATCCAAAAATGAAGTCCATTTTGAAATATAATATATATATAATTTCAAAAACTAGGTATTACTATTCATAATAGCTAGTTTGATTGTTTATGGTGTGTTAGAACTCGGTGTTGTGTACAACACACGCTATCACATTATTCAAAGAGAAGCGTACTGTAGAAGCTTGGGGTGTTACATTCTCCCCTCCTTCAAATAATTTCGTCCTCAAAATTTCTAAAATACTTATCACATGAAATGTCTCGGGTGGTCTCCATCATAAGTTTCTCGGGTTCCCACGTTGCCTCTTCCATCTTATGGTTTCTCCACAAGACTTTTACCAGACGCGTGATCTGGTTTCTCAGTACTTGTTCTCTCATATCAAGAATCCTGATGGGCTCTTCACAATAAGACAGATCGGGTTCCTGTTCTAATTCTTCATAGGTGAGTAAATGTGTTGGGTCAGGAATGTATTTCCTCAACAGAGATACGTGGAACACATCGTGAACATTGGGGAGACATGGCGTCATTGCCAATCGGTAAGCTACATCCCCAATTCGTTCTATAATTTCGAAAGGTCCGATGTACCTGGGACTCAGCTTAACTTTCCTACCAAAACGTATGACTCCCTTCCATGGTGATACCTTCAAGAAAACATGATCACCGACTTGAAATTCCAAATCCTTCCTTCGATTATCGACATAGCTCTACTGCCTACTTTGAGCTGCTTTGATGTAATTTTTGATTACCTTCACCTTTTCCATCGTTTCCTCCACCAGTTCTGGGCCTACAAGTTTTCATTCACCAACGTCTTCCCAACAGGTTGGTGTACGACATCTCTTTCCATATAACACTTCATATGGTGCCATCTGAATACTCGAATGGAAGCTATAGTTATATGAAAATTCTACGAGAGGTAAATATTGATCCCACATACCTTGAAAGTCATGTGAGAAAGAACTCAACATGTCTTCTAAGGTTTGAATAGTCTGTTCTGATTGTCCGTCTGTCTGAGGGTGGTAAGCAGTGCTCAAATGAAGTTCAGTATCCAGGGATTTCTGAAGACTTTTCCAGAATCTTGAAGTAAAACGGGGATCACGATCAGAAACAATCGATAGGGGTACTCCATGAAGTCTCACAACTTCATTAATATAAAGTCTTGTTGGACGTTACAGGGGAAGATCTTCTCTTATAGCAATAAAATGTGCTGACTTGGTAAGACGATCAACAATAACCCATATTGCATCGTTCCTTCTAGGAGTCTTTGGTTGTCCCATGACAAAGTCCATCGTAATATTGTCCCATTTCCACTCCGGTATGGGAAGAGGTTGCATGACTCCTCCAGGCTATTGCCTTCCAGCTTTGACTTGTGGACAAACCATACATCTTGACACAAAATCAACAATCTCACTCTTCATGTTGTCCCACCAAAAATGTTCCTTCAAATCTCTATACATTTTGGTCCTCCCAGGGTGTATAGAGAAATTTGAACTATGAGCATCATCCAACAATTCCCTTTTTAGATTAGGTATATCGGGAACACAAAGTCTCTTCCCAAATTTCAAAATTCCATCTTCATACACAAAGTCTCTCATTCTCCCATCATTCAAAGCATTAGTCTTCTTTTGAAATTCTTCATCATTAGTCTGAGAACTCTTAATTCTTTCTAGTAAAGATGGTTTGGCAACCATTTGAAAAAGCATTGATGTTTCACCTTCCCTGGTTATTCCCATGTCCATCTTCACTAGATCCATGAAAATTGGATCCCTTTAAATTCTCATATTGTTCAAAACTCCATGGTCTTTTCTACTCAAAGCATCTTCCACCCTGTTTGCTTTCCCCATGTGGTAGTGTATCGTGCAATCATAATCCTTGAGTAATTAAAGCCATCTACTTTGCCTAATGTTTAGTTCTTTTTGTGAGAAAATATACTTCAAACTCTTGTGATCAGTATAAATCCACATTTTTCACCATAGAGGTAGTGCCTCCATATCTTCAAAACAAATATCACAGCTGCTAACTCGAGATCATGAGTAGGATAGTTTTGTTCATCAATTTTCAACTGTCGTGATGCATAGGCAGTAACTCTATCATTCAGCATAAGGACACAACCAAGTCCTTTTTTGATGCATCTCTATAAATAATGAACCCACCATTCCCCGATGGTAGAGTCAATATAGGAGAATTGACTAATCTTCTCTTCAGTTCTTCAAAACATTCTTCACACTCTTTTTTCCAAACAAATTTAACCCCTTTACGTGTGAGCTTCGTTAATGGGTTATCCAATCGGGCAAAATTCTGGACGAAATGTCGATAATAACCTGCCAAACCAATAAAACTGCATACCTCAGTTATACTCGTAGGTGCTGGCCATTCTTGGATTGCCTTGGTCTTAGAAGGATCAACAGAGATTCCATCATTAGAGACAATGTGGCCAAGAAAAGAAATCTCCTGAATCCAGAATTCACACTTGCTAAAATCCCATATAATTCATGCCTCCTCAGAGTCTTCAAGATAATGCGCAAGTGATTATCATGATGTTCATAGGTTTTAGAGTATACCAAGATATAATCAATAAATACCACCACAAATTCATCAAGATACTCCATGAAAACTATATTTATCATATCCATGAATACAGAGGGTGCATTAGTCATTCCAAAAGGCATTACAGTAAACTCGTAATGCCCGTACCTGGTTCGAAATGCTGTCTTCAGAATGTCTTCCTTCCTTACACACAACTGATGGTATCCAGATCGAAGGTCAATCTTTCAAAAGTATTGAGCTCCATGGAGTTGGTCAAATAAATCATCAATGCGATGTAGGGGATACTTGTTCTTTATCGTTATAGCATTGATCTCCATGTAGTCGATACATAACCTCATAGATCCATCTTTCTTTTTAACAAAAAGAACAGGGGCTCCCCATGGAGAAAAACTAGGGCGAATAAATACTTTATTACTCAATTCCTCTAGTTGTTTCCTTATTTCAACTAACTATACAGTGGTCATTATATAAGGGGTCTTTGATATAGGCCTTGATCCAGGAATTAAATCAATGGAAAACTCAACTTCCCATTCTGGAGGATGTCCAGGTAAATCTTCCGGAAATACATCTATAAATTCATTCACAACAGGTACATACTCTGTTTGAACATTCCTTTCCTCACCCACAATTATTTCATTCTCTTCCTCCCCAATAATTGAATTTAGTTGAGCTACTGGGGGTGGATCTAAATAACAATTAGGTGGTGACGATTCTGCTCTAAAGATAAGGTGTTCCTTATCATTATCATCAAGAATCATAACCTCTTTATTCTTACAATAAATCGTCGCATCATAGTCCGAATGCCAGTCCATACCGAGAATTATATCAAACTCACTCATAGGTATGACGATGAGATCAGCAGATAAAGAAAATTTATGTGCTCTAATGGGGACTGATTCACAAAACTTTGTTGCAATGATACTTCCCATAGGAGTTTTAACAAACAACTCCCTTGTTAAATCAAATTGGAAATATCTAATTTTCGTAGAAAACTGGGAAGATATGAAATAATGTGATGATCCAAAATCAAATAATGAATTTTCAAAACTTGAGGAAACCATTAAATTACCTGCCACCACGTCTTTCAGAGCTTCTACCTCAGCAGTAGTAATAGCATATGCTTGGCCTTGATCCCTTGGCCTTTTCTGAGGTATGTTCTCCTGAAGCTTAGGACATTAATTTGCATAATGCCCCTTCTCCCTGCAATTGTAGCACTGAACGTTGGTAGCTTCCTTCTTCCCCTTGCAATCACGAGCTTGGTGGCCTTTTTCACCACATTTGTAACAGACTCTCATTCCCTTCATGAAAGTACCGGGGTGTTTCTTCCCACATTTACCACATGATGGATATTCAAACTTTCCCTTCTTACCCTTATTTCCATTTCTAGATTGATCAGCATGTCTCTTATTCTCGTGATTTTCTTTAAAGTCATAAGACATAGAGAATTCCTTTTCGGTCTTGATAGAACATGAGACAATGTCTTCGTACGACGACAAGGATTGTGAGACTAATGCTCGACGGAGAAATGGTTTTAACCCATCAAAGAAATGATCAATATTACTTCTTGGGTAATGTATATAATCTCCAGCATACCTTTCTAACCTTGTAAATTTAGCCTCATACTTTGCGACATTCTCAAACTCCTTTTGTGTCAAACTCAGAAATTGCCTTCCCATATCTGCTCGATGGTCGCGAGGAATGTATTTTTTTAAAAACAGATTTTTGAACTCCCTCCATTCCATATTTGATACTTCATCATCTTCCTTCGTGTTTTGAATCAATGACCACCTTTTATCAGCATCTCCAATGAGGCGGCTAATTGCTATGATAACTTTTTCCCTTTCACTACTCCCCAATGCCTGAAATATTTTCTCTAGGGAATTTATCCATTGATCAGCTACTAAGGGATTTATACTCCCACTGAACGTTGGTGGTTTCTGCCTCATGAATCGATCTAACATTGATCCTCCACGCTGCGGATCAGGGTGCTCCATACGGGTAAGGTTATTATTCATAACCTAAGTTAGTTGTCCCAGTATGGTGATTAGCTGATCAGCACCAGTTGCATCACCAGCTCCACTATAATTATCTTGAGCAGGAGGGAAATCCCTACATGGAGTGCGTGCATTGATACGGTTTCCATTTCATCCAATAGGTTCCATTTATAAACAATGGCATAATCTAGATCAGTTTATGAATCAAAATACATAATTCCATTCTTATAAAACACTTAACATAAATTGAACTATTTATGGATATAATCCATAATCATAAAATTGTTTTCATTGAGGATGTATATACTCATAAACCCGTCATATTTATTTGTAAAGAAAATGAGAGTTATCCTAAGCATATCCCCAGGGAGTGTCGTAACCAAGAGTGAAGCAAGGCCCATTGTCGTGCACCAATATCCGTTCGAGTCTAGCTCAAAGCGGTGTTTTCGGGTTTTACCCCTAGGTACATCTGTGCCAGAGCCACCTCTACCTTCTTGTATCTAGACAGGGATGTATTGCTCAGAAAACTCACAAAATCTCTACAATACCAAAATTCTAGGAAGTTCTTCTATACTAGTCCTCAAAGTTCATCTTAGGTCTATGTGCTCTAATCAAAGTTTATCTAAATCTATCTTCCAAGGTTTGTAATAAACTTCCTCTGATACCAATTGTAATTCCCCGACCCTAGTTACCCAGAGTCGGTGCATTATTACATTACATTGGCATGATCACAAGAAATATCAAATCTCGAAAGACCGATTGGTTTAGTAGCCTTAGAAACACTAGATATACTCATAAAGTTTTACATTACATCACAAAGTGAAAAACTACTACAACAATATAGTCTCCATATTCCAAACTCATATCCCCACATACTATCCATGCAGGTCATTCATAAATTACTTCTTCACATCATGGGAAAAATAAAACATAGAAAAGGGGTGAGCTCAAATGCCCAGTAAGGATAAAAATATAGCGGAAACTTTCAAAAATAATCATAAACATTTAAGGCAATGTATAACTAAAACAAAATCCTTTTAAACTTGAACTTCAACATAGTATGGAAAAAGAAAAATTAAATAATTCCATTTACTTATTCACATGGATATTCTACTAATCGAATAATCACATTCAATATCAATAGCCACTTTCATAATGATGGAATGCATAATGCCAGGCTATCATAACCACATAGCCAAGGACTCGTGCCAAGACTACAAATAAGATTTTTCCAAGGCCTTGTGACAAGACACTAGTTTGTCTCATGAGACCTACCGATGCATCGAGGAGCTATAGTAGGCTCCACCCGTCACATATTAAGTTCAATGCATTCCCATATGAAAATGTTTAAACATAACAAAAAAATTCGTATTAAAACTAGCATACGAAATGTCAATACTTTCACCATAAACCATGAATAGTATAAAAATAGCACATCCACAGTCAAACATATCCCAAAACCATCAATACAATATAGAAGTTTTGTATCATAATAAATCAACTTCAAATAAGCGTGAAATCCATCAAAGGATATTGACATAGATGAAATAAAAACAATTTTTAGAGAAATATATCTTTCTATTTTGAAATCATTTAAGAGTCTTGTATTTATGAAATAAAACATTTTATTTGAAAATATTCTTATAATCTTATAAGGTACGTTTCGACGATTTTATAACGGCAGAAAATAGCTGCACCCGCCGTATAAGTTAAAAAAAACATTCTTACCTTAATTTTGTCGAAAAGGATAAAAAACACCTTGTTTGGAAAACGACGGAAAGATTCCTTTATAAACCTCTTATAAAATTTCAAATAAGGGTATAAATGACTTTAACCCATATTCTTGTAAATAGTAAAAATGTTTTGAAATAAATTTTTAAGAAACATGGATGTGAATGATAAAGAGATCCCAGTAGATTATTACATATAAACAACCTCTGATAATGAAGAGATTGTGAAATAACCCTTACCTTGTACTTTTCCTTGGTTGGGGTAGGTTAACCTTCTGTATAATAGTGAAATAATTGTTATTAAATTATACAAGAATCATATAAATTAATATGATATCATATATGATCTTTTAAAATTGCTTTGTTAATAATATCTTAGTATTATCGTTGTTTTGGGTGTTAACTTACTCGATTTCTTCTATATATTTTGTTAATTAATCCATGTTTGTAGTGGATAGGTTGTATATTATTCATATCCATAATGATATCAAGTCCTTAAAAATCATTTTTAAATCATCAAATGATAATTATACTTGAATGGATACGATGGAGAATGAATCTCATCGCGTTCGTGGAGACGATAGTCCGTACGTATGCACGAGCGACAATATCATTCTTTTTATATTAAAATAATATATAAATGGATGTTATATCAGATATAAGGAATCATTAACATGTTATATTTATTATTTACATGAGTTACACATCATTATTATACCCATCCAAATAATAATATATTGAATAACAATTACACCACGATGTTGAGACGGTAAGCCGTACGTACGCACGTATGGTGACATGTTATTAAAAGGGTGGATAGAATACATAATATGGTTGTACCATATTTATAATAACATCACAGTATATATATGATACTGGAGTTATTATTTTATAATGGTAACAATAAAGGAAGAAGAAGTGGAAGAAGAAAGGGACTTGGAAAAGGGTGGTGAAATCATTACCTCTTCTTCGGTTTCTTCCTTTTGATTTGATCAAAAGGGCTCCATAGGATGGCTTTCTAATCAAACTAAGGCCTCTAGGTTGTAGTGAGGGATGTTGAGAGAGTAATTGGGAAGAGTTTGGCCGAACCAAAATGCTTTTAAGGTGTGAGGAAATGAGAATGAGGAGTTCCCCTTTATAAGAGGGGTGAGGGGAACCTTTGGAAAAGATAGAAATATTAGGTTATAATAAATTCATATTCGGTTTATAATGGCTCCAAAGTAGATTATTTAAATGTTAAGGTGGGGATGGGTCGAAAACAACTCAACCAATAGAATTTAGATAGGTTTGGGTACTTATATTAACCTTATCATTAAGTATTGTCTCTAAGTTAAATAGTTTCACTTTTACAATGTCTCTTTGTATTTTTATATAATATGGTTAATAAACGTACTATATACATCCAATCGACCCCCAAGTGGTCCATTATAGAGACACCTATTATGATATAAGTCTCTTGGCCGAGCCTTAGATTTTTACGAATTTAATACCAATTAATAATAGAATATTTGTTTTAAAAACTCTTTTAATACAATTTTGACACTATTCAATAGTTGATTTTTCAGAAACTCATAACAGATTTATTATTTCGAAAAAAGTCAATTTAATCAATCCTAATATATCATATTATCCTATAAAATTAGTTTAATCCGTTAAAAGTTTCATATTATATTTATTTGCGTATTTATATTATCAATTATTTTAATTTTTCACTATTATAGTAATTACTGCATCATCATTGTGTCATAAATAACTTAATTATTTAATATATAAAAATTATAATAAAACATAATTATGTAGGAATTCTTTTTATATTTCTAATTAATATTTATAATCTAAAATCCAACATATATAACCCTATTCAAAAATTGTTTTGCTAAAAGATATATGCTTCTGTCATTTTTGTATTAATTTTAACTTAATTAAAATAAAGTGTCCCTATCACATATAAGTGGCTCCATGAGGTCCCAAAATTGACCCAAAGATTCCCATGGTCGAACATTTGTCAACAAATAAGGTTAGGACACGTTTTATGGTAATTTAGTATTATTATAATATTAGTTTTTAACCCTTATTTATCGGATTTACCCTTAACCATGGTAAATAAAATATTTACCGCAATAATTATTCAAAATGCCTAAAAATAAATGTTACCTATTTACACAATTTTAAAATCCTGATTCCAAATATGGAATCCATTTTTCCAAATTCAAAACATAGATGTCGCAGAAATTAATTTAAAATTAATTCCCGTTGTCAAAACAAAAAGCGTGTTTTTAAGAGATAATGACTATCAAAAGATTGACACTTGTTTATGTCCGGTTTAATTGTAAAATTATGTCCAATGACCGACATTGTATTAAATGGTAAAAATATTTTATAAATATACTTTAAAACCTCTCAAATTCATAATTTATCACTTTTATTATTTTGATTAAAAAATTTGTTTTTAATTAAAATTTAGTAATTTTCACTATTCATCAAAATATTAAAGTTATCCGAAAAGTACCAAAATTTCACCATAGGCTAAATTCGATATTCCGAATCCAAAAATGAAGTCCATTTTTAAATATAATATATATATAATTTCAAAAAGTAGGTATTACTATTCATAACAGCTAGTTTGATTGGTTATGGTGTGTAGAACTCGGTGTTGCGTACAACACACGCTATCACATTATTCAAAGAAAAGCGTACCGTAGAAGCTTGCAGTGTTACATTCTCCCCTCCTTCAAATAATTTCATGCTCAAAATTTCTAAAATACTTATCACATGAAAAGACTCGGGTGGTCTCCATCATAAGTTTCTCGGGTTCCCACGTTTCCTCTTCCATCTTATGGTTTCTCCACAAGACTTTTACCAGACGCTTCATCCGGTTTCTCAGTACATGTTCTCTCATATCAAGAATTCTGATGGGCTCTTCACAATAAGACAGATCGGGTTCCAGTTCTAATTCTTCATAGGTGAGTAAATGTGTTGGGTCAAGAATGTATTTCCTCAACAGAGATACGTGGAACACATCGTGAACTTTGGAGAGACTTGGCGGCATTGCCAATCGGTAAGCTACAACCCCAATTCGTTCTAGAATTTCGAAAGGTCCGATGTACCTGGGACTCAATTTACCTTTCCTACCAAAACGTATGACTCCCTTCCATGGAGATACCATCAGGAAAACATGATCACTGACTTGAAATTCCAAATCCTTCCTTCGATTATCGGCATAGCTCTACTGCCTACTTTGAGCAGCTTTGATGTGATTTTTGATTACCTTCACCTTTTCCATCATTTCCTCCACCAGTTCTGGGCCTACAAGTTTTCTTTCACCAACGTCATCCCAACAGGTTGGTGTACAACATCTCTTTCCATATAACGCTTCATATGGTGCCATCTAAATACTCGAATGGTAGCTATAGTTATAGGAAAATTCTATGAGAGGTAAATAATGATCCCACATACCCTGAAAGTCAAGTGAGCAAGATCTCATCATGTCTTCAAAGGTTTGAATAGTCCGTTCTGATTGTCCGTCTGTCTGAGGGTGGTAAGAAGTTCTCAAATAAAGTTCATTATCTAGGGATTTCTGAAGACTTTTCCAGAATCTTGATGTAAAACGGGGATCAAGATCAGAAACAATCGACAGGGGTACTCCATGAAGTCTCACAACTTCATTAATATATAGTCTTGCTAGACGTTCCAAGGGTAGATCTTCTCTTATAGCAATAAAATGTGCTGATTTGGTAAGATGATCAACAATAACCCATATTTCATCATTCCTTCTAGTTGACTTTTGTTGTCCCATGACAAAGTCAATCGTAATATTGTCCCATTTCCACTCCGGTATGGGAAGAGGTTGCATGACTCCTCCAGGCTATTGCCTTCCAGATTTCACTTGTTGACAAACCATACATCTTGACACAAAATCAACAATCTCCCTCTTCTTGTTGTCCCACCAAAAATGTTCCTTCAAATCTCTATACATTTAGGTGCTCCCAGGGTGTATAGAGAAATTTGAACTATGAGCATCATCCAGCAATTCCCTTTTTAGATTAGCTATATCGGGAACACAAAGTCTCTTCCCAAATTTCAAAATTCCATCTTCATACACAAAGTCTCTCATTCTCCCATCATTCAAATATTTAATCTTCTTTTGAAATTCTTCATCATTAGTCTGAGAACTCTTAATTATTTCTAGTAAAGATGGTTTGGCAACCATTTGAAAAAGCATTGATGTTTCACCTTCTCTGGTTATTCCCATGTCCATCTTCACTAGATCCATGAAAATTGGATCCCTTTCAATTCTCATATTTTTCAAAACTCCATGGTCTTTTCTACTCAAAGCATATGCCACCTTTTTTGCTTCCCCCGAGTGGTAGTGTATCGTGCAATCACAATCCTTGAGTAATTAAAGCCATCTACTTTGCCTCATGTTGAGTTCTTTTTGTGAGAAAATATACTTCAAACTCTTGTGATCAGTATAAATCTCACATTTTTCACCATTGAGGTAGTGCCTCCATATCTTCAAAGCAAATATCACAGTTGCTAACTCGCGATCATGAGTAGGATAGTTTTGTTCACGAATTTTCAACTGTCGTGATGCATAGGCAGTAACTCTATCATTCTGCATAAGGACACAACCAATTCCTTTCTTTGATGCATCACTATAAATAACGAACCCATCATTCCCCGATGGTATATTCAATATAGGAGCATTGACTAATCTTCTCTTCAGTTCTTCAAAACATTCTTCAAACTCTTTTGTCCAAACAAATTTTACCCCTTTACGTGTGATCTTCGTTAATGGGTTATCCAATCGGGCAAAATTCTGGACGAAATGTCAATAATAACCTGCCAAACCAATAAAACTGCATACCTCAGTTATCCTCGTAGGTGCTGGCCATTCATGGATTTCCTTGGTCTTAGAAGGATCAACAGAGATTCCATCTTTAGAGAAAATATGGCCAGGAAAATAAATCTCCTGAAGCCATAATTCATACTTGCTAAACTTCCCATATAATTCATGCCTCCTCAGAGTCTTCAAGATAATGCGCAAGTGATTATCATTATGTTCATAGGTTTTGGAGTATACCAAGATATAATAAATAAATATCACCACAAATTCATCGAGATACTCCTTGAAAACTCTATTCATCAGATCCATGAATACAGAGGGTGCATTAGTCAATCCAAAAGGCATTACAGTAAACTCGTAATGCCCGTACCTGGTTCGAAATGCTGTTTTCGGAATGTCTTTCTTCTTTACACACAACTGATGGTATCCAGATCGAAGGTCAATCTTTGAAAAGTATTGAGCTCCATGTTGTTGGTCAAATAAATCATCAATACGAGGTAGGAGATACTTGTTCTTTATCGTTATAGCATTGATCTCCCTGTAGTCGATACATAACCTCATAGATCCATATTTCTTTTTAACAAAAAGAACAGGGGCTCCCCATGGAGAAACACTAGGGTGAATAAATACATTATTACTCAATTCCTCTAGTTGTTTCTTTATTTCAACTAATTCTACAGTGGCCATTATATAAGGGGACTTTGATATAGGCCTTGATCCAAGAATTAAATCAATGGAAAACTCAACTTCCCGTTCTGGAGGATGTCCAGGTAAATCTTCTGGAAATACATCTAAAAATTCATTCACAATAGGTTCATCCTATATTTGAACATTCCTTTACTCACCCACAGTTATTTCATTCTCTTCCTCCACAATAATTGAATTTATTTGAGCTATGGGGGTGGATCTAAATAAGAATTATGTGGTGATGATTCTGCTCTAAAGATAAGGTGTTCATTATCATTATCATCAAGAATCGTAACCTCCTTATTCTTACAATATATATTCGCATCATAGTCCGAAAGCCAGTCCATATCGAGGATTATATCAAACTCAATCATAGGTATGACGATGAGATCAGCAGATAAAGAACATTTATGTGCTCTAATGGGGACTAATTCACAAAACATTGTTGCAATGATACTTCCCTTAGGAGTTTTAACAGACAACTCCCTTGTTAAATCAAATTGGAAATATCTAATTTTCTTAGCAAACTGGGAAGATATGAAACAATGCGATGATCCAGAATCAAATAATAAATTTTCTAAACTTGAGGAAACCATTAAATTACCTGCCACCACGTCTTTCAGAGTTTCTACCTCAGCAGTAGTAATAACATCATCTTGGCCTTGATCCCTTGTCCTTTTCTGAGGTAAGTTCTCCTGATGCTTAGGACATTCATTTGCATAATGCCCCATCTCCCTGCAACTGTAGCACTGAACATTGGTAGCTTCCTTCTTCCCCTTGCAATCACGAGCTTGGTGGCCTTTTTCACCACATTTGTAACAGACACCCATTCCCTTCATGAAAGTACCAGGGTGTTTCTTCCCACATTTACCACAGGATGGATATTCAACCTTTCCCTTCTTACCCTTATTTCCATTTCCAGATTGATCAGCAGGTCTCTTCTTCTCGTGCTTTTCTTTAAAGTCATAAGACATAGAGAATTCCTTTTCGGTCTTGACAGAACATGAGACAATGTGTTCGTACGACGAGAAGGATTGTGAGACTAATGATCGATGGAGAAATGGTTTTAACCCATCAAAGAAACAATCAATATTATTTCTTGGGTTATGTATATAATCTCCAGCATACCTTGCTAACCTTGTAATGTTAGCCTCATACTTTGTGACATTCTCATCCTCCTTTTGTCTCAGACTCAGAAATTGCCTTTCCATATATGCTCGATGGTCGCGAGGAATGTATTTTTCTAAAAACAGATTTTTGAACTCCCTCCATTCCATATTTGATACTTCATCATCTTCCTTCGTGTTTTGAATCAATGACCACCTTTGATCAGCATCTCCAATGAGGCGGTTAATTTCAATGATAACTTTTTCCCTTTCACTACTCCCAAAAGCCTGAAATATTTTCTCTAGGGAATTTATCCATTGCTCAGCTACTACGGGATTTATACTCCCACTAAACATTGGTGGTTGCTGCCTCATGAATCGATCTAACATTGATCCTCCACGCTGCGGATCAGGGTTCTCCATACGAGGAAGGTTATTATTCATAACCTAAGTGAGTTGTCCCAGTATGGTGATTTGCTGATAGGCACATGTTGCATAACCAGCTCCACTATAATTATCTTGAGCAAGAGGGAAATCCCTACATGGAGTGCGTGCATTGATACGGTTTCCATTTCATCCAATAGGCGCCATTTCTAAACAATGTCATAAACTAGATCAGTTTATGAATAAAAATACATAATCCCATATTTATAAAACACTTAACATAAATTGAACTATTTATGGATATAATCCATAATCATAAAAATGTTTTCTTTGAAATGTATATACACATAAACACTTCATATTTATTTGTAATGAAAATGAGAGTTATCCTAAGCATATCCCCTGGGAGTGTCATAACCAAGAGTGCAGCAAGCCCTGTTGTCGTGCACCAGTATCCGTTCGATTCTATCTCAAAGCGGTGTTTTCAGGTTTTACCCCTAGGTACATCTGTGCTAGAGCCGGCTCTACCTACTCGTATCCAGACAGGGATGTATTTCTCAGAAAAATCACAAAATCTCTACAATACCAAAATTCTAGGATGTTCTTCTATACTAGTCCTCAAAGTTCATCTTAGGTCTACGTGCTATAATCAGAGTTTATCTGAATCTAGCTTTCAAGGTTTGTACTAAACTTCCTCTGATACCAACTGTAACGCCCCAACCCTAGTTACCCAGAGTCGGTGCATTATTAAATTACATTGGAATGATCACAAGAAATATCAAATCTCGAAAGACCGATTGGTTTTGTAGCCTTGGAAACACTAGATATATTCATAAAGTTTTACATTACATCACAAAGTAAAAAACTACTACAAAAACATAGTCTCCATATTCAAAACTCATATCCCCACATACTATCCCTACAGTTCATTCATAAATTACTTCCTCACATCATGGGAAAAATAAAACATAGAAAATGGGTGAGTTCAAATGCCCAGTAAGGATAAAAATATAGCGGAAACGTTCAAAAATAATCATAAACATTTAAGGCAATGTATAACTAAAACAAAAGCCTTTTAAACTTGAACTTCAACATATTAGGGAAAAAGAAAATTTAAATAATTACATTTAGTTATTCACATGGATATTCTACTAATCGAATAATCACATGCAATATCAATAATATCTTAGTATTAACATTGCTTTGTTAATAATATCTTAATATTATCGTTGTTTCTGGTGTTAACTTACTCGATTTCTTCTATATGTTTTGTTACATAATCCATGTTTGTAGTGGATAGGTTGTATATTATTCATATCCATAATGATATCAAGTCCTTATACATCATTTTTAAATCATCAAATGATTATTATACTTGAATGGATATGATTGAGAATGAATCTCATCGCGTTCGTGGAGACAGTAGTCCGTACGTACGCATGAGCGACAATATAATTCTTTTGATATTATAATAATATATAAATGGATGGTATATCATATATAAAGAATCATTAACATGTTATATTTATTATTTACATTAGTTACACATCATTATTATACACATCCAAATAATAATATATTGAATAACAATTACACCACGACTTGGAGACGGTAAGCCGTACGTACGCACGTATGGTGACATGTTATTCAAAGGGTGGATAGAATACTGAATATGGTCGTACCATATTTATATTAACATCATAGTATATATATGATACTGGAGTTATTATTTTATAATGGTAACAATAAAGGAAGAAGAAGTTGAAGAAGAAAGGAACATGGATAAGGGTGGTGAAATCATTACCTCTTCTTCGGTTTCTTTTTTTTGATTTGATCAAAAGGGCTCCTTAGGATGTAATTATGATCAAAATAAGGCCTCTAGGTTGTATTGAGGGAATTTGGAAGAGTAATTGGGCAGAGATTGGCCGAACCAAAAGGCTTTTAAGGTATGAGGAAATGAGAAGGAGGAGTTCCCTTTTATAAGAGGGGTGAGGGGCACCTTTGGAAAATCTAGAAATATTAGTTTATAATAAATTCATATTCGGTTTCTAATGGCTCCAAAGTTGATTATTTAAATTTTAAGGTGGGTATGGGTCGAAAAAAACTCAACCAATAGAATTTAGATAGGTTTGGGTACTTATATTAACCTTATCTTTAAGTATTAACTCTATGTTAATTAGTTTCACTTTTACAATGTCTCTTTGTATTTTTATATAATATGGTTAATAAACATACTATATACATCCAATCGACCTCCAAGTGGTCCATTAATGAGACACATATCATGATATAAGTCTCTTAGCCGAGCCTTAGTTTTTTAGGAATTTAATACCAATTAATAATATAATATTTGTTTTCAAAACTCTTTTATGTCAATTTTGACACTATTCAATAGTTGTTTTTTGTGAAACTCATAACAGATTGATTACATAGAACAAAGTCAATTGAATCAATCCTAATATATCATATTATCCTAGAAAATTGTTTTAATTCATTAAAAGTTTCATATTATATTTATTTGCGTATTTATAATATCAATTATTTTATTTTTTCACTATTATAGTAATTACTGCATCATCATTGTGTCATAAATAAATTAAATAATATAATGTCTAAAAATTATAAATAAAATATAATTATGTATGCAATCGTTTTATATTTCTAATTAATATTTATAATCAAAAATACAACATATATAACCCTATGTAAAAAATTGTGTTTCTAAAAGATATATGCTTGTGTCATTTTTGTATTCATTTTAACTTAATTAAAATAAAGTATCCCTATCACCTACATGTGGCTCCATGAGGTCCCAAAATTGACCCAAAGATGCCCATCGTCGAACATGTCTCAACCAATAACGTTAAGACACATTTTAGGGTAATTTAGTAATATTGTAATATTATTTTTTAACCCTTATTTACCGGATTTACCCTTAACCATGGTAAATAAAATATTTACCGCAGTAATTATTCAAAATGCCTAAAAATAAATGTTACCTATTTACACAATTTATACATCCTGATTCCAAATATGGAATCCATTTTTCCAAATTCAAAACATAGAAGTGTCAGAAATTAATTTAAAATTAATTCCCGTTGTTAAAACAAAAAGCGTGATTTTAAGAGATAATAACTATCAAAAGATTGACACTTGTTTATGTCCGGTTTAATTGTAAAATTATTTCCAATGACCAAGATTGTATTAAATGGTGAAAATATATTCTAAATATACTTTAAAAACTCTCAAATTCATAATTTATCACTATTAATGATTTTTATTAAAAGAGTTGTTTTTAAATAAAATTTAGTAATTTTCACTATTCATCAAAATATTAAAGTTATCCGAAAAGTACCAAAATTTCACCTTAGGCTAAATTAGATATTCCAAATACAAAAATGAAGTCCATTTTGATATATAAAATATATATATAATTTCAAAAAGTAGGTATTACTATTCATAACAGCTAGTTTGATTGGTTATGGTGTGTTAGAACTCGGTGTTGCGTAAAACACACGCTATCATATTATTCAAAGAGAAGCATACCGTAGAAGCTTTGGGTGTTACATCTTGGCACCATACTGAGCATTAAATATTACTAAAAACCTTAAAATATCTACTATATTATTCCTTACAAACATTCTATTGGTATTGGTATTCTAAAAAGACCAACCCTAGTGTCCCCAAGAGGAGATCTAAAGGGGGTTCTCTAAAAAAGGGGTAGCCGTCTTTACAAAATATTTCAATTTTCTTCTTCTTATACTTATTATTAATGTTTGTTTTCCATTATTAAGTAATATATTTAGTATAAAATATATGAGTATATATTATTATAAATATGGCACAATCATATTATACATTTTATCAGTCATACCAAAAACAAAAGCACTATGCATAGGTACATAAGACTTACCGTCTCCACGCTGTGGTGTAATCTATTTTTCATAATTTAATCACCTAGATGAGTATAATGATATAAATAATATAAATATATATATATTAATTATAACATGATATAGATTCTTTAAAAATCTATACCATCCACTTATTTACCATTTCACTATTAAAGGAATGATACTGTCCCTCATGTGTATGTATGACCTACCATCTCCACAAAGCGATGTGATTCATTCTTAATGATCGTGATTAAATAATTTTTATAAAAAAATATATAATTAATTAATATGAAATTTTATACCTTAATATAATTTTGGATACGAAATAACTATATACTATACACATTAAATATTGCTTATACGATAAACATGAACAGAAAAATGAAGCAGTTAATACCCAAATGAATGGTAATAATGAAATATTATTAACAAAACATTTATAAGATGATATAAGAAGTTACTATATGATATTATAAATAATATTATTGTAATTTCGTAAACTAATAATGTTATTGTAATAATTATACAAGATTCACAGATAAATACAATGAAAATTAGACCTAAGGTTAGGGTTAATTTCACAATCTCATCATTATACATGATTATTTATACATAAGTATCTACTAGGGAATATTTATCTTCCATGAACATGTTTCATAAACATATTATCCATTATATTATTACTATTATTATACTATTGTTAAATTTATTTTTACACATGTAGTAAATTTTTCTAAATGGTTTGAAATGAATTTTTTATCATTTCCTAAATGATGTACTTTGTGAATTTTTCAATAAAAATAAAAGAGGAATGTTATTTAACTTATACATAATAAACATTATTTTCAGATTTCACAATGTATTAATGCATGAAACATTCATTAAATGGTTGAATTTTTATTTTTAAATAAAATTATTTCTTTTCAAATTGCACGATATTTTAAAATTAAATAGAAACTTTTCAATATATGATAAAATTATTGGATGTTAATACGATTTAATTGGGGTATTTTTCAATTATATTATCCCTATTATTGCTATAGTTGGTTTTTTTATGATGGAATGACATTTAGGAAACCCATTTATTTTTCATGGTTAGTGTTATGATGGAATATGAAATGCAATTCACGGGTTCTGATATGATGAATGATTTTTTTTCTTATAGAACACATATGAATGATTTTATTTTGGTGCTGGATGGGACCAATATCTTCCTCTAATTCCTTGGGTAAAAGTTTATATCTCATGATATTTATAGTAATATAATGGGTTTCCAACCCGTTATTGTAATAGTGGGTTGGAATGTGGAGTGAACACTCTTCAGTAAGGGGTATTGTCTTCAATAATGGTATTGGCAGTGATCCTTAACAAATATGAAAATGTTTTTCTATGATTATGGGTATGACACATTTTTCTATATTATGTTATGTTCCAGTGGAACATGTTCTTTTATTCTTTATGAATATCTATGATTTATTGCATGACATGATATCATCATATTTGATATGCATGATAAGGTTTTCAAATGTTATTTGCCTATTTTTTACCTTATTCTTATGTTATATCCATTGGTTACCCTTATTGAGCATATGAGAACCCCATTTTATTATTTTTCCTTTACCCAGGATATGAAAAAAAAATTAAGTAAGATATGTCAAAAAGGGTTCTAGTTATGAAATAATTAAAGGAAGATGATGTAGATGTTTTTTTAATCAGTAATTTATGTTTCCCAGTTTCCAAAGACATTAAACCTATACAATTTTTGTGTGGTTATGTTATGTTCTGTAATTTATATTATTCTATATGGACATAATATCTATATATTAATAGTTTGGGATTTTAGATTCTACCTATAACTATACTAAATAATATTGTCACTCGGGTGTATAACCAGTTTCTTGGGAATTGATGGTGTGGTGTATAATCAACTACTACTGTGGTTGATTTGGAGTGTATAATTAGTTCCAATTGTATCCACATAGATACTTTTTTGGTAATATTTGATGGAGTGTATAAATAAAATGGAAAAGAGTATTATTTTATAATGAACCCCATAAATATAATTTATTATTATATATATTAATATTAATTCATAGGATGTGATATTGGGATATAATATTGAGTTGATTGAGAACTCTAATAGCTTCAAGAGGTTGAAATACAATTGAATATTATTTAAAAACTAAGACCACTAACTCAACACCCTCAATGTTGTATGTATATCCCAGGGATGTATATATCAAACCATTGTGACTTGATCATAGTATTTATTTCATTATAAAAATAATATTACAAAGAACCTTTTCGCAATTCATTTTTATTAATACAAAGTTATATTAAACCATATAGGGAATATTTATGATGTACAACATCCAAATTATATTGTTTTTTATTTTATATTCTTTTAATTTTGTTCATTTCTAGATTTTTTCTAAAATATTATATATAATAAAATTTTACTATATAATTTCTTAAATCAGATATACTTGAACAATTACCAAGATAGAGGGATTCAACACCTTAATAGTTCCTCATTGTACTCTAGTGAATATTGACTATGATTTTGGGTCTATAATAAATGTTAGTGAGACAATCCCCTTGATATGAAACCATACTAAATTAGGAAATTAAAATAAATATAACTAAAAAACATAATTGTACACATATAAAATTTTAATAAAAAACTAATCATATAAAATATAAAACATTATACCACATCAAAATCATGTTATACTAATATATATAATTCATTTAAAAAAAAATTAGAGTCTAAATCACTTATAGAAATAACCAAATGACTAAAAATAAATAATGAAGGAACCACTTAAAATATTTTGGAATCTCCTTGAAATCATCTATATATTCCCATCAACCTAATCGACCATAATCAACTATATATAGTCCTATACATTGTCATGAATGATAAAAATAAGGCTTCCATTTCCAATAAGGTGTATGTGTAGGTTGTGAGTATAAAAAAAATTTGGGAACCTCCAACATGCCCCTAATACATTCCAAAATATATCCACAATGTTTATACATGATGAGAATAAAAATGAATTAATATTTAAAACATATTGAATAGATTAATGTCCATTTATGTTAACCAGTCCATCATTAGGCCTGAGCTAACATTCTGTTTACATTTTTAGTGGGCCATTCTGATAACAACATAGTGGGGGAACATAAATACAATCCCTTGAACTCTAAGAATATCTGTTAAATTATTCATGAAACACAATGAGAGAACTATGATGTTGGAACTTAATCTGCTTCATTCAAAATAACATCTCAATGAAATATATGATGGGTTCAAAAAATCCTCACATGGACCCTTTACATATTAGACAAGTAATTTAGAATAGTCTATAAATAAGGGAAATGAAACTAAACACTAGAACCCTAGAATCAAAATCCATCATGTAAATTTTATGAACATCTAATATAATATCGTGATTAGCATAAATAAAAATAAAACCCAATATATTAAATCAGACATACCTTTCTAAACACTCATATAGTTTCAATTGTATTCAATGATTCCATCTATTAACCAACCATAACTTTATTTTAAGAGACATTTATCCACTCTGAACTATATATAATAACCACTTAACTTAATTCACATGATTCCTAATCTAGTATTAATACTCATTGAATATTTTTAAACAAAAAATTGTAATACACTAACTCATGGTTTTAACATACTCAAATATTGGGGAATAAATAAACCA
The DNA here is from genome assembly GCA_963277665.1 of Viscum album. NCBI lineage: Eukaryota > Viridiplantae > Streptophyta > Magnoliopsida > Santalales > Viscaceae > Viscum > Viscum album. Next base: position 954,252,388 of record OY728162.1, on the reverse strand, counting down.
TAAGAAAACTCCACGTGGCATTCATTTTGACCATCACAAACTCTTTTGAAATGATACATATCAACCCTCAAATCTAATATTTTTTTTGGAATTATATAGAATATAAATAATTATACCCAGATATTCTAGGAGATACCTTAATTATACTCTGACTCATCTCACAATATATACAACCCTGAATGTTCAATAAAGGCCACAAAATACTAGGGGTCCTATAATAATTAAATTTACAAGATTATCCACACCATTGGATTATCAATATAGTTGTCCTACTAAAATATCATGTTCAATTTTTGATATCACCAAAATAATAATACTCTTAAGTCTTAACTTGATAGAACCACACATGCCTATCTTATGATCCTTGATATAGGGTTTCTAAAAACATTAGTTCTCTCTAACACATTTTTCTAAATCACATACAAAACACCAACAAAATAATAGGTTCTTAAAGACATGAATGACACATTTCACATGAACAAAACATAATATACTAGTTAGGATTTATTTTTAATCTCATATATTGGGATGAATTGTTTAGATATTTTCTCATTTTAAATATTTAATTAGAGCCCCCTATTACTACCACTCACCCATATATCCACGAATATATACCTTAAATGTGACACACTTTTTAAATACCAAATATCTAGCTCTAAATTAATCTCCATAATTTATGAAATATATCCAACAAAAAATTTAATGCATTATAGGTAGTTTTAAGGATATGGAAATTAATATGGTTTTTGTACTAATTATATAGATACCGCTACTGTATCATGAATCCTCCTCCCAAATCAAACCACCATGTGTTCCAATGATTTTAGAATAGTATATTTAAAGTGAAGTTTTATTGGGGTACTACTTTTTAGCTACATTCCCTTCCTCTCTATTCATCAGTACATGGGATATTTTCTCTCTGATATTAAATTATAAGATATGATCTATTTCTGAGTGAGGAATCCAGAATGATATATTAATCTAACATTTATCAAAATATCCTAATCTTATTATATCATTTTTTCTAGCACTTACAACTTATTTTCCAAATATATCCATAAAAATAATCCCAAAAGTCCTTTTAGACTGCCTATCAAATGATTTATTATCAAAAAATAGTACTATATATCAAATATATTACATTAATCACCACTATAACTTATCTAAAATAATAATACATTAAACCAATCCTAAATAAGTAATAAAAAGGTTAAATTTATTTTAATAATATAACCCTAACATCTATAAATGTATATAAGAAACATTTTCAATAATTATTCCTTTTTTATATATAATTGGTTTTAGTTTTACGATAAAAACCTATATATTATATTGACATCAAATTTTTTTATTTTTTCAATACACATTTTTAGAAACATGATATTTAGTGATTATTTAAATTAATTTTTTGGAACATAACTGAAATATTATTTTGAAAATCATATTTTTACATTCAATTATATATATATATATATATTTGCTAATTTTGGCCATGCATTATTTGAATGATATATAAATTAATTATTTCATAAATTTTATTTTCAATTTATTTTTTACTAAAATATTTAATCTCGTTTTTTATAGAGAATGGATAAGGATAGTGTAGGTAGTGTTATAAGGAGAACGATGTCCACTTTAGATTCTAGAATAATTATGGGGATTTAATGTAATCTATGTCCAAACAAAAAAGATAAATAATAAAAAATAATTGTCCATATCAATATCCAAATCAATATTTGAATCCAAATATTTAAATGGAATATATTTTGATGGAATTAAAATGTAAATGTTTCTTTGAAACACACACAATGTAGCGTCAACTCCGGATAACTTCAATATCATTACTAATAATAGTGATGGTTTTCAAATACTGGTTTCATGGAACACACTTAAAAAATCACATGTTAATTCTATATGTATTTGATATAGATATTGTGAATGAAAATGATTATAAGGATCATTTTAGGAGTATGAATTAAAAAATGAATAATCACAAAGAAACTATATTCGACCTCCCAATAGAAGTTGTTCTTACCCCATAATCAGTGTAATATCATTAATATTTCAAAAATTACAAAAATTTCTTAAATTATATTTTCTAGTACTTTATGTGATCTTAATATTATATGTGACCACAAATAAAAAATTTTATGCCCACACCCAATATAACCAGAGGAATACTTCCCCCTAAAATTCATAAGGAATCACAATTCCAATGAAATTTTCACCCTTTAGGAAAATTTTATTCTGGAATCATCCTCCCATGTATGGGAATTTTACAATTAAGGGGAAATGAAATTATTTTAGAAAAGAACCGTATTTATCATTTCAATGACATGTGGTCATAAATAAATCGTGAGGGGATCAATAATTATTCATTTTTCACAACTAAATTACCAAATTGGTTATGGTTTAAATGAAAAATAAATATAGAGATGAATATTAAAGAGGGGGAGAATAATAAGATCATGAATTATTGAGAAAAAAATCTTTATTCAAATTGATGAAAGCATCATCAGTTTAAATTAGTTGTTTATATAAATATCATAGAAATGTAGAATGATAACCTATTTACTAGGGTAATTGTTGATAACGTTATTATTTACAGTGATTATAGAAACAAATTAAATGGATCCCCACTCATTATATATAGAGTTGTAAAGAGGAGAAATATACATGTTAGAGTAATGATAATTGACTAATATATATGATATTATAGTGGGTGTGATATGATACAAGAGAAACACATCATTATTTAGGCTTAATTGTAAATAAAAATTCTTGTAGGATTTCTAAAAAATGCTCATTATTGCATATTTACTTAGTTAAAGGTGATTCATATCTCAATTTATGAATAGTTATTTATTATGGGAAGTGTTTTTGATTAAATTTAATTTTTTAAACAATTTTGAATTTTGTGTTTGTTATGTCTTTCAAAATTTTTAATTACAATTTAATGTTTTTGAGGGATTCCCAATGTGTATTAGTGATGGTAAATAACTAAATACTCAAACAACCCACGGAAAATTTGAAACATCTCGAAATTATAAAGAACATTATATTCTATAGAGTGTACAATACACAACACAAAGCATAAAAAAAATATAACACCTTAAGACATTAAGATATATTTATTTTTAAAGAAATTCAAGCTGTTAAATATATTTAATTACACACAACTCTGAGGTTATCATGTGTTACACACAACAACAATTATAAACGAATCCTTACATATATTTAATGTATTATTTTTCAATATAATGGTTATAAATTAGCCCTGAAATTAATGTGTATAGGAACAATTAAATGTTTAAACAAGTATATAATTAATTAAATGGTTATCTAGTGAATTTTCAATAAAACCAAATTTCATTTGAAATAAAAATTATTATTATATGAAAACCTATACATTTCGAAAGAGGTTTTGTTGTGGTTTGCAAAAAAAATTACAATTAATTTTAAAAATTGTGGAATTTTTTTTGAGGAAATAAACAATTTTTTAAATCATAATACCAAAAATATCATAGGTTGAATTTTTAGGATTTTTTTGAAGTTTCATTTTGTGATGAATAGTGAAAAATATAGTATTTTAAAAGAAAATTGCCATTTTTGTTTAAATTATTAACATGGATAAGTTATATATTTAATTTGTTTAAAAGTAAATTTAGATCAATTATTTATTTATTAATCCAATCCATGTCATTGGAAATAATTTTATATGGAACATTGATATAAAAAAGTTGTAAATTATTGGACAATTTCTCTTTAAAACCCCACTTTCTCTCTGTGTATGGGAGAGCAATGTTAAATTTAAATTTTCCACTAATGTGAATTAATTCTGGAAAAATGGATTCCATATTTGTGATCAAAATAATTAATAATTAATAATAATGGAATCATAATTTTAAACTAACATAAATAGTGAAAATAGAAAAAATTATTTACCATGGTTAAGATGAAAACTAATTTACCTTGGAGTTAAAAAAGAAGATAAGGCTAAAATATGGCCTAAAAAGTATCAAACATCCATTTTATTCATATATTTCAACCTTACCTCTTATATTTTCTATAATAATTCATTTTTTGTCTTTATTCATGAACAAGTGGGGGTTTTATTGAATATTTTAAAATCATTACAAGTATGCCACTCCCCTCACTTATTGAAGGCCACCCCTATCCTCTCTTATTCACACCATAAAACCACATTGATTCACAAAATAACTACCCAGATAACGTCAAAAAATACCTAATATCATAATACAATCCTTATTTTGGGAATAAATCTGACCTAGGTTGGCTTTAATCTAAACATAAATAAGCAACTCAAAGAAGAGGTAACTTTTTTGAACAAGAATTTTGATTTAATTTCTTTGTCGGTCTAATTAAATTATTATTAAAAAATAATTAAATAATTCCATAACTATTATACTAATATTTGGATTTATTTATAATAATTTAGTGACCTAAATGATTACCCCTTTCTAAAAAATGGGTCATGAAATCATCGTTCATGTGTACAGTGGACTACAGTCACAGGAACCGATGTCGTTCGTTTTTCCCATAACACCTTTCACAGTTGGGTATGATGATTGATATAAAGAAAATATATTATATTTATAATATAATTTTACCTATAGAGTTATTATATGATATATATATACATTTTACCTTCCATTCCATAGGGTATACGATAATATCGCTCTTGCATATAATAGACTACCGCCTCACGAAGCGATGTAATTCATGTTTCACTAAAGTTTATAATGGTTGGTGATAAGATTATTGTTAGTGATTATATATGTTATAAATTAACTTATTATGATATTCATGAAATATGTATCATTTTTTAATGAAAATTTATACCATTATATTTTTTACCCTTTCTATCACTAAAAGATGATAACACTCTTTATGCATGAGTGGACTACAACCTTCAAGAAGCAACATGACCCACTTTTCATCCCTACAGTACATGGAATATATATATTTATAAGTATAAAATATGTTATTTAATATTTTATGATCATTATAGAAATATTAAATATTACATTCTTTCTTTCTGTAGTGATCATTGGAAAAATTAAACATTACATATGCATACGTATGACCCACTGTCTCCATAAACGTAACAAACATCATTTCTAAAAACCTTATTTTTATGATTGGTTAGGAATGTTAATTTTTTTTTAAATATGATAATTATATTTTCATTATTAATTTTTAGATTATGTTACTATATAATATGTACATGAACTAAATCATTAATCATACAACATGCATAAGAAAACAAGGAAATGAACATCCAAAACAATGAAAATAATGAATGACTATTAATAAATAGGGGATTATATGTCATAAAATTATAAAATATGATGTTATAAATATTAATATGGTTATAGTTTAAGAAAATAACATTTTAATAACTACTATACCTGCGATTAAACAACGGTCAATCAAAACAAAACGTGAGGTAAGGGATTTCATTGCTCAATCTCCATTCATTGGAATAAGAGTCTACTTCTTTGATTACTGCATTCTATGATTATTTTTATAATGAATTTATATTACATAATAATTTGTTTAATGTTGTTATAGGTGGATTTATTGTTGAAATATATCTTCAATTCATTGATTAATTCTCACATCAACATTCTTCTTATTTTAAAGGTTGATTCTCCAATCTTATTCTAATCGATATTGTTTATTCTTGTATTTTAGGTGAAGTAAATTATCTAAACCTTTTCTAATAAACAAATTTTATTTTATTATGCTATATTTCTTAATTATATTTTCATGTAATATTAAAATATTATGCTCTTTTTTTACTTAAAATTATTGATTAAATATTTTTTAAAAATATAAATTTATTTGCCACTTTGGTTAGAATAACTGTTTCATGAAAACCCATGTTTTCTAAATTAATTTTAAAAATGTTTTAAAATATGAAAAATTATTTAATAAATAAAATTGTACCCAATTTAAAATTTATGGAAATATTTTTTGAATAGAAACATCTAATTTTATTCCAAACGAGTCACTTTTCTAAACTTTTTATATTGAATTTCCCAGTGTCATAAACAAAATTTCTGTCATGCATTAATTTAATGTTTACAAGGATATTTTAATGAATTTTTCCATTATATTGTAGAATTAATTTTTGTAAATAATTTTCATGGAAATGAATTATTAATATGATTTATACATAAAAAATTTATTTTCCAATTGATGTTGATATTTTCATCAAGAATGATTCGAATGATATTTATATGTGATTTCTATTAATTGATGAAATAAAATCTTTAATATACATATGATCCACTAGGGATATTATGCATAATTGTCATACATTTTCTTTATTTAGTTGATTAGTTTAATTGGGGATGTACAATTTTATTACAATCCTCCATTATACCCTAAACTATTTATGATTATATTTTTTGATTGGGGTCGATATAATTGCTATCAGAGTGTGTTCTATAGAAACCGTGGGAACTGGATTTAGGAAATCATAGAGTATAGAATATATAAATATGTTAAAAAATTAGGATGCACATTGAAGAACCACAGAATGCTTTTAAAAAAAGATATTATGTGGGTTTTCATAGAAATAAAACAATTTATAGATACTAAAATTTGAATTGGATCTCGAATAGAGGTACTTAGGGGTAAAAACTCCAAAAAATATCTATCTGGATTGACTTGAGAATTTACTGGTACATGAAAATGATCCTTACTAAGAACCTTGTTTGACACTCTTAGGGGATATGCTTATGATATTCCATATTCTATATAACACCATTATAAAGGATATGCAATAGAGATATACCCAAGGAAACCATTTTTTTATTATGTGATTATCAATGTGAAGTGTTTCACTAGTTTTGGTATTATGCATTATGATTCATAATGTTATGATCAAATCTAGTGTATTTACTTACATAGAAGTGGATCCTAATGGAATTGTTATTAATTATATTAATTCACATACTCCATGTAGGTATTTCCATCATGTATAAGATAATGAATCTAGAGTTGGAGTTGGAGCCTGAACTAATAAAATTATAACCATATTGAGGAAGATGGATTAGGTTAAGTTTAATGGCCTTTAGCTTATAGAGAAACATGCTGATCCACCACATTGCGTTACAATGTTAGAATATTTAATGAGTTATAATTCTCTATCATTCAATAGGACTACAAAACCATTTTAACTAAGAAAGGGATAAGATCCTTAGAGAAGATATTTCTATCTATAGGAAGTATTTAAAGGGAGAAATTTTTCCTTGTAGATTACCAACTCTCAAAATATTTAGATAATTTGTGGTAATTGACTCAAATTACTAAGGATGAGAGGGAAATAGAAATCATTCAGTATAACTATTTCAAGGTAATATTCATAGAAACATTCTTTCCTTCGGACCAATGAGAGGATTTGGAAAGGCATTTATAAAGAATAATATTTAAGGAAGATGAAAATATTTATATGTATGAAGCCAACATTACATGGTCAGAAAAGCATGCTATGAACTACATACATAATTCAAATAAAAATAATGATCATCTTTTTTATGCTCTCAAGTAAATCCTTTGATGGATAATAGTCTTCCAAATATTATCATCATTTGAGGATATAGTTTCCTATGATATCAAGATAGAGATATAATTGTCCAAGTCATATGACTTTGAAGGGGATAATTATATGAATAGGTAGGAAATTAAAAAGACAAATAATGGTAATAAGGGAAGGAATAATTTTGCAACATGTGGTACTTGTGGAAGGAAACACCATAGTATATGCTTAAAAGGGAAAATATATTTCACCAATTTTCTTGAAAATATAAAACATGGTCATGATTGAAATAAGAAGAATTAATTTTCTAATATTAAATTCTTTCACTTCAAGGATATAGGTAATTATTAAAATGAATACCCCAAATATCCTGGGAATACAACCACAATGTAGCCAAGTGATCAAGTTCATGATTATTCTATTCTCATAGAAGAAGTGAAGTGATCAATGTTATTTTTTTGGATTAACGATTTATGTAATTTGAGTATGTTATTAAAGATATACTTGTAATTATAATTTCAAAATGTATATGGATTATTCTATAGTTTTTTTCTATAACAGATTTTAAAGCGTAAGTAGAATAGTACCTATGACCAAGAAAAATGATTCTTTGGAATGTTGAACTTCTTGAAAAATACATTATTGAAGGAAAGATAACCCTTAATACATTTTTTCTGTTTATATAAGGATTTTTGTATAATGATATTATATATTTGGATAAAATAAATATGATATTATTGAGAACCTTTAGTGTCATTAATTATGCATTTATTTCGGAAATTTAGTGACCATATTTATTATTTTTTGGATCACAATATTTTGGAAGGGTAATTAGGTTTACTATTTATGAAACTTTTTAATTTGAACTCTATATTAGGTTTCAGTGATTAACTTAATACATAACCATATGAAGATTTATGAACATTGGATTACCTGGTTTGATCATATTTTTATAATAAAAACTTGAGATCGATGGAATAACTTATCAATATAGTATGGACCTTACGATCCATTAAAAAATAACTTTAGTACATTCGACATAAAAAATCATTTTTCAATATTCATTTATTGGTGTAAGTGATGAATTTGAAATTTATCAAGGAATAACCAAATGATAAAAATATTTTTTGAATTTAAAACATATAAGTTTAGTATATTTCTTATTATATTTTGATAGTATAATAATTCCATATATTTATTAAATGGATCCTGAAAAAAAAGTTATCCTACTATATTCAAATTCAATTAATCAAATGTTCCTTTAAATCATCACAGATTTTTTTTGAGGCCCCTAGAAATCTATTGATTATTTACATTCTTGTGATATATGACCCCAATAAACCTCTACAATTATTTATTATTTCCCTATATGTCCATATCATTACATTCCACTAATGATCTTCTATATAGAAACCTATTTATGTGTTATTATGTTTGACCTTTATAGTTCCCATTATATGTTATAACGATAATGTTGTATAAAATACATTAATGTTGTTGGTTTTGAAGAAAATAATTTTCATAGATCAGACCCTTGATTTCCGAGATTAAGTTTAAATTCAAATGATGCAATTTATTTATGGTGGGGATAATGTAACACCCAAAAATTCTAAAAAAAGAACATTATATTAGATAGAGTGTATGAAACACAACACCAAGAATAAAAAAATATAACACCAAAATACCTTATGATATATATTTTTTAAATAAATTCAATATCTTCAATATCATTCATTATATACAACACTAATTTTGACATATGTTACAGACAACACCATATTTATAGAAAACATGACATATTATTAATATTTTATTATTAAATATAATATTTATAACTTATAAACTAAAAGTTAGGGTATAAATAATAATAAAATAATGGTTTAAACATGTATAAAATAATTTCAATGATTATATATTCATTAGAAACAAAATAAGAACCAGCAGAAAGAAACATAAATGTTTTTTGAAAATTTTTTATTTCTACAAACATGCCTAATCGTGCTTTGATAAATTATTTTAAAATTAATTTTTATCAATTTTAGATAAAATATTTGAACTATTAAAAATATTTTTTTAAATAATAATACTAAATTTATCATATGGTGATTTGTTTTTATTTTTAAGAGAAGTTTAATTTTTCGATAAATAGTGAAAATACTGAACATTATGTGACAACTTCCTTTTCATTTAAATCATTAATTTTCTTAAATAATATATTAAATTGTTTTAAAAGTAAAATTATATCATTTATAAATTTATTTATCCAATTCATGTGATTTTAATTAATTTAATACTAAATTATGGTATTAAAACATCTTAAACATTTGATCATTTTCTCTATAAAAACTAACTTTCTCATTGCGTCTATGGGATTAATTTTAAATTAAAATTTTACTCGTCTACGATTTTAATTTTGAAAAACCAAATATATATTTTCAATAATAATAATTTATGATTTTTAAAGAGGTCCACTTAATTTTTTCCAAAAATTATTAGTTAAATAGTAAAAATTATTTAAATTAGTTAAGGTAAAAAGTGATTTACTTGGGTTTTAAACTAAAAAGATAATGGTTAATGATGACATTGAAACATGTACAACACCCATTTTATAGATATATATCTAACTAAAAACATATAGGTTCTTTAATATTCTTTTTTTGGCTTTTTTCAGGACAAAAATATGAGTATGATTTAATATTTTCAAAAAATTACAATTATGCCACTCACCTCACTTATAAAAGGAAACCCCACTCCTATCTTCATCACACCTTAAAACCAATTTTTATCTGATAATTACAACCCAAATGACATCTAAAAATCCATAATATAATACTATAATTTTAATTTTTTTTAAAATATTACATAGTAAGGCTTTAATGGAACCCAAATGAGGACACTTAGAGGTGAGGTAATGTTATTTATTGAGCATTTTTATTTTTTTTTCTTTCTCCACCGATTTCAATTAATATTAAAACATTATTAAGTAATATCATAAATATATTATATATAGAGGTATATGTTTTATAATAATTTAATGATCTACAAACTTCTCCACTTCTATCAAATTGGTTAGGAAATCATTGTCCGTGTGTATGATAGACTACCATCTCTCAAACATATTTCATTCATTTTTTCAATACCACCTCTCACTATAAGGACCCATCCTTATAAAGTTACTCAACATTGAATTACATTGAATAATTCAAATTGAAGATCTTTTCAGGATTAGATTTTTATAGAATTAGGACATAAATATTATGTCTCAATGATTACAATGTAGACACATCTACCTAGTTTCCATTTTTTTTAAAAATATAAACTCTTGATCAAAAGATTCATGTCTAGTTCCATGTTTTAGACATCATGACATTTCATTGATCCCGTCCATGACCATATTCCTTTTTACATCCTGTGGAAAACATTTCAAAAAAAATTGGGATGAGCATAAAAAATCTCAGTAATGGTTATCACAAAATGGAAAGAAAACATCAGTCCATGTATACATAAGAATTAATGAAATCGTACTTTTCTCATAAAACATAATAATATTAACATACCTCATGAAATCATAAGATTTAATAATAACTCATAGAAATCATAAGATATAAATGTACCCTGAGGCATTCATAACATTATTACGTAGGGAGTAACCCTTATGGTTACGTTTGTAATACCCACCACAGTATATTCCCTAAATCTCTTCAGAGAAACCGTAGAATTTAACCCCTTCATGTTACCCAATGCATTGGAGAGCTATATCGGGCTCACCCGCCCTTAGATTATCATGGAACCACCCATCTTCATAAACAATGCCCAAGAACCATAACATAATCATAGCACATAACTTAAGCATAAAAGAAAGATATCATTACCATATTTCAATAACAATATAACATTTTAAGATATTGAAATAATGAATCAGTTCTAAAAACCATTTTCAAAACCATTTAAAACATTTAGTAAAGAGATTTTTTAATCAAAGTGTTTCATACCACTTTGAAGTATTTAACATTTTAAACCATTAATATCCATATAAATAAATCATTAAATCCATTTTTAAAAGATGGATATTAGTGAGAAATATTTATAAGAATAAATCATTAAAACAGTTAAAATGATATTTTAGTTAAAGGGTTTTTAACAAAATCAGAGACACTTAAATACAACAATTCAGGAATAAAATTTAATCAGAAATTTATAATATCATTAGAGTAAAATGATTCATGTTATAATATTACAAAGGACATTATATATACCATATAAGTTTTAATTGGTTCATAACAATAATGAAGAATCAATAGAAATGTAAAATGAGATGAAATCCCTTATAAAGAAGTTATCCTTAAATTAAGGATAAATCAATATCATAATTATGTGTTAAAAATATAAATACACCACATATAAGTGGATATTATGTGTAAAACAATCAAATTTCATTCACACATATTCAAAGGATTACATATTCAACAAATACACGTTGAACCCAAAGAAATCGAAATTGGGTTAAGAAGTTCCCTTCGTAAAATTCGACAGCCTAACGACGTCACTTTAAAATTCATAAAATTAGATGATGAGAGAGAAAATGGTATCTCATCACTTGGAAATAAAAATATCATCAATAATGATATATAAGAATATATCCCAAATTAAAAAGATGTAAATTAAAAGACATAACAAAATAAGTCTTTTAAAAAAGAGGAGGGTGAAAGGTTCCCTTACAGATTTGGGAAACATTCAAAACGTACACCCCAAGAAAGAAGGGTCATAAAATGAAGATGTAAATACCCATAAATGAGAATATATTATACAAATAGTAAAATATTGGGCATTACATACACCACACAAAATAAAATAGTGGAAAATGTAGCATGATTCTCACGGGAATAAAAAGTGAGATGAAAATCCCCTTATGAATATTCGGCAGCCTAACAACGCCACATAAAACATCCAAAAATTGATTTATGAGATCAAATAGGGTCTATCATCATATTAAAATGAAATATACATCAATAGTAATATAAAATAACACCCCCAACAAAATAAAGAAGAGCTTAAAGTAAGTTACATAAAAAAGAGTACTTGAAAAGAAAGAGAGAGGTAGGATCCCTTACCTCAAGTCCGACTTGTCTTGTTCGTTTCTTTATATTCCTAAATAATAAACATTGGTCAATTTATAATTTCTTATGTACCTCCTTCAAAGATTATTATTCAGTTAATATAACATATTATAATGTTATAAAAATTTGTTAATAATGTGATTTCATATCAGACATTTTTGTCGATGTTTGGTAAATGAGTCAAAATTGAACTTGTTTGAAAATTATTGTCCATGTAGTTATAAGTAAATCATCTCCAGAATAGTATTAATGATTTAAATATCATATATATCCAGTACATATTCATTTTATACTATTCCATAACATTTGGAGATAAAAAGAAATGAAATGCACCATTCATTGAGACGGTAGGCCGTATGTACACATGAATGATAATTTCATTTATTTGTCATATTAATGGAATTAAAAATAATTTAGAGATATGTATATATTATAATATAGGTCAAATAAGTTTATTAATTTCATTCTTTATACATTCCATGTATTGAATGAACGAGTCACACCACTTGAGGGGGCGGTCGTCCACACTTCCTCATATAAAATTATCGTATTTGCACAACATCCAAAGAATAAAGGTATGTTTTAAATTTAAAATATATAATCATATAGAAAACATAAAAATTGTTTTAGTAAAATAATACATGTTTGTGACATTTTAATTTTAACTTTAAATAAAAAGTTATTAATGTCATTTTCATACCAATGTGACTCAATGGGGTCCCCAAGTTGACCCATGGATTTCCTTGGTCGGCCATGACTCATCCAATAAGGGTAGAACATGTTTCAAGGTCATTTCATATTACTATAACATTATCTTTACCTTAAATTACACTAATTACCTTTAATCACGATTAATAAGACGTAAAAGTTACCATTCAATAAAAAATTATTTTAATCCCATTGAACCACATTTTACATATTAATGACAACCATGTATGTAGGATTTTTTAAATTCAAATCACAGAAGTGGTAAAGATTCATTTAAAAGAAAATTTAGTTTTTTAACTACCACTTAGTGGTTTCACTATTCCTCAGAAATTGATGTTTTTCAAAAAAAAACCAAAAATTTACCCTAAGCTATATTTGATATTGTTAGGTCCACTAGGTTGGATACCCTGAGAGGGGGGGTGAATCAGGGTATGGCCAATTAAAAATTAATGCCCGTTCTGATCTTGTTTCGCTGTTAAGCAAGACGCACTTCTCTCTTTTTCCTGCTGCACGATATATACAGAAAGTAAAGCAAGCACAGGACACAGCAATTTTTCTTGGTTCACCGCTAAGGGCTACGTCCAAGGAGCATACGCCGACAGGTTGCCGGTCGTACCAAATTCCACTAATCTTCACTAGCTGTGGATTACAAGGTTCTGGCTAGATCACTTCTATGCCCAGGCTCACTGCCTTTACAACGTTTAGGGTCAGATCACTGCTTTCCCAAGGGTCAGTCCCTGTTTCTCTCTCTCTGGCTCACTGCCGGTGGAGAGGATCACCTTCTTCCTCTTCCTAAGCTCACTGCTCTGTGAAGGGAATCCAATCACAGTTTATAGACCTGTAGGTCTCTTCATTTCCAAGAAGGAATGCATCTTCCTCTGTATGTAGATGCTCTGTTGAAGTCCAACTTTCACCCGTAGATGAATTTCACTTTGCACCGGATGTACCGGGCAGCCTCAGTTTTTACGCGCAACCCTTACGGTGTCTTGCGCGCAATTTCTATGATTTGCGCGAAATTCCTTTTTCGCGCAACCTCCAAATATTACGCGCAGCCTGGAAACTGCCTTGCGCGCAATTCACTGATTTTGCGCGAAATCCACTTTTCGCGAAACCTTCCTTTACGCGCCAGCACCAACTTTCTGCGCAGCCTTAGCTTTTCGCGCAACAGCTGACTTTACGCGCAAACTTTATGTTTACGCGCAACACCCTTTCTAACTTCAATTTCGCGCACCAGAGCTCGGGTATTTTCTTTGTCTTGAACTCTACCGAATGGAGAAGGGTCACTTCATATTTATAGGCAAAATCGACCCCGCGCGAAAAATCCTCCTTGAGCGCGTAATGCTTTGATCGCGAAATATAAATCTTCCACACACAACCATTTTCCGCGCACTGCTCCATAATTTCGCGCACCTCATGCCTTGGCCATTTTACGAGCTTCGGACCTCGTAACACATCTTGCCCGAAATACTTCATCCACTATTTCGCGCGCCACTTCAATTTTCCGCGCACGCCTCCAAAATTTCGCGCGTCTCATGCCTTTACCGATTTTCAAGCTTTCGGCCTTGAAACATCTTTTGCACGAAATACAATTTCGCGCAACCCGCTGTTTTGCGCGCCACACTTCAAGATTTCGCGCAACCCGCTAGTTTTGCGCACCACGCTTAATTTTTTCGCACACCTCCTTCATTTCTCTCTCCTCAACCTTTGCCAACAACATATCACTCCCTTTTCCATTGGCGATTTTCAGGCCCATAAATTTGGAAAACACTGGAAAACGGCGCCACCTTGTACTGCTCTTTTGTACCGCCTCCAGATCGTCCTTTCCTTTGTCAAAGTTCTTTGTCAACATGGAATTTCAACAAATTCTCGGGAACTCGACAATTCTCCATGTAAACCTGCTTTGTCAACAAACACAATCAACCCAAAAATACTGTAATGTTACCTTGAGGGATTTTTTTCCCAACAGATATTTCGAATTCAAAAATTATGTCTATTTTATAATATTAAAAACATATATGTTTCATTAATTAATTTAATAATTAATTCCCGTCATCAGAACAAATAGCGTGTTTTTGTGAAACAGTATATATTAAAAGATTGACCCTAGTTTAAGTCAAATTTCAAAGTAAAATTAATTCCAATAACCAATATTTGATTAAAAAGAAAAAATATATTATAATTTAAATTTAAAACCAATTCCATAGATAATATAATAATAGAAATAAATTTGATTAAAAAGAGGTTTTGAATTAAAATACAACATTTTCACTATTCATTTAAAAATGATCATTATCGGAAAAATACCAAAAATTTTCACAAATAAATTTTGATGTCCCGATTCTAAAGAAGAATTTCATTTGGTCCAATAGAATTTATAAGAGTGAAGAAAACTATATTATAGAGGGTTCACCATCAAAAGGCGATTAATCAAACTTTTAGTGAATTTTAGAGTATTTATGCTTAAAATTAAATTCTTTTCTTATTTTAAGAATTTATCTTTTATTGGATAAATGTAAAAACATTTAACAAACATATATAATCATATTTTAGTTCTTTCTATTCATTCCTTCAAATAAAACAACTAGGCATTAACTACCATTTAAAATAATATTATTTTATTATTAGAGTGCAACGTATGATTTCAAAGAAACTCATTGTTGGGTATTGGGTACGCCATCGATCATAGAGTTCCCTTTAAAGTAATATTAATATTTTATTCAAAAATATTAATAAGCATGAAAAATTAATAGTCATTATTTATGTGGGATGTCACATCTTTCCCCCTTTTTGGAATTGCATCCTCGTAATTTTAAAATTGGCCTTGGAGACTTCACTGAAAGCCCCAAATCGGAAAAGGAGTAAATTAAACTGTCACTGTAAAAGAAAGAAATGGAAGTACAAAGGTCACCCAAGTTAACCCATACTGGGATTCCATGTAGGAAAACATGGACAAGGAAGAGAAAATAAAGGGTCGTGTTTTGATGGGGAGTGATAGAAAACCTGATTAGGAGAAAGTTAACCACACGAAAATCACAAACATGTGATGGGTTAAACGGTATTTTATTCCCAAGTATGAAAAGTTAACGGACAGAATTTTATTTTTATGTTACTTTTCATTAAGGAATTTATTTATGAGCTTAGATAAATCATAAGGGAAAATACTTACTTGTTGTGTAGACTTTCATATTGTACTAGATTTCTAACACAAACTCATACTTTCTCTCCAAATTATGAGTATTTAGGATGACTTGTTCACATTAAGTGCGCTATAATCAAAATCTACAGAATAGATTAATCCACAAAAGAGAACTATATATTTTCCATGTCTTTAGACAAAAACTAAAAACAAAAATTGTTAGTACGAGAGAAAATAATACCCAAAAAGGACAATCCTTTATAAAAAGAAAATCTATTCATAATCTATATAATTTGTCCAACAAAAACCCAAAGTTCAACGAAGACCATTCAATAAACAATTTGTCCATAAAATTCATCAAAGTAAACCAAAATAAGATTGAAACCCAAATATTTTAAGGATTTAATCATATAGTATTCCAAGGTAAAATTGACATTTATCCACAAATAACATCAGTTTCTCTTAAAGTTTCGTATTGAAAAGTAATCAACCTAATCCCATATTCTCCATGTAGGTTAATCAATTACATAGATAACCCACAAACAACTTATTCTTTATTCATGTGAACATATAACTAAGAAAAGTATTTTTCATACTAACTAGGGACATCACGTAGTCCAGTGGTAGGTGATACATATCAGTCACACATCGGTTGTGGGTTCGATTCCCACGGCTTGGTCCGACGCGACGGGTTGTCACATTGTCTGCATGTTGTCCCATTTTCCAAAACAATATAATTCTTAAAACATTCCCCAAAAGAGATAAAATCTTCAAAAATAACAATAAAATAATTTAACCTCATTTTTATCTCATGTCGTTCATATTCCATCATAGCATATAGTAACCCCTAATTACCTCAAAAGCAAGGATCATATAATCCATAATGGTTACCTTCATAATTATTACTTGAACATCCACATGGAGTTTGTTCTCTCATACATGATTCATTAGAGAACTCACTAAGGTTCAAGTCATTGATCATGACTCCTTGATATTTGTTTTAGAATAACCATGATATTCCTCATTTAATCCCCCATTTCATCTAGTCTCTTAATTAGAGAACCACCACAGTTTTCTTCAAACCCATTGTCACATTGATTCCTTCTAGATCCATCCATTTACTAAAACAAAAAATGTTAGTGTTAGTATATCAACAAAACAATCATGTACTAAAGAGGAAGATAAACACTAAGATATAATTATCCATGTTATATCAAACTCATTCATACTTTGATAAATAACAATGAATCTATCTAATATAATACCATTATTGTTATACACAACTTTCACTTATGCTTAAACAATACTCTAACCTCTAATGTTATCTAAACTGACCTATGATACCAAATATAAGGATCCATCCTTATAACTTTGCTTAATATTAAATTACATAGAATAATTCACATTGAGGATATTTTCAGGTTTAGAGTTTTAGAGAATTAGGACATAAATATTACATCTCAAAGATTACAAGGTAGACACATCTACTCAATTTTCATTTTTTCACAAAATATAAACTCTTGAACAAAATAGTCATATATTGTTCCATGTTTTAGACATCATGACATTTCCTTGATCCCATCCTTGACCGTATTCATTTTTATGTCCTGTGGAAAACATTTCAAAAAAACATGGGATGAGCATAAAAAAGCTCAGTAAGGGTTATCACAAAATGGAATGAAAACATCAGTCCATGTATACATAAGAATCAATGAAATCTTAAATTTCTCATAAAACATAAGCACTTTATCATATCTCATGAAATCATAAGATTTACGAATAACTCATAGAAATCAGAAGACATAAAATTAAAATGAGGCATTCATAACATTATTATGTAGGGAGTAACCCTCATGGTTACATTTGGAATACCCATCACAGTATATTCCCTAAATCCCTTCAGAGAAACCTTAGCATTTAACCCCTTCACGTTACCCAATGCATTGGAGATCTATATCGGGCTCACCCGCCCTTAGTTTATCACGAAACCACCCGTCTTCATAAAAAATGCCCAAGAACCATAACATAATCATAGCATATAACATAAGCATAAAATAAAGATAACAATCCCATATTACAATAGCAATATAAAATTTTAAGATATTGAAATAATGAATCCATTCTAAAAACCATTTTCAAAACCATTTAAATCATTTAATAAAGAGATTTTTGAATCAAAGTGTCCCATACCACTTTGAATATTTTAAAATTTTAAACCATTAATATCCTAAGAAATAAATCCTTATATCCATTTTGAAAACATGGATATTAATGAGAAATATTTATAATAATAAATCATTAAAACATTTAAAATTATATTTTAGTTAAATGGGTTTTTAACAAAATGAGAGACACTTAAATACAATAATTGAGGAATAAAATTTAATCAGAACTTTATAATATCTTGAGAATAAAGGGATTCATGATATAATATTCCAATGGATAGTATATAAACCATATAAGAGTGAATTGGTGCATAACAACAATGAAGTCTCAATAAAAATGTAAAATGAGATGAAATCCCTTATAAAGAAGGTGTCCTTAAATTAAGGATAAATCAATCTCATAATTATGTGAGAAAAATATAAATACAACCAGTATAAGTGCATATTATGTATAAAACAATCAAATTTCATTCACAAATATTCAAAGGATTACATATTCAATAACTACATGTTGAACCCAAAGAAATCAAAATTGGGTTGAGAAGTTCCCTTGGTAAAATTCGATAGCCCAACGACGTCACATTAAAATTCATAAAATTAGTTGATGAGAGAGAAAATAGTATCTCATCACATGGAAAGAAAATTTAAATCAATAAGGATATATATGAAAATATCCCAAAATAAAAAGATATAAATTAAAAGACATAACAAAATAAGTCTTTCAAAAAAGAGGAGGGTGAAAGGTTCCCTTACCGATTTGGGAAACTTTTGAAACATACACCCCATGAAAGAAGGGTCGTACAATGAAGATTTAAATACCCATAAATGATATTATATTATACAAATAGTAATATACTGGGTAGTACATACACCACACAAATGGAACTAGTGTAAAATGTAGCATGAATCTCATGGGAATAAAAAGTGAGTTGAAAATCCCCTTATGAAAATTCGGCAGCCTAACAACGCCACATAAAACATCCAAAAATAGATTGATGAGATAAAATAGTGTCTATCATAATATTAATATAAAATATATATCATGAGGAATATTAAATAACATCCCCCAACATAAGAAATAAGATCTTACTGTAAGTTACATAAAAAATAGTTCCTAAAAATAAAGAGAGAGGTAGGATCCCTTACCTCAAGTCCAACTTGTCTTCTTCATTTAATTATATTCCTGAATTATAAACATTGGTCAATTTATAATTTCTTATGTAACTCCTTTAAAGATTAAAATTCAGTTCATATAACATATTATAATTTTATAATTATTGGTTAATAATGTGAGTTCATATCAGAGGTTTTTGTCGATGTTTGGTACATGAGTCAAAAATGAACTTATTTGAAAATGATTTTCCATGTAGTTATAAGTAAATAATCTCCGGAATATTATTAATTATTTAAATATAATATATATCCATTAAATATTCATTTTATAATATTCCATTACATTTGGAGATAAAAATAAATGAAATGCTCTATTCATGGAGACCGTAGGCCGTACGTACGCATGAACCCTACTTTCATTTCTTTGTCATATTAATGGAATTAAAAATAATTGAGAGATATATATATATTATAATTCCAGTATAATATATATGTTATATAGCTCACATAAGTTCATTAATTTCATTCATTATATATTCCATGTATTGCATGAACGAGTCACATCACTTGAGGGGGTGGTAGTCCACACTTCTTCATATGAAATTATCGTATTTCCACAGCATGAAAAGAATAAAGTTATGTTTTAAATATAAAATACAGAATCATATAGAAAACATAAATACCATATATATCATATATAAAATAAATTGACATAATAATGGCCACCTTTAAAGGTTTTAAAAGAATATTGAC
Source organism: Viscum album (assembly GCA_963277665.1). Taxonomy (NCBI): domain Eukaryota; kingdom Viridiplantae; phylum Streptophyta; class Magnoliopsida; order Santalales; family Viscaceae; genus Viscum; species Viscum album. The sequence goes on along the minus strand of OY728162.1, from coordinate 954,231,826 downwards.
CAATCATCGTTTCGTGACGCTGTAATTCACCATCGACAGAAACAATATGTTCTTTAACCATTAGATGGATGTGTGTGTAAGTTTATCTCGAATACATCTTATAAAAACATCCTAGTATATTTAATATACTGGTTTTGTTACAAAATAAAGGAATATAAAGTTTTTAGGGGTTGGAGAAGAAAAATAAAAGAAATGAACATTAGCGAAGAGTTTACCTTTAAATTGGGTAACTCCCCTTCGTTTGAACAAAAAGGATTTCTTGAAGTGATTTCTGCCTAAGATGAGGCTTCAATGATGAAGAGAGGGATGTAGAGAGATTAAATGGGAAGGGGTTGGCCGATCCAAAGGCCTGGGAGGTGTGGGTAAGGTGTTATAGGTGGGGACCTTTTATAAGAGAAGAGGAGGTGCACTCTTGGAAAGTTCTAAAATATTACTTTATTAGAAAATGATTTTCTGATTTTAAAGGTCCCAAAAGGATATATTTCTAGGATAAGGTGATAAGGTTTAGAAATCCACCAATCCAATAGGTTTTTTACAAGTGTAAGAATTAGATTTTACCCTATCTTATCATTTTATTTAAATCGTTCATCAATGAGTTAATCACTATATCATCACAGTTTCATAATTTAATTAATTTATTTAATGAATTAAAATTATAAAATAAATATCATGATGTAGGAAGTACTTTTAGATTTCTAATTAATATTCATAGTCTAAAATATGACTTGTATAAACCCATGTAAAAAATGTTTTAGTAAAACAATACATGTTTGTGACATTGTAATTTTAACTTTAAATAAAAAGTTATTAATGCCATTTTCCTACTAATGTGACTCCATGGGGTACCCATGTTGACCCATGGATTATCGTGGTCATACATGACTCTTACAATAAGGGTATAACATGTGTCATGGTTATTTCACATTATTATAACATTATCATTACCTTAAATTACACTATTTACCTTTAATCGCGATTAATAAAACTTAAAGTTACTATTCACCAAAAAATTATTTTAACCCCATTGAACCAAATTTTACATCTTAATGACAACCATGTATGTCAGATTTCTTAAATTCAAATCATAGAAGTGGTAAAGTTTCATTTAAATGAAAAAACAGTTTTTTAACTACCACTTAGTGGTTTCACTATTCATCAAAAATTGATGTTTTTCAGAAAAATACTAAAAACTCACCCTAAGCTATATTAGATATTTCGAATTAAAAAATTATGCATATTTTACAAAATTTAAAACATATAAGTTTCATTAATTTATTTAATAATTAATTACCATCGTCAGAATAATTAGCGTGTTTTTATGAAACAATATATATCAAAAGAATGACAGTAGTTGAAGTCCAATTACAATGTGAAATTAATTTAAATGACCACTACTGGATTAAATGGTAAAAATAAATTATAATTTGACTCTAAAACCAAATCAAAAGATAATCTAATCATATAAATAAATTAGATTAAAAAGTGGTTTTTAATTAAAATACAACATTTTTCACTATTCATTAGAAAAATGAACTTTATCAGAAAAATACCAAAAAATTTACATAAAGTAAATTTTGATGTCCCAATTCTATAGAATAATTTTATTTGGTCCAATATAATGTTTATGAGTGACCAAAACTATATTAAATAGGGTTCACCATCAAAAGTCGATAAATTGACCTTTTAGTGAATTTTAGAGTATTTATACTTAAAATTGAATTCTTTTCTTATTTTAAGCCTTTATCTTTTATTGGATAAATTTAAAAACATTTAACAAACATATATATTTATATTTTAGTCATTTCTATTAATTCCCGCCAATACAAATACTAGGAATTAATTAACATTTAAAATAATATTATTTTATTATTAGAGTGCAACGTATGATTTCAATGAAACTCATTGTTGCGTATTGGGTATTCCATCGAGCATAGTGTTCCCTTTAATGTATTATTAATATTTTATTCACAAATATTAATAAATATGAAAAATTAATATTCTTTATTTACCAGGGTTGTTACACTCAAAGTTGGATATGATGATGTATAAAAAATATAAATGATATATGTTATATAATTATATATATGCATTAATTATAACATTTATAATTTTATACCTTCCATTCCATAGGTGATTCTATAACATCCCTACCATGTATGGAAGAATATAACATCATAAAGCAATGTGATTCGTGTTTCACTAATGCTTAACATGGAACGTGATAAGGGAAATGTTTAGTAATATATATGATATAAAATACATAATTATGATATTAATAAAATATTATCATTCTTTAATGATAATTTTTTTCAATTTATTTATTAATGTTTCACTCACCTAAATATGATAACGTAGTTCATGTACAAGTGTACCACAACCAACATAAAGCAATCTGACTAACTTTTCATCAAAAAAATAAATGGATGATATATATAAGTGTATAATATGTATTTTATGATGTTATTATAATTATATTATTAATATATATTTGTTACCTTCTTTCCATAATCATCATTTGAAAATGGAAACATTAATCATGTGTACGTACAATCAACTGTCCCCATGATCGTAACATACTACAATTTTCACAACCATCATTAATTATTGGTTTTAAATATTTCATGGATTGGAAAATGTGGTAATTATTTCATGATTATTATTAAAGAGCTGATGTAACCATTTACTATGTACATGAATTGGATCATTAATGACAGAACATGCATAAGAAAACATGGTAATAGAGACCATAAATAATGAAAATAATGAATTATTATTAATGAAAGTGTGATACATTGTTATTAAAGGACCAAATATGATATTATAAATTGTAATAAGATTATAATTAAATTTAATAATTTGTTTAAAACCACTATAATGGAGGTTAAATAACTTTAAATCAAAAAGAAATACAGTTATTAACAAAACAATAAAATTATTATTTTGTCATTTTCGTTCTAAAATGTCATATTAAATAAAGTATGCATATGGTTTTACAAGGATACTAAAACATTTGGTTCTATGGTATGTGATTACTTGTATCATATGGCATTGTAATAAATTATCAAACTAAATCTAGGTTACAAGGTTTAGATTCAATATAGAATTTATATATTTTCATTTGATAACGTTCATTGAGTACTGGTAAAACACTTGTTTTAATCTCATAATAATTGAATAAAAGAAATATAATATTTCCCACTAAATGCGTATTATAATGGAGTATTTCAATACAGTGTTTCTTTTAAATACCCACTATTTTGGACATGAAAAATTATTACTGAACATTCTATATAATAGAGATAATATAAACAACAACACCATTTATAGTGAACTCTTTTTTCTTGGTTGGGGAGGACTAGGAAACCATAAAAGGACCTTTTTTATTAATAATAAATCATGGGAATACCATAATAGGGTGTATCTATGTATATATAAGATTTTTATAAATACATTATCTTGGGAAATAGGGGAAACATAGATATGTTTGGTTTATTTCCATTTCCACTACCATTGTAATACCCTCTATGTGAATGTGAACTCTATAGTTATACACTCTAGGATATGTGATATCTCTTATATATTTCCATTTATACCAAATTCCAAACATAAAACACTTATATATTACTATATTTCAGTCAAACAAAACAAATAACACTTATTACAAAAACCACCCCCAATAAAAATGAACGAGTGCATACTAGTAATAATATTACACAGAAATAGTAAAATTATAGGTAGTGCATGTTTTACAATACCACACCTTTCAATAAATCATGTTTTATCTCTATTTTTAGGGAAACAAATTACGCATAAATTATTTTTGGGGAATAACCTAACAAAAATTATAGGTAGAAAAACACAAAAATCATCATTAAAATATATATAATAGATTTTTTTAAATATTAAAATTGTTTAATTATTTTTCACCTATTATTAATATCATTGATTATTTATTTTTTTCAATTCAAAACAATTTATTCAAATTACTATATTTTACATTATCATGTTTTATATAGAAATAGATAGTCTGAGGTGGAGTGACTAATAAGAGGCATTTCGTTACAAATATGGAGATACTAGATATAAATTTTAACATTGTGAAGGAAATAGGTTCGATTTCTATGAGGAACCAGGATTGGTTTGTAATGATTATAATAACAATTCATACTCTATGTTTGGAGTGAAATTAATTTGTATGATACTACCCATTTTATTCACACTTATATTGATATAATAGATACGTGTTGTGGATAACAATTTGAAAATATTAAGAAGGAATAAATGAATTTAATTAATTATTTAATTATATAAAATATAAATCACAGTAGAAATATAAATATTTGGATTATGTTATAGGGAGTAAACCAATATTATGGAAGGATGTTCAAATAATCTATTTTGAAGAAAAAATAAAATCATAAAAAATATGTGTCTAGAAGCATTGAATTATATAAAGGTCCTGAAGAGGAAACCCCAAAATTAGTTCGACCCTCATGAAAATAATATGAATTCCGTAAAATATATATGAGGTGTAATTAATTTTTCACAATATTGGAAAGGTAGAACACTAATCATCAGTTGCTTCATTTGAGCTTGTTGTTGCTACTATAGATCTACCAGAGCAATCTGGTCAAATGTTCAATTTGAGGAGAAATGGAGAAACTCACACATGGTTCCTTCAATAAAAATATCACTCAACCATATATAATGGATATTATTTTATAGTTAATGTTAGGATAAATGAATAAATGAATGATCTCATAGGATACAACTCAAGGATTTTTATGATTTTTTATTTATTTTGTTTAATCATATTTGAGATTAATAATTTGTTATACGTCATTAAATTTTGAATAAAAATTTTATATTTAGTACACCTATATATAATATATTATAGGAAATACAATATCAGGAAAGATAAAATAAAGGAGGCGCAACCCACTATACTAGGAGTGACTACATTCACATTAAGAGAGTTTTTTATTTTCCCATTTTTTATATTCTACTAAATTACATTATTTTTAACTATATATATATATATATATTCATTTTTAAAACCAAAATTTGTTAAATTAATTTGAATTATATATTTTACTATGTGTGGGGGGATATTTCAACCATGGGTACCCACTAGAACTATGATATTAAAAATACATATGAGAGGGGTAACTTAATAGTCAAATGATTAATTTTAGAAAACACAATATATTGATTAAGTCAATTTAAAAGTGTATGAGTCTATTTGTTTGATCTAATTTAATGAATTTGATTAAGAAGGAAAAATGGGTACGATTATTAGTTTTTATATTTGAATAATTTCATAATTTAATTTTATAGGTTAAACCAATATGTGAATTACACTATGTTATTTTGGAATGGAATGAACTTAATTTCAAGACTTCAATTTCAATTGAGTAGGTATGTATATTAAAATTCTATATTTTATATATAAGTGAACATATAAATTAATAAGAGTCAAAAATATTATAATTCCTTCTTTTAAACATTTATTCTATGAATTTCCTATCAAAAATAGTCTCAGGGGGTTTCTGATGCATTGAATGGTTTAGTTATAGATATTCTTAAATCATGTATTTATAATTACATAGAATTTTTTTAATATATATAGGTATATTTAATGTGTATTCCACACTATATAATACAATTCAGTATGATTGATTTTCATTTAAAAAATAAAAAATTAATACTATACATATCCTTTTTTTGTGAAATTATGGAATTTTGGAAAATATTTTCATTAAAATAAATTATTTACAATATTTGGTGATGGGAGGTTTCCAAGAATCCTATTAGTTATTTCATAAAAATAAAATCAAAATTTATTTATTTATGGTCCAAATAATTGTTATGTTTAAACATATAACTTGTGACATTTTTTATGTTTATTATTAATCAAAAAAGTGGATTATGTTTTAGGGTTTGCGAATATCCTTAAATTATATTGATATTTATATATTCATCTAAAAAATCTATATATAATTCATTCCTAAACATATTTTTTTATAAATTCTTTAATAATTTTTTGGTTTGTAGTATATGTTTTGGAATCATGGGAATTAGTCCTTATTTCTGGTCATTATTGGAACATATTTGAAACATCAATTTTTATCAAAATAACATTCTATCTAAAATAATTTTATATGTTTTTTATATTTTATTATTTTAATAAATTTTAATTCATTCTTTTATTATATCTATTTGAATTTTATATTTTCTACTAACATATTTATAAAATTAATTCAAAAAAACTGTGAAGGGATAATGCAGATAATGATGCATTGAGAATATTGTTCATGATAAAAGTTAGGTAAATTATGTAATAATAATTTCATCCATATATGAAGTTAGTAGAGTGATAATTTAATAATTATATTTTCATCTCAGTCCAATTTACTTTTATAATTTATCTATGTATATGCTAAAGCTATTGACAAAATTATAATTCCATCGTTTCCCTTTAACACACCATGCTTTGGATCAACTCTAGATAACATCTGCTTCAATAATCAACAAAATGTCACCATTCCACTGCTGGAATCATGTCCCATACTCCTAATAATTTATTTAACACTATTTTAATTGAATCACATAATAGAAAAATAATTATATTATAAGAACATTAAAATGATCTATTTAAAAATGAAATTATATAGCTAGGTTACAGTGATGGTTACCACCGAAAAAATCATTATCAATCCTATTTTTTTCAAACGATAATATAAATTAATTATCAATATTTTATATTATTTTAATTCAAGCAATAAATTATCCAAAACAATTTTTTTTCACCCCCAAGACAACATTGGCCCATTTTAACCGATGCATCATTAAAAATCCCAATTCCACTAAGCTCTTATCTTAAGAAGATTATTTAATTATATTATTATAATCACATCCATGGGAATTCCATAATTATGGAAAGGGGTTGATAATATGATTAAGGACTATAGATATTATCAATTTTCAACATGAATAACATGAAATCATGAAGGGACCATAAAATATTCCTCACAAAACATCCTAACCATAATAGGTAAGGATTAAATTAACTGTAAAGACCCAAACACAAGTATCCTAGACCCAGTGGATAATTTATTAAATTTTTATAAGATTCCTAGAATAAAATATTTCTGTACAAAATAGTTTCTTAGTCATTTTAAACAATATACATACATGAAAATCACATTTCATTTTTAAAAAAAAGTACATAAAGAATTTTATTTTATAATTCCATTATTCCCCATAGTGTATCCTAGTATATAAAACAGAAAACACTTCCTCATATGCCAAAAAAAATAAAACTTAATAAAGGGGTTAGATTTGATTATCATTAAGGGTAAAAAAAATTATTCTATAAATAAATAAGGCATAATCAATATGGAAATATAAATAATTGAAAAATATTCAATTTAATTAATAACCTGAACAAAATATAGAAGGAATAAATGATGATCAAATAATGATATATATATATATATAATCCCATGAGTATGAAACATTAAAAAGGATGATATAACTAATCAAAAAATCAAATGAAAAATCAATAAATGAATTTATAATGATTGGATGCCTAATGTGGGACAACTAAATCATATCATCAAGGCTATGTGCCAAGACATATAATACTATCAAGGCCTTGTTTCAAGACATCTATATAAATGGTTAAGGCCTTGAAAAAAACCCAACATTGTTTGTCTCATTATATAAGATTATTCATTGAGATGATATAGTGGGTCTCATCCATAAATTACTAAATATGATTCATTCCTCATTATAATAAAATATACAACTGAATCAACAAGACATAATAAAATCAAAAATTGTCTTTATTTAGAGAAAATATCATACAATATATCAATTATTTTTTATGTCCAAAATAGTCTCCAACCATCCTAATAAAAATGATTAATAGTTTCATTAGAGTAAATGAAAGACATAGTTTTAAATAAATAATGTGGACATTGATGAAAACACTTTAAAAAGATTACTGGGATAATATTTGAATTAAATAATCTATTTTACTTTGAATTTTTTTTTTAAAATCTAAAAACAATGAATGCAAAATAGAAATAATTTTCATTGAAATTAATATTTTAAAACTTTCAAATAATATAAAAATAATTAATACGACATGTAGATATGAAATTATATTCATGTCGTATAAGTTTAAAAAACATCTATTCAACCTTTTGTAAGAAAAATCAAATAGTGCCATGTTCAGAAAATGTTACGAAGTTCCATTTTAAATTTTTTGTAAAAATTAAATAAAGAATAAAAATGAATTTAATAAATTGGATAATTGCTAAAAAACGTTGAAAAGTTTTTTAGAAAACATGGATATGGAAATTAAATATCCTCAACTGAGACTTAAAAATTAATAAAAACTAAAATAATGATGACATTGTAAAATAAACCCTTGACACTTGGGTATCTTTTGAATCGTAAGACCTATGAAAGAAATAATCTCAAATTAAACTTTTAAATACCATGATACAAATATTTTAAAGTTATAATATTTCAATGTTATTGTATATAGCCCATTAAAAATAAATATGTGTTGAATATGGCATATGTATCACATAAGTAAAAGTGAGACAAGAAACCCTTACCTGAGGTTCAAATTCCTTCATACATTAAAAAAATAAAATATATTAAATACCAATATATTATATATCTATTAGAGAACCATAATAATATATATAAACCCATTTGTGATATACTTATATTATTTTATCACCAATTTCATAACAATTCATTATTAAAATCACTGTTTAGGGTAGTAAGTAGCTCATTTTTCAGGGATATTTTGATTTGGTAGTTTGGATAATTATGATTTTATCATTATTTAGTAATATATAGAATATAATACATGATATAAATATAATATATATTTAATATATAGATATTCAGAATCATCTATAGAAGATATAGATATAGATATTTATTACACCATTCATAGAGACAGTAGCACGTATGTAACGTTGTATAAATGTTTTTGATTAATGGTATAAAATATTACTAATGTAAAAATAAAATGTAAAGTATGATTATTATGTCATATATATCATATTTTTTAATTTTATTCCTCATTTATAACCATCCATGTAAATTGGTGATGAAAAAAATTGCACCACTACATGAAGAGTATGTTGAAGAAGAAATAAAAATGAAAGAGATGGTATTGATGATCCCCTCTTCTTCGTTGGACTCCCTTTAGATCACTTCTTAAGGGATCTAAGGTTAATATTTTAAAATTTTCATAACCTCAATAATGTGTATATATAATTTGAAAATATAATTTTTTTGGGTATGGTTAAGATATAAGGCTCCATGTGGTGTGGACATGTGAATAAAGTAGTTCCCTTTTATAATTGAAATGGGGGGCACTTTGGGAATTTCAAAAATGATTCAAATATAAAAAGACTATTGAAGGGAGAAATGGTTACCAGTGGCCTATATATATATTGGGTGTGATATTTACAGCCGTATATTATCCATTTTTTTATTATTTAATGTTTTTATTATTATTAAAGAATTTTACAATATATCATATTCATAAAATATCATTATTGTAAATTTTGACATTATTTATTATTTTTAATTAATAGATATCAAAAAATAAGACAACATTGAACAAACTGTTTCAATACATCCCTAATATGACAAATTAAACTTAAATATTCTTGTATCACCTTCATTATCTCAAATTATATTTCTTCTAATATTTTTAATATCATTTATTAGATTTTCCTATTATATAAATAATTATCTCATCAATGTATTCTAATAATTAAATATAATTATTTTATCAATAAAAATTATAAATAAATTTCTAGGATTCATAAATATCTTATATATTTATAATTAATATTTTTAATTATAATAATAATCTAGATAAAATCATATTAAATATATAAGACTTATTAAAAAAATAGGGTGACATATTTTAATTTTATTTTTTCTTTAAATACACTACTATTAAGGTCATAATCTCATTAATGTGGCCTTACAAGTTCCTAAATTTTTCCCTTGGATGGATATGGTTGAAATATACTCATATAATACTATGTTGTCATGTTTTTTCGATCATTTTATGGTTCTTATCATTTTATTTTTAGAATTTTTAAAATCATTTTATTGATTTTTATTCAACATGCACAGACATAGATTTAGTATTGGATATGATTTTTATGTAATTATTTCATATATAAAAATTAAAATTAATAAAAAAATAGGATCAATACAATATTTATTGTTAATTTATAATTTATATTTAACCACATTGATGTCAATATAACATATTTAATTTTTTATTTTGAAATTTCCAACATTACGCATACAATTTACAATCATCTGGACACTGTTTTATTATATGACTCCCAAATTTGGAATTATTTGTTAAAATAATAATTTATAGATTATAGTTAATAAAATTTTCATTAAAATAATTTATACCACTCAGTTATTAGATATAATAGAACCAATTGAACTTTTCATGTGCCAAACAAGCACTGTGTCGATACTAAAAATGGTTTTATATTTATCATGAAATAAATAATAATTTTCTTATTATGAATTATTTTTGAATCAAATTTATGTTATAATATGATACATGAATCATTCCATAAGATTAATAAATTTTTATACCATAATTATATCTCCATGATATCACAATATATATTGTATATTAAAAAACTATTTTCTTTTTACTATTGAACAAAAATATATCTTTTTATGATAATTATAAAAAGTTAAAATAGAAACTTTTATATATGATTATTTAAAATGAAGCATTATTTTTAGTAAATATAATTTTAAATAATTACATACATTTATTATAATATTTTCCAACAAAAAATAATCATCATCATTTCTAATTAAAGGATATTTCGGAAGCATAAAACATGTTAACTGAAAATTATATAAATATTTCATAAGAATTTATCAAAAAATTGGTAATGATTATATCCTTTATATATATTTCATAATTCATTTAATAATATTAACACCTACCAATTTAATGGTTATTTTTTAATAGATATATTTAAATAATAGTATTTCATGATTTATTTAGGTTCAGTGTTCTGTGTAGTACACATTATCGAACATCATGTTCTTTTAATGTATTGAGGTTTTTTATTATCGCATCATTTAATAAATGGTGTTCTCATGATTTTAAAATGTTATCAATAATCATGGTTTTTACATTTTAATATTATTTTTTGTAAATTCAATAATTTAAAAATTGTTAATAAAACTTCCTATTAAAAAGATGGAAATGAAAATATAGTGGTCCCCCATAAAACTACGTTTATGAATAAGACAACATTAGTGGAATGTAAAAATATTGGTATGGAAGAAAAAAACCCCTATGGACTTAAAGATATTGATATAAATCACATTTAGGATAATGTTAACCATCACAAATAAATAAATTTGTGATGGGTCAAAAGACCCTTGATTTCAGGGTATGAAAAGTAAATGGATAATGTTTTTATTTCAAGTTCATTTTCCAAATGTTGACGAATTATGTTATAATCTAGATAAATTGAGTGATAGAACACAATTATATTATTTAATACCATTTCATAATCATAATATCTTCCTTTGGTTGTGATTTGATATGTTTCCACTTTTTCTGTTACTCTAAAAATTAGTATTCATGATGAATTTTCATGCATAAAAACATTTAAAAAAATTATAAGATCCATAAATAATTCTTAACCCTCTAAATATTTAATAAAATTAAAATGGTTTTCATATGTTATCCATTATGAAAAATGATATTTTATCTTCATACAATAGTATCCAATGTTCAACTTAATCCATTACATAAGTAGATAACCTTAATACTCCTCAAAAATATTAATGACCATATTCGAAATCCAAATAATATGATGAAATTTCACTAAATCAACATTATAGTCCCTATAAAAATTAAATTGGTTCTTAATGTCACATTAAAAATATATGAATACATTGAGAACAATAAAATATTAAAGAAAACATTAATTATTCCAGAAATTAATTCTCATATTACTGAATATATTCCTTAAATCCCAAAAAATGTATTGAACCCCATTAAGAATTAATTTTTCATCAAATCAATAACTATTTTCAAGGTCACCTGTACAATCCCATAAAATATATTTATCATCATTATCTCAACATTGAGCAAATATTTTTTCATATCTTCCCCAAATCATGTGTCTTCCCAAAGATCTACATGTCATAGAATCATTTCTCTTGGTTTCAAACACTATTCATTACATACCCTGAAGTACATAAAGAAGATGTATTATAGTACAATACATACATATCTCACGATTCATTTAAATTGGATATCATTGATATAATACTTAAAAAAAAATTAATCCAAATGCACAATCACTTTAATAATTCCACTTCATTGTTAGACCATTAACTACGCTTCATCATATTATTCCATAATACCTCATTACTTTTATATGTCATTTAGAGTCTCTTCATCATTATTTGTATAACTATTATTCATAAAACATTTCTTATTCAATTTATGTGTTTCCCACACAAGAAATATATTTTTATACTGACCATTATTTTCACATTTATATCATTCAACCGTCGATGATACCATTGGGAGACCATTATTCTCTTAAATTTTATTAATTAATATTTTAATTAATACTCAAAAATTATTTTCTCTATGTCATTTATTCTACAACTAAAAAAATGATTATTCTACAGAAACATTAGCTTGGGTTTTTCTTATCCCATTCATGACATATTGGAATTTGAATCTTCTATCCTTCATAGTCACCCCCACCTGAGATCTCCTAAAATCCTATAATTATTTTCATTGGTGTGTCTACGAATTGTTTAAGGTGCAATTTATTAATAATATATCATGTACCTCTTACCATTATTCAATTTTATTTCCCATAAACTCTATATTTTCCATCACATCAAGTATACCAGAGACAATGGTTACTTTATTTGATTAGAATAAGAAACAAGGAATCACATCCCAAAGGATCCACTAGTTTAGTCATCTTGGTAAACAAGATACATATGTGAATTTCACCGTAAATTTTAAAACATAAAATAAGTAAATAATTTTTTTAAGAATGACATTATCCCCCTTAATGTTTCCTATTATACCAAACATAAACCACTTCCTCAAAGGATAGAAAAAATAAGAATTGGGTGAGATCATATGATCAGTACGGGTTACTGTACTACGTAATATTTCAATAAATAAATAATAATCATTATTCAAGGTAAATAACAAAAAAGTCATTTAATCAGTTACAAGAACATAATATGGTAGAAATAAATGATGATAAAAAACATCCATATAAATAATAACATGAGAATGAAACATAAAAATATATATACTATATAATTTAATAATTACATCAAATATAAATAACCTAAAGCATTTTATGGAATACATAATTATGTAAATAAAAAATAAACAGTTGATGTTTTGGGCCAATAAATCTTATACCATGAAGTCCTTATGCCAAGACATCTGTATAAATGACTAAGGCCTCCAAAAAAACCAAATAAAATTTTCACTTGTTACATAACAATTCATCATGGGTCTATAGTTTCCCATTGTCAGAGAAAAATTCCAATTGAATAATCATATAAATAAATAATACAACTGAATCAACCAACCTTAACAAAATCCATAATTGTTCATAGTGGATGAAAAATTCATATGGAATATCAACACTTTCCCCAGTTAAAAAATAATCATAACCGTACAATTTTATACGAGGAATGGTATATTAAGATTTAATCCATAATAAAATAGTAAATAACAGATGTTTAAATAGATGATAATACATTAAATAGATTACTAGAATATATATTTTAAAGAAAATACCTAATCATATTTGAAATTAACTTTTAAAATCTAAAAAATGTGTATTTAAAATGGAAATATTTTTAATGACAATAACCCTATAAATTTGTAATGTAGTATTCAAATAAAAAAATTATATTGAATATGAGAAATTATTTCCATTCCATAAAAAAAATTCAAAAATATTCTTTCACTCTTTGGTCAGAAAAATCTAAAAGTACCTTGTTTTGAAAATGAAAATAAAATTCCTTTTAATTTTTTTTGGAAAACTAAACAAAGGGTAAAAAATAATTTAAAAAATAATTTTAGAATAATAGAAACATTTTTTAATTTTTTTTGAAAACACAGATATTTTGAGAAATATACTCAACCGATACATAGAAATACATAATCCGGAATAATGACGTGTTTGTAAAATAGTTCTTTACAAAATAAGTATATTTTGAATATTATACCCCATGAATGAAATAAATTCAAATAAAAAATTAAATGAAATTAATGAAAAAAATTTTGACGGCATAATTTATCAATGGGTATTTATATTCACAACACAAAAGTAATAAGTGGTTAATATGAAATTTTTCTCATAGAAGAAAAATATAGATGAGAAACGCATACCTCAGGTTTGATTTACTTAATACATGTTAAAAAAACCAATATAATAAATATAAATTTATTATATATCTATTCCTGTACTATAAACTTATATGTCATACAATTTATGACATAATTATAATATTTTATCCCTAGTTTCTTAACAATTCACTGTTAAAATCACTCTTTGGAGTGGTAACTACATCATTTTTCTATGATATTTTTATTATGTAGTTATAGTAATTATAATTTTATATTTATTAAATAAAATATATAATAATATTCCTAAAATAATTATAATATATATTCAAAATATAGATATTTAGATTCATCCATAAAATATATAGAGAGAAAAATTAACTACCCTAGTCATGGAGATAGTAGGCCGTATATACGCGTGACTGTTGCATTCATTTTTTGATGGATGGTATAAAATAATGTTAATGAATAAATAACCATTAAATAATAATTATTATTTCTTATATATAATATAGTTTTAGTATTTACCTATGTATAACCATCCATGTTAGTTGGTGATGAAAAACAAACTACACCGCTGCATGGAGACAGTAAGATTCACACACGAATGAGTGGCGTTTTTTCATTTCATAGGATGAAATAGTGATAAACTATGGGTTTAACTATAACAAACTAAACCAAATTGGGGATTGTATCATAACTCCCACATTCCCACCTCTGTAGGCTATGGGGGAAATAATCTTTGAAGGCACAACTAACTCGGGGAGGATTTTACTTAAATACATGTACTCACACACACAACTAAATCAATGAAGAATTGAACAGGGTAAGGAATAAAAGATTTAATACTATAATAAACAATCCAAATATTCATGTAACTCTAAATATTATGAAGTACAGTTGTGTAAAATTAAAGGAAAAAGTGAAAGATACACACCCACTAAGTGATATGTCTCATCCTGAAAAAACTGGAAAAGGGTGAACAATAGAGAGACCAACTCCTATATCACACGAGATGCCCATTGTACATGATTCCAACACATCTTAATTCCTAACATCCTATGAAGTGATATTCTACCTATCTAATGTCTAATATATAAATGACATGTGTTGGAAAAATACCATGTTTGGGTTAGAAAATACATACCCAGTAGAACACCAAAAAAATGGAGGAGAGGAGTAGAAAGGGATACAAATGAAGAGAAAATAAGTTGATAGAATAAGGTATGGAAATGAAAATATATCTCCACCCAATTAGATAGTGAAATTAAACTCATGAAAAAATAAGGAGCTTAAAAATATGATAATATAATCTTTTTATTGAGTCTTTTCTACCTATTATAGGAGAGTAGACTCATAAACCCAGGAGAATCTAGGCGCGAAAACTATGTGGAATACCTTGTGGATCGTACCCTCTCTTGGTAGAAATGATGCGAAAACTAATTGAGTGTTTACTGAAGTTGGATATATATATATATATATATATTCCCATTAAAGTTATCCCAAACGTGAGAGTAATGGGATATCCATCTCATAGCTCATCCCAATGATAAGAGTCACAAATAGTTCCAAGACAAGTCCATATACGATTCCCATCACCTCATGCATCTACTAATGACACCAAAGTATAAGGGACTCAATCACTACACCATGATACTATCTTCTTTTGGAAACATTGAATCGACCACATGGTTTTTAGGACTCCTCCAAAGAACACATATCGGTGGGGAAATCATCCAACATTCTCATGAGTCTAAAGGCACATTAAACTAGGTTTCGTTGCTATGCCACATAGTTGAGGGGTTACCCATTTTAGGAAAGGATCATGTGTTCTCGTACATGAAGATAGTATTAATTTTTTTTCACTAAGGAAGGACAGTTCCCAACACAGTTGGAGGGTAACAGTCAGGAAGGTCCCTGGGGAATGACACTGCCCAGTCCTACTAGAGGGTAAGCCTAGTGAGTTGTTAGGGAAACACTAATATTCGGCCAAACTAGAGGGTTACACATGGTAGATTTCATTAGGGAATTCATTTCCCACCCCAACTAGAGGGTAATCCCAGAACATTGAGGAATTATACTTCCTTGACATACTGGAGGGTATCTCAGAAAGGTCATCACGGAACTCCACTGCATATTCGTACAGGTGGGTATGATTGAAACTTCCATTGGATGATGCCATTGCCTAGCCCAACAAGAGGGCATTCTCGGAACAACTTTGGCTATTCTGTTTGATTTATGTCATCATGAGGTGTCTTCGTAGTGTGTTCCAATCCTAAAACATTTCACATCATAACTCAAAATACTCTTTTGAGGGAACCATCATGTTTTATGTGAAAAACCACAATGTATTGGCATCTAAAAATAAAAAAATTGAGTTCAAACAAATTAGATACAAATTAATGAAGATCACTCAGAGGAGCTCAAGTAGTATACGATGATTGAGGGGACCCACAAGGTGTGTGGTCCCTATTCACAACCCATATGTGCCTATAGTCAGTACACAGGTCTTCTCTGTGTAAAGGTACACACTGTGTAGTTGAACTAAATGGAATCTCCCACATATTTAGGGGTCGGTCCATGTCTGGTAATAATGTCCATGTACTAGGACCCTATTTCCATGTACTTTTATACACTACATGTGTCTCCACATGGCATGCTACCCCATGTGGCCAACTCGTGTTCATGAAATTTGTACATAGAATGTCTCCAGCTATGTAGTCCATTACTTGGCTCATTCACATGAGAAAGTGATGCACTACGTGCTAAATAAGTACACACCATTCAATCCTTATCGGTTCCCCAACCATATTTCCTCCATTTGAAATGGGCTACATGCCATGTGTTCTTCATCCTACATGGTGTGAGGTTGAGATTTTTATAGAAATCATAGTTTTCTCGATCTGGACATTATGCATCGAATCCTTTCAAACAACTGTATATCCAATATGATTCCCTCAAATTTATCATGTATATTTATTTGATTAATTATTTACGGCCATCATCCATTAGAAATCATCTTGAGTGCAAATTTGGTAAACCCTCATTCATTCCACTCACCATAGTGATATCCACCCTTGATGATCTACACTCAAACCATCAATTTTTTCCACCCAACCCCACAAGTTTCATAGACTTATTTTTAAATAAATGTTTCTTCAATACTCATGGAATCTTGGCACCCCATCGAGCTTGGATCTCCCAAAAACCGTTGAACCAGGAACTGGGGGGTTCCATCATCAATGAATATGAATAACGGGAAAATAAATGCACAATAACAACGGTTTTATGATTCTTGGCCAAGAATTCTGGTCTAATGAGCTAGAACATTCTCTCAGGGATAGATAAAACATATATATAAAAATAATTCTCCAAAATAGGGTGCATGTAATGTTTTTTAAAAATGTAAACACATGTAAAGGAAAGAAACTACTCAAAAACAAAATCAAAAGAGATAAAACAATAATTGATGAGTCCTACCTATTGTTTGTATCATTATTTGATGAAAAATTCACTCACTAATGGATTCCTGTGAAACTTCTATTTTTGGTGTGCTTCGATCCGTCTCGATCCAAAGGTTTATTGTTGATTTCCAATGGATTTTCCAAAGGAGGAGGCGAATAGATATTCTTTAGTGGGGAGAGAATAAAGAGACAAACCTTGAAAATTTACCCAATAAAAATATTTATAAACAAAATTAAAATAAAATAAATTACTCAATTAATTAATTACTTATATCACTTAAACACACTAGCAATGAAAAAGGGGTCCAAATATCCCACACTGACATAATTTATGTCATGCTAAGTGTAAAAACCACATTATGAACCCAATTGTGGTCTCATTCATCATCATGGGGAAACATGCCATGTGAACCCACATTCCACATCATGGGGATACTCACAAGAAGACAGGGTCTTACTAATTGTACAAAAAGGGCATATGACGATGATATGTGTAGGATTTATGAACCCTTTGGGTAGTCTTTATCCACTCAGGGATGACCTACACTTATTTTCAAGGCCACTTTCACCAACTCTAGGCCCATAAGAGATATTTCTCCAATATATGTTCAACATAAGGTTGACCTATAGGGTCTCCCATATAGGGCCTCATAAGGCTGCATGAAAATTATAGAGTGTTATTTGTTATTGTATGAAAACTCTACCCATGAAAGGTGGTCCTCCATGATCCATCTAAAATACATCATTCATTACCTCAACATATCCACTACCACCAAGATAATACCCTCAGTCTACCTATCAGTCTAGGGTTCAAAGGATATACTCATCCACAACTGGGTAATGAATCCTCTTGCGGGCCTCTACACAATCATGACATAAACCACGAATCATGATCAGGTAAAATCATTGAGGTTACCTCACAAAGGAGGACAATCACCAGTACATAAAACTTCCCCAAACACTCCTCTGAACTCTAATAACTGGTAGCAATAAAGTTAACCAACATCCGGAATCAATCAACAATCACCTAGATGGTGTCATAGACCATTACTATAAGTGGAAAAACTATGAAAAAGTCCATGGATGGGAAAACCTGTTTCCACTCAAGGATATCAACTGGCTCCAAAAAACCTGCAAAAAAATGGCTATCAGATTTCCAAAACCGACAGTTGAGGCACCATGAGATGAACATATCTTTGATTTGTCTCATTCTGAAAAACTAAAACTACCACTAAGGGTCTCTATACATCATCCCCACATCGTGATGTATAACTAAGGGAGAAGTGTGGAACTCATGCATCACATATTCCTACATAGAGAATGGATCTAGGGTGTTCCCTTGAAATAATATCTCATGATTCCCTCCATATGAATATCCTTCTAGAGTTTCTCCAGAAGATATCTGATCACACAGAACCTTAGAGTTAATTTATACTAATAGGGATTCTCTCACATGCTCGAGGAGAAATGGAATCAAAACCAAAGATTGAATAAATTTTCTACCCTCATGATCATCTAAGGATAGTTTTAGGGAAGCTTGATGCGCCAAAGTTTCTTTCACAAAGTGAGCATGAGACATCATACTTTGGGAATTTTCTACAACATTTCCCTTTCCAATAGTAAAGACGTTTTCGAAGTTATAGTAATAAAAAAAAACTCCAACCAGAGTCACTATCTCAGGTTTAGGTCTCTCTGAGTGAAGACGTACATATGAAACCGGTGGTATTAGTATACCATTGTGTGCTCCCCCCAATGGTAGTGTCTCCACATCCTTAGGGAGAAGACTACCACTAATAGCTCTAGGCCACAAATTGTATAGTTATTCTCATGGGGTATTAACTTCCTCAAATCATATGTGATTGCTTCATATAGTTTAATGAACAAAAAACTGATCCCAACTCTTGAGGAATCACAATACACAAAGAACTCAACCCCATCATCTGGTAGCCTCAACATAAGATCACTCGTCATCCCCTGCCTCAACTCCTCAAAGGCCCTCTGGCACTACACTGACTAGGTAAATATATATCCCTTCCACTTCAGGGTTTTCAAATGGGATATGAATTTGGATAATTCTACCTAAAATAACATATAGTACCCTACCAAACGATGAAAATTATGTACCTCTGACACATTATTATGTGGATCCCAAGCAATAACTACATCAATTGTTTCCATATCAATGGATAAAGATTGTTCATAAACTACATGACCTAGAGAGTGAATCCCCTAATCCATAACTAAAATTTCAAGATCATTCTACATAGTTGGCGATCTCAAAGTAAATTAAGAACCATCTCTAAGTGATATAAATTCTCCTCCTCTATTTCCAAGTAAAAAATTATACCATCAATGAAGAAAAAAACAAACTATTAAAATTATGGCTAAAATATATGTTTCACCAAATCTATAAAGATAGAAGGTACATTTTCACACCAAAGGGAATCACTAGGAAATCATAGTGTCCATAGAGACATCAGAAATCCAACATTATAATATCAACCTCATGAACCCGCAACTGGTGGTAGTAAGACCTAAGATCAATCTTGGAGAACCATCCCACACATTGTAATTGTAGAATGAGGTTATCAATATTTGGTAAGGGGTACTTGTTCTTTATTGTGGCCTAGTTCAGGTGACAATAATCCACAAAATTATGTCAACCCCTGTATTCCTAATCTACAAACCAAATTGGGGAAGCCTAGGGGGAATCTTTGGTCTGAAGATTCCTTTATCATGAAGGTCCTCTAACAAAAATCATAGCTACCGGATCTCAGTAGGTTCCATCTGATATTCCACAGAAGTTATCCGGAAATCCCCAAGAGGCAATTTTACGAAATACTCCATAACCTGCCTTGAATGTAGTCTCAAAACTTCATTAGGGAATATGTCCATAAAATCCTCCACAACTGATGAAATCTAGATGCGTGAAGAGCCTACTGAACCAAGTGTTACACTATCCAATTCATGGGTAATAAGATACAACCTCATTATCACAACACCCTCTTATCCTACTATATGGTATATATCTCCCAAAAAGGAAAACTTCATCCCATCAGCACATAGTTATCTCACTAATATATGGTGATAGTCAATCAGTGCTCACACCATGGAATACAGTCCTTTCCAAAGATGAAATCATAGGGGTTTTCTTTGATGACCAAAGGTACCATGAAAACCTCCCTCTTACAATTGATAGCATGCACTTTCAGAAAATTAAAGACATAGAAGAAACCTTACCTATAGGAACCTCAAGACAGAGATGTTAAGCTAGCATAACTATGAGGATCTATAACTACAACACAATGATTTGAGTGATAAAAAATGGCAGGAAACGATGTCAACTAATACTGAGGAAAGAGCATAATAAACCAAGAACGTACCTTAAATTATCTCATGCCCTGCATGATCATAAATGTACAGATCATACAATAGTTTGTGGCCCTAGTCACCAGCTCTATAAGCTGGATGTTGGATGTCTGGTGGTAGATATGGGAGGACCACATAGAATCATCCCCTACTTGCAGCTCCTTCTAATCCTCCACCAGTTCTGCCTCCCTGGGGACCACCCTGTCCATGCCTGTGATATCATTGATCAAATAACTATATCTACCATGGAAGTCCATCATATACATCCATGGGATGCTAAACATGTCTAGGTAGGTAGTATGATGCCATGTGACCCCACCCATCAATATAATAGCATCGACCATCCCTGGGTTTCCCTAGTGCTCAATGCAGCCCCAGAACTGTATGACCACATCCCTGAGCCAGCTCACAGAAGGGTAACCTATTCTGAGATCTATTGATCCTGCCTTCTATTATAGATGGACCATCTATATCGTAAACACTAATAGATATGACTATATGGAACCCCTCTAAGAGAAATCAATAATTTAGATGTTCTAAATCCAGCACCCCACTATAGGTGGGGATGTGGACTGGAACTGTGCTAGCTCATATCTCAATTTAGAGATCCTTATCAGTCTTCTGTAATCTGATGTAACCATATCTGATCAGTTTGAGAGAGTATTAGGTAATTAATGTGAACCTATCCACGTACTCTTCCACTAGCATACCTACATGTTGAAGTTCCATAATCCCCTGAATCTGAAGATAGCATAAAAAGGAGGGGTAGTACTCATCATGATACCATTCTAGGAAGTAAACTCGTGAGAGTATTGTCTCATGGTGATTCTCGATATCTAGGCACCAAAAATTCCCAAATACTCTATAGAAAATACAAGATTCCAAATCCACCATCTAATCTATTGTTTTTAATATAATACTAACAATACAGACCACTAACTCAAGCCAATCATCAACCACCTGGGGATCTGGCATGCTTGTAACCATAGTAGCCTCTATTACTAGAACATTAAAAGTGTTCTTAGCCTACAGACATCCTTATTTAAATTCTCTAGGACTCGTGAAAACTTAATAGTTTAAGGTGCTACTACCTGCACACATTGAGGAAGGGGATCATAGGATGGACATTGAGCTGAGGCCACTTCACTCATAGGTTCGTCATCACAAACCTTAGATGATATCCTGACTGGGTGTCATCCCAAAGGCATCCATAAAGTTATCATGGGGTACCAATATCAGATGAATATATATATATATATATATCAAAAAAATGGGGATATGACACAATAAGTAATGTCAAAGACTCAATCATATATGTTTCATGTACTATGGTTCCCTAAAACAAATGTGTCAGCATTCCCAGTCAACAAGCTGGTAGTTAGGGTCTAGGTGGATGGATACATTGGTCACTATACCATAAATGGACTCCCTAGACAAAGAGTCTCACTGAATATACTTTGATACTATTATCATATACCTAGAAAATTTTCTTAAGGGGAAAATTTCCAAAAAAATATCCCAACGAATGAACTTTCTTTAATACTATTCTGCTAAAACCCGACCGAAATAGGGGCCTTGAGTTGCAACTACCCCAAGTCCACCTCCATTGGATAGAGGTGGCGACAAGCACTGAAGGCTCAAATAAAATGGGGAGGCCATTTCCTAAATACCTATGCACACACACACAACCTACTCAATGAATTTATTTTGTGGGAAAAGAGTAAAAGATTAAATACATCTATAAATAAACAAAATATCTATGGAAATCTAAATAGAATGATGAATTGTAGAGTAAAATGAAAGGAAAAAAGAAAATACATTCCCACCAAGAGATATTTCCTAATGTGAAAAAATGAGAAAATAGTAAACAACTGTGAACCTTGATCATAAATCCCAATATATGGTGACCATACACAATCCAATCACCCATATATCGTTAAGCTCTTCCAATGTCCCAATCGACCTATTAACCATATACAAAAGACATAACATGTGTGGGGAAAATACCATGTAGGGGTGAGTATATACATAAATATTATATAACCCCGAAAAAGTAGGGGGAGGTGTAAGAGATTCAGCTGAAGACAAAATTTGTAGATTGAAAAAGTTATAGAAAAAAGAAAAGTATAGCTCAATCCAATAAGAGAGTGAAAGTAATATCATCCAAACACAAGGAGAAAAAATAGTGAGAAGATGAAATTCTGATTGAGTCTTTCTTACCTATAGTAGGAGAGTAAACACGTACAACCAATGATAATCTAGATATGAAAATCATTTAGAATTCCCCATGTGTCATCACCTCTCTTAGATAGAGAGTAACCAAAACCCAAGGAGTGGCTACTGAAGGAGGATATATATATATATATATATATATGCTCAATCAAAGAATTCCAAATGTGAGAGTAAGGGGATATCCATCTCACATCTTTTTGAATAATATGAGTCATAAAAAGTTCCATGATAATCCCATCTACCATTCCCAACACCTCATGCATTTTTCTGGGACACAAAAGTAGAGGGGAGTCAATCATTGTACCTTGATACACTCCACTTTGGGCTGTAGTGACTCTCTGATGTAGTTTTTAGGCCACATCAAAACATTGTGTCCCGATGGGGAAAGAATCCCTCTTTGTCATGAGTCTAAAGGTACGCCAAACTACATATCATCAATATGCAGCACATTCGGGGTTTTTCCAGTTTTAGAAAAAATCCCATGTCCTGGTGTGTGAGAAGGGTCCTAATATATTAGTCACTGAGGAATGACATTGTCCAGCCCTGATGGAGGGTAAAACTCATGATGTTCACTGAGGAATACCACTACCCAGTCCCATTTTAGGGTAAGCCTAGTGAGTCATTAAGAAAAAGCCACTACATAAACTGGAAAGAGGTTTACACCTGGTAGATTTCAACGGGGATTGACACTTCCAAACCTAGCTAGAGGGTAAGCCTAAAACATCGAGGATCTCCACTACCCATTTCTACTTGAGGGTAATCCTAGAACTGTAATTGAGGAACTACACTACCTATACCACCTAGGGGGTATGCCAGAAACAACTATGATGATTCTATATGATCTCTTCTATCATCATGTATCGCCTAAGTGTGTTCCTGAACTTCAACATTTCACAAAAAATCACCAAAGATGCTTTTTAGGAAACCATCATGTTTTACATAGAAAAAAAGCAAGGATAGGCTTCATGTGGGCCAAAATACATGCTCAAAGAGGATATGGATTATTGAAGATCTCTTAAAAGAGCTCAAGCAGCCCATGGAATGTGAGGGGACCCTTATGGTGTCTAGTCCCACTTCACTACATGGTCGGGTCTCTGGTTAGTACATGGGCCCCGTCTGTGTAGGGATTCACAACGTGTGGGTAAACTACATGAAATTTCCCACCTATATGAGGCACCAACCATGTTTTCTAGCGATGTTCGTGTAATCAGACCCTGTGTCCTTTTACATTGGTACACGACGTGTGGGTTCACATGGGATGTTACCCATGTAGCAAACCCATGTCTGTGTACTTTATACACGACATGTATCTGTATGTGTATTCCATCACATGGATCAATTCATAAGAGAAGGTATCACACAATGTGTTAAGAAATTACATGACATGTCATACTAATCAGTTATGATACACTAGTACCACAAATGAAAAGGGCAACATGCTATGCATTCTTTATCCTACATGGCATGTAGGCTGTAATTTTTGAAAAACCCTAGGATTCTAGATTTGACATTAATGATGAAAATCCAATAAATAACCACAAATGCTATATAGTTTTCTTCATGACCCAACACATAATTGGGATCAAGTTATAACTAACCCAAGGATACCTCCATAGGAAAGGCAGTGGTGACTAGTGCAAAAGACACACTAACTCGAGGAGGAATTTTCCTATGTACGTATAAACACACACACATCCAGCTCTATTCAAAAGTGAATAGGTAAATTAAATTAAAAGATGAAACTTATATAAAATCAACCAAATCATGCATGGACCACTAAAATTTTAAATGTATAGTAAATTAAGATGAAATTGTAAATGGGAAAAATAAATTCCAAAATGATGAAAAGCTCCAAACTAAATGAAAAATGAATGTGAATCTCCTAAAGATGTCCTGATCCTGAAACCCAGCTATGACCACCGCACAAGGTCTTGGACCCCATTTCCATATAATCATTTGCAGTCGTGACTAGAACTATCCTTTATCATTATAAATCATGATATGTGTGGGTAATTCCCATGAAAGGGCGAGTATAAACATACTCAATAGAATTCCCCAAGAAGAAGGGGGAGCATAAAGAGATACAAGATAAAGTGAAGTATTATAGATAGAACATCATATTGTGAAAGACTATAGCTCAAACCAACAGGGGAATGAAGTAATCTCATTAAAACATAAGTATCTTGAAACAGTGAGAAGGTAAACATCTCATCAAGGAATTTATACCTATAGTTGTGGAGAATACTCATTCAACCACAAGAATATAAACATGGAAATCATGTGGCATACCCTGTGTGTCTCCAACTATCCTGGTAGAAGACTACCAGAACCCTGAGAGTGGATGCTGAAATTGGTTATATATATATATATATTCTCAAACTAAAGATACAAAAACAACGGAGTAAGTAGATCCCTATCTTATAGCTCAACCTATGAAATGAGTTACCAATAGTCTATGGAGAAGCCCCCATCGATACCTAGTATTCCTCATAGATTACTTAAACCACAAGTCAAATGGGATCAAACACCACACATTGATAATTTATTTTTTAGCAGGGTCTATCTTTCTTGAACAATTTTAGGTCACATCACAAGGATGGAACAAGGTGGGAAAGCACCCCTCTTACTCCTGTGTCCATGGTTATGCGAAAACACACCAGGTTAATGATTCGTTGGAGAACACCACTACCTAGCCCAAAAAAAGAGTGATATGCTAGAGGGTAATCCATGCGGAGTAAATGGTGAACCCTACTTCCCAACCCCACTAAAGGGTATGACCTGAAGGGTCCTTAGTGAAGGCCAGTACCTCGCCCCACTGGAGGGGAATCCCAGAAGCAAAGATGGAGAACGCCACTACCCAGCCCCACTAGAGGGTAATCCCCAAAGAGAATATGTATATGGCACTCCCCAAACCCATTGGAGGGTAACACAATACATCTCTGGTGATTCTGAAAACATCACATCCATCATTGCCACCATTGAACACCACTAGATGAGCATCGAGTTCACAACACCTCACTTCGTAACTTGAAATCGATAATAGAGGTCACCATATTTTTTTAAATGTTAAAACAGATAATATATAATATTTATTTTCCCAATACATATGAACATTGAAAATGGTTCTTTTCACTACTACACACCTGAACATGCCTTCGTGGGTCCTACACTTTGACTAGAAACATTAAATTCTCAATTTTATCTCTAAAGGTCTGTACGGAAGAGAGGGCCATGTTTCTATTGATGGTGCATCAAATGGATGCCCAGTTCAAAATATATGGGTGTTTAAAATATTATAAGGGGTCGGGGGATACAGGGTTGGTGGACCAACTTGCAGTTGGTATGCCCACGGTCAACAGCCCCGCGGATGGCTGATGGCTGACATAAGTCTGATCCACAAGGTGGGACCAGGCCCACTTGTCTGGCTTTTCTAATTGAGGATGGGACTAGATAGTTAGCCTTAAATTGCCTTCTGTGACTTGGTTGGGCCATGGTTGCCTTACCTGCTCACCGACGTGGCTTGATTCTCTACCGATAGTGGGTCTGGCCTGCGAGCCAGTCGCTTAATTTGTCAACGCAGCCGACTAGCCATGTGATTGGAAATAACCATCGCCACTTAGAGTCACACCATGTGACCCCTCCCGGCTGAGTGATCGGGCCCTGTGGCCCTCCAAATCATAGCACTACCAGACCGTGGTGTCATTGTTGCTTCGTGGACCATCGCCGGAGCGGCCCAATGACCAAGAGACCTTCCATTGGACACTGCTCTAGAGACACCCCATTGGTCAATTATATGGACTATCGGGCTCAATCCGGTGACATGATCATGATTCCATCAGAGGATAGAGACCCTTGGGATGATGGATTAATTGCTCCAACCACTAATTGTTGATCCATCATTAGTTGGTTGCACCCAAAAATTACCACCAATATCCTTGAAGAACAAACAACAAATGATGTTTTGAACACATATCAATTAATGGGTCCATGTGTCCATTGATGATTTGATGATAATAACATCGAACATAAACCCATATATTCAATAATAAAAGAAAAATTTTAAATAGGACAAAAAATGAGATAAATTCTACATTTATTTAGTCGTTTGTTGTAGGTGACACATTCATGAATCTATCACTTCGATCCTCTAAGGCGCTAGCAGAGTTTTCCCCTTAATCTGGTAACGAAAAATGAAGAACAACTAGAGAGAGGGATGAGATATTTTTTTTAGAGAGATAAGGGTTTATGGAAAACCCTAATACTAAATCCCTAATTTTCTATTTATAAGTAGTCCACCCAGCATGAAATCTAAAACCATCACGTCGCCTCATTTTATGCCGCGCTTAGGGAAAATATCCCATTATGAACTCAATAGTGGTCTCATATTTTGAATCCAAATCACATTTTGAATTATAATAAGCCAAAAAATTAGTGGTAAAATAATTACATTTAATTATTTTAATTATGATTTTTCCCCTAAATAGATGATTCCATAGATGTTTCACACTAAAATAAGTTATGCCCCACCAAGGGTGAAATCTACATTCCAACCTCAACTGTGGCCTAATATTTGTAATCCAATATACAATTTAAGAGATATCTTATTTCCATTGCATGAATAGAATATAATATACTAAATACTTTTATAAAATTAATTTTGGGAACACAGGGCCTCATAATTACACGCCCTCTCAGCGCCCACTACTTGAAATTTAAATAGAAATATTTCAAAGTATTACATGTTGAAAAAATTCCAATTCATAATTCCCTCCTTCATGTTTTTCATCCCTGAAAATCAAAAACTAGGAAAATAATTTTGGATACTAAGTTCGCATTTGGATCTATCGTTCATAAGAACACTCATGCGTGTTTTTGTGCTACCAAATCATATGAACCTAGGGAATGAAACATCCATGTAGGGTTTACTATTTTCAATATTCGATCGCCACTGAGATCCTAACAACGGTGGATCCATATTTAGTGTCCACCTTTCCATATTCGATGACGGTAATAAGATCCGGCATCTATCTCCCCATATGTGACACGTGGATGGCGTTATGAATCTGATCTAGCCGTGGGGTAGGGAAAGGTGGTAGGAAACCTCACCAACCCTCCGCATGAACTCGAATGACCTAATGAACCTTGTGGATAGCTAGCCTTTGTGGTAGATCCCCTATATTCTACATTATGGGGAGAATCTTAGGAAGATGTGGTCTTCCTTCTAAAACACCAGGGGCATACGATGGTGGTATGTGTTCAATTTTTATCTGCTATGGTTCATCTTTATCCATTCACAGATGACCTACACCTTATCCATTATAATTTTCACCACTATGGGCCTAAGAGGGACGATTCTCCAACCTCTATCTAGATTAAGAGTGACCTATAAGGTCTTATGTATAGGGTATCATATGGTTTCAAGCTGATGGTAGATTGGAAGTTGTTGTTTTGCGCAATCTCTACTAAAGGCAGATGATCTTCCCAGCTCCGGCCAAAATCTAACATTAATGCCCTAAACATATCCTTCGGTACATGGATAGTGTGGTTGGTCTACCCATCAGTTTGGGATTGAATGGTCATAATAATCCACAATCAGGTCCGTGATGTCTCATGCATGAACCTCCACAAATTTTATGTAAACCACACATCATGACCGGAGTCAATCGTTGAGGGTCCCCCGTGAAGGCAGACACTCTCATGCAATTACAATTGCCCCAAAATCTCTACCATACTCTACTACCTGATAGTAAGTATATGCGTATAATTGGTATCTCAGTCCATCGTCACCCATATAGATTCATGGCCCTTCACTGTGTGTGGATGCCTTTTGATGATGCCTATGGATATGCCAACCCACTTCCACTCTGGGATGTCGAGAGGCTGCAACCGACCCGCAAGAACCTGATGCTCAACCTTCACATGATGACATGAAAGTCATCATGAGATGAACATAGCTATGCCTTATCCTATTATAGAGCAGTAAAACTTTTGATTAAGATCCCTATACATATTTCACACACTGAGATGTAAAAGTAAGGGAGAAGTATGGAACTCCCACATTACTTCCTCCCATATAGCGATGAAAATCACTATTCAACCCTGGGACAAGATCTTGTTTTTCCCTTTATCAGAATACAAATAAGGTGCATTTACTGAGGATATTTTTCCATGTAGAACCACACATTCTTTATCTACTAGTTATGAATCTCTCGCAAACACAGGGAGCAATGGAGTCAGCATCATCGATTGCAGATAAACAATACACTACTGCACCGCTAGGGTCAGCTATATGGATGCAAACTGCTCCGAAGCTTTCTACACTAGACATTCTTGGTACTTATTAGTGATGTAATTTTCTAAAAAATTTATCTTTCCTGAGGTATAGATGATCTCAAATTCATAGTCCTGTAAGAACTCCAACTTGTGTCGCTGCCTCAGATCTAGATCTCTTTGGGTAAACATATACCCGAGGCTTTGGTGGTATGATTAAACCACAAAGCTCTCTCTGAGGAGTTAGTGTCTCCACACCCTCAAGGAGGAGAATACCACTAAGAGATCTATGTCATGATGCACCTAGTTCTATTCATGGTGTATCAACTAACTTGACCCATACAAGATGAATGACTATTGTTTCAACAAAATTCAACCAATACTAGCTATCAAGACATCTCAATACACTACGAACTCAATGACCTCCTATAGAAGTCTCAGAAATGGAGCACTCATCAGCCTCTACCTCAACTAATCAAAGGGATTCTATCACCGCTTATACTAGGTAAATATTTATCACTTCCATTATAATGCAGTCAAAAGGGATAAAATCATTGAAAAGTCTACTAAAAATATCGGACACTACCCCTGCAATCCCAAAAATCTCTGCACCTCTGAACATTATTAGGTGGCTCCCAAGAAATAAATGCCTCGATCTTCACGGGATCCATGGGTAAACCCTCTTCATTTATTACATTCCCCAAAAAGTAAACCTTGTGTACCCATAACTGGAACGTCAAGATCTTTCTATTAAGCTAGTGCCCTCAAAAAAAAATAAATGACCATACTAAGATGCTATACATGCTCCTCCTTTGATGCCTAGTAAATTAGTATACCATCAATGAAGAAAAAAAACTTGTACATGTATGGATTGAAGACCTGGTTTATCAAGGCTCTGAAAATGATGGGAGAGTTTTTCACACCAAAGGGAATCACCAAGAACTCATAATTTCCATAGCGATAATGAATGAATAAGTTCAGAATATTATCCTTGTGAACCCATAACTAGTGGTAGCTGAGTCTGAGATCAATCATGGAGAACCATATAACACCTTAAAATTGGTCTAAGAGGCCATTGATACTCAATAAGGGGTACTTTTTCTTTATCGTGGATTGATTTAGGTGGTGAGAATCCAAACAAACCTATTAAATCCAATTTGAATTCTTCATGGATAAAACCAGAGTTGGGTGGGCGGACACACTAGGTATCTTAAAACCCTTCTCATGAAGGTCCTATAATTACAAATGTAGCATTCTAAACTTGGTGGGTGCCATCCAGTATTCAACAAATGATATCAGGGTGGTCCCCATTTTCAAGTGAATGAAAGACACAAACTGCAGCCTTAAAGGTAGTCTAAAGACATCTTTGTGGAAGATTTCCATGTAATCATCCCCAATTTAAGGAAGCCAAGTTCATGAGGATTCCATTGCACGAAGGATCATAGTCACCAACATACGTATAAAAGGATTTGGTCTCTTGTTCACAAAACTCACCTACCATTCAATGAGGCCTCATCCAACAAAAAAGGTGAACCCCATTCCATCTGTGTGCAGGTATTTGACAAGTCTATGGTGATAGTGAATCTGGGATCAAGCCATGGAAATACAATATATGTCCAAGATGATTTCATAAGGTTCCATCATGATGATCAATAGGTTCTAGACGAACATTATTTTTCAAATGAACGCTCACAATATAGGCAGATGAAAGACATAGAAGAAGTTCATTCCATAGGATCCTTAAGAAAACGCCATTGTGATGACACCTATACTAGATGCTCCATCTCCTATAATAGGAGTAATATGATAATGGAGTTTGTAGATCTTGTATATAATAATACCAATGAAATAATATAATAAACATAGATCGTACCTCAAATCATCTCGGGTGTTGGAGAATCACAGACATCCATCACCAGAAGATGTCCATGGCCTTAGCCACCAGCTCCTTAATCATGAAATGGGCCACCTGGTGGTGGTGGTAGGGGAAGCTCATAATGTTATCCCCCACATGTAGCTCCTCCATATCCAAATCCTCGTCCATCACCCCCATTCTAGGGACCACCCTGATCATGGCACTACCTCTTCCATGGTGGTCTGCCCACCACCTTCCCAAGATGCCTAGCTCATCCGGTCGGGTAGTCTCACGCCATGTGACCTCTTCCACCACACACATAGCATCAAACCTCTCAAACCTGACCAGGTGCTCTATGCTACACTACTACCATCTTACCACATGGATGGGCCTGATCTTAGAATGGTATCTTTTTTCATGACTCTGCCAACTGATGTCCACCGACTGCAATGGACGTCGCCGCTATGAAATGACCACTTCCATTACAAGTTGAATGGTGATCATATGATAGGAAACTCTCCATAAAAATAATTCATTGCAACACCCCATCATATGTATGGATTTATAGGGGTAAATGTGATCACACATATATCTCATCAGTGACCGTACATCATCATCCACCATCAGAAGTAACTATCATAAATCAGATCATGGGAGCAGTGTATAGGGACTATAAACTGATCCACTTTCAAAACCACTATCATGGATCCCATTTTCATTTCAAAAATCTCTTGAATCATGATGGAGTTAAAGCACTATTGTAATCACTCCTCACAAAATAGTTTTTGGAACTCGTCCCACGAGAGAGGCATCTCGTCGTGCATCTAGGTGACCACACTCCACCAGATCCCCGTTGGAAAAAGAAAAAGGCTGGATGACAAAGACACCAATTGGTCTGCAAGTGTATTAACCAACCGAAAGAGGAGGATTGAAAAATATAAATAGACCTATCCATCCTGATGATTGGACTCTCCTAAAACCATAGTGGCTTATGTAGATTGAACTTTTAAATCATTCTCAACCTACGCTCATCCCCATCCTATGCTGTTGACACTGACAGTTGTTACATCTGTAGAGGTGACGCTGCTAGTCCACCTAGAGGATGTAAATCCTATAGTGTCCCCTGAATTTTGGTCTCATTTCTCACATGGTCATCATAAAGATTTGAATCGGGTTTCCTAGAAGGCTATTTTCGCAGAGTCATTTGGAAAATTATCATGGAGTACAATGGTCAGATGAGTATATATATATATATATATTTTTGTGTGTGTGTGAGAGAGAGAGAGAGTGTGTGTGTGTGTTCCATTACCAAAATTGGTGGATTTTACTCAGTAAGGATAGTCAAATAATCAATCACATATAATTTATGTACAAATGTTCCCTCGAAAAATGTCTCACTGCGTCAAGTTGACAAGTGGGTGATCAGGGTCCTGGTGAATTTCTATGTCAGGCGTTGTACCATTATTAGACTCCGTAGCCTGAGAGATTCTCTTGAGATAGATCAACAGTTTTTCCATAAACCCAACCAATTAATTTTTAAGAAATGTATGAACATAGTCCCGTGTAATGAGCCACCCATGATACCACTTTTTCACGACCCGAACCGTACCAGGGATCGAGCCGTAACTACCCCAAGCCCCCTCTATAGGCCTGGTGTGGTGACTAGCGCCGATGGAACCACAACTCAGGGTGTCCATTTCCAATGTACCTATACATACAAACACACAACCATCTCAATTAAATAGTATAGAGGGAAATGAATGTAAAATTTGGAACTTGCTAAACCTAAACCAAATCATGCATGAATTATTAAAAAGATATGAGTATAATAATGTATGTTGCAGGGGAAAATGGGAAAAATATACAACCAACAAAAGAATATCCTAAAACTAATAGAAAAATGAATGTAAATATACTAAATATGTACCGCTTTTGAAACCCATCTATGACCACCACACACGGTCCAACATCGTGTATCCTTGAGCTCCTATAGAGTTGTGATCAGAGCAGTTTGTTATATGAATAAAGCATGGTATGTGTGGGAAAATACCATTTAGGGTTGAGAATAAACATACTCTATAGGATGCCCTGAAAATATGGGGGTGTAGTAAGTGATACAATAGGAAGAGAAGTACATTATAAAGAACATGGTATAATTAAAGAGTGCGTCACACAAAAATAGAATGATGTTTTCTTATCTGAACACAAGGAGGTAAAATCGGTGCGAAGGTTAACTTCTCATTGATTCTTCGCTGCCTATAGTAGGAGGGTAGAATCATCCTACCTCGATAAGATTCACATTGAAAACACATGTCATATCTCCCACATCTTTGCCTCTCCTGGAAGGGGAGTTACCCGAACCTAGAGAGTGGGTACATCAATAGGTTATATATATATAGTATCAAAAAAAGAAACCTAAATGAGAGAGTAAGGGGATATCAATCTCATATATCAAGAAAAGAAAATGAGTTAGTAATAGTCCCACAAGAAACCACCTCTGATACCCAGTACTCCTAACATTTACCCTGAACCTTATGTTAATGGAGCTCAAACATAACACCTTGTTACTCTCTGTATTAGGTGGGTCTATCACATTTTCATAGTTTTATGTTGTATCACAAGGATGTGTCTTAATGGGGATAGTTCCGCTATTACTGGTGATTCTAGGGATATTCCAAAACATACCTCATAACCTATTCATTAGAGAACACCACTACCCTTCCCCACTGTAGCGTGATATGGAGGATGTTAATCCCTATAATGTAAAATGTGAACTCCATTACCCAGCCCTGCTGGAGGGTATACCTGGAAGAGTCATCATCAAATGCCACTACCTATCCCTAGTAGATGATAATCTCGAAAGGAAAGAAAATGAACACCACTAGACATCCACACTAGAGGGTAACCCCATAAGATAATACAATGAACAACATTGTCTAGCCCTACTAGAGAGTAAAACAATACCGCTCAGGTGATTTTGAAAACAACAGTGCCATCCCTGCCATCATCGAACACCGCTAGACCACTGTCGAGTTCAGAAAACCCCACTTCATAGACTTGAAGCTTTAATATAGGTCACCATCACATTCTACATGAAAGACATGTAGTATATGTTATTTATTTTCCCAAAACGGACAACTGGTGAAAAGGGTACTTTTCACCACAACACACCCGGAGGGCCTTCGTGGGGACTGTGCTCCGACCCCAAACTATAAAAATCAAAAAATAATCTCAAATGGTATATCTAAAATAGGGGTACATGATATCATAGATGGACCATCATATGAACATCTGATTCAAAAGATAAAGGTGTTTGAAGGCTCAGAAGGGGGAGGGGGTTACGGGGCAGGAGGACTGACTCTTAGTCGGTCCACCTGCCGTGACAGTTGACTACAGAGGTGGAACATGGGTGGTAAATCCAGACCATGGTTGACCATGACTATGCCAAATTAGCTACCACAATGAACGATCAGCGGTTGACTGTGCTCGCACCGTAGTAGTTGTAACGGTGGTCGACTAACGACCAACCCGAGATCTGACCCTGTTTGAAGGGTCCAACGAGCAAGGTCGGACACAACCCACTGGTACAGACCACCTTATCGGGAATGGGCCATCTAGGCCGGCACATGGTGGCCTGACCCACGATGATTGGACCGACCCATGGTGGCCCGACCTGCTTGCCGACACGGTCTGACCTGCTTCCGACAGAGTGTCTGGCTCGTGAGCCAGTCATCGGTCACGTCAATGCGGCCAACCAGATATGATATTGGAGTTGGTAGTCACCACCTAAGGTCATTCCACAAGATCCTATCTAACCGAATAGTTGGGCCATGGGGAACGCCTAGTCATGACACCGCCATACGATGGTGCTGTTACCACTCTATAGATCGCTGCCGAAAGCAGTCGTCGCACCATCGCCACCGGTGGTCCATTCAATTGGCCACCCGACTCAATCATGTAACCCAATCATGATTAATTCATTTGATCAAGTACCCTTCTAACAATAAATTCACTGTGCGGTACTCTAATCATCGATCCGTCAGTGGTTGGTTGTGCCCTAAAGAAACATTAGATATCCGTAAAGAACAGGCGATGAACAATGGATTAAACATAGATTGATGGACATGTACATGTGACCATGAATTATTATATGATAATATAGTGAAAAAAACAACAAAATTGAATATTAAATATATAAACTAAATCAGAACTAAAAAATGAGATAAATCCTACCACGATTCATCCACTCATTTTAGGCGACACGTCCACATCACTTTCACTTCGATCTGCCAAAGTTCCAGCAGAGATTACTCCATGATCCGGTGAAGAACAATGAAGAATGACTAATGAGATGGGGAGAGATCTTAGTTCTATAGATATAAGGGGTTAGGGATAACCCTAATCCCAAATTCCAAATTTCCTATTTATAAGAGCCCCCCAAAATGAAAAATCTTAAACTATCGCACCCCTTTAGTGTACGTAGCTCTTATGCAAGACACCCCATTTTGAAATAAAGATCACTATCATATTTCCAATTGAAGACCAAGTTTTGATGTTATTTAATATGACATAAGGTGTAAAATAATTATTTTTATTTATTTTAATGACTATTTTCCCATGGGTAACTATTTTCACAGAAGACCTATACCGACAAAAGTTATACCCCGCCTAGGGTAAGCGCCATGTTACATACTCAAACGTCACCTCAAATAATAAATCCAAGGCATCATTTGAGAGATATCCTATTTATGTTGTGTGTATAAAATAAAATATACATAATATTTTTATAATATTAATTTCGGGCACACCAGGCCTTGAAATTTCACATCGTCTCAACACCCAAATATGGAAATATATATAGACATGTTTCAAATTATAACCAGGAAAAAACAAATTCTGTATATTTTCCACCTATATCTCACATATTTTTCCAGGATTTATGCTTGTTGGTCATCATTTAAAGGAAAATTTCTACTATGAAGATGTGGCAAACCCTCATTCATTCTACTCGCTGCTGGAGATTCCACCCTTCATGATCTAGCCTAAAAACATCTATGTGTTCATACACATCCAAAAAAATCACAGATATATTCTTAGTTCAATTTTATTCTATCATTTCATTGATCTCCTTGAATTTGAGCATTAGATCAAGCTGGGGTCTCCTGACAACTACCGAATAAGGAACCGCGAGATTCAATCGGTGAAGAACATGAAGAATGAGGAAATAAATGAATATGATTTTTTTATGATCATTGGAAAATAATTCTTGGACAATTATCAAGAAATGTCTCATTGGTTAATACAAGCCAATGAAAATAAAAAAATTCTTCATTCTTGGTAGTATACAAGGTTTGTTAAAGGCATTGATTCGTGAAAATGAATGAAATTGCACAAAAAATTATTCAAAAGATAGAAAACAAAAATTGAAGATTCACCATCTATTTTGAATTTTTCATTGTTAAATAACATGATCAACAACAAATTTGGGGGAATCCAGTATGTTTATTGTGGTTCAACCTGTCTTAATACAATGGGTTGTCATTGATTTCCAAAGAATTTCCCAATATAGGAGGGGAAGAGAGCATTTCTATAGGGAGGGAATAATGAGCTAACCCTATACAAATCCCTTTAGGGACATATTTTTAACAAAAATCGGGTTAAAATAAATTATTTAATAAATTATTTATTTAATTCAAGTGAATTCACAACCAACGAGCAAGGGGATCAAATATCCCGCATCAACTCTTTTAATGTTGCTCCTAGGGTAAACACCGTGATTCAGACCTAACCATGGTCTCTGATTTCCTATCCAATCAAGAATTTATGAGTTAACACATTTAACTTAATTATCCATTAATGCACAATATAAAATATTTTTAATATTTTAATATACCTAATTACAAGAACATTAGGCCTCATAATTGCTATCTATCTCAACTGCTAGCTCTGGAAATATATTTTGAAATATTTTAAAGTCTTATAATGAAAAATAGGGTCATTAAATGACCATAAAATTATTAAAATATCATCATATTTATTATAATATATTTCTTAATAAATTATGTAATCTTCAAATGAATATGAAGTGAAAAAGAAATAAACATCAAAGAGTCGGTAAAGACAAACACATCTTTTTCAGTTGAAACTATCTAGATCTCTTCTTAATGGATCAAGTGTTATTTTTTTTGATAAGATCATAAACTGTAGAATGTCTATATAGAATATAATAAGAATATTGTTTAGTTTACATTTAATATATAAGACTCCAAAAGGTGTTAATAAGTAATCAAATGTATTCTATTTTATAATTGATGTGAGGGTAACTTTTAAAATTTCTCAAAATATTATAACAGACTAAGACTATTCGAGGGATTAATGCATAAAAATGAACTATAAATTAATATGGTATGATATTTTATACCCTATATTATCCACAATTTATTATTTTTCTATTATTTCCAAATAACATAATAATATATTACATTAATAAAATATCGTTTTTTTCAATTTTGAAACTATTTATTACATTGACCTTGACAATATGACAACAACAAGATAACATCAAAATTTTTTTTTAATACATCCTTAATGCATAACATTAATCAATAAAATTTTTGTTTCACCTTAAGTATTAGAAATAATATTTCATTTTTATATTTTTAATATAGTTGTTTTGATATTCCCATTAATTGAATAATGGCAACATTAGTATTGTGGATGAAATTAGGGTAAATATTTATTAACGAAAATTTAAAAAAAAATTTCCATGATGTAGATAAATATCTTACCTTAACAAATAAAATTATATTCAAACAAATATTATTTACAACATAATATTAAAAATATTAAAATTATTAAAAAAATAATGTGACATGTTTGACTTTTATTTAAATAAAATACTATAAGGGTCATAATCTCATACACATGGCATAAAAAGGTCCTAAATTAGTACCTTTAATGATTATGGTCGATATATACTCAGAAAAAAAAGATTTATTCATGTGTTTGGATAATTTAATGTTTAGTATAATTTTAAATTTTAGAGTTTTTAAATTCATTTTATTGATTTTTCTTCGGCCTGCATAAACATTGCGTAAGTGTTGTATAAGTATTTAATGTAATTGTATTGTATATATAAATTAACAATAAATAAAAAAAATGAGGAACAATATAATCATTCATATTCATTAATTATTAATATTTACCCATATAATTGTAAAGATAAATTTTTTAATTTGTTATTTTGACTTTTCTTGCCTTGCAGAAGCGTTGAAAAATTATTTGGATAAGATTATTTTTAAAAAATTAAGAAAAAGAATATTTCAAAATCATTATTTACATATTATATTTGATTAAATTGTAATTAAATGGACTTATACGTATAAATTATTTTCTATAAGACACAATATTTGTTACTTTTCTAGTATTGCACAAGCACATAAAATTATTTTCACAATTTTCATTAGATACAATTTTATTTTCATATATTGAATTATTTTGCATGATTTTTATTTTATAAAATCATAAATGATTCATTAAGTAATTTATAAAAAAATTTAATCAGAATTATGCCATGATGATATCACAGAATATATTGTATTTTATGAAAAACTATATTTTTTACCATTCACTAAAAAATTAACATTTTTCAGAATTCCTAAAAACAACACCTTAAACTAATTTTGATATTATTATTTCAAAAATGGTATTATTTTTTTAAAATAAATATTTTAAAGGTTGAAGACCACAATTATATCATTTTCTCATAAAAATAAATAAAAATCATTTTTTCAATAAAATGAATTTCTAAAGAATAATATAACATTACTAAAAAGTGTTTAATTTTTTCATAAGAATTAATAAATTCATATTTATTGATTAAGTCATTTATAAATAAATATGTAAATAACTAAATATCATATTGTAGTTAATACTATGAGACAATCCAATTTACTAACTATGTTACCAGAACCATATTTAGATAATAATAATTAATGATTTGTTTAGGCACTATGTTTAATGTCATTTATGCTATCAAACACCATGTTCTTATAATGTATCAGGGTTGTAAATGAACCATCCTTGTTAGTATATATCATTGAGTGAGGAATAAAAAATGATAGTTGGGGATAGTCCAATTATTCATGTTACTGGATGTAAGAATCTTCATTAGTTTATAAGGAGTTTTCATATGAATATCCTTCCCATGTGGAATGATCTCTTCTTAACTAAGGAAATTTGTTAATCCATTTATATTTAGAGTGAGTGATAAAATAGAGAAAATGGATACTTACATATCATAGACATATATATGGAGATGATAATCATATGGTCTAATGGAGAGATATTGTTGAAACCATATGAGATGATGGGATGTGTAAGCTCATACAAGAGGAGTAGAACAACAACCATGAGGAATAGTGAAGGTTGATTTTTTTAGATTTTTTTATAAGATAAATTTTCCCTTATTTATTCATTCCATATTTTGTTAATATTATTTTCTTTCATTGTATATGAATATTTGATAAATTAATTGACATCAATTTTTGTTTATTTTTTAAACTAGGGTTATTTTTGTGTTTGTGGTTTTTTTTACATTCATTGTGATCTATTTCATTTATAGTTCATGACTTCGTAGTATGTGTGATTTGAAGAGAGAAAGTATAAAATAAGAATACCTAGTGTGAACTCACATATTAATATTAGAATTTTATATTTATGAATTGTTAACAGAAATGAGTTTAGCTGAAACTAAAGAACTCGAGGAAGTATATTATTTACCATTGAAATGGTAGTCCTATGAAGTGGCACCATACACATGTGTGATTAATTGAAACACAAATTTGAACTTGAAAACCATGATCTGAAGACCCATGTTGAGATATATTATGGTAGTATATACACCATGAAAG
The DNA here is from genome assembly GCA_963277665.1 of Viscum album. Classification (NCBI taxonomy): domain Eukaryota; kingdom Viridiplantae; phylum Streptophyta; class Magnoliopsida; order Santalales; family Viscaceae; genus Viscum; species Viscum album. The sequence goes on along the minus strand of OY728162.1, from coordinate 954,191,278 downwards.
GTAAAATCATTATTCTCTATTATAGAGTATTAGGAAACCATAAAAATTAACATTGTTCATTTTGAAGGAATAAGATAACCATTGTTTGAATATGTAACTTTAAAGATATCGTTTCACATTATAGTAGCATGCCCAGTAGAGGAAACTTTAGTATGTACAGTTTATTTTCAATTATATTACATGTATAAGCCACTGACTAATGGGGTGAGATCTATAGTTACCCACTATATGTTTTGTGATATACAAAATATACACCAATATAATAAAACAGATAAATATTTGACATATAAATTTTATATTTTTTCTATATCACCCAAAAAAGAACACATGTAACTTCCAAAAAATTATCACAAAAAAATCCGAGTTCAAAAAACCAATAACCTATAATATCCTGGTCATCAATTATAATATGTATCTGAGTACATTATCGTATACTAACCTACAACCAAACCCCAACACATCCCATTGAGAGTAATTTTTATCCATTCTAAGGCTCATAGAAACACATAACTCAGACGAGTAACAAATGAATCCCACCCTTACACATAACCCAAAAACTCAAATGAGACAATCTATTCTGTTAATTCCACACATACCAAAGGTAATTTCGATTCCTACTCTATAGAGATGATTGTTTCTAAACCACCATGTCATCCCATGCCATTAATATTTTGTACCCTCAACCAAAGATGTAAGGTGTAAATTATACCTAATTATATAAAATCCTTGTACAAACAACCCTAAGGAATTCATCTTATATATAGATGCATACCAAAAATAAAATTATTTCAATGTAATCACCTATATCAACCTATAATAATTTTTTCAAAAATACACATAAATCAAATAAGATATTTAAAAAAATGTATAGTTTATTGTCTATTTTTTAATTAATTCAAAACTATTACAAAAAATATTTCTAAAAACCATTATTTTTTGAAATCTTTTTTACCGAAACCATTAATCAAAAATATCCATTCAATCACACAATTTTTTAGAAAAATCATCTTCACCCACTTTCCATGTGTGATAAATGAGTTCCTACCCATTTCCACCTAAACATAAAAATTAAATAATAAATAATTCAATATAAATATACATCACTCTTCTTAAATTGATAACAAGATAAATAAAAAACCATGAACCACACTACGAGTACCATTATTATATAGAGATTAAACTTTTCAAATGTTTACAAAGAATATGAAATATGTCCACCATATATTCCATAAAATCAAATTTCATTCAATGAAGTCCCCAAACCCATATGAATAAAGGATTCTCATATTTCATAAGTAGTATTAATATAATAATATATCCAAATAGTTATTGGGCCAATGTTTTTAGAGTGATCCACAAACCTACGCATGAAAATACATATAATGGATGCAATTTACAAGTGGTGAGGGTCTATAATAAATCTTATATAGACTATACCCTCTTTATCATAACATAAAAATTGTTAAATAACATAAAAATCCATTAATGAAAAAAATCAGAGTTCAGAAATATAATTAATACTGGAAAATAACCATACTAATAATACAACACTATGAAATAGTAAATTTAAGCCATTATATCACATAAAAGTCATATAAATAATGAATAGTTCCCATTTGGGCGACTATATCTAAAAAATAATAAAAATTTAAAATAAATAATAACGACATGAAAAAGAAAATCATGTAAATTATTTAATATTGTCTCCCTAGCCATGTCTGAGTACTCTAAAATGATCAATTATACAAAGGCTCATTTTATATATAGATTTTTTTATTCAATAAACATATCCACTAAGGTGAATATTACTATATTACAAATAAAACCCAAGAGGGAACCACCAACTTTATAAATATATATATATGATATTCCCTATAGAGGAATGGAAATTCTAGGTCCTTCAATTTTGGATTTCAGGGTGCTAATTATGATGAATTATTGATTTGGTGAACTATAATATTAGAGTTACATTTTAGGGTTCTAGGATAAACCATTCCATGGTCCAGTCCCCAGTACATCATTATTTTCATACCATTTCCATGGTTAGTAATATCATTATAATGGAAAATACACCATTATTAGTGAATAAATTAAGGGGTTTTTTATTTCCATTGGGAGAAAACCATATTATGGTTATTAATGATGTGATAATATTTTATAAAAAATAGATATTTACATGTTCTAACATGGACTATAATTTTCTGAAGTCTCTACAAGAAACCTTGAGAAAACACGCCAAGTTCTATCAATATTGTTGAAAAGGACTTGGATTTGAAATCATTCCCAATTTTTATATCATGTGGTTTAAAAGGAAATTATGTAATAGATTCTAGGAAACACTGTGGATTTTAGAGATCTAAAGATTGAAATAAAGTTACTTGTGAGATTTAAGGTGACTAAGGGTTAAAGTATAAGAAGATACAATGCTCAGGCAACAAGGTCATGGAGTAGTATACTCAAATATAAATTTAAATTGAAGAACATCCTCTGCAATCAATACAAACCATTACATTATTTGAAAACCTTGTTGGTAGAGAGATCTATTTTTGTTATTTTTAAAACCATTAGTGGGTCCATTGGTTCCTAACAACAAAGAATCAGAATATCAAAACCAACGGTACTATTCATCAAATTTCCCCATTTTATCATAATCTTAATGCATTATATTATGTGGATAGTGAGTTATGAATTGTAATGGATGATGAACAATGAGAATTTGGTTGACTACCAATGTAACACCTTAATCATGAACACCTATCTTAGTCAATGTGCTATGTGGTATCATGTATTTCTCCTTGTATTCTAGAGGCTTTTGATTCCTGGCATGGGAATAATCCACGAAATTTTGGTAATATATGCTAAAATCAGAGTCATATATATAGGAAAAATAACAAAAAATATCCATATCAATATTCAGAGATCAAATAATCAATAAACACAATTCTATATCAAATAAAAAATAATCATATATTCTCACATCACTACTGATCACCCACATGGCTGATCAAATATAATAAAATCATCCAAAAGACTATAAATTCACACACCATACCTACATCAATATTTTGTACAAACAACATCCTAGTCACCAATAAAAATTGTGTTTCACCATCTTTACCCAATGAACATCATGTTATCTAACATGAAATCATAAATAAGTTATCCAAACACACCAGAGTGGCCATGAAGGTTGTGAAAAAAATATCAGGACTATATCACCGAGAACTCATTGTATAATTCATTATAATAATTGTTATTAATGAGGAAAATAAATATATAAATGAGTATTATTTTCTGGTTTATATTTGAAAACTATTCCATCACACCACCGGATAAGGTACAAACATATGTTAGGTTATTATGTGCCAACCAAGATACCAGAAACCCCGAATAGATCCACATTGACGTTATAAAGGAATCTATATGCTTCCTAGTCTCATGATTTAATGCATGTCCTATACTCAAAGACACATGGTATGGTCACATCGAAGTTCCAAAAATTACCTAGAGGTGGATGGTAGGCTCTCCCATCCATGTCCCCTACCGACACATATAAATCAAGGGAGATCCTCAAAAATTCATCTTCCCACACCATCTCACTAAAGAAGTGGTTGTGTAGGCCTTCACATTAAGGGTGATACCACTTATAAAACCATTACATGTAGTAATTTCATCTATATCAAAACTAGACTATCCATCTCACTCAATGTTATCCCAAATTCCCACCACTAACTTCTCACTCAAGTAAATTCCATACTTCATCCACACTGGGATACCATATATCTCAAGGTGATCCTTCTAGTTCCCTCTAACTCATGGTGTGGTCATGCCCGAGGATCCATCTCTAACACTTGATTCAGTATCCTATCAAAACCACATACATGCAACACCTGTAGTGTACACAACCCAACAAACAACTCAGATTCTTTTTAGTATTTACCATAAGAAATCACCCCATAATGACCTCACAACTCTAAGTCTCCTTTGTAATAAACTATAAGGCCAGGTCCAACATCATTCAAAATCAATCATCACACCTTTTCCTACAACCCATGGACTCTGTTATGCTATATAACTCTATTGCCATTTAAATCCGAATTCCATGTCATGAATAATTTATATGAATTACACCTGGGTCAATTTCCACATCTTCTATATGAGATCTCTCTGCACTTCACCCAACGTAAGACCCTCTCTTTCACCAAATTCAAGTCTTAGAAGTAATATATCTTTTATCACCTACACTAAGACTATCCTCCAACCAAAGGAGGGAGTTTCTAGTCAGTTAACAGACGTATGATAACATTAATGTCATCAATTTTCCACAATCCTCTAAGTACCGGAAAACTATTCTATGAAAACTAGCTTGGTCTACCCTAGTCATGAATCAAACCCCAAGACCTACCACGGCCTCTTGTTTACTCAACTAGCAGTAGTTACCCTTGGATAAATAGTTATCATGCGATCCAAATTCACATAAGTTATAAGGGGAGAAAATTCCAAGTCTATGAGGCTCTAATTCTTATTATTCTTTTCTTTTCGGTGCTCTTATTATTTATCCATCTATCATGAAACACATGTATTGTATAGGTAGGGTCACTCATTCATAGAAAAAAATATTTACTTCTATTAAATATGCCCCATACCTCGATACTAGAGTAAACCAATCACTGAGTTTGGTCAAGCCCCACCGAAGCCCATTCAATATGGTGAACACATATCTCACAATATATAAAAAAATTAATTATAAACAATTTATAATTAATTATTATATATTATTTAAATAGTATTATTAAAATATAAACACATTGTGCATCCATGTTGCACCAAAAAAGATTCCTAAGAAATATGATGAGCCTTCTAGGTTCTCCTCTCACTAAGACACCCAAAATGAAAATCATATATGTCTTATTCCACTATAATTTGATGGAATATGTTCTCAAACCTGAACAGAAAATCACTAAAAATCATGATCTTGAGAATGAGAACAAATAGTATAGAAAATGGACGAGAAACATGCCCAAATTCCACAATTAACCACACTAATAACTATTCTCTACAATATGGTATCAAAAAAGTAAGGGGGAGAAATGACTAAATGTCACCCTCTCGACATCCCATTTCCCCTGAAAATAAAAAGGTTCCAACTAGTAAATTACAAGTCCAACCAGATAAAAAATTGTTGGGTGGGGCATCCATATAGAAGGGACATTGGGGCCATGACCCATGCGCTTACCCAAGGAATCCAACTCTAAGGGGTTAGGTAATCCTGAGGGAATTCCTCATGATCACCCTCCATGTTACATCCTATGGTTTGTGTCATGTGGATTTACTATTAGGCCACATTGTGGTATGGCCTCCTAGGAAATGATACAGTTGACCCTAGATGGAAGGGCTGATCCAACAGTACACCTTCCTCTTATATGGTGTATCCTATTAAGGTAATTATGTAGTCTTCCTTGGACCCAACTCCTCTATGACATAGCCTTATGTTGTGCTGAAACCCATCCCCAAGGGGCAGTCCGACCATGTTATCACTCTGGGACCACCATAGAAGAATCAACATGGTTATGTCATAAGGAATTCCCATAAACCACCACTATAGTGTTACACCTCACACTAAATTGTACCCTTGTTGGATATTGACCATAACACTACAATTCCCAAAAATTCATCTTGGTGTTTTTTACATCTTGAATTTCCTCTCTTGGGTCCTCCTATCCTTTCTCTATATATTACCAGAGCACCCATAATACCCATTAGGGGTATGTTCCCTATACAAAAAACCTCCCGGAGATGTTTCAATGCTCAGATTCCTTATGTAAATCAAAATTTATAGAAATATTCCACCTCTATAACAAAAATTTAAATTTTCACTAAAAATTAATGACCCCAAAATCAGCACGTCATTATAAACTATAAACCATATTGCTCCTCATTATTGGGAAGCCTTGGTAGTTCCTGAACCATAGTACCAATCCTTTTATAGTTACTAATTCACCTACTTCACATTCAGTTATTTACCAAAATTACAAGAACATATCTTTTAAAAATATATAAATACCAAGAATTCCCACTATAAAATTTTGGTCCACAAACTCATCAATAGTATGAACACCAAGAAAGCGCTCACCCACTCTATTCTCCCCCAGGACATAGATTTTTCATTATTGATTTATTATAAATCTTATGGTTCTCTACACCATAAGGATTCACATATAATGATGATAATTCGAAATGATATTTCTCTGAAAAATATGATTTCAATTTTAGTAGAAAATTATAAATCAAAGTTGTCCAATAACAATTTCATAGAGATTTCCACCTCATATCACTCAATTTAATGCAAAAAATTAGTTATTACTCCTCTGTATGACTTCTATGAAAACAATTGGGCATAAATTCCCATATTTTATAGAACGACCTCACCTGATCTAGATTACATAAATTTATAAGGTATTATAGATACTCTTGATCACTCACAATAATGTCTAAACCTGAATCCCACTGTAATAATTTTCATTGATCACAAACCACTTTTTCCCTCCATCATGATCTTCCCCAAACAATAATGTACCTCTAACCTGAATTATCCTCAGATCACTCTAAATCCATCTAGATCCTAATCCCAACACTAGTAATTTAACCTACACATCATTTTACATTATATTATGGTATTTACCTAGTAACCATAACATATCCAATACTTCTTGTATATCCACATCACAATACCACCTCAACCATTGGTAACCCGTATCATTCCACCCATAATCTGTCCAATGCATGGGTTTTTTGCCAATGAAAAATAGGATACATATCACCATAAGAGTATCTTTATTGTGACATTTCTAAACAAAAAACATATCTCAGTATATCAAGCATAATACATTAATTCATGCAATGAATGGGCACAATAATCATTGACATACTTGAATTCTAGTACAAAACAATTTTTTCCACCCTTTCTATGATTACCAGGGATGAAATACTTGATATTCAAAACCCAACACATAATTTTAATCACCTCCTACTATGTAAAATTTTGTTATACCTATAATATTTATTCCCTTAATCCACCCCAATATTACAATGATTGATAGATTTCCAATATCATGCACATGTCACTCCTCCAGATCTATAATCACCCATCCATGACAACCATTATCAAGGACCAAAACCAAGAGAGAACATACCACATTAATATTTCATTAACATTACCACAACATCACATCTTGAGATTATGTACAAAACAACAAATCTCAAAAAACTAGTACATGTCCTTCTCAATGTCACAAAAACAAAAAGTCACCACACATAACCAGTGTGAATCTTCCCTCATATATCAATACTTTGTCAAAAAGGATCACTAACACTCACATAACATACTAGGTAGAGTGATCTATTGAGAAACCACTCTTGGTCATACCCCTCTATTTAATTTGATCTCACTCTGACCTAATGGGGTCAAACTATTATAAATCTGGATCACACAACCTAACTCATGATCCATTGAGTGACACCTAGTCCAAACAAGGCTTACACACCTATCCCATTGAACATGACTCACTTACAGGTAAATTTAATATATTAAAAATTTATTGTCGATTATTTTTAATGTTATTGAGACATATCACTCAAAAAAATATGATAATATGTTCACCAACCACTAAAAAGTTATTTTCAGATGAGGAGAACCTACTAATTCTCCCATGGAACCATTAAAAGAACATATAGAATCTATAGGTTTTGGTATCTAACTTATCCATCCAGATAAACTAAACCTAAATATCATAAACACTACAAGATCCTCACATACCAATAACCAAATAAATTTATATATAATTTCATCCAACCACTCTGTTTGGTTAAGTGGAATTTCACAATGAAAATATTGGAAAAAACACAACATACTTTGCAGTTTATAATACAGGTTACTAAAACCCATATCTTCAAAGAAAAAAATTTCAATACTCATATCATATCTTTAGAATCCAATGCCTACATAAACCCATTAAAAGTGTATTTATATCCCATTCACAAAGGGATTATATATCCATCAATGGAGAATCTCTAACTATAAGATCCATATGAAGCACCATTAGAAAAATTCTTGTAAATGAATATGAAGCTTAAAATGAGTATAATTACACCAAAACATTATATAAAAAACAATATATAAGTTATTTTGGAAACATGAAACAATATACGCTCTCATTATTAAAAATAAACACATAAAATTTCATAAATATAAGGTGAATATTATGTGTCAAAAATTATCAAGGTACATGGTCCTCTTTCCAATGATCCAAGGGCTAAAACAATATCAAAATATCCATAAAAATGATATTTAAAATCCATCTTACCCATAACCAAAAAAACCAAGAACAAAAATACCATTCCCATGGTAATTAGTACTTCCCATTGAAACAGTTTTAATGATACACTAGTCTGAGGTCCATCCTTATAGAAAACAAATTCGTTGGCCCCCAATATACCTTCTTCCCAAATAAAATGAAAAATAATGTTCACTAATAACACTTTTTATATCCCAACCCATAAGACATGTTTGATCTGAAGGGATATATGGACTCAAGAATGCCTCCCCTTATATTAGAGGCTTCCAACTAGCATTGAGGTACTAATACCTAAATCATGAACTGTTGAATAAAATTAGAGTAAAAAACAGAGAATAAACATACAATAAACCTAAAAATCCCCGTGGTAAACAAAATCAATAAACACTGTGCTATGTAAAATGAATGTGTATGCATAGAATCATATATCTCAATTGATCTCCCACTTGACTAATTTAAAATAAATAAAAATTCTAGCACCAAAATTACACATATTATCCCTACATCCATCATTAATGCATAATATATTGCAGTCTCATATAGTCATTGAGCAACCCTAGCCTAATCCACAAAAATCTTGTGCTATGACATAAAAAGGTGATATATAATCTGTATATTCACAATATTGATTATGTAGTGTATATTAAATACATCTCAATAGGGTCTTATAAAGTACCCATAATATAAATTTGTTTATGTGTGTTAGTGAATATAGAAAATAAATTCCTAAATAAATTTTTTGGTCATCTTGTGAAAACAAGGTCACTACACCACATGATGAGGTACACATGCTCGTTACGTCACTAGGTACTAAACAAGATACCACTATGCCCCACTATACCATCATTAGTGTTGTTCCATATTCAAGTCATCGCTATTATTTATGGAATCATTCATAGACTGTACCTAAATAAAGAGGGTATGGAATCATCCAAGCCCTTTACCAATATTGAAAAATGATCGGAAGGGTCTATTGTTCTAGCCTCGGTCTGACCCTTATCAGTCAAAGTAGATCATATAACACCTATAAACCCAAATCCTCTCACTTAGTATGTATTTTTTCAGACCTTCACACTCATGGTAAAGACCCTTAAGAAAACACTACCAAAACACTCAAAATTTGGATAATTTTAACATCACAACTAAACCATCCTTATCACTCAATGTTCCCAATCATCCTAAAATATACCCTATTACTCAAGGAAAGGTCCAAATTCGTCCAATATAGGATCCCACCACTCTCATAACAATTTTTCTAGCTTTATTAGACTCATGGTGGGGATAGTCCATAGGATTTTTCTCAAACACTGAACTCTATAACTTAACACAAGCTGACACATTTATCATAAGAAGGGCATCATGATTATCAAACAACTCCCATGATTTTATTTCAATCCCTTGATTTACACCCCTTGGTATCCTTATAGATCATATTTTTCCTTTACCCAGAACTCAAGCACTAGTCAAACGTCATCCAAAATCCCTCGTCAGACCAATTATTTCTATCCTAGGACTTTCCCAAGTTACATTTCTATAATTACATATAATCATGATTCCATGTCCCAATAAATTATCATTACACAAAACTTGGCCTCACCTCTCATCTCTTAATTAATATCCCTTATCCCGTAAACTTATATAAGACCCACTTGTTTAGGATTTTTGTAGTTTAGGAGGGTTTATCTCATTATCTCATAACACAAATACTCTCTTATGACCTCTAGATGGAGTTAATATTCAATAAAAAGATGTTCGATTGTCTTAACCATTACCACATTACCCTAATCCTCTCAAGACATTCGAATTATCCTAATGTAACTCACCATGTCTTACTGAGTCACACTACTTACAGAGGGACTCACCCAAGGTATCTTATCATCTCTAAGGACACCCTCAACCATTGGAGATATAATCATTTATTGATCCTAATTCACAATGGTGGTAAATTACATTGACACCAAAATATGGTCCCCCAATGCCCTATTATACCAATCTCTAAGGATATCATGGTCATAAGCAGTCAATTCCAAAACCCATGATGTTATTAGCCATGCCTAATTATTTGTATATAATCATATAAAATTATATTGAAGTGTACAACAAACTTGATACATGATTTAACCCCTCATTGGGCTCCACCAAGTATATCCTAAGATCAATCAATCTCTCGATCACCTATATCATGCGAGGTGGAAAAAATAAATATTTATAAATAATTTTTAATTTATTGTTAAAAGGAATTTAAAGATTCATATTCACCTAATAACTCACTATGAATTATCCCCATGGAAAAACTACATTTGATAACATGAGATCCACCATAAAAAATCACTTCTCACTAAAACACATGAAATCCCAATCTTTTACACCAAATTCCTCTAGATTCCACCATGATTTAGTGGAATATTCTTCGAATACCAAATGAAAATATCCCCAAATCAAGTTGTAAAAAATAGGACTAAAAAAGTGATAATATAGAAATAAATAACATATAATAATGACACAAATATTATATAAAATCGATCCCGCAACATGGGGGATAAATGGAGGAAGGGTAGGGTGCGAAACAGTTGAATTTCCCAATCCTAAATTATCCTTTCCCTTTAAAATAAAAGTGGTTGAAAAGGTAAATTACATGTCTTCAAAATCTATAAAATTATAAGAGGGGTAGTCCTATGACATATACATAAGGTCCATGAAACGATCCCCTTACATCAGGAATCACTAAGGTGAAACCCTTATGGTTTCAATTCAATGGATATCCCCCAGCCAATAGTTGTAGTGTAGAGTAGGGATCCATGACTTAGCCCACCTTGGTGGGGTGAGGGACTTCCCTTAGAGAACTATGGCGAAGTCCTTGGATTGTGGTGTGGGGATTATCTTCGAGGTCGTTCTCTAATGTGGCCTCATTGGTTGTGGTGTAGTTTACCCCCAAATGGGAATACCAAATATCCATCTCCCCGTTATTTTTTTTATGTGTAAACCCAAACTCAGTTGTGTGGTCTTCCTCAGATAGGTCCGCACTATAGTACGGACCCTGGGTTTTGATGCAACCCATCCCCAAGGGGAATGATAGCCTCACTACCTCCTAGGGTCCCTCTATGGTGCATCCTCAAGGGTAATACATGTATATTTTTTCACCAAACCACCATGGTGTATCCATTCACATTGTATTGTGGCCTCTTTGGGTATGGTTCACCATGATGTAGTTCTATATGTTACACCATGGTTCTATCATGTAGCTGAAATTTTAGTTGGTAGGCCATCCTAGATTTTCCCTAAGGCTTACTCACGCACCTGAACACCCATATGAACCTTATTACCATCTAAAAAACCTACTATGTATGTTTAAATTATCATATTCCTCATACGATTCATAATTTATTGACCAAGTCTAATCTAGAAAGAATTTCATTTTCTCTAGAAAAAGAAAATGACCCAAAAAAATTTGGGTGGTTATATTTTGGTCATTAGATAATCCTTGTTAGACCATTTAAATGGAGTTTTGGAAATATTTTTCTATTGATGATGTGGGAATTCGTAATTTAATATGAGGTAGATGATTAAAAAATTCATAACATTTTATACTTATAATTCAACTTAATGCTTTATTTGTATTTCTATAGGTAGATTATTTATATTTTCTTAATTATTGGATAAAAATTATCTTATTTGGGGTTTTGTTAGTGTGATAAATGATATTTTAGTTACTCTTTTTCATTTAATTTTCAAAGGTGTTATATTAGAATGATATTATGTAACTATTTTATTGATGTAATAAGAATGCGCATGGGAGAAAAATTATGCGTAGATAATTTTTTGTGGTTTTATAATTTCATTGATGCTGATAAAATGTTTAAGTATATCTTCAATATAGATGTGATAAAACATATTGAATGAATTTAAAAAATTAATTGAATGAGATTCAAGCGAATAATTGTGAATTGATAATTTTAGATATAATTTAATTTAATTAATTTGGTGCTTAATATATATGGTATGTGATAAGAAAATATATTGTTTAGGAATTAAAGCTTTTAAAAATTATGCATGATTAGGAGAGCGAACTGTAAAAAATTGGTAAACATAAGAATTAATATTTTTCAATTGCTATGTAGTTATTTTATTGTATTTTCCATTGGTTAAAATTGGTTTTAGATGTTTTTTAGTATTAATAGTATGATGATGATATATGGTAATATTCAAGTCATAATATGATGAATGTACTAGGTAAGCAGTTGAAAAAATTAATATATGTCATTGTATGTTTTTTATTTTATTTACATGAACACCCTAATTGATTAACCTTAATTACACACATACAAGGCTCTGGGTTCAATGTGGAACCATAATATCCTAGCTATGGTGGAATTTGATTAATGAAAAATATTCTTTTTATCTATTCTTTCAGGTTGTGGTTACATTTATGTGGTATTGATAGTGTTTGTGGAATGTTGTGAACTTTTTTATAGAATATTGTGTGGCATTAACCTATGGTGAGAGGTAATTATATGTTGTTATGGTAATAGGTATATTATATTGATATGGGGAAGTCATAAAATAAACATGACATATTATTGGGATCTAAAGATTACTCATTTGTTATGAAAGTGGGTGAATGTAACATTTTCTCATTATAATTGAATTACAGTATAATTTTTATACAGGAATTTAGGAAGTGATATTTAGTTGGGATAGAATAAAATGTAAAATGTTATGGTACATTAGTAATTTATGATTATTAATCAATAAATATTTTGTATGCTTCTTCCATAATATCGTGAATGGTTTTGGTGAAGAGGTTAATATGTTTACTCATATACTCACCCCTAATTCTATATTCACTTTTTATATTCTTATATGAAAATATAATATAATTTGATATCCTTATTATCTCATAAATTTGTTGATAATATTGTCACACACTATCTTCAATATCCTAGTTCTTGTGGTCATTTTATTTCAATTAAATAGTATAAATAGATCACAATACACAATATCAAACAAGTTAATATTCTTAGTATACGAGTAACATAAATTAATATTACCTTACATTGAAAACATATGTGATATTATTGGAATACATGGAAATTTATTATTTATCATTGATACCCCCTAATTCACTGAGAGTATTCTAAATGGGTTTCTAGGGGAAATGAAAAAAAATAAAAAGTGTGAGATCATATGCTCAGAAATGGGTAACATACAATGGAATCTATCATAGATAATAATAGAATTAATAATACTATAGGAATATTGAAAATTACAAACCTAATGGAAATATGAGAATAATATATTAATTTATTAAATAAAACTAAATTAATTGTTGAATAAGAATAATTAATCTCATAGTTATGGAATGCATAATTTTGGACATCAGCTGGATACCATCATTTCCATGTTCCATGAAATAAAATATAAATAATTATATATTATACAATATACCCAACTAGTTTTTATAATGCTACCTACTGATGGATCAAGGGGATATATAATATTAGGCCCCAACCATAACAAATTATGTCTATTGTATCCCCTATCTAAAGATAATAGGTGAAAAACTCTTATCATAATGTTACTTAAGTAAAATCATACACAATATTTCATAATTAATAAAGAAATATTCATAAATAAGTAAATGATATACAAAATATAAATATTTACTAAATGGTAGCTTGGATAAGAAACCTGAGGGCACCTTGAGTCCATAGCATGCCATTTACTCTAGGAGGGGTGTAATTTTCATGGTTGTGGGACTCCTGTGAAGCATGCCACCGTGGGTGTTTTTATAATTTAGCGTCCTCAGATGTTAAGCTTCATAACTTTTGAAGGGGGCCTCAGATTAAAATTATATGAACTCCACTGTGCTTAGGTTGCAGTTTTTACCCTATGGGAGGATTAACCTAGACCCCATCAAATGTTTTGGATATGGGATAATTTGGGGGATTAAGTTAATTTAAATTTTAATTAGTTTTTCTCATTTTAAACCTAAACCCACCCCTCTTCTTCACATCCCATATTTTCATCCTCTGGCAGAAGGAAACACAATCAAGGGAGATCCTCCAAAAATCCCTCCTCCATCCTTTCCTCCACAACTTGGTGCACGACTTCGGCGGATCGATGGCAAAGCTCCGTGCTATGCCCCACAAGGTAGGAGATCTTCGTTTCATATTTTAACTTCAAACTTCTCCATTGAACACAATTTACAGCATAAAAAATGATATTTAATTTCAAGGAAAATACTATTAATGTGTATTATATTTTATGATCTTTCGGACGCATTTTTCGGATTTGAAATCAGAGTTCTGAGGCAACCACAGTGGTCTGATGAAGATCCGGGGTTTTTAGGAAGGTTCTCCAGCAGTTCGGGGCGGTCCGGTGGCGGCTCGGCTAAGTTAGTGTGGAAGCGGACGGTGGCACGGAGCGCCGATCAGTGGCATCTTCAGCGAGGAAGTCGGCTATGGGTGGTCCGGGAAAGGACGTGAGCGGCCGGGTGAGGCGGCGGGCGAGCTCATGGAGGCGCGACGATGACGGGGTTGCGGCGTGTGACCCCGTGCTGGAACAGAGACCCTCATGCGGCGGGTCTCCGCACAAGACTATGACAGGCTGCGAGGGATGGTTGTCACCGCGAGGACCCGGGGTCCATGGCCAGGCGGCGCGGCTTAGTCACAGGCAGGCGCTGTGATCCGGGCCAGCCCAGACCGGGCGGACCGGCCGGACTGGGCTAGTCCGGCCCAAGGGGTTCACCCCCTCTGACTTCGGACACCCGTAATTTTTTCTACGGGTGTCTTTTTTGCATGTTGTCCCCGGAAGTGAATTCTTGATGTCGATAAAATCCTTTTTTGATGGTCTTGGGATTTTTTTAACTCTCTATATGGGGGCTCAGTGGCGTGACACGTATGTTAGGTGGGTTAGTGCTTTTCTAGAGGTTATTGTATTGGGCGGCGCAGACGCATACAAAGTCTTCTTTGAGCGCCGTCAGTGGCTTTGCGACCCTGGCGTCGAGACGAAGATTTAAAAGGGGTTTTCAAGCATTAAAACCAGAGTTGAGACATGGGCCCCATGAACCATCTTTTAATCTATGACCAGAATTTCACAACTTTTTCATCGAACGCCCATTTGGGGCGTGCGAGCAGTCGATTCTGGGTGTTTTACCGAGGGAATTAAAATGGCGCAATCCGCCCGCTTTAATTCAGCATGATGGTGCGGCCCCCATGAGGGACATTTTGGGCATTGAAGGTGAATTTTATCTTCTTCATCAGGTGTCCGTTTTGGAAAAGTGATTAGTCAATATTGTGTACTTTTCTGAGAGGATCACAACGGTGTGATCTGTCTGTAGCGCTACGGGATGAGGATGCGGGTCCCACGAAGCGCCACTCATGTGCAGTTGGCGAAATGCATCTTTTTCTCCATATATCAGTTCATCTCATGTGACAATCCTTTTTGACGTGTTTTTTCGAGGGGATCTCAATGGTGTTATGCGCTTGACCGTTTTCGGGATCGAGGCTCGGGACCACGAGACTCCGTTGGGGCATAAAGCGGTGTTGGATGAATTTTCCATCATATATCCATTTGAGGAGAGTAAATAGTCTATCTCGCATGTTTTTATGTGAGGATTACAATGTTATGATCCGTTTGGATGTGCGGAGACTCATTCGAGATCTCATTAAATGTGAAAGCATGAGAGGTGCTCCGGTGGCGGTTCTTCGTGCTGTGTTTGGAAGCAAAACCTTGGCGTGTGATCATGTTCACTCCTGTGAGAGTGAAGCTTATGCTATAGAGATGTGGTTGGCCATGTTAGGTCTATGTAAGAAGCATGTTGGCGAAGTTATGTTTACCCCCTTCGTGTTGATGTTAGGTGTTGTGGGCATGATAGCCTTTGGGCTAGAGATGTGATATACTCTGGGAATATAGGAGAATGTTGGGAGTCACATGTTGTAGTTTGTACCTGAGAACATTTTTTCTCGGTATGGATATGAGTTGGAGCCACACATCGTGTGGGACCCATGTGTGCACAGTCTTCTACTTTACGTACCTTTGAGCTCTTGAGACACAAAGGGTCTCTCTGTTAATGATGGTTTTGACAATTAAGGGTTGTGTGGTTTCCCCTAGTTTTGTTCTTGACGGTTTCATCGGTGGAGTTGTTTGGGTTCCCCTATTCCTTTAACCGTGTTGGATTTCAGTATCACGTCCCATCGAGTTCCATCGTATGGTTTTATGGATTCGGTGTGACCAATACTTTAGGTGGGCACTGATCCTCTACCGAGGACCTTGTTTCTAGTAGGGTACGGAGCCTCATTGATCCTGGGTGAAGATTCCCTAGCCGAGTATCGAGATCATATCCTCTTTCCGAGACCTATCATGACATGTTTCTCTATGAAAAGCTCCAGGTATCGACGTGACCTACACTACACAGGTGATGAACCTCTACTGGGTGAATTGTTCTGATGTTGGGTGGTTGTGTGATACCCACTCCGTGTTCTGTTGGCCAGTGTTGTACCATCCAGTAGGGATGGCTAGAGATGTTCCGAGTTTACCCTCCAGCGAGGCAGGGCAGTGGGTTGCTCATATAATTCTTCGGTTTTACCCACCAGCAGTGATGGGCAGTGTGTTGATCATCGACCTCTTAGGGTTTTCTCTCCAGTAGAGACTGGGTAGTGGGTTACCCAACGACGTATTAGGGTTTACCCTTAAGCAGGGACTGGGCAGTGGGTTACCCGAGGTCCTATTAGGGTTTTCCATCCAGCAGAGACTGTGCAGTGGGTTACCCGGAGAACTCTTAGGGTTTACCCTCCAGCAGAGACTGGGCAGTTGGTTACCCGACGACCTCTTAGGGTTTACCCTTCAGTAGAGACTGGGTAGTGGGTTACTGATGCACCCGATTTGTGTATAAATTTTCATACATATTAATGAAAACAAAAACAATTTTTCACCACATACTTGCTTCTTTGAAGACAAATACATTGATTTTGGTGAATTTTTCTATTTTCTGGAGATTTCTGGCCAATATACTCAAATCGAGGGGGGTCTGTGAAAATTTTGAAACTATACTGCGTGTAAACTGTATACACGCCATCTACCTCGAGACAGGGACATAGATCGAAGGTTGGCGTACACACCCATGTCAGCATGTAGAAGCTACATGTCGTGTGGGGAGTAATTAGAAGCCATGTAATACATTCTAGATGTAGTTGTTTCCGATAAGAGTCTACACGCCCATGTGTTCGTTGAAGGAGACATGCCATATTCCATTTCTACACGCCATGTCTACTATTCTAGAAGGGGTTGGTGGCCACATTATGGAATTACACGCCATGTATGGCGGCACTACACGCCGTGTACACTCACCTACTAGAAGGCGCCATGTTCAAAGTCAAATATGGCGTGATAGGCAGCCTACCAGTGGATAAAATGAAGCCCAAAAAGATTTGACAGAAGTACACGGTGTGTACTTTCTATAAATGTCGTGTACTTTATTTTTCTACAAATAGAGGCCATGGCATTCGGATTTAGGGAGTTAAAAACCATTCAAATGATGGGAGAAGTTCTACTTCTACCGTTTCCAAGCCACCGTGGTTCCGTATTTCCACCATTCCACATAACGACACAAGTCCTCAAAGCTTACACAACGAATTCACCAGGTATTGAGTGTGTTGTTCCTATCATGCTTTCCATTTGTAATTAAACCCCTGGTGTTGGGGCTGTGGGTGATGAAGTATTGTATTATGTTGTATTAATCAAGATAGTTGTGTTTGTTCTTCTTAATTCTTCTTATTTCTATTAAATCATTGCAAAATATTACTGATAATTCTGAGCCGTACCAAGGGAATAATTCTCAGCGATATAATAGAAGGGTAATAGTGAAATCTTTCATGACCATTGAAAATGTTTCACCGACTCATAAATGGACCGAACCACATAAATAATTGAGAAACACTGACTACCAGACCAAGGAGTCAATTTCTTTAATTCCAAACAAGTGAAACTGGACCAAGGAATTTAGTGATAAAAGGAAATCCAGAATGATGAATTATCTTGAACAACACAACCATTTAATCAATCTACATAAAAACTCAATAATCACCACATAACGAATACAATTTTCTCTCTATTAAAACACCCATAAAGAACTGTTCATTTACTTTGAATTGTTAATCAGTTTCTTAAAGAAAACAAAACAGTTTTACTCAATTCAAACCAACCAATCCACTCTAAATTCTACATGATTCACTAAATTAATTATAAAATCAACAGATTCAATGCACTTACAATGTTCCCTGTGGATCGACCACACACATTAGCTATACTAAAGTTTTAAGAATTGGGTAATAATTAATTTGGGATGCCGATAACATATCTCCTGTGAAACGACCAACCAAATTTTGGCATCATTACCGGAAAACTTTTGTTTCAGTTCTACAATTTATGTTGTGTTAATAATTGATTAAGTGAAAATAAAAATTAAAAATTCCCAAAAATTTCTTTCCTAATCCCTTTTCTTTTTGTCTTATATTTTTTCCTTTTTATGCTTGGTGTTTGTGTTGTGAATGTGCAGAAGCTTAAAGTGAACGAATAGATGCCCTACACGGTTTAGGGGCACAGAGTCATCATATCTAATTCCGCTTGTCCCAGAGATCGAATAGACTAGGCTTCATCGTCGGCCTGCACTAAAAGAAACCCACAACCAGCAGCCACAAACCATGGAGAACAAGGAAGAGGAAGAACCAGCCATGGATGCTACAGCTGAGCATTAGTACCAGGACCAGCATCCTCCTACTGCTGGTATACCAGAGTAGGCATCTGGAGGATTTATGGAATTTCTCCAAAGGGATTAGAAATGGCCACCATAGCAACCTCCTCCAGTGTACGACCAACTACAACAGACACAACATATCATCCAACGACCCTATTTTTCCCCTCAAGAGAAGTTGTACATGCAAGCTCTACCCCCTCAGCAGCTACCTCCATGTCGTACCCTTATGGAGTACGGTCTTCCTTCAATCCATGGAGAAGATACGGGTATCATCCGTCCTCCGATACAAGCCCAGCACTTCGAGATCATGTCTGTTGTCATGCAGCTGATTCAGAACATTGTACAATTCGGTGGCCTACCTAGTGTGTACCTGAATGCCCATCTCTCCAACATTCTAGAGACATGTGACACATTTAGATACAATGGTTTGTTTGAGTATGCCACCCATATTTGCCTATTTCCCTTTTCTCTATGGGAAAAGGCGAAATATTGGATCAAAGGGATGCCAAAAAGATTCATCCTCACCTGGGAGGATCTATCCCAGGAATTCCTGTCCAAATACTTCCAACCATCAAAGATAGTGACGCTAAGGAATGAGATCCACAACTTCCAACAACATGAATCCGAGTCTTTATACGAATCCTGGGAACGCTTCAAGGAAATTCTACGAAAATTCCCACACCACGGACTCCCACTCTGTATGCAAGTTCAAACCTTCAATGGAGGACTCAGAACAAATTCCAAGTCCATGGTGGAGGCTTATTCTAGAGGTACGATGATGAGAAAGTCTCCCGAAGAACATTTTGAACTACTGGAGGACATGTCTACCAACAGCTTCCAGGGGCACTCCGAGCGGGGGACTCAAAATTGAGGTATCCATAGTATAGATGCTACTACCATGCTCGCTGTTCAGTTGGGTGCACCGTCCAAGAAAATAGATGCATTGAATCTCAAAGGAGCATCTCAAGTTCATGTGGTGAACCATCCAGAATTCGGCGACTGTGGTAACAACCACATTCTGTGAGAATGCCTGGGACATCCATCCGACCCTTCGACAAGCGAGGCGATCTTTGTTACTCAAAATAAAGGGTCGAATCAATATCACCACTACCAAAACCTGGTGTGGTGAGATAATCATAACCAAGGCTGGGGCCAACAGTAGAAAAATCCTCTGCCCTAGCGACCACCTAGCTACAATCAACCTCAGTACCAGAATCAGTTTCTGAGACAGCAGTTCCAGCAGGGTTCTTATGAACAGCAAAGGTACCAGAAACCTTGCCTGCAGCAAAAAAGGCAACAACCACCTCCACCACTTTCCCAACCATCTCAGTAAGAGAACACATCAAGGTTAGAGGACATGGTGAATAAATTCATATCAACTGCTGAGAAGAAATTTCATAACCAGGAGGCCTCCATTCGAAGCCTCAAGAATCATATTGGCTAGATAGAAAACCATCTATCAGGGAGGTAGTCCAGTACAGTATCGGGGAATACTAAGAAGAACCCAAGGGAGGAGGACAATGCTATCACCCTACAGAGTATAAAATAATTTTCACAAAAAGAACCAGTACACCTTTTTACTACACCTCCTTTCCCTTTTAAAAATGAAGGTCCGGTTTCAGAACCATCTTCATTTGATCCACCATCACTAGAGTCTTCACCGAATAAAGGGAAGGAGGTCGTCAAGACATTCATGTCTATATTACCTTTTCCGGAGAGGATGAAGCAAAGAAATCTGGATATCCAATTTGGAAAATTCATGGAGGTATTCAGAAAGCTACATATCAACATCCCATTTGTAGAGGCCCTGACTCAAATGCCCACATATAAAAAAATTATGAAGTAAATCTTGTCCAATAAAAGGCATATAGACGATTTGGGCGATATTGTACTGACAGAAAAGTGATCTGCAGTCATTCAAAATTCCATTCCTCTAAAGATCCAGGATCTAGGTAGTTTTACTATTCCTTGTACAATTGGACTCTATGGATTTGTAAAAGCTCTATGCGCCTTAGGAGCCAGTGTCAACCTCATGCCCCTTAGAGTTTTCAAGAAGCTCGGGCTCCATGATTTGAAACCTACCCGAGTATCCCTATAACTTGCTGACAAATCCATCAAACATCTAGAAGGACTAATGGAGGATGTACTAGTGAATGTGGGAAGATTGATCCTCCCTGTATATTTTATTATCCTCGACATAGAGGAGGATCAGGAGGCACCTCTTATACTTGGAATACCTTTCCTACAAACAATGAAGGCAGTCATTGATGTGCACCATAGGGAGCTGATTTTCAGGGTAGGTGATGAGAGAGTCTCTTACAGCATTCTCAAGGATGTCAAGCAGGCATCATCACCCAATCATGAAGATTGTTCTGCAATCACTACTGTGGATGATTTCATGATGGATGATCTGGTATGTACCTTTATTTCTAATAACTTTATTATTCCAGACATTCCTGTCGGAGAAGATCCAAAAAACATGTTATGCCTAGAAGGGCAGGGCAGCCACTGTTGGGACCATTATCTGCCATAGAAATCCGGTAAGATCAGGTAAGAAGGTCTAGCCAACGACATAAAACAATGGCGCTTCCTGGGAGGCAACCCAGAGGTTAAACACCGTGTCCCACATACATTACACAACATGTACTTATCTTTTTAATTTATAATCGTAATAGTATAAATCTATAGAATAACAAATAAATAACTAGTGATGATGTCGGTGCCGATGGTAAAGTCACTAGAGTTTATTCGAGTCGTCCTCGGTTCGAATCCTCCCAACCTACCTTTGGCACGGGGTTCCTCCTTTTATTTACACGACCTGTGTGATATTTTTCATATATATATATATGTGTGTGTGTTTGTTTAAATATAATAAATCCCATAATGGCGATGGATTGGTTGGCTAGAATTGTAAACTGATTCAAAAAGACTTGGGTTAGAATTCAGAGAACTGTCCCATTTCCGTCATTTGTTCTTTTAATAAAACCACACGATGTGCATTTCAATATACGCCGTGTGATCCATCATTTTCAGATATAAATTAAATACATTTTTAAAATATGAAATAGCATGCGAGTGATGTTGTTAGATAGGAAAAATCTCAGAACTAGGTTCAACAGACCCAGGTTCGAATCGTGCTAATCTCCCTGCTTCATCCCCATCTTTTATAATTAAAAACCACATGCCATTTTTTTCTTTATTCTCATGTGTATAGGACATATAGAACAAATATATATATATATATCATAAATATGGGTAGTAGTACAACCTTCTCTCCAATGTTGGGGGCTTCTGTTTGGAATGGACGATCGGCGGTTCGAACCTCGCCCCAAGCACCGGACTAAAGGTTGTACTTATATTTTTACAATTTTTAAACAAATGACGTGTAGTTTCCCACTACATTATGTGTCTAGTTTTATTTTCTTTTAATTATATATATACATATATATTCCTATTTAACATTTATTTTATTTAGTTAATATTAATTATTATATAGTATATTTTATTATTATTAAAAAATGGGAATACACGGCATGTAATGCAGACATACATGTCGCGTACCTCGCCTATATAAGCCATGGGCCACCCGGCTTCAGACTGTGTCGCACGGCCTCCCCATTTCCTCCCCTCTTCCCATTTTCTTCTCCTAGACGCCACCCGAACCACCATACTCAGATCCATCGATTTTGGGCATTTCGGGTTCTGATTCTTCTTACATTGTGATCCTCTGTCACGATACGCCATTCTACACCCTCTATTTCAAGTTTTTAGATCCGTTTAGGGTGATTTTCAGATCATTCAACTATTTGGCTTCTGTGATACATGACCACGACATGAAGAACACACACTGTGTAGTTCTGTACACAAACACACACAAAATCATTCAAAATTTGAATATACACGGTGTGTATTTTCAGTACACACCATGTACCTTTCCTTTTCAAGCCCACGTATCCTTTTTCATACATCCTCACACACCATTTTCACATACACGGCATGTGTGTTTGGTAAACGCTGTGTATATCATTTCCTTTGGCCTCTCTATGTGTGGCACATAACACAGCCTCTCTCCCCATGTTCCAAAACACAACATGTGTGTTCGGTACACGCCGTGTCTTTTATTTATTTTAGCCGCCCGTGTCACTCCCCCTACATGGCCATGTTCCTTGAGTGAAAGACACGCCGTGTCTTTAACCCAAACGGTGTGTAGTTTTTCATTGAAATGATAAAAACATGTCCGTGTCATTTGTAACACACAACCACCTACACTTTGAGTGAACATGGCGTGTATATTCGGTACACGCCGTGTACTTTTACATGGTTTATTTATCACCCTCGGTGTGTCAATCCATAAGAAATGGGTTACTCTACATTTTTACCTACACATCTTGTACTCTGGATGTACACATTGTGCACTATTATTTTTTCTATTTTCTCACATTTTCTACGTTTTGTTTTCTTTTCTTTTCGTTTTCTTTTGTTTTGTTTTGCATTATTTTTCAGGTTATGGAATATCATGATCCTTCCCGAGGGAAGCGGCCGACCTCCGCCACATAGGGAGAGAGACCCATATATCATCGGATCCGACTCTGAACTCCTATGCAGCCGGAACCAAATGCACTGGTCATCGATCTCCCTCTATTGTCCATTCTTCCACCACTCACTCCCTCAATGGAGGCCGAACCTACTTCTGCTGCACCTCCACCTTCCAGCACCGATATTTCACGCACCACTATTTCTACTAAACAAGCTTCCAATATCCCTCACCCATATTCATCATCATCTAGTCCCTCATCGATCCCCCCCATCCACCGAGACACCCTCTAGTTCAGTAGATCCACCCAAAGAGCCAGCCCCTACTACTGCACCTGCACCTGGGTCGGGACCAGCAGGTGCTCTCTATCCCTGCACGGTATTCCCGGTCACTGATCTCACATATGAAAGGGTACGATGCCTTTCTCATCGACCGATACTGTTGACTGGATGATACCTCGACAGCAGCATTCTGCAGCAGCTCGGTATTTGGGAGGACTATGAGGACCTTCTCAGGCACACCCCACTCCTAGATATTTTCCAGGTCAGTACTCTTATTTTTTGCGATATATTTTTGGATTTCACGTCCTCGTTTGAGTTTGATGTAGTAGAGTACCGAGATACACCTGGTGATGTGGTTCCCATTGTACGGGTCTGGCGAGGAGGTCGATGTTTCTCCCTCACCATGACTGTTTTTGGCCGAGGGTGCGACTTCTACCCCCATCCCATCACCCCACACCCCATTTCTACACTTTCCAGGCCTGAGCGCTCTGAGATCATCGCTATGTGGTGGGAGATCGCTGGGGTTGACCACCGATACTCCCCCAGTTCCCAGAAGAGAACTTTTATCGTTGACCCCATCATCTGCTTCGCCCATCGGTGCTTCAGCGCCATCCTTTTTCACCGCCATGAGGATATGGGGGTCGTGACCGGCCGTGACATGGATCTCCATACCTGTGTCATCTGGCACGACTACCCGGACCTCCTCTATCTAGCCACCTCCTATTTCCACACCATGTTTACCGGCCGTTAGGGCAACCTGAACGGTGGGTTTTACCCCACTCGTCTTGCCCACCACCTCGGGGTATTCGAGCCCTATTTGCATCAGGACCTATTAGGTTCTCCCCAATGGATGGACTATCTCATGATCATTCGCATGGGGGTGGTCCGAAAGTAGGGGTTTCCTGCATTCTTTCCCAGGCTCACCCCCACCCACCTGCTGACCCTCCTGCCCCAGCTGATGCACCTGTTCCACCTTCCCCACCCCCTCCAGATCCCTCACCCCACCCCCTCCTACCGAACCTTCTTCTTCAAGACTCCCTTCTTCTGACCCACCACCAGCCCCACCTACCTCTGTACCCTCATTTTATCTCTTCCTTCCCCTCTGCCTAGCCGTGGTCGAGCAGGTCTTGGGTCACTTCGACAGCCAACAAGATCAGATAGAGCATCAGTTGGTTTGTATGATCGGCTGCCAGGACACCGTTGCGAGTCATTTTATTCTTCTCGACAGCCTCCAGGACCACATGGAGCAGCTGTTGGCTCATATTTCTCGGTATCTTGGTCTTCCGTTGATTCTTCCACATGACTCTACCTCTGCTCCTAGCCCTTCTGCTGCTGCTCCACCGTCCTTCAGTTCAAAATCCACAGACTCTGTTCTGCTGTCTACAGTGGTCCCACCTTCTGCAGCTTCTCTGGACACCACCACTGCTTCCAATTCAGGGCCTGCTGTTGAGCTTCCTTTTCCTGATTCTATGCCTGGGGCTCCTACTTCTCCAGCTTCTCATCCCGCCGCCGAGTCCATGCCTTCGGCTTCCACACCTCCTACGCCATCTCTTCTAGCTGATCCTGTCATAGATGTTGCCTCTTCTGAGGTGTCACCATGACTGGTTTTGGGACATGTGCTTTTCATTGTATATATATTTGTGATCTCGTATGCATGTGTTTATTATGCATTCTTTCAGTGTCTCTTTTTCCCCATCACAGGTACTCTGGACCATTTTGGGCTGTGATTTTACTTCACATACCATTTTCCTTCGCCTAGACATGAGGGGAGTATTCTTTTTCATTTGTTTTTATTTTTTTCTTGATCATACTCTCGTTACATTCCCTCGGTCTGGTCCACTTTTTGTGTCCCCACATTACCTTATTCTTTATTTGGAACTTGTTGGACCACGTGCGATTTTCAGTGTGGGGGAGCCTCCTATCTATATTTCACCTTAGTCTTTTCCCTTGAACTAATCTAGGAGACATCATTATTAGATTATATATTTGTAAATTTGTGGAAATTTTTTGTTAATCATATTTACCAATGCTCAAGTTATCAATAGGAACTCTTTGAGGTTTGCATGCTTATTCTGATTCTTATGTTTTTTAAAATGATCACTGATATAGTTTCAATTGCAAATTTTAATCCTTGATTAATTACATTGATTAAGCTAATCATTTATATACAAGTCAGGACTTGATTTCCACTTTATTATTTTTTCCACTCCTGAGAGGTATTATAAACCTTTTTTCGTATTTCTTTTCTAAATACCTTCTTTCTTGAGAGATTTTTAGGATATGCATCACTACTAGAATTTTCATGTTTTCTTTTCAAAACATGAAGAATTTTGGAATTACTTTAAAATGATTGAGGCACTAGATTGGTTTCAACCATTTATCATAAGACCTACCAAACATTTAATCTTCACTAATCCCATAGAATCAATGAACAACCTTTATAGGAAGCCACGTTACAAGCCTATTCCCCTTCCTACACTATTTCTTTTTTGAACATTGCATGAATATTCATTTTGAAGATTTAAAGAGGGAGTTGGCAATACATTGCTTATTTTTGTACACAATCATGAAATAAAGTTTGGGAGAGTGCCTCTTGACTACTTGGGGCAGAAAGGGTTCCAAAAAATTATTCGTTGTATTCAGAAGTGTTTCCCTTGAGTTCTTCTTAATCTAAAAAAATAAGGGAACCTTGTGCACATTTGACTTAGGAACCCTACTTGACTTAGGGAAGCGATGGTGATTACAACAACATCCTTCTGAGCATGTGAAGGACTCATTTTCATTGATATTTACTTTAAATATCATGAAATGCTTTTTAAAAGAATTATCCTTTCCTTTTCAAGACTCAGAATTTATTTTTCACATCTTAACCTACCAACCCTTAGCCAAAGATAAATCTGAACCTTATTGATAATGCCCTCATGATTATTGTAATTCAATTTTTTCTGAACTATAGAACAATATATCTTTCAAACCTATGGATAGGGTGTATATACCTTAGATTGAGAATAACTCTAAATAAAAATATCTTGAGTATGCAGAGTGATTTTTGAATGGTATCATAGATCATCAAGTGGAATTATTATTTTTGAAAGGTTGAAGAATGTCTTGAAAGAGTATGAGAGTAGTTAATTGAATTATATATATGAGGAATGATTTCAATATCTTATGAATTGAATTTGATTGTTCATTTTATAATTTTCCTCAGTATCTTTATCATTTATACTTTTGATTAATTTAATTCCTTCATTTAAAAGTATATGCTCGTTTAATTCGATGTTGAGATTTTCTTAAGTATAAGCAAACAACTAAGTGTGGGGGAGTTTGATGCACCAGATTTGTGTATACATTTTCATACATATTATTGAAAATAAGAACAAGTTTTCACCAAATACATGCTTCTTAGATGAAAAATACTTTGATTTTGGGGACCTTGCCTATTTTCAGGAGCTTTCTTACCAAAATACACAAATCGAGGGGAGTTTTTGAAAATTTTGAAACAACATGGGATGTACTCTGTATACACGCCATGTACATCCAGACAGGGACATAGATCGAAGGAGGGAGTACATGCCCATGTCACTAGCCAGAAGCTATATGCCATGTGGGGCAGCATTACATGTCGTGTACTACATTCTAGAAGCGGTTGTTGCCGAGAAGATTTTTCACGCCCATTTGGCTGTTGAAGGAGACACAGAGTGTTCCATTTCTACACGCCATGTCTGGTTTTCTAGAAGGGGTTGGTGGCCACATTTTGGCATTACACGTCGTGTATGGAGGCGCTACACACCGTCTACACTCACTTTCTGGGCGACGCTGTGTTCAAAGTCAAAGACGACATGTTAGTCCACCTACCAGCGGAGAAAATTAAGCCTAAAGTGCGTTGATGGAAAGTACACGACATGTACTTTCAATACACATCTGTACTTTATTTTTCTATAAATAGAGGCCTCGGACTTCAGATTTAGGGAGTTCAAAACCATTCGAAGGAGGGGAGAAGTTCTGTTTATACTGTTCCTAAACCACCGTGGTGCCGTAGTTCCACCATTCCACCTACTGAAACTTTTCCTCAAAGCTTACACAATGAATTCATCAGGTATCAAGTTTGTTTTTCCTATCATGATTTCCATTTTTAACTAAACCCCTTGTGTTGGGGCTGTGGGCAATAAAGGATTGTATTTTGTTGTATTAATCTAGATAGTTGTGTTTCTTCTTCTTAATTATTCTTACTCCTCTTAAATCAGTGCTAAATATTACGTTTAATTTTGAGCCAGAAAAAGGGAAGAATTCTCCGCGATATAAAAGAATAGTAACAGTGAAATCTTTCATGACCTTTGAAAAGGTTTCACCGATTCAAAAATGGACCGAACCACATTAAGAATTTAGAAACACTAACTACCAGACCAAGGAGTCAATTTCATCAATTCCAAAGAAGAGAAACTGGACTAAGGAATCTTGTGATAAAAGGAAATCCAAAATGATTAATTATCATGAAAAACACAACCATTTAAGCAATCTGCATAAAAACACCATTATCACCACATCCCCAATACACTTTTCTCTCTGATAAAACACCCTTGAAGAACTTATCATATCCTTTGAATTGTTAATCATTTTCTTAAAGAAAACTAAATAGTTTCACTCAATTCAAACCAACCAATCCTCTATAAATTCTTTTTGTTTCACTAAATTAATTATAAACTCAACAAAACCAACGCACTGCCAATGTTTCTGTGGATTGTACCCACTCTTTAACTATACAAAAGTTTTAAGACGTGGGTAATAATTAATTTGGGATGCCGATAACATAACTTTGGTGAAACGACCGACCAGTTCCCCAATGACTTCTTTGGGTTTACCCTCCTATAAGGACTGGGCATTGGGTTACACAACGACCTCTTAGGGTTTACCCTCCAATAGAGACTGGGTAGTGGGATACCCAACGACCTCTTAGGGTTTACCCTCTAGTGGGGCTGAGAGTGAGTTACCTGACGACTTCTTTCAGACTCAATATTTTCTACTAGGCTAGTCTGTGGCTTTTCTCCGAGACTACCAGAGTAGGACCCTTGTTTGTATGGGTCAGTGATGTGACATCTTTGACTTTGAGAAGACCTCTCGACAGTGTTTCATTTAAGAGGTGTGGTTTGACGTTCCCTAGAACTCTCAAGTATGAAGGGTGCTTTCCACACCAAGATGCATACTTGAGACGCGGCCTAAAACCATGCAGGTGAGTTAGTGCCGCCCAAAGCGGATAATGTCAAGGTGAGTTGGTTTGAGCCCCTTTGGATTGCAGTTCAGGGCAGACTGGTAGGATACTAGGCATCGATGGTGTATTCTTTTGGGACGTTTGGTGACTCACGTTCTTGGGATGAGATACGGGATGGATATCCCCATAAAATCTAGTTTTTGTTTCTTGACAGAGCATATATATATGTATACCTTGTTCCAGTACCCACTCCTTGGGTTTTGGATACTCTCCTTCTAGGAGAGGCGAAGACCCACGGGGTATGCCATGTGCTTTCTGTGTCTAGATTCCCGTGGTTGGATGAGTCTAATCTCCTACTATAGGTAGCAAAGAATAGATGAGACGTTCATCTTATCACTGTTTATAGATCCTTTTTTGGATGAGTCTACTTCCTTTCTCTTGTTGGGTTGATCTGTTACTCTACGGTACTCTTTACTGCACTCTATGTTGCACTCCTTTACTATTCCATGTTCGATCTACTGCTCACCACTTCAATACCTATTTTGTTGCTCCATCAAGAATTTGGGGCATTATAATGAGTATTTTTATACTCACCCATGCTTGGGCTTTTCCCACACATAGTGTACCATTATAGACGACAGACAGGTTAGTCATGACTATAAAGGAGCTTAGAATTTCAGGAGCTCAGACCGCGTACAGTGGTCGCAAAGGGGGTTCCAGGTGAGAGAATCTCTATTTTTTTACTTTTTTTCCTGTTTCTGGGTTGTGGCACTTTTTTGGTTGGGTGCATGTTTTTCTTTTTTATTTTTAGTTACCTTCATCACTTTGTTTGTAATGTTTAGAAGTCGATGCACATTTGTGGATTATTTATAGCAGTTGGTAATTTTATTTTCATTTTTACCATTCAATTCTACCTTGAGTGGGCTGCATGTGTGTGTATAGGTACGTAGGAAAAGGCCTCCCCGAGTTGTTTAGCCTTCGGCACATGTCACCAGGCCCTGGCCTATGGAGGCGTGATTGGGGTAGTTTCGGCTCTAGCCCAGGTAAGGCCGGGTCATGACAAAGTGGTATCAATGGTGGTCCGTTCTTTGGGACATTGTTCTGAAATCCCCAAAAAGTAATGTTTTTTGGATCTAGGGAAACAGTGTCAAAGTGTCTTTTGAATGTCTCTCAGATCAAGGAGTCCAATGATGGTACGGCGGCTGACGTATCCATTCACCAGATCCCTGATAATCCACTTGTCAACTCGACATGTTGAGACACCCATTGCAGTGAAATATTGTTTTGTGCATCACATAGGATTGAGTCTTCGATTGTCCTTATTAATCCAGTTACCATTGTTGTTACTGTTATATACATATATGCTCATCTGACCGTGACACTCCTTGATAACATTCAGAATGTTTTTGCGAAGACAACCAACCAGGATACCATATTTGGTTTGTGATTATGACCCTGTGAGCGACGAGGCCTCAGTTCAGGACCCATCATGCGAGTCCATTTCCATGGGTGGGACGGTAGCAGCACCCCCACCTGGTGAGCAGCAGACAGATTCAACAGAATAGAATGAGGTTGACTGCAGTTTGAGCGCACTCTGTGAGTTCAAGCTACAGAGACCATTGAGGTTTAGTGGTGAGCCAAACCCTTGGAATCAAAGGTTTCATTGGAAGTAGTTGTTCACCTCTTCAGGCATGTACAGACACCGACAGATATTATGGTGGCTTTGGCCGTAAGCCTTTTCCACAGTGCAGATGGGCGTTGCGGTTGAGTCTGTTGACTCCGTTACTTGATGAGTCATCACATTCGTGGGGAAAATTTCAGCTTCTATTTCATGAAGAGTTTTACCCCTTGTTTTGGTGCTCCATTCAGATCTAGAAGATCCTGTATATTCAGCTAGGTGGGATGATGGTGACTGAGTACACGACTAGGTTCACGGACTGTGCACATTTTTACCCAGACATTGTCTATGACGGAAAATTATGAGTACAAAAGTTTGAGCAGGGTCTCCACAAATAGATTTGTGCTATCATAGTCCCTTGGTCATTCCCACTTATGTCGTGGTGCTAGAGCAAGCGCTAGGGGCAGAGATCTTCCTATCACGCTTTACAGTTGGTTTTGGTAGAAGGAACAATGGAGTTGAGACGTCAGCCACAACTAGTAGGCATCAGTAGACAGAACCTCAATGCAGAAGGCCTTCCACCCACTGGTTTCAGAGATGTGGTCATGCGCCATTGTGGTGGCAATGAACAGGGGCTTAGCCATGAAGACCCTTCCATCAGCAGACCCAGGGGTAGGGTCATACAACATAGTGGCACCGTAGGGCACTAGGGAAGCCTGGAGAGTGTCGGTGTTATGCTTGCTATGGGCGAGGTCACTTGGAACGGGACTGCCTGACCAGGTATGTTGAAAACATCGGGCAGGCAGCAGGCACATCACCACAGAAAAGGAAGTGCCGTGATCGGAGTAGTTCCCAATGAGGTTTTACTAGCATAGGAGCAGGAGGAGCTGGAAGTTGGGGAAGACATTATGAGGTCTTACCATCACCACCAGCTAGTCCACATCAGGCTCCGGGAGCTGACAGTTGGGACCACAAACAACCACGAGTTTTGGATTTCCACGATCTTGCAGAGCATGAGGTGTTAATACGTACACTCTATAGCTCTTCTACATATTCCTATAGATTTTTTAGACTCTATATGTGAAATTCTTTTCTCTCTACTCCTTGTTTGAGGTGTTACCAGGGGGACACGGGTCATCGGTGCTACCATGTTTCTGTAGAGTAGAAGACGTGGAACCTTTTTCATAGTCGATGGTATTGACTCATTCGCATTCCGAGCATGTAAGAGAGCCTGGGTTGTGGGACATCAACTGTGAAACCTTGTGTGACCAGATATCCTTGGGTGTTTCACCATATGGATATTTTGAAGGGTGGAATCATTGAGCGTTGTCCCAGGTCTGAATGGTGATTTCAGTCACAACATGCGATGTGGGGGTTATACTGGGGAGGTGAGCTACCCCTGAGGTTTTTCGGACCGTTTGAGACCGTGCAAAGGGATGGTGAGGTTATCTATCGCCTTACCATAACCCCCCCCATGTCTAGAGTGGGTGCATGACTCCTCCCACATGACATACCTAAGGAGATGTGTGCGTGATCCTTTGAACATCATCGAATAGGGAATAACTCTCATGAACAGATCATAACCATTGTGTGTGGTGGTTCAGAACTGTGCATGAGTTCTTCTGGGTATGGAAGAGCCAGGTGTGGGCATAATACCCTGAGATATTCCCCAAGTTTTGCTATTCTTGAATGAAATTCCTGAAGGAGGAAATGTTGTAAATACCAGTTTTTTCTATAAAAGACTTTGGAATTTTCTTGATGTTATTCCAGAGCAGCTCCTTCAGACGACGTCCTATTCCGAGCCCCAGTGTGGCCGAAATTAAATTTTCAGTGCGTTCACATTGGGCGTGGCAATTAAGCAGAATAACTACAAAATGGTAGCTCAGATGGGAAAAGTGAGGGCACCGTTGAGTCTGAAGTGTGACTTTTACCCTTGGAGGGGTGTAATTTCACAGGCGCGGGCCACCTATGAAAGATGCCTTCATGGGCATTTTCGTAATTTAGTGGGCTCAACTTTATGTTTCATAACATTTGAATGGGGCCTCATATTAGAATTACGAGACCACCGTTGTGCTCGTGAGGTGTTTTTTTCCTTAGTGGAGGATTAACATCGACCCCTTCGAATGTTTCAGATACAGTTTAATTTGGGGGTTTAAATTAATTAAAATTTTAATTATTTTTTCTTTATTTAAACCTAAACACACCTCTCTTCTACCCTTCCCATTTTCTCATCCTCTGGCGGAAGGAGACTCAATCAAGGGTGATCCTCCAACAATCCCTCCACCATCCTCTCCTTCACATGGTGGGGCGCAACTTCGGTGGATTGACGATGAAGCTCCGGGCTGCGCCCAACAAGGTCGGAGATCTTCGTTTTGTATTTTAACTTTGAACCTCTCCTTTGAACACAATTTACAGCGTCAAAATAATGTTTAATTTTCATCAAAATCCCATGAATGCATATTATATTTTTGATCTTTAAGAATCATTTTTCAGATTCTGAATCTGAGTTCTAAGGTGACAGCAATGGTCCGATGAAGTTTCTGGGGTTTTCGGGTTGTATTACAGAGGTTATGGCCGGACTAGCGGCAGCTCGACTCATGCAGCACGGTAGCGGACAGCGGCTCGGAGTGGCAGTCGGTGGCAGATTCAGTGAGGTGGTTGGCAGCGGGTGGTCTGAGCAAGGCAGCATCAGCTGGTCGAGGCGGTGAGCGGTCGGGCGAGGCTGCGACTCCAGGCGGCGGGCGAGCTCATCGGGGCATGATGATAGCGGGGTCGCGGCGCGCGACCCCATGTGGGAATATAGACCTGCATGGGGCCGGTCTTCATACAAGACCGCGGCCGGCCGTGAGGTCCGGTCGGCATCGTGTGGACCCGAGGTCCATGGCTGGGCCATGTGGCCGAGCCGCGGGTCGGCCCAGACCGGCCGGACCGGGCCGGTCCTACCCAAGGTGTTCGGCCCCTCTAACTTCGGACACCCGTGAGGTTCTTTGCGAGTGTCTGTTTTGCATGCTATCTATGACAGTGCATTCCTGGAATCAAGAAGAACATTTTTTGATGGTCTTGGGATGTTTTTAAATCTCGAGAGGAGGGCTCGGTGGCACGACAAATACGTTAAGTGGGTTATCCCTTTTCTCGAGGTTCTTGTTTTGGGCGGCGTCGACGCATCCAGAGTCCGTTTTGAGTGCCATCGGCAACATTGAGACCTTGGTGTCGAGACGATGGTTTCCAAGTTGTTTTCATACATTCAAATCTGAGTTGATACTTGGCCCCCACAACCCTTCTTTTAAGCTGCGATCAGTGTTTCACAACTTTTTCATCAGACGTCCATTCGGGGTGTGCGAGTAGTCGATTCTGGGTGTTTTTCCGAGGGCATTGGAATGGCGCAATCTGCCCGCTTTAATTTATCATGATGGTTCATGCCCGAGGAGGGCCATTTTGGTTGTTGATGATGAATTGTATCTTCTTCATTGGGTGTCTATTTTGGACCATTGATTGGGAAATCGTGCGTACTTTTCTGAGAGGATCACAATGGTGTGATCCGTTTGTAGCGCTTCAGGACTTGGATGTGGGTCCCAAGAATTACTGGTCATGTGTAGTTGGCGAAATGAATCTTTTTCTCTGGATATCCATTCCACTCAATTGATCATACCTTTTGACGTGTTTTTTCTAGGGGATTGCACTGGTTTGATGTGCTTGACATTTCTCGGGACCGAGGATCAAGACCATGGGACGTCGTTCAGGCATAAAGTGGTGTTGGAGGAATTTTCTATCAGATATCCATTTTAGGTGGGAAAATAGTCTATCTCGTGTGTTTTTCTACAAGGATTACAATGGTATGATTTGATTGTATGTGCAGAGACTCATTCGAGATCTCGTTAAATGTCAAAGCATGAAAGGTGCTCCAGTTGCGGTTTTTCGTGCTGTGTTTTAAAGAAAACCATTGGCATGTGATCATGTTAACTCCCTTGAGAGTGAATATTTTGCTTAAATATATGTGGTTATCCATGCTAGGTCCATGGATGAAGCATGTTGGTGAAGTTATGTTTACCTCCTTCATGTTGTTGTTGGGTGTTGTGAGAACAATAGACTTTGTGCTAAAGATGTGATATACTCTGGGAGTAAACGAGAATGATTGGAGATACATGTTGTAGTTTATACCTGAGAATGTTTATACTTGGTTTGGAGATGATTTGGTCCACACGTCGTGTGTTCCCCATGTGTGCGATGTGTTCTAATTTACGTAATTTTGACCTCTTGTGGCACAGAGGGTCCCTCTATTAACAATGGTTTAGACTAGTAGGGTTGAGTGGTTTCCCCTAGTTTTGTTCTTGATGGTTTGATCAGCAGAGTTGTTTTGGTTCCCCTATTCCTTTAGTCGTGTGGGCTTTCAGTATCATGTCCCTTTGAGTTCATGGTAGGGTTTTGTGGATTAGGTGTGACCAATACTTTACGTGGGCACTGATCCTCTATCGAGGAGGTTGTTTCCAGAAGTGTACGGAGCCCCAGTGAGCCAAGGCGCAGATTCCCTAGTCGAGTATTGAGATCATATCCTCATTCCGCGATCTACAATGACGTGTTTCCATAGGCAAAGCTCCAGGTATCGGTGTGACCCGCACTACACGAGCGTTGAACCTCTACTAGATGAATTGTTCTAGAGTTGGGTGGTTGTGCGATCCCTAGTATGTGTTCTGTTGGCTAGTGTTGTACCATCCAGTAGGGATGGCCAGAGTAGTTCCTGGTTTACACTCCAGTGAGGCTAGGGAATGGGTTTCTCATCGACTTCTTCGGGTTTACACTCCAGTGGTGCTGGGCAGTGGGTTTCTCATCGACCACTTAGAGTTTACCCACCAGCAGAGACTAGGATGTGGGTTTCTCGATGACCTCTTAGGGTTTCCCCTCTTGCAGAGACTGGGCAGTGGGTTACCCGATGACCTCTTAGGATTTACCCTTCACCAAATACTGGGCAGTGGGTTACCTGATGACCTCTTTTGGTTTACCCTCCACTAGAGAATGGGTAGTGGGTTACCCGACGACCTCTTAGGGTTTACCCTCCAGTAGAGACTATGCAGTGGGTTACCTGATGACCTCTTACAGTTTACCCTCAAGCAAAGACTGGGAAATGGGTTACCCGATGACCTCTTAGGGTTTACCCTCTAGCAAAGACTGGGCAGTGGTTTACCTGATGACCTCTTAGGGTTTACCCTCTAGCGGGGTTGTGCAGTGGGTTGCCCGACAACTTATTTCAGACTCAGTCCTTTCTACTAGGCTAGTCTGTGGCTTTTCTCCCTGACTACCAGAGCGGGATCCTTGGTTGTATGAGTCATTGATGTGAAAACTTTTACTTTGAGAATACCTATTTACTGTGTGAGAGTGAAGAGGTTTCGTTTTACTTTCCCCAAAAATCTCATGTTCGTGGGGGTGCTTTCCCCACAAAGACGCGTCCTTCAGATGAGACCTAAAACAATGCTGGTGAGTCAGTGCCGCCTAAAGCAGATAGTGTCAAGGTACAGTGATTTGATCCCCTTTGGATTTCAGTTTGGGGCAGACGAGTATGATGCTATGCATCGATGATGTTTACTTCTGGTACTGTTGGCAACTTACATTCTTGGTCTGATCTATGGGATGAAGATCCCCTTATGATCTTGTTTGGGTTTCTTGATAGAGCCTATGTATATATGTATACCATTTTCTAGTACCCACTCATTGGGTTTTGGTTATTCTCGTTCCAGGAGAGGCGAAGACGCGCGAGGTATGCCATGTGCTTCCTGTGTCTAGCTTCCTATGGTTGGACGAGTCTACTCTCCTGCTATAGGTAGCGAAGACTCGACGAGAAGTTCATTTTCCCACCATTTCTCGCTCCTTGTGTTTGGACATGTATACTTCATTTCGCTTGTTGGGTTGAGCTATTACTTTATTGTACTCTTTTCTGCATTTTCTGTTGCACTCCTTTACTATTCCCTATTCAATCTACTGCTCACCACTTCAGTATCTCCTATGCTTCTCCCTCGAGCCTTCGAGGCATCCTATTGAGTATTTTTATACTCATCCCTTCTTGGGCATTTCCCTCACCTGATGTGTCCTTGCAGATGGCAGACAAGTTGGTCGTGACTACTGAGGAGCTTAGGATTTCAAGAGCATGGACTACGTACGGTGGTCGCAAAGGGGTTTCTAGGTGGGAGACTCTGTCGTGGTTTAATTTTGTTTACTTGTTTCTGAGTTTTGGCACTTTTCTGGTTGGGAACATGTTCTGCCCTTTTCTTTTCAGTTTACCATTAGCACTTTCTTTGTAAGGTTTAGAGGTCGATTCAAATTTTTGGTTTTTTATAGCAGTTGGTACTTTTCTTTTCTTTTTTACTCTGCACTTCTACGTTGAGTGGGATGCGTGTGTGTGTATAGGTACTTAGGAAAATGCCTCCCCGAGTTGTTTAGCCTTCAACGCTTGTTGCCAGCCCCTGGCATATGGAGGCTGGCTTGGGGTAGTTATGGATCGAGCCCAGGTAGGGCAAGGTTATGACAATGCAACCGATCAAATTAAAGATAAAATATATTATAAATATAATAAAATTTCCATTTATCAATTTCATAATGATAAAATATTTTTATATGTTAATTTAAATGTTCAAGGATATGAATAGAAATTTTCTATAAAAATATATTAAAATACAATATAATGGTGTGAAAAGATCTAGTAAATTATCCAGAGCATATCACCCATGAATATTAAACCTGGTGTATAGTTTGGACAATTATTTGTTCCATAAGTGAAGGTGGAATTAATTCCCAAACTACATTTTCTAGGGTCCCTATACCTAGGTTAATTTAATCCTAAATATGGATCTACTTATATTATCCAAATAGGGATTTAATTTATTTAATTCCACACACACATTATATTAATAAAATTTCAATTGATTTATTATAATGGTTTGTAAAGGTAGTATAATGAGAGATATTAGTGATCAAACATTGATAATTTGATCAAGAATTCATAATAATGAATCATTATAACATTTTACTTTGAAATTAATACTAAATTGATAGGATTGCACAAAAAATGTTAATAAGGGATTAGAGACCCCTAAACTGGCATAATAGCTGCTTAGAAAAGGATATAATGAGACATTATAAGTAATATATCGATAAAAACTTATTAAATTTATGATAATACCCCTGTATTTTAATAATGGAAGTATATAAAAAATAATTTTATATGATACAAAAACAAGGGATGTTAATTGAAAAGGAAAGTGGAGGAATGGGAACCTCTATCTTGAACTATTACTTCAAAAATATTGAGAAAATAGCCTAATAACATTAAAAACTAATTTGATAGATTATTAAGAGAGTAAATAGTGGTGAACCATGATATATTTTTTTTAAATTAATATGTGTGGGTGGATGGGTGGTTATTTATTTTAACTGAGATGGATTTGTTTATTAATTTTAAAGTATTTTCCTTGAAATATAGGTTATAAAAAAAAATTAAAAACCAATCCCCCAACCATGGTTTTAGAACAATGAATATGAAATATGGAGACTTGTATTGGGTTTTAAATTTATAAGAACAAAATCACATTTCATATATATTATTTAAGAATTAGAAAACACTCCTATTTTTTAATAATTGTTTTTAAATTTTAAAATATACTCTAGGTTTTTAATTTTTTTTATAGGTTGATAAAATTAATAATATTATATCAATAAGCCCAATTTTGAACAATCAAGACATTATATTTATTATTACATATTTTTTCCTTGAGATTTCATAACACCATAAATTAATACTATATTTGAATTGAAATAAAATCTACAATCTCAAAAAACTCTGAGGAAATAAATTTTTTAAAATTTTAACATTATGATTCCAAAATTATTCGTTTATTTAGGAAAATAATTCTATGTCTGTGTGAACTGTAATTAAAAAATAAAAACACTTATGTATTTCAAAATCAAATATTTGGATCTTAACATTTGAAAAATATTTTTTTAGTACATTTTATTTTATTCTAATAAATATTTTATAAATTACATAACTCATTCATTAAAATATATTTCTAATCCATATAAATTAAATGATTTAATTGATTTTATTATACAAATTAATAATAACATGTATGTTTTTGGTTAAATCCCACCTTATATTCTACCACATTAAATAATTTAACCCAAAAAATTGGGGTGTATGTAAATATAATAATAAATAAGGACTATTATTCATAATTTCTTACTCAGGATCCCATGTTTTTTCTCCTAACTTCGGATTAATTTAATGAAATTTCATTAGTTCGGTTGTCTAATTCCATAACTCATTCTCTCTAGTGTTAAGGATCTATAGTAGCTCTTAATTATATGAAATATCATGCTCCATCTATACTTCATCAATGGTCAACACATGTGTAGGGTCGAAAATGTATTTCCTTAACCTGAAAACAAGTAATTAACCTTTCAATATAGATATGTTTGGCGGACTATCCTAAAAAAATCCACAAATCCATTTCTCACAATATTATTAAAGGGAATAATATAACATAGAATTAGTTTCCAATTATTATAAAAACCTTATAACTCCATTACATAGTGATATTTTCTCAAGAAGACATGATATCATATAATTAATTACCATTCCTTCCCCTAATAATCATCATAGAATATATATCTTCTCTAAGATATCTTGGTATGGTTCTTGACAGGATTCACTAAATTAGTTGTTTCTGCCAAATTTTAATGACTTAGTAGTATCTTTTCCACAAATTCATCCCAATATATAGCATTATGACATCTTTTTTCCATACAAATCCATATATGATGGTAGTGTAATTCTTTAATGGAAGGTAATATTGTAATAACATTCAATTATATGTTCGTATTGATCCCATTATTCTTGGATGTCATTTTATAATGATATAAATTTATATTCTAAAGTTGATATAGTTATTTTAGACTAACTATTTAATTGAGGATGAAAGGTGGTTCCAAAACATATCTCGGTCTGTAAATATTTTTTAAGGATTCTCGAAAATTTTTATTTCAATCAAGGTTCATGACTAAATACAATCGATAATGTCTCTCTATGAACTCTCACAAATTCTTTGATATAGAGTATTGTAAGAATTTCAAGGGGTATGTACTCCCTTATTTCATTGAAATTTGTCGATGGATCTACAATGACCCATATAACACCCTTATTTACAGATATATTTGGTATTAAAATATCAAAATCCATTATTATGGCAAAACACTTCTACATTGGTTGGAAGAGGCTTCATTTAACCCTTTTAGAGTTGTCTGTTACCCATTAAATATTGTCATATCAAGCATCTAGATACATATTCTAAAATATCCCCCTATATTTTCCCCCCATAATTCCTCTCATTGATCACTATAAATATTGGTTGCACTAGGCCGTATTGAGAAGTTTGTGGTATGAGATTCATCTTGTAATTCCATATTTATCTAAACTATTAATGGAAAAAATAGTCTATTTTAGAAAATTAACACACCATCTTTATAGATAAATTCTATCAATCTCCCATCTCTTATAGATTCGATTTTATTTTAAAAAATGATGTTATCATTATTGATACATCTTTATCATCTCCATTAATGTTTGTTGAAAAAATTATTCGAAAAGGAATCAGGATTACATTTCCTTAATAATAACCGTATAAAAATTTATTAAATCAATGAATATATACTTCAACTTGTCTTATCCATATATATGTCACTTCATTCACTGTAGATACACTATCTCTATATCTTCAATGAAAACATTATAAATTTCTACTCAATATCCATATTTGGATAGTTTTGTTCCTAGGATATCAATTTCCATTATATATGGTAAATTCCAATATCAATTCATTTATCAAAATCTTCTATTGTTATTCAAAGCAATCTTCACATTCCTTTGAAAATAAAAATCTTACCCATTTATGATTCAACTTGGTTAAAAATTTATCTAGTTAAGAAACATTTTCCACAAATTTTCTGTAGTAAAATAATATAAGCTAAGTTATAAAGGTATCTCATTTATATTTATTTGTTTGGGTTATTATTTATCTACATTTTACATTGAGGTTTCAATTGAAATTATATCGATGGAAATAATATGACCATGAAAAGAAACATGGGGAAGAAAAAATTAACACTTAATTAAGTTCACATGTATACAATTCTCCCTTAAATTCGTGGAGAAAATTCATAAATGGTCTACATTATCTTCAAAATACATAGATTATATCAATATATCATTAATAAAAACCACAATAATAT
Organism: Viscum album; assembly: GCA_963277665.1. NCBI lineage: Eukaryota > Viridiplantae > Streptophyta > Magnoliopsida > Santalales > Viscaceae > Viscum > Viscum album. The sequence goes on along the minus strand of OY728162.1, from coordinate 954,150,260 downwards.
TTTGATGATAAATCTTCCATACCATTTTCATTAGATCCCTATAAACTAGGGGTATACGTTATTACTAAAAGAGTAATATTGTAAACTCATAAATCTCATTCCTTGCATGAAAAGAAACTTTTGTATATCATCCTTTATTAATATTAATTGGCAATACCTAGATTGGTGATCAATCAATGAAAAGTATTATACCCCTTATTGTTCATAAAACAAATCATCAATGTGCGGTATAACAAACTTGTTATTTATATTAATGAAATTTCATTGGTTTTGGTTAATTAAATAAATCATATACCCATCATTCATTTTCACAAATAAGATAGTTTCTATCAAATGTGAAAGAGTAGGGGATATAAAACCCCTGTCACCGAACTCGTGCAGTTATTTATTCAATTCAACCAATTCCATCTAATCTATTCTATATAGAGGATTCAATACGAGTTTTCATTTGTGATATAGTAAATAATGATTTAAAATTCATGGTCAAGTGGATAACTAATTTTTTACTAGTGAAATACATCAATAAAATACCCTATAATAGATATTTTTTTTATTCAAAGCTTATCCTTACCGTTCAGTCTTTCATCTTTACCATGAATTTAATTTAGATGATCTACTAGAGGTTGCTCCAAACATGATTTAGGAAATTGGGAATATTCTTAAAAATTATGGGATTCTCTTTATAATAACCTATTATTTAATAATATATATTTATTTTAAATAAGTACTGTGTTTTAATAGAATGAACCACATGTAGCACCAAGCATATAAGGTTCACGATATACTATGGAATTATAATTATTTAAATATGATTATAATAGCATTTCTATTGGGTTGGTGGAAATCAATATGAGTTACGGAATTATAAGAAATATGTTTAATTGTTTTAATTATTTAAAAATGTTTAATAGTTTATAGTATATAATTACTCAATTTTTGATTATTAAGAATTAAAGAACATATGTCTTTGAATTTATAAAGTTTAAAATGGTTATTTTTTTTATAAAAGTGGGCTTCACTTATATTTTAATATTTATTTTGAATGATAAAATTATGAATATTATAATATTAATTTTATTTAAGGAATTTTATTTTTTGATTCATCGTATCAACATTATATTGGAATGAATTTTTTTGATCATTCAGAAATAGTGGACGTCACGACTTTTCCCATTAGGGACCCCCTAACTAGAAATATACTATGTGTGACTACCCTAAGAGAACCTCAAACAGCCTAGGAATATAGACTAGTGCTTGTTAGAAATAACAATTTTGGGACCAAATTGTGTATGAATATTGTATTTGTTTTCAATAGTTGTCAATACTGGTCAAAATGAAGAAGTATATAAAGAAAGACTTCATATTTAATAGAGAATTCAATTCAGAAGTTTGTTAAACTAATCCTATGTTGACCAAACTTATTTTAAAGTTGACACATTTTTAACAACAATTTTGAATGGATAAGTATCATCCATTTGAGGATGATTGGTGTAACGCCCCGACCCTAGTTACCCAGAGTCGGTGCATTATTACATAACATTGGCATGATCACAAGAAAGATCAAATCTCGAAAGACCGATTGGTTTAGTAGCCTTGGAAACACTAGATATATTCATAAGTTTTACATTACATCATAAAACGAAAAACTACTACAACAACATATTGTATCCATAATCCACACTCATATCCCCACATAATATCCCTGCAGGTCATTCATAACTTACTTCTTCACTTCCTGGGAAAAATAAAACATAGAAAAGGGGTGAGCTCAAATGCCCAGTAAGGATGACAATATAGCGGAAACTTTCATAAATAAGAATAAACTTTTCAGGAAATGTATAACTAAAACAAAAGCCTTTCAAACATGAACTTTCAACATGGTATGGCATAAATAAAATGAAATAATGCCATTTACTTATTCACATAGATATTCTATTAATCGAATAATCGCATGCAAAAATCAATAACCACTTTCATAATGTTGGAATGCATAATGCCAGACTATCATAACCACATAGTCAAGGCCTCGTGCCAAGACTACAAATAAGATTTTGTCAAGGCCTTGTGCCAAGACACTAGTTTGTCTCATGAGACCTACCGATGCATCGAGGAGCTATAGCGGGCTCCACCCGTCACTTACTAAGTCCAATGCATTCCCATATGAAAAGGTTTAAACATAACATAAACATTCGTATTAAAAATAGCATACGAAATGTCAATAATTTCACCATAAACTATGAATGGTATAAAAATAGCACATCCACAGTCAAACATATCACAAAACCTTAAATACAATATAAGAGCTTTGTATTACAATACATCAACTTCAAATAAGCGTTAAATCCATCAAAGGATGTTGACATAGATGAAATAAAAACTATTTGAGAGAAATATCTCCTTTTTTGAAATCATTTAAAAGTCACACATTTATAAAGGAAGTAATTAAAAAGAGATTTTTGAATCAAAGTGTCCCATACCACTTTGAATCTTTTGAAAGGAATTAACATTTTTAAAAACATTCATGTCCACATAAATAAATCCTTAAAAACCATTTTGAAGACATTAATTAAAAATATTTATAAAGATAAATCTTTAAAACATTTAAAATTCTGATTTTGATAAAGAGTACCTTTCTGAAATTCATAAATTATTCATTTTGAAATCATTTAAAAGTCACATAATTATAAAATAAAACATTTACTTTTAAAATATCCTTATAAGCTTGTAAGGAAAGTTTCGAAGATTTTATAATGGCGGAAATTAGCCGCACCCGCCGTATAAGTTAAAAAAATCATTCTTACCTTAATTCTGTCGAAAAGGTTAAAAAGGGACCTTGTTTTGAAAATGACGGAAAGATTCCTTTATAAACCACTTATAAAAGTCAAAAAGGGTATAAATGACTTTAACTCATATTCTAGTAAATAGTAAAAATGTTTTGAAATACATTTTTAAGAAACATGGATGTGGATGATAAAGAGATCCCAGTAGATTATTACATATAAACAACCTCGAATAATGAAGAGATTGTGAAATAACCCTTACCAGTTTGGTAACTTATGAAACATACAACCCATGAAAGAGGTATCATACAATTAATATGTAAGTACACATAAATTAGAGTGTATTACACAAAGAATATAATTATGGGCAGTACATACACCACACAAAAGGTAATGGTGGCAATATGGCATGAATCTCATGAGAATAAGGAGTGAGATGAAAACCCCTTACCACGTTAATCAACTGAGTCGTATGGCCAAAAGTTAATAACCACCAAATTATTTACAGAATAACATGAATATAAATAGAATCATGATAATATATATCAAATGGAAGTACACAATACACCACTTTCAATAATTTAGTGGCGAACAATGGAAATCTCACGGAATTGAAAGTGAGATAAGAAAATCCCTTACCTTGTACTTTTCCTTGGTTGGGGTAGGTTAACCTCCTGTATAATGGTGAAATAATTGTTATTAAATTATACAAGAATCATATACATTAATATGATATCATATATGATCTTTTAATATTGATTTGATAATAATATCTTAGTATTATCATTATATCGGGTGTTAACTTACTTGTTGTCTTTTATATGTTTTGTTACGTAAGACATGTTTGTAAAGGATAGGTTGTATATTATTCATATCCAGAATGATATGAAGTCCTTAAACATCATTTTTAAATCATCAAATGATAATTATACTTGAATGGATACGATGGAGAATGAATCTCATCGCGTTCGTGGAGACGGTAGTCCGTACGTACGCACGAGCGACAATATCATTCTTTTGATATTAAAATAATATATAATTGGATGGAATATCATATATACAGAATCATTAACATTTTATATTTATTATTTATATGAGTTACACATCATTATTATACCCATCCAAATAATAATATATTGAATAACAATTACACCACTACGTGGAGATGGTAAGCCGTACGTACACACGTATGGTGACATGTTATTCAAAGGGTGGATAGAATACTGAATATGGTTGTACCATATTTATAATAACATCACAGTATATGTAAGATACTGGAGTTATTATTTTAGAATGGTAAGAACAAAGAAAGAGGAAGTGGAAGAAGAAAGGAACTTAGAAAAGGGTGGTGAAATCATTACCTCTTCTTCGGGTTCTTCCTTTTGATTTGATCAAAAGGGCTCCTTAGGTTGGCTTTCTGATCAAAATAAGGCCTCTAGGTTGTAGTGAGGGATGTTGGGAGAGTATTGGGCAGAGTTTGGCCGAACCAAAAGGCTTTCACGGTGTGAAGAAATGGGAAGGAGGAGTGCCCTTTTTATAAGAGGGGTGAGGGGCACCTTTGGAAAAGCTAGAAATATTAATTTATAATAAATTCATATTCGGTTTCAAATGGCTCCAAAGTTGACTATTAAAAGGATAAGGTGGGGATAGGTCGAAAACCACTCAACCAATAGAATTTAGACAGGTTTGGGTACTTATATTAACCTTATCTTTAAGTATTAACTCTAAGATAATTAGTTTCACTTTTACAATGTCTCTTTGTATTTTTATATAATATGGTTAATAAACTTACTATATACATCCAAGAGACCCCCAAGTGGTCCATTAATGATGAGCCTATCATGATATAAGTCTCTTGGCCGAACCCTAGATTTTTAGGAATTTAATATCAATTAATAATATAATATTTGTTTTAAGAACTCTTTTATGTCAATTTTGACACTATTCAATAGTTGATTTTTTTTTGAAACTCATAACAGATTGATTACTTCGAACAAAGTAAATTAAATCAATCCTAATATATCATATTATCCTAGAAAATTAGTTTAATTCATTAAAAGTTTCATATTATATTTTTTTGGGTATTTATAATATCATTTATTTTAATTTTTCACTATTATAGTAATTACTGCATCATCATTGTGTCATAAATAAAATAACTTATTTAATGTCTAAAAATTATAAATAACTAGAATTATGTAGGAAATCTTTTTATCTTTCTAATGAATATTTATAATCTAAAATCCAACTTAAATAACCCTATGTAACAATTGTTTTTCTAAAAGATATATGCTTGTGTCATTTTTGTATTCATTTTAACTTAATTAAAATAAAGTGTCATTATCACTTACAAGTGGATCCATGGGGTCCCAAAATTGACAAAAAGATGCCCATGGTCGACCATGTATCAACCAATAGGGTTAAGACACGTTTTAGGGTAATTTAGTATTATTATAATATTATTTTTTAACCCTTATTTACCGGATTTACCCTTAACCATGGTAAATAAAATATTTACCGTAGTAATTATTCAAAATGTCTAAAAATAAAAGTTACCTATTTACACAATTTGAAAATCCTGATTCCAAATATGTAATCCATTTTCCTAAATTCTAAACACAGAAGTGGCAGAAATTAATTTAAAATTAATTCCCGCTGTCAAAACAAAAAGCGTGTTTTAAGAGATAATAACTATCAAAAGATTGACACTTGTTTATGTTTGGTTTAATTGTAAAATTATGTCCAATGACCAACATTATATTAAATGGTAAAAATATATTCTAAATATACTTTAAAACCACTCAAATTCATAATTTATCAATATTAATTATTTTGATTAAAAAAGTTGTTTTTAATTAAAATTTAGTCATTTTCACTATTCATCAAAATATAAAAGTTATCCGAAAAGTACCAAAATTTCACCCTAGGCTAATTTTGATATTCTGAATCCAAAAATGAAGCCCATTTTGAAATATAAAATATATATAATTTCAAAAAGTAGTTATTACTATTCATAACGGCTAGTTTAATTGGTTGTTAGAACTCGGTGTTGCGTACAACACACACTATCACATTATTCAAAGAGAAGCGTACCGTAGAAGCTTGGGATGTTTCATTTTAAATTTTTGATGTCCCCATTTAGTAAAAAAGTTTAAAATATAGTATTTAGAAAGGGTTCACCATTAAAGTTGATAAAAGTGCAATACTGAAAATGAATTTGTTCTTGCATTATATCTAAGAAACTCATAATATGGATTCTAAAATTATAAGGATTATATAAACATTAAAATTTATCTAATACTATTCATAACCTCTTTTGAACGGCTTGTTTGGTAAGTCATGGTGTGCTTGAACTTGGTGTTTCATGTAGTGAAAGTTATTGAATTATTTTGAAGAACTAACACACTTATGAAATCTTGGGGTGTTACATTCTCCCCTCCTTCAATAAATTGTGTCCTCGCAATTTGAAATTGTTCTTTGAAAATAAAAGGTTGAAAATAGATAATATATTTGTGGGAAACCCTACATCAGAAATTGGGTTACTAAAATTTAGTCTTAATATGAGGAAAAGAGAAATGAAAGGGTCACCACCAAATTATGATCTCGATTAGGAGAACATTGGTGGCAATTTGAGACATATAATTGGAGGAAAAACGTAAATATTTATAGGTAGTGATTGAGGTCATCAATCACAAAAAAGTATAAAATTGAGGTCCTTAAATCCATCAATCTATGATGATTTGAAATACCATCGGTTCAACAAAACATAGGGTATTAGGATAACACATTTTTGACGTTTCAAAATATCTTAGTTGAAATCCCACATCGAAAAATGAATTAATGAGGCCTCTATTTAAAATAAAGAGTCGAAAGTATGAAGATTACCAAAAATAACACATACTAGGGTTCCATGTAGTAAAAATATGGATATGGAAGAAAAATCTAACCATCAATTACCTGATTGAGAGTGGTAGAGAACATGGCTATGAAAAGGCCAACAATCCCAAAGCCATAAATTAGTGATGATTTAAGGTACCATCTAGGAAAACATTTTTGTTCTAATTTTCTTTTCTTAATATTGAGGAATTTTTTTTATGAGATTGGCTAAGATCATATAGAGATATACTTACTTTATAATTAGAGTTTTATCCATTAATAAATTTCTACCACAAACTCATCTTTCACTCTAAAAGATAATAGAATGTAAAAAAAATTTTATTTACACTATTCGTATAGGGTTCCAAAATAAACGAATTTATAATTCATCTACATGATCTTTTAATAAAAACTACATTATTTAATCCAGGACATCTCATGGGCCAGTGGTAGGTGATACACCCTTGTCGCCCTTCGGTTTCGGGTCCAAGTCTCGCAGCCTTGCCGGACGCGACGGGTTGTCGCCCGACCACCGGGTTGTCCTTTTATGGCAATCCAAATTAATCTAGACTAGAACTATCCAAAATACTTCTGTCCAAACTCACAGTCCAACATTTATAAGGAAGGTAAACATAATGTAGATCCTTTTTACCCCGTAATAGCATATGAATACCTTCATCATGTATTCTTTTAATACACTGAAACATCCTGATTTACCATAATCTTTATTGATTACATTCATGCTCCCTTATTCCATATAGAATGCTGGATATACTTCATCAATCTGAAAATGTTTTAAACCCCAACAATGATGGAATAGATAAATCATTAACCAGCTTCAAGGTAGTCAAGAATATCCAATATAATTTATCCAAATCAATCATGTATAATTCTAAAATCACTACCTCGGTATCAGAACCATATTATGGTTTATCTTTCTCTCAACCATATATTTTCCAGACATTTAACCTGCTACTGAGTCACTTTTCTTTGTTCCAAACCATCTCAAGTCCTTAATGAAATAGTACTGCAGTACAATCCTTATATACTCCATAATTATTATAACAAGTACATTGTTGATACAACACTCAATTGATATAATCAACATAATAACTCTAATCATTCCTCTTAATCTGTGGTAGTATCATAACATGATTATTATCCAATAGCATCATTTGCGGCATAGTCTGATGACTGGGACATAGGTTCGCGTAGTGTCCAAACTCCTTGCAAATGAAGCATTGTACATTTGAAACCATTTTCTTACCCATGCAGTCATGTACTTTGTGCCTTTTTCCTCCACACTTATAACAAACTCCCATTCCTTTCAGGCAAGTTCCAGGGTGTTTCTTTCCACAGTTACCACATATGGGAAAATTCTTCTTTTCCCTCTTCCCTTTATCCATCTTTCTCTCTTCTATCCTTTTCTTCTCTTGCTTCCCTTCAAATCCATAGGACTTAGTAAACTCTTTACTTATCTTATCAACACATGATATTATTTCTTCATATGATGATAATACATGGGAGACTATTTCTCTTATAAATTCTAGCTTAAGACCATGAAAGATATGATCCTTCCTTCTCTTTGGATCATGTGCATTTCTGGAGCTCTCATTCCTTCTACTGGGCGCCATTTCTAAACAATGTCATACACTAGATCAGTTTATGAATCAAAATACATAATCCCATAATTATAAAACACTTAACATAAATTGAAATATTTATGGATATAATCCATAATCATAAAAATGTCTTCTTTGAGGATGTATATACTCATAAACCCTTCATAATGATTTGTAAAGAAAATTAGAGTTATCCTAAGCATATCCCCCGGGAGTGTCGTAACCAAGAGTGCAGCAAGGCCCGTTGTCGTGCACCAGTTCCCGTTCGAGTCTAGCTCAAAGCGGTGTTTTCGGGTTTTACCCCTAGGTACATCTGTGCCAGAGCCGCCTCTACCTGCTCGTATCCAGACAGGGATGTATTGCTCGGAAAACTCACAAAATCTCTACAATACCAAAATTCTAGGAAGTTCTTCTATACTAATCCTCAAAGTTCATCTTAGGTCTACGTGCTCTAATCAGAGTTTATCTAAATCTAGCTTCCAAGGTTTATACTAAACTTCCTCTGATACCAACTGTAACGCCCCGACCCTAGTTACCCAGAGTCGGTGCATTATTACATAACATTGGCATGATCACAAGAAAGATCAAATCTCGAAAGACCGATTGGTTTAGTAGCCTTGGAAACACTAGATATATTCATAAGTTTTACATTACATAATAAAACGAAAAACTACTACAACAACATATTGTATCCATAATCCACACTCATATCCCCACATAATATCCCTGCAGGTCATTCATAACTTACTTCTTCACTTCCTGGGAAAAATAAAACATAGAAAAGGGGTGAGCTCAAATGCCCAGTAAGGATGACAATATAGCGGAAACTTTCATAAATAAGAATAAACTTTTCAGGCAATGTATAACTAAAACAAAAGCCTTTCAAACATTAACTTTCAACATGGTATGGCATAAATAAAATGAAATAATGCCATTTAATTATTCACATGGATATTCTACTAATCTAATAATCGCATGCAAAAATCAATAACCACTTTCATAATGTTGGAATGCATAATGCCAGACTATCATAACCACATAGTCAAGGCCTCGTGCCAAGACTACAAATAAGATTTTGTCAAGGCCTTGTGCCAAGACACTAGTTTGTCTCATGAGACCTACCGATACATCGAGGAGCTATAGCGGGCTCCACCCGTCACTTACTAAGTCCAATGCATTCCCATATGAAAAGGTTTAAACATAACATAAACATTCGTATTAAAACTAGCATACGAAATGTCAATAATTTCACCATAAACTATGAATGGTATAAAAATAGCACATCCACAGTCAAACATATCACAAAACCTTCAATACAATATAGAAGCTTTGTATTACAATAAATCAACTTCAAATAAGCGTTAAATCCATCAAAGGATGTTGACATAGATGAAATCAAAACTATTTGAGAGAAATATCTCCTTTTTTGAAATCATTTAAAAGTCACACATTTATAAAGGAAGTAATTAAAAAGAGATTTTTGAATCAAAGTGTCCCATACCACTTTGAAACTTTTGAAAGAAATTAACATTTTTAAAAACATTCATGTCCATATAAATAAATCCTTAAAAACCATTTTGAAGACATTAATTAAAAAGATTTATAAAGATAAATCTTTAAAACATTTAAAATTCTGATTTTGATAAAGAGTACCTTTCTGAAATTCTTAAATTATTCATTTTGAAATCATTTAAAAGTCAAATAATTATAAAATAAAACATTTACTTTGAAAATATCCTTATAAGCTTGTAAGGGAAGTTTCGAAGATTTTATAATGGCGGAAATTAGCCGCACCCGCCGTATAAGTTAAAAAAAACATTCTTACCTTAATTCTGTCGAAAAGGTTAAAAAGGGACCTTGTTTTGAAAACAACGGAAAGATTCATTTATAAACCACTTATAAAAGTCAAAAAGGGTATAAATGACTTTAACTCATATTCTAGTAAATAGTAAAAATGTTTTGAAATACATTTTTAAGAATCATGGATGTGGATGATAAAGAGATCCCAGTAGATTATTACATATAAACAACCTCGGATAATGAAGTGATTGTGAAATAACCCTTACAAGTTGGGTAACTTATGAAACATACAACCCATGAAAGAGGTATCATACAATGAATATATAAGTACACATAAATTAGAGTGTATTACACAAAGAATATAATTATGGGCAGTACATACACCACACAAAAGGTAATGGTGGCAATATGACATGAATCTCATGAGAATAAGGAGTGAGATGAAAACCCCTTACCACGTTAATCAACTGAGTCGTATAGCCAAAAGTTAATAACCACCAAATGATTTACAGAATAACATGAATATAAATAGAATCATGATAATATATATCAAATGGCAGTACACAATACACCACTTTCAATAATTTAGTGGCGAACAATGGAAATCTCACCGAATTGAAAGTGAGATAAGAAAATCCCTTACCTTGTACTTTTCCTTGGTTGGGGTAGGTTAACCTCCTGTATAATGGTGAAATAATTGTTATTAAATTATACAAGAATCATATACATTAATATGATATCATATATGATCTTTTAATATTGATTTGATAATAATATCTTAGTATTATCATTATATCGGGTGTTAACTTACTTGTTGTCTTTTATATGTTTTGTTACGTAAGACATGTTTGTAAAGGATAGGTTGTATATTATTCATATCCAGAATGATATGAAGTCCTTAAACATCATTTTTAAATCATCAAATGATAATTATTCTTGAATGGATACGATGGAGAATGAATCTCATCGCGTTCGTGGAGACGGTAGTCCGTACGTACGCACGAGCGACAATATCATTCTTTTGATATTAAAATAATATATAAATGGATGTTATATCATATATACAGAATCATTAACATTTTATATTTATTATTTATATGAGTTACACATCATTATTATACCCATCCAAATAATAATATATTGAATAACAATTACACCACGACGTGGAGACGGTAAGCCGTACGTACACACGTATGGTGACATGTTATTCAAAGGGTGGATAGAATACTGAATATGGTTGTACCATATTTATAATAACATCACAGTATATGTAAGATACTGGAGTTATTATTTTAGAATGGTAATAACAAAGATAGAGGAAGTGGAAGAAGAAATGAACTTAGAAAAGGGTGGTGAAATCATTACCTCTTCTTCGGGTTCTTCCTTTTGATTTGATCAAAAGGGCTCCTTAGGTTGGCTTTCTGATCAAAATAAGGCCTCTAGGTTGTAGTGAGGGATGTTGGGAGAGTATTGGGAAGAGTTTGGCCGAACCAAAAGGCTTTGATGGTGTGAAGAAATGGGAAGGAGTAGTGCCCTTTTTATAAGAGGGGTGAGGGGCACCTTTGGAAAAGCTAGAAATATTAATTTATAATAAATTCATATTCGGTTTCCAATGGCTCCAAAGTTGACTATTCAAAGGCTAAGGTGGGGATAGGTCGCAAACCACTCAACCAATAGAATTTAGACAGGTTTGGGTACTTATATTAACCTTATCTTTAAGTATTAACTCTAAGTTAATTAGTTTCACTTTTACAATGTCTCTTTGTATTTTTATATAATATGGTTAATAAACTTACTATATACATCCAAGCGACCCCCAAGTGGTCCATTAATGATGAACCTATCATGATATAAGTCTCTTGGCCGAACCCTAGATTTTTAGGAATTTAATATCAATTAATAATATAATATTTGTTTTAAGAACTCTTTTATGTCAATTTTGACACTATTCAATAGTTGATTTTTTTTGAAACTCATAACAGATTTATTACTTCGAACAAAGTAAATTAAATCAATCCTAATATATCATATTATCCTAGAAAATTAGTTTAATTCATTAAAAGTTTCATATTATATTTTTTTGGGTATTTATAATATCATTTATTTTAATTTTTCACTATTATAGTAATTACTGCATCATCATTGTGTCATAAATAAAATAAATTATTTAATGTCTAAAAATTATAAATAAACTAGAATTATGTATGAAATCGTTTTAGCTTTCTAATGAATATTTATAATCTAAAATCCAACTTATATAACCCTATGTAACAATTGTTTTGCTAAAAGATATATGCTTGTGTCATTTTTGTATTCATTTTAACTTAATTAAAATAAAGTGTCATTATCACTTACAAGTGGATCCATGGGGTCACAAAATTGACAAAAAGATGTCCATGGTCGACCATGTATCAACCAATAGGGTTAAGACACGTTTTAGGGTAATTTAGTATTATTATAATATTATTTTTTAACCCTTATTTACCGGATTTACCCTTAACCATGGTAAATAAAATATTTACCGTAGTAATTATTCAAAATGTCTAAAAATAAAAGTTACCTATTTACACAATTTGAACATCCTGATTCCAAATATGTAATCCATTTTCCTAAATTCTAAACACAGAAGTGGCAGAAATTAATTTAAAATTAATTCCCGCTGTCAAAACAAAAAGCGTGTTTTAAGAGATAATAACTATCAAAAGATTGACACTTGTTTATGTTTGGTTTAATTGTAAAATTATGTCCAATGACCAACATTATATAAAATGGTAAAAATATATTCTAAATATACTTTAAAACCACTCAAATTCATAATTTATCAATATTAATTATTTTGATTAAAAAAGTTGTTTTTAATTAAAATTTAGTAATTTTCACTATTCATCAAAATATAAAAGTTATCCGAAAAGTACCAAAATTTCACCCTAGGCTAGTTTTGATATTCTGAATCCAAAAATGAAGCCCATTTTGAAATATAAAATATATATAATTTCAAAAAGTAGTTATTACTATTCATAACGGCTAGTTTAATTGGTTGTTAGAACTCGGTGTTGCGTACAACACACGCTATCACATTATTCAAAGAGAAGCGTACCGTAGAAGCTTGGGATGTTTCATTTTAAATTTTTGATGTCCCCATTTAGTCAAAAAGTTTAAAATATAGTATTTAAAAAGGGTTCACCATTAAAGTTGATAAAAGTGCAATACTGAAAATGAATTTGTTCTTGCATTATATCTAAGAAACTCGAAATATGGATTCTAAAATTATAAGGATTATATAAACATTAAAATTTATCTAATACTATTCATAACCTCTTTTGAACGGCTTGTTTGGTAAGTCATGGTGTGCTTGAACTTGGTGTTGCATGTAGTGAAAGTTATTGAATTATTTTGAAGAACTAACACACTTATGAAATCTTGGGGTGTTACAATTGGAACATTATGGTGAAGTATCATCTATATGAAGATGATTGAATAAGAATGAGGATTTTCAGTAGATATTGATGGTTCCAGAAGAAGAGACACTTTATAAGGGACGAACATTCTAATATGGTTATACATTCGACATTACCTACAAATCATACAATTGTGTCACTATTCTTAATGTTCAAAACACATGTATCAAAGATGATACATTGTCTACAACATATAAGGTGTTTGATAGATCCTCAATCCTCCACTTTTGGATGAAGAGAGATTATTTTATTTCATTACAATTTACACTCTAAAATAATTTAAGGATTTTAAGTGTGGATGAAGAAGTACTTTGAAATTCATATTCCAAAGAGGATGGCCAAAAATTTGAAGGTGATTTCATGATTTTTACTTCACAAATATCATATTTTTGGATAGCTTGTGATTCAAGCCTTATGAAATAAAGGTAGAGTAAGGAAGTGGTTTAGATAATTGAATGAAAGTGGCACACAAGTATAAATCTCAAACAAGTGTGGGACGCAAGTATAAGTGTCACACACGTGTATGTTTCACGCATGTCATATTTCAAGATCATCACATAGAAATTTGAAAATGGAAAGAAAATGGTACATAAATCCAATTAAGGATGCAATTCAAACTATGTAATGCATGTATAAGTGGCATGCAATTGTATATTGTGTGAATTTCAAATTTGAACGTCAACACATCATAAAATGACTATGGAAAGAGAGTGGCATGTATGTGATGTAGGGGTGTGCAAGTAGAAATGGAATGCATGTGCATGTAACAAAAAAGTCAACAAAATTCATATAAACAGGCATATACCCACCACACATTTCTATTCTCAACACTTAATAGAAAATTTGAGCTCTGATCATGCAGGTAGTAGAGAGTGGCGTGCAGGATGTAGTGTCGCACAAGTAAGGATTTATTAATAAGGCTCACAACTAAGGAGGTGTGAAAGAATAGTGGCGTACAAGAAGAGTTTCACACAAGAGAAAGTGGTGTGAAAGTTTTGAGTTTTGCACAATTGTGGCGTGCAAGTAGTTGGTGGAATGTAAGCAGGGAGGCACACAAGTACGGTGGTGAACTAGTAGGCATTGGCGCGCAAGCTATGTGTTGTGATAGAAGTTATTACCAGGTTATCGTCAACTGAGATGATGCTATGTTGAGATGGAATTCATTGATCTAACAATAAAAAAGGGAACTTGTGATTATAACAATAAGAATAAGAATAATTATGTATAGTTGGTTTTCACTGAATGAGAAAGTGAGAAGAATTTTAGGTTTAAGTGTAGCTAGCTTTTCATTAAAGAATTAGAAGAAGAAGAGTGTAAATCTTATTAGTTTTCCACATAGAAAGAAGAAGATGGTTACTTTCATTGTAATAATTATTTAAAATTGAGTAAAAATTATTATTGTGGAAGAAAAATTTATCACTATAGAATCCAACATGTCTCAATAGGTGGATGATTATTTTGGTCTTGAAAACACTTTTAACAGAGAGAATACTGTCTTCAGAGGTAGTATAAAGATCTTGCTAGAAGCTGGAAGAGACTATATACACTGGAAGTATAATGAACCAGTGACTGTAAGGGTATATTATAACCGTTTCATGTTGTAAGATTATTGTTTCGCCTCCCCCATCTAAGTGTATGGAGAAATACTAGGAAGTTATTATCTCCATACCTCCTCAATGTTTAGGGAGCCACACAGACATGCAGATTGTTTTCCATGACAATCCCTACTACAGTTACTACATTATAGTGGAGAATCCATGCACTAGTCATTATTATACAAGGAAAGTATATAAATTCTCTTATTGAGTGGAACACCATGTACGAATAACATGTTCATATTTTTACTATTTTTTTATTATTTATTGCAACATGAAAAACAGAATAAGAGAATCAAGATCCAAATAGGTCAAAAGGTAAATGGATAAAAAGTAGAAATAGTTTTAAAAAGTCCCTAACACTGATTCACCCCGTTTTAGTTTCAGGCATATCTCTTACTAGTCCTCACAATTGGTATTATAGGGTGAGGTTAACCTATAATGGATTATATATAATGAATAAATTCTCTTTTAAATACTTGAGTTTCATTCCCACATCAACAATGAAGAGTAATGTTAGTGATGATTCAGTTACTTCCGAGTAGAAATATATTTCTACCAAGACTATGATGACTAGGAAAAATAAAGATAATGGAATGTTTAAGAATAATTTCCTCTTATCTAAATAATATGATATATCTAGTTCTCCATAAATTTATAACATAGAAGAAACATTAGGCATGTAATTTTGGGAGAATGTGGCTCATGTTTCCACCAATAAGATGGAAAAACATTCTACCTCAAGTGATCAGTAAGTTTGTGTTAGTACATTTGGAAATTATTCTCATGATGAAAATTCTATATCAAGTGGTTTTGAAAAATCTAAACATTCTCTAGAACTATAATTTGATAGTTTAAGAATAATTCTGGATAGTATTCCTGAATAATGTGTCTCAATTAGTTGTGGTGTATTTCAATACATTCAAGAAGATATCACCCAAATGAATTTAGAAAATGAGGTTTTGGTGAAGGGTTTACAATACAGAATTTTTGAATGTCTAAATCACTTTAGACTAGATAGATCCTTTAGAGAAACAAAGTGGGAATTTAAAATAAGTTCCTCTAAATGACTCAAAGAATTTGAGTAGAAAGAAATAGTCAATAAGTCTCTTGAAGAGAAGTGTCATGAACATGAAAATTAGCTAAAAATAAACACTGATGTCAATGTGATATATTTTAGAATAAAATTCCAATATGTTCAAGGAACATGACTCTTTGTAACAAAACAAGGATTATATGAATGAAGTGGAATTTGAAATATTAAAGAAGACTTTTGAAGATAATATAATCATGATTGATGACCATATGATCATCCTCAATATGGAATGTCAAAAATTGGAAGCTTAATGTTCCAATATTCAGAATACACATATTGATCATTCACAAAAGAAGTTGAAAATTGCAACTGGCATTCAATGTTCATTTGAGGATTCAATGGGTGAAAGAACTCCAACATTTTATATAATGATCATGACTTCACTCAATGATCTATCACAATAAACATAGAATAAAAAAGTTCCATTCATACCATCTTGTACTACTGTTTCTAAATTTGTTTCTACAAAAATGTGTAGGATGGAAGAAACATTATAAACAAATATGGATTAGGATAGGTTATTAGATACCTTCCATCACGACATGGGTTGATAGGAAGAATAATTTGGAAAATGACTCATAATAAAGAGCACACCAAATCAGTAAATAAGGCTCAAAAACCTTATTAGGAAGATATCAAGAATATGAGGTTTATTGGTCAATGTTGGTGTTGTAAAAGATTCAGGGATTGTGCATTGGTTTGCTGGTAGAATACCTTAAATGAAAAATCATATAAAAGGCCTATATCAAGGGGGAGAAGTCCATAGAGAAAGAAGCAAAATCCATAGATCTAGGTTCATCTGTATACTGAAACCATATTTGGAATTCTAGAAAAAAACATTGTTATATGAAATTAGAGTTGTCACAGGTTTCGTATATTTTCATCTTAATAGGTACCTAAAGCGGATAAGAAAACAATATTAAACAAGCTAGCTAGGAAGGAATAAGAGACCTTGGGAAGTAGTTAGAAGAATGTTTTGAAAACTAATCTTCCCAAGATGATTTCAAAAAGGAAAAGGGGACATGTCCTTGGATTATAAATCTTGAATGGTTAATGGTTGTTCATCCAAAAGAACTCTTAAGAATGAAAACAAACAAAATATTCCATGTTGAAGACCAAAACATAATGCCTCAGTTTCTAATGAAATATTGGTGGTTTGGAAAAAATATTTGGAAAGAATGTTTCAAGTGGAAGATTCATAGATCTGTAGACTGTAAATAGTAAAGAGAAAATTATACATGAAGAGAAATAAGTTCTATGATTTGGGTTCAACAAGGATTACCACACTATTATAAGTTTCATGGAATTAATTCTATCCCAAAAAATAATTTCCCAAGAAGATGAAATTTTCACTAGGATATTCTATAACTATGAAAGCTCTTAACTAGATAAGACTTGTACATAAAGATATGGAAGATGTGTTGAGATCTACACAATCACATTCTGTATTGAAGATCAGTTGTGAATGTGTGATTAATGGAGCATCTAGGTTGAGAAAAACATTTCAACTTTTTTATCACATTGATGGGGCAAGGAGGATCCACCTTATTCACTTAAATCTTTGTGAATTTTATTTTTTTATAATACATGGAATTTAAGGTGAAGAAATATCTTAGGGGGGATCTTGAAAATTATTCCCTTGAGGGGGAAACACATAATGTAGATTCCAGAGTCAGTGTCTCAATTAGTATTAAAATAAATTACTCTGAATATTGTCTGACGATCATGTCATTGGAAAAGTTATTACATCTCAAAAACTATAATCCTTTGTTACTCAAAGTAAAAATTATTTAATATAGGTGGGGATTACTTTGTCAATTAGTGACATAATAAGTGTGAATGTTCTCCAGGGAGACCTATCTTACCAATTACACATAAATGTTTTTGATCATTTTTTTAAAGTTAGTTAATGAGTTTTAGGTTGATTATTTCATAGAACATTTATTATCCTAAGCGTTGAATGAAAGTGTAAATCCCATGAATATAATCTACATGAGTTATCATCTCATGAGGTATCACGATTAGTGGATAATGGACAAATTTTTTGTTTAAATCAAATACTATTGTTTTCTACATCAATGATTGCTCATTTCGACTTAGAGTGAAATGGTTGATGGAACATTAATTATGAAAGGAAGGATACAATTTTCATATGTACATTTTATTTCTAGTGAATAATGGGGATTGAAAGTGAAATTAATGATTAAAACATGATATGGGATAAAAATAAGTAATGGGGAGAAAGAATATTCTTATTTTGACATTTACACACTCCTTTGACGTTAAAATTATGCTATTGACAACAAAATATGAAGTGAGATATTATTGGGAACACATTTAGTATGAGGATTTTATTTCTTATCAATAGTTGTAAATAAGGGTCCAAATGAATAATTTGATGAAGAAGGACTCCATAGTTAATGGAGAATGAAATTAAGATGATTGTTGAAATGATCCTATGTTCTAAGAACTTGTGTCAATGGTGAAACATGTTTTAAAACAAAGGATAATTGAGAAGTATCATCCATATGAAGAATATTGGAGGAAAATGGTGAAGTATCATCTATGTAAAGATGATTGAAGAAGAATGAGTATTTGAACTAGATAATGGAAGTTTAAGAAGAAGTGAGAGCATATAAGGGATTTCCATTCTATGATGGTCATATATTACACATTACCTTGAAATCATATGATTGTTGCACTATTCATAATGTTCAAAATACATGTATCAATGGTGATACATTGTATAAAACGTTTAAGGTGTTTGAAGAAGCCTCATGCCTCCACTTTTGGATGAAGATATATGACTAGAGTTCTTTGGATTTTACACTCCAATGGTAATTGAGTATTTAAATTGAATAAGAAAAAGTAATTTTGAATTAATATTCCAATGAAAATGTCTAAAACTATGATTATTCTTTACTGATGTTTATTTCAAAAATATCATTTGTTTATATAACTAGTGATACAAGACTTATGAATGATAATGTGTGTAAAGATGTGTTTTTGAAAAAGGAAACAATGTGGTGGAAAAGTATAAATTATGCGCAAGTGTGACTTGAATGTATAAGTGGTGCGCATATGTATTTTGAACTCAATTCATATTTCAAAATCGTTACATAAAATTATGACAAAGGAATGAAACTTGTGCGCATGTCATAAACTGCGCACAAGTCGAAATGTGGCGCACAAGTATAAGTAGTGTGAAATTTTTATTGAATTCAAGTCATATTTCAACATAAAAACTTTAAAATATGACAAAAGAAAGAATGTGGCGTGCATGTGGTGGAGTGATGCGCAAGTTATGGAGCGGTGTACATGATATGCAGTGGCACAAAAGTAATGGAGCGGTGTGCAAGTAGAAATGGCATGCAAGTTTATGTGACACACATGTCACAAAAATTCCTATAAATATACTTCTACCCTTATCATTTATCTATGCTCAACCCTTAAGAGAAAATTTGAACTCTGATTATACAAGTAGTAGAAGTTGTCATGAAATATAAAGTATCACACAAGTCGGGGGTTATTCATAAGGTGCGCAAGTAGGGAGGAGCGCAAGAAGAATGGAACACATGTAGAGTGGTGCACAAGAATTAGTGGCACACATGCTGTGATATGTGCACAATTGTGGACCACAAGTAGTTGGTGGAACCCCAGTAGGGAGGTGAAGAAGCAGGGTGGGGCGCAAGTAGGGATTGGCGCACAAGATGTCCGTTGTGCTAGAAGTTCTTACCAGCTTCTAGTCAACTGTGATGATGCTATATTGAACTGGACATCATTGATTTAACAATCACAATGTATACTATTGATTCTATCATGAAGAAGACGAATATTTTATTGTACATAGTTTTCTATTGGAAGAGAAAGTGTGAAGAAGAGTAGGTTTTTGTTTAGCAGCTTTTGCACTGAAGAAGCATAAAAATAAGAGTGTGCAGTATAAAGAAAAGATTGTGTTTATAGGTAATATAATGAACCAGATAGAGGCTAAAATAGACCGTCTTCACTAGAATTATAAAGAACCTACGAGTGTAACTGTATATCATACTCGTTTCGTGTTGGAAGATTACTGTTTCCCTTCCCCCCTCCAAGTGATAGGAGAAACATGGGAAGTGTTTATTTCCTTCCCTCCTCTATATTTTGGTAGCCACACTAACTAGTGGATTGTGATCCAAGTCAACCACTATAATAGTTACTACATTATAGTAGAGAATCTGTGCACTAGTCATTACCATTCACGGTAAGGTCGTAACTGCTCTTATTGAGTGGTGAACCTTGCAAAAATATCATCTGCATATTTTTATATCTTTTAGATTATTTCATTATATAAGGAAAAGATAATAAAAGAATCAAGTTCCTAACAAGTCAAGAGGTACAGGGATAAAAATAAGAAATTGGTTTAAAAGGTCCCAAACACTGATTCACCACCTCCTAGAGTTAGGCATATCACAAACTTGTCCTCTCACCACTCACCTGAGAGGCCTCACCAATGGTACATATATGCAGATACAAATCTCCAATCCCACACAATGATTAAATATAAAATACAAATGATTCCAAATGAAAAAATATGTCTAAATCAAAAATTTAGAGTACACTAAATATACTAGTTGTCATTATGGTCCAATAAAAATTCCACAAAAAAACTATAAATAATTATTACCTGACAGCAAGGATAGACTATAGTCACATGTTACTCCTCGAATGAATCATATAATGTCTTTCCCCACCAATTCCATGTCTTCTCCTAGTCCACCATGTACCCCCTAAAAAGGTCGATCATCTGTATAAGACATGAAACATGTGAGAAGATCCCCTAAAGGGATGTGTGTAATAATAAATAGTATAAAACCCCGAAATCACTAAGCACAAAGCATAATGTCTTGTCATATTATTATAGGGATATGTTAATTGTAAAATGATACATAAAATAAAACATATTTATTCACTCATTATAGACAATAAATCTCAATGTATGACCAAAACTATATTTTCAACCTAACATTATACTTGAGAGTCCTAACCACACACTTCAAAGAGAACACTCTCCATGAGTCTGATAGTTTCAATGGAATATATCCGAGATGTCATGATCATTGAGTCTCACCAAGAGGAAATACATTCTAGAGGTAGGAAGAGATTGATACATATATGGGGATCACAGCTAGGTATATGGGATATACCAACAACCAAACCGAGTTTAACCCTCTAGGTAGGGAATCTATTCCCATGTACAGTTGGTCACACCAATTCTATGAACCCCGCCTATGGAAAAATAAGATAGAGGATCTCATCCAAACATAAAGAAGAGATTCATACAAATAAATCCAATACTAATTCTTTAGATAGTATCACAATTCAATGCTCAGGATGTAATGCCAGACTATATCCTCACATAGATGGATTGAGGAAACACACTTATATTGGGAATTAGTCCTTGTTAAGGGTAAGAAGGTATGAAATAATAATTGAAGAAGTATCAAATTTGTAATTAGGGTACATGACACGTACTACTAATCCCAGAACTTCTAGTGTCCATTCCTATATTCCTCTATCTATGACATGTATATCTGTTCATGTCCTTGTACTAAGGTTGGGCTATATACATAGCCATATTAGAGTACTAGGTAATTCCCTTATACACTACCCATGCCCATGTAACTGGACATGTACATGGATATGTATCCTCTAGGATATACATCGAGACTCTACATATTGGTCACATGGTTTGTGACACATGTCACATAGCGTGTGATATTTTTCATCTATGAGTAAACCATAATACTACAGTCGAGCCCCACATGGCATGAATCACTATATTACATGGATTGAATATCAATATTTTCCAAAAACCATGGATCTAGTTCATGGGTATTCATATACTTATGAGAACTCCAATCTGGTTGTGATCCTCCCAAGAAACCATGAATCTGGTTCTACATAGGCTTTCCCTCACTGGTTGGTGGAATTTGACCATCTGATTTTCATGTGAAACCATTGGGTCATGCCATCCAATCATCACACAATACACCACATAAAAATAAACCTGATCTTATCCTAATCCATCATCACAACCCTCATGACATGATCCCACCATCCCCATAAACCCAGATCTTAGGTATCAATACATCGTGCTAAAAAATTAGTGTTTACTTAATGATTAATGGGTATTTTTTAAACCCCGGTACAAAAAAATGTACATCCTAAACGAATGATGAAAAGGTGATGAAATTCACAAAACCAAATCATGGGAAATGATGCTCATCCAAATATCATTTTGTCGATGATTCATTTCCATTAGAATGATGAATGAAGAATCCTAAATTAAACAATAAGGTACAACCCCAAATTCCAAGCCAAATAATCCCATACCCACAATATGATCGATCCACAAGTCAATCCATTAGTTTTATTTTTTCATGATTTAAATAGGACATGAAAAAGAGGATAACTCCATATAAAACAATTTCCTACCTCATTTTTGGATCGATCAGTGATTAAGAATGAGCCGTTTTCATAGTCATTGATGAGATCTATGAACTCCATTGTCACTGGAGATCCTTGAGAAAACATTTTGATTATTGACTCTCATTTCATTCACCAATAACTCTCCAATATCTCTTCTCTCAATCTCCAGGGTTGTTCAAATTACCATGGTACTAACTCATAATAGGGGTTTTATATAAGAGTCCTAGTTTGTTTCTTCAAAAACAAACAAATAAATAAATTCAATCAATTCATTTGATTATTTTTGTCAGTGAAGAATTTATCACAAAGGCCTGATGCAGAATAAGGTTATATCATGAATTGGATAAAATCCACATTCATAACTCCACATAGGTATCGTATTTCTAATATAATACTTCATTTTTTTTTATTCAACTTTTTCTAGAAAAATACACATGCATGATATTAGTATATTTATTATATTTTAAAAAAATAATTCTAGATAACTGAGTGTCAGAAGATCACATTGTTTCAGCATCGGTATCTAAATATTTTACCTGATTATTTTCATCTAAATACATAAAAAATAAATGATATTACCTACTCCCAGCCTTAGGTATTTTCACCATAAAATGAATAATAACGATTACATAAAATAAGGCGGTACTAAGATGCCATCAGGGTCTCCTACTCCCAGGTTCTCTCATAAAGATTATTGTACTACCGCCAGAAACACACCAATGGAATCACTCACCCATGGGGGTTATTATCCTTTATATCCATGATCTCGGATGGGTAATGTATAAAGAAAGCTACATCCATGATTTCTAGATTTACTCATTCGATAACATGCAATGGGTCATGAACATATCTCCTCATTTGTAACATTTGGAATATTTTTTCTAACCAGTCTAACATTGATGGTAGAGAAAAGTTGTATTCCACCTCATTGACTCTTGTTTGTATTTGGAAATGGTCAATGAATTTCAGAGATAACTTACCACCCCATCAAAATCTCCCTAATCCACATCGAGGTGAGACATTCAGAAACAAATGGTCTCACTCCTCAAACTACAAAGGCCTACATCACAAGTCCTCATAGGATATATGATGAATCTTTGTAGTACACATCCACTCATGGAGGAGATTTATCTTCTTTGTCATAACTCAAAATAAATAGGGGTATTTGATTATTGAATCACCTAGATCAGTCTAAAAAATTGGTAACTTGTTGGTTTTTCTATACAACTCCTCCAGTGGTGTGATACTGTGGGTGGTAAAGTAGAAGTTATTATACAAAAAAATCCTCCACGGGTGGATGATCCTTACAACTATGGACAAGTCCAACATGCAGACCTGTAATGTGTTCTATGTAACATAAATGGATTTTTTAGTCTATTTGTGATTCTGGGGTTAAAACTCTATTTTCAAATATAACCGAGTCCCGAAGTTCCCATTCAATAATCTCAAAACTAATGTCTTGAAGTGATAATCATGGTGTGAAATTATCTCCATGGGTAATCCATAGAGTTAAAATATATCCTTTACGTAAAGGCTTCCCATGATCTTTACTGAACCCCGCTCATTGATTTTTAGGAAGAAGGATGAATTGGTGATTCAATCTATGATCTCACAGATGGAATCAATTCCTATTTATGTATGTGGTAATCTTATAAGGAATTCCATATATATCCTATCCCACTTCCATTTAAGAGCTTCAAGTTATTTAACTAAACCTTTTAGATCCTGGTGATCATCCTTTACCCACTACCACGTAGGGCATCAAGAGACAATCTCTATTTCACACTTTTTTATGTATGTCCACCAGAGCAGATGTCAGAAGTCCTGGTATATATATTCCACACAGTTATGTACTACCATAATTGTTTTATTACACTCCCTCATCACCCCTTCCCGCAATGTCATTAGTCCAATGGTCCATCCTCTAAAAGTTTTAAGGTGCTCCCAACATTCAAAACATCCACTAGGAGAACATAAAAAGGATATCTGAGTATATAATGTATCACAATTTAGATCTCCATAGAGAGATCCCAAACATTCTATAAAAGTGGTGGGGTAACTACTATAAACTATTGATATGATGAACCTTCTTTTTCACTATGTATAACTATAATGATGCTAACTGGTCGAAAACCTCAACCAATGACTGAGAAAAACATCTCATACTAATAGAAACTTCCACCATGTTCCCATTCCTAAGAGTATAAACTCTATTTAGGCCATATTCATAGTGGAAATCTTTCCATAACCTCTTTTTAAATTCAATATCCTTCTCAGGGATGATATAATTAAAACTCTTACGGTTTGTGTAGATGATAAAATGTTTTCCAATAAGGTAGGGTCTTCACATCATCAAGGAAAAAATACCAAAGAAAAGTCTCGATTATAGGTCACGTAGTCTTTCTATTGTAGTCTCATCTACTGATACCCATAGGCAATCATATCCTACCTTTGGATTACCACAAACCCATGTCTTGTCCTTGAATAATTATAGAACACTACATACTTGAAACCCTCATCTATTAATCTCCAAATAGGGGTTCTCATCCACCTCTACTATAACTCATGAAAATATTTCTAACACCAATTATTCAACATTATAAAGATCTCTATTCTAGGTCTATGTTGTTGATGGTGTAGATATACATGTGAAATAATCATGAAATCTTCCACAGTAGCCTACCAACCCAAGGAAGCTCAACAACTCCATCACACTCTTAGGTGTCTTCCAAACCAACATTGCCTTCATCTTTTCCAGGTCCGCATCATGGAATATGTTCATCAAGCTAAATATTAACAAGTACTCATAGCGAACATATTAAAATAAGAATTTTCTTTTCAGTATATCCTCATCCCATACATGTTGTTAGTAGTTTCCTAATCTGTGTAAAATCAATGATAACCATCATTCCCTTTTCAACTAATAAAATAGGTCTTTAATCAACAATAGTTGATACATATTCTTCACAGTCACATAGTTTAAGCACCTATATTGAATGAATGACCTGAAAAAACCCATCTATCTTCTTGGAGAACAACAATCGGCTGCCTGCTGGGAGATTCTATATATAAATAACCCCTTCTTCTTAATGCCCTACAACTCCACCCTTATATCGTGAAGCTTCACAAGAGCTACATGATATGTTGGCAGAGATATTGGGTTATCCCCTAGGTGTATTCTAATGAAATATTCTATCTTTTAGTGGGGAGGTAAGACCGAAACATCCTCAAGAAACACATCCTTGTACCTAGACGTCAGAATAATAAACATATATCATATAGAGTCCACTAATCCAAGAGTTATCTTAAACCACTTGTGAATAATGAGATGCATCCTATTACATATAAGCCCATCATTATTGACCCAGTTTTTCTTTCTCTCCTATGAAGCATAACATAATCCCATCAATGAAGGGATACCACATCATCCTATTAAAATAGTTAATCTATTCAAAAACCTTTTATAACTATTATACGACTTAAATGACTTCGTAAGACCTTATCACTTCCATAAATAGATCCCATGGTTAACTCTCTCCTATATGAATCATTTAATAATTTTGGAAAAAGTTCGTGATTGATGAGTCATCTCCAATAGGAGTATCTAAGAATAAGGGTTGATCTTAAGGATAAAACGGAACTAATTGGTCTCAAAATAGTGATATAGAAAGAAAAGTGTGTCTCACACTTCTGTCTATTAAAATTTAGTATAACTAAAAAAATTCATACATCTAATCATCAATGACGCCTCTGGATCATAGGATTATATGGATAGTATATACCATCACCCCCATCCACTAGATCCCTAACCCAAGTGAGGACCATCTAGGTGTCGAAATGAAACCATGCCAAATCTTCTACCACCTCCCACTTCTATCCCTAATAATCCTCCATGTACACCAGATTGAGGGCCTCCCTAGTGCTTCCGTTGCTTCTTCCAATTTATCCCATCCACTATATCTCTATCAGACATACACATGGTCTAACAATTTCACAAGATATTGTTGGATTCGGTGGCCTAGAACCAACTACATTGTACATTATTAATTAATAAAATCCTTATCACATCTTGATTGTTCTTCTACGTAACAATGCATGTGATAATGTCCTAAGGATAGCTATTGCATTAAAGGGTCATAGCGTGTAACACCCCAAGCTTCCACGATACACTTCTCATTCAATAATGCAATAGCTTGCATTGTACGAAACTTCGAGTTTTAACACACCGCGACTAATCAAAGTAGCCGTTATGAATAGTAATACCAATTATAGAAATTTTATATTTCAAAATTGACTTCATTTTTGTATTCTTAATATCTAAATTATCTTAAGTAAAATTTTTTGAAATTTTCTGAGAAATTCCATTATTTATGAATAGTGAAAAATACATAAAAATAACTTTTTTAATCAAAAAAATTTATAGTGATAAATTATACTATTGAGTTGTTTTAGAGTATAATTAGAATATATTTTTACCATTTTATCCAATGGTGGTGATTATAATTAATTTCACTTTGAAATTGGACAAAAACAATTGTCAATCTTTTGATATAAATTGTTTCTTAAAAACACGCTATTTGTTGTGACAGCGGGAATTAATTATAAAATTAATTAATGCAACTTATATGTTTGGAATTATTTAAAATAGACATCATTTTTGAATTCGTAATATCAATTATAGCTTATGGTGAAATTTTGGCATTGATCTGAAAAACTTCAATTTTTGATGAATAGTGAAACCACTAAGTGGTACTTATAAAAACTGATTTTTCGTTTAAATGAAATTTTACCACTTTTGTGTTTTGAATTTAAAAAATCCGACATACATTGTTGTCATTAAGAATTAAAATGTGGTTCAATGAGATTAAAATAATTTTTTTGGTGAATAGTAACTTTTAAGTTCTTAATCGCGATTAGAGGTAAATAGTGTAGTTTAAGGTAAAAATAATGTTTTAATAATATGAGATGAGCTTGACACATGTCCTATCCTCATTTGATGTGTCATGGCCGACCATGAAAATCAATGGGTCAACTTGGGGACCCCATGGATCCACTTTAGTTGGAAAATGACATAAATACCTTTTATTTATGGTTAAAGTAAAAAACTCACACAAACATGAAATGTTTACTAAAACAATTTTTACATGGGGTTATGAAAGTTATATTTTTGACTATAAATAGTCATTGAAAAGATAAAATGATTTCCTACATCATAGTATTTGTTTTTAATTTTTAGACATTAAATAATTTAAATTATTTATGACATCATGATGATGCAGCGATGACCTCATTATTTCACGATTTAAATAAAATGAGAAGATAATGTAAAATACAAGGATTAAATTTGTCCAAAGACTATTGGATGAGGATATTTATAACCCTTATCACCTTAGACTCGAATTATACAAGTCTGGGGCCTTTAGAATCTGAAAAGCATTGTATAATAGAATAACATTTCATTTCTTTCCAAAAGTTCCCCTCCTCTCCACTTATAAAAGGCCCCCACCACTCCCACCTTATTCACACCATAAAGCATTTTGGCTCGGCTAAACTCTGCCAAAATACTCTCCCAACTTTCCCCCCTTACAACTATAAGCCTCACTTTGGGCAGAATGCTTCCCAAGGAAGCCTTTGGCTCAAATAAAAACGAGTTACCCGATTTTGAGGTAATGTCTTCTCTAATGTTGTTTTGTTTTATTTTGCTTCTCCAACCCCCTAAACTCTTTTTATTCATTTATTTTGTAACAAAACCAGTATCCTCAATATACTAGGATGTTTTTATAATAAGGATTCGAGCTACACTTACACACACCTACATCTAATGGTTAAAGAACATATTGTTTTTGTGGATGGCGAATTTCTGCCTCACGAAACGATGATTGTTCAAAACTCATATAACACCTTCAAAGGTGGCCATTAAGATGTCACTATATTTATATATGATATATAATATGTTTATGTTCTACTTCAGCTTCTGTATTTTTCATTTATGGAATACCTTTATGATTTCCATTATGGGCAAACACGATAATTTCATTTTAGGAAGTGCGGACTACAGCCCCCTCAAAGTGATTTGAATCGTTAATGCCATATGTGGGATGTATAAAGGATGGAGTAAATGGTATTATACATAATATTATACTGGAATTATATTATACCTTTATATAATTATAACATCATTTCATTAAATATGAAATAGAAATGAAAGTAGCGTTCATGCGTACGTACGGCTTACCGTCTCCATGAACGGTGCATTTCATTTCTTACCTCAAAATGCTACGTAATAATATGAATGAATGTATATACTGGATATATATGAAATATATGACATCTAAATCATGAATATAATTCTGGAGATAATGGATATTCTACCACACAAACAACTTGTAATTATAAGAAGTTTATTGTTGACTCAAGTACCAAAAATCGACAAAACGACCATTATTAACTTAAATAATTACATAATGTTCATAACATTGTAATAAGTGATATAAAAAGGATAATGAAATTGAAAATGGTAGATATTAACTCTAGTTTATTATTCAAGAGGTTAAAGAACGGTCTAATCAAGTCGGACACAAGGTAAGGGAACTTCTTAACCCAACATCCATTCTTTGGGTTAATCTCCTACTTTCAAATTATGTCATGATATTATTATGTCTTATATTGAATTTTTACTTTATTTATGTGTACCTATAGTTAATGCACATAATATATCTATTTTATTTTAAAAAATGATCTTTTTAAGGACTTCGTCTCAATCTCCTTTCATTGAGGCATATTTGGTTTTATACACAAATTTCTTTTATAACGCTGTATAAACCCCTTTGACTTTTACGTACATTCAAAAGGAATATTTATTATACGAAGCATTTACTAAACGACAAAAGGGAATGTTTTTGTCGTACGTATGCGGCGACAATGACTTCACCGCCACCGTGACCACTATTTGAGTTTCTTCTTCCTCTATAAGCCATACCATTTTTAATGAAAAATAAATACCATGTTATACTTTTCTTTTATTTTGGTATTGAAAATGGTTTTGAAATAGTTTTTATTATATCAATGTGTTGTATTGATATCTTGTGATTAAAATGTGGAAGTTTTATGTTTCCTTTATGCATGTTTTATGTGATACGATTATGTTATGGTTTATGAGATGTTTAAACCTATTCATATGAGGAATGCATTGGACTTAATAAGTGACGGGAGGAACCCGCTATAGCTCCTCGATGCATCGGTAGGTCTCATTAGACAACTAGATGTGGAATTGGCCGAGGACCTTTCCCAATTCGATTTATGGTTTTGGCCGAGGCCTTAATCATTTTAGACGTCTTGGCCGAGGCCTTGACAAAATGTTTCAGAATGTCTGGCATTATGCATTCCATCATTATGAAAGTGGTTATTGATATTGCATGTGATTATTCGACCAGTAGAATATCCATGTGAAGAAGTAAATGGAATTATCTCATTTTACATTTTCCATATTATGTTGATGTTCAAGTTTAAAAGGCTTTTGTTTTAGTTATACATTGCCTGAAATGTTTATGTTTATTTATGAAAGCTTCCGCAATATTGTTATCCTTACTGAGCATCTGAGCTCACCCCTTTCAATGTTTTAATTTTTCCATAATGTGAAGAAGTATATTATGAATGACCTGCAAGGATAATATAAGGGGATATGAAGAGAAGATGTTTTATTTTTGTTTTACTTTATGATGTAATGTAAGACTTATGAATGTATCTAGTGTTTCTAAGGCTACTAAACTAATCGGTCTTTCGAGACTTGATCTTTTGTGATCATGCCAATGTTACGAAGTAATGCACCGACTCTGGGTAGCTGGGGTCGGGGCGTTACAGTTGGTATCGGAGGCAGTTTAGTACAAACCTTGGAAGCTAGATTTAGATAAACTCTGATTAGAGCACATAGCCCGAAGATAGACTTTAAGGATTAGTATAGAATAACTTCCTAGAATTTTGGTATTATATAGATTTTGTGAGTTCTCCAAGCAATACAGCCCTATCTGGATACGAGCAGGTAGAGGCGGCTGTGGAACAGATGTACCTAGGGGTAAAACCTGAAAACACCGCTTTGAGCTAGACTCAAACGTGAACCGGTGCACGACAACGGGCCTTGCTGCACTCTTGGTTACGACACTCCCGGGGGATATGCTTAGGATAATTCTCATTTTCTTTACAAACCACTATGAAGGGTTATGATTATATACTTCCTCAAAGAAAAAATTCCTTTTTATGATTATGGATTATGTCCATAAATAGTTCAATTTATTATAAGTGTTTTCAAGTTTGTTATTATGTATTTCGATTCATAAACTAACCTAGTTTATGGCATTGTATCGAAATGGCGCCCAATAGAAGGAATGTGAACTCCATCAATACGTATGATCCAAAGAGTAAGAAGGATCATATCTTTCATGGAATTAAGCCAACATTTAGAAGGGAAATATTCTCTCATTTTTTATCAACATATGAAGAAATAGTATCATGTGTTAATAAGAAAAGTAGAGAATTCTCTGAGTCTTATGGATTTGAAGGGATGAAAGAGAAGAAAAGGATGGAAGAGAGAATGATGGATAAAGGGACGAGGGAAAAGAAGAATTTTCCAATATGTGATAACTATGGGAAGAAACACCTTGGAATTTTCCTGAAGGGAATGGGAGTTTGTTATAAGTGTGGAGAAAAAGGACACCAAGTGCATGACTGCAAGGGTAAGAAAAAGGTTTCAAATGTACAATGCTTCATCTACAAGGAATGGGGACGCTACGCAAACCAATGTTCAAATCATCAGTGTATGCCCCAAATGATGTTATTGGATAATAATCAAGTTATGATATTACCATAGATGAGGAGGAATGATTATAGTTCTTAAGTTGTTATTAAATAATTTTGTAATTTGAGTATTGTATCAATGATGTACTGGTTATAATAATTATGGAGTATATAAGGATTGTACTGCAGTACTATTTCATCTAGGACTTGAGATTGTGTGGAACCAAGAAATGTAACTCCACAATAGGTTAAATTTTTGGAAAATATATGGTTGAGAGAATGATAAAACATATTATGGTTCTAATACTGAGATAGTGATTTTGGGATAAGACATGATTTATTCGGATAAATTATGTTGTATATTCTTAACATCCTTGAAACTGATTAATGATTTGTATAAATTTTTGGATAGAAGGAGTATATCTAGTTTTCTATAAGGAATAAGTGATCATGAATGTAATCAATAAGGATTTATGGTAATTCAGTATGTTGCAGTGTTTTAAAGAATACATGATGAAGGTGTTCAGATGTTGTTACGCAGAAAAAAGGGAGCTTCATTATGTTTACCTTCCTCATAAAATATGGACTGTGAGTTGGACAGAAGTATTTTGGATAACTATAAAGGTTGGAATGGATTACATTTTACATTGGATACTATTGTTATGGTTATTTTTGGATATTTATAAAAAGGACAACATGCAGACCAAGTGACAACCCAACACGTCGGACAATGCTGTGGGAATCGAACCCACCACCATAGTGCGATTGGGATTAATAGCCTACCACTGGACTACGTGAATTCCCAGGTTATTACAAAATAGTTATTCTAATCTAAATGGCATGTGTTAATATTTGGAACCTTATACAATTAGGATAAATAGAATATTTTTTAGTTCTATTAACTTTTAGTGTGAAAGATGGGTTTTTGGTAAAAATTTATTAAATAATGAAAGACTACATGACAAGTATGTATATTCCCTTACATTCTTAGTAAATCTCCTAAAAAAATTCTTTAACTTTATAAAAGGTAACTTAAAACAAAAACGTTGACGATTAACCTTTCCAACTGGGGATTAAATGACCATTTAACCAATCACAAGTTTGTGATTTTATTATTGTTAACTTTCTCCTAATACAGTTTTCTACAACTCTCCATCAGACCTTGATGGTTTTTTTTCTTCCATATCCATATTTTCATAGAATCCTATAATGGGCTATCTCGGGTGACCTTTGTACTTATCTTTCTTTCTTTTAAAGTTATATTTTTATTATCCTTATTTCCGATGTGGGTTTTCTACAAAGGTATTTTCTATTTTCAGCCTTTTATTTTCCATGACAAATTTCAAATTGCGAGGACGCAATTTATTGAAGGAGGGGAGAATGTAACACCCTGAGTTTCCACGATACACTTCTCATTCAATAATGCAATAGCTTGCAATGTACGAAACTTGGAGTTCTAACACACCGCGACTAATCAAAGTAGCCGTTATGAATAGTAATACCCACTTTTTAAAATTATAGAAATTTTATATTTTCAAATGGACTTCATTTTTTTATTCGTAATGTCTATATTATCCTATGTTAAATTTTTTGTAATTTTCTGAGAACTTCCATTTTTTATGAATAGTGAAAAATACTTAAAAACAACTTTTTTAATAAAAATAATTTATAGTGATAAATAATACTATTGAGTTGTTTTAGAGTATAATTAGAATATATTTTTACCATTTTATCCAATGGTGGTCATTAGAATTAATTTCACTTTGAAATTGGACATAAACAATTGTCAATCTTTTGATATAAATTGTTTCTTAAAAACACGCTATTTATTGTGACAGTGGGAATTAATTATAAAATTAATTAATGAAACATATATGTTTGGAATTTTGTAAAATAGACATCATTTTTGAATTCGGAATATCAATTAAAGCTTAGGGTGATATTTTGGCATTGTTCTGAAAAACTTCAATTTTTGAGGAATAGTGAAACCAGTAAGTGGTACTTATAAAAACTGGTTTTTCGTTTAAATGAAATTTTACCTCTTTTGTGTTTTGAATTTCAAAAATCCGACATAAATGGTTGTCATTAAGAATTAAAATGTGGTTCAATGAGATTAAAAGAATTTTTGGTGAATAGTAACTTTTAAGTTCTTAATCGTGATTAGAGGTAATTAGTGTAGTTTAAGGTAAAAATAATGTTTTAATAATATGAGATGAGCTTGACACATTTCCTAACCTCATTGGATGTTTCATGGCCGACCAATAAAATCAATGGGTCAACTTGGGGACCCCATGGAGCCTCTTTAGTTGGAAAATGACATAAATACCTTTTATTTAAGGTTACAGTAAAAAATTGACACAAACATGAAATGTTTACTAAAAAAATTTTTACATGGAATTATACAAGTTATATTTTTGAATATAAATAGTAATTGGACAGATAAAAAGATTTCCTACATCATAGTAGTTTTTTTATAATTTTTAGACATTAAATAAATTAAAATATTTATGACATCATGATGATGCAGCGATGACATCATTATTTAATGATTTAAATAAAATGAGAAGATAATGTAAAATACAAGGCTTAGACTTGTACAAAGAAAATTGGATGAGGATAGTTAGAACCCTTATCACCTTATCCTAGAATTATACAAGTTTGGGACCTTTATAATCTGAAAAGCATTGTATAATAGAATAACATTTCATTACTTTCCAAAAGTGCCCCTCCTCTCCACTTATAAAAGGCCCCCACCACTCCCACCTTATTCACACCTTCAAGAATTTTGGCTCGGCCAACCTCTGCCCAAATACTCTCGCAACATTTCCCCCTTACTCCTAGAAGCCTCACTTTGGGCATAAGTCTTCCCAAGGAAGCCTTTGGCTCAAATAAAAAAGAGTTACCCGATTTTGAGGTAATGTCTTCTCTATTGTTGTTTTGTTTTATTTTTCTTCTCCAACCCCCTAAACTCTTTTAATTCATTTATTTTGTAACAACACCAGTATCCTCAGTATACTAGGATGTTGTTATAAGAAGGATTCGAGCTCCACTTACACACACCTACATCTAATGGTTAAATAACATACTGTTTCTTTGGATGGCGAATTTCAACCTCACGAAACGATGATTGTTCAACACTCATATAACACATTCAAAGGTGGCCATTAAGATGTCACTATATTTATATATGATATATAATATGTTTCTGTTTTACTTACGATTCTGTATTTTTCATTTATGGCATACCTTTATGATTTCCATTATGGGTAAACGTGATAATTTCATTTTAGGAAGTGCGGACTACCGCCCCCTCAAAGTGATTTGAATCGTTAATGCCATATGTGGGATGTATAAAGGATGGAGTAAATGGTATTATACATTATAATATACTGGAATTATATTATACCTTTATATAATTATAACTTCATTTCATTAAATACTAAATAGAAATGAAAGTAGCGTTCATTCGTACGTACGGCTTACCGTCTCCATGAACGGTGCATTTCATTTCTTACCTCTAAATGTTAAGTAATATTATGAATGAATGTATATACTGGATATATATGAAATATATGACATCTAAATCAGGAATATAATTATGGAGATAATGGATATTCTACCACATAAACTACTTGTAATTATAAGAAATTTATTGTTGACTCAAGTACCAAAAATCGACAAAACGACCGTTATTAACTTAAATAATTACATAATGTTCATAACATTGTAATAAGTGATATAAAAAGGAAAATGAAATTAAAAATGGTAGATATTAACTCTAGTTTATTATTCAGGAGGTTAAAGAACTGTTGAATCAAGTCGGACACAAGATAAGGGAACTTCTTAACCCAACTTCCATTCTTTGGGTTAATCTCCTACTTTCAAATTATGTCATGATTTTATTATATCATATTTTGTATTTTTACTTTCTTTATGTGTACCTATAGTGAATACACATAATATATCTATTTTATTTTAAAAAATTATCTTTTTAAGGACTTCGTCTCAATCTCCTTTCATTGAGCATATTTGGTTTTATACACAAATTTCTTTTATAACGGTGTATAAACCCCTTTTACTTTTACCTATATTCAAAAGGAATCTTTTTTATATGAAGCGTTTACTAAACGAAAAAAGGGAGTGTTTTTTTCATACATATGCGGCGACAACAACTTCTCCGCCGCCATGACCACTATTTTAGTTTCGGCTTCCTCTACAAGCCATAACTTTTTAATTAAAAATAAATACCATGTTATACTTTTCTTTTATTTTGGTATTGAAAATGGTTTTGAAAGAATTTTTATTATATCAATGTGTTGTATTGATATCTTTTGATTGAAAAGTTAAAATTTTATGTTTCCTTTATGCATGTTTTATGTGATACCATTATGTTATGGTTTATGATATTTTTAAACCTATTCATATGAGGAATGCATTGGACTTTATAAGTGACGGGAGGAGCCCACTATAGCTCCTCGATGCATCGGTAGGTCTCATGAGACAACTAGACGTGGAATTGGCCGAGGCCCTTTCCCAATTCTATTTATGGTTTTGGCTGAGGCCTTAATCATTTTAGACGTCTTGGCCGAGGCCTTGACAAAATGTTTCAGAATGTCTGGCATTATGCATTCCATCATTATGAAAGTGGTTATTGATATTGCATGTGATTATTCGACCAGTAGAATATCCATGTGAAGAAGTAAATGGATTTATCTCATTTTACTTTTTCCATATTATGTTTATATTCAAGTTTAAAACGCTTTTCCTTTAGTTATACATTGCCTTAAATGTTTATGTTTATTTATGAAAGCTTCCACCATATTGTTATCCTTACTGAGCATCTAAGATCACCCCTTTCAATGTTTTAATTTTTCCAGGATGTGAAGAAGTATATTATGAATGATCTGCAGGGATAATATAAGGGGATATGAAGAGAAGATGTTTTAGTTTTGTTTTACTTTATGATGTAATGTAAGACTTATGAATGTATCTAGTGTTTCCAAGGCTACTAAACTGATCGGTCTTTCGAGACTTGATCTTTTGTGATCATGCCAATGTTACGAAGTAATGCACCGACTCTGGGTAGCTGGGGTTGGGGCGTTACATAGCGGATCCCAACTATGATGAGAACCCAGAAGTTCCATAACACTGTTCTTGAATATATGTTCTATGGATGGATGATATTACAGGTCATTAGGGGTGAGCACTCAAAAAATGTTTGGGCACCTTCTCATGGTGTGCGCCCTCGGTAATATCTAAAAGGTCATTATGAGAATGAGGCCCGCCAGTAGGAGATCCAGATTTCATTGTTTCATTAGATGTTCCTATCTGCGGACGTGTGTATTGGTCCTTAGAATTTAAGATTATTATTAACAGATATTACAACTCGCGCACTTAGATGTATTGATGAAAATTTTGATGACACATTGTTTGCATCGAGGATGGATATGTTGGGTGCATCATGAGTAATACTGCATTAATAAATAATGTGAGAAAGGATTTGTCCCTTCATTCCCATAACAGAAGTAGATTTCTCAGGCCCTTTGATGGAATTGATATAGCCTAAATAAATCCATGGCCATGGTAAGGTATGGGTGAGTTCAAATTTGGGAGTTCAAAGAATGAAAAATCGAGCACATGGGTTGATGGCACTAGCATGAAACCCACTTTATTAGAGATATTGATACAAAGGGATTATATTACACAGTAAGCGTTCATATGAGGTGACACATCATTACGGTGTTAACTTATTTCTCTATGTGTTCCTTGGTGTGTTGCTAGACGATAACCGTGGACTTTAGGCAGGCTTTTCCTAATCCCACTGAGAAAGATGCCTAGAGAGTCACACACTATGTGTGTCCATGTATCTTAGTTAAATATTAATTTAACAAGTTAAATAATGATTATTCCCATCTGTTGTTTAATAATTATTTAAGGATGCCTGATCACATTTATTTCAACACTAGTTATTTGAGAGAGTATATTATGGGTGGAATAATATGTTTATTAGCGTGTAATGCGGTTACATTTATTTAAGAAATAAATAGCCATTACTCAAGGTCTAATAAATGTGGTGGTGGAAATTAAGGAAAATAAAAGTACACACCGTGTATATTAAATATACAATTCGTGTAGTTTAATGGAAAATGAGTACACACCATGTATTAGTGATTACACGCCGTGTAGTTTTTTGAGTTGGGATTTTGAGGATATAATATTGTTTTATTAACTGATATTTTTTATAATCAGTGTGAGTGCATGTCAAGGAATTAATAATTCGACATGGGGTTTTCAATAAGAGTTAATGAAATAAATAAAATGCATAACGCGTTTATTTATTATCATAACTCTATAACCTCAAACCCGATTATAAATATCCTCACAACCCTAACAATTTTTGAAAAGAGAATCGTTGTGCACAACAATTATTAAGAATTCTTTCAACCCTAAAAGAACTCCTTCTTCTAAGAACACTCTCTAGACCGAGAGATCAAGGTGATCGAAGGAGGACATCGCAAGAAAAGGTTCTTTTGGTTTAGAACCCGGAGATCCATTGGGCAACATCAGGAGATACGTGGAACACGTGTGGATCACCACTAGAGGAATACTACACTTGGATTATATGATGAAACGAAGGATCAACGAATCTTGACCGAACACATCAACAAAGAAATAATTCCACCAAGGTAATTCTTGTGAATTAATTAAATTAATTATAACCAACTTATGATGATCCTATATTTATGGTTCCGGGATTCCCTCTTTTATTTTTCGTTCTTCGTTCTATTCCGATGATCCAACATTTTATATCGTGACGGATCTCGGTTTGAACATCGTTTAACGCTAAAATTAAATTTGGGAAAACCCACCAATGTGCTTCTATTATGCCCAGAAACTACAAGTGGAATCAGAGTGGTCATATCGTTGATTATAATTATTTAGTTTTTCGTTGATGTTTTATGCATTTAATAATTTAGTTATTTCAATTCAAGATTAATCATTCTGGAAATATGAATCTAAGAATCTGTTCCTCCTCCATCGTTTATCGATTACCTCAAAGAAAAAAAAATATCTTTTATTTTTGATTAAAATAAAATAGAGGAACTCATCCAGATGAGCCGAAGGTTTCTGGCCGTACAACACCCGAATACACGGTGTGTATTCGGAAGTACATGTCGTTTAGTCTAGATTCATGCATCATACTAATCTGCAAAATCAGGCTGTGTATTGGATCCTATATAAGTCATTAATGACACCATGTGTTGACCTAGAACAGGTGGAACATGGTTTCCGGATTACACGCCATGTGGTCCAATGAACATGGCTTGTAGTCCGTTTGGGATAGGTTTGGACCGTGTACTCCGTACACGTCTTTCCCGGCTGGAAACCGTGTAACGCGGAATCTACACGGCATGTGTCCCACTGAACACGCCGTGTACTCCGAAAATTTCTGAAATACATTAACATGCCAAGTCCACAGGCGTGTACTTCAGATGGATGGTGAACACAAGTACACACCGTGTAGCCGGAACTATACATCGTGTACTCATTCAAATTACGCAATGAACGAGAATTCACCGGGTTGCCTCCAAGGTACAAGTTAAGTACAAGGATAATTTTATATGAATTTATTTATATAAACTTATGATGGATGAGAATCTCAAGGAAATTTAGAAAAAGGGTTTAAGATAAATGGATTGATTAATTAAAGATAATTAATTAATTCGAGCGTGATTTATCTTAAACAAGAAAGATTAAAGAATTTAATGATAGATTTATTTATGCATAAATATCGTTCCATGTATGGATAATCATGAGCTAGACCGAGACCTTTGTATATGAATGGTTTATTTTAATTTATTTATTAAAATAATATTTGTTGTCTTGCGAACCATCTCCTCATTAATATATAGGGCATGCGCGCCCAAGGATTCTTTTATTTAAAAACCCCTTTTTACCCCTCACCTGTGTGTGAGATAAATGCATATGTAATGGATGGAGATCCCAGGCTAGTGGAGGTGGATCATGTTAGGAGCCAAGGTAAACCAATCCAAGGAGATACAAAGGTGGACATGTGGAAAGCTGTAAATAAGAACTCACAAGGTAAAAGGTGTTTCTCCCCTATGTATTGGGATATTTTATCAACCGCTAGATAAATTGACCAACGGAACAGGTTCCTGATGATATAATTATTTTATTTCTTTCAGTTTTATGGTTTATTTATTGTGGGTGTGTTTTCATGATCACACAATTAATGAATTAAACAAGCATGCAAGATGGAACTAAAATAAAACCGGCTTATGCGTAAATATAATCTTAGACATGCTTAATCACATAAGTATATCCCAATTAATATTAACAAGCATTTAATAAAAGATAATAAATCGGAAATTTACTTATAAGGATAAAATCCCTCTATAGAATTATTAAGTCAGTATAGCCTTCTATAATACTGGTTAGAATCGAACCATAGTTCAAAGAGCTTAACCAACCCTAGTTTGGGTGCTTCCAATTATCGGGGAATTCTAATTCAA
Organism: Viscum album; assembly: GCA_963277665.1. Lineage (NCBI taxonomy): Eukaryota > Viridiplantae > Streptophyta > Magnoliopsida > Santalales > Viscaceae > Viscum > Viscum album. The sequence goes on along the minus strand of OY728162.1, from coordinate 954,110,241 downwards.
GGTTTTGGGTTGAATTGACTTGGTTTTCATCAAGGGTTGACTGCCACAGTAGGAATCAGTGTGACCAAGAGGTAAATGTAGAGGAAATCCGAAATAAATGGATTTCAGGATTTGGGAGTCCACTCAGTATATCAAGGAGCTACAGGTTAATACAATTGGAATTTGGAATACCTAAAACCCTTCGAGTTTCTTGACCAACCCTAGTTGGGGTAATGCGAAGGGAAATATGGATCCTTGCCACTAGAATATTCATGAAACCGAATATTCCGAAGTAAATGGTTAGGACTATTGGATTTCGATAAAATAGTGGGAGACTAATAAGTATTAATTTATTTATTTGTCTCAGTATTTAATAATGTACTACTTTTTTTCTCTTCTTAATTTATAGAAACGATAAGAAAATGACTTCAAACATATCATTGTGAACCATACTCGAGATGTAAAACCTTCTTGCCAGCACCAATTTGCAAGAGTGGCATAGGTATTTACACGTCATCCTTCGCCAAAGAATAAAATTATACGTGTTGGAAGAGCCTATTCCAGTTGAACCTAGGAAAGAGGCCAGTGATGAGGAATTATCTCTCTATATGAAACACATGGATGATGCCACATATGTCCAGTTTTTATGCTATCGGCCATGTCCAATGAGCTCTTGATGGAACATGAAAACATGGACATGTATAGAATGATGTCTCACCTTAAGGATCTCTACCAAGAGAAGGTGAGACAAGAGAGGTATGGGATCTCCAATTATTTGTTTACAACTATTCATGGAGAGTCTGCGCCAGCTGGGACTCATGTAGTCAAGATAATTTGCTACATTGAATGCCTGGACAACTTAGGGATTAAATTCCCAGATGAGTTGCGTACAGATCTCATCCTATCATCACTGCCCAAGACCTTCTCTAGATTCATTATCAATTATAACATGAGAGGCAATGAGAAGAGTCTATTGGAGCTTCTAACCTTGATTCACCAGGTAGACAAGGACATTGGGCATGACAAACCCGTAGTCCTTATGGTGAACAAGAAAAAGAAGGACAATAAAATGGGGTGAAAGACTTATAAAAGGTATGAATCCCCCAAGCACCGTCCCTCCAAGAAGGGTAAGATCCCGAGTTAGGGAAAGGAATGGGAGGTGGTGTGGTTTTCATGTGGCAAGCAGAGCCACTGGAAGAGGAACTGCACCCATGAATCATGGAGACTCTAACGGTGCGTTCGTTATCGAGTGTAATCTTTCAATTTCTAAACATTGGGTATTAGATACAGCTTGTGGGGATCACATCTGTATTCAAATGCAGGAACCAAGTAGATTTAGAAATATTTACAAAGGAGAGGTTGATATTCAAGCTGCCAATGGCACAAGGATGGATGTGTTTGTTATTGGTGATTACAACCTCTCATTGCCAACTAGAATGACTTTGGTTTTACATAACTGTTTTTATGTGCCTAGTGTTACCAAGAACATAATTTCTGTATCTTTTTTAGATATGGATAGATTTATTTTCGAGTTTCGAAATAAGGGATGTCTCTTTTATAAGAACAACGTATGTTATGGTATAGCACATTTAAATAGTGGTTTGTATGTATTAAATTATGAAACCCAAGTGTTGGAAATCGATAACGAAACAAACTCACATTTCCCAAACAACACCTAGTTGTGGAATCAACATCTCTGTCATGTAAACAAGAAGTTATTGACAAAGCTCTGCCAAGATGACTATTTAGACTCTACTGAGCTAAAACCACTTGATAGATATCATGCTTGTTTACAAGGAAAAATGACCAAGCCGCCTTTTGGTGGACAAGGTGAAAGGGCCAAAAAGCTTCTAGGATTGGTACACACGGATGTGTGTGGACCATTTCCAGTAGAAGCTAGAGGTAGATATTATTACTTCATTACATTTACTAATGATTTGAGTAGATATGGCTATGTCTACTTAATGAGGTATAAGTCAGAGTCCTTCGTGAAATGTAAGGAATTCAAGAATGAAGTAGATAATCATCTGGATAAGAAGATAAAGAAGCTTTGATCAGATCGAGGTGGAGAATATCTGAACCAAGAGTTCATCACAATTATACGGGAGTTTATGATTTTATCTCACCTCACTCCTCCTTATAAACCATAGTGGAATGGTGTTAGTGAAAGGATAAACAACACCTTGTTGGACATGGTGAGGTTGATGATGAGTCATGTGGATATTCCATTATCCTTTTGGGGATATGCATTACAAACTGCAGCATACACATTAAAATGAGTACCAACTAAGGTGGAAAATGGAATTCCCTATGAGTTATGGAATGGAAAGAAACACATTTTGTCACATACATGTGTATGGGGATGCGAGGTGTTTTTTAAGGCCCTCTCGGGCAACATACTATCACCCTGGGGCATGAAGTATATCTTTATAGGATATCCTAAGGATACAAAAGGATATTACCTATATAACCCTCAAGACAAGAAAGTGAATGTCCCTAGAAAGGTTGTCCTTCTTGAGAGGGTGAACATCCTCAAAAAGGATAGTGGGGGCAAGATTGAATTCGATGAAGTTAATGATCAATATACACAAGAGTTGGTACAGGAACAAGTTCCACAAGTCCCCGTGGAAGAGGTTTTAGAAAAATAATTACTGCGTAGGAGCTTAAGAAAGGTAAAGGAACTAGAGAGATTTGGTTTCTGAGTCACTGAGGATGGTGAATCATTATTGTTGGAAAATGGTGAACCTCTCTCCTACCAGGAAGTAGTAGAAATCTAAAAAGCTAAAAGATGGCTAGAAACAATGAATTCTGATATGGATTCCATGTATGATAACCAAGTCTGGGTTCTGGTCGATGATCTAGTTAATGTAAATCCCATTGGATGCAAATGAGTATTCAAGAGAAAACTAGACATGGAAGGTCAAGGTAGCACCTATAAATCAAGTCTAGAGGCTAAAGGATTCAAACATTGTCAAGGAATTGACTATGATGAAACCTTATCTCCTGTTTCCATGTTTAAATCCATAAGAATCAAACATTCCATAGCAGCTTACCATGACTACGAGATTTGGAAATTGGATGTCAAAACAGCATTCCTTAACAGGATCCTTCAGGAAGATGTCTATATGACACAACCATAAGGGTTTGTGACACTAGGTGAATTCAAATGGGTTTTTAATTTGTAGAAATCCATTAATGTATTGAAGCAAGCATCCAGGTCATGGAACATTCGATTTGATGAAGCCATAACCAAATTTTGTTTCATAAAGAATGAATGTGATCCATATGATTATAAGCAGATTAATGGGAATGAAATCGTTATCCTAGTAGTATATTTTGACGACATATTACTTATTGGAAATGATGTACCAGTATTACAGTCAGTTAAGGACTGGTTGAAAAAGTGTTTCTCCTTGAAGGACTAAGGAAAAGCAACCTACATTATAGGGATCAAGATCATTCGTGATATATCCAAGAAGATTCTTGGACTAAGTCAGGGTACATACATTGATCAGAAACTAAAGAGATTTAGTATGAAACAATCGAAGAAACGATTAGTCCCAGTGTCACATGGACTACATATTTCTTATAAAATGCATCCTCAGACACAACAAGATAATGATAGAATGAGTAAGATATTATATACTTCGGCTATAGGATCCATCATTTATGCCTTGTTATATACCAGGTTTGATGTTGCCTATGCACTGAGCATGGTAGGAAGATATCAAGAAGATCCAGGAGAACAAAATTAGACTGCTATTAAGACTATCCTTAAGTATCTGAGAAGAATTAAGGATATATTCCTGGTGTATGGAGGAGACGAGGATCTTGTCAACAGAGGGTATGCTGATGTTGGTTTTCATACAGATCAGAATGATCTGGAGTTGCATTCTGGATATGTTTTCTATCTCAATGGAGAAGCTGTGAGCTGGAAGAGTTCAATGAAGCCATTTGTTGCCGATTCTACAGCGGATTCAGAATATATAGTGGCTTCTGATGCATCCAAGGAAGCCATCTAGATTCAGAACTTTTTCCAAGAGCATGATGTGGTTCCTAGAAGTAAAGATCACATTAAATTTTATTGTGATAATAATGCAACGGTGGCTCTTGCAAAAGAACCATGTTCACAGCAATAGACAAAGCACATACTCCGGAATTATCACCTATTGATGGCTTTCTATCAATCGGGTGAAGTAGTAGTGAGTAGAGTGTCCACGGAAGGGAACGTGGTGGAGCCCATGGCTAAAGGCCTATCTCAGCAGAAGCATGAATATCATGTGAGAGCTATCAGGTTAAAGGTTGTTAGTAGTTGGCTCTAGTCCAAGTCGGAGTCTATTGGAGTTGGTGTCCTAGAACCAACTACTTTCTACTTTATTCATTAATAAAAACCTTATCACATCTGGATTTTTCTTCTACATAACAATGCATGTGATAATATCTGAAGGATAACTATTCCATCAAAGGGTCATAGCGGATCCCTACTCTGATGAGAACCCAGATGTTCCACAACACTGTTCTTGAATATATGTTCTATGGCCAGATGATATTATTTGAGGGGCACAAATAATAAGGGTCATTAGGGTTGAGGACTCATAAAATTTTGAGGCACCTTCTCATGGTGTGAACCCTTAGTAATATCCAGGAGGATATTATGAGAACAAGGCCCGCCAGTAGAAAATCCACATTTCATAGTGTCATTGGATGTTCCTATATGCAGACATGTGTATGGGCCCTTCGACTTTAAGATTATTATTAATGTGTATTACAACTCATGCACTAAGATGTATTGAGGAAAACTGTGATGAAACATTGTTCGCAGCGAGGTAGGATACGTTGGGTGAGTCATGAGTAATACTACATTAATAGATAATAAAAGAAAGGATTTGTCCCTTCTGTTCCATAACAAAAGTAGATATCTCAGGCCCTTTGATGGAATTGACATAGCCTAAATAAATCCATGGCCATGGTAAGCTATGGGTGAGTTCAATTCTAGGAATTCAATGAATGAATAATCGAGCACATGGGTTGATGGCACTAGAATGTGACACGCTTGATTAGAGATATCAAGACAAAAGGATTATATTACACGGTAAGTGTTCGTATGAGGTGACACGTCATTGCGGAGCTAACCACATTCTCTATGGTTGCTTTGGCATGTTCTTAGACGCTAGCCTTGGACTTTAGGAAGGCTCCACTTAATTGCACTAAGAAAGAGGCCTAGAGGGTCACACACAAAGTGTGTCCATTTATCTCAGTTAAATATTAATTTAACAAGTTAAATAAATATTATTCCTGAGTGTGGTTTAATAATTATTTAAGGATTCCTGATCACATTTATTTCGACACTAGTTATTTGAGAGAATATATTGTGGGTGAAATAATATGTTTATTAGCGAGTAATGCAGTTACATTGATTTATGAAATAAATATCCATTACTCAAGTTCTAATAAATGTGGTGGAGGAAATAAAGGAAAATAAAAGTACACGCCATGTATATTAAATATACACGTCGTGTAGTTTTATGGAAAATGATTATACGATGTGTATTAATGATTACACACCATGTAGTTTTTCTATTTGGGATTTTGAGGATATAATATTGTTTTATGAAATGATGTTTATTAGAATCAGTGTGGGTGCATGTCAAGGAATTAATAATTCGACATGGGTGTTTTCAATAAGAGTTAATGAAATAAATAAAACATGTAACGCATTTATTTATTGTCATAACTCTATAAACTCAAACCCGATTATAAATATCCTCACAACCCCAACATTTTTCGACAAGAAAAGCGTTGTGAACAACAATTCTGAAGAATTATTTGAATCCCGAATGAACTCTTTCCTCCAAGAACAATCTCAATACCGAGAGATCAATGTGATTGAAGACAGACATCGCAAGAGAAGGTTCTTCCACACTAGCACATAAAGATCCCTTCGATGACATCCAATGATATGTGTCTAATGTGTGGATCACTGCTAGAGGAATCCTACACCTGGATTCTACGATGTAATGACGGATCACCGAATTGTGACCAGACACATCAAAAAAGAAAGAATTCTACCAAGGTAATTATTGTGAAATAATTAATTTTATTATAACCAACATATGACGATCCTATCTATATGGTTCCAGGATTCCCTCTTTTGTTTTTCGTTCTTCGTTCTATTCCGAACTTCCTGATTTTTATATCATGACAGATCTCTTTTTGAACGTTGTTTAACACTAAAATTAATGTTCGGCAAACCCACCAATGCGCTTCCACTACACACGGATCCTATAGAGATTTCCTAGTCCATCCATATAGTAGCGCTGCCTCTCCCTATGATAACTAGACCCATCCTGAGATCCCAAAACTATATCACCTCTGTCATGAGATTTTCTCCTAAAACATCTCAAATGTTTGGATCCCAACATCTTCCACTGGATACATTCTTATAATATCTCATCCCATGTGTGCCCACATCTAGAACTCATTGACATTGTCTACACAAACACATACAAATACCCTGAAATCTATATATCACCAAGGAATGATCAAAGACCCGTTTATTATTAATAATAGAAAATTGCATCACACTAGATCCAATGTCACATCATATACCTCTCTCAATGGTCCACACTCTTGAGAATAGATAATGATCCATATTTATCAATTATAATGAGATGTAATTTAACCTAGATGAATACTTATAAACTATTACGTAACAACATTTTTGCCGTAAAATCTTTCAGATATGCACTTATCACACTATAGATGGAGAGTAATCCTCCTTAAAGAGATGCTCAAGGACCACCAAATTTTTTGCAGATGTCCTTCCAAGTTGAAAGATTGATGGAACCATGTAAACATAATCCACATATGCATATGGGCCTAGCATTACACTAAACCTAATGAGTCACTAATGATAAAATTAATGAAGCACCTCCAACCTATTCCCCACATATGCTAGTACTATGTGTTAGGTCATGATGTAAATGATGAAGAAAAAGACCCAATAGGTGTGTGGATTTTGTTCTTCAAAAACATTAATAGATTTTGAACACCTATTTCATTATTAATTGAACTATTACATCACTATTAATGTTGAGTGATGAGTGAAAATAAATGACGAAAATAACACAATGATATATAGTGGTTCATGGAATAATGATCCGCTAGTCCACTCTTCCAACAATCTACTCCAAAATAGTTGTGATTATCATTATTATGTCCTCTTATCACGAGACCTTATAAAATAAAAATCTTAGTAGAGGAATTTTCCACCTTATAAGGATTTTACAGGGCCTTCTGATTTTTTTACAGTGATAAAAAATTCCACATATTAGTATTACAAGATGAAACATTACCATGAGTTAGTTAGAGCATTCAAAACTCCAATAAATCAATAGATATTTATTTGATTTCTAAAATAGTTTTTACGTTATAGTTTCTACAAAAACAGATATATGTATTTAGATCATCAAAAAATGTACAAAAATATATAAATTCAACATTGTATAGAAATTTTTCGAATAGTGAATGAGAAAACACCATATAGAGGTTTAAACATATATTTATTCAAAGTGTTTCTCTGAATTTGTTTTTACCGATATTATATAAGAATATGTAAAAATATGGTGAAGCTGCAATGAAATCAATATATGTTAGTTGATAAGATATCTCAAAACATATATATATCTAATGTGTATTTATAAAGGAAATGATACACTTGTTGTTTTCGATCATTGATTTACCAAATGTGTATATCTATTTTCTGTCTCATCTCTCTCTTTCTGATGAAGAATGTCTTGATATTTATATTTTAGGTGGAACTTCTCTATATCACTCAAGCTCTAGAAACATCACATAATTGATTGTCAATATTTGAATTCAATATCATTCATGAGAGTTATAACATACCATACGAATATAAATAATTCATTCTATTGAATATGTGACTTTGAATCAATCAATGAAATGATTTGAATCAGTTCTAAAATATCAATGAATAGATATTTACTTCTGGTGAAACTGTTGCAGAAATACTGGATACTATCTTGAATTTAAAACTTCATCATTGAACAGTGAAATGTTGGGTTCTTTCATGTAGTGAGAAAACTAAAAATGTAGGGTAGAAAACATACGGTTTTCAAAAATATAGGGTTTATGAAATATAGTTGTTTAAAAATGTATGTTTGTTAAATAATAATTTTTTTCCTCAAACATTGGGTTTCTTCCAAACATAGGGTATACGATCAATGTGCTTTGTTCTAAACATAGTGTTTTCAAACCATATGTTATGATAACAAATATAGGGTATTAAAAATGTTTTCAGAATACTTATAAAACACATTCAAAACAAATTAAGTTTTTCCCATGGACCAATGACTTGAATATAATTCCCAATTAAATATTCTGAGGAATATTATCTTCTATAAATTCACATAAAAGAAACTTATTTAGTAACATAAATTTGGGAGTTTGTGAGCATCAAAAACAAAAATAAAGTAATTTTTTTAATGAACTCATTCTAAAAAATCTCCCCCAATTTGATGATCACAAAATCAATTGAAAAATAAATAAAATTTAAAAAAAATATTAGTGGAAAAAGTTTCCCTAACTATATTTAAATTAATAACAAATTTTAAATTTAAAAACATTCCTAAAATCTATATAAATTTATCTAATTTTTTCCCTTCATAAAATATCTAATATAATATCCCATAAGAACATACCCCATGGATATAAAAAAAATTCCCCTAGTTAAGGATATAATATTCTACACCTTTTGTGAATTCAGAAGGATAAGAGTAATGTTTTGTAAAATAAACTCCACAAATATTTATAATTCATTTACAAGGTATAAATATGTAATTAAAGAGTATATAAATTATTATTTTATAATGAATAAAATAAAAAATTTCTAATAACCCCCTATGGAATATCATATAAGATATTGAAGAAATAAAAATATTTTCAAGGAATGAATGTCGTTCAAATAATTTCTGAAAAGAAATATTTAAAAAAAAATTATTACCTTTAGTCATCAACTATTTTTTTAATAAGATAATGAAATATTAAGCACAGAAATATATAACAAATCCAATAATGTTATAAAAATTAAAAATAAATTATGAAACCACATAGAACACATATTTTTACTAATTTTTTTAATAACAGATATATATAATGATGACATAAAATATTCTACTGGAAATAAAATTAGTCTGTTAGAAAGGAATTGACAATTCATATAAAAATTCTAAACATATTTTTTTAACATAAATCTCCTAGAACTATTGATAGTTATTATATATTATTTTCCAAATCATCTAAATTTTGATATAAAGAAGATAAACTCTTTTTATCCAAGAACACTTTTAGCATATCTTGATCCGGCTTAGTAACAACTTCTATTTTGAGAAACTCCATATGAAATATAATTTATAATTTAAAAGGCTCAATGTCTTCTTTTCAAATCAAATATTATTACGTATTATGATATTATCTTTTTGTTTCTTCATACGATATTCTAAATGTATTAAGGTTATATTTCAACATCAATTTTTATTAGTTCAATGTAATGAATTTTATCATAAGATATTAGTAATACATTTGAGACAATGAAACTTCCAGTTATTAATAATCATGAACTTTATTATCTCATTTATAATATCTTCCAAATGAATAATTAATATCTTAAATCATCTATTATATTTACAAATTATAAGGATTACATTTATTTATTATGTGAGGAAGAATTTCTTCAAGACATGATGTTCTTGATCATGTCATCTTACATGGACTGGATTCCAAAAGATATTAAACTATATATTTTGAATAATTCAGATATATAAATTGGTTTGATGAAGATTATTCAAGGTGTTTAGTAAATAAAGTTATCTTATTAATTATCCATTACTTATGGTTATATGTTTTGAAAATCACAAACACTTTTTCTTATTTTTTGAAATTTATTATGTTCTGTATTTTTTGTAAGAATTAGAATTTTCATTCAGTAATATTTACAGAATTTTTGCTCTGTTATACTTATAGAATTTTAATTTTGTTAAACTTATAGAATTTCCATTCCGTTATACTTACAGAATTTTCATTCTTTTATACTTACATAATTCCCATTCCATTATACTTAGAGAATATTCATTCCTTTATACTTACAGAATTTTCATTCCATTATACTTACAGAATTGTCATTCCGTTTTATGATTCTGAATCCCGTGTATTTTCATTCCATTTTATGATTATAAATTGGGTGTATATGTGATTCTATTTTTATGATTCCAAATCCGGTGTATATGTGATTCAATTTTTATGATTCTGAATCCAGTGTATATGTGATTTTGTTTTATGATTCCGAATCTAGTGTATATTTGATTTATTTTTATGATTTTTATTCTGGTGTATATGTGAATTTGTTTTATGATTATGAATCCTATGTATATGTGATTTAGTGTTATGATTCTGATTTCGGTGTATATGTGATTTTGTTTTATGATTCCAAATCCAGTGTATATGTGATTCAGTTTTATGATTCTGATTCTAGTGTATATGTGATTCAATTTTATGACACTGATTCTAATGTATAAGTGATTCTGATTTTATGATTCCATTTTCTCGATAATGTTACTCTTAATAATCTGTTTTCTTGATTTCTTAAGATTAAATTTTCTTGATAATGTTAGAGTTGTTTAAATGTATCATTCCAATGATATTGGATTCTATGTTTTCTTATACATAACATTTATCTTTAACTTAACATCGTTTCTGTTACTTGAAACAATGTCGTACAATCTATTATAAACTAACTGTTGTATGTTTGACACGTGTCCAGGTCCCTCCAATATTTAAGAATAATATGACTGTTGGAGTGGAGATGACCGTTGGAAAATTGTTCCTACAAATAAAATCCCATTTGAATGATCAAACAACTTAAACTTCGACAACTGACTTTGATGAGAATAAGTTGTGAAGTGATTTCTAGATAGATAGGCTCTCACAACTACAAGTGCTTCGTGCTGATGTTGTGAATATATTTTTTAGGCGTGAACAACTTGTTCATAATTACTTTGTGCATACTCCGATCATGTTGATCGTAGACTTCCAGGATTGGAAGACAGTGGTTTCATTTTCCGTTGAATTGGAGGCTTTCAAGGATTGCAAGATAGATACCGATCTTTGGATTGAGGGCATACCTGTGTTTGGGTAAGACAAAATTTCATGAATGTTTAAATCATGGAACCTTTATCCAAGGTTTTTGGATACCCATCTCTTTAGGTTAAAAGAATCTTATTGTTACTTAATTACTATTACAAGTTGTTTTAATTCTACTGTTGTATGTTAACTTTGTTAAAGTTAGAAAGTATAACCTTCTTATAATTTGAAATTTCATTACTCTGATTATATTAAAAATTATATGTTCTTTAAGGTTGAATCATTCCTTTATGAAAATAGAAATGGTTAATTTAAGAGGTCTTATGAATATTTGTTTAAACTTGTTAAACTTAACTTTAAAAGTTCCAAATGAATTTTTAAAGTATACAATTCATGACCCCTTTTTTATTTGAGCATACATATTCGATCCTACAATTGGTATTAGTGGAGGTATCTAAAATACTTATATCCACATATAAGTTTTCTTGCTCAAGATTCCCTTTTCTTAGGTTCTTCATAATTGTTTTTAAACTTCTACTACTAATATGTTTTGTGGAAAGAAGTTTTTTTGGTATGGCGGACATTCATGTTGGATCTCTAGATAATATCAATCCTACTAGACCATCAATCGTCGATGAAAATGACTTTGAGTAATGGAGAGATAGAATAAAGACCTTTGTGATAAACACAGGTGTAGACAACTACATTATGTTAACTGGAGATTATAATATTTCTCATAAGGAACATAGAAGCTTCCCTAATCTGGAAAAGGTGGAATACCATATGAAAATTAAGGTACATAATACCTTGCTATGATCCATGAATAGAAACATATATATCCTAATTTCATCCTATTATGTTGGAAATAGTATTTGGAAAAATCTTAAAGTAACTCACTTTGTAACTTTCAAATTTATTGAAGCTAGAAGAGATTTGCTCAGGGCTGAGTATCATGGTTTCAACTTCCCTTACGGAGACCCATATATAATGTACAACAATGATTTATGACTATTTTTAACAGCATACAATCCATGGGTGAGAAAGGTTTAGATGATGAAGCTCTTGTAGACTAGATTATAGACACCATGCCTAACGAATGTGAATCTATGAGGACTGCTATAGATGAGAATATGAAAGTAAATCAGATTTATCTTGATTAACTTTTTGGAACTCTTTTTCAAAATGAAACCAGAATGAAGAGAGATGCTGATAATATTAAGAAGAAGAATGGAAATGAAGGTGTAGATTTTACAACTACATCAAATCATACGAAAAAAATGACTCCTGAGAGAACTACAAGATCAAAATCTAAGAAGGTTAGTATTCAATCTAAATCAAGTGAAATTGATGCTTCAAAAAATAAATTATCAAATCTTTCTCAGAGGATATACAATATTGTTTGACAGAATAACTTTCAATATAGAAAGAAGAATAAAGATGGACCAGATAAGAAAGATGGATAAGTGGATTTCTATGAATGTATAAGAACCGGTCATATTAGACATAATTGTACCTTCCTTAAGAAGAGAGATAAGAAATATAGGAATTCTGAAAGAAACAAGAATAAGTTCTACATATCAAATCATTAAAAATTCTTGAAAGCCAATGACACTTGGGGTGCCATTGGTGGAGATTCTTCTGATGAATCATCAGGATATGAATCTTTTGGGTTAATAGATATTGGCCTAATATCCATATCTTTATTTCAAAATCATTTTCGTATGGATGTGGTACGAATTGATGAATCCCTCACCAATATGTATTCAAGTGAAATTTTCCAGATAGTGGTTTTTCTTCCGATGAAGAATCTTCTTAATCAGATAATGATAATTATTTTCTTTCCTATGACGAATTTTCTAGATTTTCTAAATTATTAGAAAAGTGAAATTGTAATGTTTCTATGAAACTTGATAAAGAAAACTCTAGAGAATCTATTTTAACAAAATAAAATTTAAATCCTTCCAAAGATCTTGATGAGAAAAATGATGTTTTAAAAATATTTCTCAAAACATGAGGAAGTAAATTCTAAGAAGGATAAAATTTATAAGGATATTAAAAATTTGTTTTTAGAAAAAGATGTCTTAGAGGATAAACTTAACTCTAAATCTATTATTTTTGACGATAAGAATTAATTCCCGAGACTAAAATCTGAAATGTGTTCGATGATGAAAATTCATGAAAATATCACTTCTGGTATGGAAACTTTTGACAATATGTATTCTAAGATCTGACCTCATGGTAATAATCCATGATTAGGTTATTCTCATGAAAAAACTATTTAAAAAAAATTATTTTGTTCCTTATAGAGCCCCTTTTTTACTAAATTCCAAAGTGGTGGGAATTGGAAGGAAAATGTTCTTTAAATAAAGTGAAATATCTTGGGTTTCATAAAGCTTATTTTTCTAAACAAATATGGTTAACCAAGATTTTATTATCTAATAGTTCCGAATCTAAGCAAGTTTGGATTCTGAAAGGCTAACTCTTCCTTTTTCAGGAAAATAAAGGATGTACCAATAACCAATGGTATGTGGATAGTGGATGTTCCTAGCACATGACTAGTAACAAAGACTATTTCAAGACTATTTTAAAAACAAATGGTTGAACTGTAACTTTTGGCGATAACTCTGAAGAAGAAATTTTTGGTATAGGTAACATTATTATTCTGGGTAAAACTATTATTTGAAATGTTCTTTTTATAAAATGACAATGGAACAACCTCATATGCATAAGCCAATTGTGTGAGGATGGTTACCTTCTGAATTTTAGAAATGATAAATGTTTATATCATAATTCCAAGGATGAGTTTATTTTCTCTACCATACAGCATGAGAATGATTACACATTAATCTTATAAGACCATAGAAGTCAAGATCTACCTTTCCATAGTGCATTTGATGATCAATCATGGTTTTGGCATAGGAGACTAGGACACTGTAACATAATGAATCATAGTAAGCTTTCTAAAAAGGAACTTGTTTAGGATCTACTGGAACTTACGTTTTATTTTTCGAAAGTCTATAATCCTTGTCAATATGGAAAGAAACATAAATATATCTTTAAATCTATATGTGAAGATACAAATTCTAATGCCTTACAGTTAGTGCACATGGATTTTTTTGGTCCAACACAAACTGGAAGTATTGGAGGCAAATACGATGTGTTTGTCCAAGTTGATGACTATATTAGATTTACATGGATCTATTTTCTCATGAATAAATCTTAAGATTTTTCATACTTCAAATTCATTAGATCTCAAGTTAAAAATGAGAAAAACCTATCGTTGATAACTATTCATAGTGATCTTGGTGGAGATTTTGAAAATTCTGATTTTGAAACTTTTTGTAGTAAAAAAGGTATTACTCACAAATTCACATCTCCAAGAACTTCTCAACAAAATGGTGTGGTCAAAAGATGAAATCGGATTCTTCAAGAGATGATAAGAACCATGTTGAGTGAATATTATATAGCTAAATAATTTTGGGATTAAGCTGTAAGTACTTCTTGTTATACTATAAATTGAGTTTTAATAATACTGTTTCTTAATAAAACACCTAATGAGTTGTGGATTAGATGAAAACCAAAATTTCCTTACCTCAACGTTTTTGGTTGTGAATTATTTATCGTGAATACCATGTATAACTTACATAAATTCAAACCCAAATCCGATGAAGGAATTTTCTTAGGTCAATCTACTTACTCTAAGGCATATAGAGTTTTTAATAAAAACTCTTACACAATGGAAGGAATAGTACATGTTAATTTTGATGAAATTGATCCTTTCATTTTCAAACAATATGAATGTTTTCCAGATATATTTTACAAATCTGATCACCAAACTACAATAGAAGATCTTTCAGACAAAGATAATGTTCAGGAAAATGTTTCCGAAACATTTACTCCTGAATATCTTCTACCATATGTTTATGAATAGGTTTTTCAAAATCAAAGTTAGTTGTTACGTATGAATCATCCCAGTGATAATATCATTAGAAATGTTAATCAACCAGTAAGAACTAGATGTTCTTTATGTAATGAAGTTGAACATATTACATTTCAATCCCAATTTAAACCAAAGACTACTGATGAAGCCTTGGGTGATGAAGATTGGATAAAGGCTATGAAAGATTAAGTCAATTAATTAATAAGGAATCATGTTTGGACCTTGGTTGAGAAATTTAAGGAAACATATGTTATTGGAGTAAAATGGGTTATTAGAAACAAATATGATGAAAATGGAGTTATTGTTAGAAATAAATCATGATTAGTTACAACAGGCTATAACCAACAAGAATGTATAAACTATGATGAAACCTATGCTCTTGTAGAAATACTTTATTCAATTAAAATTATTCTATCCTTTGCAACATTATTTAATTTTAAACTCTATAAAATGGATGTTAAGTGTGATTTTATTAATGGTTATGTACATGAGGATTTCTATGTAGATCAACCCCCTGGCATTGAAGATACAAAATATCTTAATCATGTTTATAAACTTACCAAAGCTTTATATGGACTTAAAGAATCCCCTAGAGCTTAGTATGATATACTTTCATGATTTTTGCTTCAAAATAACTATGTTAAGGGAACTGCTGATATAACCGTTTTCATTAAGAAAAATAATAAAGATTTTATTATTGTTCAAATTTATGTCGATGAAATAATCTTCAGATCAACTCATAAATCCTTAACTGATTCCTTTTCAAATCTTATGAAATATGAGTTTGAGATGAGCATGATGGTTGAGTTAACATTTTCTATTGGTTTTCAAATTTCAGAAAAACCAAAGGGAACATTCATGTTTCAACATAATTATATCCAATATCTTCTAAATAAGTTCAGGAATGACAACACTAAGAGTATAATTACTCTTATTGGAACCTTACTCCTGATATTAATGAATCAGGGAAACCTATAGATCATACATCTTATAGTGGAATGATAGGATGCTTACTTTACTTAACCGATATTCAACCTGGCTTAATGTTCTCATTATTCTTATGTCCAAGATTTCAAGAAAATCCTATAGAATCCCAATAGAAATATGTAAAAATAATTTTCCGGTATTTAAAGGGAACTTTAGATTTGGGACTATTTTATTCCTTGGAAATGATTATGAAATTAAATTTTCTTTTCGAATACTGACTTTTGTTGTTGTAAAATGGACAGTCATCCAAAACGTTTCATTTCTTAAGAGATTACTTAGTTTCTTTGTCTTGAAAGAAACAAAATTCTGTAGCACTTTCCACTACTAAAGCTAAATATGTAGCAGCTGGAAGTTGTTGTGCTCAAGTTTTGTGAATGCAACACACACTCATATATTATAGTATGAGTTTTACTAAGACTCAAATTATGTGTGATAACACAAGTTCCATTGCCCTAAGTAAAAACCCTGCACATCACTCTCTTGCAAACCACATAGATATTTGACATCACTTTCTTAGGGATCACACAATTAAAATAGATATTATTCTTAAATTCATCGGAATGCAAGAGCAACATGCTGATATTTTTACAAAACCGCTACATTCTGATATATTTTAACACATTAAACAGAATTTATAAATAATTTATGTAAGGTATTCATTCATATATACTTATTGTTTAAATCATTTCCTAACATTAAACTACTCCTTATTTCATTGAGAGTAAACATGAATGTTTATTTTCATTCTTTAAAATCTTTTTATTTCCTTAAGAAATTTTTCTTTATTTGAAAATTTGGATCTGAAAATTTCAAATTTTATGATTTTGGATTTGAAAATTTTGGATTTTAAACATCCAAGAAAAATACTTATAATATAGATAAATATCATAGATTATTCCAAAAGGTAATCATTTATACTCTTTATTTTATTTATATTATGTTTTAGTTGTGGGTATTTCAAAATATCTTAAATTCTGGTTTAACATACTTCAAAAGATCGGAATTCATATTTTCTATATCCATTCTAAACCATCATATCCGACAAGTTTAGTGTAATCCGTTTGATTATCTTATGGATGTTGAAATGTCATAGCTATGTCTATATAATGGGTGCCTCATTTTAATGTATCGCACCATCCTTACTGAACACAAAGCCGAATTAGAGAGACATGTGGCTGCTCATGAATATAGGATCTTTTCTTTAGAGAAGAAGAATCTAGATCAGGAGATCCTATTGAAATTTTTTGAAGAAGATCATAGGGATGTGAAGAAACTCAAAGCCTTGATAAAGAAGATGTTTTGTGAGTAGAAGAATAATGGATGACTTTTATTTACATTCTGATGTATTGTTGTAATATAATCCTTATTTATAATATTTTCTTAAGAATATTCTTGCATTTTTTCTTTTATTTTTGAATGTATGCTTTCTTAACAGGACAGGTACATATTATAATTCTCCATCCCTTTTCCCACTTTTTGAAAATCACAAAGGGGGAGAATTTATATAAAGGAAGAATTTAATGGAGATCTCTTAGAAAGAGAATCTAGTAAGGGGGACTATGGAAAGAAGGGATAATGTCCAAGTAAGGGGGAGTTTTCTTTTTAGATGAATGGTTTATCTAAGGGGGGATATTCTCTTAAAAAAACCTGACTTAAAAGATCAAGAATATGATCCTTTGGAAACATATCCTAAGGGGGAGTTAGCCATATTCATCTAAAATCTTATTCAAAAGGGGAGATAAGTTTATTAATACTTGTATATCTAAGTAAATATATTATTCCTTAACAAATATTGTTTCTCATTTACAAAAATGGGGAGATTGTTGATTCAATAAGGATATCTTATGACTTCTCCATTCCTTATGGTTTTATGTTTTGAAAATCACAAACACTTTTTCTTATTTTCTAAATTTTTTTAGTGCTGTATTTTTCTTAATATCTGAAATTTTCATTCTATTATACTTGCAGAATTGTCATTATGTTATACTTAAAGAATTTTTATTCTATTATACTTATAGAATTGTCATTCCATTATACTTACAGAATTTTCATTCCATTATAATTACTGAATTGACATTCTGTTATACTTGTAGAATTTTCATTATTTTATACTTACAGAATTTTCATTCTGTTATACTTACAGAATTTTCATTCCGTTATACTTATATACATTTCATTCAGTTTTATGATTCTGAATCCTGTGTATTAGTCATTTCGCTTTATGATTCCAAATTTTGTGTACATGTGATTCAGTTTTTAGGATTACAAATCGGGTGTATATGTGTTTTAGTTTTTATGATTCCGAATCTGGTGTATATGTGACTCTATTTTATGAATCTGAATCTGTTGTATATATGATTCAGTTTTATGATTTGATTCTACTATATATGTGATTCCGTTTTATGATTCTGAATCCTGTTTATATCTAATTCAGTTTTATTATTCGGATTCTATTGTATATGTGATTTTGTTTTATGATTCTGAATCTGGGGTATATGTGATTCAGTTTTATGATTCTGATTCCGATGTATATGTGATTCAGTTTTATGACTCTGATTCCAACGTATATGTGATTCTGATTTTATAATTATATTTTCTTGGTAATTTTATTCTTAATAATTTGTTTTCTTGATTTCATAAGATTACGTTTTCTTGATAATGTTATAGTTGTTTAAATGTATCATTGCGAAGATATCAGATTATAAGTTTTCTTATACTTAACATTTATCTTTAACTTAACATCATATTTTTTACTTGAAATGATGTCATAAAATCAATTATAAACTAACTTTTGTATGTTTGACATGGGTCTAAGTCCATCTAAAATTTAAGGAAAATATGACAAATGGAGTGGAGCTAACTGTTGGGAAAGTTTTCTTATAAATACAATCCCATTTGAATGAGAAAACAACATAAACATCGACAACTGAATTTGAAGATAAAAGGATGTGAAGTGATTTCAAGAGAGAGAGGCTCTTAAGAATCTCTGTGATTTGTGCTGATGTTGTGGAAAACTTGTTTAGGCATGAAAAACTTGTTCAGACTTGCGTTGTGGAGACTCCAATCATGCTGATCGTGGGATTCTGGGATTGAAAGACAGAGGTTCTGATTTTCTGCTAAAACAAGGGCCTGCAAGTATAGAAAGATATATAATGATCATCAGATTGAGGGCTTACCTAGGTTTGGGTAAGATAGACATTATAGAAATTATAAATCAAGGAACCTTTGTCCAAGGTTGTTAGATACCCTTCTCTTTGTGTTAAAAGAATATTATTGTTACTTATTTACTATTATAAGTTGTTTTAATTTTTCTGTTGTATGTTAACATTGTTAAAGTTATAAAGTATAACCTTCTTATACTTTTTAAATTCATTACTCTAATTATATTATATATTCTAATACTATTTAAGGAATAATCATTCTTTTATGAAAATAAAAAAGGGTACTTTAAGAGGTCTTGTTAATGTTTGGTTAACATTGTTAAACATAACTTTAATTTTTACAAAAGACTTTTCAATGTAAACAATTCACCCCCTCTTGTATTTGAGCATCTCATTTTTATATATTTGATTATACAATTGGTATCAGAGGAGGTCTCTGAAATACTTATATCCACTTATATGTTTTATGGTTCAATTTTTCCTTCCCTTAAGTTCTTCATAATTTTTTATAAACTTTTACTAGTGATATTTTTTGTGGAAATAAATATATTTTTAGTATGGTATGCATTCATGCTGGATCTCTAGATAATCTCTGACCTACTAGACCACCGAACTTTTATGGAAATTACCATGAGTAGTAGAGAGATACAATGAAGACCTTTGTGATAAACCCAGGTGTAGCCAACTACATTATATTAACTGGAGATTATAAGATTCTTGATAAGGAACATAGAACCCTCACTAATCTGGAAAAGGTGGAATACCAACTAAAGTTTAAGGTACATAATACCTTGCTATGTTCCATGACTAGAAACATATACAACCAAATTCCATCCTATGAAGTTGCAAATAGTATTTGGAAGAAGCATTGAGTAACTCAAATTAGTGCTTCCAATGTTATTGAAACTAGAAGAGCAATGCTCAGGGCTGAGTATCATGGTTTCTGCTTCTCTTATAGAGAACCCATATGTAAGGTACAACAATGATTTTTGATTATTGTCAACAACATACAATAAATAGGAGATAAAGGTTTAGATGATGATTCTCTTGTAGACAAGATTATAGACATCATTCCTAATGAATGGGAATCCAAGAGGACTGCTATAGATATAAATAGGTAAGTTACTCAAATTTATCTTGATGAACTTTTTGGTACTCTTCTTCAACATGAAACCAGAATGAAGAAATATGCTGATAATATTAAAGATAATAATGGAAATGAAGGTGTTTCTTTAACAACTAATTCAAATAATATGAAATCCATAACCCCTAAGAGAACTACAAGATCAAAATCTATGATGTTCAGTATTCAATCTAAAACTTGTGAAAGTGAAGCTTCTGAAAATGAATTAGCAAATCATTCTTGGAGGATGAAAACGATTGTAGGACAGAAGAAATTTCAATATAGACAGAAGAAGAAAGATATAAAGGATAAGAAAGATGGAGAAGTGACTTGCTATGAATGTAGAAGAACCCTCTATATTAGACCTGATTGTCCCTTTCTTAAGAAGAGAGACAAGAAAGACAGGAATTCTGAAATAAACAAGAAGCAGTTATATAGATCAAAGCATAAGAAAGTCTTGAAAGCCAATGAAACATGGAGTGCCAATGGTGGAGATTCTTCTGATGAATTTTCAAGATATGAATCTTCTGTGAAAAATATTATTGGTCTAATAGATGGAGATCCATTTCAAAACCATTGTCTTATGGCTATGGTACGAACTACTGAATCCCTAACAAATATGTCTTAATGTAAAAATTTTCCAGATAGAGGTTTTTATTAGACGAAGAATCTTCTTCATCAAATAATGATAATTATTTTCCTTCCTATGAAAAAGTTTCTATATTTTCAATGTTATTAAAAAAGAGAAATTGTAATGTTTCTACGAAACTTGATAAAGAAATCTATATAGAATATATTTTAACAAAATAAATTTTAGATCATTCTAAATATCATGATGAAAAAATGATGTTTTAAAAAATATTTCTAAGAAACATGTGGAAGTCAATTCTGAGAAGGATAAACATTATACGGATCTTAAAAATATGTTTTTAGAAAAATATGTTTTAGATGATAAACATAACTCTAAATCAATTATTCACGAGGATAATAATTTAGTCCTAAGACTAAAATTAGAAATATTTTCCTTGAAGAATCTTCTTTCAAATTTAACTTCTTTTCAAGAAAAATTTGACGACATGTATTCTCAGATCCAACCTCATGGTTATAATTATGGATTAGGTTATTCTAACAAAAAACCAATTTTTAAAAATAATTATTTTGTTCCTTCGAGAGCCCCTCTTTGTACTAATTTAGAATGTGGTGGGAAATGGAAGAAAAATTGTTCCTTAAATAATGTGAAATCTATTGGGTTTCATAAATCTTATTTTTCTAAATAATATGGTTACCCAAGCTTTTATTATATAATAGTTTTGGATCCAAGAATGTTTCAATTCTAAAATCCAAACTCTTCCTTTTTTAGGAAAATAATTGATGTACCAACAATAAGTGGTATGTGGATAGTGGATGTTCTTGACACATGACTGGTAAAAAAGATTATTTCAAGAAGATTTTATATACAAAAGATGTAAAGGAAACTTTTGGTGATAACTATCAAGGAGAAATTGTCGGTATAGGTAACATTAATCTTCTTGGTAAAACTGTTTTTTAAAATGTTCTTTTTGTAAAAGGAATTAGGAAAAACCTCATAAGAATAAGAAAATTATGTGATGAAGGATACCTTGTTAATTTTATAAATGATAAATGTTTAGTTCACAATTCCAAGGATTAGTTTATTTTATCTTCCCTTCCGTATGATTATGTCTACACATTAAACATGGAAGACCTTAGAAGTCAAGATCTACCTTTCATTAGTGCATTTGAAGATCAATCATTTCTTTTCCATAGGATACTAGGACACTACAACTTATGCAATCTTAGTAATCTTTCTAAGAAAGATCTTGTTCATGATCTACCGGAACAGAAGTTTGATCCTTCAAAAGTTTCTGATCCTTGTCAATATGGCATGAAACATAAATCTAGCTTTAAATATATAAGTGAAGTTACAACTTCTAATGTATTACAGTTAGTGAAAAAAGATTTATTTGGTCCAGCACAAATTAGAAGTACTGGATGAAAATATTATGTGTTTGTCCTAGTTGATGACTATTCTAGATTTACATGGATCTATTTTCTCACGAAGAAACCTGAATCTTTTTCTTACTAAAAAATATTTATATCTCGTGTTAAAAATGAGAGAAACCTACTGTTGATAACTATTCATAGTCATCATGGTGGAGAAATTGAAAATTCTGATTTTGATACTTTTTGTAATAAAAATAGTATTACTCACAACTTCTCAGCTCCGAGAACTCCTCAACAAAATGGTGTTGTCAAAAGATAAAAAATCATTCTTCAAAATATGACAAGAAACATGTTGAGAGAATATTATATAGCTAAATATTTTTGGGTTGAATCTTTAAGTACTACTTTTTATACTATAAATTGAGTTTTAATAAGACGGTTTCTTAATAAAACACCTTATGATTAGTGGACTAGCCGAAAACCAAAAGTTTCTTACTTAAAAGTTTTTGGTTGCAAAGTATTTATCTTGAATACCAAGGATAACTTACATAAATTCACACCCAAATCCAATGAAGGAATATTCTTAGGTTACTCTACTAACTCTAAGGCATATTGAGTTTTTAATAAAAACACTTGCACTGTGGAAGAAACAATACTTCTTAATTTAGATGAAAATAATCATTTCGTTTTCAAACAACCCAAATATTTTTCGGATATATTTTCCAAAATTGATCACCAACCAATGATTGAAGATCTTTTAGACATGGATAATGTTCAAGAAAATGTTTATGAAACATTTACTCCTAAGGGTTTCTTACCTTATGTTGATGAATAGGTTTTTCAAAATCCAAGTCTGTTGTTACTTAGGAATCATCCCAGTAATAATATCATTGGAAATGTTAATCAACCAGATATATTTAAAAGATATTTAAAATATTATTTTGAACATATTGAATTTCATTCCAAATTTGAACCAAAGACTCATCAATAAGCCTTCAATGATTAATATTGTATAAAGTCTATGCAAGATGAAGTCAATGAATTCGCAAGGAATCATGTCTGGAACATGGTTGAGAAACTTAAGGAAACTTATGTTATTAGAGTAAAATCGGTTTTTAGAAACAAATGCAATGAAAATGGAGTTATTGTTAGAAATAAAGCAATAGTAGTTGCGAATGGCTATAACCAACAAGAATTCATAGACTATGAAGAATCCTATGCTACTTTAGAATACTTAAATCTATTCTTTTTCTTCTATCCTTTGTAGAATTGTTTAATTTTAAACTCTATAAAATGGATGTTAAGTGTTATTTTATTAATAGTTTTGTATAGGAGGAATTATATGTAGATCAACCCCTGGCTTTGAAGAGAAAAAATATCCTAAACATGTTTATAAACTTACCAATGGTTTATATGGACTTAAACAAGCCTCTAGATCTTGGTATGATATACTCTCAGGATTTTTTCATGAAAATAACTATGTTAAGGGAACTACTAATCCGACCCTTTTCATTAATAAAAATAATAAATATTTTTTGATTGTTAAAATTTTTGTTGATGACATAATATTCAAATCAACTAAGCAATCCTTAACTGATTCCTTTGTGAATATTATGAAATTCGAGTTTGAGATGAGAATGATGGGTGAGTTAACATTTTTTATTAGTTTTCGAATTTCACAAAAACCAGCGGGAACATATTTATATAAACATAAGTATATCAAAGATCTTCTACAGAGGTTCGGGTATGAAAAAACTAAGAGTATAAGTAATCATATTGGAACCTCTAATACTTGATATTGATGAATCCAGGAAACTTGTAGATCAAACAACTTATAGAGTAATGATAGGAAACATACTTTAATATCTAGTTGATCTGACATAATGTTCTCAGTATGATTATGTTCATGATTTCAAAAAAATCCTAAAAAACCCCATTTAAAAGCTGTAATAATTTTTTTGGTATTTATAAGGAACTTTAGATTTGGGACTATTTTATTCTTCTGGAAATGATTTTGAACATAAATGTTTTTCAGATACTGACTTTAGTGGTTTTAAAATGAATAGAAAAAGTACATCTAGAACATGTCATTTCATAAGAGATTCCTTAATTTCTTGGTCTTTCAAGAAACAACATTCTGTATCACATTCCACTGCTGAAGCTGAATATATAGAAGCTGGAAGTTATTGTGCTCAAGTGTTATGGATTAAACACACACTCACATACTATGGTATGACTTTTACTAAGAATCAATTTATGTGTGATATCCCAAGTTCCATTTCCCTATTTAGAAACAATTCACATCACTCTTGTACAATGAACGTAGATATTAGACATCACTTTCTTTGGGATTACAAACATAAATGAGATATTATTTTTCAGTTAATCGGAATGCAAGATAAACTTGCTGATATTTTTACAAAACCTTTACCTTCTGATAGATTTGAACACTTTAAACAGAATCTAGGAATGATTTCTGTTATATATTAATTCAAATATACATCTTGTATAAAACAATTCATAACATTAAACTACTCCTTATTTCAGGGGGAGTACATATGAATGTTTATTTTTTTCTTTAAACTCTTTTTCAATCCATAAGAAATTATTCTTCATTTAAAAATTTGGATTTGAAAATTTCAGATTTTAAAATATCAGATTTAAAAATTTCAGATTCAAAAAATTCAGATTTTAAAATTTCATATTTGAGAATTTTTTATTTTAAAATTTCATATTTGAAAATTTAAGATTTAAAAATTTCGGATTTGAAAATTCAGATTTTAAAATTTCAGATTTGAAAATTTTATATATGAAAATTTCTTATTTGAAACATCAAAGAAAAATTCTTATAATACCAATAAATCTATCAGATTATTCCAAAAGTTAATCATTCTCGCTCTTTATTTTCTTTATCTTAAGTTTTAGTTTTTTGAATTTCAAAATATCTTAAATTCTGGTTTACCTTACTTCAAAAGACCAGAATTCATATTTTCTATATCCATTCTCAACCGTCATATCAGATTAGGTTATTGTCAGCCGTTTTATTATCTTATGTAATTTGAAAATTTATAGCTATGTCTATATCAGGGGTGCCTCATTTTCCAGTATTGCACGATCCTTACTAATCTCATAACCAAATTAGAGAGAAAAGTGGATGCTCAAGAAGAGAGGATCATGTCTTTAGAGAAGAAGAATCAGGATTAGGAGATCCTGTTGAAAAAGTTTGAAGAAGATCATAGGGAATTGAAGAAACTGAAATCCTTGTTAAAGAATATGTTGTCTGGGTAGAAGAAGAATGGATGACTTTTCATTATATTCCGATGTTTTGTTGTAATATAAAACTTATTTCTAAAATTTTCTTAAGATGTTTCTTGAATTTATTTATTTTATTTTAGAATTTATTCTTGCTTATCCTTTTAGGTACATCTTATACTTATGTATCCCTTTTCCCACTTTTTGAAAATCACAAAGGGGGATAATTTATGTAATGGACGATTTTAATGAAGATCTATGAAAAAGAGAATCTAGAAAGGGGGAGTATGGAAATAAAGGATAATTCCCAATTAAGGGGGAGTTTTCTTTTTAAAATAAATGTTTATCTAAGGGGGAGATATTCCCTTAATAAAACTTGACTTCAAAGATCAATAATATGATCCTTGGGAAACATAACTTAAGGGGGAGTTAGTCATATTCATCCAAAATCTTATTCAAAAGGGGATATAAGTTTTTTATACTTGATTATATAATTCAATATATTCTTCGACAACAAATATTTTTTATTCTTTCCAAAAATGGGGTTATTGTTGAGTCAATAAGGATATGATAGGAATTCTCCATTCCTTATGGTTTTATGTTTTAAAAATTACAAACACTTTTTCCTAAGTTCTGAATTTTTTTTATGTTCTGTTTTTTTACTATATGGAATTGTCATTCTGTTATACTTATAGAATTGTCATTCTGTTATAATTATAGAATTTTCATTCCATAATACTTATATAATTTTCATTCTGTTATACTTACAGAATTGTCATTCCGTTATACTTACAGAATTGTCATTCCGTTATACTTACAGAATTTTCATTCCATTATACTTACAAAATTGTCAATCCGTTATACTTACAGAATTTTCATTCTGTTTCATGATTCTGAAACCAGTGTATTTGTCATTCCATTTTATAATTCCAAGTATGGTGTATATGTTATTCAGTTTTTATGATTCCAAATCTGGTGTATATGTCATTCAGTTTTTTATGATTCTAAATCTAGTGAATATATGATTCCACTTTATATTTTTGAATACAGTGTATATGTGATTCAGTTTAATGATTATGATTCCAGTGTATTTGTGATTCAATTTTATGATTACGAATCCAGTTTATATGTTATTCAGTTTTATTATTCCAATTCTGGGGTATATGTGATTCCGTTTTATGATTCCGAATCTAGTGTATATGTGATTCTATTTTATGATTCTGATTCCGGTGTATATGTGATTCAGTTTTTTGACTCTGATTCTAATGTATAAGTGATTCTGATTTTATGATTCTTATTTCTTGATAATTTTATTCTTAGGAATCCATTTTTGTGATTTCTTAAGATTATGTTTTATTGATAATGTTAGAGTTGTTTTAATGTATCATTCCAATGATATCAGATTCTAAGCTTTCTTATACTTAACATTTATCTTTTACTTAACATCGTTCTAATTACTTGAAATTATGTTGTATAGTCTGTTATAAACTAACCATTGTATATTTTACAAGTGTCCAGGTCCCTCCGAAATTTATGGAAAATCTGACTGTTGGAGTGGATCCGACCGTTGGGAAATTTTACCTATAAATACTAGCCCATTTGAATGAGAAACGAACATAATCATTTACAACTAAATTTGATGAGAAAAATCTGTGAAGTGATTTCTAGAGAGAGAGGCTATTACAACTCTTAGTGCTTCGTGCTAATGTTGTGAACAACTTGTTCAGGCTTGAAAAATTATTTTAGTCATTCTTTTTGTCGACTCTGATTGTGCTGATCATGGGATTCCGGGATTGGAAGGCAGAGGCTCCGATTTCCTTCTAAATTGAGGTCTTATAGGGATAGCAAGACAGATACCGATCTTCGGATTGAGGGATTACCTAGGTTTTGTTAAGATAGACTTTCTTGAATGTATAAATCAAGGAACCTTTATCCATTGTTGTAGGATACCCTTCTCTTTTGGTTAAAATAATATTATATGGTAATTGTTTTTTATTACAAGTTGTTTTAATTCTGCTGTTGTATGTTAAAATTTTTAAAGTTAAAAAGTGTAACCTTATTATACTTTGTAATTTCGTTACTCTAAATATATTACAAATTCTATACACTTTAAGGTAGAATAATTCTTTTAAGAAAATAGAAAAATGTTTCATTAAGAGGTCTTGTGAATGTTTGTTTAACCTTGTTAAACATAACTTTAAAGGTTCTAAAGGAATTTTTAAATTATACAATTCACCCCTCTTGTATTTGAGCATATCATTTTTACATATTCGATCCTACACTAGGGTTTTAAAGAGAAAATGATACATTTAGTTCTAAAATGTTACAAATGATTCATGAAAATAATTTTATATAAGAATTATTTTCTAAAAAATGTTATGTAAATGAATGAATAAAAAATTAAAAAAATAATGAATATATTTTTACATTTTATCGACTATATTTATTGAGAAAGAATAGATATACTCGCTATAAATAGTATTTAATCTAAAAAAACATTTGTGTAAAATAGTATTAAAATACTTATTAGATTATAGATTCAAGTTCTATGGATCATTCTTTTGATAATGAACTACTTATGTGTTTATAATTTCATTATTATTGAGAACATATAAAAAAATAAAACCAGTTAACGTTTTAATGTTTTAGATCGGTTGTGTATTCCAACAAAACATCAAATAAACGATCTTTTTGGTAACCTTCTTATTTTAGGTCCAATTGTGTTAGAAATTGAATTATTAGGTAACCAAACTTGATTATATTGAGTAGGAATTAAACTATTAAAGTTAAAAAATTATTTTGAGAAATAAATATTTTTTACACTAGAAATTACATGTTTTCTATAGAAACAATCATTTGGATAATTTTAATTAATACCATATTAAAAACATTGAATAGTTCATATGATTTTGTTACTTGAACCAGGTAAAAAATAAATCCAATATACTTTTTCATTCACCATTACATCCTATAAAAACTTTTAATTTATTAATTTTATATTTATCGATAATTTTATTTAAATAATATCATCCTTTTATTATCATAATAGAATCTTGTTATACTGATTAAACTTCATCTATTAATTTTTAAATCATAGATTCATGCAGATCATAAGAAATTTTAGATGAATTGTATTTTAAATTTTTAATTGGTTTTGACGAATAATTCCTTATCTAATAAAACAATATCATATGATTTTATGAATTTTATTCATTTGTATTTAGGGATTCATATTTATATTTTTATCATAATGTAATTCCAATTTAAGTCATTATATGAATTTTTTTCCCAATTAGTGTTTTTAGAGATAAAAGATTGTACCTCATCAGTATGAGCCATTAGACATACCATTTGTTTTTTATGCTCAGTCATTGAATTTATAGAAGATTCATTATGTTAAATAGAATAATAACTCAATGTATCATTAATTAATTTCTTCCCTTTTCTCCTATAATTGGGTTTCCATTAAATTTTATTTAATTGTTAGTTAACCTTTGTATTAGATTTTTCATTAGATTCAAAACAATTATTATTATCAGTCCATTTCTATTTATTACTGTATAGTTTTCAAATATTTTAACAAGATCTGATAAATATAAATGTATCTAGAGATGAATTGTATCAAATGATTCATCTATAGTAGTTTTGAGACTAGATTCACCATGTTTGATATGATCTTCAGCTTCAACATTCATCTCAGATTTATACATCATTAATGATACAATTAATTCTATCACATATAAATTGTTTACTTTTGTATATTGACATATAGATTAATATATTCCTTCCCACATAGAAGGAATTACTCTGATAGCATTCAATTCATGACCTGATTGTGAAATTGGTTCTCCGAATGAATTAAAAATAATGACTATTTCTATCAATCTCTCATTAATTTGAGTGATAGTTTCATCTTAATGAATTAAAAAAGTATCAAATTTTAATTTTATTGGAGTGTACCTTAATTGTTTGATATTTTACATTATTTAATAGGGAATATCAATGGTTTTCCACATCTCCTATGAAATATTAAATTTAGATACATGATTTAATTCATCAGTTCATAAAACATAGAAATTGGATTCATTATTTATGAATTGAGATCATATTCTCTTTCTTGATCATCATTTTAATCATCCAAATATTCCATAGGAATCTAATAAAGCTAAAAAATTGAAATAGACCATTATTCCAATATTGTTTACATTAATAATCATATTGGATTTCTAGCATCCATAATTTTCACCATTAAATTATGGATCATGAATCATTGACATAAATTATCTAGTATTATCTATTTCAAGATGTCTTTGTCTGAATTATTCACATAGTCTTGTTAGAGAAAATAATATTATTGATTCTGAAAATGAGAAAAAATAATATTAAACTTCCCCTAATACCACTTTTTGGTATCTCATAGAAAAAATAATAATGTTAAAATATTTCCAAAAATAGCAATATAGAAATAGATAACATCCTATAATACCAAACATCGGTATCGAGTTGAAACAAATTTCTGGAATGAAGAAATATCCCTAATAGAGTCCAAAAAATGATACCACTAGTTGGTATTGAGTAGAAAAATGCTTTTATAATGAGAAATATGACCCTTAGAGTCCAACCTATGATACTACATGAAAGTTCGGTGTGAAAATGTCAATGAAAATGACATTAGAAGGGGGAGGGTGGATTGTGTTCTTCAAAAACACTAATAGATTTAGATCACCTCCTTTGTTATGCATGAAATTCATTTATTCCCTCTTAAGGATTAGTGATAAGCATAAATGAATAAGGGTAAGATCATAATTATTTGTAGTATTTTAGGGAACAAAGTTCCCATAGTCCACTCAACCAATGCTTTTCTCCATGTGCTTGGTGATTTTTACTGGTTTTTCCTCTTATCAAGAGAAATACTAAAAAAATAAGTGTAGGTATTTGACACATTATATAGATTTTATAGGGACTTATAGTTATTTTATAAGGAAATAAAAATCCATAGCGTTGTACAATAAGGTGACACATTACCTTGATTGAGTTTGAGCAATCAAAACTATAAAAAATTATTAGAGGTTGATTTGAGTGAGAAAAGAAGTTTTGCATCACAGTTGTAGTAGAAACTGATAAATGTATCTAGATCTTATGTAAATCATAGTTTCCAAAAGATTTTACACATTCCATAATATTTCTTCAATGAGTGTAAGTGAAAAAAACAAATAGATGTTTAAACAAGCATGTATTAAAAGGGTATCATTGAAAAATGATTCAACTATCATGCCAAAGATGATGTAATGACGAGTTTCCAGATTGATGAAATAAACATTAGTGAGTCTATTAGATAGATCAAATCATGTAAGACATTATATTTTATCTCTAAAAGAAATGATAGACCTATTATTTTCCAACATAACTATTCTTTATGTATATATATGTCATGTGTCTCATCTCTCTATTTCCAAAAAATAATGTATTTATATTTATTTTGAAGGCTAAAAAGATATATGTTAAACCAACTTCCAATATATCACACAATATATCATGAATATTTTAATTAAAAAATCTTTCAAGCGAGTGATAACTTCTCATAAGAGTAGAGACAATTTATTTTATTGAATGAGAGCCTTTGAATCAATGATAACCAGACATTGAATTGGATCATAAAATAGATGTGAATAAATATTTACTTCTGATGAACCAATAAAATTATCTTGGATAATATCATGAATTTAAAACATTGTAATTGCATAGTCAAATAGTGGATTCTATCATGTAGCGAAAAAACTCCAAATGTAAGGATGAAAACGTATGGTTGTTCACAAATATATGTTTTATGAAATATGGTTTTCTATAAACATATGTTTGATAAACAATACATTCCTTTCCTCAAATATAGGGTATAATATCCATAAACATTTTTCCAAATACAAGGTTCCCAAACCTTAAGTTTTTTATATAATAATTGGGTATAAACAATGATTCTAGAATACCTTTGAAACTCATTTAGCATACTTTAACAAATATTTCCAATAGATCAATGAAATGAATATATTAATAGAATAAATATTCTAATTAATATTATCTCCCATAAAATCACATTACATAAAATTCAGTTTTAACATAAATGTGGTCATTTTTTTATCATCAAAACCAAAAAATAAATTAATGAAATTGTTGAATCAACATATTCTCAATAATGCAAGTACCATATATGGCTCGATAGCTGGTGGCATGACTGGAAAACCACTTGTAGGATCTACCTCATGAATAGGTCATTTTATCAATTAATATTTATTAATGTGATCTTCCTTATGATCATACCGTTGATTCCAAGCTAGAAATTATCTTGGATGGGTCCTAAAGTAGACAAGATGCACTATAGTCAATGAATATATCTAAGGAATTGAATAATGAAAGGAATAGAAACATAACACACTAAAATATGATGCTTGAAAAACTATTTTTCCACTTCAACCAATGTCTACATGTACAGAGTTTAATGAAAGGTTATCAGAGTCCTAGTGAATGGATATGTCAGCCAACACACTAAAACTTGAGTCCCTAGACAAAAATTTGAACTCAAAATAGTTAACACAATTTCAATAAAATCCCAACCAATCACTTTGGTACAAATATGGAAAACTAAAAAGATATATATATTTTATGGACTGAACAACTGGGGCCCACCAGTCCAATGAAAATCAGAGTGTTACTACCACACGCCAGCCTCTGATAGGCTAGGTGCTAGCGACCAATGCTGAGTAGGCATAACACAATCATCGGAGGACTTTTCATAAGGTATCTTTATGCACACACACATCTCCAAGACCATAAAATAATGAAATGTAATATAAAACTAATAAAATATTCATGCATACTTTAAAATTCCTCAATTAGAGTACAAAAAACTGGGAAGTAATAAGTGCAATATACAGGACCAAAAAAAACTTTAAAAAAGACAAACCTAAAAGAAAGAGGTGATACAGTAAAATGTGACACTCAAAAGGAACCAATGTATTTCCTGACTAATATATGCTCCATATACTCCTTTCTTATTGAGAACCTCATATAATGGTATGTATTATATATAATACATGACACATGCAGTAAGAGACAATGTAGTGGTGTGTATAACAATACCAAGTACAACAACCTAAAATCATTAATCATAAAGCATAAAGGGTAGTAAGCTCTTCATTGGGACATGTAAATCAGATCATGAAAAATATAGTAAAACATATAGACAAAATAATTGTATACACTAAGTCTCGACTTATTTTTACAACTACATTTCCATCCTATGATTCTTCCCCAGAGTCTATAACCATACACTCCTAGGAGAACTCACTCCACCAGTCTAATAGCACAGATGAAGTCTATCAGATTTGTAATTATCATTACTTCTCACCAAAATGAAGTAAATACTTGAAGTATTAATATATTGATGCACATATGAAGTTCCCCATAGGGACATAGGGTAATCTAAAATACTAATTTAGAATAACCTACTAGATATGGAATATATTCCCATGTACTGTTGGCCACACCGAATTCAAGAACACCACCTGGGTTAAAATACAATAGACAATCCCATACTAATCTCAATGAGGGATTCCAGTTACTTTATTTTAATCTAGTCCCTTATAGAAGATAATAAATTTTTGTCCAGGATGTAATTCCATACTATAACCTCATTAGGAAGGATTGAGGGAACACACAGTTAAGGAAACTTGTCCACACTAAGGGGAATATGATCTCCAAGTCATATTAAAATTAGTAAATTATTTTTATATAGGGTACACAGTGTGTAATGAGAATCCATTAATTTACCATTTTCAATCACATGTTCTTATACCCGTGTTATGTATATCTAGTTTTTACCATTTATTGAGGTCTTGTCGTGTACCTGGTGGTGTCTGAGTACTAGGTCGGGCCCATGTACTATATCGATTCCGATACAAATGTCTATTTATATAGCCATGTTTCATATAGGATACACACTTATCCAATAGGTTGTGGTCACATGGAATGTGACACATGTAACATGGCACGCAATACATTTTTTCTCCACAGAAATCCTATCAGCATAATCGTGGCCCCGAAAGGCATGTATCTATAGATTACACACTATATATATCAGAATATCCTACAACACATATATAAGGACCCATTTTTAAAACATTACATATTCTTTAATTAAATTAATAATTCTCATTAAGGATCTTTTTAGGTTTAGAGTTTTAGAGAATTAGGACATAACTTTTACATCTCAGAAGATAACAAAGTAGACACTTCTACTCAGTTTCCATTTTTTCATAAAATAAAAACTCGTGAAAAGAAATATGTCTAGTTCCATGGTTTAGATAGTATGTCTTTCCATGACCTAGTCCTTGACCTTATTCATCTTTAAGTCCTGTGGAAAACATTTCAAAAACAGGGGATGAGCATAAAAATTTCAGTAAGGGTTATAAAACAAGGAAATAAAACATTAGGTCACCAATATATACACAACATACTCTTTTTAACATAACTCATGAAATCATAAGATTTGTAAAATATACATAGAAATCAAAAATCATAAAAGTAACATAAGTCATACATAAAATACTTACATTGTATCTATCACAGCTACATAGGGAGTCACATTTGGAATACCCATCATAGTATATTCCTTAAATCTCTTTGGAGAAACATTAACGTTTACCTCCATTATGTTACCCAATGAATTGTAGAGATATCTCGGGCTCACCCACCCTAGGATTATCACATAACCACCTGTATCCATAACAATAGCCAAGAACCATAACATAATCATAACACATAACTTAAACATAATGGAAAGATAACATTTCCACATTGAAATAACAATACAACATTATAAGATATTGAAATAATGAATCCATTCTAGAAATTGTATTCAATACCAAAATATTTAAAAGGAGTATATGGTATTTATTTTCCTTTTAAAAACATTATGACTTGTTAAGGAAGCCAAATATCATATAATACACGCGGCAGCGGAAAATGTCGTTGTCACCACTTACGTAAAAAAATAAACATTCCATTTTGTCGTTTAGTAAAATAATTCATAGAGAAAATATTCCCTTTGAATGAAATGAAAATTAAAAAGGGTTTTATACACCATATAAAAGAAATTCATGTATAAATAATTGGATGCCTTAATAAAAAGCGATTGACATGAAGTCCGTTATAAAGACGATATCCTTTGATTAAGAAAAAATCAATGACATAATTATGTGTGACTAACATAAATAAACCCAATATAAGTGGATATTAAGTGTAAAACAAACATAGTTCATTCAAACATATTCATAGCACAACATAATCATGAATTAGAGGTTTTACCCAAATAATTGAAATTGGGTAAAGAAGTTCCCTTATTGAAATTTGACAGCCGAACGACATCAAATTAAAATTCAGAAAATCAATTGATGAGAGATAAAAAGGGTATCTCATCACATGGACATAAAATTTATAGCAATAAGGATATATAATAACATATCCCAACATATGAAGATGTAAATTAAAAGACCTAAGAAAAATAAGTCTTCTAAAAAGAGGAGGGTGAAAGGTTCCCTTACCGATTTGGTAACCTACGAAACATACACCCCATGAAAGAAGGACCATAAAATGTTGACGTAAATACCCATAAATGGATGTATATTACTCAAAGAGTATAATAATTGGCAGTATATACACCGCATAGAAGGAAATAGTGGCAAATGTTGCATGAATCACACGGGAATAAAAAGTGAGATAAAACCCCTTAGCTCGTTGTAATAAATCAAGTCATGTGACCAAAAGATAATAAGAACCAAATAAATCATAGAATAACATGAATATAGACATAATAATGATAATATATATCAAATGTCAGTACACAATACACCACATTCTATATATAAGTCGTGAACAATGGAAATCTCACAGAATTAAAAGCGAGATAAGAAATCCCTTACCTCAAGTCAGACTTGTCTTGTTCGTTTCTTTATGTTCTTGAATTATAAACCTTGGACCATTTATAATTTCATAAGGACATACATTAAATTTTATTATTCAATTAATATCACATATTATCATTTTATAATAATTAGTTAATTATGTGAGTTCATATCATACGTTTTGTTGATGTTCGGTACATGAGTCAAAAATGAACTTGTTTGAAAAGAATTGCCCTTGTAGTTATAATTAAATCATCTCCAGAATGGTTTTTGTGATTTAAATGTCATATATATACAGTATATATTTATTTAATAATATTCCAAAATGTTTGGAGATAATAAATGAAATGTACCGTTCATGGAGACGCTAGGTCGTACGTACGCATGAAAGCTACATTCATTTTTTTAATATTAATGAACTTTAAAACTAAATGAGAAATTGATATATTATAATTCCAGTATAATATATATTTTATATAGGTAACATAATTTCATTAATTAAATTATTTATAAATTTCATGTTTCGCATGAATGAGTCACATCACTTGAGGTGGTGGTTGTCC
This sequence comes from Viscum album, assembly GCA_963277665.1. Classification (NCBI taxonomy): domain Eukaryota; kingdom Viridiplantae; phylum Streptophyta; class Magnoliopsida; order Santalales; family Viscaceae; genus Viscum; species Viscum album. The sequence continues at coordinate 954,074,158 of OY728162.1, read as the reverse complement.
ACACTTCCTCATATGAAATTATTGCATTTCCACAACATGCAAAGCATAAAGGTGTGTTTTAAATATAAAATACAGAATAATATAGAGGAAATAAATATAATATATATCATATATAAATATATTTACATCATATTGTCCACCATTAGAGGTGTTAAAAGAAGATTGAATAATTATCGTTTCGTGAGGCAGCAATTGATCAGCCATAGAAACAATAGGTTCATTTAACTTTAGATGAATGTTTGTTTAAGTGTAGGTATAATCCTTATCATAACAAAATCCAAGTATATTGAGTATACTGGTGTAATTATGGGATAAAATAATAAGAAGATACTGGTGAGTCAAGAAGTAAAATAAAAGAATGAAACTCGAGAGAAGACATTACCTCAAAATCGGGTAACTCTTTTTGATTTGAGCCAAAGGCTTCCTTGGAAAGACATCTACCCAATGTTAGGCTTATAGTTGTAAGAGAGAGATGGGGAGAGATAATATGAGTAGATTTTGGATGAGCCAAGGTCTTGAGAGGTGTGGGTACGGGGGTAGAGGTGGGGGCCTTTTATAAGAGGGAGGATGGTCACTTTTGGAAAGTCTTGAAATGTTACTTTATTATAAAATGATTTACAAATTTTAAAGGTCCCGCAATGATATATTTTAAGGTTTAGGGGACAAGGGATTTGGAATACACCTATAAAATTTGTTTTTGACAAGTTTATTTCTTAGATTTTACCTTATATTTTCATGTTATTTAAATAGTTCATTAATGAGGTAATCACTGCATCATCATGGTGTCATAAATAAATTTATTTATTTAATGTCTAAAAATAATAATAAAAATACCATGATGTAGGAAATATTTTTATATTTAAAATGAATATTTACAGTCTAAGATATCATTTATGTAAACAAAATTAAAATTGTTTTATTTAGGATATACAAACCATTGTTATATTTCCCTTCTATTTTAAAAACAATGTCTTAAATGACAATATCGCACCCATGTGACTCCATGGGACCTCAAGTTTGGTAACAAGATTCTCATGGTTGTCCATAATTCAAAAAATGGGATTTGGACACATTTTGGGGTCATTTTATATTTTGATTCTATTAGTTTAATACCCTTAACTACCTGATTACTAATTAATCACGATAATTAAATATAATTTCCGTCATTACTATTCCTTATGTTCAATAACAAAAGAGTCTTAATTACATAATTTGGAACTTATGATTAAAAATATGGAATACATTTTACCAAATTAAAAATACATAAATTGCATTAATTAATTAAAAAATAAGTCCCTTTGTCAAAACCAAAGACGGGTTTTTAAGATGTAAAATCTATAAAAAGATTGATTTGTTTTTACATCCAATTTAAAAGTGAAATTAAATCCAATGAAAAATATTGAATTAAATGATAAAAAACAATTAAATTACACCTTAAAACCAATTAAAATGAAAATATAACTATATAAAGAAATTGGATCAAAAGGCAATTTTGAATTAAAATTTGGTATTTTTCAGTATTCATTAAAAAATAATCATTATCAGAAAAATTCCCGAAATTCCCCCTAAGATATATTTAATATTCCAAATTAAAAAATTATGACCATTGTACCAAATTCAAAACATAGAAGTTTCTTTAATAAATTATGTAGTTAATTCCCGCTATCGAAACAAATAGCGTGTTTTAAAGAAACAATATCTATCAAAAGATTGATAATTGTTTAAGTCCATTTTCAAAGTGAAATTAATTATATCTACCACCATTGGATTAAATGGTAAAAATATATTCTAATTATACTTTAAAACCAAATAAAAAGATAACTTAACCATAGAAGTAAATTATATAAAAAAAGTGGCTTTGAATTAAAATACATCATTTTCACTATTCATTAAAAAAATTCACTTTATCAGAAAAATACCAAAATTTTACACAATGTAAATTTTGATGTCTTGATTCTAAATAAGGATTTTATTTTGTAAAATATAACATATAAAAGTGAAAAAAGAAGATTTAAAAAGGGTTTTCCATAAAAAGGCGATTAATCGACCTTTTAAAGAATATTAGAATATTTATGCTTAAAATTGGATTCATTCGCATTTTAAGCCTCTATAATGTATTGGGTAATTGTTAAAATATTTAATAAACATATATAATAATTTTATAGTTATTTATATTCATTCCATTTGTTACAACGGCTAGGCGTTTACTACTATTTAAAATAATATTATTATATTATTAGTGTACAACGCACGATTTCAATGAAACTCATTGTTACGTATTGGGTATGCCATCGAACATAGAATCCTATTTAAAGTAATATTAATATTTTATTCACTAATACTAAAAAATATGAAAATTTATTATTCTTTATTTACCTGGGATGTTATATTCTTCCCCCCTTCTGGGAATTGCGTCCTCGTAATTTTAAAATTGGGAACGAAAACTTCATTGAAAGTCCCACATCAGAAAGAGAGTTAGAAAAACTATAACATTAAAATAAAGAAAGATAAGTACAATGGTCACTGGAGTTAACCCGTACTAGGATTCCATGTAGGAAAACATGGATATGGAAGAGAAAACAGAGGGTCAAGTTCAGAAGGAGAGTGATAGAAAATATGTCTAGGAGAAAGTTAAACACCAGAAAATCACAAACATGTCATGGGTTAAATAGTATTTGATTCCATGGTAGGAAAAGTTAACAGAAAACATTTTTGTTTTATGTTACATTTCATTGAGTAATTTATTTACAAGATTAACTAAAACATAAAGAAACATACTTACATATCTTGTAGACTTTCATCTCTTACTAGATTTCTTACACAAACTCATATTTTCTCCAATAGATGAGTATTTAGGATGACTTGTTCACATTAAGAGTGATATAATCAAATTCATGAGAATCACCTAACCCACAAAAGATGAAATATATATTTCCCATGTCTTTAGACCTTAACCAAAACCAAAATTGTTAGAACAAGATCAGATAATCCCCAAAAGGATAATCCGTTATAAAAATAAATACAACTATTAATCTCCAAAATTCAAAAAAAGAACCCAAGGTTTAAGAAAGACCATTAAATAAATAACTATCCATAATATTATTCAAATTAATCCAAACTAAGATTGAAACCCAAATCTCTGAAGGATTTAATCACTTAGTCTTCCAAGATAATTCATAACATTATTTCAAATAACATCAGTTACTCTTAAAGTCTCATATTGAAAAGTAATTAACCTAATCACATATCCTCCATGAGAGGTCAATCATTTCCATATATAACCCAAAATCAAATTATTATTGATTCATAAAATCATATAACTAAAATTAATTTGTCATACTAACCAGGGACTTCACGTAGTGTAGTGGTAGGAGATAAATACCAGTTGCACTTTGGTTGTGGGTTCGATTCCCACAGCTTCGTCTGGCGTGACGGGATGTCACATGGTCTGCGTGTTGTCCTTTTTTAAAACCTAAATAATTTTACAACATTCCCAAAAATAGATAAATTCATAAAAAATAACCATAAAATATTTTAACCACAAAATTTATCTAATAAATTTCATTTTTCATCCCAAAATGTATTAAACGGTAATTTCCTCAAATTCAAGGATCATATAAACTCAAATTGTTATTTATAACTATTTTCAAAAAAGAAAAGATTATTATTCCTTGAATAAAATTTTCATATATCATACATCAGGGTTACACATACTATAAAAAGTCTTCTAATACAATCCCATCATCAAAAGAGCCTTAATACTCCTAAAAATTTCACCATCCTAAAATCTACCATAACACTTGAATCCCTTGTATATTGATTTATTACTCATTCAAGATTCTTCATGAACCATTAACCATTCCTTTACAACTTATTCTGAAATACTTCTTTCCTACAAACAAAATCATGAATCAAATCCTAAGATTCAATAAGAGGAAAACATATGTTAAAAAATAATCCATACCTATCATTGGTCATTATCAGTTTCTTCATCCTAAATTGGAATGGCATTAGGTATTGGTAAACAAATATTTGTACGATCTTGGTGATCAAATTCCCAAAACGTCTTCATAGGACATGTGTCTACACAATGAAAATGCACACCACATTTAAAACATTCAATTGATCCCTCATAAAGAACTTCATTCCCTTTCCAAGAGTAAACTGGATGCTTCCTTTTTCCATGCCAGGTTCTTGCTTTTTGACATTCATTTACATATCTATAGAATCTATTTGTCCCTTTGAAACATTTTCCTACGTGTTTCTTTCCACATCTTTGACACATAGGTTTTTGAACATAATTACCTTTATTATTATTACCTAAAATTCGTTAGGGATTTTTTTCTCACACATATGATGTCTTATAAAAATCACTAAGGTTCAGGTGGTCAATAATGACTCTAGATAGTTGGTTGAGAATAACCACAAGAGTTCTCATTGCAGCTCCCATATCATTCAGTTGCTCGTTTAGAAAATCGTCACAAATTTCTTCAAATCCACTGTTACTTTGCTGCCTGATAGATCCAGCCATTTATTAAAACCCAAAAGGTATGTGTGATTATATTAGTAAATTCATCATATAATACTAAGATATAATTATTCATGTTATCTTAAATTCATTCAGTTTATCTAAAAAAACTATGACTCTTTTTGAAATCCTAACCATTATGGTAATGTCACATAAACTTAAAGAATAACCTAACCTCTAAAGTTATCTAAAATGACCTCTGATACCAACTATAAGGACTGATACATAAAAAATTACATAGTCTTGAATTAAATGAATAATTTTCATTGAGGATCCTTTCAGGTGTAGAGTCATAGTGAATTATTACATAACTAATACATCTCAAACGATTACCAAGTAGAAACTTCTACTCAGTTTCCATTTTTTTCATAAAATAAAAACTATTAAAAAGAAACATGTCTAGTTCCATTTTTTAGATAGAATGACTTTCCATGATCCCATCCTTGAACTTATTCATCTTTAAGTCCTGTGGAAAACATTTCAAAAACATAGGATGAGCATAAAAATCTCAGTAAGGGTAATAAAGAAAGGAAAGAAAACATTGTATCATCAATATATACTTAACATAATATTTTTAACATATATCAGGAAATAATAAGATTAGTGAAATATATATAGAAATAATAAACTATAAAGGTAACTTAAAGAATACATAACATACTTACATTATAGCTATCAAATCTACAGAGAGAGTCACATTTGGAAGACCCATCATAGCATATTCCGTAAATATCTTAGGAGAAACATTAATGTTTACCTCCGTCACATTACCCAATGCATTAGAGAGCTATCTCGGGCTCACCCACCCTAGGTTTATCACATAACCACCAGTATATGTAATAATGGCCAAGAACCATAACATAATCATAACACATAACTTAAGCATAATGGAATGATAACATTCCCACATTGAAATAACAAAACAAAACATTAAGATATTGAAATAATGAATCAATTATAGAAACCATTTTAAATACCAAAATACATAAAAAGACTATATGGTATTTATTTTACTTTTAAAAACATTACGGCTTGTTAAGGAAGCCAAAGATCAAATAATACTCACGGCAGTGGAAAAGGTCATTGTCACCGCATATGTAAAAAAACATTCATTTTTTTCTTTTAGTAAAGTGCTTCATAGTAAAAATATTCCCTTTGAATGACATTAAAAGTCAAAAGGGTTTTATACACTATGTAAAATAAAGTCGCGTATAAATCAAATGATGCCTCAATAAATGGAGGTTGAGACGAAGTCCCATATAAAAACGGTATAATTTGATTAAGGATAATTCAATAACATAATTATGTGTGAAAAATATATATACACTCAATATAAGTGGATATTAAGTGTAAAAAAAATAGTTCATTCAAACATATTCATAGCATGACATAATAAATATGTATAGGTTTGACCCAAGGAATTGAAATTGGGTAAATAAGTTCCCTTACAGAAATTTGACAGCCTAACAACATCACTTTAATATTCAAAAAAATACTTTATTAAAGATAAAAAGTGTATCTCATCACTTTGACATAAAATTTACAGAAATAAGGATATATAAGAACATATCCAAACTTAATAATATTTAAATTAAAAGATCTAACAAAAACAAGTCTTTTATAAAGAGGAGGGTGAATGGTTCCCTTACCAATTTGGCATCCTATGAAACATACACCACATTAAATAAGGACCATACAATGTTGATGTAAATACCCATAAATGGATGTATATTACTCAATGAGTATAATAATGGGCAGTATATACACAACAGAAAAGGAAATAGTGGAAAATTTGGCATGAATCTCATGGTAATAAAAAGTGAGATAAAAACCCCTTACCTCGTTGTTATAAATCGAGTCGTATAACCAAAAGATAATAAAAACCAAATAAATCACAGTATAACATGAATATAGATATACTCATGAGAATATATATAAAATTTCAGAACACAATACACCATATGCAATAAATAAGTGGCAAACAATAATAATCACATGGAATTAAAAGCGAGATAAAAATATCTTACCTCAAGTCCGACATGTCTTGTTCGTTTCTTTATATTCTTGAATAATAAACCTTGATCAATTTATAATTTCATATGGAATTACATTAAAGTTTATTATTCAATTCATATCACATATTATCATCTTATAATAATTAGTTTATTATCTGAGTTCATATCATACGTTTTGTCGATGTTCGGTACATGAGTCAAAAATGAACTTGTTTGAAATGAATTGCCCATGTAGTTATAATTAAATCATATCTAGAATGGAGTTCATGATTTAAATATAATATATATTCAGTATATATGTATTTAATAATATTCTATAATGTTTGTAGAAAATAAATGAAATTTACCGTTCATGGAGACGGTATGCCGTACGTACGCATGAACACTACTTTAATTTTTTTTTCATATTAATGGACATTAAAACTAAATGATACATAGATAAATTATAATTCCAGTATAATATATATTTTATAGAGGAAACATAAGTTCATTAATGACATTATTAATAAATTACATGTTTTTCATGAAAGTGTCACATCAATTGAGGGGGCGGTTGTCCACACTTCCTCATATGAAATTATCGCATTTGCACAAAATACAAAGCATAAAGGTATGTTTTAAATATAAAATAAAAATGCATAAATAGGACATAAATATAATATATATCACAAATAAATATATTTCCCTCATTATTTCCACCTATAGATGTGTTAAAATATTATTGAACAATCATCGTTTCGTGAGGCAGTAATTCGACACCCACAGAAACAGTACGTTCTTTAACCATTAGACGAGGTTTTGTGTAAGTGTAGGTAGAATAATTATCATAAAAAAGTAGTATTACATAGAGGATACTGTTTTTATTATGGGATCAAATAATAAGATGATATTGGTGAGTGAATAAGGAAAATAAAAGAAATAAACTCGAGAGAAGACATTACCTCTAAATCGGGTAACTCTTTTTGATTTGAGCCAAAGGCTTCCTTGGAAAGACTTTGGCCCAAAGTAAGGCTTATAAGAAGAAATAGAGGGATTGGGAGAGATAATATGAGCATAGTATGAACGATCCAAGGGCTTTATACGTGTTGGTAAGGGGGTAGAGGTGGGGGACTTTTATAAGAGGGGGGAGGGTCACTTTTGGAATGACTCCAAATGTTACTTTATTATAACATGATTTCTAGATTTTAAAGGTCCCAAAATGATATATTTTTAGGATAAAGTGTTAAGGGTTTGTAATCCACCCATAAAATAGTGTTTTGATAAGTTTAAACCTTATATTTTACCTTAAATTTTCATTTTATTTAAATCCTTCATTAATGAGGTAATCACTGCTTCATCATGGTGTTATAAATAATTTTTTTTATTTAATGACTAAAAATTATTAAAAAAATATCATGATGTAGGAAATATTTCTATATTTCAAATGACTATTTATAGTCTAAGATATCATTTATTTAATAAAAATTCAAATTTTTTACTTAGGATATCCGAACCTTTGTTATCTTTCTTTTCTTTTTTAAAAATAATGTCATAAATGTCACTATCACACCCATGTGACTCCATGGGCTCTCAAGTTTGGTAAAAAGATTCTCATGGTCGGACATGACTCAAAAAAGAGTATTTTGACACATTTTTAGGTAATTTTATATAATTATGATATTATTTTATTACCCTTTACTACCCGATTACTAATTAATCACGATAATTAAAGATAATTGACATCGTTACTATTCATAATGTCCAAAAACAAGAGTCTTAATTTCATAATTTGTACATTCTGAACCCAAATATGGAATCAATTTTACCAAATTCCAAACCCAAAATTGTAGTAATTAATTTAAAAAAAATTCTCATTTTCAAAACCAAAGACGGGTTTTGAAGATGTAAAATCAATCAAAAGATTAATTTGTTTTTACATCTAATTTAAAAGTAAAATTACATCCAATTACCAAAATTGTATTAAATGATAATAACATAATTAAATTACACCTTAAAATCAATTAAAATGACATTATAACTTTATAAATAAATTGGATGAAAGGGCAAATTTTAAATAAAATGATGTATTTTTCATTATTCATTAAAAAATGAACATTATCAGAAAAATAAAAACAATTCACCCCAATATATATTTGATATTAAAAATTAAAAAATGATTTCCATTTTAAAAAATTCAAAACACAGAAGTTTCATAAATAAATTATATATTTAATTCCAACTGTCGAAACAAATAACATGTTTTTAAGAAACAATATCTATCAAAAGATTGATACTTGTATTTGTCCATTTTCAAAGTAAAATTTATTCTAATAGCCACCATTGGATTAAATAGTGCAAATAAATTCTAATTACACATTAAAACCAATTAAAAATATAATCTAACCATATAAATAAATTAGATTAAAAAGGAGGCTTTGAAATATAATACATCATTTTCACTATTCATTAAAAAAAGAACTTTATCGGAGAAATACCAACAATTTACACAATGTAAATTTTTTTGTATTGATTCTAAAGAAGTATTTTATTTTTTCATGTATAACATATAAAAGTGAAACAAAGAATATTTAAAAAGGGTTTTCCATCAAAAGGCGGTTAATCGACCTTTTAAAGAATATTAGAATACTTAGGCTTAAAATTGGATCCATTCGCATTTTAAGCCTATATCATTTATAGGGTAATTTTTAAAATATTTAACAAACATATATAATCATTTTTAGTCAGTTCTATTCATTCCCACCATTACAACAGCTGGGCGTTTACTACCATTTAAAATAATATTATTATATTATTAGTGTGCAATGTAAGACTTCAAAGAAACTCATTATTGTGTATTGGGTATGCCATCAAACATAACATCCCTTTTAAAGTAATATTAATATTTTATTCACAAATATTAATAAATTTGAAAATGTCATATTCTTTATTTAGCAAGGATGTTTCAACTTAGATGTGATTCATTCTAATTTTTATGCTCATCTAGCCTCCAATACATCCATGATCTTCACCATAAGTCATGGATCTAGTCCGGTCAATGCTTTCCATTACCGCTCACTGGAATCTGTTTGTCTGATTCACATACCAAACCCTCATTTCACACCATTGCATCATTGAATGAAAAAAACTATAAGATGAAATATAATATAGACTCAATAAATTTTCACCACCATCTCAAATCTATCCCACCATTATCATGATTCTGAATCTATGTTATTAATCAATTTCACCAAGAAACGGGTACATAATGATTGATTATAAGATATTTGTCGAAATGTCAGCCAAAACAAATACCAGAAAGGAATACATGAAGAATGAGGTAAGAAATGAAAAAAACAAAAATATATGGAATGAAACATAAAAAATATTCTTGTTTTTGAGGATTAATTTCTATTAGAATGGAGAATGAATTATTTTAAATTAAACAATATGAAAAATCTCCAAAATCCCAGAAAAATAATCCACATTTATACTATAAGATCAATTATAAGATCAATATATTAGTGGATTGATGAGAATTTATTATAGTATAATATATTGGGGATAAATTAAAATAAAAAAATATCTTACCTCAAGTTAGGATCATTCAATAATGAAGAATGATAATGTATTTGAGTCATTAGTGAGATCCAAAAACTCTGATGTAGTTAGTTATCCTCGTGACAACTGTTTGATCTTCTGATCTGATGTCATTCCACAAAAAATCTCCAATATCTCTATTATATGTTTCTCAGTTCATGAGGATAAACAATGGAATCACCAAAAATTATGTTTTTATAAAGGAGTTCTGGTTCATTACATAAAAAAATTAATTAATTCAATTATTTTATTTTATTATTTTCATATGTCATGTTTTTTTTTCAAATGCATGATGTTGAAAACTTTTATGTCTTTACTCGGAAAAAACATGAATGTTGGACTCAACAAAAGTTTCATATTTCTAATCTGAGTCATTACAGATGACTTTTTAGTGAATAGTAAAAAATATCGGCTTTACAAATATGGTCACTTTTATGCAATTATCATGATATAAGAATAAATTCAAATTTTATTTGAAATTTTTTATAGAAAAAATATCTCTAAGAATTAATATAATTAATTTATAAATATAATTTTGATCTTTTTAATATATGATTGAAATTTAGGAAATCTATGTGAAGTTTTAATTCAAATAAATAATGTTCTTAGTACTTATATTTTAATCAGGTTTTAACCTGGTTACTCTCAGTTTTGGTTTTTTTCAAAAGTTAAATACAAATCCTTTTATTTATCGTAATTTACATAATTCAATTTTAATCAATAAATAACATGATTTCTATGTAATATCATCTATTATAAGTTAAACATACATTCTTGTAAAAAGAGTTTTTAATTTTCTTTTCGAGCATAAATTAATATAAATTTAACCACTTCTAAAAATTAAATTATATAAAATGAAATATATATTTTGGATTAGAATACTATTTTTTTATGTTATTTTCACTTTTTAGTCATATTGAATACTTTTCATTACAAAACGTTATCAGCTATGTAAATATTAAAATGGGTTAAATAGAATAAAAACTAATGGAAAAGTATCCAAGTCACTCAAAAAATAATATAATTTCTTTGGATGAGTGAATTTTAACCAAAATCATCCTCTATTATAATATTTGGCAGTTTTCACCCATTTTCATTTCACAACAACCTTTATATTATTTTATGTAAATAATACATTCAAAATGAAACACCCGTTATTTTAATATCTCTTATAAATTTCCACCTTAATAAAACATTTTTAATGGTCATAAATGGTTATTTGTTAGATGAATAAACTATTTTTATTATATTAATTTATTTTAAATTTTTGGTAATGGTATAGTGACAAAAATGATTATGCATTGTTGATGAAAAACAAATATAAGTGGGAGAAACATCAATGTAAATAGATTTTAAATGTCAACAATGATGTTTTTTTGGATAATTCAACGTATAGATAATTTGTAATGTATCAAAATAAAATTTAATAAATGTTTTAAATATTAAAATTTGTACTCCCTTTTAATATTGATGTTTTTAAATTCAAATTATGTGAATAGTCATAAATATGACATTAAGGTTATTTTTATTTCAAAAAAATTAATTAATTGTTTAAAAAATTAATAATAAATAAAATATTTTCAAATGAATAGGAAATGTTCTATCATATCATAAAATTTATAGCTATGATCCAATTTTTTATTTTAATTGATGTGATTGACCATTAAAGACTATGTTTCTTGGTAACAAGGAAATTTTTAAAACGGTTATTAAAAAATTAAACTAATGTTAAGGGGTAAAAATAAAATTAAAACATGGATAAATATTATTGGTTGAATTTATTTCATCCCTATATAATCCAAAAATTGATATGATCTAATTTTGAGCCAAATTTCCATGCAATTGACCTTATATTATTTTAATGTTTGGAATAATTACAAGTGTGCCAAACCACATACTTATAAAGGGTTCCCCCTCTATTAATTACACATTTTTAAGCCACATATATCTACAAAACCATGAAATAATATTATATAAAATTACAAAACAATTTTTATAGAATACGGTTTTCTTTAAAGTCCAACCTAGGTGTATTTAATTAGATTTATAAAGGAGGTTTCCCAAAAAAATGTTGTAACCATCTTAACTAATTCCTTTTATGATTATTTTTTATTATATCTCATCCAAATATTATTTAACCATAATAAAATTGTGAAATTAGAACTATTATATTAATAAAATTTTATTTTTTCAATATAATGACTATTATCAATTTACCATCCATCCCAATGGAAAATAAAAAAGTAATTGTGGGTTCGTACGAACTACCATCCCCATAACCAAGATATTTTTTTCACCCCTATTATAGATTGTTATATAGGGGTATTTAAAGGTTTTAGTTGATTTTTATGAAATTATTGTGATTCTGTAAAGATAAAAAATCTAATACCTTTTGATCCACTCATTCATTTGAATATGATAATGTTTCTTGTGTGTACATATAGACCACCTCCTCGATGAAGTGATGTGATATTTTTTTATTTCTACATATAATGAATAGTAATAAGGATGTATTTAATTTATATTTTTTATATTTTTTATATTATAAAACTACATAAAAAAATTACCCATTTTTTCCATTTATAGGAAATCAAAAACATAACTCGTGCATAAATAAGGACTATCATATTCATGAAGTGGTGGAATTCAATTTTAATCCCCAATTCATATGAGTTGTTATAAAAATGTATATGTTGAATCATATGATACTTATTACATTAATAAAATTTTTATATTATAAAACCATGACCATGTTTTAGGGACCAAAACATCTGAATCAAAACATGTATAAATAATGTAGTTATAAAGAACTAGAATGGTAATTTTTAAGAGGTATGAGTTATAAATGAGTAAATGGAAATTATAAGTGAATAATATATGGTAATATAATTAGTAATATGGTTCTACTATAAATGTATCATAAATCAAATTTTTTTATATTTGATGTTAAGAGAGTTTATGAATAATGTTAAGACATGATATAAGGGACTAGTGTACAACTTTTTTCTATTAGACATATTCTATATTCACTAATTTTTTCATTTTATTAGTTTATAGAATTCATATTATTTTAAATTATGAATATTATTATTAAAATTATGGGTTATTAAAATCCTTATAAGTTTCTATCATTCACGAGATCTTGATTCAGAGATTACTAAAATAGTTGGGGTTCTTCGTCTTAATATTCTTTTATAGAGACTTGTTTAATGTTATTATACTATTTTTGTTTATAGATTGTATATAATACCCCTTTTATATTTATTTTTAATGAATATATTTTTACTCATGGTATTTAATGTTTCATTGGAAATTATTTATTTTAAGGGGGTTATTATAAAAATGTTACCAGAGGTAAGTGTTTGTGTTCCAATTTCATTAATTTTTTGGATTATATATATTAAATTTCCAATGATGGAATTTTTTTGACATATATCTTTTGAAGAACATATAATTTATTCTACAATTGTTATTTATAGGTTTTTATTTATAATTTTCTATTTACATATTATTGGTACTCAAAAAATCATGAAAAAGTTTTTATGGAAATCCTTCTTAATTTATATTTTCGGCCAGGATAATTTTTCACCCTCAAACATGTTATCCAAAATGTTTTCAATGAATGTATCTTTATATAATAGAATGATTTTATATGTTTATCTTCAACCATATTTGGAATTATTTTCAATGTTTTAAAAATATACTTCTTACAATGTTTTATGAACATGTTATATATGACTTTTTACAAATAGTGTAAAAATTATATTTGTTTTAACATTTACTATGTGAATAGACTTTATTTCTAAAATGATCATAATTTGATCATAATTTTACATAGTTATTTATTACGAATGTTTTTCTCATTATTCCATAATTTTATAGTTTTTTAGATACCAATGGAAAATAATAATTTCCCAATTTTTAAATAAATATTTAAAACACCATAAAAATTATTTTCTATCTATATAAGAGTCATTGAACATTTCTTTTGATACACAATGAAAATGTTCTAATGATACCATTCATGTTATTTATTTACATATAATATTATGATTATGTTTTCATAAAATTCATTTCTTTCCACAGTTTAATTAGGCAATAAATAATTAATTAACTATCTATGATACCATCCACTTCCTTTTATGACATGGATAATGATTATTTAGTGAAAAAATAATTATTTAACCTATTTATTTATCATAAGACATGGTTTAATGATGATAGTATTTATGATCTCATGGTAAAATATTTTATGGTTTTTATTATGTGATGGATGTTATTTGAATTATATAGACCTATAATGCATATTCTATAGGTATATATTTAATATAATGGTATAAATTGGAATGTTGAGTGGAACTGAGTCCAGAAAAAAATGTTTTCCACTATGATAGTCCTAGAATTGAGAAATGACTAAGGGAATGATCTGAATGGGGAGTCAACCCAATCCAATATGGGACACAATCAAATTTGATAGTATTGGAAGTGGGAATTGACTAGGGATATTATATACTGTAATTATGTGTATTACCTAAATTAATGTGTTATTGTGATTAAATTATCTCATGGATCTTGATTGATGATAAAAAATTCTGCACTCTTAAGACTCAAACACCTTGTTATAAAAATGTTTTCTAACCTCAATCATGATTTATGATTGAAAAATGAATTGGTATGAGTTTATTAAGTTACGATCATGCTATCATATAATTATTCTTATCATACACTTACAGATAACCATAAATTGGTTCTCCCTTGTTTACCCTTATAGAGTATCTATGATCAACCTTTATTATCATTCTATTTATAATGGATATGCAGAATGTTATTATGTCATAACAAGAAAACAATATTTTTGTAGCATTTTTGAAAACATCCAATAAATTTTTTTGAAAATAAATTTTATTTATGTTTTATATTTTCTTCTAAAAATAAATTATAATTTTTTAGCGGTGGTTTTTAAAAAAACCGATGTGAAATAGAGGCAGTTTTGTCAAAACTACAACAAAATTAAAGGAAAACATAAAAAAAATTCTTTATTTATTAATTTTTAATTTTTTTTCTATTTACAATAAAATATATTATATTTTTTATAATTTTAATAATTTATTTTGTTCCAATTAGTAATATTTATAATTATTAGTTAATATCATTATTAAACACAAAAAAAAAATCTTCAATAAGTTGAAAATTCTAGATTTCCATCAAATAACCATATCCTATGATCTGAGAGTCTATTTCATCTCCACAACCTGTTAAATATGAAGCTTATAAAATGAGATAAAACCATTTGATATTAAAATCATCCAATATTCAAAGGAAAAAATATATTCAAATTTCAAAATTTGAAAATTGAACTCGAATTTAAAACGAACTTAACTTTTAATACGGCTGTCTGTTAGGGATCTGCCATATATCAAATCGAAGCCTATGAAGAGAAATACGACATTTAGGTCTGGAAAAAATCTTCGAGTATTATACCCTATTTAATTCCTCTAGAAAGGCCTAGAGGGCCTCTGAAACAAAAGGTTTAGTTGTGGAATCCAATTCCATAAAATTCAAATGGTTATAACATTCAATCCATGAGATTGTTTGGCATTTACCACATATCATATCGAATCTCATATCACATTCTTTGATTTGACAAGTTCAGATACTAAAATTGAGTCTTGTATTAGATTTTATGGTTTTTTCAATGTTAAAGATTTTTATAAGTTCTTAATGTTTTATGATTTATGTAAGTATTTATTTATATATTTATTTAATATTAATTAATTAATTAACTAGTTAATTAATACTCATTAATTAAATAATTATTGTTTATTTTTCTATTATTTATTATTTATTATTCATAATTTATTTATTTATTTATTTACTTATTTATCAATTTATTTTTTAATAAGTTTATTTATTTATTGATAAGTTTATTTTTTTTAATATTTAATATTTATTTATTTATTTAGTAATTATTTAGTTATTATGCACACATTTAATATTAATTACTTCTAATTTATTAATTAAGTATTAATTAATTAATTTTTATTAGTTTATTATTCATTTATTATTTATTTATTTCTAATTTATTCTTTATTCATTATTCATTAGTTAATTAAAAATTATTAATTATTTAGTAATTAAATATTAAATATTATTTATTATTTATTAATTAAGAAGTCTTAATTATTATTTATCAATTATCAATTATTTTTTATTATTAATTTATCTGTTTATAAATTTATTTATATATTTTTTATTCTATATTCGTTATTCTTTATTATTTGTTATTTATTAATTATTAATTATTAATTATTATTTTCAAATTTAGAAAATATTATATTATATTATTTTATTTGTCATTTATTATTTATTTATTTATTATATAATTATTTAAGCAACATTAAATAGTTTTTTATTAGTTATTATTAAGTTATTAATAATTTATTAATTCCTTATTAATTTTTAACTATTAAATATTAATTCTAAATAATCTATTCTTAATTATTAGTTATTATGAAATATTAAATATTATTTATTAAATATTATTTATTATTTATTTATCAATTAGAAATTATTAATTAATTAATTAATTATTAATTATTTATTAATTTAATATTATAATTTTAATTATTTATCGTATATTAAATTATTTTTTAATTAATATAAAATGTATACATTAAATATATGTTATATGTTATATGTTATATATTATATATTATATATTATATATTATTTATTATCTATTATCTATTATATATTATATATTATCTATTATATATTATGTAAAATATATTGTATATTACATATTTTATATTATGTATTATGTAATATATACTATATATTATATATTAGCTATTATCTATTATATATTATGTATTATATAATATATATTGTGTATTATGTATTATGTATTATTGATTATCTATTATATATTATATATTAACTGAAAGCTAACATTTTTATTGATTTTGAAATAAAACAAAGGATACAAGAGAAATCACAGAGATTAAAAAATGTGCAATCCCAGAGCATCATTAATTAAAAACATAACCTCCACACTATAAAAACATCATATGCTAAGGAAATAAGATATACATTGATTTTGTGATGTCGTGGATGCCATGAAATCTTCCACCCGGTTTCCCTTCCGCCTTGTGTGGGTGATCTCAATGTGATTACCCAAATTCTATTTTCACTTTCAGATTAAGTATTAACTATTCCAATGTACGTGACCTATACTTTCTAGTGCATCGAAGAGAATTAATGAATCTATTTCCACTACCTTAAGCATGAAGTCTTGCTGCCCACACATCTCCAAACCCATGAGCATAGCCTGCGCTTTAGCCAGTAAAACATTGCCCCTGCCATAGAATTTGGAGATTGGAGCCACTACAGAACCTTCCCGACTCTTAATGACTCCTCCACCTCGCATATCCACCTATAAGTGATCCATCCATGTTTAGATTAAATTTGAGGTGAGGTGGGTGCCAATAGATCCAATGTCGGCAACCAGACTTCCTGATCTGATTGGAATGAAAACAACTCAGAACGATGGCTTTAACTGACGGTGCATCATTGAAGTCGACACACGACTGGACCAGATCCTGAAATGAGTTCTTTATTATAAAGTGAATGTTTTCCTGTGATCCTCGTATTTGTTTATGTCATTCTTCATTCCTAACTTTCTAGATAGTTCAGCATACTACAAATATGATAACAACCCTCACATTATTCTTATGACCAGTATCGTCGGCTCCATGAAACATGCACTAAAAAAGGAATCCAGCATCTATCCCTAGCTATTCCACCCAATGAATAAAAAAAAAATACTTCCAGATCCATTAAGTCCATTAGCTATAAAAAATAGATGCCCCAATATTTCTGGTTTTGGATCGCGACAACACCATCACTTGGAGGCAATGCTCATGCCCAAGCACTAAATGTTATCATCAGTTGGCAATGATCGGTTCCTCACCCACCATAATAATATGTCAAATTTCAAGGAAACCTCCTTACACAACATGATCACCCCTTGTATCATTATCAGATTCATCCCTCCTCACACAAGAAAATGAATATAATGAAAACCCACCTGACAGGAAGCCTGTCAAAATGAGGTTATCATGTTCTTTATCAATAACAATGTTATTGAAAGTAGTCTGTTGATTATGATCAAGTATGGCCTGATTTAAACTGGGGTGGATGCTAGCCTCTCCAAATGAAATAGTTGATGTGGGGCATCTCGAGAACCAAAACCTACCAATCCCACAATAATGAAGCCAGATGTTGATATCACCACTTCCCAACATCTTCATAGAGTTTTGATGCAATAACTCCATGTATGGGTGAATCATGTTATAAATTTTTTAGGACCATGTCCTTTGATCATTCACATTCAAGCCATACTTATCCCGCATTGTCCTACCCAATACTGTTCATCCTTCCATAGCCTCCCATGCTAGTTTAGCATGGATCCATTTAATGGTCAATGAGACAATCCTCAAATTAACGCCCCCTTCAGAGAGAGGTCTTGCAAGACGCTTTCCCGACTCTCATTGATGTCTTCCTTCCATCTTCACATCCCATACGAAGGACACCATAATCCTATCCATGTTTGTGATAAAACAGTTGGGGAACTTCAAGGTTGAAATTATGTGCATAGTAATGGAAACAAGAACACTTTTCACAAGGTTAATGAACCCACCAAACGATAAGAATCAATTTGTCCAATTGATGATTCACCATTTGATCTTGGAATCCAATTTATCAAAATGATGGATTCTAAGTGATAAATGACTCACTGGTGCCGCAAGATACTACATAGTAAATAATCCCCTGTTCGTATTCAAGGTATCATCAAAGATCCTGAACCTACTCTCAGAGATATTCTTGGTTGTATAATATAAAATTTTCTCCATGTTCACCACCTACCCACTCCACATGAAATAATATCCTAGAAGACCATTCAACCCCTGAACTAATCTCTTATTACTATTGAGAAACAAAATTGTGTCATCTGCGAACATCAAATGCGAGATACCCCTTTGTGCATGCTTATTCTGGTAGGGCAGATCATTCCCAATGAGAATACCCCAGTTGATATAGTAACTAAAATCACATTGACAGAGGATGAATTGAGTGGGGGAGAGAGGATCTCATTGCCTAAGACCTCTGTAGGCTTGGAAGGACCCTAACTGCTTACCCATAAATGAGGTTGATATCCAGGCAGAACTGAAGCAACATAGATGTAGATCAGTAGTCTATTTGGAGAACCCCATACAAAAAAGAACCCTTAAGATGAAACTCCATTCCAATCTATCACATGCCTTGAATATATATTATATATTATATATTACATATTATTTAGTATTTGGTATTTATTATTTAGTATTTACAAGTTACTATTCTCCATTAACTATTAACTATTAACTATTTATTATTTACTATTTACTATTTTTTATTTACCATTTATTACCATATTATTTTTTATTATTCATTTACATTATATTAATGAATTAGTATTTTATAAATTGTAATTATTAAATACTAATAATTAATAATTAATTATTAATTAGTAATTATGAATTATTGATTAATCAATATTGATTAATAATTATTGCTTCATAATTATTTAGTGTGTACCTATTTATTATGTATTATTTTTATCCAATTAATATATATATATATTTATAAGTATATTAAATTCGATATATTGATCACATGAAGAGCCTGCTGGAGTGGTAAACATTTTGGAGAATAAACAAGAGGTTAGGCGTTAAAATGTCACCCAACGCAGAATTTCTATATATGGCATGAGCATGTGCATTAACATCATCTTGTGCATAGATATGGGCATAAGCATGGTAATAATAAATACGAAATAAATATAATAGTAAATAAATAAATGTAAAAAGTAATTATGCAAACCAAAAATAAATAATTAATGGAAATAATTAAATAATAAATAAATAATAAATTGTAAATGCGTAATGAATAAATAAATAATAAATAATAAATAAATAATAAATAATAAACAATAAAATATTATAATAAAATAAATATTAAATAGTAAATAATAAATAATAAACAAAATTAATTAATTACGAAAATAAAATAATAAAAAAATAAAAAATTTAAAACAATTCAATTTTTTTTTTAAAAAAAACATATATTGATGGTTTAAACCACCAAAAAACAAAAAAACGGCCCCCAAATCATTTTTATATGGTTTTCAAAAATGTCATTAAATGATTGTCGATACAAGATTTAACGGTGGTTTAAACCACCGCCAAAATTAATCTTTGGGGATAGTTTGTATGATATTTATATAAGGGTATTATGTTTGAATAATTTTTTGGGTGATGATGAAGTCTAGTTATAAAGCATGAAAATATGCATAAAATGGAAAAATACACATTAGATAAGAAAGGCATGGATTTTTTTACGAAAACTATTTTTCATAATTCTATAAAACATGAAACATAAAATTAAATAGTAATGTATTTTACATTATGTTGGCATAAGATATTTTAATAATAGATAGTTGGAATTTGGTCGTCCTAATTGGTATAAAGCTAGAATGTATGAAGCTTCCCTTTATCATTGGATTTGGATGTACATGTGTTGGGTTTCTTTTGTTGGTATTAGAGAATGCTATAGGTATCATTAGAGGTTAGGAAGTTTTCAAATGAAGATAATTAAAAATTAATTTTACCATTGTGGGTTAATAAATTTAAGGATGGTAAAAATATTAAGTCATAAATAACCTATTGATGTTATAATCCTTGAAATTTTCAAGTTGTTAATGAAATGTTATGAAATATAATAGATTATTAAGGTATATATATCCCTCAGGTTTAACATATGATTTATTGTGAAGTTATTTGGGAAGAATGTTATTGGGGATATAAGTCAAAAGGTACACATAACCATTATGGTTAATACGCTATTTGATGAAGAGGAAATTATGGTTAATTAAAATGATTGATGTATCATAATTTGAGAATATTTTATTTAATAAATGAAAAATTCAAAATTAATTTATGACTAAGTTATTAATTTTATTTTGAGGAATTATAGTATATGAAAAATTTAATTTATAATGTTAAATAGAATATTTTTTTATAGGATGTAAATTTTTTTGAGGAACAAATATATAGTTTACTTGTGGAAGCATATATTTATGTTGTAGTTTTATGGTGATTGAAGTCAATTTTAGAAATTATTATTATATTTTGGATAATATATGGTTCTTTTATATAAAATTTGGTATTTTACTTTAAGAGTGATTATTTTTTATAGGATAAATGATATATTGATAATTGAAAAATATTTGACAAAATATTTAGGATTTTATTTATTTTGAATTCAGTAAAATATATTTTGGAATATTTTGTGGTTAATTATTTTTTGAACAATTAATGATAAAGAATGGTTGTTATTTGTTTTGTATTTAGATATTAATGAAATATTAATTCATATTGGATATTATCTTTACATTTGAAATTAATTTTTTTTGTTAATGTATAGAAACAAGATTAATATTTTGGCATCATTTTTATGGATCTTGGGATCCATTAAAAGAAAATTTTAATGCTTCTGGCATAAATAATTCATCATTATTATTTATCTCATGACATGAAATATAGGATGAAAACATATCAAAACGTTACCGAAGTTTGGAATAATGGAAAAAAAGTAAGTATATTATAAAAAATTCTCTATATCAATTGCATAACGATTAATCAAACTCATGAATGGGTAAGATAACTGTAACTAATCCATTATATAAAATATATATTTTTGGTCGGAGTGGACACTCAAGAGGGGGGGGGGGGGTGAATTGAGTTCCAATTAAAATTTCAATTTAAAAATGTTGTCTTAAAATCCCCCAAATAAAACACAGAATTAAACTGTAGTGAATTTATATCAAAATAATGGTTCGGTTAGGTTCTCAAAGGATTGATTATTTCCTAGTTAATAAAATCAGAAAAATTGATTAACTTTTGAAACTAACTTCCTGATTTACAACTAATATAAACAGTTGAAAGTTTATTTATCAAAGTGACTTTAAAACAATTTTGGTTTTAAAGTAGTTTGCAGCGGAATAAAAATAACTTTGAAAACAAATAATCACAACAGGTTTTACCAAGAGGTTCAGTCTCAAGTTTAGACTTAATCCTCTCAAAACTTTATATAAAACTGATCCACACCCAGGATCAGGGATTACAACAGTATACAACTGTACAGGTCCAAGACATCTACCACTGATATCCGCGGGAACAAAAAAACAGCAAACCAGCTATCCAGGTCACACACGACCTCTACCACTATCCCAGTGGCAAAGATTTAGAGATTAGAAATTGCTCTAGTGATTGCAGTGCAGCTCTGGAATCATTTGGATTGATCAGAATTTGTTCTGAGTCCTCTTCTGGTTTTTGTCTGGAAAACAGAGTGTCGTCTGCTTCCTTGACTTGCAGGTTCAGAGATAGGGGAAAAAAATAGTCGATGAAGTTCTTGTGTTATGTTCTCGTTCTCAGCTCTTCACTGGTATGCAGCGATGAATGAGTTCTTCATGTAAGATCAGTCGTCTCATTGAATTCACACTCAGGTGTTCTTCCAGCACACCTCGTTGTATTTATATCTCTGTGTATTCGTCTATGTCTGTCTCTCTTTGCAGTATCACATCCTTTATTTAAATCACGAGCTCCGACAAAAGATGATTTAATTTTTTCACGTACGAGGTACGGTTCCCTAAAAACCAACAACACACATTAAATAAATGTCAGTTTATAAAAATATACTTGATATGACCGTTGGTTAGATTAAATAATAATAAACAAATTAAAGCACTGTCGGGTTCTGTCTCTGGAACGGTAGCATTGGATATCGGTAGGTAGATGTCACGGTAGGGCTGAGTAACGGTAGACTTGATGTGTAATGGTAGCTAGTCTGGTACCGGTAGCTTTATATCTGTAGGCTTTGCATAACGGTGACCTTCGTGTATCGGTAGGCTTTGATGTAACGGTAACCTTCTTATATCGGTAGCGGTAGCTCTGTCTTGTATCAGTAGATCTATATCGGTATGTCTCTCTGGTATCAGTAGTTGTAGGGCGGTCTTGTATCGGTAGACTTTGATATATCGGTAGACTTCTTTTTATAACCGTAACTTCAACATATCGGTGGACTTGTGTGTATTGGTAGCTCTGTTCTGTAACGGTAGCTATTATCTGTAACAGTGGACTTTAATCTAACGGTGACTAGTCTGTATCGGTATCTCTCACATAGTGGTAGATTTAACTGTATCGGTATTTCTATTCTGTTTAATCATTCTATTGGTAGAATAGGTTATGTTAGAGTGTAGAAACATCCAGTAACCGAAAGACTAATATTTAAACATAGAACAACAGAACAATACATAAAGGAAATAAATATCTATATTACCAAATAAGTATTTAACCATTTATCAACTAGGGATTAACAAAATACAAATAATGATAATTGGGATTATCAAAATATAATAAAGAAACTAGATTCCCAAAGGGTTCAACAATCTCCCCCTTTTTGATAATCACAACTTATGCTAACGAAAAATTGAAATAGTATCAAAGGAAAAAGTGGAAAAGAAGTTAGCATCAGAAGAAAAGGTTCTTTTATTTTGTTCAGAACAAAACTTCCATATTCCTCCCCCTTTCAATTGTACTGCAAGATTCTCTCTTAAGTCTATTTCTCAAGTCACGGTTTCTCATTCCCCCTTTGTGTGTTTCTCCCCCTATGTTAACTCTTAGGGCTCATTTCTTATTTTCTCTCATTGTCTCATGTTCGAATTTTCTCCACCTTTGTGATTAACAAAATGTAGGGTAGTAGAGAAAAGATAGAGATTAGCAGAGAATAAAGGACAAAGTAATAGAAACATAGTAATGTAGAGAATGAAGAGGAATTTCATTAATATACAAATGATACACTAATAAAATCAGAAAAAAAATACAAGTTAATCCTATCAAAAAGATTTAGAACCACTCAATCCTCCTCATAAACAGGTGTCTTCCCCTTAGAATCATCAGAGGGTTTCGGAATGGCTGATAAAACAACAAGTGGTTCAGCTACAGAAATTGTACCGGATCTGAGATATGTGCTCCTCTGAGTGATCATCAGTGTCAAGCTCCTGATGGCTTGAACTAGAGTCAATTGAGGAGTACTCCGAGAGGCAGAAGTAGGAAGGGTAGGAGGTTCAATTATAGGTCTTGCATCCACATGCAAGAATGGTAGTTGCAGATTCCTGAAATCCATTATAATGCTTCCTACACTCTCCATTACCGACACAAAATCATCTCTATTTTCAATGAATTTATCCAAAGCAGGAGTAATCCCCCTGAGCTTACTAACTTTTTATCTGAATACATGGGTTACTGGAGGTAACTTCAAATTTTCCAGTAATATATTGAAATGGTTGGTCAGCTGATGCTTGGTATAAACCTTTTCAAAATAGGCATCCACCTTATTCTTGATTGCCTCTTGAGAAGCAGTAGTTGTCCGCAGGTGATCACGAACAAAAATACTAACCTCCCTAGTGGTAGCAAGAATCTGAGTATCTGATGCACCACTGGGACTGGCCTTAGCCAATTCTTCCTGAAAAATAGAGCGGATATGATCAAGGTTCACACTGGAGCTGGATGAGGGAAGAGGTTTCATTGAGAAGGCCACTGTCTCCTTGAAGGATTGTGTCAGACTACTAACTACTTTCTGAACAAGTTCATCCTGACTGTTCAGATGTTCTTTGAATTACTTCTTAAAGGCCTCAAAAAACTCCACAAATTTCTTGACCAATTCTTTGATATATTGAATGTTAGAGTTTACTTGAGTTTGAGAGCTATGCATGGTAGTCAGAGAAGCAATCGGTTGTCTCAAGGCAACTACAGCTCCTGTCCAACTCTCAATATGAGTGTGGAACACTTTAAGTTCATCCATCATTTATTTCACAGGACTGGATACACCATATCCAATAGATAACTCAAGGGATTTCTCCACTCTTTTCATATCTTCAACTATACATTTCTTCATAGCTGCAACTGATTACTTTATTGCTTCTTTCAATTCATCTTTTAAGGACTCAAGGTCCTCCTTGGTTGCCACATTTTCAGCCATAGTGGGTAAGGTAACTGATTCCTTTTGGGGCTGGTCTACCTTATAAAAATATCCATAAGAAAGTCCAAGAATCATATATCGGGGATCTGATGTCCAACCTTCAATGTCATATAGCACTGATACATATCCAAGATTCTACCCCTCACATGGAACATTCTCCTGAGGTATCGCTTCCAACTGTTCTTCCGGAGGTAATTCTGCAATTTCCTCTACAATTGCAGAACATTCAATAGCCATTTGTTCTGAGTCACTAATGACTCTCTCTTCAATAGGTGCTGCTGCTACTTCTTCCTGATCAGGCACTGTCCCGATAGTACTGACTATTAGAGGACTCAAACTGAGCTCTTTTTCAACATTTTCCACCTCATCTGCTTCACCATATGCCTTGTTTTCTCGATTAACATCATGATCAGATTCGGTGGCCTCATCCTCATTAGAGGTGTCCTTGAAAACATACTGGCATACTTATTCTCCTTCTTCTATAGTCTCTGTATCACTGTCCTTCAAGACAGTTTCTCTCTTTGGTATCCTTTTGGGAGGGCTAGCTGCTCTATAAGAAATAACATGATGAACAGGACTAGGGGGTAAGTCAGGGTCTCCTCCTTCCTCTTCTGATGTCTCTTCCTCCTCAGCTTCAGCTACAACTTCATCACTATAGACTGGTTCTAGCTCATCTGGTCCAAGACTAGGATCCTTCACATCCTTTAGTCTAGAAGGATGATCCATAGGAGTGAACTTGTCATAAATGTTTCCATCATCATTCACCCATGATTTCTTCCAAGGATTCCAGCTGATTTTCATGTATTTACAGACAGTTATTGTAATATAGAAGTTGTCCTTAACCACTACCAGCTCATCTTGAGGTCCAGATACCTCTTTCACTTTTAGCATCACAGAAATTTGATTCGAGAAAAACAGTGCATTTGATTTGAACTTCGGTCTAGTAATATCTTCCACTTGAACCATAATCAGTCTACATAGATTGATTCTCACACATTGCTTCAGCAAATATAACAGATATATGTCTTGGAATCTCAAAGTAGCAAAATCTCTTCTTCTAGGACTAACAACATGCTAGATAAATTTAAACAACATCTTATCTTCTCCTTCCATCTCTGTAGCAATCACCTTTCTAGGGGTCCCATTCCATATAATCTTCTGCAAAGCATCTTCATATAGAAACACATCACTGGTTGAAGGTACATACTTTTAGTAGAACGCATAATCTCTTTCATGTGGAACTCTTGCGTTCCTAGCCCATTCCACTGATGTAAAAGATACTTCCTGACCATTTAACACAGAAATCATTTTGCTTTCTTCATCAGAATTTTCAAAATGAACGAATTCGTAGAACTGATTTACCAGTACTGGATAATAAGGTCCATTGTTGTTCATGAAGCACTCAGTCCAACCTTGTTCTTCTAAAACATTATGAACCAAGGACTTGCTCTCCATGACCCATTCTTCACAAACCTCTTTCTCAATGACAACCTATCGATTTGAGAGATGCGGGTTTATTGTATTTCTTTGAGCTATACTTCTACTTCCACTTCCATTGGTACTAGCATTCGTTAATTTCTGTCTTTTCGCTTGCGGCTCATCACTCCCATCTGTAACCTGGGGTCTCTTGACACGGGCCATTACAGATTCGAGGTTTAGGGTTTTGCGGCTTGAGAGGGTTATGTTGGAGGGATTCAAACAGACGAGTTGGTGGTGAGATTGAGTGAAGTCTAGACTCAGTTTAATACCATTTAGGATTCGCAAAGAAAATAAATCATATATATAATTTTTTTTTGATGTCTCGGCTTAAAAAAGTTTAAAATAGAGCGATATGTACCAATAAAGTATCCTAACAGTGAGGTCTTCTAATGGTGAGGATTCTCTAACAGTGAGGATTCTCTAATGGTGAGGTTTCTAACTGTGAGGTTTCTAACAGTGTGTTTTCTAACAGTGAGGTCTTCTAACAGTGAGGTTTCTAACGGTGAGGTCTTCTAACGGTGAGGTTTCTAACAGTGAGGTCTCTAACAGTGAGGTTTCTAACGGTAAGGTCTCTGACGGTGAGGTTTCCTAACGGTGAGGTTTCCTAACTGTTTAAGGGTAAGTTATCATTCCTAATTCGTGTCTAATGAAACTTAATCTTTCTGAACTTAATGGATTAGTGAAAATATTAGCTAATTGAAATTCAGTGCCAATTAATTCAAGTGTTATATCACCTCTTTGATAATGATCTCATAAAAAGTGGTGTCTAACATCAATGTGTTTTGTTATTGAGTGAGACATAGGGTTCTTAGAGATGTTAATCACACTAGTGATTTCACAGTTAATTGAAAATGTTTAAAATCAAATCCATAGTCCAATTAAGTGTGTTTCATCCACAGAATCTGTGCACAACAACTACCAGCAGCTATATACTCTACTTCAGCAGTATATAATGCAACTGAGTACTGTTTCTTACTAGACCAAGATACTAGGGACTTTCCAAGTAAATGAAATGTTCCAGAAGTTCTTTTACTATCTAACTTTCATCCAATAAAGTCTGCATTCGAATAAATTATTAAATCAAAAGATTGTCCTTTTGGGTAAGACAATCCCAAATTAGCAGTATTGTAAAGATATTTGAATATCCTTTTAACAGCAAGTAAATGTGACTCTTTAGGGTTAGCTTGAAATCTTGCACACATACATACACTAAACATAATATCAGGTCGACTAGCAGTAAGATAAAGTAAACTCTCAATCATACCTCTGTAATTAGTTTGATCCACTGGTTTACCAGTTTCATAAATATCCAATTTACATGTGGTACTCATAGGTGTATCACTTCCCTTAATACTATCCAAACGAAAACTTTTTAATAAATCCTTAGTTTATTTAATTTGATATAAAATAATACCATCTTTAGTTTGAAAGATTTTAAATCCAAGAAAATACTTACGCTCTCCCATTAAGCTCATTTCAAACTCATTTTTCATAACCTTTGAATAATCCGTACATAAAGAATTTTTAGAAGATCCAAAAATAATATCATCAACATAGATTTGTACTACTAAAACATATTTTAAAATCCATTTTATAAAAAGAGTGGGATCAGAAATTCTTTTTGAAAATACTTTTGAAATAAGAAAATTTGTAAGTCTTTCATACCAAGCTCTTGGAGCTTGTTTTAAACCATATAATTATTTAGAATGTCTAAAAAAATGATTTTTAAAATGAGGATTTGAAAAACAAGGTGGTTGTTCTACAAAAACATATTCAACAATAAAAACATTTAGAAAAGAACTTTTCACATCCGTTTGATATAACGTGAAATTCAGATGTGAGGCATAAGCAAGTAGATCCTAATAGTCTCTAATCTAGCTACAGGTAAATTTTTTTTCCCCATAGTCAATTTCTTATTCTTGATTGTAACCTTGTGCTACTAGCCTAGATTTGTTTCTAATGATGTTTCCAGATTCATCAACTTTGTTTCTAAACAACCATTTTGTGCTTGTGGTTAAAGTGTCCTTAAGTCTTTCTACTAATTTCCAGACTTTGTTTTTTTCAAATTGATTTAGTTCTTCTTGCATAGACATTACCCAAAATTCATCATTGATTGCATCATTAATATTTTTAGGTTCTAACTGTGAAAGAAAAGCATGATGTTCAACATGATTTCTTTGAGAAGCTATAGTCTATGTTCCTCTATCTAAATTACCTAAAACAGCATCTAACAGATGGTTCTTTAGAGTCCAAGATGGTCTATAAAAGTTAGTAATAGAGATTTCAGGTTCATCTATAGGTTGGAAATCAACATAAAAAGGTTCTGGGAAATTTCCAGAAATAGATGTTTTTACATCAGGTCCACTGTCCTTATCATTAAGGTTCAAAGTAGATAGATCATCTTCAAGATTTCCAAGAGAGGTCTTAGGTTCATGTGGATCAGTTTCATCATATTTGATGTGATAAGATTACTCCACACATTTGGTTCTTTTATTGAAAACACTATAGGCTTTACTAGAAGTAGAGTAACCTAGGAACATTCCTTCATCACTCTTGGATGCAAACTTGTCAAGATTGTCTTTGGTGTTGAGAATAAAGACTTTGCAGCCAAAAACTCTGAAGTAGTTAACCTTAGGTTTCTTATGGTTCCATAACTCATAAGGGGTATTCTTAAGAACATGTTTGATCAAGAATCTATTGATTATATAACAAGCTTTATTGACAGCTTCGGCCCAAAAATAAATAGGCTGGTCATACTCATTAAGCATGGTTATAGAAATTTCCTAAAGGGTTCTATTCCTCCTTTCTACTACACCATTCTATTGGGGTGTCCTAGGGGCAGAGAAATTGTAACTATAGCCATTGTGTGAGCAGTAGGATTAAAACTCATGATTTTCAAACTCACGACCATGATCCCTTCTCAAGGTTTTGATCTTAATTCCACAAGGGTTCTCTACAGACATGGAATATTTAGTAAAGTAAGAACAAGCTTCACTTTTGTGAGCTATAAAATATACCCAAGTATAACTTGAATAATCATCTACTAGAACATAGACATAGTGCTTCCCATTTAAACTAGAAACTCTAGAAGGTCCAAATAAATCCATGTGAACCAACTCGAGTGGTTGAGAAGTTGACACTTCTTTCTTTGATTTATAAGAAACATTATATTGGTTTCCCTTTTGACAGGGATTACAAACTTTGTCTGCTAGAAATTGATGTTTGGGTAGGTCTCTAACTAAGTTATTCCTAGAAAGTTTTCTAGTTTAGTGTACATTGAAGTGTCCTAATCTTCTGTCCCAATGCCAAGACTCTTTATGAAAAGCATTTTAAAAAGTAATATTTTTCATAGCTAATGAATTTAAATTAGCAGCATAAACATTTTCATTTCTTAAAGAAGATAACACTAAAAGATTTTTAGAATTAAAAACATTGTAAGAATAATTTTAAATTTTAAAATAAAAACCATCATCACATAACTGAGAAATAATTAACAAATTATATTTATGTCCATCAAAAAATAAAACATTTGAAATTAATATTGAGTCAGTGTTACCAATCTGGCCTAGGCCGATTATTTTTCCTTTTGAAATATCACCAAAAGTGACAAAACCTCCACCAACTCTGACTATGATTTTAAATCATGGGAAGTCTCCTGACATATGTCATGAACATCCACTGTCTATGTACCATGTCTTTCTACAGGAGCTCTTTAAGCAGGTTCCCTACAAAACTGATTTAGACAGTAAATGATTTTGGTACCCAGATTTTCTTGGGTCCAAACAGGTTAGCCAACAAAACCATAGGTACCCAGATTTGTCTAATGGGTCTCATATAATGTCTAGAATCAACAGATTTTGAAAGATAAAATTTATTGGATTTGTAAGTATGAATATAACTAGTTGAAGCATATGAACTTCCAGAACTAGCTACATTCTGTCCAGATTTAGGAATGAATTTAGTTTTGGTAATTTTCATTTGTCCAGGTTGGTATCCTATACCAGTAGTGTGTCTGGGTGCTATTTTCTTACCTAGAATTTTAGTAAGAGTATCTTTACCATTTGTAAACTTTTCTATGTCTTTCTTAAGTTGCTCATTAGATAATATTAGTTTAGCATTCTCTTTAAGAAACTGATCATTCATTTCTATTTCAATATCAAGATTAGATTTATGTCTAACAGTTAAAGAATACTATTTATTTAAACCTTTTTATATGTCTTTCATCTCATTACAGGTTTCTTCTAACATATCACAATATTCAAACAGATCATATTTTGTCATGTTTTCTGAGTTAGAATCATCTCCATAATAATATGAATTTAAATCAGTAGTTTCAAATGTTACCTCAGATGTGTTATTCATGAAACACATATTTGCCTTATTTCTAGATTCAGTCTCAGAGGCTTCAGATTCACTGGAGCTATCCTCAGAAGCGCTCCAAGTAGCCTCCATAGCCTTTTTGTACTTACTGTCCTTGTAATCATATTTCTTCTTGTACTTCAGCTTTGGACAATCCTCTTTTATATGTCCTTTTCTTTTTCACTCATAGCATAAAACTTCATCTGATTTTTCATATTTCTTCCAATTCATTTTCCAATGTCCCTTGCTATCATACTTACTTTTGTAATTTGATTTTCTGAAAAACTTCTTCTTCCTATAGAACTTATTAAACCTTATGGCAATGTGAGCCATCTCAGAATAACTGTCAGAAGAACATTCACTATCTTCGCAGCTTGAACATTCATTTATAGCTTGGAGCTTCTCCATATCCTTGTTCTTTGAATTTTAGGTCTTGAACACAACAGACTTCCTTCTTGGTTTATCATCTTCTTCTTTGTTCACTTTGAGATCTTCTTCATACATCATCAGCTTGCCAATTAATTCCTTGACTGGCAGATCACCAATATCACACGACTCTCTAATTGAGACAGAAGCTCCTCTCCATCTTTCAGGTAGGCATCTCAGTATTCTCCTGATCTGTTCCCTTGATGGAACATCCTTTCCCAAGGAAGTCATTGTGTTGAAAATTTCATTAAACCTGAGACACATGTTAGTAATGGGTTCATCAGGCTTCCTCTTAAAATTATCATACTTAATATTATAATTGTTCAATCTCATTTTCTTAATATTAGTTGTTCATTCATGAGAAACAGCTAAGGTATCCCAAATTTCATAAGCAGTTTTACAAGAAGATATTCTATTAAACTCTTCATATCCTAAAGAACAGTACATAGAATTCATGGATTTACAATTATTGTTGTAGGCTGTCTTAGTAGCTTCATTCCAAGTAGATCTAACAGTAGTTGGAATTTAATATTATGATTCTATAGCAGTCCAAATATCAAAACCCATGCTCTATAAATGAATTTTCAACTTGATTTTCCACTGATCATAGTTAGTTCCATTGAAAAAGGGTGGTCTATTGGTAGCAACACCTTCAAGTCTATTATCCATGATAACTTACTAAAAGCAAGGATTTTAAAGTGAAAAAAAATTAGAAGTAACATGAATTTTAAGAACATTAAAATACAACTAAAATCACAGTTGAGAAACAGAGTACAAAATATTTTAAGCCACCTATGATACCAAATGTTGGTCGGAGTGGACACTCAAGAGGGGGGTGGGGGTGAATTGAGTTCCAATTAAAATTTACATTTAAAAACATTGTCTTAAAATCCTCCAAATAAAACACATAATTAAACTATAGTGAATTTATATCAAAATAATGGTTTAGTTAGGTTCTCAAAGGATTGATTATTACCCAGTTAATCAAATCAGAAGAATTGATTAACTTTTGATACTAACTTAATGATTTACAACTAATATAAACACTTGCGAGTTTAATTATCAAAGTGACTTTAAAAAGGTTTTGGTTTTAAATTTTTTTTGCAGCGGAATAAAAATAACTTTGAAAACAAATAAGAACATTTGGTTTAACCAAGAGGTTCACTCTCAAGATGGGACTCAGTCCTCTCAGAACTTTATATAAAAGTGATCCACACCCGGGATTGGGCATTACAACAGTATAAAACTGTCCAGGTCCGAGACCTCTACCACTGTTATCCGTGGGAACAAAAACAATAGCAAACCAACTTTCCAGGTCACGCACGACCTCTACCACTATGCCAGTGGGAAATAAAAGATGCAAGAGTTTGAGTGAGGATTTACAGATCCTCCAGTGAAAGTACATGAGACAGTGTGTGTGTAAAATGTAGCAGATAACTCACACTGCTCAATATGTAAAATGATAAATCACATAGGCAAAGATTTAGAGTTTAGAAATGGCTCTAGTGATTGCAGTGCAGCTCTGGACTCCTTTGGATTGATCAGAATTGGTTCTAAGTCCTCTTCTGGTTTTTGTCTGGAAAACAGAGTGTCATCTTCTTCCTTGAATTCCAGGTTTAGATATAGGGGAAAAAATAGTCGATGAAGTTCTTGTGTTATGTTCTCGTTTTCAGCTCTTCACTAGTATGCAGTGATGAATGAGTTCTTCGTGTAATTTCAGTTGTCTCTTTTCATTCACACTCGAGTGTTCTTCCAGCACACCTCGTGGTATGTATATCTCTGTGTATTCGTCTATGTATGTCTCTCTTTGCAGTAGCACATCCTTCCTTTATTTAAAGCACGTGCTCCGACAAATGATGATTTACTTTTTGCAGGTACGAGGTACGGTTCCCTGACAACCAACAACACATATTAAATAAATGTCATTGTATTAAAATATACCTGATATGACCATTGGTTAGATTAAATAATAATAAATAAATTAAAGCATTGTCAGTTTCTGTCTCTGGAACGGTAGCTTTGGATATCGGTAGGTATATGTCACGGTAGGGCTGAGTAACGGTAGACTTGATGTGTAACGATAGCTGGTCTTATATCGGTAACTTTATATCTGTAGGCTTTGCATAATGGTGCCCTTCGAGTATCTGTAGGCTTTGATGTAATGGTAAACTTCTTATATCGGTAGCGGTAGCTCTGTCTTGTATCGGTAGATCTATATCGGTAAGTCTGTCTTGTATCGGTAGCTGTTGGTCTGTCTTGTATCGGTAGACTTTGATATATCGATAGACTTCCTTTGATAACAGCAGCTTCAACATATCGGTGTACTTGTGTATCGGTAGCTCTGTTCTGTAACGGTAGCTATTCATTGTAACAGTGGACTTTAATGTAACGATGACTAGTCTGTATCGGTAGCTCTCACATAGCGGTAGATTTAACTGTATCGGTTGCGCTGTTTTGTTTAAGCATTCTATTGGAAGAATATGTTAAGTCAGAGTAAAAAAACACCCAGTAACCGAAAGACTAATATTTAAACATAGAACAATAGAACAATATTTAAAGAAAATAAATAGCTAGATTCCTAAATAAGTATTTAACCATTTATCAACTAGGTATTAACAAAATACAAATAATCATAATTGGGATTATCAAAATATAATAAAGCAACTAGATTCCCAAAGGGTTCAACATATATGAACTATGAAGTTATTATATATGTAAAAAATTCAAAAGTATGACTCTTACAATGGTAAGTACATGGTTTAGGAAATATTTAATAAATACATAATTTTTTAATCATAATATTTAAATTCAATTAATTTAAAAAATAAATTTAATTAATGATTATTAATAGTTTTTTATTTTACACATACGTATATTTAACATCAACTCTTTATATTTGATTCTTAATATATTAAGCCATTATTATTGAGCATGAGATAAAAATGTGGGGAAATAATTTTTTGAAGGGATAGAATGTAACAACCTCATATTTTGATTTTATTATTTTAGATTACTACCATGTTCGATATAGTATACCACATGAAATATCGAGGTTAATTAAATGAAGATATATTTCTGAAATATTATTATTTAGAAATGCTTATTTTAACAATGTTTTTGGATTTGATGGTGTGAATAATTGTAGTTGCATTATAAAATATATATTCAAATATCTTCATCGTATGAATTTACTTTTTAGATAATTGTGAATAAGTAATAATGTTGGGATATTCAAATTAAATCACGCATGTTTTAGAGTATTTAATGTTTAAAAGTTCCATTTTTATAAAAGTTCTATTTCATTATATTTTTTATTTTTCTCTAAAAATATATATTTATGAATTTTATAATTTTATTTTTTCAAAGGAACCTAATTTCGGAACTCAGCATAACAAAATTCTCTTAGTGTGAATTTTTTCTATTTAACAAAAATAGTTTTTTCCATATTTAGTAAAAAATATCAATTTTACAAATATATTCACATTTATGAAATTATAATAATAATAGAATAAATTCCATGTTCATGAAATATTTGTTTTATAATTAATATATATTTAATAAACCACATAATTAATTTAAAACTATATTATTGAACTTTTAAATATGTGTATTCCATATTTGAAATCAAAGTGATGTTTTTATTCAAATAAAAAGTATTTTCATTACTTCTATTTTAATCATGTTTTTTCAAAGTTTCCTTTCAAACATGGGTTAATAAAATATAAATAAGTCTTTTTTTATTTATATTTATTTAATTAAAAAAATTCTAATAAATGGTGTACATGATTTTGGAAGAAAATAAATATTATTCTTAAAACAATAACTTTTTTTAAATCAAATTTTCATTGTGTTTTGTGAACATATATTAAAAGTAATTTTTACCTATTTAAGAAGTTTAATAAAATCAAACTAATCTCATATTTTCAATTGTAATTTACCAATTTATAAATGAGTTTCATTTTTTTTTCATCAATATGAGTACTAATAATCGTAAACAATATCCCCATGGTAAAGGGTAAAAGGTGTTAATTGGGATTAAAACTGTGGAATAAGTTCCTCAAATCTCTCCCAAATATTCTTTTATTTCATTTTATGAATTTATTTCGAGCAAAAAAATACTTTCTTCTAAAATATGTAAATTTGGTTCCATTTGTCTTTAATAATAACATTTATCTTATTGTGTGCAAAAAGGTAAAAAAAATTCCAATCACATTATTTTAATCTCTATAATATGTTTTTATAAGAATAAAAGATGTTATAAATGGAAATAAATATATATTTAAACTATTAATATCTTATTTTTTTCATTTAAATTTATTTTAAATTAGTTTGGTACAAATTTACTTACCTAAAACGTTTACGCATGGCTGAGGCAGTGCTTGTCCAAGTGACTATAAAATGAAAGTTAATAGTTTTAAAAATGTAAAAGTAATGTGTATTTTATATTTTAAATTATAAAATCATATTATGTATAAAAATTAATTTTAATTAACGTTTTAAATATTCATATTTTAAATCCAGGGTAATCATGATATTTTTAAATTCAGATTATATGAATTGTCCTGAATGAAATTTAATGATATTTTATGGTAAATAATATTAAATAAAATTTTTAATCATAAAAATAAAATAATTTGTAAAATTTAATTTATATTGTCTATAAAATAACCCATTTTCTACTTTTGATCCTATTTCACTATTATAATGACATTATTGATCCTTAAATACAAAATACCTAGTTGATATGAGAAGTGTTAAATTGGTAATCATGGGATAAAATAATGCGATAATGGTAGAAATAAACTAAAAAAATCATAAATACAAATTTTTTAATTTATATAGACCCTCTATAATTTATAATTCAATATTGAGATAATTTGGATCCACATGTTGATGAATGTTACCATATATTATTTTCCAGCTTAGAATAATTGCAAGTGTGTCACTCCCCTTACTTATAAAAGGGAACCTCATCTTCTATATTACCCACATCATATTGATCCACTAAAATCCCTGAAAACATCACCAAATATCTTTTAATCTCCTCTATACATTTTTTTAGATGTGATGGAATTTCTAAATGATCAACACAAGAGACCATAATAAGTGATCAAAATCTGGTTTCCCAAAGAAGAGTTAATCATCTTTATCAAATCTTTTTTGGTTCATTTCAACTTCTACCTCCTCAAAATCTTCTTTATCCATATTAAAATAACAAATTCATAAAATTTATATAACTTAATTATCATTATTTTAATATGATAACAATTTATCTATTTATAGTCCATCCTAATAGAAAATGAATATGTTGTTGTACGTACATAAGAACCACCATCTTCTAGAGTGACATATTTTAATTTCTGTCAATACTTCTCATGGTTGGTTATATAGATATATTTATGGATTACATATAATATTTATGAAATTATTATGATTCTATAAATAAAAATATTTTCTTCCTTATGACCTTCCCATTTGTGGAAATATGATAATGTCACTCGTGTGTACGTAGAGATTACAACCTCCACGAAGCGTTATGATTCATTTTACCCCACCTACTAACATGGAAAGTAATAAGTAAATATTGTATGAATATATATTATATTTATGATATTATTGTTGTTATTATATAGATATATATTATTATTTACCTATATTTCATTCTATTTTTTGTAAAATGGAATCATCATTCTTGCAAGAATAAAAACTAATGTATCCACAAAGTGATGCAATTCATTTATCATTAACACATTATATGAATGGTAAAAATGTGTATATAATGAATAATTATTATAACATTTACATTAATAATATTCTTGATATTATAAAACCATCAACAATGTTCATGGACTAGAATTTCTAAACTGAAACATGTATGAAAAAGAGGGAAATGAATACCTAGAATGACTATTTTAAAAGGAATTATTAATAAGGGGTAATTAGAAATTAGAAGTGATTCATATCAGGATATAAATTTATGAATATTTTTCTTGGTGATAATCTATAATAAAACTAATATTAATACAAATGAGTTTAATATAATGTAAAAATAAATTTAGGACATATAGTATGGGTTTCTCGTCTCACATTTATTTTTATGAGACATATGCAATATTCCCAAAATTTTTCTTTTTTGGGTGTATTTACATCCCATGAATTTAATTTGTGATTAATTTACTGAAACATATTTGTATTTAGAAAAATTTATAATTTTATCTAATTTTTGAGGTTTTTATTTAAAGATTACCAAAATTGTAATGGTTCATTGTCGCAATATAGTTTCATTGAATCAGATTTTGTGTTATAAACCTATTTGTGTTTATTTTCTATATAAAAGGAATATATTATTTTTTCAATCATGAATTTATTTTAATAAGTGATAATTACATTTTTTAGGTTATTTCATATATAGGGATTATGATCTAAATGTTTCCAAACTGGTAATGGTTTTTGTTATAATCTCATTTCTTTTGAGGACTCTATGTGTTGAATTTATAATAATATAAATTATATGATACATATCTTTTAAAACATATAAATTTTATTATCCAATATTTATTATTACACTCTTGAGGTATAAATTTTATTTAGGGCTTTTTATAGAAATTATAAAAAGGATTATTTGATTTCACATTTTTCGAACGAATAGATTTTCCTCCTATCATGACCATTACATTAATTTAAATTTATATCAGAATTTTACATATTTATTTTCAATGAAAATATTTTTATAAATATTTTACAAATATTTAATTTTTTAAATATACTGAAGGAAAATAATTTTTTTGCTTGTTTTCATGTAAATTTCAAAATAAAATTGAATGTTATTTTTTTAATCTTACTAAGCTTCAACTAATGTTTCTTATTATTCAATAGGGATATTTTCTAATCATGTTATTTCTTTTGATGGATTATTATGATAATTTTTAAATAAATATTAAGGAATGATTATTATTTCTACTGACTAATTTTGTTTTAATGAAATAATGAATGTTTTTATAATACCGTATACATTGGTTCAAAAAATGGGTTATTATTATATGATGATGAAATAATTATTGAGCTAGTTTCATTGTCATGATTCTTGGGATAATTATTTATGTTTTTATGATATTTATGGAAAATATATGAATGGTTTTAATAATTTTATTGGTGATCCTAGAATTATATATTTCACCAATGCATGGGGTAAAGATTGATATCTAAAAATATGATACGAAATAGAAGGGTGAGTGAGCCTAGTCCAATAAAGGACTTTACACAAGATGATAGTCCTGAAAGTGATCCTTGATTAAGGGAATGAATAGAATAGGGAGTGAAGTCAATAAATTGTGGTACTCTATCAATAATTATAGTCTAATTTGTAATCATGGACTAAGAAAATTATTTTCTATGCTTATGTGTGTGCTACAAACTAATGTCTTAAGATTATGGTTTTTGTCATGGGTCATGATTTTTTTACTAATGATTAGGCAATCTAATGAATCAGGTATCTTATTATGACACAATTTTATGCCATGAATCTAGATTTATGATCGATGAGTGAATGAGTATGAATTTATTAATTTATGATTATTATATTGTATCTCTATTCTTATCTTACGACTTCATATGATCATAAATTGATAACTTCTATGCTTACTCTTATTGAGTATATGAGATAACCCTTTCTTATGTTTCCATGTCCCCAGGTCATCAAGATTATATCAGGTGTGGAGAAGTTTACAGGGGATGTATATGTTTTTTATGGAATAATAAAATCTAGGTATAGTGCTGAAGTACCCGTTTGATGAGAACAAAATGGGTTTTCACATAAAGAGGTTTTTATTAATTCTCAGAAACTCTAAACACAAAAGTTATTGGGTATTTAAGGGAATTAATACAGGATTTAGAAATAAAAATTACAGATTCTTAAAATTTGATCAATTCAGTTAGTATTTATGCTAATATATATGGATTATGTTTTTAGCACTAGATTTGGTATACGTTTCTTGAGTTGTCTCATTATCATAGCGACGTACATTGTAATATCATATTTTCCGAATAATAAAATCTTTCATTATTCATGGGGAGCTATTTTATCACAATGATTATAAAAAATTATTATCTTGGTATAAATAAAATTTGGAACTAAGGGATCTTCATTCTTTTTAATAGTGATAACAAAAAATAAATTTGTTGACATAATATTTCGATAAAGAGTTTCAGGTGTAAACCCCTTCCTTAGTGTATTTGGGGTTATTTAACTTGTAATATATAAATGAGTGTATAGATCCAGAATAAAATGCATAATTATCTAACATTGATATTCTGATAATGTTTCCTTATATAACATAATTTGGGACCTCACATTAATTTTTTTTATTACAAAATCCATGACTTACTCTTTTGGCCTCTTTTAGGGTTGATTCCCTTAATACTCAAGGCACTGATTTTTATAGTATCCCATATCCGATCAATTAAAGCATTGAAAATTTGAGAATCCACATTTCAATTCTATTTATGAGTTTTATTTACATTATCCTCACACTTAAATATAAATGTCATTTCATTAACAAATAGTTCATGGTGTTCATTTTATATTTAATATTTCACAATTCCATTCTTCTTATGTTCCAAATTGATTTCACCATAGTGCTTATAATCCATCTTCTTCTCTTTATTTCGATTGATGGTAGAATACATATAAAATTCCTTATTAGTATTGATGACTTTTTTTACTACCACCCCATATGATGAAAATTAATGAGAGACTTATACCGATTGAATAAATTTATTAATCACCTAAAATAAGTAGTAAATAATAATTTACTTATTATGTATATAGTCTACAACATGTGTTAATAAACTTTCAATTTTATACATATACTCAAAAATAACTTGATATTAATTTTTTTAATTTCTTGAATATTTCTCCCTTTCCAGTTCTTTTTCCCAAAAGGAATGTACAAATTACTGAATTCCATATTTAAATGCATCTATTTAATGTTCCATGTATCATATTCTATATTTTATTTTTTAATCAAAGAACATCATTGATCATCATCTCTATTTAGATGATATAAATACATGATAACCTTATATAATTCACTATATTCTAGTGCATGGTATTCCTTATCTAGGAACTTTATCATTTGTCCCATTATTAATGGATCTTTTGTTTCATTTAAAGATAAATGTTTATTCCTCTTGATGTTCTCTACAATTATTACAGGAAACTATTGAATAATTAGTTTTTCCTCACAAGAAATGTTATTTGTCTTGACTCGATTAAACTACCCTATTATAGTAACAATCTACTTTGATCCAAAAATAGACACATTGAATTTATCTTGAGTTAAATCCCTATATTAACTATGGGTGTTGACAAGGATTTCATTCTTTATTGTTTGTGATATTTGTAAATAATAGACTACACAAAATTAGTCCATGGAAAAATATATGAATTAAAAATCATAGTATATAGTTTCTATGCATTTATTATAAATATGTGTCATGTAATCTATAAATATATTCACTACATCCTAACGTATTTTCACAGAGTTATGTTCCAAAACAATGTTATTAAAAACTATTTTCCTAATATTTCTACTAAAATTTATTCAATGACAATTTTAAGACCCTAACTTGAGTAACTCAAAGACAATGATTATTTTATAGAACTAGTAAAGAATAAATAGATTTTAGTAAAATAAATGAAATATTTAACAGTCTTACCAAACCAAATACATAAAATTAAAAATTCATTATATTTAAAACATAATTTCTATCATATTAAAACATGAAAATTTATTATTTCTCCATGTAAATCCATTAGTCAAACATAAAAATATTTATGGTTTCTGGACAAAAATAGAACTAATATAAATGGGTGAGCTCAGATAATAAAAATGAGTAGCATATATTAGAAATTATCATACATAATTCTGGAATAAATAACATTATAATATTAAATAAATTTTATAAAAAATGAAACAATGAACATAATATATCCATGCATTAGAAAATAATAAATTGTTCCTAGGATAATAATAACTGATCTTATAGGAATAAAATTCATAACATTGAACATCATAAACATTATGTCAAGGCCATGTTCCATGAAATCATACATAAATGGTAAGGATTATAAAAAAATACCCAAATAGTTTTCTTATGAATCCTACTGAGTTTTTGCCAGGATGTATAATTTTAAGCCCCACTAACCACTAATTATGTCCAATACATTAACTATGTGAAGTGAATGACTTTAAAAAATGCATATCACTATAATCACATTGGAACGTAATATATAATCAAATCTTTGTAATAAATAGTTATCTATACAGAAATAAAGGATATATATAATATCAATATTTCCCTATATAATACAATAATTCAACTCTCTAGGTTAATATCCAACCAATAAACTACGAAATATTAGGATATACATAATTTATTGTAAAGTACCTTTATTAATGGAATGATAATGAAATAATAGTTTAGGATACTTTCATAGTTAAATAAAATCTGTAGAAATTAGTATGGGATGATATATTCAAATCATTTATGATGGTTTGTATGGATCTTATGGTTTATCCAAATAATATCCCCTGGGAGTATCAACATAGGTGTGAAGTTAGGATATAATTTTAATATATATGTTATGTTAATTATAATTGTGATCCAAATTTTTTTAGGTTTATTAACCCAATGTGAATCTTAACTAGAG
This sequence comes from Viscum album, assembly GCA_963277665.1. NCBI lineage: Eukaryota > Viridiplantae > Streptophyta > Magnoliopsida > Santalales > Viscaceae > Viscum > Viscum album. The sequence goes on along the minus strand of OY728162.1, from coordinate 954,031,923 downwards.
CCTACATCTAATTATAATATCTAGGAAATGATTTCATTTAAAAATACACATTATTTTACATTTACTGAATTTAGGATGATTTATTAAATCATGCTATAAATGTAGAATAATGGGTGTTAATGGTGATATACCTTTGAAAATATTATAATGAATTTATAAATGTGAATTATAAAAATATTTCATATTGAAATGAAAATGAATTGGAAATGATTACCCAAATAAAGGAAAAATATAAGTAGAGAACATTATATCACCAAATTAATAGAATATTAAAATACTATAATGATATAGAATATATAATATCTCATTAATAATATATCAATTTTATGATAATAAAATTGTATTATAAGTACAATAGTATATGAAAAATAATTTTACGTGACCATATAATAAATGTATTTCAATTAAAAAGGAATGGGGTTGATTAAAAAAGTTATACCTTGAAAGATAGATGTTTGTTACTTATTTAGTGAAACATGAACATATATAAACATCATTGAGAGACTCTTGAGGGAGGAAACAAGATAAAAAACATGCTCAGTTATTTCATAATGAAGAGAAGTTGGAGGATGTGTGGTTGTTTATAGAAAATGTGGGATATTTGTTTACTAATTTTTAAGAATATTCCTTAGACAGTACACCGGAAAAACTGAAAACCATTGAACCTACCATTTTATATCCCCTAGAATTTGAAATTCAATGTTTTTTTATTTTAAATTTTTACGAATTAAATCCCCAATAATATTTATTAATTTTTATGTGAATAATATTCTTATTCATTATCATAATTATCTAGAAATTCAGAAAATATTTTTTAGGTTTTGGAAGATTCCTTATAGGATTGAAAAATTAAATTTTAGTATATTGAAATTAGTTATTTTAATTAATAAGACTATTTTTTGTTGAGAATTACTTTAAATTACTTATTAAATCATTTTATATTAATTATGATGTCTTCAAAATTACATATATATTCATTCCAAATACAATCATTATCGAAAAACATGAATATCATAGAAAATTATGAATAACTAATTATTGGATAAATTAGATATGATAATTCAAATCTTAAATTAATTTTCACGAAATTACTTTTATTTCTATGTGAAATTTATTTTTTATTAAAAAATCCATTTTCATTTCAAAATCACACATTTGGAGCCTAAAATTCCAAAACATTCTTTCTGATAAATATGACTTCATTTTTTGACATATGTGTGTATAATATCAATTATTAATTCATGTTTTATTAATAATTTTTATCTAATTATTTTGATTTATTTTATTTAAAACATGAATAATGAAAAATTAAATTACTATAGATTATTTTTAGGTCATATATTCCCCTCCAATAAATAATTTCATCCTTTAAATTTGCGATGTACATCAACCTTGGAAATCATGTTACTTATTCCAATGATTAGTCCCTCAAAATAACATTCACTATACAAGGAGTCCTATTATATAAAATATTATCTCTATTATCAAGAATCAGTTCCAGATATTCATTATATGATCAGTTGAGCTTGAGATCTATTTCCTTAGTATTCAAAAAATGTGTAGGGTTCGACATGTATTTTCTTAACAAAAAAACAACAAAGGCACCAATTACATTAGATACATTGGTTGAAGAGCTATATGATAGGACATAATTCATATTCTCTAAAATATATCAATATTACCAATGTACCTAGAACTTAATATGTATTTATTATAGAATCTTATTACCCCCTCTATGGTGATGTTTTCAAGAATACATGATCTCTTATATAGAATTCCCAGTTTTTCATCTGGTTATTAACATAGATTTAAAAAAAAATGGAATCTATTGTTGTATTAAAATTCCACCATAGGTATGTATTAGTCCCAAGTTAATTTTAATTAAATATATCTTGATCTCAATAGGCCCTCTAATATTTGGTTGTCCCTTTCAAATTGTCCATAAGTTTCATGATGATAGACAATGCTCAATTGCATCTCAATTTATGAATTCTTTTGATGGTATATCTATAATTTTTAAAGTTATAAAGAATCATGAACATATAAAATTGTGATGGGTGAATTATTAAGTCACAAAAAATCATTCATATTGATCTATGTAAAACATTCATGGAGAAGATCATCCCTCATCGCCCTCCTAGCGACAATGGTTTTTCTCCCCACATAATTCCTTTTCACACATCCTTCCATCCCTTTTATTATTTCTTGTTCTTTCCTTCTGCATAGTTACCCCCTCTTTTCTTCTCTCTAGGTCTTGCTTCAAGGGGATTTCCCCCGATGATCCTTCGATCATCCTGGTGTCGGCAGTTAGCTACTATATTCTACTCATCAGTTCATGGCGTCATTCAGAGTCCTCAATCACTCAACCCTACTCAGACCTAATGTTCCTCGGTGCCTCTCACCATCAAATCTAGAGCAGTAGAGTCTATGAGGTTCTGGGATCATTGGTTCAGTAGCTTTGGGTACTCCAGATGCGTCCTGGGTCAATATTGTTATCGAAGCTAGTTACTTGTTTGACATATCTATTTATGGCGTCGTTAATGTTTGTTTCTTGGTGGTGCTGGATGTTGGTGTTGAGAGTGATGATGAAGGTGAGTCGATTCAAGGAGGTTATGGTTTTGGTCTTCAGTTCTATTAGACTGCCCCCCAACTATTTCAATGGTTTTTAGAATTCATAAACTACAATGATTTTCCTTCCAGTGGCTGTTGATTTTTGGTGATGAGATGATGATGATGTGTTGTTTGTGATTCAGTGGACATAGCTTGAGGTGGAGCATGGCCTGAGGTAATGACGATGTTTCCTATTTATAGAATTTGAAATTTGATTTTGATTTATGATATTTCTGGGTGAATTTTGAAGCCTTCAAGATGTTCATGTTTTTGGTTTTTGTAATGTGGTATCTACTACTGTGAGGGTCCCACTGATACATAATGTTGTTTATTCCGAAAAAAAGGGATTTACAGTGTATATTCGGAATGTCAAAACACAATGACACATAAAACATAATTCTTTTTAGATTTCTTATATAAAATCCCTTCAAATTATTGCACATTAATGCATGATTTATCCCCTAAATCACACTTAATACAACTTTGATGATTGAGAGTTCTTGTGTCATTGGTGTTTAGGAACATTTCATGACAACTTAAACCAATAAATACAACAACATATATATTGAAAACATCATTAACATCACCATAATAATCCTTTGTGCATAACACTACTGGGATAACTTGAAAACATACATAAGAAATGGTTTATCTATAAATCATAGTAATGGATTAAACATGTAAAGACATGAGGATGATAATACCTTTTAGACAATCCATATCACTGAGGAATAAAGGATCATACAAAATAAGGCATGATTTAGCATTAAAATCAAAACATGGGAAGTTTGGAAACAACATAAAACACTAAATCATAAGCAGATGTCAAAGATAAACCACTAGTACATCATGTTGCAATGAATTCCCATAAAGGAATTCGATAAAACCTCATCCCAACATGACATACCATGATTCAAAACATTACCCAAATTTATTCACTACTGGAAAATTTCTCTATTCCCACGATTTCGGAAAAAACTATGGGTATAAAGATTAATTCCAAGAATATATCCATAGTTTTCTAAAACTGTGGGTATAGGTACCCTATAACCTTGGTTTTTGAAAATCCATTGGTATACCCCCCCTATAACCACAGTTTTAGTAAACCATTGGTAAAAGATTTGGTTCATGTCCTATGCTCGTGGTTCTAAAAAGAACGAGGGGGATAGGGATATATTAAAAACCAATATCCATGGTTCTCAAAAACCATGGGTATAACATTCCTACATGTGCGTAGGGAATAATGTTTCTACCAGAACACATTTTTTTTGGATGGAACACCTTTTACCACAATTATTTCTCTATATAACCATTTTTTATTAATTTATAAATATGTATATATATATATATGTATGTATATATACATATACTATTAAGTGATGTTGTGGATGTGGTTAGGTTCAGAGTTTGTGATGAACTAGTCTAGGGATCCAAACCTAGCACTAGATATTTTTCAAAACCTATACAGATAGATTAAAACAGTGGGTATAGGGTTTTTAAATTGTACAAAATACCCATACCCAAGGTTTTGGAACCATGGTTATAGAATCTTCAAACCATGGGTACCTCTTAGATCAATACTAATGGCTTCATTTCCCATAGTTTTAAAAATCATGTGTATATCTTTTAACCATGGTTTTGAGTAATTAGTATACAACCATTTTCAAGTAGTGATCAGAGAATTGTTAGGGAACACCCTTCATAAACATTTCAACTTCATGCTTAAGTGTTCCATATATATCATATAACATGGATTCATTCAACATCATGATTTTATCCCATGATAAAGAAATGATGAAAACCTACATGTAAGTCCCAAATCAATAAGATTATGTGCATAAATGTCAATATCCTTAATAGATAAATTGTTATGTTATTCACTACACAATTATTTTGTCATGGTAAATCATAGTGAAATTTCGGTAGCATAAAAACATCATATAGAAATTCATAAAATAGGTTATTGACAGAGAAATGGGTTTGTAATAAATTAGAACTAAAATTAAAAGTAAGTGAGGAATTGAAGGAAATTTTCCAATATATATAATTTTAAATATAACACATATCAATGTAGTGAATCATGAAAAAATATGAGGAAGTAAAAGAAACCCATACAAAATTTCGGAACGGTAACAAATCAATAAAAACATTTATTAGGAGGGTTCAATGTGATTCAAAGAGGATATTATAATTTATAAATCTAGTGTTATGTAATTTTTATAGGTAATAATATATCCCAAAATAAGAAAATATATATTAAAAAGGAATAATAATGATGAAGTGCTTGATTAAAAGAGGAGAAAGAAAACCACTTACGGAATTTTAGTATAGTAACAGTTGTATATGAATGATTATATGGGGGATCAATGAGAGTTAAAGGAATATATATTCATTTATATATCAAATATATAGTAATGGGATCATGGAAAATCATATCCCAACATATGAATATGTAATTTAAGGATCATTATATAAAATAAGTGCTTGAATGGAAATGAGAAGAGAGGAATCCCATACTTGGATGTGGGACTCCAAATGCATGGGATATTCTTCATAGGAGAATGGAGATGCTTAGGGAGGAATATAGGGAGTATATAGTGGATTTTGGACACGATTAAATGAGTTTGAGTGATAAGAAATTGTATCTTAGGAGGGTTTATATAGGATAGGAGTGGGATTTCGTTATTATTTTGGTTTCTAATACTACATAATAAAATATTCAAATCCTAAAACCCTCACATGGTTTTTTCACATGGTTTCTAGGAAAAGGGATTGAAATATTTTATTTTATAAGGAAAAGGGATGTACATAATAAAAAATTTCCCTTACTTATGTGGAGGTGTGTCACACATTAAAAAAAGATTTTTAAATCTTAAAATATATTACAAGTCTTGGATGGTTCACTAAGGATTTGTAAAATAAATCAAATAAACATAGAATTATAGTATTTTAGAGTAAAAATATATATTTGGGTGAGGATATATTTTATATTATTTCATAAAACACCATTGGGCTATTAAGATGTCATAAAACACACCATATATTTATATGTTATTTATTTTTTAACCAAAAACTGAACTGTCGTAGAAAATTAAGAAACAATAACCATTGGATTATTTCTTAATCGTGATTCAAAAATAATATTCAATTTATCTAAATAAATATTAAAATATGTGATTTTATACTTTTAAAATAAAAACAGATTTTTATTGAAAATGATATATTTTTTACAACAACTGTTTCCAAAACATAATAAAACTTATATTTGACATCATAAAAAATATAGGTTCAATTATATTTAAAAAATTAATTCAATAATAATATTTTATTAAAATACATTTTATTTCATAAATCCATTAATTCATCAAAATATGTTTCCAAAAATACTATTTAGGCTATAAAAATAATTTACAATGACACAACAATATGAATAAAATATATTCATTATTCAAAAATAATAATATAAATAATATTATTTCTAGGGTCTTGATACATATCACTTTATTACACCAAAATATTCTCTAATAGTAAAGTGCACGATGGTGGGGCTCTATAGGGGTTGTTCGGTGAACATAGTTTGGGCCATGATATTGATGAGATTGAACATATCCCATAAGAGGTTTCACACATACATACGTTTATGGATATCATTTTGAGCTTGGTATAGGGGAAAACCCAAAAATTATATATACCTTGGACGTTCTAAAATATGGACATCATATGGTACCATACTACTGGTTGAGGCCATCATATCCTTTTTCTATTCTAAAAGGATTTGTTAAATCCCTATATTTATATTAGTAATGTGATAAATATTCAATGAATATATTTTCAATTATTAATATACATAATAGTCATTTAAAATACAATTGGATGTAACAAAATAATTTCATTTGTTTTCTATAACCATGTGACATTTAATTAAATCAATAAAAATAAAATTTTATTCATAAATTATCATGTCATTAAGTGCTTCCCCCCTTAAGAAATATCATCAACAAAATATGTTTTTCCCATACTAAAATAGATAAGGGTAACACTTCTTTATAACCTCTTCTAGTTCCCACATTTCTTATTCGAACTTGTGGTTTCTCCACAACACTTTGTAGATGGGAATTATCTTATTTTGTAGAACATTTTTTCTAGGATCTAATATCATCAATGGATTCTTCTCATAAGAATGGTCATTCACCAATTGTTTCACCTTTGGATTGTGTTCATGTGATGGGTATGGTATGTACATTATTAATAGGGATACATGGATTTCATCATATATATGAGATAGGTTTGGTGGGAGTGCTAGTTTATATCCCACTAAATTGATGTGATCAAGGCTCCCAAAATTTTCGATATACCATGGAATAAAAATTAACTACTTCCCAAATATCATCACTATTTTCCATTTGAGATATTTAGAGTAATAACATGTATCCAACATCAAACTCTAGGTCTCTTCGACGATTATCAACATAGATATTTTGTTGACTCTGAGAACCATGGATGTGATGTTAGATGGTCATAACATTTTCAACCGTTTTAGGGCTTAAAATTTTTTGTTCCCTAAATTCATCCCAACAATATGGTGTTTTACAACTCTTCACATATGGATTATTAGGGGTCAATTTGGTGGCTTGAGTGGAAACTTTTGTAGAAAGAGAGCTCCACCAAAGAAGATTATGTTCCTATCCTTCTTTAATGTCCATTGAGAAAGCTCTCAACATGTCCCCATGTGTTTGGATTTTCCCTTCAGATTGCAAATCGATTTGAGTGTGAGAAGCCATAATAATATTTAGATATTTGTTTAGATCATGTTGATGAATTGTCCAAAACATATATGTAAAACGTGGATCTCAATCAAACACAATCGATAGTGGTACTCTATGAAACCTTACCACCTCTATGATGTATATCTGTGATAGTTGAACAATTTATAAATCCACTACAATCACATTTAAATGTGTAGTATTTGTAATATAATCCACAACATCCTAGATAGTGTTTTTTACTTCTGATGTATTTGGAAACCCGGTGGGAAATTCCTTGGCGATGTTTTACGATATCCATATTGGTATGGTTAATGGTTGCATCATCCCCTTAGACTTATTATTTTCATCCTTCTCTTTCTGACATACCAAGAAATTATGTTAATATTATGTTATCACAATCTTCATTTTATCCCACCAATAGTTATATAGGATATATCAATACATATTTTTGTTTTTGGGGTGAATAGATAAATTCGAACAATTTTCATCATCCAAAATTTCTTTTTTTTACTCAGGATTTTATATATCACATATTATTTTCCAAAATTTTACAATTACTTCTTCATTAACATATAATCCCAATGATTTCTGTTTCCATATAGTTTCCACTCTCTTCTGAATTACCACATCATCTTTTTTATCATCCTTTAACCATTCCAAAAGAGACCATTGGAAAATCATTTGTGAAAGGATTGACGATGTTCCTTTCTTTATTAATCCCCTATAATATTCTTCAAATATAAGAAGATTATATCCTTCTCAATTATCATTGATAATATAATTGTTGGATAATTTATACGTAGATAGTATTAAACTTTTTTTTCATTCCCAGGATGGTATTGGATTGAGCACATATAATCCTTGATGAGCTCCAACCATCTTAATTTGTGCATATTCCGATCTTTATGTTTGAACATATATTTAAGACTTCATTAATCCATATATATTTCACACTTCTCCCCAAAGTGAAAATTTCACAACATTTTCAATGTAAATATCATAGATTTTAACTCCAGATCATGTGTGGGATAGTTTCTCTCATTACATTTAAATATCCTTGAGGTGTAGGCAATGGATTTTTTATTTTTCATCAACAAACATCCTAATGCCTTCTTGTAATCATCACTGATTATTATAAAATGTTCCCCACTAGTGGGTTGTGCGAGCATATGTGTAGTGATAAACCTCCTTTTCAACTCCTTGAATATTTCTTCATATTCATCATTCCATGAAAATTTGTCTCCCTTTCTAGTTATCTTGGTAAGAGGGATTGACCATTGTGTGAAATTTCTCACAAACTGGGGATAATATCCTGTTATCCCAAGGAATCTACAGTTATCTGTCATAGATTTTGTCCTTTACAATCACTCAATTTATATTGTCTTTTAAGTATCCAATGATATCCTATTTCTTGTGATGATATTCACCAATAATTATACTTCCTTGAACTAGAACTCACACTTGTTATAACATTCATAGAGCTTCTCCTTTCAAAAAGTCATTACCACGTTGCTTGTATGCTGCTTATGATCGTCCTCTATTTTGGAATATATTATAATATCATCTATAAAGACTACCAAAATTTTTTCTAGGTAATCTCTAAAGACACTATTCATCGAGTCCTAGAAAATTATTAAAGAATTATTCTGTTTTAAATGATTCACTATGTAGTCATGGTGATTGTAGCTTTTACTAAATTATGTCTCAGGGATATCATCATTTTTCTCCCATACTTGGTAATATCTTGTCCATAGATGCAGTTATGAGAATTATTGTGCTCCACATAGCTGTTATAATATGGAATCAAATTTTGGAAAAGGATACATTTTAATTATAATGATTTTTTTAGAACATTAAAATCATCGAAAATTCACATTGACCCATCCTACATCTTGGCGAAGAGAATAAGTACACCCCAAGGTGAAGCACTCGGGTGTATGAAACTATTATTCAGATTAACCCATTGTTGTTCCTTTATCTCATTATGATACACAATATACATCCTATATATTTTGTTTGAAATTTTTAATTCCCCAAGTATAATTTTGATTGAAAAATGAACCTCTCACCTAGGGGAAACACTAGACAATTCCTCGGGAAACACATCAGTGAATTCCCTCGCAATAGGAATTTCATCAAGGACAATTCGTTTTTTAGACCCAATAATTAGAGACCGATAGACATGTTTTTAGGGAAATAATATTCATGATTGATATTATGGTGCTAAATAGGAATAATCATCATCCTTGCACTTGCATTGAATCATGGGTCAATTATCAATTTGGAGAGTTATTTCCATCCCATGGAAATTTATGTTTCTTCTATATAGGGAAAGCCAAACAATGGATTGAATTAAATAAAATTACACAAAGGTAATTATGATAAGGTTTTCTGAGATGTTAATTCCAAAATTTTTGACATTTAAGGAGTAATATACATAATATTAAATAATTTCACCATTTACCGTCTTCACTGACATCTCTTCTTCTTTGTTTTTTTGTGGTGTTTGAATAGTTCTGGTAAACATTATTGATATAATGGAATGCGTAGAAATATGGAAAACAACCCTAAATTTAACATTTTGATTTTGGATTTACTTTATCTCATATAAACACATGGATGTGTAATTTTATATAATTGAACACAAAAATGGGAAACCAGTTAAATTAAAGGGATAACTTAAAAAGGCTTCAATCTATGTTATCCATGATCTATTTACTAAAATATATATTTATGTGTTTTTTGTATTTGTTCCCTTGATAATGGGTTGTAATGTAATTAGTCATTCACCAAAGCATATCACTGGGGAGTGTTAATCTAGGTGGACTGTAATGCCCATTTTCGTGTACTAGGTTACCCCGAGTCAGGCCCAGGACACATTGTAGAAGTTGTTACTCCTATGTACATCTATTCCAGAACCATGTACACATATTTCATCCAGACAAGGATGAATTTTTTTTTAATAATACACTTACTCAATACTCGCTAAAATTTTGGGATGTTAACTTATAAATAGTATTTTCCCTAGGGTTTCTCACAAGGGTTTTATAATAATAATCCCAAAAATAACTAAACACAGCCACTCATACATTCTATAACAACCCTTATGTTTATTTCACATTAATAAATTATTCATTAAATAACATTGTACCTAGTAATGCTCATATTATCGATAGTTCTATTGTATTTGGTGTTTAGGAACATTACATAACAACTTAAAACATGAAATACAACATATATAATGAAAATTTCTTTGACATGACAACATCATTTCATTATACATAACATTGCATGGGAAAACATGAAAACATACATAAGATAGAAGAAAATATATATATCCCAATAATGTAATAGACTTGGAATAAGAAAAGGATAGTAATACATGCTTTACAAGGCATATCAATGAGTCATAAAGGAACATTAGTAATAGGGCATGATTTAGAGTAATAATCATAACATGGGAAATGTAGCCACAAATTAAGACACTAAATCAAAAATATAAGACAAAGATAAACTACTAAGACTTCATGATGGAAAAAAATCCCAAAAAAGAATCAGGTAAAACCCTATCCCATCATGACATATCATGATTCTAATCATTACCCAATGCATTGGAGTGCAGTCAGGACACACCCATCATAATAATTTCAATAGCATTCTTCAGTGTTGCACATAGATCATATAACATTTAGTTAGTCAACATAAAAAATTTATTACATGATATATAAATGTGGAATACATCCATGTTAGTCCCAAATCAATTTGATTATGTGCATAAGGGTAAATACCCAAGATTGATAAACCAGTTTGGTATTCACTACACAATTATTTTGGCATAGTAAATCATGGTGCAATTTCGGTATCACAACATCATCATATATGAATTCATAAAGTGGTTTGTTTAGAGATAAATGAGTCTATCATAATTTTGAAATGAAATAGAATGTAATATAGACAAGGAATGTAATTACAAAAAATAAGTAATTGGAAATAGTAGACATAACTTAATAAAAATCTTGAAAAAGGAGGAACAAAAAGAACCGTTATAAAATTTGGGCATGGTAATGGGTGTACGTAATGATTCATAGGAGGTATAAATGGGAGTGAAGGTGGATATAATAATTTATACATCACATGTGAAGAATGTGTGATAGGAAGTAATGTATCCCAAAATAATAAAATGGAAATTAAAGTGGCATATCAAATATGATTTGCTTGATTAGAAGAGGAGAGGGAAACCCCCTTATGGACTTTCGGCATAGTAACAGCTACATATAAAGGATTACAGGGAGATTAATGAGAGTTAATAGAAGATATAATCATTTAGAAATAAAATTTATAGTAACGGTATCATTATACATGATATCTTAACATATTAAAATGTAATTTAAGAAGCATAATATAAAATAAGTGTTTGAATGGAAAAGAGAAGAGTTAAATATGTTAAATGGATGTGTGTCTCTAATAGATTGGGAGAAACTTATTGGAAGATTGGGGTCACCTTGGGAGAACACTAAGGGGTATATAGAATAGTGTGGATGAGATTCGAGAAGTTTTATTGAAGTTAAATGGGAGAGTGGGTGGTCTTATATCGAAAAGGAGGGAGATTTCATTTTAATTTTGTTTAGGACACAACATAATTAAATATTCAATACCAAAAACCATACCATTTTTTTATCATGGTTTCCAGAAAATGGATGTTGAATAAATTATTTTACATGTCTATGGGATAAAGATAATAAAATATCTCTATTTTGTTTGTAGAGAGGATTCACACATTCAATGAAATGATTTCAAAATCTTAAAACATATTATTTCTCTTAGAGGATACACTAATGCTTTATAAAATAAATAGAAAAAACTAAAAATTAAATTATATTAAAGGAAAATGTTATATTTTTTCTAAGATGCCTTTTACAGTATTTATTACATCATGATTTGGCTATAATGACATCATAAAACACAGTGTATATGTATACGATATTTTATTTTTACCCAAAAAATAGGTTGTCTCGGAAAACTATGAAGCATTCACCATTGGATAATTTTATAATCATGATTCCAAAAATATTATAAATTTTATTTATATAATTTTCTAAATATTTTAATTTTTAGTTTTAAAATAAAAACTCACATTTATTAGAAATGGCGTGTTTCTAACAATAACTATTTCCGAACACTAATAGAAATTACATTTGAATTCATAAAAATTATATGATATTTTATATTTAAAAAATTAATTTAATAATTAATTTTTTAAAAGGATTATTTATTTCCAAAATAAATTAATTCATCATAATAAATTTCCAAAAAAACTATTTGTGCTTAAAAATATTGAGAATGTAATAATAATTTGAGAAAAAAATATTCATTACTCTATTCAAAATAATGAACATCTCTTTATTGTTGGGTTATTGGTACATATCACTATTTTACAATAACCTATTCCCTAAGATTAAGGTGAGTGATTGTTGGGATTTTACGGGGACATTCAGCGAACCTGGTTTTGGCCATGATTTTGATAAGCATGAACTTCTCCCATAAACGGTTTCTCCCATACTTATGTGGTTGTAATCATTTTGGTCTTGGTCTAAGAAAAAACCCATTAATTATATCTCACATGGATCCTCCAAAAAAATAACTTCATAGGGAACCATCTTACTAGTATAGGCCATCATTTCCTTTGTCTAGGCCAAAAGGATTTGTTAAAACCCTATATTTATACATGTTGTGTGATAAATATTCAATGACTTAATTATCATTGGTATGATACTTAATGGTAATTTAAAATTTAATTGGATATAATAAAATAAGGTCATGTGTTTTTTAAAAAAATACGAAATTTAATTAAATCAAAAGAAATGAAATTTTATTCATTGATATTTTTGTTATTACATCTTAGGTTGATTGATAACAAAACCAATTATGATGTAGTCCAATTTCCACATTCTTATCAAGAAAGGTTTTATGACACCCTTTAGGAGTTGGCTCTTAATATTTACCTGTTATCATACAGTGAATCTTGATAAATACTCTATAATTTCCCACTTCATGTCCTCCCTCTAAATGATCTCTCATATATCCTTATAGAACTTCATACCAACAGAGTGTATAGAGAAGTTTGATCCATAATATTTATCTAGTAATTATATCTTTAAATATGTTATTGATGGAAAATATAGTCTCTTTACAAAGTTCAACTCACCATCATCCTAGAAAAAGTCTGTCAATCTTCCATACTTCATGGATTTGATTTGATTTTTCAAACCTAGGACATTCTACCAATACCACTTTATCTAATTATGTAATGATAGACTTGAAATTTATTTGAAAATTAATTATTCATTCCATGAATTAATAATTTTAATATCCAACATTAGTAAATCTATAATGATAAAACCCAAAGTTATGACATCGTAATGGAGCTTATATGTATATTTTTATTATTCTCTTGAGTCAAATTATTTGTGTGTTGTTTTAGGGATAATTTTGTAAAGACCCGTGATTTTCATGGAAATTTTTTTCTTAATTTTCTTTGGAATTTTACAAAAACGCTGTTTCTGACGGCACCAGATTCCGAGGCCCGGTGTGCCCGGAATCATTTTCCGAAGTTTAGCTCGGGTACGTTCAGTGAACGGACGAGCGGGTTTTTCTAACTCTTGAACCGGTGCCCGGAATCGAATTCTGAGGGCACCGATGAAATCGCAGCGCCGGTATTCGCTTAGAAACCCCTCTTCCGGAGTTGTGTTTGCTCGGGTGTGGTTTTTAATTTTCGTGCTTAAAGTTAAGAAATAAAATAATTTTGCGACAACTTTATTTTATTTCACTTAAGCCGCTTGGAAGCCACTTGAAGCCACATAAAGGCGGCTTGAACTGAGTTGAACTGGATAGAATGATATCCAGAAATATCATACCCCCTTGGTAGGATATTTGTGAGGTGGGGCCCGCATGAGCCCCGCCGTTTCTTTCCGCTAAGAAACACACCCGTGAAAACCCATCTTAAAGAAAGTCAACCGACGCGTTTTCTAAATTCTTAACAGACCATTTAATTGGGCGGTTTATTTCGTGAATTAAATGGCCTGTTTCTTTCGTGAATTAAATGGGTCGTTTCTTTCGTTGAATTAATTCAACGAATTGATGGATCGTTTCTTAACCAGTTTTTCAAATTTGTTGGCGTAATAATAAAATAAGGCCAACGCTCAACCTCTGGTTATTTTTGCGCTTGAGAAGATTGGAGAGGATCCTTGTTCTTCTTCTGCCTCGCGAAGAACGTGAAGAACGCGAAGAACGCCGAACCCGGGAATCGACGACGCCTTCGTCCGAGACGTTCTTCCGATCTCCGATCTCCGATCATCGATCTCCGATCACCGACCATTTGAGGTGAGTGATTTCGGATTTCCGTTCAAGGTTCTTTTCTTTGGGTTTAAACACAGATTTAATTAATTATAAATTAAATCTGTTGTTCTTGGTTCGTTGAGCTCGCCGACTCAACGCCGGATTCCGCGACGACGCGACGCCTCCCCGCGACGACGCGACGATTCCTCTCTTCCGCGACGATCCTTTCCGCGAAGAACGCCCGCGCGTGACGATCGACGAGGTAGGGATTTTATATTTTGGAATACCCCTCTTTGTTATTCCCGTGAGCATTCTTTATAAATTTAAGAACCGGAATCAAAGAAACAATTTTTATTTTATTAAAAATTGTTGGTTCATGTGTTGAACTTTCTTCTTTTTATCTCCCGTTGTTTTTATCTAACGCGGAGGGTGCGGGTCGAACGAACACGGCCCAGCAACCCTCCGCCGTTCTTCGTGTTTTTCGGATTTGTCGGGCGACGACGGAACGTGCCGCAACGGGTGTTTGATGATCCCGCAGTAAAGAACGGAACCCAGGAGGAACAACGGTGCAGACGGGAAGGAAAACGGGCCACCGGAGCGACTCCGGCGGCCCGCGGAAGCCGGAGGTGGCGCGGGTCGCCGGCGCGGCAGCGCCGGCGGCCGGAGGCGGCGGCACCCCGCGGGTGTCCAGCGCGACACCCAGCGGGTGCCGCGGGTGTCCAGGGTGACACCCCGCGGGTGCCGCGGGGTTGTCACGCGGCACCCTGCGTGTGTCTGGCCGACACCCCGCGGGCGCCGCGGGGGTGTCACGCTGGGCGGCGGCTTTCCCCCGCGTCGGCCGCTCGGCCGCTCGGCCGTGCCGAGCCGGACCGGCCCTGGCCGGGCCGGGCCGGGCCGGGCCGAGTCGGACCCGACCCAGTTTGGGCCAACTAGGGGGGGTCGGGCCGGGTCGGCCCGGGCCCGGACCCCCCGTCTTCGGACGGACTTCGTTCAAATGGCCGTATCTTGAGCTACGGGCCTCCAAACGACTCGCCGTCAGTGGCAACGCAATCCTTGGAGCGAGTCGGTCGTTTCGGTTTATCGCACTCAAAGTTTCGGAATACTTTGGGTTCGGCCGGGTTGGTTCGTACACGAAACCAACCGGGCCCTCGGAGCGGAAACGCTCATATCTTGAGCCACGGACGTCCGATTCACGTGCCGTCAGCTTTGTTGAGTTACTCTTTGTGAGACGGATCTTTTGGCATACTCCGCCCGAGGTTTGGACGCAGGTGGAGTGCGGTCGGGTTGGTTTTGCCTTAAAAACCAACCGGGCCCCTGGGACGAAAATGCCAATATCTCTCAGACCGGGCGTCCGATTGACGCGCCGTCTGCGACGTTGAGTTCCTGTTGTCGATACGGAACTTTTGGCATCCTCCGCCTGAGAATTGGATGCAGATGGATAGTGGCCGGGTTGGATCGCACCGAAATCCAACCGGGCCCTTGGAACGGAAAAGCTGATATCTTTCAAACCAGACGTCCGTTTGACGAACCGTCAGCGGCGTTGGTGATTACGTTGAGTAACGGTCCCTATGAGTATACCCTATGGGAGTTCGGGGTACAGTTGAGATACGGCCGGGATTGGTTTGCTCACGAAACCAACCGGGCCCCTGAGATGAAAAGGCTAATAACTCACAGACCGGGCGTCCGATTGACGCGCCGTCTGTTGCGTTGAGACCCCTATGATGAGGCGGTCCTTTGAGGCACTTCTTCGTGGGACATTGAGATACTTGGAGTATCGGCCAGTAGCTCGTGGAGCGGACCCTCCCGGAGACGAGCGTGCGGAGTACGGAGATCGTGTAGCCTGCTGAGACCTGACGACTGCTTGACCGAATCGACTTGGAGTAGGTCGACTAGCCCAGTGGACGGAGCGCCCGGTATTTGGCGACAGACCCACGTCGGACGGAGCGCCCGGTAGTTGGCCACAAACCCACGGTACTCGACAGGAGGAGTACCTCTGTAGGCTATTGGGGGGAGCGCCCGGTATTTGGCGACAGACCCACAGCGGACGGAGCGCCCGGTAGTTGGCCGCAGACCCGCGGTACTCGACAGGAGGAGTACCTCAGCAGTCTTAGGTTAGTGAGCAGTACCTCGGAGTCGTGACAGGACCACTGTACAGTCCAGAGACGGAGCTCTTCAGCAGTTACGGTTTCGATAATGAAAATCCTGGTTTGAGCTGAGACTTTTGACCTTTTTGTTTCCTCATGATTGAGATGGGTTACTTGATAACTTAGGTATATGTATGGGCATATACCTAAGTAGAGTTTATCTGTTGAGATCTTCTTGTGGTTATCCTTGTTGGTTTTAGTGAGACCTTGAGGGTCTCGGGGTCCCTACTGAGTATCGTTATACTCACCCCTACACGGGCTATGCCCGCACCTCGTTGTATTGGTTGCAGACGACAGGCAGTGCTGACGGAGGCCGAGTGTTCGAGGACTGGACGGTACCCGGAGGTGGACTACACGACAAGTCAGTGTCCGGAGGTGGACTTCACGGCGAGACGACACTCGGAGGAGGTTGACGGATGAGAGCACTGTGGAGGCTATCTGTACCTAACCTTCAGGTAGGATCCGAGGAGGACGACCCAGGAGCCGCTTCCGTCCCTCCAGCTGTTGTCTTTTTCTGTTGTACTTTGTTCAGTTGTAGTTGTACTTTCTTTTGGGTTTGTATTCTGGCCCATTTACTTTTCAGCACTTCTTTTTGTACTTAGTGTTTTACTTCCGCTTGTACTCTGTGGTGCTTGTTTTCTTTTATAAAGGCAATTCCTTCCCAGTTATCGGGATTTTACGCCTTTGGTGCTAGTCGCCAGCCCCTGGCCTATGGAAGGCGGGCTTGGGGTAGTCACGGCATGGGCCCCGAGGACGGGTCGTGACAAATTTTTTGAATTTTTGATGCTTTTTAAGGGTGATAGGATTTGGTGCGTGGTTTAATAAACCATTTAGTATAAACCATTTAACAACTATAGTTTTTAACAATATGTATTAAATGGTTACTGAATGGTTTGGTAAACAATGTGAGTAAATAGTGAAACCTATTTCGATTTGGTCACTTTTGGATATTAATCTAGTTTTTAATTGGAATATCTTCCCTTATTTCCCTATATTGATGGTTTCCCTTATGGGGTATTTATAACTATTACACTCACCTCCATTCACCTACCATGGTGATTACAATGTGATTACATCACGAAATATTTAGGGAATAGTATATATTCTATTATCCTTCATCATCTTCTTTATTTCATTCATTTTCCATTATTCGACAATTCTAGTGGTAGTACTGTTCAAGTTTCATGTTTTGTGTGGTATAATGTTTGGTGATTTTTGATTTTATGGGTAGTTATCCATATCTTACAACCTTTTATTGTGTAATTTGAAGGAGACATGGTTATTCCTCTTAAGGAACGTGTTTCTATCTCATTCAACCTTATTTGAGATAACCTTGATTTTTTGGGGATTTAATATTTATTTTAAAGTAGAATAATTAAGTATAAGTTATAATTTTTTTTCAAGTGTTTGGCATGATTTATTTTGGTTTTCTTTTAATATAATGGGTGATGTTCCTGGTTTATTGTTCTATTTATTTTACATGGTGTTTCATGCAATCTATGTGTTTTATAAAATTACATTGAGGGTATTGTTAAAAAAATAATGATTTTTTTTTTGCATTTTTTAGTGTAAACTTTTTTACCAAATTGGAATCTCAAGGTTTAATGATTATCCATATTCTTAAGGGGTTTGTTTGAATTATGAAATTATTATTGAATCGTTGTGACTAATTAAAATTATGATTGGGAGTTATTTCTTATTCTTTTGGATTCACACTTTCTCTCAAATTGTGTTATTTTTTTTTAAATTTATGAAAACTATATATTAAAAAACACATTTCAACACATTAATATAATGGCATTTTATTGGGTTTTGGATAAATTATTGTGTATAGTCTTTGGTATTTATTGTAATTGAATATGTATATTGTTGGATGAATGAAATTTGATCCAGGTTATGCTTTTGGGTAGGAGAATCTTTACTGAAGGGGTCTATTATTGGTGGGAAGGATATTGTTATGGTGTTTTGTTGCCTTGGGATATATTGTTTTCAGGTTATTGACATTAGACTGGATCTCTCAAAACATACTACACCTACACTATAAGAAACCATAGGATACTATGTTAGAAATCAATGGAAGAATGATTTACTAGTTCAGTGTTTAAATTGGATAATGCCCCATAGTTAAGGTTAATACAAATTTAGAAGTTGGACTAAATAAGGTGGTTAAAAAAGATTCATGTAGAGAGTGTTAGAAGATATTATTTGGAATGTGTGAGGTTTACATTTGTTGAATAATGTCAGTCTACTAAAAGGGTTTCTTTTGGATGATCATCATTTTATTTTATATTGGAAGCAAGAGAGTTTTTATTTTACCATTATTTTAGGAGGTTTTTCAAAAGTATATTCTTTCATTGTTATCATATTTAGGAACAATTGTTATGGATTTTTTGATTGTGAATTTTAGAGAATGGAAGTTATTTTATTTGTGTTTTAATTATTTAACATTTACTAGATGTGGTCACTACAGTTATTATTTATATTGGCGACCGTAAGTGGGAACAATAAAATAGATAAACTATCACATTTTTTAGTGGGAAGTGAAACCAGAGTAATATATTATACTCTCTTTCAATAGGGGTATGTGGAATAATTTTTATAATGAAAAACACCTAATGTAACAAAATTACTTTTTTGAGTGATCCATATGACTACTGATGTGATAAAAGTTTTAAAAATTACTTCATGGATGAATGGATTGATTTAATGTTTCTCATATAGATACTGAACAGTCAATACAGAGCATGAATAATAAAATTTTTCATTTCATTATTCAATTTATATTCCATTCAGGAATGTTTTGTATCTTTTTCCTTGAATGAGGATATTTTTTAACTTAGTGTAGGGATTTCGGTGAACTTTGTTTCATTCATGTTCAGGGATACAATGATTTGGAGAGATCCATCTGAAATATATTTCTTCCATGTGATTTTGGATTTTATACATCTGGTGATTTATCAAAATTATAGTGTGGAGTAATTATAATCAAGTGTTATCATAGGGATTTATTATATTCAAACATAGATAATTTTCTTGACATTTTTTGAAACATTATAGTGATCAGCTGTTTTTGGAATTTCAATGGGAGTCATTTTTCTTTAGAAGGAATGAATCATAATATGAAAAAGATTAATTCAAAAAAATTTATAAAATTGAAATTAGTTTCTATAAAATGTTTATATAATAATATATTATTCTTAAAAATCTATATATTTCATTGAAGGGTTTCAAACATAAATAAATGAATTAAGATGAATTATAAAATATGGATCAGAATTCATATGGTGTGATACATATGTATTTATTATATAATGTCTTTCATAACATTTATAATAATAAAACTAAAATGGAATTAGTATAATAACATGTTGATATGTATGAGAAACCTACAACATTGATTAAAGTGTTCATAATATCTATGTTATTCAACACTAGGTTATCAGAACGAATACCTACATCAGATCTATTGAGTAATTTCATATTCATCTGTAGCCAACTAGAGTCTATGAAGGTTATATTCATAGATTATTTTTGAGTTATTTTTTATAAAATATATACAAAAATAATAGGAATCCATTGTAATAGTTGTGATATGTTAAAGTGGATACAATTATTTGGAATTCGCTAATTTTTTGAACATGATTCCCAATGAGGAGTTATGAATAAGTGATAGATTATATTATATCGTTTTTGTAATTAATTCATAAGAAATAGAATGATCACCTCATCATAATAATAATACGAAATCCAAGATGAAATCAATAGAGAGGAGTTGAGGTATGTCTTCTATAAGAGGACATGTTTTTTGGAATTACAGAAAAGGTGTTCTCCTCATGAATGATTGGGATGAATTGAAGGAATCCTAAAAAATATTAGATCTAAATAAATATGTGTTTCAATAGATATTAGTATAATTATAAATTTTAATGTTTCCCCTCATGTTGAATGTTGGATCATGGATTATGGAGCATCCTTTTATATATATAAGAAAAAGGGTGCATGCCAAATTATGTATTGAAAAATTTTAGTCGAGTATATCTTGATGGTGAAAAATATATTTACATTGTGATGAATAATAAAGTGAAAATCTAGTTTAGTTGTGGTTGTTATTTTGTTTTAAAGGAAGTAAAAAATGCTAAAGGTCTTAAAATGACCATATTTCACTATTTAAGAGGGATAAATAAGGTTTTTGAAAATGTTTTATTGAATGATAATGGAAGATTACACGTGGTTCTCTTATTATAGCCCGAGTTATAATGGATAGTTCATCTCATTTTAATGGGAGCGAAGTGGGATATATATCTGTCATAATGTAATCATTAGGATTTTTTTATTATTAGTATAATCATTTTGGGAATCTCAATGATAAAGGAAAACATATTAATAATGATTGGATGAGAAGGATTTTTAATAGAAGGGTGTATTTAATATATTAAATATTTTCGTTTGTAGTGAAAAAATTAACTATATGAAGGTTTTAAACATTTTTTCCTCCATAACATTTTACCCAAAACAAATGGATTTGATGAAGAATTTTCTTAATGGGGATTTATTGGAATAAAATCAAATAAAGAAGACAATTGGTTTTATGGGAAATCCAAATCTAGGATTAGTGTACAAACTAAAATTTTTTCTTTATGGTTTGAATTATGCACAATACTGTTAGAAATAATGGTTTGATTACTTCATATAATTGAAAGGTTTTACAAAAACATATCTCTCATGATTAATTTTACTAGAATAAGTTCAAAGGAAATGAATTCATCTTCTAAATAAAAATAATTTTGATGCTAAAAGATATCTTATCAAGATGGATTGAGATGAAATATCTGATTGAAGATAAAATGATTTTTGTCAGGGGGATTGAAATATATGGGAAAACTAAGAGATTGGTTTTATCAAAGACTGATTCCAACCCAAGGATCATTGAGAGATTCAGAGTGATTTGTCTTAACATGATTTAAAATCCTATGCATCATCAAATTAAATATTCAACATTGTATGAACCGTAAAAAGAATAAGAAAATAAGTAAATGTTAATAGTTCTATACGATTAAACACATAGAATTATTATATATGCTATGGTGTGTATATGTATTGATATTTCTCATGCAGTGGGAATGGTTAGTCAGTTCATCATATATCCAAGTGAAAAAATCTTAGGAAGGCTTAATGTTTATTATTTAGTATCTTAATAGAAAAAAATATACAACTCTTTGTTTCAATGATGATAATACATTACTTTGTTTTTTTAGATATAGAGTTTGGTGGTGATTCCAATTCTTAAAAGAGAATACATTTAAATTTTTATACATTCAGCGGAATAATGAACAACAATATGTCTAGGATACAACCAACGATTGAAATTTCTACAACAAAAGTTGAGTATGTAGATATTATGGAAGCTCATACATATATGGTGTGGTTGAAACATTTATGTAGAGAACATGGAAGTGTCAATGGAAAATGATTTATCTTCTATGTTAGTTATAGTGAAATTCATTTATCTAATAATATAGTGTTTTATTCTAGAACTATATAGATATATATGAAGTACCATACATTTAGAAAATAAGGGAAGATGGTGAGTTGGAGTTATGAATTTAACATAAAAATAGAATCCAATGAATATGTTTTCCTAGATTTTGGTTCCAGAAAAACAAAGGCGACATTGATACTTAGTAAGGATTAGGAGAATGGATGGAGTTTAAGAAGCATTCTTTGCTATGGGTATTAAAGGTAATGTCCTGGTTTTCATTGAAGTAGTGTTTAGGTGATATATTGTTGGAAATGTGTGAAGTATACTTTAGTTAAATGATGTCAGTTTAATAGAATGATTTGTTCTAAAATATCTTCATTTCATTTATGTAGTGGTAGTTATAGTGTTTTACTTTAGCATTCTTGATAAAGGCTTCTGGAAGGAGTTCATTTTAATGGATGGTTTCTTGATGTTCTCATATTTAGCATGTTTGGTTCATGGATTTATTTATAGTTATTTTTGTTGATGGATTATATTCAATGTACATTTGAGAGGTTTCTGATTTACCAGAGGTAATTATAACATTAAGGATTTCTATATGAGATCAGTTGTGCGAATAGAAGAATGGCTAAAATCTCTCATTTATTGGGGGTCTGTAAAACATGAGGACCTGATGATAATCACTATAAAGAATAGGGTGGGGGCACCATTTCTATTGAATGTAATTAAATATAAAACAAATACATTTTTATATATTCAATTTGAATCCTCATGTCCTAAAATTTGAAGACTTTTATTTCTATATTAATTGAATTTAATAATGTTTTCCCATGTAAATAGGATATTGATATTATATCACATAAAACAAAACTATTATAATATTTCTTTAATTTAAATTATTTACATGAATGTTTTATACCTGTTAGAGTGATCATGGATAATGTTTATTTCAAATTATTGTTGTCATTTGGGTGAAATTTTTACATTTATGTTTTGGAACACTAAGATTCATTGAGTTTCATATATAATCTATTTCTAATAGGTGATTCTGGATCAAATTTTTTCAATGGTTTATCGAAAGTATAATGCGGCAGAATTCTCAACCTGAGGACCCACAAGAAAGTAGTTATACCAAATCACATCGAGTATCATTTAATTGGTCTCAATAGTGTATCCTCATTGTATGTATCATATGTAATGATTGATTTATTTATTATTTTTCGTATGAGTTTCTTACCTCATGATTGAACTTTAAATGTTGTCTGTTGGTTACGTAGTTTGAACCTTGATTTTATAGGGTTTTCCTTACTTCATTATTGCATTTCTCTTATGAATATTTGTGGAATTATTCTCTTTATATTGTTCCATTGTTTTTAAATTTTATTTTAATGTTGTGTATAAGTCTAAAAAAATATGGGTTTTTTTCAAGTTGTATTTCAAATAATAACATAGTGTTTAAATTTTTGTTTTCTAAGGAAATAATTTAAAAAAAAAGTGGTAATGTGTTTTTTATATTTTATCCTTGAAAATTAAATAAAAACTAAAATACAAATATTTAATTCCAAAATAGTTCAGTAGATTGATTTTATAAATGTAATGATACAGAAACATTTATGTATCCAACTAAAAATTAGTTCAAACCAGACATACTCACATTGGATGGTATGTAGTAATCAAGTTTTATATGGGAATTTAGGCATTTAAATCTGATTTTGTTTTTCTCTACTAATCATTATGATGAATATGAATGTTGGATTTTTTGGGTGACTTCAGTGTCACATGCTTTTGGGGTGTGTGGTCTATTTGGTTAATTGTATTGGTTGGGTCATATAGGATTTCAGCCTCACCTGTCTCCTATTTTTATTTTAACTTCTTATTATGGAATTTAGAATATTTTTTCAAAATGATATTTTATTATAAAATATTGGGTTAAATAATTTTTTTTAATTTATATTATTCCATGTGCGGATTTTATTTTTTATAGATTCTTATTTACTTCTATGATTATCCAATGCATGGAAACCACATGTCCAGTTCTTAGGTAAAAGTTTTTATTCATTTTCGGATTTAAGAGTAGGAAATATTTCCCAATGATCATATTTTGATACCCTCATTACTTTAATCTGTATTTCTATTATTGGGACAGGACTTCGGGCTATGTTGTAGGATGATTTTGGTGATGTATATGGTCGTCCCAAGCTTTTTTTTTACAAAATTGTATCAAAGATCAGTTTTTTTTACGGTTTAATGGTTTTGAGGATATAAGACTATCATATATTAGGATATGGTGTGTTATAGATCCTATCTTATATCTTATTTATCATAAAATTCAAGATAACATGGTTCTTTGTGAGTTTTATTTGGAATTTAGGTTTTATAATTATTTATCATTGTGATATTTTTATGTAGTTCAATACTACTCTTTGTTTTAGAGAGATCCTGAGAGTTTTTTTAGGAAATTAGTAGTTTTATGTAGAAATTGTAGGTAATCTTGGACGTTTATTTTTAATATGTGAATTATTATAACCATAAAATTTCCATGTGAAACCATATTCGGTAACATCTAGTGACATTATCTTGGTATGTTGAATGAACATTAGATGAAGATGTCTGAGACCCAACATGGAACCAATAAGTATTATAAAGGGTATCTTCTATTAAAGAGTCATAATTTGAACATTTATTTTTTAGAGTTTCCAATTTTTTATTTTTTATTTTGTGGGGACTTTTTCCAATCATGTTCATACCCCATTTATTTTTCATATAGTGGATTAAAGATTTTTTAGCTTAGTGTTCTCATTTTTTGGAGATTTATATCATGTAAGTAGAATATTTATTATATTACGACTCTGATTAATAGATATAAAAATTGTGGGGAGACATATGATAGGTTTTTATGTGATCTGTCCCTTCCCATGGTAGTTATCTTCCATGGTACTGGTCGTTGAGATAAATCATTGTTTTCAGTTATTGTGATCTTAGTTGTTTCAAAATTAATGATGATATTTATGTCCTTTATTCACATTTCATACATGGAAGGTTATTTTGGGGGGTACGATTAATATATTTTCATATTCCTGAATTCAAATAAGGCCATAGGAATATAAATCCCAATGTATCATTTTTGTTTACCTCCTTTATTTCCTTCATTGATGATTCTTTATTTTTAGATTCTTTCTGTTTCATTGGTAGATAAATTTAAAGTTGATATAAAGTGTTTCTTCCAAGGAGTGGTTTGTTCATGTCTCATGTGTATTGCTTTAGCTATAGAAGTTCACTAATTGAACATTTCTCTATTAGAGGTGTGGTGGTATTTTAATTTCCATTTTATTAAGTTGTTGATGATTTTTTTGGGGTTAAAAAGTGGAATGGTGGGGAGAATTGTTTCACCCCAATGAAAATTATATGTATATATTTATCTTGTGGTTGAGTCCCATCATATTTTTAGTGTTTTAGGGTAAAATATTAGAAATTATAAATCTTGTATTGATCCATATGGCTTAGTTTATGTTTTGATAAAATTGGTAATATAAGCCGCGTGACTTCTACAATGTTTGAAGGTATAGGTTTCATGGTTACTACATGGTTTTTCAAACCAATATATTAATTGTGTGACTTTATTAGGTTTGGTATTTTGTTTATTTTATTCTTGTTCAACTTTATTGGTCTCTTTTATTTATTACTCATTTATAAGGGAATCTCTTATTGGTATATCTAGCCATGCTCTTATTCTTGATTCACCATCCATGGTGATTCAAAATAGATTCAATCACTAAATCCATAGGAACGATTCTCTGTATTGTTATCCTATCTTATTTTCCTAGTTTCTTCTATTGTTTCCATATTACCTTAACAAATTATATCATTTGGATATGTGCCATGTCTATATTTTTCAAATATTTTAGGCTTTAGATATTTATGGGTTGTGAGACTTCTACTGCAACCAATTCTAGTGGAATTCGTCAAAAGAAACAAGGTTGCACTACTCGAGGAAGGTGTTTCCAGGTCAATAATCCTTATTATAGAGAATGATTAAGTCGTAGTGATTTAAAATTTATTTTGAATTTTAATAATTTGTTATATTCTATTTAAATTTATCATTCATTGAGTTTCATTGTTATCTTTTAGTTTTCCATTAACATAATTGATTACCATCATGGTTCAATAACACTGTTATTCTAAATTGGACTTTATGCATTCTAAGTGTTTGATAAAATACCTATGATGGTATTCATAAAAATAATTTCTTTATTTATGGTGTTCTATGTCAATTGGGATTTATATAACTTATTTATCTCTGTTTAAATGTTTTCTATAAACTAAAGAGGCATGTTTGATTAATTAAATTACTAACAACACCTTGTAATTGATTGTGATTATGCATGTTTGTTATTTTATATTCTATTATATTTACACATTTTTACTAATGAGATTAAAAATTGTTGTTCAAATTTATAAATATTAGCTATAAAATAATATATCCTTAGGGAGTGGAGGATAGAGGTATTTTTTTGGTTATTGGTTAGACCGTTGTTGACCCCCATTAATATTTATTATAAAAAATTAAGTATGTTGGTGTATACATGAATTTTTATTCATTTTATGATTATAGGTATAGTTCTCATTACAAAAAGGGTTTTTAATAGTATTATGTATATAGTTTTGGTGTTATGTATCCTTGGGATATTTTTTTGACATGTTAGAGAAATTTTACTTGATAGTAGACCACCTCATTTAGTTATCCCATGATAAACCCAAGGATAATATGTATGAAATAATGGGATGGATTCATTAACAATTGGTTGTCTTTTCTGGTTAGTGTCAAATTAGTGAGATTGTTTTAGCTGTGTTATGTTCCCTATATTAGGATTTTTTAGAGTGATTCATTGGTGAGTTTAAAACTGTAAGGCTTATAGTCTAGTGGTTCCCCCATTTCTCATATACTATTGTCCCATTAGTCCTTATATTCTTTCTTTGTGATGTTTATCACATTTTATACTTTTTTATTTCATATTTTTCATGTGAATTTTTTACCACATTATTTGAAAATAATAATTATATATTGGTTACCTATGTTTGACCATATATGTTATATGGTTTTTCTTACATCTTTATTGTAATTCTATAATGAATTTCCATGGAATTCGTCATTTTATGGTTTTCCATTTAATTTATTAGTGTATAATGTGTGTATAGTGGATTTATAAAAATAGATGGTTTGTTTTTCCAAATTGTATTTCAAATAATAAATGATTTTTTTATAATGGGGGTTCAAAGGAAATAATTGTTTAAGGGGGTGGTTATGAGTTTTTTTTCAAACCAATATAATAAAATAAAAAATTAGTTTCTGTAATTTATTTTTCAAACCAGTGTACTGGGTATATTTTACAAAATGAATGATATAGAATCACTACGTTATCCTACATGATATTGGATCACACCGTATATAATATCATGGGTTATTATGTAGTATTCATGTTTTATTTAGGTTTTCCAGTCTCAGATTTCATGTTGGGTTGGCACCACTCTCCCTTGGGAATCATATGGTTATTTTTCTATATTGTTTATTAGAAGGTCACATGTTGATGTTGTGGGAGTTGTCATTAGTTTTATGGACCTATTGGGTAATTTTGGTTATCAAACCTTCTAACGTTGTGTTTTTGTTTCAATTTCATGTTTTGTAATTGATAGGATTTGTGTAAAATGATTTTATTTGGATTATGTTTTTTGTATATTATTTTGGGTTTACTTTAAATTATTGCATGTTTTAATGTCATTATTTTAGAAATTCATATTTACATTACTTGGTTATATAATCCATGGAAACATTGTGATAGGTTTTTATGTGGAACATGATAACCGTGTTTGGAATTTTAAGGGTTAAACCATTCCCATAAGTCATTTTTTCATACCCTCGACACTTGTATCTAGCATGTCTTTATCATGAACGTGCTTCAAATAATGTCGTGGGTTGATCTGAGTGATGTTTCATGTTAACTTAGTCCAGTTTGATTTATTTTCCATCTACATCATGGATAAAACTCCATGGAATTTATTTCTCAATGAATTAAAAACATTTTTTCCATCTTTGGGTGGTAATGTATTTCATAGTCATAGTCCGTGATGAGTTCAATCCATACTATTTGTCTTATGTTGATCAATTTTTTCATGAATATATACATCGAATTTTTCGATCCATATATATGTCTCAAATTTTAACATAATGATAGTGTCTTCATATTTTCAATGTAATGATTATAGATTCCAAATCAAGATCATTATTAATATAGTTTTTTCAGAGGTATTTAAATGCCTCGATGCATAACCAACAACTCTATCCTTTTATATAATGAAAACCCCTAGTCCTTTCTTAAATTAATACAAATATATAACAAATCCACCATTTATAGATGTTATGTTCAAGAATAGTGAATTGATCAATATTTTATTCCATTATATAGATATCTATCCACATTTCATTAACCATGTTAATTTGACCCCTTTATCTGTAAACATTTTTATTAGATTAGCTAATCCAGAAATATTTTCCACAAATCATGGAAAGTAACTATGAGAATAATGAAAACTATATATCTCAGTTATATTCATTATTATTGAATATTATTCAATGGAAAATGTCTTTATGTGGATAAATGATATTCTATAATCCGATACTATATGGACAATATAATAAACCTGAAGAGGCCATGATTCGCAATTATTAAATTTCCCATATAGCTCATTCTCCAATAGTATCTCAATGATGATTCATAAAGGATTTTCATTCCCCTTAGAGTAGGGAAATATATCAAAAATAAAACAAAAAAAAATCAATATAATATTTGAGTACTCTATTCCTTATATCCATTGACAATGAAGGTGTATTTGTTAACTGAAATAGAATTACTATGAACTCATAATGACTATACCTTGTCTGAAAATAATAATTTGTATTTAAACCTTTTTAAATTTTAATTGATGATTATATGAACAAATTGAAATCATTTATTAGTATTAAACACTTTGAAGTATATCAAACATATCATCAATATGAGGTACAAGATTCAAGTTTGTTATTGTATGAGTAGTGATTTCCCCATAATTAATGAAAAACCTCAAATACCCTGCTTCCTTTTTCACAAATATAACATGTGATCCCCAACATGATTACTAGATCATATTAATCTCTAATCACAAAAATACATTTGTTTTTGATTAAATTATTACAATTTATAGAAGATTTATTTTATTGGGGTGATTATTTATGTGAATTTCATTCGAGATAAGGTCAATGGAGTAATAAACATCACAGCCAAGTGGATAATAATGTAGTTACTCTAGTAATTTTACAATATAATACTCCATAATAGATATATTCTCTATTCTAATGATAGCCTTATCATTCTCTACTTTATCATCACTAATAATATCATTTATATGAGGAATTGGTGGTGGTTCTCAATAAGTCTTAGGAAATGAAGTCTCTCTGCTAAAAATAAGGCATTATCAGCGATTTTAACCTACTTCCCAGGATTATAAATTGTTCAATTATTCCTTGATATTAGACAAAATTATTAATAATAATTAATCATAATAAAATTTAGTTTTGAAATGAAAATTAATTAGAGGGGATTTGACAAACAAAGGATAAACAGTGATTATATACCATTATATTAGTATAAAAATGGTGTAGTCAATAGATATAATGAGATGAAATAAGTAACCTCATATTAATAATATTTCATATAGATTACGATATCCTAGAATTAAAATAAAGGAAGAATCCATAATAAAATGATTGTAATAGAAAAGGTAAGTGGAGGAAAAGATACACAAACCTTGAAATATAGCTTCATAATGCTTGACAAGAGATCAATTGAACCTTAGTAACTCCTTAGCTGAATTGTTGGGATAGAAAATAAGAGGAAAATCAAGGTATGAAATTTTGGTATCAATAAGAGTGGGCGCATGAGTGGGTATTTATAGAATATGAGGGGTATTTTTTTAATTAATTTCAATGTATGATTTTTGGAATCTAGGTTATTAAACAAGAAATCCATTCTCCTTAATATGGGTTTATCCCATAGTATTTGCAATATAAGCCATGGTTTTGGATTTTAAATGTTTAATAATTGAATGAAATTTAATTTATATTTTTTGGACCTATAAAATGTTCCTATTGGACTATAAATAGGAATATATGTGGTGGGATGGGGGAATATTTGTGGACCAATATCGCCAAATTCTAAATTATATTCTTTAATATATTAACTACCTTGGAATTGATCTTTTGATAGAAGTAAATAAAGATATATCTTGTTGATGTTTAACCTTGCATTAAAATAACACAATAAAGATAATGAAAGTAAATTAGAAAATTCATTTTTACATGTCTTGATACTTCTATTGAATCCTACTCCTTTTCATGATTTGTATTTATTAATCTTGGATTATTTACTATATCATTTCATCTAGAGTGTTTTTTTCATCTTAACCTACTCTCATAGTATTTCATTGGTTAGTGTGTTCAGAATATGATTCATTTCAACCAAGACACCTCAATATTACCCATGTGATGTTGTATTTATAATGTATCACGTTGTAGTAAAATTATAATCAGTCAACCTATGTTTTTTCTATAGGATTACATTTCTATTTATGATCTGTTTTTCAGATACATTGAATATATATTTCTTCCCCTACTCAACATTGTAATCATGTGTATAAAAGATATTTCACTATACACAAAAACAAATATTCATAAAAATACTCTTCTTTGTTATTATCTTCAAATCCTAGTAGGTTTCAAAAACTCAACACACCCTTCTCTTGTCCCAACGACATAGTAAAAAACTTAATATTTCTACATTATTTAAGAAATAAAACATCTGATAAAAAGAATGATACATATAGTAATTTTATAGTCATTTCATATAACCCCTTTGAGAGAATGGTGATATTTATTATCTCACTAAACCACAAAGTATAATCTATTCATTTTTTTCCTTGAGAGGCGAATGTTATACCAACCTCCTCAGGGACACTTCACACATAGTATTAGAAGCCCATTCTTTCATTTCTATTTTTCACCTATTTTTTCTCAATTTAAAAAATTCTTCGTTGTCTATGTCAAACAATCCTTTAATTTTCCATATCCATAAATATAAACCATAAAGGCCTTTTTTAATTTTATAGTAAAAATAAACATTATTAAATACCCACATTGGGTTCCCATTATACTTCAAGAAATTATTTCTTTAACTAAAAAAATATTCCAAGAATTCCCTAAATCAATGTTCCTCATATGAAACTCAACCAGATATATTTTTCCTTTTGTTTATAATGAAGATAATAGTTTTCCTCAAATGATTACACTTTAATTTTCTTATATCATTATTAATATTTTTAAGGAAAATATATGAAACATATATGAGGTGTAGATCTCTCTTTTGTGGTGTTATAATATATTCTATATAAAACTCATCATCAATCTATACAATGATTTAGTAACTCAACACTATTTATTATTATTTATTTTCAAATTTATCTTTAAATAATGAATTAATAATTGAAGAAGAGTTTTACTATCAATTTGAATTCATCTAAATTACTATTGAAAACCCATGAAATACATTTAATTACCTTTTATATTGAATATATTCACACAATATTTAATATTCTTCTCTCTTGGATCAAAGAAAATTATTTTATAAAGCACTTTAATAAATAACGTATAATTTTTGATATATTTTTCTTTAAATATAATCCCTCTAATCTTCCAATTGAATTATTCAAAATAACAAAATTATAGAAAACATCATTTATCACCAAACATCAACCTGAAATTTTCATAAATCAAATATCATATGCTTATCATAGAGTCATACATGGCTAGGAAAACTTTTAGGAGATAAAGAATATTTTACAAATATCTATTTTTGGAATTGAAATACTAAAATATAAAACAATCCATAGAAAATATCATATGACTAATTGAAAAACACATGCTATATGAATTTTCCCATTGAAAATTTAGATCCAACTCAAATAGTGTAAATGACACCAAATCTCTGTCTCATAGATAAACTACTATACAAGTGACCCAAATTAACAACAGTATATGATTTTTCTATTATCAATTTTTGATGTTCTCAAAATATCATATGAGTATTAAAAGAAAATTTTTGGGTGTCTCACATGACTCAAATTAAAAACGCATAAAATAAATCTCATATAAATAGGATAGTTTCATTTCTCACATTTAAAGTCCTATTCAAAAAAAATATTTAAAACTAAAATATATTTTACTCTTGGAATATTTCTTCCATGTAGATAAATTCTCCTTTTCTCTAGCTGTGTATGATAATTTCATAAGACATATATCAAAACAACAGTAATAAAACTAATGTTTTTAAAAACTAATTGAAAACATCTTAAAATCACATTGATAAATATCTATTAATTTAAATCATGGAATAATGGATAATAATAATTTAAATAATTATTAAAATAATTACAAACCCCATAATTTTTTTTCTAAATACACGATGTGTAACAAATACAAACAATTATGTGTTTCTATAAATTCCTATATATTTGAAACTCTATATTCACTTTAGCCTTCATAAGTCATCATCTAAGAGGTGATGAACATTATAATCTAAATCTTACTTGCTTGGTCACTCATTCAATGATTTTATATCTTTATCAATCTCTACCAAATACATTGAACCTAGAAATCACTAACTGGTGACAAATTATACATATTTTACAATAGAAATTCAATGCAAAAAAATATATTATATACTCAACTTAAAAAGTTATTACTATATAATGTTAGTACTTAATATTTTTGATCTTTTCTTTGATATGATAATAAGATCGTTCGGTTATCTGACTTGCTACTCCATCGAATTCATCTGAAACTATATTCCAAGGACCTTTGGTCTTCATCATTTCAATGAAAAATATTTTCATCAACATGATGTTTATATATGGTTTGATAACAAATCCATTACCCAAAACATATCATTTTCATTAAATACAATAACAACAATGCAAACATAATAATGAATAAAACCAAACACCTTAGGGAACATCAATCCCCCATTATGTTGGTTTTAAATTCCAAATTAACTCAACTGATTATGTATTTATTTTCCCCTAATTAAATGTAAATTATGATGGAGAAAAGTCACCCTCCCTATTATTGGTATATTATGGCAGGTTTTACTTTCTATATTAAACTATTAAAATTTTAATAAACCCATATTATCATCTTGATACTATATCCACTTTCATGTCTTCCACTAATTTCATGATAGAAGGGTTGTACAACATTTTCATTAGAAAAGTTTCACAATCCAACCAAATATATGTCTACATCGCCTAACCCTTTAATGAAAATAAGTGAGATTAATTTACAAAACTAGGTTTTTAATTAATTAACTTCAACGAGGAACCAAATAAAACTTTTCACTAATCAAGGGATTCCCAAACATATTCTCTATATGATTTGAATATTCGTACCTAATGTGATCACACACATCAATATTTTCATGTCTAATGTATATTTCACCAATTTTCTTATAATATCACTATCTATTGATAAACATTGCATATATGAGTTAAAATATGGATTGGAGATTGAAAATCATAACACGTCCTTCATATTTTCAATGGGTTGTCTAGATTTTTAGATACGAACACAATTACTGAAACTATTGAAACATCACCTATTTTCAAATCACCCCCTCTAGAGATTATCTTTAAATTATTCACCAAACATTTCCATAATTTAAAGAAATATAAAATTATATGGGAATAATTTGGGTCATAAAATATTCATTAATAATACAAACAATGTTGACATTGATTTATCATTCCTGAAACTCCTTCCTTGGTAGCTCTAAAGTGTCCATAATTAATTATGGTGAATTCAAATTTTTCTCTAGATGTGAAAATAATTTAAATGCATGAAATAAATCATTATTTTATTATTCCTCAAATTTTTAATAGGATTATAAACATAGAAACTAGAATAGTTTGTTTTTTAACATTCTTTATTATCTAAGACAATTATAACAACTCAGGGTATACGATCAATATATCATTAGGATCAAGATCTTCTATCGTTTGGTGTGTGTATTCATTCTCAGTCATAACATCATGAGTACTTGAATCCATTTTTTCTTTCGTTTCTGTTTCATTATTCAAGGAAGAATAATAATTCATTTGACATCCATGCATACAACTTGGATGCACATTCAACAAGCTTCTTTATTACTTGACCTTCTTCATAAACTTCTCAAATTTTACATAGGGAGTTCCCGCTACCATAAAAATCAATCAATCTCTCTCTTTAATTGTAAAATAATTTTTTAAAATTTATCATTTATTTTTTGATATTCATGGAGATCATGAAATATTTCATGATGTGGCCTCTGTTTACAAAATGTGAAATATTATTTAATATGTAGATATTTTTTATTTCATTTATTAAATACCCTCTTGGGTATATTTTTAATGCCCAAACACATCTAGACACATTACTGGTGGTTGGATTGTTATTCAGATAGAATCAAGTGTTCCTCTCTATACACTCGAGGTTTCTGATTAGAAAAAAGGGTCTGATGGTGGATTGGTGGATAGACAATGCCCTATTTACCTTAGTAGCATAGTGGTATATATGGTATAAATAATCATATGAAAAAATTGAATTAGTAATTTTAAAATATATATCAAGGTAATATAAATATAATAATAGAATAAACATGGAATCAACCAATAAGGTACAACAATGCATGCATTTCAAGATGATTCTACTAATACAATAAGAATAAAAAAATAATTAGTATAATAAACGAAATAATAAAATACCTATTACTATATCCATGATAATTCATTGTACTAGCTCGGTATTATTCTCATATATCTCATGTACAATATAGATAACAAATAATAAACCCTAGAACTGCCACCATAACGATATTCTATGGTACTCTTATTAAATGAAAGACCGCTCATTATGATAGATAGACATATTGGTATAATAAAAATTGTGTATAAATGATAATATTTTATTGTATACTAACTAGTATAGTGTGAATCTGTAATAGGTAAAACTATAAATAAGTAAAATAATGTAATAAAGAATGCTCATGTTCCTAAGGGTAACCTGGATGATGATACATTGTTCGGCATAAGATAGAATGTCTCTGAACCAGTTCCTACTTGTAGAGATGTGATGTGATGTAAAATGGGTTAAAATTTATTAATCATCAATAATGGACCAATCCCATGACTATTATTTGGTATAGAGGACACACCCCAAGTTACTAGCTGTGTAAACATAGTCTTTATCATTTAGGGAATGATTTAAATTTGATAAGAGGTATATATAGAATTCAATTAAATGGAATCTCAGTAAAATCTAAAAAACCTTATAGAGGAACCCATGTGTCACAATAGGAGTGTAGAAATTATCCAAATATGAAGGTGTCAATCCATGGAATCCATAAATGGAATCCCAAGAATCACCCTCATTATATTGAAAAACATGTCCCCCCAGAGCCAATCCATAGTTCCTCACAATGGATTTTGCATCTCACTCATGACATGGTGTAACCATATATCCACTGATTCCATCAACCAGTGCTGCCCAGGGAACCAGTGTCTCTCTTATGGTGGTAAGTAACAAGTTCAGTGGGCCCATCCTTGATATAGCATGTATAACACCCAGCTTATAAATACTCAACATCCTATGAGCCTATCCTAGGTGTTATATAAAAAGGAACATGATTATTGATCAATGAATACACAATATCTTCTAATTATTAAAAAAATTAATGTTTTATAAATAAAAAGGGTCAAATACATTGTTCATTCCAATTATATGAATAATGAGGTCATGTACTTAAGTATTCCATAGTGATTTTCATGGTTACTAAAAGAGGACCATGTCAATAAATGTGACATTTGATTAATTTGGTAGTCCATTCCATTACATTGGAATACCAACAATTTAATTAATGTATTAGGAATAGGTGTTATGTCCTTGTAAGGTAACACCATACATGAAAGAGGTGTCAAAAAGGCCATTTTAACAAGTTTACCATACAATTTCATCAAGTTAACTACACAAGAATTTGGCCATGACCACCTTGAAAAAAAAGTATTGGTCAACAAGGGATAACTTAGATGGCCCTCACATAATTCCACATTCTAATACATCCCATAGTTATATTTTATAATACATCGCACCACATATATGGGTTTTATTAGAATACCATTAATTAATTTAATGGATTAATGAGTCATACCAATAGTGAATTTCCATCTTTGAGGTCCATGAATATAAAAACCTCAATGTTATAGACAAAGGCTAATACATTTTAAGTGTATAGGTTATACAAGTCAAAAATAACAAATAAGAAGCGTAGCATGGAATGACTATCATACAACAACTATGATGTAATTTAAAAAGACCTTGAATTTAATGGAAATTATTTATAACACATATTGTATTCCATGAATGACCAATACATACAATAACAAGGGTTTATTTGGCTCGGTTCAAGGTAAATCAATTAAATAGATGAAATCTCTTAAAATTGGTAGAATTAGATCACATGGAAATAGTGAATAAGAGAATAATATTAATGCAGAAAAGATGGAGTCATAGAAATATAGAGGCCTTACTAATGGTCATGATGATGCTTGAATTGGAGGTTGTATGTGGGATATCTTCTCATACCAATATGTGGATGTGAGGAACACCATGATAGAGGTGCTATGAATGGGTGAGAAAAAAAGGAAGGGGGAGAAAAGGAAAAAGGTTGGGGAAGAAAAATTGAAATTTTACCCCATTACATTAAGAGTGCAGTTTTCCAGCATGGTTCACCAAACCGTGCACCAACCATGCTAATGGAACTACGTAAGGAGAGGGGTCGCATGACTCATGTGCAATGTTTTGGAGACTGTGAAAACCATGAATTTCACACTATCCAAAAGCATGAGACAATCCACATGGACTTGGGGATCCAATCATATGATTATAATAGACAATGCATGAACTATTTCTCCACTGGATCTAACACTTAGTTCCCTCTGGTTGGACATAAGGTTTCTGAAAAACTGTCCTCCCAGAATAGTTCTTCTCGGTCTTGGGTTTACATATCCAAATGCTCCCAAAACATGGTAGAACGACTGAGGGACCTCTCTAGCATTTGAGAAATTCTAAGAACAAAACTTTAAAGTGTTCTATTTCATATAATTTCATCTGAAACTTGGTTTACAAAACAACCCGCCCACTAAACAAAAAATTTAGGTTCCTTTAAGAATTATTATGAGTTGAAAAACCATTGTATACAGAAATCATGCCACCATAAAAATTCTCATCCCTAAGAATCCTTGAAGAAACCCATGATTATAACACCCAACCTACTCGGGTAATGGAGTAATGATCAAATGGTTATGTTTCATGTCCAAACACCGAAAACATTTCCAAACACTGATTCCATCATTTTGTATACAAACTAATGAAACATGACGCAATGCTTATTTTATGAACTACAACATCGAGTCCGTGCATACCTAAATTCGCCGATCTCAAGACATGATCACATAATTATGTCTTAAAACATCCACCCTATAGTTCTTACATTTATAGGTTCTACTATTTTGATGAAACATTCTATGTTCAAATATCTCAACCATCGAAATTGTTGATTTAAGAATTCCATTATCATTCAAATTATTCCCTTGTATTGATTATTATAATTAATTAATGGTCGATCCAGGTTTTCATGGAAATACTTTTCCAACTATACTACACTTGACCTAACCTTGATGACATGTCGGAATTAGTTCTCCACTGTCTGCTTATGGAAATATAGAGATACCATGTTGAACCATCTCTAGTCGACCATGATCAAAGGACTCAAATTAGATTGATTGTGAATTTAAAAAGCCATACCTAGTGCCTTCAGATGAATTGGCATCCTGGTTCACTTATAGTAAACTCTATGAATCCCATAACTATAATTGGGTGATGTCTCTACCCAAAACAACTTCTTCAATAGGTTTTTCCTTAGCACACATGAGGGTGTATACATGATCCATCACACATGGATCGTTATGCATGAGACATCTCATCTATGGTCGACCAATGTCTGGGTAACATCAAAATCAAAAATTGGATTCCATAGACAATATCTATGGAAAACCATATTCTGAATTTACATGTGAGATCATGGTACAAATATAAACATCCACATATGTAGAAAACTGACTAAATCCAATTTGGTATCTGCCTGATGATCAAGTCAATAGAGAATGTCTTCTATCCATGAGTTCGTCCAAGGAATTCCTACCTGGGAACCCAGGTATAACATAGTACTAACCATTATTCAAATAATATACCCTATTCTGATTCTCAAATCTAAATAATTAGATTTGTTAATGCCAAAAAATTTTAAAATATATCGCTATGTATAAATTAAACTCTCCAAGTGTACCTGGATGATGTGAAGATAAGGAACATGATAATAATCAGGAGAAGGTACACCAAGAGGATAATGATATTTACCCAATAGGCTATATAAACTATCAAAATATCCAAGATGATCTGTTTGGTATGATACTGAACCAACCGTAAAATACAAGGTCAACCACACCTCTTAGGCCAACATCCTTTTAATGTGCTCAAATACATCTACCGAGGACTCATCAAACTAACCATGATTCCCTTACCACAATGGAGCCCTGTGATCACTCAATAACTACCATAGTAATCCATTACCATCAAAAAGTTTATTCAATGATTGTTCATACATCAAACAACATCCTCATCATGCTTCCACAAAAGCACTAACT
Organism: Viscum album; assembly: GCA_963277665.1. NCBI lineage: Eukaryota > Viridiplantae > Streptophyta > Magnoliopsida > Santalales > Viscaceae > Viscum > Viscum album. Next base: position 953,992,714 of record OY728162.1, on the reverse strand, counting down.
TAAAATGAGATATTAATAGCCGTAAGAAATTTTTAAACATGGTATACCATAAACAAATGATCCTTATTCGTATTGTTACTTATACTTTAAAAGACATGTTTTATCACATTTTACATGATGAAATGAAACTTAGGAGTATCCTTATCATTAATGGATTTACTATAAAAGGAAACACATCTGACATGATACAATCTATCGACTACAAAATGAAGTTACTAGATGGGACCAACATACTACCCAAAACAGTTAAAAAAATAGATAGGATAGTTTCATACAATTTCACATTGCCAAACTCACTTAATATTTACTCTTGACACTCCTCTTGAGTTAAATCCACACATGTCCGAGAATTAGGATTGAGCTCCACAACAAACTGGCCAACATGTCCAAAAAAACTGTCTAGCTAGGAACATCATCCTAAATATTGGGACATGTATAAATCCTTATTAATTCCTAGGCCACTGTACTTTGAAGATGATTAGTGATTACTACATATAAGATAATAGTTTAAATTAATTTCATCAAACCCAAATGGTTCGTTGTCCCACATTACATACTCGATGGCACCGTGTGTAGAAACACATACTACCAAAGGTTTCAAAAGAAAAATGAAACATCCTTTGGTACCATATATAGTCTTATCACTCCTATTAATTGGAGTATATGATGGCCTTTAAAAATATAATCTACTATCAAATCACTCTGTAAGACTGTCAGATTATTTAGAGATCTCCAAAATCACCCATCCCAAAAAAGACTGATGAGTGGCTCTTATGACCTACTAAGTGATCAATAATTTCATAGGATTGTATAACCCACATAAACTGATCATTATTTAATTCCCATTCCCATTAAAATACTTCAAATACAAAATATTACTAGTTTAATAAAATGCCTATTTTTAGAAACTAAATTTCATGCACATGACTATGACACCCAAACGGTACCACAAGCCCAAATGGATTCACAAGCATCAAGAAATGATTTAGAGCACCAAGGGTGTTTACTACATCAGGATAGATAATTAACAAATTAAGAAACATCGTCTCTATAACTATGACACACTAAAAAGATGTAACTAGGATTAATGTCCCACCATTTAGAATCAACTATATGATGCATGAAAAATGGATAATTTTCACACTTCGTTTCAAGGAAAACTCGAGAAGATTCAGGCTACCCATATTGATGGTTCAAAGATAAAAAACACTTAAGGATTCCCTTTAAATTAATTAAATTAATATGCATTTACATATTTAAGAATTTTATAGGCTCACAGTAACATCATGTTGTAGTTTGGGACAACATTTACATAGGGAAATTTATTTAGATAAATCCAACAGGCACATGGGTCATTTCATCAGGATATCTTTTTACAAATTAATATATTTTCCCAACATCCCATCCTAATTAGGATATTAATTACATAAACACAATTTTAAAATACATTCATTCATTAATAGTATTTCAATATTTTCATAAGAAAAGAAATTTTCAATAGAAATATATAGAGGGAAACACCATAGAACTTGTAATTTCTATTTTAATTAACTAAATCCTTATATAAGTATAACTAAAAACAAAATTAATGGTCTTTTATTTATTAAAGAGGGATCTAGAAAAGTAAGATTCCACCATATGCCTATATGCGATTATATAGAGATATCTTCATACACATTAAAAGACTATCACTATAAAGCATAAGTATACCCCTATGGGGTAAATCACCAAGGAAGAAAAAAACAAATGATACATACTTGGGTCCTATTAAACCATCCTGGGTTCACCAAAAACAACCCGAACATTTATAGCATTTTGATTAAAAACACCCATAACAGGTTCATTTTTAAGCGACTTGCCCAAACAAACCACTGTTGGTTCAATTTTGGATTTAGGTATGTTCATCATATTGGACGTCATACCCCAGTTATAAAGACCCAATCCCTTATAATAGAAACCAAACTAATTTTTATAAAAACAACGTTGAACAACATTTATATTTATTCAATACTCTCTTTGTATATAAGAATCATAAAATATAGTTCAGTTATATGGGTTACCATTTCTCAATTTCAAAATCACCGATACACATTACAGATTCTTATTAGACTAACTTTTAACAAAAACCAAATTATTTAGAAAAAACATTAATAACACAAAAATTTATACAATAGTATTTAAATATATAAAGAATATCAATAATGGCTTGATTATATGGGTAACCATTTTTCATTTTATAATGTTCCCATAAAATTTAAAAATTGAAAATTTGATCACCTGTAATCAGAACCCATAAATATAAACCAGTGCAACTGATGTTTTATAGATAAAATATTTCATTATTGTTTTTTCAAATAGAATGGAATACGAAATATATGTAGTAATATTAGACTTAGTTTGATGCTGGAAATTTTTTGTCCCACCAATTTATTCAAATTATATCAAGAAATGAATTCACAAGTAGTAAATAAAAGACAAAAAACTGAATAATCACCGAAGAATGATATAATAACTCAGAGACTACTATGTTATTAGGGAAAAATACCAAGCATATAATATAATAAAAGAATGAAAAATAATTCACACAAAAACAATTCATACAATAATGTTCTAAATATATCACACATATTGTTATTTAAGCAAGAAGGATAATAAATATTTAGTTATGCATAATGATAAGTATGATAATAAAGTACCTAACATGGCATACAACCTGAAGGAAATTAACAGACACTACACATCAAAAAATTACAATTAGCCTGATAATACAATCAATGTGGCATGAAATATGCCTAGAATATAAGTCCATAATCTTAAATGTTACCCATTCTTTATTTGTGTAAAGAATTTACATTCATTCACATTTAGGATCTTTTCAGTTTTAGAGTTTTAGAGAATTGGTCCATCACTATTACATAACAACTAGAAAATTAAAAAGGATTCAGTCCTACTCAATATCCATTTTTCATAAAATAAAACACTTTAAAATAAAACATGAGTTTTATTTCGTGATAGAAAACATCCTAACAGTCATCTCAATTTATTCATTTTTATTGCACATCCTTATACCGTGTGGAAAACATTTCAAAAACCTTGGATGAAAACAAAAATATTAGTAAGCGATAAAAAATAAGTAATGAAACTGTTAGCCCCTAAATATTTTAAACTAATGATAACATTTTCAAAAAAGTTTAATTTTCACCCATAAAACCTAAACTAATTATCTAACATTCTGAAAACATAAGGTTCTTGTAAAAATCTATATTAATCATAAATCATAAATAACTTGTTTCATCCATATCATTCATACATTTTAGATTTCATGGATACATATATAGTGTCCTTTATAGATACATTTTGTATACCCATCACAGTAGATTTCTATAAATCTCTTAGGAGAAACACAAATGGAAATCCCCATCTCATAACACAATGCATTGGAGAGAAATAATGGGATAAACTTCCCTCCATTTATCATAGAACCACCCATATACATAATAAATTCCAAAAAACCATAACAAAATCATAACACATAAAACATACAGAAAGTAAAAACAACATTTTCCCTTTTAAATCTAATGATATCAATAAATGATATTGATATAATCAATCCATACTCAATTTTTTTCAATACCAACATACCAGAAATGGGAATATGGTATTTATTTTTCTTTGAAAAACTATACATCTTATAGAAGAATCCAAATATACAAAAATGGTCAAGGAAGTGGAAAATCCATTGTCATCATATATGATTAAAGACATTATTTTAGTCATTCGGTATAATAATTCATATAAAAAATTAATTTTTTAAAAAATTTGAATGAAATTGAAATTCAAAGGGGTTAATAATACAAAATTTAATAGATGGTGGTGAATATTATGAAAATATGTCTCACGGAATGGAGATTGAGAGGAAGTACATTTCTTTGAGTAAGACTAATCATATATAGTATTTATATTCCCAAATGTACATAGTTTAATTTTTAATTTCATTATAAATTTAGTTAAATTATATTATTCATTTTATGTTATGTCCATGTTATAAAAATTAGGTAATTATTTACTTCCATGTCAGACAGAATGTCAATATTTTGTACTTGAGTAAAAAATGAACTTGATATTATGTCAATAGTCAATCTGATCCAAAATCCATCAAATTATGAAAAATATTCCTGATAGAAGAATTAATTTTATATATCAATTAAACCTTTATGTCAAATCATTAATTATGGATATGAAAAATGAACAATGTAACCATCATGGAGATAGTTTTTCATACATAAACTTGAGTAACAATTTCATTTTTCACTGATCATTATAAAAAGAAGGTAAATATTATTTTATCCTTAAATTATGATAATAATATTATTAACATCAAATTAATAATTTAAATATTCTTTCATATATCAAAAAAGTAATGTGGTGAATAAAAACGAATCACATCTCTTTGTGGAGGTGATAGATCACACTTAAGCGCAAACAGCATTATCATTTTTGTGGGCATGAAAAGTAAAAAAAAAATGATATATTATTATCATATAATTATAAATAAGTCAGGATTATTAGATATTAATATTTATTCTATCATTATATTCATTCTCAACATATGGTAATGAAAATCTAAATATATCAATGCACGAGGCAGTAGTCCGTCGTACACACGAATGGAATGTTCATTTACCATTTGACAAAATTGGAGATGGATTTTGGTGATGATATTAAAATAATAACATAAAATTAAATTTAGGATAATAGAGTTATTATTTCCTCATGGATGAAGGATATTTCAATTAAGTTTCATTAGAAATAAAATAGAAAGACATAAATAAAAACATTGCCTTTTTTGGATGATCACATTTATCAACAACTTTACACCTCTAATAATGGTGTTGTTTATAAACTGAGTCATCTATATGGTGTTAAGGTTATCTAGTAATGGGTTTGGGTACATATTTTTTTGAAATATATTGTTTTTGAAGTGTAAGTAATAGAAATAAATGAGTTCCCTTTTATAGGAGAGGGGAGGAGAAATCTTGAAATTATCAAAAGTATTAAATTAATATAAATTCATTTTCTATTAAAAATTGATTAAAATTGAACTAGTTATAATATATGATTAGTAACATTCTAAATATATTCATATAATGAATATTAGGAAATGTTGACTATTTTTAATCCTTATCTTTTTGTTTTAACCCTTTGGACTCTTACTGTTTTAATAAGTAATTTACAATTTGAGAGTGTAAATAATTTCCATAAAATGTAAAAGAACCAATGAATGAGTAGTTAATGAAATTTTTAGGCATATCTAAATTATTTTTATGAATATTTTTTTTCTTAAATTTTTAATCATTTAATAAAATATTTTATGTTTTAAAATAATAAGTCTCTATTATGACACTATTCATAAGCTGACTTTTTAAAAATATTATATCATCAAGGTAATATCAAACCAACTCATTTAAATATTCTCCAAAATGTAAAATGAATCCATAAAATTCATGTACGGTATGAATAATGTAAAATTCAATTTATTTTAATATTTATAATGTCATATATTTTATTTTTTTATTAATAAATAAAATACTGCATTATCATTGTGTAACCATAAAATTTAATTATTTATTTCCTAAAAATTAAAAAAAATTACAATGATGTAGTTAATTTTTTATCTTTCTAATGAATACTTATCGTCAAAGATAACACTTATATAAAACCATATTAAATTCTTTTAATAATAAGAGACATGATTATGACATCTTGGACTTTACTTTATATAAAATTTTATAATTGACACAATCACACCCAGGTGGCTTCTGAAGGAAAATATTTCCGCCCAATGATTTTCTTGGCTGATAATAAGTCATCCATTAAGATATGGGTAAGTGATATTATAGTCTTATAATATTTATAAAATTATTTTTACCATTACTTACTAGTTTTACCCTTAACAGTGGTATATGAAATGAAAAAGTATATATTCACCAAAAATTATGTTGATACCATCAGATCAATATTTTCTTAATGGTTACAATGATGTATTTTTTTTCAAAATTCAATTCATGAATGTGGCTAAAATAAGTTCATCTCTAATCTCAAAAATGTGGTGATAAAGTGTTTAAAAGGGACTTTAGAATTTTCAATAAGTATTTATATCTAATTTAATTAAAAAAAGTATTCTAATGACATAAACTGGATAAAAATATAAAAAATAATCTAATTATACATTAAAACAATTAAACATATAATCTTCCAATATAAATAACTTTGTTGAAAACTATTTTTAATTTAAATGTGGTATTTTTCAATATTCATTAAAATATAAAATTTGTCAGAAAAATACAAAAAAATCAATCAAATTAAATTTTTATACTATTCTTTTTAATAATAAATTTAATTTTTCAGATACAAATTAAAAGGTGAAAGAAACTAGATTAAAAATGGGTTCTCCATCAAAATTCCCTAATATAATTTTTAAAAAATATTTGAGCATTTTATTATTGAAATTGGATTTTATTCCAATTTTAAGACTATGAAATTTATCGAAATAAAGTAAAAATATTTCATAAAAATGCGTAAAAATATATATTATGTTCTATTAATTCTCTCAAATACAACAGATAGGTGATAACTACCACTTAAAATAATAATAATATTAATATATTATTTTCAATATAACATAGTCTTGTGTGCAACATAAGATTTCATAGAAAACCATTGTTGCATGTTAGGTACAATATCAGACATAACATCCCATTTAATGTAAAATTACTATTTAATTCATAAATATTAATAGATATGAAAATTCATTATTCTCTAATTAGATGTTATGTTACATCGTTCCCACTTTTGGAAATATCTTCCTCTCAATTTTATTCAATTATCAAATAAGTGGGGTTGGGAGGGTATTTATCCCTCAGAGAATTTTCATATTCCCATTTTCACTTTTCAACCATATAGTTTTTTCCCAAAAACATAACCTTGTGAATCACCTTATTCCAAAAACGTTTCTCACTATAGTCAAGAATCTACACTAGTTGCTCCCCAAATAAACTACTTCGGTGCATAAAACATTATATGGATTTGGAATATATATTCTTAACATAAAAAGATGAAAAACAATATGTACGTGGTATAAACTTGGAGGTGAATCCCCTCAGTAAGAAACTGATCCTACTTTCACTAATATTTCATGGGGTCTAATGAACTACGAACTCATCTTTTTTTCTTACCAAAACCCATTACTCTTTTCCATGGAGAAACATTGAGAAAGAAAAGATCGCATACCTTAAATGTATGAACCTTCCTCTAAATATCTTAATAACTTTTGTTCCTACTTTGATATGCCATCATGTGTCTCTAAATCAATTGAACATTCTGTTCTATCTCGTCAACCAACTATGGTTCCATCAACTTCCCCTATTTGACAACATCTCAAAAGGTGAGAGTTCGGCACTGATTTCCATATTATTCCTCAAATGGTTCCTTCTGTATACTAGAATGATGATTTTTATTATAAGAAAACCCAAAAAATTAATTATGTTGATACCAAAATCTCTAGTAATCCATTGAATAAGAACATAAAACATCTTCCATGGTCTTAATTGTTTGTTCTGAATTCCCAATAGATTGAGGATGAAAATGTGTTTTGAAATTTAATTCAGTACCCAATGACTTCTGAAGTCCTTTCCAAATGTTTTAAGATACCCTGGGATCATGATCAGATAGCATGGAGAGAGGAAATCCTATTAAGCTAACTATCTCTTTAAGATAGAACTGAGAAAGTTGATCTAGAGTCAATGTATCTTGAATAGAAAATAATGAGTTGATTTAGTCAGTCGATCAACAATAACCCAGATCAAATTGATACCTAGATAAGTATTTGGAAATCCCACTACAAAATCCATGGATATATTTTCACATTTCAAAAATGGTATTGTAGAATCATGAATCATCTCTTTTGGAATCTATCGTTCTTCTTTAACATGATAAAATGTCAAACCCTTCATATTAAAGTAAAAAACATCTCTTTTTTCCCATACCTCTAGTAATACAGCTGAAGGTCTCTATACATCATAGTAACTTAGGATGAATTGAAAATAGAAAAATATGAGATTCACATAATAGCACTTTCATCAACAATGAATCATAAGGCTCACATAATATCTTTTCAATTCTCAAAACACAATCTTTTTCAATGTTAAATTCAGGAAACATACACGTCTGAAACAATTCTACATTTTTATACAACTCATTTTCTTACTACTATGCATTATTAATTGGGTTTGATGGAGATGATTATACCAAAACCTGAAACAAAATAGAATAATTTCCTACACCAATAGATTCCAAGACAAATTTCATCAAAACATTAATAAAAGGGTAACATTCTAAACATAACATGGTTAATGTATCATTAATTTCCTCACACTAAATATCAGGAACGTTTTTTCCTTTTCCAGTATGGTAATTAATCACACAATCATAATCCTTCATTATTTACAACCATATTCTCTATCTCCTCATCAATTCTTCCTAAGTGAATATATACTTCAAACTCTTATATTCATTATATATTTCACATTTTACTCTATATCGATGGTTTATTAATTTTTTTTAAAAAAATAGTAGCTACTTCCAAATTTTGTGTATGGTATCTTAGATAACGATTCTTCAACTAGTGTGAAGTATATAAAATTAACAGATCTTTTTTCTTTAGGACAAAACCATTTCCATTCAAAGAAGTATCACTGTAGAAAAAACATCCCCATTTCTGGAAGGTAATTCTTGAACTGAAGAATTCACCAATATTCCTTTAAATTCCTGAAAACAGTCCTCACATTATTTTTTACAGATGAACATACCCCCTTTTCAGGTTAGCTTTGTCAGTGGGATAGATAATGGGGCAAGATTTTCAACAAACATTCAGCAATAGCCTACTAAAACATGAAAATCATGAATCACATTTATATTTCTAGGTCTTGGATATTCTTCAACAACAATTGTTTTTGAATGATCAATAGTTATTACATCTTCTAAAATAATGTGACCCTGAAAAGAAATTTTTTTCAACCAAAACTAACACTTGGTGAATTTCGCATTTAGTTATTTTCAATTAGGGTTTTCAAAACAGCCATTATATTGCAGTAATGTTCCTCTATACCTTTGGAATATACCAAAATGACATCAATAAACACAAAAAAATATATGCTAAAACAAATTTAATATTCTATGCATAAGATTAATGAATACAATATGTACATTATTTAACCCAAAAGGAATAACTATAAATTAATAATGGCCATATCTAGTCAAAAACAAAATGTTCAAATTTATTCTTCCTTTACTTTCAACTGATGGTATCCCAACATCAAGTCACCCATCGAAAAATTATGTGCATCCTAGAGATGATCAAACAAATAATCGATATGAGGAAAATGACGATTTTCCTTAATAGTGATCTTATACAAGGATCTATAATCAATAAAAAGTCCCAATGAACAATATTTGTTTTTAAAAAAAATAAAAGAGCACCCCATGGTGATGTCCCAGGTCAAATGAAACAATTATATAAAAACCGATGTAATTGATTATTCAACTCTTAATGTTCAATTTGAGCCATTAAATGAATGGGTTTTGAAATTGGATGAGCATATATAACTATATCAACAGTAAATTTGAATTTTCAATCAGGTATAATACTAGAAAACTCTTCAAGGAATGCATCAAGATACTAATTTACCACTGGAACATCATTAATCTAAATAGTTCATTTGTTTTCAAAAATAAGTTCATGGTAATTTTTAATTTAAATATTTTAATAGTTTAAAATATTCCTGATATTTTATCAATTGAAAGGGTTCGTTCTTGTACAAAAACTGAGATTATTTCTGAAACGAATATACATTACTTCTACAACCAATATAATCATGGAAAATAGAAATCTAATCCAAACCCTGAATAACATCAAACTCTATTATAGGAAAACCCATAAGGCATCAAGGTAATTTGTTTCCATATATAAGGACATGTAGATTATTATTATCTCTATATATACCAAAATATTCCCCAGGTGCATTTACCATCAATTTTGGATTCATTTATTAATGTTGAATTTCAAATTTGAACGAAAAATTATTATAAAATAGAAAATGTCTCCTCCCCAAATTACACAATACATTAGAATAATTTGTATAATCAAAAAATGTATCTAATAACACTTCATTTGATGGTCCAACATGTTCTGATTTAGTTGTGAAGTATTTCACCACACCTTTTAATTTATAGTCTAGCTTCTTCTCATCATTTAAATTACTTATTAGACTCTCATTTTCATTCTAAACCCTGAAATTACATTTAAAACATTTATTAACAATAAATAATATATTTTTGTACCACTGACTTCATCCTCTTCAGTGCAGTTATAAGCATGTTGTCTAATTTTATGAAAATAAAAGCACTTACCAGAATTCAAAAGGCCTTCCCGTGTGTTTTTTACAATAATTCCCACAAGCTCAAAACTCAATTTTTTTACCATATGATTTTTTGAATAGTTATTCTATTTCACCTACCACCTTGACCTTTTTTCCTTTGAGTTATTAAATAAAACATGATCATTAGATGGATCCATTTCCACATTCTCCACATATTGCACACGTTTTTTCCTAAATTTTGAACTCATGACAATCCAACGCTCTTGGATTCATTAGATTTAATCCTGAGTAAAAATTATTGATTTTACTATCAATATCCTGGATGAAATATGGACCGTACCTTTCATGTTTAGTGATTTTTTTTCATATGGATACATCAATTCATCCTATGACCTCAATTCCCAGAATTCATTTTCTATCCTAATTCGAACCTCCTTAGGAATATATTTCCCATGAAATATATTTTTGAATTCATCCTAATCCGAGTAATTAATTTCCACATTATCCCAACTATTCTTAACCATCAACAACCACTGATTGGCTTCACCTTCATAATAATAAAGAATGTCTTAGCTTTTGATTGTCTGGACACTCCATAAAATCAAAAATATTTACTTGTTATTTAATTCACCATTCATAATGCATGGGGTCTAATGATCTTATTAATTATAGGGGATGTTTCCTCATGAAATTCCCCACTATGAAAGAAATCCTTTAAGGTTGATCTCATGCATGGATTCCATCACCATTTATATCATTTTCTAACTGATCTATCATACCCAGAAAATGGATTAGTTCTGATTCATACTATCTCAGGTTGCTTATTTGGAATGTTTCTTTCCTATAGATGTCATCCTAGAAGGGCTTCCATGTTTCCTATGTGGAATTTTTTTAAAAGACATATATTAGAAACAATAACATGTTAATCTTAAATTTCCAAATCATTTCAATTTGAATAAAAAATAAAAACAATTTATGGATATTCCTTTAACATTATCCTAACCCCAAATGTAATCTAAACCGACATTTGATACCAACTATAAGGCCCCATCCTTAAACATTACAAAATATTTTGTTAAGTAAATAATTTAAATTCATTTCACATTGAGAATATTTTTAGTTTTATAGTTTTATAGAATTGTTTCCTTATTATTAGATAACAACTCAAAAATTAATAAATCGACACCTCTACTCACTATCCATATTTTTCAAAAAATACATCTATTTAAAATAAAACATGACTCGTTTTTATTGATGAAAATCATCATAATAGTCATCTTAACTTCTTCCTTTCTCTTACCCATATTTTTCACATGTGGAAAACATTTTAAAAACATGGTATTAGCACAAAAATATCATTAAGGGATATAAAATAAGAAATTAAATCGTGGATCATTGAATTTTATAAACTCCTGAAAACATTTTTACTAAATCAATATTTTCACCCATAAAACGTAAAATCGTTATATTAACTTATGAAATTAAATAATTCCAATAAAAATACATATAAATAAAAAATCAAAAAGGTAAAGTGTGGCATTCATATAATTATTACAATGTTGCTTTCATAGCTACATATGGACTAACCTTTGTGGTTACATTTTGAATACCCATAATAGTATAATCCCTTTATCTATTAGGAGAAACCCAACTAGTTTACCCCATATCATTACCCAATGCATTGAAGAGATACAATCGGCTCTACTACCATTTGTTTTTCATGAAAACACCAGTATACATAAAAAATGCTCAATAATCATAACATAATCACAACACCTAAAAAAATCATAAAGAAAAAAAATAAAATTTCCACTTTGAAATGAAAAGATATCATTTCAAGATATTAATATAATCAATCCATCATTAAAAACATTTTAAAATACCAAAATACATGAAAAGAGAATATAGTATTTATTTTTCATATGAAAACATTTTTTCTTGTAGAAGAAACCAAATATCAAATATTGATCACAATAGTGGAAAAGTAGTTGTCTCTATATACATTAAAAAACTAAAATTTTTTAATTTAGTAAATTATATAATATAAAAAGATTAATTTTGAAAAAAATTATTAAATGCAAATTAAAAGGGTTTTATTATACACTCTAGAAAATATGGTGGCATATATTATCAAAATATGTATCCATAAAATGAGATTGACATGGAGTCCGTTAACATGAGTCTGAATCATTACATATAATCCTTATATTTCTGAATAAACATAAGTTAATTTATAATTTCCTATAAAAAGTTTTCATTATATTATTCCTTCAATATCACTTATTACCATGTTATAATAATTACATGATATTATATTTATGTTAGATGCTTAGCCGATATTCGAGACTGGATTCAATGATGAACTTGATATGATGTAAATAGTCCGTGTGATCATAAATTAATAATATTAATAATAGTATTCATTAGATAATAACAACTTTTATTTATAAATTATACCTTTAAATACATTCATTACATATGGATATTAAAAACGAAGAGCATTACCATCATAAAGATAGTAAGCTGTATGTACAAAAGAGTAATAATTTTATTTTTTAATGATCATTATAGAATATTCGTAAATATTATTAATCCTTACAAAATGATCATAATATTGTTAAGATCATGTTAATAAGATATATATACTTATATAAATTATTCACATCACGGGGTGAATAATAATGAATCACATCACTTCATGAAGGTGATAGTTCACACATACGCACAAATAATGTTATGATTTTTATGTGCATTGAATGTAAGATAAAATGTTATATTATTATTTTATAATGATAAGTATTTCATGAGTATAACATATAAATATTCAGGCCATCATTATAACCAGTGTGGAGATATGGTAATGAAAAAAGAACTATATCGGTTCACAATGCGGTTTCTACCATACACCATAACAGAAATATTATTTCCCACTTGATGAAATTGGCGATGGATTCCGGAGATGATATAAACAAAATTCAATTTAATTATATTAAGGATACAAGATTTATTAGTTTGTAATAGATTAATTATATTTAAATTTAATTAAAGAAGAAATAAAATAAAATAACATAAATAAAAACATTACATTTATTTTGGATGATCACCTTTCTGTACACCTTCACACCTATAAGAATAGTTTTATGTCTAAGATAAGGCATATAGAATGTGGGAAGATATTCTATTATGGAATGGATGTAGCATTACCCGCTGCATAAGATTATGAGGAAACCCATTATTGGGTGTCTTGTACACTATCAGACACAACATCCCCTTTAATGTAAAACTACAATTTAATTCATAAATATAAATATATTTGAAAATGTCTTATTTTATAATTATATGGGTTGTTATATGGAATGTGAATCCATATGTATAAATACATGGGATTATTAAATTACATATTCTTGAATTTATTCATGATATCACATCCTTTTACATTTATGGTCTTTTCATGTTTACAATGTTAGATAATTGGGATAATACATTTATTTCACTTATCATTATTATAGAGTGGATACCATAAAAATAGTACTCATTCCTTCCAAAATTTATAACATTCCAAATAAACTAATATTTAAATGATAGAAATTTAAACATTTGACATGGCTTAATTAAATTTATTATACATCCTTATAACCTATGAAAATCATTTAAAAACTTTGGATAAGCACAGAAAGGTCATTATATGATATGTAAAAACACATTGGACCAAGAAAACATATAACAAATGAAATCTCTTATAAATGACATGCTTATCACCCATATATACTTACTTTATAAAAAAGGATATTTCCACAAGATTCCCACAAACATAATAACATAAATATAACCATAACAGTATATTGGGGCATTACTTACATATATTTTAACCCTCATGACTACCTTATAATTTGTAATCCTCAAAACATCATTACAATTTATGTAACCATCGCAGTTACACATGGAGTAACCATACATCTGACACAAAACATACACATAACCAATGAATTGGAGGGAGATATAGGTCCAAAAATTCATCATAAACAATTAAAAATATCCAAAACAAAATCATAAAACATTAATATTAGCATAAACACATTTCTTTTTAATTTTTGAAAATATAATTTTAAAATGGAATTTGAAAGAAAAGTCCTATATAAATATAATATAATTAAAGAGATACATAATAGAGTAGATGGAATATATATATATATACTATTATTAGACATAATTCAACATAATATAATAAAAACCCATCACACAATCAATTATATTACCACATAAATGACGAAGTAGAAGGTTTACCCAAAGAATGGAAATCAGGTTAAGAATTCCCTTACCTCAGGCTTGTCTTACTTCAAATGTGTTTAAAATTCCTATATAATAGTTAAACGAGTGTTGTTATTATTTTAAAGAAACATTTTCATGTTTATTAAATCTTATATGATCATTTCATAACATCTTTTCACTCTCTAATTGTTATTATTTTGGTCCTTGAACTGTTTTTGGCTGAGTTCTTTACATGATTTCCAAGATTGGTTCATGATTGATGTTGTTGTCGATCGGAAATGAAACTCTAGAATTAGAATGGAGTAGTCGTTAAATATATAAAGTAACATAAATTATACCATTTTTCATTTTTAAATCTTACATGAGGATGATTCACAAGTTAAAACATTAATGATGTTCATTTATATCATTTTAGTGGTTGTTTGAAAAAAATACCTCCTTTGTCTTATAAATTTAAACCACGTGTAAAAATGAATTATACAACCATAAATGAGACATAATACATATATTATAAAATTTATAAACCATAAAAATAGTATCATGAACTAACTTGAAATAATTAATGTAAATTTGAATCACATCGTAGATGATGTCGGTAATTCGAACATTGGTGACAATTTGTTTATACCTCCACTATGTGGGAGAGGAGAGAAATAGTGATGGTGAATTTTCGATGAACATGAGAAAATACATAATATAAATGAATATTGATATTTCATTCCTCTTGGTTGTGATAAGGTGATTAAATAATATGAAAAGAAAGGAATCTTGAAATAAAAGAAAACATGATAAATTTCTCATGAAAAATCGGCATCCTAATGGTGTCCTTCAAAATTTCATAAAAATGGTTTGATAAGAGTGAAGGGATATATCATAAATCTTTAATAATTTGTATATTAAGGGGGATATTGAATTAAATAACCCAATATAATACTATTGGAAAGGAATAGAATAACATAAAATGAAAGAAAGAAAAGAAAATAAAAGAGGATGTTTACTTCTTGATCTCTTCTCCTTGAGATCTTTCTTAAGGGATTTGGTTTTGGTCTTTTGGTGAGACCAGAATCTATATGACGTGGGGAAGAACCTTGTAAGGTGTATTGGGTTGATCTTAGGCATGTCTCAAGGCTTTAGAGGTGTGGTAAGAAGAATGGAGTGAGGGTGGTATTTATAGTGGAGGAGAGGGGGTATTTTTTATTATTTTAACCATTCATATAATATTTTTTCCATAGGTTATGAATAGTATTAGATCATGTGACCAAAAATAGAAATAATGGCATGTGAGTTTTAACCATGGCTATTTACATCACTTATGATGTCATATATTGTGTATTTTACTGGTTATTTTATTATACATTATTTTGTCGTATTTCACTATTCATCGAAAATTCCAGAATTCCTGAAAAATACCAAAAAATTCACCCTAATCATTTTTAGAAGTGTAGAATTCAAAACTGATGTCCATTTTTCGAAAATAAATTTATAAATATTATTAATTTAATTTCTAAATAAAAAACATACTTAATTAAAAAATTAACAATTTTAATTCTTTAACCACTTCTATATCACAATGAAAAATTAACTAAGATGTTGTTACCATAAATCCTTATGAAAATAAAATAATAATAAAATTTAGTATTCATTATGGTCATATTACTATTTAAATTACTATTCATAAAGGTATGCTACTATTCAAAAAAAAACAAGTTGGTTTCATCAGACTCCAAATAACTTACTGAACACAATTGTAGCTGACAGTTTCTTGAAATTACAAACATAAAATTGGAAAAATTATATTTTAAGGCAAGATATAAATATATACTTAAAAAAAAGTTCCATGAATTTCTATTCATTTTTAGAAAAACATGGGGTGTTATATTATCCCCACCTTCTAGAAATTGCTTCCTCATGATTTTATATACATATTAAAAAACTGAAGGTACATTTCCCTCATAGAATATTTAGACTCCCATGTACCTTCTTCAACAATTTGGTTTCTCTACAAAACTTTTACCTAGTGGATTACCTTATTCTTCAATACATGTTCCATTCAATCAAGAATCTGAACTGGTTTCTCTCCCTAAGAAAGGTTCTCTTCCATCTGAACTTCTTGTAGTCTCAATACATGTGAGGAATCTGGAACATACTTTCTGAACATCAAAACATGAAAAATTATTGTGTACCTGAGACAAACTCAGAGGCAAAGATTCATGGAATGCAACTCATCCATCTTTTTCCATGATTAAAAAAGGACCAATGAATCGTGTGCTTAGCTTTCTTTTCTTACAAAAATGCATCACACTTTTCCAAGGAGTGAATTTAAGGAAAACATTGTCACCTTCCTCGAAAGAGAAGTATTTCCATATATTATCTGTATAAATTTTCTTCCTGCTCTTATCTGTCCTCATGTGTTGTTGGATCATCTTCACTTTCTCAAGCCCTTATTCTACTAATTCTATCCACATCAACGGTCTTTCACTGACTTCATCACAAAAAGAAAGAGTCTGACACTACTTCCCATACAAAGCCTCAAAAGGTGCCATCTGTATACTTGAATGAAAACTATTATTATAAGAAAAGGCAACTAAAGAATTATGTTGATCAAAACTTCTAAGATAGTCCATTTAACAATATCGAAGCATATCCTCCAAAGATATAATCATTTGATCTAATTTTACATATGATTTTGGATGAAAATCATTACTAAAATTTAATTCTCTACCCAAAGACTTCTGAAGTCCCTTCCAAAAAATTATAAATTAACATGGAATCTCGGTTAGATATAATGGAAAGAGGAACTAGATTTATCCTGACAATCTCTTTGTGGTAAAGTCAAGAAACATGGTAAAAAAGGTATCTCAAATAAAAAAATGTGAATATTATGTCAGTCGGTCGACAATAAACCAAATCGCATTATTACCTAGAGAAGTATTTGGTTGTCCCACTACGAAGTCCACAGATACATTCTTCCATTTCTACTCTGCCACTGGCAAAGGCTGGAGCACCCCCTTCGACAACTGCCGCTCTACTTTAACCTTTTGACATGTTATGAATTTTATAATAAAATCAGCAATATCTCTTTTCATTTCATCACACCAATAATACTCCCGATGGTATCTGTATATCTTAGTACTTCCAGGATGAACTGTAAATGGAGAACTGTGAGATTCAAAAAACAAATCATTATTCAACAGACAATCACTATGCACAAACAACATTTTTTCAAATCATAAAACGCAATATTTATCAAGGTAAAATTCTAGAAACTTGCCCATTTTAACCAATTTGACCTTTTTTATAGCTCACAGTCTTTATTAGGTGCTAACATAATTCTGTCTGACAACGAACACTGCACTAAAACCTGAAACAAAACAAAGGTATTTCCTACACCAACAACTTCTAAGTCAAAATTCATCAAATCATTAATCAAGAGATTATGTTCCAAACATAACATGGTTAATTATGCATGATGTATCCGACACAAGGAATCTTCCACATTTTTTGCTTTTCTATAATGTAAATTGAGCGTGAAATAATAATCCTTTACCAGTTCAAGTCATATTCTTTGCCTCATGTTTAATTACTTCTATGTTAATATATATTTCATAATTTTATGGTCTATATATATTTTACATTTGGATTCATATAAATGATGCATCTAAATTATCAAAACAAAAACCATATTTTCGAATTCCGAATCATGTGTGGAATAATCTAACTAATGAGGTTTTAGTTGTCTTTAAGCATAAGCAATTACCTAATCATTCTTTATCATAACAAAACCATGTCCCTTCAAAGATGCATCATTGTAGATGAAAATCTCACCATTTTGGGAAGGCATGGAAAAACTGAATCATTTACCAATCGCTTCATTAGTTTCTAAAACTTGACATCATGTTCTTCTGTAAATATAAATTTAACCCCTTTTCATGTTAGATTATTTATTGGGCATGATAACCATGAAAATTTCTTAAAAAAACATCCGTAATAACCTGATAACCCATGAAAACTATGAATCTCTATAACATTTGTTGTTCTTGGCCATTCATCAACCAACTTTGTTTTAGTCGGATCAACTTTTAATCCATCCTTATTTACAATTCTCTAATGAAAAGATATATGCTTCAACCAACTATCAAAATTTTTGAATTTTCCATTCCGTTTTTTTATTTTAATGTTGTAAAACAAACCTTAGTTGTTTTTCATGCTCCTCTTTATTTTTAGAAAATACTAGAATGTCATCAATAATTACAATCCCAAAATTATCCTAGAACTCATGAAATACTCTATTCATAAGATTAATGAATACATCAGGTGTATTAGTTCACCAAAAGGGCATAACAACAAATTCATTATGCCCATATCTAAAACGAAATGCAGTTTTTAGGATGTCATCCTCCTTCACATTTAGTTGAGGGTATCAGAATCTTATGTTAATCTAGGGAAATTAAAGAGCTCCCTAGAGATGATCAAACAAGTCTACGATATGAGGCAAATGATAATTTTTTAAATAGTTATGTTATTCAATGCTCTATAATCAATTCAATGGCTCCTGGAACCATCTTTCTTTTTAAAAAAACAAAATAGGGGCTCCCCATGGTGAAGCGCTAGAATGAATGAAGCCATTATTGATAAAATCTTGCAAATTATTTTTCAATTCAAAATGTTATATTTTAGCTATAAGATAAGGGGGTTTTGAAATTTTCTTAGCATATGGAAATATGTCAATTATGAATATGACTTCTCGATCAGTTTTGACACTAGGTAACTTATCAGAAAAAACATCACGATATTAATTTACAATAGAACATTATTAATCTAAATATTTCCCTTATTTTCAACAATATGATCAAGATAACATTGATTTTCAAATTTCAATAGTTTCTCAGCTTCTTGATATGTTATCAATTGTATGGGTTCTTTCATGTATAAAAACATAAAATCTTTCTAAAACACAAAAACTTAATCTCTACAGTAAATATTTGCATGATAAATGATAATCCAATCCATTTCCAGAATCAGATTAGACGTGATTAAGGGAAAAACAACAAGGTTTGTAGGTAAATTATGTCAACAAACACCAATAGAAAGATTCTTATAATTCATCTTTGTTATAATATTTCTAACTAGTGTTTTAATAACATGTTCAGGTATCATTTGTTAAGGTGATATTTTAAATTTACCCTAAAATTTATCAGATATAAAGGAATGTGTAGAACCCATATCAAACAAAGCTATAACCAAATCTAAGTGAACAAACAATGTACCTGATATAACTTCATTTGATGGTCTGACGTCTGCTGACATGATCGCAAAGGATCTAACTACCCCTTTCTTCTTGTTTTCTGGATTCTTTTCATCATTCATATCTCTCTTTGGGTATGAATTTTTATAATGAAACACCTCAACACATTTAAAACACTTTATAGTTTATTTATTAGGATTATTATTTGGATCATTTTCATTAAAATCTCAGGCCATATTTCCAAACATAAAACCTTTAAAACACTTACTAGTTTTGGTAAGACATTCCTTAGTGTTCTTCTTTCCACACTTTTCACAAACTAGAAACTAGATTTTATTACCATTAGATTTCTTTGGTTGATTCTTATCCACAGTATTCCATCTAGACTTCTTCTTCATCTAGTTTCCAAAATGCATGTGACTATCAGAAAACTCCATCTCTACCATCTCAAAACATTATACAAGTTTATCATAAATTTTGAATTCATGGGAGGTTAACTCCCTTCAATAACATGACATTAGTCCTGAGTAAAAGTGGTTGATTTTTCTATCAAGATCCAGAATATGATTTGGAGTATACCTTTCCAATCGAGTAATGCTTGCTTCATACACGACCACTGAATCCTCATCCTTTGGTTCCAATTCAACGAATTTCTTCTCCATCATAAGTCACCCAACGTTAAGAAAATATTTTTCAAGGAAATAAATTCATCCCAATATAGGGAATCTATATGTTCTCAACCACTGATATTCCTTACTATTTACCACCACTAATCAGTGTCACCTTTAAAATGATAAACGAAAAGACTTACCTTCTGATTGTCTGAAGATCCCATAACATAGAATATATTTTTAAGGGCTTTAATCCATCATTCAAATGCTACTGGGTCACAAGATCCATTGAAAGTCGAAGGGTGTTCTCTTATAAAATGTTCCACTACTATCATGTTATGTTGTGTACCTATAGTTTTCCTGTTTCAAGGATGACCCCACCATTTATTTCTTGTGTTATCAGAGCCATTACTATCAAAAACTTCTCGGTTTCAATCCCTACCATTACGGGCTACAGATTTAGAAAGATGTTGTTCCATCAGTGTCTCTCCTCTTCACATTCCTAGTTTCTTCTACGGACAACCATTATGAACAAACATAACTTAGATGAAGCAACATGGTGATCATTAAATTCTATAACATTTCAAATTAATCATAGATTAATAATCATTTATGGTATTCTTTTGTCATTATACATACCCCTAAAGTTACCTAAACCATCCTCTAATACCAACTATAAGGAATCGGTCTTATTATATTCCATATTCTTGAATTTAGTCAATAAATCAATTCCTTTTACATTGAGGGTATTTTCATGTTTAGATCATCGGATAATTGGGAGAATACATAAATTACATTAAACATTATTACAGAGTGGATACCATAAAAATAGTACTCATTCCTTCCAGAATTTAAAACATTCCAAATAAAAAATTATTTCTTTGATTGATATTCAAACATTTAACATGGTTTCCATCATATTCATTCACATCCTTATAACCAACAAAAATCATTTAAAAACATGGTATGATCACAAAAAGATCCGTAAGGGATACAAAAAAATACATTATTCCAAGAATACTTATACCATATGAAATCAATTTCGAAATATATGCTTATCACCCATATATACATACATTATAAAAAATGTTATTTCCACAAGATTCCCAGAAATATATGAACATAAATTTAACCAATTAGGTATATTTGAGCATTACTTACATAATATTTTATCCCTCATGGCTACATTATAATTTGTACCCCTCACAGTTACCTTACAATTTGTGTAAACATCGCAGTTGCACATGGAGTAACCATACGACCGACCTCCAACTTACACATACCCAATGCATTGGACGGAGATATAGGTCCCACCATTCAACATAAATAGTTTCCAAGAACCAAAAAATAATCATTAAAAATGAATATTATCATAAAAAAAGTGGTTAGGAATTTTCTAACATAGGATTTTGAAAGTGTATTTTAAAAGAACAATCCCTTATAAATATCATATAATTTAAGAGAGACTTAATAGAGTAGATAGAGTATATATATATACTATAATTATGCATAATTAAAAATAATATAATCAAAACTGATCACACAATAAATTTTCATACCACATAAATAACGAAGTAGAAGGTTAACCTAAAGAATGGAAATTAGGTTAAGAATTCCATTACCTCAGGCTTGTCTTACTTAAAAATTGATTCAAATTCGTGTATTATAGATGAAAGTGTGTTATTAGTACTTTAAAGAAACATTTTAATGTATATAAAATCTTATATGATTTTTTCATAACATCATTTATCCATTTAATTGTTATTATTTTGCTCCTTGCACGGTTTTTTGGTGTTTTCTTTACATGATTTCCAGGATTTGTTCATGATGGATGTTCTTGTCGATTGGAAGTGAAACACAAAAATTGGAATGGATTAGTATTTAAATATATCCAGTAACATAAATTTTACCATTTATCATATTTAATACTTACATGAGGATGAATCATAAGTTAAAACATTAATGATGTTCATTTAGATCATTTTAGTGGTTCTTTGATAATAACGACCTCCTTTATCCTATAAATTAAAAAAATGTGTAAAAAAGAATTAGAGAACCATTGATGAGACATAATACATATATTATGACCTAGTTCAACCATAATAATGATTTCATGAACAAACATTAAAGAGTTAAGGGAAATTGAAATCACATCATCCATGATGTCGATAATTAGAGACATTGAAGATGATGTTTTTATTCCTAGAATACGTTAGAGAGGAGAAGAATAGTGATGATGAATTTTCCATGAACATGATAAATTAAATAATATAAATGATTCTGGTGCATTCAGGCCTCTAGGATAACTATAGGGTAGTACAAAAGAATAAAAGAAAGAAATATTGATATAAAACAAAACATGAGAAATTTCACACGAAAATTCGGCAGCCTAACGACCTCTCTTAAAATTTCATAAAAATAGTTTGATAAGAGAAAGGGTATATCTCAGAACACTTACATAATATGTATATTATGGGGGATATGAAATGAAATATCCCAAAATAAGCCAAAGGTAAATGAAGAGATTAATATAAAATTAAATAAAATAATAAAAATAAAAGACGATGTTTACCTCTGGATCTCTTCTCCATGAGATCCTTCATAAGGGATTTAGTTTTGTTCTTTTGGTGAGACCATCATCAATAGGATATGCGTAAGAGACATTGGAAGAGTATTGGGCCGAGCATAAGCATGTCTAGAGTCTTGAGTGGTGTGGAATGAAGAGGGGAATGAGGGTAGTATTTCTAGTGTAGGAGAGGGGGAATTTATCATTATTTTAATCATTATTATAATATTATTACCAATGATTATGAATAGGCATATTTCATGTGACCTAAAATAGTAATAATGGCATGTGAGTTCGATCCATGTGCCCTTACATCACTTACGATGTCATAAATAGGGTATTTTACTAGTTATTTGATTATACAACATTTTATCGTATTTCAATATTTATCGACAATTCTAGAATTTTAGAAAAATACCAAAAATGTACCCTAATAGATTTTTGATGTGTAGAATTCCAAAAAGAATTCCATTTTTTTAATACAATTTTCTAAATATTATTAATTTAATTTTTAAATAAAACCATACATAATTCAAAAATTAACAATTCTAATTATATAACTACTTCTATATCACGATGAAAAATTAACCAAGATGTTATTATATTAAAGTCATAATGAAATAAAATAATAATAAAATTTACTATTCATTTGGGTCATATTACAATTCATATTACTATTAAAAAGGGTTTGTTACTATTCATAAAAAATAAGTTGGTTTCATCAAACACCAAATAACTTACTGAACACAATTGTTGATGACAATTACATGAAATTCAAAACATAGAAGTTGATAAATTATGATTAATGGTCAGTTAAAAATATATACTTAAAACAAATTTCCATGTATTTCTTTTTATTTTTAGAAAAACATGAGGTGTTACAAAATGTGCTTATAAGGTTGAATTTAATGCTATATTATTTCCATAATAGAAAAAGGGTAAATTTTGATAGATCTAAAATAAAATTAATTAGTGGAAGACACCCCAGTAACTCTAGGTGAATAATAATCAACCGTAGAAATGAACAGAATGAACAAATGTCCAATCCCAATCCACTTGACTTTTTTCCGTATGTGGGATGAGAAATCCAAGGAATTACTATTTTCTATGTACTGAAACATTCCTAGAATCCTATCTACCAATACATGATAGTAATAAAAAAATATCTTAAGTCACATTCTAATATCCCATATCGACTGACAACTAAACATGTGGCTAGATTTGTCTTCAAATGGCCTCAAATGCGCCACACTGTATGCTAGAGGCTACCAAAAAGTAGTGATGGTCTAATAATGTAATGGTGGAGAGCCTATACCCTATTTACCAGAGATTAACTATGATATATCTAGTTTAAATAATAACAGACAAAAGACAAATCATTAATTTTTAAAGATATCACAATGAATGATGAATATAATAAGTAAAGAAACACGCACTCAACCAATAAGTTTTAACAATGCATGCATGCTAAGATGGTTCTAAAAAAATAAGAAGAACCAAATACAAGAAGAAGTATAATAAAATAAATAATAAAATCCCATTGAATATCTTCACACTCATGATGACTACAAGATCTATCTTGTTCTCATAAATTCAATGTACAATGAAAAAAAACAATAAACCTTTGACCTACGAACATGATGATCTACTCTGGTATCAAAGTACAATGAATGACTGATCATGGTGTGAGATATATTCAGTATTCCACCACTAACGATGTATAAATATCAATCTATTATTGTTAGATAATGTATATAAGTGCTTAGGAATAATATGAAAAACTATAAAGAGATAAAATAAAATAATAATGTCTTATCAGGTTATTAAAGGACACCTGGATGATCGTACCTACTCTTGAATAAGATAGAATTTCTCAAAACTAGGTTCATCTAAAAGAATTTAAATGTGATATAACTATGTGTTAAAAGGTAATAAGAAGAATGAAGTGGCCAAGGCCATGTATGTTATTATTTTGGTGGATATGACCCTAGTTAGCAGCTATGTAAACATTCTCATTAACATTTAGGGAATCATTGAAATTTAATAAGAGGAATCTCCTAAATTAAATTAATTGAAACCATAGGACCATCCAATGAAACTTTATAATGGAACCCAACTATCATACTTAGATAATAACAATTATTGAATGTTGAAGGATTGTTTCTTTGGAAACCATAAATGGAATCCCATATATCACTATCCGTGTAAAGATAAATATTTCCCCTATGATCATATCCCTAGTATATTACAAAGGGCTTGAGTTCCACTCATGGAATTGTGTAACCATATTTCCCATGAATATATCCACATGTGCTCCCCTTGGAACCTGTGTCATTCTTATAGTAGAAAGTTACATGCATGATGAGCCCATCCAAGATAGTGTAAACATTGCTCCAAATGTATAAAGACTCAACAACCCAATATCCATCGTTGGAGTTCCATAAATTGAATCTTGATTATCACTCTAGGTGTAAAAATATCCTTTAAACATTTAAACATTTAATTTTTTTATCAATAGCGTGGCCTAAACCCATTGGTCATTTTAATTATACCATGAACGATGCCTTGTATATAATCTTACCATAACACATTATAAGGATACTAAAAGAGGTCTATTCATTTATTGGGTCATTTAATTAATTATTTTCTCTATTCCATTAGTAAAGAATACTAGGCATTTAATTAATGTATTAGTGTCATGTGGTCTTCCCATGGCATATAACACTATACATGCAGAAGGTATGAAAAAAGTATTAGATAACAAGTGTACCATACAATTTCATCAAGATGAATTCAAACTAAATTTTCCATGAACAATTATTAAAAAATGTTCAGTCACCAAGGTATAACATAGAGGGTACTCACATCCTTCAATAGTCTAGTACATCACACAATTATACATTAGAAGAAAATGCTCGTCATCAAGGTGTTTTATTAGAAAACCGTTAATTAATATAGGGAACTCAAGAGTCTTATCATTAAATTAGTTCCATATTTTAGTTTCATAAATAATAAAAACATTAAATTTGTATACAAATACCACTAATTTTTTTGGGATTTGTGTTGTATAATTAAAAAAAAAACATCGCACGAAATGAATTACATGCGACAAAAGAGAAAAATTTATAAAACACCAAGAATTATTGGGAAAAGATTTATACCACCAAATATATACCATGGATGACCCATAAGTCAAATATCAGGGCATGATTTGGTCCAATTATAGAGAAATTGAATAAAATGATGAGAGACATCAAAATATTGAAAATTAGGCCACACAAAAATAGCGTAGATTAGAAGAATATGAACAAAGAAAATATGAAATAGTCATACACATACTGAGGGATAACCAATGAACTTGAAGGTACTCAAATTAGAGGTATAATGCGGGAGATGTCTTAATAGTAAGAGGAGGATGGGAGGTTCCTTAAAAGGGAGGTGTTTTGTATTTGTGAAAGGAAAATTATGGGTGAGAAAATAAAAATGTTAGGAGAGAAAATTTGTAATTTCACCCCATTAAATGACGTACAAGGTTTGTACTTATAGTTTATATGCACATTTGAATGAACTGTGCACATACCATGATCATGATTCTATTTAAAGTGGGAGGGCTCACATGGTTCATGTTCACAGCTTGGTAAACCAAGCACAAATGTGCATTCTCCACTATCCAAAAACATACATCAAGTCACATGGACATGTGGACCTTCTTGCATGGTTTTAACTATTGGAACCATGACCATTCTATGCAAGAGAAATAGTATTATTTACATTTTTTTCATTCATCATTATAATTTGATAATGTTATCCATGAATGGGATCATACAGTTCATGCGGAAAACAATATTGAAGGTAGCTCCGTTGTCTAGTGTTTGCTAAATTATTGGGCCTAAAAATCAGAAAATGGAGAGATGTGTTTTATGAAAATGAATGTTCATGAAATATTGGAGTGGTACGCGAAAATCATGGAATGTGTGATAATTTTTTTTTGCATAGAATAGTGAATTATGGTTTTATTTTTCAAACAAAATGGGTTTCGGGATCAGAATTATGAAAAATGGAAAAGTCATGTGTTACACAAAAAATCTGGAGTTGTGCATAGAAAACAGATCCTGGGTAAAATAAATCGCATACAGACTGAGATGTTCTGCGTTAAACAGTGGGTTTTGTGTGCGAGGGTCGGTGATGCCAATAAGTATATGGTTACCCCCTTCATTCAGTATGATTGATTACATGAGGAAATTCCTAGTTCTGATATGCATAAAAATTGTTTGAAAAGTGAGGTGCACATAAATGATAATGTTGTGTGGAAAGGTAATAGTTTTGCAGAAAATCTAATGTTGCATAGAAAAATTAATTTTTAATATAAAATATAATGTTGATCATTATTTTTGTTGTTTCATGACAGTTTTCTATACGGGAAGCTAATCTATCCTGAAAAAGTAAGACCTTGTGCACAAAGGGTAGGTGTTGCGCATAATTTTTAGTGTAAGCTGGTGAAATGTTATGGATATTTGGTTTAGTAGTTCAATGATTTCATGTGCATATGTTCCAAAAATCAATGCAAATAGTTTATCATGCTGAACTGAGACAAAGACTTCAATGAAAATCTATTGATGCGACCTTCATGTCGATAAACTAAGTTAGAATTCTCGAAAGGTAGTGATCTAGGGGGAGTCGACAGAAGTGATCTGAGGGACGTAGTGAGCATTCCATGAACCATTGTATTGGAAGTGTTCCTAGCACTGAGTGACTATTAATGAACCATTTTGTCTAAAAACTAGTGAAGATTAATGGATTTTGGTACGATCGACACACCATTTGTGTATGCTCTTTAGATTTAGCCCTTAGCGGTGAACCAAGTGAATGTGTTATGTGGTATCTAAGCATGTGATTGTTTTTTTTCTATTCTCGTCATTCTGATAGGTTTAACGAGTTCATATGACTGTGGGAACAATTTTTTTAATGAAAAATAAAATGTTGACACCCTGATTCACCCTTCCTCTCCCAGGGAATCCAAGGGTCATACAAGTGGTATCAGAGAGAGGTTAGTGGTGTTAGATCTATTCTTTTCCATTATGGAGAACACAGTCAATGCTAGAGGAATACCTCTCTTAGATTGAAGTAATATTCAGATTTTTAAAAGATAATGATATCTCATCTTATATCCCTTGGAATGGAATTCCTCTTTAGTACTGTGCAAGGAATACAAGTTACTATTCCAACAGGGCTTACTATGACTGATAAAAATAGAAAAGATGTTGATGCAGAAGCTAAATCCCGAATAGCTATCATTGCATCTCTTTTAGATCTGATATATCTAAAGGTGATGAGTTGTAAAATAGAAATATCTACATGGGATAATTATGAAATTATTTATAAAGGAGAAATCAAAGTGAAGGAATCCAAACATCCACAATAGGTTTGATGATCTGAAGATGCATCCTGAGGAGAATGTAGAATACTTCATCAATCGAATTGTTGATGTACTGGGAGAAATTCGAGGTCTTGGAGAGGAAATAAAATATATTGATATCGTAATGGAAAACATGAGAAGACATACACCTATGTACAATGAAAAGGTGCATCCCTTTAAGAGCGATATCTATCTAAACTATCTATAGATGATCTACTAAGTAGTCTGTTAGAATATGAGATGAGAGTCAAACTAGAGGATGTTTCGACATGTGTTAGAAAGGAAATGGAATTCAATTCCATGGACTAACTAAAAATTTCAGAAGATATTAGTGGTGAAAATGATGGGAGAAAAGAAATTATTTCTCTCATTTACATGAAGCTGAAGAAGGGAAAAGGTAAATTTAATGGTAAGTCTAGTCTGGAATATTTTTTTTATAGATGAGTTGGGGAGATTTTATCATAGTGCTAAGGAATGTTAAATGATGAATGGAGTGAAGTAGAAGTCATTAGGAAGCCCTGGAAAATGTTTTTCAAAAAGAGAGACCACAAAAATAGAAATATAGTGCAGATAAAAATTTTTGTCCGTGAAGATGAATATGATGATATTGAATTATATATTAATAACATCCAAAATTTAAAATTGGAAACCAAGCATCAATGACGGATACCATTGAAAATACATAACCTTCATTCTATATATATAGATATAATCATATGATTCTTAATTATGATCCCAATTTTCAAATTATGGATGCATTTTCCATGATTGAGAATAAATTTATGAGATGAAATAAGTGGAAAACAATTGTGGAAGAATCATCAGAATATTTTGATGACCATGAAGGATAAATTGAATGAATAGAAGAACTTGTGAGAGTACTGTATTCAATCCTTAAAAGCAAAGATGATGTTGTGAAACTAAAGCTTAGAATTGAAGAACCAGCAAAGGTCATCAATGACCGTATATACAGACTAAAAGAGATGTCTAGGAATTTTGAGGGTCTTGAAGAAGATGTTTTTTCTCTTTAGAGAAAAAGGGTGTTGATCAACCACAATAGTGGAAAAAAAGTAAATTCATTTTGGAAGAATCTCATATTAATAATTACTGGGAAGAGATGAGTGTGGATCAGATGTGGTTGAAAAAATATTTAGTGATCAATGTCCCACTTTCATGGGAAATAGTAAAATCATTTGTAAAGTCAAGATATCAATTACTGGATGTAAAGAGAGTCATAAGAAAGACACACTGAATGTTGGACACATTGAAATGTTTCCTGATGTGCGGGAAATTAATCCATCCATCCAAACTAAAGAAAGAGCTTTAGATTATCCACAAAATTTTAAAATTGATAGGCAATCCAACTATTTTTCCAAGGAAGAAGTAATGAGATAAAATAGACGTGAGATGACATTTACTCTCCTGAAGTGTCAGTACTGTGGCTATCTGAGCTATACCATGTAGTATTGCGAAGAGATAAAGAGCTATTTGAATGTGGAAGATATGGGAAGTCAAAAAAAGAGACTGATTTCATATCCTACAACTAATATTAGAAATAGTTTCTAACATATACTATTTTTTTTATTCTGACTATGGACATAAAGCTATGTATTGCAGGTAGAGGTATGACAAGAGAAATTCATAAAACTCTAAGATACTGAACAATACTCACCCTCCCAAATGTGTTGTCCTGAAAAACAGGGTTTCTACTCTAGAATAAGAGTATGGTATGGTTATGATGAATTTGATTATGTGAAAGAAAAAATTGGATGGACATTAGTGTCCGATGATCAATTCAATAACTCATAGAAAGAGAATAAGAAAATTTATAAATATAATACATTATAAGTATCTCTCAGTGATATAAAATGAAGTATCATGTGTATTCTTGATAGTGTATGATTTCCTTGATGATTAAAGTTAGTGTAAATTTTGCTTTGGCTATTGGAAAGCTGAAGAAGACCGATGTTATTTATGTGGACAATCTAGGTCACAATCTCCATAGTGTGAGTCAATTATTTGACACAAGTCTCATAATAACATTCCATAAAAAAAGGCTGCACTATAAAGGGAAACATTCTGAATTCTCTCAAGAAAGGATGCAGAACAAATGGATTCTTATATCATGTTAACTCTAAATAAAACTCCTTCTATATTTCTGTTAAAGAAGAAAATAATATTTGGCATTAATGGTTGGGCCACATTATCCAAAACGACATGGAAAAGATATCCAACCTGATGATATTCATGGATATCAAAATTATGAAATGTGATTGTTAAATGAATTTTGATTCATGCATACATGGGAAGCTGGTCTATAGTTTATATCTTCCAAAGATGAAGAGGCCATCACACCTTCTTTATCACATCCATATAGATGTCTGCGGCTGGATAAACATTGTCAGAAATCATCTATAGAGGTACGTCATCCTTCATTGATGATTATAGTAGAGTGTCTTGTGTAATCATTATTCACAGGATGCTGCAAGTACATGATTACATTAAAAAATATCATCGAATTTTGAATAATGATACAGGATGGACAATAAAAGTCATGCGATCTGACAATGAAGGGAAATACATGTCCATTGAGTTTGAAAATAACCTTAAAAAATAGGGAATATAGAATGAGTTAGCTACTATGAGAGCTCTACAACAAAATGGAGTTGTTGAGTGCTAGAATTAATCGGTAAAATAGATGGCTAGGACAATGCTAATTGAGAGTTGTATCTCTCACCATTACAGGAAAGAAGTTATTGAAGCATCAATTCACATTAAAAATCTAATGGGTATTTATATGGGAGATACAAAGACACCAAATAAATTGTGTCATGGAAGGAATCATTCATAGAAATAATTTCTTATTTTCATAAGAAAATGTGTCATCTGAAATAAAAAATGAAATCAAAGGAAGTATTGTGACAATGTAGATAAATGAATGTTTCTTGGATATCCAACAAAAAAATCATTCATGTGTATCAATAATCACTTGGGTAGGATTGTGTTATGTAGTGATGTTAATATCATTGAAGACAAAACCCATATTCTTCAAATAATTCCTATGCTGATGAGATAGAATATGAAGAAGAATGGGAACATGGGGTAAACGAAAATAATGAAATAGAGGAAGGTGTACCAATCTCTCAAGATTCAAATCATGTTGTTGGATTATAATAAGATTTTGAAGTTGAAACTATATCCAAAGAGAATTTATTTAAACCTCAGTAGGGGAATTGAAGAGAATCAATTGGTAAATTTAATTTCATTGGGGATTTGACTACACCCACGCAATCATGGAGAATGTGGATTAATGCACAATAATTACTTCTATCATTTTTGGAACCTTCCTAAATTGAAGAAGATGAATAGGATGAATCGTGGGGGAAGGAAATGAATTATGATTTAGATCAGATTGAAAAAAATTTGACATGGTATATGGTCATGTGACCCGATGGACACAATGTGATTGGTATAAGGAGGATCGTTAAGAAAAAATATGCCAAGAATGGTAATGAGATCCGAAATAAGGCATGACTGTTGTGCAAGGTATATTCACATATTGTAGGTGTCGTGGTTGAGGAAAAAAATTTTCCATTAGCATGACTGGATTAAATCTGGATATTTTTATCCTTGGAAATCCAGAGAAGATATAAAGTGTATCAAATGGACGTCAAGACAACATTCATATATGGTGTTTTGGAAATAAAAGTCTATACTGAACAACCTGTGGGGTTCTTTCTTTGAAACGATGAAATAAAGGTTTTAAAATTAAAGAAATCTCTTTATGGATTTAAATAAGAACCACCTGCATAGTACTCTTGGTTGGATTCTTATCTCAAGAAACTGGAATTCAAAATAGGAGGAGTATATCCCAATATATATGTCAAAAATTCTCCAAAATATCATTTCATGGTTCTAGTTTACATTGATGGCATTATATTAGGTGGTAGTAGGTAGGGATCACCAAATGAATTTTCTAATATCGTGAAATTAGAATTTGAAATATCTATGATCGGTGAGCTCGCACACATCATGGGGATACACGTGATACATAAAAATAACTAAACATCTATTTCTCAAGAAAAATATGCAAGAGAGACACTAATGAAATTTAAAATGCATGAATCCAAACCAATTTCATCTAAAATTGAAGTTTGAATAAAACATAGAAAGCATGAGGATGGGACCTTTGTAGATCCCACAATGTAGAAGAGGTTTATTGGAAGCTTACTATACCAAATACTGGAACGACCTGATATTGTATTTTCAACTGGCATAGCATCCTAATTTCAGAGTATTCTAAAGGAGTAACATATGACAATAATAAATAGAAAAATGAGGTACATTCAAGGTACTTTTAATTATTGGTTATACATTTTGCAGGAAGGGAAAATGAATTATCCGCATTTTCTGATACTAACTGGGCTAGAGATGTAGTGGAAAGAAAGTCTACTAGTGGTGGACCATACAATATTGGGTAGAAATGTGTTGGCTGGTTGAGAAAGAAACAAGAATGTTCTTATCTTAGTACTGATGAAGCTGAGTATATCTCCTCTACAATGTCTTGCACACAACTATTATTGATGATGTAACAACTGAAAAATATTTTTGATGAGGTGAACAACCAATGGTTATTTACTATGCTAAAAATAGCACAACTAATATTATGAAGAATCTACTTCAGAATTCTTGTACAAAACATATTAAAATCAGATATCACATTATCATGGAAAAACATTGATAATTGTATTGATTAAAATGGATCATGTGAGAACTGAAGAGAAAGTGGTACATATCCTTAACAAGACACTATCAGCGGTCGTGTTTGAGAAACATCATTTGAACATCTGTGTTCATCCACATCCCAATGTATAATGAGGTTACTAATTTCACCTCTCCCATGATATTTCATCTTTTTTTAATCGGGTGGTGAATGTGATGTAGGTTCATGGGGGAGATACTATCCAGGGGTGTTTTGAGATGTACGATGAAAAAATACTGGTATATGGGTTTCTTGTAAATGTTGGAGAAGTAATAAATTAAGTACAGGTGATTGATGTGTAATGATTCTTTTACATGACAAGAATTTGGTGATAGTAAGAGAAGAAATACATTTAGGACATGTAATGATTCTGTGACATAGTAAGAGAATATCTTGGGAGTCATTAAGAATTACAAAACATGGGATCCCAATTAAAGCTTCCCCACTTGTTTTCTGCACCGATCATTGCTCATGTAGACATAGAGTGCTTGCTGAGTTGATTCGGGAATTTTTTATTTTTCATGTGGCTGGGGATCTATTGAATTTATCTGGTGATTGCGAACAAACCCAAAGGGCTATATTTTTTGGAACCATGACCGTTCTATGCAATAAATGTATTTTGGTTTTTTTATAGTGTCATTCCTCAGTGGATGTTCAAAAAAATTTCTAGGAAAGGGATCATATAGTTCAAGAGGACAATATTCTTGAAGGTGGTGTCATTGTCTTGTGTTTGCCAAATTTTTGTGCATGAAAATTAAAAAATTGAGAGATGTGTTCTTGGAAAAGTAATGTTTCCGAAATATTGGAGTGGTTCACAAAAAGAATGAAATGTGCACTAAATTGGGTTTTCATGGAAAAGTGAAAGCATGTTGGATTTTTCTCAAAAAAAGGTGTTTTAGGATCTGAATGTCGAAAAATTGTAAAGGAATGAGCTGCGAAAAAAAATCAGAAGTTGTGTGTGGTAAATGATTCTAGCGTAAAAAATAATTGGGAGAAAAACTAGAGTTTTTGCATGACATGGAGGTTTTTCCATGCAGGGGTCAACGACACCTATAAATAAGAGGTGACCCACCTCATTCGGTATGACATAAGACATAGAGAAGATCTGAGTTCAGATGCGCATAAGAATTGTGGAAAAAGTGAGGTGTGTAGAAAAGTCTAAGTTGCATGGAAAAGTTAAAGTTGTGCGAAAAAGTTAATGTTTCCCTGAAAAATTAAATTTGTGCGCAAAAATTAAAGTTTCATGTAAAAGTTGTTGTTGAGTGATGGTTTTTCTCACGAAATGAAAATCATGCCAGAAAAAGTATGATCTCGAATGCAAAGTGTAGGTGTTGCATGCAATTGTCAGTGTAAGTTGATTACATGTTCTGAATATCTAGTTTAATGGTACAGTGCTTTCAAGTGCATAAATTCAGTACATCGATGTAAGTAGTGTCTTTTACTGAATAGAGGCAAAGACTTCAAAGAAAATCTATTGAAGTGACATTCATGTCGATAAAATGAGTTAGAATTCTAACAAGGAAGGGGACTAGGGGGAGTCGAAGGAATTTATATGAGGGATGCAGGGTCTTTCCTTGAACAATTGTAAAGTCAGTGTGCCTGGAATAAAGTGACTGTGATAGAACCTTGTAATTCACAAACTAGTAAAGATTAGTGTATTTTTGTATGCCTGACACACTATCATCTTATGATCCTGACACGTAGACATTAGTGGTGGACTATGTAAATGTGTTGTGTGGAATATATGTATTTGTTTGTTTTCTATATTTTTTCAATAGTCTTATAGGTTTAACGAGTTCTTTGTAATGTGGGAAAAAGATCATTGTTTCAAAAGAAAAAGTTGACACCCTGATTCACCCCTCCCATCATAGGGTGTCTCGGGGTCCTACATGAAAAAACCATGTGGGACATGTAGCTCAACTGGATCATCCACACAGTTTCATCTAGTGGTTCAAATTGTTTTAGACAAACCATTTTTCCTAGACCATTTCTTCCTAGTCTTGAGTTTTGGGAGCTCAGTGCTCCCAAAACTCGGTGGAACACCTAAGGGCCCTATCGGGCCTTTACCAAATTCAACGAAAAACACATTAAATTATTATAACTCTTATAATTTATTTAGGAATATTATTTTGAAAAACATACCATCCAACAAACATAAAATTTATATTCATTCAGGATTTTTCATTTGGTCCAGAAAACACCAGATACTAGAGTAATTATTTGTAAATGATATAGAAATCATGGTAGAATATATGTTTTTCTCCACTTTATTCACTAAATATAGTGTTTATCATAACTCTTATGTAATACTATTATAATTTTAAGGGAATAAAATTATTCATTATACTAATAAACATAAATATTATACAAGTCATAGAAATTTCCATGTGATTCTAATATGTTTTTGGAAGATAAATTTCTCTTCATCTATGCTGTATGATTTTTCACAGTAGGTTTCCTTATTCTTTAAACTATGATTCTGATTTTTTTATTCCATAAAGATATTATAAAAATAGAAATATTCATTCATAAATTCATGTATCTATGTCCAAAAATCATGAAATGCCCATATATTTCAATGGTCCTTCTTCTTTTCACATAGTGTGAAATCAATCTAGATTGAATCCTTTTCAGATTTCGTGTTGGAACGCTATTCTAATAGAAATTTATTAGAGGGGTATGTTTATTAGAAATGATTACCTAAATAATTTTAATATTTTTGGATCCCCCAATATATTTATCCTTACACATTTATACTTAATTTTTATATAGTTTTACACATCAAAAAAAATATTTACTATAAACAAATAAATCTAAAAAGTGGGTTACAATCTTCAATGAGCATTATTTGGAGAAGTACATATACCATGTGAAACTCTATTTAACATTATAAATAATCAATTTACAGGGAAAATAAAACTATTATACATGGGTGGAATCAATTATATTCTATACTTATTTGAAAAATCCATATTGCACCACTTTCAATTTTTTCCATTTCACTTCCTACTCTAGACACTTCATGATGAGAGTATATATCTAACCCTCTAGAAAATTGAATCATTATTATGAATCAATTTATAAAATTATAATATTGATAATTATACATTTTTCATTTCATATAATAAATTTGAAATATCTTTTAATCTTTTTAATTTAGCTTCTAGATATTCATCCTTAACATTCAAAAACAATTTATATTGTTCTTCTAATTCCTAATTTTTTTCAATAATCTCAAACATGTCCATCTCTCAAATAAAATTTTTTTATTATAAAAAAAAATTACTGGAATGTCTTGTAGATTCTTCATTAGTTTTTATATTTTTTTCTGTGAGTGTTGCAGCTACTCACCTTTTTGAAGAATTCATCATTAGTTGAATTAGTTTCTCATTCCAGTTATTATTTTTCATTAATTATACCACTTTTGTAGGATAAAAAATGTTCTCTAAAATATTTATAACACTTTTTAGGTAATTTTATTGTTATTTTAATATTAACTATATGACTCATCCAAATTATTTTCTTTATAACATTTTCATTCACCATTTTAGGAGTCATAATAAAGATATGTATCAAGATCGATACCACTCTTAACACATTTAACCAGTGGTTATCTATATTTATTCTGTAAACAAATTGATTCATTTCATGCCACATTGATGTTATTTTATTTCAACGGTTTTATGAAACCTATAGAATTTTTTCAATGGGGATGGAAATCACTTTTCCCTTCTATGTCTCATCCATTATCAATTAAATTCATCACTTTATTTATTACTGTAAAAAAACTATATATATTTATAATAATAAAAATAATTACACAAAATTGAATAATTATTTTCACACCCCAAATGATCTAGTCATATATAACCTTTTCTATAATATCTATTCTTGTACCCTATGGTCTTTATAGTCACACCTCATGGGGGGTGAGGTTGAATATGGTGTAAACCAATTTTTATGAATTCAAATTTATAACACATCATTTAAGCCCTTCAGAAATGAATTTTTAATGATAGTTAACTCATTTTGATATTTTCAAGTTTATCCCCACATAAATGTAATAAAACTAAGATACATAATGTAATGTGGCACAATTGTATTTACAATTTTATCTCCAACCTCAAATAATACTCCTTATCATGGTAGGGATATCCAAGTCATGAATTCTATACTAAAATATTTTTATCAATTTTAGGTATAGTATGGGATGTTTTTATCCAAATACACTCTCAATATATGATATAGGTAACTGTGTTAAAAATATGAGACATGGTAACTACACCTATATAATATTTCAACTGTGAAGTTGTCTTTACATTGCATCCCATAATCGTAAAAATGGAATCACACTGGTTCGTTTCTAATCATCTGTAATACTATTGATGTAAATTAATAGGTTTCTTAGGTATTTTTCTATTCCAACAAATAATAATATGTTTATTTAATATAAGAATATTTAATTACCTTTAAATCATAAATCATAGATTATGAAACTCATCATTTGTTCTACATATTTCAACCTAGTTTTTTCTTAAAAATATATTCTCTGGAAAATCTATGATTAGATATTCTTATTATACTCACTATAACCATGTATATATTACATATATAACTATACATAGAACCTTATATTTATGAAATTATTCATCATTCCTTAAATATTTAAGACATAGAATGTTTCACAATATTTCCACACTCTTCTCCTAAGAAAATAGGTCAGGTAGAACTATATGCACTAACTTTAATAAAGAAATACACATCCAAATAATAAAAATGAGTGACTTAGTCATTTACTTCCCACTACATGAAAACTCTTTGAGATATTTCTCCTTCATATATCAATGGAACATGTAGTTACCAATACTATTTATTATTACATAAGATATTCATGTTCCATTAACCTCCTTATTAATTTCTTGAACAGAATAGAGTAGCTCCACCTTAATAACCTATTTCATCTCTTCATTCTTATCATGTTATCAAATGAATGGTAACATTTTCAATATACAAAAATTGAATCGTTGGAGACTTTTTTTCATTCTAGCTAAACAAGAGTAATTATTAAATAATAATTTTTGATTCCCATGTTAATTCATAGTCTTTTTTTTCAACTCAATAGATATTCTTGGAATACCATTAATCAATGCACCCAACATTAAACTTAGCCTAATTAATTTTTCTTTTTTATTATTCATCATTCTTATATTTTTACATAATAGATCTCAATTAAAATAAATATATATTTATTTTTACTTTTATAAAAATATAAAACATATCTACAAAATGTAAGTCTCTTTTGTGGTGTGAGTTTATTCAAAATTAACCATATACATAATTCAACATGAGTTCATTTATAGTAGAAACAACATAGTACTCTTACATATTATTTCATCTCAAATATGACTCTTCATAAATGATTTATTATTTGATGAATAGGTTGATAATTAACATGAATTTATTGATATTATCCTTGAAAACCAATGAAAATAATTTTCCCAACATTTATCTGGGATATATTCTCTTGATCTTTGATATTTTACCTCTTTTTAGAATATTATCGTCTCATAAAATTCAGTCTTTAACCAACATTAATTTTTAATGTTTTTTATTTCCCGTCTGATAAAAATCCCATTAAATTCATTATAATCTCACAATTCTGGAAAATAACATTTTACTCCACGTTATAACTCAATATTTCCAAAAATAAAATATTATATGTGGGAAAAAATTAATAAATGGCATTTAAATAACCTAAATGATCATAAATATAACTTGTTTTACTTTTATCAAAATTAGGAACCACAAATATCATATGAGGTATAAAAATTAAAACATGTATAGTCAAAATATCATACATTATATGTCATTGAAATTTAAAAAACATCTTCCCGCTAAAATTTCAATATAATAGCTAATATAATTGATGTAGATAATTTATATTTTGAGTGGACCAAATAAACAATATAATATGAATTTTTTCTTCAAAAATTTTTAACGGTCTAAAAATACCATTTTATGTAAATAAAAATATCATACCATAGGGTCATGTAACTCAAATAACATTCAGATACGATAAATATCTTATGTATAAAATAATTCCCCTTGTCGTTTTTCAACTCCTCCACACAAGAAATCATGAAATCTCAATAATCATACATTCTAGGTAAATATTATCCTCATTAATTAATTGAAATATTCACTAAACACAATGGATATTTTCTTTTGAAATCTTTCTAAACTCTAACACATGAATTCCAATTATCACTAATGGAATTCTAGACATGATCAATTAAAATTATGGACTTCTCTTGTCTCCTCATATCACTCTATAACATCTCATAATAATTATAGGAATTGATAAAATAATTCAAATCCTGTGAAATATTTTTCTAAAGACATGATGCATAATAAATAAAAGAAAATTAGTATTTCCATTTACTCCACTTCTTTCTAAACACAAGCATCACATTACAATTCATAAGTAATCTAAAAATAAATGAAAAAATCTATAATCCATAGAATGCATGTTCAATAACTCAATGATATATTCTATTAGTTTGTAAAGATCTCATGGTCACTTTAACCATATAAAAAACGTTTCAAATATAGCATATAGATGTTTTCCAATATAGATTTACCTGTCAACTTCCCTATGTTTTTAAAAATCATATGTTACTATTGTAGATAACACATCACTAAGATTCAAAACTACTATATGACATGATACTCAACAAATTCAATCATGTGTTGTACTAGTTTAGGGAATATTTCCATTCATCTATCCAAATACCATTTATTATTATTCCTTTACATGAAAATAGAATGGTAGTTGTGTGATATCCTTATATTGGTGTATTTTTAGTCCATCACCCAAAGTATCCTATTATAAATATTTATATTAAATATAATTCCTTATTAAAAAAATACAAATAAAAAATTAGATTCACGAGGTCACAATAGCGATGCCTCCGCACTCGCTCAGTTCTTGGTGCTCTCACCCTTTCCACTTCTCCTTCTAGGATTTTTCGGGTCTGAGATGGTGTATCCCTCTTCCCATTCTATCCTTCGCATTCTATATGTTTTTCCACCCTCCCTATCATTTGATGCTGCTTTTTGGTTTGGACATTGATCATTTTTCACTATCCCTCTTTCAGACATAAACCTATGCATCATACCCCCATCGTGGGTCTAGGTGCGAGTGCTTTAGATGGCATGGGTCAGCTCTGGTGGAAACGTCCATCATCTGGATTATCCTCGTCTATTGAAGGTGTACCCTTTACATTCAAATCTATTTTGGTCATGTTTTATTTGGGATCTAGGCCTACTTGGGATGGTCTTGGAGGGGGCTGTTAGTGACCTCAGTTCGGGTTCTTCTTCAGCATTAGCCTTTTCGTCTCTACTACTTGGCTACATATCCTTTTTTTTGATTTTTTGGTGATTTTTTTCACTCTCTCTATATATCTTCCTCTCGAATACATGTATCTGATTCCTTTCATTGAAGGGTTTTTTTTTGTTTTTGTTCCCTTGATAAAACTCACACCCTCTCAAACCTACTCTAACATCCTGGTCATTCACTCCCCTCCTAGTCGGTCTGGTTCGTAGGTCTTGGAGGAGGTTCTATGAGTTGTTGTTGAACATCATTCGACATCGGGAGGGAGACATATTCATCAGTGTTGTTTTTTAAGTCTATAATATTTTTCGTGATGTTTTTATGTTACGAGTTGTGGAGTTCTCCGTGGCCACTTGACAACAACGGCTTGTAATGTCAATGATGACGAGGTTGAAATGTGGAAGGGTTCTACTAATTTTTTGATTGTTCAGATAATTTCACATTGCAGTGATGGATGGGGGCGGTAGAAATGAATGGGTTTTACCAACACTGATGATGGTAGATAGTAGGTGAAGTGACTGGGTGATGTGGGTGGATGTCGTTTCATGGATTGATGTGGGAACGTGACTATGGTGCGTGGCTAGAGGTTGATGATGGATGTTTTTATAATTTGAATTTTGAATTTCAAAACATGGTCATTTGTTTCTTATCATGATTATGTGTGGCTATTGAGGTGGACCGTTTTTATGGTTCCCACTAATCCAAATAGTGGTTTTTTTAAAAAATATAAAAATTGATTAAAACAATTTCCCTAAACAATGTCAAGAAATATATCGGACACTATTCTTATTCATTAACATTTGTTTTTAAAATCATAAATTAAACTATTTTTCTTTTATGATTCATTATAAGTTTAAAAAATATTATTACATTAAAATATATTAATTTAATTAACAAAATAATTTTTCTATATTAACCCTTTGTCTAACTAATTAAATTGGTTTTAAGTCATTAATATTTCCGGAGAAATTTCTCTATATTCACGAGGAATATTATTTTTACCCAAAAATTTGAATGCCTTATGAAATTATGAAAAAATTACCATTTTCTTATAACAACATTCCAAATCTAATTTTAAAATCTTTTTATGAAAATAATTCTCTATCTATAAGGAATTTACATACAATTACATTACTATAGATGAATCTTCAATATTACATAGAGGATGTATGATTATTTATTATTCCATTTATATTATATGAGTATTCAATATTCTATAGAGATGATTTAGTTTGTATTAAATTACATCCAATTTTATTACTGATTAAATTTTATGAATATTTAATTTCTATAGTTGGTTTTGATTAATGTTCATCCTTTTACATATTGGGAATAAAGATGAAAAATAACCACATTTTTTAGCTTATATACTAGAGGAAATAGTCAAAAAAAGTATTTCCTTTTAGTGTCATGCTTCTTGGGTCACAGTTCCCTTCACTATCAACCTAGGAGTATCTCTAGTTTAGTTGGGTCAAAACTAACTAGTATCAGAGATAAATTTTCATTTCAGATGATTTTTGGAGTAGTGATTAGTTGTTATTACATTGGATATGGTGGTGGTTGGGGGATAATTTAATTTATGATAACCATGTGGTACTACCTAAATAGGAGGACTAATCCATAAAAACATTAATTCAATTAAACTAAAGTAATTTTATATTCTTCTTAAGATGAATGTGAATTATTATATTTGTTTAGAGATAGTTTATATTTTTTGTTAAAAAATATTTCACCATTTCATGGAATTTGGGAAATTTATTATTAACTAATCAATAATAACATAATTCTATATCAGAGGATTGTGTTTTTTTATTCTTTGTGTAATTTAAATTTGTATTTCTAGTTTTCAATATGTGTTCTGATGCTCTAGATGATTATATACGAGTTAATGATAATGAAAATTTTTCTAGAATGAACCTATAGTATTTAAATTTATATATTTTCAAAATGTTAAATTATATTTCAAAATTTGTAATAGAGAAATTTTTTTAATGGAAAATACGATCTATGTCGGTTGATACATGATATAATGGAGCTTGATATCTTTTAGTAGTATGATTATCTAGGGGTGAGTCATTGAATTGGTTGTCCCTTGTCTTGTTGACTGTGATGAGTTAAAGGTTATATGAGGGATATTCCTTAATAATTTCCCAATATAATTATAGTACCAAATAATAACGCCTGAACAACAAATAAAATTCAAATAATCCATTAGGGGAGTTTAAGTATATGGTAATTTTTTGGGATGTTTGTTAATATATTATCAATACCCACTAAAAGTTTATGGTATGATAGAAAAAATGGAGTAACATTTTGAAGAGTAATCACACCCAAAGATCTAGAATTAGGTTATACCTTTATAATTCATTAATTATTCCTTGGAGTTGATAAGAGATGAAAGGATCATGGAAACTCTGGGATATATAGAATCAATTTGAAAGGATATTCATTGGATCCTTTCGAAGAATTTCACTAAAGGGAATGGATATTTTTTCTTGGGATTTAAGGTTTTGAAATAAAAGGATTGAATCATACACTATGTCTCCTACTTATCTATATATTATAATTCTTATATATATTATTGGTATTGTTGGTTATTTTTCTATTTTTATAATAAATGGGAACATCTAGAGTACTAGTGTTTAAACATTAGCAATGTTTAGTGTGGGGCCTATGGAGTGGTAAATATGACACTATTATGATTTAGATATATTCATAACCATGATTATATCCTCAAATTTATCAATGATATTTGTGACTTAGGTTTTCAAATCATTGGTACATAGAAATGTAAGGAGAATATAACAATGAAATAATCCCCATTACACAGGGCCTCATGTGATGTGTGGATAATGTAGTGGCTGAAACCAGGTGAGGGAGTAGGAAGCATATATTTATATGTGATAGTGTTACCATATCTACGGTGGTAGATTATTATTTGAGGAACCATTTTTCTATATTCTACCATATAATATGCAATGATATAAATAAGGAATTTTTACTCCTATTTTTCTTCTACCAAAGTTTGAGTATAGGGATATATGGGGAACAATTATAGATCCCCATACAATTATCATCACAAGTAGGATGATAGTATGATCTGACAGAGGAAATTAAAGGTGATGAGGAAAAAATGGGAAAACAAAAATCCATTTTTTAGTTCTTATTTTTAGATACACAACCATTAAATTTAATATATCACATGAATTGATTTTATTCTAAAGAGGATATCATTAAGTAAAACTAAAGAT
Source organism: Viscum album (assembly GCA_963277665.1). Classification (NCBI taxonomy): domain Eukaryota; kingdom Viridiplantae; phylum Streptophyta; class Magnoliopsida; order Santalales; family Viscaceae; genus Viscum; species Viscum album. The sequence continues at coordinate 953,948,765 of OY728162.1, read as the reverse complement.
GAATGAACAGATCTAATGAGGATAGTGATTGTTTGAAATTAATTGGTGAAATTAATCATTTTATGGATTTAAAAAATTTGGAGCATATTAGAAAAATTAGAATAGTCTTTACTGAGATCAATAAAAGTACATATAGAAGGGTTTTATTGTGTTATTGTTGATTTCATATATTTTTCCCAAATATGATATGAATCAAATAAAATGATGTTTGATTGAATTATGGATAATTTTACTAAATATAAAACATCTAATTTTAATGTTTCTTTATATAATCGTTCCTTTGAAACTACAAGAGTTGAAAATTTAGAATAACGTTATATTCTTGAAGATTTGTAATTATCTTTTTATATCACCTTTGGGAGATCTATTATTTATTGTAAAGAATAAATGTTTTATTTCATATAATTAAATTAATTATTTATAGTTAAACATTGTAACAATATAAAACCACTAACCACTCTGAAAGAATCATGAAATTTCTTTATCAATTAAATAGATCCAATTAATTCCAGAATATTTATTTCTAGTAAGGATTCAATTTAATTTGGGAGAATGAGTAATATTTTACAAAGACTATTTTTTAGAGTTTCTTTGGGATTCATTTCTTGTTTTCCAATAAATGTTTTAAATTCCAAGAGATTCTTTATAAGAAAGAGGATCTCAATGAATCAGGATTTATTGGACATCATCTATGGACGATTACATTAATGAAATTTTATAGTAAACATATACAATATAGTTGTGTGTTGAGAATTTGAATACTTTATTGGAGATCATTATATGATATCGATTTCTCAAATATATATATATATATATATATGTTCTAATATATGAGGTAAAATTCCTTTGTCTTGTTTTGTAACAATGTGGTGAGATAGTTTACCCATTGAAGATATACCTGGTTTTTTCATAGGTTCTATCAAATAATATTTTACAAGTAGGTGACATTAATGGGTTTTAATGATACTATAAGAGGTCAATGTCAGACTTCAATAAAATCACTACACCATTGACTTATTCCACTTTAATAGAACAATCATTTATATCGATAAATCAATTTCTAATGATATTTTTGTATTTTAATGAGAATATAATATGTTATAATATATATCATCTATACATGGGATAAGTCATGTGTAGGTCAATGATAACACCACTCACCTTGGTCATAGTAATGTATGAATTTATAAGAGAGGGATTTTATCTTTATTGTATAAGAAACTAAATCCTCAAAAGTAAAATTATTAAATTGATGATCATGATCCTGGGAATATTGTTTTTTTTTCATACATTTTTGTGGATATTACCACATTGGGGAGTTAGTTTTGTTCTTAAAAGAAAATAATATCCAAAAATATATCTTGTCTTAGAAGAATAAAAAATTTTGATATTGGTTAAGAGTGTATGTTTTACTTGATTGTGACTTCAAAATATCATTTAATCTGGGGGAATAGTAATGTGATAGTTTTGGTGAAAACCATGAAGAAACATATAATTGTTTATCATATTTGTTAATATGTGGGTAAGATGATGTTTGAGCATATATCCCTTTATATAGATAAAAATTATGTTTTTAATAGATTATTCCAATATGAGATAAAGGAAAAATATTTTTTATGTGAATTGGTGGAGGAATATTAACTAGTAGATCATGAGGTGGTAGTGAGGATAGATCATATTTTTTATTTTTATTTTGTTGAGGGAAGGACAAAGTGCCACGAGTATTGAGTTATCTTAAAAATAATATATTTATAATTTTACCAATATTAGAGTAGGGTAAATACAAGTACATAGATTACCTCTAAACGTTTAATATATTATTTATAAGATAAATCATTCCATGAAGGATTATCTTTTGTTTAAAATAAATATAGAATGAATTGGAATAATTTTTTTTATTCCTTGAATATCTATAAATAAAATCCCTGAATTATGTTTTAAATTGTTTAGCATACCCATCATATGACATCCTGCCTTTTTCATTAAATAAACTTTTATCTACACTGTACAAAACTGATGAACATTAAAGATTAGTCTCTTGGTAACCAGGAAATTAATACATGATGACATAAAACATTATTCTTAAAGACTTGAAAGGATTCATCATTGTTCATCCATAGTTCATTACATAATCTCATAACCTAGGAGCACACATCAAAGGTAAGGGTGAGTAGAAGGCATAGTAATGGAAACAAGAGAAATATTTTACATGTGAACATGAGATACAACAATAATGTCATGATAAATAACATTAAGGCATGAGAAAGAGGTCATGAGGCATATCATTATAAAAATAATGTTTTTCATAACTGAAGTTGTGGCTACAACATTTAAATTAGACAATCATTTCTATATCACTAAGGTCCATCCCCAAGGTGTCATTAAAACAATTACCAATGTTATTCGCCAAGGTATCATTAAAATGGTCATCTATATAGATTAAGTCTTTAACCAATGCATTGGAGTGATATCAGGGTGCACCCTTAAATTTTCATTATTATCACGTGAGACACAAATATAATCATCAATAATTTCATAAATAACCCATATAGAATAAAAATGGATTTCATTTCATAGTCATAACATTTTAAAAATATCTTTAAAGACGAGATATTTTTGTCACTTTAAACCCACGAAAAAGGAAAGTGGGTCTCATGTGTGACACCCAAATCTTCTATGGTACGCTTCTCTTTGAATAATGTGAAGCGTGTGTTGTACGCAACACCGAGTTCTAACACACCACAACCAATCAAACTAGCCGTTATGAATAGTAATACCTAATTTTTAAAATTATATATATTTTATATTTCAAAATGGACTTCATTTTTGGATTCGGAATATCGAATTTATCCTTGGGTGAAATTTTGGATCTTTTCGGATAACAATTATATTTTGATGAATAGTGAAAATTACAAAATTTTAATTAAAAACAACTTTTTTAATCGAAATAATTTATATTGATAAATTATGAATTTGAGTGGGTTTTAAGTATATTTAGAATATATTTTTACCATTTAAAATAATTTTGGTCATTGTTCATAATTTCACAATTAAACCAGACATAAACAAGTGCCAATCTTTTGATAGTTATTATCTCTTAAAAACACACTCTTTGTTTTAACGACAGAAATTAATTATAAATTAATTTCTGCCACTTCTGTGTTTTGAATTTGGAAAAATGGATTCCATATTTGGAATCAATATATTCATATTGTGTGAATAGGTAACTTTTATTTTTAGACATTTTGAATAATTATTTCGGTAAATATTTTATTTACATTGGTTAAAGGGTAAATCCTGTAAATAAGGGTTAAAAAATAATATTATAATATTACTAAATTACCCTAAAAAGTGTCCTAAACATAATGGTTGATACATGTTCGACCATAGGCATCTTTAGGTCGATTTAGGGACCCCATGGTGCCACTTGTAAGTGATAGGGACACTTTATTTTAATTAAGTTAAAATGAATACAAAAATGACACAAGCATATATCTTTTAGAAAAACAATTTTTACATAGGGTTATATATGTTGGATTTTTAAAAATAACAATTCATTAGAAATTTAAAAATATTTCCTACTTTATAATATTTTATTTATTAATTTTAGACATTAAATATTTTAATTTATTTATGACACAATGAGGATTCAGTAATTACCATAATAGTGAAAAATTAAAATAATTGATATTGTAGATACCCAAATAAATATAATTTGAGACTTTTTATGCATTAAACTAATTTTATAGGATATTATGACATATTATTACTTATTTAATTGACATTGTTCCAAGTAATAATTCTGTTATGAGTTTCAAAAAAATCTACTATTGAATAGTGTCAAAATTGACATAAAAGAGTTTTTAAAACAAATATTATATTATTTGATATTAAATTCCTAAAAATATAAGGATATGCCAAGAGACTTATATCATGATAGGTGTATCATTAATGGACCAATTGGAGGTCTCTTGGATGTATATAGTATGTTTATTAACCATATTATATAAAAATACAAAGAGATATTGTAAAAGTGAAGCTAATTAACTAAGAGTTAATACTTAAAGATAAGGTTAATATAGTAACCCAACCTTGTCTAAATTCTATTGTTTGAGTGTTTTCTGACACATCCCCAGCATAAAGATTAAATAATATACTTTTGAGCCATTAGAAGCCGAATATGAATTTATTATAAATTAATATTTCTAGCTTTTCCAAAGGTGCCCCCCACCCCTCTTATAAAAGGGCACTCTCCCTTCTCATTAACTCACACCTTAAGAGCATTTTGGTTCGTCCAAAATCTACCAAAATACTCTCTAAACATCCCTAGAATCATCCTAGAGGCCTTTCTTTAGTCAGAAATCCAACTTAAGGATCCCTTTTGATCAAATCTAATGGAAGAACCCGGAGAAGAGGTAATGATTTCACCACCCTTTTTCAAGTTCCTTTCTTCTTCCAATTCTTCTTCCTTTGTTGTTACCATTCTAAAATTTTAAATCCAGTATCATATATATATTGTGATTTTATTATAAATATGGTACAACCATATTCATTATTCTATCCATCCTATGAATAACATGTCACCATACGTTCGTAAGTACGGCTTACAGTCTCCAGGTTGTGGTGTAATTGTAATTCAATAAATTATTATTTGGATGGGTATAATAATGATGTGTAACTCATGTAAATAATAAATATAACATGATAATGATTCTGTATATATTATATACCATCCAATTCTATATTATTTTAATATCAAGAGTGATTTTGTCGCTCGTGTGTACGTACGGACTACCGTCTCCACGAACGTGATTAGATTCATTCTCCATCATATCCATTCAAGTATAATTCTCATTTGATGATTAATAATAGTATCTAAGGACTTGATATCATTCTGGATATGATTAAGATACATCATATCCATTACAAACATGTCTTATGTAACAAAACATATAAAAGAAAACAAGTAGGTTAACACCCGAAACAACGAGAATATTAAGATATTATTAACAAATAAATGTTAAAAGATCATATATGATATCATATTGATGTATATGATTCATGTATAATTTAATAAAAATTATTTCACCATTATACAGGAGGTTAACCTACCCCAAACATGGAAAAGTACATGGTAAGGGTTATTTCACAATCTCTTCATTATCCGAGGTTGTTTATACGTAATAATCTACTGGGATCTCTTTATCATCTACATCCATGTTTCTTAAAAATGTATTTAAAAACATTTTTACTATTTAAAAGAATATGTGTTATTGTAATTTATATACTTGTTTGAATTTCTATAATAGATTTATAAAGGAATCTTTCCGTCGTTTTCCAAATAGTTTCTTTTTAACCTTTTCGACAGAATTAAGGTAAGAATGTTTTTTTAACTTATACGGTGGGTGAAGTTATTTTCCCCCATTATAAAATCATCAAAGCATTCCTTACAATCTTATAAGAATATTATCAAAGAAAATGTTTTATTTTATAAATATATGACTCTTAAATGATTTCAAAATATAAAGAGATATTTCTCTAAAAATAGTTTTGATTTCATCTATGTCAACATCCGTTGATGGATTTTACGATTATTTGAAGTTGATATATTATGATACAAACTTTTATATTGTATTGAAGGTTTTTTGATATGTTTGACTGTGGATGTGCTATTTTTATACCATTCATAGTTTATGGTGAAAGTATTGAAATTTCATATGCTAGTTTTAATATGAATGTTTATGTTATGTTTAATCCTTTTCATATGGGAATGAATTGGACGTAATATGTGAATGGTGGAGCCCGCTATAACTTCTCAATGCATCAGTAGGTCTCATGAGACAAACTAGTGTCTTGGAACAAGGCCTTGGCAAAATATTATATGTAGTCTTGGCACGAGGCCTTGTCTATGTGGTTATGATAGTCTGGCATTATGCATCCCATCATTATGAAAGTGGTTATTGATATTGCATGTGATTATTCAATTAGTAGAATATCCATGTGAATAAGTAAATGGAATTATTTCATTTTATTTTTGCCATACTATGTTGAAGTTCAAGTTTAAAAGGATTTTGTTTTAGTTATACACTACCTTAAATTTTTATTGTTATTTATGAATGTTTCCGCTATATTGTTATCCTTACTGGGCATTTGAGCTCACCCCTTTTCTATGTTTTATTTTTCCCAGGATGTGAAGAAGTAATTTATGAATGACCTGCAGGGATAGTATTTGGGGATATGAGTGTGGAATATGTAGACTATGCTGTTGTAGTAGTTTTTCACTTTATGATGTAATGTAAAACTTTATGAATATATCTAGTGTTTTTAAGTATACTAAACCAATTGGTCTTTCGAGATTTGATCATTCTTGTGAGCATGCCAATGTTATGTAATAATGCACCGACTCTAGGTAACTGGGGTCGGGGCATTACAGTTGGTATCAGAGGAAGTTTAGTACAAACCTTGGAAGCTAGATTTAGATAAACCATGATTAGAGCACATAGACCTAAGATTAACTTTGAGGATTAGAATAGAAGATCTTCCAAGAATTTTGGTATTTTTGAGATTTTGTGAGTTTTCCGAGCAACACATCCCTGTCTAGATACGAGTAGGTAGAGGCGGCTCTGGCACAAATGTACCTAGGGGTAAAACCTGAAAACACCGCTTTGAGCTTGACTCGAACGGGAACTGGTGCACGACAATGGGCCTTGCTGCACTCATTGTTATGACACTCCCGGGGGATATGCTTAAGATAACTCTCATTTTCATAAAAATAATTATGAAGGGTTTATGAGTATATACTTCCTCAAAGATTTTTTTTATGATTTTGGATTATACCCATAAATAGTTCAATTTATGTTATGTTTTTTATAAGTACGGAATTATATATTTTGATTCATAAACTGATCTATTTTATGCCATTGTTTAGAAATGGCTCCTAGTGGAAGAAATGGAACTGTATCATTGCACACACTCCATGTATGGATTTCCCTCCTACTCAAGATAATTATAGTGGAGATGGTGATGTGACTGGTTCTGATCAGCTAATCACCATACTGGGACAACTCACTCAGGTTATGAATAATATCCTTAACCATATGGAGAACCATGATCCGCAGCGTGGAGGGTCTATGTTAAATTGATTCATGAGGCAAAAACCACCAACGTTCAATGGGAGTACAAATCCCTTAGTAGCTGAACAATGGATAAATTCCCTAGAGAAAATATTTCAGGATTTGGGGAGTAGTGAAAGGGAAAAATTTATCATGGCAGTTTACCGCCTCACAGGAGATGATGATCAATGGTGGTCATTGATTAAAAATATGAAGGAAGATGATGAATTATCAAATATGGAATGGAGTTAGTTCAAAGATCTGTTTTTAGAAAAATACTTTCCTCGCGACCATCGAGCAGATATGGAAAGGCCATTTCTGAGTCTGATACAAAAGGATGATGAGAATTTCATAATGTATGAGGCTAACTTTACAAGGTTAGCAAGGTATTCTAGAGATTATATACATAACACAAGAAGTAAGATTGATCGTTTCATTGATTGGTTAAAACCATTTCTATGTCGAGCATTAGTCTCACAATCCTTCTCGTCGTACAAAGACATTGTCTCATGTGCTATCAAGACCAAAGGGGAATTCTCTAAGTCTTATGACTTCGAAGCAATGTATAAGAAGAATAGAACTACTGATCAATCTGGGAATGGAAATAAGTGGAAGAAGGGAATGGTTGAATATCCATCCTGTGGTAAATGTGGTAAGAAACACCCAGGTACTTTCTTGAAGGGAACGTGAGTCTGTTACAAGTGCGGTGAAAAAGGCCACCAAGATCGTGATTGCAAGGGGAAGAAGGAAGCTACCAATGTTCATTGCTACAATTGCAGGGAGATGGGACATTATGCAAATGAATGTACTAAGTTTCAGGGGAACTTACCTCAGAAAATTCCAAGGGATGAAGGCCAAGATTATGTTATCACTACTGCTGAGGTAGATGCTCCAAAAGACGTGGTGGAAGGTAATTTAATGGTTTCCTCAAGTTTAGAAAATGAATTATTTGATTCTGGATCATCAAATTGATTCATATCTTCCCAGTTTTTTATGAAAATTAGATGTTTTCAGTTTGATTTAACAAGGGAGATGTCAGTTAAAACTCCTAAGGGAAGTATCATTGCAACAAAGTTTTGGGAATCAGTCCCCATTAGAGCACATAAATGTTTTTTATCTTCTGATCTCATCGTCATACCTATGATTGATTTTGATATAATCCTCGGTATGTATTGGCTTTTGGCCTATGATGCAACGATATATTGTAAGAAGAAAGAGGTTGCGATTCATGATGACGATGATAAGGAACACCTTATCTTTAGAGCAGAATCGTCACTACCTAATTCTTATCTAGATCCACCCCAATAGCTCAACTAAATTCAATTATTGGGGAGGAAGAGAGTGAAATGACTATGGGTGAGGAAAGGAATGTTCAAATAGAGGATGTACCTATTGTGAAAGAATATGTAGAAGTATTTCCGAAAGATTTATCTGGACATCCTCTAGAACGAGAAGTTGAGTTTTCCATTGATTTAATTCCTGGATCAAGGCCTATATCAAAGTCCCCTAATAGAATGGCCACTGTATAATTAGTTGAACTAAAGAAACAACTAGAGAAATTGTGTAATAAGGGATTTATTCACCCTGGTGTTTCTCCATGGGGAGCCCCTGTTCTTTTTGTTTTAAAAGAAAGATGGATCTATGAGGTTATGTATCGACTACAGGGAGATCAATACAATAACAATAAATAACAAGTATCCCCTACCTCGCATTGATTATTTATTTGACCAACTACATGGAGCTCAATTCTTTTCAAAGATTGAACTTCAATCTGGATACCATCAGTTGTGTGTGATGAAGGAATACATTCTGAAGACAGCATTCCGAACCAGGTATGGGCATTACGAGTTTACTGTAATTCGTTTTGGATTGACTAATGCACCCTCTGTATTCATGGATCTGATGAATAGAGTTTTCAAGGAATATCTCGATGAATTTGTGGTGGTATTTATTTATGATAACTTGGTATAATCCAAAAGCTACGATGATCATGAAAATCACTTGCACATTATCTTGAAGACTGTGAGAAGTCATGAATTGTATGGGAATTTTAGCAAGTGTGAATTATGGCTTCAGGAGATTTCTTTTCTTGGCCATATTGTCTCTAAATATGAAAACCCTGTTGATCCTTCTAAGACCAAGGCAATACATGAATGGCCAGCACCGATGAGTTTAATTAAGGTACATTGTTTTATTGGTTTAGCAGGTTATTATCGACGTTTCGTCCAGAATTTTGCCTGATTGTCTAACCCATTAACGAAACTCACACGTAAAGGGTTTAAATTTGTATGGAAAAAAGAGTGTGAAGAATGTTTCAAAGAACTGAAGAGAAGATTATTCAATGCTCCTATATTGACTCTACCATTGGGGAATGATGGGTTCGTTATTTATAGTGATGCATCAAAGAAAGGACATGGATGTGTCCTCATGAAGAATGATGGGGTTATTGCCTATGCATCACGACAGTTGAAAATTCATGAACCAAACTATCCTACTCATGATCTCGAGTTAGCAGTTATGATTTTTGCTTTGAAGATATGGAGGCACTACCTCTATGGTGAAAAATGTGAGATTTATACTGATCACAAGAGTCTGAAGTATATTTTCTCACAAAAAGAACTCAACATGAGGCAAAGGATACGTCTTGAATTACTCGAGGATTATGATTGTACGATACACTACCACCCGGGGAAAGAAAACAAGGTGGTAGATGCTTTGAGCAGAGAATACCATGGAGTTTTGAACGTGATGAGAATTGAAAGGGATCAAATTTTGATGGATCTAGTGAAGATGGACATTGGAATAACCAGGGAAGGTGAAACATCAATTCTTTTTTAAATGGTTGCCAAACCATCTTTACTAGAAAGGATTAAGTGTTCTCAGACCGAAGATGAAGAATTTCAAAAGAAGATTAAAGCTATGAATGATGGGAGATTGGGGGACTTTGTGTATGAAGATGGAATTTTGAAATTCAGGAAGAGACATTGTGTTCCCGATATACCTGATCTAAAAAGGGAAGTGCTGGATGATGCTCATAGTTCCAATTTTTCTATACACCTTGGGAGCACCAAGATGTATAGATATTTGAAGGAACATTTTTGGTGGGACAATATTAAGAGGTAGATAGCTGATTTTGTGTCAAGATGTATGGTTTGTCAACAAGTGAACACTGGAAGGAAACACCCTAGAGGAGGCATGCAACCTCTTCCCATACCGGAGTTGAAATGGGACAATATTACGATGGACATTGTCATGGGGTACCAAAGACTCCTAGAAGGAATGATGCAATTTGGGTTATTGTTGATCGTCTTACCAAGTCAGCACATTTTCTTTCAATAAGAGAAGATCTAGAACTGGAACTTCTAGAAGGACTATATATTAATGAAGTTTTGAGACTTCATGCAGTACCCCTATCTATTGTTTTTGATAGTCGTCCCCATTTTACTTCAAAATTCTGGAAGAGTCTTCAAGAATTCCCTGGATACTGAACTTCATTTGAGCACTGCCTACCACCCTCAGACAGACGGACAATCAGAATGGACTATTCAAACCATAGAAGACATGTTGAGATCTTTCTCAATTGACTTTCAGGGTATGTGGGATCAATATTTACCTCTGGTAGAATTTTCCTATAACAATAGCTTACATTCGAGTATTCAGATGGCACCATATGAAGCGTTATACAGAAAAATATGTCGCACACCAACCTGTTGGGATGACGTTGGTGAAAGAAAACTTCTAGGTCTAGAACTGGTAGAGGAAACAATGAAAAAGGTGAAGGTAATCTAAAATCACATCAAAGCAGCTCAAATTAGGCAGAAGAGCTATGCTAATAATCAAAGGAAGGATTTGGAATTTTAAGTCGGTGATCATGTTTTCCTAAAGGTATCTCCACGGAAGGGAGTCATATGTTTTGGTAAGAAAGGTAAATTGAGTCCCAGGTGCATCAGACCTTTCGAAATTCTAGAAAGAATTGGGGATGTAGTTTACTGATTAACAATGTCGCCAAGTCTCTCCAAAGTTCACGATGTGTTCCACATATCCCTATTGAGGAAATACATTCCTGACCTAACGCATGTATTCACCTATGAGGAATTAGAACTGGAACCCGATATGTCTTATTGCGATGATCCCGTCAGGATTCTTGATACAAGAGAACAAGTACTGAGAAACCAGACGACGCGTCTGGTATAAGTTTTGTGGAGAAACCATAAGATGGAAGAGGCAATGTGGGAACCCGAGGAACATATGATGAAGAAACACCTGAGTATTATCATGCGATAATATTCTATAAATTTCAAGGATGAAATTATTTGAAGGAGGGTAGAATGTAACACCCCAATCTTCTACGGTACGCTTCTCTTCGAATAACGTGATAGCATGTGTTGTATGCAACACCGAGTTCTAACACACCACAACCAGTCAAACTAGCCGTTATGAATAGTAATACCTAATTTTTAAATTTATATATATTTTATATTTCAAAATGGACTTCATTTTTGGATTCGGAATATTGAATTTAGCCTAGGGTGAAATTTGGGAACTTTTCGTATAACACTTATATTTTGATAAATAGTGAAAATTACTAAATTTTAATTAAAAACAACTTTTTTAATAAAAATAATTTATATTGATAAATTATGAATTTTAGTGGTTTTAAATTATATTTAGAATATATTTTTACCATTTAATATAATTTTGGTCATTGTACATAATTTCACAATTAAACAAGACATAAACAAGTGGCAATCTTTTGATAGTTATTATCTCCTAAAAACACGCTTTTTGTTTTAACAACGGGAATTAATTTTAAATTAATTTCTTCCACATATGTGTTTTGAATTGGGAAAAATGGATTCCATATTTTAAATCAGGATTTTCATATTGTGTGAATAGGTAACTTTTATTTTTAGACATTTTGAATAATTACTTCGGTAAATATTTTATTTACCATGGTTAAAGGGTAAATCCGTTAAATAAAGGTTAACAAATAATATTATAATAATACTAAATTATCCTTAAACGTGTCCTAACATTATTGGTTGATACATTTTCGACCATATGCATCTTTGGGTCGATTTTGGGACCCCATGGTGCCACTTGTAAGTGATAGGGACACTTTATTTTAATTTTGTTAAAATGAGTACAAAAATGACACAAGCATATATCTATTAGAAAACAAATTTTCACATAGAGTTATATATGTTGGATTTTCGACTATAAATATTCATTATAAATCTAAAAGTGTTTCCTACATAATTATATTTTATTTATAATTTTTATACATTAAATATTCTAATTAATTTATGACACAATGATGATGTAGTAATTACCATAATTGTGAAGAATTAAAATAATTGATATTGTAGATACACAAATAAATATAATTTGAGACTTTTTATAAATTACACTAATTTTATAGGATATTATGACATATTATGATTGATTTAATTGACCTTTTTCGAAGTAATAATTCTTTTATGAGTTTTACAAAAATCAACTATTGAATAGTGTCAAAATTGACATAAAAGTGTTTTTAAAACAAATATTATATTATTAATTTATATTAAATTCCTAAAAATATACGGTTCAGCCAGGAGACTTATATAATGATAGGTGTATCATTAATGTACCACTTGTGGGTCCCTTGGATGTATATAGTACGATTATTAACCATATAATATAAATATACAACGAGACATTGTAAAAGTGAAACAAATTAACTAATAGTTAATACTTAAAGATAACGTTAATATAGTAACTCAAACCTGTCTAAATTCTATTGGTTTAGTGTTTTTCGACCCATACCCACCTTAAACTCTAAATAATAAACTTTGGAGCCATTACAAACCGAATATGAATTTATTATAAATTAATATTTATAGATTTTCCAAAGGTGCCCCTCACCACTTTTATAAAAGGGCACTCTCTCTTCTCATTAACTCACACCTTAAAAGCCTTTTGGTTCGGCCAAACTCTACCCAAATACTCTATAAACTTCCCTCACATCATCATATATGCCTTACTTTAGTCATAAGGGCAACTTATGGAGCCCTTTTGATCAAATCAAAAGAAAGAACCCGAAGAAGAGGTAATGATATCACCACCCTTTTTCAAGTTCCTTTCTTCTTCCACTTCTTATTTCTTTGTTTTTACCATTCTAAAATAATAACTCCAGTGTCATATATATACTGTGATGTTATTATAAATATGGTACCACCATATTCAGTATTCTATCCATCCTTTGAATAACATGTCACCATACATGCGTACGTATGGATTACCGTCTCCACGTCGTGGTGTAATTGTTATTCAATAAATTATTATTTTGATGGGTATAATAATGATGTGTAACTCATGTAAATAATAAATATAACAAGATAATTATTCTGTAGATATGATATAACATCCAATTATATATTATTTTAATATCAAAAGAGTGATATTGTTGCCCGTGCGTACGTACAGACTACCGTCTCCACGAACGCGATGAGATTCATTCTCTATTGTATCCATTCAAGTATAATTATCATTTAATGATTAATAATAGTATCTAAGGTCTTGATATCATTCTGCATATGATTAAGATACAACATATCCATTACAAACATGTCTTACGTAACAAAACATATAAAATAAAATGACTAAGTTAACACCCGAAACAACGATAATACAAAGATATTATTAAAAAATCAATGTTATAGGATCATATATGATATCATATTAATGTATATTATTATTGTATAATTTAATAACAATTATTTCACCATTATAAAGGAGGTTAACCTACCCCAACCGAGTAAAAGTACAAGGTAAGGGTTATTTCACAATCTCTTCATTATTCGAGGTTGTTTATACGTAATAATCTACTGGGATCTCTTTATCATACACATCCATGTTTCTTAAAAATGTATTTCAAAACATTTTTACTATTTAGAAGAATATGGGTTAAAGTCATTTATACCCCTGTTTGACTTTTTATATGAGTTTTATAAAGGAATATTTCTGTCGTTTTCCAAACAAGGTACTTTTTAACCTTTTCGACAGAATTAAGGTAAGAATGTTTTTTTAACATATACGGCGGGTGTGGTTATTTTCCACCGTTATAAAATCATCGAATCTTTCCTTACAAAAGTATAAGAATATTTTCAAAGAAAATGATTTATTTTATAAATATATGACTCTTAAATTATTTCAAAACAAGAAGAGATATTTCTCTAAAAGAGTTTTGATTTCATCTATGTCAACATCCTTTGATGGATTTTAAGCTTATTTGAAGTTGATATATTATGATACAAAACTTCTATATTGTATTTATGGTTTTGTGATATGTTTGACTGTGGATGTGCTATTTTTATACCATTCATAGTTTTTGGTGAAATTATTTACATTATTTATGCTAGTTTTAATACGAATGTTTATGTTATGTTTAAACCTTTTCATATGGGAATGCATTGGACTTAATAAGCGACGGGTGGAGCCCGCTATAGCTCATAAATGCATCGGTAGGTCTCTTGAGACAAACTAGTGTCTTGGCACAAGGCCTTGGAAAAATCTTATTTTTAGTCTTGGCACGAGGCCTTGGCTATGTGGTTATGATATTCTGGCATTATGCATTCCATCATTATGAAAGTGGTTATTGATATTGCATGTGATTATTCGATTAGTAGAATATCCATGTGAATAAGTAAATGGAATTATTTAATTTGATTTTTTCCATACTATGTTGAAGTTCAAGTTTAAAAGGCTTTTGTTTTAGTTATACACTTCCTTAAATGTTTATTCATATTTATGAAAGTTTCCGCTATATTGTTATCCTTACTGGGCATTTGAGCTCACCCCTTTTCTATGTTTTATTTTTCCAGGGATGTGAAGATGTAATTTATGAATGACCTGCCGGGATAGTATGTGGGCATTTGAGTGTGGAATATGGAGACTATGTTGTTTTAGTAGTTTTTCACTTCATGATGTAATGTAAAACTTTATGAATATATCTAGTGTTTCCAAGGCTACTAAACCAATTGGTCTTTCATGATTTGATCTTTCTTGTGATCATGCCAATGTTATGTAATAATGCACCGACTCTAGGTAACTAGGGTCAGGGCGTTACATCATGTATGTAAATAACATAATTTAAAATAGAAAATTTTGATATATATGTGAATACCCTTGTATAATAAATAGTTTTGAGTATTAACTTAAAAAGATAAAATAATTTGAGAAAAAGAGAGAGGAATTTTGAGATGAAAATTAGGCAGCATAACAACTCTGTTGCAGGGTTTTAGAAAATATTTAAAAGAGATGTGACATGGTTAACCCACTCATAATGATGTATAAAATAGTATACGGACATAATATAATGGATATAAGAACAGGGTAATCAAATTTTAGGGACATACTCTATGAAATGAAAAACATGAAAGGAAGACAAAAATATGATTCTCTTAAGAACAATTCCGCACCCTAACAACGTCACTTAGAAATTAAAAAAACGAATTGATAAGATTAAATAGGGTACCTCATCATGAGAAAATAAAAGGACAGTATTATTAATATATATATCATACCCCAACATGGAAAAAAAGAACTTGAAAGACATGACGTGAAAGTAGAACATTGAAAATGGGAAGAGTTAAAGAATCCCTTACCTTAAAACGTAAGTCCAAAAACATATAATTCGGTACCATGGAGGCTATAGGGAACCTTGGGTGGACTCTTTTGGAGGTAAGGAGACCAGATCTTCATTGGGGATGATTTTTTAATGGAAAGGATGAGATAATGGCATGGTATTTATAGGGTACGTGAGAGGACAAGCCATTAATGGCCAAGGGACACCTTATTGGTGGTATTGGAAAAACCATGGGCTTCCCCATGGTATTTGCCACATGGGACACCTCATCCCTTACCATACTATTCTTATGTCTACCAGAATTATTAAAAAAATTACATCCTTAATGATGTCATTAAACACCAGAAACTCTAAACTGAAAATTCACAATTCACCAAAAATTAAACTTTTTCAGAAAAATCCCAAAAATTCACCTTAACATATTATCAATGCTATAAATTCAATAATGAATTCCA
The DNA here is from genome assembly GCA_963277665.1 of Viscum album. Classification (NCBI taxonomy): domain Eukaryota; kingdom Viridiplantae; phylum Streptophyta; class Magnoliopsida; order Santalales; family Viscaceae; genus Viscum; species Viscum album. The sequence goes on along the minus strand of OY728162.1, from coordinate 953,932,569 downwards.
TTTTATAAAAATAATTTTCTAAATAATTTTAATTTAATTTTTAAATAAAAAACACTATTCACCTGAAAAAACTAATACTTAACTAATAATTTCTGAAATAGTTATTTACCTATTTTCATGAATCACATTACTTAATAAAGGGGCCTAAATTATATTAGTACTATTTTTATGTGAGATTACTAATCCATTTGGTAAAATTACTAATCCTAAGTGTAAAGTCACTATTCCTAATTTACTATTCACCCAAAATTAAGTCGATCTTATAGACACTAAATTTCTTACCGAACACATTTGTAGAAGAAAATTTTTTGAAAATCCTTACAAATCATGAATTATTTAATGATTACATAAATATTTTAAAATATCCTTTTTTTCAAAATTCATCTATAAGATACATCCTATTTTTATCCGGACATCTGAAAATTCACAAACATCACCATAGGAAGAAATCTCAATTTTATTTATCTCAAAGGATAACACAAAGTAGCTACGGTCTCACTACATAGCCCCTTATAACATCATCATATGACCTAAGTGTAAGGTGGGCTAAGATGAGAGAATCTGAGGGAGGATCGGTAAACATTTCCCGAGTAGTGATTTCTATAAGCATGAACTTCTCCCGAAGGAGATTCTGTTCCAGCTTCACACGGGGATGTTCCACTTGGGTTTGGTCCAGAGTAAAACCCAGTGGTGCTACCTCCTTCCCCAGTTCTATCAGATGACCTTCGATCAGCCTGAGACTACTGGATGAGGCCATCATATCTTATTTCTGTATTAATTAACCATGGTTGATTTATTTATAGAAAAAATGCAACATTAATAGTTTAGGTTCCCACTGTCATATTGACCAACAGTCATATAACAGTCGAAACCCAATGGTCTCATTTTATTTATACTCATTTCATTAAATGAAATAGTTTCATTGAGTATAAAACAAAATAACACACAAACAAAGGAAACATATATTATTTAATGTTCGGGTCATTATATTCATCCCCCCTTAAGAAATTTCATTCCCAAAATTTTAACTCATACCCTCAGAAAAGAAAAGGTGTGGGTACTTGTTCCTCATAGACACATATGGTTCCCACGTGGATTCTTCATATTTTTTGTTCCTACACAACACATTAACAAGGTGGGTAGTCTTGTTATGTAGAACCTTGTCTCTACGATCCAAGATCACTACTGGTTGCTCCTCATAAGAGAGGACTTGTTCCAGTTGTACCACATCTGGGTTTAGTACATGTGAAGGGTCAGGTATTTACTTCCTCAAGATGGATACATGGAAAATATCACGAACTTGTGCTAGATTTTAATGAAGTGAAAGTTGATAGGCCACTGCTCCCACGCGATCAAGGATTTCATAGGGGCCAATGTACATAGGGATGAGCTTCCCTTTCTTCCCAAACCTAATGACTCTCTTCCATGGAGAAATTCGAAGGAAGTATTTGTCACCAAAACCGAACTCAAATTCCCTTCGATGGTTGTCAGCATTGGTCTTCTGCCGAATCTGAGCAGCCTTTATGTGTTGTTGGATGGCATGAACATTTTCTTTCATATCTTGCATAAGATCAGGCCCAAGAAGCTTTCTCTAACCAGATTCATCCCAACAAGTAGGAGTTATACATCACTTTCCATACAGAGCTTCATTGGGTGCCATATGAATACTCTAATGGAAGCTGTTGTTGTATGAGAACTCAACTAATGTGAGGTTTTGATCCCATACACCTTTAAATTCCATTGAGCATAATCTCAGCATGTCATCAAGTGTCTGAATAGTCCTTTCAGATTAGCCATCATTTTGAGGATGATAGGCCGTACTAAAATTCAATTCAGTATTCAGAGCATGTTGAAGACTTCTCCAGAATTTTGATGTGAATTTGGGATCAAGATCAGATACGATGGATAGTGGTACCCCATGCAGCCTTACCAATTCCTTTATGTATATCTTGGCATGTTTATCCAAAGAGAAATCTTCCTGAAAAGAGATAAAATGGGCGGTCTTGGTGAGATGGTCCAATATAACCAGTATCACATTGTTCCCTATGGATGTTTTTAGGAGACCGGTGACAAAGCCCAGAGTGATATTATCCCACTTCCATGCTGGTATGGGTAGCAGTTGTAATACCCCCTTATGAAGTTATCATTCTGCATTTACTTGTTGACACACCAGGAACCTTGTAGTGTAATCGGCAATCTCCCTCTTCTTGTTATCACACCAATAATGATCATGAAGGTCTCTATACATTTTATTGCATCCCGGATTAATAGATAAATTAGAGCTAGGAGCTTCATCCATAAGTTCTTTATTTGTATCTATAATAGATGTAACACATAGTCTTCTACAAAATTTCAATACACCTTCTTGATCAATAATGAAATCAGTAAACTTCACATCCTTCACAGCCTCAAATTTCTCCTGCTACAAAAGATCTTCTTTTTGATCCTTCTTGTTCTTCTCTAGTAATAAAGATTGAGAAATATTTTCGGATACGGTTTATGGTTTCCCTTCCATTACAATTCCCATGTCCAGTTTTATATGATCCTTAATCAAGTGATCTCATAGGATCCTCATTGTTTCCAGAACAATAGTTTCTTTACAACATAACACATCCACGACTTTCTTTGATCTTCCGTGGTGATAATTAATTGGACAACCATAGTCTTAAATAATCTTCAACCATTAACTTTGTCTCATGTTCAATTATTTCTGCATGAAAATATACTTTAAACATTGGTGGTCAGTGTATATATCACATTTCTCCCCATTAAGATAAATCCTCCATATCCTTAGAGAAAAAACAACTACCGCACGCTCAAGATCTTTTGTAGGATAATTCTTCTCATGTTGCTTCAGTTGACGAGATGCATAAGAAATTACCTTGTCATTTTTCATGAGGACGCACCCATGCCCTTTATGAGATGCATAGATAAAAATAACAAATATTTATTCGATAGAGGGTAGTGTTAACATAGGTGCAATAACCAATCTCTTCTATAGCTCTTGAAAACATTCCTCACATTCCATTGTCTAGATGAACTTGACCCCTTTTCAATTCAACTTGGTTAGTGTATTAGAAAGCCATGAAAAGTTTTTGAAAAACCTTCTATAATATCCTGTTAAACCAAGGAAACTATGAAACTCAGTTACTGTTGTGGTTTGATGCCACTCCTCCACAACCATTGTATTCGTAGGGTTAACTGATATTCCTCCATTGGTTTTGATGTTCCCTAATAAAGCCACTTGATGTAACCAAAACTCACACTTTCTGAACATTCCAAAGAGCCTCTCCTTCCACAGAGTTGGAAAAATAACCCTCAGATGATCTTCATGCTCTTCACTACATTTGGAATATATTAAAATGTCATCAGTAAAAACTACCACAATGTTATCAAGGTAGTACTTAAAGAATCTATTCATCAAATCCATGGAAATAGAAGGAGCATTATTCAAGCCGAAGGGCATAACAAAAAACTCATAATGCCCATATCTTGATTGGAAGGCAATCTTTGGAATATCTTCATTCTTCACCCTCAGTTGATAATAACCAGATCGAATATCAATATTAGAGATTAATTAATCCCCACGAAGATGGTCAAATAAGTCATCAATTCTTGGAAGATGGTATTTTTTTCTTCACTGTGATCTCATTCAGTTCTCTATAATCAACGCATAGCCACATTGATCAATCCTTCTTCTTCACAAAGTTAATTGGTGCTCCCCATGGAGACACACTCGATCAGATAAACCCCTTCTCCAAAAAGTCTTGGAGTTGATTATTTAACTATTCTAGCTCCACATTTTCCATTCTATACGGGGTCTTTTATATCGGTTGAGGTCCAGGTAGGAGTTCAATGGTGAACTCTACCTCTCTTTCTAGGGGAGGCCCAGGTAACTCTTCAGGAAATACATCCATGTATTCTTGAACAATCAGAACATCTTATATTTGTATACTCCCTTTTCCTTCTTCATCCTCACCGATTAACTCCATAAAGAAGGCTATAGGGGGTGCCACTAGACAAAGATTATGTCGGGATATCTCTCCATAGATGATAATTTTAGGTCATTCATTCATGACTACTGAGATTTCCTTACTTCTACATTTGATCATAGAAATATATTTTGAGAGCCAGTCTATCCCTTGTATTACGTCGAATACCATCATGGGAATGAATACTAGATTTGCGATAATATTGTGCTCACTAAAGCAAACACTATTGTCTCTAAACACTGTTGATGCAAGGATAATCCCACTTAGAGTCTCGACTGACCACTCTACCTATAGCATTTTGAGGATTGATTCTATATTCTTTGCAAAAATGGAGGAAATAAAAAAATGTGTAGAACCAGAATCAAACAAAGTACTTGCTAGTTTAGAGAGGACAACAAGAGTGCCTGCTACCATGTCATTCATAGTTTCAACTTCAGTTGTTGCGATAGAAAAAGCACGACCTTTCTCCCTTGGCCTTTGATGAGGTTGATGGTGATTCCCCTCCACTGCCCTCATATTTGGACAATGATTAGAAAAGTGCCCAAGCTGTCCACATATGAAGCATTGGACTTTGGGTAGGGCCAGAATCATCTTTCCTCTGTCAATAGAGTTTGGGAGTTGAGGCTTCACCTCACTACGACAATTCTGGGAAATATGACCTTCTCTTCCACAGTTGTAGCACTTTCTACTTCCGATCAGGCAGTGCCCCAAATGCTTCTTCCCACATTTATTACATGTGGAAAGTCATATTTTCTTTCCACTTCATTCCAGATCAAAGCTTCTTCGCAGGCTTGGTTCTAGAGATATCTTCTTCTCATTAGATTTTTGAGACCACTATGTCTCACCAAACTCCAGTTCGACATTCATAGCACATTGAACTATTTCTTCGTACCTATCATAGTCCTTGATGAATAGAGTCTTTGTTAGATGAGGTCTTAGTCCACCATAGAATCTATCAACCTTACCATTAGGGTCCATGAAAAATGTTGAGGTATAAATGGAAATCCTTGTGAAGTTCATCTCGTAGATTCCAACAGATTCATTCTCCTTCTATTTTAGCTCGAGAAATTCTTTCTCCATTCTCATTGTCATTGATTGATGGAAATACTTATTGAAGAATATTCCCCTAAAGTATTTACACTCCTTAGCTTCCATCTCTCCTCTTCGCTTTGTGTTTTTGATCAATGACCACCACTAGTCAGCTTATCCCTCTAGGTGGTAAACAACAAGGGTGTCTTTTTCTTGTTCTGAAAAATGATGTACATAAAATATCTTTTGAATGGAGATTATCCATTGTTCTAAAACCAATGGGTCAGTAGATCCACTGAATGATGGTGGTCATTGACACATAAAAGACACAACATCATGTTGTTACCTTCGCAATGAGATTGGTCTCTCATCTTGATTCATGTTATTTCCTATAACTTGAGTCAGTTGGTTCATCATTCGCAGAAATGTTTCCATTTTGGCTTCCATTAGAGGGTCATCATCACATGGTCCATTACAGTCACTATTTTCACGGCTCCTCCTATTGCCCACCATTTTATAAAAGAATAAATCCTTAGTGAGAAACTTATTTAATTTAAAAATATTTTAACTATAATGGATTTTATGTATTAAACTTCATTCTTAAACAATTACATTTCCCTATAATTCCTTCATAATGATTCCAAAAAACCTTGTGATTAACCAAACATATCTCCCGGGAGTGTCGTAACCAAGAGTGCAGCAAGGCCTGTTGTCGTGTACTAGTTCCCATTCGAGTGTATCACAAAGCAGTGTTTTTCGGTTTTACCCATATGTACATATGTGCTATAGCCACCTCTACCTACTCATATCCAGACATGGATGTTTTGTCTTGATAAACCACTTACTCAATACTCACCAAAATACCAGAATGTTTTCCTATATTTAATCTTTTCATTAAAGGTCCTTTAATGTTTTCAAATCCTAATTTCCATATATAACTAAAACATAATTTGATACCAACTATGACATACCGTCTTTTTCATTACATAAACTTTTCACTACATTATACAAAACGGAGGATCTTTAAGGTTTAGTGTCTTGGAAACCAGGAAATTAATACATGACGACATAAAATATTATTTATAAACACTTATAAGGTTTCTTAATCATTCATCCTATGTTTATTATAGAATCACATAACCTAGGATCATAAATCAAAGGAAAGGGTGAGCAGAAGGCCCAGTAAGGGAAACAAGGGTAACATTTTACATGTGAACTTGAGATACATCAATAAAGTCTTCATAAATAACATTAATGCATGAAAAAGAGATCCTGAGATATATCATAATAAAAATAACATGTTTCATAACATGAAGATGTGGTTAAAAAATTTAAATTAGAAAATCATTTCTGTATCAGTAAGGTCCTTCCCCAAGGAGTCATTAAAAAAATTAACAACGTTATTCACCAAGGTATTAGTAAAATGGTCATCCTTAGAGATTATGTCTTTACCCAATGCATTAGAGCGCTATCAGGGTGAAACCTTATTTTTTATTTATTATCATGCGAGCCACATATATCATCATCATAAACTTCATAAATAACCCATATAGCTTAAATGAAATGGATTTTATTTCATAGTCATAACATTTTAAAAACTACTTTAAAGACGAGATCTTTATGTCACATTAAACCCATGGAAAAGGAAAGAGAGTCTCATGTATGTAAATACCAGAATTTAAAATAGATCATTTATATATATATATATATATATATATATATTAATAACCATGTAGAATAATGAGTTTTGGGTATTCACATAATAAAATAAAATAATTTGAGAAAAAGAGAGAGGCATTTTGAGACGAAAATTTGGCATCATAACGACTATGTTCCAGGGTTTTAGAAAATATTGAACAGAGAGAGGACATGGGACACCCACTCCTAATGATCCATAAAATAGTATAGGGAATTAATATATAGGATATAAGAACATGGTAATGAAATTTTCAGTACAAACCATATCAAATGAAAAACATGAAAGGAGGAGAAAAATAAGATATCTCGTATGAAAAATTCTACAGCCTAACGACGTCACTTAAAACTCCAAAAAACTGAATTGATGAGATTAAATAGGGTCTCTAATCATTTGAACATAAAATGAATGTATGATGAATATAGAGATCATACCCCAAAATGGAAAAAATGAACTTGAAAGACTTGACATGAAAGTAGAACTCTGAAAATTGGAAGAGTGAAAGAATCCCTTACCTTAAAACATAAGTCCTAAAACTCAAAGGTCGGGACCTTGGAGGCTTGAGGGAACCTTGAGAGGACTCTCTGGGAGGTACGGAGACCAGAAAATCATTGAGGAGGATTTTTTAATGGAAAGGATGAGAGAATGTCTTGTTATTTATAGAGGAAGTGAGGGGACAAGGCATTAATGGCCAAGGGACACCTCGTTGGTGGTATTGCCAAAACCAGGGGCATGCCAATGGTATTGGATACTTTGGACACCTCATACCTTATCTTAATATTCATAAGTAAACCAGAATTATTACATACTTATTACGTCCTTAATGATGTCATTAGACACCCGAAACTCTAAACTGAAAATTGAATATTCACTGAAAATTCAACATTTTCAGAAGAATACCCAAAATTAATCTTAACATAATATCGATGCTCTGAATTCAAAAATGAACTCCATTTTATGATTTTTTTTAAATATATGTAATTTAATTTTTAAATCAAAAAACACTACTCACCTAAATAAACTAATACTTAACCAATAATTTCTAAAACATTTATTTGCATATTTTATTGAATCACATTACATAATCAAGGTGCCTAAATTATATTAATACTTTCTTTAATTGAGATTACTAATCCATTTGGTCACATTACTAATCCTAAGGGTAAAATCAATTTTCATACTTTACTATTCACCAAGAATTATGTTGATCTTATTAGACTCTAAATTTCATATTGAAAACATTTGAAGAAGACTATTTTTTGAAAATCGACACACATCATTAATTATTTATGGTTTACATATATATTTTAAAATATCCTTTTTTTCCAAATTCATCCATAAGATTCATCCTATTTTTATCCAGACATATGAAAATTTACAATCATCACCATAGGAAGAAATTAAAATTTTATTTATCTCAATGGATTACACAATGTAGATACAGTCTTGTTACATAGCCCCTAATAACACCAACATATGACCTAAGTGTATGGTGTACTAAGGTGAGAGAATTTGAGGGAGGCTCGACCAACATTTCCCGAGTATTGATTTCTATAAGGTTGAACTTCTCCCAAAGGAGATTCTGTTCTAGCTTCACACGGTGAAGTTCATCTTAGGTTTGGTCCAGAGGAAAACCCAGTGGTGCTACCTCCTTCCCCAGTTCCATCAGATGGGCTTCGATCGGCCCGAGACTACTGGATGAGGCCATTATATCTTCTTTCTGTATTAATTAACCCAGGTCACTTGTCTTTTTATTGAAAAAAACACAACATTAAGAGTTTAGTTTCCAATGGTCATATTGGCCAACCGTCATATAATAGTAAAAACCCAATGGTATCTTTTTATTTATACTCATTTCATTAAATGAAATAGTTTTGTTGAGTATTAAATAAAATAACACAAGAAAAAAAGGAAACATAAATTATTAAAAGTTTTGGTCTTTACACATCATATCATCCTTAGTTGAAATGTGAAGATATATCAGTGTTATTTACGATAGGATATCATTCAGTGTAGAGTGAGTGTGAAGATATTATTTTATTATTGATCATATGATTCATTTATCCATTTTCCATCCTATTAGTGATACACATGTAGTGGATTTAGTAGGGAGGTTTTACATAAATTAAATGGTGAGGATTCATGGAGTTTCAAAGATATTAATATTTTATTAAAATATTGTTTTTTTACTTCTATATATTTTTTTTTTCAGAATTCCATTATATTTGATTTATGCCTTTTCAGGGAATTTTATACTCAAGTGGATAGAAAAACAGTGTGGATGATCCAGACTATGAAGGAAATGTTACATCAATCTGTTCTTGATTTTTGAGGTTCATTATAAAAAAATATTAATTTATTTGAGATATCATAACACCAAATAAAAACCATTCCATTGGTATTGAACCATTTATGGAATATTAGAGGATACAATGTAGATTATATTTATAGAATGATGTGGTTAAAGTGTTTCGAATTAGTGTTACTGATTATTTATATATTATGGTGAAGAATGTATTAGTTATTTAAATGAGGATAAAGGTTGAATGAGCTATAATAATCCTTATTTGGATCCAAGATAGTGAATATGGGTGTTTGATTATTGTGATATTGTGTTCCTGATGATTTTCACGCATTATGTAAAGTGTATGTTTGATATATATAATATGATATATCAATGATTTATTAAAACTAACTAAATAATTGGAGTGATTTATTATGATGGTGTATAAGATGGAACATGAACCCTATATGGATCAATTTTACTATGGAATCCATTTTAATAGCTACCAAGGTATCTTAATGGTGAATAAATCATCATTTATATTGGAAATTTTGATATTTTGGAGGATCCAATGTTCATAATGTTTCACAAAGAGAATCATGATAAGTCAAATAAGGTGATGTATGTTAATGTAATTTCTTTTGTAAACATATTGTGGAAGCATTTTGGTTTAATGAAATGTTCAAGAGAGTTAGAGTAAAATTTGTGAGATCCGCACTCAAAGTGGTTTTCTACATTATTTCATAGAGTTATGTTATTATTGAATATGAGTTAAACTTATTAGCATTGTAATTTTTCTTCTATTGTGTGTTTCGTATATTTTAATGGTGATTGTTTTGCAAGACATGTATTTTACATGATATTTATTATTTGGAAACATATTTCATTCTATACTAGTTTTGTTTTGATTTTCAAGGATGATTATAGTTTGAGATGGATAATATAGTGAGTCATATAAATATATTATTCTCTTGTTCATGATTTAGTGGTGTTGATGAATGTTGTTGAAATTGTTTTATAAAGTGTGAGGAATGTTTTGATGTTTTTTGGTTTAGAAAAAACTATTCATTGATGGTTTCCTCATTTCATCATGTTTTCATGTATTAATCATAGATGATTAAATCGTATTGCTGGAGATGTTTTTGGATATTAAATAATTATTTGAGTGTTTAATGGTCACCATGAGGAGGAAATTGTATAATTTTTTTCATTACTATGAAATAGTTTTATAAAAAAGTCCCATTTCTCATGTTTTTTTTGGAGAAGTTATTTATTAAATTATATATCAAAAAAGTAGAAAATAACATCTTATTTTTAAATAAAGTTTTATAAGGGATATGATATGGGGATCATGCATATTTTTCAATAGTCATGATTGATGGGGTGTCTTAGAAAAACATCCAGGGTGGACATCCATATCATAGTTTCGTCTATGTTAATTGAATTGGAAAGAAAGGTACCGATGGGATTTATAGAGTATAATTGATAAAGGTACTATGGTTTCTAGATCATAAATGACTAACTGAAAATATATTTTTGTTTAGGCATCAACACCATGGTTTTTACACATGGATTTTTAGATACATTCAGGGTCCAGTTTTTTAAATCATTTGATAAAATATATACATTCACATATAAAGATGTAAGAGAGAAATAGTGTGATGATTTTGATTTCATTTATGGGTTCCATGGGTTATAAAATTTATTTAATCAATTATTCATGATCTAATATACTATAATTATTCCTTTTATATATTTTTCTATTGTTCATTACTATCAAGGGTCTGTAGATTTCAATTTATGGATTGTTATGGTAGATTTATCATGTGTTGTTTGTTAATTATATACACATTGGAGGATCCCTTTGAGAATGGTGATGTTTATCCATTGAATACATTACCTTTAAGTTATTCCACTATTTGGGATTTTATTTTAGGCAAGACATTTGAAAATTTATCTTTAATTTACTACTATTAAGAAGGATTTAGTATTATTTATTTTTATTATTATAGACTATTTAGATTTACATACTTATAAGAGTGAAATGATTCCATTATGTGGTGTGAGATTTTTTAGTGGTATAATTGATATTTTTTAATACTCATTTACATATATAATTTTTAATTTTTTGTTAAGGTGATGTAAAACATGAAAAAATGTCATTGTATAATATAAAAATATTTTGAATTTAAATCAAGGTTTGACTATTAATAATTTTAGAATAATGAGGTTAGTGTACATATCATGTTTTAGTTTTCATTAAACATATATGTAAAATATAATAGTGCATAATTTTAAAATAAGTGTGGGGTGAGATAGAGTTGAATAAATGGTTCTCGAACAACAGTTCCCAAAAAACCCTAACAATGGATTAATTAGGGTATCACATTTCTATCATCAAACATATCAATTAACTATAAATTATTGGTCACTGTGAATTTATTAATATTAATCAAACATCTAGAACATATAATTATGAATATTTAATGTGATTAAAATAATATTTTACATGAATCATAGAATTGGTACATATCCATTGGGAATTCATTGAATGTGACATGCCTATTTGATCAACTCATTTTCAATACCAATAGTCAACATTTTATTTTATATATAAACTAAATTAATTGAGATAGAGTAGTAATTAATGAATGTAGGCATGTCACTTTCAATTAATATAAAATGAAATATTCGAAAAACCATTCTTGTATCATAATTTCAATTAACTTTTAGCTTAATAGGAAAATAAATTTATTTCGGAATAACTTCAAAATAGTATTTATCTTATAATAAATATATATATAAAATTCCCCCATATTAATTGTGTTTTGTTATATAATATAAATATTTAATTTATGTTTTAATCTATTCAAATATAACTTCTTAATTCCTCTAACATTATATGTCATTTTTCGCATATAATTATAATTAAAAATCACCCTCTAGAGTAAAATATCATCATAAAATATCCATTATAATATTGTTTTATTTGAAAATTACTCAAAATCCTATGGTTTACAATTATCTTCTACATCACAATTTTATATCCACCTTTTTATGTGGAATCCATTTACATCATCACATGAATTCACACATTTATGCAACATCCATAAACTCTTCTTTAATTTACTAACTCTTATAAATAATAGAAATTATAATTAAATATGTGCATACTATCATATACAGTTCAAAACTTATGGATTTATTTTTATAAAATTAATACCTAACATAGACTATCAATGGTGTTTTATGAACACCTTTTTGTATTCTGGAATATGACATACATTAAATATAGATTTTTGATAATGGAATTTATTTTCCTTACATATAAACTGATTTATTCTATTTAATATAATTTTTCATAGACTCACTGAAACATATCCTTATCTCCATTATTAAAAAAACATACCTTTAGAAAAATATACCATTATCAAAACTAGATTATATTTGAGATCTGATATCTTGATCAGCTATAAAAAATATATTAATGACATAAAATATATTTTTTCTTCATTTAAATTGTTATACATAATTAATTGTTATAAAAAGTTGGATAGAAATTTCAAAACAAGGACCTTATCTATATTAAGAAAGTTTCATGGTCCCAACTTTTATATATTTTTCATACTTTATGAAATCAAGAATATGAGTAATGATCAAAATAAAATTATACACCATACATAAAATACGTAATTTAGAAACATATTATCTCTCACTTTTCACTATATTCTGATTGATCCAATTTTTGTTTTCAATCATCCATAAAGTTACTATATTTTATTATTGGAATTCAAGTATGTTATCCAAAAAAACAAGAAACAAAGTAGAAATATCTATATAATATTTTCAATACATACTATAATAAAATTTATCTTTTTGAAGAGCATCATCAGTACGTGATTTCACTAAAATTATTAATTCCAACACAAATATATTTCTTTTGGTTTATGAAATATTTTAAAATTACTCTACAATCCTAAAAAATTTCATCAGTTTATATTTTTCTAATATATTTTTTTATTTCAATTCCAATGTCAATGATGATTCCATTTTTTTATACAAATAATGTTTATATATGAGTTTATTCAATTACGTTTATATAATTCAGAATTTCGTTTTATGTTTTTATCATATATATTAGTGGGAGAAGATCCATACATCATTATATCTTTTATTATGTATTAGTGTTCCTCTAATTGGTATGTTATTAAGGTTTACAACCAATTCAATGATATCACAAAGTACTCTTTAATAATTGGGAGGGAATTTCAAAACATAAATATGTTTTATAGAATAACAATACTATATTATTATGGTATAATATCATTTAGGGTTTTTTATTATGTGAGACCCATGTATCACACATGATACGAACATATAATACTGTAATAGTCACTTATAACATGATATCATTAAACTTGTAATCCAAGTGATCTCATATTCATCATGGCATACACATTTGAGGGTCCAAATATTGGAAATTGTTGTATTTATAATGTATATGACACAAATTATTTTTTAGAACCATTAAAAGGTCACCTACATAGATCATATATCCCCCTTATGAATTCAAAAATTAATTATTTAGTTTTCATCTTATAAATCAATCTCAATTGTTATATTTAAAACAAATTAATTGTTAACACCTTACACAAAAAATTATTTCTGTTATATACCCTACATATAATTATATTATGATAAAAAATATATATATTAATCATATGAAAAACCAGAATGAAATCCTTTTAGTAATTATTTTGATTCATATAAAAATAAAATACCTATAAGTGAAATTATGGTTCAAATTGTATCTAACACCCAATTTATAGGTAAATACATAGAATCCAAACAGGTCATTAGTCCAATTGAAATCCCAACTATTTATACTGTAATAATAAAGAGAGGCTTAAATTTAAATATAATTATCACTTATAATATGTAGAATGTATAATTAACCATTACATTTTATCTTGGAACCCAAAAGAAAATCATTAACATAGTTGATCACATCTAATATTAATTCATACGTCATTGAAAAATCCTTATGTTTGGGCAATAAATTTTATAAGAAATTGTATAACACTTTAAACAATATCATACATTATGTCATTATATAAAGCTTTTATTAAATTAATAAAATATGAGAGGCTATATAAATGAAAAATTAATATAATTAAATATGATATAATGTATTAAGAAAATTTATTTAGTTTTAAAAAATTGGTTGAGACATTTCATGTTCATAGTGGGGAAAAGTGGCACTTCATGGTGAAAGATAACATAATTACAAGGAATGTAAAATTCATGTATGGAATAGATATTAATCCCATAATGATCATTGATATTTGAGAGTTTCAAAAAACTCAAATAGTGTAGTGTATAATAATACTTTTGGGAGATGCTAGTTTCTACCAATAATATCTCATTGATATTCCCCAAATTTAACAACCCCTATAAGTTATTTGATTAGATGAGGTAGATTTAAAATTCGATACAAGGTGACAGGATGAATTTAGGGAGTGGAAGAAATGGTTTTCCAATTCTCCAATGATGGTATAGTTTTATTGAGTGGATCCTATTGAACTAGTTTACAATTTATGACCCACTAGAATAGATATAATTCTAGGAAAAAGTATAGAAATAATTTTTCTTTATATTTTTTTATAAGATGAACAATTAGATATAAAAACATTCAATACACCACAATGGAAATGGAAATAAATATTGTGGTATTGGAATTAAATATTTTAAAGCATATGTCATCTGGAATAAAGTGTAGGTTTGATAGGAGAATTTGACATTGATATGTTTCATGGAAAAGGGTGTAAATCCATATTTGAACATGTAGGTATTATTACTCTTGGTGTTAGACATTCAGATTAGGGAAAATAAAGATTTATAGAATAGTATAGTGGGGAACTTAGTATGGATATAGTTAACTAAATTATATAGAGATCAATAATTAAGGAATAAGGGAAAAAATTTCATTGTGAAAGCATTCTAGAATAGATGTTTTCATGACCCTGGTTTTCAAAAAGTTAATACAACAGTAAAAAAAAATTTAACACATCGTCATTTTTATGTCGATTCCATATAAATGATGTGAAAATTTGTAAAAATCGATTTTTCACATCTGTTATACAATAATTTATGTGATAAATTGATCAGAGTCAATTTTTTACGTCGGTTATTTTATAACTAATGTAAAAAATATAGATATTAACTTTATCATGTCAGTTATAAAATAACGAACATGATTTAGGAAATCTCATCAATTAATCATGTTGTTTTTCAAAAGAACTCATGTGATAAAGTTCAATTTATCATGTATGTTATAAAATAACTAACATGATAAATTATTTTCTACTTCGATTATTAAATAACCGATGTTACAAACAAAAAAATAGTTTATAACTTCGGTTATTAAATAATTGGGGTGATAACGCTTTTAAATGATTTATCACACCCCGTGTTTAGTCTTTATATTTTCTTCGATCGGGAAACCTGTGACTCGTCACTCTCACTCGGAAACCCTAGAAAGGATTATTCAAAGTCATTACCTCTAGCCTCGTTTCCCCAACATCATTTACCATCTATATTATCACTTGATCTATCAGGTCTACTCGCAACACTCAAGTAAGCCTCACATGGATCAGTTTTAGTTTATACTTTTTGAGATTCCCTAAACTTATTTTTTGAGATTTTATTTTTCTATCTTTGTTTTGGCTGTCATGGTAAGTTTCATGGGGTTCATTCATACCATGCTAAATTCTTTTCAGGAAAAATAAACCATGGATGTGATATCAAGAATGTTTACAATTTTTGGGTGTTCTATCATGTTTGTGTGCGTGTACAGGGGGTGTATAGGGGGTCTTTCAAAGTGGGTGGTGGTGTCCAGGGGGGAAATCAAGGGGGTTGTTGGTGAATTGGGGGTGTCAAAGGGGGTGGGGGTGTTTTCCAAGGGGGCGCTGGGGCCGTACAACGGGGTCAGGGTGTCTAATGAGGCGGGTGTGTCTACGGGTGATGGGGATGTCCAAGGGGGTTGGGGTGTCCAGGGGTGGGTGTGGTGTTTAGGGGGTGAGTGGGTTGTCCATGGGGTAGGGTCTCTAGGGGTGGGGGGCTTTCCAGAGGGTCGGGAGCTGTCCGGGGGGTGGGGGGCTTACTAGAGGGTTGTGGAGTTGTCCAGGGGTGGGGGATGTCTATAGGGGTGGGGGGGGGGGGGGGGTTGTCCAGAGGGTTGGGGGCTATCCAGTGGGTATGGTATTTTCAGAGGAGTGGGGGCGGTCCAAGGGGGCGGTGGTGTCCATGGGGTGTCTAATGGAGCGCGGGTTTGTGTCAAGGGTGTGGGGGTGCTTTTTAATGAGGTAGGGGTGTCCAAGATGTGGGAGTGACGAGGGTGGTGAGGGGTCTGTCCAGGGGGTGGGGGTGTTCAGGGGGTTTCCAATAGTGTAAGAGGGGTCCAGGGGGTGGGGTGGGGGTGGTGTACCGGGGGTGAGTGAACTATCCAAGGGGTTATTTGGTGTCGAGGGGATGGGGGTGTCCAAGGGGGTGGGGGCGGTCTAGAGTGTATATGTGTTGTCTAGGGGGTGGTGGTGTCTAGGGGGTGTCCAAGGGGGTGGGGGTGGTGTCCAGGGGTGAGGGGGATTTCCAATGGGGTAAGGGTCATGAGGGGGTGGGGTGTCCAGGTGGTGGCCACTGGGGTAAGTGGTGGGGAGTGTTGTCCAGGGGTGAGGGTGTCCAGGTGTAGGGTTAGTGTCCAGGGGGTGGGGTTTCTAGGGGGTGGGGGTGGTTCCCAGGGGGTGAGTGGGCTGTCAAAGGGGGTATGGGGTTTCCAGGGGTTGGGGTGTCCTGGGGGGTATGTGGGTGTGTGTGGGGAGGGGGTGTCCAAAGGGGTAGAGGGTGCCCGGGGGGGGGGGCTATGCAAGGTGGTGGTGGTGTCTAGGTGGTGTTCATGGAGGAAGGGGGTGGTGTCTATTGGGTGAGTGGGATTTCCATGGGGGTGGGGTGGTGTCCAGGGGTGAGGGGGAATTCCAAGGAGGTGGGGTGTCCAGGGTCTGAGAGGGTGTCCAGGGTGTGGGGGTGTGCCAGGGGTGGGGGCTATCCAGAGGGGTTGGGGGATGTCCATGAGGTGGTGGATTTTCCAAGGGGTTGGTGGTGTTCAGGGGGGTGTCCAAGGGGGTGGGGGTGTCTAGGCGGTGTGAGGTTGTTTAGGGGGAAGTCAAATGGGGTAGGGGTGGGGCAGTGTCCAAGGGGATATGGGGCTTTCCAAGGGGTAAGGGGTGTAGGAGGGTTGTCCAAGGGTGAGTGTGTGTGTGGGGGGGGGGGGGTGTACATGGTGTACATTGGGGTGGGGGTGTGTAGGAGGTTGGGAGGGCTATCTAGGGTGTGGGGGAAGTCCTAGAGGGTGGTGGATTTCTAGGGTGTATCTATTTGTGTGGGGATGGGGGTGTCCAGCGTGGGGGGGGGGGGGTTCAGGGGTGTTGGAGGGTTGTCCAGTGGGGTGGGGGTGTTCATGGTGTCTATGGGGGTATGAGGGGGTCCAGGGGGTTGGAGGGCCGTCCAGAGGAGTGGGGTGCTATCCATGGGGTGTTCAGGGGTGTGTGGCTGTCCAAGGGTGTGGGGGTGTCCAGGGGTGTGGCAGGGTTGTCCAGTGGGGTGGGTTGGTCAAGAGTCTCCATGGGGGTGGGAGGGTGTCTAAGACTTTCCAGGGATTTGGGGCTACCCAGGAGGGTGGGGGTCGTCTAGGGGGTTGGGGGGTTCCATGGGTGTTGGAGGGCTATCCAGTGGTGTGCAGGTGTCCATAGGGGTGGGGTGTCCCAGAGGGTGGGAGGTCTATCCAGGGGGTGGGGCTGTCTAAAAAGGTGGGGGCTATCCAGGGTGTCTGTGGTGGGGTGTCTAGTGGGGTGGGGGTTTATAGGGTTAGGGAATGGTTGTCCAGTTGGGTGGGGGTGTCCAGGGTGTCAATGTTGGTGGGAGGGTGTTTAGGAGGGTGGGAGGGCTTTCCAGGGGAGTGGGGGTAGTCCAAGGGGTGTCCAGCGGTGTGAGGGGTTGTCCAGGGGGGTTCCATGGTTGTGGGAGGTCTTTCCACTGGGTTGGGGGTTTCCAGGGTGTCTATGGGGGGGGGGGGAGGGTTTCTACAGTGTCCATGGGGTTGTAGGGTGTCCATGATGGTGGGAGGGTTGTCTAGGGGAGTGGGGTGCTCTCCAGGATGATGGGTGGGATGGTCTAGGGGCGTCAGGGGGCTATCCAATTGGAGGTACATGGGGGTGTGAAGGGTGTTCAAGAGGGTGGGGGGGGGGGGGGGGCTGTCCAGGGGGTGGGGGATATCTAGAAGGTTGGGGTAGTCCAAGGGTTGGGGGGACCAGTTGGGTGGGGTTGGGGGTGTTCTAGGGATGTGGGAGTGTATTCCAGTGGGGTGGGGTGTCTATGGTGTCCATGGGGGTGGGAGGGTGTCCATGGGGGTGGGAGGGTGTCCATGATGAAGGGAGGGCTATCTAAGGTAGTGCGGCCTGTCTAGGGGGTGTCCAGGTGGTGTCCTGGGGTGTGGGGTGTCTAGTGGGGTAGGGGTTTCAGGGGTGTGGGAGGGATATCTAGTGAGGTGGGGGTGTCTAGGGTGTCCATGGGGGTGAAAGGGTGTCCATGAGGGTGGGAGGGTTGTCCCGGGGAGTGGGGGTTGTACAAAAAGGTGGGGGAGTCTAGGGGTGTGGGGGTGTCCTAGGGGTGGGGATTACCACGAGTGTGGGAGGGATGTCTAGTGGGGTATGTTGAATCCATTGGGTGGAATGATGTCCAGGAGGGTGGGAGTGTTGTCCAGAGGGTGGAGGAAGTTGAAGGGCATGTGGGGGGGGGGGTCTTGTGGGGTGGTGGGTCTCTAGGGGTGTGGGAGGCCTGTCTAGTGGTTAGGCGTTTTTTGTATGTTTTCACATATTTTTAGTCTATTTTAGGACTTCTTTGGCATGGAATAGTTGTGTTTGAACAGTTTTATTAAAAAAATTGTATTTAACATCGGATATTCTTTAACTGACATAAAAAATGCATGGAAATGGGTTATGACGTCAGTTATTTGAACAATGGTGTAACAAATGGATGAGAATAAGTTTTGAAATTATTTATTTTGTAACATATGTAATAAGCTGAATGGAATAGTTTATTAACATTAGTTATTTTATAAATTAAGTATTATATATGTTTTCCCATCAGTTTTTGAGAAATCGACCTGAAAAATGCTTTGGATTTTAGGTTTTTATATCCGTTTTAAAATAAACAATGTGAAAAAATATTTATAACTTCTCTTGTAATAACGTCGGAAAAAATCCAATTTAAAAAATAAAAAATAGCCTCTATAAAAAAAGGTTTTTTGAATTAGTTCTATTATAGAGTGTCCAACAAAATTCTCCCACAAGTCCCTTACTAATAGAGGAAAATGTTCATAGAATAATTTCAAATATATATTTTGGATGATCTAATAAGGATTAATTTTTTTTTACTGGTGGATTTATTGGAATATTCCGGATAATAATGTAGTGAGAGTGATATATTTTTTTGAGTGCTAACCAATGAAAAGACACCATTATAACGAATAAAAAGTTTTGATGATACATCAATGATGAATTTTTTGAATAATGTTAATCTTTTATAATAGATACTTTATGGTATTCCATTATCACTAAAAATATTGAGAAACATTTGGAAAAGTGATGAGATATCACACAAAGAAATTATGGAGATAAATTTTTTTGATTCTTGGGGAACTAAATATATAAATTCCCCCAGAATTCTTATGACCACAAATATATCTTGTTATGTATTGACTGTGCAAAAAAATGGGTTAAACCTGAGGTCACCCCTGATAAAACTATTAATCTAGTTACAGTATTGTTTGTGAATAATATCAATGAACAATATTTGATACCTATTAATTGATTAAAATACTTCGGATTTCTGAAATTTAATACTATATAAGAACGCTGTAAGACCATAAAATTATATGAAAAGAGGATCTATTAAAATTTGTGTGAAATATAATTCTACAAAATTCATTCAATTTAATCAAAAAATATTTTTTAATACAACATGATCATACATTTTTTCCCTATATAATATATTATAAAACATTGTTGGGTATGTCTCAATTCCCATTAGTGTGTTGGAAATCATGTTACAATCTAGTAGATCTATCCTTAATGTCATATTATGTGAACATAATTGTGAATGTGAGACAAGATAATGTTTAGAAAAATAAAATTTTTGAGATAAATGAATAAATTATTTGAGATAAATTTATATAAAGATATTATAATATGGTTGTATTAAAATGAAAAAATTTAAAAAGATATAAAAATTAAGTTGATTTATTGGAACATTCATATAAAGGATACACTTTATATTTTTTTTTATTTTCTTAATTCATGAATTAATGTATACATAATCTCTCCCTCCCTTATCTAACCTCAAATTACATGTATTTAATCTATGGGGGGGACATAGTGCCTCTTCAGACTCTATAAGATCTTCTATCTCTCTATAATCTCATTAGTAAATATTTTTAGAATCATTACTAGTGATTTTCCTAGTTATTATTATCAATTTTATATTGGAATAAACTAAGGATTTTCCATGTCTCATTATTCTGTATTGTTATGACAATTTTATTTTATTCCCCTATTTCCTTGTTACTTATACTGGTTCATTGATAGCATCTCAAACCCCTTGTACATGATCCTTTCTAGTGTTTGGGTTTTTGAAAAACCATACCCTGATTGGTACTTCTTATTCAAAATTAGGATACATGCCATTATCATTGATTTTTTAGTAATTATTGTAGAAAATTAATATAAGATGTGCGTTATATTAACTGCTCTATAGAAATGATATCAATTTAATTACTATGTATTATGAGTATTGATGGTTATATGATAGTGGATATGATACATTACAGGTGGTTTGATGGGGGTGATGACTAGAGGATTCTTCCATTTTCAGTTGTCTTTTTTTTATATTTTATTTTCCCATTTATGTATATGGTTTTTATATAGTTCATGACTTAGTTTTGAATATTATTTGTCATGATAGATTTGTGATTAATAGATAGTGGTAGCATCATACTTGATTTATTTGTTTTAATTATTTTATATTCCAAGATTTATTAATTTTACTATTTTAGATCGACTTTAGATTTATACATTACCAGAAATAGTTACACCTCCTTCCCTGTTGATGGTAATAAAAGCATTGGTTTATGATGGTTCTCCATTTTGACATTGTCCTGGGTCATTTTGTGAGTGTTTTTTAGTAAGATCGTTACATGGGGTTTAACCCATTATTTATATTCTTTTATTATTATGTATATTTGAACTATGAACCTTTTTGGTGATCTAGGATTCATCCATTTGGGTTCACCTTGAAAACATAAAAATTTAATTGAAAATAAATAAATAAATATATAAAGGAAGAGAACTAATTTAAATTTATTTATAACCCATTATATTAGTGAAAATGTTTCTAAATAGATTTGTATAAAAAAAGAAACGATTAACTACCATTCAAAGTAAATGGATATTTACTAAAATAATGATGTTATAATTGTAATGTAATATTCATAAACTAAAAGTATTTTAATTAATGAATACATAAATATATTAAGATTTAAAATATAAATAAATTTATTATAGAGAAGAAAATAAGGTTTCTTATATTTAACCGAATGCACTGAAGGCCTTCTTTTTATTTTTTTTATAATGGATAATCCCCCTATAAAGGGTTGAAGGGGAACAAGTACATGACCCATAGGCCCAAGGCACACAGCCCAACAGACTCGCAATACATATCCCGATGTCCAAGAGGCTTACCATGCCAAATACAAGACTCGTATGCCCAACCCACTTGAACTGCCCCTCCCTATATTCTGTGTCATTGATCACCTAGCTCCCTACCATGCATTGCTAATCAGCTAGCATTTCTCCGTACAAAGTTTCACAGAGCTTGGTCCCAATGGTGGATGTCACACCCTCTCATTATTCCAATCCAGTTTTCTCTACATTTGGTGGATGCTACTCTTGTTTCTCTGATCCTCTTCTGGGGCCTATTATGTATGAACTGGGATACTCCATGGTCTTTGTGTCCTGAAGGCCCTGTGGCCCAAAGGCCTTTGATTGCCCGAATGCCCTTGAGACCCGTGGGCCCAAACTGGCGACCCAAAGGCCCAAATCGGGTGAATAGTTGAGGATGCTACAGTAACGAACAGTAACTGCTACAGTAAATCTACATTGACTACTATAGTACCTCTACAATACCCCCCCCCCCCAGAAATTCGCCTCTTCCCGGTTTTGAAACGAGGTCTCTTGGATGAAAAGAAAGTGCCCTTACCACCCGAGTACTGGCTCGTTGGCATGGTTTCATATCATTTAGTTAGGAAATGTATCATTAAAATATTATTGTCGTTTAGGACTCTTTAGATAAATTTTTCATTTTAGGCACTGATGGTGAGGTTCCTCAAAATATTTATATAAACACAAAAATCCTCTCCTGTGATGAATATAATGGTAGAGGGAAAAATTTAAAGGATGTGGAATTCAATGAATGTACAAAGGGTATTGTTATCAATGAATTGAAAGATAATGATATGAGACTTTATATTAAACGATAATTTATATTTCCTCATATATTTAAATGTATGATGTGGCCATTGAGGATATATATTCAATTAAATTTTAAGGAGAATAAGTAGTTTAAAAGCAAAATTTTACTGAGGTATATTCTCGTTGTATTGTGACGTCAGAAAAGAAGAAAAATAAATTTCATAGAAAATCATTGTGTAAAAATTTTCAAAGAAATAAAAGTAATATATGGTACACAAGAAAAAAATATTTTCACAAGGTTATTATCATTCCATAATTTTATAGTAAATTTACTTAAAAATTGATATTTAAAATTACAATTTATAGTCATTTCATTATTATAAACTAAAAATAAATACTGTGGAATTTTTTTTCATGGTGATACAATCACACCAAAAGATGACCCAAAAATGATTTACTGGAACAAAAAGGTATAAATCACAACTTTAACTTATGTTGTGAGGAAAAAAAATAATACTACAAAATTTTCAAACTGTTTTGGAAATCCAAAAAAATAATGTTGTGATATTATAAGTCATGCAAGAGATGTTTCAAAAAGAAATTACAATATGCAATAAGTGTTTTTAAGGAATGAATGATTTATATTATTCTTTATTTTATACGATAGAAATTTTATAAAATAAATTAGTTCTGGATAGTGAAATCATAGTGCAATACTAATGTATTATAACAAAATGAGTCATATCTCAATAAGTTTTCCTTAAAACCATATGCTATAATATTATTTCATTATATATATACCTACCCCTCTCTCTCTATCTCTTTCTGGGTTCCTCATACTTCTTGGATACCCTTCACATAAATCACCACTAATATAATTGAATCATAAATGTTAATTTTCTAAACCAATTTTTGTTATTTTTATTTCCACTCCATGTTTATTGCATATTATCTTATGCCTCAACCAAAATAGCATGAGAATCACATGTTTTCCACCTAAACCATTGAAATCATTCAATATTATAAAGTATTCACATTCAAAATTATTTCTTATCTGTTTCATAATTCTGTAATCACTACACTTTTATTCATGGTCCATAATGATTTTGAGTTACCCCCAAAATAGAGGATGAAATTAGATGCATGCCTAGAATTATTTCCCTTATGACATTTTATAAAAATTAATCCAAACCCAAAAAATCCATCCCCAGAATCATCTATTAATATTAAATATAAATCCCAAACCATTGTCAATGATATACATCATCACACATCCTTGATTAAGCATGAAAACCAAAACATTCTCTACCACTGCATGTAACTCATAAAAATAATATCAATGGAAGATGAGAAGGTTAGTGATGAAGAAAATAAATTTGATCACCCATTTAAAAATTATTAGATCAATTCATTTGGAGGATTTTATATCACCCAATAACTGAAAAATGCTATAATTATGGGTTTAATAGAAACTATTTCACATTATTTCTTTATAAATATCTTTTAGATTTAATGTTTTATTGAATTATAAAAACAGTTATATAAAAAAGTGGACACTTAAATAGAGAATAAATTTTTTCTATAAAAATTGGGCTTTAAATATACACATCTATTTTAATCAGGGCACATTTACATCATTTAATATGATTCACAATAGAATAATGATTCAATTTTTATAGATCCTACACACCCTTAGATCAAGTGATTTGTTTTTGAAAATGTGTTATGTGAATAAAATGTTTAGTTTGATATATAAAAATAAAGGGAACCCCTTCTTATAGTAAAAAATAGAAACCCATTAAAATTTTTACCCTTTAAACAGAAACTATATGTTTATAAATTAAATGATAATCACATATGAAATTTAATCATTTCCCCAATAAAATCACGAAACTCCTAAAATTCATTGAAAAACCATGAATGAATCATAAGAGAATATGATAACCCTTGGAGATGATTATTTGAAAAAGTAAACCTCTCAATTTTAAAAGAACATATACATTATTCTTGAAATAAAACTATCCCTATTAAAAGTCATGAAAAACAGATAAAACCATACATAAAGATTAGGGAATTATATTTATCACTTGTGATCACTATTGTTTCACTCGTATAGAATAACTCATAATTAGATAATTTTATTCATCATTTCCCTAAAGAACAAACCATTACCTAATAATTTGGAATGATATTTATGAAGCCCACCCATCATTGTATATATTGTCTAAGAACCAATAAATAAAAATATATATAATATATTTCATTTTTAAATCATAATAATAATTTGAACCCATAATTATAAGAATTTTCAATCATCTGATAAAAATAATGATCAATATAATTTCTTAAAAAAAACCATAAAATGGGATGAAACCCTTATATAAAAAATCCTGAAAAATTGTAGAGTAATATTGATAATTAATATTTTTTATGAAAGATTTAAATTGTGGTAATTTCATTGTGGTTAAAAATATATTCTTTTTCTCTATAGAAAATAGATTTAATGGTGACCTCTAAGGATAACATAAAAAGGACTCCTTTCATGATGATTTGAAAAAAGGAATATATAGTTAGAAATGGAAATAAAAAATTATTATTATATTTAAAATAAAATTATGAAATCATTGTTAAAAATATGTATATATTAGGAAAATATTTGGAAGGAAAAATAGTAAAACAATTTTTCAAAGAAAAATATCATTTCACTTTGGTTAAATTATACTCAAAAGTACATTGAAGCGTAAAGATTGAAATTGAATTGAAAAAAAATTCATATCAAGAAATGTTTCATAAATAAATCCATATTGTAGTATTTACAACACACCAAATAAAACATGTGGTAGAAATTATATTAGTATCACTGAATGGAAATTGAGATCTGGAATACCTTTCCATAAATCCCATAATCATTTATACATTCTCTAAAACTTATTTAACAAAATATTATTAGTTATTTAATTTATTATGAACAATTTTAATGTTAATTATCTTATTATTATTTAAGTTATTTCATTTGTAACCATGTTATATTTAGTTACTAATTCAATTAAGTTTATATCTCATGTTTTGAGGTCATTTGATCCTAAATAGATTTGTTGTGTTGAATATGGTAAAGGGGTCATGGTTATATCACTTCTAGAATCATAAAAATTATAAATTTATCATTTAATATATTAATTATACATTTATATCCTTATATGTATGTTTTTATTGGAAAATTAAATACATCTTACCAATGAGGCGGTAATCCTCACATACACATGATCAACATTTCCATTTTTCAATGGATGGGAGGGTAATATGGTAGATAATATATTATTTTTAAAGAATCATATTTGTGCATAAATATAATTTATGTTTGTTAAATAATCTTTTCAAATAAACATGTGAGGCATGAAAAAAAAAATACATTGACTAGTGGATGTAGTACTCTCCCTGTACGCATGAGTGACATTTTCATTTTCCATATGATGGAAAGGATAAGGGAAAATGTTATACCATAAATATAATACCATTTATTTATATTAAATATAAATATTTCATTATATAATTTTTTTAATATATTTTTTTGGAGGTATCAGAAGATTAAAACATGACATAATTTGGTTTAGAGTTTTACATATTCCTTGGAAAACTACCTTTGGATAGAACTTAAAGAAATTAAAAGATAGGTCTACTGTCAAATGAAGGGATCTATAACATCGAATGGAATGTTTTAAGAGGGGTATATGAATAATTTTTATATAATACCATACTCATATGTTCTTTTTGAAATGTTAGATTATGTCCCCCATTAATGGTAAAAATAAAAATGTTTTCAAAAATATTAGGTCATTAAGGGTATTGAATGTAATTTTAAGAATGAGAATTTGTTGAAAAATTGATAATGGATATTCATATAGACAATTAAACATCCCAATTTTCCTCTTAATATATTTCTATGTTTATTAATATAATAATATAATATATTTAACATTATATGTCCGTATATTCATCTTCAGAACTATTCATATAATTTGAAATTAAAAATGTCAATGAAACAATGGATTTAGAAAATAAATAGTTAAATAATAAATTATAAAAAGTAATTATCTATGAAATTTTTTAACACCATAATTCATAGTATTATTTTCACTTGTAATGTTCTTAAAATAATTTACTTGATTTTTCTATTGCTTTCACAATAGATGTGTTAATGTTGTGTAAGAATTCCCGAAACATATAATATTCATTGAAATTAATAATAAATAAATAAACTATATTTAGTTTTTTTAAAATATTTTTATTTTTATCATTTCATAATGTATTTATATACATATAATTTTGATGAAAAAATAATTTAAATTGTAAAAGTTAGATTTGATTTATATTAATTGTATAAAATAAAAATAATTTCAATGTAAAATAATGTGGAAAAAAATAGTAATATTTTAGAATACAAGATAATTTTGTTTTTAAATATACCCATAAATTTAAATTTAAACATATATTATAGGTATTTGTTTCTTATATCTATGTTGTACACCCTTGTTACTACTTTTAACCACTAAATTTGCGACTATCTTTTTACTATAGTAACATAATTTTATAAATAAAAATCAAATGGGACTTATGAAATAATTTAAATACTCTTCTTCCAAATATCTAATCCATTTTTATAAAATAAATTTCATTAATTGGTTCAAATTACTTTTAATATTTGTATTAACAACTCAATGAAAAAATTATTTTGGGAAAAATTATTTTTTTTGCAAAAAAAAATGTTTTGATAGAAAAGAATTTGGAATTTATAACAAAGAATTTTATTTGTTTATTATTAAAAATACAAGTCTTATTGAAATTTATTTAAATACAAAACAAAATGGAATGTTCCATCCAATTAAAAAGTATAATGAAAAAAATAGATTTGTATTCGATTAAAAAATATAAATATCAAAAAATTAAGAATTGGTTTCAAAATTATAAGTTATACTTTTAATGATTCATTTTACTAATTAAATTTATATTTCTTCTAGAAATTTGGTTTTGTTAATTTTATAATCCGGATTATATCATAATAGATTCATTAAAATTATGGTATTTATTAAATCAATTTTTTTCATTATTCACCCAAAAATCAATCATTTTATAAAAATTCCAAATATTAACCTCATATAATGGTGATATCATAATGGTGATATCATGATATCAAAAATCAATTTAACTTCAAAAAAATAAAATTAAACAATTTATAAAATAATAATTTAATTTGAAATAAAAAATATAAATAAAAATGACTTTTATAGAAGACTGTAGCTTGTATAGATTATGTTTACTTAAAATTATTTCATATTAATTACCACTGAGTATTAATATGTTTTTATAATATTAAATATTAAAAATGTATTATTTTTTACCATAACATATAATAATGTTGTATTCACAATATTTTAGTACAACACATAATATAAGGTATAAAAATAATATTATTTAAAAATATATATATTTTAAAATCCCAAGATATTATATTTTTTAACAGTGTTTAGGATTTTATAGCACAAAAATTATGAAGACTATGTAATATAATATTTTAATCAGAGATCGTAATGATAGACATTGGTTATGATAGAAGGTAATTATAAGTTACCATCCTTAAAACATTACATATTGTTAGTTTTTAGTTTAGAATTCAGTATCATACATTCTCATGGTTTTTTATGGCTTAGTGATCCGGAAAAATAGTCCATAACACCTACATGAAAAAACCATATGTCAAAAATAGTAAACATATAATCAGTATCAATGTTTTCATAATATATATCTTTTAAAATGGAACACAGTGTATTTTCCTGAAAAATTATCATGACATTAAAATTAACTTGTTCATTGTTCTTACTCATTATTAAACCCTAAAAATAACATTTAAAACATTGAATGAGAAAACAATCATAGAATGAGACATATAAAATTGAATTAGGAATATTTTTAGTCATTTTAAAACAGATACCTACTAGTAGAATGTTTTCAATTTACATTATAATAATTGCATTGAAATAATCTTCTATTTTTTCATGAAATTATTTTTACTAACCAAAGAATTTTCAAAAACACATTATAAGAAAACCTAATTTAATAAATATAATCATGACTATTTCATTAAATAAAGGTAATTGAGGAAAAATGTTTTCTAAAAAACATATAATTTTTACCCCAAAAGGTTATAATCATTACTGTATGGAAAATGTTTTTTAGCATACCTTTTAAAAAAAATTGTTTCCATGAAAACTCATAACCAAGTATAGATAATTCATGTAGCTTCCATGGGAAGTAGTTTAAATTAAACTCTTATAATAACAATTATAATTTCGAATATTTTTTGTTTCAGACTTCAAATATATTTATCATTTAAAGTAATCATTACTTAATGAATTAGACTGTTATATCGGGCTCACCCATCATTGTGAGAAGTATCATCCTCATCCGTTTTTGTAAAAAATATAAAGGGAAAATATCATGAAGTAAAGTTTTCATACATATACCTTTTCATCATAAAAACCATTAAAGAATTGCAAACCCATATGAAAAAGAGTTTTTAATATAAACATACACTTTTCATTTTAAAAACCAATTTTCAAAACTATAATACCCATACAAAAGATAAGGATGGTTTTTATTTGGTTAAAATAAGTAATATTTTAGAAGAATAGAAATATAAAATATTATTAATGGTGTTATAAAAAACATTGGTTCTATATATGTTAAAATGGAACATTCCTTTTTTTCCTTTGTTAGAGAAAGTCAAAATGATCTATTTAAAATAAACAAAAATATTTCATTTGAAGAAATTTCAAGTAAAATTAAAGTAGAAATAAAATTCATTTTACAAATAAATTATTTTCATAAATATATATATATATATATATATATATATAAGTTTTTTAATATTTTCATGGAATTGACATAGATAGAAAATAAAATTTTAAACCATATTAAAATAAGGTATCGAGATAAATCATTACTTACCATGAGTCTGAATTATCATGTATATTATTTTTCATCCATAATAATAAACTTATTTTAATTATTTACATTCATATGAAATATTTTTATTTTTATTATTCCTTTTATTTTATTTATTATCACGTTAAATTAAATTACATAATCATTTATGTTCATGTCAGATGTTTTGAAAATTTTCGGCTAATATATCGAAAATGACTTTGGTAGGTGGACTATATTAAAAAAGGTCATCATTCCATCATATAAAAATAAATAATAAAAAATGAATATATTTTTTTATATATAAAATATTCTTTTAAATCCAACCATAATATATTGTTATGAAAAATGAATTTTGATACATTTATGGAGATGTTCGGTCATGAGTACTAATGGGTAACCTTTCCATTTATCAAAAAACATGATCGAAAGAAGGTATGTATTATTTTATCTTTTTATAATGATGATAATTTCAAAATTATAATATTATTAACTTAAATTCACTTATATATATAATCCGTGTGTGGTTTTATGAAAAAAATTACATCACTCTATGGAGGTGGTAATCTATATGTACGGATGAACTATATTATCACTTTTTAATGGATGTAAAGGTAAACAATTAAATGAAATAATATATTTTAAGAAGACTAATTATGGCATTATTATAATATATATACATTAAATATATCATTATAACCACCCTTCAAGGGTGGTTATGGAAGGAAAAGTACATTAGTTTTTGAGGTGGTAGTTATCCGCAAACATGAACGACAATTTTGTTTCCCATTTTATTTAATAAGATATGTATACATATATTTAAATAAACATAATAATATATTAGTATATGGAATATAATAGGGATATTTTTTATTCAATTTGAATAATAATTAAGGGTTTTATAAGAAAAAATAAAATGAAATTTTTAGATAATAGTTATAACTCTTCTTTGAACAACCTCTTATGGTTTACCAAAAAAATTTCATCAGAATATTTTATGATAAAAAAGTCCTATGTGACATGGTAAGAGATGTAATGAATGGAATTTTTTAGGTAATGTATAGAAAAAATGTTTTATAATTGTTAATAGAAGGGGGTAGGAGGTTCCCCTTTAAATGATACATGAATGGCACTCTTGTAATTATAGAATATATTAAATTCATATAAATTAATTTTCATAAAAAAATGACTTCAAATGGGTATAATTGTAATATATGATGATAATGGTTCTAAATATTCTTATAAAATAAAATTTTTTCAATTTAAAGTTATGTTGTTATCATAATCATTTTTTAACATTTGTTAATCAATTTTGATAAATAAAATTATAAGAACATTTATTACAGTTTAGGGGTCAATGAAGTTACTATAAAAACGGAATTGAACCATAATTGGATCATGGTTTATATATTAAATAATATCTAAAAAACCTTCCATGTGATAGTATTTATAGAAATTTTAAATCATTTAATAAAATATTATTTGTAATAAAATATCATTAATTTAATTTTTTAAAGTATTTATTTAATTTATCATTGAAGAAACATGATAGAAAAAGAAATCAGATATATTATTTTAAAAAAATATAATTTTTTATGTTTATCTTAAAAATTATGTTAACATAATAATTTAGAAAAGTTATAGTACCTTAAATAAACATAGAATAATTTTTTTAATTTGCTATTAATTGAATAAATAATCTTTTGACATTGCGTAAATATTTAAGGTAATTGTTTCATCAATAAAAAATATAAATAAATTACCATGATAAATTGAGTAATTTATCTTTCAAATAATTATATATAATTGGACACATGTTTTTTTATCCGTGTCACAAAATATTATATATTTCAAAAGTATGAAAGTGGCATTATTAAAGATTATTGATTATGTTAATATTATAATGGAAAAAATCAATAAAATATGAAACAAAGTTTTCATTTAATTGAAATTTCGATAATTATGGATGAATTACACTCATTAATTGGATATGAACAAGTTTTAGGACAATTTCTTAGTCCTTTTCATATTAATTTTGACCTTAATTACTTGATTTACACTTTCCGTGGGGAAAATTATTTGATATGGTTACTATTCATAAAGACAATACATAAAAGGCAAATATTTAGAAAAAAAATTATCCCCAATTAAAAAATTGGTATCCATTTGTTAATATAATATATCTATAAGTTAATGAAATTAATTTAAGATTAAACAGAAAACTGTAGTGAAAAGTAGTTTTTTCAGAAAAATTCATATTAATTATAATTTTTTATACAAAATTTAATAATATTATTGATTCCAATAAATGTAATCATATCAAAAATAATATAAGATAACTAAAATTACATTGAAACCACTTTAAAAAAGTTAATCTTTTTAAATGCTTCAAATAATAATACATTTTGTTAATTAACATTTTCACTATTCAATATGATATTAATTTTTCATAAACATACCACAAATTTAGTCTAATTATATATTTAAATTATGTCATTAAATTTTATATAATTTATATAGATTATGGGATTTTATAAATTTCCAAAAATTAATTATTATATTCAGTCATAAAAAGAAAGAAAATAATTTTTGAAGAAAACACATTTTTGAATAATATAATGATATTATTAATAATTGATTATTTATTTCCAAATAATTAATCAATATATATGTATTTATTTGGATATATAAATATATTTCAAAATTTATTAATCATATTCATATCATCAAATTCAATTCCATTGTTATAATAACTATGTTTAAATAATAATATTTCATGGATAATTTATGTTTCATGATGCATATATTGTACTCTATATAATAAATACTTTTTATTAAAATCATTGGATATTAAATTATACCCCATTTGTTAAATTTCAACCTGAAAACTTAAACATGAACTCAATAATCAAAATTTTTTAATTTGAAAAATCCATTGTTGAAATCCCAAATCAAAGAAAGGGTTAATAATACTTCCTCTTAAATAGTCGGAAGGAGAAATAATATGGTCATATAGAATAATAAATAATAGGTTAGAAAATGGGTGAACAATAGTTGTAAATGAAAATATAGACATTGAGGAAAAATTAATGTCCAAATATTTTTAGAGCGTGAAACAAAATTATTGGTGATAAGAATTTTTATGATCTTGTGGATGTTAGTGATGAAAATACATTTAACCACTGAAGTGTGAAAAGGACATAAATTCATCATAAATAAAAGCAACAACATACCATTTTTATTTCAAGATCATTTTCCATGCTTTAAGTAATTCATTTTCAATCATGACTAAAAATATTAAAAAATATACTTACTTGATAAGTATAATTCCATCCTTTAATAATTTTACCCCCAAATATCTAATTCTAATCCAAATGATGATTATTGAATATTAATTATTAATGCAAGAATCAATAAAAAAAACTTGTAATGGATAACATAATTATACAAAAGTATAATATGATATTCTTCGTATCTTTAGAAATTAACCAAAACAAAAATGGTGTGTACAAGGTAAAAGAATTTCAAAAAATGAATAAAACATCATAAGATGAAGTTGAACAGTAATATAATAGGCCTTAATAATAAAAATAAAAATCAAAGAAAACCCATTTGATAAATAACTAACTGATTTTTTTATTAGTAATATTCCGAACCATGTTTGAAACCCTAAAATCAGAAGTATTTGGACAGAATGTCTCCAAAGATTAATTTAACATTTAACTCCAATTAACATTTGTCACTTATAAAATCATAAACCCAAAAATATTTATTCCATAATAATATAATATCTAAAAAAATGATAATAATTTACATAAATAACTGGAAACATCATAAAGAAACACTACAATCCCATATGTTTCTAAAAGACGATCCTACCTTGATTCTTCAAATAAAATTCTATAATATTATATAATGTTCCCCATAATTATAGTGATCTTATTCCTAAATAACATTAATCACTTAATAAACAAATCAATTTTCAAACCCATGGTTATATATACGATAAGAAATATGTTCCCAAATTGTAATAAAATTTAATTTCTTTAATATAAAAAATAATATAAATCATAAAGTTAATCGTTGAGTATAAATTTATGTTGATAAACTTTAATGGAATTATTCTTCAAATAATAGTACACATTAATCCTAAAGGTTACATATAAATCATCTCAATGAAACAACTAATAAAATATCATTAACCACTATTATAGACACCTATATAATCTTTTAATATAATGAAATTCACCCAAATTCAACAATTAAAATTTAAATACAAATATGAAAGGTAATCCAAAGCATGATCAAACATTTCTTTGAAAATATCACCTTTTAATTATTTAATTTCTAAC
The DNA here is from genome assembly GCA_963277665.1 of Viscum album. Lineage (NCBI taxonomy): Eukaryota > Viridiplantae > Streptophyta > Magnoliopsida > Santalales > Viscaceae > Viscum > Viscum album. The sequence continues at coordinate 953,898,661 of OY728162.1, read as the reverse complement.
CATAATTATTATCTATATCCCACTATCTAAAAGATTGTAATAAACGCAACATGAAATCATATAATAACACAAATATTTATTTTTTCATCAAAAGTATATTCATCCAAAAACACAATAAAAGATTCAAATAACCTCCAAATCCCATAACATAAAACTTCAAAAGGGGTTTCTATGGATTTGACCTTATGATCAACCTTAAACTAATAATCCCATGATGATATGAATAAATACTTAGTTACCAATACATGAAAATATCATAATCTCCAAATTTTATAAAATCCTTTTGTAAGATACAAAAAATGAAGATCTAACCTTCATACCTTACATATCCTATGTTTTTAGTCATTAATTAGCATTATTATATTCTCAAGTATATTTAATAATTATAGTTTTTGTGACTTGTGTTATGATTCTTACATAATGAACCCATATATTAAAAAAGTAAAAAATCTACTCAGTGGTTATTTTTTTAAAATAAAAAAGCATTAACAATGAATAAGATTCTGTTTCATGAAAAATCATCATGTATTTTACCTTTATTTATTATTTGTTCATACTCCTATATAAACCTTGTGAAAAAAATTAAAACAAGGTATTAGCTTAGTAATCTCAATAAGGGATATACAAAATGAAGAAAAGAAACATGGTATGTTGGATCGAATATATGTATATGTATGTCTATAAGATGGAACAATACAAGAGGGGGGTGAATTGTAGGTTTAAAAAACCTTTGAGTTTTAGAAACAAAGAGATTAGTTTAAATGATCTTAAACTAATACAAATACAAACACCCACAATTGTATTGAATATAAAAGGTATGATGTATTGTAATACTAATGTAATGTAAAACAATTGTATTCAAGGTGAACACAATAATCAAAGTAATACAATGATGAATGATTCTACCATAAAGCGTATAGAATCAATCAATACAAAATGTAATAGAATGATTGTAATTGAAACAATTACAATTGAATATGTAAAGAAGAAAGGAAACAATACAAATCCCTTTCTAATATAACAGCAGAAATGTAAAAGTATTAAAATTCTTTTAACCCAAAGAGAAGGGTTATCCTTTCACATAGGATAAAAGGTCTGTCTCACCAACACCTTGGTGAGCCCTCGATACGATTGATCGGCACGTCTGTCTGCCTATCCCTGGTAGCCCTCGATACGATGATCGGCACGTCTGTCTGCATATCCCTGGCAGCCCTCGATACGATGATCGGCACGTCTGTCTGCCTATCCCCGACAGCCCTCAATTTTGAAGGTAATCGGCACCTCTGTCTTTCAATTACTTGAAAGCCCTCGATACGATGATCGGATGAAAAAGTCATATTAGAGAAGTCACAGTGTCTCTCTCTAGAATCTTGGTAGTTCACAGAGTCTCTTCATTCGTTCTCTTTTTTCATCGTTGTTCTCTCAGCTTCAAATGACCACCTATTTATAGGCCTTGGGATCCAAAGGTCATATTGCCTCCAACGGTCATATTGAAACAGAAATCACGACATCGTTTTGATTAGATTGTAAATAACTCAACGACGTCGTTTTGTTAGGACAAGAGATATATAGAAATGAAAAACAAGAGTACGATTCATATGTAGTGAGTGTTTTTGACTAAGTACCAAAACAAATAATGATTATCTGAATAGCAGAGTCAGTACGATACGATTAACAGAGTCAGTACGATACGATTGACAGATTCAGTACGATACGATTGATAGAGTCAATACGATACGATTGACAGAGTCAGTATGGTATGATTAACATTGTACGATATGATAGTCATGATAAAAGACAATTGTAATTTCTAAAATATGATAGAATGCATTTGTGATTTCCAAAACATGATATAGAAGTCAAAAGAAGACATTTGACTTAACAATCTCCCCCTTTTTGGAAAGCACAACCCACAAAGTAAATGTAACAAGAAATACTTATCTCCCACTGAGTTATTGAAACTCTTCTGAATAAAAAATTGAATACAACTAATCTCCCCCTTAGGTATGGACTTTCCTAAGGATTTTATTCGTCGATTTTCCTTAAGAGCATTGTAAAGCATTCTCCCCCTTTGTAAAACAATCTTTGCTTTGTAAATATTCTCCCCCGTTGTGATTTACAAAAAGAAAGGAGTAATCTTGAATTGTCTGAAAGAGTTAGTAAAGCAATACAAGACAACAGATAAAAGAAAAAGGATCATAAGAGTCATTAAAAAACAAAGACATGTTCCAAAAGAAACAAATACAACAATCATTTGTTTTCTCTTTCCTTCTCCTTCTTTATAAGATCATGAAGAACAGCTTTCATCTTATTGATCTCATTCTTGTCTTCAGAAATTGATTCTCCCTGAGTTTTGAGAAGCTCTTGTTGATATGCAAAAATCTGATCTTGATTTCTGATGGTCTCCTCCTAGACTCTGATTACTTCTTCAAGGGTATCAATTCTGTTTTGCAAATTCTTGTTGTCTTTCGATAACACAGAATTTTGATTCTTCAGCAAAACCATTTCATCTTTGAAAGATTAAACCTTCGAGAATTCAGATTGAAAAACATTCATTCTCTCTTGCAAATCTTTCACTGAAGGAACATCGGCTCTTTGGGAAGACAAAATATTCAACCTTTCAACCATTTCTTTATCAATCTTGTTGAAAGAAATTGCAAGCTCATTTGATAACCTTCTTATATCTTCAATTTCTATCTCATGATCATTGACTGAACTCTCTGTTTAGTACGACCACTTGGTCATCTTATTGCAAGCCTTCTAATGAGCAACTGAGCTTTCTGAAAGAACTTTCAAATCGGCTTCTACTGACAAAACTTTCTTCCTCAAGTCTTTCACAGATCCAAACTTCTTCTTTTGATTGTCAGTGATAAAATCAATATTCCCTTCCATCCTCAGGAAATATGGAATGTTCTTCTCAACCCTTCTCAAAACATGAACAATGTAATCACTTTTCTTGAGAGAGATTGTATGCTCTGAATCAGTATCTTCATCTTACGATGCTAGTTCATACGATCTTCTTGAATCAAAAACTGGTGGTTTCCCTTTTTCTTTTTCTTTGTGCTTTCCCTCTTCTTCCACTTTGTCACTAATGACAACAACATTATCAGAATGAGAGGATTGAGCACCTTTCTTTTCTTGAGATGACATTCTGTCCAGAGATCATACTTGATCAGCATGAGGAGTTTGTTGAACGCCTTCACTCAGCTTTTGAAACGATTCTTCTCTACTCTTCTTTGAACTTTGAAGAAATTCTAAAAGAAAATATCCTTCTTCTTCTACCACTTCTTCTATCTCTTCCATCACTTGTTTTTGTTTTCCATCCTCAGGGAGACTCTGTACGATGGGCTCTTGGTGCACTTCTTCAGTTAATTGGGCACTGGCATCCTCAACCGCTTTCAAGATTTTAGAGACATCAATGTTCTGAGCCTTTCTTTTTAAAAGAACCTTCTTCTTCTTTTCAGCCTGAAGGGTTTCTTCTACCCTTATTATTTCTGAAAAAGCCTCAGCAGGGTCAAGACCGAACATCGGATCACCTTCTTTTCTTTGTTCCTTATCCTTTCTCCATTTTGCTACAACCTCCTTACTGTACCTTGGTTTCTTCTTCGGCTTTGAACTGGTTTGCGGATCAAACTTTTGAGTAACACCGGTAGATTGAATGTCTTTGGTTGGCATAGGTGCCGATTGATTCTGAGCCAATTCAGCTTCTACATCTCTGACAAAAAGTTTTGAATTCGGATCAAAACAAACATTCAGCTTTTTCATCGTACTCTTATTAATCCATGATGGCCTCAAATCCATGGGTTTTACTTTCAAAGGAATGTTACAAAACTTCATACTCTAAAGAATGAATTTCGTAAGGATAGCAGGATACATAATCATCTGGGACTTAATCCCTCCTGTCTTGACATTCTTAATGGTTTCAAAAACATATCCCATGAGATTTACATTTCTCATATTCACAAGATAGTCAAGCATAAAGATATCAGAAACTTTCAGAGTTTCTCTATCCCCTTTCCTTGGGATAAGAAAACCTTGCATCCATAAAGTTACAAAACGATTGTCCGGTGAATGATGAGACACTTTTCTCTTTTCCTCATTAATAACAAACAATGTCTTTTCAGCACTTTCTCTATTAAACATACCAACTTCCTCTGGTAGTTTGTGCGATGGATAGAAAGAATCCCCTTCTACAGAAACATTCAGAAAATTTGCCGCTTCTTTCATAGACATAGACAATTTTCTATCGTACACAGCAAAGTTTATAGTCATGTCTTTGTCGAAAGAAACGGTTTTGTAAAACTGACAAACTTCATCAAAAAGAACCGGATCTTGAGAATCAGGCTTTTCAACACACAGATGTTCCCATCCTTGAAACAAAATGATCCTCCAGATTGTAGAATCGTACGTATCAAAAAAATCTCGAGATAATAACCACTCTCTGTTAAAGTCTTTCTCTATAAAAGTCTTTGAAGACATTTATGCAGGAGTATTATCATGGGATTGAGACATAAATGTTCTGCCGATGAGAAGATCGTACGATGGTTTATAGCTGGTGGAACAGAGCTTCGCCTCAAATCCTGAAAAACCAATGTGGGTTTGGGGAGGGGAGGGGGCTATTTATAGGCGATAAAGAGGTGACCGTTGATCTTCTATGGTCGAAAAAGAGTGATCGTTGTTATTCTACGGTCAGGATAAGAGAAAACCAGATCAATGGTTAGAAATAAAACAAAAAAAATTTAAAAAAAATGAAAAAGATATCTATCGGAGAACATAAGGTAATTGTTGGTTTTGATATCATTCAAAAGAAAATACAATCGTAAGGAAACAAAAAAGATATCATCATGCCAATGGAAAACAAAGTCATTACTATGAACAGACCGTATGATAAAAAACAATCTTGTTACCATGAACTGACAATACGATGGAAAACAATCTCAACACCATCATCGGTTGATTTAATAGAAAAGAAAATTATTACCAGCATCGGTCGATACAAAACTATTGATACGATGGAAAAGAAATTCAATACCATCATCGGTCGATACAATACTATTGATTGATTGGTACGATGGAAAAGAAATTCAATACCATCATCGGTCGATACAATTCCAAGATTGATTGATACGATGGAAAAGAATTTGATTACCATCATCGGTCGATTGTAAATGATACTATAAAACTGTCAATATGATAAATAGGAAAAATGAACGAAACGATAAAACTATCAATATGATAAATAGGAGGAAAAATGAATGATACGATAAAAACTGTCAATACGATAAACATGAAAAAAATACACAATCCAAAGAGTAAATAGTTAAAGAGCATAAGATAAAAAGAAACAAAAAGACATAGAAAGAAAAGTCCTCCCCCTTTCTACGAGGAGTTTCTAACTATTAGGAGAGATGTAAAACAGGAAGTAGATATGAATGATTACTTTAATGTAATAATTCTTAGCTTCTATTTTATAAATTCATATCTATCGGAAGGTAAAGGTTTTGTAAAAATGTCAGCAAGTTGTTCTTGCATTCCGATGAATTGTAAAATAATATCTCCTTTTTGTGTGTGATCCCTAAGAAAGTGATGCCTTACATCTATGTGTTTAGCACGAGAGTGATGTGCTGGGTTTTTACTAAGAGCTATGGCACTCATATTATCAAAAAGAATTTGAGTTTTGGAGAAACTCAAAACATAGTCATTGAGTGTGTGCTGCATCCACAATACTTGAGCACAGCAATTTCCAGCTACTACATATTCAGCTTCAGCAGTGGAGAGTGCTATTGAGTGTTGTTTCTTACAGGACCAAGAAACCAAAGAGTCTCCTAGGAAATGACATGTTCCAGATGTACTTTTTCTATCCATTCTACAACCACCAAAGTCAGCATCTGAAAAACTTTTTAAAACAAAATCATTTCCAGAAGAGTAGAAAAGACCTAAATCTATAGTGTCTTTTAAATACCAAAAGATTCTCTTTACGGCTTTTAAGTGAGACTCTTTTGGATTAGATTGATATCTTGCACATAAGCATACAGAAAACATAAAGTCGGGTCGACTAGCTGTTAAGTATAGCAAACTCCCTATCATACCTCTAAAATTTGTTTGATCTAATGGTATCCCAGTTTCATCAAGATCAAGAGTATTTGAGGTACCAATTGGGGTGCTAATACTTTTTGTTTTGTCAAATCCATACTTTTTGAGTAAGTCTTTAATATACTTATGTTGAGATATATAAGTTCCTTCTGGTTTTTGAGAAATTTGAAAACCTATAATGAATGTTAACTCACCCATCATACTCATTTCAAACTCAGATTTCATTAAATTTGCAAAAGAATCAGTTAAAGATTTCTGAGTTGATCCAAATATGATGTCATCAACATAGATTTGGACAATCCAGACATTTTTGTTTTCCATTTTGATAAAATGAGTTGGATCTGCTGTACCTTTTGTATAATTGTTTTGTAAAAGAAATCATGTAAGTCTATCATACCATGCTCTAGGGGCTTGTTTAAGACAATATAGAGCCTTGGTAAGTTTCAAAACATGATCAGGATGTTTTGAATCTTGAAAACCATGAGTTTGTTCTACAAAAAATTCTTCTTCAACAAAACCATTTAGAAAAGCACATTTGACATCCATTTGAAATAGTTTGAAATTGAAATATGCTGCGAAGGCTAATAGAATACGAATAGATTCACGTATAGCTAAAGGAGAATATGTTTCTTCATAGTCTATTCCCTCTTGTTGATTATAGCCTTTAGCAACAAGTCTTGCTTTATTTCTTACAATGATTCCATTTTCATCACACTTGTTTCTGAAAACTCATTTTACACCAATCACTGTTGTTTCTTTAGGTCTTTCAACTAAAGTCCAGACCTGATTCCTTTCAAATTCATTTAGTTCATCTTGCATTGCTTTGATCCAATCATCATCACCTAAGGCCTCACTTGGACTTTTAGGTTCATATTGGGAATGAAAAGCAAGATGTTCTATTTCATTTCTTAAGGAATTTCTCGTCCTTACAGGTTGATTTACCTCACCAATGATGTTATCACTAGGATGATTCCTAAGAAACAATTGATTTGGGTTTTGTAAAACCTGTTCATCAACATATGGTAGAAAATCTTCTGTGGTAAATGTTTCAGGAATACTTTCTTGGACATTTTCCTTATCAGAATGCTCTTCTAATAAAGGTTGATAACCATTTTTAGAAAACACATCTGAGGATGTAGGATTGGGTTGGTTGAAAACAAAAGGATCAGTTTCATCAAATTTTACATGTACTGTTTCCTCAACAGTACAAGTGTTTTTATTGAAAACACTATAAGCCTTAGAGGTTGTAGAATAGCCTAGAAAGATTCCTTCATCATATTTTGGTGCAAATTTTTGTAGATTATCTTTTGTATTCAGAATGAATACTTTGCATCCAAAAACTTTGAAGTATGAAACTTTTGGTTTTCGGCCAGTCCATAACTCATAAGGGGTTTTATTAAGAAATGGTCTAGTTAAAACACGATTTATAGTATAATAGGCAGTACTCACAGCTTCAGCCCAAAAGTGCTCAGCAATTGAGTATTCACTCAACATGGTTTTAGTCATTTCCTGAAGAATACGATTTCTTCTTTCAACAACGCCATTTTGCTGAGGAGTTCTTGGAGCTGAGAAATTGTGATTAATACCTTTCTTACTACAAAAAGTTTCAATATCCGAGTTTTGAAATTCACCACCATGATCACTATGAATAGTTATCAATGGTAGGTTTTTCTCATTTTTAACTTGGGCTATAAATGTTTTGAAATAGGAAAAGGCTTCATATTTCTTTGTGAGAAAGTAGACCCATGTAAATCTAGTAAAGTCATCAACTTAAACAAATACATAGTATTTTCCTCCAATGCTTCCAGATTGTGAAGGACCAAACAGATCCATATGCACAAGCTGTAATGCATTAGAAGTTGAAACTTCATTAACTGGTTTAAATCTAGTTTTATGTTGCTTGCCAAATTGAAAAGGATAACAGACTTTTGAAGAATCATATATAAGGTCCGGTAGCCCTTTTACAAGTCCTTTCATTGAGAGTTTTCTTAGGTTTCTCAAATTACAGTGTCCTAGTCTCCTATGCCATAGCCACGATTAGTCTTCTATTACACTTAAACAAGGTAAGTTTTGGTTCCTAAGGTCTTCTAAGTTAATAGTGTAAACATTCTCTTGCCTATGAGCAGATATAATGAACTCATCCTTGGGATTGTGATATAGACACTTATCATTTCTAAAATTAACAAGGTAACCTTTATCACATAATTGACGTATGCTGATGAGATTGTGCCTAAGACCTTTAACAAACAAAACATTTGAAATAAGAACTTTTCCAAGAAAAACGATATTACCTATACCAACAATCTTTCCTTGAGAATTATCTCCGAAGGTAACTTTTCCACCTTTTGTTTTGATAACATTTTCAAAGAAATCTTTGTTTCCAGTCATATGTCGAGAACAACCACTATCCATGTCCCAAATGTTCTTATTGATACACTTCTCGTTTTCCTGAAAAAGAAACAATTAGATTTTCAGAATCCAAACTTGTTTGGATCCAGAAGGGTTAGATAAAAGGATTTTAGGAATCCACATTTGTTTTTCAAAATGAGCATTATGAAATCCTAAAGATTGAGTTTTGTTAAGAGAACAATCTCTTCTCCAATGTCCACCACATTGACACTTGGAACAGAAAATGGTTTTTTGAGGAACAAAATAGTTATTGCTTAAAACAGGTTTGGAATAAGTATAACCAAGACCAGAACGACTTCTCAAAGGTCTAATTTGAAAATACATCCTATCAAAGATTTCTTTTCCATGACTAAAGATTGACAAACACTTTTTCAAGGATAAATTATCTGACTTTAGTTTTAAAACCAAATTCTTGTTTTCTAAAACATTTGAAATTGAACTAGAGTTAGACTCTAAAATATTTTTCTTCGAAATTACAGTTTCAAGATCCTTAGAAAGCTTATCCTTATCAGATTTAACTTTCTCAAGAGTTTTTAAAATACTTTCAAAATCAGAAGTTTTCACATCAAGGTCTTTAGAAAGATCTGATACTTCTTTAGTCAAAATTGAAATTCTAGAATTTACTTTTTCAAATCTCTTTTTGAGTTTAGAATTTTCATTTTCAAGTAACTTAGCAAATCTAGAGGCCTCTTCAAAAGAAGGTAATGTATCATCCTCTAATGATGAGGATTCATCATTTGACGATTCATAATATCTATTATCAATATAATTTTCATTTAAATAGACATTTGTAACAGCTTCAGCATTATGTACCTTAGCCATGAGACACTGATCTTCAATTGGTAGTCTGGTTAGAAGTCCAATATTTCTTTGTCCTGATGTCTCATATTCTGAAGAATCATCTAAGGAATCACTACCACTTGCACTCCACGTATCATTTGCTTTCAAGACTTTCTTTCTCTTATAAAACCTTTTCTTCTTTCTTTCAGAGTGTTTCTCTTTTCTATCTTTCCTCTTCAGTAAAGGATAGTCAGGCCTTATATGTCCTGCTTTCTTGCATTCATAACAAGTTACCTCTGAATCTTTCTTATCTTTCATGTCTTTCTTTTTGAATCTATATTGAAAATATTTCATTCCCACAATCTTGTTCATCCTTTGAGCAAGACTGGTTAACTCATTATCCGAAAGATTACAATCACTTGAATCAGATATAACAACTTTCTTGGATTTAGACCTTGTAATTCTTTCAGGTGTTTTAGCATTAGATGCAAAAGCTACACTTCCATTCCCATTCTTCTTCTTATTGAAATCAACATCTCTCATCATTATTGTCTCATGCTGTATAAGAGTTCCATAGAGTTCATCAAGAGTAATCTGGGAAACTTTTCTATTTTCATCAATAACTGTCCTTTTTGACTCCCATTTATTTGGCATAATATCTATAATCTTGTCAACAAGAGCTTCATCATCAAGACCTTTTTCTCCCATGGATTGTAAGCTGTTTACAATTGTCATAAACCCTTGTTTCACTTTACATACTATCTCTCCATAAGGAAAAACAAATCAATGATACTCTGCTCGAAGCATTTCTCTCCTTGTTTCTATAACCTTGGATGTACCAAAATGAGTAACTTCTAATTTCTTCCAAATACAGTTGGCTACTTCACATGAAGATATCTGACTATATATATTCCTGGTCATAGAGCATAATAAATTATTGCGTACCTTATAATTTAGTTGATATTCTTGCTTCTCTTGGTTGGTGAAAGTTCTAACTTCTTTGTCCGGAATTTTGTAACCCCCAGTAAGCATAATAAAATTGTCTACACCAGTATTGATAACGAAAGCCTTCATACGATCTCTCCAATACTCATAATCATTCCTGTCAAAGATTGGTGTTCTAGAAGGATTCAGATTGTCTATTGATCCGATATTCATTCCTGCCATCTAATACAACAAAAACAACTTTTCCACTCCACACGTTAGTGTAGTAAATATAATAATAAGAATGAATTAAAGCTAGTAATACTAATCAGTGGAAAACCTCCTCTGATACCAATTGTTGGATCGAATATATGTATATGTATGTCTATTAGATGGAACAATACAAGAGGGGGGGTGAATTGTAGTTTTAAAAAACCATTGAGTTTTAGTAACAAATAGATTAGTTTAAATGATCTTAAACTAATACAAATACAAACACCCACAATTGTATTGAATATAAAAGGTATGATGTATTGTAATACTAATGTAATGTAAAACAATTGTATTCAAGGTGAACACAATAATCAGAGTAATACAAAGATGAATGATTCTACCTTAAAGCGTATAGAATCAATCAATACAAAATGTAATAGAATGATTGTAATTGAAAAAATTACAATTGAATATGTAAAGAAGAAAGGAAACAATACAAATCCCTTTCTAATATAACAGCGGAAATGTAAAAGTATTACAATTCTTTTAACCCAAAGAGAAGGGTTATCCTTTCACCTAGGATAAAAGGTCTGTCTCACCAACACCTTGGTGAGCCCTCGATACGATGATCGACACGTCTGTCTGCCTATCACTGGCAGCCCTCGATACGATGATCGGCACGTCTGTCTGCCTATCCCTGGCAGCCCTCGATACAATGATCGGCACGTCTGTCTGCCTATCCCCGGTAGCCCTCGATTTTGCAGGTAATCGGCACCTCTGTCTTTCAATTACTTGAAAGCCCTCGATACGATGATCGGACGCACAAGGAAGATGAGAGAAGTCACATTGTCTCTCTCTAGAATCTTGGTAGTTCACAGAGTCTCTTCATTCGTTCTCTTTTTTTCATCGTTGTTCTCTCAGCTTCAAATGACCTCCTATTTATAGGCCTTGGGTTCCAACAGTCATATTGCCTCCAACGGTCATATTGAAATAGAAAGAACGACATCGTTTTCATTAGTTTGTAACTAACTCAACGACATCGTTTTGTGAGGACAAGAGATATATAGAAATGAAAAACAAGAGTACGATTCATATGTAGTGAGTGTTTTTGACTAAGTACCAAAACAAATAATGATTATCTGAATAGTAGATTTAGTACGATACGATTGACAGAGTCGGTACGATATGATTGACAGAGTCAGTACGATACGATTGACAGAGTCAATACGATACGATTGACAGAGTCAGTATGGTACGATTAACATTGTACGATACGATAGTCATGATAAAAGACAATTGTAATTTATAAAATATGATAGAATGCATTTGTGATTTCCAAAACATGATATATAAGTCAAAAGAAGACTTTTGACTTAACATGGAAGTCATTTTAAAATATTGATAAATTAAAATAGTTTTTTCCTTTAAGATAATAAGCAGTTAACTCAAATAATTTATTACTTACTCATGAAATAAGTTTTACTGCCTAGAAGTTTTCATAAAATTTTATTAGAAAACATGAATGAAACATCATAATCCTGATGGTTTCATATAAAACATTAGAATTCCATAAAAACATTTTCTTAAAATCATAACTTTTTCATAAAAGGGAATATTTACTTCTTTACAAAAAATGATTTTTTCAATTATTTTTGAGATAAAAAATTTTTACATGAAATTAAATGAAAAATCATAGATGATTAAAGTAGTAATCATCGTGAATCATCTTTAATAAACCGTTATCTGAACACTGACAAATTGAAATAACCATTACAATAAATTTCTTAAATAATTATTTAGAGAACATATTCATTAACCACTACATTGGGGTCCTATATCGGGCTCACCGATCATCATGATATATATATGTACCACACACCATCAAAAAAATTTCCATGAATAATATAATTAATAAATCATTTTATTATTTTACCTCTTCTTTATAAATACCATTAAAACACAATTTCAACCCAAATTCAAAACACATTCAGAAATCAAGACAAACTTTCCATTTTTTAAAACCCATTTCCAAAACTAAAATAACCAAAAAAAGGGAAGGAGGTTTTTTATTGGATGATAAACTATAATATTTTGATGGTATTAAAATACCAAATAATTGGTATGGAGGAAGGAAAATAAATTTAAACCGTATAGGCAAAAATTGAACCTTAATTTTTTCCTTTGGTAAATAATTTCATAAAAAATATGTAAAAATATACATTTTGGAAAACATTCAAATAGAAAATATATATAAATTTTACGTTATAGTTTAATTATGTTATTATAAATACATATAAAATTATTTTTTTAATAATATGTACATTTAAGGAAAATATTTTAAAAAAGAAATATTGAAAACATATTAAAACACTGTTTTAAGTTAATGTTTCAGTTACAACAAGTCTCACTCATCATGTACATTATGTTTCATCCTAAATAATAAAACTATTTTAATTTTTTATTTTATTAATATCGTTTTTATGTTTATTTTTCATTTTATTTTATTTATTACAATTCCATATTCAATTACATAATAATTTAATATCCTGTCAAATGATTGTATGATATATGGATCATATATCAAAAATTCATTTGGTAGGATGAATCATGTCAAAAAAATCATTATTTCATAATATATAGAATATTAAAAATAAATAATGAAAATTTTTATAAATAAATTATACTTTGAAAACCTACAATGAAATATGGTTATGAAAAATTAATTGACATGCATTTAGGAAGATAATTGGATTTACAAACACAAGAAGAACGTTTCTATTTTTCAATGAATATGATGTGAAGAAAGTAAGTATTATTTTACCTTTACATGATTATAATAATGTGATAAAAAAATATATTATTTCATTAAATACAGTTATATATTTATATCATGCATTTGACATGTCCAAGAAAAACAAATCACATCGCTTTATGAAGGTAGTAACCCATACGTACACACAAACAAAAATATCAATCATCAATGGATAGAAAGATAAGAAAATAAATGATATATTATATATTCATAATTATAATTATGTTGTTAATAACATATATATTCATTAAATCCTTCGTTATAACTATCCTTGATAACTGGTCATGGAAAGAAAAATATATCGGTTTGTGATGAGGTAGTTAACCTGACAAATGAATGAGGATATCATTTCATATTTATTAGAATGCGATATAAATAGACGTTATTATATTTACATATCAACATAATAGTATATTAATGACAATATTTTAATTTTTTCATCATGTTTAAATAATGTTAAATTTAGGATGAAAAAGAAATAAAATGACAATGCTATGTTAAGAGTTGTACCACTTCTTCGGACAACCTCTTATGGTTTACACCAAAGAACTACCTAGGTTTATATTATTATCAAACCAATCAAATTGTTATGTGTTTTGGGATTTAATGAATGTATTAATGTAGGTATTTTCTTAATAAATATTTAGATTTTATGTAGAGATGAGAGGATGTTCCCTTTAATAATAGAGGGTAGATTCACGATTGTAATTATGAAATGTATTAAATTAATATAAATTAATTTCCTTTAAATATACGTAAAATTATAATAATTAACATTTTTTATAAATATTGTTCCAAATATTATTATTAAATACAATTTTTACATGTATATATTCTATTGTACAATAATTTTTTTGTCTAAACCTGTTTTAACCCTTTTTGATGATTACCGTAATTATAATGTTTTTTACTCTTAGGTGGTCTAGATTGTTTCTATAAATAGAATATTATGATATAAATTTACCATCATTGATATTTTAATCGATATTATATTAAATTTCATTATGATAGTATTTTTAGTAATAATATTCATTTAAAAAAATATTATTTCTTATAAAATTTCTTTAATATCATTTTTTAAATATTAATTTTATTTGACTTTGAAAACAAAATTTCATCAATTGAATTTCAATATAATATTTAAAATAAGTCTAATATGTTATTATTATCCTCAAAGTTTGTGGAATATAAAAAATAATTCAAATTATTTTAATTTTAATATTTTTATAATCACTTATTTTATTTTTCCAATAATTGAATAAATACCATGACGTTGTTGCATAAGAGTTTAATAAAATTAATTAATTAATATAAATTATAAATAAATTAACATGATAATTAAATAAATTATCTTTAAAATAAAAATTTATATGTACATGTTAGTTTGTTTTATCCCTATCATAAAATTTTATAGATATTGAAAGTTATAAAGTGACATTGTTTACTTTATCATTCTATTAAATATTATAATGGTAAATATCAATGAAACATAGAACCATTATTCCATATATTAAAAAATTATATTTAAAGGGATCAAATTAAATTATAAAAAAGTATAAAGTCAATTTCTGGGGATATTTTGTATTCCTTACAACATTATTTCTATCCATAATTAATCTATTTTCCATTTCCATGGGGATAATTATTTACTAGGATTACTGTTCATAATGATGAAAGGGTAATATTTACCAAATTTGGACCACATGATTAAATATATGTAATCCATTTCTCAATATTAAATTTCTGAAATTGAAATAAATTAATTTTAAATTTAAAATAAAAATGAATGGGAAAAGACTATTTTCAAAAAAATCACATATAACCATATTTTTACAAAAAAATCAACCATAATATTTATTCTAACAAACATAATTAGAAAATTAATAATATAATATGTATAATTTATCTTTGAAACCATTTTAATACAAAATGGAAGTCAAATAATGTTTCGAATAAAAATACATTTTTTAATATAAATTATTATTTTCACTATTTACAAGAAAGTAAATATTTTTATAAAAAATCCAAAGAATTCACTATAAGTTAAGTATGAAATGATGATTTTAAAAATTATATATTTTTCATCAAATAAAATTTCCAAAAATTAATTAAAATATTGCTTTTTATAAAATAAATAAAACATATTTTTGAAGAAAAATTTTTTTTGAAGAAAAAATTATTTAATAAAATATTGAGTTCTTATTTTGAAACAATTTATTAATAAAATTTTATTAACGAATACTATAATATATATTTCATACATTATTAAATTCTATTTATAATCTCCAATTCAATGACTAGGCTGTAATGAACATATTTACGAAATAATATTTTGTGGATCATTTATGTTCGTTGTTGTATACCATGTATGATATCAAATATAATATTCATATTAAATTATTAAAATATTATAGGAATATTTTTCCACATGACCTGTCATCATATATGAACCAAAACAGTAAATTTTACCTACTTGAGGTGCCAACTTATTAAGATTATTCATTGGGTAATTACGTACTCTAATATTTTTAATGTTGAGTAACTCAGCTTCGTGCTACAAGTTTTTTATCCTTATTATATAATGATTTTATAGGGGCTTAACCACTATCATGTAAATTAATTTTGACCATAATTTAAATAGTGAATTGTATGAAATTAAGGGGTGATCCGGGGGTGAATTCATTAAATAAATATCAAATAACATTGGAACTTTTATTTTATCCATGTGACTTTACACATAAGAGAATATAATACTACTTGATATAGAATATTAGGGGAAGTTGGGTTTTTATAAGAGAAAGGGAACACTTTTTTGTGTTAGGATTATGGATACAATATAAGGGAGGACATTGTGAGGTCTATCATGATACTTTCAATCAAAAAATATATTCAGAATCCCTAAATTGTAGCTAGGGAAGATGACTTGGGGTTATTCACCAATTGAAGGTAATTCTCATACATGCCCTTCATAGTATACTAATCGAAAAACATTTTCTATAGAATTATTGAGTGAAAAATACAGTTCACATGGTGAAACAAAATAGAGATAGATAAAAGATTAAAAATGTGTGGCCAAACATCATATATCTCTCAATTTACATATATCACAATATATCATAACCAAATTCAATACACTACATAATATAAATGAATAATGAATAATATTATGCCAATCAAAGTCACTTTAGTGTTTCATTTTAGGTATTCCAACTAATGATCATTATGGCACCGCTCCACCTAGGAATAGTTATTGTAATGTCTTGTTTTTCATTATGGTAAATATATATTTTTTCAATTGAATCCGTTAAATAATCATCGTAAACATGTGTCAAATCATAATAATGGTTCCAATAGTGTCTAGGGTTTGTTTGGAACACATATATCTTGAATATAGAAAGTATACTAGGTTGTGTGGCCAAAACTTCATATCCATGCTGTGATATGAGACCTAAGATACATGACCATAAAACCAGAGATGCACTATTTTTTCTAAAACAATGTAACCAAAGACACATGACCATGAAAAAAACTATAGAAATTTGATATTGGTGTTTCACATTATTTTAACACAGTTAAGGAAACTTTGTAACTTATCCATTCGGGGCTTTCCCTTGAGCAGTTACTTGATCATGATTTGTGAATGGTTTGGAAACCTGTGAAAAAAAAACAAAGTACCTCCTTTTTTAGTGTGAAATGATAACAATACCCTTATATAATATTATAACACAATTTTACTTTTCCTCCTTTAAATTCTAGTGGACAGGCATACTTTCCCCTTATGTGATCCAACTTCAAATTTAATCTATTTTTGTCTATTACTCTCTGATCTCAAGTCAAAATTATAAACTAAAGGTATTGTCAGATTACTAGAGGTATTCTCTCAAGTCCTCTACCTTCCCATTTTAGTTTATCATTCGATCAATTGTTCTATTTAGGTGATATCCCATTTTCCATAATTTTGCAGTGTTAATCATATCTTATATTTCTTATAACCTACTCTAAATATGAGGTCACCATCAGAAAAGGATTCATCAATGCCCTAAAGAAGGCGAGCTCATCATTTTGCCCAAGAGTTTTGGTGTTTTTTAGATTTTCCATTGTTCCGCACAATGGACATTATGAAGCACTATCATTTTGTTTATTTAATCACATTAAATTGATCTATTCACATTAATACACACCCTTAGATCCGTGTTTATGTGTTTATGGGATTTTTACCTCATTTTTGGACCCCCATTGTGTGTTCCATAGTGTTTTCCCTTTATAGATAAATATTTCAATGATTAGAACACCTTCTTAGGATTTGGATTAGATTATAAATTAAACTTCATCTCTTACATATTCATTTATTGAACCTAAGGAACCTATTGAATGCTTGTATTGTCTTATAAAGGGAATTCCCCAAGTTGGTAATTTCACTATGGATGATGGTACCTCCTAAATTTACATTTGAATGATATAAATTGATATTATATATTTAATTGAATGTAAATGTTTTTATTACATGTGGTGGATTATTCCTGATGGTATGTTATCTAGTAAATTAATTGAATTAATTAAATGTAATGAATTGTAATGGGTAGTTAATCTGTGGCTTGGGTCTATGCATAATTAAATTCACTTTGTGAATTGTAATAACTTGTTCTAATTATACATGACTATTGAGACATATTAGAAGTATTTTCCCATGTATTTTATTATAAATATAATTATTCCTTTATATGGGATTTCTAATGATGGTATGAGATCTGTTGAGCAATAGAATATCATGCTCTATCACATCAGGTGTTGATCATGACGTCTCACAACATTGATACATTTTAGATCGTGTCAATGACACAACATGCACCATCTTATAGGGGTTGAAATGATATCCCACTAACTATATAGGGTGATGATATTTTATTGTCTCACTAATTATGAGATATAGGTAATTTATCTCATTGGTTGAGCTTATAGGCTCACTCAGACTGGTTATGGATGTCAGAGTTACACCCCAATCCATCCAACACCAAGTATTATATATATAACGCCACTTTTGTATTCACATACTCAGTTTATATAGGTGAATCCAATAAATAATTATATATATCTATTATTAAAATGTATATATATCATTACTGAATATAAACACATTCCATCCATGAGATATAGAATGTTGAGATTCTAGGTGTCCTTTAGGAATATGAGTGGGATGGTTATTTATTTATTCATCATTGCTTTCTTATTCTATTATACCTACACATTGTTCAGTTATGATAACTTATTGGAACACTACATAACATCGTCAGTGGTTTCATATGAGTATTTAATATTTCACTCTAATCGGTATACCTTGTGTTCCTAAGAATTTTTTATGATAGTAGGTATAGATAAGGGAAATTGCACTATAACTTATTCAGTATGTGATTTACCTATAGATGAAGCATTGGAGGAGATGAATGGGAATACGCTCGAGATGGTAGTAGAGAAGGATTCTATTATTTTTAGTTTTTATAGCATGATGGTATATTCTTATCCCTTTATTCCCCTTTATTATTTCATCATTCCATGAATCCATGTATATGAAAATTCCTACTGTCTTTTGATTATTATTAAATAGTTTAGTTATTTACGATTTTGTATATGTTTATTATATCTGTTACATATTATTCTTCGAATTTTGTTTATTATATGTGTTTCCACTATTAAACTATGATATTAGGGTGTAGTCTCTCCACTATACCACCATTAAAACCTTTCATTTAGTCAATAGTGTTTGGTGTATAGGGAAGCAGACATGTGGACATGTGATCTGCTGACTCATGGGACGGGTTAAGAGGATCCCTTTTAAGGACGTTACAAAGTCGTACCAAAGTTTTTTTTTTCATTTTTCGTACTATTTAAGAGTTAAAGGAGAGACTATGAGTAAAAGGAAATATCAATTGACCTAGTGCTTGAACGTAGGTAACCTCAAGTATAGGGGAAATTGAAATTACTTGGTATGGGTAATTGTAGTTATTTTTTCCTGTTATGGTTTATAAGAATTAACCAATCATATATTCACTTTCTTTATGGAACTAATATAATTTTTAGGATTAAAATTATATTTATTTAATCTTAGCCCTATGAAATGACAGTGTATCATTAGTTCCTGTATCCATTTTCATGGAATATGACTAATATGCCATATATTTTCTTCATGTCACAAATAATTTCAATGGGATTTTTCTTATTTAATATTTATAGTACCTCATATATGCATAGAATTGAGGTGAAATTATTCATCGAGATTGGAATTTCATATTAACACATAAATTTCTTGCCTTGACCTAAGAGTGTTTTCCTACATTTGTTAAAGAAGACACCTTAAGTAGTAAATTAGAACACGATGAGCCATGGACCATAGGTCACTTGGGATGGAACATATTGTGGAGAGGGTTAATTTGAAACCATATTTTGGTTCATAAGGAGTATGGGATGGTAACGACTGAAAATGATAATCCACAAAATTTAACCTTTTAATGTGATTTAAACGTTTAAATAATCCCAAAATCAAAATGAAAATGACTTTGAATGTGAAAAATAGTCATCTTATATAACTATAAATTAGATAACTATACCTAATCATGACCTTGGTAGTGGGTAGTGGGGTATCTATTATGTTATTATGACCATTGAGGGATACTCAACCACATAGGTCTGGATTTTGGAGAAGCCATAGAGTCATGCTCATTTCCATAAGAAGTCATGTTAACTGTCCTAGTTTCTATCTGTAATCTTTTAAATTGATAACATATCATCTGAGGAGTGTGTTTGGTATTTCAGTATCTAGCGGACATGACATCCTCTTGTCATACTCCCTAAAGTTGGTGACAATAACACATCTGAGGTGGTGGTCTATGAGCTACTAGTGATCTCTCCTACAATTCCACCAATGGAACCTCTTCATGTACCTGATATTGTAAATGACTGCCAGTTTTGAAAGGGATTTCTAAATATGGTGTGGAATATGAAAGGTGTAGGTACACCTACTCTTTTTATGGAAGAGTTGAATAGAAATTCCCAATATCATCATCCTCTAAAATTTCTGTGGGATGGAGGACCACGCATTGTAGTGTCTTGGATCCAACCAATCCTTTTAATATTCATGCATCTGGATACACCTACAGAGTGGAGGAAAATATTGCTTCATATATGTTTTGGGATTCTACTAAATGAATCTGTTATTTTATACCCTAGGAAGAGTTCCATAGAGATATGGTCTATGTAGATTTCTAGACAATATTCTACAACTATTTCTTCCTTTATATTCCAAGGGATGGCAGAATAAGATAATTCATGTACTGGTTGTAAACATGCCTGTTTTTATGGAATAATCAATTCATTTTACTGATCTATATTTGGCAATCCTATTATAGAGGGTTATGATCAGATGGCTAACAGGTGATTCCGGGATGGGATGTTATGCACCATCCAGTCGTAGGTCAAATTATTCAGGTTGACCAATATTTCTGAAATTTCCAACTATGCCCAAATCAAAGAGAGAAATTTGTGTGATATTGATGGTGAATGTTTGAGATTTTTTAATCCTATATCTAATAGTGATTATTATTCTTGGAGAAATATACATTTCGATGTTGATTTTTGAGATAGTAGTTGTCTGGAACCACATACTGAAAATTTTCTGATATGTCACAAATGTGTGATGTCAGGACCCACAAAAACATAAAGCTTATGAGATCTAGTGGAAGGAATAGGCTATGAAAGGATAGTCCATATTAAAAAACATTGCATAACCTTTCCATAAACACCTAGAAAGTTGGGATCCACTCATACCATGTATTATATAGTGGGTCCAGTATGATCATTTCATGAATGCATTTGGAATACCACCGACCATTCAGGTTGAGGTGGCGATTGAGGTAGAGGTAGTCAGACTCATGATTCTCAATGCTAGCTAAGTGGTCTTTCTCATGGTAGTTAGTTTGTGAATTAGAACATGGTATAACACAATTACATGTAGTTCAGCCTATGATGGACGAGTAGAGGGCCACAACATATATTATATATTGTACTATTCTTCAATCCTCCCATTTAGTGTCTTATTTGTTTGACATACGTGTGTCTCACACATTTATATTTGAGGCAATCACAGAGAGTCTATTCATCAACATAGAAAAATTATATGGAGGAATGATTCTTGATACTTTATTTGGTATCCAATTAGACGGCATTATACATTATAAGGATTTTCCCCTTAAGATGGGAGAATAATTGATTTTGTGGAATCTTTTCCTTCTAGACATGATATGATTTGATATAATCGTCATAATGGAGTGGTTAGTTTCCTACCAATCCAACATTAACTGGTATCATTTCATGTTGATATTTACATCACTAGAGGGTGGTAATCATGTGTGTATGGGAGAATGGGATGTTCTGGCTACATGATCAAGACCCGAGCTGTAGAGTCTAGGTTGTATACCCTATATTTGGGAGTAACCTTTTCACACAAGTATTTATTTTATAAAAATCACAACACTATATTAATTCAATTTTTATGAATTCCCCATTTTTTACAAATAAGATTCTTGTTTGTTGGTCTTGAAACAATCTCCCATGCCAGATTCTTCTCAATTTGGTCATGTTTTTCATTCATATCCTGAGCCAAATTATCATCTATAGTTACTTCACTAATATATTTATGATCTACCTGTGATATGTACGAAGCATGTGGTTGAGTATTTATCATCCTTGTCTTCAGAGGAACAATCTGATCACCAATTATGTTTTGTCTTTCAATTTTAGCTCTTCTCTTATATCTTTATGAAGATACAAAATTTTACTCATCCTTATTAGTATCTAAATCATATTCAAAATCAACCTCTAGAACTAGAGCATCCCCATATCTTTTTATCTCTTCATCACTATCATCCTGATACTACTCATTTATTTTATAAATATTATACTCATTATCCAGTATAGTTACATAATGACATTTAACTACCTTTCCTAGACTCATTTTTTATCATTTAAATGATTTTTTTTGAGTTGCTAGGAAATAACCCTTTTTCTCCATGGGATTAAAACATCATGTGTTTCATATAACTGAGAATTAAACACTTACTCCCATTGAATTCAAATTACTAAAATGAGGGATTCTTTCCATACCATAGATCATATGGGTCTTATATTATTTTGAACATAGTAACATTTTATTCTTCATTTAGACTAATGTCACCACTGCTTCATTCCAAAATTTCTCTTCAATATCATTCTCAATTAGCATTATTCTTTCCATATTGTTAATAGTCCAGTTTCATCAGTCAGAAACTCAAGTAGACTACAGAGTTATTACAATGGAAACATGATACCTTATTCAATGATTCATAAGATAATACACCACTTGGATTGTTGGGACCTATATTACATTAATTATTTGTATATTATAGATTTTTTTATGCAACATATTCTAAACATCCCTTCGACAAGTTTTTATGAAACTAAATACCACAAATTTTTGTGTGATGATTCAATCCCATTAAGTTATTCTAAAATCAATAAGTAAGAGAACATAATATATCCTTACATCAACATCCATTGGAGAAATTTGATCACACACATTAATATGAACTTACTCAAGTATTTTTTTTACTTTTTCTCTTTTGGATCATATGTCTTTTAAATGATATTACCTTGTTGACATGCATCACACATATGGGTATTATCACATGATAATCTAGGGGATCTCAAGAAACATCATATTTTACCAGATTATCTATGGATTTTTGTATCGAATTTCCAAAATGTTTGTTACATGACTTATTTTATTCTTCCTTGGAAGGAAAGAACATATCTTATTCTCCACACATGAGGTATAGATTAACATTTTTATACATTACCCATTATTCAACCACACCTTCTCTTACATAGATGGAACATAATTTTATAGAGACGATAATGGAATGTTATAATTCACAATGTTGAATTACACTTTATATGTTCTGACTAAGACCTTAAACAACCAACAAATCTACTCATCTCATGGATTTTCCTCCAATCATGGATTTTACAAATCCAATAATTTTCAAGACATAATCACTACCAAATTTTACGAATCCTTATTTATATTACCTTATTTCGCTCACCATATTCTTATTTCATGTCTTTTGTAAGGTTAATCCACTATCAATAATCCATATTCTAGTGATACCTAATTCTTGGAAAGAAATATCAACAACCAATAGATGTTAAAATTTCTTCCTTTTGATCCATGTTATTGACTCCATACTCAGTATGGGTTGATAATAATGATCATACATGAATTATAATGGACCAATAGATGTTAAAATAGATGTTAACATACTTGACTTCATACTCATTATGGGTTGATAATCATGATCATACTTGACTTCATACTCAGTATGGGTTCAACAACCAATAGATGTTAAAATTTATTCCTTTTAATCCATGTTCTTGACTTCATACTCAGTATGGGTTGATAATCATGATCATACTTGTGTTATTTATTATTTCCTCTATTAATCCTATTACCATTGGTGCCTCCTGGATATGGAACAAACATTTTTAGAGTGTCACATTTTTTCACAACAATAACTTCTAATGTGAGGTGCATTTATGTGTTGTAAAACTACACTGTTGTTTTCTACAATGGGTTCTATGAATCTTATGATTATAATTCTTACCCAAATTAATCTCCATCCTCAGTGTGGGGGCTTTTGGTATATCTTCAACCATTAATGATTCCAATTGATTGTTAATCCCCAAATTAGTTATATCACTATAATCAATAAATTTTCTTACGTGACACTCCTTTTTTACTTTATTGGAACAATGACTTCATATTTTCTTTTTTTTACCTATGTATCCTACTTTTATGGAATCAAGTGTTTCTAAAGATCTATCACCATTCTTTGTATACTGACCTCTTCCGCTCCAAGACCTTCAATATTTTTGTTTTCATAGTTTTTAATATTAGTAAAACTAACAATTTCTCTTTTCTATTCTTAAATTTGAGATCTTAATCAACACTCTTATCTATGATCTTTGAATTGAGAACATTATTTTCTCAATTTTTTATTCATCTCAAACTTCTCTTCATTGTACTATTTCACTTGATGTTTGGAATCATAATCCAATTTGTTGGATATTTTAATTTTTTCTCACCAAAAATATTTTTTCTCAATAGAAGATTCAATTAAACAAGATGGTCAACTCTTCCATGAATTTATAATTGTTAATTGTTTTGTCATTTTTTTGTTATGGAATTTCTACCAACTTCCACCATAAAACCAGCTTTATTTTCCTTACAATCCTCCAATTCTTCTTCCTCACATTTGTATAAACTCACTTCTTCCCTGGATATCATATTATTCTATTTGAATAACTTTGTCATTAATTTTTTTTCACTTTCACCTAGGATAAATACTTCTTCGTTGGGATTTCAACGTCATCATCATCATCTTCAGGATACTTCTTAGGGAATCTTGCAGTAGGATGTTTAATCTTTCCACATTGGAATCATGAATGAAAATGTTTCCCTTTCAACCTTCGTTTCACTATTTGATGATCTGAGGAGAGAAATGACATCACTTTATCCATATATTCTCCATCATGGACATTATCAATGGTAATCTTCTAAATGGAATTGAATTCCACCACTTTTGACATCCCCTTTTCCATAGAATCGATATCATCATTTATCATTTAATATTCTATAAGAGTACAATGCATGTTATCCAATGTTGAGGGGGAACTTTTATCTAGATATGCTTCAAAAAATTTATATCTTCAATAATTCCTCCAAGACCATGCATATCTTCCATAAAAACCTTTACTCAATCAATGAATATATACCAGACTCATTATGGAGCATTATGAGACCCCTATATGTGTTCTATAGAACCTAAACCTTTTATTTTATGACTTTTGAGCTGCACCCAAAAATATTCAAAAACGTCTCACACATATTGTGGGATGAATTTCATGAAATCAATTTCATATAAATTTAATTTGATAGGGATACCCCTAATGTAATGATCCTTTTAGCATCAGTATCCTATTCCCTCTAATAAAATTCCAATAAAGCAAAACTATCAATATTAACTATTATTCCATGCATAACTATTTTAAAGAATTCTATTTGTAATGATCCGAATTATTTCCATGTCAAATTATTCCATAATTGAAAAATTAGTATCAATTATTGCAATCCTATTGGGATCGATATCCTCCATTTTTTTAGTTGAGACCGAACCAATGAATTTCAAAATTTAACTTTAATACCAATTGTTTGGACTAGAATGTCAAATACCATAAGAGTGGGGGGTGAATCAGGGAATGATAGAATAAAAAAATTCCCCATAAGATATTGTTTCATCATTAAACAAAACACACTTTTCTCTATCACGCATTACAATATATAAGAAAATTTATATCATGCAAGAGACACATCAATTTTACATTGTTGACCCTCAATGTGCTATGTCCAAGGATCATACATCGATGATGTTATGATGTACCATAACCAATAAGGCTCACTATCAAATTATAATGTTTGGGCTAGATCACTTATATTCTGAAGATCACTGCCTTTAAAAGGGTTAAGGTCATCTCAATACTTTCCCAAGGGTTACTTGCTATGTCCTATTATCTAGGTCACTACTAGTGTTAAGGATAATCATCTTCATCTTCCTCTGCTCACTCTTATTATAATGGATTCAGTTATAACTTATGGACTCGTAGGTCCCATTATTTTCATGAAATCAAGTATCCTAAATTGTAGATTGTTTTTAGGTTGAAGTCTGGTGTTCACCCAAACATGAAATACATTGTTAGACACACTGTTTATTTTTATAAATTACATTGGTGAATCGATTTAGTTCATTCATGAACATTCACATGTCTTTCATGAACCTCCTTTCCCCTAGTGGCGTGAGTGTTTTTCAAACCACCTCTTCATTCCTGGATTATACCTGCTCTGCAGACAGATTCATCTTTTGTGGACCACATCTCCTCTACGAATGACCATTGTCAGGTAGACTATCTCTCCTTTCGGGAAACATCTTTATTTCCTGGATACAGTTCCCTATAAAAATCCATTCATGGACTATTTCCATGAACACCTATTCTATTTGTGGAATCCTCATCATGAACCTCTACTCCTTTGTGGAATTCACCCTCATGAACTCCTTTGAACTTAACCAAAATATTCCTAGAGTATGTTTTTTTTCCAAATGACAATTTCCCTCAACATAATGATCTTATTACAATTCCTTTTATATTAAATTAGTTGCAACAATAGTGTTAATCCAATTTTCCAATTTTTTTGATATAGTACATCCTTCACTGCATATTGGGCTCCTCCAGCAACACATTTTTTTGTTAATGGTCCATGTAACACCATTCATTATTCGCATCTTCCAATGCCTTCCACAAATGGGTAACTACCTATTATCCACAAATGAAGTCCTTCTATGAACTAATTTCTTCCTGAAAACCACATCCTTCCCATAAACTACGATCACCCCATGAACAGTTTCCCTTACACGGCCCTCCTTCTATTCTTTATAGTACATATAGAACTACTATATAGAAATCCATGCATTGAAAATTTCATTCTTTATACTAATAAATACATAAAGGGTCTACATATTGGGTTTCATGGTCCATGAGCTGTTAAATACCTTTAAAAATTACCCCCTTCGAAAAAACAAACACCCTCTTTTGAAGCATAAATATTTGGAGAAAACAGAAAAACTATGCTTCCTTAAAAACCTGTTTTGGGAAACACTAATAATACCCAATCACGATCATATAGCACTGTATAAAATCAAAACCACAACAAAAAAGAATGAGAGGAAATTTTGAGAGATTTTCTTGAAAACATCATAGAAATTTCAAAATACTTTATAGTCTATATGAGTTCCTTGTTATTCCTTTTGGTCTCACGAATACACCTTCTATTATCATGGCTCTTATGAATCAAGTTTTCAATCTGTATCTAGAATCATATGTGGTGGTATTGGTTAATTATATCCTAGTTTATTCCCCTTATTGACACAACCATTCCAACCATCTTGTGGTCTTTCTAAATACATTGAGAGAGAATCGACTCATTGTAAAGATTATTAAATTCCACTTTTGGATCGATAAAGTCCTCTTCTAGAATCAGATCATCTTAAAGTTAGGAGTTTCATTAGTTCTAAAAAAGGAGAGAGTTTTATTTTCATGGGAGTACCCTAAGAAAGTATTTTACATTTTTAGATTATTAGATATTTATTGATATTATATCATTTAATCCAGGATTTATCACACCTTTTAGTGTCACTAATAGGCCTGAAAAAGAAGGGTCTCAAATGTGTTAGATCTGAAGCTTGGGAATAATCATTTATTGAGGTGAAGGGAATACTGACTTCAAAACTAATACTAATTATTCCAAATCCATGAAAGAGATAGTATATTGTGATGCATTAGGTATTGGGCATGGAGCTATCCTCATGCAGGATGTGTGAGTCATCTTGTATAGGTCTCATTAGGTGTGGCCTTATGAGAGGAATTATTTGATGCCTGACCTTGAGCAAGTTATTGTAGTTCATAATCTTCTTAATTGGGGAATATATTTACTTGGAGAGTGTATATGGTATATAGTGAACACAAAAACCTTATGTAATTTTTTACATAGTGAGATCCGAATCTCTGGAAGCATAGGTAGGTCGAGTACCTACAGTTATTTGATATCGAGCTTTCCAACAAGCATAGTAAAGCCAATGTAATGGCTCAGACATTGAGCCAAAAGACTCAGACTTAGGTGATTTAATAGACCAATGGCGAATGGATTCTCATGGATTTATTCTTAGAGTTTGAAATTTTGTTTTAGGAAGACCATGGTCATAATAACCTCTATAACATGACTGGAACTAATACTCTTCTGTAATGAGTAAGAATGTGGTTTTTCTCTGATCCTGAAGACATTATCCTGAGGGAATGTATATCATATGATGATACATATTTAGGTTATACAATGGATGGGGTGATTACTAATTATTACATGGGTGTGCATGGTTCCCAACAAACATTAGATGGGATCTGATATGAAAATTACATGCCTCACTAAGGGTAATTAATCCTGGTTTTGATAAGATGTATCTAGATATACAGAGCTAGTATTGGTGGTCTGGTATGATATGTGACATTACTGACATTAGCACTTAGTGTTACGCTTATTATCAGGACAATGTGGAACATAAATGATAGAAAGGGATTTTATAGTCTTTGTTCATTCTGGAGTGGAAATGGGACTGTGTTTTGATTGATTTTATGAATTTTCTACACAGATCACCTCATAGAAATATAACAGAAATTTTCTTTATACATAGATACTACATAAAAATTGAAAAATAATCATTACATAACAAAAAACACACTAGAACAGTATTTTTTTAGTGTCATTGGTAACTGGAAAACAAAAACAACTGATTCATAAAACATGCACATAATCTCTCTCTTATTACTCCATAACTAGAACCCATTTTACACATATTACATAATACATTTACTCACATTTTTGGGAAATTAAACATAAGAATACGGTGATATCATATTATTAGTAGGGGTAATCTTGGTAGATAAAATTAGCCTAAGGTTATTAGAACATGAAAATAGACTTTGAAAACTATATCATTTATATCAAAGATAATGATATAATGTCATTGAATAAATCATTGAATTTCATAAAGAATAAAAGAAAATATTTCATGATAACATATCATAATACATCAAATTTTTTCATGAGCATAAGCATATAGAATTATTTTCATATTAGTCAATTCTCTCTTCCAATACCATCATAGTAGTAAAAATTCATTACTGAACAAAGATTAATCCTCATTTTAGCTTTGAATTTCCAACATGGGATCACTTCTCATTCCAGTCCGATCAATCTCATGAGATATTAATCTTTACCCAATACATTTGATGGAGATATAGGTCCCACAAGTCACTTAATAGAAACCATAAATATGTGTTCCATTAGTACATAAACCATTCTTCATCTTAGAACACTTGGAATGAAATGGTTTTCATAAACATCATTCCATCATAACATAACCCCTGAAAAAGAACTAGGTTTCATAAATATCATTCCATAATAATAATTAACAAACCATAGGAATAATAGGGATATTATCCTTGAAGAATATCCCTATTAAATCATAAGTAACAACAAGTAATTTTTTCCTATATGGAAAATAATTTTGAGAGATCTCTTAAAAATAATTTTTCAGTAAAATATCCTATCAGATTTGAAAAAGTTTTCTTTTCTTAAAATGTCATACTATTTTAAAACAAAAAAACATTTATTGAAAATAAAATGGTATTATTCAAAATAAATCCTCAAGTAATTATGGTTTCATGAAAGCTAATAAAATTATATATCTTATAAGTTAAAAAACATTCCTCTCGTATTTGTTTAAAGAACGTCACAGAATACCTCCTTAGGAAAAAAACAAAATGATTTTTTTCAAACTATTCTGTAAAAGATCACACATTGGTAAAAATGACTTTAAAAATTTTATTTTAATAGTAAATTTTTTTTGGAAAACCGTTTTACAAAACATGGACGTGAAATATAAATTTTACCTACCAGATACTTATGTATAAATAATCTCTAATAATAATGAGATTGTGAAATTAACCCTTACACTTAGTATGATTTTTTATACTTATTCAATAATGGTGTATATTTTCATAAAGATTGTTATTAATTTATTAAATAACCATATTTATATTTATAATTAAATATATGATCTTCTTATATCATCTTATGACCCATTTGTAAATAATATTACATTATTACCCTTCTTTTGGGTGTTAACTGCTTCATTTTCCAATGGATGTTTTTCCATATATATCCTAGTTCTTGTGTATAGGGTTCATTTATTTAAAGTAGATAATTTTATTAAGGTAATATTTGTCATATTAATTAATTATATACATTTATATAATAATTCATTAATAGTGATTATGATGAATGAGTCACATTACGTCGTGGAGATGGCTGGTCGTACGTATGAATGAGCATTTATACCATTCCCATAATGGAGGAATTTTAAAGAAGTAGATGGTATATATTTTTTTAAAGAATATAAATCATCTTATAATTTATATATATATATATATCTTAATTAATTAATTATACCAACCTAGGTATCATACTGATGAAAAAAATATTACATTGTGACGTGGAGAGAGAAAGTTGTACTCACCCGCAAACAATGCATTTGTTTTTAGTATGATGGATAAAATATGGAATATGGTTGTTAAATAATTATAATAATATATTAGAATATGTATTATACTATTTATATTACTTCATAAAGTAACAAACTTGAATACATTGTAGAATAATTAATAAAAATGAATGATTTGGTAAAGATGATTACCTATTCTTTGATGAACTTCCTTTAGATATTCTCTTAAGAACACTAGTGTTTTAAATTTGAGAATAAAATAACCTATATAATGTTTACAATGATTTTGATATGTGAAATTTATAAGGATTTTTCTATCTTGAGGGCTCTATGTGATTTGAATATGTGAGGGATGATTTAACCTTTTATAATTGGTGTGAGGGGCACTATTGGAATTTTCCAAAACAATAAACTTGACAAATTCAATATCAATCCAAAAACCTCAAATATTATATGTATTATAAGATAAGATGAAATAAGGATATAATCCAACAACTAATATACTATATACTTGTCTTGGTATTATTTTAAAACTTTTCATTTTGATAAACACCTGGTTAAACTATTTTAATTTCAACAAACATTACAATGTTTCCAATTTTGAAAGCTATAATATTTACATATGTGATTTAAATAAGACTGTAAATGAACTATATAGAACATATTTTACTATATTATAATTATTTTTTATTTTTAAATACGTTTTATGATTTTTAAAATATGTAATAAAATTTTATTTTGATAAAATATCATTAGTTTCAATTTTGATAGTATTCATTATTTGGAATTTTATAATATCAATATTACAAGTTAACTTTAAATGAAATATTATAATATTTCTAAAGTAGCTTAAGGTTATCTATGAAGTTCTTTTATATCATTAATATTCTCAAATAATATTTATTTTAATATTATTAATATCATTTATTTCAAATTCCCAATATTAAAATAATTACCACAATAGTGTTGTATAATTATTTAATATACTTATTTGTTAAATAAAAAATAAAAATAAAATACCATGATGAATATATATCTCTTTTATTTTAGTATAATATTTCTAGTCAAAATTGTTTTTCTTGGAAAAAATATATTGAAAATTAAATATTATTTTTAACATGAATGTGACATCTTTGTATTTTATTAAAAAATATTACAAATATCATAATATCATCTAAGTTCTCCCAAAAGCCAATAATTAATTTATATCATGAAATTATGTTACTTATGTCAAATATTTATATTTATATTCTTTTTTAAGATCCCTTTTCTTTATGTGGACACTTAAGTTATATTTAAGACCAAGAAAATTACATTTTGTGAAATTGTTTGATTTAAACATTATATATTTAATTTTGGTTGATAGGTTTCCATTTATACACTTAATTTTGATCATTTGGAATAAATATTTTAATTATATTAATCCCAAAAAAAATTATGTGTCATGGTTATTTTATATTCATTGTAATTTTTTTAACTAAGTTACCCAATTTACCCTTTACCGTGGTAGCAAAATTTATCGAGGAAACTAGTCATATTAGTAAAAAAATTAAATTGATATATTCACAAAAATCTGGAATCTATTAATTATTATTCAGAATCAAATTTTTAAATTTGAAAACAACAAATTTGTAGAATTTAATTTAAAATAAATCTTGTAAAATTCCATGACAAATAATTTTTCATAAAATACCCTTTTAAAAGATAAATATCTCTATATTGAATTCATGTATAAAATAATATTTAAAAACCATAATTAGATAATTTTATTTCAATATTTACCAATTAAAATTTAAAAATGAATCCAATATATAATTTTACCTTTTAGAAAATTTAAATGAAAATACAATTTTCAATAAAAATTGGTATTTTCAATATTCATTAAAAAAATAAATATTTTCTTATTTTTTTAATCGAATGAAGAATTAAAAAATCAGATTAATTTTGAAAAATCTATATTCTATAATTTTAGAAATTAATATTAATTAATAAAATAAATATAAACTATTTTTTGAAGAAAACATATTTTTGAAGAATTCAATGATTTTGCTAAAATTGTGTTATTATTTTCTAATAATGTACTAATAAATTCATATTGAGTTGGAGATTTATCATTATTTCATAAATTCGTTATTCATAACAATTCCTACGAATTTAACATCTAGTTTATATATATATTGTCTCCTTGTTTGTTTAAACTCATGGTTGTATACAACAAAATATATTGAAGAATTAAAATTATTTAAGTAGAAATATTTATTAAAATATAGAGGTGTTTCATTATACCTCCCATAAAATTAAATTTTTTCTTGAAATTCATCACATGGATATAAAAATATTTGGATACCTCTTCCTCAACACATCTGTTGGTTTGCATGCATCTTCCTCAATATTGTGGTTCTGTCGTAAAACTTTAACCAAGGAAGTGGTCTTGTTTCATAGATAATTTTCATTGTGATGTATAATATATATTGGTTTCTCTTAATAATAAATATATTTTTCTACTGACCCAACCTTTGTATTTAGTACATGTGAAATATAATGTATGTGCATTCTTAGGTGAGATGCATGGAACACATTTTGAACTTGAGAGTGATTTTTTTGAAGCACCAATCTATAAGATACATTCCAAATAAGATCAAGAAATTAAAAAATAACAATATACCTAGAGATTAGATTTCACTTGTTTGCAAATATCATTACTCTTTTCAAGGGAGATATTCATAAAAATACCGTATCACCAACTTCAAAATCTAGATGTTTTCATCGATGTCAACATATCTTTTTTGTCGACATTGAGATTATTTTATGTGTTGTTGAATGGATCTAACAGTATATTACATTTCATCAACTAGACTGGGTGTCAATACCTTTATTTCCAAAAAATCATTCCAGTAATATTGAATTTCTTCCCTTCGTAGTGTATGTGGCTTCATAAGTCGCCATTTGAATAATGGAGTCAAAGCAATTGTTGAATGAAATTTCAACCAAATGATGGTGTTTATACAAAACACCATTTAAATCCATAGAAAAATCTCCCAAAATGTATTCTAGAGTTCGAATTTGTAACAAAATGACCTGGGTTTCCTTGAAACCTAGAAATCGACCTGATCCATCACATACTTGAAGGGCATTCCTGATCCCAACAGGTTTGTGACAAGCACCTGAGAATCAAACGACAAAACCAAGGGAGTTATTTCTCCTAATATGAATGACCAAGTGTCATACATATATAGACTAATTAAGGAACAAAAAAGACTAAATAGTACATATGCCAAAACTGTAAGGAATAATGTGGAAACAGAACAACTGAAATAGTATCTACAAACTCCAAAGGACAATTTCGACTATAAGGGACTAAAAAATAGCTATTCCAATGAGGGAATGGATGAACTCCAACCATATCACCACCATCTACACATTGTAACTAACATGAACTTCTCAACCTCACTATAGTGCCTTACCATTCCCTGCACTAGAATACAAACAAAGGTCTACACACCATCGAAGATGTGCACAGTGTGTGAGCTAATAATCTATGTATGAGCCCACCAAAGTTTTCCAAATGAAGTCTCTGTATAAAAATTCATATATTATTATTTAAAATTTAAAACATGGCAAGATAAGCAGTAAAGCATTTTTATTAAAACATGGAGAAAATTCCTATTTCCACGGTCGTAAACAAAAGCAGGTATATCAGTTTTAAATCCAAATTTCAATATTATTTTCAACATACATAAACATGCCTATCAAGGATAACTCAGAAAGATATGAAAAAAACATAAGCATGGGTATCAAAACCATAAGGAATACTATAGGTCCATGAAGAAGACTACATGTAGCATATGAATCAAGTGAAAAAAAACTGATCCTATAACAGACTGACTAAGAAATAGAGGAAATCTCCAAGAGTAATCCCCCCAAAATGTCAATATATATCCCCTAGAACAACATTCCTAAGAAACGGAGGAAATCGACAACACAAACCTCCTTGATAATAAAAATTAAATGGATGATGGACTCAAGCTAAACCCTCCACCTATGTACCAAAGGTAACCCATGTTCTCTTTTTCACAAAACCATTTCAATCCCTTGAAAACCATTCAAATCCTTTTATAATCCATTTATCAAAATCCATGGAAAACCTATTTTCCTTTCATAACCATGTTTAATCCCACACAAAAATCATGCCAATTTCATAAATCAATTGATAAATCAATATGAAAATAAAATACAAGTAGGTTCATTATCATAGGATAGAGACTAAATCACTAACCTCAATGATTAGGTAGTGCATGCTCACAACAGAATCCCAAATCAATAAAATATAACAATTATATCAATGATGGCCCTTGATTTAAATGTTAACCTCACAAGATTGATTGAAAAATAGAATAAAATGTGTTAGAATATATAATAAAGTCCACATACCTCAAGAATGGTCATCTGATGCACCAAAAATGGCCAAGGAACGGCCTTTTAGACAAGATATTACAACGGATTTGGAAGAATATGATAATGATAAACCATCTTGGATGAACATATCTGATAAAACAAGGCCAGGGTTCTACCATGATCAATAACAAGAAACAATTGGAGAGAACACTTACTTGGAGAGACTCACAGTATAATCATGGACGATCCCATGATGATCTGATTGATCTGGAAGGAGAAACACCTATGAAATTTGTTTAGGGATAGATCTAGTCTTAGAGCCATGATATATGGAAATAATAGACAAGTGAAACTACTAAACACATGAATTTAAACTAGTTGTGGACTAGGTATGACATGTACCCCTTGGTCTCGAGGTGTAGTCCATTGAAGATAAGATACGTCGAAAAAAATTACCTCGGTAAATAATCCACTATTCAACTCCTACAGGACGTGTACCATAGGTACACGACATTTACCAGCTCACAACATGATCTCCTCATGCGTGGGATGATCTCCCATTCAATGAAATGCATCTAGAACCGTGTACATGACATGTACTTCCTGTACACAACATTTACCTATTCTGCATTCTCTGTTAAAGCCAGAAAACAAACATAAATTTTTTTTAAAACCAAAAGGGAACATGGAAAAAGGGGAAATAGACATGATCAAAGAAACAAGATGTCACAATATCCCCACCATAAGTATTTTTCCTCCCCATGAAATCATTTATGAGATATAACCTATTAAAAGAGATTAGTCCATGACTCCATCATCACAACAGAATAATATTTCTCAAAATCAATTTCTTCACAACTCAGAACATAAGCGGGATTAGGGTTATACTTCCTGAATTATCATCATCCATCCAAGATTAATTTTTATTCAGACAATTTTTTTTTGAAAAATGGGAAACTAGAGTTCACAAAGTGTTACCACTACGTGCTGAAATGGCTCACAAACTGGTTAAACACAAGACTAATGTTACATGACCCATCTATTCTATAAAGGTCCTAGTGCAAAAAACTAACCTGGGAACCGTGATCTTCTCTGATGAGCTATTCAAGATGGGAGATCATCCTTTCCATTGTCTATATAAATTCCTCTGAGTTGATTTTCCTATGGTTAAAGCCTTGGGCCAGAATTCTATCTTGTACATCTATCCAGACTTCTTGCTCCTTTGTAGCATCAACCTGCAACCTTCGTTCATAAATCCTCTTGAGTTCATCTCCTGATACATTGGGCCATAAGTATTTCTCAAGCATGTCTTCCTTGGTGTGTAGAATTAGTTGTAAGCCCTCCACATCTTCTCACATCATTCCTTTGTTCCTTATTTTCTTGGCCGATCAAGTTTCCATAGGTTTTGTTATGTGGGAGTAATCCGTGCATCCCTTTGCCTTTTCCCCAGAACCACTATACTTTTTCCTAGGTCTTTAATACTTTTCTTCACCTTCTTCCTTTGAGGGTTGTGCAGACCTTTCCCTTGAAATTGGTCCATGATATCCACTTAAGGTAGAGTATTAATTTCCTCCCATGAGGAGTCATCCTCCTCATTCAATGGAGGTTATGGGTCTTCTAATCCATCAAAGCATTTCCCGAGCTTTAACTTCATGTCATCTATAAGGGGACTCTACTTCATTTGACAAGTAAACTGGCAGTGCTAACTGATAAGAAACCTGCCCAAGCCGTTCAGAGATCGAAAATGGTCCAACATATCTCAGTGACAACATTTCTTATATTCTACGCTGATGGTGACAGAAACGAGGAGAGACATCTCAGAAAAACCATACACCAGTGGAAAACTATTAATGATGAAACTAAAAATATGCATATGATTTCTATCAACTATATAATATAAACAGAGGCCATTGAACTTCTTGAATCTATGCCAACATCTCATAAATCATATTTGTTCCAACCAAACATAA
Source organism: Viscum album (assembly GCA_963277665.1). Classification (NCBI taxonomy): domain Eukaryota; kingdom Viridiplantae; phylum Streptophyta; class Magnoliopsida; order Santalales; family Viscaceae; genus Viscum; species Viscum album. Next base: position 953,861,813 of record OY728162.1, on the reverse strand, counting down.
TTCTCCAACCTCTTCCCATCAAAGACGTGATCTGCATGGGTGGCCATACAATGCATCAAAGGGGTCCATTCTAATCAAAGACTGATAACTATTGTTTTAATCAAACTCAACAAGTCCTAGATGGCTATCCCATGACCCTCCAGAATCCAAGATGCAAGCATGAATAATATCTTCTAGGATCTAAATTACACTCTCTATCTGGACATCCATATATGGATGGAAAGTAGTTCTCAACTTGATCTGAGTCCCAATTTCCTCTTGAAAACTATTCCAGAAACATGTGGAAAACCTAGTATCCCAATCTGAAACAACAGAAGAAGGACTAACTTGTATCCTCATGATCTTCAACACATACAGCTTATCCGGATCCCCAAATTTAGTGGTGTATTTGATTAGAATGGACTGAATGGTCTTCGTCAACTGATCAAAAACCTCCCAGATATAATTTTTCCCTCGGTAAATCTATTGAAACCCAATAACAAAATACATTGACACCTCGTCTAAATTCCAAACCATCACTAGAAGTTCTTGTAGAAAACTAGGGCTCTTCATGTGACTTGCATTTTTACGTTGGTAGGTGTAACAACAAGACACATAATAAGCAATGTCAAGCATCATACATGGCCACAAAAACCATATTCTAATGTCATAATACATATTTTAGACACCTGGAATAATGGACCATGAAGTGATATGAAAAAAATTGAACTTCTCTCAGATACTCAGATGAAAACTCAATTCCTGAAGATAGGTGTGCCATCTGATGAAGGAGTCCAATTAAGAACTATCTCCACACCATTAAGGTTTTCCCAAATCGTCCAATACTCATCATATGCTTTTTGATATTATAAGACAGGATCCTAGAGAGTTGATGATTACAAAGCACTGGTCATAATCAAACCTGAAACAACCTCATGATCATGCAGGATAAAATGAGAAAAAGGCCCCATAGGATTCGACACCTCCTTTGATTCTAGAACATCTTGTTAGGGTACCTTCTTTCTTAAAGAATCTAAAACAACATTCCCATTCCCCGGTGTGCAAAAAATGTCGATGTTAAATGTCAAAAGGTATTCTATCAATCACCTCTATCTGAGATTCAAGCATTTTTGGAAAATATATAGCTCAAACTATTATGATCATATAAGACTATAAACTTTTTCCCAAAGAGATAGTTCTTTTAACACATATGTGCATGAATTACTATAGTAATATCTAAATCATGAGTCGGGTAGTTACTATCATGAGATCAGAGATGAAGAGATACATTTGATTCTACATGATCATTCTATATGATGATGCATCCCAAACTAGCTCCATATGCATCAAAAAACACCAAGTACCCCTTAAAAGGCTTATGTAAGATTAGAACAGGAACCAATATTAGAAGCTATTTGAGTTCTTTGGTTGAAAACAATCACATTACATCCCATGATAATTCTAGTACTTTTATGGAAAGATCAGTCAAAGTTGATTCTAGAATAGATAAATCCTTAATGATTCATCAGTAGTATCCATCAAAACCAAGGAAGTAACAAATTTCAAATACATTCAATGGTTCCTACCCTGATAAAATATCATTTATCTTCTCTGGATCAACTAATAAGTCATTCTCAGAAAAAAAAATTCCCCAGGAAATTCACTTCTCCAATCCAGAATCTGTATTTGTAATGCCTTCCACAGAGATAGTGATTTATTAGAATCTCCAGAACCAAACATTGATGGTGCTCATGATCAAGATCTAACATTAAATAATCTAGAATATCAACCGAAAACACTAAAAAAATGTGTAAAGATATTGTTGGAATATCCAATTTTTCAAGGAAATAAAAACTAATGTAGCATTAGTTAGATCAAAAGGTGTCAAAAGATATTCATAATGGACATACCTACTCTTGAAGTTCGTCTTCTATATATCAGACTCCTAGACTCTAAGTTGATGATAACCTAACTGAAGATCGATATTTGATAACCATTCTTATCCCATTAACTAATCATTAAAATCATCCACAGAAGGAAAAATATTTTTTTTCTTAACCATTACTTGGTTTATCTTTCGATATAACACACATAACTGAAATTAACTATCTTTTTCTTGGAAAATAATAGAGGGGGTTTCATAAGAGAAACACTAAGATAAATAAAACCCTTATCTAATAGGTCATTCAACTAAATCATGAGTTCTTTAAACTCCACCGGTTCCATATAGTAAGAAGGCGCCGATATCAGATGCATAACAATCACATGGTCAATCATGAAATCCACCTCTCTCATTGGAGAAGGATTGGAGAATTCATCTGGGTAAACATTAATAAATTCATGGAACAAAATTGGAATATCATAAACAAAATAAATCTCATCATGATCAAATACAACAGACACCATCAAACTTTTGAACTCTAGGCCGAATGATCCTGTACAACCTGACCTCGAGTCGCACTCTCCCTAAAACACATAATATATCCCATCGGAAACACAAAATGAAACACGCTGATGAAAAATATCATCCTCGGCTTGATGAGTGATAATCCAATCCACACTGATAATGTCCTCAAACAGATCTAGATCTAGAATGAGGAAGTCCCAAAACAACTCTAGGTCAGCTATCATGAATGAACAATAAAGAAACTAGAACCCCTGTTATTTCCTCTTGACAAGGGGTGTTGATAACTCCATTACAATGGGAATATGTTCCATTGGAATTTTAACAATATCAACAGAATTTGCAGATATAAATGAGTGGGTGGAACCAGTATCAAACAATGCAGAAGCTCTTATATTGGAAATAAGGAGCGCACCTCGCACTATTATCAGGCCTGCATCAGCTTCCCTTGGAAATTCATCCACTACAAGTAAATTCTCTACTCTTGAGGCCTATATATAGATCCCTATAGTCATTGAAGATTATAACTTCACCACAGTATAATTGGATTCGATAACCCCTGACCATGCCGAGGTGTATTAATATCCTAATATATTCATTGTAAATGGCTAACACATCCATAGTTATTGCACGTCTTGGCAGACATTAGAAAATACCCATTAGGGTGACCCATCGTGCTGCAGTTGTAGCAAGTCATAGGCACACTGCTAGCTGCAATGGATGGTGTGAAGGAATATCACTACTTAGACCCACTTCCACCACTCCTACAAAGGTCATTTCACTTTATCTTCTTCCTATGTATGCCACTCAATCTATCACCAATTATAAGAGAAGAGGCGATAAAGTCGACCTTTCCTTCCATGTTTATATATACCATCATTGATCAATACATTTTCTTCAAATAGGTAGAAAGCATTAACATGAACACCTAAAACCTAATATATGATCAAAAACCCTATAGGTACTTTTGTTACACTAGTTCGGTCATTCTGTACCATGTCTAATGAAAAACAGAAAAGATCAATAAACTAGTTGGTGTAGGCCAACACTGAATTCCCTCCCAGCTTCAATGATTGGAATTACCGAGATGTTTCCAACAATTGTGACTCTTGAAAAAACTACTTAAATAAAATCAACTGAAACCCTTCAAATCAAAGACCTCATGTCTATCTTCATAGACCATAGAGTCCCACAAACGGCAGCTGGATCCTCGAGCCTAAATACTGCACACTTCACCCTTATATTCTCAAGTGTCTCTAAGAAGTTGTTGATTTGATTCATCATATTCAGCCAATCCTCTTCCTCTTGATGTTTAGTCATCCCTTTAAAGGATGATGGATTCTCTTGTAAGAACTCCCGTGATCGATCTAAACCTGCTCCAGCTCCAGGTGGTAATTCAACCACTGCATTCAAGAATCATGGAACATCCTAATTGACTGCACGAACAACCCATATGATAGTCTCAATGTGATTCAGATCCATTAGTGGATTTTCCTAAGAGGGATTTGTTGAACCTTCCCGATGAACACATAGAAGATGTCTTGGGGAAATAAAAATGCATACTAAAACATAAGAATTGTTAGACATTGAACAAATATTAGTTCAAACAAGAAAACCCATATGAAAAAAGATGAAATTTTTTAAAAGAAAAAACCAACACTAGAGACCCATATCACAACATCCCATGGTAAAATGAGTCTCGTTACGATATGAGCCAGCCTTGACCATATCAAAAAATACATTTCATGTCCCAAAAAACCTATATCTATTCTAATATATATCCCAAGAAAATATTCTTGAGGAAATAACTCCTTTGATACCAAACTGTAACAAACCAACCTTGCTTTCCCTGAAACCCAACACCCATCCCGATCAGTCACATACCAGGGGGGAGATCACGATCCCCATAGGCTGGCGAAAACACCTAGGAATCGAACAAAAATATAGGGGGAACAATTTCACCCAACCTGAACAACCACATTTCATTCATATATAAATCATAGAAGCAACAATAGAATACTAACAAGTCTAAATTTCTCATCTTTATGGAAAAAGGATGAAACAGAAAAACTGAAATAATAGTTAGAAACTCCAGAGGAAAATTATTACTACGAAGGGCTCAAAAATAGCTACTATTATGATGGAATAGACGAAATCCTACCATATAACCACTATAATTACATCACAGCTAACATAATCCTCAGCACATCACTGCAGTGCCATTCCTTTCCAATCATTAGAAGAAAAACAATGGTGTACGCACCACCGATGCAATGCGCAGGGTGTGAGGTAATAGGCTTAATAGGATCACACCCTGGTGTTTCATAGAAAGTCTTTGTATAAAAATTCATGTATTATTATTTAAAATATAAAACATTACATGATAAAAATTAAGGAATTTTTATATAAAACTTGGAAACATTCCATTTTCCATAGTTCTAACCAAATGAAAGAATATCAGTTTCAAAGAGACATTCGAAATAATTTTCCATATACATAAACATGCGTATCAATGCTAACAAAGAAATCCTAACAATACAAAAACTAAGTAGAGGTATCTCAATAACAAGGAAGACTATAGGAATAGGTAGCACACTACTCATACCTTTAGAATCAAGTGCACAAAAACTGATCCTAGAACAACGGTTCTAGAAAGCAGAGGAAAACCCTGAGAGTAATCGCCAAAAAATTTCAATATTAGTCCCCTAGAACTAGATTCCCCATAAATAGAAGAAATACCCCATACAAACCTCTTTGATAATACCAATTCAATGGGCGATGACATCAATCTAAACCTTCCACCTATGTACCCAAGGTAACCCTTGGGAACTTCTTCAAAAACTCATTTTAATGCCCTCATAACCATTTACAATACATTTATCAAAAGCTCGGGGAAAAATATTTTTCTTTAAAAACCTGTCTTCAACACATACAAAAATCATTCCAATTTAATAAAGATATTTATAATGAAATTTTCAGAGAAAAACAAGTAGGCTCAATATAACAAACTAGAGACAGAACCACCTACAAAAAATTTTGGGTTTCACATGCCCACAACCGAATCCAAAGGAAACAAAATCCAATAATTCCATCAATGAAGGCCCTAGAAATAAAACTGAACCTCAAATATATTCATTCCTAATAGAAAACAAGGGGATATAATATAGAAGAAATCCCATATACTTCAAAAAAGAATGTCTACTGTACAAAAACTAGCCAAAGAACGATCTTCGAGACATGATATCACAATAGATCTTCACGAAGATGAAAAGGATCATCCATCTTGGATCAAAATATCTAATAATGCAAGGCTATAGTGCTATCGCGATCAATCACAAGGAAATATCTGAGGGAACACTTACCCTTAGAGACGCACATTAGAAGCATTGACGACCCCAAGCCGATCAGATTGATCATGAAGGGGAAACCCTTCCAAAAACCTCATAGGGAGAGCTATGGTATGGGATATAGTATATATGGAATGAATAGATGATAAATACTAGTAAAAAATTAATTTAACCTGGGTGTCTACTGGGTCATGACGTGTTCCCCTTGGTCTTGATGTGTAGTCAATATTAGATATATAATACCAAAAAACCATTTCCTTAGTTTAAAAATCTACAATATAAAACCTAAAAAATGTGTACCTCAGGTATACGACGTGTACCATCTCATGGAATGATATCCTCATTCATGACGTGATCTCCCATTCCATGAAATCCAACCAGCACCAAGTACATGACGTCAACATCAGGTAAGCGACATTTACCTATTCTCCATTCTTTTGTAAACCTAGAAAAAACACATAAAGGAATTTTGAAAACAATAAGGGAACATATAAAAAGATAAAAAAACCAATCATGGTAATGAGAAATTATAGAATTTTCCTCTTAGACAAAAAATATATATGTGGATGATAAGTAGTAATTAAACATAACTTTGTATCCAGAGCATACTGAAGACTTCTCCAGAATTTCGAGGTATTCCTTAGTTCTGAATAAAATATAAATAAATATTATACTCCATGAAATATTATCATGTTCTTAATATAAATTATGTAATGATGATAAAGAGAAAATTATTCTATGAAAAAAATTAAGTGTTATGACATTGTAAGTAAATAAACTATAAACCATATTGAGTTATGGAATTTATATGTTTTAATTATTCTGATAACAGAGTCTATGGTGATTTTTTCTTATATCCATTCTCGAATGGTTATTGGCCATAACATCACCTTATACTTTTGTCTCTTAACATAAATTTTCTATCAAACCAATCTTCAAGACATATATTATTAAATATCTATCTTAATTACATCCCATAGTAAATACTCTTGTAGTTATCTATACATATTTTTTGTTCCCGAATCAACTGAGAATGATGAAATATGAGCCTCATCCAACTACTCCATCTTTAATTCTAGTGAGTAGGTAAACAAACATGGTTCTGTATCCAAATTATTCTATCAAAATCAATGTCGAATTCAGGATCATTTGGTACCTTATTTTGTACATTTATTTCATCCTTCAATTCTTCTTTAATGTCCACTTGTATAGATGGTAGATAATTCATTTAATCAAAAAAAATATTCATCCCATCCCATTAAAGTTTCCAGATCCATCCATTGAAAATATTAATGTATTGGATCTTTTGTGATCCTCATCATAGATGGGCTATAACGGTACATTGACTCAATGCATCTTCCACATTGTTCTCTATTTCAGGGTGATAATTTATTTAGTAGTTGTAATAATTAATCAACCCCAACTATCTTCTTTGGTGAATATTCAACTCTATTTTGGAGATAGTATTCTTTAAACATTTATGATCAGTATATATATCCCACATTTCTCTATAATTATAATTCCTCCATATCGTTAATTCCAAAAATACCACATCCAACTCCAAATCCAATGTTGGGTATTTTTTCACAGGAATTTTCAATTTTCACGAGGCATAAGATACACCATATCATTTTTCATGAAAACACATACAATAACCTTATTTGATGATTTAATATAGGTCAAAAACATTTCTCCACTATATAATAGTGTTAGAGTAGGTTTACTAAATAATTTTATTTTCAATTTCTTGATATTCCATTCACATTCTTCCATCCATATGAAATTAACCCATTTTTGAGTCAACTGGGTGAGTGGATTAAATAATAATGATAAGTATTTCCCAATAAACTAATAATATCAATCCAGAAAGAAAATTCGAATTTCATTTACTATTATCAGCGTATTCCAACATTCAATAAATTCTATATTTGCAGGATCCATTGATATCCCCTCTCTGGAGTGTATGTGACCCAAAAATGAAACTTTATGAATCCAAAATTCACACTTGGTATGGTATTCATAAATATTTTCCTTCCTTAGGTTTTTTAGTTTCATCCAAAATAGATCTACATGTTCATCCTTGCTTATTGAATATACAATAACATCATATCTAAAGACTTCCCCAAACATATCATAATAGTCCATAAAGACATTATTCATTAAATCATTTAAGGTAGAAGGGGATTTTTAAGACCAAAAAGCATCACTATATATTCGTAGTTTCTATAAATTGTATAGAATGTCATGTTGGGTATATCCTCCTTCAATAATGTTAATTGATGATATCAAAAATGAATATAAATCTTGGAAATGTAGTAATCTCTCCATAGTTGATCAAATATTAAATCAATATGATGGATATGATATTTGTTCAAGATATTTATCTTGTTGAGTTCTCAATAATAAATTTAGAGTCTCATTGATCCATCTTTCTTCCTAAAAAATGAATAGGTGGGCCATAAGGTGTCACACTAGTGAATATGAATCCCTTTTCAATATTCTCCTAGAGTTGCTTCTTCCATTACTACAACTCAATTGGGTCCATTCTATAAGGAGTCTTTGAAATAAACAATGCACATTGAATTAGTTCTATTGAAAACACAACTTCACGATCCAGGGGAAGGCCTTGAGATTAATCTCGAATGACATTAAAAAAATCAAGTATAATAAGTGTATCCTTAATGGAGAGTTTCTCCAAATCTATATAATATAGATAATCATCATTTATAATAACTTAGACTCGAAATATGGATGTAATTTCTATTGGAAGATTATATTCATCCTTACATCGATAGATTTTCATATATTCATTTGGAGTATGAAATGTGACACCCATTCATTTGAAATTTATATGAGATACATATATACAAATTCAGTCCATGCTAGGAATCATATTGAATTCAACATAATTAAGGGTCACAATATTTTCATGAAGTACATTCCCTTAAACTTCAATTAGATAATATGCGACCATTGTGGCATTAAAATATTTCATTGCTAACTTAACATCTAATTATTGAGGTAATATTGTGATACCGTTATAAAATTCTTTATAAATAAAATAGTTGGTGGATCAATAATCAAATAAAACAATATATTCATTAGTGTGGATGGTAATTGTACCTTTTTACAGTTCATTGGTATACTATACATCACCAACAGTGATCACATATGATATTACATTATATTTGTACATAAGGGGATATTGATGTCAATAATAATTGATAACCCAAGAATTTGTGAATTTGTTATCATATTGACCATTTTCCGTGTACCAGAATTATTGATGTATCAGATGTACATTATTGATTTCCATTATAATCTTCTCATCGATCCCATTAGATATATGGGTAACTCAAATATCCATCTCAACCACTATTGAAAAAATATTGATTTCCTCATATCTACTGAAGTCCATTTCATAAAAGTCACATTGGGGACTTAGTTTTAGGACACTAAAGAATCGATCAACTTTACACTCAGGATGGATGATAATTCCATATGGGTAAAGAGAAAGTCCTATAAAATTTGATTCATAGGTACTGGCAGATTCATCATCATTTTTATTATGCCCAATAAACTAGTTATCCATGTTTGTTTGAGGATTTATAGGATTATAATTGTGGAAAAATATGTTCTTGAACTCATCCCATTCTAGGGAAAAAATTTCATCTCGTTGCCTCGTATTTTCTATGAGATTCCACGATTGATCTAATTCACAGTCTAGATGATAAAGTGTTTTACCCCACTCTCTTGGATTTTAATGATCACAATCACTCTCATCGTGATCTAATGTTGTTTCAAGTGTTCTTGTTAATAGGCATGATTTCAGGAGCAAGAAGTGGAAAAAAAGGAAATGTGGACTGTTTTCAAGTCCACCGGCCAGCCGGTGTGGGACCACCGGCCCGCCGGTAAGGGCACCGGCCAGCCGGATCCAGCCCATCGGCCAGCCGGTGGACCAGGCAGAAGGCCTTGCCCTCTGCCAGGTGCCACCGGTCAGCCGGTGTCTGGCCACCGACCTACCGGTGGGCCCAGACAGAATGGGATGCCCTCTGTCCAGACCACCGGCCAGCCGGTGGAACTCCTTGGAATAGTGAGACCTACTGTCTCACCACCGGTCAGCCGGTGGCCTTTTCACCGGCCAGCCGGTGGCTCCTGGGCAGAAGCACTCTCCACCTTCCAATGCACCGGCCAGCCGGTGGATCAGCACCGGCCAGCCGGTGTGCTCAGTCAAACTAGCCGTTAGGCTTTGACCAGGCTGGCCCACTTGATCCCCAACGGCTCCTAAAGCTCTCCAACGGCTATTTTGAAGTATTTGGGAGTATTTCTCCTATAAATAGACGTCCATGGATGCCAGGAAGACTACCGATCATATACCGAAGCATACCAAAGCTATTTTGATCATTTGAGGTTCCTACGACAATTCTCAAAGGCTACTTGAGATCCAATTGCCATCCTTGAAGCTTGGGCTGCCTCTACATCAACTACACTCACCTCTTGGCGCTCAAGGCTTCCTCTAGTTTGTTCTAAATTATTTACTTCAATTGTTTAGTTCTTAATTGGGTTTGTATTAAAACAAACCACCCTGTTTCTTCCTTCTTTCAACTTGGGTTTCTTGCTACAACCATAATAAAAAAGCAAGCTGTGAGAAGGTGATCTAGCCTACCTTAAAACGGCTAGTGGGTTTCTTGCTATAGCCATTAAAAAGCAAGTGGTGGTATAAATCTCCCAACGGTTGAGTTGGGAGCGGAGACGTAGGCTTGAGTTTAAAGCCGAACTCCGTTATCAATTGTGTCTTGCCTTTTTACTTTCCGCTGCATTTAAGTTTGTTTTAAATTGTTAATTAATTTTAAAAAGGCAATTCACCCCCCCTCTTGCCATCACCTCCGACCCAACATTTGGTATCAGAGGGAGCGTTTGTGTAATACCTTAACCGGTTACAAACGAAAAATCCATAGTGATGGCTTCTTTCTCATAAGCACCCGAAGTGTATTCCATGACTCGGGCTCCATACTTCGATGGAACCGATTACACATATTGGAAAACACGAATGATTACTTTTCTTAGAAGTATTGGCTATCCTATATATAGAATTGTTATGCAAGGCTACACTCTTTCTAGTAAGGATGAATCTAATTGGACCCCCGAAGACATTGCCAATTTTGAGCTTGATGGCAAAGCCATGAATGCTCTTCATTGTGGGTTAGACCGTAATGAGTTTAATCGTATTTCTACTTGAACCACCTCACACGAAATTTGGAAACTTTTAGAAGTGACCCATGAGGGCACTAACAAAGTCAAAGACACTAGGTTAGATATGTATCGTCAAGACTTTGAGAGTTTCACAATGCACCCACACGAGTCAATCACTGAAATGTTTACTCGTTTTACTGATGTTTGCAATGGGAGAAAGTCCCTTGGTGATGATGTTTCAGCAGAAACAATGGTGAAGAAAATTCTTTGGGTCCTACCAAGCTCTTGGGCACCAAAGGTGATGGCAATCCAAGAAGCGAAAGATGTCAAGAAGATGCCGGTTGAAGAACTCATAGGGTCACTCATGACTTATGAGATTACCATGAAGAGGCAAGCCGATAAAGAAGGAATGATCTACAAGGAGAAAAAGAACATTTCTTTCAAGGCAAAGGAAGAAAGCTCCTCCGATGATAGTGAATCCGAGATGGCTCAACTAGCAAGGAAAATGAGCAAGTTCATGAAGAAAAAGAAGAAATTTCAAAAGGCACGAAAGGAAGAGGCAAAGGCGGAGAAAGAAATCACTTGCTTTGAATGTGGAAAGAAAGGCCACATCAAACCGGAGTGCTCCATTTTCAAGAAAAGGTTAAAAGAAAAGAAAAACAAGAAGGCCTTCAAAGCATCAACATGGAGTGCAAGTGATGACTCCATGTCTTCAAGCGACTCATGCGATGAAGGTGGAAAATGCCTAATGGCATTTGATGAGGTATCCTCTTCTCACTCTTCTTCTCACTCTTCTTCCTCATCTTCTTCTTTTGATAATAATATGTCTTATGAAGAACTCCAAAATGCAAGAGATCAATTAGAGGAAGGTTTTCACGAACTTACCTCTAAATTTTTGACCCTGAAAAAGAAAAACAAAACTCTTATTTCCGAAAAAGACAAACTTCTCAAAGAGAATGAGGAGCTTGCCCTTAAAGTCAAAAATATTCCAAATGTAGATTCTTTAAATTCTACCATTAAGGATTTGAAGGAATCTCTTGCCAAGTTCACCCAAGGTGAACAAAACTTAACTAAATTGCTAGGTTCTCAGCGTTCGGCTAGAACCACACATGGACTTGGCTATAACAAGCAATCCACTTTTTCTAGGGCACCCACTACCTTTGTAAGGGGGAGCTCTCAATACAAATTTTGAAATTATTGTAAAAAGACCGGTCACATGATTTATGAATGTGATTTTAAAAATTCTAGGTATGGAAGACCCAAATCCATTACCTACTCGGATGAGTATCATAGAAGGAATCCCTCTAGAACATTATGGGTTCAAAAGTCTCTTTTTGCTAATCTTTCCGGACCCAAACTTATATGGGTACCAAAATCTCTTCTTTCTTGATTTTGTAGGATAAACACCAAAAGAGTAGGACCTCTAAAGGCTCATGGTATCTCGACAGCGGTTGCTCAAGGAACATGTGTGGCGATCCCTCCGAGTTCAACTCACTTGAAGAATTCGATGGAGGATATGTCACCTTTGGTGATAACTCAAAAAGAAAGATCGTCGGAATAGGTACCATTGGTTTTGGTAGCTCCTCTTTTATTAAAAATGTTTTATTAGTTAAAGGTTTAAAGCATAATTTAATTAGCATTAGTCAACTTTGTGATAGTGGTTTTTCAGTCAATTTTCAAAATGATTTATGCAATGTGTTAGATTTTCAAAACAAGTTGATATTTTCTGCTTCCCGTTTTCAAAATGTTTACATTATTGATTTAAAATCTCTAGCTAGCCAAAATGTTAAATGTTTAAGTGCTCTTGACAATGAGTCTTGGCTTTGGCATAGAAGATTGGGGCATTGTAGCTCTCATTCACTTCTAAAGCTTAATAAGAACAAGCTCATTTGTGACCTTCCTAAACTTAAATTTAAGAAAGATTTGATTTGTGAGCCATGCCAACTTGGTAAGCAACACAAGTCTTCTTTCAAATCTAAGAAGGAAGTGTCCACCTCAAAATCTCTTGAACTCCTTCATCTTGATCTTTTTGGTCCTACTCCTGTAGCAAGCTTAGGTGGAAAATCCTATACCTTAGTTATTGTTGCTGACTTTTCTCGTTTTACTTGGGTTTTCTTTTTAGCCCATAAGAATGATGCTTGTAAAACCTTTTTGAAATTCTCTAGGAAAGTAGAAAACGAAAAAGGATATAAAATCATATATCTTCGTAGTGATCATGGTGGTGAATTCGAGAACAAAGAATTTGATGAATTGTGTTCCTCTCAAGGATACAATCACACCTTCTCTGCCCCTAGGACTCCTCAACAAAATGGAGTGGTTGAAAGGAGAAACCGAACTCTCCAAGAAATCGCTCGAACCCTCCTTAGTGAATTCGACCTCCCTCAATATTTTTGGGCCGAGGTGGTAAACACTACTTGTTATACTATTAATAGAGTCCTTGTAAGACCCCTTCTTAAGAAAACCCCCTATGAACTTTGGAAAGGCAAATTGCCCAAAGTAGGTTATTTTAATGTGTTTGGTTGTAAATGCTTTATCCTTAACACAAAAGATAACCTAGGGAAATTTGATGCCAAATCAGATGAAGGTATTTTTCTTGGGTACTCCAACTCAAGCAAAGCCTATCGTGTCTTCAATAAACGTTGAAAAATCATCGAAGAATCATCTCATGTCAAATTTGATGAAACTCTTCCAAAACCTCATCCGGTCATTAAGGATGTTGAAGATAAGCTTGATAAGCTTCATTTGAATGATTCCTCTTCTCCTCTCAAAGAGGATGACCATCAAGAACCCTCTTCACCTTCTTCGCCTTCCACCTTGCCTAAGGTTTGGAAACCTTCTAGAGACCATCCTTTAGAAAATGTCATAGGTGACCTTCAAGCCGGTACTCGAACTAGAAGATCTATCCTCAATGAAGTTGAACATCAAGCCTTCATTTCTCACCTAGAACCTCAAACCGTTAATGATGCCATTAATGATGAGAATTGGGTTCTTGCAATGCAAGAGGAACTAAATCAATTCTCTCGAAATGATGTTTGGACTCTTGTTGAAAGACCCAATGATCATCCAATTATTGGCACTAAATGGGTTTTTAGGAACAAACTTGATGATCAAGGAAACATAACCCGGAACAAGGCTCGCCTAGTAGCTAAGGGCTATAATCAAGAAGAAGGAATCGATTATGGTGAAACCTTTGCCCCCGTTCCTAGGTTAGAATCCATTAGGATCTTGTTGGCATTCGCCGCCCACTTAAATTTTAAGCTTTTTCAAATGGATGTTAAAAGTGCTTTTTTAAATGGTTTTATTTCTGAAAAAATCTTTGTTGAACAACCTCCCAGTTTTGAAGATCCAAAATTTCCAAATCATGTTTTTAAGTTAACCAAGGCTCTTTATGGCTTAAAGCAAGCCCCTCGGGCTTGGTATGAGCGGTTAACAAAATTTCTTTTAGAAAATGATTTTAAAATGGGTCAAGCCGATTGTACCCTCTTTTTAAAACACACTTCAAAAGATCTTTTAATAGTCCAAATTTATGTTGATGATGTTATCTTTGGTTCTACCAAAGAATCTCTTTGTACTGATTTTTCAGATTTAATGAGAAAAGAATTTGAAATGAGTTTTATGGGAGAATTGAAATTTTTTCTTGGTTTTCAAATCTTTCAAAATTCAAAAGGTATTTCTCTAAGCCAAAGCAAATACACAAACAAGCTTCTAAGTCGTTTTGGTATGGATCAAGTAAAGGAAATTAGTACACCCATGAGTACTTCATGTAAGCTTACGTTAGACGAAGCCAGGAAACCGGTGGATAACAAGCTTTATAGGAGTATGATCGGGAGTCTACTTTACCTAACTGCGACCCGTCCTGACATCATGTTTAGTGTTTGCCTTTGTGCTCGTTTTCAAGCCAATCTTAAAGAATCCCATCTTAAATCGGTCAAAAGAATTTTTAAGTATTTAAAAGGATCCAAAAATCTTGGTTTATTTTATCCCTCAAATACTTCTTTTGAACTATCTTCTTATTCGGATGCTGATTTTGGTGGATGTCAATTAGATCGTAAGAGTACTAGTGGAACCTGTCATCTGCTAGGCAAGTCCCTTGTTTCTTGGAGTAGCAAGAAGCAAAATTGTGTTTCTCTTTCTACTGCCGAGGCCGAGTATGTAGCCGCTGGCAATTGTTGTGCCCAAATTATTTGGATGCAACACACTCTCTTGGATTATGGTCTTTCCTATGATCATGTCCCTATTCGGTGTGACAACACTAGTGCCATTAGTATCTCTAAGAATCCAATACAACATTCTAGGACAAAGTACATAGACTTAAGGCATCATTTCCTTTGTGACCATTTTCAAAAAGGAGATATCACTTTGGACTTCATTCCTACTGATTTCCAATTAGCTGATATTTTTACCAAACCGCTCCCGGTTGACCGTTTTGATTTTATTAAAGGGGAGTTAGGAATGATTCGTCAATGAGCACTATTAATTATTTGACTTTCTTGGCTTGCTTATATTTTATTTTTATTAGAATTTTTTAAACACTTTTTTTTAATTCTGTTTTTTTTTATGACTTTTAGTACCACCGGTCAACCGGTGGTACATCACCGGTTAACCGGTGGTGTCGGGTTTCTGTTTTTTGGGCCGACCCGAGGAAGGGTTAAAATCAATTTTAAAACCCTTCCTCCCTCATTTCTCTCTTCTCTCTCAGGCTGCTCCTCCTAAAACCGCAGGTCCTCCAAACCCTAGCATCCCTTCTTGGTTTTTGACCTCTCAAACCTCCTTTCTTCTCTCAATCTCTCTCTTTTTCTTCCTTTTGCCATCATGGGACCTAGATCTACTCGCAAAGGCAAGGGAATCACTCAAGAAGCTCCTCCTCCTCCTTCCATCCCTCAACTCCCGGACATTTGGCATGACAAAGTCATTCTGCCGGGTAGGGTCATTGATTATTCTTGGCTGTCTACTGCTCGTCTTGAGCTTTTCTCGATCATTGAGTATCAACATTGGCATTCATTTTTTGAGCCACCCGAAAAGGATGTCATTTATCCTCTTCTTGTCAAAGAGTTCTATGCTCATTTGACGTGGTCCGTTTCTGATGACATTGATACCATCTCCTCCACTGCTCTTGGGCAACCCATCACTATCACCTCTTTGGAGATTGCACGGATGCTCGGGGTTCCTCATGTTGGACCCCATGCTTTTGCTCAGGGGGAGTTTCCTCGGGACCGTGAGTTTGATATAGCCGTAGCCCTTGAGCATCTCACAGGGCAGCCCTCAAATCCCATTGTCAAGCTCTCCCAGCTCTCTCCTAATCATCGTATTTTTGAGCGCCTCATTCAAACTTCCCTTGCGCCCCGTATCGGGGATCATGATAATGTCAAATTCATTGATATTTATCTTCTCTCATTTATCACCCGAGGCATACATTTCAATTTGGTCCGATTTCTGTTCCGGGCCATGACTTATGTGGCTGAGCACCCGCGCCGGTCCAAAACTCTACCCTACGGACGCCTCTTGACTAAAATCTTTTCCTTTCTTGATGTGCCTCTTCATGCTACTTCGAGCAGCCAACGAAGGATAGCATAGTGAATTTTATGATGGTGCAACGGATGAACATCCGTTGGCACCCTTGGCGTCAGGAATGGATTGTCGACAAGGACGGTCTTCTCAAGGCCTACTCTCCTCAAACTCATTCCCATCCTCCTGCCAATGCCATGCCTCCTGCTATTGCCGCTGCCTATCCTCTTTCAGACAGTGAGGATAGTGATGATGATGAAGAGGAAGGCAGTGGTGACAGCGAAGGTGAGGCTGATGCTGCTGCTGATGAGGAGGCTGGAGAGGGTGATGATGCACCTGAGCCTGCTGAGGCTGTGCCCCCTCCTGCTGATGCTGGTGGCTTGCCGGTGACGGATGATCAGTTCCTACGCTTCCAGGATCAGATTGAGACCCGGCTGGACTTGCAGTTTTCCTACATCAGCTCTCAGTTTGATCAGCTCCACTCACGGATTGATTCTCTAGATCGTCGCTTTGAGGCGGTCCAAGCTCCTCCGGCTCCTCCGACCTTCAGGCGTCGCCGTCACTCTCGGCCCTCTAGGAGTGAATAGAGCCGTTCTTGTTTTTGATTTGTTTTTGTATTTGTATTTGTTTTTTGAACTTCCTATGTACCATTTCATCTTTTATGGAATTCAAGTTATCTTATCTATTCATCCTTTTTGTCATTACTTATTAGTATTTTTCTTTCATACTTTTCCTCCTATTTTGATAATCCCAAAGGGGGAGAAAACCTCTCTATTACATAGATATTTATTAAAATACTCTTTTTACAAGTTCCATTTTAAGTTATTGATGTCATCAAAATCTGTTTTAAATGGTTAAGTTATTGTTTTCAATTGATTTCTTTAAAAAAATGGCATTTGGTTGCAATTTCAAAAAAATGACCCTTTCTCAGTATCTCAATGCTTTCAAAATCATTATAGTTGGCACGTCTCTAAGTTTTCCAAGTTCAAATTGTTTATTTAAGTTTTCAATTGACATACCCTTTTTTTAAAAGCTTTCATACCCTTTTTTAAAGATTTCTTTTTTGTGATTGTGATCATCAAAATAGGGGGAGATTGTTGTACCCCACTCTCTTGGATTTTAATGATCACAATCACTCTCATCGTGATCTAATGTTGTTTCAAGTGTTCTTGTTAATAGGCAAGATTTCAGGAGCAAGAAGTGGCAAAAAAGGAAAAGTGGACTGTTTTCAAGTCCACCGGCCAGCCGGTGTGGGACCACCGGCCGGCCGGTAAGGGCACCGGCCGGCCGGATCCAGCCCATCGGCCAGCCGGTGGACCAGGCAGAAGGCCTTGCCCTCTGCCAGGTGCCACCGGTCAGCCGGTGTCTGGCCACCGGCCCACCGGTGGGCCCAGACAGAATGGGATGCCCTCTGTCCAGACCACCGGCCAGCCGGTGGCCTCCTCACCGGCCAGCCGGTAGAACTCCTTGGAATAGTGAGACCTACTGTCTCACCACCGGCCTGCCGGTGGCCTTTTCACCGGCCAGCCAGTGGCTCCTGGGCAGAAGCACTCTCCACCTTCCAATGCACCGGCCAGCCGGTGGATCAGCACCGGCCAGCCGGTGTGCTCAGTCAAACTAGCCGTTAGGCTTTGACCAGGCTGGCCCACTTGATCCCCAACGGCTCCTAAAGCTCCCCAACGGCTATTTTGAAGTATTTGGGAGTATTTCTCCTATAAATAGACGTCCATGGATGCCGGGAAGACTACCGATCATATACCGAAGCATACCAAAGCTATTTTGATCATTTGAGGTTCCTATGACAATTCTCAAAGGCTACATGAGATCCAATTGCCATCCTTGAAGCTTGGGCTGCCTCTACATCAACTACACTCACCTCTTGGCGCTCAAGGATTCCTCTAGTTTGTTCTAAATTATTTACTTCAATTGTTTAGTTCTTAATTGGGTTTTTATTAAAACAAACCACCCTTTTTCTTCCTTCTTTCAACTTGGGTTTCTTGCTACAACCATAATAAAAAAGCAAGCTGTAAGAAGGTGATCTAGCCTACCTTAAAACGGCTAGTGGGTTTCTTGCTATAGCCATTAAAAAGAAAGCGGTCGTATAAATCTCCCAACGGTTGAGTTGGGAGCGGAGACGTAGGCTTGAGTTTAAAGCCGAACTCCATTATCAATTGTGTCTTGCCTTTTTTACTTTCCGCTGCATTTAAGTTTGTTTTAAATTGTTAATTAATTTGAAAAAGGCATTTCACCCCCCCTCTTGCCATCACCTCCGACCCAACATAAAGTACATAAATTAATTTCTCATGTTGTAAACATTAAAGGGATGAAAATATCATTTTACTTGTACTAATACATTTTCACCAAATTGTAGATCATAAGACCCACTAAAATATGGTAGTTGTTGTGACATAAAGAAATTAAGAGAATGTTGTTCCCTTATTTTATCATTTAGAAGTCTGGCATGATTCATAGCTTTATTATTTTGTGTGTGAAAAACAACTATATTTTGTGTAGATCCCATGGATTTCAGTTTCTTAGGAGGAAAATCGTTTCATTTCAAATCACTTTCATCATTAACGTGATTTCGTAGGGTTCCAAACCCTGACTAAAATAAAAAAAATGTTAAAAACAGAAATCATATTGGGAAGACCACACAATGAACATAAATTACTTATAAAATTTAAATTTAGAACACCATATGTTTTATCTTAGGTTATTCATGATCATAAAAAAACATTTTTATTATATCGTATACATAAACTTATCCTTAGGGTTCCTATTAAGGCGTTGTCATCCTAGTTTCTAAAGGTAAACTAAAACATTATCTAATACAAACTATAACAGACCAAAAATTTCATACATAGAAAAATTACCAAAATAGAATAATATTCACTACATAACATAGAAAATATGCCCAAAACGGACATGTTTAGTGTCTTTGTAAACTAGTAAACAAAAACAATTGTTTCATAAAACATGTACAACATCTCCCACATATTCCTTCATAACTAGTACCCTTTTTGAAACATCTTAATTAATACCTTTATTTATATCATGGGGAATGAAAACAAAAGATAAGAGAGATATCAGATGCTCAATATGTGTAATCAAGGGAGATAACATAGGAATAAGGGAATAAGAGAATGAAAATAATTTTTTTAAATTATATCATGTATATCATAGATCCTAATAACATGCCCTTGAATAAATCATATGTGTTTATAAAGAATCATAAAGCATATTCCATGAAAAAATGACAAAATACATGAAATTTTTAAACAAAAATAATCATTGAAAATCATTTTCATTTTATTCCTGGCTCACTTCCAAGACCATCGTAGTGGACAAAGTCCATTACTGATCTTAGTTCACTCCTCATTTTAGCCATGTATTAACGAACTGGGTTCGATTACAGTTCCAATAATATATATCTCATTAAAAATAATTCATTACCAAATGAATTTTTGAAGGAAATTTGTCCCACCCATCACATAATGAAACCTATACAAATTTTGTCTTCAAGAACATAAATCATTCATCATATAAGAACAAATAAAATGAAATGGTTCTTATAAATTTCATTCCATCATAACAGAATCCATGGAAATGAAATGGGTTTCCTAATTATCATTCCATCATAAAATGAACCAAAATTTTAAATTATGAGGATAATATCCTTATAAAATAACCCTATTAATTAAAAATTAACTATAATGAATTTTATCGTAGATGGAAAATAGATTTGAGAGATCAAAAAATAATTATTATTGAGGAAATTATAATTTTTTACTTTGGAAATGTTTTCTTTTTTTAAATGTCAAGAAATTTTAAAAGGAACAACATATTTAAAAATAAACTGACATGATTGTAAGGGAATATTCTAGGAATTATGATGTCATGAAAGAGGGAAATTATTTTCATTCAAAATAAGTTAAAAAAATATTCTGGTCGTTTTTTGTCTGAAAAGTCGCAATGTACCCTGTTAGGAAAATAAAAAATAATCCCTTAAATTTTTATTGTAAAAGTACACATATGGGTACAAATGAATTTAGAAATTGAAAAATAATATAAAAAATATGTTGGAAAATATATTTAGGGGACATGGACATGGGAAATAAAAATCCACTATCATATACTTATGAATAAACAATCCCAAATAATAATGAGATGGTGAAATTAACATTATTCACAGGTTTGGTTTTTTCTTACATATCCACAACTCTGGTATAATGTAATAAATAATATTAATAAATTTATACTAGAACCATATTATTATTTATAATAACATGGAAATTGTAATTATAAAAACTTATCACCCTTTTTAATAATATTTCATAAATAACATTTTTAGTGAGTTAACTTCATTATTTTCTTATACATGTTTTTTGTATAAGCGTAAGTTATTTTCCATAGGATATTGTTATTTTATAAATAGAATGATATTTCTGTAGTTGATATCATATTAATTCCTTATATACATTAATATATTCATTCATTAATAATGATCATAATGAATGAATCGCATCGCATCGTGGAGACGGTAGGTTGTACGCACACATGAGCAGTGGTATCATTCCCTTAATGATGAATTTGAAAGGTAAAGGATGGTATATATTTTGTACCAGAATCAATATCATGTTATAATTATCATATATATCTATTATATATATTATTATACCCATGTAGATAATTTTGTGAGGAAAACATATTACACCATGACGTAGAGATAGTAAGTCGTACGTACACACATGCGTTGAAATTATTTTTTACAGGATAGATAAAAGTTGTAATATGGTTGTTCAATAATATTAATAAAATATAAATATATAGTTGATAATATATGTTTTACTTTCAAATGGGAAAAATATATTAAGAGGAAGTAGAGTAAGAAATAATCATGAAAGATTCAGAAATGATGATTTCCACTACTTTGGATAACGTAATTTAGATATCCTCTTAGGGACACTATGGTTGGTCTTTTGAGAAGACCAGAATATATGGAATCTAGATAAGAATTTTGAAAAGATAAATTGGTATGTTATGGTTGATAATTAATTCCCAATGTGATGTGAAGAAGTGAGGAAGGAGGTGCCTTTTTTAATTGAGGATAGGTCCAATTTGGAATTTATAAAAATATTAATTTATAATGAATTCAGTATCTATTCAAAAACACAAAAAATTGCATTTATTAAAAGATAAGATGATATAAGGTTTTAATATCATTAAAAATTGATTTTAAACAAGTTTTAGTTTTATTTTAATCCTCATTTTTATTAACCCTAAGTCAAGCTATTTTAATTTTAACCAAGTTATCAAAATTTAAATTTTAAAAGTTTGTAATTTTAACTTATCTGATGTCAATTATAACATAAAAATCTATTTATAAATTTTTTTAACATATTAATTTTTAAATATTTTTAAATATTTTTTATGATTTTTAAATAAATTAATAAAATATTATTATGATAAAATATCATTAGTGTCAATTTGGATAGAATTTATTAGTTGAAATTTTAAAAATATCAGGAAAAAACCTAACTAAGAATGATTTTATTATATCCCTAAGATGTTATGTTCAACTAGAAATTTATTTTATCTCATTAAGTATCTCAATTTTTTTAATTTAATATTATTAATAACATTTATTAAATATTTCCATTAATAAAATAATTTCTACAAAATCATTGCATAATTATTTAATATACTATGTTTTCCCTAAAAATTAATAATAAAATACCATGATTATGATAAATATTCTATTCTTTATAATAATATTGATAGTTGAAAATATGTTTTTGGTAACCCAATATTAAAAATGATATATTATTTAAAACATGAATATGCAATTTTAAATTTTTATAAATAAAACATTATAAATATTATAATATCATCAAAGAGTTGCAAAAAGTAAAAAAACATTATGTCATTAAAATAAGATTTTTAAGATAACTTTAATTTTTTTATTAATTCATGGAAAACCTATTTTCTCATGTGAACACATAAGGTATATATAAGACAATAAAAGTGGTATTTTTTAACTTTCATGGATTTAAATATTATATAACATATTTTCATGGATAACAGTCCATTAAAAAACTTAATTTAGATCCATTGGTTTTAATTGAATAATTACGTTCATCTAATAAATTATTTACATGTGATATGATTATTTTATAGTATTTATAATTTTATTTTTAACCTAATTTACCAAATTTTCCATTTACTATGGTAACAAAATCTAACAATTTCACTATTCATGTTGGAAAAAATTAAAAGGTAGTTATTCCTAAAATTTGGGACTTATAAATAAAAATTTGGAATCCATTTTATAAATTTTATAAAAAATTTATTTTCAGAATTAATTTAAAATAAAACCAGTAAAAATCCATAAAACCTAGTTTTTCTAATAAATGGTCTTTTAAAATATAAAAATATTTTCACAATAAATTATTTTATAAAACAATTTTCAAAAAACCAAATTGGATTATTTTGAATAAATTTTAACTAATTAATATTTTAGAAATAATCCAAAACATTATTTGACCATGTCAACAGATTACAAGTAAATATAATATTCAATAAAGAAGAGTATTGTCACCATTCTTTAAAATATAAATGATTTTAGGAAAAATTAATTTTAATATAATGATGATATCAAATATTGAATTAATTGTGAAAGGACCATTTTTTAAAATTAAGAAAAAATTAATATTCATTCATAAGAACAAAAATACTCATTTTTCTGAAGACATAATTTTGAAGGATAAGGTGATTTTGTAAAAATTATGGGATTTTTTAATCACGTATCAATAAATTAATTTTTGGTTCGATATTGATATTTATTTCGTAAATAGATATTAAAAATTGTTAACAAAAAATTAACAGCTAGGATAAACTAATAGTATCTCAATATTTTTTAAACTCACAGTTACATGCCACATAAGTTATTAATGAATTAAAATTATTTAAAGATAAATATTTATTTAAATATTTATGTGTTACAACATAGTTGAGTAAATGATGAAACCTAGGAATATGAATCTCATATATAAGCTCAGTTGAAGGATCTATTCTCATATTACACCTCTTTACACTAAGAAGGCCAACTCATGGACGAGATTCATTAAAGAGGGGATGTAGAAATGACCAGTCTTTTCACGAATGTACGAAGCATTTTTTTTCAATTTGAATCTTCTTATTGATTTTGATAAAGATGTCTCTTAGAAAATGGATGGTCCTAGGAGAAATAGTGGCTTTTTGGAATGTAGATTTCTGAAAAAGGGTAAATTATTATTGGTCGCACTATTAAAAGTAATCGTGTGGGGAAACTTTTAAACCACATGGGTCACATGGTTCATCATAAACCATTTGACCCAAGCCACAAAACCTTGTAAAAAATATAGAAATATTTTAGTGGGATTACTCAATGTTTTCACATGGTTATGGAAACCATGTGACATAACCTTGGGGTTAATATCCTTAAGTAGTTCCTGAGAATGATTTGGGCAGAGTTTGGGAAACCAAGCACCCCCCTTTTTTTATGGATAAATGACCAAAATGAATTATTTAATCTTAAAACCCTATTCTCGGTTTCCTCTTCCTCATTCTAGTGGTTGTGTGTACTTTCTCCACACATAAGCCCACATCCTCTTCAATATATGTTATTTTATAACTCTAAGAGATCTTCTGTACATATCAGCATCCTAAAGAATGGTTAGATAGCTAGAGGTATTATCTCAATTACACTAGCTTCCAACATCATTTTTTTATTTTGATCTGTTATTCTGTTTAGGAACAATCCATTTTCTCATAATTTTCGGGCATTGGACCATTTCATTGATTTCTTCCAACCTACTTCAAATCTAAGACCACCATCACTTGAGGAGTCTCAATCAACCCAGAAATATGTGGTATCATTATTTTTCCAATGATTTTGTTCGTGTTTCAATGCTTTGATCTTGTCTGCATGCTAGACTTTTCCACGTATTTCTTTTTATATGATCTATTTATATTAAATTGATCTATTAAACATAATATATATCCTTTGATCATTTTTTAGTTTTTTAGAGGATTATTACCACATTTATAGACACCCCTTGGGCATGACGTAGTTTTTTTTCAATTTATGGTTAAATGGTTCATTGATCCAAAAGTCTTCCAGGATTTCAACATAAATTATAAATTGATTTTCATTTGTTACATAAACATTTGCTAAACCCAAGGCACCTCCTATGTTCTTAGATTTTCTAATAATGGGAATTTAAAATATATGTACTTTCCCTATGGATTTTGGCACCACATGAATTCCCCTTTGGTCATTATAAATAAAAAAACATGTTTTATTTAATTTAAATAGTTTCCTTGTATAGGGTGGCTAATTATTGATGTTCTAATTTCCATTCAATGAATTGAATGAATTGTGTGGAATGACTTGTAAAGGGTGGTAAAACCATGCCATTGGTTTATAGTTTATAAAATGACCATTTTGATTAGTAATAACATGTTCTAAATGCACTTGACTATTGATACATGTGAGAAGTATTTCCTCATGTAATTTATTATAAATATGATTATTACTTGTATTGGTATATATAATGATGGTAAGGGATATATTGATCCTGATAGTATCAATCTCTCTTACATAGGGTGTTGAGCATGATGTCTCACACCACATTAACTATTCAGATGGTGTGTAGGGAACACCATGTCCCATGTTTATAGTGTTGACATGATGGAAGACTCACCATCTTATGTGAGAATCATATAATATTCCACTCCTTATAATATATTTGGAATTCACCACATTTATTGAGATTATAGACTTCTTTATAATGGTTATGTATTTCTGAGTAACACATTTTTCTAGCCAACACCTAGTATTCTTGGTATATGGACACATATATCCACACGTACTTCGATCGTATAGGAAAATGAAATATATAACTGTATTATATATATATATATATTATATAAATATAGTTATTGACCAAAAACTCATTTTTTCCATGATCTGACGTAGGTGGATATTTAATGTGTCCTTTAAGAACCTGAGCGACCAAGTTATTTATGTATTCATCATTTTATTATTATTCTATTATACCTACACACTCTTTAGTTACAAGTAATTCTAGGATCACATATAGATGATATTGGTGGTGGAATATTGGGATTTATTCTCACACTTTAATCAGGTTTTATCTGGTACCCATGAAGATTATATGACTTTAGATATGGATAAGGGAATTTAACCTACTACTACGTATTGATATGATTTATTTATATAAAGTGATTGAGAGAAAATTATTGGGTACACACTCAAGATGATAGTGGAGAAGCCTATTTTCCATTTTGGTTTGGTATATAATTATTATACATGCATGTCCCCATTATACCCATTTGTATTTTAGTATGCAATGAATCCATATATATGAGATTTTCTAGTGTATTTTGATTGTTATTCAGTTTCTCATTTATTTATGATTTAGAACATGTTTATTATATCTGTCACATATTACACTTTTTTTATTTTGTGTTATCTTCTCTTATACTTTTCCACTCTGATCTTAGGGTATGGTCACCCCATCATACCACCTTTTCACCATGATTTATGGTTGGTATCCTCTATGGTACATGGAGGCTCTATAAAGGCCATGTGACACACCGACTCATGCCACCGGTTAAGTGGATCCCATGTCAAGATGTTACAGTGATAAGAGACCCTTAATAACTTCTTGTTTGATCCACACATCCCTCCACAATATAAAGAAAGTGTGAATTTAGATAATGGATTATTTTAAATCAAATTAAGAGAATAACCAAGATGAAATGCATCGTTGCCATGATAACCATCTAATTATCATATGAAAACACTCAGATTTTATCATAATCACTTAGGGGAAATAAAAATAAAAATTTATTGAAAATCATAAGTATGGAGTTGTTTCTCCTCATCCAAGACAAAGTATCCTAAAATTACATCATTATAGAAAACATAAACTATGAAAATCCATTAAATTGTATCATAATCATGGAAAGTGACTAAACACCAAACATGTGGGGATAAATGGGAAATTTAATGGTAGTATAAAGGTTATATACTACCTCATTCTCTAAGGTTCATTGTTAGGAGTAGTGAATCATGGGTTCCTTCTTCCATTGATGGATGACAAGTATATACACTGTGTGTTCATATTTATTCTCTTTTCCATCTTGAATATTCTATCTTGCTCATCATTGCTTCCCACAATCGTTTGCATCTTCTTCATATGGATGGATTCCACATTTTTTTGTTATTAGTGCTCTCTAAATTTTTTTCAATGTATTGAATTATGGGTTTGATGATATTTTTCAATTTTGGGATTTTTTAATTTTAATACCCATAATCATCCATAGTCATAATTTTCATAAAGGGAAGGCTCACACATACATTAGTTTCCATGAAACCTATTCTAGATAATTCACATATTTATTGGGATCCATCACACATATCTGACAACTATCACACATATATACGTATAATATGAAACATATATTATCAAGAAGTTTCTAAATTTTTTCCTACATTACTGATACCTTATTACTTCATCAAACATATATAAGAAAGTTAATGAAAATAGAAATGTTATTTCTTTTCCATTTTTTCATCTCTACCCTGCACACAATAAAAATTACATTCAAATGTGGCATGTATAATTGATTGGAGAGAAAATAAAAATAGAAAAAACGATATCTATATAATTTTAACAGAGATCCAAATCAATGAAAATCTTTTAAATTAATTGAAACAAATGTAAAAACACTAAAAAAATAATTATAAAATTTTAATTTGAATTTTCAAATTTAAAAATATAACAAAAATAATTTAATTATCTAGTTTCTTGATTATCTAGTTACTTAATTATCAATGAAAATGAGTTAAAACATTGGAAATATTGTCTCTCATCACTCCCAAAAACTTTCACTATTTCATTCCTAGGTAATATAAAGAATTTAACATTTTAAAAATATTTTTATTACCTTGAATGAAATATAAATCCAATAAATAATGTTAAAAAAGTATCATCTCTTACATAAAAAATAGTGCCTCCTCTTTGAATTAAACACAAAGTTTTACTACAATCCAGGCCAATGTTTTAGTTCTAAGAATGAAAAAATTTAGATTTTAAGTAAATTATAGCTTTAACAAAGGGCAATATCACGTATCACTCATAAAAATCTTACTTTTACCGATGTTCTATTTTTCACTTCCTTGTTAAAACTCAATTAAAAATATTATATTCTAGTTTCCCCTTATTTATCTGACTTCAATATCCTACTAACCTTAACCCATTTTTAATTTGATAAGTATGAATTTATTTAATTTTACCTTACAATGACTGTTTAAATAACTTATTGAATTTAAAAAGGTAATTTAATACTCACACACTTATTGTCTAACTATCTCAAAATTTCATCAGAAAATCTAAATTTCCAAATTTTCTTTTGTTTCAAAGATATTAATTGACTATATTTTGAGTTTTCTCCTTATGTTTTTCTTATTCACAAAGGATAATTTATATACATTTGAGCTAAAAATATCATTTTTTCATGTCATCATATAAAATTCACATCAACCGTTTCTACCACACTCATTTTCTTAGTTCCAAAATAGAATAAAAAAAGAAAATAGAGGAAATATTCACTCAGTAATCATTTAAATTCAACAATTCCAAATTTCATAATAACCATAAAACGAGCATGAAATCCTATGTTATAGTGGTCTACAATTAACCTCAATTTTCATAAACTAAATGCTCCCAGAAAGAAAATTAATAAAATGAAAATAAAAAATTAGAGTATTATTTATTTATTTCTAAAAATAGTTCCTAAAGGATTTTAAAATTAAAATAAACCATTTATAATTATATTTGAGACCACACCTACTGTATTAATACAATTCTTATTTATGTGATTATTTACTTTCTAGAAATTTATGTTAATGAAGTTTCTAAAAAATGAATATAACTAGTTTATTTATATATTGGGAATGAATTGAGATCCCCTCATTGTTCTTTGTAAATAATCATTAGTATATAAAAATGATATTATCTACTAATTTAAACATATTTAAAATATAAAAAGTCCAAATTAATTTTATTGAAAAGAAATAAAACTAAAAATTAATGTTCTTGGGGGAGTTATTTAGGGGGTTCTCTCATGTAACATGGGTTGTATTTTAGGTATTCATAACTACATAGTCTTGTTGATTTCACAAATATTTGTGAGGATGTGGTTTTTGTGATAAAAATGAATACATATTATTCCTTCCATATATTTTATAATTTAATTTAATTATGAACACCCATTAGATAATGTTATTTAGGTACTCCCCTTAATTACTGTTGTGTATCTCACAAAGTGGTGCTAGAAAGACGATGTATGGGTCATCCATAGGTACAATTTATTTGGATTTGACTTCTATTGGATGATACGATGATTTTTTTTTTCATATTTCACCATGGGAGATTTAGGGAATAATTACAATTGAATCAAGTTAAAACAAGTTATGTTCAAATCAAAACTCTCTCATTCATATGTAGTAGCTTGTAATTTTATTCGTTCATGAGAGACAACTAGGAACTCCTCCTCTATTACTATTCCATCAATATAATCATATTAGTGTACATATGGGATCTATTATATGGGAATATCCACAAGTTTTTCATTAACCAATTTACCCACCTATCTTGTGGTTTATTCCCCAAAATTATATAGGCATGACATTATTCATTGTATGAAAAATAATAATGTATCTCATAATAAATAAAATATGAACAATATAAACAAAATATCAAAGTTGTTATCCTCACTAATTTGATTTTTTTATTTTTATTAATATATTCTCTATTAAATGTCTTATAATATGTATATAGAAAACTTTGGACACTCTATCTTTTCATCATATTTGAGCCCATATATTTCATATTTATCTATAAAATCTAGGGCATGCATTATATGTTTCAAAACAGAATTTATTATAGGGCGTATGATTTTTAAAATAATAATCAATTATATCGTAATAGAATTTGTAAAAAGAAATAATATCACAATTATTTTATCTACTTTTTAATCTTAATCAATATTTATATCCTCTGAAAGAATATATTCAAGTGAAGACAATGGTGGGTTCTATTATTTAGTCACTTCTTCCACTTTCACTTTTGAGTTAATGAGAGGTTAGGTTTTTGGTTGATCATCTTCTAACACTCCATATTCCTCCTATTACAACTCTTTGTCTTCTTCTTATTTCATAGGATATTAAATATTCTATATATTCTGATCAAGAACGTTCTTCACCTCATCCAAGATGGGTGATTTTTTATTATTTTCTTCCAAAACATGTGGACATATTTATTGGTCATCATTAATATTGACAAAAAAATTAACTATGGATTTATTACCATCCTTATCGTCTAATTGGGAATTATAATTATAATTTATTATTTGTTTAATAAACTATTATATTTTTCTCAAACCATTAGTAGAATGAAAATAGAAATGGATATTTAATAAAAATAGAGGAGATAAATGTTTGAGATGTGATAAACAAAAAATGAGGTACTTATCCTCCCAATATATAGTGCCAGTGATAGGTAGGTTCTAACAGTCCTGTATATAAATAATTAATTTTAGAATACCATAAAATTAGGTAGTGAATAAGACCAAGTGTAGTTCCCTTAATGAATTGAATACTCATTGATTCTCTTTGAAACTATACTAATCTACAAAGATTTAATTTTCAAATATTGAGGGGAAAGAGGGTGATCATAGTGAAATAAGATATATATATATATATATATATATATATATGATAACAAAAATAAAACTATACAACCTATATTTCTATCCTAATTTATTTATCACAATTTATCTTAACCAAGTACACTTCAGAGACTAATATTAATGAAAAACTCAAAAGATCGATCCACACATTCATTGTTTAATATGTTTAGTTATTCAGAGAAAGAATTGACCGCCACAACAATACTTCACCAAAACATAGTTTTTATGGGCTCTAATATAATTCATGATCATTCCAAACTCCCCTCATCTATATGATGAATGAATGAAGATCCAGGTGAGATTATGAGAAAACCAAATGTAGAGGAGAAACCAAGAAGAAAATAATTTTCATTCTGATAATCATTTACTACTAATATATAAACACAAAAATCTCATGATAATCACATAAGGAAAATTTAAATAGAAATTCAGTTAATTTAAATAGTTGATAAGTGAGAGTTTCTTGTCATATAGTAAATAGTACCCAAAAACTTCATCAATAGAGTTAAAAATAATCTCAAAAAACTAGTGAAAGATATATTAATCATAGTGGGTGACTAAACACATAACAAGAGGTGATGAGTGTAATATCTAAATAAAATATCAAGGTTTTTGTTCCTCCTCCATATCTCAGGTTTAGTGATTAAATTTTTGAGCTACGATCCTATTTTTCTTTAAATGGATGGCACATTTTCATCTTGATGGAAAAAATTTCATTAGTTAAAAATCATTAATATTTTATCTAAATCATCCTTTCTTCCCATGAAAATTTTCATCTTCTCTAGATCAATGATTTCCATGAGGTTTATTTTATAGGGATCTACAAAAGTTTTTTAACCCATGAGAATTGAATTTTTATGAAAACTTTTCTATTTTCGGAATTGTAAATTTTAATCCTCATGGCCAACCATCATTATATTGTTCATAAAGGGGTGGCCCACATGTATGATGGTACATGTTATACCTACTGTGAGAAATTTAAATGTATGCATGGATCCATCATACATATGTCAGCCCCTACACAACTATATTGATGTAAGATGACACATACACTGGATGGAATGTTCCAAATTTTTGGCTCTAAAACACATATGTTTGTCCTTAATCAGTCATACCCAAGGTAGGTAATATCACCTATGGTTGAGGTTTTGTTCAATTTAACCTAATCCAACTGATATATAATGAAAATAAATTTAAAATTTAGGTATGTCTAATAGATTAATTAAATTAAAAATAGAATAAAAATTCATTAAATACTTTAAACACAAAACCAACTTCATTTATGGATTCATAGTTAAATAAAAATATATATAGAACCACTAAAATATTTTTTAATACATTAAAATTTTAATTCCATGATTTATAAGAGAAAAATATTATTTACCCACATGTGTTCTAGAAAAATTTTTTAATTAATTTTCAATTAGAAGAAGTAAAATACATAGAAAAATTGTATTTCATTAAAATATAAGGATGATAGAATATATCAAAAGCTACCTCCGATCCTTATGATATCTTATACCCTAAAAATAATTTACTTCTACCCTAGTACCTACTTCCCCGGTTTCATGAACAATTTCATTATGGTCTTTGGAGAATTGAGTGGTGAAAATAATTTCCATCTTGGCCATGATATTCAACCCCAATCACTCCTAAAATTGATACAATTACAACAAAACCAAACCTATGAAATATTCACCTCGTACCACCATTGAGGTGAATTAAATATAAAATTCATAAATAATCCATTATTTTCTATGTATATTAAATATATCTCCCTATAATACAAGCTTGAAAACCATAATGTTTTAGTCTATTCTAATTCTACATACACAATCATATTATTTATGAGTTATATTCTAATTATAATAAGTTCTTCCCATATAGTTCATTTGATATACATACCCAACTAAATACAATACTTTATAACATAGGGAAACAGAAACATAATAAGGAGTGGGATAAAATTATTAAAAAAAGGTAAACATTGGAGTTATCAATTGATGATCATAAGTGAACATTTATAAAAATGAGGGTTTTTAAAATATGATCAAAACATATAAAAACATACCCAATAATTCATAGACCAAAAATCATGATCCATTGAGAAGAGATTTGTCAAGAAAAATGACATGAGTCATAATAGTGTGGAATAATCAAAATAAATTATGATCCATAAGATAATATCAAAATAATTAGACATAAGTTTGTTTTCAAAAAATGGTATAAAATTAATTCTAAATATTATATGTTAAATATTATTATAATTAAAGTCTGTATCTATATTTTCTTGTGACAACCACCCATATAATTACTTGGGATTGGGCTAACTACCCATGTATCATCATTGGCTTTGGCTAACTTCTCGTGTACCCTCTTGGGATTGGGTTGATCATTCACGTACCAATTGAGATCTAGAAATAAAAAAATTACAAATGAATTATAGGTCTATACTATAACAACCTATCAAACAATGACATACCTTACATATATATATATATATATAAAAGAATATCAAAACAAATACTCATCGTTTCATCACATATTAATTTAGACATGGGAATGAAATTGGTTTAATGATAACATCAATAAAAACACATCATCATTAGGAATTTTTATTTACAAGTTGGATGGTATCATAAGTTAATATCCCTTTTAAATCATAATAGTTCAAAAATTATATTCACATTGATAAAAATTATTTTACAAAAGCATCTGAAACATAAATATAAAACATGATTATGTATTCTATTTTTAACTCACATATATTAAAATAACTAGAAAAACGATAATTTTATTTTAATTTTAGATATATATAAACAAGTAATGTAATGTTTATTATAATTTAAACAAATGATTTAAATAAAATCCATTAATTTCGTGATCTTTTAAAAAGACATTATTTTAACACTTTGTAAACAATGAAAAAATTAACCATTCAAAATATGCTAAGAATATTTTATTAAAACATTTGTTATAATGTAAAATATTATAGAAAATATCTTTATAATTTATTTAAATGTAGATTAATATTTTTATTAAAAAAAATTAAATACTATAGATATGATGGAAGAAAATTCTTAGTGAAAAAGTGTAATAAGGACATGTTTTCATTGATATATTATATTGGTATTTTTTATTAACGAAGAGTGGGAAATGAGAATAGTACATTAAGGCCCTATAAATAACTTGATAATAAATATATATATGGTCTTTATAATATAAAAACACACACTTTTTTATAATGAAAATTAAAACATAATCAATCCGGATAAAAAGTGATATTTTAACATAAACTCTTACCTCATGTCCCAACATGTTTCGTACATGCACTAACCTCCAACAAAATATATTATCATTTTTATAAATATATAATAGAATAATATTCAAACATTATTTATTTTACATAATTTCCTTATAATTTCTAACAATCCATTTATTTTAAATTTTCAAGTGTTAACTATTCTATTCTTTTTGGAAGATGTGGTTCAATGAATCTTACCTATGATACTTGATAAAAATTTAATAATATATAGAAAATTAATAATTTTTTAAATATAATATTAAAAAAATTTATACTCTCTTAGGACCATCCATATTTGGAATTAATCAAAATTTAATTACCTCACACTCTGGATGTGATTGTCGGCACATATATATTCATAAGGTTTTCATTTTTCAATATAAGGAGTGAATGGTAGGTAAATAATATTTTTTTTATATATAATCATAATTATTAAATAAATAACATATATATTCATTAAATAAATATTTATTACAATTTATGTTAGGCTATGATGAAAAATTAAATATATCACTTCAAGTAGGTGATAGTCTAGAAGTATGCATGAGCACCACTTTTATTTTCCATTATATGTATGGGAAGTAGATAATTATTATCACATCAACATAATAGAATTTTTGTATGTTTATTATAATTATTTAAATATATTATTATGTTTATAATAGATTTAGTGATTGTGTAAGAAAAAATAAATATGAATTAACTTTGATAAGACCATTACTTCTTCTTTGGATATCTACCATCGTTGTACACCTTAAGTCTTAATAGTTTGTAATTATGGGATAAAAAACTATAGACCATGGGGAAGTGATTTTTTAAGTTAGTTTTTTAGGTATTTTTTTATATAATGTTCACAATGTGTATAAAGAAATGGGGAGAGTAGGCACCCTTTTATAAGTGTGTGGAGTTACACACTTGTAAATACTATTAACTTTAAAGAAATATGAATTCATTTTCAGAGAAATGTGAAACCAAATAATCCCAATGTATATGATATGGTATTGAATGATATAAATACACCAATTAAATCAAATTAATTTATGTATTTTTGGGATATTATAAGTCATATCCCTTATTTTAACTCCTTTTATCTGATATTAATGTGTACCGTAATGTCTAACCTTTTAACATTTTAACTACTAATTATGAGTAAAACTATAATTGAACATATAAAAAATATTAACATTAAATTTATAATTATATTTTATATTTTATATTATACAATTGTTGAAATTGGATCCAATTAACTCGAATATCCAAAAAAGCACATAAGATAAATTTTTAGGAAACCTGTATCTTTCAACAAAAAAATTATTTTTTGTGATTACTTTAAAAGTAAAAACCATTAGATAAATATTGATGTATTTCATAGAATATATTATAGACACATTTAATTAAAATCATATATCAATAGTGATTAGTTTAATTTTTTAATTTAATAAACATTGCTCACATAAAAAATAATTTTCTGAAAATATCTTTTTTTTACTTTAAAATGATTTTATTTTCATTTATAACAAAATTTAGGGTAATTTTATGAGTGAAAAATAATATATATATATATATAAAATACATATTCAAATATTTAATACTCTAACTAAGATATATTTACTTTTAAATATGATATTTATAATAAAATGATATGTGTTAAAAAACATTTCTATTTAACTAAGAATTACTATAATAATATTAAATATCCTTACATAAACACTTAATGGATGTTAATAATTTATTTGAATTAAGTATGAATTTTTTTATTAATAAATTAAATTATATCTTTAATTAAAATTTTTAAATTTAACCAAAATTCAAAATTCTGTAAATCTATTCAAAACATTTTATAAAGAATTAATTATATTTCCTTAAGTGAATTAGATACTTTTTACAATGTACTTTATTTTTTAAATGTAATTTTACTATATTATAAGATCGTATATTTTAGATATTAATAAAATACTATTCAATATTATTTTGTGTTGTATACACTAGAAGCTAGTTAAAACATAAAATTTACTAAAAACAAATATATTATAAAACCATTGTCTCTTACAACCCCACCCCATTTATCCTCACCCACCATTACCAAACAATTGATCAATCAACTTGAATATATATGTAACCCAAACTCAATACAAAGTTTAAAATATATTTATAAACATTATA
The DNA here is from genome assembly GCA_963277665.1 of Viscum album. Lineage (NCBI taxonomy): Eukaryota > Viridiplantae > Streptophyta > Magnoliopsida > Santalales > Viscaceae > Viscum > Viscum album. Next base: position 953,826,097 of record OY728162.1, on the reverse strand, counting down.
ATTTTTATTCAACATCTTCTTAGGTTGTGATGGTATCTCCAACAGGCATCCAATATCATTAGAAGTAGGAATTTTATGGTAATTGTAAATTCAAGGGATAACTGAAAGATGCCCTACCAAAGATCCCATTTATCAACTTCTTTACAATAAAACTAACCTTCTTCTAATTAAGATATATTCAAACATATGAGAAAAATAAAATTAATTTCTTCCATGATATATATTTCATTAGGACTACTGAGACTAAACTCCCAATAGATATAATACTTTCATTCTCCATGTATGTGATAAAACTATGTACAAGGACAATAACCCCCATATCATATAGCTTCTAACAGTACTGCATAACTATTTTCATTAACAAAGAGCCAAAATTTGTTCTTAATTATAATGATCATTATTAGATTAAAAATATATTATTCAAGTAGTATGATGACTCAACCCTAATTAAACATCCAACTCCGATGCATCCCCATGTTTATGCTAGTATGATAGTTTTCTATGTGAGATATAAAATGATCAATTATGGTGTGATTATTCACTCTAAAATTCATGATGTACACAATATTACCATTATAGGAGTAATAATATGATACCAATATGGAATTTTAAGGATCATACTTGAGAAATATGTTTTCCCCCACCAATTATTTATCTTTTCTGCCAATATTTTTATTCTCCATGATCTTGATTTTACTTTTTATGCCTTTTTTTATATTTTCAAACTTATTACATATTCTTAGTTATACCATAATGTTTTAATTAATGGAATATGGTTATATTTTCTATAAAGATAAATTATTTTGTTACATTTTGTATTCATTTTCTTATCAATTTCAAGCTTATATATAAATTTTAAATATTTTAATTTTTTAGTTTCACATCTCAAAAAAATTAGGGAAAAATAAATATCTAATAACTTCAGTTTCATTATATATATTCTAGATATTCCTTTTTTTATTCATGCATATATTTTTTGGAGTCTCTCGCACATTAGATAAATATTTTAATAATGTTTAATTTAAAAATAAATGAGTTATCTCGGGATACAACTGATTTTTTCCACATGTTGATCTAAGAGAAAACATCATTTATAAGGGATGTTTTAGATTATTGGAAATCATTGATAAATAATGATCATTAATGTTAAATTCCTATATGAAAATTGTTATATGTAAGATAGTCATTCAAATATTTAGTTAATTTAATGTTATTTTTGATATGATGCCCATTTTTTACTCAACATCATGGAAAATTTCATTATTTCGACCAAGTATTAGTATTTATGACATAAAATGATTGAAAAATATTTTTTTATTCCCATTCAATAAAGTTACACTAGTCTACTTAATGAACTATTTCTAATACCTTATTCTCAATGAGATTATAATTATATTAATTATTACTAAAATTTTATTGATAAAATAAAAAACATTAATACTTTTGAACAATATAAAAATGTTTGATGATATATTTGATTAAATTTTTTCTTTTTTCAAATATTGATATTCCCTATTTTTAATATTTTTTAAGACTATAGGCATCACAAAATTCCATTTATGAAATCATATAACAAGTAAATTTAACGTTACTACTAAAATTCATTGATATAATAGCATGAAAATAATAATTTTAAAGGTGGATATGTTATTTATTAGCTTATAGTATGATATATTGATAAGAATATGGATAAATTGTCGGTAATAATCTCTTGTTTATTATGATAATGTTTCAAAAAAAACTATTTTTCATCTTAAAAACAATCAATATTTATCATTTTATATAATTGAAAATAAAAATGAAAAAATGTATGATAAAAAATAAGATAAAGAAGAAAATTCATCTCAGTTAGTTCTAAATTTCCTTGTATGAAAACAATTGATATTGACATGGGGAAAAGAAAATTATAGTAATTTATTTTTTCAGGAATGATGAGGAGAGTGTTATGTAGTTATTAGTTAAAAAGTATACATTCTACTCTAATGAATCACCTTCCTCATTTGGCCTTCAATTTTTATTTTTTACATCATCATCTAAAAAATCCTACATTGATTGAACTAAATTGTTTATAAATCCTCAAGATTAAAGTGTTTTGAATTTTGAAATAGATATTTTTTTGATATAAAATATTATGAATATAGTGTTTGTATATCCAATTAACTATAACTCAGATGAAATTCTCTTATGTGATGATTGAATTGATTTCCCAAAAAATTATTTAATAAGTATAATATACACAAAAAAATATTCAAAATTATAATTCAGGTGAGAGGAGTTGATAATTTGAATAGTATAAGAAATATTATTGGATTACATTGGATTGGATGATTATTATCACAATCAATTTCCCACTTTTGAGCTTATTTTTGTATGAATGATGTATTTAATGATACACATTTAAACTATGTATTCATTTTGATATTATGTTTGAAATTTTCACAAGGATAAGTAAATGTTCATTTGTGAGGTATTTTTAGAACACTTAAATATGTATATCATTTGACAATAATTTTCATTTATAATTGATCACAATACAACATATTATAGTATATTTTCAATATTTTTTGTATTGAATTTCTATAAAAAATTAGATATGATTGTAAAGATATTTAATATGATTGTATAAGACAATGAAAAAATACAATTTCATTATGGTGTGATTTTTTGAGAGGAGTTAATGAATAAATTTCGATGAAATATGTGTGGAAAAAAGTTATATTACACCAAAATTCATGAGTATGAGTAAATTCTTAAAATGAATGACAAAGGTTATTTAATACCCATATATTTAAAAAATTATGTTTGATAGTGTAAAGGACACATAACCCCAAGTTTAAACAAATGTAAAATATTATTATTTAAATATAACCATTATAGCCTATCCATTGAATTGGTGGATATGATATGGAGTAAATTAATTACGAAATAAATATATAATAAAATCTTAATAGATAAATAACTATGTTTAAATATACATAAATAAGTACTTAGTTTTTAGTAATGTAATTTTATTCTTCATAAATATGTTTCCATCAAAAATATTTTTTATTTTTTTAAATAATATTATAATCACTTCATTCCACTTTTAAAAATATTATTTTATTAATGTATTATAATATCAAGTAAATTATTTTAAAAACACTAAAACTATTATTATTTGGTTGAGTTATGGTATTAATTTTATTTGACAAATAAAACATATTATTTATTTTTAAAATATTCTATTCAAATTAAATTACATTCTTGATATTTTTAATGTCGAATTATGTGAACACTCCAGAAGATGACATTAATTGTAATTTATATTATTTAATATTTTATTAAGTGATTTAATATTATTTAAAATAATTCAATCCTTGTATTTAGGCCACATGTCCTTGGGCCTTCAGGCTATCTAATGGGTCTCCCTCTACCCAGTCTAAAGAGGTCTTTGCTTTAAATAATAAAATTTAGGCTTCGGCCGCAACCTTTTAAAAAAATATGAAATTATATTAGTATAATATATTAAGTATTAACAAGGGTTCCCCTCTCGTATCTCTTATATAAGTACCCTACCTCTCCAATATTCAGGACACATATTGAGTCAAATAGATAGAAAAAACCCAACCAAAACCTCTTATAAACTTTATTTTATAAATTCAAAATGTTATAGTCTTATTAAAATTTCATCCCTAGGGTCCTAATGAAGTGATCTAATGGATGTTCTTCATTGTAGAGGAAATCCTTTAAACAGAGCATTCACATTTTACTTATTCATTTACTTCATTTAATTTTTTATTAATATTAAAATATAATAGAAATAACATATATCACATACTATGATTCTATTATGTTAATTAATGAAGTTATTCCTCCCTTTCTAAATCAAATATAAAATGAACCCAACGTTGATGTTACATGGGGGCTACAGCCTTAGGAACTGATGTATTTCATTACTCATCATAATATTTCATGAATTGTAATAGTATCTTATTTCATGTACATGTATGATTGTAATTTAATAAATCTGTCACTACAAATATAATATATCATCAATATTCATACAATTCAAAACATTAAATAAATAATCATTGCATGTGTGAATGTATGGACTACGTCCTACATGTAGTGATGTATTCATTTACAAAAACCACCTATCATGTATGGTAATCGGGATGAATTTGATGAAGTTGTTTTATATTTATAACATAATATTGACTCTATAAGGATAAATTTTCATTTTATTTTATTTAATTTATATCAAACAAAAAATTAAAAACATCGGTTTCGTATTTTGTTTTTTGTGGCTTCTATTCATGGATGATTATAATGTTTTATTTAAAATATAAAAATTAGAATTATTACGTGATTATTATTTTAGACTTAATGTAAAAAATGTAACCTTTAACTCTGTTCATACTATCAAATTGTTTTTGGGGATAATTGCAGAGACCCGAAGCTTTACGTACATTGACATTACATTACATTTGCGGAATACTTAGTACATAACAAAAAACACACACACAAGGATCGTAATAGTTTAGTGTCTTTGGAAACTTGGAATATAATCTTCTAATCCTGGTGAAATATCTTCAACATATCCCATAAAGATCTTTCTTTTTTTATACCTAAAACTTTTTTTTATATCCTGGGGAAAAGGAAACATAGCTGGGTGAGCTCAAATGCTCAGTAAGGGTAAAAAAATGAAATATCAATCACATCATATACATAAGCACATAACTTTTGGAAATCATAACCTGCAAAAGAGATCATAATTTCATAACATGGGGTAAATCATGGCAGTGAAATTTAATCACAATAATCATAAGTTAAAACATGAAACATTGTGGCATACACACATAATCATAGAGAATCATTTCGTGTTAGTCAAGACTCATTGCCAAGACTATCTTAGTGGACAAAGTCCATTTCTGAACCGAGTCACCCCCGTTTCAGTCATGTTTCACTGAACCGGTATAACCTACCGTTCCATCCATGTCTATCTCATGAGATATAAAATCATTACCCAATGCATTGGAGGGAAATATATGTCCCACCCATCTCATAATGATACCATGCTTCTGTGTGCCACAAAATCATAAATCATACATCATTGCATAACCCATGTAATAAAATGGGAATCTTAAACATCATGACATCATAAAACAATTCATATAAGATAAAGGAATTCATAAAAATAATTCCATCACAACATAATAAAATCAATTTAATAATAGGGATAAAAAACAGAACCCTTTATTATCTTAGATGGAAAATAATTTTGATAAAACACTTGAACTCCATTCTTGAGGAAAATATCCTTTCTTCTTCAAAAACATTTTACCTTTCATAACATGTCATACAACATTAAACTAATAGAAGTTGATTAAAAATAAACTTGAAAACTTGTAAAGGAAGCTTCTTGGAATTAATGTTTTAAAAATCCATTCATGCCGTATAAGTTAAAAAAAGCATTCTTCTCGTACTTTTGTCAGAAAAGTCAAAAAGTACCTCGTACGAAAAACGACAAAAGATTACTTTCATATCTTTTACTAAAAACTCACCGAAGGGTAAAATTGGATTTAAAAAATTGTAGGTGGATGGAAATAATATTACATTTTGAGGCAACATGGATTTGGAAGACAAAATACACCCCAGTAAATGCCAAAGTATAATCAATCTCGGATAAAAATGAGATTGTGATATTTCCCTTACCTTAGGTCTGATTTGCTTCGTAAGTGTCCAAACCTCCTGTATAATGATTTAAATAATGTCATTGACTTATTACAGAATCATATTCATTGTTATTATATCATATATGGTTCACTTGTGACTTTATATTACCCGTTCTTTTGTAAATTCCATGTTAAAGAAGCGTTTTGGGTAAAATCGTTTCATTTATCGTAGGTGTTTGGACTTGTTGTTCTTGACATTATTATTACTAATATCATGATTTACTTACTTCCAGAATATAAAACATGATTTATATATCAAATATATTCAGTATATATATATATATAATAGATAGATAAATGAAATGAAACACATTGTTCATGGAGACGGTAGTCCGTACGTACGCATGAATGCTGTTTTCCTTTCTTTATTGTCTTGAATGGAAGTAAGTAGATGAAAAACATATATACATAAATCCAGTAGCTTTATAATGTCATATATTTCATTATTATTGCTTATATATACTTTATAATCATTCTTAAATGGTTAACATGGAAAATGAATCTCATCGCGTCGTGGAGACGGTAGTCCGTACGTACACACGAGCGATGATATCATTCTCATGATCGTGGACATGTGTTGAAGTGTATGTAGAATATTTAAGTATCAATATCACTTTATAATAATAATATATAGTCACTCATTAAACCATTATACCCATCCAATTAAGGTGGTGACAGAAAATCGATTACACCACGGCGTGGAGACGATATTCCGTACGTACGCACGCGCGGTGATTTCCTTTTTCCGTAGGATGGATAGAATGTTAATTAGAGTTGTTTCATATTTATAATAACATATAAATATATAAGAAATACTTATGTTATTACTTTATCATGAAACAACTAATGACGAAGAAGTTGAAGAAAAATGAAATTGAAAAAGATCGATAATGGATATTACCTCTTTTTGATGCGCCTTCACTTAACATCCACTTAATGAACTAAGGATGGTCTTTGAAGAAAACCAGGACCTCTAGGATGATACTAGAGAAGTGGAGAAGAGTTTTTGGCCGGGGTTGGCCGAGATTGAATGCTCAAATTGGTGTGAGGAGGAGAGGGAGGAGGTGCCCTTTTATAAGGGAGGAGAGGGGCACCTTAGGAATATCTCAAAATATTATTTTATATTAAAGCCAAAATCGGTTTATAATGGTTCCAAAGGGTCTTATTTTGAAGGTAAAGTGGGTATGGGTCGAAATACTATCAACCAATAGGATTTAGACAAGTTTAGGTTATTATTTTAACCTTATCAATTAGATTTAACTCTAAGTTAAATAATTTAACTTTTACCGTGACTTTCTGTTTTCTTACATTATATGGTTAATACACTTACTAAAACATGCCAAAAGAACCCCAAGTTGTTTATTATTAATATATATATCCTTATATAAGTCATTTTTTCGACACTTAGATTTTTAGGAATAAAATAACAATTAATTATATAGTATTTGATTTAAAAACTATTTTGTGTCAATTTAGACACTATTTGATATATGATTTTTGTGAAAGTCATAACAGAATTATATGTTAGAACCAAGTTTATTAAATAACCAATAATATATCATAGTAACCTAGAAAATTATTGTAAGTCATAAAAAGACTCAAATTACATTTATTTGAGCATTTATAACATCAATTATGTCAATATTTCATTAATAAGATAATTACTACATCATCATTGTGTCATAAATAAATTAAATTATATAATGTCTAAAAATTACAAATAAAATACCATTATGTAGGAAATCTTTTTATATTTCTAATGAATATTTATAGTCGAATTTATCTTATCTATAACCCCATATTAAAAATTATTTACTTATTAAACTTTGATTTTAACTATTTTAACCCTTCTTTAAATAAATTAATAATAAATGTCCTAATCTAATCCAAGTGGGACTAAATGGTCATATTTTATTCCTAAGTATGTTTTTGGTCGAATTAGACCTATCCAATATAATTGTGACATGTGTTAGGGTAATAATAATATCATATTTACCCTTAATTACCCTATTTACTTTTAACTGTGGTAAAAAAAGTAAAATGTTACTATTCACCAAAAATTATTTTCATCTCATTGAACCACATATTAGTCCTTGATATTAACCGTGTCTCTCGGATTTTCGAAATTCCATTCATAGAAGTGGTAAAATTATGTTTTATGCAAAATTCAGTTTTTAACCTACCACTTAGTGGTTTCACTATTCATCAAAAATTGAAAGTTTTCAGAAAAATACAAAAATTTCACCCTAGGCTAATTTCGATATTCCGAATCCAAAATTGAAGTCCATTTTGAAGAATAAAATTTATAAAATTTTAAAAAGTGGTTATTAATATTCATAATGGCTAGTTTTAATAATATTTTAATAGTATATCGTTGTTTAGTGAAACTCGGTATTGCGTACGACGCAAGCTATCAAGGAAGGTCGCGATTTTGTGTAAAGCAAGCCAAGAAAGTGTTGTGTAGAAAAAGATTCCTTTGATGATTTATATAACATAAAAGTCTCGGGTGTTACATTCTACCCCCCTTAAAATTAATTTTAACCTCGAAATTCGTCACTTTGTAACAAACAGATGAGGATGCCTCTCCCTCATCATATCCTCAAGTTCCCATGTAGCTTCTTCTAATTGGTGGTTCCTCCATCAAATTTTCACCAATCAAGTGGTCTTGTTTCGTGGGACTTTTTCGCTGCGATCCAGAATCTCTATCGGTTGTTTTTAATAAGAAAGATCTTGCCCCAGCGGTACAACTTCTAAGCTGAGTACATGTGAAGGATCAGGTATGTACTTTCTCAGGAGAGATACATGGAACACATCGTGAACTTGAGAGTGATTCGGTGGAAGCACCAATCAGTAAGTTACCTTCCCAGCACGATCCAGTATTTCAAAAGGACCGATATATCTAGGGCTCAACTTCCCCTTCTTTCCAAATCTCATAACCCTCTTCCAGGGAGATATTCGTAAGAACACTTTATCACACACTTCAAACTCTAGGTCTTTTCTTCAGCTGTCGGCATAACTTTTCTGTCGACTCTGAGCTGCTCTTATGTGTTGTTGAATAGATCGGACCTTTTCTGCCATTTCATCAACGAGATCAGGTCCTAATAGATTTCTTTCCCCAACTTCATCCCAGCAAGTTGGAGTTCTGCATTTCTTTCCATAGAGAGCTTCATAAGGAGCCATTTGAATACTGGAGTGAAAGCTATTATTATAAGAAAATTCCACCAGAGGTAGGTGTTGATCCCATCCTCCTTTGAAATCCATAGAGTATGCTCTCAACATATCTTCTAGGGTTTGAATTGTTCTCTCAGACTGGTCGTCTGTCTGAGGATGATAAGCAGTGCTGAAACTCAACTCTGTATCCAGAGTTTGCTGAAGACTTCGCCAGAACATCGAGTTAAATCTCGGATCCCGATCAGATATAATAGAAAGTGGTACTCCATGAAATCTTACCACTTCTTTTACATATATCCTAGGAAGATGAACTAGAGATAAATCCTTTCTAATATCAATGAAGTGTGAAGACTTTGTATGATGATCAACTATGACCCAGATAGCATTATTGCCTTTGGATATTTTAGGAAGTCATGTGACAAAGTCCATAGTGATATTTTCCCATTTCCATTCGGGTATGGGTAATGGTTGTAACATTCCCTTAGACTACTGTCTCTCAGCTTTAACTTGTTGACAAACCAAGCATCGAGAGACATATCCAGCAACATCTCTTTTCATGCCATCCCACCAGAAGTACACTTTCAGGTCCCAATACATCTTCGTGCTTCAGGACGAATAGATAATGAAGAACTATGAGCCTCATCCAGCAGATCCTTCTTTAACTCGGGGATGGGAGGAACACAAACCCGATTATTGAACTTTATTATCCCATCACAATCATGGTTGAACTCAAGAACAGTTCTCACCTTCTTTTGTAACTCGACATCTTCTTTTTGTGCCTCTTTAATCTTCACATGTATAGATGGTTGAACATTCATATGAGAAAGATAATATTTTCCCCCTTACATTATAATTCCAAGATCCATCATTTGTAAATCCATAAATATTGGATCTTTTGTGATCCCCATCATGGATAAACTAGCATGGTCTTGTCGACTTAATGCATCTGCCACCTTGTTTGCTTTCCCAGGGTGGTAATGGATTGAGCAGTCGTAATCCTTAATCAGCTCCAACCATCTTCTTTGACGCATATTCAGCTCCTTTTGTGTGAAAATATTCTTTAAACATTTATGATCAGTATAAATATCACACCTTTCACCATACAGATAATGCCTCCAAATCGTTAATGCAAAGATTACTGCAGCTAACTCCAAATCATGTGTTGGGTAATTTTGCTCATGGATTTTCAACTGTCGTGAGGAATAAGCTATCACCATATCATTTTTCATAAGAAAACACCCTAATACCTTCTTGGATGCATCACTATAGATCACAAACCTTTTTCCACTACAAGGCAGTGTGAGCACAGGTGCACTGGATAACCATCTTTTGAACTCCTTGAAATTCTCTTCACATTCTTCCGTCCAGACAAACATAACTCCTTTCCGAGTCAACTTGGTGAGTGGATTAGATAATCGTGAAAAATATTTCACAAAACGTCGATAATATCCAGCCAAACCAAGAAAACTTCGGATCTCAGTTACTGTTGTTGGTCTCGACCATCTTTCGATAACCTCTATTTTTGCTGGATCCACAGATATCCCATCTTTTGAGATTATGTGACCCAAAAATGCAACTTTTTGAAGCCAAATTTCACACTTGGTAAATTTGGCATAAAGCTTCTCCTTTCTCAGGGTCTTCAATATAATTCTCAAGTGATCATCATGTTCTTCCTTACTCTTTGAATATACAAGAATATCGTCCATAAAGACTACCACAAATTGATCAAGATATTCTCTAAAGACTCTATTCATCAGATCCATGAAGATAGCAGGGGAATTAGTAAGACCAAATGGCATCACTATAAATTCAGAGTGTCCATACATTGTACGGAAAGACGTCTTTGGTATATCCTCCCTTTTGACCCTTAATTGATGATACCCTGAACGAAGATCAATCTTGTAAAAGTATTGAGCTCCATGTAGTTTTTCAAATAGGTCATCAATTCGTGGGAGATGATATTTGTTCTTGATACTGATCTTGTTAAGTTCTCAATAATCAATGCAGAGTCTCATTGATCCATCTTTCTTCTTAACAAATAGAACAGGTGCTCCCCATGGTGACGCACTAGGGCATATGAATCCCTTATCAAGATTCTCTTGGAGTTGCTTCTTCAATTCCTGCAACTCAATTGGGGCCATTCTATAAGGTGTCTCTGAAATAGGCAAAGCACCCGGTACGAGTTCTATTGAGAACTCAACTTCACGATTTGGTGGAAAACCCGGTAATTCCTCTGGAAAGACATCATCAAACTCCCGTATAATGGGCATATTCTTAATCGTGAGTTTCTCACCAATCATTTGAGATAAATAACCTTCATTTAGTGGAATCAATACCCATAAAATGGATGAATTTTCCACTAGAAGGTTATGTTCATCCTTGCATTGATAGACGATCATAGATTGATCTAGAATATGAAATGTGACTTCCCGTCTTTGGCAATTGATATGAGCTCCGTATAAAGAAAGCCAATCCATGCCAAGAATCACATCGAATTCTACTAAAGGAAGGATCACAAGATTTGCAGGAAGCACTTTCCCACAAATGCCAATTGGAGAATAATTATAAACTTTTGATGCGATTGATGTGCTATTAGGTGTTGTCACAGCTAACTCAACATCTAATTGTTGAGGTAATACGGTGATACCCTTATAAAATTCTTCATAAATAACAGAGTGGGTGGATCTATAATCAAATTAAACATTTTCTAATTTAGAGTGGATGGTATGTGTACCTTTCACCACTTCGTTATCGTACTCCACATCGCTGATAGAAATTTCATGTGACTTTCCATTGTCGTTAGCCTTAAGAGTTTGTTGACGTCGACCATCATCATCAACCCTTGGATTTGGGCATTGATTGGCATAATGCCCCATCTCCTTGCACTTGAAACATTGAAGTGTAGTAAGTTCATTCTGTGTATCCCTTCCTTTGTTTGCATCATTAGACATCTTCTTCCCATCATCGCGGCATTCAAATGCCCGATGACCTTCCTTTCCACATTTCAAACATTTACTTGTCCCTTTAAGAAAACTCCATCCATGTTTCTTTCAACACTTTGAGCATAAGGGAAAGCTCATCTTATTTTTAGTGTGCTCTTTATATTTTCCTTTGAATTCCATTTTCCTCTTCTTATCAAACTCATATGACTGATGGGTTACTCCAATCTCCATCTCGACTTTGAGAGCACATCGAACGATTTCCTCGTAGTTATTGAAGTCCCTTATGGCTAACGCCCTTCGAAGACTTGGTTTTAAGCCACTAAAGAAGCGGTCGATCTTACTCTCAGGTTGGATAATAATACCAGAAGCATACCTTGCAAGTCTTGTAAAATATGCTTGATAGGTACCAACAGATTCATCATCCCTTTTCTTCAGTTCAAGAAACTCTTTCTCCATCTTTGTTCGGAGAATACGAGGGAAGTAATTATTGAAAAATAAGTTCTTGAACTCGTCCCATTCCATGGACTCAATTTCATCCCTTTGCCTCATATTCTTAATAATATTCCACCATTGATCAGCATCTCCTTCCAAACGATACACTGCTAGGATGACTTTATCATGTTCAGAACATTGATGAACTGAAAATATCTTTTTAGTAGTAATAATCCATTGTTCAGCAACTAATGGATTAGTAGACCCACTGAAAGAAGGTGGATGCAGCCTCATGAAGGATTCAACAGAATGTTACTCCTTCCTTTGCTCGTTTGGAAGTCCTGCATGATTCATAGCTTGAGAAAGTTGTGTGAGCATGGCTACAAGATTGTTCATTCCAGCTCCCATAACTTTTGGTTGCTCAGGGGGACAATCATTCCATTTCCTGTCGCATTCCGTATTAACACGGTTCCTTCAGGTTCCAGCCATTGACTAAAACCAAGAAGAATAGTGTGAGCAACACTAATTATAATAGGAAATCCACATAATCAAGAATTGAATTTCCCACTTAAGGTCTTATCCTAGGTTATTCATGGACATTTCTAAAACACTAAGATTGTGTTCTATGATTAGACTTATCCTTAGGGTTCTTACTAAGGCTTTCACATCCTAGTTTCAAAAGGTTGACTATACCTTTCCTCTGATACCAACTATAACGACCCGAAACTTTACGTACATTGACATTACATTACATTTGCGGAATACTTAGTACAAAACAAAAACACACACACAAGGATCTTTATGGGAGATGTTGAAGATCATTCACCAGGAATAGAAGATTATATTCCAAGTTTCCAAAGACACTAAACTAAATGCTCAGTAAGGGTAAACAAAAGAAATATCAATCAAATCATATACATAAGCACATAACTTTTGGAAATCTTAACCTGCAAAAGAGATCATAATTTCATAACATGGGGTAAATCATGGCAGTGAAATGTAATCACAATAATCATAACTTAAAACATGAAACTTTGTGTCATACACACATAATCATAGAGAATCATTTCTTGTTAGTCAACACTCATTTCCAAGACTATCTTAGTGGACAAAGTCCATTTCTGAACCGAGTCACCCTCGTTTCAGTCCTGTTTCACTGAACCGGTATAACCTACTGTTCCAGCCATGTCTATCTCATGAGATATAAAATCATTACCCAATGCATTGGAGGGAAATATAGGTCCCACCCATCTCATAATGATACCATTCTTATGTGTGCCACAAAATCATAAATCATACATCATTTCATAACCCATGTAATACAAATGGGAATCTTAAACATCATGACATCATAAAACAATTCATATAAGATAAAGGAATTCATAAAAATAATTCCATCACAACATAATCAAATCAATTTAATAATAGGGATAAAAAACAGAACCCTTTATTATCTTAGATGGAAAATAATTTTGATAAAACACTTGAACTCCATTCTTTAGGAAAATTTCCTTTCTTCTTCAAAAACATTTTTTCCTTTCTTAACCTGTCATCCAACTTTAAACTAAAAGAAGTTGATTAAAAATAATCTTGAAAACATGTAAAGTAAGCTTCTTGTAAATAATGTTTTAAAAATCCATTCATGCCGTATAAGTTAAAAAAACATTCTTCTTGTATTTTTGTCGGAAAAGTCAAAAAGTACCTCGTACAAAAAAAGACAAAAGATTACTTTCATATATTTTACTAAAAACTCACCGAAGGGTAAAATTTGATTTAAACAATTGTAGGTGGATGGAAATAATATTACATATTGAGGAGACGTGGATTTTGATGATAAAATACACCCCAGTAAATGCCAAAGTATAATCAATCTCGGATAAACATGAGATTGTGATATTTCCCTTACCTTTGGTCCGATTTGCTTCATAAGTGTCCGAACCTCCTGTATAATGATTTAAATAATGTCATTGTCTTATTACATAATCATATTCATTGTTATAATATCATATATGGTTCACTTATGACTTTATATTACCCGTTCTTTTGTAAATTCCATGTTAAAGAAACATTTTGGGTTAAATCGTTTCATTTATCGTAGGTGTTTGGACTTGTTGTTCTTGACATTATTATTACTTATATCATGATTTACTTACTTCCAGAATAAAAAAATTGATTTATATATCATATATATTCAGTATATATATATAATAGATAGATAAATGAAATGAAACACACCGTTTATGGAGACGGTAGTCCGAACGTACGCATGAACGCTGTTTTCCTTTCCTTATTGTCTTGAATGGAAGTAAGTAGATGACATACATGTATACATAAATCCAGTAGCTTTATAATGTCATATATTTCATTATTATTTCTTATATATACTTCATAATCATTCTTAAATGGTTAACATGTAGAATGAATCTCATCGCGTCGTGGAGACGGTTGTCCGTACGTACGCATGAGCGATGATATCATTCTCATGATCGTGAAATTGTGTTGAAGTGTATGTATACTATTTAAGTATCAATATAACATTATAATAATCATATATAGTTACTCATTACACCATTATACCCATCCAATTAATTTGGTGGCAGAAAATAGATTACACCACGGCGTGGAGGCGGTATTCTGTACGTACGCATGCGCGGTGATTTCCTTTTTCCATAGGATGGATAGATGGTTAATTAGGGTTGTTTCATATTTATAATAACATATAAATATATAAGAAAAATACTGATGTTATTACTTTATCAGGAAACAACTAATGAAGAAGAAGTTGAAGAAGAAAGAAATTGAAAAAGATCGGTAATGGATATTACCTCTTTTTGACGCGCCTTCACTTAACCTCCACTTAATGAATTAAGGATGGTCTTTGAAGAAGACCAGGACCTCTAGGATTATACTAAGGAAGTGTAGAAGAGAGTTTTTCAGGGGTTGGCAGAGATTTAATGCTCAAATTGGTGTGAGGAGGAGATGGAGGAGGTTCCCTTTTATAAGGGAGGAGAGGGGCACCATAGGAATATCTCAAAATATTATTTTATATTAAAGTAAAAATCGGTTTATAATGGTTCTAAAGGGTCTTATTTCGAAGGTAAGGTGGGGATGGGTCGAAATCATATCAAAAAATAAGATTTAGACAAGTTTAGATTATTATTTTAACCTTATCAATTAGATTTAACTATAAGTTAAATAATTTAACTTTTACCGTGACTTTTTGTTTTCTTACATTATATGGTTAATACACTTAATATAACATTCCAAACGAACCCCAAGTTGTCTATTATTAATATATATATCCTTATCTAAGTCATTTGGCCGAAACATATATTTTTAGGAATAAAATAACAATTAATAATATAATATTTGATTTAAAAACTATTTTTTGTCAATTTTGACACTATTTGATATATGATTTTTGTAAAAGTCATAACAGAATTATATGTTCGAACCAAGTTGATTAAATCAACACTAATATATCATAGTAACCTATAAAATTAGTTTAATTCATAAAAAGACTCAAATTACATTTATTTGAGCATTTATAACATCAATTATGTCAATATTTCATTAATAAGATAATTACTGCATCATCATTGTGTCATAAATAAATTAAATTCTTTAATGTATAAAAATTACAAATAAAATACCATTATGTAGGAAATATTTTTAGCTTTCTAATGAATATTTAAAGTCGAATTTATCTTATGTATAACCCCATATTAAAAATTATTTACTTATTAAACATTGATTTTAACTATTTCAACCCTACTTTAAATAAATTAATAATAAATGTCCTAATCTAATCCAAGTGGGCCTAAATGGTCATATTTTATTCCTAAGTTTGTGTTTGGTCGAATTACACTTATCCAATAGAATTAGGACATGTTTTAGGGTAATAATAATATCATCTTTACCTTTAATTACCCTATTCACTTTTAACCGTGGTAAGAAAAAGAAAAAAGTTACTATTCACCAAAAAAAAATTACATCTCATTGAACCACATTTTAGTCCATGATATTAACAATGTCTCTCGGATTTTCGAAATTATATTCATAGAAGCGGAAAAATTAATTTTTATGCAAAATTCAGTTTTTAACCTACCACTTTGTGGTTTCACAGTTTATCAAAATTTGAATGTTTTCAGAAAAATACCAAAATTTCACCCTAGGCTAATTTCGGTATTCTGAATCCAAAAATGAAGTCCATTTCAAAAAATAAAATTTATAAAATTTAAAAAAGTGGTTATTACTATTCATAATGGCTTGTTTTAATAATATTTTAATAGCATATCGTTGTTTAGTGAAACTCGGTATTGCGTACGACGCAAGCTATCGAGGAAGGTCGCGATTTTGTGTAAAGCAAGCCAAGCAAGTGTTGTGTAGAAAAAATTCCATTGATGATTTATATAACATAAAAGTCTCATGTGTTACAATAATGAAAACCACATCCTTAAAACATATTATATTAACTAAAGCGATTTGGTATAATATAATACATGGTAATGAATGAAATAAAAGATAATATGATTAGAGAGGAAGAATGAAAATTAAAGTTACTTAAAAAATATGAATGGGATCCCCATGACAGAACTGGGAATTGACACTTTACAACCCTAACCTCACAAAAAGCGGTGATGGATAGATTTTGGATTGATATATCTTATTGTTCAAGGCCGCTTTCAACACTGAATGGGATAGTTCCTTCAAAAAATTTATTTGAAAGAATAGGAGAAAATTATTTTCTTTTACATGTATACCTTTTAGATTCACATGAAAAAATAAAATGTGTAAATTTTGTAGAATCCCTTAACAATTCAGATCTAAAAAAGGCATCCTCATCAATGACTCCACTATTTAAAAAAATGGGTTATAAGGGCTTCATGGTTGATACAGATCCTATAGATCATCATCAAAGTACAGAAATGTGTATGTTATTTATTCTATCATGTCTCAATTATCTAAAATGGAAAAAACCATGGTTTATTCCTAATATTAAACCTCAAATTTCTCACTATTGGTGGATTACTAATTAGAAGATTATTCTGACTGAAATTGTATATTTATATATCGTCTTTTTTCCCAAGATGATTTAAACTAAGTATGGAAAATGGGTAATTTAAAACTAAATGAATGTTTACTTTGGATATCAGAATGGAAATTTTCCTTCCACCCTTTTACCCATAGTAACTCCATGGTTGAAATCTAGGTTAGATTCTATGTACTGAATTATTTTTTTCTCATTTTTTTGAATGATATAAACTCTTACATAATTTTCCCTTTAAAGATTGATCAGTGAACATATAATGGGGAATTAGGGTTGTAATCTTGGGTTATTATAGATGAAAATATGGAATCAAAACATCCTCACACCATTAATTTCAATGTTAAATATTATTATACTAAGTTCAATAAAGAATTTTAATAGAATCCTCCCTTTTGTGACTCTTTCATGATTATTGTCCACTCTATAAGGAATTGTAGTGTGGTGAAAAAAAAATACAACCAACCTTGTGAGAAGGAATGGGCTGAAGTAAGAATAAATAAGAAATATAAAGGCCCTTTATTGGAGAAACTAAAACCCTCCAGGAAAATTTATGGAAAATTGATGAGAAAAACATGTGACCCATCATCATCAAGGGAATCCCATGGAAAATCTTTGGTAGAGTTGGTCTTAGCTGGGGAATGTGGCGCGCACTTGGGCTGGTGGGGCCCCCCTCTGGGAGTCGGTGTTAGCAACACACGTTTTAGCCCATGGGGTGTTAGCCGAGTGGTATCCGCTGGTTGTACCCCTCGCTCTCCATGGGAACTGGCGCAGGATCGAGTCCCACCAGGCTCAAACACTATTCGTATTATGAATAGGGCGATTCAAAGCCATTTCTTAGCTGGGGAACGTGGCGCACACTTGGGCTGGTGGGGGCCCCCCTCTGGGAGTCGGTGTTAGCAACACACGTTTTAGCCCATGGGGTGTTAGCCGAGTGGTATCCGCTGGTTGTACCCCTCGCTCTCCATGGGAACTGGCGCAGGATCGAGTCCCACCAGGCTCGAAAACTATTCGTATTATGAATAGGGCGATTCAAAGCCATTTCTTAGCTGGGGAACGTGGCGCGCACTTGGGCTGGTGGGGGCCCCCCTCTGGGAGTCGGTGTTAGCAACACACGTTTTAGCCCATGGGGTGTTAGCCGAGTGGTATCCGCTGGTTGTACCCCTCGCTCTCCATGGGAACTGGCGCAGGATCGAGTCCCACCAGGCTCGAACACTATTCGTATTATGAATAGGGCGATTCAAAGCCATTTCTTAGCTGGGGAACGTGGCGCGCACTTGGGCTGGTGGGGGCCCCCCTCTGGGAGTCGGTGTTAGCAACACACGTTTGGTTGTACCCCTCGCTCTCCATGGGAACTGGCGCAGGATCGAGTCCCACCAGGCTCGAACACTATTCGTATTATGAATAGGGCGATTCAAAGCCATTTCTTAGCTGGGGAACGTGGAGCGCACTTGGGCTGGTGGGGGCCCCCCTCTGGGAGTCGGTGTTAGCAACACACGTTTTGGCCCATGGGGTGTTAGCCGAGTGGTATCCGCTGGTTGTACCCCTCGCTCTCCATGGGAACTGGCGCAGGATCGAGTCCCACCAGGCTCGAACACTATTCGTATTATGAATAGGGCGATTCAAATCCATTTCTTAGCTGGGGAACGTGGCGCGCACTTGGGCTGGTGGGGGCCCCCCTCTGGGAGTCGGTGTTAGCAACACACCTTTTAACCTGGATGAGCCCGTAAGGGGCGAAGCTTCGCGAGGTTTTCTCTCCCGTCGCCGCCTCCTGGTTTCGCCCTGATCTGGCCCCCGTCGGCGCCCCCTTTGCTTGTTGTACATGGTGGGGGTTCTCTTGTCTCGGTCGTCTCTCACGGTGTGCTTGATTCAGCCTTTCATGGCGGTGCATTCGTCCAGAGACCGAGTCCCAGTTTTCGCGGGTGAGGGAACCATTCGGTATCGTCTGCAAGCAATAGGTGGTCGGGTGCGGTCTTCACGGGTCTCCTGGTTGGTGGCGATGGATTTTGGTTCTGGATCTAGGTTTTTGGTGGCTTTGAGATGCTGTTTTGGAGGTGAATCGGCTGGTTGCGTTCCGCCGTTGAGGCTACTATGGAGGCAGGGACGTTCTCCTGTTTTCCTGTTCATTTTGAATTTCTGTGTGTTTTTTTGTTTTATCGCGAAGGTTCTGCGATCTATTCTGTTCCGCGAGATGGGGGTGAAGGATTTAGGCCTCTTCTCTGTTATCGCGGTGATTCGGGTGATGTTGCTGGTGATCTAGTGTCGGGTTGTTTTCCCGACGGTGATTTCTTTGACTGCGGCGAAGCTCACCAGTGTAGGCGATGACGGTGGCTGGTGGAGACGTCGGCGGTCGCCGGTGAACGACGGTGGTCGGTCTGGCGTGACCGGCCGGCGACATGATGGGGCGTGTTTCGAGGCGTCTGCGCGGAGTCTGACACGTGATGATGGATCGTGGCACGAGGCGGGTCACGTGGCTCGTGGCTCGAGGCGACTGCGCGCGTTGAATCCTGTTTATGTTTGAATTTTGAATTTACGGGTCCCGGCAACCCTTACAAACCGGCTATCATCGGGAACCGGATAACCCTCAAACCGGCTTTAAAAAAAACACCCCAATAGCCAACATCCAAGAGCATAGTCTCAAATATTCTAATAGAATTGATACAATTCGAACTACAGATGGACTGAGAATCAATTCTAGTGTCTATAATTGCAATGATGAACTCAAAATCCACAATATGTTAAATATTATAAAATCTCCACATGTTGTTAATGCATTTCAGGAAAAATCTAATGCAACACATGTACAAGACACCAACAAATGCTAGAGTCATTATGAAACACCCATTACTACATCTGCTAATATAGTTGATAAGTCTATGATGTATACCTCTTCAATAAAATTTATCATCCCTAAATGAATACAAAAAAAATAGAATCTTCAAAACTTTCTCACACTAATAAGGCATGTAATCCTATCTTTATTTCTCTATCTACTTATATTAACCTACAGGAAGAGGTTCCTAGATCAAATAAGATGAAAATTGTTATCAGATCCTCTAGGAGGAAGATCTCTAGGAGAAAAAAGAAGGAGGATTCCAATCCTATGTATATGTTCAAATGAATATCTTATTTTTTAATTGTCAGTGTATTAATAACTCTAATACTATTCTAGTTTTAAAAATATTTTTTAACATTCATCACCATCAAATTGTTTCCATTTCTGAACCAAATAAAAAATTCAATTCTATTTTCACTCACCTAAATTATATTGGCTATATTTTCCTTTATGCTGGAAAATTTATTTCTTCTATTTAAATGCATTGTATTTTTTATCATAATACATTAAATAACGTTACTGTTTTCAATATTGCAGAAAAAGGTTTACTTTTAAATTTGACTCTGCTAACTCTCACATTTATTTCTATTTTATTTATGTGAAGAATAGATATTAGGATAAGAGACCAATTTGGAAGGATGTTTATTATGTATGCAAAAATATTAATTATCCATGGATTGTGTTGGTGACATTAATTCCATTCATTTTACTATAAAGAAAAATGGTCCAATCCACTCTATAATTTACTCTAGAGAGTTTAAAGTGTCAATTAAAGTTCTTAATCTAATTTAAATTATCCTTGTAGGAACTATGTAAGCATGGTATAGAAGGCAATACAATAGGGTGGATGATAATAAATTAAACAAGGCATTAAAAATGATAAACTTGTTAATAATTATGGCATGATCTCTAGTATCAACTGATCTAGGTCAATCACTATATCAGAAGTTGTAAATATATTCTTCCTTTAAGATTCAACAATGCATGGGTTTCAGATCCTGATTGTGATAGAATCATAAATTTTTTTGGTCCTCTATAAACCATTGAAATGATGTTTTTTCATAAATATTTATGTTGAATAGCCTCTAGAAAAATCATAATGTATGGTGTATATCCAAATCCAATAAAATTTATAATGATATTTTCATTTAAAAAAATAAACTAAACAAAAATAAAAAAGTCACTCATTTAAAAATGGATCCTCATCAAGAAATTAGTCTCACAATAAAAATTTCATCTCTTCTCTCCATTAAAGGGAACATTCAGAATCAGATCTATAAACCAAAATGGATCAATAATGGGGATAAATATAATAAGTTCTAAAACTCACACTGAATAATTAGGAAGGCCTATAGACCCCTCACTTTTAAAAATTATGGGTAAAATATTATTGATACCAAGGATGATATTTCTAGTCATTTGTTCTAATAATTTTGTAATATCATTAATTTCCTAGACAAAAATAAATTCATTTTACCTAATGTCATCCCTACTATTCTTAATGAAGATGATATCAAATTTTATCACCAGTATTCCCTTCGATCTTGAGATCAAAAACACTATATTTATTTAAAACGAGATTGTTCCACTAGGCTTGATAGTTTCAGTAATGGTTTTTTTACAAAACTTTTGGAATATCATTCATCCATATTTTTATAGGTTAGGAAACAAATTCATTGAAAATGGAATGCTTCTTCATTGGATGAATGTAAATTTTTTTACCCTAATACCAAAATTGTAAAATGACTTATTAATACATCTCTTTAGAAACATTTTTCTCATTAACACCCTCTAATAAATCATTACTAAACATCATTCTAATAGACCCGCAACCATATTCACTAAAATAGTCTCATAGAATCAATTTAGATTTTCAAAAGGAAGAACCATTCAATGTTTTATTTTCCATATATCTAAATGAACTAACCACTTAAATAAGTCTAATTTAGGAGGAAATATTTCAAATAATAGTGACACTAGAAAATATATTGTTACCATTTACTAGAGCTACATTTTCAGGGTTCTTCAAGGTTTTGGTTTTAATAATCTATTTAAGAGTAGAATTAAAACCATGTTAAATTCATATTTCATATATATCCTCATCAATTACATTCCTAATGGTTATATTAATTTCACAAATGGTGGCATACAGGGTGATCACCTAGCTTCTATATTTTCTAAATTGCATTGGATTACTTAAGATGATCTGCCACTCGTCTTTTGGAGCTGAAGAAACATAAACCTTTTATTTCTTCTAGAAATCTAGAAATTCCTACTCACCTACATTATTATGATGACTCTATCCTATTTCTACCATGTGGTAAATGAACTATAAGAAATCTTAAGGAGGCCATAACTCACTATGTAGAGATCTCAGGAAAAGACATCATCTAGAACAATGTCTTTACATTTTTTTTGGAAAAGGTTCCCCTATAATATAAAATCCAACATAGTTAATAAATTAGGAATAAATGAAAGATCTTTCCCTTTCACCTACCATGGTATCACTATTTTTGGGGGTAGTTCTTAATTTAGATAATTTTTTAAAACAATTGACAATATCCTAATCCAAATCTCCTCTTAGAAGTGTATGTCCCTTTCTTTGGCTGGTAGGGTCTACCTTATCAAATCTAATATTGTATCTAGAATATTTTAATCCATGATGGATTAAAAATGGTCTTATATCATCATTAAAAAAAATATGTCTCTTTCAAAAAATTTGTTTGGAATGGAAGCACTCTTGAATGAATATTAGTGACTATCCCATGGTCTACCTGATGTAAAACCTTACAGAAGGATAATATAGTAATAAAAAACATTTGACTATTTAATGAATCCTTAAAAGTGATAATTTCATGGAACCTCTTACAAAGTAGGTAAATTTCTATTTAATTCATTGTAATTTGGTTTTAAGTAAACCTGAAGAATGAAAAAATGACTTATATAGACTCCTCTATCTGGATGTCCATTAAGAATTCCATTTCCATAATCATGTGTCATTCTAGATAGATGGTTATCATAAATTATTCATTGAATTTCTGGTTGGATAATTGGACTGGATCCGTTGATTTCTATTATTTCATTCAACAAAATTATTGAGCACAGTAATATTTCCATTAAATTTTCTATAAACTCACACAATTATAATATAACTGATAATGTACACTATATCATTAACAACTACCCTTTTTCCAACTCTGATGATTTTTTAATTTAGGATTTTGGTCAAAATGGGATACATGACACTAATTTTTTTTAAATATAATTTTATAAATAATGATTTAGATTTTAGTTGGATTAATTTTTTAGATAAATTATGAATAAAACCCTCGAGACTCACTCTGGTTTGGCATATTTCTCACAATTGGATCGCCACGGATAGTTGCTTTCAATATTAAGATGTCTAACATTGCTCTAAATTCTGACTTTATAATCAACATATTGAAGACATTAACAATATATTTCATTCCCTATCAACTTATACTTCTTTTTGAAATTATATTTTTCAACTTTTTGATCACGGATGTTCACTTTTTGACTCACTCAATTCACCTCTTCTGCACTGTGTAGTTATAGATGCCTCATAGTAGATCAGTAATCTCTTCTTAGATGATGTTTTTGAGATCATCCATGTGATTTGTTATGAAATAAATTCTTTAATTCATCATAATAACTCATTTATATTAAATTCATGGAGGGTGAAAATCCTCGTTGCTATTTGGGATGCTACTTCAATCCAAAAAGGAGACTACAACAACTCAGTGACTAACTTCAGTATCCTGTGGTGAATTTGGGTATATGGTGTTTATTTTGTGCCTAGAAACACATTAATGGTTTTTTAGAAAGTTTTGATTCTATTATAGATTATAGTTAATGTTGACGGAGCATCTAAATCCACCCTCGGAACCTCGGGCTGCAGAATAATGTATAGAAATTATTTGGGGAAGCTACTCGATTTCGTTTATGCCAACTGTGACTTTTCCTTATCATTAGAAGATTAAATTTTGAGTTTTATCAAAGCCATCACCTTTATAAGACACCATGGGTGGAACAATTAATGCATTAAAATTGATTCAATCTCTATCATGCAAACCCTCTAGAATGGTGTGTTGTATCTTACATGGCCACTCACAACTCGATGGATATATTTCCTTCACTTTATTATATAAATAAACTACATTATCACTCAAGCATATCATGAAGTGAACTCAATTTTTAATGGGATTTCAAATAAGGGAAGCAACCAGGACATTACAAAGTTGTATAACCATTCATCTAATTTTCTCTCTCTTTATGATAAATATGGAAAAAAGATCGCATTTTAGATTTCGGTAACATTTTATTTTAATAAATTTCTGTTCTTTGGTCCATTAAACATGACACCACCCATTTAAGAAAAGATAATATGATAAAAGAAGAAACATGAAAAAGGTTATGATGAAAAAAATAATTTATACATTTTCATTGTAAAGGATTTAATGAACGTATAATGAAAATTGGGAGATGGAGTAAGGTGTGTTCTTTAAAGAACATAGTTTTCAATTTTTTTAAGATTTGTTTTCAATCTCTTTCCTTTATTTGCTTATTTTCTATTGGATGTGTAATTCATTAAATACCTGATTTAAAATGTTATTTTGACTCTATTTTATATTTCATTAAAAATCTATCTAGAAGAATAATTTTTCTTTTTTATATGTAATGTTACAATATATTTTCAAATTTAAAAATGGGATGTTTTTAGTGTATACTATGTTAATGGATTTTCCACTACCGTAACCATTATTTTATATTTTGATTACAATACCAGATTATATGTTTTATTTATTTGAAAAAAAATTCATTTTTTGGGTAATTTTTGTTTGAAATTTTTTTTTAAAAAAAAATTGATATATTAATAACAAAAATAATTACTTATGTGCTAAAAATTATATCTTTATGATTTTAATGATGGAATTGCTTGCTTTCTGGTTTTTAAGTATTTTATGGATCTTGAAAATTATTTATAAAGATTGGTGAGCTAGATATATATCTTGAATTCATTGGGTAATTGTTATGTTATTTTTATAATTGTGTTGTATTTAACCTAGAATGTTATTCCATATGTAGGGGTTTTAGTAAGGGTTCCTATATGGGATATGTGAAGATGATTTATCAAGAAGCCTAAATGAATTTTTCTAATCCTCAAAATGAATTATAATTGAAATTTTTTCTTCCATATGGAAATTTATTGACGTTTTTTAAAGTAATTGTTATTCACATTAAGGTAAAAGTTATGTTTTTAAGAAAAAAAATTTCCCTGATTCCATTATCATTTTTAATACATACTCATTATTAATATTTTTTACTTCATGCTTTCTTATAAAGAGTTTAATGAAAATATTTTGTAATTAAATATAATTTTATATGTACGTAAATGATTTTTTGACCTCAAAGTTTTTATGTTAATGGAGAACTCTATTATATGATCTCCAAGTTTTGAAATAGACAAATTAGTTAAAATTATTATTATTTTGAATATGTATCATACAATGATTTTTTTCTCAACTAACATTTTCAAAAAACAATCCTAAGGCATAAGGGTTCAGAGAAATGATAATAAATTTAGAGTTTTATATATGGATGTTACCTAAAATGATGCATGTGTTTCTTTATAATGATTTTTTAAAAATGGTTTCCTTGTAGAAATTTTCACCTTATTGTGTAATATTTTTTCATAATTCAATAAAACTATAATTTGAAAATTTCTTTAAGAATGTATGTTATAAAATATCTATATTTAATTTCTAATGTCTTGGATAGCTTATATTAGTTTACTTTTATTGTTAACAAATCCAAAAATGAAAATATTATGTTTTTTTTCACCTGATCCTGAAGTGATGGTTTGATATTTTTAGAGTTCTGTTTCACTTTTAAGAATTCCTTTATACTATATAAATCAGTTTAGATATAAAATTTGGTGTTTTTTGATGATGTAGAAAACATTGATCGAGGAAATATACTATGATATTATATCAGAGGTATATGGAACAACACTTCTCTAATTTTCTTAGGTTATAATAGTACACTAGTTACGATGCAATAATTTTGGGGGAATATTTGTTTTCTAGATCATGGAAGAAAATATTGAGAGACTATACTATAATAGGAAGATATTTCAAATACATTCATATAATATAGGATAATTATAATATAACCTATAAATTTATTCCATAACAGATAAATATAAAAAATATATAATGAAATAAAACGGGGAAAATATAGGGATAACATAAAATGAAACATTCATTAAAACAAAATTCTTACCGTTTCACTGTTATGTTATAAGTGGTATTTATTTTTATGTTATCTGGTTTATAATAATATATAAAAATATTTTACATACATTTATTATTCATAGGAGAGTAAGGAAATAGAAAAATGGGTTATGATTATTCTTCATTATAGATTAATGCAATTTTTATGTCATTGGTTCTTTCTCATTTTTGTTTTAATTTAATATTATAATTTCATGTCCTATATAATTATTTATATTTATTTGTTAAATTTGGTTTTTTTTAAATAAATAATCATTGAGTATTGTCTTAAGGGATGAAAATTTAAAATTACATTGATGGTTAATTATGTTTACTAATATATTTTTCTCAGATAATAATTTTTTAAATTTAATATTATTTTATGAGTAATCATAGTCATGTTCACTATTTGGTCTTTGAGAAATTTAATGATTATGAGAGGAAGATCAATACAATAAAAGATGATTTAGGTTATGAAAATATCCTCAATATTTATTTTTCAATTGATATTAGACTAAATATTTCTAGTATATGTAGTGGATTTTGGAACAATTGATTTAATGATTTAAGTAGCTTTCATTTTCATTAATCTAATGAAAACTAAATTATCTAGAAACTCACAACTAATCAATATAATTATTTCCACAAGTTAATATTTTCAAAACATTTTGGGAAACTATATGATTATATTTTTTAACTGACTACTCATCTAAAAAGTAAGAGTGTCTGTATGTAGTTGTGTTTGACTTATTATTGAAATTGTTTACCTAAAATTTGAGGATTAGAATTTAATAAATTATTTATACTATAATTTTTTTCGTAGTATTTTAACATTATACTACCAAAATAAACTATATTTTAATAATTTTTGTAAAGAGGACTTGATATTTGAATTTTAAATAATTCACTCTATTATTTGGAAGTAAAAATTCTTATGTGCAGGTCAAGAATGGCATAGATCAATATTTTGATATTTTAATCCTACATAAAATTTACATATTTCAATTTAGGTTTAATGTTAATAATCATGGTCACAACTTATTAATTATGATATCAAATAAATTGTTTATGTTAATGAATAAATAAATTACATTAATCGTTTAACATTTTCCAACAATTTTGAACATAAAACATATAGTTTATTTTGAAATTATTTATATAGTTGTTATTTTATGCATAAATTAGTAATGTAACATAATTTCATATTTGGTATCATAACAATACTTGTTTTATTCAATTAATATTATACCATTATTTATATTCATTATTATTATAATATATTTGTCCCAATGTTATCCTCTATTTTAATCATTCAGATCAACTACATATTTTTTATTCTATAACATGATTAGGATTTATTTCATCCCATTAGATTAATAATATCATTTCATCTTATATATTTTATTTTAACTTTTTTTCTTCACTATTAATATATAGTGTATCATTTTATTCCACCTTACTCAGATAAAACTTGAATTGAAACATTAATTTCGATTGACATAAATTTTTTAAGAATTAAATATTATATTATTTCCTATTTTATTACATGAAAATTCCCGTAAAAAAGAAACCTATTACTTAAAAAGGTTGAATGTGAAACCCCATGACTACCTACAATAGGCAAGTGGCTGGTGACTACCAGTAAGAATGCATATAACACACATAGGAGTCCTGAACATATGGAACTTACACATATTCACTTGTATCTATAAAAAATTAAAATAATTAAAGGATATATATACAATCAAAAAATAATATAACATGCATTCAATTTAAACTAATAATATATAATTTTATGATAAATTTAACAGAAATAATAAGAAGAAATACATGATCCCAACATCCCAAAATAAATATTTATCATTGAAAACTGAAAATTAGATCCTCATATTACCCGCACATTTGACACAAGAATGGAATAAAATAATACCCCTAAGTGTTACTAAAATTAAAACCTACCTACTCTACAATATCTAAATCGATATATAAAATATGTATCATTGATAGATGCACAACTTATGTGGGAAGGTTAAAATATAGGGGTCAGTATTACAATACCCAGTACAAGTAACCAAAAAATTATTGGAGAAATGAAATAATAAATTTAACTCAAAATAAAATAATTCTTATATATGAATTAATGTTCTAGACTATCAAGAAATAAGGGGAGTCATAGTCAACATACCATAGCTCAACAACGATGTTACACCTAATGGTTCGTAGTTTACCCAAATTGTCTTAAGAGCTGAAACACAAGAATTAATCCCAATATCCAACTCCAATTACATCACATAACCTATATATAATTATAGTGTGTCACTCACACCTCATTTAATATTATATTATATTTTATGAGGTATCGTACCCTATAAATGACCCATAACTCATTCATGGCAACGTATCCACTAAATGTGTACAATTTCTATGTTTAATAGACCCACATTTGAATTCATGGTGGGGTTTTGAATCTTATGGTGGACCCATGACTTATCATAATTAAGGGAGTAATAATATAATTCTTAATTATAGAACCCATAACATGTATTACTGGAAGAGTATGAAACTCTATAATATATATGGGGTTCATCACACTATCATCATATTGCCTCCTGAGAAGTGATCAAACTCGTGTCCCCTCGGACCATCTCTCCTAATCTTGGATGTCATATATATAAATCCTGTAAATACATCAATACTTAATACATCATAAAAAATAAAATAATAATCTATATATATAATATATCATATTAAATTTTTAGATAATCGTTTAATTGAATAAAATCTTGTTATTCGTTGCCAACACTAATGAAATAAGATATAAAAAATACTAAAAAAATATGAAGAGCATGTACTTCACCATACACATCATTCACTTCACTATAAATATCATGTGATTCCTATAAAGTAAACATGAGTGTATGAACACTATATAATCATGTGGGGTTTACCAATATGGGGTTTATGATAACTAAAATGGTGTAAGGAACCCATGAGCTACATAGGTATATAAAAAACATGATGTTGAGTCATGTCACTAAAATAGATTTTCATTCACTAGACAACATGATATATGGGACTAGGGTAAAACCGTACAAGTACTTTTATACACCCTGGGTTGTGTGGTTTGATATATATGGTGTTTGAACTACACCACACACTATGTGAAAATTAATACTTCAGAAAAACACTATATACCAGAGGTGTCCATAGATGACATATACTATAATGTTATGTTTTCTGTATTATTTTAATTCCATATATCCGTTATACACTACATTAAAATGAAAAAATTGTGTGCAACGGTAATAATAAACATCAGGTTCTCATGTTTTCATGCTCTAGAAGACTGTGGAATTTTCAAATCATTCCTCTGCATTAGTCATCATCATTACTATTGATAACCATTTCTATTTTATTAACTATGTCTGAAACCAATGAGGGTAAACTTCAAACCTCAATGGAGGGATTTAACCTTATTAAATAAACCCCATTAATAATAGGATGAAATATTTTTTCTAATAAACTATTTTGGGATATCTATCATTATATATACATCCCTTTTATAATAACACAAGTAATTGAGTTACATATTAGGTGTATTATCAAGCCTTTGGTTTTGTATTGTGATTTTTTTTTGGATTTTTACTCGGGGATATAGGTCTTAATATCAAGGAAATAGATATGTGTATGGAAACGATTTGGAATATAAATGAAATTCACATCTAGGATCAATAATGTACTTTGTGTGTGATCTATGTACTCTGAGAGAGTGAATGAGAAAAAGGGATATGAGCATTATTGGGGTTCCTAGAAGGGGATTGTTGGAAATATGTTAGACCCCATGTGGGTCAGTTTGAGTTGAATAATAGATAATTTTTCATTGAATTTTAATTTTAATCGTGTCATAAAATATCCTATTTATTGGTTTTTTTTATGAAATTTGACATGTATTGAATCCTTAATATCGACCCTTCTTCTCACTGCACAGAGTATTGTTTTCTCAATTTTTTGAAATAACTCACAATATATTTGGTGCATTTGATTTTTATTATTAACCATATCATGAATAACTCTTTTATTATTAATGTGATAATATTTTTTATTTTTTTACTAATATCTCTCTTTATCTTATAGTTTGATGGATTCTTAGGATAAAGTTTTTATTAGAGGAGTTAGGTATCGAAACGAAATCCAATTTTTATATCTTATAGAGGTAGGTGACATATTTATTTTATTCTTTCATTTTTCTATTTTTTATATATGATTGTTTTATTGACTGGATGATATATTTGTTCTCATGAGTTGTTTTTAGGAAAAGATGATCTATATATTACATAATAAATTATTTTAATGTTTCCCTTTAAAATTATGTTAAAATTGGGTGGTTAAGGGTTTAATATGTGGTTTTCCATTCATCAGTGATGAAATACTAAATGGAATTACCAATTTTAGAAAAAAACACAAATATTTATAGTAAATAGGTGATTGAAAACTGAAAAATGGAAATTAATGTTTTTTTTGTTTAATATAATTATGGTGTAAAATGTAAAATATTACTTCAAAAATTCCTATTTAATCCTATAAATTTAATATTATTTATTTATCAACGAAGTATGTGATTAATGTGTGAAAAAAACAATAATCGAAACATTTTCATTAGAGAATGAGGGGATAAAATGGTTAAACTCCACCTAATCTTCTTATGGAGTTAACCATATGTTTTAGTGATCTATGTAGGAGTTATTAATATCTAAGACTTGTATATATTACTAAAATTTGTTCTTAAGTAGGTTTATGTGAATGTAAAAATTATAAAAGGACATATAATGGTTATTTAACCAAAAAGTGAGTTATTGGGAATAAAATGGGAGCTTTTGACATAACATATCTCACTTAATCATGGATTATGGATGATGAAAATTCATTCATTGTGTTTTTTTGATTTTATATAATCAACCAATTGAAATAAATAAGAATGAGAAATTAATTTTATATATAATTTTTATGTACTACAATTAAATTAAGTATTTTATTGTTTATCATTAAACAATTTTCTTGTTATAAAATTATAATGAAATTCATCACATGAATGAATCATAGCTTAGTTGGGATAAGGTTGGCCTTGATGGATCTTGAGAATTTTATTATCCTTGTGAAGATAAGACTGTCCTTTAGGGTCTCAAATATATATGATTCCTTGGAGATGGAATAAAATTAATTAGAATTGACAGAAATATGAATTCTAAATTTCTGGACTTGGGTGATGCACTTTAAAAATATATGAATACATTGACATGACATCCTTGGTCTGTGGGTACAATAGGTGTTGTTTTTAGTGAAAAACATATAAAATACTTATTTTTATTATAGATAATGATAATATAAATTTCATGGTTATTCAACATTGATATGGGGGTGAATTAGTAATTATAACTTTTATTTTTTCATTCAAAACTATTATCATGCTTATTTAGTAAAAATCACCCAAATATGTCAATAAAAAAATAAAGGGATGACATGGAATATTTAATCAGTTATATCTCTAATATGAAAGAATACATTTACGGTTTGTGGTGGTTTTTATCCCACATCCATCTTTCTCAGATTTGTTTACCAAATGTAATCTAAGTGAAAAGAAATAACCCTAATCTTGATACAATCATAACACCACCTAGAAAAAAATGATAATCATTTAATTTTATAGAAATAATAATAAAATAAACATAAATAATAATCATTATGGAATGAAAGAGTCATTAATGTTATTATATTGGTAAGATCTTCTTCATTATAAACTACATAAAAAACATTATGGTCTGTCTCTCCTAGGGCATTTTCATAGAAATTGATCACAACTGTTTCCAATCTCCCTCAATATTTTTTAAACATATATTTACTTCATTCAATCACTATAAAATCATAGTGAAAATCATTCCATCTTTTATACTCACATATACACTTCACAATCAACATTAATTGTTGGGAAAATAATCAATAAAAAAGATTTACTTCACTCCTTAGAAAGATAAATGATTTATCTCAATTAAAAATATCCGAAATTGTTAAATTATTCAAAAAAAATATCATTGGTCTTTGAAAATTTAATCTCTTCAAATTAAAAATTAATCTATCATATTATTTATATGAATTTATATAATACTTGAAATATTATTTCAATGTATTTATTTTCACTTGAAATTACTATTATTGTATAATGCTTATTCTCATGATGAATTATTTTTTTTCAAATATTTCCAATAAAATTTTCTTGAATCATGGATTAACACATATCATATTGTTATTTATTAATTTAATAAAAATATATCATGTCACATTTAAATAACATTTTTTATCTAAGAAAAAAGAAATTTTAATAATATATATCCCTAAAAAGATGTTATTTATTAGCTTAGTTAGCACTATGAATGAATCTGAAAATAAAATTTATTCATACATACAAAAAATTTAATCATTACTATTATTTGAGACATAATATTTATCATATATATCAAAATATTAATTTACATTTTCTCTACATTAATATTATATGACATAGTTGGACCAAAAAAATCTTTCATACTATAGTACATTACTAATTTTTTCCCATTAAAATATATTACAATTTCACTTAGAGATATCACAGATCATGTATTTTATAATTGTTATCATTAATAAGATATTGTTTATTATAGTTTAAACTATCTATTATTTTTCGTAGAAAACAACATGAGTGATTATTCTATATTTAGTTAGCCAATTTTTTATCCGTCGAATGATTTTTTTGAAATCCCACCATATGAGAATGTTCCCAAATATTCACATAAAAATTTCAATGATTATTCAAATATCCTCATCCATATCAAATATATTGACCCTGACACACATGTATTCACAATAAATTCAACATAAATCTTAATAGGATCATTATACATGTCATTTTTGTTTCACTATTTTTGTATATTTTAAAATACATACTCCTTAATATGGAATGGGTTCTAACGGTCTCAATTTAGGATTATATTATTTCATAATATATTTAAACACCTCATATGTGTACATATTATGTGATGAGAATTTAACGTAAAGGAATGAATCCTTTATTTTTGGGATTTGGTGTATTGAGTCCCCATGGAGTTGTAATATGGTTCCTTAAAAGTCATGTGAAGAGGGTTTTATGCATAATTTCTTGTTTCTTTTTCTAGATGCATTTTTTTCTTAGTACATGGATAATGTTCTTAGTGATAATTTTGAATGAAGAGTTTGGGTATATTTTTGATGTTGTTATTATTATTTTAGTTTATTATTATATATTAAGCTAATTAATTATGATATATTATTTTCATTAAAATTTTTGATTCTATTATAAATTGGACATTAAATATATCAATAGATAGTATTCATAAACACTCAACACTAGTATCCACCCTCTTCTGAGCATGGATAAAAGATGAGCCAGGTGATTCCAAAGTGAACCCCCAATTTCAGTGTAGAATATTAAATTATTAGGGAATATTTTTTGGTGTTTTTCAATTTAGGATATGGTACTGTAGATAATATGTGTAGAGATTTTTCTTTTAAGATACAAGCATGTGCTCACCTAGTGTAATTATATTGGATATTGATGTTTCCTGTGAAGTATGGGACAAATATTTAATGTTTAAAAATATATTTTAGGAAAAATAATCCCACTAAGTTGGAAATGAGTGTAGAGTATCCAGATCCCATTTGATCATATAAGGACATGATATGAATTTGTTTTATTTGATTGTGATTGTTTATGGATTAAAAAATTCGAAAAAACTATTTTATTAATTATTAACCAAATTTTTGTTTTCTTAAATATCAAATTAATAATTATTTATTTGGATAAAATTCATGACATATCCATGGATAATTCCACTTGAATAGTTGGTTTATCTGATTATCATAGAACTATTTTGAGGAAGTAATGCATGAAATCAACTTATTTTGAGGTTTTTTATAACTATTATAAGTGTTGTTGATAGTTTTATATAATTACGAAAACAATTAATTGGTTGAAGAGACTTAGTGGAAAGTATGTGGGAAATTATTACTTTGAGAAGTGACATATGGAAGGATAGGATGAGAATGCTTCCCTAGTAGTTGAGCTACAATCACCGGTAGAAAATAAAATCCTTGAAAGTTTAATGAACATTATCCAAAATATATTAGAATGATAACCACAAGAGGTTGTCTTAATGTTTTATGTTAGTAAATATTTTCTATAAGAACATTTATATATATTTAGAGGGGATGATATGCCTTTTGCGGCTAATGAGTGTCTAGACGAGAATAACTTGATAAATCAATTGCTAAAGGTACCTAAAGGGAAGAAGGTGATGTTTCTTACATTCATGCTTGAGAGACCCTCCTATAAATGGTTAGATGTTATATTCTAGGATTCGAGTTCATGTGGATTTTCATGGGATTCTATTCATGTTCTCTTCTTATACTATTATTATCCTTAAACAATGAAAATAAATCTAGGATATAATATATGGAGCTTTAGTAAGGTAAAATGTTTGTTCTTGATAATGCATCTAGGTTCAAAGTGTTTCTTTGTATATCTCCTACCCTAAGAGGCGATGCAACTTCCAAGGATCATTGGTTTTAATTTAAGACATGTTTAGATATTTGATCAAAGGCTTATCTATTTATTTACATACATTTATAGAGTCTGGACGAAAATATCTAATTATTTAGAAGGATATTGATGTGTTTTATATAGAAGAGCTGGGTGATGGTGGATTTATCAATGATAAGAACTCTAGGGTAGATGATTCTAAAATAGATTATAGAAGTCTTTGGTTTAAGGTAAACCTTACCATAACCATATTATATAGTTAAGGGATTTTTAACGTATCATTTGGGGTTTCATAGACCATTACCGGTCTATTTTACCTTATGATCCTAAGAAATAACACTCATTTGAATGTTAAGGTATCATAAGAGAATTTTTTGTATTATTCTCAGTAACATAGAGGTAATGATTTGGATTTAAGATATGTTTCAATGGTATTGTCTAGTGTTTCATAGAATAACATGAGTTATAAGTCATCAAGAAGGCATGGATGAGATGGTAGTATAGGTTCTTAGGGGTAGGATCTATGAAGAAATAACCCAACATTGGATTCATAAAACCAAGTGGATGGGAGGTGGTGCTTTTTCTGGATAGTTGTTTGTTGTTGAGTATGTTAGATTTGATCCTATAGAGGTTATTCTTCTAAAATGATGCACATGATGTTGTTTATATATACCACGAATTGTTGGTTGCTGGATTGTGGTGATTTTTTACATGGAAAACTAATTAGATATAACTACTATATATGGATTACCATTGGTTGATCTAATTAACATCAAGATTCAGTAAAATTTTCCCAATATCGAAAAATTATTTGACGAACTAGAAAGATACTAATGGATTTCTAAGATCAATAAATGATTCAGTTATCATTGGATGAAAGTGTGATCTAGCGATGTGTCTAAGATGAGTTTTCATACCTGACATATATTTTATAAATTTTTTATGATGCTATTAGTCATGAAAAATAAACCAAAGTGTTCATATACTTAATGAAGCATAACATCCATCATTATCTATTCTTCTTTGTGATCTTGTTTATTAGTGATATATTAGTGTATTAATGATCTTTAGAGTAACAAGGATAGAACTAGATATTTTATTGGGTACAATGCATGATCACTGGTTATATTGTATGGTGCCAAATTCCAATCATAGATTTCATATGTTGATATTCATTGTCAGGATTTTTCACCATCAAGATATCATTGGATCTAGAGATTATAGTTATAGATCCCCATTCCTGATTTACCACTAAGATGCGTGGGATGAGGAATCAATGGTTTACTATTATGAATTATGTTTTTTAATTCATCTTCTTGAACATGATAATATTCTATATCCACTTAGTGATGTCTCATAGTGTCACCTCATATGAAGGAATGATAAGAGAGAGCACAAGACTAGGTGTTTACAACATCTTGCTGAAAAGGAATGATCCTTTCTATATTGTTTTTATCACCATCAAAGATTATCCACTATAATATTTTTATAAATTACAATGATCGATATTAAATCACAAAGTATAGTTACTCCTGAATCAATTTACGGAGTATCACTATATTGAATTTCATAATGTTACTATAATCCACACTGTAATTATACTTTTAAATTCCAAAGATACTTCACTTACCACCATATCCAAAAGAGGGACTTCTTCTTTTCTCAAATCAAACTGAGAATCTTATTTCATTAAACTTGAGATGAAATACACCAATTATTCCCTACTCTAACTAAAAGAATTATAAGTCTCCTAGATCAAACTAATAGACTTACTCCCTTTTATAGGGCTGATCCTCTATTGGATGATCCTCTAATCATCCTCCATGATCATGCAGGAGTGAACATTCTCATATATAATTCAAGTTCCTTCAACATCCACTGATGATGATTGTTAGTCTAGCTCAAATATTTTAATAACCTACATATGACTAGTCTCCTTAGTCAAAAAATTTCAGTCAATAGTTACTTATAAATTTTATGTCTCATCCTTACCTATATGTGTGAATGTAATGTACATGGATTATTCATGTAATATTCCTCTTATATTCTCAAAATAATTCATACATGCATGAGATTATTTATATTTAAGAATACTTTGCATAAATATTTCCCTCTCTCATTTATGTTTGTTATTATTTTATATTATTCTCATTCACTTTATTCAAAATAAAAATTCCTAGGACATATCAATTTTTGTGTATATCATGTTAGTTGTTTCTGTTTCGGTTTTATTTTAATGTACTAATGCCTTCACATATTCTATAAATAACTCACTTCCACTTCTCATAAACCAGATGGATCCTGAAAATTTTCATCATTCAATCCCATTATCCCTTAAAATAACAGGAAATACTGTTTTTCATTCCCATAGATATGTAGGTATCATGTAATAACATGAAAAATATGTTTAAGGCTATCACAAAAACCATAATGGTTTCAAGTAAGGATATCATTTAATAATCTCATGATCTTTACGAAACTCAGGGGAAGTATGTTATTGTATCATTAGCTCACATATCCATTTATTCACATTATAATTTGAGTGTCATTCATAATAGTTGATTATCAAAAGGATTTGTAATGAACCGTGAATTTCAAGGAAATTTTTTTCTTAATTTCTTTGGGATTTTACGAGTATGCAGTTTTTAACGGCACCTGATTCCGAGGCCCGATGTGCCCGAAATCAATTTTTCACGTTTAGTTCAGGTACGTTTAGTGGATGAACGATCGAGGTTTTCTAGCTTTTGAACCGGTGCTGGGAAACGAAATCAGAGGATACCAATGAAACCGTAGAGCCTGTTTTTGCTTTAGGAGACTTTTATGGGAGTTTCATTTTCTCGAGAGTAGTTGTTTAAAAATGCGGTTTAAGTGTAATGTTAAATAAAATTGTGTTACAATTTTATTTCACTATTTTATGTGGTTTTATCCTAAGTATGGGAGTTTGGGTGGGACCCAGTAGATCCTAACTCCTCTAGTTAAGATATTTGCAAGGTGGGTCCCACACAATCCCCACCCCTTAAAATTATTTTAACTCCTCTATCCCCTCATTAAATTTTCCAATATGACATCCAATTAATTAGTCTATTTAAGATTAATTAATTGAGTTTGAATTTTGAAGTTTTGAAATGTTGACATGAGTAAATAAAATAAGTAAAAGCATTATTTTATTTTGTTTGACTTTTGTTGTGGGACGAAAATGGGAGAGATCTCTTGAGTTATTTCTGAAGAACATAATCTTCTTCGTTGAAGAATTCCAAGACTTAGACGAAGAACGCCGACACCAAGGAGAGATGACGAGCTGTTCTTTCCCCTCTCCGCAGCCGGTGTGAGACGTCGTCCCCTCCATGGATGCACACCAACGCCGTCATCAAAACCTCACCACGTGACGCCGTCAACCGCGAAGCTAACATTCCTCATCATTTTTGAGGTAAGGGTTTTTCTTCGATCATGTTTTTTTCATTATCCCCGTGAATTAAGATATGACCACTTTGTTATCGTAATAACGGGAGGAGGTCAGACTGCACAAACCCGGCCGATCCTCCTACCCTTTTTCTTGGTATTCGTGGATCGTTGTGGTGAAGACGGCGCAGTGCCGTTGCACCGTACGGGAACGAGAGAACTGCTGCTGGAGTGGGCCGCAGCGGAGGTCCACGCCACCGTCGCGCCTCGCCGGTGAAGCCGAAGGAACCGCGACCGGTGCGGGCCGCGGCGGTGGTGCGCAGCGCCGTCGCGCCATGCCGGAGGACCCGAGGGAGGCCGCGGCCGGAGCGGGTCGTGGAAGAGTGTGCGACGTCGCCGTGCCGTGCCGAACATGGAAGAGTCGCAACCTTTGGCCGTGTCGGGACAGTGGGAGGCGGCCGGTCAAGCCGGCCGCTGGTACACCCTGGATGCGGGACCCCTGCGGGTCCCATGTGGATCAACCGGTCGGCCATAATGGCCTTCCATAACCCAGGAAAAATAGTGTTTCAAACCCCCATAATGAAAATAGGGCAGACTCCACTGGGTCTGCGGTTCGGTTCCTAGGGGTCGGCGCACCCCTTCGCACCTCGCAGCCGACTTCCGAGCTGGGATGTCGTGCTAAGTCGGGCCGCCCGTGCTGGGCCGGGCCGCCCGCACTGGGCCGGGCTGCTCTAGCTGTGCTGGGCCACGCCCAACCGGGCTGGACCCAGACTCAGGTCGGGTCGACCCAGTTCGGACCGACCCAGGGGGTATTTGGCCGGGTCGGACCGTGCCCAAACCCCCTACTTTCGGAAAGATCCTTTCAAACGCCCATAACGTGGGATACAGACCTCCAAACAATGCACCGTCAACTATATTGGGATCCTTGGATCGAGATAGTCATTTCGGTATATTACACTCAAGGTTTTGGATAACTCTGGGTATGGTCAGGTTGGTTCGAACATTAAACCAACCGGGTCCTCAAGGTGGAAACGCTTATAACCTGAGCTTCGTAGGTCTGATTGACGTGACGTTGACTTTTTTGGATTCCTCTTAGTGAGAAAATTCTTTTGGCTTACTCTGATCGAGGTTTGTATGCAGCTGGAGTACGGTCGGGTTGTTTTTAACGTAAAAACCAATCGGGCCCTTGGGACGAAAAGGCCAATAACTCTCAGAACGGGCGTCTGAATGACGCACCGTCTGACACGTTGAGTTCTTTTTCATGAGAATGAAATTTTTGATACATCAACTATGGAATTAGTGACAGTTGATGTATCGACCCCTTGGCTCATGGAGTGGACCCTCCTGAAATCAATCGTGCTGTTTGTGGGAACCCTAGAGCTGGCTGTGACTACGATGACGATAACGACTGTTCTGGGATCCTACGTGGGTTCGGCATCGATGACGGCTATACATGGATCCTCCAAGGGTTCAGAAGCTACGATGACCGTACTGGGATGCTATGTGGGTTCGACGATGATGCCTACTATTCTTGAATCGTATGTAGGTCCAGCAGTACTTGACTCTGTACTTGTATCCTCTGTGGGTCCGGCAGAGTAGCTGGTCTTGTATCCTATGTGGGTCTGACAGCTTAGTTTGTCTTGTATCCTATATGGGTCCGACAGCATAGATGAATCAGTGGTTACATCTGATCATCTTTATCGCCGTATGATGTATATACATTCTTGACATTCAATCATTATCTTCGATATGATTGACTTGCTTTCCTTTGTGGATTGAGTTATACATTCCTATGTGGAATGGTTTGTACATGAGCTCGTGAGTCAGAGCAGAATAGGAATTGATGAGTTAGGTATATGTATGTTCATATACCTAAGTAGTGTTGGATGATACTTGTATTTGTATCGTTCATTTGTGGTTTATCCTTTTTGGATTCTAGGAGACCTTGAAAAGTCTCGGGGTCCCTACTGAGTATCGTATACTCACCCCTGCATGGGCTACACCCGCACTATGTTGTGTTGGTTGCAGACGATGGATAACACTGATCGTGGTTGACACATGAGGAGCAGGATGGTACTCGGAGGTGGTCTATCATGTGGGACATACAGGGAGAGGACGTCCAGACCAGAGGATCCGACGAGACTGTTTATACTCACCCTTTAGGTGGGAGTTCCGGAAGATGACTTTGTGGTTGCAGCTTTACTTTTTAGTTGTAGTAATTTTCTTTCAGTTGTACTACACCTTCAGTTGGGTTTCTATACTGGCCCATTTACTTTCCAGCACATACTTAGATATACATTTTACTACGTGTTTACTTCATTTTTCATACTTTGTGGTGTTTTCTTTCTTTTATTAAGGTAATTCCTTCCCTTTTATCGGGATTTACACCTATGGTGCTAGTTGCCAGCCCCTGGCCTATGGAAGGCGGGCTTGGGGTAGTCACGGAACGGACCCCGATGTCGGGTCGTGACAAATTGGTATCAGTGGAGTTTGTTTATACCATAGAACTCTGGACTCTGATCTTCCTTCTATGTGAAGCCATTGTGTTAATGGTATTGAGTGTGGTTATCAGTCCGTGGAGTCCAGTGTTGGTGTGGCGGCCGACGTATCTATACACCAAGACCCTGACTTCTGATTTCTGACTCATTACATGAAAACATTGATTGCATGTGTGTTTCAAGAGTTTTCATTGTGATTACTTTATTTCAGCTCACCAGGTATACTTTATTGACCGTGGCACACCTATATCTTTTCAGGATTGCCCCACGATGGCAGCCAGCTAGGTTTCCGATCGTTGTGCGAGACGGCAGCCCACCGAATGACGAGGCCTAAGTGCAGGGAACCATTACATTTGAGGCACCGGTGGAACCTCTACCCGCAGAGCCACCTATGCCACCAGCCCAAGCAGCTGAGAGTGCACATCGCCAGAGTGCACTGCATGAGTTTCAGTGTCAGAGACCACCCAGGTTCCACAGGGAGATGGACCCTCAGGCAGCCGGGGATTGACTGGAGGCTGTTTTTCGTGTCTTTAGATTAGTAGGCACTCTAGATGACCACATGGTGATCCTTGCAGCAAGTCTCCTACAGGTGGTAGCAGGTAGATGGTGGAGCCTGATTCTCCAGTTGCACGATGAGGAATCTCTCCTTTGGTTGGAATTCAAGATCCTCTTCCACTCAGAGTTCATTCCAGCCACCCTCTATGTAGTGCGCATTCAGGAGTTACTGCAGCTGCTGTAGGGAAGCATGACGGTAGCCCTGTACTCAGTGAGATTTACTGATCTCTCATGTTATTCCATGGACATGGTACATGACCCATTCTTATAGGCTTGTACCTTCGAGCAGGGACTAAGGCATGAGATCAGGGCTTTGACAATCACCCTCAGCATACCGACGCAGGCAAGAGTACTGGAGCGAGCCCTTCTTGTGGATAGCTTCCTTGCTGAGCCAACACCAGCAGCGAGGCCTACTACAGGGCGTCACGTAGAAGAGTCTTCTACGACTGGTATTCGACAGAAGTCACAGGTGTCCAAGAAGACCAGACCATCAGGTGGTCGACCTCAGGATACTAGTTCAGAGGTGCAGGGAACAGGGCGCATAGCCAGCCTTACGAGGAGCAGACAGTTCTATGCATGC
This sequence comes from Viscum album, assembly GCA_963277665.1. Lineage (NCBI taxonomy): Eukaryota > Viridiplantae > Streptophyta > Magnoliopsida > Santalales > Viscaceae > Viscum > Viscum album. The sequence goes on along the minus strand of OY728162.1, from coordinate 953,784,025 downwards.
GGTTGGCAGGGACACATGGCTCGTGACTGCCCGACACGACATTCAGACGTGCAACAGACCATGGAGGGACCACCCTGGTAGAGGTAGAGGTTCTACCATGGTGGTCCACAGGGATCAGGTGGACGAGGTAGAGGAGTTGTCCGAGCGGTAGGTGGTGGATGACGTTTTGAGGCTCTACCACCACAACCACCAGGAGGTCCACCCCGAACACAGGGAGCTGGCGGACATAGGCAGGCACATCATCAGGCTGTGGAAGCCTATGTCCACGACACACCAGAGATGATTGTATGTACTATCTGTGTCTCCTCCACCCATGCTGCAGTTCTTATAGACACAAGACTGAGTCATTCTTTCAATGCCGCTACCCTTGTTCGGGGCTTGGAGATTCCGACGAAGCCGTTGGTTCGATCCTTATGGCTAGAGACTCTATGGGAGAAGACTTGACGATTACACACTGGTTCCGGCAGTGTGATCTTACTCTAGGAGGCGAGAGCTTCAGCTGGGATCTTCTTGTAGCGGCGTTGAGGGCTTATGACGTCATCTTGGGCATGCATTGGTTATCTACGATCCATTCTCAGATCAACTGTATTAGGCACAAGGTGTGGTGTGTCTGCACCGATTGGAGCAGATTCACCTTCACTGGAGAGAAGGGATCCTTTCCAGCACAAAACAGACTCACGCAGAGGAGAGGACAGCCGATCACTCATAAGTTGGCTAGCATCATCCTAGGAGAATTTGACGTGCGGAGTCAGATTTTCCCTATTGTGGTGGATCAGTATGCATAGGTTTTTCATGACGACGTTCCAGGACTACCTTCTCAAAGAGAGGTAGACTTCTACATCGACCTGTACCCCGGGGCATCATCGATATCTACTCTAGCATATCGGATGGCTCCTACCGAGATTTGTGAGCTACGGGTACAGCTGGAGGACTTGCAGGGAATGGGATTCATTTGACCCAGTGTTTTACCCTGGGCTTCCCAAATTTTTTTAACCAGGAATGCGGACAGAAGTTTGTGACTGTGTGTCTATTACCGTCTCCTGAATCAGGTGACCGTGAAGAAGAAGTATCCACTTCTGAGGATTGAATACTACTTCAATTAGCTCAATGGAGCATAGTGGTTCTCGAAGATAGGACTCAGGTCAGGATATCATCAGCTAAATGTTCGAAGTGAGGATGTACAGAAGATGGATTTCAAGTGTCGATATGGCCACTATGAGTTTTTGGTTATGCCTTTCGGCATAACCAACGCTCCAGTAGTGTTCATGAGTCTCATGAACATGATCTTCCATCCCTACCATGATCGATTTGTCGTAGTCTTCATCGAATCCATATTGATTTACTCGACTATTGATGATGAGAACAACTACCACTTTCGGCTTGTACTCGACACACTTCGAGAGCACCAGATTTATGGTAGGCTCTTGAAGTGTCATTTCTGGATTCAGGAGGTCCACTTCTTATGGCACGTCATCTTTGAGGTAGGAGTTGTGGTGGAACCTACGAAGATCAAGGATGTACTAGAATGGGAGCCACCCAGGAGCATGTAAGAGGTGCAGAGTTTCCTGGGTCTGGTTGGGTACTATTGAAGATTTGTGCCAGAATTCTCTAGAGTTTCAGCACCGCATTCATCCTTGAATAAGAAGGGGAAACCCTTCTTGTGGTTAGATAGATGTCAACAGAGATTACATGAGCTGAGACATAGATTGACCAATGCACCCATCTTGAGGATACTGGAGAAGGGAGTAGGGTACGTAGTTTATTGCGATGCATCAGAGACCAGACTCAGGTGTGTCCTGATGCAGGAGTAGGCAATGATCGCTTTCCGATCATTAATGGTGAGGCAGAATGCGCAGAACTACACAACCCATGATCTGGAGTTAGCAGCAGTGGTCTTCGCCTTAAAGATGTGGTGGCACTATCTGATGGGCGAGTGATTTACAGTCTACACTGACCACCAGAGTCTAAGCTACATCTTCATGCAGAAGGACCTGAACATGAGACAACGATGATGCCTCGAGTTCCACGAGGACTATGACATTGAGAAAGTATATACTCCTGGAAAGGGGAACATAGTAGCCGATTCACTCAGCAGGAGGACAGGCATTCAGCTACATGGAGAGGCAACGGAGCAGCTAGCCATGTTGCACATATCCTTCATGGATAGAGATGGGACATCCTTTCTAATGTCGCTCACAGTCACAGCTCCACTTCTTTAGTGGTTCAGAGAGACACAATGTGGGGATGTTGACAGTGATACGCGATGTGCATAGATATCCTCAGAACAGGCACCTGATGGATTTTTTGTAGGAGGAGAGTGCGTCAATTCATTTCAGGGGGAGAACCATGGTACCGATTGATTTACTGGAAGTGGTGTTGATATAGTTTCACATATTCCCTCTAGCGGCACATCTAGGAGTGGCGAAGATGTTCCAGGATCTCAGATGAAATCAATGGTGGCCGGGTATGAAGAAGGTTGTGGCAGAGTTCGTTTCGTGATGCCTCACCCGCCAGTAGGTGAAGGCAGAGCACCAGGTACCATCACGCTTGGTACAACCCTTGGAGGTCCCATAGTGGTAGTGGGATGGGATATCTCTGGATTTCATGACATGGCTTCCACGTACTTCTAGAGGTCACGACTCCATTTGGGTGATTGTCGACCAACTCACCAAGTCGCCCCACTTCTTACCCATTAGAGAGATGGGGTTAGTGGAGAGCTTGGGATGACTCTACATTCAGGAGATCGTATGACTTCATGGTGTGTCATCACATATCGTCTCTGATCGAGATGCTCACTTTACTTCCCGGCATTCGAAGGGGTTGCAGGAGGCATTTGGGACGCAGCTACGCTAGAGAACCGCCTTTCACCCACAAAATGGATGGTCAGACGGAGAGGACCATTCAGAGTCTCAAGGACATGCTCCGTGCATGTGTCCTCAACTTTGGTTGCAGCTGGGAGGATCAACTACCTTTGGTGGAGTGTGCGTAAAACAACAGCTACCACTCCACCATCAGGATGCCACCATATGAGGCATTGTACATCTGACCTTGCAGATCACCTATGTGCTAGAACTACCCAAGGGAGTCAGCACTTGTGGGACCGGAGATGGTCCAGTCCATGGCAGAGAAGGTACATGTCATCCCAGAGTGGATGAGGACAGCTCAGAGCCAACAGAAGTCATATGCTAATAGGAGGCAGAGACCACTAGAGTTTGAGGATGGAGACCATGTTTTCTTATGGGTACCACCTCGACATGGACTATGGAGATTTGGCTGGGTTGGCAAGTTATCTCTGTGCTTCATCAGTCCATTCCAGGTTCTTAACAAGATAGGTGAGGTGGCATATTGACTGGCTCTTCCACCTCAGTTACACCGGGTGCATGACGTCTTCCACGTGTCTCAGCTGAGAAGATACGTGCACAACCCAATGCATATCATCGACCTCGAGGAGCTGCACATCGATGACGGGATGACTTAGGAGCAATAGATGTCGGTTCTACATGGACGGTCGATTCCTCTAGCTCAATTCAGGTGGTAGCATGAGAACCTTTATGAGAGAACATGGGAGCGAGAGGCTCAGATGCATGCACAATATCCTCATTTGTTTCCTTAGTTTTTGATATATCTTTATGGGTACGTAAATCCTTGAGGTGGGAGTAATGTAAAGACCCGTAAATTTCAAGCAAATTTAATTTCTTAATTTATTTGGGATTTTATGAGTACGCTGTTTCTAATGGCACCTGATTCCGAGGCCCGGTGTGCCCAGAATAAATTTTTGAAATTGAGATCGGGTACGTTCAGTTGATGAACGAGTGGGTTTTTCTAACTTTTGAAACGGTGCTCGGAATCAATATCCGAGGATATCTATGAAACCACATCGCCATTTTTTCATTAGGCGACTTTTACTGGAGTTTCGTTTTCTTGGGAGGTGTTGTTTAGAATTTTGGTTTAAGTGTAAAGTGAAATATAATTGTGTTACAATTTTATTTTTCTATTTTATGTTGTTTTATCCTAATTATGGGAGTTGGGGTGGGACCCAATAGATCCCAACTCCTCTTGTTAGGATATTTGTGTGGTGGGGCCCACATGAGCCCCTCCCCTTCAAATTCTTTTAACTCCTCTGACCCCTCATTAAATTTTTCATAATGATATCCAATAAATTATTATACTCAATATTAATTAATTGAGTTTGAATTTTGATGTTTTGAAATGTTGACATGAGTAATTAAAATAAGGAAAAGCCTTATTTTATTTCATTTGGCTTCTGTTGTGGGAAGCAAATGGTAGTGAGCTCTGGAGTTATTTCTGAAGAACATCTTCTTCTTCATTTATGAACGCCAAGACATCGAATAAGAATGCCGACACCAAGGAGATTCGACATGCCGTTCTGTCCCCTCTCCACAGCTGGTGTGAGACGACGTCCCCTCCTTGGACGCATGCCATCGTCGTCATCAAAACCTCACCACATGACGCCGTCCACCGCGATGCTGACTTTATTCATCATTGTTGCTGTAGGGGTTTTTCTTCAATCACGTTTTTTTCATTATCTTTGTGAATTAAGGGATGACCACTTGTTTTCGTAATAACGGTAGGAGGTCGGACCACACAAACTTGGCCGTTCCTCCTCCCCTTTTTCTTGGTCTTCATGGATCGTTGTGGTGAAGACGATGTGGTGCTGTTGCAATGCGCAGAAACGAGTGAACCAAGGCCGGAGCTGGCCACTGTGGAGGTGTGCGGCGACGTCGCGCTGCCCCAGTGAATCCGAAGGAGCCGCGGTCGGAGTGGGCCGCGGCAGTGGTGCGCAGAACCGTCGCGCCGTGCCAGAGGACCTGAGGTAGGTCGCGGCTCGAGCGAGCCACGACGGAGGGCGTGGCGTCGTCGCGCCATGAAGAATGGGGAAAATCCATGGCCTTTTTCCGTGGTGGGATAGCGGGAGGCGTCCGGTCAAGGCGGCTGCCTTCACACCATGGAGGTGGGAACCCGATGGGTCCCGCGTGGATCAATCGGCCGACCATAATGGTCGGCCGTTACCCAGGAAAACTGGGGGTTGAAACCCCTGGCCTTCAAACAGGGTGGACTCCACCAGGTCCCCTGGCCAGAAAATAGGACGCCTGCGCCATGCCGGACCCGGACCGGGGTCGGGTCGACCCGGTTCAGGCCGACCCAGGGGGTATTGGGTCGGGTCGGACCGGGCCCAAACTCCCTACTTTCAGACAGATCCGTTCAAACACCCATAACATCGGCTATGGACATCCGAACAATGCACCGGTAGTTGCGTTGTGTTCCTTGGATCGAGTTGGTCATTTTGGTATATTACCCTCAAGGTTTCGGAGAACTTTGGGTACAGCTGGGTTGGTTTGAACACGAAACCAACCGGGTCCTCGAGGCCGAAACGCTTATAACTTTAGCTATGGATGTCCAATTGATATGCCATCAACTTTGTTGGATTCCTCTTAGTGAGAAGATTCTTTTGGCTTACTCTGATCAAGGTTTGAACGTAGCTGGAGTACAGTCGGGTTGGTTTTAACATAAAAACCAACCGGGCCCCTTGGACGAAAAAGCAAATAACTCTCAGACCGGGCGTATGAATGACGCGCCGTCTGTCGTGTTGAGTTCCTTTTGATGAAATGTAACATTGTGATACATCAACTCTGGACTTCGTGATAGTTGATGTATCGATACCTTGGATCATGGTGCAGACCCTACTAGAATCGAGCATACTGTGTGTGGGAACCCTAGAGCTGACTGCGACTGCGACGACGATGATGACTATACTGGGATCCTATGTGGGTTCAGCAGTGATGAGGACTACACTTGGATACTCTGTGGGTTCGGCTACGATGACGACCGTACTGGGATCCTCCGTGGCTTTGACAGCGATGACTACTGTTCTTGTATCCTATGTGGGTTCGGTAGTATTTGAATATGTACTTGTATCCTATGTGGGTCTGACAGAGTAGCTAGTCTTGTATCCTTTGTGGTTCCGACAGCTTAGTTGGTCTTGTATCCTATGTGGGTATGAAAACTTAGATGAATCAGTGGTTACATCTGATCATCTCAATCGCCTTACGAAGTGTATACCTGTGTGAGCTGAGTCTTGACTTTCAATCATTATCTTCGATATGATTGACTTGCTTTCCTGTGTGGATTGAGTTATACATTCCTATGTGGACTGGTTTGTACATGATCTTATGAGATGGAGCAGAACTAGAATTGATGAATTAGGTATATGTATGTGCATATACATAATTAGTGTTGGTTGATACTTGTATTTCTATCTTTCCTTTCGGGTTTATCCTTTTTGGATTTTGGGACACCTTCGGGAGTCTCGGGGTCCCTACTGAGTATCGTATACTCACCCCTGCATAGGCTATGCCCGCACTATGTTGTGTTTGTTGTAGATGATGGACAGCGCTGATCGTGGTTGAGGCTTGAGGAGTGGGATGGTACCCTGAGGTGGTCTATCAGGTAGGACGTACATGGAAAGGACGGCCGGACCCGAGGAGCCGACGAGACTGTCTGTACTCACCCTTCAGGTGGGAGTTCCGGAGGACGACTTCATGGTAGTATCTTTACTTTTCAGTTGCAGTACTTTCCATTCAGTTGTACTGCACTTTCAGTTGGGTTTGTATACTGGCCCATTTTCATTACAACACTTAATTGTGTATACAGTTTACTAAGTGTTTACATCTGTTTGCGTACTATGTGGTGATTTGTTTCTTTTATTAAGGCAATGCCTTCCCTTTTATCGGGATTTACTCCTTTGGTTCTAGTCGTCAGCCCCAGGCCTAGGGAAGGCAGGCTTAGGGTAGTCACGACATAGACCCCGAGGATGGGTCGTGACAAGATTTTTTTTTAATCTATGAAAATAAAGTTATTTATAGATTACATTTTTAGGAAATAGATGTTTTATAGATGAACTATTTATTTTGAAACCAATAGCTCACTCAAATAAGGCAGCTTATCCATTACCATAAACCTCATTATTTATAGGAAATACTTCTTTTCCTCATAGAACCTCAAAATCCATTATAAAATCATCATTTTGGATTTTTTAAATATGTATGTTGAGTCTTATTTTAAAATAACCATGCCATTCAGGGTTTCTCAAATATTCACCAGAAATATCACATCTTTGTGATGAATTCTACATGTACTCACTTACGTGTCATTATAATTACATGATCTTCATTTATTAAATTCTCCAAAATATCCTTTATTTGGATAAATTATCAACCTCATATTGCTACATATCTTTCAGGGGAGAATAATAATTTTTGGATTGACTCATATATGCAAGAGAGAGATTTAATCCATGGAGGGTCATTCCACCATCATCTACAAATACCAATCTGAAAATGATCATCTAGACCACACGTTCATCAAAGGAGGTTCATCTATGAAGAACCCAATTAATATTTCTTGGTGAGCATTAGGGTAGATGATGTTTTAACCTCAATCAGAAATTCTAAATCAATATCATCTTATGAAAAACATATTATCAATATCATTTATGTGATGGATGAATAGTTTTATGGAACTTCTATACCACATTGGACCATGATTCAGCTAGAATATTCAATTTAATACAGCCCATTGCATTGAATGGGTTATCCAAAGAAATGAGGCTAGCTCTTGGAATAGTTCACCCAAACATATTGGTGGGCCAACTCGCTCTCCCCCTTAAATAACATCATGCACACCATATAGGTTCTCACCAATGAACTCCGTATTGGGAGATTATTCTTATCTCTACTACATTGAGAGATATAGTGGGACATCTCTCCCATGTGGTAGAGTTATCCTTACAGATGTGTTGGATTGATATGGCCACTGGGATTATGTTGTTCGAAACATTTTTTGGTAAGTATAATTAGAAATAATACTTAGAAAAAATATAACTATAGAATTTATGAAACCAAGACTTCTCAAATACCAACAGAAAAATATTATTTATTTTTCATGGCCTTTTTTTCATCAAAATACTTTTGTAAAAAACATCCATTTTAATTAAAAAATGTCTTCTAACATATGATTAGTCAAACAATAATTACTATTAAAGAAGAATTTCTCATGTATAGTTTTTCAAGCATGGAATCCAAAACTATTAAATGAATCCTTATTAATTATCAAATTATCACCTCTTCACCAATATATTTTGATTGGATCACTGAATATAAATTTCATACTTCTCAACAATCTATCCCAATATATTTAATTTTTAATATAAACACAATTCTTAAAACTCAATATCTGGTGCCAAATTTATCCCCGTTATTAATGTTCAAATGAAAATGTTATGTGATATCTTATCATATTTCTTCTAAAAACATGTTCTATTTCCTTTCTATATTGTTTATTTACCAATTCTATGAGAGGGATGATATCATATGGCTTTCTTAGAAAATAGTTTTTTGTTTGTATAATCTATTTCTACCTAGGATAACATGTTTTAAACAACAATGTTTAAACAATGGATGTATAGGATGTTTGTAAATTACCATTAAAGTGATTCAATGCTATGAAATTTTCAATTATAATTTTAGGTATTATATGTAATCAAATTTGTCAATATGATGCTAAATCCTACAAAAAATTATATTAACACATCCTAATGTTCTTGTGAAAAGATATATCTCCCCATTTTCTCATATTTTCATTAATTAGTAACTCCCACTTAGTTTATTTGATAAAAAAAATTAATTCGAGGGATAAAATTGTGATTATTATACCACATCATACAAATTTATATAGCTATTCCAATGATCCTCAATCACTATGTAATGAATATTTTTCCATATTTTTCTTAGTAATGATCACCCTTAGTGTATATATTCATATACTTATATTATATGAATGTTAGTACATAAACACATATATTTTGTGGAACATAGAGGGACAATATTGTTTGTAAAAGGTGACATTTAGTTTGAGAACAACTTCTCCACCTAGCCATTCTATTCTACTAATCATAGTCAAACTCTCATAACCATTTTGTGCAATACCTCACATAAACTCAGGGTTTGGAGAAACTTTCATTGCTTTAACATTGACAAAAAATTTGACTTCGTCCATTAGCTTTTCAAATTTCAATTGACATATAAATAAAAGAAGGAATTATTTCATAACATACCGTGCCCAATCAGGATCTTTATATGGAAGCCACTATTCTTCAATCCAATCAACTTCCTATTCTCAATATTGGGAATTTATCCAGGTAGTCTTGTCACAAATTTCTCATATGTGTGACCATTAAACTTACATCTACCAAAAGATTGTTCTAAGCACCCATATATATTTTAAATTAGCAATAGAATGGATTTATGGTCATGAGATTATTCATATGATAAATTTTATTCATATATTTACTATAAATTCCTTATATTATTCAATGTTTACTAGAAATTCCCAGTTATACCATCAAGAGTAGGCTTTATGGCCATACCATCCACATCACTCGTAGAAACCCCTGAGCATTTTAATTCCTCCTTCATATTAATTCTATAAAAACACTGGTTGTTGTTTTAATTCTTCAAAATGAACCTTTTTTCCTTAAGGTAGTGATTTTATTAACACATTTATTTCTCCTCTTGATGTAGGAGTAGATATATCACTTGTTTTACATTTTTTCTTTTATTTATCTATTCTCCCCCTTGGTTGTAGATTTTTTTTTATTTTCATGAATTTATAGGTTATTCCAACATTCTAAGGCCTTGTGCTTAAACATACAGTAACACTAAAAATATCATGTAAGCCTTATTATATTCTATTGTTATGTAGTATATCTAGATTTCATAGATTGTGAACCTTGCGAATTTTGAGTTAAACCACCACTATTTTGGACACTTCCTGAGGAAAAACTCCCCACGATTATTTCCACATCCACCCTCGATGTGGTGGGATTATCGGCATCTTTTACCAACCATACATTCCTATAGTTTGTTTAAATAATATACACACACTTGAAAAATCATTTTTATGTAAAATATTTTTTGTGTTATTAGATTCCTTCTTCCTATAGGATGTTACCATTTGATTAGCGGATGAACCAATACAATTTTTTGAGTTATAATACTCGCTACAAATATTGAGGTGAAATATATATTTTCAAAACTAATACGGTACATAGAACATGTTTTGATTCCTAATTATTAAATATCACCTTTATCTTTAAATACTTTATGGTGAGGGAGGTCTTTTCCTCCTCAAATATTATCATATTTACCTCCCAATTATAATTCAGTTTCATTAAATTTTCATCATTCAATTTTCTTAATTCATTCACATTATTTTCAAACTCTTTTAGCTATTAAAATTTATCCTTTAGTTAAGTATCATTAAATAGTTTTGAAATATTGGGCAATTTTTTAGATTCATGGAAAGATTCTATAAATACAATCAGAAAGATTTATTTCTCATAAACATTTCCATAAAATCGTAAACAACATTAAAATGCCTTTCTTCGAAAAGAGATATTTTTTTTCTTTATTGTTCGATATGTTTTCTGAGAGTGTTAAATATTTCAACCCTTTTATCCAATGCTTATTCTATAACATTAACCTCTTCTTCCCGATTAATTTTTCATCCTAATAATCCTTAATGAATCTAAAAATAAATTTTAGTACTTTATTAGGAATGGTAATCATATTTTCTTTCGATATAAAATAATGACCACTAAGTGATACATCATCATCATAGCTTAAGAAAGAATATTTAGAAGAATCAAAATTTAGAGCATTATTTCATGTTATACCATTCATATTACCTTTAGTTGAAGGTGTCTATTCATTTTGTATAAGATTAGTTTTTTATCTTACTTACCTATATTTTCTTCTTATTCATCTGAGTCTATGTAAAAAATCTCTAGATTCATGTCCATTACAGTATCTTCTTTTTTTCTTCATATGATATAGCTCACTAATTTTCTGAAATATTCCCATTATAAAGGCTCACTTTCTTCTTTAAAGGGACCCTCATAATAATTTCAATTGTAGGGACCCATGACACATTTACTAAAATGATGGGGTGGATTAGTTTTTTACATTCATTAATTATTGCCTTTTGAATTCAAACTCTTAATAATATTATGGATCTGGATCCACTTATTTATGTTACCCAATATGACCTCTTATTTAAGAATCATAAGAGATATCACAAAACAAAATATTTTCAAGGATTAATAGGAAGGACAACTTTTTACCATGTTCGTTATACCACTAACATAGATTCTCCACAATAATATTTTTATCAATTACGATGATTTATACAGAATAACGCTAATTATTAGCATTAGAATCTGCATAAGAGGATCTTTATACTACATCACATTGTGTTACCCAAATCCATACTAGAATTTTACTAATGAATTAAATAATAGAATCATCTTGCTCCAAACTCCAACTGAGAGAAATATTATACTCCTAAATCTTAATGAGAGAATTCTAGATTTCAACACAATCTGAAATACTTCACATATTCCCATCTCCAACATGGATACTTATATTGATACCATTTCCAATAGAGGGACTTCATTTATTATATAGGGTCATTCCACTAGAATATTCTCCTTTGATCTTCCTCTAAGATCATATAGGATCTAACATCATCATGTAAACTTCATGTACCATCAACTATTACTAATTAGTTATTTTAGTCATGCAAAAGAATTTAGATCACCTATATAGGATTAGTTTTCTAGATGCAATAAATTCCTAATAAATTATTATTTCTAATGATAACGTATCAACATCACATAGATGTGTACAATTGGTGATCATATATTCATCATTTATTATTATTATTGAATTATCAACGTAATTTATTAATGTATTAAATTTTTAATAGTTTGTGAGTAAATCAATTAACCCTTTTTCATTCTTATTTATCTATTTCACTAGTTTATGTTTTCTCATTAACAATATTAAAACCTATAATTCCTTAAATTGAACCTAGATAGGTATTTCAAGTTTGTTAAATCTATTTTGGTTTTGTTTCCAAGTGATAATTCATTCTTATATCATGAATGAACTCTCTTGTCATCAACATAACCTAGATATATCATATGAATTGTCTTACTTCAGGCCCATTGTTCCTTTATGCACTTTTAGATAGCTTCTTTCCCAATCCCAAATCCAGGTAGGGCCTGTAGAATCTCATGTACACTTCAAATAATGGTATATAAACCTGATTTGGGTCACATAATGATATCAAGGAAGTGCCATATTCACTTCAAGAAACACAATGGGAGTGTGTTACTCAAACAGTGGATCACAGAATAATTAATTTATACAAAAATATGAGAGTGTTCAATAAATGCATAGATTCAATGATATTTCATTCTCTTTATCACAATTAGATATCCTAAAAAATTCTCATCATCAAGAAAATGGTGATTCCTAGATTCTATCTTTATATGGGAATAGATATATATATATATATATATCAATTAAAGAATCTTATAATCAACCAGTGACCTCAATATTTATAAGAAATAATTATATTATTTTCCTTAACTCTAACTATGTGTTTAAATCCCAATTAGTGATATGAGAAATTGGTTATGTTGAGGAATATATTTACTCACCTGAGTTATTCAGTGTTTCTCAAATATAAAAAATCCCTCACGTCTTCATAAGGCATTCCTCACATTATCACATGAATTCCATTATAATTTCATGAAACCTGTATTTTAAATTCTCAATATAATCATTTATTTATGATAAATAATCATCCTCATACCACTCAATATCATCCTCAAATGAATCATATATTTTTTTTAAAATCCATTCATGCAAGATAGAGATTTCATACAAGTGGTTTTATGCCATTATTTTCTCAAAAATAAAAATGTCAAAATGATCATGAAGACGTCTAATTAACTATAAGAGGTTTGGTTATGAAGAAACTAAAAACAAAACTATCGTCAGTTATGGGGTCTAAAGACAACATCGCCTCGACCAATTGGTTGGGAACAATCACATCTAATGACTCGTATTTAATTTGTATCATTTACATAATGGATAAAGAGATACAAGAAGCTTTTTTTCCATAATGATTCATGATTATCCAAGAATCCTCTGTTTAATACAATTAATTCCACCAACCTCTCGAGATAATGCACTATAATTAGAACCCTTAATAGATCACTCACATATATGGGGAAAGACCACCCGCTCTTCCCCTTGTGCATGACGATGCACACCATGTCAGTTTTCACCCATGCACTCTTTTTTAACCATATTTACCCCTATATGGTTCCATGTGAGCTATGTGAGATATCTCAGACACATGGTTGAGGTTACCTCCCACAAGTTTTGGATTCAAATGGTCTTATGGCTCATACAGTTAGAGAATTTTTTTATTATGTCATGTTTGAAATAATATGTATTAAATATATTAGTTTAGAAAGCAAGAAACCAACCCCAATTAATAAAATTATTTATTATTCATGGTCATATTCTTATACCATAATTTATTGAAAACAATATTCCATACATATTAACATATGTATAGGAACATAAGAGAAGTCCCAAAATTACCACAATTTGAAGAGAATTGTTTAATCATGGAATCCAAATCCATTGAATGTTTCCAAAACAATTAAACAAGAATCATCACTTCAATAACACCTTTTGATATGGTCATTAGAAAAAAATACAATGCATAGGATCAAAATTAGTGGTTGTAATTCCTTGAGAGGTTATTAATTTTTTTATTATTCATTGTTTCATAGGAATTGAGGTATATTGTCATATCTTTTTTAAATACATCTTTTACCAAGATACATGGATGATATAACTAGTTGATAAGTTGTTTATTATCTTAGGTAATGATTAAAGTTAAGAAACAATCCAAGAGTAGATGAAGTATTTTACATGATCCCCTATTTCAGCCTTACTAGAGCTGGGGAAATGATATAAAGTAAATTTGTTATGATTTGAGTGTAGGCATTAGTTCTATGTTTCTAACACCTTCAGATTTTAGACTTATTACTTTAAAATGAATTTTAAGCATTTGGAAGCTTTCTTTATATGAAACCCCATGTCTAAATAAAAAATGATATATTAATGAATTTATAACCTAGTTATTTTATTAGAGGGTATGAGTTTTATTAACCTCACAGTGAAACATATATATAAATATTTATTTTTTCCTAAAATAAAAATCATTTATTAATTATAATCAACTACAAATAAATTCTAATAAAATTATATTATAATTAAATTACTGATTTTTATGATGAAATGTACTTTTATATGTCTTATGAATTTTTATACAAATAATATATTGATAACTATTATAAAGTAATTTTATTTAAATTTATTTAAACTTTATGAATAATTATTTATATATTAGTTATGTAATGATCATGAATGAAGATAATATCATTAAATGGTAAAAAAATTTATTTAAAATTAAAAATATTTTTCTTTGAGCGATGTTTTTCATCTCAATATGTTAAATAAAAAATTATTAATTAATTATGATAATGAAATATTTATTTTATATATTCAATAAAATATATTAATATTAATCTTATTTTTGAAAATTAATTTAATGAATGAAAATCTAATTTTATTATTACAAACACATTTTCCTAGAAAAAGCTTTCATTTTTTATTGAACACATATTTTAAAGATAATATATACCAATTATGAAAATTGAATTTGATAAAATGGATTACATATTTTTATTCAAAATTTATAAATTTTTTAATGAGGACAAATTCATTTTTTGTTATAATGAAAAGTAAAAACAATAATAATTTTCAACCCCTATTAAGGTTAAAATGCATTAATGAATGATGTTAATATAAGTGATTCGTGTAAAACATGATAATGAGAAAAAATTAAATATTATTGGGAAAAGATATTTTACATTATATTATGTTAAATTTTAATTCCTAGGAATTTAGTGCCACTGAATGATGAAAATGACATTATAGTTTTTAAATACTTTAATTAATTCCATGAGTGTCGGTCACCTCACTTCTAAAAGGGAACCACTTCTCCACCCTTAATCAAAAATATTGAACCCTATATATTAACCAATACCTATTAAAAAAACATACTCTATCCACTACCTATATCCTTGATCCTTGGAAATTTCCCAAAGATTTTATTATAATGGATTAATATATCATGAAAAGGTGGTATCTCAAATAAGATGTAATCATCTTACCTAACTCATTCAATGTTTTATTATTCTTATACTTCCTCAAAATATGTTATATCCACACTAACATAATTTATCCACTATTCTAAATTTATTGATATTTTATTATATTTATCATACAATCATATTCCACTAAATTTCTATAAAATGGGTAATGAATGTATCAATCATGTGTATATGTGGTCTACTTCACCGACATAGTGATATTATTTATTTTCTATTACTACCTCATATTAAAAGATATAATGATGGTTTTAATAAATAAATTTATTATTTATGATATTAATATTATTATAATATTACATAATATTAGTTGTCATTATTTTCTTCTTTTCATAAGAAAATAAAAGCAACTTTCTTGCATACGTACAGAGTACCATCTCCAAGAACACAGTAATTATTTTTTATATATCATCGAAATGGAATTATTTCTAAAATGAATATATTTTATACTTATGTCATTATTAAAATTATTATGTTTATTTAACCATGAATATGATACTATTAACCCAACAAATGAATCAAATCATACATAAAAATTTAATTTGACAGTTTAAATGATGATGATAATGATATATTGGTAATGAATGGGTAATATTATGTAATATGTAAACAATTTTTGGTCTTATAAGAAGAAATATTATTATTTCACATTTATATAATAATCATAAATTTATTGTACTATAGGGTATAATAATATACGCTGAAATTATTTCACAGGGTATGGGATCAATGTTATAATATTTATTTTCTTATCATATGTTAATTTCTCTAAAATACAAATTTTCCATTAATTTGCCTCTCTAAATGAAATAAAATTACATAATAATATTTTAATGAAAACCAACTAAATTTATATCATTGGTTGGGAATCTTTTCCCTTTCATATAAATATTTTATAAACCATTTTCTATAAAAAATAAACTCTAATCAAATTATTTAATTTCATATTTTTCTTAATATTATTTATTATATATTTTTTTTAAAGATATTAATATCATTTTAGGAATGATTTAGTTATTACCAATGTTGTAAACGAATTTATTTGTTTTAAAATTTACAACATGAAATTCTTTTTCAAATCTCATGAATATTATTTTCCTTAATGTTTCCTTAAAAATTCCCAATGTCAATTTTATAGGAATTGTTATTCCAAATATTTAATATTTTTTTATATTTAAAATTAGGTATTTTAAAATTAAAAGGAAATTTTCATCAATAAATATTCCAAATATATTTTGAAGATATTTTTATCTATAACGCCATATTTTTATGTTTCATAAGTTTTAATGTAGATACGATCCATTGATATGATATTTATTCATCTTATGAATAGTTATTTATTATGATGAAATGTTTATGAATCTTGTTTTCAATTTCATATGTCTAACCATAAAGAAATGATAAATTATTCTATGATCATCATGAATGTATATGAATAAATTATTATTATATGATTAGTGGGGAAATTATAGCCCTACATTTATTTATGTAATGATTAATGATTAATTAGATCAAAAGGTACATAGAGGCTTATAACAACACCAAATGAGGGTACACGAGTTGTTAGACCATGTCAAAAGTAGGTTCATATGGTGTTACACAAATCTTGACAAGTGATGAATGAAATGGTGTGTAACCCTGACATAATATTGATATGATAGTGATTATGTCATATATTTTATGACGCTATTATAAAATTTTATTATTTATATGATATGATCACTTGGATCATGATATTTTATTCTTATACTATTAATGTCGTATGATTTGAAAAATCATTATTCCATTATATTATATCAGAATTTTTGGTTTTTATTTCCCAATTCTAATACACTATTCTCATACCATTACTATTATGTTATATAGATATATGATCATTTAAAGATATATTACATGTGTACCCTAACTGAGAATTTGAGCCCAACCATTCATAGATATCTTTTCCCAGGGTTATAATTAATGACATTATGACGAGTATGAAAAATAAGTCTATGATTTTATGATAAATTTATTAATGTTATTGAGGTGATTTCCTAAAATAAGATGACTATATTTCATGCCCTTAAACATAATACACATCTACAGTTCTAGTCCTAGTATTATTTTCAAAGTGAAACTATTTTCATCTAAAATAATGATATATTATTATATATAATTTTTGGAACACAAAATGTGCTATAGAGAGAAGATTCAAATTTTCTATATTTATTAATATTAGTGAACATTTTTGAAATCCAAAGGGATATGTATAGGTATATTATGATATCCTAAAGCTTCGGTAAAGTTGATATTGTGCTATATTTCTAAAAAATATATCCTTCTATAGATACTATAATGTGGATGAGGTTGTGGTATAGATAAACCATTGGGTAATAAATCTGAAATGGGTTGAATGGGTATAAATGCAATCACCATTAGAGCATTATTAATTGGTCTTATACTACACACCTAGCTAGTCACTCTCATGTGATATTCTTAGGTTAATTTACATTTAATTTATGAACTATTATGATGAATGAGAAGATATATTATATGAAAATCTATAATAATCTCTAAGTATATCAGAAAGACATTATGTGTCATATATTTAGAATAAGGTGTCCTATTTAATATATTAAATGAATTATATTTAATGATTATATTAAAAATAACAATGATTAGTTTTCCACCTTATTTATTTTGGATTTATTCAATTGATTTATCAATGTGAAATTATGTTAATGTTGATTTTGACATAATATTTATTGATTATTCTCTTGTGAAACCATATGTTTGGGGAACTAGAATGAAAAATCATAGTGCTATGTTTACACATCATTATCAACCCATGAATCATTTTAGTTATCCAAATAACCCAATATTGAAAAATATACTATTGAGTTCTTTATGAGGAAACATCATCCTAATTTTAGTGGGTTTGATGATCAACAAATCACTATGAAATGGGTTCGTATAACTAAATATACATTCGAAATTCTCTAGTGATTGGAGAATTAAAAAAGTTATTTTTGTTATTTATTATTTTCAATACTAAGAATATCTATGGTAGACAGTTATCAATGACAAGAGGAAAGATTATTAAATTTAATCCATAGAGTCGGATGAGTTAAATAAGATATTTTTCAATAATTATTCACTCATATTATTCATACAAAAATGGTGAAGGAATTACTTGAGCTATGGAAGAATGCTCATGGATCAATTAATATATATATGGAAAATTTAACCAAACATATGAGGTATGTTTTTGATATTTTCATTTAACATGAAATTAATATTTTTCAATTCTTCAATGGATTAAAAAAAATTATCTGAAAGGTTCTTAGCATTAAATACTACAGGAGCTATGAAGAAATCATTTTCTTATCTCAATTTAGATATATAAATCAATGTCATCCATAAATCTCGTGGTTTTTATAACAATTGAAATATACAATTCATAAGATAATATAATAATAAAATCTATGGTGAGAAGAATATGATTTTTAAATTATTCCAAAAGTATAGATTGAATCATGGAGTAAATTATATTAAAGGTACAAGTGAATATGTTATGATTATAAATGTAGGTCAGTATGAAATCTAATTATGACATGAGGGGAAGAGGTTAGTTAATTATGTGAGTGGAAAGAAATATCCACATAATGCACCACAAAAATGCCAATATTTCAATTGTATGGATTATGGGAATTTTTATAACAATTGCTTATATTTTATTTTCACTGACATAGATCGATGTCATAACCCTTTTATGCCCATAAATAAATGGAAGACTCATGTGAATACTCTATTCTATGTGTTTTATTAGAATGAAGTTGTGAAAGGTACTTTTACAAACCAATTTTGAACAACTATGTTCATATTGATTCAATATATTACCACAATTTATATTTGATTAATTTTTTAAGGGTATCACATTACCACCTCAGATATTATATATTGTTTTATTGGTGAAAATTCCTAATGGTATAATTATCATATCGAAATTCATTGATTCTTTTCTGACTAAATATTATGGGAATATTCTACTGATAAATCTTTTTATTCTCTACATAGGTGAATTTGATGTTATTTTGGGAATTGATTGGATATAATTATATAGATATCATATCAACATCAATAAAATGTTAGTCACATTTCATATTCAAAATAACCTCTACTCATTTATTGGTGTGAGTTTGAATATGATATTCAAATGGAATTTTCATCCACATAATGGGTCCTAATTCAAATTCAAAAGGAACATTTATCACACATGGTCATGGATAATATCAACATTCAATATATTCCCATTTAATGATATTTTTCGATGTCTTTTAGAAATATCTTCCAACTATTCCTCCAAATGAAAATGATTATTTTTGATAGCCCATAGGAAATTGTCAATTCATAAATGGATAAACCAATTTAATAATTTATAAAACTCAAAAAAACTAAATAAAAATGTAGTACTTGGTAAGACTGAGTATCAAACAACAAAGATAGTTTATATGTTATAAATTAATTTAGGGAATTTAAATTACAGTTGGTTGTTCTTTTGATTGAAAGAATAATGAAAAAAGATGTAATAATGATTGAGTTTCAAATCTAGATGGGTGGAATGCGAGGTTTCATGATTTTTAGGGTCGTGTTATAGGGGAATAATTTATAAAATATTTATTTAGTTTTTATGTCAGAATTTGGTCGAAATATATCCTTGTCCTGGGTACCCTTCCCTAATTTTTAGTTTATTCTTTTGGAATTGACATCTACTTGGAATGAATGTAAAATTTTTTACCCAAAACAATACCTAAACATAACAGTCCTAGACTATGTAATGGTTGTATGAAAACTATGATGATTAGTTAATAAAATAAATTAAATAACATCATATCATGACAATGATCATGAAATAAGAAATGAAGACTAATTAGATTTGATTAATTTTATTTCAGTAATCCAAAACATGAATAATAAAAATAAATAATCTCTATCATCACATCCCCATATAATAACATCACCATGAACCAATATAACTATTTTATCATGCTAAGAATGATAAGAACGAAAATAATTGGTGCCCAAAGAAGATCGATGGTGAAGAAAAGTAGTGAAACATGACTCCCATATCATCACTATGTGTTCTAAAACCCTCGTTAGTGTCTCACTTGCTTATGCAGGTCCTAGAGTATATTAGAATGGCATATTAGGGGATCTATTTATTTGGAATCCCATCAAATACTCATCCTGTGTCACATTTATTTTTATTCTCTCTGAAAAATTCATTACGTGTAACTATGTTACATGATGCATAATCCTAATCTATGTATCCCTTCATGTGAATGAAGCTTGCATGAGCTTTGACTACTTTCACAACATGTAATTGGGACACACGATGTGTAATTTCTCTTCACAGTGAGAAATCTCATCAAAACTTGTTCTATGTGGAAAATTCATTTTGAAAAATACTTTACAGGTAATTATATTACATGATCTATAATCATTCTAAATCAGTTTTTCCTACTTCGAATCCTTCTATAAAATTTTTTTGTTATTCTGTAAGCTTTAATGAAAGTGCAAAGTGACTTTAACCTCGCAATATCACCCATTTACATTCATTTAACAAAATATTAATTGAAGCATTCCATCAAACCTAAAACAAGACAATCCATTCCATATATAGAAATATTAATCATTTGAATATTAAATAAACACAAAAAACACTCTAAAATATATGCATGAAGTAAACTTATCATGCTTTCTTAGGAACGTATACCTAGTACGACACCTATTTTAAATAGTAGATATAGAACCCAACTGGATTGAGTTCCATGAATTAAATAAGCACCACTAGGAGAAACTTGATAATGGATTCATTTGGCCATGTGCATCACAATGGGGTACACACATTATTTTTAGCTAGAAGAAAAATAGATCAATGAGACTCAACATAGATAATGGGGAACTTAATTACATCATGATAAAAAAAATTAGATGTTCCCCAAGTTGATTTTTTTTTACTTAATTTTAAAGGATTTCAATACTTCTTAATGAGTTTACTTTTTTCTGGATACTTGCAATTGAGGGTCAATGTGAAGAAATACATAAGACAACCTTCCATATGAGGTATGAACACTATGAATTTATAGGGATTACATTTTTAATTACTAATTCGCCATATATTATTACGAATTTAATAAAGTGAATCATTAGAAATTATATGAATTATTTTGTGGAAATATTTATTTTTAATGTTTTTATACACCGTTAGAGTATGAAAGAGAATAAATATCATTATAGAATTGTGTAGAAGACCCTATGGAATGATAAAATATATTAAAAATTTAGTTAGTATGAACTATAATTATAGAAATTATAATTATTGGGGTATGTGATAACAAGATTGGGCATATCAATATATCATTCTATGAAAGAATTAATTGTACATTATCTTAGACAAACCAATATGACAATGATTGAAATTTTTTCATGGATTGGTTAGATATTATCATTAAATTATAATGAATTTATCATGGTTTCATAATACAAAAACTGAGTTAAAAGGTAATGTATTCAAGTTCCCTTGGACTAATTAATGTCAATCAAATGTCAAGTATTGGAGGAGATTTTTTTTAGTGCACTTATAAACACATTAACCTTAGTGGAGACGTGTTTTTTATTTTAAATGATGCATAAAATGAAGGAATGGGATATGATTTATGAAGAATGATAAAAATGTCACTTATTCCTATAATTAATTATAGTATCATGGGAAAAATATTATGTTTCGTGAATTATTATCAGCATCAATTATTTTTTCATTTAAGATATTGAGTAAATATATTTACATTGCATGGTGTGATATAATACTTATACGAATATTTTAAAAAATATATTCACTCATAAATAATTAAATACGAACTAGTGAAGATGGTTGGAGTTGATAAAATATTATAACTGGTCAATAAATTGCTACCATTTGAAAGAAAACCTGGTGGCTAATGCTTTGAGTTGAAGGATCAAGATGGATTATATATGACGATGAACCAAAAATATCTAAAATATTGGTATTTCCAAAAGACATACCATTAAATCTATTTGTAAGGGGAGAAATATAATCTATCACAAAAGAGTGTTCAACAATATACATGTGAAGATTAAATATTCATAGAATGTAAATTTAGAGATTTAAAATAAGGTGATAATTGTTATAAATTTAAACCTCTGTTATGATTGAATTCCCTTGTTCATGAATAAAGTATGTGTCTCTGTTATACTAAAATTAAAGAAATAATTATTGGATATATCTCATACATCATTACTCTATATTATTAATTTAAGAATGATTATGTATAAAGACCATAAGGATCATTTTTAGTGGGAAAACATGAAGAGATATATTGTTGAGTCGTAATCTCAGTGCTTGGTATGCCAATAAGTCAACATTGAGTGACTAATGTCCAAGGAGATGTTACAACTATTACCCATTACTATATAAAAATGTGAAAATTTCACCATGGATTGCATCATAAGACTCCCCAAGACATATATAGTGAATAATTCTATATGATTTTTTTTCAATATACATAAAAAGTTATCACATTTCATAACTATTAGATAGGATTTTTCTCTTAATCAACTATTCTAGATATAAAAAGTTATAAATTTACATGTAGTACCACAGTCTATTGTATCTAATTGAGATGAAAATATTACATTTTTGGTCAAGAGAATTAATAATCACATTTTGATATGGATTTTTGATTTAGTGATACTTATTTCCCATATAAAAATGGAAATGTTTAGAGAACCATAAGAAAAATATGTTAAGATCCTATTCTATAAATTTGAATAATGGTGGGATGAACACCTTATATTTAACAAATTATCATTGAGAAACACATTAAATAAAACAATTAGAAAGATCCAGGTGAATAAATTTATGGAAGGAAGTGTAGAAATTTTACTTGTTGGGATGAAGCTAGAGAAATAAAGCAATCGGGACCATATCAAGATGTAGAAATAGTCTAGAGGGTTAGATCTGTTTAGAAACACATTTAGGTTTCTTAGAGTCAACCAGAGAGTTAAAATAAAAATCATCATATAATATAGAATATAACATTATTGAAAAGTTATTCAAATCAATTTATACATGGAATATGTTTTTGAGATTTATAATAAAGGAAAATCATAGACCTATGTATTTTATCCTCTATGATATTCTTGATTGATTAATGACAATTTCTTATATCTTAGCAAATCCACTAATCCTCTCTCAATTTCAAGATGTGTCCCATGTATCTCTTTTGTGTATGTAAAAATGTGAACCTTCATATGTAGTAAAATAGATTGTTGTAATGTATGATAATTATCATTCCAATGAAGAATTAGTAGTAAGAATATTGGATTGTAGAGATAATGTTCTACAAAAATATATTGGTCACTTGGTTAATAAGCTGTAGAGGAACTAAAAAATATGTTTTCTACAAGGGAACAAAATGATTTTATTAAGAATAAGTATCTTCATTTTTATACATCAGAGTAATGGAATATTGAGCATTAAAATCATCAAAATGGGGTAGAATAAAACATCTTCATATTTTATATGTATTACATTTAAATAAGTTTCAAATATTTGTTATCATTCTTTCAATGAAATCCTGAGTCTAAAGGAGACACGATATATTATAGAATTTATAAAATATTTGTTATATTTGTGTGTGTAAATATGATTAACCACATTATGAATTATATAATTAAATTTTTATCCTTAATTAAAATATACTCATTAATTTCTATCAAATCATGATTAAATTATAATAAAAAAATTTCATTATTAAAAGGCATTTTTTTCTAAAGAAATGTATTTTTTAGGTGTTAATAGTTTTTATAAAAAATATTAAATTATTAAATTTTAAAAACTTATCTTAATTAAATTAATTTTTAATGTATTAATAATTATAAATACATTAGTTATCTAATTTTTAGTAATTAATATAGAATCATTTAAAGGTAAAAAGAGTTATTTTTTAAAAAATTGTTTTTAAGTACATATTGTGTTTTTTTGTTCATAAATTAAAAAAATCACCATTAATTAAAGATGATAATTAAATATATATACATATATATTCTATATACAATAAAATATTTTAACATTAATCAAATAGTTTTTACAATTACATGATTCAAAATAACTCTAGTTTTATTCCTAAAAAATCATTTTTATAGAAATAATTTTCATTGTGTTTTGCCCAATTATTTTGTAGTTAATTCCAAAAAATTATTTAAATTTAATTTTTTAAAACTTATATCATATTATTAATCAAAATTTAAAAATATTATAATGGGTCCACTTTAATTTTTGTCTATAATTAATAGTAAAAATAGAAAAAATTTACCACAATTTTGGTTAAAATGGGTTAATGATTGAGGTTAAATAATGAGATTAATAAAAAAAACTATTATACAACATTGATTATAAAAAAAATTATCCCTATAGATATGAAAATACCTATGAAAAAACCTTCCAATATTAATTCCCTTCATTCATGAGCTCCTGTTATTATGCTAAAACCATCCCGAGATGGCTTAAGGTGTAAACCAAAAGTGGCCTCTCATAGAAGAGGTAATCTTCAAACATGACTCTATGATAATATATATCTTATTATATTTCATCTAAATATATAGTGTCTATACTAAAATAATAAATCCAATATCATAAATAGAATAATATTTTAATATGAGTAAATCACAAAAATATTCATACTCATTTACATTAAATGGTATGTGAAAGTATCGATCGTACGTACGTGAAAACTACTACATCCACGTAGTTATATATATAATTTTACATCACCACCAAAATATAATGGATATATTAATGGATTTAATAAATTTTTATGAGAATTATTATATAATTATGAATATATAATAATACAAACTTATTTAGATTTAATTCCTTTATTTTTCTTATAAAATGAAAACAAAGTTCTTGTGTATGTATGGACTGTTGTCACGATGAATGGTATAATTAGTTTTTCCATCTAATACATTTATTGATAGTCATAAATATGATTATAATGAATTTATATGATATTAATATCATGGTTAACATCATATAGATGGTGTTTTTGTAAACAAGATATAAGGGCTATAACATTCGAATTGAAACACACATGAAAAACAAACCAGTTAATAGGAAAAATGATGATGATAATGAAAGATTGGTAGTGAATATGTGATAAGTGTAATGTCCTGGAATGGCCTACCACTAAACTGGTAGCCGAAATAGTGAGTCACATGACCTCAAGCATGCCTCCCTTAATGCCAGAAGCTACTGACTAATAATGAAGGTCTAAATTGGTTATAATGGAGAGACTATAACCTCATATCAATGTTTCACTACAACAAAAAATGATATAATATACCAATAGTAGTGGAATAATTAAATAATGGAATGCAGAAAATATTAATAGATAATTGAAAATGCAGTGGAATACAAAAATTTACCATTTAATATTAGTGGATAATACCATATTATACAACCTATAAATGAATTTCATAGTGATGATACATAACAGATAATAGAAAATAATGGAACATTATTTATAACATAGTACAATAATATATAAAGGAAAACAAAGCCCCACGGGTGATCTCCATGAGCATCTCAAGCTCCAAAATGTTCTTTTGATGCTACCTCCTAGGTACAAGAAATATAGTAGTGAAACAAGATATTACAATTATAAAGTATACTCAGTACCGTGGTTACCTAAGAAAGGTGTGAGATATAAATCTTGGTAGAACGACATCCAAAGTGTGTATCCCATTATAGATAATTCAATATAAATTAATAAGTGTTCCATATAAAATACAAATATATTGATAAAAATTTAATAATAACAACTTGCTCTGGGTTCCTAGTGGACACCAGTCCCAAACCACCTAACTCGGCATAATCAAGGGATTAGAAAGGAGGCACATGTGAATGTATAATATGTGTACCAGTTCCAAAAGTAACAATGCAAATCTAATAGGTGCACCCCAATCAAGTTCTTAAGACTGGGGTCTAATTCTCATGTCATCAAATAAGTAAGTTTGTAAATAAAGTGAAATATATCAAGTGAAATCATAATATATAATAATTAATAAGGATGAATCTCAAGAATTTAAATTAAAAACCAGATATTTCAGAGGTGGATTCTAAGACCATCCCTAAGGTATCGCTATGGTACATCCATTAAAAAAATTAAATGCCACTAATCCCATCCAATGAGATCCTTTAGAATGTAAAAGTGTGTCTTATCATATGTTAACAATGAGTTTGTCCCTGGAATCACACATGTGGGATTGAGTATCCCTTGAGGCTTGGCATAGCCATCATTCCAATGGGTTCGTCATAAGGTTCCCTTTACAGAACCGATGTCACCCAACAGTATAATCAAAATCCTTGGGGTTCCCTTCCCAAGAAAGCCTAATACACTGCTTCCCTGTATCACGGTGCTATAACCACCCAAGAAAAGGTGTCCATCCATGAGTCCTTAATACGAAACCCATTCTTTCTCTTAGCCTGTTTCAAATGACGCATAGTTTCCAGGGAATGTTTCAACGAAAAATATAATTACATTAATCACAAGGAATTGATATACCTAAATATTTCAATAAAAAAATAATTGAGAGCCACAATATATTTAATATATCAAGTTAAAAAATCCAAGCCATCAAAATGGAATAAGGTGTTTTGGAAAAAAGTAACCCAAGTCTCTAAGAAAGATCACAATTCAATAATCAATAAACATAAGTAAGGTTCGAGCAAGAGGATTTGGCACAAACTAGGATCTCTATCAATGAAATGAAACTAGAGTCACTTGGAATTATCCTATGTTTAACCATATGAAATCAATGATATCTCAATGTCTCAGGCTATCCAGACTAACCCCATCTTTTATTCAACCAATAAATTTTTTTTTAAAAAAAAATATACATAAAAAAGCATACACACAATGCTAATCAATGAGAATTAGGCATATGAATTTTCAAATGAACAATCCATAGTTGAATTCCCACAAATAAATCATGTTATAAATTTATGACTTTAGTCCATGGTACCCCAGAATCAGTCAAAGGTGAAAAACAACTCAAGGCATTACGAAAAAATTCCATTTAGGCTAGGCCCACCCAAAGGGGTGGCCATGAGGCAGGGCGAGAACCCTGAATGGGTTTATACATAAGGGAAGGCCACAATAGACATGATAGAACAAACCAAACAATTTATAAACAGTAAAATATTTCATTATGGATAAACAATTTATTCAAGGAATTCCATTTTGTATAAGCCATCCTACTAAAGGAAATTATCACTCAATTTTCCTAAACATGGAAAAATTATTTTAAGGTACAATTTCTAATGGGATCATGTTCGTTACCCTTAAAGGATGTTACCAATAATAATAATTCATTATAAAATCTCCATTCACCTAAGCCATTTCATTTAATTCTCTGTGACATAGAAACAAGATTACATGAGATCAATGACCTAAACATTCCATTCCTCAATTATATCTCAATCATAAAGAAAATAAAAATGAAATATGATAGGAAGCTTAAAAGTTAATCTCTATATTTTTAGCTTGAAGGAAACAAACCTATATTTGAGGGATTTTATTAGATAAACGAGACTTTGTTATCATACAAAACATATGTCACTTTTAAAGATTTCACTAACATTATGAAGGACGATTTTAAAATGAAAACCAAATAGCATTAATTAAAAACTAATAGAGGTGAGTTAAGTATTTCATTAATGTATTATTAAATTAAATGGGCAAGGAAAGGGAGTCTACCTCATGATTAGAACTTATTTAATATACACCAATTAACAGATTTTCCCGCAACCACATAGAACTTCCCCACACACATTCTCATACCTTCATTTATATATATATATATTTATTTATTTATTTTATCCCGATGAATGTATTCCCCACACCATGAGAGAATACATTCATGGAGGAAATATATATATATATATATATATATATATATATATTATACATAACTATATACATGTGTTTGCAAACATTTAAGGGTTATCCAAACATCGAAAAAAATTTCTAGGAACCGTATATCATTAATGGACTCAATTTTAATGAGAAAAAGACATGTACCTTAAATAAATTACCAGGAATCTGAAAACAATTAAAGATCCAGGAAATATGTGGTGCAAAACAAACTGTGAGTTTAGAAACATACCCCAAATTGAGGACAGTAGACTGAATCGACCCAAAACACCTTACCTTCAGAAGAGGATACTAGAAAACAAACCAACATCACCCTAGAGGACCTTTGTATTCAATAAAACTAGAATAAAACTAAAATTGGGATTAACCCTTGACAGAGGGTTTCATCCGAACCTCATCGGGTGCCAAAAGAGAACAAAATCAACAAATCAATTGGGGATATGTGAGTAAAGTAACATACCTTGAGTAATTGAGTGGAAATGTGATGAAATCAGGGTAGATCAAAGGTTATAGAGGGATTCTTAAGATGGGGATGCACTGCACACTACATTGGAGGAGGGGTGTTGGTGTGTGATGCTGCAAGGAGAGGGGGAGAGGTGTGTGTGGACTAAAATAAATAAATAAATAAATAAATAACCTAACAATAATAATAATTATATTATTATATTTAAAATATTTGGTTATTAAATTTATTTCTATAAACATTTTAATTAATTTAAATGATTTTCATTAAAAGGACACATGGTAGTGTCAGTTCTCATAAAATTATAAGTTACGACGCTTAATTTTAATGATGTCCCTCCTAGTAAATGAAAAAATTATTTTCTTTTGACTTCTCATCTGGTTAAAAATAGAGGATGTTACAAACTTCCAACCTAAAAACTTATATTCTTAGAAAAGCCTTTGGAAACAATGATACCCCCTCCGGATCTACAAGGGTTGTGAAGTATCATTCCAATGGTTAAGTTGTGTTTCCCAAAACCCAATAATACTTTTATAACTTCTTAATTACACAACACTTATGTGGTCAAAGCCTGAGGAAATTCTTGTTTTCCAACCAAATCAATGACAGATTACTTTTCCAAGCCCATTTAGCTACAGACTCAACCATATCGTTACCTTTTTATTCATCTCGACAATGTAACTTCCCACCATAGGCATTAACGTTAGAATTTTGAAAAATTATGATACAAATAACCTTCCACCATAAAAATTACCTACAAGACATTCACTTAATAGTTTTATTGATACTTCTTACATGATTCAAAAAAAATTGTCAATTCCTGATTGACCTCAAATCCCATGTCAGGACAGCTTTTCATGAAAATCCCTAGCTGACAAAAACTTCCCTCGTCTCATCTAATGATATGATAGAAATAGTCCTTTACTGATTGCTCCTTTGAACAAGAGAGACAAATTGTCGAGCCGCTCCGACTGACTATTCAAGAAGATTCTCATCTTAGATGACCGAAAGTTTTACAAACTAATCACTGATTCGTTCTTCAAAGGTATCTCATCTTCACCCCATACGCATCCAACGAATTCTATATACCTATATTTCAGTGATGTTCCATGATTATAGAATCACCGAGACTAGAAAAAGTTCTGGGATAACCACCTATTGGAACGAATGGAGTGAAAGTAGTATACAAAAGGTAGTACATACTCTATCTTTATTGGTGAGATGTTGTTACAAAGCCAAGATTTCCACATCAGAGCCTTAAAAACCCCATAGCATCATCATCCTGATAGTTATGTAAGTAAGAATTGTTGGTGTACAAGAGTTATTCCATGTCATTAATACATATGAATCTAAGGATTACACAATAATAACAAATATTTGTTATGAACCATAACTTTTACTTGCAGCCAAATAGAGATTACCCAAAAACTATTAAATAAATTTGTACTACATAAGACGAATGCTCTCTTACTGTATAATGGATGATGTCATGATACATAATTATTGAAGGAAATCAAAAAACTTGGATTGAAATTTCCTTTTATCTCATGATGGATAGGGTTCCTCTATCAATGCTTTTTCATTCCCACCCCTGGCATGCTTGAGAGTCTCAACATCATCTTCCTCGAATCAGGTTCGGTGAGGTGAGGTGATGGCTTATCCAAGTTTATGCTTGTCTGTTTTGGTGTGGCTCAATGACTTTGGCATCTATTGTGGATCTAGTATGCAACTCAATTCATATTGGTGTTGAAAAAACATGGAGATAGTTTTGGCTTTCTAGTGAGGCTCAGCGTTCCCACCACATCGGTTCAGGGGGGAGGCTTTCTTGTTTTGACATCCACCAGTTAATTTTCTTCTATGGGTTTATCACGATGGTGACATTGGTTCGGTGATGTGTTTGATTGGTTTTTGTTATGTTTAAATTTGGTCTATGGATTCAGTGTCATAAATATAGCTCATCTCCAATTTTTTTTGTTTCCCTCTTCCATATTTAGTGGTTTCATGCTTCTCGGCCAATGGTGACGGTTATTCCCCTATCAAGATCTTCCCAGTTTTAGCCTAGAACAACTGTTCAGGTTCTAATGGACAAAGATCCCCTCCCCGGTGGTGCTTTTATGGTGTGCTTTCTAGGCCTTCAAGTCCTAGGAGGGATGACTCGACCCCATACATATTTGAAAACCAGGACCATTTGATCATTTTCTATAGAGGTGTTGTAGGGTAACTCATGGTATCATTGTGATGGGGTTACATTGGTTTATGGTTCTAATTTTCTTCTTCCAATGTCAATTTAAGTTGGTGGTGATGGTTTTTATCCTATATTTTAAGCTTGGTTTGGGTATTTTGATTCAAAATTCTGGTCGTCTATTGAAATGGTGATATACCCGGACTCGACCACTTGGATCGTGCCCCGTTGGACAATCTAAAGCCTACTATTCATCATTGTAGAAATTTTTGGATTTGTATGTTTGAGAGGGTATGGAATCATCCATTAGATCGTGTCAGTTCTATGACACATGCCACTTATTTACTGATCAACCATGATATGGTAGAGAGTATTATCATTATCAAATACTAGGGAGGGGAGGATCCATGTTTTCAGTTTAGTTTTCGGCTTTAAGACCTTCGGTTTTTTATTTGTCTTACATTCAGGAAGTCTATTGGGGTTTTCCATTATTCCCTTAAAAGGGATTTTATTGTAATAAATAATAATACGTGATGGCCATCGGGTCATTGGATGGAAGGATAATGTCATGATAAGGGACATGATTGTCACTTAACCAAAGTACACTTGGAATATTAGTAACGATTACTATAAGGAAAACATCTTAACCACTTGTGCTCAATACCATAGAAGAAACCTGACTTTAGTAGCTGCTACACCGTAATTTACCAATCATCGAGCCTCTACTAACCAAGGAACCCCTTGATCATTCATGATTAAGAACTAATGTTTACCCATGACCAATGGCATTAATCAAAGGCTTCATACACCACCAACCACACAAACATCGTGTTGTCGAGAAAGTACTAACAAGATTTAATGTTCAAAATCCTCATGGAATTTATGTTAGCCCAACCATTCTCAAATGGTCCCCTTTAGTTGTGTTTCTTCTAACAAGAAGGACACGTATTTAATAAAACCAACTTGACACTCCTTTATTTTGAGAGAAATAATCTTCAAAAGAAGATATAGACTAGCTATTTAAAATCATGCTAGGTTAGAACCACCATAAATGAAAACATTCAAACAATTTAAAGGAAAACCAAATCCAAATGTACTGTCATGTCAAAATAACTCAGTCTCTAAAATTCATCCCGAGCATTGGGAGGAAATTGATTTCTTTACAGCCCTGTCAATCTACTCGGGAAATGACTCAAGGCCGCACTCAATTGTATATCGATCAACAATTCCACAAAACACTACTGGTTTTTTACAACATTAAACACTATATGGTTACAACATATATTAACGCATACTATCATTAGATATCAGATGCTATGATCACATCCTTCTTACTATCTTTATATTTTCTAGCCTATGAATTCAGGTATCAGATTTTCTATAGAAATAATTTAAATCATCATCTTATTAACCCATTTGATGATAAACTATGATGAATCCCTATCAAATCATCAATCACTAAACAAATTAAAGGTTCAAAAAACCTAAAAGGCATCCTACCATGCTCAAGGCATGTATAAAAAGCTGAAACCTAGCATCACTTGGTGCTCATGCCCAGATCAAAGGGCATGAAAAACATGACCATTTTTCCGAACAAGGGTTTCGTTTTATGTAAGGGTGTGTGCCTAGGGAAAATGACACACAAAAAATTCAAATTTAATAGAAATATCAAGTATTTTATATTCAAAGAGTGATACCTACCATGGGATATCCCTTTGTGGAGAATAAGTGTCGATCCGAACACTAGGTCATTCTAAAAGAAGTAACTTGGATCAAAATATGATCATCTAATCCACTACTAAAAGAAGAACATGCCTATGGAAAACACTCGAGCTTCAACTACAAGAGAACTCCAAGAAGTGTTATCTACCCTTACATGAGTGTCTTAAATAGAGGATACTATTACTAGTTCCATTTTCAATCCCTTTAAATTTAAAACAGTTTCTTAAAACAACATGCACATGTTCAATAGTGTCGTCATATGGATGGACATATACTAATCCATAAATCACCCATACACATTAAAAATGTAATTTGGATCCCATTTAATTTCATCAAATCCATTTATACATGTAATCAATTATGAAAAAACAAAACTATAATTCTATCACTAGTAGATAGCATTGTGAAGATATTCGATTGGCACTTAAACATGGCATACTATATAGTTAAGGAATACTAAAAAGGCGGGCAACATGACACATTATCAGCTAAAAATACTATTTATGAAATCATGCTAAAGAAAATAAAAACGAGGAATATCACTCGAGGAATGAAATCTATTTAGTAAGAAAATTACTAATGCAACTACATATCATGATAATATACCTAAAATGTGAAATTTTATGCACCAAAAATGATTCATACTATGTTTGATTCTCTCCATAGTATACCGATGGTAAATTTCAATACATTCCATGAATCATAAGAAGTGTAAACAACACTAATCACTTGAGATGAAGTCATATACATCGTTATATTGAAAAGCATGAACAACAAATCCCAACCCTGGACACTTGGTCATTTCCTGTAAATGGGGTGATCAATCCCAGGCATGGCTGTTAACCAGGCACAGAAACTTTTCTAGTCTCATATCCACCAACAAAAAATAGTAAGACAAAGGAAAATAATCCGTCTGATACACCTTTGTATTGTCCCGGCCTGACATGCCACTAAACTGGTATCCAAACTAGTGGGTCACATGACGACATGCCTGCCTTCTTATACACAAGAGGCTGCCAACTAGAAGCAAGGGACTATATAGGTGATAATGGGGGTTAAAATACAATTATATCAAAGTTGTACAATTGTATAACATGACATAAGTTGAAGATAATAGTGGTAGTAGTAATTAATGGAATGTAGTAGAAACAATATCAAATAATTGAAAAAGTTGTGGATGAAAATAATTAACAATTTAATAAAAGTGGAAAATTCCAGAATATAAAATAGACAAATTCATGTCATTGTGATTATACATAACTAAGAGTAGTAATAAATAATGTATTATTTAAAACATAGTACAATAATAAATAAATTACCAGAAATCCCCATGGGTGATCTCCATGAGCATCTTAAGCTCGATCTCGGTCGTTTTATCCTAACTCCCAGGAACAAGCAATACAACAGTTAACCGAAATCCTTCAATTTTAATGACTACTTATGTACCAAGGGTACCCAAGAAAGGTGTGAAATATAAATATCACTATGCCGACACCCACGATGTCTACCACAATCCATACAATGCAATATAAATTTCGAAGTTTTCCATCTAAAATAAAATCAGATTGATAACAAAATAAGAATATCCACTTGGTCTGAGTTCCTAACGGACACTAGGGCCAAACCACATGCTTCGGCCTAATATGGAAATTACAGAATAGGATCATGTGCAAGTATAATATGTTCACCATTTCCAAAAAAATATATGGAAACTGAAATAGGTACATACCCCAATATTATGTTAGTCTTGGGGTCTAATTACAATTTCATTATATAATTATACTAGTAATGTAAGGGAAACTTTTAAAGTAAAATAAATATGCATAACAATAAATAAGGATTTATCTAAATAATTTATATTACGTACCATCAATTTCAGAGGTGGAGTCTAAGACCATCCTTGAGGTATCACTACAGTACATCCATTCATAATATGGAATGCCATTGATCCCATCCAAATGATCCTTTAGAAAGTCCAAGTATCTCTTGTTGTATGATAACTATGAGTCCATCCCAATTATCACACGTTAAGGAATGAGTATCACCAGAGGCGTAGAATATCGATATTTCTGAAGGGTCTGTCATTGGATTCCCCTTATTAAACTGGTTTCACCCAATACTATAATAGAAATAATAGGGGATCCATTGCCTAGAGATCCTAAAACAACACTTCCCCAGTCCATCTAGGTAAGAATACCTAAGAACGAGGGTCCATCCTTGAGTCCTTAATAATGAACCCATGCATTCTCCTAGCCAGTTTCAAGTGAACCATTATTTCTAAGGAACATTGAATAGAAAAACGTCATTATAGAAATTGCATAAAAAGAATATAAATAAATCATGCTATCAAACAAGCATTGTGATCCATAATCTATTCAAGATTTCATGTAAAAAATC
This sequence comes from Viscum album, assembly GCA_963277665.1. NCBI lineage: Eukaryota > Viridiplantae > Streptophyta > Magnoliopsida > Santalales > Viscaceae > Viscum > Viscum album. The sequence goes on along the minus strand of OY728162.1, from coordinate 953,749,085 downwards.
CATGAAATCAACATGGCATACAGAATTTATCAATAAAGTAACCCAATGATGTAACGCCCCGACCCTAGTTTCCCAGAGTCGGTGCATTATTACATAACATTGGCATGATAAAAAGAAAGATCAAATCTAGAAAGACCGATTGGTTTAGTAGCCTTGGAAACACTAGATATATTCATGAAGTTTTACATTACATCATAAAGTGAAAATAAACTACAACAACATATTTTCTTCATAGACCACACTCATATTCCCACATACTATCCCTACAGGTCATTCATAAATTACTTCTTCACATCCTGGGAAAAATAAAACATTGAAAGGGGTGAGCTCAAATGCCCAGTAAGGATAACAATATAGAGTAATCATTCATAAATAAGAATAAACATTTAAGGAAATGTATTACTAAAACAAAAGAATTTTAAACATGAACTACAACATAGTATGGAAAAAATTAAATGAAACAATTCCATTTACTTATTCACATGGATATTATACTAATCGAATAATCACATGAAATATCAATCACCACTTTCATAATGATGGAATGCATAATGCCAGACTATCATAACCACATAGCCAAGGAATCGTGCCCAGACTAAAAATAATATTTTTCGAAGGCCTTGGGCCAGGACACTAGTTTGTCTCAGGAGACATACCGATGCATCAAGGAGCTATAGCAGGCTCCACCCGTTACATATTACGTCCAATGCATTCACATATGAAAAGGTTTAAACATAACATTAACATTCGTATTAAAACTAGAATACGAAATGATAATACTTTCACCATAAACCATGAATGGTATAAAAATAGAACATCCAAAGTCAAACATATCACAAAACCTTCAATACAATATAGATGTTTTGTATCATAATAAATCAACTTCAAATAAGCGTAAAATCCATCAAAGGATGTTGACATAGATGAAATCAAAACTATTTTTAGAGAAATATCTCTTTCTATTTTGAAATCATTTAAGAGTCACGTTTTTATAAAATAAAACCTTTTCTTTGAAAATATTCTTATAAGCTTGTAAGGGAAGCTTTGACGATTTTATAACTGTGTAAAATGGTCACACTCTCCGTATAAGTTAAAAAACATTCTTACCTTAATTTTGTCGAAAAGGTTAAAAAGCACCTTGTTTGGAAAATGACAAAAAGATTCCTTTATAAAACTCCTATAAAAATTCATACAAGGTTATAAATGACTTTAACCTATATTCTAGTAAATAGTAAAAAAAATTGAAATTCATTTTTAAGAAACATAGATGTGGATGATAAAGAGATCCCAGTATATTATTACATATAAACAACCACGGATAATGAAGATTTTGTGAAATAACCCTTACCTTGTACTTTTCCTTGGTTGAGGAAGGTTAAAATCCTGTATAATGGTGAAATAATTGTTATTAAATTATACAATAATAATATACATTAATATGATATCATATATGATCTTTTAACATTGATTTGTTAATAATATCTTAGTATTATTATTGTTTCGGGTGTTAACTTACTCATTTTCTTTTATATGTTTTGTTACGTAAGCCATGTTTGTAATGGATAGGTTGTATATTAATCATATCCATAATGATATCAAGTCCTTAGATACTATTATTAATCATCAAATGAGAATTATACTTGAATGGATACGATGGAGAATGAATCTCATCGTGTTCGTGGAGACGATAGACCGTACGTACGCACGAGCGACAATATCATTATGTTGATATTAAAATAATATATAATTGGATGGTATATCATATATACAGAATCATTATCATGTTATATTTTTTATTTACATGAATTATAAATCATTATTATACCCATCCAAATAATAATTTATTGAATAACAATTACACCACGTCGTGGAGACGGTAAGCCGTACATATGCACGTATAGTGACATGTTATTCAAAGGATGGATAGAATAATGAATATGGTTGTACCATATTTATAATAACATCACAGTATATATATGATACTGGATATATTTTTTTAGAATGGTAAAAACAATGGAAGAAGAAGTGGAAGAAGAAAGGAACTTGGAAAAGGGTGGTGAAATCATTAACTCTTCTTCGGGTTCTTCCTTTTGATTTGATTAAAACAGCTCCATAGGTTTGCTTTCTGATTAATATAATTCCTCTAGGTTGTAGTGAGGGAAGTTGGGAGAGTATTTGGGCAGATTTGGGCCGAACCAAAAGTCTTTTAAGGTGTGATGTAATGAGAAGGGGGAGTGCCCTTTTATAAGAGGGGTGAGGGGCACCTTTGGAAAAGCTAGAAATATTAATTTATAATAAAATCATATTCGGTTTCTAATGCCTCCAAAGTTTATTATTTAAAGGTTATGGTGGGGATGGGTCGAAAACCACATAACCAATAGAATTTATATAGGTTTGGGTTACTATATTAACCTTATATTTAAGTTTTAACTCTAAGTTAATTAGTTTCACTTTTACAATGTCTCTTTGTATTTTTATATTATATGGTTAATAAACATAACATATACATCCAAGAGACCCCCATGTGGTCCATTAATGAAACAACTATCATGATATAAGTCTCTTGGCTGATCCTTAGATTTTTAAGAATTTAATATCAATTAATAATATAATTCTTGTTTTAAAAACTCTTTTATGTCAATTTTGACACTATTCAATAATAGATTTTTTTGAAACTTATAACCGAATTATTAATTAGAAAATGATAATTAAAGCATTCCTAATATGTCATATTAACCTAGAAAATTATTGTAATTAAATAAAAGTATCATATTTTATTTATTTGTGTATTTATAATATCAATTATTTTAATGTTTCACTATTATGGTAATTATTTCATCATCATTGTGTCATAAATAAATTAAATTATATAATGTCTAAAAATTATAAATAAAATATCATTATGTATGAAATCTTATTATCTTTCTAATTAATATTTATAATATATTTTATATTATATATAACCCTATATTAAAAATGATTTAGTAAATAAACTTTGATTTTAACTCTTTTAACTCTTCTTTGAATTAAATAATAATAAATGTCCTAATCTAATCCATGTGGACCTAAATGATAATATTTTATTCCTAAGGTTGTTTTTGGTTGAGATACACTTTTATAGTACAATTAGGACTTCTTTTAGGGTAATATTAATATCATTTTTACCCTTAATTACCCTATTTACTTTTAACCATGGTAAATAAAAGTAAAAAGTCACTATTCACCAAAAATTATTTTCATCTCATTCAACCACATTTTACTTCTTGATATTAACAGTGTCTCTTGGATTTTCTAAATTCCATTCACAGAAGCAGTAAAATTAAGTTTTATGAAAAAATTCTGTTTTTTAACAACCACTTAGTAGTTTCACTATTCATCAAAAATTGAAGTTTTTCAGAACAACACCAAAATTTCACCGTAAGATATAATTGATATTCCAAATTCAAAAATGATTACTACATTAAAAAATTCCAAACATATAAGTTGCATTAATTAATTTTATTATTAATTCTCGTTGTAACAACAAATAGCGAGTTTTTAAGAAACAATATATATCAAAAGATTGACAATTGTTTAGGTCCAATTTCAAGGTGAAATTAATTCTAATGAACACCAATGGATAAATTTGTAAAAATATATTATAATTATACATCAAAACCACTCAATAATATAATTTATCATTATAAATTATTTTTATTAAAAATGTTGTTTTTAAGTATTTTCACTATTCATAAAAATTGGAAGTTCTCAAAAAATTACCAAAAATTCATCTTAGGAAAATTTTGATATTCCGAATCCAAAAATGAAGTCCATTTTGAAATATAAAATATATATAATTTCAAAAAGTTGGTATTACTATTCATAATGGCTAGTTTGATTGGTTATGATGTGTTAGAACTCGGTGTTGCGTACAACACATGCTATCACATTATTCAAAGAGAAGCGTACCGTAGAAGCTTGGGGTGTTACATTCTCCCCTCCTTCAAATAATTTCGTCCTTGAAATTTCTAGAATATTATCACATTAAAAGATTCGGGTGGTTCTTCATCATAAGCACCTCGGGTTCCCACGTTGCCTCTTCCATCTTATGGTTTCTCTACAAGACTTTTACCAGACGCGTCATCCGGTTTCTCAGTACTTGTTCTCTCGTATCAAGAATCATGACGGGCTCTTCACAATAAGACAGATCATGATCCAGTTCTAACTCCTCATAGGTGAGTACATGTGTTGGGTCAGGCATGTATTTCCTCAATAGAGATACGTGGAACACATCGTGAACTTTGGAGAGACTTGGCGGCATTTCTAATTGGTAAGCTACAACCCCAATTGGTTCTAGAATTTCGAAAGGTCCGATGTACCTAGGACTCAATTTACCTTTTTACCAAAACTTAGGACTCCCTTCCATGGATATACCTTCAGGAAAACATGATAACCGACTTGAAATTCCAAATCCTTCATTCGATTATCAGCATAGCTCTTCTGCCTAATTTGAGCTGTTTTGATGGGATTATGGTTTACCTTCACCTTTTCCATCATTTCCTCCACCAGTTCTGGACCTACAAGTTTTCTTTACCCAACGTCATCCAAACAGGTTGGTGTACGACATCTCTTTCCATAAAACACTTCATATGGTGCCATTTGAATACTCGTATGGAAGCTATTGTTATAGGAAAATTCTACCAAAGGTAAATATTGATCCCATATACCCTGAAAGTCAAGTGAGCAGGATCTCAACATGTCTTCTAAGGTTTGAATATTTCGTTCTGATTGTCCATCCATTTGAGGGTGGTAAGTAGTGCTCAAATGAAGTTTAGTATCCAGGGATTTCTAAAGACTCTTCCAGAATCTTGAAGTAAAACGAGGATCACGATCAGAAACAATCGATAGGGGTTCTCCATGAAGTCTCACAACTTCATTAATATATATTCATGCTAGACATTATAGTGGTAGATCTTCTCTTATAGCAAGATAATTTGGTGAATTGGTAAGATGATCAACAATAACCCATATTGTATCATTCCTTCTAGGAGTCTTTGGTAGCCCCATGACAAATTCCATCGTAATATTTTCCCATTTCCACTCCGGTATGGGAAGAGGTTTCATGACTCCTCCAGGGTGTTGCCTTCCAGCTTTCACTTGTTGACAAACAATACAACTTGACACAAAATCAACAATCTCCCTCTTCATATTCTCCCACCAATAATGTTCCTTCAAATCTCTATACATTTTGGTGCTCCCGGGGTGTATAGAGAAATTAGAACTATGAGCATCATCCAGAAATTCCCTTTTTAGATCAGGTATATCGGGAACACAAATTCTCTTCCTGAATTTCAAAATTCCATCTTCATACAAAAAGTCTCTCAATCTCCCACCATTCATAGCTTTAATCTTCTTTTGAAATTCTTCATCATCGGTCTGAGAACTCTTAATCCTTTCTAGTAAATATGGTTTGGCAACCATTTGAAAAAGCATTGATGTTTCACCTTCCCTGGTTATTCCCATGTCTATATTCACTAGATCCATCAAAATTGGATATCTTTCAATTCTCATCACGTTCAAAACTCCATGGTCTTTTCTACTCAAAGCATCTGCCACCTTGTTTTCTTTCCCCGGGAGGTAGTGTATCGTACAATCATAATCCATGAGTAATTCAATCCATCTCCTTTTCCTCATGTTGAGTTCTTTTTATGAGATAATATACTTCAAACTCTTGTGATCAGTATAAATCACACATTTTCCACCATAGAGGTAGTGCCTCCATATCTTCAAAGAAAAGATCACAGCTGCTAACTCGAGATCATGAGTAGGATAGTTTGGTTCATGAATTTTCAACTGTCGTGATGCATAGGCAATAACCCTATCATTCTGCATAAGTACACAACCATGTCCTTTCATTGATGCATCACTATAAATAACGAACCCATCATTCCCCGATGGTAGAGTCAATATTAGAGCATTGACTAATCTTCTCTTCAGTTCTTCAAAAAATTATTCACACACTTTTGTCCAAAAAAAATTAACCCCTTTGCGTGTGAGCTTTGTTAATGGGTTAGGAAATCGGGCAAAGAAAAGAAATCTCATGAAGCCAGAATTCACACTTGCTAAACTTTCCATATAATTCATGTCTTCTCAGAGTCTTCAGGATAACACGCAAGTGATTTTCATGATTTTCGTTGCTTTTGGAGTATACCAAGATATAATAAATTAATACCACAAAAAATTCATTGAGATATTCCTTGAGAACTCTATTCATCAGATCCATGAATACAGAGGGTGCATTAGTCATTCCAAAAGGCATTACGGTAAACTCTTAATGCCCGTACCTGGTTCGAAATGCTGTCTTCGAAATGCCTTCCTTCTTCACACACAACTGATGGTATCCAGATCGAAGGTCAATCTTTGAAAAGAATTGAGCTACATGCAGTTGGTCAAATAAATCGTCAATGCGGGGTAGGGGATACTTGTTCTTTATTGTTATGTCATTGATCTCCCTATAGTCGATACATAACCTCATAGACCCATCATTCTTTTTAACAAAAGAACAGGGGCTCCCCATAGAGAAACACTAGGGAGAATAAATACCTTATTACTCAATTCCTATTTTTTTTTCTTTAGTTCAACTAATTCTATAGTGGCCATTCTATAAGGGGTCTTCGATATAGGCCTTGATCAAGGAATTAAATCAATGGAAAACACAACTTCTCATTCTAGAGGATATCCAGGTAAATCTTTCGGAAATACATCTACATATTCTTTCACAACAGGTACATCCTCTATTTGAACATTCCTTTCCTCACCCAGAGTTATTTCATTCTCTTCGTCCCCAATAATTGAATTTATTTGAGCTACTGGGGGTGGATCTAGATAAGAATTAGGTGGTGACGATTCTGCTATAAAGATAATGTGTTGCTTATCATCATCATCAAGAATCGTAACCTCTTTATTCTTACAATAAATCTTCACATCATAGTCTAAAAGATAGTCCATACCGAGGATTATATCAAACTCAATCATAGGTTAGACAATGAGAACAGTAGATAAAGAACATTTATGTGCTCTAATAGGGACTGATTCACAAAAATTTGTTGCAATGATACTTACCTTAAGATTTTTAACTGACAACTCCCTTGTTAAATAAAATTGGAAATATCTACTTTTCTTAGCAAACTGGGAAGATATGAAACAATGCGATGATCCAGAATAAAATAATGCATTTTCTAAACCATTAAATTACCTGCCACCATGTCTTTCAGAGCTTCTACCTCAGTAGTAGTGATAGCATAAGCTTGTCCTTTATCCCTTGGCCTTTTCTGAGGTAAGTTCTCCTGATTCTTAGGAAATTAATTTGCATAATGCTCCATCTCCCTGTAATTGTAGCACTGAACATTGGTAGCTTTCTTCTTCCCCGTGAAATCACGAGCTTCGTGGCCTTTTCCACCACACTTGTAACAGACTCCCTTTCCCTTCAAGCAAGTACCGGGGTGTTTCTTCACACATTTACCACAGGATGGATATTCAACCATTCCCTTTTTCCCCTTATTTCCATTCCTAGATTGATTAGTAGATCTCTTGTTCACTATCTTTTCTTTAAAGTCACAAGACATAGAGAATTCCTTTTCGGTCTTGATAGCACATGAGACAATGTCTTCGTACGACGTGAAGGATTGTGAGACTAATGCTCGACGGAGAAATTGTTTTAACCCATCAAAGAAACGATCAATCTTACTTCTAGGGGTTACGTATATAATCTCAAGAATACCTTTCTAACCTTGTAATGTTAGCCACATACTTTGTGACATTCTCATCCTCCTTTTATCTCAGACTCAGAAATTTCCTTTCCATATCTGCTCAATGGTCGCGAGTGATGTATTTTTCTAAAAATAGATCTTTGATCTCCCCCATTCCATATTTTATACTTCATAATCTTCCTTCATGTTTTGAATCAATGACCACCATTGATCAGCATCTCTAGTGCGGCGGTAAACTGCCATGATAAATTTTTCCCTTTCACTACTCCCCAAAGCCTGAAATATTTTCTCAAAAGAATTTATCCATTGATCAGCTACTAAGGTATTTGTACTCCCATTGAACGTTGGTGGTTGTTGCCTCATGAATCGATCTAACATTGATCCTCCACGCTACGAATCAGGGTGCTGCATACGGGTAAGTTTATTATTCATAACCTGAGTGAGTTGTCCCAGTATGGTGATTAGCTGATCTCCACCAGTTGCATCACCAGCTCCACTATAATTATCTTGAGCAGGAGGGAAATCCCTACATGGGGTGAATTCATTGATACAGTTTCCATTTCTTCCACTAGGTGCCATTTCTAAACAATAGCATAAACTAGATCAGTTTATGAATCAAAATACATAATCCCATACTTATAAAACACTTAACATAAATTGAACTATTTATGTATATAATCCATAATCATAAAAATGTTTTCATTGAGGAAGTATATACTCATAAAACCTTTATAATGATTTGTAATGAAAATTAGAGTTATCCTAAGCATATCCCCGAGGAGTGTCATAACCAAGAGTGAAGCAAGGCCTCTTGTCGTGGACCAGTTCCCGTTCGAGTCTAGCTCAAAGCGGTGTTTTTGGGTTTTACCCCTAGGTACATCTGTGCCAGAGCCACCTCTACCTGCTCATATCCATACAGGGATGGATTCCTTTGAAAACTCACAAAATCTCCACAATACCAAACTTCTAGGAAGTTATTCTATACTAATCCTCAAAGTTCATCTTAGGTCTACATGCTCTAATCAGAGTTTATCTAAATCTAGCTTCCATGGTTTGTACTAAACTTCCTCTGATACTAACCATAACGCCCTGACCCCAGTTACCCAGAGTCAGTGTATTATTACATACCATTTCCATGATCACAAGAAAGATCAAATCTCGAAAGACCGATTGATTTAGTAGCCTTGGAAACACTAGATATATTCATAATGTTTTACATTACATCATAAAGTAAAAAACTACTAAAACAACATATTTTCTTCATAGACCACACTCATATCCCAACATATTATCCATGCAGGTCATTCATAAATTACTTCTTCACATCATGGGAAAAATAAATCATTGGAAGGGGTGACCTCAAATGCCCAGTAAGGATAACAATATAGCGGAAACTTTCATAAATAAGAATAAGCATTTAAGGAAATGTATAACTAAAATAAAAGCCTTTTAAACTTGAAATTCAACATAGTATGGAAAAAATAAAATGAAATAATTCCATTTACATATACACATGGATATTCTACTAATCGAATAATCACATGAAATATCAATAACCACTTTCATAATGATGGAATACATAATGCCAGACTATCATAACCACATAGCCAAGGCCTCTAGCCAAGAATACAAATAAGATTTTCCCAAGGCCTTGTTCCAAGACACTAGTTTGTCTCATGAGACCTACCAATGAATCTAGGAGCTATAGCAGGCTCCACCCGTCACATATTAAGTCCAATGCATTCCCATATGAAAAGGTTTAAACATAACATTATCATTCATATTAAAACTAGCATAAGAAATGTCAATACTTTCACCATAATCCATGAATGGTATAAAAATAGCACATCCATAGCCAAACATGTCAGAAAACCTTCAATACAATATAGATGTTTTGTATCATAATAAATCAACTTCAAATAAGCGTAAAATCCATCAAAGGATGTTGACATAGATAAAATCAAAACTCTTTTTAGAGAAATATAGCTTTCTATTTTGAAATCATTTAAGAGTCGTATATTTATAAACTTAAAAATTTTCTTTGAAAATATTCTTATAAGCTTGTAAGGGAAGCTTCAGCGATTTTATAACGGCAGAAAATGGCCGCACCCGCCGTATATGTTAAAAAACATTCTTACCTTAATTTTGTCGAAAAGATTAAAAAAAACCTTGTTTGGAAAATGACAGAAGGATTCCTTTATAAACCTCTTATAAAAAGTCAAACAAGGGTATAAATTTCTTTAACCCATATTCTAGTAAATAGTAAAAATGTTTTGAAATTCATTTTTAACAAACATGGATTTGGATGATAAAGAGAACCCAGTAGATTATTACGTATAAACAACCTCGGATAATGAACAGATTGTGAAATAACCCTTACCCTGTACTTTTCATTGGTTGGGGTAGGTTAACCTTCTGTATAATGGTGAAATAATTGTTATTAAATTATACAATAATCATATAAATTAATATGATATCATATAGGATCTTTTAACATTGATTTGTCAATAATATCTTAGTATTATTATTGTTTCGGGTGTTAACTTGCTCATTTTCTTTTACATGGTTTGTTACATAAGCCATGTTTGTAATGGATAGATTGTATCTTAATCATATCCAGAATGATATCAAGTCCTTAGATACTACTATTAATCATCAAATGAGAATTATACTTGAATGGATACGATGGAGAATGAATATCATTGCGTTCGTGGAGACGGTAGTCCGTACGTACGCACGAGCGACAATATCATTCTTTTGATATTAAAATAATATATAATTTGATGGTATATCATATATACAGAATCATTATCATGTAATATTTATTATTTACATGAATTACACATCATTATTCTACCCATCCAAATAATAATTTATTGAATAACAATTACACCACGACGTGGAGACGGTAAGCCGTACGTACGCACGTATGGTGACATGTTATTCAAAGGATGGATAGAATACTGAATATGGTTGTACCATATTTATGATAACATCACATTATATATATGATACTGGAGTTATTTTTTTAGAATGGTATTAACAAAGGAATAAGAAGTGTAAGAAGAAAGGACCTTGGAAAAGGGTGGTGAAATCATTACCTCTTCTTTGGGTTCTTCCTTTTGATTTGATCAAAAGGGCTCCTTAGGATGGCTTTATGATCAATATAAGGCCTCTAGGTTGTATTTAGGAAATTTGGGGGAGTATTTGGGCAGATTTTGGCCGATCCAAAAGGCTTTGAAGGTGTGAAGTAATGAGAAGGGGGAGTTCCCTTTTATAAGAGGGGTGAGGGGCGCCTTTGGAAAAGATAGAAATATTAAATATTCGGTTTCTAATGGATCCAAAGTTGATTTTTTAAAGTTTAATTCGTTGATGGGTCGAAAACCACTTAACCAATAGAATTTAGACAGGTTTGGGTTACTATATTAACCTTATCTTTAAGTATTAACTCTATGTTTATTAGTTTCACTTTTATAATGTCTCTCTGTATTTTTATATTATATGGTTAATAAACTTACCATATAAATCCAAAAGACCCCCAAATGGTCCATTAAGGATACACCTATAATGATATAAGTCTCTTGGCCAACCCTTAGAGTTTTAGGAATTTAATATCAATTAATAATATAATACTTGTTTTAAAAACTCTTTTATGTCAATTTTGACACTATTCAATAATTGTTGTTTGTGAAACTCATAATAGAATGATTACTTCGGAAAAGGTTACTTAAAACATTACTAATATATCATATTAACCTATAAAATTAGTGTAATTCAATACAAGTCTCATATTATATTTATTTGGGTATTTATAATATCAATTATTTTAATTTTTCAGTATTATTGTAATTACTGCCTCATCATTTTGTCATAAATAAATTAAATTATTTAGTATCTAAAAATTATAAATAAAATATCATTATGTAGGAAATATTATTATAATTCTAATTAATATTTTCAATCGAATTTATCTTATATATAACCCTATATTAAAAATGTTTTAGTAAATAAACGTTGATTTTAACTCTTTTAACTCTTCTTTGAATTAAATAATAATAAATGTCCTAATCTATTCCATGTGGACCTAAATGATAATATTTTATTTATAAGGTTGTTTTCGGTCGAGATACACTTTTCCAATAGAATTAGGACATGTTTTAGGGTAATATTAATATCATTTTTACCCTTAATTACCCTATTTACTTTTAATTGTGGTAAATAAAAGTAAAAAATTACTATTCACCAAAAATTATTTTCATCTCATTGAACCACATTTTACTTCTTGATATTAACCGTGGCTCTCGGATTTTTGAAATTCCATTCACAGAAGCGGTAAAATTATGTTTTATGAAAAAATTCAGTTTTTCAACTACCATTTAGTAGTTTCACTATTCATCCAAAATTGATGTTTTTCAGAACAATGCCAAAATTTCACCCTAATATATAATTGATATTACGAATTAAAAAATGATTTCTATTTTAAAATATTACAAACATATATGTTTCATTAATTAATTTTATCATTAATTCCCGCTGTCACAACAAATAGCGTGTTTTTAAGAAACAATATATATCAAAAGATTGACAATTGTTTAGGTCCAATTTCAAAGGGAAATTAATTCTATTGAACACCATTGGATAAAATGGTAAAATTATATTCTAATTATACTTTAAAACCACTCAATTATATAATTTGTCACTGTAAATTATTTTGATTAAATATGTTTTTATGTATTTTTCACTATTCATAAAAATTGGAAGTTCTCAGAAAAATTACAAAAATTCATCTTAGGATAATTTCGATATTCCGAATCCAAAAATGAACTCAATTTTGATATATAAAATATATATAATTTCAAAAAGTAGGTATTAATATTCATAACAGCTAGTTTGATTGGTTATGGTGTGTTAGAACTTGGTGTTGCATACAACACACGCTATCACATTATTCAAAGAGAAGCATACCGTAGAAGCTTGGGGTGTTACAAAGGATATAAATAGGAACACTACGTAATAATAAATAAACATAATCAAGGTTCCAGAAAGAGGATTAGTAGCAATTCATATGCTCTAATGATGAAATGAAACCAAAATCACATGTAATAAACATTCTTTTGACCAAATGTCATCAATGACATCCCAAGGACTCAATATATCAAGAATGACTCTATATATTGTACAACGAAGAAAAACCACATTGGAAAAAAAATATATATATATAGACAATCATATGCACAAGGCTAAATAATAGGATCTAGGAATATGCAGTTATAATGGCACAGTCCAGAGTTCAATTCCCACTTTTAAGTCAACATATAAATTTATTACATTAGTCCATGTAAGACACACTCACCCAAAAGTAAAAAACAACTCAAGGGATTATGAAAAAAATACAATTCTGGTTGGGCATAACCAAAGGGGTGGATAAGAGGCCTGGAGAATACCCTGAATTGGTTTCCCTATAAGCAAAGGCAACAACGGACATGATAAAAAAATATAATACTAGTCAAAAATTTCATTATTTCTAAACCATTTATTCAATGAATGTCCTTTGGTAATATCCATCCTACTAAAGGTCACTCTCACTCAATTTTCCTAAAAATAAAAAATTTATTTTATTGTACAATTTTCAGAGGGCTATTGTTAGTTCCCTTAAAGGGATCCTACCAACTTTCATAATTAACAGTAACCATTATATTCACCTCAACCTTTTAATTTAACTCATTGTGAAATTGAAACTAAATTACAAGTGATCAACCACCTAAACACGTCATTAATCAATTATAAATCAATCATATAGGAAACACTAGGAAATATGGAAGGAAATATACAAGAATATCTATAAATTTTTAGCTTGAATGTAGCGAACCTCCATTAGAGTGGTTTTATTACAAAAAATTGTGACTTTGATATAAAAAACATGTATCACTTTTATTCATTTTAGTATCTTTATCAAAGAACCTTTTTAACTAAAAAACAATTTTCATTAATTAAAAACTATGAATGGTTCATTAAGTAATTAAAAAATGCATTGCTAAAATTATAGGGGAACAGAATGGGACACTACCTTAAAAGAAGAAAACATTTGACATTTGGAAGTTGATAGATTTATCAGTGACCACAAGGAAATTGCTTCACAAACACAGAAACACCTAAATATAAATATATATATTTATATCCCTTAACCCATTGAATGTGTTCTCTGTTCTTTGAGTGAATACATGCTTGGAGGATATATATATATTTTACATTCTTTTATACAAGCACGCATGGACCACTAAAGCGGATCAAAACGTTCTAAAACAATTTTTAGGAAACCTAAATCATCAAATGTCCCAAAATTAATTTGTAAAATTCCAAAACACCACAAATTAAATTATCATAATAGTTATAATAAATTAATGATACTAAAAATCGGTGGAGAAAAATGAACCGCCAGTTCAAAATCATACCCCAATTTGATGATGACAGACCCAATCGACCCAGACCGCCTTGCCTATGGTGACGATTTCTAGAACACGAACCTACATCACCCTGGAAGCCCATTGCATACCATAAACTAGAGGGAAAAAATCGTGTTAACCCTTGACCTTGGGTTTTGACCGAACCTCGCCGGGTTTAACAAGAGAATAATACCGCCCATAGGATGGAGGATATATTAACATAGGACCTTACCTCATGGAATAAAAGGGGAAACATGAAGAAATCCATGTAGATTGAAGGTCATAGAAGGAGATAAATGAGGGGATTGTGTCATATTCTACATTGGAGGAATGGTGTGATGGTGTTCGAAGAAGCAAAGAGAGGGGGAGAGGTGCATGTGGAGTTAAAAAAAACTAAACATAATAATAATAATAAAATAATAATTTTAAGAATCGTAATAATATTATTATTATTAAAACATATTGTTATTAAATTTATTTACGTTTAAATTTATATTAAATTAATTCAATTCATTGAAATGAAAAATTGTGCTCTCAATTCTTGTAATCAAAATATGGTTCGAACCCTAGTTATAATGAAAGTATTCCCAATAAATGAAAACATTTGTTTCGTTCAATTTTTTATCTCGTTCAAAACACGTGATGTTACAAAATACTGTTATAAGTAAATAATTTATAGTATTATAATTATTAATATAATTATGATATATAGTTATATTAAATTTAATATTATTATAACGGTGGTAAGAATCACTTACAATGAAATTCTTCCATGAGTTTAGAGTTTTATATAACAATCAAACTTTTTACCTGGATTATTAATGCTTAAATTTATGATTATGAAATCATATGATCTATATCTCAAGATTCATAATTAATTTATTCTCTAATGTTCATTTTCATAAAATATAAGTTTTTCTTTAATTTTTGAATCTCTATGTAATAAAAAGTTTGAAGTAAAATGATCTTAAGGAGAGATGAATTTATTTCCCTCTTTAGCCGGTATTCATTTCTCTTCCATACCCATGTTCTCCAAATTTTTAAAAAGTATGTTTCTTAAATTCTAAAATTATTGATCAAATTAAGTTTTATCCATATTTAAATTTATATAATATGATTTTTATAAAATATTATTTTCATCTTCCAAATGATGTATTGATTTATAAATGTATCAATTCGATATTTTTTTAACATATACCTCAAAAAAAAGATTACCCCCAATCATTTCCATTCTTTTCTCTAAATAATTTTTTACATGGTTATAAATTTAATTTAAATAAATTTTTTCCCTAATAATATATAATTTCTTGTATTTTTAATACATTATTTCAAAATAAAATGGTATTTTATTTAACAAATGTTATTGTGATATTTTAAAGTAAGTTTTATCTATAACAACATCCTTTCATGTTTATTGTTCATTAATAGGGTTACAGACCAATGTTAGAATATTTCTTATTCCACTAGATGGTTATTGGTTATCATTAAATCATGGTGAAACCCATTTTTTTTTAGGTATTCAGCTATGAAAAATGTCTAATTTTATTCATGGTCTTGCGACATTCAAAATATTGAATTATGATAATGTGATAGGTTCTTTTATTATATCCTATCAATGAATTGGGTAATGATTAATGTTTCATGATATGAAATAGTACATAAGAGGTCGAATGAAGCAGAAAAAAGTTACATAGTGAGTTGACCCAATCCCAAAAAGATACAAGTGTGATTAGGCCAATTATAACAAGTGACTGATGTATTTGTGGGTATAATTGGACTAATATTTCTTTGATTATATTTATAAAAAAAATTAATTCAACTATATAAGACATGTAATTATATATATTATATTATCTTTTGGATGTAGATCATTGATTCTTCTTTGGATTATTTATTATGATCCACCAAATCCTTTTGGAATGATTATAATCTATTAATTGTTAGTTATGATTTTTATATATAATGTTCATATTATGATACCATTATACTAATGTTGGGTTTACATAATGTCAATGAATTATATATCCGATTTTTAACCATATGGATGATAAACGATATTCATTTCTTATGTTTTATTTCTAAACATTATGAATCATGTTTATATGTAGGGAATAATTAAGATGTGTATTATGTGAGATGAAATTTTGGGAATATGTTAATGAAATTTCCTGAGAGAATATGATTGTATATCTAGTCTTCAAAAGGACATAAAAATTATAGGTCTAGGGTGTGTATTTTTATTAGATATATTGAATTTTCATCTACAATTATGTAATATTTATGTATGTAATGTTTCACCAACCTCAGTGTCATTGTATGAGTTTCAATGAAGGGAAAGTGGTTTTTAGAAACACGGTCCTCATAATTAGAACTACCCTACATGTTTTTTAGTTGGATATGGCTGTTAGTGCTCTCAATAATTTTTATAATTAGTTGTTTTATGAGAAATTAGTCTTGTTCACATAACGGAAGAGCTTAAATTATATATTTTATCAGAGGTAACTCCTTTTATTATAAAGGTGATAGGTTAAATATCTCAATTAATATTAATTTTTTATTTTATATAATCCTAATAATGTGTGTCAAATGGGTGATTATTCGACATGATAATCCAAAGATTATGTTCTTTCAGAATAAAAATAATAGATGAAAACTTATGTATCTTATATTTTTGTTTTTTTAGATTTTTCAATGAAGGATGTCCATGTTGTTTTAATACCACGGAACATAACCTCATCCGTTATGGCATAGGTGAAGGATATTCAATGATTAGTTATGGAGTGCCTATTATATAAAATAAATCTATATGGTGGTGAGTAGATACCCAGGTGATTGTCAAGAAGTGACTCTCCATTTTTTTAATCCATGGGATAATCTATGATCAACTATCTCGTCAACAAGAAGTTTTTATGGATTTTTAAATGCCTCGGGTGATAGTGAATCTTTTCTTGACCAAAATTTACAATAATAATCACCAAATATTTGGATGATTGTTATGTATAGAGATATGGATGGAATGGTTCTATGGATAATCACCTTCTAGTGGGTTAACACTAAGCATTAAATTACTGTGGGTCATAAATAACCTTTAATTATTTTGGAATAGAAATTGGGCCATGTTACTATGGATTCTCAAAGTATATTCATATAACATGAAATGGGAAAGACGGTTCTTTTGTGATCAATGAATGAATGGAAAAAGCATCTCATATATTACTAATCAAGGAGGCAAATTTGTTGGAAATGTTTGGAAAATTTTTGTTGATGTGATTTTATGGAATTAGTAGATGACAAGTAGTATCATATCTACTCACGATGAATAATTAATGATTCAATACTAGAAATTATTATATAAATCATTGGGTTTTCAAGTGATTTTGAGTATATATTATCATCCCAAAATGTTTTTCATGTATGACTGTATAATAAAAATTATAAAATATTTTCTTTGTTTATATATTTTTTATTTTTTAGATTATGGGAAAATCATGTAGAATTTGAAGAGTATATTTGTGATAATAGTTATTACTGAACTATTTAGATATCTACATTCAAAAAAATTATATATTGTCTTTTGGTCTCCCTTATATTAGATAAAAGTAAAAGAAGAATATTTTTTTCATCATATATTGGTGAAAGAAACCAGTGATTATGTGTAGATGATTTGGAAGAGTTTATATATGGATTAGAGTTGGAAGAAGACTTAAGGTGATCATAGGCATTGACATATTAAATTTATAGTAGATAATTTACTATTTCTTCTTGTATCACTTGGGTTTGGATATCAAAGTGTTGATAAACAAGGCAAGTTGTATCCTAAATATTTTAGAAAATTTTGGATTTTTCAAAGGATTAGGAAGGATTATACCAAAGGAAATTACATTAAAATTTAAAATTATGTATAATACTATTCATGTATATCAAAGAAGGATGTATAAACCAAGTCCATCTTATCTGATTCAATGTTATGGTGTGAAGATTGTGCAATATATTTATTTTATGGAGAAGATAGTGCATGATATCAGTTATAGTGAGAAGTGTTTTAAGGTTAATGTTTTGGTAAATTTATGATCCCTATTATATAATAGTGATATATGAGTGGAAAATTTGGAATCAGAAGCTAAGATAAGGAAATAATGGCTTGAGTTCATCACTAATGACTCATGATGAAAATTACTAGGGATGAGAATCCATATCATAGGGAGGTCGTATTTACCCATGTCACTGAGGTACATATCCAATTTATTATTATTCCATTGATTTATGTTTGAGATTTTTTACTATATCCTTGGTGATCTTGAGGTAGTGAAAGGAGTTGATTTTTGTGGTATGTGGTTTAATAAGTTCAATATATTGAAAAATGATCCACCAGGTACATGGTCTAGGGTATCAAGTACACAATGAGAGTAGCAATGTGCATGATACATTTAAATCCCACTAAGTATATTTAAAACCCCATTTGGGTATTATAAAAGTGGTGACATATCAATATTTTCCTTATCCTCATATTTGATCCTTAATTTGTGATTTCCCTAGGTTATTTTGGTAAACTTTTTATGAATAATTGGAGTCCTAATATTTCAATTTATTATTTTTACTACATTGATTTATCTCCCTTTTTATAGTCGAATTCACAATATGTTTCATTCATTTTCTATAACTTAATAAGTTATTAATACATTATACCATTTTGTGTGAATTTTATAATTATTGGTCAATGTCTCGTTACAATCAAAATATTTGACATCTAATTAATTGGATTATTGGTTTCCTTGTGTCCTTATAGGTGTTTGGTCTCCTAATATTAATATAATTTTCTATTATTAATTAAGTGGGTAACCATGTTAGTTTATTGGAATTTTTAATTTTCTTAACTATTATATTTCTATTGATTAGATGATTTAAATATTCTTGTGAGTTGTTTTTTTGGATATTTGACCAAGCTTTTCAAGAATAATATCTTGGTATTTTTTTAAGATTCATATTTGAAATTGGTAATTAAGGGATATAATATCAGTTATCCATGATTTGGTAATGAATTATTCATATGAATTTATATTTTTAGAAGTTAAATAAATTTCATAACTAATGGGGTAACTGAAAATGAAATTAAAAGTTTATATGTATTGTTAGAATAAAATAACAAAGGTGTTAAGTGTCAAACTATTTGTTATTAATTTATGTGAAGTGGTTAAAAATAATTATATGTCATTGTAGTGAATTAAAAAATTCTATATTCACATAAATTATAAAATTATAATTTTAATATTTATATTTTTGTATAAAAGGATTGTGTAAATAGTGGAAAACTCACCTAATCACCTTGGGGAGCTGAGCTGATGTTTGGGGGGTCTAAGTGTGGACTAATCATGTCTTTATGATGTGTGTGTAACATTGGAATTTGTTTTTGAATGGTATTATGTGATGTTAGAATTGGTATAATAGTGTACAGATATCATTAAAACAAAAAGTGATATGATTAGAAAAAAATGGGGACTTTTGATATGCAATTTCTTGTCAAGTTTTTTGGGATATATGCTAAAAGATAATTTTTGAAATTTTTTTATTTTCATATGATTAGAAAATTCATTATGTTATCTAAGAGGAAGTAAATGATTAAATTTATATTTTTTGTTGAAATTAATTTGATCATTGTGTTTTTATCCAAAAAAACATTTTATATTTCAAAATTCCCATGATGTTGGTCACCTATAAGAAACCATAGTGGACTAAGACATGGTTATAGATGGGGTGTCTTGGGAAACATATTTTTTATATAAGGGAATGGTTATCCATTAGGGGATTAGATATATATGATTCAAATATATTGAATCTATTTTAGGGTCCCTGATTTTGGTATTCCATATGCTTGGTTGTCCTTAGTTGAGGCCAGAAAAATATGTGAAAATCAATAGGTATGGCTCATTTTATCAAAGTGTATGTAAATTTGCTAATTAAGTTATTGTTTAATTCAATGAAATGTATACTCGTAATAATTATATTAATTATATAATATTTTAATTGTTACATAATTTTATATTTACAGAAATTGGGTATATATACACATACTAACTATTTTATGTGGAAGGTGTTTCAGTGGTTTTTTCTAAGAATTATTTTCTCACATACCAAATGTACACATATTATGTGTATACATATTATGTGCATGAAATTTGAATTATGATTAATAAACTTTTATTTTTAATTTTTTGTGGTGAGACACAATTTATTTTTGTTTAAGTAGAGTGTAGTTGTGTGGAGTTGGATGTCTACATTCACTTTTTCTATCTTTTTTAGCATCATTTTTTACTTCTTTATAAATAGATATTTTGTATGGGTTATATTTTTTCTACATTAACGTTTTTGAATTGTTTTGGTTGATTTTATATTTATTTCAGTTTTTTAATATTTGTTTGCAAATATTTTTATTATTGGTTTATTTTATTCAAACTTTTGATTTGACGGATAATTAAAGCGTCAATGACTTCCTAAGTGTTGTCTTCAGCAACTCAAAACTTGTTGATATCCTCTGGTAATCAAAGAGTGAATTTGATTCTATATGACATTTCCTTTTTACAGCATGATCATTCTATTGTAGCGTGATATAAAACTACCGTAGTAACACATATTATGATATAGTTTCATTTGACCTACACTAATCATGTGATGATGTTGAATGTTATACCATCATATAGTTTCAATATTGAACAACCTTATATTCCAAAGGGTGATGATGGTCATTTGTGAGGATGAATAATAAGATGATGGGTGGAATTAATTAGATTGGTGGCTTGTTTGATTCAATCCACTAAAAAACTAATTTAAATATGTTCACTAGCAAACACATAGGATTAAGAACTCATGATTATGAAAAAATAACTTATTTAAGGAAATTAATTTTTCATAGATTTAATAATAATAAAAAATAATGAATTTATGAACAAGAATATTTAAATAATGAAATTAAAATATCCCATTCAGAGTAAACTAGTTTAAATAAAAATAGAAATTCCAGGATTTTTTTTAATTTTATAAAAAATTCATTGGCATAAAAAGTTATGGAATAAATTATCTAGAATCCAAATAATGTCATATAATTATTGAGTCCTAGAAATTAAACAACAATAATTGAAAAAATTCCCATAGTATTAGTAGTTTAATTACTTATATAAAACATGTAATTTTTTAATTATCATGAACAAATAATGAGGATGGGAAATAAGAAAATGTTCACCATTTCATTATGATTTCACTAAAGTATCAATGCTCCATCATTGATTAAAAAATATTGACAAATCTCCCAAAGAGACTGATATTATAAACCATGAATAATGGGATTATATCCCCTATGGATTTATTATTTTATGTCAATGTAAATTACCATTGTGAATTGATTAAAATACTAATTATAGAGGTTTCTTAATGTGTTCATAGGTTTATAGGTATTTTTACAAAAATTCCAATATGATTTCAACACATGTTCATACTCTAATTGATATTTACACTTTTCTTAGTTAAATACCTTCATCAATACAACACTACATTATAGAAATTTATATTCATAACTCAATTTTTAATATATAAACTAATCAAATTATTCATACTTAAGAGGGATGAAACAATATATTTATAAATGTTAATAAATTATTATAATACATAAAATCAATCTGAATTTTCATCCTTATTGGTAAAATTTTGATAAATATATTTTTATAGAGAAGACCCATTATCAATGTAACTACGTCATCCCCACCATTTGGGGTTTTCATCCTAATAAGGACAAATAACATATAGAGTTAAGGGTAAGGATATCTTATCATATTCTAATAGTTTTGTGATCCTTCCTAAAGAATCACATTGTAGAATAAGATGTAAACTAATTGATTTTCTCATCCATAAATCATCTTCTCTTACCGATCCTTGATTAACTTGTCGTACTTCTTAAAGGTTTTTTTATCTTCTTCATTCAGCTCACCCTAATAGACATTCCATAATAAATTATACTCATATTTCTTTAGATGTGACATATTGAATATGACATGAAACCAGTCAAACATTATGGGAAATTTTAAAAAATAATAATCCTAGCATACTTTAATCAAATTCAAGTATGGTCCATTGAATATGAATGATAAATTTCATCCATGTCTAAATATCTTGTAACAGAATTGAGGTGAGACCTTCAAGAACATATATTGTCCCTCCTAATACCTCAATGTAATTAGTATTCAGTTAATATTAAACCACTTATAGAAATATGACATCTAAAAACACTCCAATATCACTTGTAAATTCTCCATCACAAAATTCACCAAATCATATCCCCTACGTTTTGACTCTCCATTTTGCATCTAATAATGGGGTGACCAATATGGTCTCCCAAAGAGGGACTCCAAAGTATCCATGCCAATAATAGAGAGATATGTATTTAATATTAAAAACCCATTAATGAAACATTCTCATCCCAAATTCAAAAAAAATATTTCCAACAATCCCCTGATATAGCTTCACGATCCTAGAGAGTCCTATAAGTATAATCACTTTTTTGGGGGTTAAATGTCATAATCAATCACAACCAGCTCCTAAAACCCTCTATCTCTATCCTATACAATATTAATTTTAAATAAGTATCATATTAATAAATATCCATTGAATACACCCTTTATAACCATATGAAATCATCCCTAAATAGACATCCCATGATCTCCACAAAAATCTACTCTTATATTGGTATAATTTGAGCTAACCTGATAAATCGTTGAACATTCACTCGGACCACATCCTGTCCATTCATCCAAAATTGAAATCTCATAAGGTAATTTATTGGTAATCTAACCTACATATTCTCTATATACTCATAAATATGGATTAAATAGTTGTGATCCTTGTTCACAATAATTACTTATTGATACGTTATTCTACATGATATGAACATTAAAACAATCCATTTCATTTTAATTTACCTAATTTTAATTGAATATAATAATTCATATTTTATTAAATCATTATGTACCACCATAGTGGATGTTTGATACTCCTTCAATAACTCTTCATGATTCATAAAATATTTATTCCCCTAAAAGATGATGATGTGCATCCAATATTTAATGAATCCATATAACATACTACATAAGAAAATTTTATCATAAATTATTTCACAAAAAAAATCCATGATGTTTGTTTTCAGTGAATGAAGAATTTTTGGGGTTTCTACCATCTATTTATGGTATGAAATGTCATCTTCTTCCTCTAAAATCAACTACATTGATGAAAATTATTTGTATAACCCTTAAATTATCTAATGATGGTATTCATTTCCAAGATAATACACCCCTACACAATACATACTAATTTATAAAATATATTATAGTCATGATACTATAGGAACAGATTCCCCCATTTCTACCTCCGATTGAAATTTTATGGAGAGAAGGTATACCTGAAACTATAGTGATCCATGAAAACTCAAAATCAATCACCAAAATGATATTTTCTATAAAACCTCAATTAAAATCACAACACTACAAACACATTTTCATGGGACTCATAAATCAAATAATGATATCTCAAATTCCTAGAACCTTAAAAAATCATCACATATCTCAACATTTGAATACGACCATTCAAAAAATGTTCCAAAAAACACTTTATACACAAATACATAAATAATAAACCATAAAAATAGGTCCTGGTAAATATTTTCTTTAACTATTTTAGCTTATATAAGTGGGTATTAATTCTTTATTGTCACTAATTATGTTAATGAAAAAAATACAAAGATCAATCCCCATATCTATCTTCTTATACTATAATATATGATATTAAAATATGGAAATTCTGGGATTAATGAAATTTCTCTATGAAAGGTACATCAACTATACCTTTATCTCCAATAACTTTACCAGGACCATTTGATGTAATACTAATTGAATCTATGTAGTTTCAATATGTATATCATTGCTGAAGTGAAAACCTCTAGGATGATGTATCCATTGAATTCCATCTATAAAAAAACCATATATAGCTAAACCTCAATAAGTAAATGATCCTAAAAGAGTCAAATATTAATAATATTTGGAAGACCACTATGTGGGTAATGTTTTGAAATATCCTAAAATTTATCCTTGTTTACAATAATTAAAGAACAATGTCAATAATAAATTAAAATCTCGACTGATCTTCTCATAATCATAACAACCCACAATGATAAAAATACAAGTAGGCTTGTATTTTAGAAAAATAGTCCCATCAAAAGATAATGGAAAAGTGTCTGAAATAAAAAAAAAAGATATCCCAAGAGAACATTAATTTTCTAATATTATAATCAATTTAAATTTATATGTGGAAGATAGAATGATTACATCTAGTATTAGTCTCTAGAAAAAAAAGAATCTTTTTTAGAATCAATCAGAATATTTTACTTATAAAAAATAATATTGTAATAAGGGAACTAACCGTATTGTCATGACATGGAAAATTGATTAGGATTTTAATGTTGATTTATATACTAGGGAAGACACTAAGTCGTCTCTCAAGGAGTGTTGGTGGGTTTATAATGTTCATTTTTAATAAGAAGTTCTTAGATAGGTGGTGGTTTTGAAAATAGTTTTAGGATGAGATGACTTAATTGAAGAGTTTAATAGATGGAAAGAAAAGGTGGTGTATTGATAATTATGAGAGACTAATATCATTTCATATTCACTACCCATATTGGATAGTTCATTGTTCTTAAAATTTAACATGGTTTTGTTTAATTCTTGGGTTCAAGGTTGTCAAGATCTTGACTCCCCTCTTGCCTCTTCAAATGATTCTTAAAGAACCTCCCCAAGGAACAAAAATCATGTTGCCAAGATTTTGTAATCAAACATAGAATAAAGGGTCTGAAAAATAATACATAAATATTATTTATGTGCGAGATAAATAGGATTGTTGTTTTGTCCAATCGGAACAATCAAAGATACCAACTTGATATCTCAACAAAATCGGTGTTGAAATAAAAAGCATTCCACTTAATTATGTCAAATGAAATGTAATTAGGGGAAATCAGGTTATGAAACAAAATTAGTGAAAAAATCAACAAAAAATTATACAAACTAGTAGAAGAACATGTGATGGAACTCCATCCCATGTTTGTGTAGCTCCCTCTAAATGATTGTCCACCGTTTAGCTCGCCATCGAGAGGAGGAGGAGGCTCAGGTGGAACTCCCTCTTCATCTTGATTCTACTTTGATGATAGGGTCCTACAGAACTCTTTGGATGTTGAGAGGACTTATTTGGATCTCCAAAATACCAGAGCTTTTCCACATGGCCGAACTTGCAAATGAGGAGCACAAGGTTCCATATTATAGGAAAATGGGAAGGTGTTCTTGAGCACACAGAATTCTTAAAACCACTTTTCACAGGTGGTTTGTCTTCCAGAAATCCCTATCACGAGTAGAAGAAAATAAAAAAGTTGTAAACTCACCTATTTTATATCTTCACTGAATGGTTTGCATAAATTAAACACTTATAGCCTAAGATACGAACAGATCATAGCACACAACCTTGTACAACATGCAGATTTGGTGTGCTGGACAGATCAT
The DNA here is from genome assembly GCA_963277665.1 of Viscum album. NCBI lineage: Eukaryota > Viridiplantae > Streptophyta > Magnoliopsida > Santalales > Viscaceae > Viscum > Viscum album. The sequence goes on along the minus strand of OY728162.1, from coordinate 953,723,312 downwards.
GTCGGTTGGGCCACTATATGGACGAATGAGTCTTCGGTTACTACATAAGAAATGTATCCAAATAGAATATGGACCATCTCACAAAATATCAGGCTAATGTAATGCGTGTTCTAGTAGAAGTGTGCGGATTAACTCACTAGTGTGCTTGGATCCTGCGCAGTTTGGCCCATTATTCTTGGACATGATCATGGGCCCTCCAAATCACCTACTCCTTCAATGGAATCATCAAAACAAGTATCATTTCCTATTTTAACAGTGATAAACACAAAATAAGTGATTCAATAATCTAATGAAACATGTCATTATTTTTTTAATTTTAAATATAAAACAAGTTCAACAGACTGGTGTAAAGGATAAAATTACACATTGAGTCATGGTACGATCACACCCCCTAAACTAAACATTTTCACTCCTAGGAAAAGTATAATATCCAAATAAAATGGGGCATATAAATATTCCCATAATCATGAAGATTTAACATTAGAGGAAATTTTAATTCATTAATGTAATGAGATCAATGCATGAATGAATCCAATGAGTTTTTCCAATAGAAAAATATGTCTCATAAATCATATAACAATGAAATTAAAATAGATTCAGGACACCAACATGCTCAAGGAAATAAAAAGTAAACCATTACACTAACTCTCCATGTGTGCTTGTGAAAACCATTACATGCTATTCTTTCCACTTCCCATCCAATTAATATATGTTATTTTCAAATTATCCAGCTTTAAATGAATTTCCACTGAACCATCCCTATATCCTTTACAATCATATTTCAAGACCCACTCACTTAAGCATTCCTAGTAGTTAAACCTTAATCTCCCAACCTTGATATCCCCATATGTTGTGCATTTCATCACTCCCATCATTTAATATTTTTTTAGATGTTGCATTGGGAACAAATCTTACACTCATCACTCAACCCTTGTTTTATCTACTCAAAAAACTAATTGAAATAGTTATAACACGATCAAAGGTTGAGGAGGAGTGGTTTTTTACCTGAAAAAGAGTCAATGTTTTTTTGAGGGCATACAACTATCGGACATTAAGTACACATACATATGTCAATCTGGTAAATTAATGAAACAGATCGTACAAGGAACGAACGTATGAAAATATCATTTAAAGATGAGAAATATTAACCTAAAATATATTTACCATATATTAAGTAAGAAATATTCACACTTTGTTGTTTTTTGAAAAAATATAGAGAGATATTACTGACATATTTTTTCCAAAAACTACTTACAAAAGGGGAATCAATCATATCAAATGTTTCCCAGTGATACAACGATTTATATCATTAATAGGAAACCAATTCACTAAAAATCACTCCCTGATGTCAACTTCATACAAATATTATTTTTCCCCATTCTTTATGGTATTTTTACTTTCCCCCCATTATGATCACCGATTCATGAAACATTGAAATATTTTATGGGGGAAAATAAAAATACCATAAAGAAGGCGAAAAAGAGAAGAAAGAATAAAGACAATGGATACCCTGATGAACTCAACAAGATGGGGAAATTGAAAATACTATAAATAAAATGAAAAAGAGAATAAAGAATGAAAAAAATGATGAAAATTCTTATCTAACCCAGGAATGTTCCAACCCCCCCCCCCCACACCTAGATTGTGTAGTGTCCTCGCAGTAATAATTGAGAAGGTGAGAAGGATGGATAAAACATGGTGTGTTTCACTAGTATTTTTGTTCATAAACATAAAGTTAATCCATTGGGAACACTGAAAGGGATTCATGGAAGTGCATCAGTCAAAGCCCATTGACAGTGAAGGTTTTCTTGGTTTCTTCATTTTGAACCTGCACAACACCAAATAGGGATACATCAATAATAGTGTATGGGCCAAACCAGCGGGAACTAAGATTACCTAGATGCAACGTCAGCCTTGCATTATAAAGGACGACCTTCTGGACAATGTGGAACTAAAGATGAAGGATAATATGGTCGTGGGAATCCTTGGATCTCTATTTATAAATCCTGGAGTTTTCATATGCATCTCTTCTCATTTCCACTAACTCCTGAATATGTATCATTTTTTGGGAACCTACACTAGAAAGATTAGAATTGCATTGTTTGATTTACCAATAGGCCCAATGGTCAATCTCAACAGGTAGGTGAAAAATCTTTCCAAACACAAGACAATAAGGTTACATTCCAATGGGAGTTTCTAAAGCAGTATGGTAGGACCATAATGAATCATCAAGTCGAAGACTCTAATAATTTCTATTGGGTTGTACAAATTTTTTAAGAATCTATTTTACCTCTTTATTTGACACCTCATCTTGACCATTGGTCTATGGATGATATGCATTAGACACTATATGACCGAACCCATACCGACACAAAAGTGATTTCATTGTTAGTTTGCAAAAATGAGAACCATGTTCATTGATGATGAACCTAGGTAAGCAAAACCTACAGAAGATTTAGGTTATAAAATATTCTAATACAACCTTAGAATCATCAGTACTTGAAGCTCGTGCCTCTCCCATTTTGACATATAATCAACTGCTAGAAGAATGTATATTTTTCCAATGGAATTGGGAAATTGACCCATAAATTCAATTCCCCATACATAAAATTTGTCATGAAAGAGAAACAGTTGTTGTGTCATTACATTTATTTTAGAGACCTCCCACATTCTTTGACAATGAGGACAAGATTTGAAAAAATCATGGGCATCCTGATAAAGTTTTTACCAAAAGATACTAGAATCTGAGACCTAATGAGCAGTCAATTGGGGACCAAAGTCCCCCCCCCCAGGAAAGAGTGTGGAAGAATCTAAGGACAGACTGAAACTAGCTATCCAGAACGCAAAGCCTAAGGACTTGATCGCTACATGTGCTCCAGAGGTAGGGGTCATCCCAATTGTACCAACTAGACTCATGGTTTAGATGAATGGATTGGTTTTTATTGAAATCTGAAGGAATTAATGATGGTACAAAATAATTTACAATTTCGGTATACCAAGGAATAAGGTCTTGTAGTCGGTACAATTGCTCATCAGGAAACATGTCATTAATGGGAATATAGGGGGATGTTTCAATTTATGAGGATGGGAGGATTCTGCTGATATGGTCAGCCACCACATACTCTGCCCCATTTTTATCCCAAATTTCTAGATTAAATTATTGATGGAGGAGCATCCAGCGAATGAGACATGGCTTGGATTCCGGTTTCATAAAAAGATACTGGAGGGATGCATGGTCTGAGAACACAATGACTTTGGGCCCCAAATGGTATGATCAGAATTTCTCCAAGTCAAACATAATGGTAATGAATTATTTTTTTAGTTGTTATGTAGTTTTCATGGGCATGGTCCAAAGTACATGAGGCATAGGAAATGACATGTGGAACACGATCAACCCTTTGTGACAAGACTGCCCCAACTGCATAGTTAATGGAATCAAACATGAGATAAAATGCTAAATCCAACCAAGGTGGATGGATTACAGGGGGTGACATGAAACTCAATTTTAACATACGAAAATCTTCCTCGCATTCTTTATCAAACACAAATTCATTATCTTTTTGGAGTAATCAGTAGAGGGGGACTGAAATTTTACTAATTTCATAAATGAAACGGCGGTAAAATTCAGCATGACCTTGTAAATACCGCACATACAGTACATTTTTGGGGAATGATAAGGAATTAATGACATCAACATTTTATTTATCTACACTGATTCCATCCCCAGAAATGACATCCCCCAAAACTATACATTGTCGCACCATGAAATGTCATTTCTCGTAATTTAATACCTGATTCTCTTCAATTCAACAACGTAGGACTAAACCAATAATAATCAAACATTCATCTAAAGAAGAGCCATAAACAATGAAATCATCCATGAATACTTCCATGGAATTCCCTAGGAAATCCGAAAAAAATACTAATCATGAAACATTAGAATGTTCCTGGAGAATTGCAAAGACCAAATGGCATCCTTCTATAGGAAAATGTGTCAAAGGGGCAAGTGGAGGTTGTCTTTTCCTAATTCTCGAGGGAAATATGGATCTAAAAGTATCCAGAATACCCATCCAAGAAACAGTAGGGGGACATACATGCTATCCTATCAAACATTTGGTCAATGAATGGAAAAGGGAAATGGTCATTCATGGTGTCTTGGTTTAGTCAGTGATAGTCTATACAGACACGCCAACTACTATGAAAATGATTTGGAACCAATTCATTGTTTTCATTTCTAATTACTGTAAGTCCATTCTTTTTAGGAAATACAAGAACATGACTGACCCATTGGATGCCATAAATATGGTAAATAATTCCAGTTGCCAATAATTTTTTACCTCATTTTTCACAACTTCTAGGAGGTTTGGGTTCAGTCGACGATGTGGCTGCCTCAGTAGTTTAGGCACATCATTTAACAAAATATGATGTGTAAAATTTATGTTCTAGTACAAGGAATGTCTTCAAGCGTCCATCCCATAGCTTTTTTATACTCCCTCAAAAGTTCAAGAAGTCTCAATTCATGCTAAGGAGGGAGTGAACTAATAATGATGATGGGAAAATTGTTTCAATTCTCAAGATATGAATATTTTAAATCTTGAGGAAAAAATATTAGTTCTAATTTAGGAGGATTTTGGATTGATGGGTGTTTGTGTGAAATTGTGATGTAACTGATCTCATCTAACTTTTCAATGGTATCATCCTCAACAGAGGAATCAGCTTTTACAAGATTAGCAGTATCATCGATGGTCAATGGATCCTCAGTGTTCAAGAAATCATTAATCAATGAACAAGCATGACACTTTTCTAGAATACTACAACAATGAATGTATGAATCATTTCCGAGAATTTATATTAGTGGAGAAAACTCATAAAGGGAATCAGGGGAAAGAAATATTATTTTTTCAGAGGAAGGGAGTACATATATAGAATTAGAATAAATAGAGGAATGTTTTACTTAGGGGTGCTTCATGGAATCATGGATATTGAAGTGGATAATGTAACAACCAAACTCCATAGATAATGTACCATTGTGGATAGTAATTATGGTTTTGGTGGTTTTCAATAAGGGTCTCCCCAATATAATTAGGGCATGTCTATTTATCCTATCATCCTCCATTTTAAAGAAATAATAGTCATCATGAAAAATTAAATTTTCAACCCTCACAAGAACATCCTCTAACACACAAGACGGGTGTGTGGTACTCTGGTTAGCTATTTAAAAAATAATTCCAATGTACATCAGTTCCCCGAACAGTAATGTAGAGTAAATAGAGTAAGGCATCACATTTATAGAAGCACATAAATGAAGCATAGAATTAGAAAAAAATACTCCCCTATGCTGCATGGAATTGAAAATGTTCAAGGATCATTGAAATTGGTGGGAAGTGATGGCTCTATCAATGCTAAATTACTACTCCCCAAGCTCACCTTCTCATTTCCATGAATTCTCCTTTAGTGTGGACACATATCTTTCAGAAAGTTGGCGTACCATGTAATTTTGATCACAACATCAATCACTGGGATGTTAACCTGCAATTTCTTTAAATTTTTTTATATTCCCACATCATGATAAGTTCCCATTTGTTTTTTTGGTTTGGTGGCCCTTTGAGGATATGGAAGAGGAACGGTCGGGCTATGTGACTCATCAATGTACACACTCTTTCTTTTGGAAGGGATTCTCTTAGGGAAAGTTTCTTCATCATTTTGATATTTTTTATGGTTGGGATATAGGTTTCATTAGGATGGTGTGACTCTTATGGAGGATTCATTTTACATTATAGCTGTTTTCCACTCCTAAGGGTGATGGAACTAACATTTCCTTTATCTCTAGGGTTAACTAATGGTTGAGAGGAATTTTACCTGATCTATGACTTTGAATTTCCCCCACTTAGTTAGCTAGTTAGCCAAATTGGGTTTTGAGGTCTTATATAGATTCTTGAGTGGTTTTTTGGAATTGAATATTGTTTTCTGCCATTTGTGTCATCATTTTTTATTGGCTAGGATCAAGTATTGGAGGGGATTGTTGGAAAGGAATTTGGGTGGTTGAGGATTTCTGGGTGGTGGTGGTGGATGACTACTCATCCCCGGTTGGTTCCATTTTTGTTGTGGTTGGTTTGAATAACCCATTTCCTATAGGCTTGGTTATCCTTCCACCAATGGTTGGATGGATTGTATGGTTATTTCATAACAGGTTTTTTATAGGGGCGTCCTGGAAATATTTCCTCACAACTCTCAGATGATTCCCTTAATTGAGGACATTAGTCATAGTAGTGGGTGTCAGATGAACATATACCACAATGGATGGGAGGAGGATATTGTGATTACCCTTGGGAAAGAGATACTTGTCAAATAAGGTTACTGAACTCTTCAAACATTATACCCACCTTCTTCTCGTATTCAGTACTTTTCACCTCATGGACACATTGAATGGGTATTCTAGACCATTTACCGAATTTTTGAGTGTTTTGTGCCATGTCCTCAATTGAGGTCATTGCAGTAATTGGGGTTTTATCTACCAGTGCACCACCTACAGTAGCATCAATAATATTTCTAACAATATGGATTAAACCTTCATAAAAATATTGTATTAAATTTTGGTCACTTATTTGGTGGTGTGGAAAACATGAATATAATATTTTAAATCTTTCCCAATATCCATGAAGTGTTTCCCCTTGATATTTTCTTATACCACATATTTCCTTCCTTATTACTGTAGTTCGAGAGGCTAGAAGATATTTTTCAAGAAAAAGGTTTTTCATGTCTACCCAACCTCTTATTATTAAATTAACATAGTAAAATCAATCTTTCACAATGTCTTCTAAAGAAAATGGTAATGCTCTAAGATTTACATATTCCTCATCCACATTAGCAGGTTTTAATGTTGAATAAATAGTATGAAATTATTTTATTAGATTTTCTGGATATTCTCTAGGATGTCCACGGAATCTTGGTAATAGATGAATTAAACCTGATTTTAGGTCATAATTGGGAGCCTCACCATGTAATAGAATGTATGTGGGATAAATATCAACATCCGTTGAGGTTACTTATTTTAGTGTTCTATTTTTTATCCATGATATACATAATAATTTCAGTTTTGATGTTATTTATAGATGAAGATGAGGGGTGAATAAGAGTTTCAATATGTTGTGTGCCCTCCTTCAAAGTGTTGTCTTCTGTGTCTCAGTATCGTTCACGTAGGGTTTCCTCTAGTTCAGGTTCTAAAGGTGATAAATTTCAGGAAGAAGAATTCTTCATGAACCAAACCTTCAAAACAAATATATCATAACAAAAAAGGACTGAAAATGAATAAGATAAAACAAATAAATATTCAAAAAATTACAAAAAACCATATAAAAAATAAAAACTAAAAACCAAAGTGCTCCCCGGAAAGGGCACCAAAAATTGGCCACGCTGTCATGATGTATCAAATTGATTATGATTTTTAGGTTGATTTATATTCTAGTTAATACCCTAGGTCATCTCTTAAAGAGAGTTGGTGGGTTTAGAGTGTGTGGTTTTAATAAGATGTACTTATATAGGTGGTGGTTTTGAAAACAGTTTTAAGATGTAATGAAATAATTAAAGAGTTTAATAGATGGAAATAAATGGTGGTGTATTAATAATAATGAGATAAGAAGATCATTTAAATTTCACTATATATCTTGGATAGATCACTGTTCTAATAACTTAACATGGTTTTGTTTAATTCTTTGGTTGAAGGTTTTTAAGATCTGGAAATATATCTTTCATATTCAAATGATGCTTAAAGAACCAGCCCTTGGCACAAAAATTGTGTTGCCATGATTTGTTTATCAAACATAGAATATGTGGTCTCACAACCAAAACATAAATATTATGTATGTGTGAGATAAATAGGATTATTTTGTTTTCCAATTAGAACAACCCAAGATTCCCAATTGAAATCTCAACACAATCGGTGATGAAATAAAAAGCGTTCAAATTAATTATATTAAAGGAAATGTAATCAGTATAAATCATGATTAGAAAAAAAAATAAGTTAAATATTCACCACAAAAATTATACAAAACCAGTAGATGAACATGTTCTGGGACACCCTCCCATGTTTTTGTAGCTCACTCGAAATGATCGTCCACTGTTTAGATCACCATCTAGAGGAGGAGGAGAGTAGGTTGGAACTCCCTCTTCATACTTGATTCCCCTATGAGTATAGGGGCCTCCATAACTCCTTGGATGATGAGAGGACTTCTTTGGGTCTCCCAAGTACCAGAGCATTGACTCCTGGAAGAACTTGCAAATGAGGAGCCCTAGGTTTCATTTTTTAGGAAATTGGGAAGGGGGTTGGGAGCACACAAAATTATTAAAACCAGTTGTCACAGTGGTTTTGACCTCCAGACATCCTTATATAGATTTGGAAAAAATAAAAAAGATGTAAACCCATGACTTAGATTTCTCCACCGAATGTTTTTCATAAATTGGACACCGGTAGCCTCAGATATGGACATGTCACCACACACAACTTTTGACATTGTGAAAATTTGGTGTGCTGGATAGATCAGGATGGTTGGGACACTAGATGGACGAATGAGTTTTGGGTTCCTTCATAAGCTATGTATCCCAATAATATTTGGACCCGCCCACAAATATCATCCCCATTGGATGCAAAGTTTAGAAGTAGTGTACGGATTAATCTACTGGTGTTCTCGGATCCTGCGCAGTTTGGCCCATTTTTCTTAGACATTGTCATGGGCCCTCCTAATCACCTCCTCCTACAATGGAATCATCAAAAAAAAGTATCAGTGCCCTTTTTAACAGTGATAATCACAGAATAAATGATTCAAAAATGGAATGTAACTTGTCATTATTTTTATAATTTTTAATATAAAACATGTTCAACACAGTGGTGTAATAGTGAGAATTACACAGTGAATGATGGTACGATCCGAAACATCTTCAACTAATTATTATTAAAATATTATCTATATAAGAGAAGTAAAAATAATATATCAGTAAAATGGCCTGATCCACATACTCAATGTAATCTACAACCCACATATATCCTCACTGCCATCTTCTAACATTCTCTACATCACTAGGACTGCTTGGGGTGGTAGTGGATCAAGGCATCAACTACCCCTAATTGATCCCCTGGTGGAAAAAATTGTTAAAAACATCCCCTACCAAAATAAGTATCACAATACTTGTCCCCTATTAAGATAGACAACCTATGTGATCTGATGATCACTAGATACTAAATATTAGAGTGAAATATTCCCCAATCTAGTGATGGGAACTCATTATCAATTATCAGTTATCATCCATTGATGACTATACCCAAATGAAATATTAACCAAATATAGAATTGAGTGATGACTTTTTTATGAAATCCCTAAAATTGAAAATCTCTCTTGATGACTCTAGAATAGGTTGGGATATACATATGTTAATCACTAACTTGAATATCTCTTTTAAGGACCTTCTAAAACCCTTGTACTCAGAATATATAATCATGAACCATATATAGGAAGTATTTCATGAGTTTTATGAAACATAATTCATAATCAGTAATTTCTATACGAGCATCATATAGATACTATAAATCCTAAACATGCACCAAACTGAGTGTCTTGGGGCAGTGTTTCTCCCTAAAAAGACATTAGAACACTGTCTATGATCTCATAAGTACATCATGTGCCTATATAACCAGATCCCATCAATTGATCACTATATGATATAGAATACTAGATATAAAACAAAATCTAATCCTTATGTGTCTATTTTTGGATAGAATACATGATTCTCTAACACATTCCAATCCTCTACAACTCATGGAATAGACTTTACTACCATCCTCAAATTCTCTAATAAAAACATTCATGCATCATTCAAATCTGGTATCCTCATTTTTCTCAGCAGGATCAACAATAAACTATATCAGTGGGCATTCAAACCATGTAATATTAGTGGGATCTAACCACTACACTTGTTGAATATATAAATATTGATTTATTTAATATACTAATTTTTTATCCCATAATTTTTTAGTGAACACAGGATATAATTCCACCCATGTAACATAAAAACACTACATATAAATTTGATCCATCAATTAATGAGTTTTAATCCTATATGTTGGTTATATAAACTCTTTTTAGTTCAGGTATGTTTGGTTGAGCTGGAAATTTAGGGGCCTCATGTAACATAACATACTATAACATGATATATGTACCATCCAATTACCCATAAATTTTTATCAGAGAGTTGTTGAGTTGACTTAATGATTATCAGCATCTTTTTTGAAATAATATGTAGTTCACCCACACTAATCCCAAGGATCCCTAGTATATAAGATTAATTTCGGGTCACTTAATAATATTACACCTTGTTTATATAACCCTTCATAAGAAGATCACAAACACCAAACTCTATCCATATGACCTAATCCACTTTGATACCATTCTATCACATTTTATCCAACCAGAACCCAACTTGGACATGTAGTAGGATGAGTGTCCAAACATAATACTACCATAAATGGTATAGGTATAGGTTATTAGATCCAATATGTAATATCACACTTTCAGGAGGCCTTATCCTAATAATAATTGTCATAATAACATATTTATAGAGTAAAATAATACAATCCAAGGTTATGAATATAAGCTATCTATAAAAAACCATGTATATGACGAAGGTTTTGGGTGTAGAGGAAGTGACTATCAGGGAAAATATCAACAAATCATTTTTAGGATTTGATAGATCATTTATATATTTTAAAATACATATGAATCTTTCAAAAATAAAATATTACAAAAAAATTATTGAATAATAAGTTTTCTAGAACCAAGAGAGAATCATTTGACATTAAAATTATAATAAATTTAAATAGGCTAGAATAAATAACAACACATTACTATGATATTTATTTGTTGAATATGTTGATCATTTTAAATCTTTTTATATCAACTGTCATTTCTCTAGTAAGATATAAGTGTATAATACCTATTGATATAATACACACATTGTAAAGTCCTAAATAATAGTATTCTTGTACATGTGGTTATTTTATTACATTGGAACTGGATAAATAAATAAAATCCCAAATTATTGGATTTCTTAGTGGTATTTGGTATAATATCTATATAAATTAAATTCACATTACATATGAAATCATAAATTAGAAAAATAATTTTCAATTACAACCCCATTTTCCCCATTAGTGTATGCTTATATATCAATCAAAAAACAATTCTTGGTATCCGTTGGAAAATAAAATATAATAAATGGTTGATATCAAATGCTTAGTTGGGGTAACAATATATAGAAATATATCATTATTAAATTATAATAATCAATATGGAATCGTAAATATCTGAAACACATTCCATTTAAACTACAACTTGATCATAATAGGGGAAGATTAAAAATAACAAAAGAAATACATTTTAATAATCTCATTAGCTTGAAATATATCCATGGATATTATAGCTAATATAATAATCACCCATACATTTATAACTGATCACATAATGAGGTAATACATAATTTAGGACAAATGAAACATAATATTACTACATTTAAAAATTTGATATAAAACAATTGGAAAAAATTTAATTTTGGAGACTAATTTATCTCATGAGACCTGTTGATGCATCAAATGGATATATATAACTAGAATCCCCCAATAAATTAGTAATCCTAATGTATTCATCATGGGTAAGGGATAAAACTAAATCAATATAATAAATTTTTATTTAAAATCATGCATATGAAATGTTATCAATTACCCCAATTAATAAACATAATCATAGACTATATAGTGTTATACGAATAGTAACAACCTGGTATGTCCCATTTCAAGATGATTATAATCCATCCAAGTAAATACATTAGATGGTATCATAATAACATATATATTATTTGGAATTGTTATAATAAGAGTTGTTTTCATTGATGAAGAAAAATTCCATAAAGAGATCATTAAAAACATTCTTTAGGAAAATAAACATCATCTTTGATAATAAATTTTTCAAACACGAAATTAAATTTTTTCCGAATAAATTCACTCGAAAATTAATATTGAAACTTATAATTAATCCTTTAAAAAATTTCTTAGTCATGAAGGTTGTAAATTCCATCCATTATGTATATGAAAAAAATATTCATTTCACAATTTATATACGAAAAGAAAGAATTACAGTGTTTGAATAAACTAACTGATTGATTCATTTTAAAAAAATTAAAATAAAATAATGGGAACAAATTAATTTAATAAAAAATTTATATAATTTTAAAAATAATATTGATAACATTTTTATTAATCATGGATTTCGATGAAATGATATTTTCCATTGAAGAGAGAAACGAAGTCATATTTTCTTAAAATCATTTTTACAATTATTTTATGTTCCAAATAGATGAATTTTTTAAATATTACCTAAATATTTCATGAATAACTAAATAATATGGTAATATATTAGGTTTAATAGTTAAATAAAAAAATTCAACAACTAGAGACTTAATAATAAACAATCTCAAATAACAATGAGATTGTGAAATAATCTCATACGACTACGGTTACTTATGAATCATAATCTAAAAGAAATAAATAACAAAAAATGAAACTTTAAAATACATTAATATAAATACATTAATTATATAACATATCAATAGGTTTATTACTTACATGAAAAAAAGGAATATGTGGTGAATATGACATATGACTTGTGGAATTAAAAGTGATACAAGGAAATGTATCTTTAGGTGTGATTTCTTTCATATGTGTTTGACCATAATTTATAATAAATATTTGAATTTTATAAATATTTAATTGAAAAATTTTAGTATATATACTACCATATATAAATTACTTATTTTGTTTTATCACTAATTTATTAGTAATTATTTTTTAAAATAACTATTTCAGGTGGCAATTTCTTTGTTTTTCATGAATGTTTTGGTTCATTAATTTTATTCCATTTAATATTATCATGTTTATTCATATAAAAAATGTTAAAAAAATATAAATATCATATATATTAAATATATATGTGTTTATATTAATCTATACATGTTATAAATAAAAAATGGATTATGCCCATCATGGAGACAGATAGCCGTATGCACACATAAATGTTGTTTCAATATTGTATCGATGAATGGAATGAAAAGAAAAAAATATTAATTCACCTTTATGAAAGATTATTATGTTATATAAATCACATATATTAATGAAATCTGACTTAATTACCATTAATGTAAAAAAGAAAATGAAATGCATTTAATATCGCTATATGGTGACAGAAGTCTACACATATGAATGAGGGACATTATTATTTTCTAAAATAATTGAGGGATAGAAGTTAAGTGTGAAATTATATTCATATAAGTATGGTTTGAATAAAAAAATATCACATTTATTCATCAATTTTATCATTACAACCTTACATGTAGAGATTATGCAAAAAATTAATCACATCGATGCATCAAGTGTTAGTATGTCGTACACACGATCGATGTTATTGTATCACCTATAGTATATAAATTATGAAATTATATGGGTTATAATAATTAATAATGTTTAATAATTTCATATATATCATAAAAATATGTTAGATTTATCATTATTTACATCCATGAATAGTGTTGATGGAAAAGGAATTAAATCAGTTAGCGAGGTAGTAGTCTACTGTACAGATGATTGATGGTTTCATTTCCCATTTGATGGAAGTGGAGATGAATATTGGTTATTATATTAAAAACATATCATATATGTATTTTCTATATTCTATTATTATTATATTACAATTATTAAAAATATTTGAAGGAGGTGGAAGAGTAAAAAATCCTTATTTAAGAACGTTACCTCTTCACTGAATAACTATTTACGTTTTCATCAAAATCCTTCCAGGGGTGGATTTATAATTTAAAAAAAGGACCCAAAAATATTTATATATTATTAAAAAACGGATTTGTGATTTTATTGACATAACTATAGGATTTTTGGTTTTACCAAGTGGAGAGGAGAGTGTGTGTACATTTATATATGGGGGAAGGACATATGGAATTTTTAAAAATAATAATGTGTACAAACATTTTTTAAATTCCAAAATGTTTCTAAGTGGTTCATTATCTATCCAAAAATGTCATAATGTCTAAATAAGGGTATAAAATTGTTGTTTAAAATGTTTTAGTTCATTTTTTAACCATTGTATTCTTTTTTTAACCCTCGGTAAACTAGTTTTCACCTTAACCGATATAATTAAATTTTAAATATTTTCTAAATTCATTATGTTAAAAAATTAATATGATATTATTATTTAAAAAAATTAGTCCAATTCCAAATATGTAATAAATTATACTAAATTCAATTCATATAAGTGGATAATTCAATTGAAAACTATACCTACATACAGGTTGATAAAATGGGTTCTCCAAAGAAAAACATCAAAAGATTAAAATGATGTTATATCCATATTCAATAATTAAATGATTAAAATTACCAAAATTAGTTAAAATTTAATAATTTCAATATAATTTTACATTAAAATAAATTTAAATTTTATTTTATCTCTGTATATAATTTAAATGAAAAGACACTTTTTAATAAAAATTTTTATTCTTCACTATTAAAAAAATTAACCTTTTTTTGAAATCACTATTAAATTAACCCAAATATAATTATTAAATTTATATTTAAATAAATTAGTTTATTTTGCGACATAAATTATCTAAATTATCTAAAAAATAATTTTTAATTATGTGTGAAAATCCAGAATTCACTATTTAGACAAATATCACTTTTCAATCAACATTTCCTTTTCTTTAAAATGGTTTTTATTTTATTTCTAATCAATAGAAAAAAATTTGAATTATTTCATACTTGTGTAAACCATATAATTTTAATCATTTATTTGTTATTTTTCATACCATAAATCGTTATATATATTTTATGATGGTTATGTTTATATAATAATATTTTTATAGTGTGTTGTGTTTTTTTTAAACCTTGTGTTGGATTCGTCAAAAGCTACGGATGAGATTAAATTTATTTTCAAAGAGATATATTCTAATGTTTTGGGGTGTTACATTTTATTCTAGTTTTTTATTTTCATTTCATATATTCTATAAAAGATGATTTTATTCTTTTTAAAATCATGGGGTGCTACAAAAATTATTTTATGATATCCAAACAATGATGATGGATTTTCATGTGTTGGCACAATGGATTTATAATCTTGTAGTGTTCTTCTTGATCACTATTATGGTTCCTAAAGTATTGAATAATAACCCTTGAACAATTTTTCTTAACATAATGATGGAGGAAGGATGATCTCTCTATATATTTCTTAGTCTTGATATAGAAAACTAAATATTGATGTGCCTAACAGTTCTCAATTGCGATCACACTCCATATAAAAGTTATAATAATAATTGTATAGAGGTAGGGTTAGGGTTTAAATATTATTTTATTTCATAGTAACCATTACATTATATATTAAACATTATATAATTACATTCCACGTAATAATATTATTTATCTTATTTTCTCATGCAGTACAATAACTTTCACAATGATAAATATTAATTTTCAATCTTAAAATTGATTTGTATCACTAGAAATAATCTAGGTCTTCTAGGCCCCATTGTATTTATCAAATACCTAAATAAATATTTATTCATTAAGAAAACAAATATATATTATATATATACAATATTAAATGATTATATGAAAATTAAATATTTATTTAATTTATACTATCAATAAATCTTGAATAAAAAATATTCCTTGATATTTAGAGTAATATTTATTTCAAATATTTAATTAAATTATAATTTAATTGAGATCAATGGAGAAACAAAGTTTGATACCCTCTAGGATTATTTCTCATTATAATTAGGTGGTATTTCCTAAAGTACAAGATTACTTTCTAGCAATGGTTCAAGGCACCCAATAGAAATAAGTTAATGTTGTGATTTTGACAACCACACAAAAGTTCTTAGTTTGTACTATGATACCTTTATCACAATATTTCATCAAACAGGTTTCAACCCAATTTAATTAAATTTTATGATTGATACATATCTGTTTTATTTTTTGTAAATGAACTCTTTTTTCAAACATAGACATTGAATTTAATGTAATGGTTCTATATAAATCAAAGGGATGAGATATCATCAATCATAAATATAGAAGTGACACATACTTTATTAAATAATTCATTAATAATATGTAGTTTTTGTTTCACCAAACATACCCTACTCCCCATGAACACATAACATTATGGTTTTGGATAATACATCAAATTACATGAGTCATTACATGAATTAAAATTAACAATAAAGACTAAGGATCATCATTAATGCTCACAAATAGAAAATTAAAATAACAAACAAACATGAGGAATTAAAATAGATGGGTATGTTACCATAATCATCAATCTCATAGATTACCTAGAAGGAACATCATGAGATAAATATTAATATTCTTATCAGTACTAACACCTAACATCAAGATTTTATGATTCCCATCATAGAACACTATTTGATCATAGAATAATATATAATAATATCATCATGGAATTTCAAGGTTCACAGTGTAGTGGGGAAATGATATAATATTATCAACTTGATAAATAATATTGGATGATATTATATTAAATTCATAAAAAGAAATAAAATATATGTAATTTGATATTTTAATTAATATTAACTTCTGCAAATATATATATTCATTCCAAATTACACATTGTTGGTTCTAGAAAACTAACTCCAATAGATTTCTACATGAAATAGAGCCAAATTAAAATGGATTTCATCCTCTTTTATCTCACATGATGATCACATTTATCTTTATGATAAGGATTTGCTCGTGGGGTCTGTCATGTTTAATTATATAGAGACTGTGCTCACAATAACTATTCCTCTCTGAGAAGAATCCCTCAAGGCATGATAATTCTAAAATATGTGAATTTTATGTAGATGTGATCCTATATCATTTGAAAGGTTCATTGCTAGAATGTGACAATTATATAGTGTGATTGGAACATTATTACTAGGAATCACATATATAACTTGGATGATGTTTCATATCTAAAATAGTTATTTAGCTACCTCATAAGCCACAACATACTTGGAATATTTTTAAAAATCTATGATAATGACCATCTTGGAGCTCTTCCATCTCACAAAACCTCAATTTTGAGTGAAGATGTGTCCCAACTGTGATTTTGGGTCATATTAATCTATTTGGAAAATATCATATACATATCATCAGATTAGTAGATACTCATCTACTCCATAGACTAGGAACCTATCATTAGTTTCCATTAGATTCTTAAAGATAGACTCCACTACCGACCAATGGTAGCCACATAAGTCATATTTATATCTTCCTACCACATGTAAGTGGTAGTACATATATAACCCAGTACAGAGACTAATATACATGACTATACCAATCATTAACATGTATAGAGTCGTTGCTATCCCATGTCTCTCCTAATGTGTATCGAGAAACATTTTTCTTGGAATTATGAATGGCATGTGATTGTGGAAAAACTCCCTCTCGGAGAGTTCCATATTGAATTTTTCATTATTTTAAAAATATATGTATTCTAACATTTACTAATAAGTCTCTTGGAACTATCATGATGGATTTTTATCCCATGAATTTATGATACATCTCATTAATCCTTAGTTTATAATAATGTGTTAAACTTATAAATTATAGACTATAAGATCTTCATTTTTTCTCAAATAAGTAGTTTTTAATTGACCTAAACTTTAATGAAAACAAATACACTCCCATTAAAATGTTTATAATTTTAATGATCACATTATTTCCTTATGAAACAATGTTTTTTTATTGCTTCATCGGAAAAAATATTCCCTAAAATAGATGGTTTTTTAATCTGTAAATGCATCTCTACAACTTAAATAATTTATTGACAACATTTTGAGTGACAAACCCTTTAGGTTGTATCATATAGACATTTTAAAAAAATTCACATTATAGAAGGATGTATTCACATCAATCATCAAAATATCATATTCATGGTAACATTATATGGAATGTATAATTATTTTTGACTTTATCATAGTAACTGGTGAAAAGTTCTTATAATATTCTATTACATGATATTGTTTCAGCCTTTTATCAACCATCCATTTCTTATAGGCACTAACTTGTCCACCCTTGTCCAATATATTATGGAATACTCATTTATGACCAATAGAATTTATATCCACTAGAGGATCTACCAAAATACATTATTGGTTCTCATCCATGGAATCTATTTACAAATTCATATCTTATTTCATATTTTTATATTTGTTGACACTTACTGGTTCCTTGAATGTTATTGGAACACTATAATCAAATAATAATTTTTCACCATCCTTGGTGACTAAAAATCCATTTCTATTAGGTTCTCGAACATCTATTATACTCTTACACAATATTTGTTCCTCTAGACCTTCCACTTCCATGAGGATTTATGTAATCCCTTTCTATGCTAACTCTTTTGTAAATTTTTCTTGGACTTCATAAAATTCCATCTCACTACCACAATTATAAGAACTCGGGTTTTCACTCATATATGGATCCATTAATGTTTGGTCTGATTCTTTAGTTTTGACCTAACATGAATTCCTAGTGATTTAGTGAAGCTTCGAAGGATGTATGGGGCCTTCTCAGAGCCCAGAAACCATAATTTTGAAAAAACCCGACCCTATCTCATGGTTAGAGTTAATTGTGTGGAATTGGAACACAATTAGATCTAACTGTGCAGTTGGTCTGCAGTTTCGAGAAGAGCCATCCCACATGGTTGGCACATAGTTTCCCCAATCGTGTTGCCTAACCGTGCGAGTTCCCCTCGTACCCCAGATCCCATTTATGGTATGGGTATTTTTAGGCAAACCATGTGGATAAATTGTGTATAGACTAAATTTTTGGGTAATGTTACATTTTTTCTTTAAGGATCAAATTAATCCATACTTCTTCCCTAATCCAATTTCTTGTGGTATTAGACTCCATTACTCTCATTTTATATATTTTTTAATGCCTCATATTGGGATTAATTTATCTCCATCATATTGGAACTACTCAATATTTTGTTCATCACGTTGCATGCACAACAGTAAGTAATCAAGTCTGTTTGATCCATTCTTCTTCTATCTTGCTCTCGACATAGTTATCGAGGTGTGAGAATTTTAACCATTTTCTCAGATCTATTTAGATTCATGCTAAGTTAGAGGTTGATACTGGAGGAGAATATTTGTAAAATCCTAGTTTGAATGGTCTCTAACTCATCCCTCATGTTCGGGATATTGGAATTGTTATGTGGGGCCCACCTATTTCATCGGGGTCATTTTTGGAATTTTTATGACATGCTTATAATCATTAGAACGTTATGGTGATGAACTTTCCAAATAAGTGCTTAGTTATTAGTGGTTATTCCCACAATAATGTCAATTCCATGTAAGGTGTTTTTTATAATTGTCACTTAGTGTTTTGACACATTTGAGCAGCCATTCAGGTGTGCCTTGGCTTGACCTTCCTAAGAGTAAACTTTTCTATTTTAAATGGATTGAGTGAAATTCTGAATTGAATAATTGTATGTACCATGAATGTTCACCACTTGACCTACCTTAGATAAGTGCTTCCATTTGATAAATAAATGTTAAATGGAAAGTGTCAAGTATTTTAGGTATATGTTTTTTCATTATTTGTTGTAAATGAAAGTTTGGTTTCATGTTTGCAGGATCCCTTACATATAGATTCAAGGTATCCAAGTGAAACCTAATTATTGAATACGGTTTAAATGGTTTAAATTAATGGTTTCATACTACTCGGCCTTGCCACACTAATTAAATGAAAGGCATGAACTAAATGGAATTATTGATTTATTAAGACTTAATTAAATGGTTTAAATCTCAATTATCCTGTCACATTAAAGAAATCTAATGACTTGAACTATGTCAAATAATATATGAAACCATTATAAAATCGGGGTTTCCTATCATGAGTTCATCTTTGATTCCATATGGAATTCTTTGATCAGTGAGGAACCCCATTCTGATTCAGGGATACAAATTTCTTCGGTTGAGACCCACCTAGAACCCAACTCTTTTGTATCCCTTAATGCTTGGTATGAAACCATAGGATACCTCATCTAGTACAATAGTATGCCATGTATATGGATTTATTATCATGTGACCCACCTATAACCTAATCGTTTTCTATCCTTTCATGCACGGTATGAAACCACAGGTTCCCTCATTAATTACTATAGGATGACTTGGTTACACTCGTTGGAACTAACATTGTAAAGTATGTTCCATGGTTAGAGTCCTATGGGAACAGTTATTACCTTGCCATGTTTTACCTTTGTATAACTCATTGGACTCAGTAGGAATCTCATTATGGAATTACTTGTAGTATCCTCCATGGATTACAGTCTTACACCATAGCCAAGCTACATTCACTACTGAGTTAGAAACACTTATGGTCTATGTTTCTTTGGTTTTTACCATAGAACATCATTACTAAATATCATTAGAGGTTTCCTTGTTACATATTGGAACATTCACTATTGTTAACATGTGACTTATCTATAAACTATTAATAATCATGTAATGAAATTGATATACATTATGAAACCAGCTGAGGGATGAAGTAGGTACTTTTTTATTTAGTTTTACTACACTGCTTTACTTTGTATATGCATTCTTTCACACTGTTAAATTTCTATTACATGGGATGGATGTTATAGACACAGTTAGTGGTGGACCAATGAGAGTAATATCACAACCTATTCAAAACCCATTTGGTACCCATGGAATATTACATGAATAAAGGTCTTCATAAAAGAATGCATTTGGATTTTAACACTTGATATCTTATTGTTTTTTATATAGATTGATAGCTGATGACTCAGTTAGAGCTTGGGATACTTGGGATAGTCTTCTAATTTTCAATATACTTTTTTGGAACATGTTATGAATTTTTTATTTTAGTCATGTTATCTATTTTTATAATGACTTGACATATCATCTTCAGTGTTTGTATACTCATATGTTATTCCGGTTATTTTTTTTATTACTAATGTTATATCTATTTTCCATTTTTCCTTCTCATTACTTATATTTCCTCCTCTATTTAGCATTTTTCAAACTTATCCACTTCACTACACTTCCGTAGTGAGGTAATAGTATCCCCACAGACACACCCTATTCCATCGCTTCTAGTTGGTTTCCTCTAGAATTTGGAGAGATTCCCTTGAGGACATGTGGACCACTGGGCACGAGGCACCTATTAAGTGGAATCTAGGTCTATAATGTCACAAAGTGGAATCAAAGGAGGTTATATTTATTAATTACTATTTAGAGATAATATATTTTATAATAGTAATGCTTAGAACTTTTTTGTAATCCCTTCTTGTTCATATCGAATGCAGGTCTGAGGTAAAATCCATGTTCCCCAAAACATAATTTGTATTCAATTTTTCATATTACTATTGATATTGTTTCACTTTTGGGTTATGCACATGTGTGTGGTGATTTTTATGTTTATTATTATTGAGATTACATTTTATCCTTGAAAATATGAGATGATTAAAGGATCATTGTTACATGCATCATATAGGTACCTAGAATTTTCATAACATGTATATTACCATACGATATAGGTGCATTTCACTTCTAGAATTTCATGATATGCCTATGATTGTTTAGTGGTTCTATTATAGATTACATATTCTTGTTATATTTTTTGGTTGTGATTGGGAGATTGACTATTTCAATTTATGAGGTTTTATGGCCCATCGTGGGTTGGGATGAGTAATTTACTGAGTTTATCTAGTAATCTATAAATAAATTGGTGTCTTTTTTAGTGATAAGTTGAATGTAAACTGATTCAATGGGAATGTATATCCATTGTAAGGTAATACAAGACTTCTAAAATGATATTTCGGTGCATACATATCCCTCATTTTCATGTTTAGGAATGGTAAAGGAGTGAACATCTTATTTTAAGGTAAAATTAACTAAAACATAAACATGATCACTTACCAATACATAACCATCTAAGAGGGTTGTCGGGGTAGTATTCCTTCGATAGTGAGTTTTCTTATGGTTATCTTCCAATGGTGATTCTATCTTCATGCTTCTATGTTTTTTCTGATGTGTGTGATTGGTTTCAATGATTCACAAGTGAACTAGGTAGGTCAGTTGGGTCCCGTTTCTTTTGAGATGACCCATTATGGGTATTCAAAACATTTATAAATAGTGAAACTACTATAGGGATTCTTTTTTAATGAACCAATGTTGTCTTAAAAATACCCTTAAATGTCTCATTATCTATTAATAGTATTTTTTATAAATTTCATAATTAGATACGTATGTAACTAAATGGATAGGGTTTTACAAGAAGTTTTATTTGAATTCCCTAATAGGTCTGGGACTATTAGTGAAATTTGATAGCAAGTGCCCATGTTTAAAAATTGGTGCTTGAGTTTATGTTTGGTACTTTTAAATGATTGATTAATGAATGTGAATAACCTTACAAATGGATCTTTTATGTGGTGTCCTTCGTTAAAATATATTTTGGATTTTCCTTGGAAAATAAATGGGACCATTTTCCAGAGGCTTTATCTTTTTGTAACAACTTAATTAATTTTATTTTGGTCTGGGTGACTTTTTTTGTCATGTCCTACTAATAAGTTCAATGATTGTGCTATATAAGGGTCTATGTGTGAAATGTTTCACCCATAAAGCATGTTTGTATATCTAAATGTTGTTGGTTTCTACTTTTTGGATCCATTCAAGTGTCATTTTCCCATGTAGGACTCTTACTTCCAAAATAATACCCTTGTTAGGAAGGGTGGTCATGGAATCCTTGATTGTTGTTATAAGTGTGACCATCATATAATGCTTGGTTTCAATATGTTAGATATGTTGAGGGCATGGTTGTGAGTTTCGTAGGACTAACGACCCTTTATTCTTCCTCTATAATGGGAAACATGGTATATCATCAAACAAGTTAATGGTCAAATGGAGAAGTTTATCTCTGGTTTAACACTCTTATATGAACCAAATGATACTCAGATACATAGGATAGATAGCCTATGAATAGTATCTAGTTGATGTCTTCTTTTTTGGAACCTCTATGTTGTATGCATTAACATACACGTTAACCAAGGTTATAAAAACCCAGTTAGTCTAGGTAAAAATCATTGAGCCTCATGTGGTTGAGTATGATATCATGTCATATTTGTTGTAGAGTGAAGTGGGAATTAAAGGAAATCAGTTCATCCCAATATTCTGAATGATTTTGAAGGGTCATTGATGATTTGACATGATGGTTAGATTTGAATTGGATTTCTTGGAAAATGAATTATGTATGTACCCAGTACCCGATGGAGTGTCTATTGAGTCAATAAGGTTTTCCTTATGACTTTTCCATTCCTTCTTGTTTTGAAAATCATAAACACCTTTTACGTGAGAAAATCTATATTTTACCTCCATAAGGAAAATTTTCTTCTCTAAGGAAATTTACCCTGACCTAGATTTTATTATACAAATGAATATTTTTTATTATGTACAAAAACACCGGATTCATACCCAAAACCCTGGAATCATATAATGTCAAGAATTAGAATATTCTATTTTTAGGATCCGAATTATGGATGTGAACTGTAATAAAGTTCCACTCCGAATTCTGGATGTGAACTGTAATAAAGTTCCACTCCAAATTCTAGATGAGAACTGTAATGAAGTTCCACTCTGAATTCTGTATAAGAACATTCAGGAGTTCGACTCCGAACTCTTATGATGTTCGACTCTGAAATTTTATGAGTTTGACTCCAAACTCTTATGATGTTCGACTCCGAACATTCACAAGTTCGACTACGAAATCTTATGAAGTTAGACTCTGAACTCTTATGAAGTTTGACTCTAAACTTTTACTAGTTCGACTTCAAACTCTACAAGTTCATGTTTTGAACTCTGGTGAAACCAAACTCAGAATTTCCTTAAAAATTCAGTCTCCGGACTTCTACAGATTTCAGGTTCTGAATTCCTATAAAACAGAATCCGAACATTTTATAACATAGACTCTGAATTCCATTTTGGTTAGACTCCGAACTTTTATTTACTTACATTCTGAATTCCAGTTTTTCTAATACATACACTTGTTTCATTGTAAAACGATGTCGTGCTTTCAGTTACACATTTTTTGTTATAAAATGATGTCATCAATTCTGTTTCTAATTAACCATTGGATTACTGCCAGGTGTATAGGTCCCTCTTATATTAATGTAAAATATGACAGTTGGAGGAGGGATCTGATCATTCCAACCGAGCCTATAAATAATAGCTCATTTGAAAGAGAAAAACAAGAAGTTGATCACTCTAGAGACGACACACTGTTAAGGTGATTTCTAGAGAGAGAATATTTCCATTCATTGTGCGTAGTGAACCGCTCATTCATATTGCTTCGTGCGACTCTGAATGTTGGTGATTACATTTGAGGGATTCCAAGGATATGAAGATACAGGTGCCAACTACCTTGAAGTTTTAGGGCTTCCTTGCTAAGGAAGACAGAGGTTCCAACTACCATGAAGTTGAGGTCTTGAGGGGATAGCCAGACAGAGACTCCGATGTTCATATCGAGGGATTACCCTAGTGTGGGTAAGACAGAATTGATTGAAATTATAAATCAAGGGACCTTTATCCAAGGTTGTTGAATACCATTCTCTTTGGGTTAAAAGATTTATTGTTTGTTTCTTGTTGTTGTACTACTTGTTTTTCTGCTGCATATTTTATTGTACGGAAAGTATAACATTCTTGTATTTCCTTACCCTTGTACTATGATTCATTAAGATTCTATATGCTTTAAGGTAGAATCTCATATTGTAAAATTTAGTTATGTTTCAATTTCAGGATCCATATTTTCGGAACCTATTTTCGGAATC
This sequence comes from Viscum album, assembly GCA_963277665.1. Taxonomy (NCBI): domain Eukaryota; kingdom Viridiplantae; phylum Streptophyta; class Magnoliopsida; order Santalales; family Viscaceae; genus Viscum; species Viscum album. The sequence goes on along the minus strand of OY728162.1, from coordinate 953,698,356 downwards.
ACTTTCCAGATTCAAGAAAGTGCATAGAACTAGAAGTTTGTAACTTCATACCCTATAACAATCCTACAATTGGTGGTTAGAGGTGTTGTGAATTTTCTAAGTTTGACATTGTTAAACTTGGATCTTTCCGTGTTTAAGGAAATTTTTTAATGTGTATAATTCACCACCCTCTTGTATATTGAGCATCTATATCATTATTTCGATCCTAAAATTGGTATCTGAAGAGGTCTCTGAAATACTTATACTTAGATATAATTTTTTCCTGCTCACTTTTTCATTAATCATCATGCTTGCTTAAAAATAGTTCGTCATTCCGAATTGTCATTCCAAATTATCATTCCAAATTTTCATTCCGAATTTGTTTATTCCGATCATTGTGGTTATGAACATTTCCTACTAACAAGTTTGGTTGTAAAAGATTTTCTTAGAATGGCAGGAATCAATGTTGGTTCTATTGACAATCTAATCCCTACAAGGCCACAAATTTTTTATGGTAAGGATTATGAATACAGGAGAGATTGAATGAAGACTTTCATTATCAACACTGGGGTTGATAAATTTGTTATGCTTACTGGTGATTACAAAAATCTTAATAAGGAAGTAAGAACATTCACTAACCAGGAAAAGAAAGAATATCAACACAATTATAAGGTATGAAATACTTTACTATGTTCAATGACAATAAATATATATATCCAAATTTCTTATAGTGAAGCAGCTAATTGTATCTGAAATAATTTAGATGTTACACACTTTGGCACTTCTAATGCGATTGAAACTAGGAGAGCTATGCTTAGAGCTGAATACCATGGATTCAACTTTTTGTATAGAGAACTAATTTGTAATGTTCAAAGAGATTTATGACTATAGTGAACATTCTTCAGTATATGGGAGAGAAAGGTCTGGATGATGAAGCTCTTGTGGATAAGATAATTGATATTATTCCTAATTAGTGGGAATCCAAAAGAATAGCTATTGATGAGATCATGAAGGTTACTCAAATTTCGTTATTTGAACTTTTTGGAACTCTTCTCCAACATGAAACAAGAAAGAAGAGAGATGATGACAACATCAAAAAGAAGAATGGAAATGGTATTGTTGCCTTTACAACTACATCAAATCATTTGAAATCTAAGTCTCCTGAGAGAGTAACTAGATCCAAGTCTACGAATGTTATTATCCAATCCGAAACTAGTGAGAGTGAAGTCTCAGATAATGAGTTTGCAAATCTTTTTCGATGAATAAACAAGATACCCGGATAGAGAAATATCAATACAAGTATAAGAAATAGGAAATGAAAGATAGGAAAGATGGAGAAGTTACTAGTTATGAATGCAAGAGATCTGGACATATTAGATGGTATTGCCCATTTCTCAAAAAGAAAGAAAGATAAGAAAGGCATTCTGAAAGGAACAGAAAGAAGTATTATAAAGACAAAGCTAAGAAGGTTCTGAATGCTAATGACACCTGCATTGCCAGTGGTAGTGACTCTTCAGATGAATCTTCTGATTATGAATCTTCATGACATAAGAATCTTGGGCTTATAGCTAGATTACCTATTAGCGATCATTGCTTCATGGCTAAGGTACACAATGCTAAATCATTGACCAATGTTTCTTTAAATTATAATTATAGAAAATAATATAACTCTTCAAATGAAGAATCCACTTCTAATGAAGAAAATACTTCACCTACCTATGAAGAAGTTTCTAGGTTTGCTGAACTTCTTGAGATTGAGAATTCCAATCTCAATAAAAAACTTGATAAGGAAAACTCTAGGAATATTATACTTACAAAACAAATATTAGATCATTCTAAATATCTTGATAGGAAAAATGATGATTTTATAAGTATTTCAAAAAAATTTGAGGAAATAACTTCAGAGAAGAACAAACTTTCTAAATACATAGAAAAAGTAATTTCTAAGAAAATTGTCTTCGAGCCTAGCTCTAGTTCTTAATCTAATGGTTTTGAAGATAAAAACATGATTATAAAACTCAAGTCCGAAATTTTTTCCTTAATAAAGTGTTTATCAAATTTTACCCATGGTAAAGATAATTTTTATAAAATGTATTCACAAATAAGACCTTTAAGAAAAAATTCCAGATATGGTTATACCCATGCAAAACCAGCTTTCAGTAACAACTACTTTGTACCACAAAGTGCCCCATTTTGTACCAAGTGTCAATGTGGTGGTCACTTGACAATGAATTTGTCTTTAAACAAAACCCAATCTCAAGGTTTTCATGAAGCTTACTTTTCTAAGAAGATGTGGGTGCCCAAAATTTTGTTATTTAGAAATCTTGGATCCAAACAAGTTTGGATTTCGAAAGTCTAATTCTGTTCTTGTTTTCAGGAAGATAAAGGATGTACCAACAACAATACATGTTACATGGATAGTGGATGTTCCAGGTAGATGACTGGTAACTAAATCTATTTTGAAAAGATTATCAAGACAAAAGGAGGAAAGTTAACATTCGGAGATAATGCTCAGGGAGAGATTGTTGGTATAGTTAATATTTTTATTCACGGTAAAACATTGATTTCAAATGTTTTATTTGTTATAGTTCTTAAGCACAACCTCATTAGCATATGTCCATTATGTGATGAAGGTTTCCTTGTGAATTTTAGTAATGATAAGTGCTTAGTACACAATTCCAAGGAATAATTTATTCTCTCAGCCAATAGGTAATAGAATGTTTACAATATATACTTAGAAGAACTTAGGAGCCATGATTTACCATGTGTAAGTGTAATGGAAGATCATTTTTGGTTATGTCATAGAAGTCTAGGTCACTGTAACCTTAGATTCTTATGTAAAATTTCTAATAAGAAACAAGTTAAGGATCTACCGGATCTTATATTTGATTTATCTAAAGTTTTTGATCCTTGTCAATATGTCAAGAAACATAAATATAGTATTAAATCAATCGGTGTAGTCTCTACAACTGATGCATTACAGTTAGTGCACATGGATCTTTTTGGTCCAACACAAACTGGAAGCATTGGAGGCAAATACTATTTGTTTGATTTAGTTGATGATTACACTATATTTACATGGGTCTATTTTCTAACAAAGAAGTCTAAAGAATTTTCTTATTTCAAATGTTTTAGAGCCCAAGATAAAAATCAGAAAAATATTCCACTAAAACCTATTCATAGTGATCATGGAGGAGAATTTCAAAATTCATATTTTGAAACATTTTGTAGTAGAAAAGGTATTACTCACAACTTTTCAGCACCTAGAACTCCTCGACAAAACGATGTAGTTGATAGAATAAATATAATTCTTCACGAGATAACTAGAACCATGTTCAGTGAATATTCTATAGATAGAAATTTGTGGGCCGAAGCTGTATGTACTGCTTGTTATACTATAAATTGTGTTTTGATTAGACATTTTCTAAATAGAACTCCTTATGAATTATGGAATGGTAGAAAACCCAGACATTCCTACTTCAAGGATTTTGGATGAAAGGTATTAATCTTGAATACTAAAGACAATCTACACAAATTTTCCCTGAAATCTGAGGAAGAAATTTTCTTAGGCTACTCCACAACTTCTAAGGCTTATAGAGTTTTCAATAAAAACACTTGTACTATTGAGGAAACAGTGCATGGAAAATTTGATGAATCTGATCCTTTTTTTTAAACCATCCCAACCTATATCCTCGGACGTGTTTTCAAAAACTGATTATCAACCTTTGATAGAAGATCCTTCTGGTAAGAAAAATGATCAAGAAGATATTTCTGAAACATTTACCCCAGAAGACTTTCTACCCTATGTTGATGAACAGGTTATACAAATACCAAATCAAGAGTTTCTTATGAATCATCCTAGTGATAGTATCATTGGTGATGTAAATAAACCTGTAAGGACTAGAAGTTTCTTGAGAAATGAAGTAGAACATCTAGAATTCCTTTCACAATTAGAACCAAAAATCACTGATGAATCTTTAGGTGATGATTATTGGATCAAACCATGCAAGATGAACTAAATGAATTTTAAAGGAATATAATCTGGACCTTGGTTGAAAGACCTAAGGAATATTTTGTTATTGGAGTAAAGAGGGTCTTCAGAAACAAGTGTGATGAAAATGGAGTCATTGTAATAAATAAATCTAGACTAGTTGCTAAAGGCAATAAAAAAAATAGGGAATAGATTATGAAGAAACCTATTATCTAGTATCTAGACTTGAATCTATTTGTATCTTACTTGCCTTTGAATAATTCTTCAATTTTAAACTTTCTCAAATGGATGTGAAATGTGCTTTCCTTAATGGTTATGTTCAAGAGGATGTTTTTGTTGACAACCTCCTGTCTTTGAAGACACAAAACATCCTGATCATGTTTTTAGACTTACAAAGATTTGTATGGCCTAAAACCAGTCCCACAAGCCTGCTATGATAGAATTATAGGGTTTTTGCTTCAAAATAACAATGTTAAGGGAAATGAAGATCCAACACTCTTTATAAAAAAGTTTAATAAAAATGTTTTTATAGTTCATATTTATGTTGATGACATTATATTTGGTTCAACACAAAAATCTTTAACTTATTCTGTTGCATGTTTAATGAAATCTGAGTTTGAAATGAGTATGATGGGTGAGTTAACATTTTTCCTTGGTTTTCAAATTTCTCAAAAACTAGAAGGAACCAATATATCTTGACATAATTATATTAAAGAACATATTAAGAAGTATGGATATGACAACACTAAGAGTATAAGTACACCCATCGATACCTCAAACTCTTTAGATCCTGATGAAGATGGGAAACCAGTAGATCAAACATCTTTTAGAGGTATGATAGGTAGTCTACTATACTTGATAGCTAGTCGACTAGAATTACTGTTTTTAGTATTCTTATGTGAGAGATATTAATCCAATCCTATGGAATCTCAAATAAAGGTGGTAAAAATAATTTTTCACTACATAAAGGGAACCATGGATCTAAGATTAATTTATACTTCTGGAAATGATTTTATTTTAAAAATCTTTTCGGATGCTGACATTGGTGGATGTAGAATGGATTTAAAGAGTAAATATGGTACTTGAAATTTCATAGGAGATTCATTAGTTTCTTGGTCATGTATGAATCAAAACTCAGTAGCTCTCTCCACTGCTGAAGCAGAATATATAACAGCTGGAAGTTGTTGTGCTCAAGTGTTGTGGATGCAACATACACTCACAAACTATGGCTTGAGTTTTACAAAGACTCAAATTTTGTGTGATAAAACAAGTTCCATTGCCCTAATAAAAACCATGCACATCACTCACGTGAAAAAACACATAGATATTAGGCATCACTTTCTTAGGGATCACACACTTAAAGAAGATATCATTCTTCAGTTTATCGGAACGCAAGATCAACATGGTGATATTTTCACAAAATATCTACCCTCCAATAGATTTGAATACATTAAAAAGAAGTTAGGAATGATAACCATAAGGTAATCCTTCTTCTTTAACTTCCTGTTGAACAACTATCCTTACTGTAAAAAACTCTTTTTCATAGGGGCAGTACATTTTTGTGCTAGTTTAACCAAAATTTTTGTTCACATTTTTTTCCTCTTCTTTTGTAACAAAAATGTTTCATAACAAGTTTTTGGAAATTCTTAGAATAGAAATTTCCGGAATGGAAATTTCCAGAATGGAAATTCTCAGAATGGAAATTTCCGGATATGGAAACTTTCGTAATGAGATTTTCGTATTGGAACATTCGTAATGAGATATTCATACTGGAACTTTTGTAATGATATTTTCATACTGGATCTTTCATAGTGTTATTTTCGTGCTGGAACATTCGTAATGAGATTTTAGTACTGGAAGTTTCGTAATGGCATTTTCATACTGGAACTTTCGTAATGCAATTTTCGTACTGGAACTTTCATAATGAGATTTTTGTACTGGAACATTCATAATGATATTTTCATACCGGAACATTGGTAATGAGATTTTCGTACTCGAACTTTCATAATGAAAATTTTCATACTGAACATTCCGTAATGTGAATTTTCGTACTGGAACTTTTGTAATGTGAATTTATGTACTGAACTTTCCGTAATGAGAATTTTCATACTGGAACTTTCGTAATGTGTTCTTTTTCATTTTTAAATTCATTTCATCAAGAATAATATTACCAATTACGAACAATATTTCTAGCCAATCCGAAAGTTATGATTTCCTTACTTAAATTTTCGTAATCATATTTTTGATGCTGGTATTTTCCTGATTTTGAAAATAATTCGGATTCTAGTTTTCTTTAAATCCGAATGTTTTTCTTAAAACCTTAAATGATCGGAGCGAAGTTTTCCTTGCAGGATTTTTCTCAACCGTCGGATCAGATCGAATGTTTTTTCCACCGTTAATTGGTTTTTGGAAGACCAATGGTCACATCCATCGCCTATATAAAGGGGACCCCAAGACTCGTCACACATCGGTTTTTCAAAGCTTTAATGTCTCGAATCCCTTTTGCTCTTCTTGATACTGGTTCCTATCTTTGCAAAGTCGTTCCAAATCATTCGGAACTCTCCACTTTGAATGACTGTCGAAGGTACATCTCAAGATATGTCAACTACAAAACCAATCTCTAAGTGGTTAGTCTTCAGGAAAAGGTTAGTTCATCTGGATTTCTACATGTTCGATTCTCTTATAACAAAAAATATCAGATTGAATGGATGGGAAGATTTATTCTTTTACAAGTTAGAGAAATAGGATTTGGTTTACACCGATTTTCTAATCGAGTTCTATGAGTGTGTTTCCTTCTAGAATGAAGATGCATGTGAGTGGTTTTTTAAGTCCTATTGAAATACTTACAAGTTATCTTTCACCATGGACACGAGCTTGGTTGGTTTACCCTATGAAGGGGAAGCTGAGTTTTTCTCACATAAGCTTCCAGATGAGAAAGGAAGTTTCAACAAGGTGAAGGATTTAAAATCTCATGGACTTAATAATTCTATAACAACTAAGATTTCTCATCACACTCTGAATAATAAGATTCTACAACTATGGGTACAAGGTTTTCTCATTCCAAGAAGAGGCGACAAGGATAATATGAAGAAAAGGGATATCTATGTCTTAGATTTCATGGTAAATCTAAGAAAGATATATTTGATGAGGCATTTCTTGAATACGATCCTGAATATAAAAGATGGGAACTTGAGAGCACAAATAATTATGTACCCTGCCTTACTATCTATGTTGATAGTTCGATGCATAGAAGCCTTCAAGGTTTCATGCATGTCGAAAGTCTGGAATTGTATGCTTATGTTGGTTAGTGATGATACTTTGAAGAGGATGAAGATGGGTTTTCTAGTGAATCCCGAGAATTATACCCTCTATCTTTGGAAGAAGATGAGGTAGCTCAAAAAGATACACAGACTCTAGAACCATCCAAAAAGGAAAGAATGAATAGAACGATTAAGGAATTGGTTGATGATGAAGAAAATGCCAAGTCTAAGGAAACTCATTCTTCTCTCCCCGAGCCGGAGAAGCAGAAAACATATACAGATTAAGTGGCAGCCAAGTGTACGGAAGATAAAGAGAAGAGGAAAGAAGAGGATCCACAGTTCAGATTAGACCATGTAGAGGCTAAGGCCCTAAAAAAGAGTGCTTCAACTGAGTTAGAAAAGTAGGAAATAGAAAGGAAGATGAAAAAGATGTTGTCTGAAGCTTAACTGTTGCAATCTCTCTTGAGAGATACTAAAATAGCTTCCGAGCAGATTCCAGTTCCGGAAACTTTTCTTATAGAACCTTCTTTACCAGAAACTCCAACTAAGAACTATGTCACTCCGGAAAAGTCCAAGGGTAATATGGTAGTTGAAGAAGTTTAAAAAGAAGCTGCTGAAGAAGTAGAGTAAGAGGTTGAAGAATAATAAGAAGAAGAAGAAGAGGGTAGTGATGATTCGGATGCCTTGATCAAGCAAGTAGAGGATTATCAAGATAAGAAAGAATATGTAAAGGTAGTTACACCAGGAAAGGGAGTTGAGGAGGATATTAAGGATGATGATAAGCAACAGAGATAAGAAGAAAATGTTTAGTATGATGTGGAAGAATCCTATGATTAAAAGTTTCTTGAAAAAGGAAAAGAAAAGGAGAAACCAAATGAAGACCAGATTATTCAGGTTTTTGAAACTGAAGATGTTTATCCTGATGAGGAACCCATTCTGAAAGCTGACAAGGGGAAGCAAGTCCTATTGGAGACACCAATAAAAGATATTATAAGGAAGAAATTAGTTTATGGTACCTCTAAAAGGAAGTTGTTGCAGGATGAAGAAGATAAATCTCCAAGCAATGTTTTTGATTCGGAGTCATCTGCACAAAGACATTATTTTATTGTTGAGTTTTTGAAAAAGTTGGTGGACATCATTCCAATCATTCCCACCATTGACACTAGATGTAAAATTCCTCAGCTAATCCAAAACCAAAAATCAGAGTCACTATCCATGCTAATGGACAAGTGTGTGAAGATTGAAGCTGAACCAAAATGTTTCTTTATCGATTATGATGTTCATAGAAAGTACTTCAGTAAGGTAACAAAGTGGTCTAAGAGAGTTGATGAATACATAGTGCAGTTTGAAAATTTTCAGGATAAAGTTCAAAATTCTTTTGACATGGTGGATAAAAAGATTAATGATATCCATCAAAAGCTGACCCAAGAGAAAAATTCGCGTAATAAACAGGTCAGGGACATGAATGGGAAGCTTAAATCAATAGCTCGGAATTGGAAAAGTGAAACAGATTTCCGGATTGTGTTTATGGAGAAGCTGGAAAAGTAAGATGAATTAAGAAAGATGTAGAAAGAATCCATGGAGGATCGAGCATAAGCTTTAAATGTCCAAGAAGAAAAGGTAAATGCCTTCGAGAGTCATGTTGAGGAAGACCAAAGAGACTTGAAGAAGCTCAAAACCTTGTTAACGAAGCTGATCCCGATGTAAAATGAAGAAAAATGAACTCACTCTGATATTTTTTTGTATTTGTCTTTATTTGTAAATTTTCTCAACACTAATGAAAATTTGGTTGGTTGTATCTTGTTATATACTAATGTTTCAGGTACCAAATTTTCTTTTCCATTCCATTCAATTATTTTTTAAAATAACAAAAGGGGAGAAGGAAAAAGAACTACTCCTAAGGGGGAGAAGGAAAAAGAACTACTCCTAAGGGGGTGAAAGAAAATTTTAAAATGAAGAGGAAAATTTTCTAAGTGATGATATCCTTAAAGTAAGGGGGGTTGCTCACTACGAAGTTTCTCATTTCTGTGTTAATGAAAACTCCTCTCAAGAAGTTCAGAATAAAACCCTAAGAGTTTCAATCCCTAAGGGGGAGTTAGTTGTATTCACTTTCATCCATGAATAAATGGAGATAAGTTTTAATTTCAAAGTCTAATGAAAATTTTCAAAGTCATTATATTCATTTTCATAAGGATGTTTGTGCTTTCCAAAAGGGTGAGATTGTTGAGTCAATAAGGTATTCCTTATGAATTCTCCATTCCTTCTTGTTTTGAAAATAACAAACACCTTATACTTAAGAAAATAAATATTTTACCTCCATAAGGAAAATTTTCTTCTTTAAGGAAATTTACCCTAACCTAGATTTTCTTATACATATCAATATTTTTTCTTAAGTAAAAAAAACCAGATTCATACCCAAATCCCCGGAATAATATAATGTCAAGAATTGGAGTATTCTACTTTTTTTTATCTGAATTCTGGATATGAACTGTAATAATGTTCCACTCTGAATTCTGGATGTGAACTGTAATAAAGTTCCACTCCAATTTCTAGATGAGAACTGTAATGAAGTTCCACTCTAAATTCTAGATATGAACTTTCAGGAGTTCAACTCTGAACACTTATGAATTTCAACTCCGATCATTCATGAGTTTGACTCAGAAATATTATGAAGTTCGACTCTGAACTTTCATGAGTTTGAATCTAAACTCTTACGAAGTTCTACTCCGAACTCTTATGAATTTAGACTCCAAAATTTTACAAGTTCGACTTCAAACTCTACAAAATCAAATTCTGAACTATGGTGAAACCAGACTTCGAATTTCCTAAGAAATTCAGACTCCAGACTTCTACAGATTTCAGGTTCTGAATTCCTATAAAACAGAATCTGAACATTTTTTAACATAGACTCCAAATTCCATTTTGGTTAGACTCTGAACTTTTATTTACATATATTCTGAATTATAGTTTGGCTTATGCTTACACTTGTTTCATTGTAAAACGATGTTGTTCTTTCAGTTACAAATGTTTATTTATAAAACGATGTCATACATTGTGTTTCTAATTAACTGTTGGATTAGTGACACGTGTACAGGTCCCTCCGATATTCAAGGAAAATATGACAATTGGAGGAGGGAGCCGGTCATTCCGACCAAGCCTATAAAGAGGATCTCATTTGAAAGAGCACAACAAGAAGTTGATAACTCTAGAGACTACACACTGTTAAAGTGATTTATAGAGAGAGAAGATTTTCATGCTTTGTGTGTACTGAACCACTCGTTCAGATTGCTTTGTGCGACTCTGAAAGTTGGTGATTACATTCGAGGGCTTTCGGGGATAAGAAGGAAGAGGTGCCGACTACCTTGATGTTCGAGGGCTTCCTTGCTGAGGAAGACAGTGGTTCCAACAACATTGATGTTGAGAGCTTTCAGGGATAGCAAGACAGAGGCTCCGATCATCGTATCGAGGGCTTACCCTAGTGTGGGTAAGAAAGACTTTCTTGAAAGTATAAATAAGGGACCTTTATCCAAGGTTGTTGGATAACCTTCTCTTTGGGTTGAAAGAGTTATTGTTTGTTACATGTAGTTGTACTAATTTTTATTGCATTGCATATTGTATTGTAAGAAAAGTATAACATTATTGTATTTCCTTAAACTTGTACTCTGATTCATTTAGATTCTATACGTTTAAGGTAGAATCTCACATTGTAAACTTTAGTTAAGTTTCAATTTCCGGATCCATATTTTTGGAACCTGTTTTCGGAATCACTTTGCAGATTCAATCACGTTCATAGAACTATAAGTTTGTAACTTCATACCCTATACCAATCCTACAATTTTTGATTATAGGTGTTTTTAATTTTCTTAGTTTAACTTTGTTAAACATGGATCTTTCCTTGTTTAATTAAAATTTTAAAGTGTGCAATTCACCCCCCCCCTCTTGTATATTGACTATATACATCATTATTTCGATCCTACAGTGTCTTTTCTGTGACTAATGGGAGTTTGATGAACCGTGCTAATGATTGGTGGGCCTATCTCTTATTTAAATGACAAGGACACTCAAGATTTGGGAGCATCACATCAGTTTTTAAAAATACATTCCCTTCTAGGTATAAGTATTTCATCCTGATAAGACCTTTTGGAAATGGTTGGTTTTTTTTGATTTCTCATTGGGCATGAAATATGGATTCATGTAATTGTTTTCTTGGTAGCGTGACTTCAAAATAGTTGTATATATATGAATCTTTTTTGAAAAAACCCTATTCCTGGATGGAAATTGGTATTTTATATTGAGTGATCATGTGGTGCCATGGGTAGTGAAGGCTTGTGATGGGGTTGTAACGGTGAATCAGTCAGAGAAGTCAAGATTCTTTCAACAGATGTCCACTAGTGGTGGTTCACATGATCATCTTGAATGTCCTAGAATCTTCATTGTGTAATAATATTAATGATATGAGCATGTATATTATCTGGACGTCGTCCATGGTACACTAACAGAGATTGTAAATATTATGCCACAATAATGATTATTTTTTTTGGGCTGGATAGTGACCTCTCTAAGAGTTGAGCACTGGATGGATGGTTTGTGATGTGTCTTGGTTAGTACTGAGTGATATGTGGGTTTCCGATTAGGAGCACCTTGGAAGGAATCTTAGAAAGCAGATGCTTTCTACTGACGTGAATACAGAAGGAATGCTGCTTTGGGATTTGTCAATGTTCACACAAGGACAGAAGTGATGTAAAAAAGGTGTGATGACTCTAGTGGGATAGATGCGGGTTACACCTTTGTTTGTTCCAAGGAACAAATTATTAAAGGTTCGGATGATGGTTGACTAAAGAATGTCACCGGAAGTGAGTTACGGGCTTCGGTGAACGTGGTTGGGGAAAAATAAAATTCCATGGAAGATTTCATTACATTTTTTTGTGATGCACCATAATTTTATTAGAGAAATCTTTGAGGATGGTCAGCCACATGAATTGTGAATATTAACATTCTTTTTTTACCGTATAAGGTAGGCGAAGGACCATTTTTTGGGACATCGTTAGGTGGAGGTGAGTGCCATTCGAATTTTTTGGGCCTTTTTATGGAAATATGACTATACTTGGAAAAGGTTTTCGGTGTGAATAGACTTTTTAATTATTTTGAAATTAATGAAAGAATAATTTTTAGAATTTACAGAGATTCACATTGTAATACTTTTCCAATAGTTGACATACTTCAGTTCATAATTAGACCCTTTGTTATTAAAATTCATGGTGGGGAGAACCTTTGAGTAGATGTATAATGATACTGCATGGCCCTTGTAGGTTCGATGATGTTGTTTTAGTTCCAAATATTACAAATAATGAGAGGCATGACACTACTGCTCGGTCTAGAAAGAACTCATTAGATGGTCAATGTCGATGACCCATAGAGTTCGAGGTTTGGTATCATGTTTTACATAGCGTATTATCCAGGATAAGGAATATGTAGTTATGGAAGAAAAGGAAGTAGTTTCGTCATTATGTAGGTCCATTTGATATTCTATAGAGATTCCGACTAATAGCCATTATTTTTATACTACCTCAGAGATATTTTACCATGCGTGAAGTGTTAAATGTTTTAGAGATTCTCCAATATCATGTTGAACCATATCTTACCATTGATTCAGAGGAATTTCAGTCAGATTTTGATGATACCTTTGTGGAGTATCCAATACAAATCACCAAACAGAGCACAACTACTGTTAAAGGATAGAATGTCCCTCTATTACTAGTGTTATAGAAGCACAACCACATACAGGATGAGACTTGGGTGAGGGAGGCTGGAATACTTGTGTAATTCCTAGAGTGGTTCTCTTAAAGTTATTCCCTAATCTTGGATGGTGAACTCGAGTATTTGTTCTTTTATGGGGTGAAGACTGTAAGAACCATTTTTCAAATAAGTATGGATCCTTTAAATCTCAGTATAATTCTTTATTTTGGACCTACCTTGGATTCATAGTGAGTTAGAGATGTTAAAAACAGTGTATAAGGGTTTTTCAAAACCTAAAAGACATATTTTTGGAAAAAAATTTCCTTATTGCACGAATAGAGAAAACTCTCCAGAAAGAGTGCACCGTTAGATCTAACTATACAGATGGTCTGCAATTTTGGGGAGAGCCATATCACATGGTTGGAACATGGTTTCCATAACTGTGGGGCCTATCCCTGAAAGTTCCCCTCTTCTCCAGGTGCTCGGGAATGGTTTTCAATGGTTAGGAATGCAATCTAGACAAACTGTGCAACATATATATGTTTTGGTAATTTTACATTTTTTTCCTCAATGAACTAATTAAACCATCCTTCTTCCCTAATACAATTCCAGTAGGATTTTCATCCATTCCTCTAATTTTTCATCTTTTTTGATATCTTGAGGTAGGGATCAAGATATCTCCTTCATACGACATCTGTTTGAGTATTCATTCATCATGTTGGATGCACAAAGATAATTACTCGAGTTTGTTTGAGTCAATATTCTTCTCTCTTGATCTCGACATTGTTATTAAGGTGTGATATTTTCCCCTTTTTCTTAGATCTACTCTAATATGTTCCATGTTAGAGTCCAATACCAAAGGAGGAGAGTCGTACAAGTCTAAGGTGGGGGTTCTAAAACTCATCCCTCATGTTCCCTGATTTTGGAATTGTCGTGTGGGCCCCATCAATTTTATCGGGTGCCGTTAAGGGAAATTATATGACTTTCTTATAATCATTAGAACTATATGTTCTTGATCATTCTAATTAAGTGGTTATTTGTTTGTGGTTATGGACACAACCCTATCAATCCTAGGTAGGATGTTTTTCAATAATTTTCATTTATTATTCTGACATGTTTGAGTCAATGATTAGGTTTTTCTGGGAGTGACCTTCCAATGGGTATGATTTTATATATTAAATGGATTGAGTCAAATTGAAAATTTCATAATGGATTTTACCATGTATTATAACCACTTGACCCACCTAACATTAATGCAACAATTGGAAAAATAAATGTTAACCAGAAACTGGATTGTATAATATGTATATGAATATGACTTATTAGATGTAAATGAATGTTTGGGTTCATGTCTATATCACCCCTATCATGTTAATGGAGGGTATATGGTTAAACATTTCATATTAAATATTCCATAACTAGATTAATTGAGTGGATCCATACTACTCAAACTTGTCACACAAATGAAAGGAAAGGATTGAATCAAATGGAACTATTGATCTATTAAGAATTCATTAAATGGTTGCATGTTCAATTATCCATGTCACACAAATGAAAGGAAATGAAATGAACTGTGAGAAATATTTTATGAAACCATTATTAAATTGGAGTGTCCTAAATCATGTTCCCATTGGATTCAATATGGAATTCTTAGATCACATGGGGACCTCATTCTGAATCGAGGATACATCATTATTAGGTGGAGATCCACCGAGAATCTAATCATTTCTAACATTGGATGACATGTATGGTACCATAGGATCCATCATTTAGTACTGCAAGATTCTTTGGATATCGATTTCTTAGTGTGAGAACCACCTATAACCCAATGATTGTTTAACCTTAGATGCCTTGTATGACACTAGAGGATCCCTCATGTAGTACTACTAGAAGCCCAGGATAGACTCCTTAGATATAGAATTGAGATGTAGGTTCCATGGTTAATTCCCATTGGAACTAGTCATTACATAGCCTTTTTTTAACTTGGTTTAACTCCATGGACTATGTAGGCGTCTCTTTGTGGAATGAAATAGACTATGCTTCTTGGTCTATACTCAAACCCCTTATCCAGGCTACATTCATTTTTGATTTAGAGACCCTTGAGGTCTATATTTCCTTGGTTATTACTTTTGAACTTCATTAATACATGTCATTACATGTTTCCTTGTTACATCTCGGATCCTTCACTATTGTCAACAAGTGACATATTTAGAAAGTTGTAATAATCTATTAATGAACTAATTATATGTTTAGACCCCAACCAAGGGATAAATCCAATACGTGGGTATGTAGTTATATTGTAATTCATTACATTATATATTCAACACTTCACACTATTTAATTTCCATGACATGGGTTAAATGTTGTAGACACTGTTGGTGAAGGCCCACTAAGATTTATCTCACACCCTCTCTGGGCACCATTAGGTACCCAGGGTATATCAAATGAATGCAGGTGTTGTTAAAGGGAAGTATATGGCTTCAAAATCTAGATTTATTGTTTTTTGGATGGATCATGTTATTTGATGACCAATACGTATCTCAAGATTATTGGGATTGTCTCTCGATTTCATTTAATCTTTTTTAACATGATATTACTACTATATTATATTCATGTTTTCCAGTTCTCTAATGATATGGCATATCATCATCAGTTGCCGTATGCTTATATTTTATTCCAGTTATTTTTATTATTACTATTGTTGTCTTTATTTTCCACTTTGCCTTATTTTTTATTGATATTTCTTATTCTATTTACCAATGATCATACTTAAATACTATGTTACACTTTGTAAATGATTGAATATTCTCTCTAAATACACACCCTAGGCTGTCACAAATAGTCGGCTACCTCTATGCATTGGGGAGATCCACATGAGGCAATTTGGCCCACCAATCACAAGGAACCTATTATGTGGAATCTTGGTCTGGGACATCACAACTATCACTTGGAGAGATGTTATACATCTAAATGATTGTCGGGTTTCTTTCCACAATAACATTTTTCTAAAGGTACATAAAGGAAATATACCCTTGTTTCTTTCTTGAGCTAAATGTTTCTTACATGAAGATACATTAATAAATGATTCACAACCCCACAAATAAAAATTTGAAAACATGTAGTTCCTTTAATACCAATAATCTTGTAAAATATCATTTCTCACATTAGTTGGAACATGGTTTAGAATATGTCTTTATATCTATAATTAAAATCAATAAAAGGATGTACGAATACATTTATGAAAAATCATTGATCTCCCCATATCTAACAATGTGCGATTTCTCCTTTAACTTTTACAATTCAATTAAGGAGTATAAGGTCGAGTGAGTTTGGATAGAATCCCAAACTCTCATAAATAATCAATTGAGTATTGGATAATATATTATCCACCAATTTCTATGTATATTTTCTTAATTTTCATGAAAATATTGTTCTAATACTAATTCTTATTTTATATTGATTTTTCCAAATAATATGACTTATACCTCATCAATTATCCATACCCATATCTACTAAAAGTGAATGTAGATGTTGTGAAATATGATTACTAACCCTCAGAATAAACTAGAAATGGTCCACAAACATTGTTATGAAAAAATTAAAAAACATCCTTACCCCTTCCATATTTTCCACTAAATTAGGATTTAGTCATTTTTCATTGTAAACATAAATTAAATAAACCATGTTTTTATTTAAAATGAATCCAAATATACATATATGTGTAATTTGGTAAAAATATTTTTATTTACAAGAAGATGTTGGTGATTAAAAAGTTGGTTGTTATATGATTCATGTGAATAATTTTCTCTATAGATTTAATTTTCGTGGTTTATATAATATAACACAAACTGATTTTCACTTAAATATATATCTACATAACATATTCTTTATTTATAAAAAAAAGAATTTATTTCCAAATTTTAAAATAAATCTATCTGTATAATTTATATATATAGATACATTTTTTGGTGATTGAATTCACATAATTAAAATCTTTTAAAACCAATATCATTCCCATCTTCAATATGAGGTTGTAGACCCCAATTACCATAGTAGAAATTCTGGATCTACTAGATACACATAGTTCTCCCTTAGCATCATAAATTGTTAAAACTATACTTAGTTCAAATATTTGAATATCTATGTGGTCAATATTTTTTATCAAATAAATAATATATAGAAATTGTTAAATTACACTTGACAGAAAAACACACATGAAGCTTCCCCTTTATATTTTTACTAGGTGTAGTTTTTCTTCTACTCTCCCTTCTTATAATATGAAAAATTTCTAGATTCCTATTATATTTCTTATCCCTTGATCATTATCATAATGTAATCTATTTTTAAAAATTATTTTGATATAGATCTATTCGTTAATCCTTTCCTTTCACCCACCATATGGATTGATGGATTTTTTCATATCATATCCAAATTAACATGACAATGTTGGGTGAGAAGATATGGGAGATTCTTCTCTATGATGTCTCTATCAAAATTGACAATAAATATATATATTATTTGAGGGAGTGATGAAGTAATGAAATCAGTTAATAGTTCATTAAAAAGATTAATCCCTAGAAACTATAGGCACCAAATTTAGCCAATGAGTTTTACTAAATGTGGACTAACTAGTGATCCTTATATTAGTTTACCATAAAAGAGTTCATTGGACATCTAAAACCATTAATCTCTTTCTCTCTCTTGATAAATACCTTTGAGATGATGGAGCATGAAATATGAATCCCTTTCTTCATGTGACTTGATGTGTTTATTAAACATGTATGAAACAATTAAGCACTGAACAAAAAATGCATTGATAATGTGCATATTATAGATAGAAAACTAATCACCACTCACCTCCTAATCATGAGGATTAGAAAATGTGGATTCTAGTATTTGATACATATGTTCATGGAACAACATTACTCTTAGGTATTTGAACCATTACTGTAATGTCCTGGCCCAGCTCACCATCAAATCGATGGATGGACCGGTCGCCACATGGCCTCAAGCGTGTCTCCCCGTATGCTAGAGGATTCCGACTAGAAGCGAGGGTCTCGAGAGGTGATAATGGGAAGACTATACCCTCTTTTTAGAGTTGAACAGCGGTATTATCAGAGTAAATAACATTCAATAGCGTAAGTAGTAATAGATAAACAATGAACGGACAATAGTAGAAGACCAATAGTGATCATATTCATAAAAGGTTGCCAAAGCCAGTTTACACAATATAGGGATGATGAATGATACAATGTGAAAACAGGAAACAATACAACATGCTTACAATACAATGTAAAAGAATAAATAAAAGATATCAAGGCCCGATGGGCAATCTCCTGAGCATCCCAGGCACCCTCTTGGTCCTTTGATCCTAAATCCTTAGGTACAAACTGCACATCACACAATCTAGGTCATGCAAGCTGGAAGGTCTACTCGGGTACCCCAGTGCAATGGCGGCCTGAGTAGGGTGAGAGATATAAATCTCTTTAGGCCAGAACCACTGGTGTCTAACCCAAACAAGACAGTATAATATTAATTAAAGTAGTAATCAGGTGTAGCAGGATTCAATAAGAAGAACAAAATGGAATAACAACAACCGTCCAGGTATCCCAAGGAAACCTGACAGGTTTACCAGCTTCGGCTCATGGGCAGGATATCAGTCTGATCATGCCACTACAGTAACATATGTTAATATTTATAAAAGATGGCGTGGGGAAAGCATGCCTCCCATCCATCAGTTGATGATAGCGGGAACGAGTTATGAATGCCTCTCGTCCCTATAGGTCAACTAAAAAGGGTTATGAATGCCTTCCTTCCATCAATCATGATTAGTGGGCACGAGGTAAGAATGCCTCTTGTCCCTATCAGTCAACTGGAAAGGGGTATTAATACCTCCCTTCCATCATTCATGATTAGTGGGCATGAGGTAAGAATGACTCTCGTCCCTATCAGTCAATTGGAAAGGGGTGTGAATGCATCCCTTCCATAAATGTATAGACAATAGCGAGCATGAGGTAAGAATTCCTCTTGTCCCTATAAGTCAAATGGAAAGGGGTATGAATTCCTCCCTTCCATAAACGTATAAAGATCGCTTCTGGCGTGGGATAGACATGCCTCCCACCCATACTCAAGTTAGCTGGCATGGGGTATGCATGCCTCCCATCCATAACCGGTCAAAGTTGATGACATGGGGTTTGAATTCCTCCCATCCATAATCATACAAATTCATTATCAGCAATAAATGACCATGCATAAGGCAATACCTCTTATTCATTTCAAGTATTCATTCCACATTCACAATAAATCATTCATTATGTGGCATCAACATGTGTGCACTCACAATATAACCATGATTATAGTATACTACTTATGGCATTAACTCATAAGCATTCAAAGAATCATACCACATACACATACGCGAAACACATTTAGATTCCTACTTAGGGAAACCCATCTTGAGTATCTAATCCAAAATTTTCAAATATCCATCTTACTAACATAAGCCGTTCTCATTACATTATTCCAAGGTGTGGTTATACCACCCATGTCCGCTCATTTATAGTATAATTATTTCATCTTAAAGGGTATGTTTACCATTCTTTAACCCCTTGATACCTTATAAAGGTAACAAGTCATTTAGTCCTGAGTCATCCCACTATGGTAATCATCTTACTCAATTTTCCTAACATGGAAAATTGAATCAAACACAAGTATCATCGCCATATAATTTTATTTACTCAACATGGAAAGTTCACAAACAAAGAATCAAAGAGGCACCCCAACAATCCACTGGAAATCATAAAAAGTCTATCACTACTTTTTATCTTGAAGACTGGTCACCTCTGATTGAGGGGTTTTATTATTAAATCGTGAGTTTAGTTACAAAGAAACTATTTTTATCTTGTCCCTTCAATTCACACACTTTGCGCAGAAGCAATTAATTGAAACTAAACTTTCATAATTAACATAATAAAATAGTACATAAATAACACATTAATACTTCACTTTAAATTAAAGGCAAGGAGAGGGACCCTACCTCAAGGTGGATCCATCCTTCCGCTTTGGCACTTGACGCTTTCTAACTAAGAGCCGCCTAATCTCTAGAAAAGTGAAAATAACTCCAAAGGTCCAACGCACTAAGGTAAAGAAACCAAGAACCTCTAAAACAATTTAATACATCAATTGGAATCTACCAAACAACCAATGATAGAAAACCCTTACCTTGAAAACAACCCGGCGGTTCGAAACAACCGCAATCTGCCTCGCCTTCATTGGCAAATATCGTACGCACACCAACAAAGTCTTGAGGGACCTTCCGCACCCCTTTACAACAATATAAATAATAACGAAATAGGATTATACAAAACCCCTAAACATGGGGGTTCGGCCGAAATAGATTAGGGCAAAGGGGAGGCTGAAAATCGCCCATGGAAGGAGAGGGAAGGAGGGGGGTGACCTGCCATGATGATTCGGAATAAGAATCACCAAGAAACTGAGGAGTGGAGGTCTGGCCAAGGGAGGGCTTGCGCGAGGTTGAGGCGCCATGGGAGTAGGGGTTCGTGTGTGTTTTTAGAGGAAAATGGGAGGGGTTTTTCTTAATTTTAGGTTTTTATTTTAAATTTATTTTAAATATTTTCAAAACCCAAAACAGGCAACGGTGCACGGTTTATCCCACACGTTTTTCCAAACTGTTCACAAACAATGTGTCACCCCACTGGACACCCAAGACACCCCGCACGGGCTGGCCGCATGGTTTGGGGAAAATGTGCATAGGTCGTGCGGACTCCTCTGCCTCCCTATTTTAAGTCGTATGGTTTGGCCCACATGGATTGGGAAACTGTGCACCTTTTATTGTTGCTTAAAATCCATCCATCTTCATGTACGACGCACCCGAAACACCCCGACACACTTGGGAAACTTCTCAGGCCCTAACCCAACACCAAAAACCTTAAAAAGAGGGGTTCAAACCTTCAGAATCTCATTCTGAATCCTGATCTTAAATTCGACCAGTTCAGTAATTGAATAGTTCAAATTCCTCTACTTTTTAACTCCATTCAAAATGCATGTCATTACAACCTTCCCACCTTAGAACTTCTCGTCCATGAGAAGCCCTCGGGAATGTTTCAAACTTCATTATACCTACCAGGGTTATGAAGCATTGTTCAACGATCACGTTACATTTCTAAATGTTCAACGATCCACAATCATCCACTTAAGCACACGACACGTATTTCAATAACACCCGAGCCAATGCTTGTTTTCCAACAAAAACACCCAGACGACTCTTACCCAAGCCCATCCTACCAGAGACATCATCTCACCTTCATATTGTAAAGCAACTAATAAAATGTACTTCCCACCTTAGACTTTTCACGTTAAACGGAAAAGACTCAAACCAAAACTCCACCACCTTTTGGACTGTCTTTCAAGAGCACACACCAGGTATTCCAACGACGCACCTAGCGTGATTTTGAAATGATCAAACAATTGATTTCCCATTGACCTCAACACCCAAGTTGAAAGGAGTCAAGCCACTCTGATTGACTATTCAAGAAGATTCCTGTCTTAGATGGATGCCGCTTTATAAGCAGAACAAAGATACCTTCTCCAAAGGAATGTCACACATACCATGAGAACATTCACTAAAGCTCATACACGAATCCCGATGACGTCTCCACGATCAAACCATGAGAAAAACCATGCATCCTGCATGCAACGCCGAAAGATAACAACCAAAAGAGCTCAACCGCTTTTAAACATTAGCACGATGTAGGACCGACGCTCTCATAGTGCATCCAAGACAATGTCAAGATAGGGGACATGATTGTCACATAACAGAGTACACTAAGAAGATTTAAAAAGGATTCCAGTTATATATACCATAAAAACTGGAAAGGAGAACAGTCGAACCACCCCTAGTTGACTATAAAGAAGTAACTCGGCTTCACCTACCAACACATCGAGATTTCATAAACCGATCACAATGCATTCTGTGATCATTTACGATTTACCACTGAAGTCCTCCATGACCAATGGCTTTTCTTAAAATGGGTTTTACACATCGCCAACCAGATCAAAGTCCTTCATGACGTGTTCCTTCTACCCAGAAGAACACACATCAATACACCGACACAACGCTTCCTACCTTATAAGTTTTGGCGTCACCAAAAGAAGAAAATACCAGCTTACCATAAGAAAACTAGTTTATCAAAAACTAAATGGACATATGTCGCTCCTCCGAGCCATGATCACCACGTTGAGACATACAATGAAGCCAAAGCAACAATACTGGCATGTCACCCACCCGAGTCTCCTGAAAATTCATCCCGAGCATTGGGACAACCTGACTCTCAATCACTCAAGTCACTCTACCAAGGATAGACCCAAGACCCTACAAATAAGTACAAGAGATTTAACTAAAAGTCATATCACCTTATACGACTATTCACATGGACGACGACTTACAAAACGTCCATTACATAAGGAGTCAAACAACCAACACACAACCAACCATGCCTGAGGCATGTCTAACCAGATGATACAGAACATTACATGTTTCTAAAGCCCATAAGAATATCAAAAGAAGAATAAACAACCGTCAACAAAAAGGGTGTCATTGGAAAGTAGAAGTCCTAGAAGCGAAAACGGAACCCGAACGGTACCAAACCTCAGAAACCTCACTGTACAAACAAGGAAAAAAAGTTCGAAGGGTGCTACCTACCCATCCTAGCCCCTTACAAAAAAAAAGTCAACCCAGGAATTGGTCACACCCAAAAAATTCACCGGGCTCAGGCCTAACATTTAAGTCATTTTCCTAAAGAAAACAAACACCCACATAAAACACCTACTGTTCCGTCTCAAGGCACTCACAAGAAAGAATTAACTTACCCTCACATGAGGTCTCAACAGAGGACACCACTACAGGTTCCTTTTCTAAGACCTTTTTATTTAATCACATCTATTCTTTTAATCACTTAAAAAAATCAATTAAAAACATCATGTATCTTTTCAAAACCAAAAATCACTAGGTACTTGATCATTTTTTAACAAACATCTCAATGAAAAACAGGAAGTCTCAAAAAACTCCCTTTTATCCATTAATCCTTTAACAGTCATCCCGTCTTATTTTGGCAATTTATCATAATAAAATTCTTTCAAACAATTATGGCGAATTACGAGGGTCCCAAAAATCCAATTAACATCAGATCCAAACAAAACATCTTCTAAAGAAATAATCATTTCACAATGCGTGTTGCCATCACATTCTTTATGGGTTTCTAGTTCCCAACTCATGAAGTGCCCATACACTCCATGGGTTGAAAATTGGCTCCCAAAAGACAAAAAAACACATTTCAGAACTTAACATGCTCAAAACAATCGTCCAGTCATAAGGGTGGCCACCTACCAACCTGAAATGCGCCCATACACTTTATAGTTTATCATTTGGCTCTGTTTAATCAAAACTAATCTCATTTTACAATTTGACTTTAGCAACCCTTTTTCATAAATCTGATTACACAGGTTACCCTTTCCCAGTCATAAGGCGCCCATACACCTTACAACGGAAAATTGGATCCCATCATAATTGAAATCGTTTAATTTGGTCAAATTAACCAATTCCATATTAACTGAATCTAGCTTGTTATCGAAAGCAGTAATACATAAACACGTTGGTCAAAGAAACCAATTCCATATTAACTGAATCTAGCATGTTATTAGTAACACAGAAACATGTTATACCATATAAGCATGAAATTACTACCACAACACCTATCAGTATTGCAGGCATCAACTAATGCATCCTAGATGGCATGGAATAATGAATGGCATGTGATCTCTAAGAAGGTGCCTATATGATACAAGAAATGGAATACCCTCGTATCATCGGGTTGCAATTGAAATGGAACCCACAATTGCATCAAAATTATAAACAGAAACCATGTGTGTCACCCAATGGTGAAATAAAATCAACCATAATAATCAAAATCATTAAAATAAGAATTTCATTTGAGGCAATTAGACGTTTCCATGTACATGGGTTAGCTACTCCTGAGCACATCTAATTACCAAATTCAATCTCCTTCCTATCTCTATCTATTATCGCCAATTAGTAAAACAAACCAGAAGAGGAATCTCCTCTGATACCACTTTGTAACATCTTGGCCCAGCTCACCATCAAACCAGTGGTCAGACCGGTCGCCAAATGGCCTCAAGCGCGTCTCCCCGTATGCCAGAGGCTGCCGACTAGTAGTGAGGGTCTCAGGAGATGATAGTGGGGAGAATATACCCTCTTATTGGAGTTGAACATCAGTATTATCAAAGTAAATAAAATTCAATAGAGGATGTAGTAATAGATAAACAATGAACGAACAACAGTGGAAGACAAATAGTGACCATTTTCATAAAAGGTGGCCAAAGACAGTTTACATGATACAGGGATGATGAATGATACAATTTGAAAATATCAAACAATACAACATTCTTACAATGCAATGTAAAAGAATAAAGAAAAGATAGCAAGGTCCGACGGGTGATCTCCTGAGCATCCCAAGCTCCCACTTGGTCATTTCCTCCTAAATCCTTAGGTACAAAAGGCACAACACACAATCTAGGTCCTATAAGCAAGAAGTTATACTCGGGTACCCTAGTGCTTTGGCGGCCCGGGTAGGGTGTGAGATATAAATCGTAGTAGGCTTGCACCACCGATGTCTAACCCAAACCGGACTGTGTAATATTAATTAAAGCAGTAAGCATGTGTAGAAAGATTCAATAAGCCGATCAAAATGGAAAAACAACACCCATCCAGGTTTTCGAAGGAAACATGATGGCTATACCATCTTCAGCTCGTAGCTGGGATATCAGTCTGATCATGCCACTACAGTTACATATGAAAATGTTTATAAAAGATAGTGTGCGGTAAGCATGCCTTCCACCGATCATCTGAAGATAGCAGGCACGAGGTATGAATGCTTCTCCTCCCTATAGGTCAACTAGAAAGGGGTATGAATGCCTCCATTACATCAATCGTGATTAGTGGGCATGTGGTAAGAATGCCTCTCATCCCTATTGGTCAACTGACAAGGGGTATGAATGCCTCCTTTCCATCATTCCTGATTAGTGTGCACGAGGTAAGAATGTCTCTCATCTATATCGGTCAACTGGCAAGGGGTATGAATTCCTCCCTTCTATAAATGTATAAAGAATAGCAGGCACGAGGTAAGAATGCCTCTCGTCCCTATAAGTCAAATTACAAGGGGTATGAATTCCTCCATTCAATAAATGTATAAAGATCGCACTTGGTGTGGGGTATACATGCCTCCCACCCATACTCAAGTAAGCTGGAATGGGGTATGCTTGCCTCCCATCCATAACCGGTCAATGTAGATGGCATGGGGTATGAATGCTTCCAATCCATAATCATAAAAATTCATTATCAGTATTAAATGACAATTCATAAGGTAGTACCACTTATGAATTTCAAGTAGTCATTCCACATTCACAATCAATAATTCATTTTGTGGCATCAGCATGTGCGCACTCATAATAAAACCATGTTTATAGTATACTACTTATGGAATTACGTCATAAGAATTCAAAGAATCATACCACATACACATAAGCGAAACACATTCACATTCACACTTAGGGAAACCCATCTTGAGTATCTAATCCAAGATTTTTAAATATTCATCTTACTAACATAAGTTGTGCTCATTAAATTATTCCAAGGCGTGGTTGTACCACCCTAGTCCGCTCATTTCTAGTTTAACCATTTCATCTTAAATGGCATGTTTACCATTATTTAACCCCTAG
This sequence comes from Viscum album, assembly GCA_963277665.1. NCBI lineage: Eukaryota > Viridiplantae > Streptophyta > Magnoliopsida > Santalales > Viscaceae > Viscum > Viscum album. Next base: position 953,672,577 of record OY728162.1, on the reverse strand, counting down.
ATCCCTTCTAGAGGTAACAATTCATTTAGTCCTAAGTCATCCCACTATGGTGATCATCTTACTCAATTTTCCTAACATGGAAAATTGACCAAATCACAAGTATCATCGCCATATCATTCAATTTACCTCAATAAGGGATGTTCAAAAATAAAGAATCAATGAGGAACCCCCATAATCCATATGAAAGAATTAAAATTCTATCACTACTTTTTATCTTGAAGACAGTGCACCTCTGATTGTGGGCTTATATTATTAAATCCTGAGTTTATTTACAAAGCAACCATTTTTATCTTGTCCCTGCAATTCACACTCTTTTCACATAAGCATTTAATGGAAACAAAACATTCATAATTAACTTACTAAAACGGTACAGAAATAACTCATTAATACTTCACTTTAAATTAATGGCAAGGAGAGGGACCCTACCTCAAGGTGGATCTATCATTCCACTCTGGCTCTTGACGCTTTCTAACTAAGAGCTGCCTAAGCTGCGGTAAAGTGAAACCAACTCCAAAGGTCCAATGCACTAAGGGAAACAAACCAGGAACCTCTAAAACAACTAAATACATTAGTTGGATGATATGAAACAACCAACGGTAGAAAACCCTAACATCGAAAACAACCGGGCGGTTCAGAACAAATGCAATCAACCTCACCATCAGAGGCGGATGTCGTACGCACACCAACAAGGTCTCGAAGGACCTTTCGCACCCCTTTACAACAAAAGAAACAAGACTGAAAAGGGATTAAACAAAACCCCTAAACTTGGGTGTTCGTTAGTAATAGATTAGGATAGAGGGGGGGGGGGGCAAAAAATCAGCCAAGGAAGGAGAGAGAAGGAGGGGAGTGACCTACCATGAATATTTGGAAGATGAATCACTAAGAAACAGAGGAGAGGATTTCCAGTCGAGGGAGGGCTCGCTCGAGGCCGAGGCTCCATAGGAGGAGGGGTTCATGTGGGTTTTTAGAGGAAGAGGGGAGAGGTCCTCTTATGTGTAGGTTTTTATTTTAAATTTATTTTAATTATTTTAAAAACCCAATAATGGGCACAGTGCACGGTTTTTCCCACACGGTCTACCAAACCGTGTGCAAACCGTGTGGCGTCCCACTGGACACCCAAGACACCCCGCACATGCTAGCCTCACAGTTTGGGGAAACCGTGTGTAGGCCGTGCAGAATCCTCTTCCTCCCTATTTTAAGCCGTACGGTTTGGGCCACATAGTTTGGGAAATCGTGCGCCAACCTTACTCCTTATGTTGTTGCTTAAAAACCAGCCATCTTTAGGTACAATGCACCCGAAACACCCCGAGACACTTGGGAAACATCTCGAGCCCTCGCCAAACCCCAAAAACATTAAAATGAAGGGTACAAACCTTTGTAATCTCATTCCAAATCCCGATGGACGACGTCAAGATAATACACATGCTCATCTCATTAATATGATTACACAATGAAGATTCTAGGACATTCAAGATGATCATGAGAACCACCACTAGTGGACATCTGTTGAAAGAATATTGACTTCACTGACCGATTCATCGTTACAACCACATCACAAGCCTTCACTACCCATGGAACCACATGATCACTCAATATAAAATACCAATTTCCATTCAAGAATAGGGTTTTTTCTCAAAGGATTCATACATATACAACTATTTCGAAGGTAGGAAGGTCCAATATTGGGCACGGCACACGGTTTATCACACACGGTCTGCCAAACCATGTGCAAACCGTGTGGCGCCCCACTGGACACCCAAGACACCCCACACATGCTAGCCTCACAGTTTGGAAAAATCGTGCGTAGGCCATGCGGACTCATCTTCCTCCCTATTTTAAGCCGTATTGTTTGGGCCACACAGTTTGGGAAACCATGAACCAACCATGCTCCTTCTGTTGTTGCTTAAAAACCAGCCATCTTCGGGTACGACGCACATGAAACACCCCGAGACACTCGGGAAACTTCTCAAGCCCTCACCAAACCCCAAAAACATTAAAATTAAGGGTAAAAACCTTTGTAATCTCATTCCAAATCCCGATCGTGAATTAGAACGGTTCAGTTATTGAAAATTTCAATGTCATCCACTTTTTAACCTGGTTAAAAACACGGGTCATTACAGTTACTGTATGTTATGGATATATAAGATATTGTATCTCTATGAAATGTTTTTCTTTGATAATGTAGTTGAGGATATTGTTATTATTATGAATTTTAAAATGTGTCTATTATTATATCATCTCATGATTATAAATTATGTGACAAAAAATTTATATTATAATTCTATTATCTCTATCAATATTTTATCATCATCATTCAATGATTGTCTCGGGTTTATCAACACCAAATCAAAGGAACATAGAAAAAAAATTCTAGAATATGAAAAAAAAACAATGAACAAATTTCAACCATTAATGGGAGTTCTGGTTTTCATAGGAGATTACATGAATTTTTTGCGATATTTCACCTCATCAACTACATCCTTTGTTTTATTGGGAGAAAACACTGGATTGATGTTGGGAATAACAACTCAATGATCAATTTTCCCTCCAACGAGAAGCATTACAAGACCCTCATCATTAATAATATCCAGAATAAGATTTCTCAAGATAAACCTAACCATTTTTTTATCGCATTATGTATTACCTCCACTTTCTAGAACCTCTACATTGAGATACCCAATTATTTAGGTCATTTAAACTAAAGCACCACCTCTAACACTTCATGTGTAACACACACTGTTAAGTAAATGAGAGATCACTCTGATAGAAAATTGAATACCTTCATGGATGGATCATGTAACAACCTTCTTCCTGGAACCACCATCCTTCCATTCAACGACCCCCTTCGTAACCTATCAGAAAAATTCCATGGAAAAACATTCATTGATTCCAATAATTGATATAATTTGATAATCTGATGATGGGTCGCCTCAAGATATTTAATCAAGCCCCTCCATCCCTCACTATTTGACATTGAATGTAATTTTTATCATATATTTTAGTGGTAGGTATCCATCTTCCCTTTGCATATCCCAATACGTGGTTTGTTTAATTAGTAAAATCTGTTTTGGTAGTAAGGTTTTTTTCAACTTTGGTATTATATCTCTTTGATCCTTTAGATGGACTCCCCAATCCAAATACTCTTCCATGAATTTCATCTACACCTACCTCCACGTTACATAATGTCTATAAGGGGATACCCATATTGATGTAAAAGGTTTATGTCAATTGAAAATATTTTTAGGAACTCCAAGATAAATGTTTGTTTCCCAATTAGGGTTGTTAAAAAATTAGTTCTACAGTTTAATTCCAAATAAAGTAATGGAAGGAATAGTTTTGATTAATATTATGTTGAGGGATTTTATTTATTATCCATAATGATTAATTTTTTATCCTTTATTAGTCTTATTAATTTAATCTGTATATTACATAGGGGTCAACCATGTTTCAGTGAATCATTTTTTCACGACCCAATTATTTTAATTACATCTTTGTATATTAGTCTGTTAATTTATGTGATTGCAGTCTTGCATCCCTAAAATAAATCATAGAAAACATATAAACAAATTAATGAATAAATAATGTGATCATGATATTATATAATGATAGATTTATTATATAGATAATAAATCAACCTATGCCCGAAGGGAAAATCTATTATTGATGGGATTAGAAGGAGTTACACCTATCAACCTAAAAACCATTGTATCACTAATGTTTGTTTCATCTCAGTTTCTTCTTGGAAAACCTCCCCCTAGGCTCCTCTTTAAACTGAATATTTACACCATCTTGTGATACATTTACAAAATATGTTATATAACTAACATGTAGGTGATGGTAACCGATGGATTTATTAAAGTAAATTACATAACTAAACTCTGGAAATTCATTTCCAACAAAATAAAAAATGGATACATTGTTGGTAATCATATTTTATTTAATTATATATAATATTAAAATCATGGAACTAAATTAAATTAAATTAAACCAACACATACAATCGTCTAGTCCAAAATCACTATTAGTCATATACATGATAATTCTATACATTTAAAATTACATTCTATAATTCATTTCAATTCATTATTCAATAAAATAAAATGGGCATGAATTATTTAAATTAATTATCTTATAAATAAATAAATTCATTTATTCTTATTCCGTGAAATTATCCTGTAGGATTCAATCTGATGTGGTTTTTAATATAATCAATAATTTTATTTTATTCATGATTTAGTAAAATTAGTGCATAGAATTTTACATGGAAGAAACAGAGTGCGTACCTATATGAACTATTCAATATAGTCCTTATTGTATAGAATGAATCAATATGACATATTGTATATACAACATGTTTCAAAATTTCATAGTGTGTACTATCTAATAAATGATACAAAAAAGCACCAGAATATTTTGCTTCATGAATCATTTATTGAATTATGTCATAAATAATAAATGATTTAATCATATAAGTAGTTTCAAATATTACATAAAATTAATTGGGAATTTAATATTATATAAAAAAACTAATAATTGGTGTGTACTTTTAAAAGAATGACACATGAAACTTGGTTCGATGAGGTTCAATAGAGTAATTAATTAAATTTAATATTTTTTTAAATAGGTAAATTACAAGGCATGCAAATGATGGTCATGTGGAATGTACTTCACTTTAAAGGATTTGTATAGTACACACCTAGTGACTAGACATGCATTTCTTACAGAAAGTAATGAAGCACATTCCATGTAGCAAGGATATGTGGAATGTAAATCATGTTACATGGTTTTCATCTTGTGCACATCATGTATTAAATAGATGGGGTGTTATAATTACATGACACGTCATGAACCCATGATTTTCATTAGGACAACACATGCACAACATGATATGTAGGAAATTTAAATATATTTTATTCCAACAAAGGTTTGTGCCACATTAGATGGTCAATTCAAGATGCGTTATATGAATACAGTATATATTCATTACATGATGAACCAATGCCCCTGGATGTGTCGTAGTGTAATGAATATGGATACAGGGTGTGTGGCCCAGGAGTGAATTCCATATTTCCTTGTGTTATTAGGATAGTCTTCTTGACACCCCCTCATTGGTTAATTATATTTGATCTTCATTAATTATTAATCAACCATGGTTATGTATTTTAGAAACAAAGAGGACATGGAATATATCCAAAAAATTATATAAAGGATGAAAATAAATTTAAATGAAATTTAAATTTTAAATTTGTAACGATCAAATATCAAATAAATGGTTATAAATTTGAATGTTACACTCTTTGATAATAATTCATGGTTCTGGGCACAACAGAAGCTCAAATATATTTTGATATTAATACACCAATTTTCATATTCGATGGATAATTCATATATTGTTTAAAAAATAAATGTCATGGCCAATGATATTTTTTCACATAATATTGAGATCAGTAATTGGAACTAAGAGAATATGTTTTCATGTTAAATTTATAATTAATTTAAATAGATTAGAAGAAACATAACCTAATTATAGATATCTTTATAGATGAATTTATTGATCATGAAAAACTTTTATTTAGTCAACCTACACTTCTAATGTAGGATCTATGTGTATAATACCTCTAGCGGTGATCCACAAATTTTCCTATGATCTATAAAACTCATCAATGAATTTTCATGTGTTAGCATTGTTGGTCGATTCTATTGTATTTTTCATCATGATCACTATGATGTTTCATTAAATATTAAAAAATAACCATTATATACTCATTATTGATATGTTGATGGAAGAAGGAGAATAAATAGATATGTTTTTATCCTTGAAAATTTGTTGAAAATGTCGTTATGAACAAAAAAATAAATTTCAATAAATCCCTACACAATAGATATAATCATATATTTATAGGAATGAGGGTAGGGTTAAAATAAATGTTAATTATACAAAGACCATAAAATAAAATATCAAACCTTATATGACCCCTTCCATGTAATAATAATATTATTATTTTATCTTTTTGGCATTCACTAAGTGGAAAAATGATATATATTATTTTTCCATCTTGAAAATTTATATTTATCATTAGACACAAGCTTTAATAACTAATCCTCCCTGATATTAATCAAATACCCAAATTAATATTTATTCATCTAATGAATAAATTGATATTATATATTGTTGTAATTAAATAATTTCAATGTGAATAAATATTTATTTAATTCAATAATTTGATAAATACTGAATAAAAATTATTCCTTATCCTTGTGAATAATATAGATTAAAAAATTAAATTCAACTCAATTTTAATTGGAATCCATTGAAACACATATTGTGTGACACACATGGATTCTCTATTGTTTCCATTAGGTAGGATTTCCTAAAGACCACGATAACTATATAGAAATCAATCAAGTCACCCATGAGAAATTAGTTGATGTTGTAACATTGACAACCACACATGAATGCTCACATTACTATATAAATCATTTTCCATGGTATCTCATCAAGAAGGCTTCACACCAAAATCATCAACCTATATGCTTGATACATCTTTCATTGAATATCTGAAATAAACATGTCATTACACCCTATACATGGAATTTAATGTTGAAGTTATATTTCAACCAAAGTGTCGAGATATAATCCTCCATAAATATGGAATGGAAAAATCCTTTCTCGATTTATTTATCAATAACAAGTCATAACTGAGACAAACAACATAACATACATCCTGTGAACATATAGAATCAATGTTTTTGTAGCCTCTTAAACATATCATACATAAATATTACTTATTTATATATAAATATTCATTACATAACATAAAAATCCATGTATGAATTGACAAGGTCTAGTGCCTTGCGAATATTATAAACATAAACAACTGGTCCTTAATTTATCTATTCCATCACCCACAATATTCTTCATAACTATAAACCTTCTTATAAATATCATACATAATATATTTCATCATTTACTGGGGAATGGAAACATAAGAGATGGTTAAATTGGATTCTCATTAATGGTAAACAAGCGAAATATCAACATATTATTGGTATAAGGGTATGAAAACATGATAACAAAATTTAAAAACCATTCCCTGCAATTAAATGATCATAAGAATGTGTCATGGTATAAATAATGGCCATTCATAAGACATGATTCATAAAAAAATCAAAGAACATGATCCCTGAGAGCATAACATTAACATAGAAAATAGAATTCTGGAATGAACCTAAATATTGAAAATCATTTCCTTCATTACCACAATATAGGGATAGCAAATAATAGTCTTTTAACAACACTAAGCAGAAATCACTGATAATAGGGTGGGCCTTTATCCATGCTGGCTAAAATCATTGAGAAAAGTATTTAATAAAAAATATTAATAATTTATAGAAAACTACTATATTTGTATTAAAAAAAATGAATATTTTTCTACAATAAATAAAAAACAAATGATTATAATTAATATATATTTTTTAATAATTCCAAAATATATATATATATTTTTAAATGAAAAATGTATTTATAATATTATAATTATATATATATATACATATATAATTATATTATTGTATTATTATAATAAATTAAATTAGATAATAAATATAATAAGTATATTAATTACATTTTTATATTTACTTAAATTATAATTTTTATAAGTATAAATATATATATATATTCTAGGTATAATTATTAATAAATAAATATATATCTATAATATATATCATATTAAATAAATATATAATAATATAAATAATTTCTTAAAAGTATACATATATCAGTGCATTGTTAGCACTTATAAATGTTCCAGTGAGTTTTATAAAAGATCCCTAACAGGATTCTCCTCCCTCACACCCTTTCAAGCCTTCATGGAAGCTAATACATACACTATCAAGCCCTCCTCCACAATCAAGTCCTCCATCATTGTTGATCCCTCCTCTGTCATTGATCCCTCCTCCAATGTGACCCCTCCTCCCCCTCCTCCTTTGCCACCTTGCCCCCCTCCTACTTGTGCATCCCCCTTATCCACATCACAATCTCCTGCATGCCCTCCTCATCCAATGACCATCTCGACAACCTCCTCTAAAGCACACAGATTCCCCATGGTGAGTCTATATTGTGGTTTACATGGATTCCATAGGGTGTGTAGGGTTTGGCTAAACCCTTACATTGGTTGATGTAGGAAATTATATTTCCTTCCATTAAATTGAGACATCCTTTGATTCTAGATGTTCAAAACATGATTTTTAATTAGATAAATGAAGTATATGTCATCTAAATTTAACTTTTAAATGATTTTCCATGATAAATATTATTTTTCATTTGATATAATGGTTGTATTTTAATAATTAAATGATAAATTAAGTAAAATATTTTCTCCATTTATTCTAAACGCTTAATAAAAAGGAAATAATGGTTTTGTTGAAGATAAATTATTTTTTCCTGGTTTATTGGAACAATGAAAATTTATAATGATGGGTAATTATTAGTTTATGAGTTTTCAATATTATTAAAGGGGAATGTTTTTTATTTATGTAATTATATAATTACTTTCAAGGATTGATCGTGATTTTTGTTTGGAGTTATTGTTTTATTCCCTTAGATTATCACTTTTTTCAAATGGTTTTATATAGGTATTTTTAGATGTATGAATACTAGATATTTATAGTACTGGATTGTTTGGATCTTTAAAAATGAGTAATTATTTTGTTACATTCTACCTCTTGATGATACCTATGTTAGGGATTGAAGCGCTAATTTGTTTCTTGGTCAAGTGTCAAAGATCTGGAAGATCACTCTTTGAAAATTCTCTTTAGAGATCGTGGATAAAGTGTAGTTCACTAGAACCATTGAATTATGAGATTCAGAAGCTTAATTCAGTTCATTTTTTTAGAAGTTGTATCAACAAGTTCACCTATAGTAGAAATTTCAATTTAATTTATTTGAAATGAATCCTTAAATTGTTAGCTCACTGGATGCAAGTAGCTAGATGGTTCCTTCTCTGAATGTTAAGGAGGACTACCCCTACTGTAAGATTAGAATGAGTAGTTGTATGAATGAGTTCAGTTGATGGAGTAAAGTCGAGTCTGAGTATGTACATATCATAGTAGAACATTATATGCAAGTACCCATTACATAGATTATAGATCCAAATAAATGCAATGAGGTGAATGGTATGGGGAGCTACTAGTATTTGAATGAATATCCAGAAAAGGAGATGGATGTGTAGAATTCCATGAGTTTCATAAACTCTAATGGTGATTCATGGGATTATCTCATATAAAATGAAAAATGAATAGTTCATCAATGTATATAGAGTGAAGTTTATATTTCATACACCATTAACTAGTGTTTATAGTCATAAATGAAGTTTATACTAGGAATCATCAATTACTCCGGGCAATGGAAGGATACCTAAAATTCTAGGAAATATGTTGTGAATGGATGATTATTTTAGGACCTCTACAATGAGTTGTATGTACTACATGTGTATGTATATATTCTTTAAAAATAAATGTAACATATGATTTTACCAACACTAATGAGGCCTGTTTACCGAAAGCGAGTGGCTATAGTAAGAGGATCACGCTTAGTCACATTTAGATTCCGATAGGTTGAAATTAAAAATTCACTGTTCATAGAACTAGAAGGAGCATAATGTAAATGAATTGATCAAAATATGGTATTTTTTATTCAGCTTCTAGAGAACTAAGTATTGTTTTCAAATATTGAGTTTAACTTGTATCTCATTTTCACTTTTTTCAATGAAATAAAGATGTAATGTTGTTGTTCTACCATACACATTAGATTAATGTATGAATCAAATAGTCCCTATTTAAAATGTTTTCTATTTATTGTCTTTACATGTTTATATATTCTATGTACTCTTGTTCACATGTATGATCATTTAAATAAGTATACTGAGATGACTAAAACAAGGGGAATCCATGTTGGAGAAAAAATAGGTGTAATGGTCAGGGTGTGTGGTCATCCCAGTTTTGGAATTTGAAGTCCTGACTGATGCAAGTATCAGTAGAGAATTTGAGACATTTTGATGAAGTTTCACTATATTAGGGAATTAGTATTATAAACTACCGGGGATTTTAACATTTTCACCAGTCCCCGATAAGTGGTATCAATGCTTATATTACTTTTTCATGTCTCAAAAATCAGTAGTAGTGATTGATTATAGAGCATGAATGTAGTGTTTTTGGTGGAGTAGTTTTTAAAAAAATTGAAAAGAGTTTTTCTAGAATACTATTGATTATAATGATTAGATTGTTTATTAGGGTTTCATATGAAATTACCTAGAAAATTATTGTAATACCATGGGATTACCAAGATATCAAAAGTCTTTCTGGCCATAGGTTTTATGCAACATTTTCTGTCCATCGAGTGGCATTCTAGAGATTTCAGGGAGATTGTGGAGGTTCTTCTAGTAGTGGATTAATGACATCATTATGGAAGCATCAGATATTAGAGTTCATTGGCTCAATACTCTTATATGATCTCAGTGTTCGATTAGAGGGTAAAAAAATTTTAATGTAGAAAACATTTATCTTCAATGATATTAGATAAATAAAATTTATTATCAGTGGAACATGAAATTAATTATTTCACAGATGTTCTATTTTTAGAGGTTCATATAACCTGCATTCAGATGGGTTGAATGAATTTGTTTCCAACTGATTTTATAATACCAAGAATTTTTTCTAGACTTTTGATTATGGGTTCAATTAAATAAACTCCCATTAAGTGTGAGTTAGTGTAATGATCTTCAGAATTTTTTCTATGTGATGGATCAATATGGAAAGAAGATCAGAAGGTGTTTGGGATAATATATAGAAGAAATTTTTTTTCGAAGTAGAGGGTTTTGTGGATGGGTTTGGGATATTCACATGGCGTCTTTAGGGTTATGGAAAGTGTGGATAGTTTAAAGCTCAAAAAGTATGATTGTTGGAATATAAGGGATCAGATGGCTAGAATAACGGATCTGATGCCTGTGTGTCCTTAGTGAACTGTAGTGAGAGGGAATGAAAGATGTGAAATATTGGTTCTGTGAATTATTGCTAAAACAAGGTTGCAGATGGTGCAATATTCAGTGGTCACAATTGAATTTACAGTTTCAATGGATTATCTCATGAAGGCCATTATTTTTCAAAGTAACATACACATTGACTTGGGATGCTTATAAAATTATTTATACTTTTTTTTCCTATATAAAAAACTGTAAATAAACTGGTTAGGTTGTTAAAAAAATTTTATAAACTGGTTGAGTTTTTTATATAATTGTTTATAATTGTTTTGGTTTTATTGTACATTTTTTGATAATTTTTTGGTTTGTTTTATAATAGTGTCAAAATTTTAGAGTTTTGAAGGATTTTTAGGAAAATGAGTTGGTGTGTGCTTGGAAAGGATAAGGGCCCTTTTGGAAATTGTGAAATTTTTTGGTGTGTGTGTGTCTGAATCTATAGGTCCCATTCAGAACATTCATATACATTGTGTGGTAACATTACTAGACTCTCGTTTTAGACTATGATGTATATATTTGGATGCTTGATGTAAATATTTAATTGAATCTCATGATTGAATAACACAACATGCATAAATATAATTACATAAACCAACATCATTCATTATGAAAACTATACAACTAGTATTTAAAAACACTATCACGTCATCATTTCCATCAACATATCTACATTATTAATCTCCCCAAGCTTATCATTCACACATTCCAAATCACTTGTAACTATATGATGAACAAAACCAAACCTATTAAGATTCAATGTGGTTTGTAAGATATTTCCTATATATTTGTCCATAGGCTATGAAGTCATCACATTTTGTTAAATCAACTATTAGTTTCTGGTGTCCACTTCACACACTAGGTTCAACAAACATTACTACCATATAAATGAGGAAATCTATAACATTTACTAATGTGATGTTGAATCTATAAAATATTTATCAAAAATTATACTAGATGGACCCACCAACAATGGAACTATAGTGTAGTTGGGAATATATTAGTGTTTTAGCCAACTATAATATTTAAGTGGACACGGGTCAATTTCAATTAGAAATGTAATGATACAGCCCATGTTGTCATAATAACCATCAAATGACCTTACATTCCAAAATCCTAAGAGGTGTTTACGATTCCTACGGGATAGAAATAATCCCCTGAGAGAAAGATACAATTAATGTGGAATATTTTACCCCTAAATAGGAGTAAATTTAAAATTACTGTTCTCTGGAAAACACAGCATGTCCCACTCATAAGATGAACATCCAGGGAAATAGTATATATGAAAAAAAATAAACAGGAAGTAGATATCATATATGGAAGATAAAATCACACTATTGACCAATAAAACTATTTATCTAGAAATTTCCCATTCCTAAATCTCATTGTACCTATTTTGTATAGGAATAACATATGAGTTCTAATTTTATGTTTTCTTTTCTATTGTAAATATCCTCTGCTACCGGCCTCTCCTCTACTGCAAACGCACCTCCACCGCACACTGAATTACAGCTTCATGGTGAGTTTTCTCCTCTAAATCATCGGTATCATTTTGTTCACATGATTTTACTATTTGATATTGATGGTTATATTGTGAATTGTACGAGCTAGATGTCCAAAATAAATATTGGTTGTTGGTGGTCCTTTTTTGTGCACTAAATTAATTACAGGTTGGTTGGTTCCTATTGAATAATTTAATATAGAAAATGGTAATTATAGGTAGACATGGGAAACGAATGAATGTACCAAGATGAAAAAACATCAATGATAACACCTGAATTGACAAGAGGAAATGAATGTGGGATGCTTTTTTAAATATGAAATTGTGTTTTTTTTAGATTGTATGGTGATTCAATTGTGAGTAGGATTGTTTGTTTGTATGGTGTTGTTGTTGTTGTTAGGATTTGAAGGCCATTTATTTGGCATATTGTAGTTCCTACACTATTTAATATCAATCCATACCTTACCCATTTCAATGTCACCACCACATGTTTACTAGAACAATTCCTTTGAATCATAGAAAACCAGTTCACTAGAGGACTCTATGAGACACTTTATAGATACCCTAGTCAAATAACCATAACAACACATGGAATGAATCCTTCCACCTACAAGAACCCTATGAAAAATTATTTCATATATTATTTTAGTACCATAGTTCATCACTTGAGACATTATGTTTTTAGTGAAACATTAAATGCCTGTTTTATAAAAATTCATATAGATTACATGTGGAGTATTAAAACATTCTACTGCAAGGTCTTCTCATAGCTAGTTCCATTGATCAGTTGGTGGGAAATATGGGCGTGATATAAACTTTTCCTGTGTAATTCATGGAGAGGTAAGGGTATTGTTTACCATATATTGTATTATTGATTATAGTTTGATAATGACCCCAATTAAATTTGTTTTGTGTATTTATTTTGTTAAATATTAATAATACAGAATCAAATAGGTTTAATACGAATAATGTATGGATGAATTCCAATCAGTTGAAAAAGAGTATAAAGATTTGCGTTAAAGAATTTTTCATATTTGAAAATGATCATGACTGTGAAACGTCTCAAATCCAGTGTCTGTGTTTATGCTATTATCATTCATGAAAAATTATTCTAGAGGAGTTGGAAGAACACTTGATCTGTCACAGAATAGATCGAAGTTATACATGTTAGAATAAACATAGGGAAGAAATGAATATATTTTTTAGTTAGGATAACCCTATATTATATGGATCATCAGATATGATTACAAGCATGAACAATGAAGATGACCATATGGAGGATGTGATTATAAATTTTAATGTGGATTAAGGTTATACTAAAAATATTACAAGTACAGTTGAACATGAACATTTTAATTTCCAATTTTTTTTGATAAGTTGAAGAGTTGTGAAAATACACCATTTTATTGTGGTTACACTAAATAGATATCATTTCCAGCCATACTAAAGGAGTATTATTTGAAATCAAGCGATGGGTTGAGTGACACCAATTTCGCAGAACTACTTGCTCTCATGAATGACATACTCCCAGAAGATAATAAGCTCATGAGCTGAATATACGATGTCTGACGAATGCTACACTCGATGGGTATGATATATAAAACAATACATGCTTTCCCGAATGATTGTATACTATTTTTCAAGGACCACAACTCTATTAAAGAATGCCAAGATATAGGTGCTTATGGATACAAGAAATATGAATAAAATTCTATAAACTTTTTATGGTACTTTCCAATCATTCCACGATTTAGGTGCCTATATAAAAGTGAGAAGACTACAGGATAATTAAAATGGCATATAGATATAGGAATTATATATCTGAATCTACATCATGTGGAAGACTCTCTTCAGTGGAAGGGAATTGATCATGAGTATCCTTAATTGGGAAATGAGCCGAGAAACCATTGTTTCGCCTTATATACCGATGGAGTGAATCCATTTGGTTTTCAAAGCATATGTCACAGTATATGGTGGGTTATGTTGGTAAATTATAACATACCACTTTGGTTATGTATGAAATGAAAATACATCATGTTATCTATGATAATATTGGGAAAAAAATAAATGTGTATTGATATTGATATTTATTTGGCTTCATTGATCGATTATTTGAAATTATTGTGGGATTCAAGTGTTAAATTGTATGTTTCATACAAAAATGAAGATTTCATTTTGAGAGCCATGTTCAATGGGATGATAAATTAAATTATTTCTTATTGAAATTTTTTAGGATATAACACTAAAATAACTCATTAGTGTCCCGTTTTAGAACATGGAACATAGTCATTTAGATTGAACCATTCATTGAAAATCATGTTTCTAGGACATCACATATTTCTACCCCAATGGAATACATACCAATTATGGACAAAATAATTCTATGAAAGTTCAGATGAATTTGTATCACCAAATCTAATAATGGGTGCTCAATTGTTTAATGAAGAAAAAAATGCGAACACTACTTTTGGTAAACCATTTTTGAAAAACATTATGAAAACTGGTTGGAAGAGGATATCGGTTTTCTTTAATTACCATACTAGTATTTTTTGTATGTTAGAAATTTTCTTGATGTTATGAATGTTGAAAAAAATGTACTTGATAGTGTGATCGACATGTTGCTAAATGCACCTGGAAAAACAATGGATGAAATTAATTCTAGGATGGACATGGTTGAGATGGAAAAACAAGAAGAGTTGGCACCATTGAAGGGTAAAAAATGAACATTTCTTCCACTTTCTTCTAACAATCTTTCCAGGAAGGAGAGATATCTGATATTAATCTTCTTGAATGTAGTAAAGGTTCTAGAGGGGTATTCATCAAATATCATGAACATTGTGTCCTTGATCTATTTAATGCAAGGGTCTCAAATCACATGAATGCAATGTTTTGAATAAAGATCTAAATCTTATAGCATTAAATTTCATTTTCACAACAATGAAAACAATTTATTAAGGATGTTTTTTTTCAATGAAATATGAAGCTAAGTTATAGGCTCAATAAAATATCTGACTACGGAAAAAGAAATTGGCATCCTATTATGTGAATTGTAAATGTTATCCCCATTGACATTCATTGATATGATGGTTCATTTGATCATTCATTTAGAGAGAGATTCGACTATGACGTCCTTAAAATTATATATGGATGTACCTCATTGAATGGTATATTAATATTTAGAAAGTGTATTTCAAAAATCGACGTCCGCTAGAGGGTTGTATTGCAGAGAACTATATTGTTGAGGAAGCTTTTGAATTAATTATTGAATAATTTTCTGGTGTGGAAAGCATTGGACTATTGAAATCTCATCACACTGGATGGATTGAGTGTGATTGAATTTATTTAATAGAGTTTGTCACAATCAAAATTATAGATCAGAAGTATGCCCACATTTACATTTTGGAAAATGGTTTATACGTTGACTCGTATGATCAAACACACACAAAAATAATTTTTCATTTAAATCATCTAGGGATGGAAAATCGATATCAGATGCACATAATTGAAAGTTTATCGGATGTTTTTCGGAGTATATTTTTACGATTTAAGAAGATAATATAGACTCAATTTCAAAATGACTTTGAATGTTAGCTAGAGGACCAATTGTGTATGTATTATCTTACAATGATTATGTAGATAATGGATATAAATTTTATATTAATGAACATGATAAAGATAGTACTAAACAGAATAGTGGGTTACACTTGTGTTTAATGAAATGAATGTTTCAAGTGCTAATGACAAAATTCTAATTTATACGAATATTACAAACATTGGAATAATCAAACAAATTTTGGAGTTGGATTATATGAAATTTCAAGTGCCTATTTTTCAATGAAAGTGGGTTTATAACAAGAGTGGTGTTCAAATAGATGAATTGGGATTCATGAAAGTTTATTTCTGTAACGGGAGAAAGATAAACCATTTATAATGGAATCACAGGTAGTAAAAGTATTTTATGTTCCAAATCCTGCAATCCGAAACAAGTCAATTATTCTGTTATCAACCAAAAAAAACTGAAGGCTTAGATGAAAATTCATTAGAGTATAACCCATTCATTGATACATTATAATCATTTCGTAGAGATCGCAATGTAGAAGGCACTTTTTATGTCAAAGGATACCACAATGATAGGATTTACATTATCGAAAGAGGGGTCAAATCTCTACAGCATTTAAAAAAATAGAGTTCAATAATCAGGTTATTTTTTATTGAAATATACATTATGTTACCTTATGTTATTATCAATTCACTACATATTTTTTGAAATATAAGTTAAATGTAAAACCACTTCTGTAGATAATGACTTTTTCACTGTCTCATGCACCCAATCCCGAGGCACAATAGGTCTCTCTACCTACCGCCAATGGTCCTTGTATAGAAGAACAAAATGTTTCTCAACCTATTGATGTTGGTCACTGTGTTGAGGTACTATAGGTTTCTCAACTTGTTTCTACTAGTCTGAGTGCCAATGATATTGCTTCAGAGGAACATAATGGTGATTCTAAAACTGAGGGAATAGTAAGAAATGAAACCTTGATAATGAAAAAAAATGTGTGCAGTTGGTTTAGAGTGTTATCCAAAATCCATAAGGAAAAAAAGCCAAAGGCGTCAAAATTGAGGTGGGATGGAATAAACGAGGACAATGTGTTAACCCCATCAAATCCATGTTTTGTAGCTACATTGAAATCATCACTCGGCAACCCATGTCGATTGATGTATAGTCATCACAACATTTTCCCATCGGGATTAAGACACTGATGTGGGAATAGATTATAGTAACATTAAGATATCATTTCTTTAATTTATTAAATTAATATAAAATACTAAACCATTGAATTAATATTAATCATCCCTTGTAGTGTACATTTATTGTAAGTTCCTCACACACGGAATTTGTATTAAGGTTAGCAAGAAGGATTCATAGATGGTTCAACATAATTTTAAAAAAATATCATCTTATGGGCGTTGAAAGGAAAATCAAGCCACACCCACATACTCATTATACACACTTGATATACCCAATAGTGTGTGATGAATTTATTAGACGTCGTGTGGAGCGGACATTTCAGGTACATTGTGTCTGGTAATAAATTATTTGACATTTCATGTATTTATAAATTTGAATGGAAGTTTTTTATTTATGAAATAGAAATTGAGTGCTGAAAATAAGGATATTAAAGCAAAACTAGAGTACCCCAACCGTAATTCATGGATGGGTTATGATCCACAGGAGAAAAAATTGGTAGGTATTTTAAATCTATCATATTACTTTTATGTGACAGAAGACAACACCATAACCATGATCCTCATTTTATATGTAGATTGATAAATCTAACTTGAAAGCCACATCTATTCTACTCCATATGCTGTGGAATGAGGCTCGTGTAAATAAAGAGGGTATACCAATAGATGATAACACACAAAAAGTGTGGGAAACATGTGTAAGTTTGACATAATATAATGTTTTTGCATTAAATCGCAATTAAATCACAATGATTACTTATTTTTATATATTTTCTATTTGACATAGTAATAAGAATAAAAAACACACGAACTAGATGAATACATACTTTCATCAGCCCTGATGTAGCCAGAATATTATGACATCATCAGTGGTGTGGGTTTTGGGGTGACACCATGAAAATATTTTCAGAAAAAAATAAGTGGGGGATAAAACTGATGAAATGAAAAAGATGAGAGAAATAATATCTATATTTCAAGAAGAATTACAATACCAAAGATATCTGATAACAAGTTCTATGGGGGAGGAAAATAGAGGAAACATCTTAAGAACTACACATGCTTGAATATCCTGCCCCACCCCCACCAGTTTTGAGGCGACCCACTCCCCTAAAAACATGATGTAGCTAAGTTAATAAAAGTTATATTAATTGTTTACTTGAAAGGTGAATCACATAGAAACTGAAACCCTTACTGTAATTTTATTATATTGGGTGAAAATTTATAGGATTTATATATATCAACTCCCACCCGTATCATTTTAGTGAGGGCTACAAAGTTGAATAAGCATTACAACTTGCGACACAGCAGACCACTTATAATAGGTTATGATTGTGTGTTAATTAACATAGCTCATGATCCAATCACCGAGCTACCTATTCCAAATGATGATAAAGACATTCGTACAATCGAACAAGATGTTGGAACATCTATCGCATGGCCGTCACTTTAGGTAAAAAACATGTAGATAGGGAGGTATTCATTTACAATTTATTTTTCGAGCTAAACCTTTAACATTTAATAAAAAAGATCTGAAATGATGAATTTTTTTATAGAACGGCAAGGGGAAGGGGTGAAATGAAATGTAGGATCAAAACTATCTCATGGATCAACCAACCAATCGAAACGATCTACTAAGAGCACCTTCACACCACCCGTTATATATCAATATTTAATATCCTTGCATGCTCATGTGGGTAAAAAGTTGATAGACAATAATACTGACATATTAGATTTTGAAAAAAATATCTACAAACGGAAATAATCAGATTACATTAGTGCTGACAATGTAAATGAAATACTCAAGCATGAATGGCTAGACTCCACAGTTGTAAATGTATACATGAGTTGTGTTTTCATGACTTGATTTTAAAAAAGGTGATATACAATGAAAATTATGACCAAATGCATTTCCTATTTTTCAATGCATTAATTTTGAAAAAAATAATGGGTTTTATCCATGATGAAAAATGTGGACTCGTTAGTCCTCACATCACCTCTTCAATAGAAGGTATAAATTCTAATAAAGTGGGTGAAATATTGTCATTTCTACCCAAATCATTTGAAAAAAAATATTACAGATAACAAACTCTTTTTAATACTAACGATGCAGGGGAAAAATATATAATTTAATCTTATCGACTATATTTTCATTTATTTCATTACTTCTCCCTGTTTGTGTTTTTCAGTAGCATTGCAAACTCATTGTGGTAAATTTTGATACTCCAATGATTTATTTTCTTGATTCAATGCATGGATATCCATCAAAACGATCATGCATGAAGGGATTTTTCAATATGAAAAATAATAGATCCAAGATTATATTACTAAACATATAGTTATAAAATTTATATTATCTTTTAATGAGGATTATGTTATGTTAGTTCGGTGCATCAACATCATATAATTCATGGATGGAATCTATGGCCTACGGACAAGAACACCGTTGTGATCTACAACTCGACATGTATCAAGGTATATATAATAATATTCCACCACACAAACACATATCAAAACAAATTACTTATTTTACTCGATGATTCTATAGTGTAAAAAAGGAGAAAATAGTAAGGGTTGTGGTTATTATGTGTGTAAATTAAGGAAAGAGATCATATTTCATCAACAAACTAGCATCGCTGAAGATCCATTTTTTAAAATAATTTATATTTAATTTAAAATATTTATTTATTCATTGTGTATTTATATTTTTTTAGTCCTACCATTATAGTCTCAAAAATTCATATTCACAAGATGATATAGATGTGTATTGAAATGAATGGGAATCATACCTAATAGACGATTGAACACAAATACGATGAAGTAAAATTCCATCTATTTATGTAATCCTTATATGATCAATTATATCTCCCTTGTTTACACTTATTTGGAATATATGATAAACCATTATTATTTTTCATATCATTAGGTTATGATTAATGTTTTTAGAGTTGTTTTTTCATTCTAGTTTATAATAACTTAATAAGATACTCTTATGAACGTTTTCTTTATGATTCCATGTTTCCTAAAGCACTAGACCAAAACTATTATGCCATGGATCATTTATATTATTTTTTTCATCATTTATGAAAATGTTTCAGCTGATGTAGTGAGTTGAAAGAATAATTTTTTTCATCACTCACAAATTTAATAACAAATCAAAGGGTGCATCATTAATATTTTCTAATGACCACTTTGCATATCATCTGATCTTAACATCTGATCTGAGGTCCCCGGATGCTTTCATCCCACAACATCTCTATGATATCAGCATTCATCGTTCACTTTTCCTTAACTTATTGCACCCATTAAATAGGTAAATGGGTGTAAGAAGAGAACAAAAAGTGAACGATGAATGGTGATATGATAGAGATGGAGTCGGATGAGAGCATCATGGGGACACCCAATCATATGTTCAGATAATATGCTATGCTAAGTTATTGTTATCCGATAATATTTATGTGTATAAGGAATCATTAGATTTTTTATTATCTTATATCGGGGCCAAAGAATCCCTTTAGAAATATTTCAAGGTAATGTTACAATATATTATTTTTTTTAAAGAATATTTATTTAATGAAATGTTTATTTGATAACAAATATTCCTTACAAGGATCATTTATTTTAGAATATTTATGTCTAAGTAACATGCCTTTGAATTAAGAGAAAAAACACTGTGTCTGGTCAATCATAGAGTAAATCTTGATTTTTGCACAGTAAAATCGTTTTCTATAGAATTAATTATTTCTGTCATATTTAGGTTTAATTTATTTCATTTATGTAAGGAATATTTATATACTAATATGTGATATCAATGTATAAAATGTTTAGTTCATTATAGTTGGTATCAATGTAACTAACCTATTAAAAATCAAGAAAGTGCATTTAGTTGTTTTGATACATTAGGTTGATGATCCTTAAGAAATTTTAAATGTGTAGGAATCAACCCCACCTCATCACGACATAGGATGCGACTGAGATGACTCAAAGTGTATCTTTTTATTTAAAATTAACATAATTTTTAGGAAAAACAACATGTTATTTATAGAAAACTATTAAAAATCATTCCAATTATTATTGATACATTAGGTAAAGGATCCATAAGGAATTTTCAACCAATAGGAATTGAATTAAATTTAATTCAACATACAATGCAACTTGTATGAATAAAAGTGTACATTTTTAAAATTCGACATTATTTTTTGAAAAAAAAACAATAGTGACCTACTGAAAACAAAGATAATTTTTTAGATTGTTTTAATTATTTAAGAAACCAATCCATGACTCCTTTTTGACGTGTTCTAATCAACCACAGCTCAGTCTAACGCACAGTGTGACTAGTATGGCTAAACGTGTATGTTATTAGTTTTAAATAGAAATTTTAGCTCGAAAAGTGTGACTCAATAAGAACTAATAAAACCCACTACAATTGTCTTAATAAATTAGTATAATTATTAATATTTTCTTTGGGATGTGAATGAAGTATTATGATATCAAAAAAAATTCACGATTCGACCGATATGATTCAAAATGCGTGTTTCATGTTTGAAATGACATTTTTTTTAAAACAAAACTATCATACTAAAAACTAAGAAAACACATTTTTATTTTTTTGATGCATTGGGAAAATGATCCATTCGTCATATATTACATATCAAAATTGACCACACATCAATGAAACAGAAAATGCAAATGGTTTGGCACAAAGTGTCTCTTTTTATTTGAAATTGACATTAATTTTATAAAAAAACACAAATGAAATACTTAAAACCATTAAAAAAAATTTGTATTGTTTTTATAGATTGGTAACATGGTCATTGAGTAATGTTTCATCAATATGAATCAACAGTACCTCAATCTGATGCGTGGTGTGACTGATATGGATAAAAGTGTCTATTATCTGTGTGAAATTGATTTTTTAGCTCAAAATGTGTCACTCACTTATAACCAATCAATCCCACTCCAATTGTATTCATATTAAAAGGCAAATATTTATATGTTCTCTTTTATGTGTATGATGAAGTCTCATATCAAACTAATGCACGCTGTGACTTATATGACTCAAAATGTGTGTTTCGAGTTTGAAATGACATTTTAGTAAAAAAAACACAAATGACATTCTAAAAATAGATAATACACATTTTGATTATTTTGATAATTTAATAAAATGATTCATAAGTCATTTTTGACATGTATAAATTTACCACAACTCAATTAAACACAAAATGCAACTGAAATGACTCAATGTGTCTATTTTTTTTTAAAATTGACACTAATTTTAGAAAAAAACACAAGTGACAGATAAATAAACAAGATAATGCATTCTAATATTATTGAAAATTTATGTAAACTATAAATTAATCATTTTTTGATGTTTACGAATCAACTTCACCTCAATCCAACACAGTGTGATTGTTATGGATAAAAGTGTCTGCAATCTGTTTAAAATTAACATTTTAGCTCAAAACGCGTCTCTCACTAGAACCCATGAAAAGCCACACCAGTTGTGTTTATAATTAAAGTTAATGATTCATATGTTCTTTGTGATTTTTATTAACAAGTATCATATAAATCCAACATGGCTGGAATGACTCAAAATGGATGTTTCCAATTTGAAATGACATTTTAGTAAAAAATAACAACTAACATACTATAGACTGAGAAAACACATTTCGATTGTTTTGATACTTTAGGAAAATATCCCAGATGTCATTGTTGACATGTTGGAATAAACCACACATTAATTCAATTCACAGTACAACCGGTATGCCTTAAAGTGTCTCTTTTTTATAAAATTGTAATTATTTTTAGAAAAAAAAAATAAGTAACATTCTAAAAACTGAGAAAATGAATCCAGATTGTTTTGATAAATTAGAAAAACAATACTTGAGAACATTGGGATGTGTATGAATAAACCACACCTCAATATAAGACATGGTGTAACCAGTATGGATAAAAGTGACTACTATCATTTTAAAATTGGTATTTTAGCTCAAAACGTGTCACTCTCTGGAAACCAAGAAAACCCACTCCAATTGTCATCATAATTTAGTATTACGATAGATAAGTTATTTCGGACATTTATGAAGAATTATCATATCAATAAAATCCATGATGTGACCGGTATGACTCAAAATTTAGGTTTCCTGTTTGAAATGACATTTTATTAAGAAACACAACTGACATACTACAAACTGAGAAAACACATTCAGATTGTTTTGATACTTTAGGAAAATGATACATAAGTAATTTGTGATATGTAACAATCAACAAAACTACAATTAAAATCAAAATGAAACTGTTATGACTCAAATTGTCTCTTTTTATTTAGAATTGACATTAATTTGATAAAAAGGCACAAGTGGCGTACAACAAACCGATCAAACCGATTTGGATTTTTTATACATTAGGACAAAAATCATAATGTTATTTGTGACATGTAGGAATCATATTAACCTTAATATGATGCATGGTTTGATATGTATGGCTAAATGTTTCTGTTATCTGTTTAAAATTAATATTATATCTTAAAATGTGTCACTAATTGAAAACAAATCCATCCCTCTACAATTATCTTTATAATTTAGGATACTATTTCATAAGTTCTTTGTGACGTGTATGAAGAAATATCATTTAAAAACAGCACCTGATACAACCGATATGAATCAATATTCTTGTTTCTTGTTTGGAATGACATTTTAGTAAAAAACACAACTAAATTACTACAAACTGAGAACACACATTCAGATTCTTTTGATAAATTATTACTATGATCCATAAGTCATTTGTGAAATGTAAGAATCCACCTCACCTCAATTTAATTCACAATGTGACTAATATAACCCAAAGTGTCTCCTTTTATTTAAAATAGACAATAATTTTAGAGGATAACACATGTTACATAATGAGAACCAAGCAACCACATTCAGGTTGTTTTGATACCTTAGGAAAATGACCCATCAGTCATTTGTGACATGTAGGAATCAACCAAACCATAATACTAAGAATGATATGAATAAAATAAATCCAAATATTCCATTTAAATTAGATATTAATTTTAGTAAAATATCATGTGACATACTCAAAATTGATAAAACCAATTCAAATTGTTTAAATATTTTAATAAAACGATATATGACTCATTTATGATGAGTAGGTTTCAACCCCACCTCAATATGATGCACGATTTGACAGGTATGACTCCTAATGTGTCTTTTTTATTAAAAATTGACATTTTATTAATTTATTATTTCATATTAATGTATAATTTATATCATTATTGTATTGGTAACATAATATATGATTTCATATATAGGAATATTTTTTTCTACTGTTTGGATTCTTTATTCGGCAACTAATTCCATCAATGACAATTTTTTAGAGTGGATCCTGGATGTCAATAGATGAAAATTTATTTTTTTAACTGCTTTTGGGATAATCGTAATTGTAACCATATAAATCATTGTCTGAAATTTATATAGGAGTGTTTTTTTATATTCATGATGTCTAGTAAATGTGTATATAATTGTTTGTGAATTTCTTGTGTGTGGTGTTATGTTCTCTTGTGCTTTGATTTAGTGCACGTGTTGTTTTGTGAAGCGGTGCAGATCCTAGGTGTGCGGTTAGATAAATAGAACATCATAGTACAGAAGGCCTTAATTATCTATACCTTGAGTGCTAATACAAGAACATTTTATCAGTGTTAATTAAGCGATGATTAATAGGACCTTCATCAGTGCTCAAAATACCGATGTTAAAGGGGGGACATTTACCAGTGTTTGTTTATCATAGATAAAGGTCGCCCTTTATCAATGGTTTTTTGTGATGCTAAAGGGGACCCCTTATATTCTCTATGATTAACAGTGATTTTCAAGGATTATTAAAAGCAGTTTATAGAACATTCTAAATCCTTATGTGTAGTAGTGATTTTTAGTCATGTATCATTGAAACAACTATCACAGTGGTGTGGGTTCACTCCATAAAAAATCATATTATGCAATTTTCACATCCAATACAATTATAGTGGAAAACTTCCCATACTATACTAGGTTCACTCCCCCATTAATGTCCCATTTCACTTTTGAGATACCTATATTTACCCAATGAATTGGATGAATATATAGGTCTACCAATCACATAATGAAAATCATACATATGTGTGCAACAATAACATAATACATTCACTATATCAGATCCCATAGAGAAAATTGGTTCCACAAACATTTCATCATTGCATAACCATTGGAAATGAAACATTTTTCCAAACAATTCTAGCATGTTATAAACCATATAAGATAAATAGCATTCATAAACATTTTATCATTGTATAATTCTTGGAAAAAAGTGGTATTCATAAGAATTTTATCATCATAAATATAAACCACCTAGATATAGAATAAAAATGGTATCCTTGGATCATATGCCCCGTAAAGCATAACTGACATCAAATGATGTCATATTAGATAAAAAAGGATATTGAAAAATCACTTAGAACATTTCACGAGTAAAATCTCCATTAATTGGAAAACCCATTTTTAAAACTGGAAATTCATAATGTATTGTTCAAATAATTTTTATTGAAAAAAACCGTGAAAACATAAAACGAATGATTTTAAAATATCATTTAAAAACCTCGTAATGAATATTACCATTATTTGAAAATCACTTTTTTAAAACAAAAAATTTAGAAAACGTATTAGAAAACATTTTCTTTGAAAATAATATTTGAAATTTATATGGTATTCTTTAAAAAATTAAATGATCATGGTTGAATGAAATGACATATATTTTAAAAGAATGATTCCTTTCACATTTTTAGTTAAATGGAAAAAAGAATTATTAGGAAAATAACATGATTATTTCCATTAAAAGTTTTTATAAAAAAGTAAAAAAAATGAGTAATTTTTTATTTTATAAATCTTATGGTGAATGTTAATAACATATTAAATCTTTTTTAGAAAACATTGATTGGAAGGAAAAATTGTTTTCCACTAAAGTGAGAAATAATTATGATTTTACTAAATATAATATTTCGAACTACTAGGTATGAAAATGGAGTAAAATGAATGAAAACCAGTTATTCTCAATAAATAAAAAGAGTAAAATATAATTCATGGATTTTTTGAGTGTCAGTTCAAAATATTTCATCATTGTATTCATAAATATAAACAATCTCAATAAATGTTTGGATTGTACTATAAAATATTACAACATTGGAAACATTGAATCATAAGACCCAAGAAATAATAACACTAAATGAATATTAAAATACAGTGACAATAAATAAATTCATGACATTACATATCAAAGGGGATGTATATAATCCACATATAAGAAGATATGAGAATAATATAACTTATTTTCCAAAGAATGAAATATGATTCATAAATCACTTACCACTTTTGAAAATTTAAAAAAAATAACACCATGAAATAGTGACAATAAAATTGATATATAAATCCCAATAATATTCAGTATAGTAATCACAATATACATTCCTTGGAAGTATATAAAACACATAAAAAAATATTCAGTGAATATGGCATGTGTCTCATAGATGTAAAATGTGAGATGAATATCCCTTACCATAAGTCTAACATCCTTTGTAAACATTAAAGCATATTTTATATCAAATATATGTATACTATAAACCTATTATTTGAAAATAATTATATATATAATACTATATTCGATTTACTTATGACCTATTATTACCCATTTATTAACAATTCCATGTTTTCGTCATGTTTATGTGAATAATTACAGTGTTTTTCTTGTATGTTTTGTTCTGTTATTTTAGATCCACATAATTTTATAATGGATAAATATTTTCATAAATGTTAAAAATTATATCAATAATATATACATTAATTATATATTTATTTATATTCATCCATAATGATTAGAGGTAGAAAATGAAATACATTGTTCATGGAGACGGTATGTCATACGTCCACATCAATATTGTTTCAATTTTATCGATGGATTTAAAGAAACATATATAAATAATATATTAACATCATATAATATTTTTTAAATCATATATATATCATATGTTCGTTAAAATCATCCTTATTATCTTCAATGTTAATCTTGAATGAACCACATCACTTCCCGAGGTGGTAGTCCTACATACACGTGAGATACATTGTCATATTCTGAATGAATTGAAAGTAAGGATGTATGTGTGATATAATAATCCATGAAATTTTAAAATTTCATATATATATATATATAATATAAAAATATGTAATATTTTATTTTATTTTTTCATCAAAGTTGGTGATGGAAAAGTATAACATCGGTTCATGAGGTAGTAGTCCTCCATACACACGAATGATAATTTCATATCCCATTTGATCGATGAGGAGAAAAAATTAGGTTATTAAATTAATATACTGAAATATATATATATATATATATATATTTAATATTCAAGTGTTTTTATTTAATAAAATTTATAAAATATTAATGGAGGTCTATGAAGAAATAAATCAAATACACATGTTTATGAATTTTACCACTTTTACATTGTGCCTCTTTAGGTTTACACCGTGAGAATAATGATCAGTGATTACATAAAATAAGAATATATTATGAGTTATGAGGAGTAAAGAAAGTATTATATTATTTTTTTTTCAAACCAAAAATCTTTTTATATGTCAATATGAGAGAATTGTGGGTGACAATTTATAAGTGATGTTAGTGGAACACTTATAATTTTTGAAACATAAAAGACGTAACAATTTTTTTTACAATCCCTAAGGATAAATAATTGGATATTATATAATAATATTGGTTATACGGTAAAAATATGGCCATAAAATGGGTGTTTTGCAATTTTATTGGTCATTTTACCCCTTATGCGTTTAGTTTAATCCTCGATAAACTCATATTCACCATAATCGTGGTAATTAATTTCTACAACTTTTAACATTATTTTGGTAAATATTTGAGATTAAATTTTTATATAATATAAATTATTATAATTAGAAATATGGAATCCATTATATTTAATTTAATTTATAGAATTGTAAAATTTTAATGTAAAATTAATCCCACAAATGTGATGAGAAAGCTATTTTCTAAAGAGAAAATGTTTAACAATTAGAAACTTTATGAAATAAAAATTAAATATTATATCAATTAAAATTTACTAAATATGATAATTAGATATATAATTGAAATAATTTTACATTTCAATCCATTCTAATTTTTTTTTGGTTTTTCAATTCCTGAAAATAAACAAAATTTTAATTAAATACCCAAATTTTTAAGTATTCATTGAAGGTATTATTTTATCAAGAAATTATAAATCATTCACCCCAAATTTATTTTGAAATGATTATTTCAATAATTAATTTTATTTTTTTGAATAAAACTATATAATATTTGAAAAAATAACTTTTAAATTAGTGCTCCAAAGGAAGAAAACGTTTTTTTAGAAAAATACACTTTTGAGCATAAATTTATATTTATTATTATATATTGTTGTGAAAGCACATATGATGAATTTTAAAATTTTGATTGAATTTATAATATTTAAATTTCATTAAAATAATTCACAAAAATGGATTTGATTATTTTTTAGGCAAATAATGTTTTTGTACATAAAATGGCGTTTTGGAAAAATGTTTCATTTATTTTTAAATAGTTATTATTTTCCTTTTTAATGAATTGGTCACCAAATATTTCATTTTATATACATGTAAAAACCATATATTCTATATATTTAGTTAATATTATTCCTATCAATCATTTCGTCTTTATGATGATAATTATAATAATAAATCATAATATTTTAATGGTATCTCATGTTTCATTAAAATTCAATCATTTATATAATTTAGGCTAAACTCTGTGTTACATGAAACACAAGATATGAGGAAGATTCAATTTTTTTATAAAAATATATTCAAAAAAATCTCAAGTTGTTACATTATAACCCATAAAAAAAAATTTAACTCTTGAAATTTTCCACTTTAGTTCCCAAAAATGGGGATACATCAACCTAACTACATCCTTAGGTTCCCACATAGTTTCCTCAAGGTGGATGTATCACCATAAAAAATTGAACAGGTATGTGGTCTTGTTTTATATAACATTCTCTAACTCATAATCTAGACTGGTTTTTTCCCATAGAAAGATCATGCTCTAGTGGTGTGATGTTTATGTTTAGTACATGTGATGGATGATGTATATATTTACTCATGAGAGATACATAAAACACATAATGAACCTGAGAGATGTGTTGTGAATGCTTCAAGTGATAATAAATGGTTTAGATACAATTAAGAATTTAAAATGAACTAATATAACTAGGGATTAGATTTATCTCCTTTAACCCATAGATAAATTTATAGAAACAAATTCTTACCAAGATAAAAATCTAGATCACATCAATGATTTTAATCATAAATTTTTTATCCACATTTTTGATTTCATTACAACCAGATAGAGAGATATAAACTTCTTTACCATTTAACCAACTATTTCAGGATCAAATAGGATTCTTTTTTAAAATAAATTTCAATACATTGGAGTTCTACACTTCATTAGAAAATATGATTCATCGGGATCAATATGAGTTATAGAGTGAATGATATTGTTATAAGTATACTCAACTAGAGAAATGTTTTGTTCCCAAACACCATAGAAATACATACATCAATTTCATAGCATATAAACTAGGGTTTGAATTTTTATCTCAGGATAAAAATCTATCTGAACATGATACACAATTCTAAAACTCGACCGTGTATCAAGAGATTTCAAAATATCTTTCAAAACATTAGGGTAAACATTGGAACCATGTTAGATATAATTAAATTTTGTACTCCATGATTCCTTAACTATTCCTTAATGTATATTATATAAACCTGATGATAAATTAAATCTTCTCTAATTGCAACAAAGTGTGTCAAATTCATAAGGTTATCAACAACAACCCATAATTACCACCACATCAATGATAAGATAAACCCTACTAGTTATAAATACCTTTAATAATATTTTCAAAAAGTGTATAGGATTTCCTACACAAATAACATTTTCACTAAGGCATATACAAATACAATGGGTTTTATTTCCATAAATTCCTCTCAGAAAACCCTTAATCTTGAAAAAATTCAATCACATAATACCTCAAAAGGGGTGTAAATGACATTAATAATATGGTAAAGAATATACTCATAAATCCTAGTTGGAATCCATAACTCTTAATTTAATCTTACATGGAGACATATACACGTACAAAAGATAATCTATCCTTTGTTCCTTATTTTAGATATTTTCATATATAGTAACATTTTCATTGGAATAATGGGTTCATCCTTGTACCAATAAAATTTAAAATGTGATTTTATGCTTCCACATTATATACTGAGGGTGATAATCACATGAAATTTCACTAAAGGATGATAAATATTATTTTTTAGGTATTATTCAAACAAAATAAAACATAAAATTTCCAACATTGTGGGAAATATTAGTGTTCCCTTGTTATCACGATTCACTTCATCCATTATGATTGAATTATATTTCCATTTTTCCTTTATATTCAATGATTTTAATGACTTATCTTCTTCATTATCCCTTGGATTGGAAAATTAATTCATGCATTTCTCAATTTATTTTTATTTAAAACATTGGAGTGTGGGTGGTTCATTATTTTAAGCACTCTCACCATTCATTTTATTTATTGGACTACTGAAATCACTAAAAAAATATTCTTTTTAATTTTGAGTTTCAAACAATTATAACACCATATTTTTATTTTTAAGAAATCACATTAGTGATTCTTCACCAATTTCTTACTAGTCGGTGATTAAAAATTAATCCCACCATGTGGTTTATTCACATTCTCCTAAAACATGATCTATGTAAAGACCCAGCCACATTTTCTCAAAGTTGGTGCCTTTTTTATTACATTGGAAAATAAACAAGGATACATATCCTGAAATACCAAGTATTTTAGTAGATTTTTGAAATAATATACATATATAAATTCTACTTTAGAACATGAAGGGAAATATAACACTGATTTATTCAATTATAAACATCCAAGCCTCCTAGATTATGCATGCAAGTCACTAATAACATACATTCTCATATCCTTGGAAAATGAAAAATAAGAGAAGGGGTGAGATCAGATGCATAGTAAGATTATGAAATACAAAACAAGATAACAGAAACATTACACATGGGGAATAATTGAAAACACATGCCTTTAAGAATAATAAACATGATCACATTATGGTGGTAATATGAGCTGAGTAAATTATTCCAACATAATCATGGATTTATACTATTCGAATAACCACATGAAAATTCAATTACTAGTTTCATAATAATGGAACTACATATGCCGGACATTCTGAAACATTTTTTCAAGGCCTCATCGAAGACATCTAAAAATGATTATGGGATCGGCCAAAACCATATATCAAATTTGGAAATTCCTCGACCAATAACACATCAATTTGTCTCATGGGAGATACCGACGAATATAGGGGATATATTACGACCCACACATCACATAATAAGCACAATGCATTCCTCATGTGAGAGGGGATAAACATTAACAACATATACATTCATATTGTAAATATCATATGAAATATAAATAACATTCTCTTAATATTAAGAATAAACTCTAACCATTCATAGTAAATTGGTTGATGGTTTTATGATAGAAAATTCACAATAAAACTAATAATAATACATTTAATTAAACATGGGTATGATATCATAATATATTAGTCCCAAAAATACATAAGAATTAACAAGAGTGTTGTAACGAACGAGCTCTTTTTTTGGAATGAATAGATATTTTGGAAAAGTATTGGCATAAAACCAGAACTGAAATAAGAAATTATTTTCCTAATAAAAAGTATGATTTTACGAATTCAATGGATTCTAAATATATTCTATAGAGTTCCCTTTAATATAGTCAAGGATTTGAGAAATTCTATTGAAGCGGGATTGTATTTCAGAAATAAATTTGATTATTCCATTTAAAATGCATAACCATCCATAAACTAAGAAATGATTATTGTTGGTAAAAATTTATAGTTTAGTCACACAAAAATTATGAGGAGTACACAATAATACATAATAACCCCATTGAGGTACATAGAAATAAAAGTAACCCGAATGAAAATGGAAGTTTGGTTGAAAAAACCCTTACGACATTATAATCAATCCAAACAGATGGACCCAAAAAAATATTCATAAAATGAAACATTTAAAACCATGAAATTAAAGATATTAATGATATAATAAATCAATGGGAAGAATAAATACACTATACACTAGTAATTGTAGTGAATAAGAAATATCTCACAAAAATGGAAGTGAGACGAAGAAACCCATACCTTAGGTCCAAATATGTTCCCCTATTTAACATAAGGTCCGAGAATCTGAAATTAGACTTATTAATGACTTATTTAAAACCCTATTAGAAATTTATTAATTTTATAATAATTCTGTATAGTTCATTTATGTATTTATTGATATTTTATTATATTGAATTTTGTCATTCGAGAGTGGTCATTTCTTTGATTTTTATAATCGGTTCAGTTGTTTTTATGTAATGGAATTCAGGAATAATGAATTTAAATCTCTAGAATTGAAATTAAATATTATTTATAAACATAAATAATTTTTTTGTTAATTTATATCATTTGGTTTCATTTAAGAAGGATGAATCGTTAGATGAAATATTAATGACATTCACTTAAATTATTTTAGCAGCATTTTGATAATTTGGAACTAGTTTTGTCATAAGATTTAATAATATGTATGTATATTGTTTAATGAATATTAATTAGATTATAAAACATATATTATAGTCTGCATCAAACATATAAATGGTTTCATGACTAGTAATAAAGGATAAATTAAAGAACAAAACATCATTGTCCATGAAGGATATAGTTGGAACCCCATGGACGTTGATTTCATTTATAAAATAAAAGGGAGGGAGAAAGAATATTTATGATGGTTCTTAAATTCACATGACAAAATTATATTATATAGATGATACTATAATTATAATTGTTACTTGGATAGAGGAGTTGAGGAGAGGATAACAAAATAAGTTAAATTGAAATGAAACTAAAATAAAGTGAATGGTTCTTTACCTCTGGAAGTAACCTCCCTGAGAACCTCTTTAAGGGAAGGGGTTTTGGTTTTTTGGAAAGAAAAGAGCATCTTGGATGCGGGGAGTGACTGGGGAAGGGTAATTGGGTAGATATTTGAGTTGCTTCAAGGCATAGAGGACTGAAGGGAAGATGATTTTTGGGGTGATAGTTTATAGTGGAGTAGAGGAGTGAATTTTGAATATTAAATTCATTATTTTATTATTTCCTTCAAGACAACCAATAGAGTTGTTTAATGTGATCCCTAATAGTAATAAGTGAATTTGAGTTAGAACTAAGTGGGTTTACATCACTTATTATGTAATAAATAGTGTATGTAATTGATAATTTGTATATACGGTATTGTACTGTATTTTAGTATTCGTAAAAAATTCAAGAATTTTAGAAAAATCCAAAAAATTAACCCTTACCATTTTTTGACATATAGAAATTAAAATTTTAATCCATTTTTTAAAATTAGTTTTTATAAATATTATTATTTTATTTGTTAAATAAAATTACTGTTAATTCAAAAAATAAAAATTTTAAATGTATAATAAGTTTAATATCACATTGAAAAATTAATTAAGATCCCATTATCTTATTACATTAAGAAAATAAAATAATATAATTATTTACTATTCATAAGGGTCATATTACTATTCATATTACTTGTAATAAGTTTAATTTATTATTCACCAAATAATCTAGTTTGTTCTATCAGACACAGAATGACTTACTGATAAGAACTCTAGATGACCATTTTTCAAATTTCAAAACATAGAGGAGGAAAAATTTTGTTCAATGGATATATTATAAAAAGTGTTTTTTTACGGACATAGTATTTCATGCATTCAATGTTTATTTTCAAAACCATGGGTTTTTACAGTCCCCCCTACATCAAAAAATTCTATCCTCAAAATTCAAAAAATGTTACTTAAAATGATTTGTGTATGTATTCAACATAAGCTCCTTAGGATTCCATGTTGCTTCCTACATATTATGGTTCCACCAAATAACCTTTACCACAAAAGTAGTATGATTTATCAATACTTGTTCTCTAGTATCAAAAATTTTGATAGGCACTTATAAATAAGATAGATCGGGGTCATGTTATATTCCTTTATAGTTGAGTACATGTGTGGGGTCTAACATGTATTTCCACAACATTGATACGTGGAACATATTGTGAACTTTGGAGAGACTAGAAAACATTGACAAATGGTAAGCTATAGATCCAACTAAATCCATAATTTCAAAATGTCTAATGTACCTAGAACTAAATTTTCCCTTCATTCTGAATTCTATAATACCATCCCACAGAGATACGTTTCAGAAAATATGATATCCTTCTTGAAATTCCAAATCCTTCCACTGGTTATCAGCATAGCTCTGTTTCCATCATTGAGAAGTATTGATGTGGCTTTGGATAATGTTTTCCTTTTCTGTTTTTCCTCAACATGTTCTAGTTCTATGATATTTCATTCACCAAGATCATCCCAGCTAGTGGGTGTACAAAATCTCTTTCCATACAATGCTCCATATGGTTCCATATGATTACTTGAATGGAAACTATTGTTAAAGGAAAATTTTATTAGAGGAAAATACATATCTCACACACCGTGAAAATAAAGTGAACAAGGCCTCAACATGTCTTAAAATGGATTAATATTCCATTCTGATTTTCCATAAGTTTGTGGGTGGTAGGCAGTGCTCAAGTTAAGATCAGTATCTATGGACTTCTGAAGATATTTTCACAATTATGATGTAATATTGGGATCATGATAAGAAAACATTTACAAGGGTATACTGTGAAGTCTTACACGTTCATTAATATATAGTTTTTCAAAAGTTCAAGTTGTAAAACTTCACTTATAATAAGAAAATGTGTTGATTTATTAAGATGATCAACAATGACCCATATCGCATAATTCGTTCTTAGAGCTTTGGTAGCCCCATTAAATTTGATCATAATATTATACCATTTCCACATAGGAATATGAAGGGTTTTCAGAAACCCTCTAGGATTCTATCTTCATGCCTTCACCTATTGAAAAACCAAACATCTTGAAACATAATCAACAATCTCCCTCTTTATGTTTTCCCACCGAAAATATTCCTTTAGATCTTTGTATTTATTTGTTCTACCAAGGTGTATAGAGAAATTAGGGCTATTTAAATAATTTAATAGTTCTATCCTTAGCTTAGGAGTAGTGGGAACACAAATCCTCTTTCTGAATTTCAAAATCCCACCTTCATAAACGAATTCAATCAATGTCCCATCATTTATAGCATTAATATTCTTTTGAAACTATTCATCATCAGCCAACGAAATTTTTATCCTTTACATTAAAGATGGTTTGGAAACCATTGTAAAAGTGGTGGTGTGTTACCTTACATGATAATTATGATATCCATATTTACTAGATCCATGAACATATGATCCATTTCAACTTTCATCTAGTTTATAATTGCATTTTCCTTTCTACTCAAATAATATGTCATTCTATTTTCCTTCAACAGGTGGTAGTGTATTGTGAAATAATAATATTTGAGTAACTCAATCGATCTACTTTGTCTCATGTTGATTAATTTCTACAGGAATATGTATTTCAAACTCTTATGATTTATATATATCTAACATATATCTCCATAGAGGTAATGTCTCCAAATCTTCATAGAAAATATTAACACTACTGAATCAAGGTCATGAGTCGGATAGTTTTTTTCGTGATTTTTTATCTACCTAGATGCATAGGAAATCACTAGATCATTCTATATATGGACACAACCACATCCTTTATTTGATGCATCCTTTATGGTAGTGTTAGGATAAGAAAATTCACTAACCACCTCTTCAATTCTTCAAAAAAGTCCTCAAATTCTTTTTTCCATGCCATATTGACCCCTTTATGTGTATGTTTGGTCACTCAGATGGAAAACATTGAATGAATCTATGATAATAACCTAAAAAACCAATAAAACTATGAACCTCAGTTACGTCCATTAGAGTAGGCCATTCTTCACCATTCTTTGTCTTTGAAGAATCAACAAATATTCTATCTTTAGAGACAAATTTTTCTATAAAGGAAACTGATTGGAGCCAAAAACCACTCTTTCTGAACTTCCCATATAATTTATTTTTTATAACAGACTTCAAAATAATGCACAAACAAATTTCATGATCTTTATAGATTTTAGATTATACCAAGATATCATAAATAAACAATATCACAAATTAATAAAGATATTCTTTGAAAACACTATTCATTAGATCCATGAAATAAGATGGTGCATTAGTTAATCCAAAATCCTTTACTATAACATCTTAAAAACCGTAACTAGTAAAAATTGCTATTTTTGGAATTTCATCTTTCCTCACATGCGAATAATGATATCAAGATTGAATACCAATATTTGAAAAATATTGTGAAACCTAATATTGATCAAATAACTAACAAATCATTGGTAAATGATACTTATTCTTTAGTGTCATTTCATTGATTTTCCTACAATCAATTCACATCCTCAAAGACCCATCTTTCTTCTTCATGAAAGGAACAATGGATCCCCATAGAGAAACACTAGTGAGAATAAATCCTTGATCACTCAATTACTATAGTTGTTTCCTTAGATCCACTAACTCCACATAGTAAATTCTATATGTGGTCTTTGATATGGACCTTTAACTAAGAATTAAGTCAATGGAAAACACAATTTCCCACTCATGAGTATGTTCATATAAATCCTTTAGAAATACGTCACAATATTCTTGAACTATATATACATATTCAATTTGACGATTTAATTATTTGACTATAGATATTGGGTCCTATTTCTTCCCAAAAATTTAGTTTAGTAAATCTACTTGGGGAGGATCTAGATAAGATTCATATGGAGAGGTTTATACTCTAAAGATAAGGGATTCTACACCAGCCTGAAATATTGTTACTTCCCCATTCTTGCAATAGATCTTCACATAAAAATTTAATAGACAATTCATACATGGAATTATATCAAATTAAATCTTTGGTATAATGAAATGTTTAGAAACTGAATCATGTTTTTGTGTCATGATGGTAATTGATTGACACGCCTCTATTGTAATGATATATCAACTAGGATTTTTGACTGATAAATCCTTTATTAAATAAAATTGGATGTGTTTATTTTTTTGGAAACTAGGAAGATATAAATGAATGTGATGATCTATAATCAACTAAATAATTGGATGAGTTTGAGAAAATAATTAAAGTACATTCCACCACATCATTAAGAACTTAAATATCAGCATTTGTGATCACATAGCATTTTCCCTGCTCCATTGGCCTCTTTTGTGGAATGTTTGATTTATTATTTAGACAATTATTAGTATAGTACCCCATCTCCAGAAAATTATAGCATTGAACACTGGTAGCTTCTTCATTTCCCTTATAATCACCATTAAAATGTCCATTCATTCCAAACATATAGCATACTCCTTTTTATTTTATGTAGGCACCGTTGTGTTTCATTTACCAATTATCATAGGGTGGAAATTCCACTAATCGCTTATTCCATTTTTCCTTATTCCCTTTCACAGAGTTTTTTGTACTCCTCTTCTTCTATGGTTTTTCTGTGAAGTCATAGGACTTAGAGAATTACTTTTCTATCTTGATAGCACATGAAACTATATCTTCATATGATGAAAAACACTGGGAGACCAGTTCCCACTAGAGAAATAGCTTTACACCATCAATGAATTGATCAATATTTCTCCTTGGATTTCGCGTGTAGTTCATAGAATGTCTTTCTAACCATGTGAAGTTAACTTCGTACTTTTCTACATTTTCATGTTCCTTCTACCTCAGATTCATGAATTTCCTCTACATATTTTCTCGTTGTTCACGAGGAAAATATATTTCATGGAATATTTCTTTAATGTACATATATTCCATATATTATACTTATTCCTCCTACTTTGTGTTTTGGATATCTGCATCTCTAAATAGAAGATAAAATTTCATGACAACCTTATCTATTTTTTTACATCTTAGAGAATGAAATATCTTCGCTATGGAACTTATCCACTTTTTAGCAACAAAATGGTTTGTAGCCCCATTTAATAATGGATCTTGTTGTTATATAAAGTTATTTAACAATTATACTCAACATGGTAGATCTAGGTACTCCATATAGGGATGGTTATTGTTCATAACCTGAGTATGTTGTCCCAGTATTGTAATAAGATTATCATCACCCATCACAGCACCAGAGCAAGAATCGTTATCTTGTGTCGGAGGGAAATCTCTACATAGGATACGGTTGTTCTTGTGGTTACAATTTCATCCACTATGCACAATTTAAATATAATGGAATACACCAGATTAGGTTATGAATCCAAATTTATAATCACAACATAGCTAAATACATAGCATAAATTTAAATCGTATGGATGGATAACCCCATAATCCAAAAAATTGTTTATTTGAGGAAATATTTACATTTCAATCATTCATAATATATTGTAATAAAATGTGAATTATCCTAAGCATATCTTTGAGGGTTTCAATACCAAGAGTGCAGCAAGGCCTATTGTCATGTATGAGGATACCCAAGTCAAGCCCAAAACTCCTTGTCAGAGCATTCACTCCTCGATACATATGTGCCAGAGCCACCTCTACATATTTGTATCCAGATAGGGATGTATTTTCTAGAAATAACCACATAATATATTCCTTACCAAAATATCATGATTTTGATGTATGATTATCATCATATACTATCTTAGGGACTCTTCTATAATCAACGTTTTCTAAATCTAGTTTCCATGTTTTCTAATAAACTTCTTTTGATACCAACTGTAAAGACCCGACCCTAGTTTCCCTGAGTCTGTGTCTTATTTAATTACAATGTAATATAAGCATGGAATACATATCCTGAAGGAATAAATAGTTTAGCAGATATTAGAAACAAGATACATATATAAATTCAACATTTCATAATGAATTGAAATACAACACTAATTTATTCAATTATAAACTTCCAATCCTGCTGGATTATTTCTTCACGTCACTCAAAACATACTTTTACATATCATGGGAAAATGAAACATAATAAAGGCGTGATATCAAACACTCAGTTAGAGAAATAAATACAGTGGAAGATAACATAATCATTATACATTTTGAATATATGAAAACACATGCCTTTACAAAAAATAAACCTGAACACAATATGGTAGGAATATGAGCTAAGTAAATTTTGTCAACATAATCATGTGTATTAAACTAATTTAATAACTACATGAACATTAAATTACTAGCTTCATAATGTGGTATGTTCTTATACCAGACATTATAAAAAAAATTCAAGGCCTCACTAAGGATCTCTAAAAATGATTAAGGCCTCAACCAAAACCATATATCAATTTTGGAATGGCAACGGCCAATTCCACGTCTATTTGATTCATTAAACCTACTGATGCATGGAGGTGATATAGTGGGCCCCACCCACCACATAATAAGTCCAATTCATTCTTCATATGTTTGGGGATAAACATAAACAACAAATACATTTATATTGAATCTAACATATGAAATGTAAATAACATTCGTTGAATATTATGCTTAAACTCAAACCATTTGGAGTAAATTGGTGAATGGTTTTAGAAAGGAGTATTCAGACACAAACTAATAATTATCCATTAAATTAAATTTCAATCATGATATCATATGATATTATTCCCAAAATACCTAAGAAAAAAAAGAGTTCTGGAATGGACGAAACTACTCTTTTAAAATCATTGGGTAATTCTTGAGATAAATACCCATTTATTTTGTAAAGTTTAGTACTATTGGAAATGTATTTGTATAAAACCAGAACACAAGTAATATATTATTTTCATAATAAAATAAGTTATTTTATTAATTAAATGGTAGATAAAAATAGATTATAAAGTTTCCTTTAAAATAAGCAATGATTTGAGAAATTCTCTTGAATCAGGCTTGTATGTAGGAAATAATTTTGAAAGTACCATTTAGAGGGCATAGCCGTCCATAGAATAATTAATGATTCAAGTTGGTAAGCATATATAAAAAAAATAAAACATAAATTATGAGGAGTACACAATAATACATAAGAACCTTGTTCAGTTAAGTAGACAATAAATGTTACCCAAATGAAAATGGAGTTCGGGTGAAAAAAACTTTACCACGTTGAAATCAATCGAAACATATGCCCCAAAACTAATAATCATAAAAATATAAATTTAATTCCATAAAATTAAAGATATTAATGATTTGATACATGACTTATCAGTATATAAACACTATACACAAGTAGTTTTAGTGAATAAGGAATGTCTCACGAATATGGAACAGAGATTAGGAAACCCTTACCTTAGGTCCCAATATCTTCCCCTCTAGAACATAAGGTCAAGGGATATGAAATTATAATTATTAATGACTTATTTAATAAATTATTATAAATGTATTTAGTCTATAATAATTAATTTTAGTTGATTTATGAACTTATTGATCAGTTATTATTTTGTATTTCGTCGTTATAGAGTGATCGTTTTTCATGATTTTCATAATCGGTGGACATGTTTTTATGTATTGGAGTTCATGTGAAATGGATTAAAATATCCAGAATTGAAATTACATATTATTTATGAACATAAATATGTTTCAATATTCATTTCTATAATTTTTTTACATTGAATGAGGACGAATCATTAGAAGAAATTTTAATGAAATTCACGTAGATTATTTTAGCATTTTTTTTATTACTAAGAATTAGATTGGTCATAATATTTAATAATTTGATTGTATATTGTTTACTTAATATTAATTAGGTTATAATACATATATTATAGTCTATTTCAACCATAAAAATTATTTCATGACTAGTAATAAAAGCAAAATTGACGAACGAAACTTCCTCATCTAAGAAGAATACAAATTGAAACCTAATGGATGCTGATTTCGTTTATAAAATAAAAATGAGATAGAAATGAATATTGGTGATTTTTCTTCCATTCACATGATATAATTACAGTATATAGATGATACTGGAATTATCATGGTCATTTGTACATAGGAGGTCTGGAGAGGATAACAAAAGAAGATAAATTGAAATGAAACTCAAATAAAAAGAATGGCGCATTACCTCTTGAAATAACCTCTTTGAGAACCTACTTAAGGGAAGGGGTTTTGGTATTTGGGTAAGACCATGAGATTCTTGGACGTGGGTAGTGGATAGTGATGGGTAATTGGGTAGAACATTGAATATAATCCTGGAATAGTGGAGTGAAGATAACTGGATGTGAGGCGGGGGTGGGGGGGTTATAGTGGAGGACACGAGTGAATTTTGAATATATAATTTTTTTTATTTCCCTCAAGAAAACCAATAGTGTGGTTTCATGTAACCCCTAATAGTAATAATTTCATGTGTGTTAAACCAATTATACTTCCATGAATTATGATGTGATAAATATTGTATTTAGCTGATAATTTGTTTATAAGATATTTTACCGCATTCCACTATTCATAAAAAATTAATGAATTTCAGAAAAATCCCAAAAATTAACCCCTACCGTTTTTTGACATGTGGAATTAAAAAATGATCTCTATATTATAAAAATAATTTTATAACTATGTATAATTTAAATTTTAAATACAATCATAGTTAATATGAAAAATAACAATTTTAAATGTATAATTAGTTTTATATCACATTGAAAAATTAATTAAGATCTTATTATCCTATTACATTAAGAAAATAAAATATTATTATTATTTACTATTCATAAGGTTCATTTTACTATTCATAGTACCAGTCATTAGTGTGTGTTACTATTCACCAAAAATCATGTCTGTTCTATCAGACTCCAAATGACTTACTGATCACAACTCTAGATGGTCATTTTTCAAAATTCAAAACATAGAATAGGCAAATTTGTGTTTAACCGATAGATTATAAATTATATTTTTTATGGGATACACGGTTTCTTGAAGTCAATATTTATTTTAAAAACCTTGGGGTGTTACAATCTACCTTTTCAAATTAAAATTGTAACGTCCCGGATCCAGGGGCCACTCAACGGGTGCCCCGAACCTGGTTGATCTTATCACCTCAAGCGCATTTCCCCAAACGCTAGAGGCTGCCAATGAGCAGCGAGGTCCCAGGTCAGATAGTGGGGAAACTATGCCCTCATTTTTCAAAGTGTAGCATAGCGGAAAAGATAAAAAACATACATCATCGGAAGAAGTGAACAATATATAACTGAATGGATAACCAAAGTAAAAGAGAACCAGTATTCACACACACACACACAAATATATATATATATATATGCATCAATATGCAGCATGTCACTATTCTATGAAAATATCCAAAACATGATACACTACAATACAATACAATTCATCTCAATTAAAAGGTACAACAAAAACAAAACAAAATAGTGCAACAGGAGCTCAGCAACATCGCAAGCCTAAGCTCGGTCCCATGCTCTCCTACTCCTCTGCAACAATCATGTACTTGTATAGGTACCCTTGCCCCTATCGACCCCTACAGCAATATAATCTGTTTAGGCCTATGACATTGCCCAAACAGGGTGTGAGAAGTAAATTGTAGTAGGCGACCACAAAAGGTCTGTGCCCAACTGTCAGTGAAAATGTGCAACAACTGTATGTAGTAGTAAAATGCAATAACTAAACATTACTCAAAAGTAACTAACCCCTCTAGTTATATTGCCATTTTAATATTCATTTAACCATGCCAAGCCTGTGCGTTAACTTGGGAAGTATAACATATGAAAATCACCACGGTGAACATTCATGATAACATTGTCCTCAGACATACAGACCTTACCCTCAGGTAATCAAAGACACAACCCGCAGGTAATTTCCCATAGGAAAAATAAGCATTCCCCTCAGGCATATGAAGTATCACCCTCTGGCACAGAATCTACTGCCCAGAGGCATAATAGGAGTTTCCCTCAGGCTAAATAGAACTCTTCCCTCAGGCGCAAGTAATTGGGCCAAGCCCAAAGCATAAACATTCAATTTATATACACTTTCACTCAAGAAAATTAAATACACATTATAATCATGGCATACACTTAGGTATCTAGTCCAAATGGCTAAACAGAGGAACGCACCCCCAGGGTGGTCCTA
The DNA here is from genome assembly GCA_963277665.1 of Viscum album. Classification (NCBI taxonomy): domain Eukaryota; kingdom Viridiplantae; phylum Streptophyta; class Magnoliopsida; order Santalales; family Viscaceae; genus Viscum; species Viscum album. The sequence continues at coordinate 953,629,004 of OY728162.1, read as the reverse complement.
GAACCAAGAAGTGGTCCCAAACAACATTTTATAATTACATTTAATTACCTATACCATTCTAAGTATTTAAAATAGCCACGGCCTCATCCACACGACACCCCAACATGGGTTCCTAGTACAATGGTACACAAAAACACACACCAGTTGGAATTTAAACAACAGACCACCTACCTAAATTATCTCTGATCTGTATATGTGAACGACGCCTCTCGAATCGTTCAAGAATGATGTAGATATGGGATAAAAGAATTCTAGTTCAAATTCCAATAACTTCTCTTATAGGATGAATTTGAAATAATAATGCAATATGAAGGGAGAACTCACTCGTGTGGTTCCAACGTGATTGGAAGAAGAGGAAATAGATTTCTGGTGCGTGGTCAGCTGATCTCTGAAGCCCCAGCAATCCTCCTGAGCTCCAATGACGATCTATGCTTCATCTGTGAATAGAGGAGGCTACATCCCATTTTATGTGAAAAAAACTACATGGTGTGTACTCTCAAGTACACGATGTGTACTTTTCTCATTTAACTGTTCCTCTGGTGGTGACTTTTTCCACCGCCGAATTGTTCATCTGTTGACATGAGTACACGTCATGTATTTCCAAATACATGGCGTGTACTGTCGCTTAGCTGTCATCAACCTTTGCCACCTTACTACTCACCTGTCGACTGACTACACGACGTGTAAATACCCACTACATGGCGTGTAGTTTGATTTTACACCTTTCATCACCGACAGGGATACACTCCCAGTTTACTCATCCCACATGGCCAAAGTACACAGTGTGTGGAAAAGTACACGGCGTGTACCCACAAAATTTTGGATTTTTCCCCATTTTCCTTGTTTTCCCAAAAACACTTACGAAAAAATGAAAAGAAGAAGATTATACCTCAAGAATAAGAACCAGGTTCTTACAAACATACCCACTTAAAGAAATTTGTCCCCAAATTTACCTTCCAAGGGTGGAAAAGATAAACCTCATAACAACTCTTGCCACTGAGCATGTATGTCGGTCTCTCTCTCCCAGGTTTCATCCTACACTCGGCCATGCTGCCATAACTCCCGTATGAGAGGAACTGACCAGACTTAGAGAACCTTTGTACTCCTATAAAAAATATGAATTAGATTCTCCTCAAAGGATGCATCGATTTGAAGCTCAACATCCTCATTCTGAAAGGCATGAGACATTTCTAAATGATAATGGCATAACTGAGATACATGGAAGACGTCATTCATAGCCCGATACCTCTGTGGTAATTGCAACTGATAGGCAACCGGTCTGACTCTCTCCAAAATCTCAAACGTCCCCACATCCCTCGGGGAAATTTTACCCTGTCTCATGATTCTCTTGTGTCCCTACCTCAGTGAAACATCCAAGAAAACCTAATCCCTGAGCATGAACTCCAAGGGTCATCTACGATAATCAGCATAAGAATTATGACAAGACTACGCAGTTTTCATCCATTTATGTATCAAATAGACCTGCTCTAATGTCTCCTACACAAGGAATGGTCCCAGCAAAGCTGCCTCACCTACCTCTAACCAGCACAAGGGTGATCGGCATGGCCTACCATATAAATCCTCGTAAGGTTCCATCTAAATAGTTTCCTGAAAACTGTTATAATAGGAAAACTAGGATAGGGTTATGTGCCTCTCCCAAGAGCCCCCAAAGTTGAGGACACATGCACACAACATGTCCTCTAGAACCAGTATCATACTCTATGACTGGCTATCAGTGTGAGGGTGGTAAGTTGTTGTCAGAAGCATCTGTGTACCCAATACCCTCCGAAAACTCTTCCAGAAATGAGATGTAAAACGAGCATCCCTATCTGAAACAATATAACGAGGGACCCCATGATGAAGTACGACCTATCGTTTATACAACTTCCCAAGATCATCAACACCGAAGGTCTCCTTGATTGGAAAAACGTTTTCTACCTTTTTGAGTCTACCCACAACAACCCACACGACATCATTGCCTCGAGGTGACCTCAACAACCCTTTCATGAATTACATCGCGACATCGTCCCATTTCCACTCTAGGATGAGTAACTACTGTAACAATACAGTTAGCCTCTGATGCTCCGCCTTAATCTGCTGACAGGTGGAACATCTAGTAACAAAACCAACTACCTCTCTCTTCATACCTAGACACCAATACTGACGTATCAAGTCATAGTACATTTTGGTAACTCTGGGATGCACTGCCCAAGCTGAAGCATGAAACTCCTGCATCAGCTCCTTGTGTATATCCCCTGGAATCGATAATCATCCATGGAAACACAATACCTCATCATCGCATATTGTCCATCCAGTAGGAGGGTCCTCAAATTCCACCGACTATCGTAGAATGAGACCTTCTGAATCAGATTCATGTCTCATCCTCACTCTATCCAAGAGGGTAGGGGTCATAGCTAAGGAAGAAAGATAGTTATGCCCATAACTGTCCTGCACCTCCCAATGCATCTCGGATAAAAAATCCATAAGCTTCCACTCATCACTATCCTCCTACACTGCATGTATCTAAGTCCTCCTCCTCGGTGCATTAGCTACTTCATTACCTATACCAGGTGTATAGGAAATCTCAATGTCGAATGACTGAAGGTATTCGACCCACCTTCGCTGTCTCAAGTTCAATTCACCCCGGGTTAAGATATATTTGAGTCTTTTGTGGTTGGAGAAAACCAAAAAATGATCTCCCAGGAGATAATGTCTCCAACAACACAAGGCTTGAACAACAGCAGCCAACTCGAGATCATGCCTCAGGTAATTCCTCTCATGTGGCCCCAACTACCGAGACCTTTACGCAACTACTCGATCACCCTGCATCAACACCGCTCCTATACTAATACCCAATGCATCACAATAAGCTGTATATCACTTCCCTTTCTCTGGAAGTATCAGGATTGGTGATGATGTCAACCTTACCTTCAGCTTCTAGAAGGTTTTCTTGCAAGATTCTGACCAAACGAACTTCACCCCCTTCTTAGTTAACCCCGTCAAGGGTGCTACTAAGCGGAAGAAGTCCTGCATAACGCGCATGTAGTAACCAGCCAGCCCCAAAAACTATGTATCTCAAACACGTTCTTAGGCTGCTACCAGGAAACTACTACTCTCACGTTCTATGGGTTCACATAAACTCTTTCCTCTAAGATGATATGATGTAGGAAGTGAATCTGGTCCATCCAAAAGTGGCACTTTGAGAGATTATTATATTTTTGATGCTCACTCAGTGTTCTCAAAACGATCTCAAGATGGGTGGAAAGGTCATGTCGAGTGTGAGAGTATATCAAGATGTCATCTACGAAGACTACATCAAATGAATCTAGATAAGGGTGGAACACACGATTCATCAGATCCATGAAAACGTCCGGCACGTTCGTGAGTCCAAACGGCATATCCATGTACTCTTATAGACCCTATCTTCATTGAAAAGATTTAAGTGGTATATCCATTGGTCTGACACGTAACTGATGATATTCGCATCTCAATTCAATCATTGAGAACACTCCTGCTCCCCGAATATGATCCAAAATATCCTCAATCTTTAGCAGGGGATATCGATTCATAACTGTCAATTGGTTCTGCTTTCGATAATTCACAAAAACCTGAGGGTACTATCCGCATTCATTGGAAAAAGGATCATCGAACCCTAAGGAGAAGTATTGGGTCGAATGAAACCCTTTGACTACAACTCCTATAAATGTCTCTTGAGCTCATGCAACTCTGGTGTAGCCATCCAATAAAGAGGAAGGTACACCATTGTTGCTCCGGGAACGATCTCAATAAAGTGATCCACCTCTCACTTCGGAGGTAGACCCGAAAAGTCATCCGGGAAAACATCACTTAAACGATCAACCATTGGAGGGAAATACTTCTGACAAGTTCCCTAATCATCCAGATATAAACTCGCAATATGGGAAGTCACTCCACCTCACCCATGATGCTCAGGTCTAGATCGGCTCACTAGGACATTCCATTCACCCTTGTATAGAAACTCTCAGCCCTCTAGTGACATAAAACTCACCCTGCGACGATAGAAATCCACAATGGCTCGGAAGGGTACCAACCATTCCATCCCAATAATGACATCATAGCTCATCATCTCCAAGACATAGAGGTCCCATAGAAAGTGACACCCACCAGCATCTATGGGGAACTCTATGCACTGACACACACCAACTGTTCTAGTTCAAAACGGAGTGCCTTGCGTCACAACATCAGAAGAAGAAGAAACACAAATCCCAATGATTTCCACAATGGGCACAGATATAAAGATATGTGTAGAAGCCATATTGAAAAGTGCAGAAGATAAAACAGAAGCTACTAGAATAGTACCTTTGATAGTAGAAGTTCCGGGATAATGCTCCTGTTGGGTCTGTTGCACTGCATACACCTACCAAGTGTCGCAGCCCTACGACACATCCTGGCTACATTGAGTTTTCCCACCCTGCTGCCACTGAGATTCTAGTGTCTGGCTACCCCAGACATGACCACCACCACGTCTTGTATGTCCTGACGTATCCCTGTTGCCCGACTGGTAAGAAGCTACTGGTCTTGCTCCCGAACGCGGAGTCTGCATAGAACCCCTCTCACTAGCCACTGGTGGGAATTCATTGCAAAATCGTTGCTGATAACCCATCTTGCTGCAATCTCGGAACTCCACTAGATCTTGTGGGCACTGAGGTCACTTGTACCCCTCTCTACCACACTGGTAGCAAATAACCTGACCACATGAAGTATTATACTGACTAGTACTACCGTCGTGAGAGAAATCCATCTACAACATCCTCTTATCGGTAGAAATAGTACCAGAAACTGGTGTCAAACCGCCCTTCCTCACACCACTAGCTTCCTATAGGTTATGATCAATAATCAGTCCCTATTTTACAATATCTTGAATGTTTGGAAACCTAAAAACATTCAACAAATATCTGATGTCATATCGAAGATGATACTCAAAGTTTCTGGCCATCAACATATCATCAACCACCAGAATGGGAGAAAAACACTGAAGCTCAGTGAAGTGGGAAGAATAGTCCATCACTGACATAGCGCCCTACCGCAGATTCATGAACTCTCGATCATGATCTACCCGTAGTGTCTCTGGAAGGATGAAGTCATAGAAAGATGCCTGAAAATCTTCCCATTCCATGTCACGGTGATTCTCATACTAAGTGGTAACATCCCACCATCTCTTGGTAGAATCACACAACATATAAGTCGTGAGCTTGACGCTCCGCCAAGGAGGCTTCTCAAGATGCTCGAAAATAGTCTACACTGAATCCAGCCATAACTCTACAGCATTTGGTCTGCCATACCTTGAAAACGTAGGCGGATTATGTTTCTAGAATATACGCATCAACTCTACCATAGATGTGGTGGCCTGCGGTGCTCCCTGGAAGGTCTGTATGAACCGTATGAAGCCGTCACAGAACTGTTCATCAATGCCCATGCTAGGTAGAATGGCTGGCACCACATCTAGATCTACTGGTGGATCAACTGGTAGCCCATGGCCTACCATCTCAGGAGTATAATTATCGCCGCTCTCTTGGTGAACAACCTGTGGTCATCCCAGCGGCAAGACTCTACAAGTTCAAACCACGCCTCAGATTTATGTTTATCAAAGTCTAAAAACAAGGATACCAAGAAGGGTATTGGAGAAATAAAGCATTCAAGATTTTTGAAACATGACTACATGGCGTGTATATAAACTACACTGCATGTTATCGCAAGCCATTCACATGGGCGTGCACTCCAGCTAAAACTGGTCGTGTAACACCCCGAACACACGGCGTGTCCTCGGACTAGATGATGTGTACTTGAATCCTCCATCACAGCCCGTGACCTTCTATAGGGTTAAGGCACACAACTCAATTTTGAACAAGACTACATAGGGTGTATAACATCTACAGGACGTGTATGGTTTAATTTCCAACTACTCATGTCATTTGTGACACGTCCGACTACTCGGATGACACTACACGGCATGTTAAAACTGCACAAGGCATGTACATCCTCCCATTTTCCCAGCCACACGGCCAGAACCACATGGTCTCTCACCTATCAAGAATACACTACGTGTCCCATGATCACACGGTGTGTACTAGATAGGGTAATGACGACCCGTGTTGTTCGTGACATGGTCGGGTACCTTGGTCAGACTACATGGTGTGTACAACATTGACACAATGTGTTCTAACAAATACTTCCTCTGTCTGTGTTTTTAGTTACATGGTCAGTCTCTGGGTTAAAAAAACACGGCATGTACAACTGGTACACAACGTGTTCCCTCAAACCATTCTCTACCCCATGTCCCTACCCGCACAGTCTATGATACGGGAAGAGACTACACGACGTTTACTGAGGTCACATGGTGTGTACTTTAAAGTTTTTTTCCCGTACATAAGAACACACGACGTGTGTCCCAAGGAACTACATGGTGTGTATCCAGGGTTTTCTGGATATTAAGCCTTATGAACTTCTCCAGAACCCAGAAAAACACTTAAACCAACACCTAAGTGGCAAATTCAGATCTATGAGGGCCCATAATGCCCACAAATCAAATCATGGCATCTTATACTTGTTATAACCAGGAAACACGTTAATGATCCACCAAATTTCGATTATTGAGGGACCATACTCCACAAAAACCAAAGTTTGGCATTAATTATATCAACAACCTCACACAACAATTCCCCATCAAATATCAGTTATTTATCAAAGAAGCTATCACAACAGCATGATTTTCTAGCATAATAACTATCACAACAACATGAAATTTCTAATTCCCCTACATGGCATGGAAACTATGCATGGAATGTGATTATAAAATGTGCCTAAATGATGCATGAGATGGAATACCATCATCTCATTGGGTCACAACTAAATAGAACCCAGTATAAAAATATAAATACACACCACAAGTGCGTCACCCAGCGGTGAAAATTGAATCAACTGTAGAAATGAAAAACCAGTTATAATTGCAATTTGAGTTAAATTGGCTTTTCCCTATACACGGGTTAGCTACTCCCAGGCACAACTTTTTACCAAATACCTATTTCATCATATCCCTCACTAAGGCTACAAATAGTATGTCAATGAAAAGAACTCCTCATATACAACTTTGTAACGTCCCAGATCTGGGTGCCACTCAATGGGTGCCCCAAACCTTATTGGTCACATGACCTTAAGCACATTTCCCCAAACTCCAGAGGCTGCCGACAAGAAGCGAGCCCCCAGGTCTGATAGTGGGGAAACTAGGCCCTCATTTTTCAAATTGTTGCGCAGCGGAATTGATAAAAAACATATATCTGCGGAAGTAGTAAACAATATAAAACTGAGTGGATAACCACAGTAAAAGAGAACCAACAGTGACATATATCTAGATATATACATCTATATCAAGATGCAGCATGTCACTATTCTATGAAAATATCTAGGGCATGATACACAGCATTATAATACAATACAGCTCATGTATATGGTACAACAGAAACAAAACAAAACAGAGCAATGGGAGCTCAGCAACATCGCAAGACCAAGCTCGGTCTCATGCTCTTAAACTCCTCTACAACAATCATGTACCTATATAGGGACCCTTTCCCTTATCGAGACCTGCAACAAAATAATCTGTTTGGGACGAAGACATGGCCCAAATAGGGTGTCATAAATAAATCCCAATAGGCAACCACCAAAGGCCCATGCCCAACTGTTAGTGAAAATGTGCGACAACAGTGTGCAGTAGAAAAATGAAATAACTAAACAGTGCTCAACAGTAACTAACTTTTCCATTTATATTTCTATTCTTATATTTATTTAACCATGCAAAGATAATGATTTAAATTGGCAGGTATAAAATATGAAAATAACCACGGTGAACATTCATGATAACATTTTCATCATACATACAAACCTTACCCTCAGGTAATCAGAGTCAAAACCCACTGGTAATTTCCCACAGGAAAAACGAAAATTTCCCTCAGTCGTACGATGTGTCGCCCTCAGGTACAGAATCTACTGCCCACAGACACAAAAGGAGTTTCCCTCAGGCTAAACAAAACACTGTCCTCTGGCACAAGTAACCAGGCTGAGCCCAAAGAATAAACATGATATTTATATACAATTTCTCTCAAGAAAATTAAATACACATTATAATCATGGCATACCCTTGGGTATCCATGCCAATGGCTAAATAGAAGAATGCACCATAGGGGTGGTCACAGATCCAAGCAGTGATCCCAAAAAGCAGTTTATAATTAAATTTAATTACCTATATAATTAAAATATTTAAAATAGCCAAGGCCTCAGCCACACGACACCCCAACATGGGTTCATAGAATAATGGTACACAAAAACACACACCAGTTGAAATTTAAACACCAGACCACCTACCTCGATCATCTCTGATCGATATACATGAACGATTCCTCCCAAATTGTTCAAGAACTATGTAGATCTTGTATAAAATAATTACAGTTCAAATGAAAATAAATTACCTTAGAGGAATAATTGGTAAGAACAACGCAAGGAGAAGGGAGAAATCACCCGTGCATTTCCAACATGATTGGAAGAAGCGGAAACGGATTCCTGGTGCGCGGTTAGCTGATCTCTGAAGCTCCAGCCCTCCTCCTAAGTTTCAACAATGTTTTAAGCTTTATCTGTGAATAGAGGAGGCTACTTCCCATTTTAAGAGAAAAACAAACTACACGACATGTACTCTCAAGTACACAGTATGTACTTTTCTCATTTTACTGTTCCTCTGGCAGCTACTTTTTCCACCACCAAATTGTTCATTTGTCGACATGAGTACACGATGTGTATTTCCAAATACACGGAATGTATAGTCGCTCAACTAGTATCCACCTTTGCCGCCTTACTGCTCACCTTCCAACTGACTACACGGCATGTTAATACCCACAACATAGCGTGTATTCTGTTTTTACACCTTTCATCACCGACAGGGATAAATGCCCAGTGTACTCATCCCAAACGACCAAAGTAAACAGTATGTGGAAAAGTACACGGCGTGTAACAAAAAAAATTTATATTTTTCCCCATTTTCCTTATTTTCTAAAAAACACTTAAGGAAAAGGAAAAGAAGAAACCCATACCTCAAAAATAAGAACCGGGCTCTTACAAAAACCATAGTAATGGTTGTAATATCTAATTTCCATTTCTATATTATGTGCTTATCAAATGAATTTTTAGTATCTACTAATGTCTAAAATATCAAAAACCATTCAAGGACATGGTATTAAGTATCTAAATAATCATTCAATCTTTCTTCTGCGATGAATAATTAAACCTGAAGTGTACCATGCGTGTCTTGCAAATTATTAGTTTCAAATAGATTCACCATCCATATACTTGATCTACGGATGTTCCTTATCCAATATTGATCATTGAATAAATGTGATTTACTTACTGAAAAATGTCCGACTAAACTCATCTCATTCCATGGAGGAACTGACCAATTGAGAACTCATATTCTTAATAAGGTTCCACTCTTTATCTCATTTACCTTACATAGCGAACCAAACTTTATTTTCCATGATTCAAACACTAGAGAATTGAAAAAATATTTTTAGTGGTACTAATCCAATTTTAGCATATTTTGGATTAGTGGATCCAATAAATAATGTTTATTTGTTGCCTCATTAATGAATCCATGGAACATTAATCCCTCCTTTTATCATTAGAATGTTTTTCTTGATTTATATCTTAAGAATGTTGTTTGAGCATAGAAATTGTTTTTTATTATCCCAGATCCTATAGCATTCAACTTCTTTAGTGGAAAATCATTGCATTCAACACTAACAAAGTTCCTTATGGTTATATCCATTATGAAAATGATCAAATCATAGTTATAGAAACAAAAAACATAGTAGAAAACCACCCAATCAAGAAATATAATTATTGGATTTCTAAATCATGGCACATTATTTTCAATCTATGGAACCATTTATTTATCTTGTATTATTCATGGACATTATTCAAAAACATCATGATGGTAAATAAATAGTTTATGAATTTCTAAGAGATATAACCTATGAGTTTCAAACTATGTGTAAAACAAGGCTTGTTGTCATACAGTAGGTTACGATCAAGTCCAACTAAATATATCATTTTTGGAGTTATTACCCCAATGTACCTCAATTTTAGATCCACATCCATTTATAGTATCCATACATGGATGTAATTTATCTGAATCCACTCACATTAACATTTACCAAAATTCCATGTCATTTTATAATACCATTTCTCATCCATAGATTTAGCTTTATATATATCCTTAGAAATATCCCTTGGGCTCTCACCATGGTTTTCTCATCCATGTTTCCGATGGTCCATTAAACCTTACTCTGATACCAACTATATAAACCCAAACATATCATATATAAATATTAAATTTTAATTGATGAATATATAGTACATAAAATATTGGTCCATTCCAGAATCATAGTTATTGGACATTTTGAAACATAGGCACATAACTAATTTTTTCATAAGTGAGAAAATTATCTCCTACAATGTTCTTTGTTATTATAACCCTTATTAGGAATATCATACAAAATATCTATCATCACAACACAGGGAAAGGAAACATAAGATAAGGTGATATTAGATGCTTTATAAGGATAAATAAGGGATATATCAATATACTATGAGCATAAGTATATTAGAACAAGACAATATATTTTAAAAACCATACCTTATATATCACAGGTCATAAAAATGAGTTATGGCATTAATATTTTCTGTTTATAGGACATGAATTATAATAAAATCAACGAACAAGAGCTTCAAGAGTATAACATTAACATAAGACATTGAATTGTGTCATATAAATTAGAATAAAAAATAATTTCCTTATTATCCAAGTCTCAGTTCCAAATATATAATATTGAAATGGGTTTTCTTTCTAAAAAGGCCTAGTATTCAAGGTTCCTGCCCATATTAATTATAGTTAAAAAAGTAACATACTGAACTGGGCTCAATCCCTATTCCATTCATGTTTATCTGATGAGATATGCATATTATCCTAATGCATTGGAGATAGAAATATGTCCCACCCATCACATAATGAAAATAATATATATATTTTCCATAAGATTAGAAAATGTTTATCATATCAGAACCCCTTAAAAGAAATGAGTTTCATAAAAATTTCATCATAGATAAACTTGTGGGGGGAAAAGTTTCATAAATATTCTTTCATTATATATCCCAAATATGATATGAATTTTACATTACTTTTTTCCATTGTACGACCTATGCTTAAATAAGTAGTTTTCAGAAACATTTTATCATTATAGAATTTAATGGTGAATGATAATAATAAGAATGGTATACTTGTATCATATCTCTAGTAACACATATGTAAAATCAAATGATGTCATCTTAGATGGAAAATGATATAGAAAGATCAAATATAGCATTTCTTAAGAAAAATAATCTTTTTTTAAAATAATCTTTTTTTAATTTGAAATTCAAAATGTATTTTATAAATAATTTTATTTTAAAATAACCCATAACACAAATAAAGGAATCTTTAAAATATAATTTAAAACATTCATTGAGGAAAATAAAATTTATTGGAAAATAAAATATTTAAAAATAAAAATTTATATTAAATTTTGGAAATAAATTTCATTGAAAATAAAATTTTATACTTATAAGGTAATATTTAAAACAATGTGTGTCTATAATTGTAAGAAATATCATAAAAGTAAATGCACTAATTTTTTCACATTTATGTAAAAGCCAAACAAGACTTGTTTAGAAAAATATAAGGAGAGTCCTTTAAAGAAAATTTTAAAAATTAAAACAATGTTAAAAATGTAATTCATAAACCATTTGGATAATTTCAAAAATATTTTTAAAACAATTTTAGTAAAATTGGTTTTGGATGAAAAAGGGTTTTCAACCGAACCTAGAAATAACAGTGAGTTTTTTAGAGAAATTATTTTAAACAAATGAGTAAATAAAGAGAGGAAAATGAAGCAAAAACATGTATTCTCGAAAAATAAATATATTATAATTAAATTAATGAGTTAACTGGGAGATATTTTAAAACATTTATTCATTAGAAGAATAAACATAAACAATCTTTATAAATAATGAGATTGTACCTTAAAATCATTACCACTTTGGAAACATTGAATCATAATCCCTATAAAATAATAAACTTAACTAAAAATTAAAATATTATGAAAAATAAATATATCAATGATATTACATGTCGATGGGGTAGTATATACACCTTATAAAAGAATATATGTTCATGATATTACTTATTTCCCATAGAATGTAATTTGAAAAAATATATATCTTACCTATTTTGAAAATTATGAACTGAAAACCACCTAAAGGAGATATCATAAAATAGATAAGTATATAGAAATATATATATCTAAAATAATAATAAAATTTCTTCATGGGATGTATATACACCACCAAAAAATATAGGTGGTGATTTTGACAAGTGTCTCACAAAAGTAAAAACTGATATGTAAATCCCTTTCCATACATCTTGACATCCTTTATACATTTAATAACATAATTTATAATAAATTTAATTTTGTTATTAATATATTAAATAATAATAAATGTATATATAAAAACATATATGATTTACTTATGACCTTTTATTTCCAGATTATTAACAATTCCATGTAAAAGTCTCATTTCGGGCAATAACTGCTTTCTTTTTCGTGTAAGGTTCTATTTTTTATTTCTGGTCATATTATTGTTATCATTTTTTTAGTAATCTCTTTAATTTTAACCATTATATAAATATCATGTATATTTAGTATATATTTATATAAATTATTTCATAAAAGTTAGAGATAAAAAATAAATACAGAGTTCGTAGAAATGGTTAGTCATATATAAGAATGAACGTTGTTTTCATCATCCCAATAGATTGAAAGAAGATAAATATAATAATTTATTACTATTGTTGAATAATGTTTATGCCATGTTTATATATATATATATATCATATTTTAATTAAACACAATAATATTACCTTCCCTATAAAGCATGAGTAAATCACATCACTTTATGAGGTTATATTCTTCCAAACCCATGAGCAATGTTATCATATTACCACATTTTTTAATGTAAATAGGAATATGAAATTTAATAATAATGTAATATAATAATATCATATATAAAAATACCGGAAACCATTGTCTTCAACGCCAATGACTACCATGCAGAAGTCAGTGTGGAGTGAGAGAGGTCGCCCCCCTTCTGTGAACATTGTAAAATCATTGGACACTCCCTGTGGAAGTATCGCATGATCAAGAATCAGGTTTCCCAGCCTGAAGATGATGGGTGGAATGGAGTTAAGAAGATTAAACTAGGAAAGGCTTCGGTTCATGCTATCCTTGAGCCCCGAAAGAAAAATAATGATATCTGGGTGAAGAAATCCTCACTCTGGGGTGAAAGCTCCGGAACCACCTGGGATGAACAAGTTGAAGTGGAGGAAATTGTGGTGCTCAATCATGATATCCAGATTGACATAGAACAACTTTTTCTGGACTCTTGCGTGGCTGACCCTGGAATCCATGTGAGGCTGGATGTAGATACAACTTCCCCATCACTGGCCTTGCCTGCTGCTCCAGTGGCTTCCACTAATTCACATTATTGCAGCACCCAGGCAGAAGTTCAGGATGGATCTCAAGCTATGTGTGATCGCCATACAGCTTAGGCGAACCCTCCCCATGGTAATGAAGATAAGATCTGCTGCCCAATTATACATTCTTCAGACAATCTGGTTACAATTGCTGATAAAATTGCAGTGAATATTACTACTCCCTATGCACACACTGCTTCCTCACTACCTTTGTAGGATATTAAGCAACACCAGACTCACCCTTTTCTTATGCCTGAGGTGATTGTCGGGGCAGCTGAAACACTGGATACCTCGGTGTTGCCTACTGCACCTCAATCCTTGAACATAAATGGAGTATCATATGATGGTCAGTTGGTCACCCTTTCTACTAACAAATAATCTAGCTGCAATAAAGATTTGAATGTTTCTGGTGTTACTAACATATTGTCTGCATCTCCTATGAGTAAACATATTATGAATAAAACTTCGACCACCTCTTCAAGCCTTATAAGATCTAAGGGTAAAAAGGGATCGAATGGTTCCAAAAAGAAAAGGAGGAGCTTAGGCTCCAAAAACAAGTCTTAAATGGATGTTCTTTTTTGGAACTATCTTGGTATTGCTATCTCAGAAACTCTTTCGATTCTAAAATGAATTATTATGACCCATAAACCCAAAATTTTAGCTCTTGATGATCCCAAAAATAACTTTTCTTTGAATTTTATGCACCTCTCTACTAGTTATAATTTTCTTGGTGCTTGTTCTAATAATAGTAGTGTTGAATATATTTGGATCCTTTTTCAAAACTCCTTCCAGGATGTTAATATATGAAATTTATCTGATAAAATTTTAACATGTGATTTTTTATATGATAACATGCATTTCCTTTGAACCTTTGTTTACACTAAAAATATATATCAAGAACATAGGCCTCTTTGGAAAGACTTGTCTGCCCTATATAACTTCGCTCTTGATCCTTGGTTGGTGAAGGGGGACATTAATACCATTATTTCCCCAAGTGAGAATCTAGGACCTTATCACTCTCCCATATCATCTAGATAATTTATTTCCTCGATTGATGAATGTAATCTGACTGAAATAAATCTTACAGGTGCTAAATTCACCTGGTATCGAAGACATTATAATTGGGAAGTTACTAGTTAACTTGATTGGGCTTTTGTGAATGTCCCAGCTCTTGAAGTGTGGGATAATAAATTGAGAATTACCTTATCTAAAATAATCTCTAACCATAATCCCATCCTGGTTACCTTTCACTCTAAAAGAGCTTGGACTAGTTTCCCCTTTAAGTTCAGCAATGCTTGGTCTAATAATTAGGACGGCTCTCACCATAATCAAAGTTATTGGAATTCTATGTGCCATCATTCTAATGTTTTTGACTGTATCACAAAAATCAAGCACCTTAAGCTTTTGTCTCAAAGGATGGTGTAATGCTAAGTCCATGAAATTGACCAGGACATCTCCATCCTAGAGAATGAGCCAAACCTAATTCAAATCAACTCCACCAAAGAAGATTTTTCCTCTGACCCCCAAACTGAAATAATCATTGACATTAAGCTCAGCTCCCTTTTAAGTCACAAAGACATCATTCGCAAGAACGATTTCAAAATTAAATGGCTAACATATGGGGATAGAAACACCAAATTTTAAAATGTGCTTCAAATGATGTGAAAATCCAACCACCTGTTATCCTCTCTCAAATAGAATGACAACATCTTAACCTCCTAAGCTACCATTTCTAAACATGTTGTTACTTATTTTGAAATCATTTTTAATGGTAATAACACTAATAAGAACATTATACCTAGGATTATCCCCACTTTGGTAAATGAGGAGGAAAAAAGATGATTTCTTAGTGTTTCCCTAGACCATGAAATCAAGGACACTATTTTCATCCTGAATCCAGACAGTGCTCCTGGAACCGATGGCTTTAAAAACGGGGTTTTTCAGCACAACTCGGAGGTTGTTCACACGGATGTCTGCAAACTTATCAAATATTTGTTTAACACTGGAACCCCCTCTTATGGTCCTAATGCACAATTCTTCAGCTTAATCCCAAATTTGGATAATGCCTCAGAAATCCCCTTATTCATACTTATTACTCTGATCAATTCTATTTATAAAATCATTACCAAGCTCATCACCAATATACTTTCTTCTCTATGAAAAAAATTATTTCCATGAATCAATTTGGATTTATCAAATGTAGATCTATCCTTGATTTCATTTTATGTGCCTCGGAATGCACCAAATCCCTTAACAAAGACTCTAGAGGGGGTAATATTCCCATCAATCTTGACATTAAGATGGCTTTTGATATTATTTATAGGTCTTTCATTTTCAAAGTTCACCATGATTTTGGCTTCAATGATATCTTCATTAGCAGGATACACTCTCTCTTCAAATCAGCCTCAATCTCCATTCTTGTCAATGGATCACCCAAGGGATAATTTAAATGTTCTATGGGAGTTCTCCAAGGGGATCCTCTCTCTTCCATCCTCTTTTACATTGTGGAAGACTACCTTAGTAGACTGCTTATCTCTCTTGTTCAACAAGGAAATCATAAACTCATTTTTGGGGCCAGAAATCTTACTGTACTGACCTATATTCTTTATGCCGAGGACATTATCCTTTTAATAAATGGAATTAAATGGAATATCCTGAACCTTAAAATATCCTTATCCCATTTTGAGGAGGTCGCAGGTCAATCCATTAGATGGAAAAAATCCTTTATCTTTATTGGTAAAATTTTTTCCCTTTCTAAAAAAGGACACATCATAGAAAACCTAGGCATCAAGGAAGGGTATTTTCCTTTCACCTATATTGGAGTTCCCATTTTTTGGGGTACACCTAAAACTACTTATTTTAATGATATTGTATATTAGGTAATAAAAAATATCTTCCTAGAAAGGTACGTCTCTGTCCATGGCTGGTAGAGTTTACCTTGTGAATTTGACCTTTATCTCCAAATTGGTGTATTCCCTCATGATCTACAAATGGCCTCTTGGTATTCTCAAGAGAATAAATATCTATATTAAATATTATGTTCAGTCTAGTAGCATATCTGAACTAAAACATGTTTTCATTCCATGGTCGACCTATTGCACCCCTCTTGAGAAAATTGGCCTTGGTATTAAAAATCTCAAACTGTTTAATGAGGCCCTCCAGGCTTGGCTCAATTGGAGACTGATCAATAATAAATATGACTCCCTTGCCTTCCTTAGAAACAAATTTCATGAGAGGCTAAAAAAAGTGAATTTGAACTACGTTCAATCCTCTCTATGGTCCTTCATTAGAAACTTGTTTGTCCGTATCAGGGACAACTATAGATGGATAGTTACCTTGGACTCCACCATTCGCTTTTGGCTAGACAAATAGACTGGCCCCACTCTTGTCTCCACTCTCCCACCAATTTTTTCTCCTGACATCATTAATTGCACCATTAGGTATGTGATGCAATCATGTATTTCAAAGATCCCTGACGCTATCATATATGTTGTTGATGGTTACCCCTTCTCTATGATGATGATTTTATCGTTTGATAACCTGCTCACAATATCCTCATTAACTCCATGAATTATTACAATCATTATTTTGTGGAATCTGATTCCAGATTTTCCTGGCTGAAATCTTTTAAAATACCATGAATTAGACCATCAAGGCTTAATCTCATTTGGCGTATTGTGCAGAACCGAATTTCTACTGAGATATGTCTATAATCATTTGGAATCCAACTCTATTCCAAATTTCCTTTTGGTCAACAACATAGAGAGGATATTAATCATCTATTTTTATCATGTGCTACGACCACTACTCTTTGGAATTTTATTACGGTCATTTTTTATTGCAGATGGACCTTTTCTGACAACATCCTCATCTAGGTCAAACGTTGTGTGGAGTTTGACTTCTCACCACAAGTCAAAAAACTCTTCTTATATTCTGTTGCGGAGCTCATTCACATTATATGGTATGATATAAATTCCATTATTCACAATAATTACTTGTCTAATATCATTTTAGGTCGAATGAGAATCCTGATTGCCAACAGAGATACTACCACGATACAGAAAGCTAATTGTAACAACTCTGTTGGTGATTTTATGATCCTGTGATATCGTCTTATTGATGGGATTTTCCCTCATCTGAAACAATTTCATGAGGTTTTCTAGCAATCCCCTCTTCCTGGATGGATCATGATCAATGTAGATGGGGATTCCAAAGGAAATCCTGGTCCTACGGCTTTCGGTGCGATATTCAGAGACTCTCATGGTCACTGCCAGGGATGTTTCTATGGCATCTCCAGATTCACCTCATCCCTTGAAGTTGAGATTTTGGATCTCATCCACTTTATTAATAAAAAATGTTGGAACAACATCTGGATTGAATGAGAATCCGCCACCATTATTCAGGAATTTTTGAATGGGTTAATTCATCTTTCTTGGACTCTTATTGTGAGTTGGAAGAACTGCATCAAGTCGCTTCTGGAGCTTAGCTATATTTCCACCCATCCCTACTGGGAATCAAATATGGTGTCAGATGCTCTTTCCAAAAAGGGAATCAACCAGGCCATTTCTTGGAATGATGAGTTATCGGTTGACCTGCTCCTTCTTCTTGAGAAAGACTGTAATAAAACTCCCTCTTTCAGACATTTGTAACATTTTTATTACTTTAATTAAATTTTGTTATGGTCGTTGACAAGGACATTTCATTTTTTTAAAATGTATTTTAACTATTATTCAAAAATGATCTATTCTCAAAAAGTTCTATAAAATTCCATGAAGTAAAATTTTGAAATTATTATTTAAAACATTTTATTAATTTTTGAAAATAAAATTTCTAAATGTGTCAAAAATTAATATTACAATAAGATTCTAAAAGGTTACAAAACATATTTTTAGAAAAATACAGTTATTAAGTATAAAATTGGATTTAATATTATTTATTTTCTAGAAAACACCTAAGATAAATGTTAATAAATTTGTTGCAAATATTATATAATTTTTTTTCAAAATCATTTACGAAAGTTATTTTTTAATTTATTTTGTAAAAATGAGTTTTCATGCTTAAAAATAATTCTTTAGACAAATATTTCATTTATTTTCAATAAGTTTTTATTTTATTTTTTTGAATTATGTTTCCATCAATTAATTGATTTTATATAAAATTTTAATCCATAAATTTTTATAAAATATTTAATTCTACTCAAACCTACAATTCAAACTGCTAGGTGAAAACTATTATAATAAATAATATTATATTAATATGATGTCATGTTTTTTTAAAACAAATTGTTGCATGTAACACATGATAAAATAGGTGTTTCTTGTAATGAAATATATAAAAAAGATTAAATTGACGTAAAATGAATATTTCCAAAAATCTTGGGGTGTTATAGTTTTGTTCAATACATCAAAGAACAACAGTCATCACATAGATTAATAAAATCATAATTTCTAAGGATCATCCATTGTGATGAATATTAAAAAATTCCAATGGAACACAAAAGTGAGAAATTCATATAGGTGGGTATGTTATCATAATCTCCGATCATAGTAATTACCTAGTGTGAAAATTAAGATATAAATCCTTATCGGTTTAAGATTAATAATGGTTGATATTAAATATTCTATGTGTCCCTTCATAGAATGTTATCATACTATATAACTATATTTAATAACATTGTTGTGGGATTTGATGGTTATAATCATAGTAGGGTACATCTATTTAATTTTTAATGTGATATATCGACTAAGACATTATTACCTTATATTTAATATAAATAATAAAAAATATGGAATAATATATTACATTTAACACTAACTTCCTGAAACATATATATATATTCTAACACCCCAAACTTCTAAGGTACGCTTCTCTTTGAATAACGTGATAGCGTGTGTTGTACGCAACACCGAGTTCAAACACACCAGAACCAATCAAACTAGCCGTAATGAATAGTAATACCTATTTTTTGAAATTATATATATTTTATATTTCAAAATGGACTTCATTTTAGGATTCGGAATATCAAATTTAGCTTACTGTGAAATTTTGGAACTTTTCGGATAGCACTTATATTTTGATGAATAGTGAAAATTACTAAATTTTAATTAAAAAAATCTTTTTTAATCGAAATAATTTATATTGATAAATTATGAATTTGAGTGGTTTTAAAGTATATTTAGAATATATTTTTACCATTTAATATAATGTTGGTAATTTTACATAATTTCACAATTAAACCAGACATAAACAAGTGCCAATCTTTTGATAGTTAATATCTCTTAAAAACACGCCTTTTGTTTTAACAATGGAAATTAATTTTAAATTAATTTCTGCCACTTATGTGTTTTGAATTTAGAAAAATGGATTCCATATTTGGAATCAGTATGTTCATATTGTGTGAATAGGTAACTTTTATTTTTAGACATTTTGAATAATTATATCAGTAAATATTTTATTTACCATGGTTAAAGGAAAAATCCGGTAAATAAGGGTTAAAAATTAATATTATAATAATACTAAATTACCCTAAAACGTGTCCTAATCTTATTAGTTGATAAATTTTCGACCATAGAAATCTTTGGGTCTATTTTGGGACCCCATGGTTCCACTTGTAAGTGATAGGGACACTTTATTTTAATTATGTTAAAATGAATACCAAAATGACACAAGCATATATCTTTTAGAAACAATTTTTTACATAGGGTTATATATGATGGATTTTCGACTATAAATATTCATTATAAAGATAAAAATATTTTCTACAAATTATTTTTTATTTATAAGTTTTAGACATTAAATAATTTAATTTGTTTATGACACAATGATGATGCATTAATTACCATAATAGTGAAAAATTAAAATAATTCATATTGTAGATACCCAAATAAATATAATTTGAGACTTTTAATGAATTACACTAATTTTCTAGGATAATATGACATATTATTATTGATTTAATTAACATTGTTCTAAGTAATAATTCTGTTATGAGTTTCACAAAAATCAACTATTGAACAATGTCAAAATTGACATAAAAGAGTTTTTAAAACAAATATTATATTATTAATTGATATTAAATTCAAAAAAATCTACGGTTCTTCCAAGAGACTTATATCATGATAGGTGTATCATTAATCGACCACTTGCGGGTCTCTTGGATGTATATAGTATGTTTATTAACCATATAATATAAAAATACAAAGGGACACTGTAAAAGTGAAACTAATTAACTAAGAGTTAATACTTAAGGATAAGGTTAATATAGTAACCCAAACCAATCTAAATTCTATTGGTTGAGTGTTTTTCAACCCATACCAACTGTAACCTTTAAATAATCAACTTTTGAGCCATTATAAACCGAATATTAATTTATTATAAAATAATATTTCTTGCTTTTCCAAAGGTGCCCCTCACCCCTCTTTTAAAAGGGAACTCTCCCTTCTCATTAACTCACACCTTAAAAGCCTTTTGGTTCAGCCAAACTCTGCCCAAATACTCTCTCAACTTCCCTCAAATCATCCTAGAGGCCTTCCTTCAGTCATAAAGCCAACATAAGAAGCCCTTTTGATCAAATCAAAAGGAAGAACTCGAAGAAGAGGTAATGATTTCACCACCCTTTTTCAAGTTCCTTTTTCTTCCACTTCTTCTTCCTTTGTTGTTACCATTCTAAAATAATAACTCCAGTATCATATATATATACTGTGATTTTATTATAAAAATGGTACATCCATATTCATTATTCTATACATCCTTTGAATAACATGTCATCATACGCGCGTACGTACAGCTTACCGTCTCCACGTCGTGGTGTAATTGTTATTCAATAAATTATTAATTGGATGGGTATAATAATGATGTGAAACTCATTTAAATAATAAATATAACATGATAATGATTCTTTATATATGATATACCATCCAATTATATATTATTTTAATATCAAAAGAGTGATATTGTCGCTCGTGCGTACGTACGGACTACCGTCTCCACGATTGCGATGAGATTCATTCTCCATCGTATCCATTCAAGTATAATTCTCATTTGATGATTAATAATAGTATCTAAGGACTTGATATCATTCAGGATATGATTAAGATACAACCTATCCATTACAAACATGGCTTACGTAACAAAACATATAAAAGAAAATGAGTATGTTAACACCCGAAACAACGATAATACTAAGATATTATTATAAAATCAATGTTAAAAGATCATATATGATATCATATTAATGTATATGATTCATGCATAATTTAATAAAAATTATTTCACCATTTTATAGGAGGTTAACCTAACCTAACCATGGAAAAGTACAAGGTAAGGGTTATTTCACAATCTCTTCATTGTCCGAGGTTGTTTATACATAATAATATACATGGATCTCTTTATCATCCACATCCATGTTTCTTAAAAATGTATTTCAAAACATTTTTACTATTTAAAAGAATATGGGTTAAAGTCATTTATACCCTTGTTTTACTTTTTGTAAGAGTTTTATAAAGGAATCTTTCCGTCATTTTCCAAACAAGGTGCTTTTTAACCTTTTCGACAGAATTAAGGTAATAATGTTTTTTTAACTTATACAGCAGGTGAGGTTATTTTCCGCCGTTATAAAATCATCGAATATTTCCTTACAAGCTTATAAGAATATTTTCAAAGAAAATGTTTTATTTTATAAATATATGACTCTTAAATTATTTCAATATAGAAATAGATATTTCTCTAAAAATAGTTTTTATTTCATCTATGTCAGCATCCTTTGATGGATTTTACGCTTAATTGAAGTTGATATATTATGATACAAAACTTATATATTGTATTGAAGGTTTTGTGATATGTTTTACTGTGGATGTTCTATTTTTATACCATTCATAGTTTATGGTGAAATTATTGACATTTCGTATTCGAGTCTTAATACGAATGTTTTTGTTATGTTTAAACATTTTCATATGGGAATGCATTGGACTTAATCTGTGACGGGGGGATCCTGCTATAGCTCCTCGATGCATCGGTAGGTCTAATGAGACAAACTAGTGTCTTGGCACAAGGCCTTGGAAAAATCTTATTTGTAGTCTTGGAACGAGGCCTTGGCTCTGTGGTTATGATAGTCTGGAATTATGCATTCCATCATTATGAAAGTGGTTATTGATATTGCATGTGATTATTCGATTATTAGATATCCATGTGAATAATTAAATGGCATTATTTCATTTTATTTTTTCCATACTATGTTAAAGTTCAAGTTTAAAAGGATTTTGTTTTGGTTATACACTGCCTTAAATGTTTATTCTTATTTATGAATGTTTCTGCTATATTGTTATCCTTACTGGGCATTTGAGCTCACCCCTTTTCTATGTTTTATTTTTCCCAGGATGTGAAGAAGTAATTTATGAATGACCTGCAGGGATAATATGTGTGGATATAAGTGTGGAATATGGAGACTATGTTGTTGTAGTAGTTTTTCACTTTATGGTGTAATGTAAAACATTATGAATATATCTAGTGTTTCCAAGGCTACAAAACCAACCAGTCTTTCAAGATTTGATCTTTCTTATGATCATGACAATGTTATGTAATAATTCACCATCTCTAGGTAACTGGGGTCGGGGCGTTACAGTTGGTATCATAGGATGTTTAGTACAAACCTTGGAAGCTAGATTTAGATAAACTCTAATAAGAGCACATAGACCTAAGATAAACTTTGAGGTTTAGTATAGAATAACTTCCTAGAATTTTGCTATTGTAATGATTTTGTGAGTTTTCCTAGCAATACATCCCTGTCTGGATACGAGAAGGTAGAGGAAGCTCTGGCACAGATGTACCCAGGGGTAAAACCCGAAAACACAGCTTTGAACTAGACTCGAACGATAACTGGTGCACGACAACGGGCCTTACTGCACTCTTGGTTACGACACTCCCGGGGGATATGCTTAGGATAACTCTCATTTTCTTTACAAATCATTATGAAGGGTTTATAAGTATATACTTCCTCAAAGAAAAAATTTTTATGATTGTGGATTATATTTTTAAATAGTAAAATTTATGTTAAGTGTTTTATAAGTATGGAATTATGTATTTTGAATCATAAACTGATCTAGTTTATGCCATTGTTTAGAAATGGTGCCTAGTGGAAGAAATGGAAACCGTATCAATGCATGCACTCCATGTAGGTATTTCCCTCCTACTCAATATAACTATAGTGGAGATGGTGATGCGACTGGTGTTGATCAGATAATCACCATACTGGGACAACTCACTCAGGTTATGAATAATAACATTACCCGTATGGAGCACCCTGATCCGTAGCGTGGAGGATAAATGTTAGATCGATTCATGAGGCAACAAACACCAAAGATCAATGGGAGTACAAATCTCTTAGTAGCTGAACAATGAATAAATTCCCTAGAGAAAATATTTCAGGCTTTGGGGAGTAGTGAAAGGGAAAAAGTTATCACGAAAGTTTACCACCTCACTGGAGATGCTGATCAATGGTGGTCATTGATTCAAAATAAGAAAGAAGATGATGAAGTATCAAATATGGAATTGAGTGAGTTCAAAGATCTATTTTTAGAGAAATACTTTCCTTGCGACCATCGAGAAGATATGGAAAGGCAATTTCTGAGTCTGAGAAAAAATGAGGATGAGAATGTCATAAAGTATGAGGATAACTTTACAAGCTAGCAAGGTATGCTGGATATTATATACATATCCCAAGATGTAATATTGATCATTTCTTTGATGGGTGAAAACCATTTCTCCATCGAGCATTACACTCACAATCCTTCTCGTCGTACGAAGACATCGTCTCATGTGCTATCAAGACCAAAAAGGAATTCTCTAAGTCTTATGACATTAAAGAAAAGTAAGAGAAGAAGAGACCTACTGATCAATCTGGGAATGGGAATAAGGGGAAGAAGGGAAAGGTTGAATATCCATCCTGTGGTAAATGTGGTAGGAAACACCTCGGTACTTTCTTGAAGGGAACGGGAGTCTGTTACAAGTGTGGTGAAAAAGGCCACCAAGCTCGTGATTGCAAGGGGAAGAAGGAAGCTACCAATGTTCAGTGATAAAATTACAGGGAGATGGGATGTTATGCAAATGAATGTCCTAAGCGTCCGGGGAACATACCTCAGAAAATGACAAAGGATCAAGCCCAAGCTTATGCTATCACTACTGCTGAGGTAGAAGCTCCGAAAGACATGGTTGTATGTAATTTAATGGATTCTTCAAGTTTAGAAAATGCATTATTTGATTCTGTATCATCACATTGTTTCATATCTTCCCAGTTTTCTAAGAAAATTAGATATTTTCAATTTGATTTAACAAGGGAGTTGTCAGTTAAAACTCCTAAGGGAAGTATCATTGCAACAATGTTTTGTGGATCAGTCCCCAATAGAGCACATAAATGTTCATTATCCGCTGATCTCATCATCATACCTATGATTGAGTTTGATATAATCCTCGGTATGGATTGGATTTCAGACTATGATGCAAAGATTTATTGTAATAAGAAATAGGTTACGATTAATGATGATTATGATAAGGAACACCTTATCTTTAGAGAAGAATCATCGCCACCTAATTCTTATCTAGATCCACCCCCAGTAGCTCAACTAAATTCAATTATTGGGGAGGAAGAGAATGAAATGACTATGGGTGAGGAAAGGAATATTCAAATAGAGGATGTACCTGTTGTGAAAGAATATGTAGATGTATTTCCAGAAGATTTACCTGGACATCCTCCAGAACGAGAAGTTGAGTTTTCCATTGATTTAATTCTTGGATCAAGGCCTATATCGAAGACCCCTTATAGAATGGCCACTGTATAATTAGTTGAACTAAAGAAACAACTAGAGGAATTGAGTAATAAGGGATTTATTCTCCCTAGTGTTTCTCCATGGGGAGCCCCTGTTCTTTTTGTTAAAAAGAATGATGGATCTATGAGGTTATGTATTGACTACAGGGAGATCAATGCTATAACAAAAAAGAACAAGTATCTCGTACCTCACATTGTTGATTTAATTGATCAGCTACATGGAGCTCAATACTTTTCAAAGGTTGACCTTCGATCTGGATACGATCAGTTGTGTGTGAAGAAGGAAGACATTCCGAAGACAATATTCCGAACCAGGTACGGGCATTATGAGTTTACTATAATGCCTTTTGGATTGACTAATGCACCCTCTGTATTCATGGATCTGATGAATATAGTTTTCAAGGAAAATCTCGATGAATTTGTTGTGGTATTTATTGATGACATCTTGGTATACTCCAAAGTCTATGAAGATAATGAAAATCACATGCGCATTATCCTGAAGACTGTGAGAAGAAATGAATTATATAGGAAGTTTAGCAAGTGTGAATCGTGGCTTCATGATATTTCCTTTCTTGGCCATATTGTCTCTAAAGATGGAATCTCTGTTGATCCTTCTAAGACCAAGGCAATCCAAGAATGGCTAGCACTGATGAGTATAACTGAGGTACGTAGTTTTATTGGTTTAGCATGTTATTATCGACGTTTCGTCCAGAATTTTGCCTGATTGGCTAACCCATTAACGAAGCTCACACATAAAGGGGTTAAATTTGTTTGGAAAAAAGAGTGTGAAGAATGTTTCGAATAACTGAAGAGAAGATTAGTCAATTATCCTATATTGACTCTATCATCGGGGAATGATGGGTTCGTTATTTATAGTGATGCATCGAAGAAAGGACTTGGTTGTGTCCTTATGCAAAATGATAGGGTTATTGCCTATGCATCACGACAGCTGAAAATTCATGAACAAAACTATCATACTCATGATATCGAATAGAAGATATGATATTTTCTTTGAAGATATGGAAGCACTAACTCTATGGTGAAAAATGTGAGATTTATACTGATCAAAAGAGTTTGAAGTATATTTACTCCCAAAAAGAACTCAATATGAGGCAAAAGAGATGGCTTGAATTACTCCAGGATTATGATTGAATGATACACTACCACCCAGGGAAAGCAAACAAGGTGGAAGATGCTTTGAGAAGAAAAGATCATGGTGTTTTGAACGTGATGAGAATTTAAAGGGATCTAATTTTGATGGATCTTGTGAAAATGGACATGGGAATAACCAGGGAAGGTGAAACATGAATGCGTTTTCAAATTGTTGTCAAACCATCTTTACTATAAAGGATTAAGAGTTCTCAGACTGATGATGAAGAATTTCAAAAGATGATTAAAGCTGTGAATGATGGGAGATTGAGAGACTTTGTGTATGAAGATGTAATTTTGAAATTCGGGAAGAGACTTTGTGTTCCCGATATACCTGATCTAAAAAGGGAATTGCTGGATGATGCTCATAGTTCCAATTTCTCTATACACCCTGGGAACACCAAAATGTATAGAGATTTGAAAGAACATTTTTGGTGGGACAATATGAAGAGGGAGATTTCTGATTTTGTGTCAAGATGTATGGTTTGTCAACAACTGAAAGCTGGAAGGCAACACCCTGGAGGAGTCATGCAACCTCTTCACATACTAGAGTGGAAATGGGACAATATTACGATGGACTTTGTCATGGGGCTACCAAAGAATCCTAGAAAGAATGATTCAATATGGGTTATTGTTGATCGTCTTACCAAGTAAGCACATTTTCTTGCTATAAGAGAAGATCTACCACTGGAACGTCTAGCAAGACTATATAGTAATGAAGTTGTGAGACTTCATGGAGTACCCCTATCGATTGTTTCCGATCGTGATCCCCATTTTACATCAAGATTCTGGAAGAGTCTTCATATATCCCTGGATACTGAACTTCATTTGAGCACTGCCTTCCACCCTCAGACAGACATACAATCAGAACGGACTATTCAAACCTTAGAAGACATGTTGAGATCATTCTCACTTAACTTTCATGGTATGTGGGATCAATATTTACCTCTGGTAGAATTTTCCTATAACAATAGCTTCCATTTGAGTATTCAGATGGAACCATATGAAGCGTTATATGGAAAGAGAAGTCGTACATCAACCTGTTGGGATGGAATTGGTGAAAGAAAACTTCTAGGTCCAGAACTGGTAGAGGAAACAATGGAAAAGGTGAAGGTAATCCAAAATCATATCAAAGCAGCTCAATATAGGCATAAGAGCTATGCCGATAATTGAAGGAAGGATTTGGAATTTCAAGTTTGTGATCATGTTTTCCTGAAGGTATATCCATGGAAGGGAGTCATACGTTTTGGTAAGAAAGGTAAATTGAGTCCCAGGTACATCGGACCTTTCAAAATTCTAGAATGAATTGGGGTTGTAACATACCGATTGACAATGCCGCCAAGTCTCTCCAAAGTTCACGATCTGTTCCACGTATCCCTATTGAAGAAATACTTGCCTGAACCAACGCATGTACTCACCTTTGACGAATTAGAACTAGAACCTGATATGTCTTATTGCGAAGAGCCCGTCATGAATCTTGATACGAGAGAACAAGTACTGAGAAACCGGACGACGCGTCTGGTAATTGTTTTGTGGAGAAACCATAAGATGGAAGATGTGACCTGGGAACCTGAGGAACTTATGATGAAGAACCACCCGAGAATTTTCATGTGATAATATTCTATAAATTTCGAGGACGAAATTATATGAAGGAGGGGAGAATGTAACACCCCAAGCTTCTACGGTACACTTCTCTTTGAATAATGTGATAGCATGTGTTGTACGCAACACCGACTTCTAACACACTACAACCAATCAAACTAGACGTTACGAATAGTAATACATAATTTTTGAAATTATATATATTTTATATTTCAAAATGGACTTCATTTTTGGATTCAGAATATGGAATTTAGCCTAGGATGAAATTTCGGAACTTTTCGGATGACAGTTATATTTTGATGAATAGTGAAAATTACTAAATTTTAATTAAAAACAAATTTTTTAATCG
The DNA here is from genome assembly GCA_963277665.1 of Viscum album. Taxonomy (NCBI): domain Eukaryota; kingdom Viridiplantae; phylum Streptophyta; class Magnoliopsida; order Santalales; family Viscaceae; genus Viscum; species Viscum album. The sequence goes on along the minus strand of OY728162.1, from coordinate 953,600,441 downwards.
AAATAATTTATATTGATAAATTATGAATTTGAGTGTTTTTAAAGTATATTTAGAATATATTTTTATCATTTAATATAATTTTGGTCATTGTACTTAATTTCAAAATTAAACCAAACATAAACAAGTGCCAATCTTTTGATAGTTATTATCTCTTAAAAACACGCTTTTTGTTTTGACAACGGGAATTAATATTAAATTAATTTCTACCACTTCTGTGTTTTGAATTTGGAAAAATGGATTCCATATTTGGAATCATGATGTTCATATTTTATGAATAGGTAACTTTTTTTTATACATTTTGAATAATTACTTCGGTAAATATTTTATTTACCATGGTTAAAGGGCAAATCCAGTAAATAAGGGTTAAAAAATAATATTATAATAATACTAAATTACCCTAAAACGTGTCCTAACCTTATTGGTTGATAAATGTGCGACCATAGGCATATTTGTGTAGATTTTAGGACCCCATGGTTCCACTTGTTAGTGATAGGGACACTATATTTTAATTAAGTTAAAATTAATAAAAAATGACACAAGCATATATCGTTTAGAAAAACAATTTTTTACATAAGGTTATATATGTTGTATTTTCGACTATAAATATTAATTAGAAATATAAGAATATTTCATACATAATTATATTTTATTTATAATTTTTAGACATTAAATAATTTAATTTATTTATGACACAATGATGATGCAGTAATTTCCACAATTGTGAAAAATTAAAATAATTGATATTATAGATACCCAAATAAATATACTTTGAGACTTTATGAATTACAATAATTTTCTAGGACAATATGACATATTAGTATTTATTTAATTGACTTTTTTCGAATTAATAATTCTTTTATGAGTTTCACAAAAAATCAACTATTGAATAGTGTCAAAATTGACATAAAGGAGTTTTTAAAACAAATATTATATTATTAATTGATATTAAATTCCTAAAAATCTAAGGTTCGGTCAAGAGACTTATATAATGATAGGTATATCATTAATGGACCACATGGGTGTATCTTGGATGTATATAGTATGTTTATTTACCATATAATATAAAAATACTAAGACACATTGTAAAAGTGAAACTAATTAACTAATAGTTAATACTTAATGATAAGGTTAATATAGTAACCCAAACCTGTCTAAATTCTATTGGTTGAGTTTTTTTCGACCCATAACCACCTTAAAATTTAAATAATAAACTTTGGAGCCATTAGAAACCGAATATGAATTTATTATAAATTAATATTTCTAGCTTTTCCAAAGGAGCCCCTCACCTCTCTTATAAAAGGGCACTCTCCCTTCTCATTAACTCACACCATCAAAGAATTTTGGCTCGGCCAAAATCTGAATAAATACTCTTTAAACTTGACTCACAACATCCTAGAGGCTTTCCTTTAGTCATAAAGCCAACTTAAGGAGCCCTTTTGATCAAATCAAAAGAAAGAACCCGAAGAAGAGGTAATGATTTCACCACCCTTTTTCAAGTTCCTTTCTTCTTCCACTTCTTTTTCCTTTGTTGTTACCATTATAAAATAATAACTCCAGTATCATATATATACTGTTATGTTATTATAAATATGGTACTACCATATTCAGTATTCTATCCATCCTTTGAATAACATGTCACCATACGTGCGTACGTACGGCTTACCGTCTCCACGTCGTAGTGTAATTGTTATTCAATAAATTATTATTTGGATGGGTATAATAATGATGTGTAACTCATGTAAATAATAAATAAAACATGATAATGATTCTGTATATATGATATTACATCCAATTATATATTATTTCAATATCAAAAGAGTGATATTGTCGCTCGTGCGTACGTACGGACTACCGTCTCCACGAACGCGATGAGATTCATTCTCCATCGTATCCATTCAAGTATAATTCTCATTTGATGATTAATAATAGTATATAAGGACTTGATATCATTATGGATATGATTATTATACAACCTATCCATTACAAACATGGATTACGTAACAAAACATATAAAATAAAATGTGTAAGTTAACACCCGAAACAACGATAAAACTATGATATTATTAACAAATCAATGTTAAAAGATCATATATGATATCATATTAATGTATATTATTCTTGTATAATTTAATAACTATTATTTCACCATTATACAGGATTTTAACCTACCCCAACATTGGAAAATTACAAGGTAAGGGTTATTTCACAATCTCTTCATTATCCGAGGTTGTTTATACATAATAATTTACTGGGATCTCTTTATCATCCACATCCATGTTTCTTAAAATGTATTTCAAAACATTTTTACTATTTAAAATAATATTGGTTAAAGTCATTTATACCCTTTTTTGAATTTTTATAAGAGTTTTATAAAGGAATCGTTCCATCGTTTTCCAAACAAGGTGCTTTTTAACCTTTTCGACAGAATTAAGGTAAGAATGTTTTTTTAACTTCTACGGAGGGTGCGATTATTTTCCGCCATTATAAAATCATTGAATCTTTCCTTAAAATCTTATAATAATATTTTCAAAGAAAATGTTTTATTTTATAAATATATGACTCTTAAATTATTTCAAAATAGAAAGAGATATTTCGCTAAAAAGAGTTTTGATTTCATCTATGTAAACAACCTTTTATGGGTTTTACGCTTATTTGAAGTTGATATATTATGATACAAAACTTATATATTGTATTGAAGGTTTTTTTATATTGTTGACTGTGGATGTGCTATTTTTATACCATTCATAGTTTATGGTGAAAGTATTGACATTTCGTATGATAGTTTTAATACCAATGTTTATGTTAAGTTTAAACCTTTTCATATGGGAATGCATTGGACTTAATATGTGATGGGTGGAGCCCAATATAGCTCCGCGATGCATCGGTAGGTCTCATGAGACAAACTAGTGTCTTGGCACAAGGCCTTGGCAAAATCTTATTTTTATTCTTGGAACGAGGCCTTGGCTATGTGGTGATGATAGTCTGGCATTATGCATTCCATCATTATGAAAGTGGTTATTGATATTTCATGTGATTATTCTATTAGTAGAATATCCATGTGAATAAGTAAATGGAATTATTTCATTTTATTTTTTCCATACTATGTTGATGTTCAAGTTTAAAAGGCTTTTGTTTTAGATATACACTGCCTTACAGGTTTATTCTTATTTATGAATGTTTCCACTATATTGTTATCCTTACTGGGAATTTGAGCTCACCCCTTTTCTATATTGTATTTTTCCTAGGATGTGAAGAAGTAATTTATGAATGAACTACAGGGATAGTATGTGGGGATATGAGTGTGGAATATGGAGACTATGTTTTTGTAGTAGTTTATCACTTTATGATGTAATGTAAAACTTTATGAATATATCTAGTGTTTCCAAGGATACTAAACTAATCAGTCTTTCGACATTTGATCTTTCTTGTGATCATTCCAATGTTATGTAATAATGCACTGACTCTAGGTAACTGGGGTCAGGGCATTACATATATGAAATCTAAAGCACACACAGTTGGTTTTATGACACAAAATCTATATTATTAATAACACTAAAAATATAATTATTCTATAAATGAGAAACCCAGAAGATGTGAAAAAAGTTTCAAATATAATTAAACAAGTAATAAAATATTAAAACTAAAAAGTATATCATCACATTAAATCATCTCCCAACAAAGGCATTGTATGATCCCAACCATTCAAGGAGGCATAATGTTGTTTAAATTTTGAGTTAAATCCTTTTATAATGTATGATGAAATGTTTCAAAGAATATTTGTGGACTCTGGTGTCTTTTCAGATTTGGGGAAATGAAAAAGGGATAAAGTAGGACATTCTGAGCTAGGATAACTGTTGGAACAGGGTTTGTGCTAACAATGCACATTGGACCAAGAAACCATGCAGTTTAACTCCCTTGGATAGTAGTTATTTCATAGCCATGTAATAATTTGGAAAATTTTACAGGTGTTCTAAAAAACAATGTAGACAAGCCCCCTCTTTTATATTGTGTGTATATTTTGTCAAACCATGCATCCAAACAATGTATATCATTTAAAAAGGATAATTCCCCATTTTACCCCCTCGAGATTTATGAAAACAATCTTGATTTTTCTCTCATTTCATCCTTCAAAATATAATGGTTAGGAAAATTTCTAACCAATATTACCAAGGATCTATCTCCCTTGATTTTTAATCATTTCAAGTGTCATTGGGTACGAATTAAAGTTTCAGGTTAGTATACCGGTCATATTCCCTTTATTTTATAGAAGAACCACGTTATGATGTTTATTCTCATTATAAAGCCTCTAAACCCTTGTTTTATCATATATTGTTTGTTTGATATTATATATATGTTGTATTTTTAATAAAGTTATATGGTTTAGTGAGTGCTTATCCTTAAACATGAGGTTGGTGCTATACATGTTATATCCCACAATCATATTGTTTATACAAATGTATTTGGTCAGGTACTACATAGAAAGTGATTGGAATTTAATTCGTTAAAAGGAATTGATAAATTGGTTGTCTAAGTGATATGTTGGACATTTCACTAATGTTTTTTATCCATTGTTGAAGAGTAGAAAGGGGCTATAGTAACCCAAGGGGTGAGCCACTCCCCGGAATGTCAGAATCGAGTTGTTAAAAAATTAAATAAATGGTTTATGATATTAAATCAATTGTAATTGTATTTAGTATGTTAACTTGGAATAAATGGGTGTTAATATTAATATGAGTATGTTAAATGAGTTACGTCTTGTATGAGGATGTATGTGGTAAATTGTTTACAGGGGAATTTACATGTAATAAAATTGGAATGATGTATGTTAATGGTTATGTTTTTGACTAAATGGTAAAATTGACAAATTATGGAAGGGATTATATTGTAATGAATGTGATGAACCATGGAAATTTTGATAAAATTAATAGGTGATTCAAGTTGATGTACAATGTGGTAAGATGTATAATGTGTGTTAAACCCTGAGAAGTGTGTGTTCGTATAAGGGATATGGGTTTTGGTGAGGGATGTACAGACAATAGTATGTATGATCGTCCTAGAAGTCTACATTAGTAATCAGGGTAGTGATGATGTTCCATCCCATGTTAAGGGTATTGATCACATTGGCCCCTCCATGGAAATGATGTTTTTCATGGTACTTCACATCGAGAATATGTATTTTTCATTGAAATTCACACCACATTTAGGGTTCTTGGACTAATGCTCCATGGCATATTGAATTATACAATGTAATGAATTCCCTTGTGATATAAATTGGTTAACACTTGATAGTATTTTTGTAGAACTTGGGATCCCTTCGGTCAAATGGAAAACTACTTCAAGATGAAACCAGTATTATTTTCAAATTTCACACTAAATACATATATATTCAATCTCTATTATAGTTTGGATATTGTTGGGGTCATCATTGGTGGTGTAATACGAAGCAGTACTCATTCGATGGGCTACCGTTGGGTACCCAAGAAGACTTTATGGTTGGAGGGTAGGATAAGAGAAAATTTCCTACGATAGATGGATGATATGGGATCTGGGATACATAATTGATGAGGGAACAAAAATTGACGTTCGGAATTGTTTCAAGTATTCTCTTTGAACATGTCTACTTATGTTTTTTCATGTGACATGGGACACTAGAAGGGTATGGAATGTTTATTGTACTTGGTTTTGGGGAAGAACCCATATTTGGGATCAGTTATATATTCTATTGTTGTTGATGGTTATTGATAATTATTAATTGGGAATTATTTTTCTCATTTTACCATATTATATTACTATACTAAAGAGATTATAGTATCAAAACATAACTCCATAGACACTTATGTATAGTTAGCTACCTCTAGAATTTTTATACGCACACCTATTTTCATTTAATGATCTTTCTTGGGGCACCAGTTTTTGTGGCACACAAGCTGGGATGTAATATAATGGTATTAGAGTGGTTTTATTTTCTATTGTTTTACTCTTTTTTAATTTTATATAGTATATTATAGTGGGTTGTGGGATATTAAAATAGTTTTCTATTTTTCTTGTGTATTTAAGAAAAGAATTTCTAATAATGAACATGAATGTTGAATCAATTTTAAAGTGATAAATTGAAATGGTTAAATTAGTTCATGAAAATGAAATAGACAATTTTATTAAAGTGAAATGGTTGAAATGGTTTTAAATGAATGTATTGTAATTATGTATGTTTGGTTTACCCTACGTTAATCATGTCTTGGTATAGATATGTTTGAGTATATTGACGGTGTGATATATTACCCATTGTTATAGTGTTTGTAGACTGTCCCGGTTATGACCAATTTTGAGTCTTCATATGTGTAAATTGTGAAAACTATATAGGTGTTTCAATACAAGCATTTGAAATTATAGAGATATTCCACCATTGTTTTGTTTAAAGGTTTGGAGAAAAAAAAACATTGTTGAGAATTATCCTCCAGTAATTGGATAAGAACCTCCATTGATTATAGGTAATAGTGGGGAAGAGTATATCCATGTTAAATTTTCTCATTTATGTTGTTTATGGAGAGATACCCAAGGTGTGTTTCACCAAGTATGTTTGACCTAGCGAGATATTTTCAGCTCTATCACCCTCTAACTTTTTTGATATTGGGTCTACCTAAGGCAGCTGAGTTCTTGATTGAGTCTATCTAGATTATACTCTGCCACATAGTGACTCCTCCTGATAAGAGATTACAGTTGGAAACTTATATGTTATGTGGAAGAATGATTTTTTGGTAGGATATTTGGGATTGAGAAGAGATGTCATATGTAATGAAATGGAATGACTTCCATGTGATGTTCTTTGATCACTTTTACCCCAAGACATTGTGGTGATGGAGAACCAAATAGTTGATGTGATAGACTGAAGGGAATATGTCACCGATGGATTATGATGGATGCCTCACTGACTTGTATAATTTATTAGCTACTTTGATATGATTTTAGGAATACAAATATTGTCATTTTTTAAGATGTACTTATATGTGAGATCAAGTCCTAGGTAAAAGTCTTCTGTTTGAAGTGGTTTTAAAATGTAGTGGATTAGACTCTCATTTAGGAGGGTACCCTGAAAAGAACATTGGTGGTATGAAAAGGTATTTTTTGGGTGATATGGTGGTACATATTCACATATTAGGAATCACCCTCATGATAATTTTCGTCATGCTAGTGGTGAACATGGAATCTAGGGGAGTGGACCGGCCTCCCAAGGTTATAGTCTTGTGATTTTCTATCGATGTGGAAGGCCAAGACACATGTGTGTTATGTGCCTTCAATCTTCAATAGTGTTATGAGAATGTAGTTGGATTTTTCATAAATTTAGGTTTTCAAGAACACTAGGATGATTGGTTGTTATAGAGGGTCCAAACTAGTATATATCACAAATAGTGGATATGTTTCGCTGTATCATTCCAGTAGTTGGAGTTCCACTGGCCATACTGGTTAGGGTGGTGGATGTGGTACTTCATGATTAGAGAACCCATATCAGTAAGGCATTATATCATAGTAGACTCAAACAAGTTCCTAGGATAGGGGAATAGGATATTTCTTTGTTATTCTATTGGCTTAAGTTAGTAGTGAGTTTATTACATGGATAGTTCACTGTATGAATCTTATATATTATATGATTGTTAAGACATTATTTCACACATGAGCATAAATATATTTTATATCTACCCAATTTTTAATTTTTTTGGGTCTTGTATTAGAGTATATGTTTGGGATGATGTCGAACAACACACCATTGTGTGTGAGATTGGTGGGTACTCCCAAATTTAAAGAGTGTTCCCTCAAGATTGGTGGGTATAATGTATTTTTTTTATTCTTCATTATTGAGTTGATGGGTTTTTAAATGATACTAGGAAAGGAATGGATGATTAAAATCTAGTATCATAATGTATTTTACCATATGAGAGTGAGTTTCCCATCTCTTGAAGGGGACACTTATGTCCATTGTAGGGGATTGAATGTCCATGAAGGTTGTGTGAGGAAAATTCATCAAATATTGTTTGATCTAACAACTCAAGTGACATTTCTTATGAATGATGATGATGGACTGGATCATGATTTCTTCCTCTCTATAGTAAATAAATTTTACGATGTATTTCCTGATGAGTTTTGGGGTTTCCACCTGATATAGAGGTTAAATTCATGACTAAGATGATGTGAGATCTAATCCAGTTTCAATTCCACTATACGGAATTGCACAAGAAAAAAAATAGTGATTTAAATCTCTGTTGGAGGGGTTTAAGGATAATGGTTTTATCTATATTAGTATGTTACATTGGGGTTCACTAGGTTTTATAGAGTATAGGTTGATGGATCATTGAAATTGGGTGTATATTACTAGATGTTTAATAAGATGATACTTCATAACTGATACCCTCTTTATATATTGATGACCTTTTTGACTAATTGAAATAAACTTGTGTGGTCTCCAAAATTGATTTAAGGTTGGGTTATAATCAACTGATGGTGTGACCTTCTGATTTACCATGAAATTCTTCTCAAAGAATTTGTCGTTTAATTGACTTCATCATAATGTCTTTTATGTTAATGAATGTTCTTATAGTGTTTATGGGAGTTATGGATTGAATATTCACCTTGTTAATAGATTATTTTTTTGGATGAAATATTGGTGTACTCTCAAACACATGATGACAATGATTCCCAACATGATGGAATCATCTTGAATGCATTGAGCGATCATGAACTACATGACAAGATACAAAAGTGTCATTTTTAGAGCGAGAAGTTAAAATTTTTGGGTCACATCATCTTGGTGAAGATTCCATATTAGACCTCGGAAAAGTTTAAGTAGTTGACTCTTTGGATCATCATATTTTTTTGACATCTGAAACTTTTTGGGCTTATTGGTTTATTAACAACAATTTATCAAAGGAAATTCTAACATAGTATCACCACTATTGGGCCTGAACAAGAATGGTTTATTGTTCATGTGGTAAAAAGAATGTAATAATTATTTTTACGAGATGAAGTAATGTTTTACCATAACACTAATCATGATCTTAACTTATCCAAGATAGGAGTATACTTTGTCTTTTTATGTATCTTTCATTGTACTTGGTGCAATGGTTATGTAGGTTGAATGATTTGTGGAATATGGATCATGTCATTTGAGGCCACATAAACCATGATATTCAACATCTGACCTCATGTTGGATGCAGTGGTGTATGCTTTGAGATGTTGTTGAAAAGGTCATATGGGTGAGAATATTTTCAATTATAGTGACCATAAAATCATTAAGTATATATTTACCCAACATGAATTAAGTATTTAGAATTAAATATGCATTGATTACATGTAGTATTTTAACATTGATCTATCTTATATGTCTGCAATGGGAAGAAATGTTCCTTATGTATTGATTTGGATGACAATGATTGAGGTGGCAGAGGTGTCTAGTTCCGAGTGGAAGATTATAGAATGGTTTTCTGAGATGCATCCCGGTGTTCATGAGGAGAATGAGATCATGAAGCTCATTTACATGTATGTTAATTAATATTATTTTTACTATGTGGTAATAAATTAATATGAGGATTTATAATATCATTATTTGAAAGATAGATTTTATGGTGGGGAGACACCATCTGAATAGAAAATTTATGAGGATAAGATTATTCACCTCTGAGGCCATAATGTTAGGCATAACTATATACGGGAATATTTGACGCACTAGTTTCATGCATTGAAGATGGTGGTTAACCCTAATTTAACAAAAATTTACATAGATATTTGGATATTGTATTTGTGGTCAAGAATGAAAAGTATATTGATTGTTTCATGACATGATACTACACATGTCAGCACATAAAGATTGAAAATCAGTGGTCTCATATTTTGTTATTATCATTGACCATTCAATAATAGAATTGGAAAAATGTTACATTTGATTTACTGGTAGTTACTCCAACGAATCACCATTTGAATAATGAAATTTTTCTGATTATGGATTAACTTACTTGGTGGATCATTTCATACCAAATCAGAAGACTTTCACCATTGATCTGTTCAATGACTTGTGTGTCTAGAAGATGGTATTTTTCCATGTTCCCCCTTGGAGACTTTTTCAGATCATAATCCTCATTTTAATTTTCACATCTAGAAATGATTTAATAAGAAACAACATACTCAAGTTATTTTTATCATGAATTTCCCCCGTAGAGAAATAGGATATCAGAATGTACTATTCTAGTTCTAGGGGACATGTTAAGGGCATGTGTCCTATAAATTACTAGATCTTGGGAGAATCAATTAGTGAAATTTTATATTTACTATAAAAACAGTTATCAGAAGACTATTTAGATGCGACAATATGAGGAAATATATGGTAGGCCATGTAGATCTCTCTTATATTGGTTGAAATAACGGGAATCAGAGTTTGGGGGACTGAGTCTCAAACATGAGACGTTGGAAAAGGATTACTTGATTAAAAAAATAATGACTAAGTCCCATAGAATAATTAAGTAAAATGATGATTGGAAAACATTGACCATTACAGTTTACAGTGGGTGATAGTGTGTTCAATTTGGTATCACCAACATTGCATCACTATCGTATTCAGAGTCAAGGAATTATAGTGCCAAGTAATATGGAGCAGTTTGAGATTGTGTAGTGGACATGATTGGTTTTATACTAATTGGATATTAAATAGTACGACAATGGAAAGTATAATTTTTTTTATCTTCACAACATTTCCAATGTCACCATGATCCTTAACTTGTGGTATATTTTGATGAAATTGATCTTGATGCCAATAAATCCTTTGAGGATTATCTAGTTAGTATTTTGAATCACTATTAGAATGTTTGTTGGGTAAGACCATGTTTTTTGTTTGAGTATTTTGGATGTTTAGTAACCTTCAGGATGAAACATGGGATAGGAGGAAATTCTCCATGCCCAATGCACCATTATTGTTTAACTTGGAGCCATAGTGATTTTTTGGAGTGAAATTTGTGGGTGAGTTATTTTAATGTGGGGAGACTATATGATGTTGGCCTTTTGAGGAGGATAATTATTGTTAAATTTGGTGTTAACACTCATTATAATGTCTTATGAAATTTTTCCAATGAATATGGGTGGAGACCATGGTGTTCAATGAGTTTGGGACATATAAAAGTTATAAAGGGGTAAATTCTATGTTAGGGGCATGGTCGGTGCAAAGGTAGTGATAACTGTGTGCTGTGAACTAGGAAACCGTTGAACCTAACTCCCTTGGAAAATTGTTAGCGCATGACCACCACATATGTTTTCAAACCATGTGGGTGGCCTAGAAAAACAATGTGACCAGGGCCCTATCATGGATAGAGGGATTCCAATGGTTGATGCATGGTTCGTCCAGCCATGTGGCCAAACATTATACCTCATTTAAATAGTGGAATTTCCCATTTTCCCCCTTTATATTAATGAAAAAAATACCCAATTATTTCTCGCATTTTATCCTATAGTTTCAAATTCTTACAAACCTTTCCTTCTAAGCCTCCCAAGGATCAATACACTTATATTTGGATTTGAATGAAGCATATTTTGTTGGGAATCAAGGTTTTGGGTGAATATTCCACTCCACTACATTCTATTTTCTAGAAGAACCATAGTGGGATGTTTCTTCTCCTTCCAAATCCTCTAAAACATTGTTCTATAATAGATTATAATTTTGATATTTGAATATTTCATGAGTATGAATCAAGGGATAAGGTTGTGCAAGATAATTTCTACGAACTTGAGGTAGGTAGTCTAAAATTCATATCCAAAAGTTATTTTTTATCCATTTTTATGTGGTTTTCTACTTGAATAATTTTTCTCCACATTTGGTTCCATGGTAGAGATTAATTAATTGGATATCTAAATGAAGTGTTAGACCTTTCAAAAACATTGTGGATCAATTATGGAATAGTATATTAGGGATATAGTCACACAAGGGGTGATCCACTACATTTAACATAGGAATTGATATTTTAAATAATGAATTTAACGGTTAATCTCACAATTCATATTGTAATTGTATTTAGAATTCTTATGTGGAATAAAGGGGTGTTTTTTTACTTGAAAATGATAAATGATTTATGGGTTTTTGGTGTATAAATGTGATAAATGGTTTAAGGGGGAATCTTAATGTCGTAAATTAGATATAAAGTAAATTTAATTGTTGATATTATGAATATGTGGTATAATGGATTTCATATGGATTGTGGTTAATTGTAATGGAAGTGATAAACCATTGGAATTGTGGTAAATGTATGGGGTTCCCATTTGATGTATAATGTGGTAAAAGGGTAAAGTGTGTCCATCCCTGAGAATTATTGGTTAATGAAATTTATATGGGTTTTGTTCATGGAGGTCTACACCATGGTAAGTATATTTTACATGGTAGTCTACATTGGGAATGAGAGGTTGGTCACTGTGTTCCACCCCACAGTAATGGTGTTGGTCATGGAGGTCCACAACATAGTTTAGTTACCTCATCTGATTGTACAAAGTATAATGAATTATTCATTGTACTGAATTCTCTTATGATATAATGTTTTTAAACCTTCATGGTATTATTATACAACCCCAATGACCATTAGATAATTTAAAACTTCTTAAAGATAAAATCTATCTTATTTTTCATCATTTCACAAAATTATTTATACATCTAAATAAAATTTTATGGACAAGATATTGTTATAGAAACCATTAGTTGTGGCCTACAAAGTCATACTCACTCCCTTCCCAAGCATTCATTTGGTACCCGATAAGTCTTCATGGTCGCAAGTTTGGATATGGGAAAAATCTTTATGTTAGATGGCTGATATGGGACATGGGATGGATCATAGATAATAGAATATGAAATTAAATAAAGACCCATTTCGGTTATTTCATTTCAACATACCTTATTTTAGGTTTTCATGTGACACTTGAGAGTAGAAAGACATGTTATGTTAATTGTAATTAGTTAGGGGTTTGTTATATAAATCATGGTTGTTGATTGATATTTATTATTATTATGTGGTTATTATTTTATTTTTTGTATTATTTTTTCATATTTTGGAAAAGAGGTTATATCCTTCTTATATATCTCATTATACCCTCAATTATAATCAGTAGATTCTAGAGTATGTGGAGGCACTCATGAGGTCATCTGGTGATCTGGCATGGGGAACTTGTTTTAGCGGCTCCATGGATGGGACGTTACAAGCTCCTTAAAAACTGACCACCCCTTGATACCACTAAATCCATTCTCTAACAGCTTCTCATCCACCCCTTTGACTTCTAATATTTTCATCATTTAAATACACACTACACATGTGGTCAAAAAACCTCTATAATTTGGATGATAAAAATATCTTGTATGATTCAATAAAGGAAAAACTAGTAAGCTAAATAGAAAATCAAATACAAAATACAATAAATCCTAAATAATTATTATAGATAAAGACAACAATTAATGGAGGATTAACCAATTTACCATAGTTGTACTCCCAAATTATGGAATTCCAAAGGTACATAAATTAATCAAAATATTGAATGACCTAATGAAATCATAGTAATCATATTACCCAATTCCCAATGTTCCATATCTTCTCCACAAAATTATATCATGGGAATTCCTTGCTGATGGGTTTATGTTAGTCAATCAGGTACTAATCCCTATGAATTAAGGTAAATTTATCAATTGATGGAGTATCAACACTATGAATGGAGGATTTTCTCCCCATCTCATTGGGGGTACCAAATCATATGGAGGACTCATGCCATTGTCAGGATCAAGGGATAATTAATCCCATTCTCAACTGGAGTATCGTTTTACTATACTAATCGGAGAGTATATAACTCCACAATATATATGGGTCCCCGATTAACTATTATCAAAATATGTCCACAGATGTTACAATCCCCATGTCTACTATGAAAAATATCACTTATACTCATAAAAAATCTATTTAAATTCAAGGATCACTATTTGGATATAATTCCTTATAGACATATCATAATGATTATGTGATATGAACCATTAAATTATACATATATAACACTTATAATGGTATACTTTCTTATCCATTTCTGATATTCTAGTAAGAAGATATGAAATTATGATAATGAAACAATCTACAAATGACATATACTTCACTCTCCATGAAATTTATCCCTCAGGATGTATTATATCATGTACGAACACTATCCAGTTGTGTGAATCTTACATATATGAAGTGTCTAATGGGTGACATGAAATTTTTGACCCATCTTCTTAAAAATATAGTACTAACCTAGTAGTATAAGTCATGTCACCAAAAACAAAAATGTATTGTCTATCCCTACTAGATTGTGCATCCATGGGGTCATCTCGATATATACTCATATACCACAGGTCTCCTGATATGATATATATAAATATATATACAGTGTTATTTTTAATCCCATACTACGTGATATTTAATATTATACATGAACCATGGACACCATTTGAGAGAATACACAACATGTACCATGATGTTTGGTGCCAAGTGTTGTTTAAATTTTATGGATACCCTAGCAATTACAATGAAATAAAAAATACCATTTGTGTCTAAAGGATTAGATATCATTTAGTTCTTCCACATCTGACCACTAGCTGGATATGACTTTTTAACTTTATTTTCACTACATTCTATATAGAGATCCATGACTATCAAATAGAATAATCAAATCATTCCCTAGGGTTACCACTATATATCACCAAAATGACATTTACACTCTTCATAATCATTTTCACCCTCCTGTTGAACCACCATGACCAAATTGAAAATGAAGGGTATTTTTCGTTTCTCCAAACATAAATCCATGTAGATGATGTTCCCAAAACATCTACTTTAGATTAATGAGAAAAATCTCATATTATCATCAACTATTTCACCATCCCAATAATTTTATTATCAAGACCCAACCCATCGAGTCCCACCTAGATGGAAAATAACCAAGATGTAACTACCTAATGCTCACCTTGATAGAAAAAGGCATGGAGACTACCTCCAAATGGATTAACTAATATGGGTTCCCTTTCCTAATGTACTTGTATGAATTCAATTGATCAACAAGATACAACAATGTAGAAGAATAATAAAAAAAGTTGAAATTTCTATAGAATAAACCATGTATATAAAATAATAAGGATGATAATGAGTATAAAAATTTCATATGAATGAAAAAGGAGGAAAATAAACAACCAAACCAAAAATGTCCAAAATAAAAATATAATGGAATAGTAAATATTGAGTGAGCCCACTATATATCTCCAAGACCTATCCACCATATGATGTTTATTGAACTAGGGTTTCACTATGATCATATATAATCACCACCAACCTATCTGTCATCTGCATAAGACAGGACATGTGCAAGAAAAGCCCAAGTAGGGGTGAGTTTATATATACCCTGTTGGATGACCTAGAAATTGGAAGTGGAGAAAAGGAGACATGATAAAATTAGACAGATCAACCCATAGAAATAATGAAATGAATCCCAATAGTAATGTAATATATTATCATATAAATACACGAACAACATAGAAAGGGGGTCACCACATAATATCCCATCCTAGGAAAATAGTATGCCATTTGTTCTAAAGGTCCATCAATGATTCCTAATATCTTGCATGTTTGTCTGAATAAGTAACCATGTGGGCCCACACATCACCACTATTCCACATATTAGATGGGACACAATACACAAAGAGAGGAAACATACGCGGGTATAGTAGGAGGGTTCCACTCATTGGATAGAGGACTCATTCCCAGGTATGATAGGAGGGTTCCACTCAATAGATAGGGGAATCATACCCTGGTATGACAGGAGGGTTCTACTCAAAAAGAAGAGTACCCACATCATATTCCATCAGAGGGTTCCACTATATGGATATAGGACCCATACCCTATCTCATCAGGAGGGTTCCACTCAATTGGATAGAGGAACCACACCCTATTCCATTTGGATGGATCAATATTTTGGATAGAGGACCCATTCAATTTCCTAGTAAGATGGTCACCCTATATAGGTATAGGATCCACGACCTTGAATATCAGGGGGTTTTCACTCTATTTATAGAGTACACATTCCCTCTCATTGATGGAGGGTTCAACTCTGATGATCATATCCAATAACTATTGTCCATGAGAACTCCCTTAGGAATATTTATAGTCAAAAAATAATGTATCATATCGCAAAAGACACTATGAAATCAATTATCATGTTCGAAATGAAAATAAAAATATGATAACCAAATTAGGGGCTATAATTTTGGTTCACATGAGGGATATTAGAGAGGTATTATATTCCTTAAAATTAAGTACACAACATGTAATGGGGTCCATGTGGTGTGTGACATCTCATTTCCCCCTGACCATTTCCTTTAAAGCACATGGCTCACTAGCTATAGAGTACAACATGACATGTAAGGGTACTACATGGCATGCCTCTTCCAATCAATGTTGATCCATGTAAGTCTGGTTGTGCCCTACAATCTGATATGTTCTTTTGTACAGATGTACATGATGTGTCCTCCTGCAATTAGGTCCCACGCATATAAACGATTGTATTCTCGGGAATTATTGTGCCTCCATGCATAGTGTGTACCTTAATACACTTGTGTATTTTTACTACCATAGTATAGGTGTGTCCCTATAACCTAGTTACACAAATTTTTAGGTATACCACATTGGTTTTGATATTTATCTCACTCGGATACCCTAGCCACTACGACCATGAGGATAAATTTCCTTTGATCATAATATTACATGGTGTGTGGTCATGTCTTATTTTTAAACCCATATATTCTCAACGGATCTCAAATCATCTAATACCACCATTAATTCCAACATCATAACATCTTTAAATTGTTGTTATTATGTCTAACCATTAATTTTTTTCCCTCCAATGGATGTAAATCGAAATCCAACTTCTCCCACACAATGGTGTACGCACAACCTCCACTAGAGAAACCTATTATTGCCTCATTATATTCTCAATACATTGTAGAAAAAGACATTTTCCATCCCTATATATCCCGAAATCATGAATCCATTCATCAAAAATTAATCTTTCACAAAATAGGGGGTCCAATCGCTCGCGATCCAACCCAGTAATTTCGAACAGTGGCCCCATAGGAGAACGTAGAAGAACACAAAGAATGAGGGGGGAAATCACAATAAAAAAGGTGATGCAATCATTAGCCATGTTTTATTGTCTAGTTAATTAAATTGGGGATATTAAAGATGATAATAAATGTCACAAAGTGGATATAAATTGAATAAATAAATAAATATGATACACTTGCTCATTCAGAAGATTAATTTGAATTTAGGTCAAAGAGATATATTCTATCATGCCAAATATATTTAATTATAATGGTGGAAAAAATAAATTGCATGTGATACCTTGAATTTGATTGTTCATTTCTAAATAATTATTTCTCCATTGATGGAGTAGAGTCATTGCATTCACTATGCCTTGATTCACCTTGATCTAGTTATCCTTTGATCACCTAATCTATATTCACCAATGATGGGTGGTCATATCCTCATATCAATGGTATTAGGGTTATTTTGATAACCCATTTAAATTTCAACAATAGTGAATTTATTGAGGTTTATAATTTAGGTCATTTAATTAATGAATCAATGAATTAAGGAATTAATTAATTCACCGAATGCACCCACAAGTGACCCTTTTTAAACAAATATCCCACATAGGACAATTTTATGTCATTCATAGGGTAAAATGAATGCTTCAGATGCAATAGTGGAAACATATTTCCTATTGGAGACTCCATTTATAAAATATCATATTATATTAAAGAAATTGTTTACACATTATATAATAAATAGTTAATATTTTAATAAAATTAATTTTTGGAAAAGAGGGCCCCAGAATCAAACTTTGTCTTAGCAGCTATCTTGAAAGTATTCTTTGATATATTTCAGAAGACTTAAAAGTTATAATAGGGTCTCTTCATTATTACCTCCATCATGATTTATATCCTTTAAAAACAATAATACTATGAAAAAGTGTGGGGATACTATGAATTATTCTAGCTCTCCCTTTCTTAGGAGCTCTCCAACATGATCTCATACTACCATAGAACATGAACCAATAGAATGTAATATCCATGATAGATGATGTCCTACTAATCCTCAGTCATCACTGAGTGATCTATGATGTTGATTCCATATTCCATGTCTCTCTCTCCCTATTAAATGATGTTCATAGGATAATACATGTATCTCCTCAACTACCACACATGGAAGACGTCGTGCACCCACTCCATCATTGGTGGTAATGTGATGTAGTAAGAAACCTTTTCAATACTCTGCATGATCTTGATTGGTCTAATGTATCTTGGTGATATCTTCCCCCCAAAGATTATTCTCTATAGCCCACATTAGGGAAGACTCTGAGGAAAATTTTGTCTCATTACTCAATCTCCAAGGGGCTATGATGTTGATCTGCATAAGATTTAAGTGTTCTATAGGTTTTACTCATCCACTAATGGATCATGTGGTCCTTATTCATCATCTCCTTCAATATCTCTATTCCAACAAGGGATTTCTCCCCGATCTCATCCCAACATAAGGGTGACCTACATGTTCTCTCATATAAGGATTCAAAAGGTATCACGTCTATAGTAGAATGAAATATATTATTATACAATATTTCTCCCAAGATAATGTGATCCTCATAGCTCTAGAAAATGTCTAACCAGAATTCCCTAAATATATCACCCTTCACCATGATAGTGTGCTGAGTCTTCCCATATTTATGTGGGTAGAATTATTAACTCATGCAAATTTGGCTCCTAAATTCATTCTATTGGACTCTCCCCAACTGTGATCTAAACCATTAATCACATTTAGAGATAATCTTCATGGTCACCCAATGAAGGAAGAGGATCTCCTTCACATACAACTTCTCCAAAACCACCCCTGAACTATGCTCCTTCATAGCAAGGATGTGCATCGACATTGCGAGTCAGTCAATAATCAACCAGATGAGATAATATCCTATAGATGTATGTGGAATACCTGTCATGATATACATGTATATTTCATCCCATTTTCACTCATGTATCTCAAGAGGATATAATAAACCCACTATAATCCGGTGCCCATCCTTCACCTTCAAACATGTGAGACACCGAGAGACGAACTCTGCCTTGCTCCAACACATGTCATCCAACCAAAAATACTATATAATTTCTATGTATATATGATTTTATTCACTTATTAAAATCTTTTAATTTACAATTTTTACTAATTTTCAATGAAAAGTTCATAATTGGTGTGAATTACACATGTATTAATATAAAATATAATTTATGAGAATTATTTTAATTAATCAAAACAATTTAGTTTACTATTTTAATTATCAATATCTCCCTACTTATCCCAATTTCGTGATTCTTAATTTTTAGGGGTCACTATTAAAATTAAATCATTTCATTATAAGATACCTTTGGACCAATTGTCCAATTTGAGGGTAATATGGTCCACACAATAAGACCCAAAGACTATGTGATGAAACAAGACCATCCATAATGATTGAGTTATTGGTCTAAATCCCAGAGCCCAAATTTTAGGAAACTCCACCATAGGTTTTCAATTATCCAAAATAACCATGTATTGAAATTTTATGGTCCATCTACAAACACAAGGGTCCCAATTGATTCTTTGACATCCAACCAACTATTCTAGCCAGGAATTAAAATCATGAAACTATTCATCTCTTTTCTACTGATATACACATCCAATAAATCTTGGAGTATTCAATGTGAAAGATAAGATATATAAGGACAATATTTTTGAAGAAATTAATTTTATTTGATGGAATATTGTTGTTCAAAACACCATTCACATTTTAGCCTTAAAAAAAGTAGATTGGAATTGACAGATTAGATTTGTTTATTCAAACCACCATAACATTGACTTTTTATGTCCAATAGACAAAAAAATTTCTTTGTATATATAATCCATTTGATTCTACAATATGGAAGGAGATGATATTTTTTGATTCATCTTTCTTGAATTTTTTAATCATTGAGCTAAGTGGAGGGTTTGTTTTGGAATGCAAATAGCCTTCCTCCTTTGGCTATATTTACATCACCCTCTTCCTCATTCAAGGGGTTGGAATTTAAGAGAAAAGAATGACAAATTGGAATAACAAAGGCCCTCCCAATGTCATGGAAGGATCATCCAAGCTCATGTTATCACTTGAGAAAGTCTTCATCCTCTTTCTGATTTCATGTTTTTCATGTTTTTCCTGTTCATTTTCAAATGTAATTTCTTAAGTGTTTGTATTTGTAATTATTACATAATGCATGTTTAATTATTTATAATATCTTATTCTCATATACCGTATCTAGTTTAATATTAATTTTTTTAAAATATTATAAATCAATTTGAAAATCATTCTCTTCATTCACTTTCTCATTCAAGAAAAAGTGTGTTTTGCTACTTCTCTTTACATTTTGTGTGTCTGTTTAGCACACTGTTATTTTATAGTCTGGTTATTATTATTATATTTTTAATGAATCAACAAAATAATTATAACCATATTATTAACCACCCAAATGGTTGAGTAAATATTCCATTGGGGTGATTCATATTTTGGGGATATAAAGTGTTTGAGAGCCTCTGCTAAATGAATATTCTATAAATAAATATTTTATATGTTGAAATTAATATGTCATGGATGAATGAAATGTTTTTTTAAAATGAAGATTGTATGGATTTTTGGAACAAAAAATAAACTACCATAAACAACTAATGATCATCATTATAACCCTATGTTATGTTACAGCTTGGATTAAAGCTTTAACACTAGGGAATTTTGTTCAATGTCATCTTGTGAAGTGGGTATTAATATAATTCAATATAAAGAAAATTTAAAGTATATCATAGGCTTAAATAACCAATAATTAATTCACAACAATCATTAATAATTTGATAATTCAAACAATAACCCTTAATAAAATTCATTTAATCTATAGAAACAACCCCCACCCCCAAATCAAAATTAGATCAACTAAAAACAATTTACTATTAAAAAGAATCATCACCGAGAATTATACCTGAGTGTAGTTATACACATTAGTAGAGAACCATAACCTTGAATGCTCAATATGTGACAATTGTCTATTATTTCAAATGGAACCATTGTTGGGGATGGTGTAATTAAGTAGTGATTATTTTTTGGTTATTGTAAAAAAAATTAAAGTAAAATTAAAAAAATTCAAATAAATACCCGTCTTCCAAAAAAATTCATAAATATAAAAATAGAAAAAAGAAAAACCCCATCTCCCTCTTTCATTAAAAATCACATTGAATGTTCCGTAGCCTCCCAAAAATCCCTTGTAATTTTTTACCATGAAATTAAGTGAACTCTTCTCCAACATCGGAGGAACATTGAGAATAACAAAATCATTCAAAAACCAGTCTATGTCAAACCAATTGAATTTAAAATATCCAATCCTATTGGACAAATATTTAATCAAATTTTTTCCCCATATATGAAATAAAAACCCCTTGGTATCAACATAAAAGCCTATAGGCTATCTTCAAACTCAAATCAGTTATGATTCATATTCTCCCTAATTTCAATGGGTTAACTAGTGAGGATTAAAATCTCCACCATAAAGAGTTCCATGTGATGTGATCTTAGATGAGGCCACAAGGGGTTTCTGAAGAACAAATAAAACTCCAAGCATTCGCTTTCTCCCTATCTAACATCGCAAATTCATGGCTCTACTACCCCCCTCCTGGTTCAATAACCACATAGAATCACATGAAGTGGCTTTTCATATAAAAATTCATTCCTTCTTCTTGTACTACTTCTATTTGAATTGAAATAAACGGTATTTGTCAATTCTCAAATAAATTACAACATCTATACAGATAGAGGTTCCAAAATCTTGTGGAAACCTGTCCATACCACCAAATACAGGACCAACTCTTGGTCAAAAACATCTATGATGGGTTATTGGAAATGCATAGAACTCACATTGATGTCGCAAGTGGTGGTTCCCTTGTTGATAAAAATCCTACAATATTATGAGATCTCACCATAAACATGGTTGAAAACACACAAAAAACCATAATTGAGAACATTTTTAAGTTGAAGAACCCCAATATAGTGATTTTTTAGAGACAAACAAGATGACCGTGTGGATGAGAGAACTTGTAGGTCTTGTGAGAAAACTAATAGTGGCATCCAAAGACCCAAACTCAACTTCTCCACAATCTCATTTCCCTAGACCTACCAAGAATTGTGGATTCTACAGCTCTCCATATCATCCAACTGACACATTTCCACAACTTCAAAAGGATCCCTCTGATTCATGCAGAGCAATAGAGCTCAATGCAGCATTTGTTGAAAAAACACCAACACCCAACAATCGGGACAGTTCGTTAGAAATATCAGTCAACCCAAATGTGAGACCTTTTATTCTTCCTTCAACCCAGGCTAGTTGTAATGTAATCACATTTCACATCCCCCTCAATTCCCTCCTCAAAACCCAATCCAACTCAAATATGGTCATGGTGTTGGTTACTTCCAATAACCATACCCTTTTGTACCTCAACCTCAAAGGGTCAATCCACCTCTAGCTCCTCATGGATTAAACTTTCCAAACGAGCATCCCCAATTCCCATACAAATAACATCACTTTACAAACAACCAAAATTAATTCAATACCTATTCGAGATAAGATTATTCATCCATGAAACCATGGGAATGGGAAGTGGATGATCTTTCCTCTTTCACCTGTTTGGGCCATAAAAATATTGAATCCCAAATTGGTTAACGTGCATCCCACCTGATCAAGAAAAAATAATAAAATTCCTTCCAACTCCTAACTCAACCATTACCTATCCCCAACGGTAATGTAAGTGATATTAATCATAGATCGGGAAAGAAAAATGTTATGCCTCATGATATGTCCTCCAAATCCCCTTTGAACGTTGACCTTGAAAAAGAAAATAAAAAGAAACATGAAATGGAATATGAATCCATTACTTCACCTCCTTCCATTACACTTATAAATATAATTCCTTTCACTCAAGGTGTTTATAAGACAAGGAATTCCTTTGAACTCGATCAAAAAATGCTCGATGATTTTAGACGTGTTGAACTCAACATGCCCCTCTTAGATTCCATCAAAAAAATTCCAATGTATTTCATGTTTTTAAAAGAATTTTGAACTCATAAGAGACAACATAGGACCTTCAAAAATGTTTCCCCATAGTTGTATATCACAATAAAGTGCAATTATCTGGGTACATTTATAGTTCCAGTCCAAATTGGAAGTTCTAACTTTGATGATACAATCATAGACCTAGGATCCTAAATTAATTTCATTCCTAAATATATCTTATCCATACTTGGTCTAGGTATCTTACATCCAACGATATTTTTAATTCAATTTCCCAGTTGAATAACTTCTGATCCTGAGGGAATAATTGAGGATGTCATTATTCATGTGAATGACCTTATTTTCCCTGCTAATTTCTATATCCTTGACATGGAAGGTAAGACAAACCTTCTCGATCTCTTCTAATTCTAGGAATAACATTCCTAATGACAGAGAGAAGAAAGATAAATGTCCATATTCAGGTATCTTATCCATGGAATTTGGTGACCAACTGGTCATGTTCATCATTTTCCAAGCCATGTGATAGCCATCTGAGGATCACTCTGATTTCTCAATATATGCATTAGAGGACACTTCTAAGAATAAATTGAACCCCATTCCATCATGTCCATCATGTTTTAAAGTGGGAGGAAATTGTGATATTTGTACAGTGATTAATGAATTCATAAATGGAGAATTTGATATTGACCTCTCAATCATAGACTCCATCATTGTTGAGGATCCTGAAAATTCTATAAAATCCCATCTCAACTATGATCTATACTACTCCACCTTGGACAATTTTTAGGAAAATGAATCAAATACAACTTAAATAACGTCCTCCATTCCTGATTTTACTAACCTATAAATGAAAGAAGAGACTAATCTAAATCCGCTTCCAATACCCCTGAAATATACATTCTGTTTCTATAATCACTCTTATACTTCCATTATCTCCACTTCACTTACTGAAACATAGTAGTTCAATCTTTTTCAAGTGTTATGGGAAAAAAGGCATTAGGTTGGACCCCAGATTCCATAATAAGAATCAACCCTGCCCTTTTCATGCATCACATCCATTTTGAGGAATCATCCAATACAATTAGACAACCATAAAGAAGAATCACTCCACTCATACTTTAGGTAGTTATGCAAGAGATCACAAAGATTCTTAAAGATGGTATTATCTACCCAATTTCCGATAGTGAATGGGTTAGTCCAATTAAAGTTGTACCTATGAATGGTGGGATATATATAGTCACAAATGAACAGAGGGAGGTAGTTACAACTTGAGTGATGAAGAAATGGAGCATGTGCATCGACTATAAGAAATTGAATGTTGAGACAATAAAATATCAGTAAACTCTTCCATTACTTGATATAATAATAGAACGATTAGTTGGAAAGACAGAAAATTTATTTCCTGATGGAAACACAAGATACATTCATATCCCAACCGCACCATGGGATGAATAAAATAAAACATTCACTTACCCCTATGGAACATTTGCATATAAGAGAATTACATTTGGCCTTTCCAATACTCTTTCAACATTCCAGAGGTGTATGATGAGTGTTATTTCAGAATTCAATTAACATTGCAGGGAGGTATTCATGGATAACTTTAACATTTATGGCGAGTCAATCGAATCCTTCTTTCATTCATTCTCTCTAGACCTTCAAAATTTGGTCAAGTGTAACCTTGTGTTAAAGTTTAAAAAATGCCACTTTATAGTTACAAATGGTATTTTTATAGGGCACATTGTTTGTTAATTAGGTATTGAATTCAATCATACAAAAATTTAAGTGATCCAATAACTTCCTAAACCAACATCCATTCGAGAAATTTTTTCATTGCTCGGTTATGCAGGTCTTTAACGGTGATTCATTCATAACTGCAATAGCATTTCTCTCCCACTCACTCAGTTGATACAAAATGATGTCACATTCCATTTTAATGAGTTTTCTAAAAGATCCATTATTGAACTCAATACATGTCTTAAATCTGTCCTGATAGTCAAACCTCAGTATTGGACTTTACCCTTTGTGTTGATGTTTGAGGCTTCCAATAGAGTTTTTGGGGCAATTCTGGTACAAAGATGAGAAAATATTCTTCAGGTCATCCATTAAGCCTCAAAAAAGTTGGATGAAACTCAATATCACTACATTATGATGGAAATGGACCTTTTAACAGTGGTTTTTGCCTTAGATAAATTACAACAATATATCTTAGGTTCCAAAGTCATTATCTTCACAGACCATCATGTTGTAAAATTATTACTTAATAATAGTGATTCCAATCCAAGGACAGTAAGATGTATATTAATTCTCTAAGAGTGTGACATTAAAATCAAAAATAGGCTTGGAAACGACAACAATATTGATGATCACCTTAGTAGAATGTCTAATTCAACGCATTAAAAATTTCATGATACTAAATTCCCCACTAATCACGTTTCTTTACTCACTCCAATGTCACGATGGTATTTACCAATTGTAAATTACATGGTTCTTGGATCTTTTCTGTTACATATTTTCAAAAGAACAATAAATGAAAATGAAATGTGATTCAAATTGTTATTTTTGGGAAGATAATAAACTTTTTAAAAATGTGACTAACATGGTAATTAGATGTTCTGTTCATGAAGATGAAAATTCCTCCATCATAGAATTATGTCACTCACATCCAAGAGGAGGACACGTTAGTCCCCAATGGACCTCATGAAAGGTCATAGAATCTAGATTCTTTTTGACATAACTCTTCAAGGACTCACAAGAGTTCTTCCAGTAATGTCTCACATTCCAAAAGATTAGCACAATTTCCAAGCATAATGAAATCTCCCAAAATCCTTTAATATTATATGATATATTAGATGTCTGGGGCATCAATTTTATGGGACCACTCCCCCCTTACAATGGATTATCAAACATTCAAAATGCATTGGATTATGTATCTAGGTTGATAGAGGCCAAACCCACTAGAAAAGAAGATTCACATACTGTTAGTGAGTTTCTAAAAACCCATATCTTTCACAGACCACGTACCATGATTAGTGACTTAAGAACTTATTTTTGTTATTTAAACAAGGAAACTCATTAGAAAAATAATGGGGGTGTACATACAACTTCTAGTGAAAATCTGCCACAAAAAATTGCATTGTTGAACATTCTAATAGAGAAGTGGAAATAGTGATTAAGAGTATTGATAATCCCAATAGAAAAATATTTCATGAGAGACTTGGTGAAGCACTTTGGGATTATCAAATTTCCTAATAAACACCCATCCATATGTCTATATTTAGGCTAGTATTTGGTAAAACATTTTATTTACTATTTAAAATAAAACATAAGTCTTTTGGGCAATGAAAACCTATAATTTTGGTAGTGAAAAATCTGGTGAAGATATATTTTTGTATTTTACTTAACTGGAAGATCGTAGACTTGATTACTATGTGAATTTCAATATCTATAAATAAAAGGCCAATTTACCCAAAGAAAAACACATCTTCTTAAAGGTATTTCATGAAGGTAAAAAATGAAATGCTCTTCAATTCATGATTCCATATTCTCCCAGGTAAGTGTAATTATAAATGGTAATGTCCTTTTATTATTTCCATTGTTGACCCATTTGGTGCAGCGAAAGTACAAGACCCATCTTATAAAAGGATATTCATGGTTGATAGACATTTGTTAAAGCATAATAATGAAAGGACACACATCCTAAGAATAATATCAACTGCCATATAATACACAACATCCACTGACTCACTCTAAGATGGATATAGAAAACCAATAAATCTAAAATAGGGGAAAAATCAATCCCTTTAACTCCATCTTTCTATCTTCCTCCCCCTCTCTCCCTCCCTTTTTCTTATTATACAAGTATTTTTCATTTTTTACCTCTTTTGTCACAATTTTCTATTTCTTTCTCTCTTTCTCATTTGTGTGGGTGTGTATTTTAAACACACTAAAAACCTAAATATAACTAAAAAATTAAAAAAAAATAATCAAATGAACGAAAAGAGTCATATATACCCACCATCTAGTTATAAAAATATTTCCAACCATTTTAGGAGGTCCAAAGAAATGATTTCATCTGAATTTTTTTTATTTTAATCATAATGTTGGATAATGAATCTTGTGTCAAACCCAGCAAATGTTGAATTCTCAATTTGTGATTTGGAAAATTATTTTCCCCAAATTTAAAGATCAATATTATATTTCATTCCAAGCATACCTGTGGACATATTTACAAAATGTGTGTCTTTTACCCCCATTATTGATTCTTTAGTGTGTGGATCTTTTAGTTGAATTTACTACATTAATGTAAATTAATATGATAGAGTCATTTTATGATCCTTATGAGCCTTAAAATATCCAAATAGTCTCTCTTTAACCTTACATTAATCCTCATTTGGAAATACCAAGCATGCCTATTAAATCATTTTCCTTAAAAGACATATTAAAATTCCAATACCTTATCCCACCAAACTATATGGACTTTCATTGCATAATTTTTTGAAATATAAGTGTGGGGGAATGGATTTCGTTTTCGATGCCTTTTGTTGATTTCACCATGTTATAATATACTTGAAGGAAAGAATCCTTTTCAGTGGTGGGGGATGTTGTCATTTAGTGAGTTTTGGGAATTTATATATGTATATTACATATTGTAAAATTTTAATAGAAAAGTGTTCAAGAAAATAAAAAAATATTAATAAATGATAAAAAAATAATGTGTTGTGTCTTGCGATAGTAAAAAAATCGCGCTTCTTAAATCTTTGATCTTGTTATAACTATTACAATTATTGTCTTGTGGATATCAATCATGTGTTTGTATTTGAGTGTACGATATTTTTCATGTTCAACTTTCGAAAAAGAAAATAAAAATAATAAAGAAACACTTATATTGTATATTATTATGCCATTGGGATAAGTTTTGTGTTCTATAAATATTTAATCTTATCATCCCCAATAATTTTCTTCATTATTTGTGACTTTAATCAAACAATCATGGCCTTGAAAAAATGTGTTTTCATTTCCATACATGTTTCATTTCAAAAAAAAATTGTTCATTTTTTACACATGCTAATGGTTTACCCCTCTTTTCCTCTATCTTATACATTATATTCCTATCGTCCCATAGCCATAAAACAACCCAGTAAAATACCTTTGTATTCTTTTACACTTTAGGATATGGAATGGATGTTGAAATCTATTACAAAGTCTGAGATTTTTTGTTTTTGTTGGTGAGTGAGTGAACCTCTAGAAATAAATTTTTATCATCCTGAGGGGAGAGAGTTTTGAGTGCCCAAATTTTCCATTTCTAAATATGAGAATGAAAATCGAAATATATTTTGGAATATTATTTCTATACAAATATTTGGTGTAATTCAATATGGATGAGTGAAATTCTCTAAAACTCCCCTTAATAAAGTAAAAAAAATTAATAATTGTTGGTGAGTGAAAATAATATTTAAATGTTTTTTATATTTGTTCCACATAAGGACATGAACAAACCTATGTGTGAGGGAGTTGATGTTAATCACTTATTCAGAAGATTTTATTTACTCAGTTTATTGATTATCATTGAAAAGTTCATAATTGGTGTAAAATACTCTTGTTTTAATATTAAATGTAATTTTGAGCAGTATTTGAATTAATCAAATCAAGTCGGTTTCTAATTTAAATTATAACACTCTCCCTTCGTATCAAAAGTTAGTAATTATTTTTTAAGGGTTTCTTTTTAAAATTACTACATTTCATTAGAGGGGAACATTGGCCTAATCATTCATTTAGATGGCTATATGGTCCACACAAGAAGACCCAAAGAATCTGTGAAGAAACAAGACCAGCCATGATGATTGAGTTACATGAATAAATTCCATAGCTGATATTTTATGAAACATTACCATATATTCATTATTATCCAATATAATCATGGATAAAAAAATATAAGGTTCAACTACAAACTCAAGGGGCCCTACTCTTTCTTTGAAGTCTATCCCAGTCTTCTGGTCGGGAATTAAAATCAGAACACTATTCATGATATTTCTCTTGATATACTCATAAAATCAAGCTAGGATATTTCTGTGTGAAAGATAAAGTTTTGGTGGAAAATGTGTTTGAATAAATTATTTTTATTTTAGAGAATCATCCTATTCAAAAAGCCATTCACATTTCAGCCATCAAAAACATGTAGATTGGAATGGACATATTACAATTTTTTAT
This sequence comes from Viscum album, assembly GCA_963277665.1. Lineage (NCBI taxonomy): Eukaryota > Viridiplantae > Streptophyta > Magnoliopsida > Santalales > Viscaceae > Viscum > Viscum album. The sequence continues at coordinate 953,571,036 of OY728162.1, read as the reverse complement.
AACCGACATAACAATGGATATTTAAGTCAAATTACATCCATATTTTATGAGTATACTGAATAAATTCATGTCTGAAACATTGAAGATGATGATATTATGTGATTCATTTATCTGAATGTCTAAATCATCAAGCTAATTGGTGTGGTAGTTTTCAATGAAAACAGTCCACCTCCTTGGCCAATATATACATCTCCATATTTTCCATTCAAGGGGATGGAATTTCAGAGAAAATAATGATACATTAGTATGGATAATTCCATGAAAAAGGCTTGGGAGGATCTGATAAATTCATGTTTTCACTTGAGAAACACATCCCCCACTCTTTTTATTCCGTGCTCTTTCTATTCATTTTCATATTTAATTTTGTAAGTGTTTGTACTTGTAATTGTGTCTTAATGAATTTTTATCTCTTCATAATATAATGTTCTCATATACCTTATATTTTTAATATTAATTTTCTTTAAATATTATAAATCAATTTGAAACTTTTTTATTCACTTTCTCATTCAATAAAATGTTTGTTTTTTACTTCTCTTTACATTTCTTCTCTATGTTTGGCTCACCATTCTTGTCTAGTATCATTATTTTTATTCTATTTTTAACCCATCACCATAAAAACTAGAAATATATTATTAACCACCAAAATTAATGAGTAAACCTCTCATTGGGGTGATTTATAAATTAGAGATATTAAGTGATTGAGAACCTTCACTAAATATGTATTCTTTAAATTAATATTGTGTATGTTGAACATAATATGACATTAATTAATGACATGTTTCTTTAGAATGTGGATTCCAAGGATTATTGGAACCACTAATATACTACTATAAATAGGTGAAGATAATGATTAGAACCGTAAGTTATTTAATGGCTTGGATTAAAGATTTAACAGTTGGGAATTCCGATCAAATCCATCTTTTTAATTGGGTATTAATTTAATGAAATATAATGTAAAGATCCAGGATATCATAAGCCTAAATCCCAAATAATTAACTCACCCCAATTTTTATCAATTTGGTAAATCAAACATCATCCCTTAATCAACGTCATTTAATCCTTTCAAACATCCACCTCCAATAAAAATAAAATAAACTAAAAACAATTGACTAATAAAAAGTATTATCACTAAGGATTTGACTCGAGCGCTGCTATACACATTAGTAGAGCACCAGAACCTTGAATGGTCAATAAGAGAAAATCAGTCATACTTTTAAAATCTTCCCCACAACAGGGTGTATTTCCAAATGAGATGTGTGAAATTCCATCATCACCTCATTTCTCATCATGACCGGGACCACCATCCGTCCATGAAAAAAGGATGACATTATTATCTCTTCTTTAAAATATATATATAGTGAGTCTTAAAAGGATGTTTGGTTATGCTGAACTCATTGTATATGTTTTCCAACTGAAAATAACCCACATGATAGAGGAGCAAAGGGTTTAACACCATTGACTAACAAAAATATTCATGTCCTCTTCTATGAGGGTTAGCTGCAATGAATCTAACTACTCAAACTCATCCTCCAACAAGTGTGTTTGGGAATTCCTGTTAAGTGAATCACCCACCACATTACACATCCCAAGGTTGTAAACAATCTAAAAGTCAAATTCCAACAAGAACCCCAACCAGTTCTTTTTTAACATGTTCAGGTATCAATACATGAAGGAATAACAGATACTCTAGTGGTTTTCATACCCCACAAAGAATACTCCCATAAAATATTTACTACACATACTTAGAGTGAAGACATCCATTTCAAACTTTAGTTCATGATTCATGTAGTTCTACTTATATAGTATCAACTGCCTTGACCCATATGTGATCACCACCTTCCTTCACCTCCACACTCAGTCATATCTAGCTCCAAAGGAATTAAAATAAACTATATACTCTAATACCTCCTCTGATAGTCTCACGGTAGTATAAAACATCATCCGCAGTGTCAACCCCTCAAAGGCCGCATGAGACAACTCATTCTAGGTAAATAGATTCATTTTATGTTTTAGGTTGGTTAAAGGTGTTTCAATACTAGAGAGTTACTCCATGAACCTCCTGTAGTATTCCACCAATCTAAGAAAAGTATACACCTATGACATGTTTTTGGGGAGTTCCCAGAAACAATACTTCAATCATCACTTGATCCACATCTAATCTACTCTCAGAAATGGAATTCCTAGAATGTTAACCTTATGGGTCAAATACTGGGACATTAATAGCTTTGTAGAATAATGGTTATACTAGTAAAATTATAGGACAATCCTCAAGTGCTATGAATTATCCTCCATTTATGCAGAGTAGTTGATTATGTCAATGATTAAGACAACTACAAAAATGTCCAAATACTATTGAAAAATATGCTCTATCAAATCCGTAAATAGAGTGGTGGAATTAGTCACACTAAAACGTATCACCAGAAACTCATGGGGTATATAGAAATGTCATAATTATAGATTTGGAATATCATCATTGTGAACTATAAAATTGTTGTAGCCTGACCTGAGATCAATTTTCGAGAACTATCTCACATGTCAAAACAAATAAAAGCATTCAAAAATCCCTTTTCAGGTATTCTACTTCCTTATCATGCCCTAGTTTAGGAGACAACAATGCACACAAATCATCAATCTATAATTTCAATTTCCAAAGTACAATAATTGAGTAGATGAGGGTCACAAAATGGGTATAATAACCCCATTCTCTCAAATGTAATCCAAATGCACCCTTACTTCCTATAGATCAAAAGGGGCCATTAGATATTCCACAGAATGTATCAGAGTGATCATGTTCATTCTGCATATGAAAAAATCAATCTCTTTATTTAGATGTCATCTAGAATTTTTCTCAAGAATTAATTCCATAAAATCCTACATGAGTGGATAAATATGAATGTATGATGTGCCCACCACACCAAGGGATAAACATTCCAACTGATCAGTGATGGTATAAAGCCTCCTATGCATAAGGAAAGCTCTTTAATCTATGAGATCTCTCTCACCCATGAAGGGCAGTCTCATCCCATCTATCTGAAATATTCTATCACATCTATGATTAATGTGAATCTAGGAAAAAATAGTGGGAAGCCTTTTCATACATAAGATTAGGTCATATGGTCTCATCATTATGAAATAAAGTTTCCACAAGAACATCTATCCACCAAGTAATAGTTCAAACTACAGTATGGTAAATGATATCTAATATGTGTTCCCCTATTAAGGCATCGCTCTTGAGATAAAGTCTTAACATGGACCTCCATATCTCACATAAGGAGTAAATAGATGAAGGAATTATTAAGCATGTGTATACCAGTAATGAAGTAATAGTTGAAAACACATATATTGTACCTATGATCACCTCATGTGATGATGGGTCAAATGTCTCCATAGCCTCCAGTAGCCCACAACATCGACCACCAGGTCTCTAAGACTAATGTGGGTAACTTGGTGCTAGTATTACAAGGATTTTATAACATTATTCACCTCCCATAGATCCTCCACCAAGATCCCCTCATTCCCATATTCCAGCCTTCCTCCCTAGTAGCCACCATGGCCTCACTAGGGAGATCCATTATCATGGTGCTACCTCTATAGTAGCAGACCATAGGTTGTCTACCATCCCTAGTCAGCAAATCAGTTTGGGAAATCACATTCCATGTTACCTCACTAATTATATGCATAACACCAACCCTCTTTGGCATTCCCTAGTCCTCTATATATTCCATGCGTCAAAAGAAAATGCGTTTTGTCTTCTCATGATATGATCTCTTATGAAAAGATACTAATCATTGGAACCAAATAGCTACTATAGATGAATCAGCCCAGTGGCCTCCATTTCTAGCTCCGTCAATATAGAATACCTCATATAGGGAAATCTCCATCACTATTTCCCACTCTAACAATCTAGAATAGGTGTGAATTCATAATCCTACAATGCTCAGATGGATGTATCGGTAGATGCATAGCATAAACATCCATGTTCGAAAGTATCCATACAAAATCACATAGAGGGAGTACAGTATATGTTTGGTGAAGCACATGACCTATTCAAAATAGATCATCCCTTATTGTTGTAGATCCATAAGATCCTAAATCCAAACTCAGTCCAAGAACAGGGGAAATACACATAAATAAATAGCTACTGAATGTCCGATAATGAGAGTACCAACTCATCATGTGTTGCTGTAAAAAGACTGCACTTGTGAAAATCTTCTCTATGGAAAAGGTCGGTTTCCAGCGCAACCATCTGACAAGTCAGGGTAAGAACCACCTTGAAAACTCATATCACTGATTCAAGAAAATCCATTATGGCCTGGGAATTTGGTTCACCATGGAACATTAGTGGAATATGGTGATGAACCAATGGAGTGTGATAATCCTTCACTAGTGCAGAAAACATTTTTTACGTCGGTTATTTTTTATTATTTACGTCGGTTTTTAGGCGACGTTAATACGGACGACGTTATAAATAACGTTTTTTACGTCGGTTATTTAAAACCCGACGTCATATCCCTAACATCACGGTGGTTATCACGTCGGTTCATATAATAACCGACGTGACAAATATGCACGGGGGGGCTTTATCACGTTGGTTATTCCCTAAACCGACGTGATAAAATGCCTGGGATATCGTTTATCACGTCGGTTATGACATAACCGACATGATAAACCGTTCCCCTGGCCTATTATCACGTCGGTTATTTAAGAATCTGACGTGATAAAAAGGCATGGGAAACGTTTTAGCACGTCGGTTATCCAATAACCGACGTGGTAAATCGATTCCCAGGCCATTTAGCACGTCGGTTATATTAAGAACCGACGTGATAAAAGCCCTGGGAACGGTTTATCACGTCGGTTCTATAAAAACCCGACGTGATAAACCCCTACCAATTTATTTACCACGTCGGTTATAAAATAACCGACGTGAAAGAAATTATTATTTTTTAAATAATTGCACTGCTCTCACCAAAAAGCAACCAGAAACCAAACAAAAATAACCATGCCAGCCCTCCCCCAAGCCCCAACTGAACCCCACCCTCATCTATACCCACCTAACAACCTGGCCAGCCCTCCCCCACCACATTGGAGCCCCACCACAACCCTTGGACACCCCCTACCCCTTGGACAGCCCCCCCCCCACCCTCATTTACACCACCACGACCCCTAGTACAGCCTCAAACACCCATTGGACACCACTCCCATATCCCTTGGACACCCCCCCCACCCCTTGGACACCCCCACCCCTTGGACAGCCCCCCCACCCTCATTTACACCCAACCGGCCCCTTGGACAGAACTCCTAGACACCTTGGACACCACTCCCATATCCCTTGGACACCCCCCACCCCTTGGACACCCCCCACCCCTTGGACAGCCCCCCCACCCTCATTTACACCCAACCGGCCCCTTGGACAGAACTCCCAGACACCTTGGACACCACTCCCATATCCCTTGGACACCCCCACCCCTTGGACACCCCCACCCCTTCGACAGCCCCCCACCCTCATTTACACCCCCCGAACACTAAGACAGCCCCAAACACCCCTTGGACACCCCTCCCATATCCCTTGGACACCCCCCACCCCTTGGACACCCCCCACCCCTTGGACAGCCCCCCACCCCCTGGACAGCCCCCCGACCCCTTGGAAACCCCCTACCCCTTGGAAACCCCCCCATCCCCTTGGACAACCCCAAACACCCCTTGGACACCCCTCCTATATCCCTTGGACACCCCCCACCACTTGGACACCCCCCACCCCTTGGACAGCCCCACCCCCACCCTCATTTACACCCAACCGACTCCTTGGACAGCCCCAAACACACCTTGGACGCCCCTCCCATATCCCTTGGACACCCCCCACCCCTTGGACACCCCCCACCCTCATTTACAACCCCCCGACCCCTAGGACAGCCCCAAACACACCTTGGACACCCCTCCCATATCCCTTGGACACCCCCCAAACACCCACCCACCCCCTTGGAACCTCTCCCCCCATACCTAAATCCAGACCAGAAAAACCATCAACAGTAGACCAAAACAATAAGTAGAGAAAAATTAAACATTCACTTATATAACATTCAAAACTTACATTGTCAACTTCAAAAAAACTAAATCCAACCTAAACGACTACGAAATACACAATTACATTGACAATATTCAAAATTACATTTTACATTACAAACAACTAAAAGTCAATCAAACCTGTAAAATAATTTGACCACTCCACTTGTAAGTGTTTGATATCTTCAGCAGTAAAGGGTTGAGGGTCATCAAAAAGCTACAAAGGAAAAGGATAGTAGTCAACGTGTATAATGAATAAATCAAATTGAAATATTATGAGAAAGAGGAAATCTTACCAGGTCAAAACTCAGAACTGTTCCAGTTGTTATTATTTCATACATAAATCTTAACATGTTATATCCGCATTCGATGATGCCTTGTTTCTCATGACATTTCTGTTTGAATGAGTGTAAATTCAATATATTATTTTTATGTAATAAATCAAAATTTACAAATTATAAATGGATATTTACCTTCGCATGTACATATTTGATCTTGAAATTCCTTTTCTTTGCGCTTTTTCGAAAGTGGACCCATGCCCTGTTAGAAAATAATACGAATGGGGTAAATTTAAAATTCATTATAATATATAAAACTATTGTGAAATTGAAACTTCCGTTTCCAATATATTCATAAAACTTTCTCGCACATCATCATGGAGAGAGCATATCCAATAAAGTGTTTTCTCCCTAGGGCAAAAAACCCCTAACATCCAATGATCCCTGATAAAAGGAAATTTAACGTTAGTGGTTTTTTATGTTAAAAGATAATTAACTCTTTGAGAGGGATGTGATTCATACCTCTCACAAAAATGCATCATCCAACACTATGTGATTACATTCTTTTCAAATCTATCAGCAATATAAAGCATTCTTTGTTCCTCATCAAATGCACATGCTTCAGGGGAAATCAATTGTGGGTCCACGAATCCATATACATCTGTCAGCTCATTCCTCTCACAAATTTTATACAGATACCTAATACAAAGCAGACATAAGTATACATTTTTAATAAATATAACGCAAGGAAAAGGTGTTAAGACTTACATGATAAAAATTTGCACCGCGTTGATGCCCAACTTATCTCCAGTGACAAACTCCATGATATCACTTTTCATAATCCCCACACATAGTTCACATCCACAGACATGAGCTTCCATTGTAAAGTCATAATGATCCGCCAAGAAATTTGAATATCTTGACAATTTGTCAAGACTGCTAGTATCTGCATCTGATGTCATAGCTATCTGTCTTTGTTGTTGTCTATACAGTATTTCTTTACCTTTGAAGTATTCCTGTAAAAATAAATTGAAAAATATATTAGTTTTCAAATGATAAAACATTAATAAAAATATAAAATAAAAGATATAACATCCATACCTCTATGGTAATGAGTCGAAGAAGTCTGGATGGCCAAAGTTAAAAATGGTCGATACTATGTCCAACTGTCGTCACCTCATCTGTAGGTAATGGTATCCGAGCTGATCTATCTATAATATCCTGTACAGTGACCCTCTGATTCTCTACCTCTAACTGTTGATGATGAACTGTATCTCCTATACAATATACCATTCCATATGCAACTATATGATGTTGAGGATCATCAACATACAACTCACAATAAGTAGGTAGCTGCGGCAGAGGAGGAGGATCAAAAATGGGGTCCGCAGGCTGAGGTGGGGGAGTAGGAGCTACTGGGAGAGGTGGAGTGGGAGCTGCACCCTGAAATTGTCTTTGCAAGTCTGCAAACATTAACTGCACTGATGCTCTAATCTTGTCCTCCATTGTCGCATTAATATTATGGACTTCAGCCTCCAAGGATTCTATTTTTTTTTATAAACTCCCTCAACGATAGAAGTTGAGGAACGTGGCAACACTTTTCTTACCGATACACCTGCCGGATATCCTCTTATACAGCCAGGATGTTCGGGCTTTCCCAATGCCACAGATAAAATATCTTCCCTCCCAGATGGTGTAAATGTCCCCTGTGAACTCTGCTCCTCAAGAGAGTCCTGTAATAATTAATTGAACATTTCTATAATGATTGGAAATATATGACGAAAAAAGTAAACTTAAATAAATAAAATAGATATCTTATAATCCTCTCAACTACGAGTCTCGATTCTTCCGAAAGATATTGTCCTTTTTTGCCCTTCCGAGCTCTTTTCCATTTCTCATGTCTAGATGGAGGGGATGGAGGGGCCACCTCTCCAGAGCTTGAAGACTCAGCTCTTAGTTGTTGAAATATTTCTGCCATCATTTGTTCTTCCAATAATGCATACCCTCCCCGAGATAAACTATGAGGGTATACATTTTTAGATTGGATCTCTTGATGAGCTTTCCTTGTTTGCTGTAAATTAAGAATAAGTAATCATTAACAAAACGATAATAAGATCATTTATATAAGAAAGCTTATAAAAGTTTACATTGCCCTTACCAAAAATGATTCTTTTCTTCTACTTTCAAAAAATTGTCTCCATGTGTCTTCATCTATAAAAGGATATATACGACATGGATTCTCACGACTCCTATGACCATAAATGAAATCAGATGAGAGGGTTGATTTGAAATCCCTCCATCTCCTAGCAGCCAACGATAAGCATTTCTTCCTGACTCCTCCAGTGTCAGGAATATCAAATGTCATCTGATAAAAAAGAGGTTAACAATATTATATATACTAGAAACATTTAAAGAACAGTCAAACAATAGAAAAAGATCTTACCAAAATGGTCTCCCACAGCTGAGAAATTATCGCCTTATCCACACTTCTCCAATCATCATAGAGAATGCTTACTTTGCTCTTAGCCTGAGTTTCTACAAAACCCTTAAAATCTTTAGCATTTGGACCTCTAGGAAGATCATCATCATCAAACTCCACGACTATCCTCTCCTCCTTCGTACGGGCAAGTGATAATTTTGGTAAACATGTGCACCCACGCTTACCAACCTTTGAACTCTTTTTCGTAACAGGAGCATGTGAATGTTCCTCCCCAGATGTATGACCAATATGCTCATCTCCAGAATCATGTGGCTGATCAACTGTTTGATCTGTCATTTTCCTTCAAATCAAAAAAACAAACATTAGTTCACAAATAGAAAAGTGTACTAAATTACATAATAGTAAACATTGGTAATATGGTAAGCATGTTAAACAATGATAAACATGGTAAACACAGGCAAAAGGTTGCCAATGAGTTGGCCCAAGAAAGCTGAAAAGTGGACTCACTGAGTCCACCGGTCCGCCGGTGTGAGCACACCGGCCAGCCGGAGGACCCAGGCAGTAGACTTGCCCACTGCCTGGTGCCACCGGCCGGCCGCTGGCTCACCACCGGCCGGCCGGTGGACCAGACAGAGAGCCTTCCTCTCTGTCTGGACCACCGGACGGCCGCTGGCTCAGCACCGGCCGGCCGCTGGTGTTCCAGACAGAGAGGAAGGCTCTCTGTCTGGTCCACCGGCCGGCCCGTGGTGATCCAGCGGCCGGCTGGTGGTGATCCAGCGGCCGGCCGGTGGTCCAGACAGAGAGGAAGGCTCTCTGTCTGGACCACCGGCCGGCCGCTGGCTCACCACCGGCCGGCCGGTGGACCAGACAGATTTGTTCTGGACCACCGGCCAACCGGTGATCCACCACCGGCCAGCCGGTGCGCCCAGGACTTCTCCTCTTTACAGTTTTTATTGTTTTATCGTTTTGGTTTGATACATGTTTTAATAAGTAAAAAATTTACAGTATCTAACATTATATGAAAAAAATAAATGTAAACAAGAAATAAACATGTGTTACCTGTAATTTTAGGAATGTACAGTTGGATTGTTTTCCCAAATTCCTTCGTCGTGATCGATCCTTATGGCACAAACCATGTCTTCAACATACTCATCATTATGTTCTGTTAATCTTTCCATGGAAGTAGGGATCTCACATAAATCAGCATCTTCATCAAATTCATCCTCACCAACATATTGGTTTTTCCCTTGTAAAACAACAGCCCACTACATATCTGATTGATCTACTACATAGAAAATTTGTTTGGCATGTGTTGCCATTATAAAAGAATCAGCTGTGTCTTCCAATCTATTCAGATTAACAAGTGTCATTCCAAATTCATCGTGTCTGACACTGTTGTTACCGATAAACCATTTACAGTTAAAAACGGGAACTTTAATTTTAAAGTAATCAGCCTCCCATATGTCTTCAATCACTCCATAATATGCACTTGATGCCGAAATTGGGTTTCTGTCCTTAGCACTCGAAAAATGCATTGCTTCTGCAAACACCAATACACCACTATTCTGAACTGCACTTCTGTTGTCCTGAGCTTTCGTATGAAATGTATAGCCATTAATGTCATAAGCGGACCATGTTATCACATTTAAAGATGGACCACCCACTATCCATTTTAATGTCTCTGATACATCTGATCTACCAAGCAAGGTCTTTTTAAACCATGGCAAAAAAGTTTTGTTGTGCTCATTCAAAATCCACATTTCTTTCTTCTTTGGATGACATTGTTTCAACTCATTAATATGTAATGTGATATACGGTTGAACATCAGCTATGTTATTCAAGATGTATGATTCTAACTTCTTCATATGTTCAGCTGACAGTGATTTGACTTTCAAGCCACGAATCCCCTTTCCCTCATTGTTAACCCGTTCATGGCGAGATGGAGGCAAACCTATGTGTTGCGCCGTAGCCAAGTAGCTCGTACAAAACTCTGCTACCTCCTCAGAAATATACTTTTCAATAATGGAGGCTTTAGGTCGATATGGATTTTTAACATATCCCTTTAATATTTTCATATACCTTTCAAAAGGATACATCCAATGAAGATATACAGGTCCACAAAGCCTTATTTCTCGAACCAGATGAATCATTAAATGCACCATCATATCAAAAAAAGTTGGAGGAAAATACATTTCCAAATGACAAAGTATAAAAATTGCATCCTTTTCCAAAATGTTCAAAGCATTCACATCAATCGCCTTGTTGCAAATTGAATTGAAAAAATAACACAACCTCATTATAGTCTTTCTGACACGGATGGGAAATATTCCACGCAGTGCAACTGGTAGAATTTGTTGCATCATGACATGACAATCATGTGATTTCATACCTATCTACTTCAAGTCTTTCAATGAGACAAAAATTTTTACATTTGAAGAATAACCTTGAGGAACTTTGATATCATGAAGATACTGACAGAAGCTACTTTTCTCCCTCTTCGATAATGTATGACAAGCCGGGGGAAGAAATGTTCATCTTCCTTTAGGATGGGAGCTAACTCCAAACGTATTCCCATTGACAGTAGGTCTAACCTTGCATTCAACCCATCTTTTGTCATTCATTTAATATCTAGCAATGTTCCGATCAAAGAATCAAAGATATTCTTCTCCACGTGCATGACATCAATATTATGTTTGACTTCATGATACCTCCAATATGGTAGCTCAAAAAATATTGACCTTTTCTTCCAAATATGTCTATCATTACCAGATTTCTGTGTCTTTCCCAATGTCACGTCAAGGTTTTTCACCCTCTCAAAATACAATTCTGGGGATAAAGGTTGAGGAGCAATATCAAATTCTTCTGAGCCATTGAATGCCTTTTTTAGTCTTCTATAAGGGTGATCCATAGGCAAAAACTTTCGATGACCCATGTACACTGTTTTCCTCCCATGATGCAATTGACAATATGACGTCTGTTGTTCGCAAATTGGACATGCTTTATGCCCTTTAACACTATATCTAGACAAATTTCCATATGCTGGGAAGTCATTTATAGTGAATAGAAGCACTGTATGCAGTTGAAAATATTCCATTTTATAAGAATCATACACCCTAATACCATCAGCCCATAACAGTTTCAAATCATCAATCAGAGGTGAAAAGTATACATCAATATCATTGCCGGGTTGCTTTGGACCAGAGATCATGATACTCAACATGACATATTTGCGCTTCATACAAACTTCAGGAGAGAGGTTGTAAATTACCAATAAAACAGGCCATGAACTATGTGTGCTACTGAGGGTTCGGTATGGATTCATTCCATCTGTGCACAAGCCTAGTCTCAGATTTCTAATTTCATTTCCAAATGTAGGGTACTGGGCTTCAATTTTCTTCCATTGTGGACAATCAGCTGGATGACGTATTTTTCCATCACATACCCGCTCATCAGCATGCCATCTTAACCTTTTTGCATCATGTGAATTAGCAAATAAACGTTTGAAACGAGGAATTATAGAAAGATACCAAAATACCTTTGAAGGGAGCTTTGTAATCTCCACATCAGCTTGTGATTTTTCTTTCACCTTATACCGTGATGTCCCACATTTAGGACACTCTTTCAGAAATTCATATTCCTTCCTATATATAATGCAGTCATTCGGACAGGCATGTATTTTCCTGTATCCCAATCCCATCGGGCATAATATTTTTTTGGCCTTATAATGTGAATCTGGAAGATCGTTATCTTTTGGAAGAATGTCTTTCATCAATTGTAGCAGCTCTGTAAAACTTCGGTCACTCCATCCATGTTTCGCCTTCAGGTTAATCAATCTTAACACCGCCGACAAAACCGTAAAATCTGTACAACCAGGATATAATGGTTTTTCGGCATCACCATATAGACGTGAAACTGTCGGTTCTATCTCAATTTGTTCTGCTACAATATCGCGAATCATTTCTTCAATTCCATCGGAGTTAGCATCTTGCGATTCATTATCATCAGTGACATTCTGTCCAGTTTCGCCATGCCAAATCCAAGGGTTGTAACTCGGATTGAAACCATGACAAATCAGATGATCTTTTATCTCTCTACTTTTCAAATTCTTCATATTCAGACATTTCTGGCATGGACAGAAAAAAATGTCACTACTTGGAACATTTCGTTTAGCAAATTCCAAAAAGGCATCAACACCTTCCTCATATTCATTGCTCATTCGATGTGCCATAATCCAACTTCGACTTATTATTACCTATAACAAATAGCAAAAATATATATATTTTTTAGATAAGACAAATATATGTTTATATGAAAAAAATCATAATTTGAATGTAAACAATTTTAAAATATAAAACAAATCGATGTGTAAACCCCCCTGGACACCCCCGACCCCTCTGGACAGCCCCCCACCCCTCCTGGACACAACCCCCACCCCCGACCTGCTTGGACACCCCCCCTGGACACCCTCCAACCCTCTGGACAGCCCCCCACCCCTCCTAAACACCACCCTCACCCCCTACCCCCTTGGACACCCCCCTGGACACCCCCAACGCCCACCCACACCCTTGGACAGCCCCCCACACCCACCCACCCCCTTGTAAACCCCCCTGGACACCCCCCGACCCCTCTGGACAGCCCCCCACCCCTCCTGGAGACCACCCCCCACCCCCTACCCCCTTGGACACCCCCCCTGGACATCCCCCAACCCTCTGGGCAGCCCCCCCACCCACCCGGACAACCCCAAATACCCTCTGGAGAGGCCGCCACCCATTTGGACAGCCCCCCACACCCATCCACCCCCTTGGACAGCCCCCCACACCCATCCACCCCCTTGGACACCCCCCTGGACACCCCACCGACCCCTCTGGACAGGCCGCCACCCCCTTGGACAGCCCCCCACACCTACCCATCCCCTTGGACACCACCCTGGACACCCCCCGACCCCTCTGGACAGCCCCCGACCCCTCTAGAAAGCACCCCCACCCCTCCTGGACACAACCCCCCACCCCCGACCTGCTTGGACACCCCCCTGGACACCCCCCAACCCTCTGGACAGCCCCCCCCACCCCTCCTAAACACCACCACCCACCCCCTACCCCCATGGACACCCCCTGGACACCCCCCAACACCCACCCACACCCTTGGACAGCCCCCCACACCCACCCACCCCCTTGTAAACCCCCCTAGACACCCCCCGACCCCTCTGTACAGCCCCCCGCCCCTCCTGGACACCACCCCCCACCCCCTACCCCCTTGGACACCCCCCCTGGACATCCCCCAACTCTCTGGACAGCCCCCCACCCACCCGGACAACCCCAAATACCCTCTGGAGAGGCCGCCACCCACTTGGACAGCCCCCCACACCCATCCACCCCCTTGGACACCCCCCTGGACACCACACCGACCCCTCTGGACAGGCCGCCACCCCCTTGGACAGCCCCCCACACCCACCCATCCCCTTGGACACCACCCTGGACACCCCCTGACCCCTCTGGACAGCCCCCGACCCCTCTAGAAAGCACCCCCACCCCTCCTGGACACAACCCCCACCCCCGATCTGCTTGGACACCCCCCTGGACACCCCCCAACCCTCTGGACAGCCCCCACCCCTCCTAAACACCACCCCCCACCCCCTACCCCCTTGGACACCCCCCTGGACACCCCCCAACACCCACCCACACCCTTGGACAACCCCCCACACCCACCCACCCCCTTGTAAACCCCCCTGGACACCCCCCGACCCCAAATCCATGCACCTATGCCATGGTTGTGTGTGAATAAAGTAGTAACAACTGTAAAAGGGCAACCCATCCAAATGGACACGCCCCAACCCTCTCGGGGATTTATAGAAAACGATGAAAAAATAGTGAAATCATAAAATTACTCAATATTGCAAGTCGAACAAATATATCTAGGGATGATAAATAAGATTATGGTTCCAAAACGAGTTAAAAGGATTCGCAATCGAAGAATCTTAGCTAGTTTCAACAAAAAAATCACAACACATATATATATACTATCCGCGAAAAAAAACGAACGAGTGGGAGGATTACCTGAGTGCTGCGAGTTTAGATGATTGATCCGAGGAGATTAAATATGAGAAACGATGATCGCAAAACGAATCTAAACCAACGAAATGGACGAGCCGATTTGGGTTTATGCGGGAGAGAGACGAGCCGCGACTGTCGAAGGTAAACTCGCGAATGACAATCCACGGGTCTGGGTAAATTTTTAAATGAGTTATCACGTCGGTTATTCAATAACCGATGTGATAATTGTTTTAAAAACATTTATAACGTCGGTTATTTCAATAACCGACGTAAAAAACTTCCTCCGATTCATTTTTTACGTCGGTTATTTTATAACCGACGTTATAAAGGGCTCAAAATCCGGGTTTTTTTACGTCGGTTATGGAATAACCGACGTCACAAACATCTGTGGATTCTTTTCTTACGTCGGTTATTTTATAACCGACATAAAAAAGCCTTCAAAAACCGCGTTTGTCACGTCGGTTATTCAATAACCGACGTAAAAAGGCCTTCGAAAACCGCGTTTGTTACGTCGGTTATAACAATAACCGACGTAAAAAACGAGGTCGCGCGATTAATAACGTCGGTTATTCTTATAACCGACGTTAAAGGTGTACCGAACACAGGTTTTTACGTCGGTTTTATATAACCGATGTAAAAAATGGTGACGTAAAAAACGTTTTCTGCACTAGTGCTTCATGCATACAGAGCCTACTTTCTTAGTATAATTTACTACATGACAGGAGGGGGATGCTAATTTCCCTCCATGAGGATGGATCTCACGAGATAGACCATTAGCTAAGGCCCCATCACTCATTAGATCATCATTAAAGTCCAAAAATTTTAACATGGATGTATGTCTTCAAGGTGGCATTTGAAATTTAATCAAGGGTTACCAAGAATAGATTAAAATAAATATAGTGAGTAGAAACGAGAAGGATAGTCAAAATATTCAATCTCGAATGATGAATGTACCATTGTTCCTCGTAACCAAATACAAGGTGTACTTAGTCGACAAGAAGATATTTAGTGTCTTGGTAAATGTATACATTAGCTAATTCACCAATACTAGGTTCCCTTGATTGATAGATGCACTCGAGACACCTTGACACCATTTCCCTAAGTCCCAAACAAATCCATGTAATGGAACTACACTACTAACATAGTTCCAAGGAATCAAATACACTAATACAAATCTGTCATGACCAAACCCGCCAAGTCCCACCTTTCCAGTGAAGAGCTATGATACAACTACCCCAATATCACCTATAGATGCTATAGGATAATGACTAACTCTAAAGGGAATAACTAATATCATAGGAATATACTGTGTGCACTTGAACACACACACACACACACACCTGATCATCTCAATGTAGAGGTGTAATGGAATAAAAATAAAATATGAAATGTTTAGAGAATATACCATGCAGGTAGAACCTCTTGAGAATAAAATGAGTATGATTGTATAATATTAAGATAAAATGGTAATGATACACACTCAACTAGAATGATGTTCTAACCTAATAATAAAATGGAAGAGTAAATTCTGATAGAGCCAGGATCCAGATCTATATGCATCGACCATTATACATTATCCAATTTAGAAGAGTATCCCTATAATCATCTGTAATCAACCCCAACCAATCCTCTATCTGCATAAGAAATTAATATTGTGGGTGAATCTCATGTAGGGGTGAGTATATACAAACATATTAGGTCACCCTAGAAACTAGAGGGTGAGAAAATAAGACACAATAGAAGTATACAACTCAACCCATAGCAAGAGAGAAACAAAATATGAAAATAGTGGTATATATGCACATATAAAAAACCAAAAGATATAGAAATGGGATCTCCAACACACATATCGGCCGTGAAAAAGATTATTCCATCACTTCTAGAGGTCCATCAAAGATGACCAACATCCCCCATGTCTATCTAAATAAGTGACCATGTGAACCCACACTTCTCCACCAAGTCACGCATTTAAGGTTCCACAATCTCAAGATAGAGGACCAATAACTTTGTACAATAAGGGGGTTCCACTCAATAATTTGAAAACCCTTACCCTAGTATGAAAAAAGGGTTCCACTCATTGGATAATGGACTCATACCCTGATATGACTTGTGGGATCAACGATGAAGGTATATGACCCATTCCCTATTCAATCAGGGGTGTTCCTCTATATTGATAGAGGACCCATGACTTTTCCTAGCAAGAGGGTTATACTCAGTTGGATAGAGGACCCATACCCATTCCCATTTTGAGGGCTCCACCATATGGATATGAGACCCATGAACTATCATATAAAAAGGGTTTCACTTAGTAGATAGAGTACCCACACCCCAGTCTATTAGGATGGTTCCACTATGTTGTTAAAGGACCCATCCCATGTCTCAGTAAGTGGCTATCACTATGATGATCCTTTCCAACCACTTTTGTCGTCGACAATTGCCTAAGGAAGAATCACGCTGAACAAAACTCATATACAATCTAAAAATCCATTATGGGGGACGTTATTTAGTTATATGTGACAAAATAATTAGGATATTCTACACATGGGATAAAATATATGTCTATAGAAATTATATATAACAGGTAGAAGGTTCCCCAAAATGATGTACATTGTGTGTAACAGAGTCCACATTGTGTGTGAACTGCCCTTTCCTCTCGACCATGTCATTTACCACACTTGGATATCTATCTATATACTACTAAATGACATGTAAGGGTGATACACAATGTGTCTCTCCCACCTGAGGCTAAGACGTATCTAGTTGGTCATTCCTAGAAATCATGCCCTTACCTGTGTACTATTTTACATGACTTGTCCTCCCACACAGGTTCATTCTTGTGTAATAGGTCTTGTGCTTGACTGTTCCCATATCCACATACAGGGAGTGTTCCTGGTTGTTCCCATGTCCATATAACCTTAGATTAATAGTTGGGTAACTCACACCTAGACACTTGGCAGAGGGTCTTGGGGTCCCATAGGGAATGTGATATTTTAATCACTTAAATCCCTAATCATTATAACCAAGGGGATATACGTTTTGTGTTCTTTAATACTACATGACATGAAGTTTATTTTTTAATAGACACCAAGATATACACCATGAATCCCAAATCTGCTACTATCACTGATGATTACACCTGTTGGACACTTGAACACCCTGTCAATCACATGCAACCAACAATTTTGTCCCTCAAATTTCCAAAAATTGGAATCCATCTTCTCTCGCACGATGTCTCTTATGCCACCGCTAGGTGAAGCGTCTTCCAAAACCTCAATATATTCTAGATCCATTTTGTAACTACCGTTATTACATCTCGATCTATCTCTAAGTCATCAATCGATTAACCGTATGTGAAGCTTTCATGATTTCATGGGTTCTATATCCCTTGATCCTTCCAAGCAATGTCGAATTGTGGCCCTAAAAGAAAACAATGAATATAAAATATATTTAATATTTTTACAAAAATATTTCGGGGCATATGAGGCCTCAGAATTGTTCACAGTCTCAACTCTTGGCTTTAAAAATTTACCTTAATGCATTTAATTATATTACAATGAAAAAAATAGAGTCTTTACATTTCAATTGAACTATTAACCTTTTTAAGGCAAATGGTGAAAATTCATTGAGAGTAAGAATAGAGATATTGGGGAAATATATCATATTTTTGGATGGTGCAATTCCGAACATCCCAAAATTCTTCATAGCATATTAACCATTAATCATCTAAGATTAAAAAATTCATTACATTAATATTTAAAAGTATAGAAGGTAATTAAAATTAATGGGTATGTACAGTTAAAAAAATGAACATGTGATCATGAATATTCAGTTAATAATATTATAATTGTATATTAATTGTAAATAGTATTTCATTATAAGAAATATTCCCAAATGAACAATTTTTTTAGTTTATCAAAAATTCATTATTATATGTAATTAAATAATTCATTCCCTTTAATCCAATAGATTATTTAATTGATTAAGGAATATGAATTAAATAAATATGATCCAAAAAAATCAAAATATTATTCATGGAGTGAATATCCTAAAACATTGAATTTATGAATTATCAATAATAAGTACTTATCTGAGGACATATTAAAATTTATTCCACCTGATAGTAATTTCATAGAAGCTCTAGTGATATAGCATTAATCAAAAAATTATGGAAAATTACACCAGGATAATTAAACTCTAGACAATGAAAATCTTGATCAAATATCGTATATGGTAATAATTTAATTTTTCCAACCGATATAGATAAAAATAGACTAATTAATTGTAATAATCGGGCCTTGTTAATTGAATAGACACCTTGGCTTAATATTATTGTCCATTCCTTCCCAAAAAGGTACCACTAGATTCCCAATAGACACATGGTCCCCTATATGGGTCCCACCCATGTTCCCTAATGTTTTATCAGACTAATGATTATCCCTACATGAAACACTTGTTCTTTCCTATGCACATTGTCCTCACTCGCACACACCATGGGAAAAATTTGAGAAGGTCACCCGTCATAATAAATACTCCAAGAAATGTATGATTAACTATGGAGTTATAATTACGTAGGCTACGGAAAATAAAGGTGAACCTTATTTAAACAAGTCATATGATAAAGTAATTTAACCTTTTATCATTATAGGGTATTATATTCAACCACATTTATAGTACAACATCCACATTGTGGATCCTACATCTCAACCCTGGGAGTTCCACTGTACATAATGATGGGTTTTTACTTTGATACCAATGTAATAACTGAGCCCAAAAAATAGTACTATCCCCATTCCTTAACATAGTCATTGGGGAAAGGCCCACCAGGTACCACCGTTTTCCTAATAGACACATAGTTCCCTCTCTATGGCACACCGATCTACTTGAACGTGTCATCAAATAAATAAATGTACCCACATTCCATAACATGTTATTTAAATATTATTTCCTCCTCACTCACACACACATGTGGAAAAATCCCAGAATTTTACCCATCCTAATCACTAGTCCATGCCATGAATGCTGAACTTTGGAATTCTAATCAGGTAGGTGAGAGAAAAGAAAAGTGCACCTTATAAACATGAGTTATATCATTTAGTTATTTAACCATTTAACATTGTATGGTGTTATATTCGTATTTATGGGGGTGACATAGAGTTTTTCATTATTTTCATGTTAATTTATAAAGAAGACATAAATGATTCGGACATGGTCCAAAACCCCAAAAAAAATAATACCTCTCCTAGAAACCCCCCCCCCCATTCGTGACATAATCAGACCTCATAATATATATTTTTTACTCAATTTAAGTGTTACATATTTCTATAATCATTCATGAAAATAAATACTATAAATAATATATGTAAATATTTTATTAATTTATTAAGATTCCCCAATCACATAAAAATAAACGGAACATTGTCACCCGTAGGTAGAATATATGTAATTATATTTTTATGGATTAAAAAATTTTCATTCCACTACATGAAATCCATTTAAAAAAATCTACTATATAATTAACATGTTCACATATAAAATATTTTATTAATAGATTAATATAAATATATCACTTCCCATTGAGACCCAAGTGATCTAAATATTTCACTCACATCTTCCTCATTTTGATCATTAGTATACTTATGATAATTTATTTAGTTGAAACACATATCACTAGATGAATGATATAAAATTCCTATAAGAATTAAACTTATATTTGAAGCCAAAAAAATGATTTAAATATCATCAATCATTTATTGTGTTATATTTTATTCATCAAGAACCAAAATATTTACCTCTATAAAATATATAGGTCTACTAAAGATATTTTCATGGTTTTAGTATTTTTGATCTCCATCAAAAAATCCCCATATAAATAAATTATAATCAACTATTTTTATATATAAAAAATTATTTAATAGGGTGCATGATCATATTATAAAATCCATTATTAAATACACCATTCATAGATCCCTTCACATATATATATCATTTATAGATATTTTAAAAATTTCAATCATATTACTTTTAAAAAGGTGAAATTGATTACACTTGTGTATATTTGATTTGACTGTGCATTCAATTTGGTTTTAAATGATTTCAATTGGTATTAAATTTCATCATATCATATTCATTCCATGAAATATCTATGGTATTATTAATATGGATTCATTGGATATTATTTGAGAAAACATTCATATCAAGAAACCACTGATGAAATTGAATTAAAATATTTTATTTTTAATGTTTTTTTGGAAATTATTATAACTACATTCATTTTCAAAACATTATTAATATCAAAGAGTAAAATTCCATGTGTTTATATGGATTTGAAATCTCCAAGATGATTTTATTCCATGTTTGGTTAATGGTACTGTTTTTAACTATGATTCAAAATCGAATTATAAATTTTGGAAAATATTAAAAAGGTACTTTTGGTAGGTCAATCCAACTCAAGAGGCATAAATGATTCTTGGGAGATCCCATGATAGGTCAATTAGGTTGTTTTATCCTATGATGTAGAATAACACCAACTAGACAGTATTTTCTCTATGTGGAAACAACCACTTCCTATAGCCACTGGCCAACTGGTAGGATTTTTAAATGTGGAAAATTTTGATTCCCCGCTTCATTATTTTGAGGGGGTATTTCCATTATTCCCCCTCCATTTTGGGAATGAATACATGGTTATCTCTATCATTACCCACATTATCTATCCTAATATTTGAGGCTCACTTCCATGGAAATTAAAATGTAGGACCAAAGTATATGTCCCCCTCACATCATCCATTCCTCTTCCCCCTCTTATCCATGACAATTCATTGATTAGGGGATATATGGAATCAACATGATTACATTATAGATTGGAGAAATCATTTGTGTCCTTCGAGACTTCCATACATTGGGAATAGAGGACATAGTAATGACTTATCTCTTCCTTCATCCATTTATGCATCAAAGGTATATCATGATTTGTATTCATTTGAGGTGTTACATTTAAATTAAATTAAATTAAATTTGAAATGGTTATAAGAAATAGGTATTGGAATTATATGATAAATAAGGGTCTGATGAGGGTCTCCCAAAGATAGGTGGACTTGGTTTTGGTGTACTGTGATTACCCGGATACTGAGTGGTTGGAACAGGTTTTATTAAAATTGGGAATACCTCAAAATTACTTATATGAGATACTGAAACTGGAATGGTGGTATGGTTGGGTAACCCAAAATATGATGAACTTGAGGAATGATATGGGGCATAGACCATCTCTATGACTGATTATAATGTTACACACCCTGTGTAGTCAGTGATGTTGTGTTATCCTTATAATGATGTAAAGGGATATAACATCCTACAAGAATAAATTTTCGATGAGAGAATGAGTTCAAGACTATGGAACCATGTTAGGGTGATTATACTATGTTATGACTATTGGATACAAGGGAGGGTTACTCGTTAGGGGATCATCCCTTAGAATTTGTTTTTTATTTCATAGTGATGGTTGTTGATGTTACCTTAGAACCTAAGATAATGTATTGTCCCAATGATGATTTATTGTTCATGATAGGAGTGGGAATTCACCCATTACATATATACATTTATTTATTTATGAATTATTAAATTTTATTTCCTAGTGTACTTGGGAATTGACCATTTGGTATGACACTAATGTGATTACCTGTGATGCCAGAGAATCACCTATTGTGATGGATGAGATGTTGGGATTCTTAGTATGTTTGGGTTCTGGACTCATTGTATTTTGGGGGAGGATACCTAGTTTAGCTAGAATCTATAATTGTGGTTGATGGGAGAGAAATATTCTAGAGATTGTACTTTGGATCCAGCATCAGAGCTTATGTGATGCATGTGTACATGAATTATTTGGATTCATGGAATTCCATTATTATTGCGAGATGATTGAAAATTTTATTTGACAAATATATTTGAATTGTGGTGTGATGTTTCTAATAGGAATAAATGAAAAATATTGGATGTTGTACATCCAAAATGTGATATTTCTATCCCCATGATTGATGATAAGAATACCCCAAGGATCAGGATAATGCACTAGATATGGATTGTCTGGGGAGTCATGAGTTATTAGAATTTTAGTTTATTGATTATGGTATCCAAATTGTTATTTCATTAAATTTAATTGGAATCATACTTTCAAAAAATTATTATATATCCTAGTCACTCCACCTCATATGAACTAGAGACCATCTGAACATTATGTAACCCCCTTGTACTACTAGGGGGTTAAACCTATGGGAATGATGATGAGGGACGCCCGTTGATTTCCTACGGTCCACTAATCATCAAATTGGATGTATGACCATGGTATGAACTTTGTTTTTATAAGGATTACCCTATGATTATTCCCATTCATAGATATGCTTTGACACATGTTATGCTTGTATAATAGAATGGGGTCATTTACAAAAGGATATGAAATTGTTATTGGTCTTGTAAATAATTATATGAGAAGACCCTTTGGGATGTGTAGATACTTTACTTGTAGTAGTGATCATGACATTCTTAGAGATATCTGACAACTTGATGAAGCCAGTATTGTTAATGGAATCTCCTTTTTATAGTCTATATTTAATTAACGATTACGGTTTTGAATCTTACATGTACATATGCTAGTATATATTGGTTTTTATTGGACTCTATTAGGGGATCCCTACTATGCTATGTACCCACACCCTTCTCTGGATTCCATTACTCATTGGTCACTAACCATATCTCAAAAAATTATATGTATACATAGGTATGTTGGGTCAGGGTATCATGTTTAGCATGGTCGAGTGAAAAAATTAGATGATATCAAGATATCAAGATGATGTATGAATCATAGCAAGGGATGATCCTGGTGTCTTTTGTTATTTTATTTGTATTATATATATTCATTGGCCTCATAGTTGAACTATCTAGGTTTTTTATTCTGATCATGATCATTTGAGTAGTATGTTTCATACCATTTTTTTATATAATGACTTATTTGCTTCTTTTATTATATGGACAATTTATATTACATGGTATACTTGGTTATTTTTTCTACTCTTTAACACTATTATACAAGGGGTATAGACTACCAATTAATACTCCACCTCCCATTTCTCAGATTCAGTTGATACTTTATTACATTTCCACTTAAAAATAGATTGCATCTCAAAGGAGTAAATAGTTTAAAAGTATTAGTAAAATAGATACATAATAGAATATCATATACATTTGAATACATAAAATACAAAATATTATTTTATTTCATAAAATCATAATTCTCTCATGATTATCCTTGAATTTAAATCATAGTACACATTTTTTCATTCTGGGGAAAGGAATCCAAAAAAGGATACCCCAAATGGTCATTAAGGGTTAAGTATAGTAGAAAATTTATTGAGTAAATAAGAT
The DNA here is from genome assembly GCA_963277665.1 of Viscum album. Taxonomy (NCBI): domain Eukaryota; kingdom Viridiplantae; phylum Streptophyta; class Magnoliopsida; order Santalales; family Viscaceae; genus Viscum; species Viscum album. The sequence goes on along the minus strand of OY728162.1, from coordinate 953,546,797 downwards.
ATAATAAATATGGATAGGTAAATAACTGAATACACATAAACATTAATCAATAACATTAGAATAAATAATAATATGATAGGAATAAATGATGATCAAACAATGAAATAAAAAATAATCACATGATCTTGAATATTATTTATGGATATCCTAACATTTCAAATAGTCACATAGACATCAATATCTAATTCCATAATTATGGAATTCATAATTCCATACAACTTAAACTTACTATCGATGCTATGTTCCCAGACATCACAAACATAACAACAAGGCCATATAGAAAGATATCATAAATAAATTGATAAGGTTTTGAGACCTACTAATTAATAAAGGGGTTATAATGAACCCTTCCTATCACTTATTAAGATATGTTCATTCATTATATGAATGGGATGGAGAAAAACAAAACACATAATCAAAATTAATATTCATATTTAAAAACTAGAATATATTTTTTTATTTTACCAAAAAAATATGTAAAACAACATGATCATAATAACTCTAGAGAAATATGGTGGATGTTTTTATTATACAATATTCTTATTAAACTGTAAGATTCATTAACAGATGTTGACATAGATAAAAAAAGTTATAATGATCAGTGGAATATTTCTCGAGGAAAATAACAATTTAATTTTATGATCATATATTTTAAAATCCAAAAATTTCAAAAAAAAAATTTAACAAAACTTTCATTAGAAAAAACCATGATTTATTTTAATTTAACCATAAAATAAGAGAGTTTTATTCATAGATAGAAAAGAAACACATGAGGTGTACATTAAAATAAATTCTACATTCACACATTTAGTAAAAAATAACTCATCTAATAAATGTTAAGATGTCTTATTTTAAAAACTATCATGTTGAATGATTTTTTAATCAATAATTTAAGAACATTGAAGCTTTTATTTAAACCATTTTAAATAAAATATTAAAATGGACGAAAACGAGTATACTCCAAATTGAAAAACAAAATTGATTTTTCATTTAAACTTTATATTGATATATTTGAGTTCAAAAGATTGTATAAATAGAAATAATAATTTATATTAAAAATATTATAATAAAATTTATGGGGATTAAGATAGAGATATCATATCATTTTCTCAATATAAAATATAATATAATCAATCCAAAATAATAATGTGATTATGAAATAAATATCATTGGTAACATTAGAATCAAAACACCTTGGATGAAATAATTTAAATTATGGCAGTAGTTAAAATTATTAATAAGGATCAATGATATAACTTGTTAAAGGGACTATATATACATCTCAAAAACATAAATATGTGTATAACATCAAGAATTCCTGAAAAGAAAAATTATTGAGATGATGAACGGTTCAAATAACCATATATTGGATGTGATAATTAATCAATTATGTGATTATGTGTAACAAATATAAATACACATGAAGCATGTATAAATAAAACATAATAAAATTATAGATCATTCCACATATATTCACAGAATAATATAGTCATCTAAGTATACGTATAACCCAATGAATGGAAATGTATTTTAGACTCCCCATAACATAGTTATGAATTGCTTTGTAAATGATTTTAACTAATATATTATAAATTTTGATTCATATAATTTAATAAAAGAATAATTTGAGTAATTATAATATCTTATATGATCCAAATATACATTTTTTAATAACCACTTATTAATAATTCTTTTTAAAAATTGTATTTCTTGAGTGTTATTTGTTTCATTTCACATGTATGTTTTGGTTTTCAAACTCTTGTCATTTTTCATTGGTCATGGTTTAATCATATCTGGATTATAAAAATGAAATAAACATCATATATATATTATATAAATATTTATAATTATCCATGAATGGTGGATGTAAAAACTGTGTTGCATCGTTTCTTGATTGTGATAGTCAACACATACACACAAGTGAGATTATCATTTTTGAACGAATCGAAGGGTCAAATGGTAAATCATAAATGATATTTAAATTATGACTATTTTAACATTAAAATAACCTATATGTATTTTTTCATGTGTATACATATTAATGTAAATTGGCGATGAAAAATGAATTACACCGCTACATGGTGACAATAAGTTGTGTTTATGCATGAGCGATGGTTTTGCATTTTATAGGATCTAAAAGAGATGGAAAATGGTTGTATCATAACAAAAATAACATCTCATTATAATTATGATACATTATTGAATATTTTAGTATGTTTATAAAATATTTTTTTTATCTAGATAATGAATAAAATTTAAAAGAGTCGATGAAGGTGATTACCTCTTCATGAGTATACTTCCTTTAGACTCCCTTTTATGAACCCTTAGAATGGAATTAAAAAAAACTGAATATAATTGATGGAGATCTATATTTAAAAAAAATGAATCATTTGTTGGTTTCTCTATGATTCTCATGGTGGTGTATTGAAGAGAAATGATTTGTGTCCCTTTATAAGTGAGAACATGGGAACTTTGGGAAGAACATTAATTATTAAATAAATAAAAATTAATTTTCATATTAAATAATCTCAAAATTAATATATTAGTAATATAGTATTTTAATGATGCTAAATAATCTAATCCAATAATAATTATATTATTTTAAAAAATGTTTTAACCATTTCCCCTTAGTTATAACCCCCTCTTGGCCATTTTGACAATTACTACAGAATCCAATCTATGTACTCTTTCTGGGACCATAATGTTCCCATAAAAGGACTAGTGAACCATAAATAGGTAGTGGAGGAAATATTTAAACCATATATGGTTTAATTTTTGTAAAATTTTAGATTTATAAATTTTAAATCATTTAATATAATAATTTGTTTTATAAAATATCATTAATTTCATTTTTAAAATTATTCATTTACTTTGACTCTAAAGAAAAAATGAATTTTTTTATTAAAATATAAACCTTTAAAACATCACAAATATTTTTTATTTTTATAAAAAATTAATAAAATACAACAAATCTTCCCAATTTAAGTACATTTAATATCATTAAAATAATGAATTTCTTTTTTCTATTAATTGAATAAACACTGTATTATAGTTGGGAAAGCATATAAAATAATTATATAATCACTCAAAATTATAAAAAAAATTAAATGATAAAAATAATTTCATTATTCTTAAATTAATAATTAATATTCACTCACAACATTTGAAACCTAATTTTTACATATAATTTAAATTTAAAATCATTATTTTGAAATTGTTTTATTCTCTTTACTTAAAATATTTTATAGGTAATATTCATTGAAAAGTTTCCCGTTAACAATTAAATCAAGATACTAATGTGATAATTGTAAAAATTCTTTCATTAAATAAAAATTAAGTTGAAAATATCATCCTTATCACCTAGTTTTAACCTATTTTAACCATGTTTACCGTTTTATAGTGGTGAAAAAATTGTTTTAACCACTAATTATTACAAAAACGTAAGTTTACCATATTAAAAATTATTAATTATTGTTATTAAAAATATATAATTTATTTTACCAAAATCAACCACTATAAGGGGTAGAAATTTATTTTATAATAATACTACAAAGTAGGATGAATATATTTTTCATCAAAATAAAAATACTTTTACATCTAAAAGTATCTTTATACACAGATCAAATATAATATTGATTACTATTAAATTAATTATATTATTTTAAAATAAATGATAATTATTTTAATTATTATTAAATTAAAAATAATAATATTATTATACAATTAAAATAAATGGCAGTTATATAGAATTCGGTATTTTACTATTCACTGAAAAATCCATCATTTTAGAAAAATCCTTAATTTTTACACTAACAAAATTGTTATATGATAATATTTTTTATGTTTATCAAATAAAATTTATAATTGTTTTATAAATTAATTATACTATTATCTCATACAATGAAATAAAATCATATTTGTAGAAAACATATTTTTTTAAAATAAAATGACTTAAAAAATTGAATGTTTATTTAGAAAGAATTAATCAATACATTTTTTGAGTATGGCCATTGTGTATATTAATTAATGTTTTTAATGAAAAAATTACTCACCAATTAACTGCTTAAATATAATTATAACATTTAGTAATAATAATATTTTATGGTTTATTTAAGTTGGGTGTTGAGTATTATATATGCTACCGAGGATGGTGTTATTTTAAAGTATCATGGTGTCACATTATACTCACCTTTAATAAATTGAAACATCCAAATTTCAAATTTATATTAGTAATCAAGGGTTCCAAATAAATTCTTATGAAAATAAAATAAAAATATGGCTTAATAAATCTTCCTCTTGAAAAAAGGGAAATATGATTATGAATGTCTTCTGGAATAACACATAATTATTTTTCAAAATAGGATAACATTAGGGGGAAGTCAAAAATATGTACCAAGAGGAAAATATTAATGTCCAAAAAATATGGATAGTGAATAAAAACATTAATCATGATGAATTTAACCTCAAAAAAACCATAAACCAGTGAGGGGTGAGAAGTCCATCAATTAATCATAAATGGTGGTAAAAAGATAAATTTACTATTTTAATTTCCATTTTTTAAATTAATGGATTCATTTATTGTCCACATATAGAACTATATAGAATATAATTTATTTATTTTTATTTTATATTTATAATTTCATCTGTTTTTTGTAATTATATTAATTTATATGTCATCTATAATTATAATAAATGGATATTTAAGTTGATTTTTTCATTCCAAGAGAACCAATATAATCTTCTAATATATCATAAGATCGATAAAAGAATCTCAATTCATTCCTTATATGTATATATATTTACGAAATCCAAAATTTTTATAATGGGTTATCTAATATGGAAAAATCTTCATATGATGAAATAATAAAGTAATCTTTAAAAGATTAACAATAACACAAAAAGTTTAAATTAACCATTAAACTCTACAAAAATATTTATATCCAAATTTAAATCCCAAAAATATGAAATATTTTATCATATAATATGTTTAATATCATCATATATATTATCCGTAAACAATATCAATCACTTAGACGCATTTATATAAAAAATGTATACTCCCATGTCATACACTCCACAAACAATTCTATTTGTTTTCATAAATATTCTATATCAATGAAATAAAAAATAATAAAATATGTGATTGAATTAAAATTGACCAATAATCCTTCATAAAATTATGTTTACCATAATTATTTAATATTAACAAAATATTTTACTTAACATTAATCACATAGTAACTAAATCACTTTTGAATCCCATGTTTATATATAAGATATATTCTCAAAATACAGAAGATATTGTATCTAAATAAAACATAATTACCTTAATATAAATGATCATAATAACCCTAAATGTTACAAATAACATTACACTTATATTTGGAAAATATAAAGGCTTTATTCCTAATATAACCTTTTCACCAAAATATATACAAATCCAAAAGGTTGTATTCTAATAATTTTCTCAAAAAATATCCTTAACTAAGTTGGACTCCCATTACTTAATATATTAAAATGGATATCTATTTCATAACACTTATGATCTAATATAGAATTATCATCCCGTGACACTTTAGGTTCATCCCACAACATTATAGAATATAATATGTTTCCATATGATCAATTAAATCATTCATCATAATAGTTAATAAAGAAAATGTGAATCAGCCCCATCACATCCCATTAAATGTGGTAATCATGGATTGTAGTAATGGAACACTCACCTTGAAATATAATGATGGATTATTTATATTTCACCAACATTAATTTGGGATATTACCCATATATTCATCTGTACCACAACTGTGTCTACTTGTAGTTTTCAAATATTGATGTATTGTATGGAAAACCACTTAAACCCTACCTCACCAAAACATTAATGATATTTTCATAAATTTATACATATCATTAGAGTATATCATAGGTATAGGTTAGATAAACAATTTTTTCCCTAAATCTAGTTCCTATGATTTCTATTAAACTTTCTCTAATACCGACTCTAAAGACTCCAACTCTAGTGTCTCAGATTCAGTGGTTTCTTTATTAAATTAGAACTAGATATAAGTCATCATATCCTAATAGAATAAATAGTTTAATATCCTTGGTAAACTATATATATACATTAATCTCACATTAATTGGGAAACATAAAATAAAATGAAGTATTTTCATTGAGAAAATCATTATTATCTATAGTGTATCCTTTAATATTAATCATAATACACTTCCTATCATCCAGGGGAAAGAAAAAAATAAGGGTGTTCTCAATTTCTTATTAACGGTTACATTTAGTGGAATATATCACAATATAATAAGTTATAATAAATAAATAAAGGAAAATAAATGGAAAAACATGTCCTTTAATAAGCAACTTGATCATTATGAATGACAAGGTATGAATAAATGATGTTAAAATAATGGTATATAAATAATCAAATGAGATAGACACATATCAATGGATATCATAAATATTCAGAAAAATAATATTCATATAAATAATGAATATCATAATTAAGTATTGGATAATTTCTGAAATATTAGACATACAACCTTAACATTGTGCTAAGACCTCATAATCATATCATCAAGGCATAATGAAAAGAAATCAGAATTAAATTGGAAATATATATGAAAATACCCACAATATGTTTTCTGATTAGACCTATTGATGTATTGAGGGTCTATAACAGGACCATCCTATCACTTACTATGTTCAATTCATTCATCATATGAAATGGGTGGATAAGAATTTAGTATATAATATACATAAAAATCCATACTAATAAAATATGTTATGAAATGTTAATATTTCCCCAAATAAATAAATAAAACAATGTGATGATAATTCATCCAAACCAATATATAAAATTGTATTAAAATATTATATACCTTTTAGATCATATTATTAATCAGTGGATGTTGACATAGATAAAAATATTTTATAACGATCGCTGAATATTTATTTAGGAAAATAACATTTTCATTTTGAATTCACTCATATTAAAATATAAAATTTACAAAATATTAGGGGAAAGTTATATTTTTAAAGAACAATGAAAAAATTTAATAGAATATTCAAATTAACAAGTAGTCACGAATCTGTGAAAATCCACTCATGTAATGTATGTTAAAACAATGATTTTGGTCACATTTTTGGTAAAAAGATACTTCATTGGAAAATAATAAGAAAATTCATTTAAAAAATATTAATAAAAAATTAGGTAAGTATATAATTAATAAATCATTTAATAATATTTAAACAATTATTTAGAACATTATATTGAAAATATAGGAAAATAATAAATAGATTCCTATCCTAATTGAAAAACAATGTAATTTTTTCTATTAAAACATTATTTCTATTTTGGTGTGCGTGAAAGAAGATAAAAATGGGGACAATACTAGAAAAACATACAAATAAAAATAATATAAGAAAATTTATGTGTTTTAATAAAAATAATATAACATAATTTCCCCAATATAATCTTAAATATAAATAATAAGGGAAAAGGAAGAGATTGGGAAATAATCCCATTTTCTAACATTAAAATTAAAAACTGTTTGGGTAAAATAATTTTAATTTTAACATAAAATAAAATGAATCATGAAGGATCAATGATATAAATTTTAAAATGGAAATTATATATTCATGATTAACATTAATAGGTTAATAACATCAACCATGCTTCAATGAAGTAATATTGAGATAAAGAACCCTTACAAAGATCGCATCATTGATGTGAGAATCAATCGATAAAGTGATTTAGCGAAAGAAATGGAGATACACTGAAAACAAGTGAAAATAAAACATAATACAATCCTATTTAATTACAGATATAATAATGTCATAACATATTCAATCAAGTATAATTATAACCCGTTGAATGTAAATTGAGGTAAGAAACCCCTTAACTCCCGTTTGACTTTCTTCATAAATTCTTTTAACCTCAATTTTAATACATTTAAATTTATTTTAATTATATAAACAAATAATTTTCATGATAATAATATCATATATTATCCACCGTTAATATTTTAATACCAATTTATTAAGAATTAAAAATAAAAATCATAGTTTCTCAGTGTTAACTATTTCACTTTTCAAGTATGTTTTAGTTTGGTAATTCAAGTCATTTAAACTTGACCATGGTATCATCATATATAGAATTATAATAATAATATTAATATATAATATAATTATCATACACATATTTATAATAATCCATGAAATTCAAACACGAAAATTGATTCACATCAACTCTTGGTGTTTGTGGTGCACATGGATGCATGACCGACGTTATGATTTTTTAATTTGTGGGTGATAATAATTAAAAATTTATTTATTAATATTTAGAAAATAAGAACATAATTTTAACTAAAATACATTTTTAACTATAGAAATATGTTTATTACAGAAATTATTTTATTAAATTTTCTTTCGTATAACATGTTTAGTTTCTACATATTTTAGAATTTTTTTATAAAAAGTTTAAAATGATTAAAATTTAATATTAAAGTATTATTTATGTGAAATTTTTATAATTTTCAAAAAACATTGGGTTGTCATTGAAATTTTCATTTTTGTCAATAATATCATTTACTTTCATTAAATCTAGACATTTAAATTATGATATAATTTTTGATTTTTTAAAAATGTTATATATGATCCATATTATTAATAATAATATATTTAATTTCATTTTTATTTTTAATTCATAATTTTTTTGAATAAATATATGTTTATACTTAAAAAAACATTCTTATAAATAATATTTTTTAGCACAAACTATTTTTCCATTATAAATAAAAAATGTAAAACATAATGAGGAATAATATAAAGGAAATTTATAGATTATATATCTATCTATAGTAATTTATATTCATATATTGAGTATTACAACTTATATTGTTAATATAAAATCATTTATTTCTTAAAATACAATATTTAACCAACAAATTATTTTTTCAACTTTTTCAAACTTATTTTATTACAAATTTTTTCACCCTTGAAAATAGTAATTTTCAAAATAAAATTTATTTTTGAAATCATAATTTTATAATTTACTTAGGGGGATTTTTTGGGAAATTTATGAATTGATAATTTTTTGATGAATATTGAAAAACATTTTTTTGTAAATAACCATTTCGTTTAATGAATTTATAAATTTTTATTTTGTTTTAACATGGTTTTAAAAGTAAATTTTTAAAAATTATATTATAATTAATCAAATTGGGTTTATTATAATCAACTTTATAATGTTTTTTCACATACGAACATGTTAAACTAATGGAAAATGTTATCTTTTGAAGACTTCTTTTTCATCATGTCTACACATTTAATTTTAAATTAAATTGTACCAATTATGTCAATGGAATTTATAAAAAATTATTATATATTTATAATATTAAAAATGAATGTTATATAATAAATCTAACGTAAATTTTTTCCATAATGATCATTAAAGACAATAAATATAAATTACCATGGTAAAAGTTAAAATGGAATTACTAGAAGATAAATTAATAATTTCATTGGTAAAATCACCTATATACTTTTCTAGAACCTGTTTTATTTCCATATGTATAACATATAACTTCTAATAATTTATAATGAACCATTTTTAGGCTTGTTACATGAGAGAATTTCTGGTATCACATTTTATTTTAAAAATTTCCATCTCTATTATCTCCAAAACATATAAAAAGCCACCCCCACCCATATCCTATATATAAAATAAAAACACATTGTTTAAGATAATCCCTTACCAAATCCCTTCCTTATTTCCATATAAATTACTTATATCCATTTCATTTATCATAAATCAATCCTAAAAATGAATTAGATATAATCCTAAAGGTTTTCTCCATAGAATATACAAAATTCATAATTTTTTTTGTTTTATTTATTTTTTCACCTACTTAAAATCATATTTAATTATGATATTATTTCAAAACCAGTATATCTTATATATTTATATTTATTCCTTTTAATTTCATGGCCTACATCTATCTAATCTTCCATCAAATGGGAAACAAAACCATATATCATACGTATGGTGCACTATCAGCTCACTAACCAATGTTATTCATTTTTCTCAACCAACTATCACAGCTGGATGAAGTTATGGATTTTATATATTTATATTATATTTTTGAAATTATTTTACCTATAAAATTATAACATCACATATTAAATCTTACTTTTTATTCCATTGGAATATGATAACGTCTCTCTTTTGTATGAAGAACTACCGCCTCACGAATCGATGTGATTCGTTCATCACATACACGTTAAATGAAAAGTAATAATGAATTATTTAATAATATTATGTGATCTATATATCGTATAAAAATTATCCTTTCAAGTTAATATATTATTTACCATTATTTTGTTTCATCTATCCAAAAAATGGACAAAACGATCATCCAAACATACGGCCTATCGTCTTTTGGAATGGTGTAAATCCTTTTATATCTATTACATTAATTGATTAATATAATTACATATACAATGAATATATGATATTTATATCATGTTTAAAATCATTCATATTATGAAACCATGATTTATGTAAGAGGACCAAAAATATCAAATCAAAACATACATGAATAACAACGAAGCTATTATCCAAACTGTGATTTTGACTCATAATTGTTAATAAATGTGTAATAAAATGTCATATGAGAATAAAATTTTTGTACTATATAATTAATTATGATTATATTAGAGATTTATAATAAAGAAATATTTATTATACAATAATATGAAACTGTATGATGAATGTTGAGACTAAATATTAGCGGAGTTTTCCTCTATTTGTCTTCTTGGGGACATACATTATGTTATATACATTTTTTATGAGGTTTATATATAGACCCAATAGCATGTAATTTTATTTATTTATTTATTGTTATGTAATTTTAAATTAATTTTAATTTTATTAATTCATAGGGATTACGATTCAATGTTACCCAAATGGATAGGGGTTTGTTGTAAAATCTAGTCACCTATACAGATTTTTTATGTTTCGTATTACAATGATGAAATATTATAACCCATCTATACATAGAATCATTAAAATTATTATCCCATCGTAAATTAATGAGAATAAACTTTTTCCCTTCATTTGTTTCTCTTTTTTTACTAAATAGCTAAATAGAATTTTATTAAGAAAAATAATTATCATTTTTTCTTCCGTAGACAACACTTTTTCATCTATATCCATATTTTTATGAAAATGTTTTAAGTTATTTAATACTTAATAATGATTTATTAATGGCATGTTTACCCATTTTTATATTTTATAAAAAAATTTAATGGAATATTAATATTATTATCCAATCAAGTCTTGTTTGGATTTTATTGAAAATATTAAATGGAATTTATGTTTTAAAGTGTACAGCATGATCGAAATTTACTAAAATTACAAACTCTCATTTTTATGGATTCCATTATATTTTTTTAATGGTTAAATTAGAATAAAATAATTTTTAAAATGTATTATTAATTTTATGTTTTTTGAAAAAATGATTTTCAATGTGAAAATGTAATTTTCAACAAGAAATGTTTCAAGTGATATTTTAAAATAATTTTCCACCAAGTATGACATCCTTTGATGTTACTTATGAATTTAGGGATATTATCCAATGTAAATATTATTATTAATTCTCTGGATGATCTATATTTAGGATTACAAGGTGTTTATGGAACATATTTTCCTCTACAGGTTATACCTGGATAAAATGTTAACAAAACCAACATTTTCTATTCAGGTGTTAGGTTTTGATGAAATTAAGAAATTATAATAGAAAATATTTATTTTTCATAAGTTATGATATATTCATATGTTTTTGAAACTAATTTTTTTTAGGGTTTGGATATGATGAATATTTTATGATCTTATGGAACATATATGTATGATTTTTAGTGTACTGTGGTGGTTACGTTATAACTAAGGATGGTGGTCATGGTATAACAAATGATGATGGTCCTTTTATAACTGTGCATCGGCGGGAAATATATCTCCATCAAATTAATTGGGCAATGTTTGATATCACATTATAAATATAGGAATTTAATCGTTAGTGATCCTAGTTTATTAATAGACATTGTCCATTACGATAGTCCTTGGAGTAAACATTGAATACAATTAAAGATTATGGTGTGAACCCATTCAACTATGATCGTTTTAGAAATTATACATGACTAGTAAATAAATGATTTTATAATCTTATATGTACACAAAAAATCATTGCCTTATGAGAATGTTTTTCTCCCATGGATAATGTACTTTTATTAAAATATGATTTATATCTTATGAACTATCACAATTTATTCCATGACTCATGTTTATGATCTTTTATATATAGGGTATTGTTTTTAAATGTTATGTTGTTATATCATTCCATTATGCACATGTAATTATTATGTGATCATTAATATCTCACTTTTTTAACCCTACTAAGAATATGAGCTCACCCTTTATAATTATTTATTCCCCATGTTATAAAGAAAGGTTTTATGTATAACAAGTCTAATAATTGTGATAGATATGAATAAATTAGTGGGAGAATATATAGTTCATATTTGAACTAATATTTTTATGGTCTAAGGATCCAAAAAAACTATAACTAAATGATTATGTCTTGGATTATTTGTTTTGTAATCAATATTCCTCAACGTTGATGAATTATTTATGTACGAGAATTATGGGTCTCTAGAGTTTATATGAGAGTAACTATTAGTTAAAATTTGGAAACTATGATAAGAAAATATTAGTGAGATCCCTAGGGATATAAATAAGCATATTTCTAAGTATTACTCTATATATTGGAAAATATCATGGAATATTGGTGATAAATAGAGTGAGTGGTTTAAAAGAAATTAAATCAATGTCTATATAATACAAGTGGGTGTGGTTCAAGAATATATGGACCTATTGGTAATAACTCCAAAATAATAAACATCATGTCGGACTTCGGTGTTACATGGTACATTATAAAGGGCCTTACTACACACATGGTATGAGAGTTTCAAGAGTTATTCTTTTGAAATTAAAAAAATATATATGAACCTTCAATAAATATTTTGATAATGAAAATTAATTTCCTATGTTAACCCTATGGTGTCATTGATTTAATTGAATGGGTCATTATTTAGAAATCCTATAAGTGATGTTTCTTGAATATGTTGTTTTCCACTATCGATATTGTTGATCCCTAAATGATTTTCTAATTTAATCAATAGTAGGAACCCACATGAACTAGGTTAACATTCAATATGATAGGAAATGTGTTTATGAGAAACCAAATGTGATGATTACTAGAGTAAAGGATTTTATGAATATCTATAATTAGTATCATGGTATATGATTAATAACACAGACCTTACCCAAAGATCAGGGAAACCAAATATTATAAGGATTGATTTTATTGAATTTTTGTAGTGGTGGATACCATTTATAAAAAAAGATCTAGTTTCCAATATGCTTATTATATAGGAAGATATAATCTAGGGAATTCCTCAATGGAATGAGAAGATGTTTTTAGTGTGAAAATAGAAAAAAAATATGTATTTTATACTAAAAAAATAAAATGTTTGGCTGACAAAATGGATTAGAATAATTGTTTCCAAAAGGTATAATATATAATTGAGTTATACATATGTGGAAATTATTTTAATTATAAAAATAAATTTTCTATGAGGAAATATCAAGAAGGGAATCGAAATGGTTTTATTAGTAATGGTTGTACTACTAATAATGAATATAATAAAAATTATATATTAAAGGTAAGGGATATTCAAATAGCATTGCTTATATTAAATGTTAAAAGAATGACTAAATCTAGGTTGTTGAATCTTAAGAAACAATTCTATTTCATATTATAGGAAATTGGTATTATGGAATAAGATGATGAATCCTGGTTATTGGTTTATGAATGAAGTGTAATTATTAATGTATTTAGATATTGAGATTAAATAATAATAATATATGAATTAAGAAATTTATACTTATGGTTCTATACAAATTTTTATTAAAGATATTAAATAATATATTGAATTTAATTGACAACCCAAAAAAGTTATTTAATGGATAGGTGATATTTGAAAGAAAAAACATGATTAATAGAAGATAACCCTTAATTTCTTCCTGATGTTGAGATAATATTGTTAAGTTTGGATGAAGAGATGATTGATATGGAAAACGAAAATTTCATTGTATTGATGAGAATGAAATTGACTAATTATTTTTATAAAAATGGGGTAATGTTATCACTGAGGTAGTTTACATACTTTATGTATTTATCAAATTTATTCATTAATAATTAATTTTTTTAAAATAATGAAGAAATATGTTTGTATTCATTGGGGTTTTGTTGTAATTTTTGTTGTCACCGTGTTTCTAAAATAATATGAATGAGGTATTCCAGTATTTAGAATGTGGAAATTAAGAAATACTTTATGATATTTGGGGGATTAATGTTAAGTACATTTTGGAAAATTATGTAACCTTTTAATTGATATTTAATTTTGGATGTTTATTTAGTTATACCATTTATAGAATTTTTTAATTTGGTATTTGGATGATTTTTAGAGATAGATTTATTATTTAACCAGATAATGATGTATTCATATTGGATAACTAGTGCAATTAATTCTATTTTCATAATAACTAGATATATAAGGAAGGACTAAACATTCTTTTAAGGATCTTATGATCCACTACTGCATTTTTCATAAAAAAATCATCTTCATTTCCTAGATTAAGATACAAAGTGGGAATTAATAAAATAACAAAAAATTGATGATATTGTTCTTTAGAAATAAATGAAATCAAGTAAGTATATCTTTACATTAAAAGTCCTCAAATTTAGGCAAAGTATATTAAAATGATAAAATTATATATTTAAATTTATTTCTTATTAATAAATGGCCATTCAACTCATCATATATTTATGGTTTTTTAATTTTAATGTTTATAGTTACCATTCACTTTCTTGTGATTAATGATCTATGGATATTACTTTTCATTCATGCACATTTATTCACTTCCCCCTGATGTTTTCCTATTTCAATACCAAGTTATGTGTCATTCTAGTTGAACATCATATTACTCATTAAATTTATTTTTAATTTGTTGTTTTATAACACCTTTAATGATGTGGGTTCTATAAGGAGTAATTTCAAAATTAAAACCCCTTATTATTAAGATAATGTTAAAATTTTGAGGGTAAAATTATTTAAGGTTGATGAATTTTACTCACTATGATTTTATGAAAAAAAAATCAAAAAAATTAATTTATTTAATATCTTGTGTTACATGAATTACTATGTTTTAATTAACAAAATTATAAAATATATATTTATGGGTACTAATCCGTACAAATTTATTGATTATTATTTATGAATTAAGTACAGATGTTCTTGTAAAAGTCCTTTTATTCTTCAATAGTATGTTTCATGGGAAAAGGATTGTATTAGTTTTTTGAATCGATTATATATTTATTTTTTTTAAAAAAATATTATTTTTATTATAAAAATTATTTTATTTTTAAAAAATATTCTCCAAACTATCTTACAGGGAAATGTTTTTAATTTTCTGAAAAGATTGGGTTGTCAGTGAAAATGTCATTTTGAAAATACTATTATTTCCTTTCATTAAATAAATTAATTTAATTAACAATACTATTTTTTATTTGGTAATAAATTAAATATGATTAATTTGAATTAAAATAATAAAACTAATTTAATTTTATATGGAATTTTCATGGTTTTGGTATAAATCTATTTTTATACCTAAAAACACATTTGTTTCAATAGTCAATTTCTACGTGCATAATGTTGTTCCTTTTTAATTAACTAATATAACCCCTAACTAGGATTTAAATTTATCAAATTTATATATTATATATCAGTATATATGAGTTTTAATTAATATAATTTGGATTAAAAATCATAGATTTTATATAAACCATCTTTTCCTTAAAAACTACATTTTCCCGAAATTATTTCTAATCATATTTTGCATACATTTTTAAAAATAATATTTTGGGATTTTATAAAATTTATTTGTAATAATAAACATAATATTTTAAATTATAATTTCAAAAATACCTTATAGTTATTTTATTAATTTTCTGCAAAAAATAAATTTTCAATGAATAATGGAAAATATTGGTTTTTTTAACAACCATTTCATTTAATGAATTTATAATGTCTGATTATATATTAAAATTGTTTTCAAATGAAAATTATTTAAATTATATTTTAATTAATGAAATTTAATTCTCGTTAATCAGTTCCAAATAATATTTTGATACAAAACCCTTTTAAAAAATGAGAATTGTTCCTATTTGGAAAACTCCTTTTTTACAACATTGGTGGGATTAATTTTAAATTACATTTTCACACTTTTGTGAATAATATTTCGAAAAATAAAATCCATATTTGTAATAATAACAATTAATAATATTTAATCAAGTAAAATTAATTTTTTACAACTATGAATAGTAACGAGGGTAATAAAATAATTAAAGTGAATAAGGAAAAAATATGTTTATGGTGGATTAAATAAAAATGATAAGGGGTGAAATGACAGAGAAACTTATAAAACACCAATTATTTGGATTAGTTATTACTTATAAAATATAATGTTGTATAATTACCCGTTTATATGTATTGTTTCATGAGAAAAATGTGGGTATATCATTTTCTTTTTAAAAATTCAATGTTTTTCTCTCCCACACTTTTAAAAGGCCACCCACTCTCCTATTTTATTCAAACACCCAAAACCAATTTTTCCAGAAACTAACATCCCAAATACAATAAATAAGTCCCTCACTATGAACTATATACTATGGTACATTCATACATCTTTCCTAAGACTAACTTTGGTATAAACCAAAAGAGGTTCTTTAATGAAGATGTAAAATTATTAATCATGTCTTTTTATATTAATTATTCTTCCATTTCATTAAAATATTGTATAAATATGATAATATAATAAATAAATTATATAATATAAACTAATATTTTATTTTTTTTAATGGAATTACCTACATCAATTACCACATCTATCTATATGAAATAAAACTGTTAATCGTGTGTATGGTTGATGGAGTCCTCATAAACTGATGTTATTCAATTTCAATAACCATCTCACAAGTTTTTAGAAAATTATGTAATAAATTATTTACATTATTATACTTTTGTAATTATAAAATCATATATATGTTCTTAGTTTCCATTTTGTAGGTGTACGATAAGGTCACTCATGTGTTTGGTGGACTACTGCCGCACGAAGCGATGTGACTCATTCGTCACTTACACTATACATAGATAGTAATGAGGAAAATATAAATTATCTTGTGTTATATATATATATATTATGAAAAAATAATTTAAAAAATTTAATATATTATTTATCTTTATTTTTTTATCTGTTGAGAAAATGAAAACAATGTTCATCCATTCGTATGGGATACTGTCTTCATTAATGGCGTATTTCATTTTCTATCTCGATCATTAATTGATCAATGTATATTCTTATATCATAAATACATATTATATTAACACAATGGTTAAAAATATTATATGATAAGCCCATGATCAATGTATTATTGCTGAAAATATCATATCAAAACATTCAAAAACAAACAAAGAAGTTATTACCCAAAATGTGATTTTAAAAAGGAATTGATAACTAAAAGGTAATAAAAAAGTCATATGTTAATAATATATTGTATGATATTTATACTTATGATTCATTAATATATTTATAATAAAATTATATTTAATATAAATTCAGTTTGAACATGAAAGAAGTAATTTGATACTTGAGGTAATAGATTTTTGTTTGAATTTGTCTTCTTTGGGATAAACATTAGGTTATGCACCTATCATTTTTTATGAGGTGTATATAATGTAAATTTTAAATTTAATATCAGGAATTTATTTATTCTAATTACATTTTAAATGTCATTTAATTTTATTCATTCATTTACCTTATGAATCAATTCTTTTTCAAAATTAAGCATGCTTGAGGAAAGCCCCGTATGTTAAAAGAGATGTTATAAGGGGAGGATATTCCACCCAAGTAAAATTTATTGGTTTGGATTTTCAAATAAAAATGTATCATCAATTATTATAATACCCAACTATTCATCATAAAAATGTAATATAGGTCCTTTTGTTATAGTGATCATATTTCTGAAACCACGCATTTTTTATTTTTTAAGAGCCAATGTTTCAAGAGTGTACATATATCCTCTGGAAGCATCATGAGTTTTACTTTACATATCCTCTTAGGTGGAAATTTTTTTATCAATGGTACCATGGTTTTTGGAATAAAATCATAGAGATTAATGCAAGAGTGGTAATTATTATATAATGGTATTAGACCATATGAAAGGTGAGGAGAACGACTCAGATGTAGGAGGAAACTTTCTCAAACATGTGTGTGGTGTTCAAAACATGGAGCATGATAATTGATTTAGTTTTTAGTATCAAGAATGGGGTTGATTATAAATCCCTACTAATTTTTTACAATACTAGGTATCCCTCACCCATCTCCACCATCCCATCCCCATGTCATTGGATCATATGGATTCCTTATAATAATTGTCAAAAACTAAATAATAATTGTTCATGTTGTATGGGATTTATGCACGGTGGTGGGTATGTGAGTGAACCCAGAGGATTTATCATTATTTAAATCCTGGATTCCTTTGGTTCTGGAGAATCCCTCAATGAAGTAGCTAATATTCTACTAACAAGGCTAGATATTTTTAATTTTAGGAGTCTCAATATTGCAACAATTGAGATGGAATCACTCAGTGTTTATAACTCTTTTCATGTGAATTTCACAATACATGAGGCCATATCCTACCAAATTATTATGTTCAAGGGATTTATCAAATACTCCATTGATATCATGTATATATTTAATGTGGGTAATATGGAAATAGATTTCTTAGCCACCAAGGCCCCTTGGATAATCTTATCTCCTTTTTATATAGTACGTGATCCTTACCCCAGAAAGTAGTGAACATTTTTTATAGTAATGGTCTTGGAATCCATCATTTGAACCTACCTTAATTTTTTACAACATTAAGAGAGGTTTCCTCCGAACATATGTTATAAATAATTATATTTGTGTGTGTGTTTATGATTAATTTTCTTATGATTAAATCTTATAATGCATATCTGAATAAATACATGACTTTTCTTATCTTATGGTTATGTTTTGAGAATATTTTTTTCACTTAATTTTACAGTATTTATGTACTCAGTAATTTAAATAAATGTTTTTAATAAATACCAACATTATTTCTCTCATCAGTTGAAAATGTTCCTTTTTGAACTACATGCATTAAAATAATTTTTTTAAAGAGTGTTTTTACTATTCTAAAATGATTTTTTAAATAAATTTTTACCCTTTTTTATGTTTTTCAATTTTTTTAAAGGAGTCATAATTTAATATTTGAAACAAGGAATGTTTAGAATTTAATGAAAATGTGAAAAGAATATATGTTTTAACATGTACAGAATGAATTGAATTTCCCAATATCATGGACACACGATGTTTTAAATATTTCATTATATGTTTCAAAGTTATTTTTCAAATACATTTGTTTTAAAAATGTTTTATGATATGAAATTTTTAGAAAATATATTTTCACATAGAAATGGTTATTTTCCTAAAGAAATTTTCCATGTTATCCTTTCAAAACATTTTTCATATAAGATTGAATAAATTTATGTTACTTATGATTAAATTGGTAAATGTTTCAAGGATAGAATTTTTTTTAATTATTTATGTTTATGATTAAATGATTTTTATGAAAACAATTTCTATTTAATGGGATATACCGTGTTAACATTTTTATGATACCCAAGTATTTTTTCATGGGGTCTGTTTTGATGAAATGATTAAATCATTATGAAAACTATTTATTTTCCAAGATATTCTTATGATGAAGTGTTTTTCAAAACCATTTATATTCATGGGGTTTTATATGATAAATGATTTATGATCTTATGGAATAATTATATATGAGTTTCATTTTGTGACTATGATTAAATTATAACTTGGGGTATAAGTTATGTTGTAAACTAGGAAGGTGTATTGTTATAACCATAGATGGGTGGCACCAATATCTCCCACTAATAGAGTTTGTGAAGATTGATATCTAATGAGTTAATATGACTATAATGGAGAGTAAACACAATTCAGTCTGGAAATTTGTCCACCATGATATTCGTAGGAGTGAACCTTGACTGCTATGATGGTTTGGGGAGTGATCCCATTCTACATTAATAATTTTGGATATGATTATTGACTACTAAGGAAATGATTTTATAGTTTTTACATATATTCCATAAATATATGTCATATTCCAATTTTGTGTTCCCATGGCATGACTACTCTAATTCTTTTATGACTCATACCTTAAGAACTACCAACATTTATGAAATGACTCATGTCTTGGACCTATGACATGTAGGCTAGGGTTTTTAAATGTTAATATCAAATTTTCATACCCTTCTACTCATTTCAATATTATGTAGTCATTTATATAAACCTTTTATACCCTTACTAATTATTTGAGATCATCCATTACTATGTTTTCATCCTTATGTTATAAAAAATGGTGGTATATTTGACAATTCTAAACAGGTTTCTTGATATGAATAAATTAGTAGGAGATGATTTAGTTCACCTATGACCTAATTTTTTATGTTTCCATGTTTTAAAAATCACTATAAATAAATAATATTGGCACGAATCATTATGTTATGTTATGAATATTCAAAAATAAAAAGTATAATTTATGTATAAAAAGTATGGGTCCCTATAGAGACTATGATTTGAATGGTAGTATAATGGGTCAGGCGGTCATATTCCACCAATAAAATTTCTTGAACATCTAGAGGGTAATATTTGTATCCCATTGATCAATGCCTTGGATAATCCTTGCGAGTTTTTGTATTAATATGTTATTTACTTTTGGATCTATGAGGTTATTTAATTTTCCTACCCTAGACATCTAGGAATCTGAAATGACTATTGGTATAAGATTTTCTACGGTCTCCCCCTCCTATGAATTAGACATCCTCTATGAATTAACAACATCTAGGTATAACTATGGGAACCCCATTAGGTGGATAGAGGTTCCCCTGAGGTGATTCTCATTCTCAAAGGAACTTTGACACTGGTCAATGTTTTTATGGTAAATATAGGTCATAGACTTAAGGATTAGGGATGGTTATTATGATTAACACATGTTATTAATGTATTCAATTAGGGAGATAGTGATACTATGTGTAGAGACCCGAAGCTTATCTTACATTGACATTACATTATATTTGCGGAATACTTAGTACATAACAAAAACACACACACAAGGATCGTAATAGTTTAGTGTCTTTGGAAACTCGGAACGTAATCTTCTAATCATGGTGAAAGATCTTCAATATCTCCCATAAAGATCTTCCCTTCTTTTACCTAAAACATTTCTTTATATCCTGGGGAAAAGAAAACATAAAAGGGTGAGCTCAAATGCTCAATAAGGGTAAACAAAAGTAAAATCAATCACATCATATTCATAAGAACAGAACTTTTGGAAATCTTAACCTGCAAAAGAGAGAATAATTTCATATTCTGGGATAACTCATGGAAGTGAAATGTAAATACAATAATCATAACTTAAAAAATTAAACATTGTGGCATACACACATAATCATATAGAATCATTTCTTGTTAGTCGTGACTCACTGCCAAGACTATCTTAGTGGACAAAGTCCTTTTCTGAATCGAGTCACCCTTATTTCAGTCCTGTTTCACTGAACCGGTATAACATACCATTCCAGCCATGTCTATCTCATGAGATATGAAATCTTTACCCAATGCATTGGAGGGAGATATAGGTCCCACCCATCTCAAAATGATACCATTCATATGTGTTCCACAAAATCATAAATCATAAATCATTGCATAACCCATGTAATAAAAATGGGAATCTTAAACATCATGACATCATAAAACAATTCATATTAGATAAAGGAATTCATAAAAATAATTCCATTACAACATAATCAAATCAATTTAATAATAGGGATAAAAACAGAACCCTTTATTATCTTATATGGAAAATAATTTTGATAAAACACTTAAACTCCATTCTTGAGGAAAATATCCTTTCTGCTTCAAAAACACTTTTTCTTTCTTAACATGTCGTAAAATTATAAAATAAAAGAAGTTGATAAAAAATAAACATGACAACATTTAAAGGAATATTCTTTGAAATAATGTTTTAAAAATCCATTCATGCCGTATAAGTTAAAAAAACATTCTTCGTACTTTTGTCAGAAAAGTCAAAAAGTACCTCGTACGAAAAACGACAATAGATTCCTTTCATATCTTTTACTGAAAACATACCAAAGGGTAAAATTGGATTTAAAAAATTGTAGGTGGATGGAAATAATATTACATATTGAGGAAACATGGATGTGGATGATAAAATACACCCCAGTAAATACCAAAGTAAAAACAATCTCGGATAAAAATGAGATTGTGATATTTCCCTTACCTTAGGTCTGACTTGCTTTGTAAGTGTCTGAACCTCCTGTATAATGATTTAAATCGTGTTATTGACTTATTCCAGAATCATATTCATTGTTATTATATCATATATGGTCCACTTATGACTTTATATTACCCGTTCTTTTGTAAATTCATGTTAAAGTAGCGTTTTGGGTAAAATCGTCTCATTTTTCGTTCGTGTTTTTAACATGTAATTATTCATATGATTACTTAGATCATGATTACTTAATTCCAGAATATAAAACATGATTTATATATATATATATTCAGAATATACATATATAATAAATCAGTAAATGGAAAGAAATACACCGTTCATGGAGATGGTAGTCCGTACGTACGAATGAACGTTGTTTTCGTTTCCTTATTGAATTGAATGGAATTAAGTAGATGACATAAATATAAATAATTCCAGTATCATTATTAGGTCATATATTTCATTATTAATTATTATATATACTTTATAATCATTCATGAATGGTTAATAATTGAGAATGAATCTCATCGCGTCGTGGAGACGGTAGTCCGTACGTACGCACGAGCGATGATATCGTTCCCATGGTCGTGGAATTGAGTTGAAGTGTATGTATACTATTTCTGTATCAATATCACTTTATAATAATCATATATAGTTATTCATTACACCATTATACCCCTTCCTTGTAATGTTATGGTGGAAAATAGAGTACACCACGGCGTGGAGACGGTATTCTGTACGTACGCATGCGGGGTGATTTCCTTTTTCCGTAAGATGGATAGAAGGTTAATTAGAGTTGTTTCATATTTATAATAACATATCAGTATATAAGAAATACTGATGTTATTATTTTATCATGAAACAACTAAAGAATAAGAAGTTGAAGAAAAAATAAATTGAAAAAGATCGATAATGGATATTACCACTTTTTGACGCGCCTTTTCTTACCCTCCACTTAAAGAACTAAGGATGGTCTTTGAAGAAGGCCAGGACCTATAATATGATACTATGGAAGTGGAGAAGGGATTTTGGCAGGGTTTGGCCGAGCTTGAAGGCTCAAAGTTGTGTGAGGAAGAGAGGGAGGAGAGGGGCACCTTAGGAATATCTCAAAATATTATTTTATATTAAAGTCAAAATCGGTTTATAATGGTTCCAAAGGGTCTTATTTCGAAGCTAAAGTGGGGATGGGTCGAAATACTATCAACCAATAGTATTTAGACAAGTTTAGGTTTTTATTTTAACCTTATCAATTAGATTTAACTTTAAGTTAAATAATTTAAATTTTACCGTGTCTTTTTGTTTTCTTACACTATATGGTTAATACACTTACAATAACATGCAAAACGAACCTCAAATTGTTTATTATTAATATATATATCCTTATCTAAGTCATTTGGCCGAACCGTAGATTTTTAGGAATAAAATAACAATTAATAATATAATATTTGATTTAAAAACTATTTTGTGTCAATTTTGACACTATTTGATATATGATTTTTGTGAAAGTCATAACAGAATTATATGTTCGAACCAAGTTTATTAAATCAACAATAATATATCATAGTAACCTAGAAAATTAGTGTAATTCATAAAAAGTCTTAAATTACATTTATTTTTGTATTTATAATATCAATTATGTCAATATTTCATTAATAAGATAATTACTGCATCATCTTTGTGTCATACATAAATTAAATAATTTGACATCTAAAAATTACAAATAAAATACCATTATGTAGTAACTCTTTTTAGATTTCTAATGAATATTTAAAATAGAATTTATCTTATGTATAACCCTATATTAAAAATGTTTTAGTAAATAAAATTTAATTTTAACTCTTTTAACTCTTCTTTGAATTAAATAAAAATAAATGTCCTAATCTAATCCAAGTGGGCATAAATGATAATATTTTACACTTAAGGTTGTTTTTGGTCGAGATACACTTGTCCAATAGGATTAGGACATGTGTTAGGGTATTATTAATATCATTTTACCCTTAATTACCCTATTTACTTTTAACCGTGGTAAATAAAAGTAAAAAGTTACTATTCACCAAAAATTATTTTCATCTCATGGAACAACATTTTACTTAATGACATCAACCGTGTCTCTAGGATTTTTGAAATTACATTCACAGAAGTGGTAAAATTAAGTTTTATGAAAAATTCAGTTTTTTTAACTACCACTTAGTAGTTTCACTATTCATCAAAAATTGATGTTTTTCAGAACAATGCCAAAATTTCATCATAAGATATATTTCATATTCCGAATTCAAAAATGAAGTCTATTTTACCAAATTCATAACATATAAGTTGCATTAATTAATTTTATAATTAAATCCCGCTGTTAAAACAAATAGCGTGTTTTTAAGAAACAATATCTATCAAAAGATTGACATTTGTTTATGTCTGGTTTAAATGTGAAATTACATCCAATGACCAACATTGTATTAAATTGTAAAAATATATTCTAAATATACTTTAAAACCACTCAAATTAATAATTTATCACTATTAATTATTTTGATTAAAAACGTTGTTTTTAATTATAATTTAGTAATTTTCACTATTCATCAGAATATGAAAGTTATCCGAAAAGTTCCAAAATTTCACCTTAGGCTAAATTCGATACTCCGAATCCAAAAATGAAGTCCATTTTGAGATCCAAAATTTATAAAATTTTTAATGGTGGTTTTTACTATTCATAATGGCTAGTTATAATAATATTTTAATAGCATATCGTTGTTTAGTGAAACTGGGTATTGCGTACTACACAGGCTATCGAGGAAGGTTGCGATTGCGTGTAATGCAAGGCAAGTAAAGGATGTGTGTTGTGAAAGATCCTTTTGGTGTAGTGTACAACACAAGACATTAATAAAATTAAAAAGAATATTTTTCATAAAATCTCGGGCTGCTACATTCTACCCCCCTTAAAATGAATTCCGCCCTCTAAATTCGTCGGGGTTATAAATTGTTTACTATTCGAAAGTTTCTTTAATAGAAACCCACATCGTAAAAAAAGAATACCAAAACATAGCTTTAATAACTAAAGTATGAAATGTAATGATTACCCAAATAAACTAATCATTGGCTTTCCACATATGTGAAAATATGGATATGGAAGAGAAATCTAACCATCATGTTCTGATGGAGAGTGGCAGAGAACATGGCTATGGAAAAGCCAGTAATCACAAATCCATAGATTTCTGATGATATAAGGTACCATCTGATTAATCAGGTATAAGATCACTAGGACAACATTTTTGGTTTTCAAGATCATTTCCCTAAAGTTGAAAATTTGTATTAGAATAAATACTTACTTTATTTTGGTACAATCTCACTATTGTTCGTGCCTTGAACAATTTACACTTCATCTCTTAAATACATGAAGTTGAATTTGTTATTCGTGAAGTGTTATAAGATCATGTGATAGAATGACATGTCATTCCATCTGTCTCAAACAAAAGGTTAGCAAAAGTTATTAAATATACATAAGTCATTCTATAGTGAGATTAATCATATATGGTTCCTAAAATGGACTTATACTTCATATATCATACTGCTTATTATAATAAAACTAGTATCAACTGAATAGGGACTGTCTGTAGGCCAGTGGTAGGCGATAAAGGCCAGTCGCACTTCGGTTGTGGGTTCGATTCCCACAGCCTTGTCCGACACGATGGGTTGTCGCCCGTTCTGCAGGTTGTCCTTTTTCTAAAACTATATTACTATAACATCCCATTAATAATATCGAAAAAAACTTCTATCCTTAAACAATACTAACTTATGTCCAACATAATCCATTCCAATATTTAGGATTATCCATAATACTGCAGTCCACTCTCATAACATAGTGAAAATGATTACCAGAGATTTAACACCATCATCGATCTCCATATATCATAAGATATGTTTTTTTGGTCACATTCCAAACATTCAAAGTCCTTAATCATGTATTCTCTTGAATACCTTAGTGAAAACATGAATCTAGGTAAAATTTAACACTTTCCACATACCAAAATCCTCAAAATTCTATATACTCAAACCATGATATCACTTAGTCCTTATATCAATCATGAGCTCATGAATACTTTCGAAAATTTCATTTTCCCCTTTCCTTTCATTATGCGCATATCATCTACTTTACAAAATATCTGAATCACTTTTCATGGTTACCGGTACCTTAAAATTATTGAAAACCACAATAGACCAATACATAAATATTCCAATACACCATAAAAGTACCTCAACAAGATTATTATTGAATACCAATACATAACCACTTCAGTCCATCCACATCAATGATTGTCCTAGAATAAGTCCTTCCTTGATTTTGAAGTATCTTTTTAGGTTAGGGCACTGAGTTGGGTAATGCCCATGTTCTCCACAAATAGGACATTGAACTCCATAACAGTGTGTCACTCTATGACCCTTTTCTCCACATAGATAACATCAGTCCCTCCATTTGAGGTATTCCTCAAGGTTCTTCTTCCCTTTTTTAGAAATCTCAATCCTCATTTCTTTATGCTCCTCAACATGCGAACATGCATAATAGTCTATCTTCCTCTTCCTTGATGAATTAGGCATACCACTAAATTTCACCTTGTTAATCATATATCGCGATGACTGATTCGGTATAATCACAATATCTTTCTCTCTAGGCATTACACAATTTTGTTGCTCATAGTCACCAATTTGTCCATTGGATTCAATGTTAACCAAATTCCTTCTGGTTCCCTCCAGTAACTAAAACACAAAAATAATTCTGTGAGAGGAAAAAATCATGCTAGATAAAACAACATAGTAAAGGGGAAGTACCCTCAATATCTAACATCTTAGGTTAAATTCTATGATTGTTAGCGTAATTCTAGGACTATAACCTATATGTATACTTAACCTTAGGGACATCCCTAGACATACCGTAGAAATATATCTAGGGATCTCACTAACGTTTTTTCATCCTAGTTTCCAAAGGTTGACTAAACCTTTCCACTGATACCAACTATAGAGACCAAAAGCTTGACGTACATGAACATTACATTACTTTTTCGGAATACTTAGTACATAACAAAAACACACACACAAGGATCATAATAGTTTAGTGTCTTTGGAAACTCGGAACGTAATATTCTAATCGTGGTGAAAGATCCTCAATATCTCCCATAAAGATCTTCCCTTTTTTTACCTAAAACATTTCTTTATATCCTGGGGAAAAGAAAACATAAAAGGGTGAGCTCAAATGCTCAGTAAGGGTAAACGAAAGAAAAATCAATCACATCATATTCATAAGAGCAGAACTTTTGGAAATCATAACCTACAAAAGAGAGCATAATTTCATATTTTGGGATAACTCATGGTAGTGAAATGTAAACACAATAATCATAACTTAAAACATTAAACATTGTGGCATACAGACATAATCATAAAGAATAATTTCTTGTTAGCCATGACTCATTTCCAAGACTATCTTAGTGGACAAAGTCCCTTTCTGAATCGAGTCACCCTCATTTCAGTCATGTTTCACTGAACTGGTATAACCTACCATTCCAGCCATGTCTATCTCATGAGATATGAAATATTTACCCAATTCATTGGAGGGAGATATAGGTCCCACCCATCTCAAAATGATACCATTCTTATGTGTGCTAGAAAATCATAAATCATACATCATTTCATAACCCATGTAATAAAAATGGGAATCTTAAACATCATGACATCATAAAACAATTCATATAAGATAAAGGAACTCATAAAAATAATTCCATTACAACATAATCAAATCAATTTAATAATAGTGATAAAAATAGAACCCTTTATTATCTTAGATGGAAAATAATTTTGATAAAACACATGAACTCTATTCTTGAGGAAAATATCCTTTCTGCTTCAAAAACACGGTTCCTTTCTTAACATGTCGTAAAATTATAAACTAAAAGAAGTTTATTAAAAATAAACTTGAAAACTTGTAAAGGAATATTATTTGAAATAATTTTTTAAAAATCCATTCATGCCGTATAAGTTAAAAGAACATTCTTCGTACTTTTGTCGGAAAAGTCAAAAAGTACCTCGTACGAAAAACGACAAAAGATTCCTTTCATATCTTTTACTAAAAACTCACCAAAGGGTAAAATTGGATTTAAAAAATTTTGGGTGGATGGAAATAATATTAAATATTGATGAAACATGGATTTGGATGATAAAATACACCCCAGTAAATACCAAAGTAAAAACAATCTCGGATAAAAATGCGATTGTGATATTTCCCTTACCTTAGGTCCGAGTTGCTTTGTAAGTGTCTGAACCTCCTGTATAGTGATTTAAATCATGTTATTGACTTATTCCAGAATCATATTCCTTGTTATTATATCATATATGGTCCAGTTATGACATTATATTACCCGTTCTTTTGTAAATTCATGTTAAAGTAGCGTTTTGGGTAAAATCATCTCATTTGTCATTCGTGTTTTTAACTTGTAATTATTCATATGATTACGTAGATCATGATTACTTAATTACAGAATATAAAACATGATTTATATATATATATATATATATTCAGAATATACATATATAATAAATCAGTAAATGGAAAGAAATACACCGTTCATGGAGACGGTAGTCCGTACGTACGAATGAACGTTGTTTTCGTTTCCTTATTGAATTGAATGGAATTAAGTAGATGACATAAATATAAATAATTATAGTATCATTATTAGGTCATATATTTCATTAGTAATTATTATATATACTTTATAATCATTCAAGAATGGTTAATCATTGAGAATGAATCTCATCGTGTCGTGGAGACGGTAGTCCGTACGTACGCACGAGCGATTATATCATTCCCATGGTCGTGGAATTGAGTTGAAGTGTATGTATACTATTTCAGTATCAATATCACTTTATAATAATCATATATAGTTACTCATTACACCATTATACCCATCCTTGTAATGTTATGGTGGAAAATAGAGTACACCACGGCGTGGAGACGGTATTCCGTACGTACGCACGCGGGGTGATTTCCTTTTTCCGTAGGATGGATAGAAGGTTAATTAGAGTTGTTTCATATTTATAATAACATATCAGTATATAAGAAATACAGATGTTATTACTTTATCATGAAACAACTAAAGAAGAATAAGTTGAAGAAGAAAGAAATTGAAAAAGATCGGTAATGGATGTTACCTCTTTTTGACGCGCCTTTTCTTACCCTCCACTTAAAGAACTAAGGATGGTCTTTGAAGAAGACCAGGACCTCTAGGATGATACTAGGGAAGTGGATAAGGGATTTTGGTAGGGGTTGGCCGAGCTTGAAGGCTCAATGTTGTGTGAGGAAGAGAGGGAGGAGGTGCCCTTTTATAAGGGAGGAGAGGGGCACCTTAGGAATATCTCAAAATATTATTTTATATTAAAGTCAAAATCGGTTTATAATGGTTCCAAAGGGTCTTATTTCGAAGCTAAAGTGGTTATGGGTCGAAATCCTATCAACCAATAGTATTTAGACAAGTTTAGGTTATTATTGTAACCTTATCAATTAGATCTAACTTTAAGTTAAATAATTTAACTTTTACCGTGTCTTTTTATTTTCTTACACTATATGGTTAATACACTTACTATAACATGCCAAACGAACCCCAAATTGTTTATTATTAATATATATATCCTTATATAAGTCATTTTCCCGAACCTTAGATTTTTAGGAATAAAATAACGATTAATAATATAATATTTTATTTAAAAACTATTTTGTGTCAATTTTGACACTATTTGATATATGATTTTTGTGAAAGTCATAACAGAATTATATGTTAGAACCAGGTTGATTAAATCAACACTAATATATCATAGTAACCTATAAAATTATTTTAATTCATAAAAAGTCTTAAATTACATTTATTTTGGTATTTATAATATCATTTATGTCAATATTTCATTAATAAGATAATTATTGCATCATCTTTGTGTCATACGTAAATTAAATTATTTGACGTCTAAAAATTACAAATAAAATACAATTATATAGGAAATATTTTTATCTTTCTAATTAATATTTACAATCGAATTTATCTTATGAATAACTCTATATTAAAAATGTTTTAGTAAATAAACTTTAATTTTAACTCTTTTAACACTTCTTTAAATTAAATAAAAAAAATGTCCTAATCTAATCCAAGTGGGCCTAAATGATAATATTTTACACTTAAGGTTGTTTTTGGTCGAGATACACTTGTCCAATAGGATTAGGACATGTGTTAGGGTAATATTAATATCATTTTACCCTTAATTACCCTATTTACTTTTAACCGTGGTAAATAAAAGTAAAAAGTTACTATTCACCAAAAATTATTTTCATCTCATTGAACAACATTTTACTTACTGACATCAACTGTGTCTCTCGGATATTTGAAATTACATTCACAGAAGCGGTAAAATTATGTTTTATGAAAAATTCAGTTTTTTAACTACCACTTAGTAGTTTCACTATTCATCAAAAATTGATGTTTTTCAGAATAATGCCAAAATTTCATCCTAAGATATATTTCATATTCCGAATTCAAAAATGAAGTCTATTTTACCAAATTCATTACATATAAGTTGCATTAATTTATTTTATAATTAAATCCCGCTGTTAAAACAAATAGCGTGTTTTTAAGAAACAATATCTATCAAAAGATTGACACTTGTTTATGTCTGGTTTAAATGTGAAATTACATCCAATGACCAACATTGTATTAAATTGTAAAAATATATTCTAAATATACATTAAAACCACACAAATTAATAATTTATCACTATTAATTATTTTGATTAAAAAAGTTGTTTTAAATTATAATTTAGTAATTTTCACTATTCATCAGAATATGAAATTTCTCCGAAAAGTACCAAAATTTCACCTTAGGCTAAATTCGATACTCCGAATCCAAAAATGAAGTCCATTTTGAGAGCCAAAATTTATAAAATTTTAAAAGGTGGTTATTACTATTCATAATGGCTAGTTATAATAATATTTTAATAGCATATCGTTGTTTAGTGAAACTCGGTATTGCATACTACACACGCTATCGAGGAAGGTCGCGATTGTGTGTAATGCAAGGCAAGTCAAGGATGTGTGTTGTGAAAGATCCTTTTGGTGTAGTGTACAACACAAGACATTAATAAAATTAAAAAGAATATTTTTCATAAAATCTCAGGCTGCTACATTCCACCCCCCTTAAAATGAATTCCGCCCTCTAAATTCTTCGGGGTTATAAATGGTTTACTATTCGAAAGTTTCTTTAATAGAAACCCACATCGTAAAAAAAGAATACCAAAACTTGGCTTTAAAAACTAAAGTATGAAATGTAACGTTAACCAAATAAACTAATCATTGGGTTCCCACATAGGTGAAAATATGGATATGGAAGAGAAATCTAACAATCATGTTCTGATGGAGACTGGCAGAGAACATGGCTATGGAAAATCCAGTAATCAAAAATCCATATATTTGTGATGATATAAGGTACCATCTGATTCATCAGGTATAAGATCACAAGGACAACATTTTTGGTTTTCAAGATTATTTCCCTAAAGTTGAAAATTTGTATTAGAATAAATACTTACTTTATTTTGGTACAATCTCACTATTGTTCGTTCCTTGAACAATTTCCACTTCATCTCTTAAATAAATGAAGTTGAATTTGTTATTCGTGAAGTGTTAGAAGATCATGTGATAGAATGACGGGTCATTCCATCTGTCTCAAACAAAAGGTTAGCAAAAGTTATTAAATATACATAAGTCATTCTATAGTCAGATTAATCATATATGGTTCCTATAATGGATTTATAATTCATATATCATACTGCTTAATATAATAAAACTAGTTTCTACTGAATAGGGACTTCCTGTAGGCAAGTGGTAGGCGACAAAGGCCAGTCGCACTTTGGTTGTGGGTTCGATTCCCACAGCCTTGTCCGACACGATGGGTTGTCGCCCGTTCTGCAGGTTGTCCTTTTTCTAAAACTAAATTACTATAACATCCCATCAATAATATTGAAAAAAAACTTCTATCCTTAAACAATACTAACTTATGTCCAACATAATCCATTCCAATCTTTAAGATTATCCATAATACTGCAGTCCACTCTCATAACATAGTGAAAACGATTACCAGAGATTTAACGCCTTCTTCGATCTCCATATATCATAAGATATGTTTTGCTGGTCACATTCCAAACATTCAAAGTCCTTAATCATGTATTCTCTTGAATACCTTAGTGAAAACATGAATGCAGGTAAAAGTTAACAGTTTCCACATACCAAAATCCTCAAAATTCTATATACTCAAACCATGATATCACTTAGTCCTTATATCAATAATGAGCTCATGAATACTTTCAAACATTTCCTTTTCTCCTTTCCCTTCATTATGCGCATATCATCTACTTTCCAAAATATCTGAATCACTTTTCATGGTTACCGGTACCTTAAAATTATTGAAAACCACAATAGACCAATACATAAATATTCCAATACACCATAAAAGTACCTCAAAAACATTATTCTTGAATACCAATACATAAACACTTCAGTCCATCCACTTCAATGATAGTCCTGGAATAAGTCCTTCCTTGATTTAGAAGTATCTTTTTAGGTCAGGGCACTGAGTTGGGTAATGCCCATGTTCTCCACAAATAAGACATTGAACTCCATAACAGTCTGTCACTCTATGACCCTTTTTCTCCACACAGATAGCATCAGTCCCTCCATTTGAGGTATTCCTCAAGGTTCTTCTTCCCTTTTTTAGAAATCTCAATCCTCCTTTCTTTATGCTCCTCAACATGCGAACATGCAAAATAGTCTATCTTCCTCTTCTTTGATGAATTTGTCATACCACTAAATTTCACCTTGTTAATCATATATCTTGATGACTGATTCATCATAATCACAATATCTTTCTCTCTAGGAATTACACAATTTTGTTGCTCATAATCACCAATTTGTCCATTGGATTCAATGTTAACCGAATTCCTTCTGGTTCCCTTCATTAACTAAAACAAAAAAATAATTCTGTGAGAGGAAAAAATCATGCTAGATAAAACAACATAGTAAAGGGGAAGTACCCTCAATATCTAACATCTTAGGTTAAATTCTAAGATCATTAGCGTAATTCTAGGACAATAACCTATACGTATACTTAGCCTTAGGGACATCCCTAGACATACCGTAGAAATATCTCTAGGGATCTCACTAACATTTTTGCATCCTAGTTTCCAAAGGTTGACTAAAACTTTCCTCTGATACCAACTATAGAGACCCAAAGCTTGACGTACATGAACATTACATTACTTTTGCGGAATACTTAGTACATAACAAAAACACACACATAAGGATCGTAATAGTTTAGTGTCTTTGGAAACTCGGAACGTAATCTTCTAATCGTGGTGAAAGATCTTCAATATCTCCAATAAGGATCTTCCCTTTTTTTACCTAAAACATTTCTTTATATCCTGGGGAAAACAAAACATAAAAGGGTGAGCTCAAATGCTCAGTAAGGGTAAACAAAAGAAAAATCAATCACATCATATTCATAAGAACAGAACTTTTGGAAATCCTAACCTGCAAAAGAGAGCATAATTTCATAATCTGGGATAACTCATGGCAGTGAAATGTAAACACAATAATCATAACATAAAACATTAAACTTTGTGTCATACACACATAATCATAAAGAATCATTTCTTGTTAGTCATGACACATTGCCAAGACTATCTTAGTGGACAAAGTCCCTTTCTGAATTGAGTCACCCTCGTTTCAGTCCTGTTTCACTGAACTGGTATAACCTACCATTCTAGCCATGTCTATCTCATGAGATATGAAATCATTACCCAATGCATTGGAGGGAGATATAGGTCCCACCCATCTCAAAATGATACCATTCTTATGTGTGCCACAAAATCATAAATCATACATCATTGCATAACCCATGTAATAAAAATGGGAATCTTAAACATCATGACATCATAAAACAATACATATAAGATAAAGGAATTCATAAAAATAATTCCATTACAACATAATCAAATCAATTTAATAATAGGGATAATAACAGAACCCTTTATTATCTTAGATGGAAAATAATTTTGATAAAACACTTGAACTCCATTCTTGATGAAAATATCCTTTCTGCTTCAAAAACACATTTCATTTCTTAACATGTCGTAAAATTATAAACTAGAAGAAGTTGATTAAAAATAAACTTTAAAACTTGTAATGTAATATTCTTTGAAATAATCTTTTAAAAATCCATTCATTCCGTATAAGTTAAAAAAAACATTCTTCGTACTTTTGTCGGAAAAGTCAAAAAGTACCTCGTACGAAAAACGACAAAAGATTCCTTTCATATCTTTTACACAAAACTCACCAAAGGGTAAAATTGGATTTAAACAATTGTAGGTGGATGTAAATAATATTAAATATTGAGGAAACATGGATGTGGATGAGAAAATACACTCCAGTAAATACCAAAGTAAAAACAATCTCGGATAAAAATGAGATTGTGATATTTCCCTTACCTTAGGTCCGACTTGCTTTGTAAGTGTCCGAACCTCCTGTATAATGATTTAAATCATGTTATTGACTTATTCCAGAATCATATTCATTTTTATTATATCATATATGGTCCACTTATGACTTTATATTACCCGTTCTTTTGTAAATTCATGTTAAAGTGGCGTTTTGGGTAAAATCGTCTCATTTGTCGTTCATGTTTTTAACTTGTAATTATTCCTATGATTACTTAGATCATGATTACTTAATACCAGAATATAAAACATGATTTATATATATATATTAAGAATATACATATAAAATAAATCAGTAAATGGAAAGAAATACACCGCTCATGGAGAGGGTAGTCCGTACGTACGCATGAACGCTGTTTTCGTTTCCTTATTGAATTGAATGGAATTAAGTAGATGACAAAAATATAAATAATTCCAGTATCATTATTAGGTAATATATTTCATTATTACTTATTATATATAATTTATAATCATTCATGAATGGTTAATCATTGAGAATGAATCTCATCGCGTCGTGGAGACGGTAGTCCGTACGTACGCACGAGCGATGATATCGTTTCCATGGTCGTGGAATTGTGTTGAAGTGTATGTATACTATTTCAGTATCAATATCACTTTATAATAATAATATATAGTTACTCATTACACCATTATACCAATCCTTGTATGGTTATGGTGGAAAATAGAGTACACCACGGCGTGGAGACGGTATTCCGTACGTACGCACGCGCGGTGATTTCCTTTTTCCGTAGGATGGATAGAAGGTTAATTAGAGTTGTTTCATATTTATAATAACATATCAGTATATAATAAATACTTATGTTATTAATTTATGATGAAACAACTAAAGAAGAAGAAGTTGAAGAAGAAAGAAATTGAAAAAGATCGGTAATGGATATTACCTCTTTTTGACGCGCCTTTTCTTAGCCTCCACTTAAAGAACTAAGAATGGTCTTTGAAGAAGACCAAGACCTCTAGGATGATACTAGGGATGTGGAGAAGGGATTTTGGCAGGGGTTGGCCGACCTTGAAGGCTCAATGTTGTGTGAGGAAGAGAGGGAGGAGGTGCCCTTTTATAAGGGAGGAGAGGGGCACCTTAGGAATATCACAAAATATTATTTTATATTAAAGTCAAAATCGGTTTATAATTGTTCCAAAGGGTCTTATTTTGAAGCTAAAGTGGGGATGGGTCGAAACCCGATCAACCAATAGTATTTAGACATGTTTAGATTATTATTTTAACCTTATCAATTATATTTAACTTTAAGTTAAATAATTTAACTTTTACCGTGTCTTTTTGTATTCTTACACTATATGGTTAATGCACTTACAATAACAAGCCAAACGAACCCCAAATTGTTTATTATTAATATATATATCCATATCTAAGTCATTTGGCCGATCCTTAGATTTTTAGAAATAAAATAACAATTAATAATATAATATTTGATATAAAAACTATTTTGTGTCAATTTTGACACTATTTGATATATGATTTTTGTGAAAGTCATAACAGAATTATATGTTCATACCAAGTTAATTAAATCAACACTAATATATCATAGTAACCTATAAAATTAGTTTAATTCATAAAAAGTATTAAATTACATTTATTTTGGTATTTATAATATCAATTATGTCAATATTTCATTAATAAGATAATTACTCATCATCTTTGTGTCATACATAAATTAAATTATTTGACGTCTAAAAATTACAAATAAAATACCATTATTTAGGAAATCTTTTTATATTTCTAATTAATATTTACAATCGAATTTATCTTATGTATAACCCTATATTAAAAATGTTTTTGTAAATAAACTTTAATTTTAACTCTTTTAACTCTTCTTTGAATTAAATAAAAATAAATGTCCTAATCTAATCCAAGTGGGCCTAAATGATAATATTTTACACTTAAGGTTGTTTTTGGTCGAGATACACTTGTCCAATAGGATTAGGACATGTGTTAGGGTAATATTAATATCATTTTACCCTTAATTACCCTATTTATTTTTAACCGTGGTAAATACAAGTAAAAAGTTACTATTCACCAAAAATTATTTTCATCTCATTGAACCTCATTTTACTTACTGACATCAACTGTGTCTCTCGGATTTTTGAAATTATATTCACAGAACTGGTAAAATTAAGTTTTATGAAAAAATCTGTTTTTTTAACTACCACTTAGTAGTTTCACTATTCATCAAAAATTGATGTTTTTCAGAACAATGCCAAAATTTCATCCTAAGATATATTTCATATTCCGAATTCAAAAATGAAGTCTATTTTACCAAATTCATAACATAGAAGTTGCATTAATTAATTTTATAATTAAATCCCGCTGTTAAAACAAATAGCGTGTTTTTAAGAAACAATATCTATCAAAAGATTGACACTTGTTTATGTCTGGTTTAAATGTGAAATTACATCCAATGACCAACATTGTATTAAATCGTAAAAATATATTCTAAATATACTTTAAAACCACTAAAATTAATAACTTATCACTATTATTTATTTTGATTAAAAAAGTTGTTTTTAATTATAATTTAGTAATTTTCACTATTCATCAGAATATGAAACTTATCCGAAAAGTACCAAAATTTCACCTTAGGCTAAATTCGATACTCCGAATCCAAAAATGAAGTCCATTTTGAGAGCCAAAATTTATAAAATTTTAAAAGGTGGTTATTACTATTCATAATGGCTAGTTATAAT
Source organism: Viscum album (assembly GCA_963277665.1). Taxonomy (NCBI): domain Eukaryota; kingdom Viridiplantae; phylum Streptophyta; class Magnoliopsida; order Santalales; family Viscaceae; genus Viscum; species Viscum album. The sequence continues at coordinate 953,508,931 of OY728162.1, read as the reverse complement.
AATATTTTAATAGCATATCGTTGTTTAGTGAAACTCGGTATTGTGTACTACAAACGCTATCGAGGAAGGTCGCGATTGCGTGTAATGCAAGGCAAGTCAATGACGTGTGTTGTGCAAGCTCCTTTTGGTGTAGTGTACAACGCAAGACGTTAATAAAATTAAAAAGAATATTTTTCATAAAATCTCGTGCTGCTACATTCTACCCCCCTTAAAATGAATTCCGCCCTCTAAATTCGTCGGGGTTATAAATGGTTTACTATTCGAAAGTTTCTTTAATAGAAACCCACATCGTAAAAAAACAATACCAAAACATGGATTTAAAAATTAAAGTATGAAATGTAACGATTACCCAAGTAAACTAATCATTGGGTTTCCACATAGGTGAAAATATGGATATGGAAGAGAAATCTAACCATCATGTTCTGATGGAGAGTGGCAGAGAACATGGCTATGGAAAAGCCAGTAATCACAAATCCATAGATTTGTGATGATATAAGGTACCATCTGATTCATCATGTATAAGATCACTAGGACAACATTTTTGGTTTTCAAGAACATTTCCCTAAATTTGAAAATTTGTATTAGAATAAATACTTACTTTATTTTGGTACAATCTCACTATTGTTCGTGCCTTGAACAATTTCCACTTCATCTATTAAATAAATGAAGTTGAATTTATTATTCATGAAGTGTTAGCAGATCATGTTATAGAATGACGGGTCATTCCATCTTTCTCAAACAAAAGGTTAGCAAAAGTTATTAAATATACATAAGTCATTCTATAGTGAGATTAATCATATATGGTTCCTAAAATAGACTTATACTTCATATATCATACTGCTTAATATAATAAAACTAGTTTCTACTGAATAGGGACTTCCTGTAGGCCAGTGGTAGGCGATAAAGTCCAGTCGAACTTCGGTTGTGGGTTCGATTCCCACAGCCTTGTCTGACACGATGGGTTGTCGCCCATTCTGTAGGTTTTCCTTTTTCTAAAACTATATTACTATAACATCCCATCAATAATATCGAAAAAAAACTTATATCCTTAAAAAATACTAACTTATGTCCAACATAATCCATTCCAATCTTTAGGATTATCCATAATACTGCAGTCCACTCTCATAACATAGTGAAAACGATTACCATAGATTTAACACCATCGTCGATCTCCATATATCATAAGATATGTTTTGTTGGTCACATTCTAAACATTCAAAGTCCTTAATCATGTATTCTCTTGAATACCTTAGTGAAAACATGAATGCAGGTAAAAGTTAACACTTTCCACATACCAAAATCCTCAAAATTCTATATACTCAAACCATGATATCACTTAGTCCTTATATCAATCATGAGCTCATGAATACTTTCAAAAATTTCTTTTTCTCCTTTCCCTTCATTATGCGCATATCATTTACTTTCCAAAATATATGAATCACTTTTCATGGTTACCGGTACCTTAAAATTATTGAAAACCACAATAGACCAATACATAAATATTCCAATACACCATAAAAGTACCAAACAACATTATTAGTGAATACCAATACATAAACACTTCAGTCCATCCACTTCAATGATTGTCCTGGAATAAGTCCTTCCTTGATTTAAAAGTATCTTTTTAGGTCAGGGCACTGAGTTGGGTAATACCCATGTTCTCCACAAATAAGACATTGAACTCCATAATAGTCTATCACTCTATGACCCTTTTCTCCACACAGATAACATCAGTCCCTCCATTTGAGGTATTCCTCAAGGTTCTTCTTCCCTTTTTTAGAAATCTCAATCCTCCTTTCTTTATGCTCCTCAACATGAAAACATGCATAATAGTCTATCTTCCTCTTCTTTGATGAATTAGGCATACCACTAAATTTCACCTTGTTAATCATATATCGCGATGACTGATTCGGAATAATCACAATATCTTTCTCTCTAGGCATTACAAAATTTTGTTGCTCATAGTCACCAATTTGTCCATTGGATTCAATGTTAACCGAATTCCTTCTGGTTCCCTCCATTAACTAAAACACAAAAATAATTCTGTGAGAGGAAAAAATCATGCTAGATAAAACAACATAGTAAAGGGGAAGTACCCTCAATATCTAACATCTTAGGTTAAATTCTAAGATCGTTAGCGTAATTCTAGGTCTATAACTTATACGTATACATAACCTTTGGGACATCCCTAGACATACCGTAGAAATATCTCTAGGGATATCACTAACGTTTTCGCATCATAGTTTCCAAAGGTTGACTAAACCTTTCCCCTGATACCAACTATAGAGACCCAAATCTTGACGTACATGAACATTACATTACTTTTGCAGAATACTTAGTACATAACAAAAACACACACACAATGATCGTAATAGTTTAGTGTCTTTGGAAACTCGGAACGTAATCTTCTAATCGTGGTGAAAGATCTTCAATATCTCCCATAAAGATCTTCCCTTTTTTTACCTAAAACATTTCTTTATATCCTGGGGAAAAGAAAACATAAATGGGTGAGCTCAGATGCTCAGTAAGGGTAAACAAAAGAAAAATCAATCACATCATATTCATAAGAACAGAACTTTTGGAAATCTAAACCTGCAAAAGAGAGCATAATTTCATAATCTGGGATAACTCATGGCAGTGAAATGTAAACACAATAATCATAACGTAAAACATTAAACTTTGTGGCATACACACATAATCATAAATAATCATTTCTTGTTAGTCATGACTCATTGCCAAGACTATCTTAGTGGACAAAGTCCCTTTCTGAATCGAGTCACCCTCGTTTCAGTCTTGTTTCACTGAACTGGTATAACCTACCATTCCAGCCATGTCTATCTCATGAGATATGAAATCTTTAACCAATGCATTGGAGGGAGACATAGGTCCCACCCATCTCAAAATGATACCATTCTTATGTGTGCCACAAAATCATAAATCATACATCATTGCATAACCCATGTAATAAAAATGGGAATCTTAAACATCATGACATCATAAAACAATTCATATAAGATAAAGGAATTCATAAAAATAATTCCATTACAACATAATCAAATCAATTTAATAATAGGGATAAAAACAGAACCCTTTATTATCTTAGATGGAAAATAATTTTGATAAAACACTTGAACTCCATTCTTGAGGAAAATATCCTTTCTGCTTCAAAAACACTTTTCATTTCTTAACATGTCGTAAAATTATAAACTAGAAGAAGTTGATTAAAAATAAACTTGAAAACTTGTAAAGGAATATTCTTTGAAATAATGTTTTAAAAATCCATTCATTCCGTATAAGTTAAAAAAAACATTCTTCGTACTTTTGTCGGAAAAGTTAAAAAATACCTCGTACGAAAAACGACAAAAGATTCCTTTCATATCTTTTACTAAAAACTCACCAAAGGGTAAAATTGGATTTAAAAAATTGTAGGTGGATGTAAATAATATTAAATATTGAGGAAACATTGATGTGGATGATAAAATACACCCCAGTAAATACCAAAGTAAAAACAATCTCGGATAAAAATGAGATTGTGATATTTCCCTTACCTTAGGTCCGACTTGCTTTGTAAGTGTCTGAACCTCCTGTATAATGATTTAAATCATGTTATTGACTTATTCCAGAATCATATTCATTGTTATTATATCATATATGGTACACTTATGACTTTATATTACCCGTTCTTTTGTAAATTAATGTTAAAGTGGAGTTTTGGGTAAAATCGTCTCATTTGTCGTTCATGTTTTTAACTTGTAATTATTCATATGATTACTTAGATCATGATTACATAATTCCATAATATAAAACATGATTTATATATATATATTAAGAATATACATATATAATAAATCAGTAAATGGAAAGAAATACACCGTTCATGGAGACGGTAGTCCGTACGTACGCATGAACGCTGTTTTCGTTTCCTTATTGAATTGAATTGAATTAAGTAGATGACATAAATATAAATAATTCCAGTATCATTATTAGGTCATATATTTCATTAGTACTTATTATATATACTTTATAATCATTCATGAATGGTTAATCATTGAGAATGAATCTCATCGCGTCGTGGAGGCGGTAGTCCGTACGTACCCACGAGCGATGATATCGTTTCCATGGTCGTGGAATTGTGTTGAAGTGTATGTATACTATTTCAGTATCAATATCACTTTATAATAATCATATATAGTTACTCATTACACCATTATACCCATCCTTGTATGGTTATTGTGGAAAATATAGTACACCACGGCGTGGAGACGGTATTCCGTACGTACGCACGCGCGGTGATTTCCTTTTTCCGTAGGATGGATAGAAGGTTAATTAGAGTTGTTTCATATTTATAATATCATATCAGTATATAAGAAATACTTATGTTATTACTTTATCATGAAACAACTAAAGAAGAAGAAGTTGAAGAAGAACAAAATTTAAAAAGATCGGTAATAGATATTACCTCTTTTTGACGCGCCTTTTCTTGGCCTCCACTTAAAGAACAAAGGATGGTCTTTGAAGAAGACCAGGACCTCTAGAATGATAATAGGGAAGTGGAGAAGGTATTTTGGCAGGGGATGGCCGACCTTGAAGGCTCAAAGATGTGTGAGGAAGAGAGGGAGGAGGTGCCCTTTTATAAGGGAGGAGAGGGGCACCTTAGGAATATCTCAAAATATTATTTTATATTAAAGTCAAAATCGGTTTATAATGGTTCAAAATGGTCTTATTTCGAAGCTAAAGTGGGGATGGGTCGCAATCATATCAACCAATAGTATTTATACATGTTTCGGTTATTATTTTAACCTTATCAATTAGATTTAACATTAAGTTAAATAATTTAACTTTTACCGTGTCTTTTTGTTTTCTTACACTATATCGTTAATACACTTACTATAACATGCTAAACAAAACCCAAATTGTTTATTATTAATATATATATCCTTATCTATGTCATTTGGCCGAACCATAGATTTTTAGGAATAAAATAAAAATTAATAATATGATATTTGATTTAAAAACTATTTTGTGTCAATTTTGACACTATTTGATATATGATTTTTGTGAAAGTCATAACAGAATTATATGTTCTAAACAAGTTGATTAAATAAACAATAATATATCATAGTAACCTATAAAATTAGTATAATTCATAAAATGTCTTAAATTACATTTATTTTGGTATTTATAATATCAATTATCTCAATATTTCATTAATAAGATAATTACTGCATCATCTTTGTGTCATAAATAAATTAAATTATTTGATGTCTAAAAATTACAAATAAAATACAATTATGTAGTAAATCGTTTTATATTTCTAAAGAATATTTACAATCGAATTTATCTTATGTATAACCCTATATTAAATTTTTTTTAGTAAATAAACTTTAATTATAACTCTTTTAACTCTTCTTTGAATTAAATAAAAATAAATGTCCTCATCTAATCCAAGTGGGCCTAAATTATAATATTTTACTCTTAAGGTTGTTTTTGGTCGAGCTACACTTTTACAATAGGATTAGGACATGTGTTAGGGTAATATTAATATCATTTTTACCCTTAATTACCTTATTTACTTTTAACCGTGGTAAATAAAAGTAAAAAGTTATTATTCACCAAAAATTATTTTCATCTCATTGAACCACATTTTACTTACTAACATCAACCGTGTCTCTCGGATTTTTTAAATTCCATTCACATAAGCGGTAAAATTAACTTTTATGAAAAATTCAGTTTTTTTAACTACCACTTAGTAGTTTCACTATTCATCAAAAATTGATGTTTTTCAGAACAATGCCAAAATTCCATCCTAAGATATATTCCATATTCCGAATTCAAAAATGAAGTCTATTTTACCAAATTCATAACATAGAAGTTGCATTAATTAATTTTATAATTAAATCCCGCTGTTAAAACAAATAGCGTGTTTTTAAGAAACAATATCTATCAAAAGATTGACACTTGTTTATGTCTGGTTTAAATGTGAAATTACATCCAATGACCAACATTGTATTAAATTGTAAAAATATATTCTAAATATACTTTAAAACCACTCAAATTAATAATTTATCACTATTAATTATTTTTATTAAAAAAGTTGTTTTTAATTATAATTTAGTAATTTTCATTATTCATCAGAATATGAAAGTTATCCTAAAAGTACCAAAATTTCAACATAGGCTAAATTCGATACTCCGAATACAAAAATGAAGTCCATTTTGAGAGCTAAAATTTCTAAAATTTTAAAAGTTGGTTATTACTATTCATAACGGCTAGTTATAATAATATTTTAATAGCATATCGTTGTTTAGTGAAACTCGGTATTGCTTACTACACACGCTATCGAGGACGGTCGTGATTGCGTGTAATGCAAGGAAAGTCAAGGATGTGTTTTGTGCAATCTCCTTTTGGTGTAGTGTACAACACAAGACATTAATAAAATTAAAAAGAATATTTTTCATAAAATCTCGGGCTGCTACACTGTGGTTGGAATAGTACTCATAGAATTCTTAGATATGTCTGTCATCAAGATGAATCAAGGATTACTAAGGGTTCTTTAGTTTTCTATTATATTCAAATTGTTATTGATTATGATTTGTCATGTCACAACCACATATCACAATATATAATAGTAAGTATGAGAACATGTTGGTGGTTCCATAATAAGATATATACTCATATCGTACTCATATCGTTGTTCCAAATGGGTAACTGAGTAACTCTCACATGGTCAATATTGGTATGGTAAGGGATGAGATCTAGTTTAGCTTAGTTGAGTGGGATATCTCTGATGATATAAGGATAACATGGTGGGGTATGGATCAGAGTTATTTGTGAACATCATGTATTTTGTTATTTTATTTATTTTGTATATATTTATAGATATACTGAGTGACTTTTTTATATTTTATTTTTTGAGAATGCCCATTCATGTTATTTTTTTTCATTTTATTATCTTGTAGATTATCTAATATTTAATTCTTTCATTCCACGGTACACTATTTTGTTTATATATGGTTATTTTCATTACTCTATATTACGTTAAAACATGGTATATAGTCTACCCTTGGTACCTCCTTAGACCCCCACTACTAGTTGGCTTCCTCTAGTGTTCTGGTAGGAATGTAGGAGGTTATGTGGTAGTCTAGTCCAGCTATTGTTTAGAGTGATTTGGTTCAATGTGTTACACAGACTTTGTGGATGATCCACCAATATGAAAAATGATGAAAATACCAATATCCTAACAATCTAAATGGGATTGGATTGAATTAACGTGAGTTTATTATATAGTTTAATATATAATTTATAATATTATTAATAATCCAATAATCTTTCATAATAATCCATCCAAATATTAAAATTTAAATAAATAATGAAAATTGTAATGATATAAGTATTTTACTTGGTTCACCTTAATGGAAAATGTACAAAAAGCATTAAATTAAGATTTCAAAAATTATATAAATATACTAATTCATTCTTATATAATTTTATTTTCCAAACAATTCTACAATGTTTCCATAACTTACAAACTCTTACTATCTCTCCACAAATTATTTCTCGAATTTTTTGGAATAATTGGTATGTTGTTCATTTAAAAAAAATTAATCAATATGAGTAAATAACCCAAACCAAAATAACTGTTTCTACTTATATATGTCTCATTAAATTGTTTTTAATCATTAGTATAAAATGGTTTTTGCAACAATCTATATCAAAAACCTCCTCCCTATCCCAAATAATCAGATAATTTATTTCATATTTTAAAAACTAACACCCACCATTTTTTAGAATATTCTATCTTATAATTATTTCACAATAATGATTATATATATCATACAAAATATCTTAGTAATGGGTAATCATAAATATCATTATAGATCATTTAAATATATCATAAATTCATTATAAACATTGATATTTTTTTATCATTTCAAAATAAATAAATCTTGAAGATTGCCTCAAAAACATTGTGTAAATCACATAATGATGTTATTTTTACTTGACTAAAAATTTGATTCCCAAAAAAATATCATAAAATCGATTTGATCTAAATATTTTATAGTAATATTCTATTAAAATGTTATATATTCCATTATAATGTCCCTTACCTTCCATGATATGGTAGCCTTTAGTAATTAATTGACCCTCTATCTTTTCAAAAACATGAAATCATAAAATGGAAGAGTTTTACATTTTATATCATATTGTATTTATTCTAAAAAAGTTCATCAATATCAATCCATACATCCATCATACCATAGACTAAGTTGGGGTCATTAAAAGAATAAATTTCACCATATTTAAAACCAAATTATTGTCATATGATTAACCTCATGGTATCAAAACCCATTTTCAAAAAATAATAAAAGAAATTATCAAACCCCTAAAATAAATATTTAAATCATGTAATTGTATAAGAAACTACATATTGGTCATTCTACTTATGCCAACCAACTTATTCCACATCCATTCATCTAATGTTTTTTCTTCACAATAATGACTTGTAAAACAGTTTTCATTGATTATTCATTAATAAAACATTTATAATATTTAATACTCAAATTTGAACATATTAAAACCTTAAACACTTCTATATTTTCTTATTTAATCCAAATAAAAAAAATTAATTACCTTGTCACATTATCAACATTTAAATAACAATAATTACAAAAAAATATTCTACCCAAAGTGATATATATCATCACTATTTTCTCATAATAATAAGTTATGTTGTTTTTTTATATGATTAACTAATAAATACATTTTCCTTTTTTATAGTTTGTTAAATTCATTATTTGATTATTTTAATCGATGAATTGATGATTTGGGGAAATTTTTTTGTGAATGTAAAGTGTGTTTTTCAAATATCAAAATGGTTGAAATAGATGATATATTTTTTTAATCTATGGACATATAAATATAAATATATATATTAATTTAATAATAATTAAACATATGCTTTTATATTTTTTGATTGAACAAAAAATAATTTGGATACATTTTTCAATTAATTGAAATATTTTCATCTTATTATAAAAAATTTTTATACAATAAAATATAGAGCATGTTTTATGAAAATTATATATATTCTATGAATATATTGGCATAATTCAGACTCTTGTTGAGTGATGTGTTTCATGCATCATATATATTGATCAAACATATATTATTAAGGCATTCATGTTCTTTATGTTGTGATTTTATATAAACTGTATCAATTAATTTAAACCATGATGAATTTTTTTTGAATCAATCCTACCTATATAAAAATTATACTTTAATTATATTTGTGGTGATATATTTAAAACCTAGAATTTTCAGGGAAGTGTTTCTTGAATTTTTGGATTTTATAGAGGCCTGTATGATAAATTAAACAATTTTTATTAAAAATTCATATAACGAAACACCACAATCATGATGATCATGGATAGTTTCAAGAAGATCATAGAAACATTCAATAATAAAACACTCTATATGAAATAATATATTAAGATATAAAAAATATGAGAAGGATGTTAGAATATAAAATATTAAAAACATATGAAAAATAATGAACAAGACATAGTAGAAGATTGTGTCATAGGAATGGCTTGGAACACACTGCTAAATAAGATTGAAGCAAAATCTATTTTTTAATCATGATGCTTCTTCAAAATAGAAATTTTTCTAATGAAATAAATATTACGTTTTAAAACAAAGAACTGAGTCGATGACTATATCCATACCCAAACCATTTAATAATATTACTTGGTTTTAGGAACATCCCCTTAATAACAAAATAATTGAAATACATTTTATATGTAAAAAATAATACCGTAAGTGGATTATATTAATAAGAATTAAAAACCCACCACATGTTGATTTTATATTAATATTAATGTTATAAAGTACCCATAATAAAGAAAATACTAAGAGTTATAAATAATTAATAAATATAGATTATTGGAAATTCTACATTTCATTAACTTATGATACATTTCAGACATTAAAATGTATAAAATACAATTATGTGTGACTAAAATCAACACGAATACCAATGTTTTAAAACCAAAAAAGGGATCATTGTAATAGAAAAAAAGTCCTACAAAATAATCATGGGTGTCTCACCAATAATATAAGCCCAAAAACCAACAAGGACCCATAATTCATTAAAAATTCAAAACACATCCATAATATATCTAATATTATAACATTACAGGGGAAAAATGAAACTATTACATTACAAATATGAAATACACTGATAATATAAACATAAAAGTTTATGTGTTGTGATTGAGTGATATATATCCTTTTTATATCCCCAAATACAATACATATACCCTAATGAATATGAAAACCAATATATATTTCATGAATTTTGTGATAAATTTATCAAACCATTATGTTTAATATTATTAATTTCATGAAATCTAATAAAAATTTATATAACCATTTTATATAAAATCACTAAGAAAACTTGGCATGAACCGCAAAATTAAAAAAAAAATCCTAACAAAATAATTTTTATTTCAAATTTTAGGAAACATAAAATAAAAATTGATATATATATCAGTATATATGGAAACCCTACACATGTATGTTGAATGGATAGTTTATAATTATTTATTATTCTCATAGTTAATAAAAACCTCAAAATATTATTTCATTTATTATTACTTAATATTTAATACCTATATTTATTGTTTTATATTTCTTAAAATTAAAGATATTATAAATAGTTAATGAAAAACATAATTTTATAGTTTTAATAGGACACTATATTTTGATCGTTACATTTTAAAGAGCAAGAAATTTCACAATTATTATTTTGTTTTAAATATAACATTATTATATATATTTATATATATATCAGTTATATATAAGGATAAATATGATGTTTTAATATCTGTGAGTCCTCTGTAATATTTCTTCCATATCAATAGATTTAAGATTATATTATGCAATGATGAATTGAGTAACATGACACATAATTGAAATATTTGTATTATGATGGATATAATAGATATTTATGAATTCCTATCTAACTACAATATAGTATTTGACAGTTCTTTGAGTAAATCTAAAAATTTCATGATGTTGCTACAAAATTTCTATAATTCTGTGGTTTCTAGATTTTGATTTCAATAGTATTTTCATGATTTCATGAGATATAGAATCTATATTAGAGAGTTTATTTATATTTTTAATGTATTATGAAAATATATCAATATAAGTCAATGATACCAAATGTTCAATTAGATTTTTTAGTGGTAATAAATTTTACTTAATCTAGTGATATCAAGGTGGAACATATTATGAGGTTGGTGTTATGAAGATAGAGATGATGCTTACACATAGATGACTGGTTTCTACACATAAATGATTCATGTTTATGTAAATATCATGATTATTAACTACATATAATTAATTATTAGACATAGTAAAATAATTTTTATAATGTATAAAATTATGGAAATATGAAATTGATCTTTATAGAGATAATGGATACTGAGATCCCAGTGTTGATGGTTATTCTAATTCCTGAGTTTCTTGGGAAAGTGTGAAATAATATTAAACCAATATTAATTTATGAATCATGTTTTGTTCTATAGAATACACATTAATAATAACTTTTTTTAACTTCAATACAATATAACTCACACTGATGTGCGTTGAACTAAATATGGAAGAAACACATGCTCTTATTTTGAATTATACAAACACAAAATCCTAATAATATCTTATGATGAAAGTGAAAACTATTGATAATTGGAGATATTTCTATAATTAAAACATAAATATAGAATACATTGTATTATGATTAAAATACTATGTATGAACATGATTCATTTTGGAGAATAATCTAAAATATGTTCTTGATATAAGGAAAAGAGGAGATAATTCAAATAAATAAAATAATGAAGAAAATCCTCCATGCACTGGATCATGAATCCCATATTCAAAAAATATTTTAATACATGAAATATTCAATAAATATTGAAACTTAATTATTATAATCTCAAATATACTCCCAACATGAATATTACTACTATGAACATATTGAAAATAGAAGTTGTATGTCAGACAGCATGCATAAATCAGATGAGTATTGGGATATATCGATGTTTCCTTAAATATTTAGCTGTCATAATATTAATAAATCCCTCACAATTATTTTCTGAAGAATACTAATAATTATTGTGTTGAAAGTGGTTTAGGAATTTGAAGTTGTGATACTCAATTTTAGTATAATTTTTATAACCATATATATTAAATCTTTATCTAATTTCTTTTATCAGTTTTATCACATTGGTATTATTATTTTCATTCTTATATCTCTACATGATGTTTTGGGGAATATTTTTGTGAATAATTATTCAATTGTTTCCAAGTTGATGATATCCTTAATGATATTTGAATAATAGATAATTTCAAATGATATGAATCATGTTATTTTTATGTGGAGGTAAAACCACCTATTTTGAGTTTATATGAGAATGATATTTTCAATGGTAAAATTGAATAGTTATTTGAATCTACCAGTTTCAAGAAAACCTAGATGTATAAAACATGAACATTATCTTGAACGGATAGGTTTTCAACATTTTTTTGTTATTTTAAGATAAAAATGTCAATGGTTTTGAAATTGTTTTTCCCTAATGATCCATCATAGTAAGAAGTTAGGAGTTTTATTGGAGTAATTCATATAAAATGTTGGAATAATTTACAATAATATTATAAAAAAACTAGAAAGGAGTAATGGATTGAAAATTACATTTCATTATATTTTATAGGATTCATGAATATTAATGGGTATTTTTTATATACTAAATTTCTTGTCTGAAGAAAAATACAATGTGATTAATTTTTGGATATTTTATATTTCTTTAGTTGAGAATTATTTTTTTATTAAGATAAACCGCCTTTTAAGGGTAATGGGGGGAACCCTCTGGACATCCTAGACATAAACATGCCAAAACATCCCCAACAATCCAAAATACCAAGTCCATAGAACCAATACTACATGATAAAATCCCCTCCTGGCATCAAAATACATAAAATCCATCATTTACCACGGATTGGCTAGCTTTCTCGTGCTGTAACGATTGGGTTTGGTTTTGATGACCATAGCCATACACTCCCAAACATGAGAGTATAGAAAGAAATAGTACATTGGAAACTATTTTCCCTAATCTTCATCTGGAGAATCCTCGTGTAGACGATCTGATTACATAATCCCCTGAACCGTAAACCACTGAGGCAAAAAAAACCCATAAAAACATTAAAAACCTGAATTTTATATTTTTTAAATTATATAGAATTATTAAGAGTCTGTGAAAATTGACGGTGTGAGATTCCGAGGCCTTGTGTGCTGAGAATAAATTTCAAAACATTTTTAAGGTACGTTTAGTAAACAAGTGAGCGGAATTTTAAAACTTTAGAACTGGTGCTCGGATTAAAAATCTGAAGGAATCATTGAATCTGCAATTCCATGATTAGATTAACGGAGGATTCACTTTGGGCGAAGTAGGTTGGGAGAAAAATATAGTTTTGGGAATTTTAAAGAATAATACAATAACAAAGTTATTTAATTTATCTTTTTTCTAACTTCAAAGGATGTGCTTTGGTGGTAGGGCCAATGATTTGTCAAGCCATTAAATGTCTTGACTCCTCTTTATTTTTGTAACCACTTCATTGGAATTAAGAAGGTTCAATATTAAATGATCCTCATTAATTCCATGTGTGTTACTTACCCATACCCTCTCCTATTTATATGGAGATCAGGGTATAGTGTTGGAACTAAATCACCATGCAACAAATATGGGAAAAGTACCTCGACCCTAACCACATGGAGGATGAGACCAGTTTCGACAAGCGGTGATGAGTTCCATTGAATCATGAACTGACAACAACGATGAAGGAGTTCCGTTGATCTTCATTAGCACACATCTCTTCCATGAATGGGGTTTATTTTAAAGTTATATTTGATGAATTAAATTTCTATCCCACTTGTTATAATGTAACAAGGAGGGAACATGCCAAACAAACAAGGCTCAGTGCCTCTGTTGCTTCGTTCTTTATTTGAACATTCAGAGACAATTCTTCAAACATGACGGAAACACTAAATAGCGGATGTCTCTATGAAGATGGTATCCCAGAAAAGCCATAGGCACCGATGACATCAATAATTATCCACCGGAGCATAGCTAGTGTCCCATGGAAGAACTAGCCTGTGTGCCATGTCGGCAGCAGCTGGCGGTGGCTACAGGAGTCCTGAGGAGACCGATTGCAGGTAGTGGAAAGTGATGTGACATCACACCCTACAATGGCCGGACCAAGCTAGAAATGCATGTCAAGGGAGGCACCCTCAAGCACCACCAACATAAGCATCTGCATCCAGTAGGCCATGTGAGGAGTGTGTTGCATTGCCCGTGGCGTGTCACATTGGTGAAACATGGTCAGCCTAACAGTCGACCGCTAAATGCGGTGGGGCTGCGCCCCACCGGCTGGAAAACAACCCTAAAAGCACAGGGCCAGCGGGATGCAATGGTTCGCCTTTAGGTGGACTGATCCATTGCAGGCCGGACACACTCGACAGACCAGACACGTGGCCCACGCATACCAGTGCGGGTGGGCCATGCCCCACTCAACGGGCTGGGCCAAACACCGCTTGGGCCCGTGAACCCACTAGGTCATCCTCGATGGGCCTGACCTTGTGAATTGGTCCGATCATTAAGAGGATGGACCCGAGTGGGGTCAGATAGACCTTGGGACCCATTGCATCGGACCAGTCTGTCCGAGTCGGACCAGGCCTAGATCCGACCGATCGCTGAAAAAATAAACACCTGTAACAGAAAAACAAGGTGTCTGTTTGAAACTTCATGGGGGGTATTGGGATCTCTTTAGGGAGGAGGACTCATTGGAATATTTTGGTGGGACCTACTGAGCATGTGACACCCCAAACTTCCACAGTGTGCTACTCTTTGAATAATACAATAGCTTCTGTTGTATACAATTTCAATTTCTAACACACCACGACTAATCAAACTATCCATTGTGAATGGAAAAACCCACTTTTTGAAATTTAATAAATTTTATTTTTCAAAATGGACTTCATTTTGGGATTTTTAGTATCAAAATTATCTTTGGGTGAATTTTTAGTATTTTTCTATAAACTTTCAATTTTTGAAGAATAGTGACAAACACTATATTATTCTTTAAAACCGATTTTTTTTTAAAAATTATTTATTTTATTTAAATATATTTTTTGTTATAATAAACACATAATACCTATATATGTTCAATGTAATTCAATGTATTAATTTTATAATAAGTTTAGATATATAAAATTTTATTAAACATTTTACCATCCTTTACCAACAATCTAGGAGCATTTGAAAATTTGCATAAAACATAATTTTACCACTTCTGTGAATTGAATTTTCAAACTCCGAGAGACATAGTTGATATTAGTTTGAAAATTGTGGTTCGATAAGATGAAAATAATTTTTATGAATAGTAGCTTTTGGCTTCTATTTACCGCGGTTAAAAGTAAATTTGGTAATTAAAGGTAAAAATGACATTATTATTACCGAAAAACATGTCTTAATTCTATTGGATAATTTTATTTCGACCAAGATGAACATTATAAATAAAATATGATCCTTTTGGTCCGCATGGATTAGGTTAGGATATTTATTATTATTTTATAAAAGAATAGTTAAAAGTGTTAAATTCAAATTTTCATTACTAAAACATTTTCAAGATAAGGTTAAATAGAAGATAAATTCTACTATAAATATTCAATAGAAATATAAAATAACATTCTACATAATGGTATTTTATTTATAATTTTTAGACATTAGATAATTAAATTTATTTATGGAACAATGATGATGTTGTAATTTCCTTATTATTGAACGATTAAAGTAATTTATATTGTAAATATTAAAATAAATATACTTTTAAAATTTTGATGCCATACACTAATTTTATAGATTAATATGACATATTAGGGCTAATTAAATGAATTATTTTTGATGTAAGAATGTGTTTTTACCTCCTAAAAAAACAAATGCTAAGTAGTGTCATAATTGTCATAAATGAGTTTTTAAAAATTATATTATATTATTAAATGATATAATATTTACTAATAACAAAGGTATAGCAAAAGGACTGATATAATGATAAATATATCATTACTGAACAACTTGGGGTTTAATTGGAATTTGATAGTATGTTTATTGACCATTTATTAAAATAATACACGAATACATGGTAAAAATTAAACTATTTAACTATGAGTTAAATATAAATGATAAGTTTAATATAGTGAACAAAACCAATCTAAAAACAATTGGTTGAGAGGTTTTAGAACCATCATTACATTATCCTTGAAATACATCCTTCTAGAGCCATTAAAAACTGAAATTGATTTTATAATAATATAATATTTCAAGCTTTTCCTAAAGTGAACCTCACTTCTCTTATAAAAGGGAACATCACATTCTCTCAAAATCACGATTCCAATTCCATTTGGCTCAGCCAATCCATTCCCAAATACCCTCCCAACTATCCTAAATTCATCTTGGAGACCATCCTTCGGTCAGAACCTATCCTAAAGAGGCCTTTTGATCAAATCAAAAGGAATCACCTGAGGAAGTGGTACTTCTTTCACCACCTCTTTCAAGTTCATTTCTTCTTCCACTTCATCTATCTTTGTTATTCAAAAAACCAATTAATATATCTAGTACCTTATTCATTATATGATATTATTATAAATATGGTACGATCATATTCATTATTCTATCCATCCTATGAATGAAAATGTCACCATACGTGTGTACAGACGGCTAACCCTCTCCACATCGTGGTGTAGATGGTATTCAACACTTCATTATTTGTATGGGTATAATAATGAATCATAATTGATGTAAATAAAAAATATAACATGATAATTATTATTTATATATGATATAGCATCAAATTATATAATATTTCACCTTCTATTGAATTATGTTTTAGCTCGAGCGTACATACGGATTACCGCCTCCATGAACACGATTATATTCATTCCCCATCATAACCATTCAAGAATAATTTTCATTTAATGAATAAAAAATTGTTTAAGAACACAATATATTTATAAATATGAATAATTTACATCATATTAATTACAAACATTACTTACGTAATAAGAAAAATAAATGAAAATTAATCAGTTAACACCCGAGATAATTATACTACTGAAATATTATTCACAATGCAATACTAGAAGATCGTATATGATATCATATATATGTATATAGTTCTTGTATAATTTAATAACAATGTTTTAAGTATTATACCGGAGGATTAAAAACCATCGACTATGGAAAAGTACTTGTTAAGGGTAAATTTTAGAATCTATTTATTTTCTGGTGTTGTTTATATGTATGTATCTATTGGGACTTCTTTAACATCCATGTATGTGATTCATTAAAAAGTATTTCAAAATTATTGTTAATATATTAAAAAATATGGGGTAATATTATTTATACCCTTGTTTTAATTTTTATAAAATGTTTTGAATGGAATCTGTTGGAATCCTCATGTATTAATCATGTATTAATGATCACAAATCTCATTAATGATCACAATTCTCATTAATGATCACAAATCTCATTAATGATCACAAATCTCAACAATGATCACAAATCTCATTAATGATCATAAATATTATTCAACCTAGTTAACTCTTATAAATTATATCCTATCATGTGTATTTATGTTTGAAGTTCACTCATGATTTATAATGGATAATCTCAATCCATTTCATGAATATTACTGTTTAAGTATGAATACTGTTTTTTGCCTATGTACAAGACACCGTGAAGCTAGACACCATGAAGCCAGACACCGTGTGCAAGACACCGTGAGAAAGACACTGTGAGCAAGAAATCATGAGAAAGACACCCTGAGCAAGAAACTGTGAGCTAGACACAGTGAGCAAGACATCATGAAACTCAGACCACGACACTCAGACTGTGACACTCAAACAATGACACTCAGACACCGTGTGAAGGAAACACCGTTTTAATAACATACTGTGACAATATTTCTTAAACTACTTTGTCGCCTTTCAATTTAATGTTTACCGGTCATATTTGATGCCTTTAATGCACTGACATAATTAATGTTTCTTTTTAGACATAGTATGAGGTATGAGGTATGAAACACATGGAACCTATCGGATAAAACACATGCATTCGAACATAGAGAGTGGAGAGTACCCAACAACAACATAGCGCGATACTAAACAAAAAAAAACCTGTGAGCACGACCACGAAGAACACATTGCAATACTTTCAAATAAAGAATCGTCTCATGCATGCAATCCGAAACCAATGAAGAACATACGAAGTACACATGATTTTATAGAACACCTTTACATTATCAAAACTCATGAAGAACACAAGATGGATGAAACACATGGCCAATTGTCTCCTATTGACCGGTCAAGGTTCCGGTGCTCTGCTAATGTGTACATCAGCACTCGGGTCGAATCCTCGGCGATGATACATTATAATAGTCGTTCATTTTTAGTTAATTGTATTCTGATTGGGGGGTTTGTTTGCAGAGCTTATGAACTAATTTATGGATGATGTTTGATTCAACAAATTGATAATGATTGGGGTGAGTTCATTATTAGGGATTTAAGCTTTTGGTATCCTTGATCTTTTCTTTATATTGTATTTAAATTAACACCCACTTCACAAGTTGACATCGATTAGAATTTCTAAGTGTTAAAGCTTTAATCCAAGCCTTAACATAATTAGGATTTTAATCTCAATCAGTACATGTTTATCGTAGTGTATTTGTAGTTCCAATAATCCATGGAAACCACATGCTAAACAAAATATGTCATTAATCCATGACAAATTAAGTCCAACATACACAATGTTAAATTAACAAATACTCATCGTGCAAATACTCTCAATCAATTAACATCCCTAAATTATAACTCACCCAAATAAAATATTTACTCATCCATTTGGGTGTTTAGTATTCTGGTTATAATAATTATGATGATAAATTACGAATAGAAGAAAAAGAAAGGGATTAGAAAAGAGTGGTACGTCGACACACACACAGGAACGATGATGATAATTAAAAAAGGATTTTCGAATGAATGAGGAAGAAAAATAAGGGCAGGAGATTCAACTGAATTTAAACTATTTTAATAATATAAATATTATAATATAGAAGGTGGAGTAGAATAATAGATATTGAAGAAGAAACTTTCATTAAAACAGAATTACAAAAGAAAGGACTTACAAAATTACAAAAATGAAGAACACAAAAGTATGTGAAAAGAAAGAGAGGAGGAAAGGTCTCTCAAGTGAAAACTTTAGTATGGAAAGTCCTCCCAAGCCATTGTAAAATCATTGGTCGTGCCAATATGATCTCCTCTCTTCTGAAATTCCAACCCCTGTCCAGGAGAGAAGGGGAGAGTATTTATAGCCCAAGGAGTGGACTATTTGCATTCCCAATCTGTCTCTCCACTTGCATCACCATTTTGGCTATTTAGACAGCTGAATCCTCAAATATCTCATTCTTCAAAGTTTTATAAAATAACGTTGGAAGACTACTATCAAAATTTGGATTCATTTGGTCTTACGTATTAAAAGTTATGGCTGTTTGATTAAACAAAGTTAAACTGTCCATTTCAATCTAGTCTTTTTGAAGGACCTAATGTGAAAGGGTTTTTGAATATGAATATGCCTTCAAATCGAAATGGTCTCTTCAAAAAAGTCGGCCAACGATATATCCTCTTTCATAATGCAAAATCTCATCCCTATTTGATGCTTACATCATGAGATATGTTATGCATACTATACTGATTTTAATTCTCGTCCAGAATGGTTGGCTGGACTGAAAAGCTTTATTTGGGCTCCTTGTACTTGTATTTGGGCCTTGAAATTTTTATCCAAGATGACATGTAGTGTCCCTAGAATTATGGGGGAGAGTTAATGTTTTTGGTCTTCTGTATTTAACCTAGTAAATCAATCATCAAGTCTGGTCCAGTTTGTTCATAGATTCATTGGTCTTGTTTGTGGGGACCATATGACCATTCAAATGGAGGAATTGGCTCATGGTACCTTCTAATGAAATGTGGTATATTGAATGGAGAATCCCACAAGACAAGAACCACACAATTTGTATCAGTATAGTGAATTTTATTATTTAAACATTAAACTGACTCAATTGGACTACTTCTAAAAATGCTCAAAAATTATAGTTAATATTAAAAAATTAATATTATACACAAATTATGCACATTTCATATAAAATCAGTAAATGGGGAATATAATAAGTAATGAAAAAATTAATAACATCAATTCCCCCACACTTTGTTTTGTGCATGTCCTCATGTGCAACAAATATAAAAACATGAAAAAATCATTTTTACTCACCAACATATATTAAAATTTTGTTTTCTCCAATCAGGGGAGGTTTAGACTATTTCACTTATCCATTTTGAAATATACCACAAGTTTTTAAAGAAACAATGTTCCAAAACTAATTCATTTTTCCATTCTCAAATTAGAAATAGAAAATGTAGGCACTCAAAACTTACTCCACTCAAGATGATAAACTTAATTTATGGAGCTTCACTCATTCACCAACCAAAAGTGAAAATATTAGAGTTTGAAAAGAGATCTCAGCTGACAATACCTATCCAAAGTGAACAAGAATCAAGAAGTCTTTTTAATGGGGTTTTTATGTGGCTATGGGATGGTAGGAATATAATTTCCAAGAAAGAGAATAAGAGGGTTAAAATACCAACATAGAAAACAATGCACATTTTTTTGAAATAAAACAAGGAAGGAAATTAAAACACATATTTACACGGGAATGATTGTGTGCAGAAAGACACAATAGAGGAAGAAAATATGAAGGGGATGAGAAAATGAAATATTTACAAACCACCAAACTTCTCCCAATGATATATGAATATAATGCAAGTGTTCTTTTTTTCCCTTTTTTTTCTTTGTTTTTTCGGAAGTTGACCTTGAGACAGATCTCACAATCATATACCAAACCATGTTTGATCTCCTCATGAAACTAATTGTAATAGTCATAACAAGATCAATGGTTGAGGAAGAGTGATATTTGACCTACCCAAGACACAACCCATTTGTTTCATTTTATTTGAATTTTTTTTTATATTTTTTTTTTAATTTTTTTTCAACACTTTTCAATATCATTTGTAAAATACATTCACAGAATGAAAACCTCCCCCCCCCCCACACTAAAATGGATGCTTTCCCTCAAGCATATGATAACACACCAGAAAGTAAGGAAATGATACCCAAAAATGAAATCCATCCCCCCCCCCACACTTAAATTTCAAAAACATGTGCAATGAAAATCCATGTTGATATTAGGTGGGATAAGGTATTGGGCTTGTAATGTGGCTATCAATGAAAAGGATTTCATTGGATTGAAGGGGCTTTCAAAAGGATGATTAATTTAAGGGTAATGAGAGGCTATTTGGCTATTGTGATTCTCAAGTGGTTCAGAAAATGCCTCTATCATATTAATGCACACTAAGGCAGGAAATTCAGCTTGATGGTCCACAAACTCAAGACTCACAAATGGGGGTGAAAACAGACATTTTGAAAAGATGGCCATAGGTGGCCTTGGCATGAAAGCAAAATTTTTTTCTCACGGTTGGGGAAAATAATTTTCCAAATCAAAAATTGAGAATTCAAAATGTGTTGGTTTTGACACAAAATTCTTTATCCAAAGTCATAATGAAAATACAAAATTTTTGAGATGAAAACATGTATGTTAACTCCACAAAATGGTTGTATAAAATTTCAAAACTCGATGGTGAGTAGGCATGATTTATAAATTTTTTTGTATCTTTTTAATTGATTTTTTATGGTTTTTGTTTTTTTTTAGGTTTTTATTTTTTTAAAGATACACCCACACAAAAGAGAAAGTGAAAAATAAAGGTTTTGATAAAGAAAATGGTTATAAAAATGAAAGAGAGAGGAAGAAGAAGAAAGAGGTAGAGAGAGGAAATGATAGAGAGAGTTAAAGGGAAAGAGGTGCCCCCTGGTTTGGATTTGGTGGGTCGCCTTCTCCATCTAGTGGTAGGTCAGCTAGAGAATTTGGGGATCTAGTGGAAGTTGATGTTGTTCCAGGATTGCACGTCCTCTCATGGTGATTCTTTAACCGATGTCCATTAACCGTGAATGTCCTTTGGGAAGATGGGTCTTGGACTTGCACTGCACCAAATGGGTAAACGTTAGTAATAACAAAAGGACCTTCCCAACGAAAATTAAGCTTACCTGGGTGAAGTCAGAATCGAGAATTGAAGAGAATTACCTTTTCACCTTCATGAAATACCTTTCTTAGAATGAATCTATCATGGATTGCCTTAGCCTTCTCTTTGTATAGATTGGAATTCTCATAGGATTCAAGTCTAAGCTTCTCCAGTTCATCAAATTGAAACAATCATTCTTCACCAGATTTTTCACAATCAAAATTACAGGTTTTCACAACCCAAAGACTTATGTTGGATTTCAACTGGTAAGTGACACGATTTACCAAAAACTAGCCTAAAAGGAGACATCCCAATGGGTGTTTTATAGGTAGTTCGATAAGCCCAAAGGGTTTCACCAATTCTCTCAGGCCAGTCTTTTCTGGTGGGTTTTACAATTCTCTCAATCACTCTTTTCACTTCCCTATTAGAGATTTAAGCCATGCCATTTTTTTGAGGGTGATATGCAGTTGAAGTTTTATGTACAACCCCATTCTTTTTCAGAAGAGCTTCCATGGTTCTATTACAAGAATGGGTTCCTAAGTAAATGATCAAGGCATGTGGTGTGCCAAATATTTGGAAGATGTGGGTCTTTAGTAACTCACTAACAGTATGAGCATCATCCTTCCTAGTGGGTTTGGCCTCAACCCACCTTGAAACATAATCTACTACAAGAAGAATGTATGAGAATCCATTGGAAGGGGGAAATGGTCCCATGAAATCGATACCCCAAACATCGAAGATATCACTGAAAATTAAAGGCTTTTGGGGAATTTCATTTCTTTTGGAGATTGTGCAGAACTTTTGGCAAGTGGAACATGATTGACAGAACTCATGTGAGTCCTTGAAGAGCGAAGGCTAGAAGAATCCAGAGTCTAGGACCTTTCAGGAGGTCCTTCGTGGTCCAAAGTGGCCACCTCCAGGAAGTGAGTGACAGAATTCTAAGATGGATGAATGATCATTTTCATCGATACATCTCCTTATTACCATGTTATCCCCAGTTTCCAAAGATTATTTTCTTCCCAAAGATAGTATTTTGAATCACTTTTCAACTTCTTTTTTGGTTCTTTTGAAAACTTTTCAGAAAAAACACAAGAAACCTAATAATTTACAATTGGGGAATACCATGGTATTTTTGGAGTGATAGATTAAATGTGCTCAGTAGGGAATTCATGATCGATGATTTCTGAATGAGAAGAATTAGAAATTCTTCTCAAGTGATCAGCCACAAGGTTTTCTTTTCCAGGCCTATATTTGACTACATGGTCAAATTCTTGGAGCATTAGAATCCATCTTATTAGCCTTGGTTTGGAATCACTTTTCTTGAGTAAGAACTTAATAGCAGTATGGTCTGTGAAGATAATGATTTTGGCTCCTATGAGAAAGGGCCGAAATTTATCTAAGGCATAAACCACAGCTAAAAGTTTCTTTTTCAGTCACAGTGTAGTGATATTGAGTTTCATCCAATGTTTTTGAGGAATAATAGATGACATGAGTCATTTTTTCTCTTCTTTGACCAATAACAGCCCCAACAGCTCTATCAGAAGCATCACACATTAACTCAAAGGGTAAGGACCAATCTGGGGGTTGGATTATCGGGGCAGATTTAAGAGCAGTTTTGAGTTCAATTAAGGCTCTCTTTCAGACCTCATCAAAATGGAATGAGACCTCATTTCGGAGAAAACGAGTGAGTGGGAGAGAAATTTTACAAAATTTATGGATGAATCGCCGATAGAAACCAGCATGACCGAGGAATGATCGGATGTCTCGAACAGAAGTTGGTTGAGGAAGTGATTGGATCACTTCAATTTTGGCTGGATCAACTTCAATACCATCTTTTGAAACTATGTTCCCTAGAACAATTCCATTTTCAACCATGAAGTGACATTTTTTAAAATTTAACACAAGGTTACACTTGACACACTTTTGAAGGACTAGAGAGAGTGAATGCAAACAAGATTCAAATGACTCACCATAAATGGTGAAGTCATCCATGAAGACATCCATGAAGTGTTCAATGAATTCTGAAAAGATACTCATCACACACCTCTAGAATGTTGCAGGATCATTGCAAAGTCCAAAAGGCATTCTTCTATATGCATATGTTCCAAAGGGGCATGTGAAAGTAGTCTTTTCTTGGTCCTGAGGTGAGATTGGGATTTGAAAATAGCCAGTGTATCCATCACGAAAGCAATAGTGTGGCTTTCCGTCTAATCTTTCTAGCATTTGATCAAGGAATGGAAGAGGGTAGTGATATTTTCGTGTTTCAGCATTCAATTTTCGATAATCGATGCATACACGCCATTTGTTCTTCACTCAAGTTGTGACTACCTCCCCATGTTCATTTGTGACAACAGTTATCCCACCCTTCTTAGGTACAACTTGAATTGGACTAACCGAATCACAATCAGAAATTGGGTAGATAATACCAGCTTGAAGAATCTTGGTTATCTCTTCCCTAACTACCTCATGTATGAGTGGATTGAGTCTTCTTTGGGGTTGTCTAACTGGTTTGGATGTCTCCTCCATATGGATGTGATGCATGAAAAGGGCAGGGTTGATTCCTGGTATGTCATCTAGGGTCCAACCTAAGGATTTTTTGTTTTCCTCTAACACTTGAACATGTTTGGACTCCTCGGTTTTAGTTAGGATGGAAGAGATAATGACAGGATATGAGTGATCATAGAAGAGGAATGCATATTTCAGGTGTGCAAGAAGAGGTTTCAGATCAGTCTCATCTTTCACTTTTGGGCTCAACAACTCAGTAATAGAATAAGGGACTTCAGTTTCTTCAGATTCATTTTCCTTAATACTATCCAAGGTGGAGAAGTAGAGATCGGAATTGATGTGGAATTCAAGAGAGTTTTCAAGTTCCTCTAGATTGATGGAGTCTATGAATGAGAGGTCCACATAAACTTCACCATTTATGGATTTGTTAATCATGGTGCAGATTTCACAAGATCCTTTATCAATATAACATGAAGAACATGGTGGATTGGGGTTCGATTGACTCTTAGAAGTGTCCTCAGAAGCATTGATTGAGAATGCAGAGTGATCCTCGGATGGGTATCGCATGGCGTGGAAAATGTTGAACTTGATCAGTTAGTCACCGAATTCTGTGGATAAGATGCTTGAATGGACATCAATCTTGGTTCTCGCAGTAATGAGGAATGGTCTTCCTAGAATTAGGGGATATCAAGAAGATTTCGTCTCACCTACCATGTTAAGGATATAGAAATCAGCAGGGAATATAAGATCATTGACTCAAACAAGGACATCCTCAATTATTCCCTTAGGACTAGTTGTGCTTCGATTGGCTAACTGAATGAGAACACCAATTAGGTGAAAGGGACCTAGACCAAAATTGGAGAATATGGATTTGGGCATGACATTAATTGAGGCTCCTAGGTCTATGAGTGCATCATCAAAGTTGGAACTTCCAATTTGTCATGGGACTGTAAAGGTCCCTGGATCATTGAACTTTATGGGAATATAAAGTTGGGTGGAAACATTTTCAAAGGTCCTAAGTTGCCTCTTGTGGGTACACAACTCCTTGAGAAACTTGGCATACTTAGGAATTTTTTTATGGCATCTAAGAGGGGAATGTTTACTTTAACACGTCTAAACATGTCAAGCATTTCAGGATCAGGTTCAAAGGACTTCCTTGGTTTAGAAACATCTTGTGGAAAAGGAATTGGATTCCTAAGTGGAATGGATGGCGGTGAGGGAATGGATTTAGGTTCTTTTTCAAGTTTCTTTTTCTTTTCATTTTCTAGGTCAACATTCAAAGGAGTGTTTGGGGATTTATCTTGAGGCATAGAATGTTTCTTTCCTGATCTAAGTGCAATTGCACGTACATTACCCTTGGGGTTGGGTAATGGTTGAGCTGGGAGTTGGGAAGAATTTGATTGTTGTTGCGGGCTTAGGTGGGATTCAAGTTTACCTATTTGAGTTTCAATGTTTTTAAGGCTAGAACGCATTAAGGAGGCAAGCTCTTCCACTGCACTTTCCAATGGTTGCTTGGAAGAAGAGGAATGTCCCTGGTAGGGATTGCCTTGATTTTGGTTCTTGGGAAATCGATTGTACTGGTTTTGGAATTGGGAAGGCTCACTAGGATGATGGAATCCAGGAGGAGGATTGGTCCTTTGAGGTTGAGGAACAAAAGGATAAGTTTGATGGATGTTATCAACACCTTGACCATATTCAAATTGGTTTGGGTTTTGAGGAGGTAATTTAGGGGGATGAGATATGGGATTACCATACCTAAGGGCTTGGTTATAGGAAGAAGAGAAGGGCTCATAGTGAGGTTGCTTGAAGTTTCTAACAAACTGACCTGATTGTTGAGGATTGTTGTTCTGCTGAACATATGCTGCATTGAGCTCCATTGGTCCAGATGAATCGGGTTGGTCCTCCTGATGTTGTGGACACGTGTCAGTTAGATGAGATGGAGAGTTGCAGATTCCACAGTTTTGACAGATCCAGGAAACATTGATTGCGGAGAAGACGAGGTTGGGGATTTGGTGGTCAGAGCTAGTCATCGAAAAAGACCTGTAAGTTCACTCATCCACTCAGTCATTTTGTTAGGATCTATGAATTGATTTTCTTGGGCTTGTTTTACTTGAGCATGTGCTCGAGTATAGAATTTTTGTGTGTTTGCAGCCATGTTACTTATGATATCTCTTGCAGCTGCATGAGTTTATCAACTAGAGCACCGCCACTTGCGGCATCAATGAGAGTTCTCTCCATAGCCAATAACCCCTCATTGAAGTATTGGATCAAGAGTTGGTCAGGGATTTGGTGGTGTGGGCAGGTTGCGACAAGCTTTTTGAACCTCTCCCAGTACTCATGGAGTGATTCACTTGGGAAGTGACAGATACCACTTATTTCCTTTCGGATAGAAGCAGTATGAGAAGCAGTAAAGAATTTCTCTAAGAATAGTCACTTCATGTCATTCCATGTGGTTATGGAACCAGGAGGTAGGTAGTAGAGCATTGACATAGCTGTGTCAGCTAGGGAAAAAGGGAATGCTCGGAGTTTGATTTGTTTTTCAGGTGGAGATGTGGATCCTCACCAGCTAGCCTGTGGAAATGAGGAAGAAGATGAATCAAACCCAACTTGAGTTCGAAGTCAGTCTCTATGTTTGAAAATTGAATACCAAGAGGTTAGTAATTCATATCTGGGGTAGCAGGTTTTTTAGGGTTTATTTCCTAGGATTGGCCATTTCAATTTCAACTGGTTGGATGAGGACTGGTTCTTGAATTATTTGAGTATCTCTTATGTTCCTCCTAAGTTGGCGAAGTGTTCGCTCAATTTCAGGGTCAAACAAATCTGTGGGATAGTTTGGATGGCTATGGGGAATTATGAGAAATTTTGAAAGAAAGAGTAAGACGAGTTTTTCTTTGTATTTTTTCAGTTTATGATTTTTATGAGAAGACGAGTTTGTCTTTGTGATTTTTTTTCAATTTTTTTTAATTTTTTTTTTGGTTTTTTCAACAATAACCAGAAACTAATGACTACGTGAAGCACCATCCCCATCAACAACGCCATTTGAAATGCACGTCCGATTGTCGCATATCGACTGGTCAAGGTTCTGGTGCTCTGCTGATGTGTATAGGAGCACTCGGGTCGAATCCTCTGCGATGATACTTTGTAATAGTCGTTTGTTTTTAGTTAATTGTATTCTGATTGGGGGGTTTGTTTGTAGAGCTTATGAACTAATTTATGGATGATGTTTGATTCAACAAATTGACAAATATTGGGGTGAGTTTATTATTAGGGAGTTAAGCTTGTGATATCCTTGAGCTTTGCTTTATATTGAATTTAAATTAACACCCACTTCACAAGTTGACATCGATAAGAATTCCTAAGTGTTAAAGCATTAATCCAAGCCTTAACTTAATTAGGATTTTAATCTCAATCAGTACATGTTTATGGTAGTGTATTTTTAGTTCCAATAATCCATGGAAACCATATGATAAACAAAATATGTCATTAATCCATGACAAATTAAGTCCAACATACACAATGTTAAATTAACGAATACTCATCGAGAAAATACTCTCAATCACTTAATATACCTAAATTATAACTCACCCCAATGAGATATTTATTATACATTTGGGTTTTTAATATTCTGGTTATAATAATTATGATGATAAATTAAGAATAGAAGAAAAATAAAGGGATTAAAAAAGAGTGGTACGTCTACACACACACACGAACGATGATGATAATTAAAAAGGGATTTTTGATTGAATGAGGAAGAAAAAGAAGGGAAGGAGATTCGACTGAATTTAAACTATTTTAATTACATAAATATTAAACTACATAATTTGGAGTATAATAAGATATAGTGAAGAAGAAAATTGCATTAAAACAGAATTACAAAAGAAAGGACTTACAAAATTACAAAAACGAAGAACACAAAAGTAAATGAAAACAAAGAGAAGAGGAATGGTCTTTAAAGTGAAAAAATGAGTATGGAAGGTCCTCCCAAGCCTTTGGAAAAGCTTGGGTCGTGCCAATATGATCTCCTCTCTTCTGAAATGTCAACCCCTCTCAAGGAGATAAGGGGAGAGTATTTATAGCCAAAGGAGTAGACTGTTTGCATTCCCAATCTGTCCCTCCACTTGCGTCACCAATTTGGCTGTTTAGACAGCCAAATCGTCACATATTTCCTTCTTCAAAATTGTAGAAAATAAGATTTTCCGACTACTATCAAAATTTGGAGTCATTTGGACTTACTGATCAAATATTATGGGCGGTTGATTAAAACAAGTTAAACTGTCCATTTCAATCCAGTCTTTTTGAAGTCCATAATGTGAAAGGGTTTTTGAATATGAATATGCCTTCAAATCCGAATGGTTTCTTCCACAAAGTAGGCCACCGAGATCACCTCTTTCACACTGCAAAATCTCAGCTCGATTTGATGCTTACATCGTGAGATATGTCATGCATACTATACTGATTTAAATTCTCGTCCAGAATGGTGGGCTGGATTTCAAAGCATTATTTGGGACCCTTTTTCTTGGATTTGGGATTTGAAATTTTTATCCAATATGACATTTAGTTTCCCCCGAATTATGGTGGAGATTTAATGTTTTTTGACTTCTTGATTGATCCAAGTAAATCAATCTTCATGGCTGGTCCAGTTTGTTCACAAATTCTTTGGTCTTGTTTGTGAGGACCATTTGACCCTTCAAATGGCAGAATTGGCAATGGTACCTTCTAATGAAATGTTTTATATTGAAAGGGGAATCCTAAAAAACAATAACCACACAATTTTGAGCAGTATAGTGAATGTTATTATTAAAACATTAAACTGACTCAATTAGACTACTTCTAAAAATGTTCAAAAATTATATTTAATATTAAAAAATTAATATTTCCACAAATTATGCACATTTCATATAAAATCAGTAAAGGGGAAATATAATAAGTCATGAAAATATTAATAACATCACTGGATTACGACACTCAATTTTTCAAGACAAAAACCATAGAAGGAATCAGAAGCATTTATGTTCAATCAAAGGAGTCTAGAGTTGCACTTCAAATCACTAGAGAATTCTAAACTCATATCTACACTCTCTCAGTGATTCTTTTAATTAATTTTTTGTAGTGTGTGTACTATATATATTTTATACACACACTTAATCTTGTTATATACTGAAGGATTTCTAAATAATTTCACCAAACTCTTTATTCTTTTGCTTACCCACGACAACTGTGGAAGAGGTCCCTGTGTGGCTGGTTATTATTTTTGATTACCCACGAAAACAGTGGAGGAGGTCCTGATGTGACCTGGACAGTCTATGTACTATTGTTAACCCTGATCCAGGGTGTGGTTCAAATTTATTAATATAAACTGCTTGGTGGTAGGTGATCACCAGATGGAGTGGATTAGGTCTCCGCTTGAGACCAAACCACTTGTTTCATATTCGCTATGCTATTTATATTTAGTCTTCTAAGTTTTTCTGCTTTATTGCATAATCCCAAAAACACTGATTTTACATTGATAGCTAGTCTTGGAAATAAGTTATAACATAGTTGTATTAGTAGGATAACTTCAAATGTAATATTAATAATACATATTAAGATTACTGAGAATTAATCAATCCTCTAAGAAGTTGTTTAAACAGTCAAACTCTTATAACAGTATAACCTTGATTAACTAGGATGTATCTATTTTTGGGGAAACCATTTGATTTAAAATAATATTTTTATAACAGAAATTTTTATAGTTACTCAATTCACCCCTCCCCTCTGGATTAAACTACTCCGACCAACATTTGGTATCAGATGAAAGTTTTATTAGGACTCTGTGTAGTCTTACTCAACTATGATATTGGTTGTAATTTAAGGATCTATTAATTTCTGTTAATTCTAAATTTATAGCACTTTTAAAGTAATTCTTTATTATAGATAATAGATTGTAAGGTTCTGCAACCAACAAACATCCATTTTTAATAGAACCAACTATGCTCAATGGAAAATTAAAATTAAAATGCATCTAGAGATTATGAGATTTGAAATTTGGTGATCCATCATAGATGAATAAAAACATCATGTGACTGATAGAATTACACGGGATGAACCTAACAAACATTCTTATAATAAAAATTGCAAATTTATGAATTCAATGTACTGTTCCTTAGGAGATGAAGAATTTAATAAGATTTCTGCTTGTAAAACTGCCCATAAAATTTGGGATACCTTGTCTATCTCACTTGAAGGCACATCTAGTGTAAAGGAAATGAAACTTAATACTTATACTATAAAATATGATAATTTTAAAATGAAACCCGTTGAGCCTATTTATGACATGTATCTTAGGTTCAGTGAGATTTTCAACATAATGATTTCTCTAGGAAGATAATTCACTTCCAAAGAATAGATCATGAGAATCCTTTGATGTCTACTTGATAGATGGAGGGAAACCTCTGTCTCAATTAAAGAATCGTGTGACATTAGCAAGCTACCTGTAAAAGAAATCATTGGGAAACTAATGATGTATGAGGAAGAGCTGAAATTAAACAAAGAATATGAGGATGAACCAAAGAGGAAATTTGTAGCATTAGAGACCACCTTCTCGAAGCACAAAGAAAAATGGAAACTATAAGCTTCTGTAGAAAGTTCCACCACTGAACAATTATCACTTGACAGTGATGAGGAGATGGCTCAACTGGCCAGAAGATTCATATGATTCTACAAAAGGATGAAATTTTTCAGAAATCCTAACTTCAAGGGAATGTATGATATAAAAGGAAGCTGGAAAATGGACAGGAAAAGAAATGACAAAACTGATGAAATTGTATGATATGAATGTAATCACAAAGGTCATATAAAGGCTGACTGTCCAAAGCTCATGTATGAGAAGAAATATGAGGACCAGGATAAGAAGTAAAAAAAGTAAATTAAGGAAACTTGGAGTGGCTTTGAGGATAGTTTAAGTGGCTCAGATACATCACATGATGAACATGATAACAAAGCCAATATGTGTTTTATGACAAACACATCTGAGGTAACATTGAACTCTTATGTACATAATTCATAGTATTCTGAAGAGGAAAGTGACTCTGAAAATATGAAAAATGAATAAATGTTTGAATTCTATAACATGGTTGATGAAACATGAAATGAATTAAAAGATAAATATAAATCATTGAAGAAATAGCATGCTCTCCCCGTAAATGACAAATCGGAACTTACTACTTAAAAGGAGAAAAATGCTCAATTTCTCAAAGAAAAAATTGAACTACAAATGTCCAATGATAAATTAAAAAGTGACTTGGAAAGGTTTACTAAAGGGGAAAATACCTTTACCCAAATTCTAGGAAAACAAATTGCCCCTAAATATAATAGTGGCATTGGTTGTCAACCAGGTAAAAGAAACCTTAGTTGAACAAATTTTGTTTCAAAGTCTAGGACATATAATTTTGTTCCCAGTTCTTGACGTAACTCAACTAGATCATGTCATGACACATACTCTACTATTTTAAGTTTTTGTGGACCAAATACAGTTTATTTTTCAAATACTTTACATAATTATTATAGGAAACCTATGATATAAATATGGGTTCCTAAAGAACTTATTTCTAAGGTTACTAGACCCAAAAAAGTATGGGTACCAAAATATGTCTTTGCCTGATCATGTTATAGGAATGATTCTTAAAGATCTCCTGCAAAAATCTATGGTACTTGGTCAGTGGATGTTCAAGGCACATGACAGGAGACTACTCATGCATCAAGAACCTGATAAAATTAGATGGAGCACATGTCACATTTGGTGACAATGCCAAAGAAATGATCATTGGCTTAGGCCAGATTGGTAACTATAATTCGATTTTAATCTCTAAAGTACTGTTTGTTAATGTATTAAGATATAATCTTCTTAGTATCTCACAATTATGTGATGATTGATATCATGTTAAATTTTAAAATGATGCATTTAATGTCTTTAATTCTAAAGATGAATTAGTATTTTTTGCATCAAGGAATGAGAACGTTTATTCTGTAAATTTAGATTCTTTAGATTCTCAAAATGTTTCATGTTTAAGTGTATTTCATAAAGAGTCTTGGCTTTGGAATAGTAGACTAGAACATTGTAATGTTCACTCCATAAGAAATCTAACTAGAAAAGGCCTAGTCAAAGACTTACCCAAACATGAGTTTCCACATGATAAAGTGTGTAATCCTTGTCAAAGGGAAAACAACACAAAATCTCTTTCAAAAAAAGAAAGAAGTTTCTACTTCTCAACCTCTCGATTTGGTTCACATGGATTTGTTTGGACAATCTAGAGTTTCTTATTTAAATGGGAAGCACTATGTTTATGTTCTGGTAGATTATTTTTCTAGATATACCTAGACCTTCTTCATGGCTCACAAAACTGAACCCTGTTCTTATTTTATGAGGTATTACAAGTCTGTAGAAAATCATAGTGGCCTTAAAATTAAATATTTAAGAAGTGATCATGGTCGTGAGTTTAAAAACCAAGAGTTTGTATCCTTTTTCTTACAAAATGGTTATATTCACAATTTCTCTACCCCTAGAACACCTCAGCAGAATGGTGTTGTTGAAAGAAGAGATATAACCCTGCAAAAAATTGCTAGAACAATGCTTAGTGAATATGACATACCTATTTACTTTTTGGTGGAAGATGTTAATATAGAATGCTACACAATCAATAGAGTCTTGATTTGACCAATTCTTAAAAAGAACCTGTATGAACTCTGGAATAATAGGAAGCCTATGGTTAATTACATTAGAGTTTTTGGTTGCAAAATCTTTATTCTCAATACTAAGGATAATCTTGAAGAATTTTTATCCAAAAGTGATGAAGAAAATTTCCTAGGTTACTAAATATTAACTAAATATTATAGAGTATTTAATCAGGGAACTAGATGTGTGGAAGAATCTGCTCATATCAGGTTTGAAGAAATATATCCACATGAGCCTAGAACCATCCATGAAAATATAGAGGATGATGTATCAAATCTGATCATCAACTCAAAATCCTCAAATTTCTCTATGAAAGAATCTGTGAAAACTACCAAACTCTGGAAATTCTCTACAATCGAGTCATAATGAACCTGAATAAGTTGATGAACCTAAAATCATAAGTCCCTATTTTTCTAGAAAGGTTAGAACCCTTAAAAACCATCCCTTAGATGTTGTTGTTGGATAATTAGAGAAAGGAACAAAAACTAAAGCTTCTCTTAGAAATCAGGTTGAACATCAATACTTCTTGTCACAACTTGAACCTAAAAACATTAATGATTCCATCAACGATGAATTTTGGGTAATGTCTATGCAAGAAGAACTTAATTAGTTTGAATGAAACAATGTTTGGAAACTTGTTGAGAGACCCAAGGACACTTTCATCATAGGCACTAAATGGCTGTTTAGAAATAAGGTAGATGAAGCTGGAAATATAGTTAGGAACAAGGCTAGATTATTTTCACAAGGCTACAGTCAAGAAAAAGGAATTGACTATGAGGAGACCTTTTCTCCAGTAGCCAGACCTGAAGCCATCAGAATCCTACTTGCATATGCTACCAATCTGAATTTAAAACTATATCAAATGGATGTTAAGAGTGCATTCTTAAATGGTTATATAAATGGGGATTTTTTTGTGGAACAACCCCCTGTATTTACAAATGATCATTTTCCCAATCATATTCTCAAACTATCAAAAGCTTTATATGGTTTAAAACAAGCTCCAAAAGATTAGTATGAAAGATTGAGTACTTTTTTTCTTTACAAAGGTTTTCCAAAAGGAATAGCTAATCCTACCCTCTTTATAAAATGAATTTCTAATGATGTTTTAGTTGTTCAAATATATGTAGATGATATTATTTTTGGATCTTCAAAAAATTCATTATGTATTGAATTTTTTAAAATGATGCAAATCAAATTTGAAATGAGTTAAATGGATGAACTAAAATTCTTTCTTGTATTTAAAATCTTTCAAAATAATGATGGAATTGTATTCAATCAATGTAAATACACTAGAGATCTTCTAAAACGTTTTGGATTAGATAGAACTAAAAGTTGTGACACTCTCATGAGTACCACCTGTAAGTTGGATCTTGATGAAGATGGAAAATATGATGATCAAACCACTTAAAGAGTAATTATTGGATGTTTACTCTACTTAACTACTACCTGACCATACATTATGTTTATTGTGTGTATGTGTGCTCATTTTCTAGAAAATCCTAAAGAATCTCATTTAAATTATGTAAAGATAATTTCCAAATACATCAAACATACACCCAATCTAGTATTGTTCTATCCCAAAGGACAATAATTTGAACTAGTTAGTTATTTTGATGCTGACTTCGAGGTTTGTAAGTAAGATAGAAAGAGAACCTCTGGAACATGTCACCTTTTAGGCAAGCCACTAGTATTATGGTGTAGTGAGCATTATAATTATGTTGCATTATCTACTGTATATGCTGAATACATAGCTGCTGGATGTTTTTGTGCACAAATTTTGTCGATGAAACACACCTTAATAGATTGTGGATATCAATTTAGACATGTACCAATAAATTTTGACAACACAAGTGCTATTAAAATCTCAAAAAATCATGTTTCACATTCTAGGACAAAACATTTTGACGTAAGACATCACTTTTTGATAGATCATTGTCAAAAAGGTCATATCACCTTGGAATTCATTGGTACTGAATATCAACTTGCTGATATATTCACTAAAACATTAAATTCTATGAGAATAGACTACGTCATACATGATCTTGGAATGATAAATCTCAAATAGATATCATAATTGCCTTACTATTCAATATTTTACTATGTTTTACTTTACTATTTCATGCTTACAGTTTCTCAGTTACTCTCTCTCATGTTTACAGTCTCACTGTTAGCACATTGTACTTATGGTTTGAAACCCACTATCTCAGAGTGACAACCATTCACTGTCTCACTGTGATGACCGATCATTATCTCACAGT
Organism: Viscum album; assembly: GCA_963277665.1. Taxonomy (NCBI): domain Eukaryota; kingdom Viridiplantae; phylum Streptophyta; class Magnoliopsida; order Santalales; family Viscaceae; genus Viscum; species Viscum album. The sequence goes on along the minus strand of OY728162.1, from coordinate 953,473,158 downwards.
AACAACCACTCTTTATCTCACCATGATGACTACTTACTATCTCACCATGAAAATTATATATGATTTTCTTTAAACATTAATTGCGGTCATTTTTATTTCACCTATTTTACTTTGCCATGTTTTTATTTTTGTGACGATTGGCATTCCCAAATGATAAAACAAAGAGTTTTGCTCGGTTCTTCACCAAGAGATTCTCCTAATAACTCTTTTCGAACCCTTTCAACCATGAAACCCTCTCTCTCTCCTTATCTAAACCTTTGTGGATTCCAATAATGAAGTGTCCATTTTCAGCCACACATGATAAGCGCCCCCTGAAGAAGAACAAGATAGTACCCATGCCGACACCCAAAGGGCCTCTGAATCCGAATCTTGTAAATCGCAGTGTTCTTCCTGAGAATTTTTTTCCCCCCAATGTCTTTTATCTAGAAAATCACTATTATTGAATGTGTTAAAAGAACAAGGCTGGTTAGAATGGTTATCAAGGGATAACATACCTATCTATCCCATATTAGTAGCTCAGTTCTACCAGTATGTGCATTTTTATTTTGATTATGAAAGAGGTTATGTTGTGAGGAGCTGTGTTAATGGACAAAGATGCTCCTTCTTTTCGAGGTTATGGGAATCATGCCTTAGTATACCTCATGAAGGAATATGTGATGAATATCATAGATAACCTCCACCTACAACTGATTTCTTTTACCTTAAAGATGCTCTGAAAACCATAACCGGAAATGGTACCAAGAGAAGGGCCATAACTAGTGAACTTGATGGGTAAACAAGACTACTGTTTAAATTTGTTCAGAAATTGGTTAGTCCATGGAAAGGTGACTTTTCTGTATTAAAGTATCAATATGTTTTTTAATTCATCTTATGAATAATGAATATAAGATTAACCTATAAAAGTACATCATTCAACATATGTGTGAGTTTATCAAGGTTACATAAAAGTCAACCTCTTTGTTCTACTCTCGGCTAATATCAGCCATGCTTGTTTCAAAAGGCGTAGTTGGACCCAATGAAAAAGTGTTTATGGACTGTGAGTACTCACTCTCTAAATCCACTATCAGGAGAATGAACATAAGCTGGAATCATTGGAAAATGGAGTGGGTGGAATACAATGATAATATTTATGAGAAGATTAGTCATGTGGATTACCCATCAAGGCCAAAATACATTTCTGATCCTGGATTAAAACAAGATGAAATTGGTGAGTATCCAGAAGAATAGGAAGAAGAAACTGAAGTACCAGATAGGGAAGAAGTTATTGTTGAGAAAGAAAGGACTATTATTCCTCTTGTTGTTCTTGAAGAAGAAACTCCTACCCCTAGAGATGATGTCAATCTATAAATTCAACCCAAGGCTGAAAAAGAAATATTGGTGAAAAAATCTGAGCAGCAAGCCATGGAAGATCCTATTCTGGAAGAACTTTGTGTAATGGAAGAATAAAATCTAAAATAACTCCATGTTATGCAAGGAGAAAATCTGTAATAACTTATATAAGAACATCATGGTCCTGAAATAATACCCTTTGTTGAAGAGAGGATGGATATAGCCTTTCAGTGGGCTAGAAAATAAATACATGAGGAACTTAGAGATGAAACTATTGATTTAAACCAAGCTCCTAATCCTCTCAATGCTGAAAATAAAGCACCTGTTGAGGGGGAGGAAACCGAAAATCTTGAATCTGGTGAAGCCTCACATCCAACTGATTCAAGTCCTGTGGACACTCTATACAAATTTCCTAGTTTTTATTATGTGAGTAAGTATCATCAGGTTACTGCAATCGGGATGGATCTCTCTTCCCTGTTTTTGTTGGAGTAAGTTTCTATCTTTTCCTCAAAGAAGGAACCAGAACCTGAACCTTCCCCTGTACCAATTCCTACACCGGAACCTTCACCGGAACCTTTACCTGAACAACTATCCTTTGTTAGTAAGGATGATTTGATGGATTTTGGAGATAATATCTAATCTAGAGTTGATAAAATTATGAACTCCCCACCTCATGTTGTGACAAATCTTAGTGATAGAGATGCCTCACTGCTTTTGGAGAAGATAATTTGGAAGATACAACCTAAAATGATCCATGAGATTCAATATGTAATAGTTCAAAATAAGTTGCTCAGTAATGAAATCACAACGTGGAGAAGCATGGTTGAAGACGTTCAGAAAGAGCTGTATTCAAGATTAGAGCTTGTTACTGCTCCTCTAGAACCTATTGATTCTCAAACCATTCAAGATGTTGTGTCTCAGATTAAACCTTATTTGTTATCCTTTGATAAAAATATTCTAGAAAGACATAAACAATTGTTCATGGAAATGAGAGAGCTTTTGGTGAACCTGAATAAACTCACTGATGAGTACACTGGTTGTCCTTAAAAGGTACTGAATCAGCTCAAATCTCAGACAACAGTCGTCAAAGCTTCCAATACCTCTGGGAAATCTTATACACCATCCTTGGACAATACTTTTCCTAGATCTATAGTCCAAGAAGAGGTTCAAAATTCTTTCAGTGGATTTAATGTGACTTATTTATCTGATGTTGTCAAGAACAGTGATAGATTTCTTGAACTTGTGCAAATTCATTCCAGTATAGAAAATGATGCCTAGTATAAAATTTATAAGCAAGTTGATTTCTATTTCAACCACATTTTCTCTACGAATGATATGACCAACCACTTCAAATAACTTGTAGAGAATCTATGAATTCTTCATGTAAATCAGGCCTTTAAAAACCATGTCTAGAAGCTAACTGATTTTACCAGATTGTTGGACATGTTCATGGAAAGAAAAGATGACTTTGAAAAAGCCATGCAATATGGAGGGGAGTTTATTGATGACTTCATCAAAATTATGAGACCTTATCTGCAAGTCCAGAGTACATGAATTATTTCTCCAGCTACTGCACCTCTTAGACCTAGACTGACTACATTCACATCTTCCTTAGCCTCAACTACCATGTTTGTTAACCAAGCTCTCCGTCAGATCAGGCCTGTCATTCTTGATCAGCAACTGCCTCGATCTGCTACTACTCCTACCTTGGATCCCTCAATCATTGAAGGTCTCCATTTCCCCTCTATATCAACCACCTCTCTGCCTTCTTCTACATCAACCAATGCCCCTATGTCTTCCTCTTCTACTGCTGATAAAGGAAAAGAGAAGGTCAATCCCTAAAGAAGACCAGTTCTTACTAGTTTTTGATGGGGATGTCATTATTTTTGTATCTCATTTTTTGTACTTAACTATTTACTATTAATAGAATCTGCACTCTTTAACCTCTATTTCTTTAAACTTTTTGATAATCCAAAAAGGGGGAGAAGTTTATGCATAAAGTTTCTATCTTTTTTTCTCTATCATTGCATCTAAATTACACTTTAACTATGCATGATTTGTGATCATCCAAAAGGGGGAGATTGTTGGAATCCTCATGTATTAATCATGTTTTAATGATCATAAATCTCATTAATGATCACAAATCTCATCAATGATCACAAATCTCATTAATTATCATAAATATTATTCAACCTAGTTATCTCCTATACATTATATCATATCATGTGTATTTATGCTTCCATTTCACTCATGCTTTATAATTTTTAAGCTCAATCCATTTCATGCATATTACTATTTAAGTCTAAATACTGTTATTTTCCTAAGAATAAGACACCTTGAAGCCAGACACTGTGAGCAAGACACCATGAGCAAGACACCGTGAGCAAGACACCGTGAGCAAGACACCATGAGCAAGAAACCGTGAGCAAGACACCATGAGCAAGACACGGTGAGCAAGACACTGTGATAAAGACGTCGTGAGCAAGACACCGTGACACTCAGACCGTGACACTTAGACATCGTGACACTCATATCATGACACTCAGACACCGTGTGAAAGAGCACCGTTTGCATAACATACTGTGACACTATTTCTTAAACTACTTCTTCATCTTTCAATTTAATGTTTGATGGTCATATTTGATGCCTTTAATGCACTGACATAATTAATTTTTGAATGTAGACATAGTAAAAGGTACGAGGTACAAAAAACATGGAACATGTCGACTAAAACACATGCATTTGAAGATAAAGAGTGGGGAGTTCCCAACAACAACAGAGCGTGATACTGAAAGAAAAACAAGCATGTGAGCAAGACAGCAGAGAACACATTTCAAGAATATCAAAGAAATAATTGTCTCATGCATGAAATTCAACACTACTGAAGAACATATGAAGTACACTGGAATCCAAAGAACACCTTTAAATTATCAAAGCTCGTGAAGAACACAAGCTGGATTTCAACACTCTGTTTTTTCAAGACAAAAACCAGAGAAGGAATTAGAAGCATTTCTGTTCAATCAAAGGAGTCCAGAGCTTCACTTTAAATCACTAGAGAATTCTAAACTCATATCTACTCTCTCTAAATGATTAATTTACATACTTTTTGGGTAGTGTGTGTACTTTTTATATTCCATAAATACACTGACTCATGTTCTAAACTGAAGGATTTCTAAATCCTTACACCTAACTCTTTATACTTTTGTTTACCCACGACAACTGTGTAAGAGGTCCCTGTGTAGCCTAGTTATTATTTTTTTTACCAACAAAAACTATGAAAGTGATCCATGGGTGACCAGAATAGTTTGTGTACTGTTGTTAACCCTAATCCAGGGTGTAGATCAATGTTTGTTAATATAAACTGCTTGGTGAAAGGTGATCCCCAAGTGGAGTGGATTAGATCTCAGCTTGAGACTGAACTACTTGTTTCATATCCTTTGTGCTGTTTAAATTTAGCCTTCTCTATTTTACTGCTTTATTGCATAATCTATAAAACTCTAATTTGACTTTGATAGTTATTATTGGAAATAAGTTATAACTGAATTGTCATAGTAGGATAACTTCAAAAGTAATATTAATAATACATATTAAGATTACTGAGAATTAATCAATATTATAAGAATTTGATTAAACATTAAAACTTTTATAACAATATAAACGTGATTAACTAGGATATATCTATTTTTTGGGAAACCATTTCATTAAAATAAAATTTTTATAACAGAAATTTTTATAGTTACTCAATTCACCCCTCCCCTCTTGTGTAAACTACTCCAACCAATAGAATCCTTCCTTCATTTTCCGAACAATGTACTTTATGAACTTTTTGGAAAATTAAGGTAAGAATGTTTTTTTAACCTATACAGTGAGTGAAACTATTTTCTACCATTATACAACCTTATAAGCATCCCTAAAAATATTAGAATATTATTTTCAAAATAAATTGTTAGTCGGGGTAGTTCACTCAAGAGGGGAGGGGTGAATTGAGTGACTATAAAAATTTCTATTACACGAAGAAAATATTCTTTGAAAAGAAATGGTTTTATCCAATAATAGATACAGCTCATATAATCAAGGTTATACTGTTATAAGAGTTTGACTGTTTAAATAACTTCATAGAAGATTGATTAATTCTCAGCAATCTTAATATATATTATTAAAATTACTTTTGAAGTTATCATGCTAAGAAAAATTAGTTATAACTTATTTCCAAGACTAACTATCAATGTGAAATTAGAGTTTTCTGGATTATGCAATAAAGAAGTAAAATAGAGAAGACTAAATTTAAACAGCACAGTGGATTTGAAACAAGTGGTTGAGTCTCAAGCGAAGACCAAATCCATCCACATTGTGATCACCTGCCACCAAGTAGTTTAAATTAATAAACTTTGATCCACACCCTGGATTAGGGTTAACAAAAGTAAACAGACCATCCAAGCCACACATGGACCTCTTCCACAGTTTTCATGGGTGAAAAAACAATAACTAGGCTACACAGGGACCTCTTCTATAGTTGTCGAGGGTAAAAAGAAATAGAGAATTTGGTGTAAAGATTTAGAAATCCTTCAGTTTAGCACAAAAGTCAAGGTGTGTGTGGAATATAAAGAGTACACACACTACTCAAAAAGGTAAGTAAAATAATCACTAAGAGAGAGTAGATATAAGTTTAGAATGCTCTAGTGATTTGAAGTGCAGCTCTGGACTCCTTTGATTTTGAAGAAATGCTTCTAAGTCCATCTCTGGTTTTTGTATTGTAAAACAGAGTGTCATGATTATGATTGTGTTCTCCACGAGCTTTGACAATGTGAATATGTTCTCTAGATTCTAGTGTACTTCATATGTGCTTCAGTAGAGTCGGATTGTATGCCTGTGAAAATGATTTCTTTGAAAATCTTGCAAATTGTTCTTCTTGGTCGTGCTTACAAGATTTTTTTCTGTTCAGTATCGCTCACTTCCTCTATTGTCACCGGGAACTCTCTACTCTTCATCTTCGAATGCATGAGATTTAGCCTACAGGTTCCCTGTGTTTCATGCCTCGTACCTCGTACTATGTCTACAAAGAAATGTTAATTACATCAGTGCATTAAAAGAATCAAATATGTCCGTTAAACATTAAATTGAAAGTCAAAAAAATAGTTTAAGAAATGGTGTCATAGTAAGTTGAGAAAACAGTGTCTCCTTCATGGTGTCTAAGTGTCACAGTGTCTGATCTTCATGTTGTCTTGACTTCGCGATGTCTTAGCTTATGGTGTCTTGGTCATAGTGTCTTAGTCGCAGTTTCTCTCACAGTTTCTTTCTTCATGGTGTCTTGCTTCACGGTGTCCGGCTTCACGGTGTTTGGATAACTGTGTCTTGCTTCACAGTGTCTTGTACTTTGGAAAATAACAGTATTCAGATTAAAATAAATATGCATGAATTTGATTGAGCATAACCATTATAAATAATGATTGAATTTGGAACATAAATACACATGATTGAATAATATTGGTAATCATTGATGATATTTGAGATTATTAAAGATATTTATGATCATTAAAACATGATTAATACATGAGGAGTCCAACAATCTCCCCCTTTTTGATGACAAAAATCATACATAGTTAAAGTGGAAATTATATGCACTTAGAGAGAAAATAACATATAGAAAAACATATAACTTCTCTCCCTTTTGGGATTATCAAAAATATGAAATAATAGAAGGAAAAGAGTGCAAATTCCATTAAAAAAATAAGTAGAGTGTAGTACATCATAAAGTAGACAGACATAAATGAAATCCCCATCAAAAAGTAGTAAGCACTGTTCTTCATCAAGGATTGGCCTTCTCTTTTCCTTTATCAGCAGCAGAAGAGGAATCCATATGGGTAGTGGTTGATGTAGAAGAAGTTAGAGAGGTGGTAGATATAGAAGGTAAAGGGAGACCTTCTATGACTGAGGGAGCCAAAGTAGGAGTAGTGGAATATCTTGGCCGATGGTGGTCAATAATGACAAGCCTAATCTATCTACGATCCTGGACAACAGACATGGTAGTTGAGGGTAAGGAAGAGTTAAAAGTAGGTAGTCCAGGTCTGAGAGGAGCAGCCACTGGAGCAAAAATTGATGTACTCTGGACATGGAGATACTGTATCAGATGTTTAATGAAGTCTGCAATGATTTCTCCAGCATATTGCATGGCCTTTTCAAAGTCATCATTGTTTTCCATGAACTTTTCCAACAATCTGGTAAACTCTGTTAGCTTCTAAACATTATTTTTCATGGCTTGGGTTACAAGAGGAATTATCAGATTCTCTATAAGGTATTTGAAGTGATTGTTCATATTAGTCTTGGAGAAAATCCGGTTGAAATAGAAATATACTTTCTTAGAAATCTCTTGTTGAGAAATATTGGAAATCATGGAATGGATTTGAACAAGGTAAAACACTCTATCACTGTTCTTGAAAACCTCAAAAAAAGAAGTCACATTGAAGCCACTGAATGCTATTTGAAGCTCTTTTTGGACTATAGATCTAAGCAAATAACTATCTGAGGAAGGTGTATAAGATTCACCAGATTTATGAGAATCTTTGACTGTTGTGGTTAAAGACTTGATCTCATTCAGTACCTTTTGAAGATAGCCAGTGTATTCATCAGTGTTTTTATATAGGTGAACCACAAGCTCTCTCATTTCTTTCAACAGATGTTTGTGCCTTTCTACAATATTTTCATCAAAGAGGGGAGGGGTGAATCTGAGAAACAACATCTCCAGAAATTTGAGAAACAGAAGGTTCTAGAGAGGCAGCAACAGGTTCTGATCTGGTATGCAGCTCTTTTGTCATATCTTCAAACATGATTTTTAGGGTTGATACTTCATTACTTAGAAACTTATTTTCAACTCGAACTTCTTGAATTTCATGGAGCATTTTAGGATAGATTTTCCAAATAATCTTCTCCAAAATTATTGAGGCATCTCTCTCACACAGATCTGTCACAGCACGATGTTGGGAATTCAAAAGCGTATCAACTCCAGACAAGATAGTGTCTCCAAAATCATACAAATCATCCTTACTGACAAAGGACACCTGTTCAGGTAGGGGTTCAGGTGTAGGTTCAGGTGATGGAATTGGTATAGTGGTAGGTTCTGGTTCTGGTTCCTTATCAGGGACAAAGATAGAAATTGACTTCAACTGAAATAGTGAGGAAAGATCAAGCCTAGTGGTAGTAACTTGCTGAGGTTCACTCACATCATAAAATCTAGGTAATTTGTACTGGGTGTCCATAGGACTAGACTCAGCCAGATGTGATGCTTCATCAGTATCAAGATTTTGGGTTTCCTCCCCCACAACAGATGCATCCTTTTTAGGATCTAGAGGCTCATGAGCTAGTTCTAAATCCATAGGTTCATCTCTATGTTCCTCAACCATCTCTTTTCTCGGCAATTTAAAGGCTATATCCATCCTCTCTTTAATAGAGGGTATTATCTCAGGAACAAGTTGTTTCTTTGGGGCTTCTTCCAGATTTTCTTCTTCCATAATAGGGAGTTGTTCTAGATTTGCATCTTGCATAGTAGGGAGTTCTTCTATTACAACCCCTTCCATGACCTGGATTTGATCTATATTTTTTTCTTCCATGACTTTCTACTCAGGTTCTGGGATAATTTATTCTCTTTCAACCTCGGGGTGGATTTCTAGATTGACATCATCTCCAGGGATAGGAACTTCTTCTTCAAGAACAACAGGAGGAACAATAGTCCTTTCTTCCTCAACAAAAACTTCTTCCCTATGGGGTACTTCAGCCTCTTCTTCTGATTATTTTGAATATTCACCAAATTCATCTAGTTCCAAACCAGGATCATAAATTTCCGTCAGCCTTGATGGATAATCCACATGATTAAACTTTTTATAAATCATATCATTGTCTTCCACCAACTCCTTTTTCCAAGGGTTACATTTAATCATAATTCTCCCGGTAATGGGTTTAGATAGACAGTACTCACAATCCACAAGCACTTCTTCATTGGTTCCAACTACTCCTTTAGCAACAAGCATGGCCGAAATCAGTCGAGAGTAGAATAGAGTGTTGGATTTGGATGCAACCTTGATCAATTCACACATATGGTGAATGATGTAATTGCACATGTTGATTTTGTATCCATTCTTCATAAGATGAATGAAGAACACATCTTGGTACTTTAACACAGAAATCTCACTTTTCCTTGGACTAACCAGATTTTGAACCAACTTAAACAACAGCCTTATTTCCCCCATCAAGTTTAGTAGTTATGGCCCTTCTCTTGGTGGTATTGCCGATTAGGGTTTTTAGAGCATCTTCATGGTCAAAGAAATCATTTGTAGGTGGGGGTTCTGTCTGATAATCATCACAAATTCCTTCATAAGGCATCATAAGGCATGCGGCCCATAACCTCGAGGAGAAGGAACATCATTGGCCATTAATCCACCTCCTCACAACATTGTTTTCACTAGAATCAATAGAAAAATGTGCATACTAGTATAGATGAGCAACTAACCTCGGATAAATGGGTCTATTCTCCTTTGACAACCATTCTAACCAGCCTTGTTCTCTTAAAAATTTTAGGACTAGAGATTTTATAGAAAAAATCCATTCAGGGCATATTTATTTCTCAGGAACAACACTTCGATTTACCAGGTTTAGATTCAACAGTCCTTCGGGCGTCAGGTTAGGTGTTATCTTCTTTTTCTTCGAGCATCGTTTCTCATGTGTGGATGAATATATTCGCTTCATTCTTGGCATCCAATGAAGGTAGTGAGAGAGAAAGAGGGTTGCAAGGTTGAAAGGGTTCGAATTGGGTGAGTAGGGAAAATTCCGGGTGAAGAACCGAGTGAAAATATTTGTTTTATCATTTGGGAATGTCAAGCGTTACAAAAAAAATACGCGAAAAAGTAAAAGAGATGAAATAAAATTATCGCGATACGGGTTTAAAGAAAATCATAACTAATTTTCACAGTGAGACCGTGTATGGTTGTTATGGTGAGACAATAAATGGTCATTACGTTGAGACAGCAATTGGTCATCACTATGAGATGGTGAGTGACATCATGGTGAAACAGTGAGTGAACTTGTCAGTGTGTGTTACGGAGAGACCATAAATGTCAAACCGTGAGTACAAAGTGCTAACAGTGAGACTGTATACATGAGAGATAGTAACATAGAAACCATAATCATGAAACAGTAAAGAAAAAAATAGTAAAATATTGATGAGTAAGACAAGTAAGATATCTATTTGAGATTTGTCATTCCAAAGTCATGTATGATGTATTCTATTCTCTCAGAATTTAAAGGTTTAGTGAATATATCAGAAAGATGATATTCAGTACCAATGAATTCCAAGGTAATATCACCTTTTTGATAATGATCTCTCAAAAAGTGATGTCTTACATCAATATGTTTGGTCCCAGAATGTGAAACAAAATTTTTCGAGATGTTATTATCACTTGTGTTGTCAAAATTTATTGGTACATGTCTGAATTGATATCCATAATCTAGTAATGTGTGTTTCTTCCAAAAAATATGTGCACAACAACTGCCAGAAGCTATCTATTCAGCTTCTAGAGTAGATAATGCAACAGAATTTTGTTTCTTACTACACCATAATACTAGTGACTTTTCTATAAGGTGACATGTTCCATAGGTTCCCTTTCTATCTAATTTAAATCCACCGAAGTCAGCATCATAATAACAAACTAGTTCAAATGACTATCCTTTATGATAGAACAATCCTAGATCGGGTGTATGCTTGAGGTATTTGAAAATTCTCTTTACATCATTTAAATGCGATTCTTTAGGATTTTCTTGAAAAGGAGAACACATACACACACTAAACATAATGTCAGGATGGCCAGCAGTTATGTTGAGTAAACTTCGAATAATTCTTGTATAAGTGGTTTGATCATCATATTTTCCATCTTCATCGAGATCCAACTTACAGGTGGTACTCATGGGAGTGTCACTACTTTTAGTGTTATCCAATCCAAAACGTTTTAGAATATCTATAGTGTATTTAGATTGATTTAAAACAATTACATCATTATTTTGAATGATTTTAAATCCATGAAAGAATTTTATTTCACCCATTAAACTCATATAAAATTCGTTTTGCATCATTTTAGAAAAGTCAATACATAATGAATTTTTTGAAGATCTAAAAATAATATCATCTACAAAGATTTGAACAACTAATACATCATTAGAAATTCATTTTATAACGAGAGTAGGATAAGATATTCCTTTATTAAAACTTTTGGAAATAAGAAAATTACTTAATCTGTCATACCATGCCCTTAGAGATTGTTTTAAACCATATAAAGCTTTTGATATTTTGAAAATATGATTAGGAAAATGAGGATTTGCAAATCCAGGGGGCTGTTCAATGAAGACATCCTCAGCTATATACCCATTTAAGAATGCACTCTTTACATCCATTTGATATAGTTTGGAAATCAAATGTGCAGCATAGGCAAGTAAGATTCTGATGGCTTCAAGTCTAGCTACTGGAGAAAAGATATCCTCATAGACAATCCCTTCTTCTTGACTTTAACCTTGTGAAACAAATCTATCCTTGTTCCTAACTATATTTCCAGCTTCATCTACTTTATTTCTAAACACCCTTCTATTGACTATGATTAAAGTGTCCTTGGGTCTTTAATCAAGTTTCAAAACATTGTTTCATTCAAACTGATTACATTCTTCTTGCATATCCATTACCCAAAATTCATCATTGATGGAATAATCAATGTTTTTAGGTTCAGGTAGTGACAAGAAGCCATGATGTTCAACCTGGTTTCTAAGAGAAGCTCTAGTTTGTGTTCCTTTCTCTATGTCTCCTACAACAGTATCTAAGGGATGGTTTCTAAGGGTTCTAACCTTTCTAGAAAAATAAGGACTTTTGATTTTAGGATCATCAACAGATTCTGGTTCATTATGATTCAATTGAAGAGAATTTCCAAAATTGGATGTTTTCACAGATTCTTTCACTGAGTAATTTTAGGATTTTGAGTTGATGTTAAAATTTGATACATCATCCTCCAGATTTTATAGGATGGTTTTAGGCTCATGTGGATCTGTTTCATCAAACATGATATGAACAGATTCTTCCACACATTTTGTTCTTTTATTGAATACTTTTTAATCTTTACTTAATATTGAGTAACTTAGGAAAATTCCTTCATCACTTTTGGATGCAAATTTGTCAAGATTATCCTTACTGTTGAGAATAAAGACTTTGCAACCAAAAACTCTAAAGTAATTAACCTTAGGATTCCTATAGTTCCAGAGTTCATATGGGGTCATTTTTAGAATTGGTCTAATCAAGTCTCTATTGATTATGTAGCATGATGTATTAACAGCTTCAGACAAAAAGTAAATAGGTAAGTCATATTCACTAAGCATTGTTCTAGAAATTTATTTCAAGGTTCTATTTCTTATTTCTACAACACCATTCTATAGAGGTGTTCTAGGGGTAGAGAAATTCTGACTATAACCATTTTGTGAGAAAAAGGATTCAAACTCTTGATTTTGAAACTCACGTCCATGATCACTGCATGAAGATTTAATTTTAGGGACATTAAGATTTTTATAGACGTGGAATATATAGTAAAATAAGAGCAGGCCTCACTTTTGTGAGCCATGAAAAAGTTCCAGGTATATCTAGTGAAATCAACTACTAGAACATAAACATAGTGCTTCCCATTTAAACTAGAAACTCTATACGGTCCAAACAAATCCATGTGAAGTAATTCAATAGGTTGAGATGTAGAAACTTATTTCATTGATTTGAAAGAGATTTGGTGTTGTTTCCCCTTTTGACAAGGATCACACACTTTGTCATTTAGAAACTCAAGTTTGGGTATGTTTTTAACTAAACCATTTCTTGTTAGCTTTATAAGGGAGTTAACATTACAGTGTCCTAGTCTCCTATGCCAGAGCCAAGATTATTTATGAAATACACTTAGGCATGAAACATTTTGAGAAGTTAAGGAATCTATATTAACAGAATAAAAGTTCTCATTCCTTGATGCCGAAAATACTAATTCATCTTTATAATTAACGACATCACATGAATAATTTTCAGATTTTACATGATATCCATCATCACATAATTGTGAGATACTACGAAAATTATATTTTAAGCCATCAACAAATAGTACTTTAGAAATTAGAATCGAATTAGAGTTACCAATCTGGCCTAAGCCAATGAACATCCCTTTGGCATTGTCACCAAATGTGACATGACCTCCATCTACTTTTATTAGATTCTTGAAACATGAGTAGTCTCCTGTCATGTGCCTTGAACACCCATTGTCCAAGTACCATAGATTCTTGCAAGATCTCTTTAAGTAGCTTTCCTATAACATGATCATGCAATGACAGATTTTGGTACCCATAGTTGTTTGTGTCTAGTAACATTAGTAATATGTTCTTTAGGAATCCATATTTGTCTCATAGGTTTCCTATCAGCATTATGTAAAGTGTTTGAAAAATAAATTTTTTTGGTCCACAAAAACATGAAATAGTAGAGTATGTATCATGACTCGAGCTATATGAGTTGTGTCCAGAACTTGGAACAAAATAATATGTCCTAGACTTGGAAATAAAATTTGTTCTACCCAGGTTTCTTATACCATGTTGATAAACAATGCCAGTATTGTATTTAATGGCGATTTTATTCTTAGCATTTGGGTTAGGGTATTTTCCCCATTAGTAAACTTTTCGAAGTCAATTTTTAACTACTCATTAGAAATTTTTAATTCATTGTTTTATTTGAGTAGTTGAGCATTTCTCTCCTTTTCAATAGTATGTTCATACTTAACATTTGCAGTGAGAGCATGTTTTTTCTTCAGTTATTTATATTTATCTTTTCATTCATTGCATGCCTCTTCACGGTTGTTACATTATTCAATCATTTCTTCATTATTAATATTTTTAGAGTCACTTTCCTCTTTGGAATAATATAAATTATTCATAGAAGAGTTCAGTGTTACCTTATATTTGTTTTTCATAAAACACATATTGTGTTTGTTAGCCTGTTCAACATGTGATGTCACTGAGTCACTTGAACTATCCTCAGAGGCACTCCATGTTACTTTCATTGCCTTTTTCTACTTCTTGACCTTATCCTTATACTTCTTCTTATATTTGTTCTTTGAATAGTCATCCTTTATATTTCCTTTTCATTTACATTCATAACATACAATTTCATCAATTTTTCTCTTCTTTTCTAGTCATTTTTTTAGTTTCCTTTTTGATCATACTTTCTCTTGATGTTAGGATTTCTGAAAAAGTTCTTCTTTTTGTAAAATCATTTGAATCTTATAGGTAGTTGAGCTATCTTCTCATTATTGTCAGGTGATGATTTTTCAGTGGTGGAAATTTATACAGGAGCTTCCAGTTTCCCTTTGTCATTGTGCTTTGAGAAGGTGGTCTTGAGTGATACAGATTTCATATATGGTTCATCCTTATATTATTTGTTGACTTTCATCTCTTCCCCATACATCATCAGTTTCCCAATGATTTCTTTCATAGTTATCTTACTGAAGTCACATGATTCTCTAATTGAGACAGAGTTTCCCATCTATCTATCCGGTAAACACCTAAGAATTCACATGATCTTTTCTTTGGCAGTGACTTCTCTTCCAAGCGAAATCATTGTGTTGAAAATCTCATTGAACCTAATATACATGTCAGAAATAGGCTCAAAAGGTTTCATCTTGAAATTGTCATATTTTATAGTATATGTTTTATGTCTCATTTCTTTTACACTAGATGTGCCTTCATGTGAGACAGACAAGGTATCCCAAATTTCATGGGTATTTTTACAAGAAGAAATCCTATTAAATTCTACATCTCCTAAGGAATAGTATAAGACAATCATGGCTTTTCAATTGTTATTGTAAGAATGTTTTGTAGGTTCATCCCATGTAATTATATAACTCATAATAATTTTGTATTCATCTATAATGGATGACCGAATTTCAAATCTCATACTCTCTAGATGAATTTTCATTTTGATTTCCCATTGAGAAATGTTGGTCCCATTAAAGAATGGTGGTGTGTTGGTTGCAGCACCTTCCAATCTATTATCCATACTAACAAATTACTTTAAAAGATCTATAGATTTAGAATTAACAAAAATTTACAGATCTTTAAAGTACAACTACAATCATTGTCGAGTATGATTAAATAGAGTCCTAATAAAGAACCCTATGATACCAAATGTTGGTTGGAGTAGTTCACTCAAGATGGGAGGGGTGAATTGAGTGACTGTAAAAAATTATCTTACCCAAAAAAAATATTACTTGAAAATAAATGGTTTTCCCCAATAATAGATGCAACCCAGATAATCTAGGTTATATAGTTATAAGAGTTTGACTGTTTAAACAAATTCATAGTAGATTGATTAATTCTCAGTAATGTTAATATTTATTATTAATATTACTTTTGAAGTTCTCCTACTAAGACAAATCAGTTATAACTTCATTCCAAGACTAACTATCAAAGTGAAATTAGAGTTTTCTGGATTATGAAATAAAGAAGCAAAACAGAGAAGACTAAATTTAAATGGCACAACGGATATGAAACAAGTGGTTCACACTCATGATGAGACCAAATCCACTCCACTTTGTGATCACCTTCAACCATGTATTTTAAATTAATAAACTTTGATCCACACCCACGATAGGGGTTAATAATAGTACACAGACTTTCCAGGCCACACAGGGACCTCTTCCACAGTTTTCGTGGGTAAACAAAAACAATAACCAGGAAACACAGGGACCTCTTCCATAGTTTTCAAGGGTAAAAATAAATAGAGAGTTTGGTGTAAGGATTTATAAATCCTTCAGTTTAACACAGGAGTCAGTATGTTGGTGGAATATACAGAGTACACACACTAATCAAAAGGTATGTAAAGGAATCACTAAGAGAGGGTAAATATGTGTTTATAATTGTCTACTGATTTGAAGTGTAGCTCTGGGCTCCTTTGATATAGCAGAAATGCTTCTGAGTCTTTCTCTATTTTTTGTATTGAAAAAATGAGTGTTGGGATTCACTTTGTGTTCTCCACGAGCTTTGAAAATGTGAATATGTTCTCTGGATTCCAGTATACTTCGTATGTTCTTCATCAGAGTCAGATTGTATTCATGTGAAAATTCTTTCTTTGAAAATATTGCAAAGTGTTTTTGTGGTCGTGCTTACACGCTTGTTTTCTGTTCAGTATCACACACTTCCTCTATTGTCGTTGGGCACTCTCTACTCTTTATCTTCAAATGCATGATATTTAGCCGACAGGTTCCATGTATTTTGTGCCCCGTACCTCGTACTATGTCTACAATGAAACGTTAATTATTCCAATGCATTAAAGGCATAAAATATGAATGTTAAACATTGAATTGAAAGAAGACAAAATAGTTTGAGAAACGGGGTCATAGTAAGATGAGAAAATGGTGTCTTCTTCACAATGTCTGAGTTTCACAGTCTAATTGTCATGGTGTATGATCATCACGGTGTCTTTCCTTCATGGTGTCTTGGCTTACGGTGTCTCGGTCATGGTGTCTTGGTCACGGTGTCTCAGTCACAGTGTCTTTCTTCACGGTGTCTTGCTTCATGATGTCTGGCTTCACAGTGTCTGGATAACTGTGTCTTACTTCACGGTGTCTTGTACTTAGGAAAATAACAGTATTCAGATTTAAACAAAAATATTTATGAATTTTATTGAGCATAAGCATTATAAATCATGAGTGAATTTGGAACAAAAATACACATGATTGAATAAGATTGGTGATCATTAATGAGATTTGGGATTATTAATGTGATTTGTGATCATTAAAACATGATTCATACATGAGGAGTCCAATATAAATGTTTTCTTTTATAATTACATTACTTTTAAATTATTTGAAAACAGATAAATATTTTTCTCTCAAATAGTTTTGATTTCATCTATGTCAACATCCATTGATGGATTTTACACTTGTTTGAAGTTATCAAAATATCATCCATATTGTATTGATGTTTTGTGATTTATTTGACTGTGGATGTGTTAATTTTATTCCATTCATGGTTTATGGTTAATGTATTAACATTTTTTATGTTAGTTTTAATATGAATGTTTATGTTCTGTTTCATCATTTTGATATGAAGAATGTATTGGACTTAGTATGTGATGGGTGGAGCCCACTATATCTCCTCAATGCATTGGTAGGTCTCATTAGACACACTAGAGTCTTGGAACAAGGCCATGAAAAAATAATTATTTTTAGTCTTGGAATTAGGACTTGACTATGTGGTTATGATGTCAGGTATAATAAATTCCATCATTATGAAATTGGCAATTGATATTGCATGTGATTGGTCGACTAGTAGAATATCCATGTAAATAAGTAAATGTAGAAGTTTTATTTATATTTTCCATATTATGCTTAAATTTATGTTTAAAAGGTTTTTGTTTCTGTCTTATACATTAACATAATTATTTATACTTATTTATGAACGTTTCCGCAGTATTGTTATCCTTACTGAGCATCTGAGCTCATCCCATTCTAGGTTGTATTGTTCCCTGGATGTGAAGTAGTATTTTTTGGTTGACCAGTAGGAATAGGATAAGGGATATAAGTTTGTTCAAAGGGTCCAAAATTTTGTCGTTTTTTTTATTTCATAATGTAATATAAAACATAGGTAAGTATCTAGTACTTACAAGGATACTAAACCCATCGGTCTTTAGGGGCATGATCTATTTTGATCATGCCAATGATAGGTAATAAAGCACCGACTCTGGGTAACTAGGGTATGGGTGTTACAGTTGGAATAAACGGAAGTTTAGTACAAACCTTGGAAACCAGGTTTGGGAAAACTCTGATTAGAGTACATTACCTTAAGATAGACATTGCAAATTAGTATAGATGATCTCTCTATAATTTTGGTAATGTAGAGATTTTGTGAAATTTCCAAGAAATAAATATCTTTCTAGATATTAGCAGGTAGAGGCGGCTCTGGCACAGATGTACCTTGGAGTGAAAACACCGACAAAGATTTTTTGGCTTGACCTGGGGTATCCTGGTACACGACAAAAGGTTTTGCTTCACTCTTAGTTATGACAAGTTTAGGGATATGCTTAGGAGAATTCACATTTATTTACAAACCATTATGAAGGATTTATGAGTATGTACTTCTCAAATAAATAATTTTTATGATTATGTATTACATTCATTTAGTGTTCAATTCATTTTATGTGTTTTTTAAGTTTGGAATTATGTATTGTGATTCATAAACAAATCTAATGTGTTCCATTTTATAGAAATGGAACC
The DNA here is from genome assembly GCA_963277665.1 of Viscum album. Classification (NCBI taxonomy): domain Eukaryota; kingdom Viridiplantae; phylum Streptophyta; class Magnoliopsida; order Santalales; family Viscaceae; genus Viscum; species Viscum album. Next base: position 953,454,517 of record OY728162.1, on the reverse strand, counting down.
TAGTGGAAGGAATAGAAACTATATCAATGCTTGTAATTCATGTAGGGACTTCCCTCCTACTGAAGATAATTATAGTGGAGCTGGTGATGTAACTCGTGTTAATCAGCTTATAACCACACTAGGACAACCCACTTAGGTTATGAATAATAACCTTACCTGTATGGAGAACCCTTATCCACAATGTTGAGGATCAATGTTAGACCTCTTCTTGAGACAACAACCACCAATATTCAATAGGACAACAAATCCATTTGTAGAAAAGCAATGGAAAATTTCATTAGAAAAAATATTTCTTGATTTGGGGAGTAGAGAAAGAGAAAAATTTGTCCTGGCAGTTTATCACCTCATAGAAGATACAGATTAATGGTGGTCATTGATTAAAAACAAAATAGAAGATGATGAAATATCAAATATGGAAAGGGGAGTTTAAAGATATTTTCTTAGAAAAATAATTTCTTCATGACCGTTAAGTGGATATGGAAAGAAAATTTATGATTCTGAGGAAAAAGGATGATGTGAATGTTTCAAAGTGTGAGGATAACTTTACAAGGATAGCAAGGAATGCTTCAGACAATATATGTAACCCAATGAGTAATATTGATCAATTATTTGATGGGTTAAAACCATTTCTCCATCAATAATTAGTCTCACAATCATTCTTGTCATACAAATATATATTCTCATGTGCTATCAAGAAAGAAAAGTAATTTTCTATGTCATATGACTTTAAGGGAATGAAATAGAAGAAGAGATATTTTGAACAATCTTGAAATTGAAATAAGGGGACTAAGGGAAAAGTTGAATATCAATCTTGTAGTAAATGTGGGAAGTAACACCATCATAATTTCCTGAATGGAATGGGAGTCTGTTACATGTATGGTGAAAAAGGAAACAAATCTTTTTATGGAAATGGAAAGAAAGAGGCTGTTAATATTGAATGCTACCATTTTAGATAAAAGGGGAATTATACAAATGAATTCCCTAAGTTCCAAGAAAACATACCTCAGAAGAGGCCAAATGAGCAAGGACAAGCTTATGTGATCACTAATACTGAGGTTGAAACTCTGAATAGCATGGTAGAATTTAATTTTATGGTTGGAAGAATGTAATTTAATGGTTTCCTCAAGTTTATCCAATGCTTTATTTTTTTATGGATCATCTCATTGTTTCGTATCTTCCCAATTTTCTATGAAAATTAAATATTTCCAATTCGATTTAACAAGGGATTTTTCAGTCAAAACTCTTAAGGGAAGTATCATGGAAACAATTAGTTGAGAATCAATTCCCATTAGGGAATATAAATGTACATTACTTGATGATCTCATCATCATACCCCTGATTTAATTTGATATAATCCTTATTATGGATTGGCTTCAGTCCATGATGTGAAAATTTATTGTAATAAGGAGGATACAATTTTAGCTGATGACAAAAAGTACATTATCTTTAAAGAAGAAACATCACCATCTGGTTCTTATCTAGATCCACCCATTATAGCTAGAAAAATCCAGTTATTGGGGAGGAAGAGAGTGAAATAACTATTGGTGGGAAAAGTAATGTTCAAATAGAGGATGAGTCTATTGTTCAAGAATATGTTAATGTGTTTCCAGAAGATTTACCAAGACATTATCCAGAATGAGAAATTGAGTTTTACATTGACATGATTCATCGTTCAAGGCCCATATAGAAGACTCGTTATAGAATGGCGACAATGGAATTAGCGAAACTAAGGAAACAACAAGAGGAATTTTGTAAATAAGGATTTATTCGCCCTAGTATTTTTCATCGGGGAGCCCCTATTCTTTTTGTTAAGAAAATTGATGGATCTATGAGGTTGTGCATTGAATACAGTAAGATCAATGTTATTACAATAAAGAACAAGTATACCCTATCTCTCATTGATGACTTATTCAACCAACATCATCGAGTTCAATAGTTTTCAAAGATTTAACTTCGATCTGGATATCATCAGTTGTGTGTTAAGAAGGAATACATTTTGAAAACAGCATTTTGAACCAGGTACGGTCATTACAAGATTATGGTAATGCATTTTGGATTTAGTAATTCACCCTCTATCATCATGGATATAATGAATAGAGTTTTCAAGTAATATCATTATTACATTTTAGTGGTATTTATTGACGATATCTTTGTATACTCCAAAATCTACAAAGATCATGAAAATCACTTGTGCACTATTCAAATGAATCTTAAAAGAAATAAATTATATGGGATGTTTAGTAAGTGTGAATTATGGCTTCATGATATTTCTTTTCTTGGCCATATTGTCTTTATGGATATAATCTCTATTGATCCTTCTATTACAAGAGCAATCCATGAATGGCCATCACCAACGATTATAACAAAGGTACACAGTTTTATTCGTTTATCAAGTTATTTTTGGCATTTTTTCTAGAATTGTTTCCCAATTGGATAAACCACTAATCAAGATCACACGTAAAGGGGATAAATGTTTTTGAAAAAAGGAGTGGGAATAATGTTTTTATGAACTGTAGATAAGTTTATTCAGTGCTCCTATATTAACTCTACCATCGGGGAATGATGGTTTTGTAATTTATATTTACACTTCAAAGGAAGGAATTGGTTTTGTTCTCATACTGAATGATAAGGTTATTTTATATGCATCATGGTAGCTAAAAATTCATGAACCAAACAATCACAATCATGATCGTGAGTTAGAACAAGTAATCATTTTTTTGAAAATGTGGAGACACTATCTCTATGGTGAGAAACGTGAGATTTACAATGATCACAAAAGGTTGAAGTTTAGTTTCTTAGAAAAAGAACTCAACATGAGGCAAAGTAGATGGCTTGAACTACTCAATTATTGTGATTTCACTATACACTACCACCCGGGGAAGGAAAATAAGGTGTCATATGCTTTGAGCAGAAAGGATCAGGAAGTTCTGAACAAGATGAGAGTTGAAAAGGATCCTATATTCATGGATCTAGTAAAGATGGATATGGGAATAATCATGTAAGTTGAACCATCAATAATTTTTTCAAATGGTTTCCAAACCATCTTTATTAAAAAGGATAAAATGTTCTATGACAGCTGATGAGGATTTCCAAAAGAAATTTAAAGCTATGAATGATGGGAGATTGATCGTATTCATATATCAATATGGGATTTTGAAATTTGGGAAGAGACTTTGTGTTCCCAATATACCTGATCCGACAAGGGAATTTTTGGATGATGGTCATAGCTCCAATTCCATTATATACCCTAGTAGCACTAGGATGTATAATGATTTGAAGAATCATTTTTGTTGGGACAACATGAAGATGGATATTGCTGATTATGTGTGAAGATGTATGGTTTGTCAACATGTGAAGGCTGAAATACAACATCCTAGATGAGTCATGAAACCTTTTCCCATAACTGAGTGTAAAAGGGATATATTGCGATATAATTTTTTTATTAGACTACCAAAGACTCCTAGAAGAAATGATGAAATATAGTTCATTGTTGATCGTCTAACCAAATCAGCACATTTTCATGATATAGGAGAAAATTTACCACTAGAACGTATAGAAAGATTATATATTAGTGAATTTGTAAGATGTCGGGAGTACACCTATCATGTGTTTCGAATCGTGATCCCTATATCACATCAAGATTCTCGAAATGTCTTAAGAAGTCCTTGGATACTGAACTTCATTTGAGTATCACCTACCACCATCAAACTGATGGGAAATCGAAATAGACTATTCAAACCATAGAATACATGTTGTGATCTTGCTCACTTGACATTAAAGGTATGTGGGATCAGTATTTACCTTTGGAAGAATTTTCCTATAAAAATATCTTCCATCCATGTATTCAGATGGATCTATATGAAGTGTTATACAGAAAGAGATGTCACACACCAACTTGTGGTGATGATGTTGGTGAAAGAAAACTCATAGTCCCAGATCATGTTGAGGAAACAATGAAAAAGGTAAGGATTATCCAAACCCCCATCAATGCTTCTAAAAGTAGGCAAAAGAGCTACACTAATAAATCAAGGAAATATTTGGAATTTCATGTTGGAAATCATGTTTTCTAGAAGGTATCTCTATTGAAGGGAGTTATACAATTCGATAAGAAGGATAAATTAACTCCTAGGTACATCGGACCTTTTGAAATTCTAGAACGATTTGGGGTTGTAGCTTACCATTTCGAAATTCCAACAAGTTTGTCCAAAGTTAAAGATGTGTTCCACATATCAATGTTGTGAATATACATGTCAGACACAATGCATGTACACACCTATGAAGAATTATAACTAGGACATGATCATTCTTATTGTGAAGTGTCTATAAAGATTTCTAATACCAGAGAACAAGTGTTGAGAAACCGTACAACTCGTCTAGTAAAAGTTCTATGGAGAAACCATAAGATGGAAGAGCTGATGTGGGAACCTATGGATATTTTGATAAAGTACCACCCCAATCTTTTTAGTCAGTGATATTATTGAAATTTCAAGGATGAAATTATTTTTCGAATGAAAGAATGTAACACCCCAAACTTCCACAGTACACTTCTCTTGGAATAAAACAATAGCTTGCATTGTACACAACATCGATTTATAACACACCAAGACCAATCAAATGAGCCGTAATGATTAGTAATACCCAATTTTTAAAATTTTAAAATTTCTATTTTTCAAAATTTAGTTCATTTTTTAATTTAAAATACCAAAATTTACATTTGGTGAATTTCTTGTATTTTTTTAAAAACATTCAATTTTTTATGAAAATTGAAAAACACAGCGTTATTATTTAAAACCAACTTTTTATTAAAATAATTATTTATTTTATTTAAATTTATTTTAGGTAAAAATAGATACATAATACCTATGTAATTTGAACGTATTTCATTGGATTCATTTTCTAATAAATTTATATAAATAAAATTTTATTGAATTTTTTACTGATTTTTTCCCACCTTCTAGGTGCATTAAGAAATTTTCATAAAACATAATTTTACCGCTTCTATGAATTGAGTTTCAAAAATTTGAAAGACACGATTCATATTAGTAAGTAAAATGTGGGTCAATAATATGAAAATCATTTTTTGTGAAAATTAACTTTTGACTTTTATTTTCAACCATTAAAAGTAAATAGGGTAATTAATTGTAATAATTATATTATTATTACACTAAAACGTGTCCTAATTCTAGTGGATAAGTGTATTTTGACCCAAATCAGCCTTAGTAATAAAATACTATCCTTTTGGTCTATTTCTATTAGATTAGGACATTTATTATTATTTTATTTAAAGGAGAGTGAAAAGTGTTAAATTCGAATCTACATAACTAATACATTTTTACTATAATGTTATCCATAAGACAAATAGGAATATAAATATTCATTAGAAATATAAAAATATTTACAAAATAATGGGATTTAATTTATAATTTTTAGACCTTTTATAATTATGTTTCTTATGACACAATGAAGATTAAGTAATTACCTTATTAATGAATGATTAAAATAATTGATATTATTAATATATAAATAGATATAATTTAATTTTTTGATGCCATACAAAAAATTATCGATTAATGTGAAATGTTATGGTTGATTAATTGAATTTTTTTCAATGTAATCATGTTGTTATGACTCTCAAAAAAACCAAATACTAAATTGTGTCAAAATTGACAAAAATGAGTTTCAAAACGAATATTATATAATTAAATGATATAAAATTCCTAAATATCTATGGTTTGGCTAAATATATATATAATGATAAATATCTCATAAATTAACCACTTGGGGATCTCATGGCCTTTTATATTAAGTTTATTAACCATTTATTATAATAATACAAGATTACATGGTAAAAATTAAACTATTTAACAAAGAGAAAAATCTAAAAGATAAGGTTAATATGGTGACCTAAACCAATAAAAAACCAATTGGATGAGATTTAACGATCCATCCCCACCCTATACTCAATGTAAATTATTTTGGAGACATTATAAACTGATATTTATTTTATTATAAAATAATATTTCATGCTTTTCGAAAAGTGACCCTGACCTTTCTTTTAAAAGATCACTTCCCCTTCTCTCAAAATCACATCACCTAAGCCAGTTGGCCCGGCCAACCCCTATCCAACTATCCTCCCATATACCCTCACTTAATCCTAGAGGCCTTCCTTTAAACAGAAGACAACCTATGGAGACCTTTTGATAAAATCAAAAGGAAGCACCCAAAAAAGTGGTAATTATTTCACCACCTATTCCAAGTTCATTTCTCCTTGCACTACCTCTTCCTTTGTTATTCCCATACCAAAATAATAAAACCAGTACCTTATTAATTCTGTGATTATATTATAAATATGGTATGGGAATTTTAATTATTCAATCAATCCTATGAATGACAAAGTCACCACACGTGTGTACATATGTCTTACCGTCTCCACGTTGTGGTGTTGTTGTTATTTAACACATCATTGTTTGGATGGGTATAAAAATGAAGTTTAATTTATGTAAATAATAAATATAACATGTTAAGGATTATTTATATATGTTATATCATTTAATTATATAGAATTTATCCTTCAATTTATTGATATTGACACTCGTACTTACATAAAGAATTACCATCTCAACAAACGTAATGAGATTCATTCCCAATCATAACCATTCATGAATAATTTTCTTTTTATGAATAAAAATAATTATTAAGAAAATAATATAATTATGTATATGAATAAATTACATCCTATCCATAATAAAAATTACTTATGTAACAAGTCATATAATGGAAAATGAATTAGTTAACACCCGACACAATGATTCTACTGAAATTTTATTAAAAAAGAAATATTAAAAGATCTTATATGATATCATATTTATGTTTACTGTTCATGTATAATTTATTAACAATTTTTTCACTATTATACAAGAGGATAACATACCATAGAATAATGATAAGTACAATATAAGGTTAAATTTTACAATCTCATTATTTTCTATGGATGTTTATACGTATGTATCAACTCAGACTTCTTTATCTTCCACATATGTGTTTCTTAAAGTGCAATTGAATTTTTTTGAATATTTAAAAGAACATAGATTAATGTCATTTATACCCTTGTATTACTTTTTATAAATAAAAATTTAAAAGAATCTTTCCGTCTTTTTCCATACAGGGTACTTTATGACCTTTTCAAAAAGTTATGGTAATAATATTTTTTTAAACGTATACCGTGGGTACAACTATTTTCCTCCATTATAACACATTAAAATAATCCCTTATAATATTATAAGAATATTTTCAAAATAAATATTTTTTCTTTTATAATTATGGGACTTTTCAATGATTTGAAAATAGATGGAGATATATCTCTCAAATAGTTTTTATATCTTCTATGTCAATATCATTTGATGGATTTTACACTTGTTTGAAGTTATGATACAATTTTCCATAATGTATTGAAGGTGTTTGTGGTATTTTTGACTGTGGATGTGTTATTTTTATACAATTAATGGCTTATGGTTAATTTATTAACATTTTGTATTCTAGTTTTAATACGAATGTTTATGTTATGTTTTTGCTTTTTCATATGAGTAATGCATTGAACTTGGTATGTGATGGGTGGAGGCTGCTATAGCTTCTTGATGCATCAGTAGGTCTCATGAGAAAAACTACAGTCCTCGAACATGGCCTTGAAAAAATATTTATTTGTAGTCTTGGAATGGGGCCTTGACTATGTGGTTATGATGTCCGGCATTATGCGTTCAATCCTTATGAAATTTTCCATTGATATTTTATGTGATTATTAGACTTGTATAATATCCATGTGAATATGTAAATTACATTTTTTTATTTATATATTCCATATTTTTATGAATTTTATGTTTAAAATACTTTTGATTTAATCTTATACATTTCCACAAATGTTTATGCTTATTTATGAAATTTCCACTATATTGTTATCCTTACTGAGCATATAAGCTCACCCCTTTCTATGTTTTATTTTTCATAGGATATGAAGATGTATTTTATGGTTGAACTACACGAATAGGCTAAGGTATATATGTGTGTTCAATGCGGTGAAATTTTTGTTGTTGTTTTTATTTCATAATGTAATGTAAAACTTATGTATGTTTCTAGTACTTCAAAGGATACTAAAATAATCTGTCTTTTGAGACTTGATCTATTGTGATCACTCTAATGTTATATAATAATTAATGGATTCTAGGTATCTAGGGTATGGGTGTTATAGAGGAATGCAATATCGTGGTGTGATCACCATGGTTTCATGGAAAGAGATGTAACTAACAGACTGGGTGTCTGATGGATGCACCGTCTGTGTGCGTAGGTGGGTCGCGCCCCACCCATTGGCCAGAGCCAACCACGGCTAGAGACAATGAACTGAACTGGGTCAACCCTGAAGGGCCAGATCTAGTAAATCAGGTCAACCATTAATGTACCGGACCTAGGCGGTGTCAGGTAGACCCCATGACCCGTTGTCTCAGGCCGGTCTGACCGAGTCAGACCGGGCCCAGACCCAATGGGTCCTCTAATAAATAAGCACCAGTAACTGAAAAACTACGTGTCTATTTTACACAACATCGGTGGAGTTCGTGTCCATTCTAGGAAGTAGTCTCTTTAGCATATTCTATAAGTCTCGACAGATCCGGGAAAGACTGAGGTGTGATCACCCCCCCTGTTTCACGGATAGGGATGTAACTAACAGACCATGCATCAGATTTACACGTAATCATTGGAAAAAGGACCTCAGTGGAATGGTGGCCCTTTTTAAATAATCCCCAAGAGTTTTGAAGAATTTTGGAGTTTGGACGGGTTGGATTGACTCCCAATCCAATCATGCTCTCAACAATAAAATGACAATAACATACATACTAGGAGTCTTGTTGACGCGCCGTCTATTTAATTGGAACAATTATGATGTGACAGATCATCAGGTTAATTCATATTGGAAATTCAATCTTGTGAAATATGACTGACTCCTTGAGGAGAGGTTCTCCCAGAATCAAGCCAACAATGACCAAGAATCTAGTGGTTGGAAGTGAGGTGATGTTTGGAGATTGATCATACGGAGGTTAGTATCGAGTGATCCTGTGTGGGTTAGCACTTAGTGATCTGCTTTTGGATCTGCATCGAGCAATCTAGTGTGGATCATCACCTAGCGATCATGTGTGGATCAGCAGTATGCGAACCGATGAGCACCAGCCTTAGAGGGTCCCATCATGCATCAACAATATACTGATCCTGTGTGGGTCAGATATAATGTGGGTTAGTGGTCAGTGGTTCCATGTGTTTGAGTGAATACCAAACTTGTGTGGTTCATATTCTGTGTGGGTCTTGTAGGGGTTAGTACATATTGACTTCGTGTGGGTAAAATCCTGTCTGGGTCTTGTGGGGTACAGTACCCATCATTCCTGTGTGGGGTAAACTTTGTATAGTCAGTAATAGTTCCTCTTGACATAATAAGTTGATCTAGATTCTAGACTAATCATATGCACTTTTGTGCTTTACTTATACCTGGTTTGAGATATGACCATTGCTTCTTACTTTGGGATTGAGGTCTTTCTTTGGGGTTTGTCCTTTTGAAACACTGGGAGACCTTCGGGGGTCTCAGGGTCCCTACAACGTATTGTTATACTCACCCCTAAAAGGGATTTTCCAACACCTTGTTGTGTCTTGTGCATACAATGAGCATCTGGGCTCAGATCTGAGGGTGTCAGGACCTATCGGTGCACAGAGGAGACGGGTAGATGTAGAGTGTTGCGGAGACGATCTGTACATACCCTTCATGTAGGATCCTCAATGTATGATCCAATTTCTTTTTTCTATTTTCACATATACATTTACTTTTTTGTTGGGCTTGTATTCTATCCACTTTACTTTCAGCATACTTTTTACTACAACAATATACATCAGGGTTGCTTCTATTTGTGTTCATGGATTGTGTGTTTGTATAGTTTTAATGGAAATGGCTTTCAAGTTTTAGGGATATTCCTATCTGGTGCTTGTCTCCAACCCGAGGCCTATAGATGACGAGCATGGGGTAGTCATGGAACAGACCCTGATAGACATGTCATGATAAGGTGGTGTCAGATGAGTCGGTTCTACCAATGAACTAGGACTTTGATATTTTTAATGGGGAAAATGTGTTACGTGTTTTGAGAGTGGTATTCAGTTTGGGGAATCCAATGTTGGTGTGGTGGTTTATGTATCCATACACTAGGTCCCTGAATTATGAATTTTTACTCAGTGTACCAAAATACTGATAGCTTACATTTTGAAAATGTTTTTACATTTCATCTCTTTCTAGTCAACTCACTAGGTATAACTATTAGACTATGGTGTACCTATTCGTTTTCATGATTTCGCTATATGGACAACCATCCATGATTCCCAAGAGAGTACACGATGATGGCCCACCCAGTGATGTGGCCTTGGTGTAGGTCCCTCTTGCGGCGTTAGGACCTTTGGGTGGTTTACTAGCAGCACCACTAACCATTGGGAAGTCGTTCCCACTTTCCCTTCCAGTAGATGTTGCACGCTGACTGGGCGAAAATGCACTAGTTTCATTATAAGAGGCCTCCGAGGTTCCGAGGTGAGATTGATCAGCCAGTTTCTGAGGACTGGATGGAGGCTGTGACCATAGTTTTTCTACTAGTTGGGACCCATGCCGACCAGATGGGGATCCTAGCTTTTAGCCTTTTCCAGGGTGTAGTAGGGAGATGGTGGAGACTGGCACTCTAGATACACGACGAGGTGACCCTAACCTTGGAAGATTTCATGGGCCTCTTAAGGGCAAAGTTCAATCCAATGACTCTACACTATGTGCATATATAAGAGCTACTACACATGCAGTAGGGAAAATTGACCATGACCTAGTACTTGGTGAGGTTCACTAACCGCTCATGCTACTATATCGACATGGTACAAGACCCTTTCTTCTGGGCTCAGACCTTCAAGCAGGGACACCGACGAGAGATTAGAGTTTCTATGGTATTGCCCTGAGGTTGTATGGGTACTACTAGAGATTAATTCCTGAATTTTACATATTTTTGGAAACCTTGTCAGCATTGACGAAGAAAATAGAACCCTTCATGTGGATAAAGATATGCCAAAATAATTCTCCAGAGTTGAGGTACAAATTGATGAGTTCCCCCATCATCTGGCTATAAGAAGAAAGTGTTGGGTATGTAGTCTACTACAACACATCATGGGTTGGACATGGATATTCCCTAATGAAAGTGAGAGCAGTGATCGATTATGGTTCATGACAGCTAAAGCATCTCGAGCAGAACTAGGCTAACCTTGACCTGGAGTTAGCAGCAGTGGTATTCACCTTGAAAATGGGGCGAATCTATTGGATAGGAGAATATTTTATAGTCTACTCTAATAACAAGAGTCTTAGGTATATATTCTCATGGAAAGACCTGAACCTGAGATATTGAAAATGGGTAGAGTTCCACCAGTACTATGACTTTGAGATATTATATACTCCTATGAAGAGGAATGTAATGGCAGAAGCACACAACAAGAGGTCTGGTTTACACATGTGTAGTGAGGTGACAGAGCTGCTAGCAGTGTTGCAGATATCCATTGTGGATAGAGATGGAGAATATTACCTATAGTCTATGACAGTCACTGCCCCATTCAATCAATAAGATAGGGAGGTGCAACTTGGTGACATTGACTATGAGGCTTGACGTGCTCATATATCCTCAGGACATGCACCTGATAGATTTTCTGAATGTGGGGTGTGTATCATCCACATCAGAGGATGCACCATGGTACTGTGGGGGCTACGAGAGGAGGTTTGGTGTTAGTTTAATATGTCCCCCTCCCCCAAGTTGTACATCCTGCTGTGGAGAAGATATATCGGGACATTTGGAATCAGCACTGGTGGTCAGGGATAAAGAATTCAACATGAGAGATTTTTTCACGATGCCTCACTTATCCTCAAGTGAAGGTCTAGCATTAGGTTCAATCATTCTTAGCACATCCAAAAGAGGTACCATACTGTAAGTGGGATTGAATATCAATAAACATGGTGACAGGACTACCATGTACTTCCAGGAGAAACAAATTCATATGGGTGATCATTGATCGAATCACCAAGTCCACTAACATCATACCCATCTTAGAGCAGGGATAATTAGAGGGCATGGGATGCCTCAATGTACATGATATTGTATAGATTCATGGGATTCTTTTGAAAATTGTCTATGATTCTAACATGTGTTTTACATCTCAGTTGTTGAAGGGATTACATGAGTCATTTGGGACTCAGCTACATTTGAACACCACCTTTCACCCTCAGACGGATGGACAGACAGAGCGGGCCATTCAGATACTAGAGGACATGCTTCATTCTTACATCATATATTTTGGCCATAGTTGGGAGGATATCTTTCCCTTGGTGTAGTTCACATACAAATACAACTATCCATGCACCATCTGTACGACACCGTTTGAGGCCTTGCACGATCGACCATACAGGTCACCTCTATACTGGATAGTCCCATGTGAGTCAGCACCTACGGGTTGAGAGATGGTACAAGATACCACTAAGAAGGTTCAGATCATCTAGGAATGGATGAATACTACACAGATCAATAAGAAGTCTTATGCTGACAGAGGATGGAGACCTTTGGATTTTAGGAGGGAGACCATGTCAACCTACGGGTCTCACATCGACGTAGTTTGTGGAGACAATCCATGGGTGGAAAGCTATATCTAAGGATCATCAAACCCTTTCAGGTTATCAGTAGAGTTGGCGAGGTGACGTATCAGACATCTCTTTCCCCATAGATGCATCATGTGCTTGATTTTTTTCACAGGTCACAGTTGAGGAGGTTTGTGTATGTTACATCTCACGTTATCGAGTGGGGAGAGTTGGACATCAATGATAGGGAGATTTTTAAATAGGTTCAAGTGAAAATTGATGATCAATAAGAGCGGGTCCTTCATGGATGATCGATACCTCTGGTGCGTGTTCGTTGGAAGCATGGGAACCTCCAGGAGAGCACATGGTAGTGGGAGGCTCATATTTGTGCTCAGTACAACCATTTGTTTTGTTATTTTATGTTGTGGCCTTCAAGATGAGAAGTACTATTATGGGGGGAATTTAATGACTTGGATTTTCCATGTAATCATTTTTAATTATATGGAATATTATGAGTCATTGAAAATTGACGACGTGTGGTTCAGAGGCCCGGTGTGCCCGAAATGAATTTCTGAACATTTTTTAAGGTATGTTTTTTAAATGCACAAATGGTGTTTTCTAAATTTTGAATTGGTGCTCGGATAAGAAATCTGAAGGAACCATTGAATTGGAAGTTCCAAGATTTTCTTAAGGGAGGATTCACATAGACTGCAGTATGTTGGGAGAAAATTATTATTTTTGGACCTTTAGGAGAATAGTAAAATAAAAAAGTTATTTAATTTCTCTTTTTATTTTCCTCCAACGGGCGAGCAGTGGTGGAAGGAACAACGACATGTCAAGAAATTAAATGTATTGACTCTTATTTTTTTTTCACCACACCATTAGAATTATGAATGTTCATTATTAAATAAACATCATTCAATAAATGTGAAAAAATTACCAATCCCCTCTCATATTAATATGGGGCTTGGGGTAGAGTGTTGGCACGACTTCACTAAGTGACGAAGCTCTGACAAAGTACCATGACACTAACCATATGGGGGAAGAGATCAGTTTTGGGGAGCGGTGACGAGCGCCACTGAATCATGAACCGATGACAATGAAGAAGGAGTTCAATAAATCATCACCATCGAACTTATCTTCCATTTAGGGGGGGTTTATTTTGAAGTTTTCGTTGATGAACTAAATATCTCTCTCGATTGTTATCTTTTAACGTGAATGGTGCAGGCCCAACAAACAGTCCCGGAAAATCCACCGCTCCGTTCTTGTTGTGAAATTTGGGAGACAATTTTTCCACCTTGATTACAACACAAAATACCAGTTCATGCTATGAAGGAAGTATCCCATAAGAGCCATAGGTGTAGATGATGTCAAAAAATGGGCCATAGAAGTGAGACCGGTAACCCAATGAAGAAAACAGTGGTGGGCCATGTCGAAGACGGCAGGCGGTGGCTAGAGGAGACTCGTTTTGACCAACCGAGGTTGGTGGAAAGCGGACCTCTATCCCGCGCTGCGACAGCCAAGGGTGGCTGGCCCAATCCGTCCACGCGGGAAAAGTGTGGCACCTGCAGGCTCCATTGGCGGAAGGAGACATGGCCCATTTTGTGCCGCATTGGCCAAACCCGATTGGCCTAACGGTTGACTACTAAAGGGGGTGGGGGAATCACTTCACTGGTTCAAGAAAGACGCCATAAGCGTGGGGCCAGTTGGATGTAACGATCTTCCTTTGGGAACACTAAGCCGACACAGGCCGGTCATGTGGGCGAGACCTGCCAAGGGGTAGGTCGCACCCATGGCCCAGTGGGCTCGACTTGACCCGCCGCCCTGCTGTCCAGCGTGGGTGGGTTGAGCCCCACCCAGCGAGCCTTGCCAACCGTGGCCTAGGCCCACGAACCAAACCAGGCAGACCACGACGGGCCGGAACCAGTGAACTGGGACCACCCTTAACATGTTGGATCCAAGCAGGGTCAGGTAGACCCAGAGGCCCATTGCGTTCAACCGGTCAGACCGAGTCAGATCGGGGCCAGACCCAACCGTTCTTAGAATAAATAAATACTCATAACTGACAAACCAGGTGTCTATTTGACACACTGTTAGTGGCATCGAGAACTTTATAGGGAAGGGGTCCCATTGGCATATTCTGACAGGCCCTACCGAGTCGAGCAGGATAGAGGTGCGATCTCCCCTATTTCACAAAAAGGGTTGTAACTAACATACCGATCATTCACTTGTTGCGACCTCTATGGCATGAGCACCCTAGTGAAAAAGAGGTCCATTTTAAATACTCCACAAGATTATTGTAGAATTTTGTAGTATGGTTGGGTTCGACCAACTCTATGTCCATCTTGTCCCTGGACACTAAAATGCCAATGACATACAGACTGGGTGTCCGGTTAATGTGTTGTCTGTTGTGTTGGAACCCCTATAACATGACAGATCATCGGGTTATTTATTCGTGGAACATCATGCTGGTTGAAATAAAAATATTGTATTATGAACTATTTCTTCCATAATCAAGTGTATATGAGTGGGAATCCAGTGGCTGGCAGTGAGGATAATGTTGTAGAAAGATCATATGCTGGTTAGTACTGAGCGATCTGGTGTGGGTAATCACCTATAGATCTTGTGTGGATCAGCACCAAGAGATCATGTGTGGATCAACACCTATTGATATTGTGTGGATCAAAAGTATGCAACCTGATGAGGACTATCTTTAGATAATCCTAACATGGATTAGCAACATACTGATCATGTGTGGTTCAGATCCTATGTGGGTCAGTGCTCAGCGATTAGGTGTCAGTGAGCGAATACTGATTCTATCTGGGTCAGATCCTGTGTGGGTATTGTGGGGGTTAGTACCAATCGATCCTATGTTGTTCAGACTCGATATGGTCAACAGCAGTGCCTCTCAACAAAATAAAAGAATCTAGCTTCTCGAATAATCATATGTACTTCTGTGCTTACTTATACCTGGTGTGATATATGACTATTTCTATGTGATTTGTGATTGAGGTCTTTCTTTTTCATTTTCCCTTGTGGTACTCGTGGATAACAACGAGGGCCTTAGTGTCCCTAATATGTATTGTTATACTCACCCCTACATGGGTTCACCCACACCTTGTTGTGTCTTGTGAAAACGATAAGTAGCTGGGATGAAACTTAAGGGAGCCTTGACGTGGAGGTACATAGAGGAGACAGAATGACATGGAGTGTAGTGGAGACGATTTGTAACTACCCTTCAGGTAGGATCCTCGGTGGATGATCTAGGAGTTTTATTTTACTTTTTAATACTTGTTCTTTTTATTTGGGCTTGTATTCGGACCCCTTTACATTCAGCACACATTTTACAATAGTAGTTCACTTCATGGTTGGTTCTTGCTTTGATCTCGGATTGTGTGTTGGAAAAATATTAAAGATAATTACTTTGCATTTTATGGATAAGTCATTTTGGTGCTAGTCGCCAACCCCTGAGCTATGGAAGGTGGTTTTGGGGTAGTCACGACACTGCCCCCAAGGGAAAGGTGGTGACAAAAACTAGCCAAAAAGATAAACCAACATCTAAGAACCACTAGTAATTTTCAAATTTGACCTTCATAGACTCTGTGATCATCAAATATATTCAAAATCATTTTACATCGAGCCTGAAAACATCATGAGTAGAAAATACATAACTATAAAATGCAGATCCTTAAACACATTAAAAATCAAATGGTGCCCAAATGCCAGGAACCCCAACGAGACACAAATCCAAAGTGGCATCCTTGAATCCTAGACCAACATATCTTCAGATAATCACAATTCATATAGAACACCATAGAACACCGCAAAAGCTCACAAACAATCTGATGAACAAAAAATAATCAAAGAACCAATCCCCAAGATAAAAAAATAATCAACCAAACCACAAAATCAACAAAAAGAACACAATCCTTACCAACACCATCAATGAAAATACTTCAAGACATAACGAACTCATCATCAAAAAAACCACATCTGATACAAAAAAAGACAGCAAAAAATGAATTCAAATACCATATGTTTCAATTTTGATACATCTATTTAGTGACTATATTTTTAGTTAAATAAAACTATATGTTGAACATGTTTTATTTTCCTTTAATATATTATTAGTCCTTGTCCTTAAATATCTATATAACAATTTGAAATTATTTTTTAACATTTAATGACTACAAAAATATTAGTAAGATACAAAATAATTATAAAATAATCATTCAGACCTTAATAACATATATAAATTTAACATTTTGAAAATAAAAATGTGTACAAAAAAAATTATCATACCCAACAATTCAACTTATATAAAAAATATTTTAATAAAAAATTTCATAATAATTATTAATGGAAAAAATAAAACTCACAAATTATTATTTTCAATTAAAAATATATCATGTAATCCTATTCATAGTGTATGTTTTTTCAACCTTTTGATGTTGAGAATACTTTCCGTAAACCAAAAATTATCGACATAATTACTGAAATAATGTTATTTCATTAAAAACATAACAAAAATAAAAAAATAATATATGTACCTTGGGGTGTAATTTTTATATCTATTTTACATATGGAATAACCTTCATTGTTTTAAATGGAATAACGTTAACAGTTAAATATAACCATCATTGTAACGAATATAATAACCTTCATAGTAATCTTCCAATATAAATCTTACCCAATGCATTAGAGGAAATCAACTGACCCACCAATCCTTCATTTATTATAGAACCACCAGTTTATGGTTTATAACATAACTAAAAATCTTAAAAAAAATTATGAATAGCTATAACATAATGATAAGACCTAAAATCTTGAAATTTTCAACATTACACACTTAAAATTTTTCATTGTACATAAAAGTGAACATTTTGAGATATAAAAATATCCATTCCACATAAACTCCCTTATTAAAAATACCATTAATAAAGAAAGATAGTTTTTTTATTTGATTAAAACACATATTCATATAAAGAAATACAAATTTTAAATAACTATTATGGTGATAGTAAATGTTGTTAATGTTATATACATTAATCTATAACATTCCTTTTTTTATTTTTTTTAAAACGTTCTATATAAAACACATAAAAGTATTCCATTTGAAAATAGTTGAATAAATGTAAAAAGTGACATAATAATGACCATTATAATTAAACTATATCTATATAAATAAATTCACAAAAAAATTTAATGAATATTGATATGGAATAAAAATATTTTTGAAAATAAACCATTAAATCATTTAAAATGATTTTATAATGTAAAGTGTCCCTTACATAAATCATTAAAAAGATTATATTTTCCAAAAACATTGTAATGAAGGTAAAACATGGTAAAAATATTCTTTATAATTCATTGAATCATAACTAAAAATTTTCATGAAATATTAATAAAATTACTGATATTGAATAAAAATATTTGTAAGGGAGACAATAAAAGTGTATTTTTAAAAGAAATTCCCTTACCTCCAGTCCAAATCATCATGTATATTCATTATCTACCATAATAATAATCCTATGTAAATAATTTAATTTCTCAATAACCTTTTCCAATTTTATTATCCAATTAAATTTATTTATTACCATTTTATATTCAATTACTTCATGAATTAATCTCACATCTAATGTTTCGATGATATTTGGTTCATATGTCAAACATGACATCGGTAGGATGATTATGGTCATTTAGATAATTATTCTATCATCTATAAAATAATAATCATGTAATAATTATAATATTTATATATAAATTTCACTTTTAAAACCAATCCTAAAATATGGATCTAAAAATTGAAATATGTAACAATCATTAAGACAACAAGTATTATGTACAGATGAGTAACATTTCCCTTCTTCAATGATGTTTATAGAAAGTCAATAAGTATTATGTTATCTTTATTGAATTATCATAGTTACCATAATATAATATCGTTTCATTAAATTCACTTATATATATCATGTTTTTTATTTGGTGATGAAGAATGAACCTCATCCCTTCATGGAGGTGGTAAACCACATATACAAATGAATGGCATTATCAATTTTCAATTAATGGATAGGTAATAAAATAAGTGATATATTACCTTTAAAAAATTTTATATATGTTATTAATAACATATATATCTATAAAATTAATCATTAATATTTGAGGAGAGATGTTGTGATTGAAAACTGATTATATATGTTTGGGAGGCGGTATCCCTCTATACACATGAAAGATGGATTCCATTCCCATTTAATGGAGGTTTTATATGGATATAGGTTACTCCGTTATCATAATAAAATCTTCATATATGAGAGATATTTTTTTTATTATGTCATAATGTTTGAGGAATATTTCAAAGAGGCGGAAAAAAATAAAACAAAAACGCTCGGTCAATAACGATGGCTCTTCATCGAATGACCACATTAGGATTACACAAAAATATATTCCTAGGTTGGTTTGAAGTTAAAAAAATTGGCTATAGTTCTTGGGGAAATATGTAAGTAATAAATTTTTTCATACAATTTCTGAATAAAATAAATTTTTATGTTGGAATGAAAGACGATAGGTGGCTCAATTTTTTATGAGTGGGGAGGGAAAACATATATTTTTTATAGTATTAATTTTTTAAAAATTTATTTTCATGTTAAAATGGATTATATTTGAACATTAAATGAATATTATTCTAAATATTCACATTAGTTGTATTTAAATGTTTAGATATTTGTTTACAACTATCATTTTGTTTTAACTCATGTTAACCCTTTCTAACAATTACGATGATGATTTTGTTTTTACACATCAGGGGTAAATAGAGTTACTATAAAATGGCAATTTTCACTTTAATGAATCATTGGTGATATTTTAAAAATTATAAACAAATTTGTAGAATATAGAATTTTTATGACGTTTAAATCATTTAATAAAATATTATTTATTATTAAATAATGTTAATGTCAAATTTGTAACTATTCATTTAATTTGAATTTATATGTTCTAATGAAAATAATTAGTTACAATAATGTTCAATCACTATTCCATAATAATTTATTTTTATCTAAATGTTTTGAATAACAATAAATTCATTTTCAAATTAAATTACTTTTAATATTTTTTGTATTATTTAATTAATTTTTCTATTAATTGAATAAATATTATGTCTCTGTTTTCAATGAATAATATGTGACTATTACATCACTAAAAATTTGAATTAAATTAACATGATAAAAAATATATATATTAAATATATGTATTTATAATTAAATAAAGGTTGTGTTTTTCCCTATGATAAAAATTTAAGGACAATAAATCAATGAGGATGAAATTTTTAACTATTATTTACATAACCTATTATAACGGTCAAAATCATGTCGAAATAGAAAAAAAGTGGATTGTATATTAGATTTTGGAATGATTATGGATGAGATATACCCATAAATTGAAAATATGGAAAATTTTAGTGTTATTGTTTAGTCTCTATCTTATTATAAGTATCCTTAATTTCAATATTTACCATTTACTACGATAATTTTTTTACTAAAGCTACATTTATAATATCCAAAATAAAAGTGACACATTTAAAAAAATCACATACTTCTTCCAATTATAAAATCTATATTTCAAAATTTGTTTTACATAAGTGTAATAATTATATTTATATTTAAATGAAAAATGAAACAAAACCCAATCTTTTGGGAAAAAATACCTTTTATGTATCAAAAAACTTTTATACCAAATTTATGTATAAGGTTTATTCCAATTTAAATAATTGAATTATGATTATTCGAAATGAAATAATTAAAATTTAAAATAAATTCATAATTGAAAATTCCTTTGTAAACACATTAAAAGATAATATCATCTTCAATAAAATTCTGCATTTTTCACTATTCCTTAATATCAGAAAATTTTAAGAAATTTGTCAATGTTTCCCCATTAGATAATATTGCTATAATAATTTGAAGATTTATTTTCATTCTTTTAAATAAATTTTATAATAGTTTTATAAATTAATTATAATATTTTCTCAAATAAAGAAATAAAAATCATTTGTTGATTAAACTGTATTTTTGAAGAATTAAATTAATTTACTAAAAATTTAGTGATTATTTTCTAATAATTAATAAATAAATTTAAATTAAGTATTAATTGTTTATATATATAATAATTATTTTTCTCATATTTATACCCACAAATTTAATGGTCATGTTATAGTGGTAATATTTAAATTATAATATTAATTTGTTGTTGTTAAGGCTCTATGTTTAATATCATAAACACTATCAAACATAATGTTCTTATTTTAAAATATCACAGCGTTCCATTCTTCCCAATTTAATAAATTACGTCATCATAATTTCAACCTCATATCAGTAATCAATGGTTTGAAATTTTATAATACTCTAGTAAAAATCCCAAATCATAAAATGGGTTAATAAAACATTCTCTTGAAAAAAGGGAAAGGGAAATATGATGGACATCTAGATTAACACATAACTATATTAACATAATTGAGAACATTAGTGAGGAGTTAAAAATTTGGACAAGGAAAAATAGAGTAATATTCCAATAAGGATGGATATTTACTAAGATCATTGATCATAAGTAATTTAATGATCCTGAGAAAGTTAATAACAAAAAAACTATAAATCCAATAGATATTAAAAAGACTACTAATTCATTATAAATGAATGTAATAGGTTAACATGTATTTTTGTAGTTTACTTTTCTAATATTTTAGGAGGAAATTTTTAATTTATAATAATAACATAAGGGGATATACTTTCTTAGGTTGAATAATTTCATCATTTAATCAATTTCATCTACTATATCATATTTTTCTACAATCTATGATAATTAAAAATTAATTCTCCATGCATGAAGGAAAAAAACTACTAACAAATCACATAATCAATAAAAGGATAAAAATATGTTACTGTTATCATTAGATATTATCCAAAACAAAAATCATTAACATAGGGTAATATAATTCTACAAACTATTAAGACATCATAAGAAGAGATGAAAAATTAATATAAAACTCCTCAAAGGTAACACCCAAAGATCATCATAAAACATTAAATAAAAAACTAACCTAAAAATTATTCAAAATATTCCAAGCCAAGTTAAATACCAAAAAATCAAATTTATTTTATCACAAACTCCTCCATGATTAGTTTTATATTTATCTTCGATCAAAAATAGTTACTCATAAAGTTATATACCCATGAATTCATATTCCATAATCATATAATCTCTAAAATATTCAATCATTCCCAAAAATAACCTATATCTCTATATGTTGACATAAAAAAATTATATTCTTTCAAAATATTATTCAAAAATTATTTCTCAAATAAAATCCCAATATATTATACTTAAATTTAACATATAATGTTTCCAAATATATAGTGATCCTTATATGATATACCATTTATCACTTAGTCACAAAATTACTTTTTATTCCCAGGGATATCTATATGATAAAATGTATATTCCAAATGTCGAATTAAAAATTATTTTTTAATTCATTTACATAATTTCGTACAAATTATAACATCATGTAGGCAAGTGGTGGGTGTTTCTCCCTTTTTGACCTTCATTTTTAGCTGCAAGTCTCATAGCCATTCTGAATATTGTGTGTTTTCACATTACCTATGGTATTTCCTTTTCTAAAAAATTTCAATTTAATAAAAATAATATTCCAATAAAAATATGATGAAAATCCACAAAATAATAGAATTAATCAACAATTAACCTATTTAACCTATAAAAGATTCAATAACGCAATTTTTCCCATCAAATCCAATAATCATTACATAATATCATATCTTTATCATATGGAATATATTATACCAAATGTTTATTTTTCCATTTCCCATATATCCTTCAATCAATGTCTTTAAGAAATATCACTTTCCCCTACACAACTATTCAAAGGTATAGATTCAATCTAAAATATATTTTCATATTTGAAAAAAAACATAATATATATAATAACTAGGGATTTCATAATTCTCATAATATTTGTAATATATCAGAATATAATTGATAAAATACCACTACATCATAACTAGAAAAAAAAATACATTCTTTATAAAATTGTATTATTAATAATTTATTCATTCTTCTTTGGCTTATACCATGATACTTACCTATGAGAATCTGATATACAAATAATTTCCTATGATTAAATAATAAAAATTCAATCATAATTCCATATAAAAGTTTTATAAAAACTATTAAATTATTCATACCATTAAAATTTTGATCACCATACATTCATGACCAAATTTCCATGTATAAGGTCCCATGATATGCATGTTGGATCCCCTATGTTTTCTAAATACCTAGAAAAATTTCCCAGATCATATTCTAATTTTATCTTAGCCCATTTTTTGCATCTCAATTGAAGTATATGTTTAAAAATGTTGAAATTTGTAAAAAATAATTATTTTTAAACATAATGTTTCGAAATATTATGGTCATGATATACTCGACCTACTCCTTTTGGGGTTATGACTCTTATATAGACATGTTCCAAAACTACGTCAACTTTTAGTATCATGACTGGGATGAATTACTAACGAAACCACTTAATATCTTGTTAACTAAAAAATTTGGATGTTCTACATTAATTAGTCTTATCCCAAGAGTTTTTAATAGAATATTATAATCCAAATCTGTAATGTTATCTAATCATTTTCTCTCATACCAACTATAAGTTCCATTCCTCAAACATCTCATAATATATTGTCTAAATACTATAATTATAATTATTTCATTCCTGAATATTTTTTTGTTTTATATTTTTGTATAATTTAGTTATAAACAATACTTAAAAAACCAATAATTTACAATGTGGAGACTTCTACTTAGTATCCATTTCCCATCAAAATAAAATATAATGATATACATTTTTTTATTTTCATGTAATATCATCCTCACCCTTTCCCTTATATATCCTCAAAACACTGTGAAAAACATTTTAAAATGTTGAATGAGAAAAAATCATAATAAGGAATATAAATATAATTAAATAAACTATTAGTATTTATATACTTATAGAAATTTCTTATTTAAAAATAAGCATTACATCACAAATAAAAAATTTCTTACTCATTTAATCATCTTCCTAAAAAATAATTTTCATTAAAATTTTAAATGAAATATTTAAGGAAAGAAAACTCATAATGGTTTTTTTAAATTATAAAAATATCATGAATTGATTTTCAAATTGGTATACTTTTCACCCTTAGGAAGTAGAAAATAATTTCCGTAAATATAGACTAATCAACATAGTTGATGAATTCATGATATTTCCTTGAAATCACAAAATGCACAAATAAATAATGAAGATAACATGGTGAATAATTTTCATATCACTCTTATCTAAGTAATAAAATTTATGGTTATAAATATAATTACCTTCACAGTTACCAATAACCTTCATGTTTAGAAATGGAATACCATTCAATGTCGACTTTGAACATAAATCATACCCAATGCATTGGAGGGATATCTTGGACACCAACCATCATTATTTTATAATATAACTATTCATCCATGGTTTATGAGATAACCGCCCTTAATCACACAAAAATCACAATAGACATAACCAAATAATAATACCTAAAAGGATTCAGTTTTTAATACTAAACTCATAAAACTATTCGTTGAACCCATAAGAAAACTTTTCTAGATATCGAAATATTCCTTCATTTAAAACCCCATCTAAAAAATATCTATAAAAAATAAAAGTTTTTTTATTTGAAAAAAATATGAAATATTATAAAGAAATCCAAATACCGAACAATGTTTGTGTCAATAGGAAAATATGCTAACAATGCGTACATTACAATAAAACAATTTTTTGACATTTTTTCGAAACGTTCTGTATAAAACACAAAAAAAAAGATTCCTTTTGAACCACATTTAAGGAGATTACCAAGTTAAATAATGTTTACCATTATAATTTATATATATACACATAAATACACCAACAAGAAAATTTCAATAATATGGCAATGTAATAAAAACACTTAGTAAATAATTCGTTCAAACATGTAAAATGTTGTTGTTAAAGTAATTTTCCCCTTATAAAACTAATTAAAAATTATTTTTTAAAAAAATTATTGAAAATGTAAAATATGATTCAAAATGAAAATTTTAATTTATTTAAGTGTGAATAATAATTTCATTGAAATATTTATAACAATATGGACATGTAAGAAAAAAAGTTGGCTATGAATCTGTTAAAGAAGACTATTTTTAGAAATTAATTTACTTTTAGTATAAACCAACATGTAAAATCATTAAATTATTAACATTTTATACAAAAATTTATAATCAATTAAGTTCTTGGTAGCCGTTTTGAGAATATACAATTCATCTATCATAAATGGCATCGGTAGGATTATTATGGTCAATGAAATCATTATTTTATCATCTAAAAACTAACATTCATGATATAATTATTGTTTTTATAAATTAATTTAAATTTAATAACAAATAATTAAATAATTTTATGAAAATTTAACTATTTTATAATCATGGAGATATTACGACATATCTACGTTTGAATAACATTTCCATTTTTCAATGATCATTATGGAATGAAATTAATTATTATATTATATTTATAGAATGAAATTAATATCATAAATATCATATTATTTAAATATATATATATATATATATATTTATGTATCTTCCATGTGAGTTGTAGATTAAAAATGAATGACATCGATTCATGGAGGTGGTAGCCCATAGGTACACACGATCAACGTTATCATTTTTCAATGAATAGAATGGTAAGAAAATAATGTATAAATTATCTTTGTAATGTGATACATATTTAATTAATATCATATATATATATATATATATTAAATAAAACATTAAAAACAATCATTATAAGTTGTGATGAAAAATGAATTACATCAGTGCATGAGGAGGTAGTCCGCTGAACACAAAAGCAATTGATTTATCTCTCATTTGATATTGTTTGGAGATGAATATAGGTTATTACATTAATATAAAAAATATCCATATATAATATATAATTATTTTATTATATCCTAAAATTTATGTATTATTTTAATAATATGTAAGAAGAAATAAAAGAAATATACCCGGTTAGTAACGATGTCTATTATTCAGATAATAACTTAAGGTGTACATGAAAAAACATTACTATTATGGTTTTATAATCATACTAACAACTCTAATAAATTGTTAGAGAAGTCAATAAGGTATTTTGGAAGGTATTTTATGAACAAATTTTTTTATGTGTTAATAAAAGAGGCTAGTATGTTCTTTTTTATAACATAAGGGAGGGGCACTCATTGAATTTTTTAACGTATTAAATTAATATAAATTAATTTTCATATTCAAATGGATCCAAGTATATTATATTAAAATATAAAATCAGAAGGACTCAAGATACCCCAAAATACTATAATTTGGAATATTTTTGATATTTTTTTTAATGAAATCATTTTTTAAACCCATGTAAACCCTTTTTGACAATTATTATGGTAATAATACTTTACTCATTAGGTTGAAATATAGTTACTATAAAAGGAAAACATTCCCATAAAATAACCATGGTTGATATTTAAAATCATATCCTAATCACTCGACTGGTGATAGAAATTTTATAAATTTTATAACATTTTATAAAATATTATTTATTTTAAAATATAATTAATTTAAATTATTGAACTATTTGCATAATTTGACTTTTGAAACAAAATGAAAAATATTTTCCTTAAATAAAATAATTTAAAAAATCCTTAATAATTTATTCTACATTAAAAATTTTAGTACCATAATATTTCTTTCAAAATATATTTTTGTTACTATTTTTAGTCTCATTTATTTTATTTCTCAATTAATTGAATAAATGATGTGTTAGCATTGTCTAAGTATTAATGATTACTATTTTATAATCAAATAATTTAAATAATGTAACATTAAGAATAAAATTAATTTATAATTTAAATAAATATTTGTAATTGAACACTGGTTTCCTTTTTTCAAACAAAAAATAATTAATGATAATAAAAAAATGAGACTGTAATTTTGAGTTTTTCACTACATAAAATATAATAATGTTTAAAATAATTGAAAAAATGGAAAAATGTTCATATATTCATATTTTTTATGATTAAAGATGATATATACTCATCCAATACAATTATGTAAAGTTTTAGGGTAATTTATAGTCCTTATTTTATTAGTGTTAACCTTAGTTACCATATTTACCCTTTACTATGAAAATAAATATTATTATGGTTACTATTCAAAATGTCAAAAAATTAAAAGGTATTTTTTAAGAAATTTGTAAATAATTATTAAAAACACGTAATAAAATTCATAAAATAAAATTTAAATAATTATAAACATTTTATTACCAAATAAAACACAAAATGAAACAAAACGTTTTTTTTCAAAAATGTGGTTTAAGTATAAAAATTATTTTAATATAAAATTAAAGTATATAATTAATTCAAAGGAGTATAATTGGATTTATTATAATGAAATGGAAAATTTTAATTTAAAATATACTCCAAATTATAATTTTCTTTTTTGGACAATTCAAAATAAAATACACTTTAATAAAAAAATATTTTTCACTATTCATTTAAAAATAAAACTCTTATAAAAAATCTCAAATTTTCACCTAAAGATAATTTTTATTTGATGATTTTAATAAGGAATTTATTCTTATCAAATAAATTTTCTAAATGTTTCATAATTTAACTATAGAATTTTCTCAAAAAAATAGAAAAAATTTGTAGAAAATGTGTTTTTGAAAATTAAAATCATTACTAAAAATTGGGTGTTTATTTCCAAATTACTAATCAATACATTTTTATTGTGAATGAAATTTTTATGTAATTAATACTATGGATATTACTATTTATAGTCTCCAATTTAATGACCATTTATAATGATCAAATTTTAATAATGATAACATTTCAGGGTCATTTAGCTCGATATTGTGTGTCATATACTCTATAAAACATAATGTTATAATTTTACAATATAAGAGAATTATAACCTATATGAAGAATAATAGTATTCTGATGCAACTTTTATTCAAATGAAGAGGTCTGATCTACATTAGTGTATCTACTACCATACATTGAAGGAGGAAGAAATCATGAATTATTCTAAAATACCATATAGCCGCATCTATTTATTTTTTAACAACATTTGTGTCTATAAATCAATTCTAAAAAAGTTAGATGATTATTGTATCAACTCTCTCATCCCATATAATTTATTCATGTGTTTATATTTCATGTACTTAGTAAGGGTGGGTCATTATATTCTTATACTATGATGTCTCGGCTCATTTTAAATGAACCTAGTGGGTTTATAAAAAACCTTTTTATATGGTGTTAAATAATTTCAATCAGTGGTGATGGTCCTATAAAAGAAGGACTTGATTTTAAAAAAAACACTAAGATCGAATAGAGTTTGTTGGGGTTTTGCCTTTATGATCATTGTTCCCAAAATTAATATACATTTATGTTTCCTAATCTTTTTATTTTCACAATTGTTTTTATAATATTCATTTAAAAAGATAACTATCGATTCTATGTTATTTGAAGAGGGATGTTTTAAATTAACTATATTTTTTTGATGGTCTCAATTCACCCCTATTAATTCTTCATATACTCACTAGTGGAAAACAATTTATGGTTCATTACCCCTTCTACACTATGCTACCACTTAATAGTATGACATATGCAATCAAATCCCATTGTAATGACCCAAAAATTTATATAAGTAATTATTATTTTTATTAAATATGTTATTTTTTAATAATGTATTATAGTATAAATCACATGGCCCAAATAATAAAAAACGTAAAATAAATATATTAATTTAATATATGAAATTCAAATCATAATACAATTAAATAAAATTGTATAATATAAATATAATATTTAATACAATGAATGCAGAATTGTATTTTTTTTAATATATTTTGTTTTTCTTAAAATTATATGTTATGATATATTTTAAAATTATGAAATAATTTTAATTACATAAATATTTTTTATATAAATTATAATATAGTATTATGAAATAATATTTTATTTTTAAGAGTGTGAAAAATTTTAGGATGTCATAATAATTATTGGTTTTTAATAAATGGGTAAAAAATATAGTTTTTACCAATATAGTAACTTTTATGAAATCATCATGATATTAACATGACTTAAAATATAATGAAATCCATTTTAATTCTAATATATATCTAAAAAGTAAAATAATTTATTTAAACTAATAATATAAATTTAGAAGACCGTATTTTATATTTTTGAATACAAGTTATGTTTTCATTCAAATAAAAGTATTTTTTGGTCATCTTCATTGAATTAAATATTAAAAAATCATTCAGTTTTGGTCTGTTTTTTATGCAAACTTTACCATATTTTTAAATCGTAACCCTATAAATTTCATAGTAATCATAACTCTTCTTTTTCATTTCCATAAAAGATAAAAAAAATTTAATGTTTTCTCAAAAACATCACTCCTCCCCTTATAAAACCACCCTTCATAACCATAACTCTGATCACACCGTAAACCTCTTATATAAAACTAAATTTTATAAAAATACCTTCTTAAATATCTTATACATGTTTTGAATATTTTTTTATTCATTACATACCAATACATAATGCTCGCGTAGTGTGTCAATGGGGGCATCTGAAGGAAGAGTTCATATATCACTACTGATTTCTTTTGAGTTTTCTTATTCTTATAACTACTCAAAAAAATAATTTATACATATATAATAAAATTTCTGTTATATTTTACCTTAAATTATTGTATATTATAAAATCAATCATCCCACTCCCCCATATTAATTTTTAAATTAAATCATTGCCCATAATATTATTGGTCCACTACCTCCATGAATGATGTAATCCATTTTACATCACCATATCAATGGTTAGTTATAATATGATATTATTTTATACATTTTTTATAAATAACTAAATTAAAACGTGAATAATATGTTATAATATTAATTTTAAAAAATATGTATAAACTAATAGGTTTATATTTGAAATAAACATTTGTTAATGGTCGGTATGACAACCTATAAGAATATTGTTTTAAAAACTATTATAGCCTTAAAAAATAGCTATAAAAAGAATTTAAGGTATAAATGAGAACATTATAAT
The DNA here is from genome assembly GCA_963277665.1 of Viscum album. Lineage (NCBI taxonomy): Eukaryota > Viridiplantae > Streptophyta > Magnoliopsida > Santalales > Viscaceae > Viscum > Viscum album. The sequence goes on along the minus strand of OY728162.1, from coordinate 953,424,643 downwards.
GGTATAAATATATAATTCATTCTATTTAATGATTATATAATCATAACCCTAAATAAAACAAATTATGTTCTGAAAGGTCTATAAAACTGCCAAAAATGATGAAACCAATAAAAATAGTGTTTATACATAAGGAATCATTCCAATGTTATAAAAAATTTGAATGTTTAGAAACATTTACAATTTTATAATTAAATCAAAATCATATCATCACACATTTATATTCATGGACTCATTTGATAAAAAAATACATATTTATTAATAAACAAATGTAACTATGGAAGCATGAATCAATTATCCTCAAGATTTTGAGCATAAAAATATTATCATTATAAAATGATTATAAATGAACATAATAGAATATTAATAAATCAAATATACATTAAAACATTTATAAATCTTTAATTCTACAAATATAATTAAAATATTCATAATATTAGATGCATAGACTAACCCATGCGAGCACTCGAGGTAAGTTTTTTCTTTTCAAGTCTCCATTATTTTTACATATTATTCTTCTAATTTATAAATTATCCTATATGGAAGAAACAAATTATTTCAAAATGATTAAAATATGTTTTTATGTTTATTTTACAGAATTTAGGTTATCTCTTCCTCTATTATGGGTTATAGATCACATACTAAATTGTTTCTAAAGGTTTTATTCCCACCCTTTCTCATTTTTGGAGTCATTTTCTCTATCACTCTCTATATCTATTTTCCTCTTAATTATTTTTTCATAACATTCATTTATGTATTAAAATATTAATTTTTATTCATTTTTTCTTTTCAAAAACCTGCTTTTATGTGTCCTTTTTTTGTCTAAGTCAATCTTTATGTAGTTTTTAAGTGAAGCTTTTCCATATCCCACCAACCTATCCATGTTTATCATGATTCACTATTTTTCATTTAAAATATACATAAAATGGGAATTTTTATATTAAAATTAAATTTACATAATATAAAATCCCCCATTGATGATTATTTTCAAAAATGAATTATTTCACTATTTTTACGAAAGCATCAAAAAAAGTCATGAAAATACATTTCGTGATTTATCTTACAATTTATTCGTTATTCTTAAAGTTAAAATTTTTAATGACTTTATTTATATACATTTTTATAATTTATATTAATTTTACATAAAATGTAATATTACATAATATGTAATATTACATACAATGTAATTTTATTATATATGATTGAATCCTCGAAATGAAAATTTTATTTTCTTGGATGTCGTATAAAAAAAATTTAATTGTATTCCTATGACTTTTTTGATTTATTATCTTATTATGAAAGTGTTGGTAGGATTTGGTAGGTAAATAGAGGGGAGGTTGAAATGATTCCCAATAAATGTGTGTTAATGATTAACCTAATATAAAAATCCATTAATAAAACAAGCTATATAATTAATTAAAATCACATATCGATATAAGATGCATCTGTTTCCGACTCTTTCACCGGGGCACGCGCATCCATCTATCTGCGGAGGAGGACGCGCTGCATTGTTGCCCCGCAATCCCGATTTCCAAAGGCGGGCGACATTCGCTCCTTATTTAGGGACGTCTTCTCCTTGATCGAAATGGGATGATGGGATGGCGGTTCTTCCTTCTGTGGATTCTTCCTCAGAACTCGTCACCTAGTCCGGGTCTCCCTCATAGATTTAATACGTTGTTCGTGAAACTCTTCCCAGTGCCATGTTTCCATGGACACCGGTTAATTACACTGCTTCTGTCAGGACATTCCAATGGGTCCGGTCAGGGTAGCAACCTGCAGTCGGGGGAGTAGTCACGTCGAGGCATCAGTAGCATGTCTAGATGTTGGGGAACTAGCGTTTCTGTATTTTGTCCCTTGTCATTGGAATTCTCAAGGGAGTGGAAGCCCAAGGCATCCCACATCGAGCATGGGGAATTACACGTCACATACATATATCTGAAGTTTTCCTCAGCTTCCTGTATTTAACACAGGGTATGTCGCAGGTTTAACGTCCCGCAGAGATCGTTACTCCAAAGGAGTACCATCCGAGGTCTTCCTCAGGAATCTCATGTTTATCACGAGGTATGTCGCTAGTTTAACGTCTAGTGGAGACGGTCCGGCCTGACTAAAACACTAGATGGAGTGAATCAAATTAACGAGGGATGCCGATAGTGGGGCCAACCCATGGGCGGCTTCCTGAATGTTGTGAAGACGAGCGGGCCGACATGATCTCACCGGGATATGACGGTCTGGGTGAGAATCAGGGTGGATGATTGATGGATGAATGAAGTGGAGGGGGAATGACAAGGGACCATCGCAAGGGCGAAGGTGAAGTTAGGATTGAGCCTCGAAGAAACCTCATACATATCCCTATGGTAGGGAATCAATGTCCACGTAGTTCGGGATGGTTCTGGTGAACCGACGTGAAGGTGGACCTCGATCAGATGGATGTCATCAGCGAACCAACGTGAAGGCGAACCCGGGGGTCCACTTGTGGTGGGCTTGAACCTCATAAAGGCTTACCACGTACCATTCCTTGACATGGATCAAAGACCTCATAGTTCAAAGGTTCTTCGTCGGCGAACCGACATGAAGGTGGACCTTGGTCCAGATGGTGTGGGGCTTACGCACTAGGCTTCCCAGGTGCTGGTGACCTGACGGGAATAAGGTCGGGATGACCAAGAGGAGGTGGGATTTAACCTCTGGGAGGCCTCCTACGTACCATGCCTTGACATGGATCAAAGACCACGTAGTTCTGGTTGGTCAGAATGACTTGCCACTCGACTGGAATGCATTTTAGCATCATGCGGGATGAAGATGAAACCCTGATGTGAATGAACGACAGGTGGGCTTGAACCTCATGGAGGCTTCCTACGTACCATGTCATGACATGGATCAAATTCCTCATAGTTCAAATGGTGGAAGTCATCAGCGAACCTACATGAAGTTGGACCTTGGTCCAATGAGAGATGGACATGAACCTCGAGGAGGCTTCCTACGTACCATGCCTTGACATGGATCAAAGACCTCATAGTTCAAAGGGTTTCATCGGTGAACTGACATGACAGTAGACCCAGGGGTCCACTAGTGGTGGGCTTGAACCTTGTGAAGGCTTCCTACTTACCATGCCTTGACATGGATCAAAGTCCTCGTTGTTTGGAGGGTGGGTTTCAGTGAACCGATGTGAGGGAGGAGGGGCCTTGGTCCAAAGGGAGATGGCCTTGAACCTCTTGGAGGCTTCCTACGCACCATTACTCGACATGGATCAAAGTCCTCATAGTTCGGGATGGTCACAATGGCTTTCCATCGGACTGAAATGCAGTTTAACATCATGTTCGGCGCAAGTGTAACTCGACGTTGAGTAGATGACTGGTGGGCTTGAACCTCGTGGAGGCTTTCTACGTGCCATTCCTTGACATGAATCAAAGACCTCGTAGTTCAAAGGGTGTGCAGTTTAATTTTATTCTAGACGGGGGGATACAGTTTAACGACATACTGGACGATGGTATACAGTTTGACGTCATGCTGGACGATGGTATACAGTTTAACGTCATGTTGGACGAGGGTATACAGTTTAACATCATGCTGGACGAGGGTATACAGTTTCACGTCATGCTGGACGAGGGTATACAGTTTAAACTCATGCTGGAAGAGGGTATACAGTTTAACGTCATAATGGAAGAGGGTATACAGTTTAACGTCATGTTGTACGAGGGTATACAATTTAACGTCATGCTGTACGAGGGAATTTCCATGTCCTATGCTTACTCTAAGACCATGTGAGTCATGCTCGGTGTGAGAAACAAGAGGCAACAAGGACCTGGCAATCACGTCGCGAAGGGTGCGTCCGTGAGAAGCGAAAAGGGGCTTACGCGTTAAGAGGCCCATGGTGCTGGGACATACTCCATGATGGAGGCCCGAAGTGCGGAAAAGCACAGAGAAAGAGGGATTTGGGACCAATGATGGGAGGTGCCTCGTTCCCTACCTCTCCCTCCCCTAACCTTGGTACTGGGGAAGTACAGAGATGCATGGGGGGAAGCCATCCATTGGGTAACTAGGGTCTCCCTTCTCCTGCGGACATACACCTATCCGATAAGGAGGATATCATCCCTTGTGAGGGGAGTGATTCCACTCTTGTGGAGACGAGTGGCATAAAAAATGTCAGAGCTGGGGGGACCCTTCTTGCGAGGCACGAGGTTGGGTCACAGTTTAACGTCATGTGTTGAGGACGTGATGCTTGGCAGTTTAACGTCCTGCAGCTCAGATGGGGTGGGTTCACTACAAGCCCCTAGGAGTTACATAACTGGTACCCTATGCTCCTTGGGGGAGGGAATCTACCAGGTAGGTCGTGGTCAAGGGGGTCATAGAGAGAACCATCGAGGGGTCCATGTTAGCGTGGCTATGCAAAGAAGCAATAGTCGTTAGCGTGCCTATGCGAATAAGCATTAGGCGAAGCAACTCTACAAGTGGTGTTGTCTGTGGGACATCGAAATCACATCGTGCATACCTGGAGGGTCGCACGGGAAGTGGAATTGCCAAGCAAAGGAGTGTGCTTCGCGAAGCGGAGTGCCTTTGACTTGGCCTGGGGCAAAGGTGTGAGTGGAGGGTGCTTCGCGAAGTAGAATAGTATTCGCGGATCACTGCCTCATGAAGAGGAGGTGCCTCGTGAAACAGGGTGCTGTGAAGAAGTGTGCATCGTGATGTGAAGCGATCCTTCCTTAGCATGGGAATCACTAGTACAGGATGGGTGTTTCTCAAAGCATAAACGCTCTACGGCTGCCTGGGTTCCCTTGTGAATCCCCCTCCTTCGCGAATGCACTTGGGCTTTGCGAAGGGCATCCTTCTTGGGAGAGGGGCTCAAAATGAGCCAAAGCGAAGGCGTCACGTGAAGTAGAAGTACCTCGTGGAGCTCATGATTCTCGGGGCAAAGGGTGCTTCGCGATTCAAGAGTGGAGAAGCCGAAAGGTCAGATTGTCCATCCTCTGGGCTCAGGGGGAACCCAGTATTTATAGGCAAGGGGCGCCACGAATCCAAACTCCCACGCCGCCTCTGGTGCTTCACGGCGCGCTCGCAAACGTCAGGCCATTCTCGGAGAGGTAACACCTCTGTTTCTTCGCAGAGGGCTCGTGAATATCAGGCCATTCGTGGAGAGGTACCACCTCAGTTGCTTCGTGGAGGGTTCGCAAACGTCAGGCCGTTCGTAGAGATGTACTGCCTCGGTTTCTTTGCGGGACTGCGATGCTCGGGGTGCTTCGTGTTAGTGCTTTCGTGAGGCCGTGTGTGTGACTTCTTTTTCACTCCTTTCATTCATGAAAAATTTTGGCGCCAAAAAATGCCCCCCTAAGACTTGGAGCCGTGGAGGGTGAATGTCACACCCCGACTGTGGATGTCCGTAATTGTTCTCTTTTCTTGGTCCCGATTTAAATTTTTCAGAGATTATTCGCGTTGGCGGTTTCGCGCCGGTGTGCGGTCACTACATCGTTAGCGGTGACCGTGCGTTCAGCCCGGGTGACCGTGTGTTCACCCGGCATGTTTAAATATTATATTTTTTATGTTGATATTTTATTATTAACTCTATTTAAGTTGTGTTATTAATATGATAGTTAATTTAATTTTATATAGGTTTATGTATGTTTTATATATATATATATGTATAATAATGTATATATACGTATAGTTCTATATATGTTTATGTATATATCTTTATATGCATAAATGTATATATATGTATTATGTTTAAATTTTTTTATTATTTGATCAAAAAAATTATTATTAGAATTAACTAATGTATTATTATTATTATTATAAGTTGTATTATTATTATTATAAGTTTTATCATTATTATCATTAATATTATAAAGTTTCATTATTTTTATTATAAGGTTTTTATATCATTATTACTATGATGTTTTGGTATTATTATTAATATATTAAGGTTTTATGATTAAAATTATACTTATGATTATTATTCTTATAATGTTACTAATATTATTATTAATAATATTATCATTATTTTTATCACACACATATATATATATATATAAACCTAATCAAAACCCTAATCCACCCTACCCCTACCCTATCTCCGCAACACCCCCTCTCTCTCCTCTCTCCTCCCTTTCTTCTTCCCCCCACCTGCGCGCTCCCGTTTCCGGCTCCACGAACTCATGCTGCCACGACATTCCCCTGCCTCTTCGGCGCACAAGCCCAGCTACGGCCTCCTCTCCTTCCGGCGCGACCCACCGTCCCGCTCCCGTTCCGTCCCTCCGTGCGACCTCCCTTCTCCAGCTCGGCCCCTCCGCTCCCCCTTCGCCGCACCCGCCAGCTTCCCCTCCGGCGCAGCCCCCCTCTCCCTCCGTCCCGGCCTCCGCACCCAGCAGCCACCGCTGCCGTCCCTGACCCCTTCTCACGACCGGCCATCGCTATCTCCCTCGCGCGACCTCGCCGCGCCCAGTGGCCTCTCCGCCGCTCCCCGTCCAGCGCACCGCGCCCGGCCGCTCTCTCCCCCGCACCCTCCTCCCGTCCCGGCCCTACTCCCGCCACCTCCGGTGACTCCATCCGCCATCCCGAACCCGCACCCCCATCCAGCATCCGCGCACCCCAGCTCAACGCGGATCCCCTGCGCAACCAGCTCCCGGCGCGCCGCGCCTGACCCCCCTCCTCCGACCAGCGGCCATCCCCTCCCTCCGGTAATTTTTTTTATTTTATCTTAGTTATTTATTAATTTATGTATTATTTTATTATTTTATTATTATTTTTATTCCTTTTTTTCTATTCTTTTAAGTATTTGTTTATTAATTAATTATTTTATTTACTCATTTAAAAATTTATTTGTTTGTTCTTTTAAGTATTTTATTATTAATTAATTAGTTTATCTATTCATTTAAACATTTATTTATTTATTTAAGTATTTTTTAATGATTTATTTATTTATTTATTTTTTATTTGTTAATTAGTTATTTATTTATTTACTCATTTAATTATTTGTCAATTAAGTAATTCTCTATTTATTTACTTATTCATTTAATCACTTAATTATGTTTTATTTTGTTTGATTATCTATTTGTTTATTCATTTGGTTATTTATTTATTCATTTGATTATTTATTTATTCATGTATTTATTATTTATCTATATATATTTAATTATTTGCTTATTTGGATATTAATTAATTTAATTATTCATTCATTTATTATTATTATTATTATTATTATTTTCTTTTCTTTCTCTTTATCCCATCTTGGTGTTTTTACTTAATTAGAACTAATCATTTTTCTGTCGCAGGTTGAGTGACGTGTACTTTTTCACTGTTCAGTGTACGCAGTTAGTCCGCAGGGATTCATTCTACTTTCTGCTGGGTTTCCGTCGTGTCCACTCTATGTTTGAGGTAGGCGAATTCAACTGTTTCCTTTTCGAGGTACTCTGCTGATGCTTGAATTGTTTTAAATAAATTTCATTCCATGATTCGCGTGTTTATGATATCCTTGCGCGGCATATTTCGGTGTTTCAAAATCTATAGTTTTTGTTCGGAAGTTAAGTTTGAAGCAATTATATTTTATGCCCAGGTAGTTGTGCACTAGATGTTGTCCTGCACTTTTTATTTTTTATATAGTGCACCTGTTTAGGCGTTTCCAGCTAACGTGGAACTAAATGCTTGTGTTCTATTATGTTACCATTGGTTGTCTTGAGCGGTGTTTCCTTTTTTTAAAGAAAGAATCATTCTTCGATCGTATTATCATGTACTGGTTAGTTTTATGAAATTTAGTATCTTTTGGAAGTGTTGTCGTGCCCCTTTGCTGGTTTGACGCACCATTGGATGTTGACACATCCATGGGTGCACCAGGTGCACACATGGATGTGCCCTCAAATGAAGATGGTGTTTGAAATTGTTATCATTTATTTTTATTTATTTTTATTTTCTCGAAATCTCGACTTTTCTAAATGGTTCTTGGTTTCAAAATGTTTTCGCCTCTTTTTGAGACACATCGAACTTCATTAAAAAGAAATCTATGAAAATATGCCCGTTTGTCCTTTTATTTAATACAAAAGCAGTGCTTGAGTTTTTGAAGAAGATATTTTGAAATGCTCGTGTAAAGTCATTTGATTTTGTAAAAACTGAGTGCTCGCTTGGTGACTTCAGGTATTTTTATGAAGTGGTTTTGATAATTAAATGACGCGAAGGCCCGGTTGGCACATTATTAATTGTGAAGTGATTGTACATGTATATATATATATATGCGTACTTGTGAGGGCATCTCTATAGGGGGACTTCCCTTCGAGGGTTGTCGTGTAGCGATGTCCGTGTAAGGGGTTGGCAGGTGCGGTGAGATGAGTCACACGTGCGTGGGCCTCCCACTTACACAGTGTTACTAAAACCACCATGGGTTCCTGGGCGTCTTGTAGATTATCGAGTGACGGTTGCTTGCTAACCCTGATTAGACGGGTTAGTACCCCCTGGAGTTGTGGATAGGCCAGGAGGGACGTGCCATTGGTTGGCTATTAGGGCGGCCAGTTGGTTATTGACTATGGAGTACCACGCCGGCAGGTAGTCTAAACCCGAGTACGTCCAGGGGTTTTCTAGGGATGTTTAGGATAACCCATGGTTACTTGCTTCTTTGATTGTTTACTTACAGTTCTTCTTTATAGCTCATATTGTTACTTGTGTCCTTTTCAACTACTTGCATCATGCATCGCTTGTTTACTTCATGTTTCACTGGTTTGCTTTCAGCCTGTACTGTTTAACTGTTCCTTTTTAGCACAGTCGTAGTATCATCTGTATTTGGTTTTGTTTATAAAAACATGAAATGGTATTGGAAGTGATTTATAGTGTGATTTGGGTTTTCAAATGGGGAAAACATGTTGTTTATTTTTAAATGTGAAAAATCTATTTTATAATTGTATTTTTCAAACCTGTGTCAACCGACTGCCTGGGAAAGGAAACTTTTGGATTCAGTGGTTTACTTTGGCTTACCTACTGGGCATTTTTAATGCTCACGCCTATATTATCATTTCAGTTGCAGGTTTTCCCTTGCTCAGGTCTTCTGTTTTGAGTCGCTCAGTGTTGGAGCGAGGTTGCTCTCTAGTTGGGTGGTGACCTGAGAGGTCACATGGAGGTACGTGGTCGTGTGGCTTTTATTTCTTTTCCATTGTTAGTTTTTATTTATTCTCTTCTATTTACTTTTGTTTGGGCTCATATTGTTCCCACCTGCTTAATTTTGATGCCCGACACTAGTTGCCATCCCGGGGGGATCGAGAACGCCCATCGGGACTTGCCGCGGACTGGCTCGGGTGACCGGTTCAGGGTCGACCCGGGCTGGTTCATGACAAAATGGTATCAAAGGGAGGTTCTTGTTATTTGGGTTGTTCGGTAGAAGGAGACTAGGACTGTCGGAGCTCGAGGGGTAGGTACGGGAAGAGCGTCACGAACTCTTGCTCGCACTGATCTTCGAGTTACCAGGGGAGTTCGGGAATTGTGTCCTTGTCTTTCCTGGTTTGTCTTGGATTGAGAGATGATAATGGAGGCAAGCCGACGTTATATCATAATTTCACATGGAGTAGTGACCCATGTGGAGTCCGAGTACGTGGTTTGAATTCCTCCTAGTGGTCGACGCTGACTTAGGACATGGCCCACCACCATGTCGCCAGGTTGAGTGTGACTACTAGTCCCTCATTTCAGTGATTGATGCAAATTTGGATGTTGTGTTCGTTTTGGTCTGTGTGAGTGCATAGTTGGAAATGAAAAAGGGTTTTTGAAAATTGGACTGGTTTCTTTTAAAGGACTTTAAATGTATAAAATGGGTTTTAAAACTGGAATCTCTTGATTTGAAAATCTGTTGTTTGCTTGGAATTGGTTAAGAATGATTTGGGGTGAAACCTCAGGTCCTCTTTATGAACGTTTGCACATGTGTGAGAATGCATGGAAAAAAATGCGTGTTGGTGCGAGAATTATTGGACAGTGGATAAAGACATGTGCAACGGGTTATAAGATTACCTGGGTGTGTATTTGAAATTAAAGGCTTGACTTTGTTTTCTCAATTGGTTTAAAAAGGGGAAATGGTTTTGGAATGTTTTTGGTTTGAAAGTGGATTGGTACTTGGAAAGTGATCTTGAAAAAAGGGTGGTTTTGAAATAAAAAAAATGGGATTTTAAAAAGGTTATTTTAATTTGGGTTGTGCTTGTGTTTGTTTGATCCTTGTGCTGATTGTTTTGATGAAGGCACTTTTATTGACGTCGCTTTGGTTTGATGTTGGTTTTGGAAATTGTGTTTTATATATCTCTCAGGAAATGCCGCCCAGAAGGGTCTCTAAGGATTCAGATAAGTCATGCCCCATTTTTGGTCCTTCTCAGACTTTGCCTATTCTCCATGGTGATCAGGGTCTGTTAGAGGCAGTGAAATGGCTCGAGGAAGTGGAGCGTGTCTTTAGAATGTTGGGAACTCCTGATAGTGTTAAGGTTCGTGAAATTATGAAGTTGTTTGAGGGTCCAGCTCTGGACCAGTGGAAGGTGGTTGCCCCACCATCGAAGCAAGTTGAAATGACGTGGGATGTCTTTATAATTGTTTTCATCCAATGGTTTTTACCTGAGGAAGTGAAGCTGGAGAAAAAGAGAGAGCTTGTGCATATTCAACAAGGCCAACAGACGGTGAAGGCATATGTTGACCATTTCAAGGAACTGATTTCCTTTTCTCCAGAGGTAGCGTCGCGTGAGCTCATGAAGGTCTCTCTTTTTACTGGGAGTCTTCATCCAGAGATCAAGGAGCGAGTCCTCCCTTCTAAAGACCTTTGTTTCGAGAAGCTCGTAGAGGAAGCATTCTTGGCTGAGTTGGTTTCCGGTGTGCAGGTGGTTAATCCTTCAGTGTCCCCTGTCATTCGTAAGAGTTCCCCCTCTGGTGAGGAAAAGGCACCAAAGATACCTGTTCTTAAGGAGTTATTCCCTTTGGTCCCAACTTCCAGTTCAACCGATTGTTCAGTGGTGTGCTATCAATGTGGTCGTTTCGGGCATTTAAAGCCATCTTGTCACAACCCTCTGAAAACGTGTCATCGATGCGGCTATCTGGGTCATCTGGAGAAGTTTTGCAGGAAGCGTCGCTTGAAGAGGACGCCGTTATGGGAGGATGTCAGTACCTGACTGTGAGGCAGAAGATGCTTCAGCCATCAGAGCCCCAGCCACAAGTCTCGGGGTGAAGCTCGCGCACAGTCAGGAGTTCCCAGGGGTGTGATGCCTTGGTTCAGGTTTTGTGTGCCGTGTTAGCAGTGGAACAATCAAGATCTTTTAGTACTTGTTTTTCTGCTGTTATGTTTTGACATTATTGTACGTTCAATGTTATACCATGGGGTTATCATGGATTTGTTCTATTATAATCCAAGTGGTATGGTTTATGTGGATGTGTTATTTCGGAATCGTGTGTCCTTATTAAAAGTGTGTTTGACCCTCGTGTGGGTTGATCTCGTTTTAGTTATGTTGTCGATGTGGTTATGTTTCGTGGACTTCGGCGAATCATGTCTTCAATTTGATATTGGTTAAATGTTTTTCTATGTGTTTTCCCAGGTGTTGAAGGTTGTTGACTCTAGTCAAGGATTCAATGTCTCGACAGGAGGTGTTGTTTTAATTGTGCTATAAAAGTTGGTTTGAATAGGTTGGGAGTTCACGCGTCGACCCCCCCTTTTTCTAGGGTTGTCTATTTAGATGTTAAATTTTTTCTGCACAAGTTGAGCTCTTGTGGTGAGGAGAACCCCTTCGTGTTCTCCCCTCAACCTCGGGATTCATCTTTCTCTTGGATCGGTCGGGTCTGACCTGTGTAGAGTAAGGTCATCCCGGGATTCTCAGTTCTCTTCGGTTACTTTGGTTCCGTTGGGGCATGGACTTAAATCTTGACCGACTTTTGGCCTGGTGACTTTATGGGCGCAGAAAGTGTCTGTGGTGGGGAGAATTGTCACACCCCGACAACGGATGTCCGTAATTGTTATCTTTTCTTGGTCCCGATTTAAATTTTTCAGAGATTATTTGCGTTGGCAGTTTCACGCCGGTGCGCGGTCATTGCATCGTTAGCGGTGACCGTGTGTTCAGCCCGGGTGACCGTGTGTTCACCCGGCATGTTTAAATATTATAATTTTTATGTTGATATTTTATTATTAACGCTATTTAAGTTGTGTTATTAATATGATAGTTAATTTTATTTTATATATGTTTATGTATGTTTTATATATATATATGTATAATAATGTATATATACATATAGTTCTATATATGTTTATGTATATATCTTTATATGCATAAATGTATATATATGTATTATGTTTAAATTATTTTATTATTTGATCAAAATAATTATTATTAGAATTAACTAATGTATTATTATTATTATTATAAGTTGTATTATTATTAATATAAGTTTTATCATTATTATCATTAATATTATAAAGTTTCATTATTTTTATTATAAGGTTTTTATATCATTATTACTATGATCTTTTAGTATTATTATTAATATATTAAGGTTTTATGATTAAAATTATACTTATGATTATTATTCTTATAATGTTACTAATATTATTATTAATAATATTATCATTATTTTTATCACACACACACACATATATATATATATAATCCTAATCAAAAACCTAATCCACCCTACCCCTACCCTATCGCCGCAACACCCCCCTCTCTCTCCTCTCTCCTCCCTTTCTTCTTCCCCCCCACCTGCGCGCTCCCGTTTCTGGCTCCCCGACCTCATGCTACCGCGACCTTCCCCTGCCTCTTCGGCGCACAAGCCCAGCTCCGGCCTCATCTCCTTCCGGCGCGACCCACCGTCCCGCTCCCGTGTCGTCCCTCCGTGCGACCTCCCTTCTCCAGCTTGGCCCCTCCACTCCCCCTTCGCCGCACCCGCCAGCTTCCCCTCCGGCGCAGCCCCCCTCTCCCTCCGTCCCGGCCTCCGCACCCAACAGCCGTCGCTGCTCTCCCTGACCCCTTCGCACGACCGGCCATCGCCGTCTCCCTCGCGCGACCTCGCCGCGCCCAGCGGCCTCTCCACCGCTCCCCGTCCAGCGCACCGTGCCCGACCGCTCTCTCCCCCGCACCCTCCTCCTGTCCCGACCCTACTCCCGCCACCTCCGGTGACTCCAGCCGCCGTCCCGAACCCGCACCCCCATCCAGCATCCGCGCGCCCCAGCTCCACGCAGATCCCCTGCGCAACCAGCTCCCGGCGCGCCGCGCCCGACCCCCCTCCTCCGACCAGCGGCCATCCCCTCCCTCCGGTAATTTTTTTTATTTTATCTTAGTTATTTATTAATTTAAGAATTATTTTATTATTTTATTATTATTTTTATTCCTGTTTTTTCTATTCTTTTAAGTATTTGTTTTTTAATTAATTATTTTATTTACTCATTTAAACATTTATTTATTTGTTCTTTTAATTATTTGATTATTAATTAATTAGTTTATCTATTCATTTAAACATTTATTTATTTATTTAAGTATTTGTTAATGATTTATTTATTTATTTATTTATTTTTTTTATTTTTTAATTAGTTATTTATTTATTTACTCATTTAATTATTTGTCAATTAATTAATTCTCTATTTATTTACTTCTTCATTTATTCACTTAATTATGTTTTATTTTGTTTGATTATCTATTTGTTTATTCATTTGGTTATTTATTTATTCATTTGATTATTTATTTATTCATGTATTTATTATTTATCTATATATATTTAATTATTTTCTTATTTGGATATTAATTAATTTAATTATTCATTCATTTATTATTATTATTATTATTTTTTTCTTTTCTTTCTCTTTATCCCATCTTGGTGTTTTTACTTAATTTTAACTAATCATTTTTCTTCCGCAGGTTGAGTGACTTGTACTTTTTCACTGTTCAGCGTATGCAGTTAGCCCGCAGGGATTCATTCTACTTTCTGCTGGGTTTCCGTCGTGTCCGCTCTATGTTTGAGGTAGGCGAATTCAACTGTTTCCTTTCCGAGGTACTCTGCTGATGCTTGAATTGTATTAAATAAATTTTATTCCATGATTCGAGTGTTTATGATATCCTTGCGCGACTTATTTCGGTGTTTCAAAATCTATAGTTTTTGATCGGAAGTTATGTTTAAAGCAATTATATTTTATGCCAAGGTAGTTGTGCACTAGATGTTGTCCTGCACTTTTTATTTTTTATATAGTGCACCTGTTTAGGTGTTGCCAGCTAACGTGGAACTAAATGCTTTTGTTCTCTTATGTTACCATTGGTTTTCTTGATCGGTGTTTCCTTTTTGTAAATAAAGAATCATTCTTGGATCGTATTATCCTGTACTGGTTAGTTTTTTGAAATTTAGTATCTTTTGGAAGTGTTGTCGTGCCCCTTTGCAGGTTTGACACACCATTGGATGTTGACACATCCATGGGTGCACTAGGTGAACACATTGATGTGCCCTCAAATGAAGATGGTGTTGGAAATTGTTATCATTTATTTTTATTTATTTTTATTTTCTCGAAATCTCGACTTTTCTAAATGGTTCTTGGTTTCAAAATGTTTTCGCCTCTTTTTGAGACACATCGAACTTGTTTAAAAAGAAATCTACGAAAATATTCCCGTTTGGCCTTTTATTTAATACAAAAGCAGCGCTTGAGTTTTTGAAAAAGATATTGTGAAATGCTCGTGTAAAGTCATTTGATTTTGTAAAAACTGAGTGCTTTCTTGGCGACTTCAGGTATTTTTATTAAGTGGTTTTGATAATTAAATGACGTGAAGGCCCGGTTGTCACTTTATTAATTGTGAAGTGATTGTACATATATATATATATATATGCGTACTTGTGAGGGCATCTCTACAGGGGGACTTCCCTTCGAGGGTTGTCGTGTAGCGATGTCCGTGTAAGGGGTTGGCAAGTGCGGTGAGATGAGTCACGCGTGCGTGGGCCTCCCACTTACACAGTGTTACTAAAACCACCATGGGTTCCTGGGCGTCTTGTAGATTATCGAGTGACGGTTGCTTGATAACCCTGATTAGACGGGTTAGTACCCCCTGGAGTTGTGGACAGGCCAGGAGGGACGTGCCACTGGTTGGCTATTAGGGCAGCCAGTTGGTTATTGACTATGGAGTTCCACGCCGGCAGGTAGTCTGAACCCGAGTACGTCCAAGGGTTTTTTAGGGATGTTTAGGATCACCCATGGTTACTTTCTTCCTTGATTGTTTACTTACAGTTCTTCTTTACATCTCATATTGTTACTTGTGTCCTTTTCAACTACTTGCATCATGCATCGCTTGTTTACTTCCTGTTTCACTGGTTTGCTTTCAGCCTGTACTGTTTACCTGTTCCTTTTTAGCACAGTCGTAGTTTCATCTGTATTTGGTTTTGTTTATAAAAACATGAAATGGTTTTGAAAGTGATTTATAGTGTGCGTTGGGTTTTCAAATGGGGAAAACATGTTGTTTATTTTTAAATGTGAAAAATCTATTTTATAATTGTATTTTTCAAACCTGTGTCAACGGATTGCCTGGGAAAGGAAACTTTTGGATTCAGTGGTTTACTTTGGCTTACCTACTGGGCATTTTTAATGCTCACGCCTATATTATCATTTCAGTTGCAGGTCTTCCCTTGCTCAGGTCTTCTGTTTTGAGTCATTCAGTATTGGAGTGAGGTTGCTCTCTAGTTGGGTGGTGACTTGAGAGGTCACATGGAGGTACGTGGTCATGTGGCTTTTATTTCTTTTCTGTTGTTAGTGTTTATTTGTTCAGTTCTATTTACTTTTTTTGGGCTCAAATCGTTCCCACCTACTTAATTTTGATACCCGTCACTAGTTGCCATCCCGGGGGGATCGGGAACGCCGCTCGGGACTTGCCGCGGACCGGCTCGGGTGACCGGTTTAGGGTCGACCCGTGCTGGTTCGTGACAGTGAAGGGTCTAAGTCTGAGGGAAAATCGCCAAAGTTTTCGGTGGTTCACGATGCGACTTTGCAAAGGGGGCCCGCGGTGCTGACCGGGGCCACTGGATATGGACACGCCGTGATGCTTTGCGTGGGCGAGGCACGCCACGAAGCGCCGGGGTCGCCGCCTATAAATAGGGGGTCGACCTCTTTTGTCTTCACGCGATTTTATTGTCTTTTTGTGCTCTCGATTTCGCGAAGCTCCACGTACTCTTCGCCTGCTCTCCACGAATCGAGCTTTATGGCGAACCGCGGGTCGCCGACTCCGTGACCGCACCATGTGAACTCCTATTTTCTGGCCTAGGTCATACTTTTTTTCTTGTTCTCGTGACCGACCTTCGCGAGCCGGCTTTGTGATCCATTCTGAAAAAATTCTTTTCTGAGTGTCGGAACCGAAATGGCCCATCGAGAAGCTGTATTGGGTGTTCTTGCAGATGCCGCCTATTGGGATGAGATGGCCAATTTTCAGGGCCCTAGGGAGACGGTTCGAAGTCACTCGGACCATGTTTCTTTGACAGAGCTGCTATCGGAGGGTCAGAAGAATTATCCGCATTGAAAAAAACTTCCATTGTACGGCTTCGGGTTGAGGGATGACGTCATCATCCTTGATGCGAGTAGAAACGAACCAGATTTCTTGTTTAGGAGCATGCCATGTCAGCACCGATTGTTCAGGACGGATGATGGTCATGCACGGGAGGACTTCACACCTGTCACTGCCGACTGTCTCTACAACCATGTGAACAATATTGACGGGAAGCCACTGCAACCGGAGACATACCCTCCTCTCTACTGTACCATGCAGAAGGCGGCTTTGCAGGATTCGAAGAAAGGGTGGTCCAATTAGTGGGACCTTCACCAGGGCAGAAACATTTATGATGACTAGGCCTGGGCCTACTGGGTAGGCGCCTCATGCATGGAGTTTGGGGCTGAGCTGAGGAGAGTGGGTTTATACGAGGCGGCATGGGCCTCCAAATTCCACATTTACCAACCGAAACTACGGATGCCGGAATTGCTGAGCAGATGGTCGTCTAGGACCAATACTGTTCACTTGCACCACAGGGGAGGTGGGAATCTGCCTGTGGGATGTTCACCAGATTTCAGGGGTTCCGATCTTGGGGGCCATGTATGATGAGTTCCTCCCCGTCATGAGCGCGTGGGAGGATACAGATCAAATGCCGCGACTGGCGTCAGTACTGATGGCACTCGTCCCTGGAGAGTACAAGGAGGCTGTAAAGGATGTCCACTTTAAGAAGTGGTTCAAGTGCTTCCTGAATTTCCCAGAGAATCAAGAGTTCCCTCTGAGGCCTCAAACTTGTCCGAGGGCAGCCCAATTGGGTAAGGAGCACTTGTATCGGCGGGTATTGGAAGATAGCCAATGGAAGACTTGTGGTTTCAGTGTCAGCACTGAACAACAGCCGATAGTCAGACTGGTGGCGTTCATTGTGGCTCTCATCTGCGGTTGGATCCTACCAGTGAAGGATACCAGCTTGGGGGTGTGGCCGAGCTCGTTTATCATGGAGTCCATGCTGGCCATGGGGCAGCGGGTCAATCTGGGGATCCCAATGCTCGCCAAGCTTTACAGAATGCTGCGGCACATTAGAGAGGACAAGAAGCCACCAAGAATATGATGTCCTTTCCACCTCCTGTATGGGTGGATTGTGGTGCACATCAGGGGGATCTATGAGTATCCAAACCCTATCTCGCCACCGGGATCAAACTTCCGCCCCTCCATCCTGAATGCGGCCGGGAGTTTCACGTTCAAACTAACCATGTTGATGGTGCTGGACCGGGTGTGGAGGGCGGATGGGATTAATTTCCACCCCTTCCCATTGCCGACGGGTATACTCACTGATGATGGGCAGGGAGTGGAAGAGCACCGGGCTTACCTCCTGGCCTTTCGAGGTGGAGTTTTGGTGGCACGAGTGGATCGTGAGCTGCTCTGCGAACCATACACCCTGCATCGGTTTTCGAGGCAGTTCTGGTGTCTCCCGTAGCTGACCCCGCAGGTCTACTGAGAGGTGTGTCACGATGAGAACCCATGTTTGATGAGGCAGCTGTGGCTCATGTTCAACCGGGAAGATGGGAAGATGTGAATTCCATTGCCTCCATCCACTACCGCTTTCGGATTGGTGAGGGAGTATGCCATTAGTTGGGAGGCTTCTTACCCAGGGGAGATGCTAAAGCATCCAACTATTCGGGTTGGTGACAGTGGGCCTCCTCTATCCTGAGGTCGGGGTTGGACGGAAGCTAGGGCCTCTCGCGGTGGCAGGGCTACCATGGCGGCGAGACCCGCACCAGCCGAGGGTGTGGCAGTAGCGGTGAATCCTGTGATTCTAGAAGAGCAGCATCATCCAGAGGGGCAGCCACAGAGGGGATTTCATAGGATATCCACTCAGGATCCAGGGAAGCGTCTACGTCATATCAACATGGCAGAGGATGATGTCTTCCCGGAGGCCTGGGACATTTGCGATGTCAATCGGCAATTCCTCAGTCCACCCGAGATATGGGTGCACTTGAATCACCTCGGGATGGAGTTACCGGGCATAGGCCTAGTCTGAGCTGGTTTCATGGCATCTCCGGTGGAGGCAGAGCAATATTTGGACGAGCTGGAGGGCTACGTTCATTCCAGTGGTGTCCCTTGTCCAATGTTAGACCGGGTGAGGGTACTGCTAGATCGAACGGTCCCACCACAGTTGTCCGCCGCCGATCTATGGGAGCGCTTCCCCCTACTGGAAGAATCAGAGGACTCCTCTCGGGAGGATGAGACTGGATGAGGGAGCCCATTGGAGGAGGGCGAAGTCGGAGATCAAAGCTCAGATTCCGACGATTTTGCAAAGGCTCTCGAGGTAGCATTCCAAACTTCTTTCCTTATGGTCCGTTCTTGGGTCATCATGGACATCTCACCGATGTTTGAGCCACTCATGAGGAACTTGTTCGCAGGCCTCGTTCTCGCCCCTCGGCGGGTGGTGATGTAGGACCTTCAGAATCCGCGCCTATGGCTGCGTCCAGTTCCGCGTCTGGTGGGACCAGAGCACTTGAGGTCGCTCCTCCGGAATCTCCAGAACTTCCAAAAGTATATGGAGGGCCTTGCCTCGGGGTCCCGTCAGTATCGGCTCAAGAGCAGCACAAGGAGGTCGATCTCAGTAATTTTCCTCTACCGGTTTCCTTGTCGCCATATGTAGACTATGACAACCAACGTTTACGTCCCTCTCTGTCGGGCAGTTCTCCGACTGGCGTGGGCTGCTGCGACAAGGCTAGTCGGGATGTCTTGTGGCATCCCTCCTAGGGGAATGCCGGTGATGATGGCGATAGTCCCCCCATCTCCCCGAGCTGCAACACACATCATCACTGGCGGGACCAACAGCAGGGTCATGCTCGAGATCATTGAGGTGGAATCCGATGAAGAGGTTTGACCGGCCGGTCCCACTACTGACGCACCTGCTTCAGTGCCAGATGTCGCGCCGGATTCAATGCCAGATGTAGATCCTGCCACGGAATTCCTGGGGGTGTATCCTGCGTACGAGCTTGCCAGTTGTGCAGACTGGGATGAAACGGCCTCTAAAGAGAAAGACAACAGCATAGTCCACCGTCGGTCGTGGAAGATAATCATGCGCTTCATCAAGGACACCCCCAAGCACTATGGATGGACGAAATGGACAGACTTCACTCGTGGATGCGCGAACTGTGCACTAGGGGAGTTCATGCCCAACGTCCCCACGCGCTCGTCCGAGATCTTATGACTGAGAAGATCTGGGAGCCTGATCATGGGCTCAGCGTGGGATGGCAGAGGATGTAGGCGACAAACATAAAGAAGCTCCCGGAGGCTGAAAGCGAGGTCCAACAACTGTAGACCCGGGCGGAGGAGCACTCATCCTCCCTCGATGCACAATCCGAGCTAATCTCACGGTTGAAGACCTAGCTTGCCGAGGCAGAGGAGCATATGAGGTAGGCTTCTGGAAATATGGCTGCCATTCAGGCCGGGGTATAGAAGACCAGAGCCAAGGCTGATGAATTGCGCCCTGCCGCTGCTGAGGAGGAGCGGGAGCTGAGTCAGCGGCAGAAAGCCTTGGATACCACAAGCCGAAGGGTGGCGGAGCTGCAATGCTCCTTCGACGGGGTCAACCCATCAATGGGGGGAGTCGACCCTTGGGTACTATTACAAACTAAAAACCCTTTATTGGTACTTACGCGCTTCAATTTCTTCCATCGTTTTGAATGTCGTAGCCCACATGATTTCCACTATTTAAATTGGTTCGTTACATCACTATAATGTTCGAGGGACGTTTCGTGCTATTTCCCCAAGCTCACGTGGGTCAAGACCGATGTGAGAAACAGGAGATAGTTGCCTTCTCATCCCACCTAACATAGGAGTGGAGACCATGCTCCGGGCATTTGGGATTTGGATACCAGTCCGGATTTCCGAAAGATGGGAGAGTCTTGGCCGGAGAAGTAACTTCTCAAAACAGCCGAATTACCATTTCTTCAGCGTTCCCTCATTCACGAACGGTGAAACAACAGGGGCACTGAAATTGGTCTGAATAGACGGAAATGGGAAGCGTGAAATACGATGCCCAAGGTTCGGAGCACTATGGGGATGGCGTGACAATAAAGGAAATCCTTTATCCAGGGAGAAGAAGTGGTATCCTTACTGCATTAGGCTGGAATGGGGACAAAAAATGAGGGTCGACCATTGACCGTGTTCAAAACACGGGACCATGTCACAAATGTTTTCAGTCAATCTTTGGGGATGTTGACCCATGGCAGTTGGAGGACCATAGGTCGAACATCCATACTGTTCGGGGGTCCTTCCAAACAAGACCAGTCATCCGGAGCATTGGCCCAGGATGGTAGGTGAGCCGATGCGGCATGAGACCAGGCTGTTAGGGGGTCCCTTCAGACATGAAAGGGGACGAGGGTCCGAATAAGGGTCACGCAAAGCGTGGAATATGGAGTGATGGTTTGTCCAAACAGAATCTGACACTTAGTTAGTTACACCACCGTGGTGGGAGTATGCCTGATGGGTGCGTTGGTTAGGTCATGGATCCTTCCTTCTTTGGGACATGGCCTCTCTAGCAAGGGGTCCGACCAGGGGGCTGGAAAGGGGAAGGATGGGATTGATGATTTCTATGGGCTGGACACTAGGAAAAATAACAGGGTGTCTCTACATATCCCATGAGGATGGGAATCAAGCCATATGTTGTTATGGACGTTTAGTTTAACTTCATGCAGGATGATGAGAATTATGGACGTGTTGGCACACATCCGGCCAAAACTACTAAGACCACGTGAGTCATGCTCGGTGTGGGATAAAAGTAGTGGTGGGACTTTCCCGACACAAAGAAGGGGAGGTTAGGGTGGAGAGAATCTTGGTGAATACCAGCCCCATGATACTAACATGCCCATTTGGCGCACTTAGATGCGTGAAGAGATAGATCCGAATGTGTTGGAATTCCACTTGAACATGAGGAAGTGGAAATGTGTGAATCCTAACGCTCATGATTTTGATCACAATGTAGGCGGCGTGACGATAGAGGATAACTGTTAACCGTGGCGGAAACGCAGCATCCATATCGCAATAGCCTATAATAGGGACAAACAAATGAGGGTTGACCGTTGACCATGTTCGAAACACGGGACCATGTCGCAAATGTTGTCAAAGATCCTTAGGGATGTTGGCTCGAAATGATTGGAGGTCCCTTAGGTCCAGCAGTCATGGGGATCCCTTAAGCCTAGTATCCATGTCGTCTGAGGGTCCTTTTGGATGTGGAAGTGGATGAGGATCCAAATAGCGAGCTCACAAAGCGTGGTCATGGGACGAGGGGAATGTCCCCATGAAAATCCCACACTTCGGGCTCTTTGTCAAAACACATCTGAATACGACAATGAGACATACTAGATAGAGGGAGGTGAGTCCTTTTCAATATGGAGATCTTAGTTTAGGGCCGTAGAATTCGGGCCAAAGGGTGGGAGGAAACATGGGAGGCAGATGGTGGAGTAACAGAAACACCTGGTGTGAATGGGAATAGGGGGTGTGTATGATGCGGTGAACAACCCAATGTGAATGAGGACATAATCCCATATCACATCGCACGACCCCCTTGGTAGAGGTTTTGGGTCAAGGGACCGAAAGTGAAAGTTAGGCTGGGCCCGCGGGGAAGTGCATGGGCGCTCCTACGTATCTCATGAGGATGAGAATCAAGCCATACGTATTTCTTGAAAACGCCTTAGTTTTAGGTCTTAGAGCTTGGACCATGAGTGGGTAAGGGGAGAAAGGGACACATGGAATGGTGGTTACAAAACCTAATGTGAATGAGGACCTATTCTCTACTTACCTGGTGTTCTCTGGGGAAATGCTCGAGTCGAGTGACCAAACACGAAGGTTAGGCTGGGCCCGCGGGGAAGTGCCCGGGCGCTCCTACGTATCTCATGAGGATGAGAATCAAGCCACACGTAGTTCTGCAAGGTGGCACGGTAAGGTACCAGTGCCAGGGAAAAAGGGGAGTGCGGGCGTGGCCCTTGCACTAAAAAAAGCGGAATTTCATAAATCTTGTTTGACCTTTAAGGTGAGTGGTTTTTTTGTGAACCAACAGGCCTAGGGTAGTAGGCCATGGTGTCACCCAAAGAATCAAGCCATGATAGGTGTTGACAAATGGCATGGCACGTAACCAATACCCAACATGATGTCCTCTACAATGAGGTCATAACAATGCGGTTCTGTTTTTCGTCATGCGGCCAGGACGATAGTGTCACAGTTTAGGGTCGTGTGATAGGACCAGACATTCATTTTAACGTCATGCAGCAGAGACGTAGTAGAGGCGATGCTAGGTGAGGAATGTGTGTAGTGTCATGAAACACAATTGATGGATACATGATCCCACATCACACTATACACCACTTCGAGAGGGATACCTTCGGCTGATGGGCCTATATAGAGGGAATAGGCAAGAAGAAGGGGGGAGATTAGCTTCCTAAATTGGCTGGACCCGAAGACAATGAATCTGAGCGGTCCTACGTATCCCTTGAGGATGGGAATCAAGCTGAACATTGTTCTGAGGAGATCTTAGTTTATGGTCTTAGATCTCGGACCGTCAATGGTGACAACTTCCCGAGTAAGCGCATACGTCAACCCGATCCCTAAGCCCACGTGAGTTAAACTCGGTGTGGAAAACAAGGTGGAATACTTATCGCAATACTTGCGGTGTCCATCAAAGGGGAGTGGGAAGAGAGCCCCGAAGGACACCTTTGACACGGCTTGTTCCCCCAACCCACAGACGTGCACGGATGAAAAAGTACCAAGAGTTCCGAGACTCTACTTGGACAGGATGAGACTGTAGAAGGATGTGAATTGTGTAACCGACATTTTGGGATTAATGGGGTTGGAGTGGCAGTAGAGGAAAAACTATTAACCGTGGTGAAAAAATAGTCTCCATATCGCGTTAGCCTACGGTGGGAACAACAATAGAGCACCGACCGCTGACCATATTCGCAACACGGGATTTTTTCGATTTG
The DNA here is from genome assembly GCA_963277665.1 of Viscum album. Classification (NCBI taxonomy): domain Eukaryota; kingdom Viridiplantae; phylum Streptophyta; class Magnoliopsida; order Santalales; family Viscaceae; genus Viscum; species Viscum album. The sequence goes on along the minus strand of OY728162.1, from coordinate 953,401,233 downwards.
TTGTTCAAAACCCTCGGGGGCGTTGTCCCATAACGGTAAGAGGGCCCTTGGGAATTGTATCCAGGCCATTATTGGGGGTCCCTCTGGGTGTGAAAGATGATGGAAGCCCTGATGCATTGATACACAAAGCCTGGAAAGCGGGTGCGGACGTGTCTGGGTAAAGTTCGGCATTCCAGGTAATAAACCAGAGTAAACTTAATCACATTGGTGAACTGCTGAAAAGGTTCGACGGAACAGATTGGGAGGGAGAGGTACATGGCGTGGTCATTACAGGACTGACTTTAATGAGGACATAATCCCATACCATGCCATATACACCCCTCGTAAAGGAAGGCTAGACCAAGGAGCCATGGTGGGGTGAAGATTCCCGAGAGATGGGGCTGGACCCAAAGCCTAGACATTCCGGTGATTCTACGTATCCCATGAGTATGGGAATCAAGCCACACGTAGTTCTCTAGATGTAGTTTAATTTCATGCGGGATGAGGAGGGGAGTAATATACCACCAAACAAGGGAGGTGTATGGTACAACGAATAAACCAACGTGAATGATGACACAATCCCACACCACACCATACCCTCCTATAAGAGAGGACCTCGGTCGGGGCCCGAAAAGGCCAAGGGGACTAAGGCTAGGCCTCGGTGAGGGAGGCATGAGGCTGGGCCTCGGTCAAGACGGCCTGACTAACTTGCAGTTTAACATCTTGAAACAAGGATAGGGAATGAGACAACTGTATTTCGTCCAGGGATGTGTATGGCATGGCAAGTAACCTGACGTGAAAGAGGACACAATCCTATACCATGTCGTACATTACTTATAATAGAATCGGGGTCGTGGTCCCGACCGCTAGAACCTCCCTGAGGGAAGTTTGTTGCTTCAGGATGGGGCATAACGAGTTACTTCACACAATGTTTGGGCCATCTAGGGGTGGACCCGAGGATCCAAGACACTGTTTACCATGTTCGAAACACAATGTTATTATGGTGACTTGATATGGGAGCAACAAATGAGCGTCGACCACTAACAAAATTCACAACGCGGGACTTGTATTGGCTTGTTTCTTGGAAACCCTCGAGGGAGTTGGCCCGTATCAGTAGGAGAGCCCTTCAGCTTAGTATCCAGGCCGTTCTTGGGGGTCCCTTCGGGTGTGAAAAAATGATGGAATCCCAGTCAAGGAGTGGGTGAAGCATAGTTGTATCCACCCACGAAAGAGGCAAACATCTTCAGGGGGGACATGCAGCCGGGTCAAGTCTTGCTCGATGTGAGTTTGGGAAAAAGTGTGCACCCTGCCTTATGTCTTGACCCGAGGGGAAGATTTTGGATTTTAGTCTGGGCCAACAGAAGAAATGTCCGGGCATTTCTTCATATCTAATTATGATGGAAATCAATCTATACATAGTTCTTGAATGCCATGCATTTTAACTTCATGCGGTGAGGACGTGGGAGAATAGAAGAACGGGAGTGGTCACATGGTGCAACCGATACAATCCTTGTATGAGCGGGGATGTATGAGCGGGGATAAGAAAGCCTACTCTTCACTATGCAAGGACCCTCCAAGGAAACTATTCTCAGGGGGGATAGTGGAAGAGAATAACTTCGGCTAGTCTCAAGACGAGGCGTCCGAGCATTCCTATATATCCCATTAAGATGGGAATCAAGCCATACGTAGTTCTTGAAGCGCGGTTTAGCGTCGTGCTGTACGAGAGATGCATCTCATCTGGGGATATGTATGGTACGGGGGGTAACCCGACGTGAATGAGGATGTAATCCAACACCACACCGTATAATCCCATAAGAGATCATGAGTCGACGAAGGCCAAGGGGCCGTAGGCTGAGTCTCGGTCTGGAAGGTCTGGCCAGCTTGCAGTTTAACGTCTTGCAGTAAGGACGTGGGCCAGGGGCCCGAAGATTCCAAAGGGCATGAGGATGAGCCTCGGTCAGGAAGGCCTGACTGGCTTCCAGTTTAACATCTTACAGTAAGGATGAGGGGAGATCTTAGTTTAAGGTCATAGATCTCAGACAATTTTGCAGTTTATCGTCATGCAGGACAACAGTTTACAGTTTAAGGTCGTGTTGGACCATACAGTTTAAGGTCGTGTTGGACCATCTAGGATCATTCAAAGTACTTCTTGAGGAACTTGGAATTGGTGGGAGGAGTTACGCGGTCACCATCCGTGGTCACCAAGGAGTACGCCCCATTGGGGTAAACCTTATGGATGATATAAGGCCCTTCCCATTTGGGTTCTAGCTTGGGCGGTTTCGTAACGGGGATCATTGGTGCTCGAAGGGCCAGCACTAGGTCGCCCTGTAGAAAAGAACGGAAGCGAACCTTATTGTTGAAGGCCCTATCTATCTTATTCTGTTTCCTTTCCAGATTGTGCAGGGCATGAAGCCGGTTCTCGTCCAGTGCTTCTAATTCAGCTAGACGGATTTCAGCCACCTCATCTGGCGCCTGCTGGTCATAGACTGCAGTGCGCAGCGATGGCAGCTGGATCTCAATGGGTAGGACGGCCTTAGCCACATACCCCAGGGAATATGGGGTCACCTAGGTAGAGTTGTGAGTCGTCGTCCGATAAGCCTAGAGGGCGTTTGGGAGTTTGTCAGACCAACTTTTCTTGTTCTGACCGACCATCTTCTTCAGAACGTTAGAGAGGGTTTTGTTGAATGCCTCGATCTGTCAGTTTTCCTGTGCGTGATAGCCATAGGTATGGTTCAAACGGATTCCGTACTTGGTGTACAATTTCTTTATCTCAGCTACTCGGAAGTTGGTGCCGTTATCAGTGAGGACTGCATGAGGGACCCCAAATCGGTGGTTAAAATTTGAGCTCACAAAGTCGACAATGGAACGGGCCTTGACCTCTTTGAGTGGAACTGCCTCTGCCCACTTGGAAAAGAAATTTGTAGCACTCAGGATGAACCTACACTGGCGAGCCATTTCCAGTGGATATGGTCCCACTACATCAAGTCCCCATAACGCAAATTTCCAAGAGTACTTGGTGGGGTGGAGGGGATCCAGCGGCCGATGCAGGAAGTTGCCGTGGACTTGGCACGCGTGGCATCTATTGGCATACCCGATACAATCGTGGATCATAGTGGGCCTGAAGTACTCAACCCTCTAGCTTTGATGGGAAATCTTCGGCCCAGCTTGATGGAAACCACAGGAACTAGCGAGGACCTCTTGCATAACTTGAGAAATCTCTACCCCCTGAATGCAACGGAGGAGGACTCCATTGAAGCTCCGCTTATAAAGGATCTTTTCAAGACTGGTGCCGCTCTAGAGGATAAATTGTAGCGCATGGCATTGGATTCTCTCCACTCGGCCCGGTCGTCCGGGAGGTGACCATTTTGGAGATACTCGACAAAAGGTTCCCTCCAGTCGGGAGTGACTTCAACCACGGTGTCTAATGAACCCGGGACCCCTATCATAGAGGGCCCGATGGTGAGATGACTTACCCTCAGGACATCATTTTCCTCTTGGGTGACGGGGGTAATGGATCTCCAGTGTGCCACATGTATGATCAAATAATCTTGCTCGGGTTCTGCGAGTGACGCAGCTAAGCCAGCCAAGGCGTCTGCTTGATCGTTCTATGACTGTGGGACATGGGTAATCTTTGGTCAAGAAGAGAACTGGGCCATTAGGAGGAGGGTGCACTCCAGCAATGGTACAAGCTCCTTCTTCCTGAATACATAGTTTCCATTTACCTATTTGATTACCAGCTCGGAATCTCCTTTCACATGATGATGGGGCACGTTGATCTCAAGGGCCAACTCGAGGTTGGTGATGAGAGCCTGGTACTCTGCCTCATTGTTGGTACAGCCTTCTGAAAATAGGAATGAGTATGGTAGGACGACATGCGCTGGGGAAATGAAGACGATACCCAGTCCCACCCTGTTGAGCTTAGGTTCGTTGAGACTCCTACCGGTGGGACTCCGGGAGGCACCATCGAAGTGAATTTTACAACATGGGACAAAATGATCGACTAAGAGGATCATCTCATTAGGAAAATCCAGGTCCTCGGATTGATCCACAGAGGTTGGATGGGAAGCTAAAAAGTCTGGCAACGCCTGTTCTTTAATTGCCTTCTGTGGTACGAACCTAATATCAAACTGCTGGAGAATCACCGCCCACCGTTCTAGTCGGCCAGTCAACATGGGGCGGTTCAGGATGTACTTTAGGGGGTCTACACGGGAGACAAATTGTACCTCATGGTGCTGCAGATAATTCCGCAACTTCTGTATGGAAAATATGAGCACAAGGAAGCTCTTTTCGATAGGGGAGTATCTAACCTCTGTATCGAGAAGCATGGGGCTGAGATAGTAGAGACTGTTCTCAGTACCCTCGTTATTCTTCTGGGCGAGTAGTGCACCGAGGGATCATTCCAGGGCGGTCACGTAAAGGACCAGCACCTTTCCAGAGACGGGTGGCATCAAAACTGGAGGTTGGAGCAGACACTGCTTTATTTCCTCGAAAGCGGTCCGACACTCCTCATCCCATTCGTAGGCGGCACCCTTCTTCATGAGCTGGGAAAATTACTTATACATGTCGACCAGATTTGCGATGAATCTTCGTATATAGGCTATCTGGCCTTGGAGACCTCGAAGTTCCCGAATATTGCTCGAGGGAGGCATTTGGATGATGGACTTGATCTTCTCAGCGTCGATCTCAATGCCTCGGTACCTAACAACAAAGCCAAGAAACATCCCAGAGGTGACCCCGAAGGCACACATCAACGGGTTCATCTTCTGGTGACAGGAATAGAAGAAACCGAACACCTTCTCAAGGTCTTTGAGATGGTCCTAGCGCTAGCATGTTTGACCACTAAGTCATCTATGTAGCTTTCCACCAGCACCCCGAGAATTGGCTTCAATATGCGATGCATGGCCCTATGATAAGTGGCACCAACATTTTTCAAGCCGAAGGGCATAACCTGGTAGAAAATGGTACCATGGGGAGCCTTGAAGGCAGCGGAATCCTCGTCCTCGGGGGCCATCCGGATCTGGTTGTACCCGGAATACCCATCCATGAAAGAGAGATCTTGGAACTCGGCCGTGGCATTAATCAATAACTGGGTCACCGGGAGTGGGAAGTCATCCTTTGGGCAGTAGCGATTAAGTTCGCGGAAGACGATGAAAACTCTGATCTTCCCATTCTTCTTTCTGAATGGAAAAATGTTGGAAAGCCACATGGGGTACTGGACTTCCTGAATGAAGTTGGCTTTGATAATTTTGTCAACTTCGGCCTGAACCATAGCACCATGGGAAGGGTGCATCTTCCTGGTTTGCTGCTTAAACCAATGACGGTTTGCCGGGAGGCCCAGACGGTGAATGGATACCTGAGGATCTAGTCCTAGAATCACGTTGTAACTCCTGGAAAATGCGTCACAGGGTTGTTTGAGAAAGTCTATGTACTGCTGCCACTCCTCGGGGGACATGGCTGCACTGATCAATGCGGGTTTCGGATCTTCCTTGCTACCAAGGTTCAACTATACTAGTTCATCAACCGTGGTAGATACGCCTTCCTCAAAGGCGGAAGGAGCATCCTCCAGGTCTTCCTCTCCACTCGTGGGGGGATTTCCCACGATAGGTGATACATCTGGGCTATCAAAACCTGAGGGGCGGCTGGTGATGGCTTAGGCAGAAGTGGTAATCATATCAGGAGGCTCACTCGCCATTGAGACCATAGCAATGAAGGCAGTAGACCCTATCCCATATGGTCTTCAGCTTAAGGGTCCATGTTTGATGAAATCAAAGCAGTGGTGACGTATCAGCCTGAGTCGGTTGATTCTAGCCCGGTGGAAGAGACACGTATGGCATATCGTCGTTGTCATAATCATGACATTCTGGTACTGCACAGGGGTAGGAGGCTCCTGGATCACCTGATCCTGGTTGGTGTAGGAGTACGAGGTGATTTTCTGTCGTCACTTGTACATGGGAACATGCCTTCCTTTCATACGTGAAATAAAAAAACACTGCCCCATGTCGAGGGGTCGTGGCCTCCAATCGGTGGATCGGGAGGATGTAGGTGTCATCCATGCTTGCCCAGGGATCACTCGTAACCAGGGCTGGTTCAACCTCACTTACTAGGATTTTCTTATCCTTAATCTTGTAATAATCAGCATCCAGATAGTGGGCCTCACAAGAGGCGAAAGGAGACGCATCTCCTTGAAGCACGCCTACTCGACCATTCAGGGAGTATTTGAGGCACTGGTGATACGATGAAGGGACTACTGCGTGCAGATGGAGCCATGGCCTACCCATCAACGTGTTGTAGGCGGTGTCCTGAGAGACGACCATGAACTTAGTGCTAGCAAATTAAGCCACCGAACTGAGTCTTCAGGTAGATCATGCCGACTGGGGTTTTCTCGGTCCTATCGTATCCCTGGATTCTGAGGTCAGAGGGAGTTAAATCATCTTCAGATAGACCCATCTTTCGCAAGGTCTGACTCAGAATTAGGTTGATTTCGGAACCTCTGTCAATGAGGCAGCGGCGGACTTCCACACCATTGAAGTGTCCAGTGATGTACAGTGGGCGAATATGCCCTTGTATTGGAGGGTCCTCATCTTCATCGGAGAACGAGATAACCACTTTACATTAGGTGTTCTCAATTGTCTCAGCGTTGAAGGCTTCCGAAGCTGCTACCTCCGTCTCAAACTGAAGGGGGCTCCTTAGGGCCTCGGCAAGTGCTTCACTCATTTAAGATGATAGGAGAAGGGCCTCAAGGATATAAAAGCCTTGCTGGAATGCCGGCCAGGTGTTTTAGAACATCATACATTCATGCCATGCGCAAACCTCTGCTTACAGGAGGTCGTTCGGGAGTTGGAGGCATAGCGGGTCTGGCCGGTCGAACGGGCGGTTGGCTAGTGCTGGGTACATCCTGCTGCCTTCTAGTTGAAGCCTAGAGAGTAGTCTCCAGACTAGGATCGGGCAGCATAGAATGGCCTATAGCCGGGCAAGACTGATAGTGATACAAACGAGGTGGCTCTTCTTGATCTAGTAGCACAAAAGGTGATTGATGTAGAGATGAGGACATCAGATGGGGTTGCACGTGCAAAGATCTGCACTGAGCCTGCTGTCTGGTCTCAGTAGCGTTCACGACTTGGATGAAAGTTCCCACTATCATTCCTCGATGACCAGCTTAGTTTTGGTTCCACTGACACTGACGTCGGTTGGGGACGTTGGGAAGGCTCGCCTGAAGTTCCCCTTTGTCGGGAGTCAAATAAGGCTTTACCAGCTCCACGGTGTTAACCGAAGCGTACCCCTGGCTGTCGCTCGACGAGTCATCCACTACCGGGTGTATTCTGGTAGGAATCCCCATTTTAGGGGGCATAAATTCACCAAGAGTGTGGGATGACGACATCCCTGGCGGAGCGTGTTGTTTCTTCTTACGTCGTCGCTGCTTGCCCTTTTGGGAAGAGGTCGACTGTGAAGGTGGTGCAGTGGTACTGGTTACTTCTTCTGAAGGTTTTGGATGCTTCAGGAGTGCCCGGATGATACCATGGGATTGTACGACGGGTTTTCAAGACATCCAGTTGTTGTATCTCTGGGACCCGCGGATGGGAACCTACTGCCACTCACCTTTGCTGTTGCTACTGATCTCTGACCCTACAAAGACACCTGCTACTTGTGTTTGTGTCGGGCCCAACCTGACTAGGTAGTTGTTGACCTGGTCTTGTAGCCGGTCTTTAAACACATAGCATTGCTTGAAGGTGTGCCCCATAATCCAATGATAAGGAAAGTAGTTGGGGTGATCGGTGAGATTCGCCTCTGCCGGCCTTCTGCACTCGGGTAGGCGCACAATACCTTGCTCTAGAGCACATCAAAAGTAGCCAGGGACCTGATTTTCGTTGAACGAATTAGTCTTGTGCCTTCTTTATGGATAGGGGGCCCTGGGGTCCTGGCTCTGACAAGGGGTCGGACGGGCCTCCTGAGGAGGCGACGCCTGATTGTCTCGCCTAGGTTAAGGTGGCACATTGCGCAGGGGAACCTGTCGATTCTGAGGCGGTCGCTACTGAGAAGGAGCCTGCGCTTGAGGTGGAGGACCTCTGTGGGGTTGTGGGGATGGTGCCGCTGGTAGTAATTCTAGTTGCATGGGGGCTTCTATTGGGGCCACTGTGGTGGGTTAGGCTCTGGAAGTCCTCCTGGATGGGATCATAGGGGGAAACAAACGTGCCTGGCTAGCCTGTTGCAGAGCCTCCTCAAGGCACTGAGCCTTATCTGAGAAATCCCAGAATCCTCCATGGTAGTTTTGGGTAATCAGGGAAGGTACCATCTCCATTTTAACGTTCCCTACACACATAGTCAGTAATTGCTCCTGAGTCAGTGACATATCGAGGGAGTACGTATGTCCCTTCCACTGGGCGATGAAATCTGCGACTCGCTCATCAGGCCTTTGCTTGCACTTGAAGAGGTCTACAATGCTGGTCTTCTGCGTGGTGGATATGAACTGGTATAGGAACTACCGGATCAGATCCTCCCATCCGTTCACATATCCTATAGGAAGCTGGATGTACCAGACAAATATGGGATCTTAAAATGTCTGCACGAAACATCGGATCTTGGCGGCTTCTTGCTAGGCCGGAGTCCCCAGCATGGGGCCACACCTGGAGGAAAAATGGGCCAAGTGTTGTGGCAGGTCCCCTGCCCCATTGAAGGGAGAGAAAATGGGGTTCCCAAAGCCCGGGGGTGTGGGCATTTCATCCACCCACGCGGGATGGCTTTGGCGGCTCGTGGATTGACTGGGGGTCCCTGTCTTGACAGGGATCCCAAATCACAAGTGCACTGCCAGGTTCTTCGACATGATATATGGCTTTGGTGGCTCGTGGATTGACTGGCGGAATGGCCTGTGGGGAGACTGGGGGAACCCGGACCGGATTTTCCAAATTGCCGCGTCGTTCAGGTGGGTTTGGCGAGACGTATTGCACCCTCTTTCCATATGTTCCGGCTTCTGCACTGTCTTTGGAAGTAGCATGATCAAGGTTGCCTGGAGGCATCTCATTGGGGGGAAATTGCTCCTGCCCCTGCTTCCCTGGCTTGAGATTACCATAGTCTGGTCGCCGCTCTGAAGCGCGCTCGGCCAAGAGTTTGTCAACCAGCCTCTTCTGCTCAGCAAGCTGCTGGCGTAACGTGGCCTTCTCGGGATCTTCGTCTGTTTTCTGTACAGAGGTAGATGGGTCGGAGTTCTTGACAGTTCCGATGTGCTCCTTACCCTTACCGACATTTCGACTGAGTTCCAACGACTCGGTGGGTACAAGGAGGCCTAGAAGGTTCCTCTGCTGACGGGTAACCCTCCCTGATGGGTCCAGCAGTGGCGATACGCCCTCAGGGGGTAAGTGTCTATAGAGAAATTCAATATCATCCTCCTTGTACGCTACATCAGCGATGTGGAATGTGACCCCTCTTGAGGGCATGTCCTCAATGTCACATAACGAATCGGGCTGCCGTTGGATAGGGTTGAAGAGGAGAGCGGCATAGTGTCCCCATCCATGGAATTGAACATGGGGGGTAGCTTCCCTGATGACTCTGCGGAGTACTTTGAAACTCTGAACACATTTCCGTTGAAGGGTGCTCTGACGGCCTAGTGACTCAGGGTGCTGGGCCACAGGGAGTGCGGCCAAATCGAACAGGCGGCATTGCTCATCGATTTATTTAAAGTTCTATCAACTTCTGGGGTACATCTCCCACTCGTAACGAAGGTGGAAGTGTGTCTCCCATAGGGTTTGGCAAAAGAACCCCTCTTATTATGGGGTAAGGGACTCTAGTGCGCGAAAGTTCGGCGCCACCGTCGGCCAGAACTTCTCTAGGAAGTGATCCACTGCGAGAATGCTCCAGAATTTCCTGGTTTGGGACTCGGGGTCTGGCCCTGTATTGCCCCACTTGTCAATCGGGGGTGGATGAGGGGCCGTTAGCAGTACCAAGGCGCACCTCTAGGACAGTAAACTCGGCGGCGGAGAATACGGTGAACGAGATGACTGGCCGCCGAATTCCGGGCCATCCTCTAAAGAGTGTGGTGACCTGACCATGATATCACGATACAATGGGATGATAGCCACAGCTTCAGGCACATGAGTCTCGGTTGCCGGCTATAGGTCATGTCGTTGCTCTATCACCGTTGGTCCCCAAAATAGCTCTCTGTCATCTCTGGTAGAGGTAGAGGGCGCTTCTGGTGACAATGGTGGTGAATGAATTGTCGGGACCTGCAGAATTTCCACGATTTCTTCCTCCTGGATATACCTGCGAAGAGAGGTGGGAATCTAGTGGACCTTGCATTCTGGGAGAATGAGGCTGACGCGCTTGGTTCCTGCCCCAGTCCTTGATGCGGAGGAGCGGGGAGAAGGTTCCATCGTTGATTCGCATTCCGATTCAGAATCCGAGAACCGAGCCGGTTTGATCTCCACCCACTCCCCCAAGGATTCTTCCTCTGGCAGTGACGACCCACTCTTCTACCCCAGGGTGGCTCTTCGAGACAGGGTTGATTCTCAATATGTAGTCTTGGGGCGTCACTGGCACCGTGGTGGAGAGGGCCACCGCTCGAGGTGGCCGGGGTGCGAGGGGCACCCGGGCAAATGTCAAAGGGTACATGGGGAGGACCTCCATGGACGGTGCAGGTGGAGCGAGGCTGAAATTCGCTCCCCAAGTTGCCGGGGAGAGGAGGACCTTCACCAGTTGTAGAGAGAACATAGGGAGGACCCCCACGTTGGAGAAGGACCGGATGGACAGTGCCTTCAGATCGATGGTCGGGGGCAGGAGGAGGGACTCCATACCCTATATAGTGGGCGCGAAAGAGGATTCCACGACGAGCGTCACCGCTGCGGGGCGGGTCTTCCTTCGGGATGGGGGTATCACGAGGAATACCTCCGTGACGAGTTTCAGAGCGAGGAAAGACCATGATCTGTGGAATGGAGGTACGGAGAGGACCTCCATATTGAGTGACGTTACCGTGGATTTGTTCACAGCTATCATCTCCCAGGCCTGCGACCCCAAGAGTCAACCCAGCCTGCCCGTGGGGCGGCTGAGGCCTCAATCTCGATTAGGTGAAGGAGTGCCCCTGATCAGTGTATGAAGGAACACCATGATGCATGTCGGCAGTGGCCTGGGCCACAATAATTGTTGACGTTGACGTATCTTGGTGAGCATCGTCAACCCGGGCCCGGCGGTGACGTCGGGTTAGACGAGCTGGTGCAGGTGGTGTAGGGGCATGTCATACATGCTCTTCCTGCGGAGCCGGAAGGTGGCGCTGGCGCGTGCGAATTGGATCCCTTTCATGGAGCCCTTGGATTGGGACTCTGAGCGGGCCGAGCTGGGCATCACCCGTCTCATCAACATAAGGCGAGGAGTCGTCCAGGCGTTCCGAGGACAGGCTCCCAAAACGACTGAACGATGGGGTGGGGAGTAGGGGCTCCCTGCGTGGCCTGTTAGGGTGGTGTTGACGGTGGGGCCTGGTTGCCTCCAGGTCCAGGAGGGCCATATCCTGAGTTGGGATGGCCCCTTCCTCCTCGTACCTGCGTACAAGGTTTTTGATCACCCTTCACTGGATGATCTCTGACAGGGAGAGGGGACGTGGGTGCCCCATATTTACAGATTTAGAGGCCGTCATGGCGGTAGCGGAGCCATGCAGGGTGGCTATGCTGGTGTTTCCCCTTCCCCTGTGTAGGTGAGACGACAGTAATCGTATCTCCGTAACAACAACCTGGTTCTTGCTAAATGAATGGATCAACTCATTAGCACTACGAGGAAAAAGATTGACAACTAGTGCCCCAACATCCTTCCATTCTCCACATCTGTAAGAAGTATCCATTCCAACACATTGCAGAACGGAGTGCCCCGTGTTCCACTACCCCAACATCCGGTGAGTTTCACACCAGGCCCGCTATTTTCATGGTGGGACCATGCGCCAGATTTCTGGATCTGGTGACACATCAATCTACTGGTTTCTCAAATTCTACTAATATCTACATTGAGGAGAATAATTACACATCGGGTTTACCATTTTGGTTTCTGACACATTCGCCGGGGCGCGCACGTCCGTCTGTCTGCGAAGAAGGACGCCCTGCATTGTTTCCTCGCATTCCCGCTTTCAAAAGGCTGGTGGAATTCGCTCAATATTCAAGGACGTCTGCTCCTTGATCGAAATAGGATTATGGGATGTCGGTTCTTCCTTCTGTGGATTCCTCCTCAGAACTCATCACCTAGTCCAGGTCTCCCTCATAGATTTAATACGTTGTTCGTGAAACTCTTCCCAGTGCCATGTTTCCATGGACGCCGGTTAATTACACTGCTTCTGTTGGGAAATTCCAAAGGGTCCGGTTAGGGAAGCATCCTTCAGTCGGGGGAATAGTCACGTCGAGGCATTAGTAGCGTGTCTGGATGCTGGGGAACTGGCATGTCTGTCTTTTGTCCCTTTTCATAGGACTTCTCAAGGGCATGGAAGCCCGAGGCATCCCACATCAAGAGTGGGGAATTACTTGTCACAGACATATATCTGAAGTTTTCTTTAGCTTCCTAAGTTTAACACAGGGTTTGTTGCAGGTTTAATGTCTTGCGGAGATGGTTACGCCAAAGGCATACCATCTGAGGTTTTCCTCAGGCATCTCATGTTTATCACGAGGTATGTCGCTAGTTTAACATCCAGTGGAGACTACCCAACCTGATTAAAAAACTAGATGGAGTGAATCAAATTAACAAGGGATGCCGATATCAGGTCCAACCGATGGGCGGCTTCCTGAATGTTGTGAAGAGGAGCAGACCGACATGATCTCACTAAGATATGACGGTCCAAGTGAGAATTAGGGTGGATGATGGATGGATGAATGAAGTGGAGGGGGAATGACAAGGGACCATCGCAAGGGAGAAGATGAAGTTGGGCTTGAGCCTCGAAGATACCTCCTACGTATCCCCGTTGCAGGGAATCAAAGTCCATGTAGTTCGGGATGGTGTCGGTGAACCTACATGAAGGTGGACCTCGGTCCGATTTATATCATCAGTGAACCAACATGAAGGCGAACCCGGGGTCCACTGTTGGTGGTCTTGAACCTCATAAAGGCTTCCTACATACAATGCCTTGACATGGATCAAAGACCTCATAGTTCAAAGGTGCTTCGTCGGCGAACCGACATGAAGGTGGACCTTGGTCCAGGTGTGGGGCTTACGCACTAGGCTACCAAGGTGTTGGTGACCTGATGGGAATAAGGTCGGGATGACCAACAGGTGGTGGTCTTGAACCTATGGGAGGACTCCTACGTACCATGCCTTGAAATGGATCAAAGACCACGTAGTTCAGGTTAGTCACAACGAATTGCTGCCGGACCGGAATGCAGTTTAGCATCATGCGGGACAAAGATAAACCCTGACGTGAATGAACGATGGGTGGGATTAAACCTCGTGGAGGCTTCCAATGTACCATGTCGCGACATGGATCAAATTCCTCATAGTTTAAAAGGTGGAAGTCGTCAGCAAACCGACGTGAAGGTGGACCTTAGTCCAATGAGAGATGGACTTGAACCTCGGGGAGGCTTCCTACGTACCATTCCTTGACATGGATCAAAGACCTCGTAGTTCAAATGGTTTCATTGGTGAACCGAAGAGAAATTAGACCCAGGGGTACACTAGTGGTGGGCTTGAACCTCGTGAAGGCTTCCTACGTACCATGCCTTGACAATGATCAATTTCCTCGTAGTTCGGAGGGTGGGTGTCAGCGAACCGATGCGAGGAAAGAGGGACCTTGGTCCAAAGGGAGATGGGCTTGAACCTCAGGGAGGTTTCCTACGTACCATGCCTTGACATGGATCAAAGTCCTCATAGTTCGGGATGGTCACAATGGCTTGCCATCACACTGAAAGGCATTTTAACGTCATGTTGGATGCAAGTGGAACTCGACGTTGAGTAGATGGCGGGTGGGATTGAACCTCTCGGAGACTTCCTACGTACCATGCCTTGACATGGATAAAAGTTGTCATAGTTCAAAGGGTGTGCAGTTTAATGTCATGCTGGACGGGGGGATACAGTTTAACGTCATGCTGGACGTGGGTATACAATTTAACGTCATGCTGGATGAGGGTATATAGTTTAACGTCATGCTGGATGAGGGTATACAGTTTAACGTCATGTTGGACGAGGGTATAGAGTTTAATGTCATGCTGGACGACGGTATACAGTTTAACGTCATGCTGGACGAGGGTATATAGTTTAACGTCATGCTCGACGAGGGTATAAAGTTTAACGTCCTGCTGGATGAAGGTGTAGAGTTTAATGTCATTCTGGAAAAGGGAATTTTCATGGCCGATGCTTACTCTAAGCACACGTGAGTCATGATCGGTGTGAGAAACAAGAGGCTGCAAGGACCTTACGATCACGTCGCGAAGGGTGCATCCGTGAGAAGCGAAAAGGGGCTTACGCGTTAGGCAGCCCATGGTGTTGGGACATACTCCAGGATGGAGGCCTGAAGTGCGGAAAAGCGCAGAAAAAGAGGGATTTGGGACCAATGATGGGAGGTGCCTCATTCTCTACTGCGCCCTACTCTGACCTTGGTAGTGGGGAAGTACAGAGATGCAGGGGTGAAGCCATCTGTTGGGGAACTAGGGTCGCCCTTCTCCTGTGGACATATGCTGCTTTGATATGGAGGATATCAACCCTTGTGGGGGAGTGATTCCCCTCTAGTGGAGACGAGTGGCGTATAAAATGTCCGAGCTGGGGGGACCCTTCGTGCGAGGCATGAGGTCGGGTCACAGTTTAATGTCATGCGTTGAGGATGTGATGCTTGGATGTTTAACGTCCTGCAGCTTGGATGGTGTGGGTTCACTCCACACCCCTAGGACTTACATAACTGGTACCCTTTGCTCCTTGGGGGAGGGAAGTACAAGTAAGGCCGTGGTCAAGGGGGGTTATAGAGCGAACCATCGGGGTGTCCACGTTAGCGTGGCTATGTGATGAAGCAATGGACGTTAGCATGCCTATGAGAAGAAGCATTAAGAAAAGAAACACTATGAGTGGTGTTGTCCGTTGGACTTTGAAATCACATCGTGCATACCTAGATGGTCGCACGGGAAGAAGAATTGCCAAGAAAAGGAGTGTGCTTCGTGAAGCGTAGTTCCTTGGCCTTAGCATGGGGAAAAGGAGTGAGTGGAGGGTGCTTCGCGAAGAGGAATAGTATTCGCGGAGAACTGCCTCGTGAAGAGGAGGTGCCTCGTGAAGCAGGGTGCTGCGAAGCAGTGTGCTTCACGATGTGTTGCGATCCTACCTTAGCATGGGAATTGCAAGTACAAGATGGGTGTTTCGTGAATCATAAATGCTCTACGGCTGCCCGGGTTCCCTTGGGAATCCCCCTCCTTCGCGAATGCCCTTGGCCTTCGCCAAGGGCATCCCTCTCGGAAGAGTGGCTCAAAACAAACCAAAGCGAAGGCTTCACGCGAAGTAGAAGTACCACACCGAGTTCATGATTTCCTGGGCAAAGGGTGCTTCGCGATTCGGGAGTAAAGAAGTTGAAAGGTCGGATTGTCCGTCCTCTGGGCTCAGGGGGAACCTAGTATTTATAGGCAAGGGGCACCGTGAAGCTGAAATTCTATGCCACCTCCGGTGCATCGCGGTGCACTCACGAACATCAGGACGTTCGCGGAGAGGTACCGCCTCGATTGCTTCATGGTGGTCTCGCGAATGTAAGGCCGTTCGCAGAGAGGTACCGCCTCGGTTGCTTCGCGGCGGGCTTGCGAACATCAGTCCGTTCTCGGAGAGGTACCACCTCGGTTGCTTCGTGGCAGGCTCACGAAGGTCAGGCCATTCGTGGAGATGTACCGCCTCGGTTGCATCGTGGGACCATGATGCTCGGGGTGCTTCGCGTCGGTGCATCGCGAGGCCGCGTGCGTGACTTCTTTTTCGCTCCTTTATTTCGTGTAATATTTTTGCGCCAACAAAATCCTTGTAAAATTTTTCTTAAAGAGTGATTAATTCATAGATAGAATATAATTTATAAATACCATAATATTTCGAATCATTTTATAAAAACCAAAAAAATATAAACACTAATT
Source organism: Viscum album (assembly GCA_963277665.1). Taxonomy (NCBI): domain Eukaryota; kingdom Viridiplantae; phylum Streptophyta; class Magnoliopsida; order Santalales; family Viscaceae; genus Viscum; species Viscum album. The sequence goes on along the minus strand of OY728162.1, from coordinate 953,385,217 downwards.
ATAATTAACTGTCAATGTAATAGTATTATTCATAGATTAATTTATATAGGATAAAATAATAAAGAAAAAACAATAACTCAATGACGGAGCATAAAAAGAAGAGGACCAGTCTCAATATGAGACTTAATCCCCCCACCTGAAAGTCTCCTATAACCAAGATGATTATAATTATAATTAAATATATCAACAACCAAGATCAGGTGAACAATCAATAACTATAATCATTCTAGAATAAAAATTCTCTTCCATAGTTATACTTGGGAAATAATAATAGAACATCTCACATAAGAACATCTTCTACAAACACATTTTGAAAACATATATAAAGAAAAGAGAGAATAAAAATTATTCTCTAGTTTGGTGCATGAGATTATGTGTGTTTGTTAATAGAGTATCAACACACTTATCAAAGTAGAATGAAATAAACAGAAGGAATAATAAATAAGGTAGTAAATCTCAGTCTGATATGTTTATAATATTCTTAGTCCTCAAATTATAATTTTTTAGGAGTTCAAGATTCATTCTAGAAAATTGTAGTAGAAAATGGTATGATAAAAAATATCTATGAATGAATCAGTTGATCACTGTGAGTGACTCAATCCATTTTTAGAGTGATTTCAATGATTATATGCCATTGATCTTCAAAGAAAATGAATAATTAATCTAGTAAAAATTCACAGATTCAATGTCACACTTCTATGAAATATTTAGTAATAATATGTTATTATTAAATTATACAATTTTTAGAGAGATATATCCATTATTAATATAAAGCAGCAAAATATCCACAATCATTGGATCATTCTTCATCTATGTGACGAATACATAGTCAAAATAACTTTAAATTAGATATGCATTTATCCATTAATGCCAAAGTCCTCATATAGAAACTATAGTTAGAATCTATAAGTGACTCATTATCTAGAAGTATCTAAAACTAGATGTATCTTAAATTGGTGGTAATGGTGACACATAGTATAGAGGTAGCTCATCCAATAGGTAGATCCACTACAAGTAACCCCTCTATCTGTAAAAATAATTGTGGTGAATCTATTTGTGGTGAGTCCGTCGGTGGTGTCTCACCATAGTAGTAAATTCTGGATGATTGTAACAACTATTGACAGTGACTCTTGAGAAATAGTGATATGGCATCCTACCTTTTTAATACATAACTTTTCATTACATTTTACAAATAGAGGATCTTTAAAGTATAGAGTCTTCGAAATCAGAAACAATAAAAATTGAAAACAACATAAAAAATTATTTTAATCCACTTTTAAGGCTTCATTATAAGTTCATCTTATGTACAATGTCTACATCTCATAACCTGGAGACATATAACAAAGGAAAGGGTGAGCTGGAGGCTAAGTAAGGATAACGGGTGAAATAATTGACATGTGGTCTTGATCAATAATAATAAGAACATGATTAAAATCATAAAGACATGAGAAATAAAAGAATAGGAATATAATGATAAAAAGAACATGAGTAATAACTTGAATATGTGTCTACAACATTTCATTTATACATTCATGAACATATCACCAAGGTTCATCCCCAAGGTGTTATAAAAAATTAGCAAGGTTATTCACTAAGGTATCGTGAAAATTGTTATCTCTAGAGATTAATTATTTACCCAATGCATTTATGTGCTATCAGGGAACACCCTTAATATGTATTATTTTCATTGATCCATATAGATCATAATCAAACATTTCATAAATAGCCCAAAAAGTGTAAAAGAAATGGGTTTCACTTCAAAATCACATCATTTTAAAAGTGCTTAAAATAAGATTGTTATGTCATTTATAACCAATGGAAAAGGATTGAGGGTCACATGTATTTCAATTCTAGAATAAAATATACCATTATTGTGTATCTGTGAACCCACATTGAAAAGAAATATGTATGGGTATTTGAATAAATAAGACAAGAGTATTCCTTGAGAAAAAGACAACGAATTTTTGAGATGAAAATTCTGCAGCATAACGACTATATAACATGGTTTTAGGAAATAATATATAGAGAGGTGGCAAGGGTCTCCCATCAATAAATGAATCATTTTACAGTATAGTTATAGAATAAAAACAAATAAGATCATGGTGTTGATATTTTAATTAAATAACATATGAAAATCAAACTTGAAGGAAAAGAGAAGACAAAATTTCTTTTACGAAAATCTGGTAGCCTAACGACCTCAATTAATGATTCAGAAAATCATTTGATGAGAGTGAAAATGGTCTCTCATCATTTGGGAAATAAATTTATAGTAGTAAAGATATATAATAAAAATCCACCTCATGATAAAATTTAACTATAAGACTTAACCTAATGGAAAACATGATTTCAAAGAGGAGGGTGAAAAGATCCCTTACCATGAAAAGTAACATCAAAAGCATGAAGGTAGGGACCTTGAAAGGCTTGAGGGAACCTTTAGAGGAATCCTTGGGAGGTAAAGATGCCATATCGTTGTTGAGTAGGATTTTGGAATTAAATAGATGAGGGAATGGCTTGGTATTTATAGTGGTAGTGAGGGAACAAACCATTAATTTCCAAGGGACACCCAATTAGTTGTATTGGAAAAACCATGGGATTTACGATGGTATTTTCACATGGTATTGGACACTTCGTACACCTCATAGCATATATTACTATTCATAAGTGGACTAGAATTATTAATTAATAATTACATCCTTAATGATGTCATTAAACACCAGAAACTCAAAACTGTATTATCTCTATTCTCTGAAAATTCAACTATTTCAGAAAAATCACACAAATTCACCATAACCTAATATCGATTCTATGAATTGAAAAATAAACCCAATTTTATTAAAATAATTTTCTAAATATTTGTTATTAAATTTTTTAAATAAAAACACAATTCACCAGAAAAAATTATTACTTAACTAATAATTTATGAAATAGTTATTTACTTATTTTATTGAATCAAATTACCTAATCAAGGTTCCTAAATTATAATAATACATTCTTAAGTGATATTAATATTCCATTGGGTCACATTACTATTCATAAGATTAAAATTACTATTCATAGTTTTACTATTCACCAAAAAATAAGTTAATCTTTTTAGACTATAATTTTCAACTGAACACAACTGTAAAAGATCATTTATTGAAAATAATTACACACTATTAATTATTTAAGGTTTACATAAATGTTTTAAAATATCATTTTTTCTAAAAATAATATACACCCAATATTTATCAAGAAATTTTAAATTCACAAACATTACCATAATAAGAAATAACAATTTTATTTATCTCTTAAGATTACAAAAAGAAACTAAGGTTTCGTTACATTTACCCTTAGAATACTAGCATAGGATCTAAGTGTAAGGTTTTATTAGGTGATTGAATCATGGGGTGGCTCGGCCAACATTGCTAGAGTGGTGACTGCTATCATATTTAACTTCTCCTGTAGAAGATTCCATTCAAGCTTCACATGAAGAAGTTCAGCTTGGGATTGGTCCAGAGAAAAACCTAGTGGTCCTACCTCCATCCCAAGTCCCATCAGATGGGCTTCGAACAGCCCGAGTCTACTGGATGAGGCCATTAAATCTTATTTCAGTATAAATTAACCAACATCGCTTGTATTTATAAACAAAAAATGTAATGTTTATAGTTTTTCTTCCAAATGTCATATTGACCAATGATCATATCACAGTCGAACCCCAATGGTCTCATTTTAATTATACTCACTTAATTAATTAAAGAATATAGTTTTGTTGAGTATATAATAAAATAACACACAAATTGAGGAATCTAATATTATTAAAATGTTCAGGTCGTTACATTCTTCCCCCCTTAATAAATTTCTTCCATAAAATTTTAACTCATACCCTCAGAAGAGAAATGGTGTGTGTACATATGCCTCATAGAATCTTCAGGTTCCCATGTGGATTCCACATATCTATGGTTCCTCCACATCACCTTAACAAGGTGGGTAGTCTTATTGCATAGAACCTTTTCTCTACGATCAAAGAACTCCACCAACTGATCCTTATAAGAGAGGTCATGTTCTAGTTGTACAACCTCTGGGATTAGTACATCTGAAGAGTCAGGTATGTACTTCCTCAAGAGGGATAGATGGAAGAAATCATGAACATGCGATAGGTTTGGAGGAAGTTCAAGATGATAGGTCACTTCTCCCACGTGATCAAGGATTTAATAGGGGACAATGTGCCTAAGGCTGAGAATTGCATTCTTCATAACACTAATGACTCTATTCCAAGGTGAAATTTGAAGAAATACCATTTCACCAACATCAAACACCAAGTCCCTTCGATAGTTTTCCGCATAGCTCTTTTGTCGATTCTGAGCAGCATTAATGTTTTGTTGGACGACATGGAATTTTTCTATCATATCTTACACAAGATCAGACCTAATAATCTTTCTCTAACTAGCTTTATCCCAAAATGTAGGAGTTCTACATCACTTCCCATAATGAGATTCACAGGGTTCTATTTGAATGCTCGAGAGGAATCTATTATTCTAAGAGAACTCAACTAAAGGGAGATATTGATCCCATCCACCATTAAATTCCAATGAGCATGTTATCAGCATGTCTTCAAGTGTTTGAATAGTTCTTTCAGATTGGCCATCAGTTTGGGGGTGATAGGCCATACTAAAATTTAATTTAGTGCTCAGATCATGTTGATGACTTCGGTATAATTTTGATGTGAACCTTGGATCATGATCAAATACGATATAAAGTGGAACTCCATGTTGCTTCACCACTTCATTCATGTAAATCCTGGCATGTTGATCAAGAAATAAATCTTCCTAGATAGGGATAAAATAGACAGTCTTAGTGAGATGGCCCACAATAACCCATTTCGCATTATCTCCTTTGGATATTCACAGGATACCAGTGACGAAGCCTATTGTGATATTGTCCCACTTCTATGCTGGTATGGGTAGTGGTTGCAATACCCCTTTAGTAAGTTGGTGCTCTTCCTTCACTTGTTGAAATATTAGGCACCTTGAAGTGTAGTCAACAATCTCCCTTTTTATATTATTCCACCAATAATAATCACAGAGGTCCCTATACATTTTTGTGCTTCTAGGATGTATAGATAATGTAGAGCTATGAGATTCATCCATCGACACCTTCTTTATTTCCCAAATAGATGGAACACATAGTTTTGTATGAAATTTCAGTACACCTTCTTGATCAATATTACACTCAGGAAACATCCCATCCATCACAGTCTCAGACATCTTTGGTAACAAAGGATATTTTTTCTGAGCATTATTGATCTTCTGTAGTAATAACAGTTGAGAAATAATTTGGGTTAGGGTTGATGATGTCCCTTCCCTTATAATTCCCAAGTCTATCATTATTAGGCCATTGATCAAAGGATATCTTTGAATCCACCTCATTTAAAGGACAACATGGTCATTCCTACTTAATGCATCAGTGACATTATATGTTCTTCCAGGATGATAATGAGTTGAACAATAATAGTCTTTAAGAAGTAACAACCATCTCTTTTGTCTCATGTTCAATTCCTTTTGTATGAAAATATACTTCAAACTTTGGGGGTCTATGTATATATCACATTTCTCCCCATAAATATAGTGCCTCCATATCTTCAAAGCCAAACAAACCATAGCCAACTCTAGATCATGTGTAGGATAGTTTGGATCATGAGACATTAACTATCGAGATACATAAGCAATGAATTTGTCATTTTTCATGTGGATGCACCAAAGCCCTTTAAGAGATGCATCTTTAAAAATAATGAACCCTTCTCCACTTGAGGGAAGAGTTAACACGGGTGCAGTAACCAATCTTTTATTCAGCTCTTGGAAAAATTCATCACACTCTTTTGTCTAGAGGAACTTGACCCCTTTTCGAGTTAACATGGTTAACGGATTAGAAACTCATGAAAAGTTCATCACAAACCTCCTATAATATCTTGCTAATCCAATGAATCTTTGAATCCCAATTTTTTTTATACACTGAGGCCACTCCCCTACAACTTTTTCCTTTGCAAGGTCAAATTTGATTCCTTAATTGGTAATAATGTGCCCCAAGAAAGTGACTTGTTGTAACCAGAATTCAAATTTACCAAAAATTTCAAAAATCATCTCCTTCCATAGAGTTTGAAAAATAACCCTCAGATGATCCTCATACTCCTCACAAATTTTTTAATATATCAGAATATCATCAATAAAAACTACCACAATGTTTTCAAGGTAGTCCTTAAGGACTCTATTCATCAAATCCTTAAAAATAGAAGGTGCATTAGTCAGTCCAAAAGGCATAACTACAAACTCATAATGCCAATATCTTGATTGAAGGGTAATTTTTTGAGTATCTTCTTTCTTCACCCCCAATTGATGAGAACCAGATCGAAGATCAATCTTAAAGAAGAATTGTGCCCCATTAAGATGGTCAAATAAGTCATTAATTATTGTAAGAGGGTATTTGTTCTTCAATGTGATCCCATTCAGTTCTCTATTATCAATGCATATCTGCATTGATCCATCCTTCTTCACAAATAGAACTTGTTCTCTCTAAGGAGACACACTTGGTCAGATAAACCCATTATCCAATAGATAATGGAGTTTTTTCTTTATTTCCTCAAGCTCCACATTTTCCATCATATAGGGGGTCTTTGATATCAGAAGAGATCATGGTACGAGTTCAATGGATAACTCTACCTCTCTTTCTGGGGGAGGTCCAGACAACTCCTCAGGAAATATATCAACATATTCGTGGACGATGGGGACATTTTCTATACTTAAAATCTTATCTCCTTCTTCTACTTCACTGATAAACTCCATAAAAATGATATATGAGGTACCTCTAGAAAAATATCAGGTTAAGATATCTCTCCTTGAAAGATAGTTGTAGGTTTTCCATTCACGACTACTGAGATTGCATTGCTTCTACATTAAATCTAAGTATTTTAATTTGGGAGCTAGTAAATGCCTAGTATAATGTTGAATTCCAACATGTGAATGACAACTATATTAGCGATAATATTGGGATAAGTAAATTTAATACTAGAGTTTCTAAACACTGATGATTCGTGGAAAATTTGACCAGGAGTCTTGACTAATAACTCTACATTTTGAAAATAATGTGTTGATTCTAAATTCCTTGCAAACATAGATGAAATAAAGGAATGCGTAGAACCAGAATCAAACAAATTACTTGATAACTTTAAGAGAACAACAACAGTACCTTCTACTTCATCATTCAGAGCTTCAGCATCAGCTGTCATGATATAAAAAGAAAATACTTGCTCCTTTGGCCTCTGGTGAGGCTAATATGGGTCCCCTACACTACCCACAGATTTGGACAGTGATTGGAATATTTCCCAAGTTTTCCACACATAAAACACTAGACATTAGGTAGGGCCTGCACTAACTTCCCCTTGTTATTTGTGTAAGGAAGTTGAGGTTTCACCTCACTATGAAAATTCCTCGCAATATGCCTATCTCTTCAACACTTGTAGCATTTCCCTCTCTCAATAAATCAGTTACCAAAATGCTTCTTCCCATATTTATTACATGTCGGATTTTGTACTAGCATGCCTCATATTCCCTGATCAGAGGTCCTCTGTAAGCTGGGTTCCATTGATCTCTTATTGTCCTTTGATTTATGAGACCACTCCATCCCACCAAACTCCAGCTTGACTTTCATTACACTCCGTACGATCTTCTCATAATTATCAGAGACTTGAATGGATAGATTCATCCGAAAATGAGGTCTCAGTACACCGAAAAATCTATCAACCTTACCACTTAGATCCATGAAAATTCTGAAGGTGTAACATGAAATCCTTGTGAAGTTCATCTCATAGCTTCCCATGGATTCATTCCCCATTAGCTTTAGCTTGAGAAAATCCTTCTCTATTCTTATTCTCATGGAATGAGGGAAATAATTACTAATGTAGATCCATCTGAACACTTACCAATCTATAGCTTCAACCGCCACTCTTTGCCTCGTGTTTTTAATCATGTCCCACCACTGATCAGCTTCTCCTTCTAAGCGATTGACAGCTAGGGTCACCTTCTCTTTCTCTGAATAGCGGAGCACAGAAAATATCTTCTCGATGGTGCTGATCCATTACTCTGAAACCAATGGGTTAGTCGATCCACTAATGGTTGGTGGTCATTGATGTATAATGGACTCCAAAGAATGTTCAGCCCTTCCTGGGGAGATCAATATCTCTGCATTATTCAAGTTATTTCCCATAAATTGAGTTAGTTGGTTCATCATTGCATTAATGTTTCCATTCCGGCTTCCAATGGAGGGCCGTCAGCGCATGGTCCATTTCAGTCACCATTTTCATGGTTCTTCCTATTTCCGCCAATTTTCTAGAAGAGTAAAACCATAGTGAGAAACTTATTTCATTTAAGAATCTTTTAACTATAAAGTATTTTATGTCTTAAAACATCTATAAACAATTAAATTTCTCTATAAATCCATTATAATGATTCATAAAAAGCTTATTATTAACAAAAAATATCCCCTGGGAGTGTCATAACCAGGAGTGAAGCAATTCCCATTGTCATGTACCAGGATATCCCGGTTCAATCCCAAAACTCCTTGTCAGAGTTTTCACTACTAGGTACCTATGTTCCAGAGCTTCCTATATCTGCTCGTATCCAGGCAAGGATGTATTTTCTTGATAATCCATTTACTCAATACTCACAAAAATACCAGGGAGTTTTTCAATATTTAAACTTTTCTATAGGATTATTCCTAATGCTTTCATAGCTTTATTTCCATAAATAACTAAACTATACTTTAATACCAACTTTGGAATCCCGCCTTTTTAATACATAACTTTTCATTAAATTTTACAAACTGAGGATCTTTAATGTCTAGTGTCTTTGAAATCAGGAACAATAAAAATTGGAAACAACATAAAACATTCTTCTAATGCACATGTTAGGCTTTATCATAAGTTTATCCTAAGTACAATTACTGCATCTCATAACCTAGAGACATGTAGCAAAGGAAAGGGTGGGCAGAAGGCTCAGTAAGGAAGACAATTGAAATAGTGGATATGTGGTCTAGAGCAATAATAATAATAAAATGATAAAAATCATAAAGATATGAGAAATGGAGGAATAGGAAAATCATGATAAAATGACATTAATAATAAATTGATTATATGGCTACAACATTTCATTTATACATTCATGAACATATCACCAAGGTTCATCCCCATGGTGAAATAAAAATTTACCAAGGTTATTCAACAAGGTATCGTGAATCATGTCAACTCTAGAGATTAATTCTTTATGCAACGCATTAGAGAGATATCAGAGAGAACCCTTAATATGATTTAATTTGCATGTGATCCACAAATATCATAATCAAAAATTTAATAAATAACTCAAATAGAGTAAAAGAAATGGGTTTCACTTCAGAATCGATACATTTTAAAAGTGCTCAAAAATAAGATCGTCATGTCATTTATAACCCACAGAAAGGGAGTGAGGGTTACATGTGTGTCAATTACAGAATAAAATATATCATTTTTTATCTATGAACACTCATATAAATGAAATATTTCTGGGTATTCACATAAATAAAACAAGATAATTTCTTGTGAGAAATATAGAGACATTTTGAGACCAAATTTCTACAGCATAATGGCTATATAATATGGTTTTATAAAATAATATAAAGAGATGGGAAAAAAGTCTCCCCTAAATAAATGAATCCTTTTACCATAGAGGTACATTATAAACATAAATATGATCATGGTATTGATATTTGAAGTAAATACCATATGAAAATGAAACTCAATGAAAAAGAGAAGACACAATTTATTTTACGAAAATTTTACAGCCTAACAGTGTCACATAATGAGCCAGAAAAACATTTGATGAGAGTGTAAAGGGTCTCTCATAATTGGGAAATGAAATGGAAAGTATTAAAGATATAGAATAATAGTCCCCATCATGATAAAATGGAAATAAAATACATAACCTTAAAAAATCATGACTTAAAAGAGGACGGTGAAAGGATCCCTTACCTTGAAATGTAACTTCGAAAGATTGATGGTCATGACCTAAGGAGGATTTAGGGAACCTTGGTAGGACTCATTGGGAGGTAAAAAGACCAGAGTATTATTGAAAAGGATTTTGGAATGAAATGGACGAGGGAATGGATTGGTATTTATAGGGGAATTGAGGGACCAAATCATTAATTTCTAAGGGACACCTCATCAGTGGTATTGGAAAAACCATGGGATTTCCCGTGGTATTTTCCCATGCTATTGGCCACATGGGACACCTCAAAGAATATATTACTATTCATTAGTCGACCAGAATGATTACATAATTACTACATCCTTAGTAATGTCATTAATCACCCGAAACTCAAAACTGCATTATCACTATTCACCCAAAATTCAATTATCTTAGAAAAATACCAAAAATTCATCTTAACCTAATATTTATGCATTGAATTCAAAAATCAACTCCCTTTTATGAAAATAATTTTTGAAATATTTTTAATTTAATTTTCAAATAAAAACACAATTATCCAAAAAAAACTAATAATTTCTGAAATAGTTATTTAGATATTTTATTGAATAAAATTACCTAATCATGGTTGCTAAATCATAATAATACATTATTAAGTGAGATTACTATTCCATTTGGTCACATTACTATTAATAAACATAAAATTACTCTTCATAAAATTACTATTCACCAAAAATTATGTTAATCTTGTTAGACTCTAAATTACCTACTAAACACAACAGTAGATAAGCATTATTTGAAAATAATTACACATTATCAATTATTTATGGTTTACATAAATATATGAAAATATCGTTTTTTCCAACAAAAATATACATCCTATATTTATCCAAACATTTGAAATTCACAATCTTTACCATGATAACAAATCAAAATTTTATTTATCTCAAAACATTACAGAAAGAAGCTAAGGTATAGTTACATAGCCCCTTATAATCCTATCATAGACCTCTATGTCTGGTGTGCTAAGGTGATAGAATCTATGGGCAGCTCAACCAACATTGCCCGAGTGGTGACCTCTATCAGCTTGAACTTCTCCCGTAGGCGATTTCGTTCAAGCTTCATGTGATGGAGTTTGGCTTGGGCCTAGTCTAGAGAAAATCTTAGTGGTGTTATATCCTTCCCTAGTTCCATCATATGGGCTTTGAATGGCCCAAGTCTACTGGATGAGGCCATCTTATCTTCTTTCTATATTAATTAACCAAGATCACTTGTATTTATAAACAAAAATTGTAACGTTAAGATTTTTCCTTCCAAAAGTTATATGGACCAACGTCCATATAACAGCCATAACACAAAAATATCATTTTAATTATACTCACTTCATTAATTAATGAATATAGTTTTGTTGAGTATTGAATAAAATAACACACAAATTTAGGAAACAAATATTATTAAAAACTTCGGGTTGTTACAAGTGACTCGGTAAAAAACATGTCATAATTATCATAGAAATAGTGTTACCAAATAAATTTTTTTCAAACAACATTATAATCTTTTTTAATAAATGAATCATTTTTTTATCATTAAAATAAGATACTTTTAATCATTATAAATACAAGTAAATCCCACCATTCTCCCCCTTTTTATGATAAAAAAACAAGAAATTTATAAAACCTGTACAGAAATAATATTGAAAAATAAGTATATATGTGTTTAAGTTAAATATAATATTCATATAATTTTAGAAGATATATTAGTGATTAAAAAAAAAAGATAAAAATTTATAATTTATAGCTTCCTTCTCTATATGAAAATAAATTTCCATTTTATCTATACCTTTGAGATTATCAAAAATAAAAAAAAATAGATAGATAATGAAAGTAGAAAGATATTTTATATAATAGGTTCCAAAAAGATGTTGAGTACATACATATAATGCTGAATAAGAAAACACATGAACTATATTAGAAGACTACATCTACTTTGATTCATTGGATAGACAGTGGTAGCTGATCAAACTTTCCTTTCTCATTGTCTTTGTCTGTATCATTAGAGGATATAGTGATAGAAAATTTTGGGGAATATGTGGTAATTGATGGTATTTATAATGTATGAATAAGTTGATAATTCATAAGAACTGTTCTGAGGTGCTTGATTGCATTAGAAAATGAAAAAATCATAGGCTTAAACTGTGGAGGAAGAAGTCTATCTAACTGAGTTGTCACTACAAGTCTATATTGAACTGACGTTGTGGTTGTGGTGTATATAATTCTTTCATAAGATTTTATTATAAATCAATAATAGTTATACTATGAACATGGATGAATGGTTTCATGAGGTTCAAAAAATCCATAATTATATTATTTCCTCCTTCCTTGGAACTCAATTATGAAATTTTATCATCAATAAATCATTGAAGAGTCAGTACAAGAACCTTTAGTGGAATTAGCTATTCTATGAATACTATTGTTATAGGTGGAAATTTTATTTCTCAACGAGATATATTAAATTATCTGATATCTCGTTATTTTAATAAATTTGAGAAAAATAATACATTATTTATTTTATGATAGTGTCCTTATCCTTCTAGGGATCAATGGAATATTCTCTTATAATTTGATACACATTCTCTCCATTATGATGTATCTACCAAATTTGTTCCACATTATTAGTGAAATTACCCATAAATTTTCATATCTCCTCCCTAACACCTAGTTGTAGTTGATCATTATTTATTTTCACTAGAGAAATAGGGAGTGCAGTTGATATAGAGGCAGCATCAATCAAGCCTTAAAATTTCAATGAAATAAAATTCATATTATCTGAAAAAGAGGATATCAGACCCTATACTGAGTACTTCAATATTTCTAGAACAATAGAAACTATTCTATTCACTACTTCCATTTCTTTAATATGAAATATTAATAACGGTTGTATATGATATATAACCAATTCAACAAAAATAACAAGTTCATTCTTCATTGAGATAGGAAATTGGGGATGGTTGATAGTTCAAGACTTTTGTAAAATATAAAAGTAAATTTCTTATCAAGGAATATAACATATAATTAAAATTCTTTTGAAAAGAATCTAAATCTGATTTGGTTACAACATCAGAAGTTATAATAGTTTGAGAAGAATTTGATGTCTTTTCTCATGAGGCACTTCAACCTTAGTTAATCTATCTATTTCCATGGGAGTAAAATGATGCCAATCCCTAGCTTGATTTATTTGATCAACTAGGGATCATTACCCACTAATAATATTTTATTCCTTTTTATAAAAATCACTATGAATCAAACCAAGTATAAAAAATCCATGATACGTTTACCATTATTCAAATTAATTGACTGCAGTTCTAGTATAAGGAGGGATTGGTGATTTTATGGGTACTTGATAGGTTTGACCGACTTCAAGTACACAAGGGGAAAGTTTGGTTTGATTGGTATTCTTGTTTTTTGAATGTTGTAATTAATCCATCTATTCTGACTGATCAATAGGATTGGGGGATTTCTCCCCCTCACAGATTCCATAACTTCTGCAGTAATAGTTGGAAAATCAGACATCAAAGTATCTATGGAGGGATGTTCATTTCTTTTAGATCTTCATACCACTTGTGATAAAGGATGAAGTTAAACTATTTCATGTTCAAGATCTACAGTAGCATATCTGTTATTATCACTACCATTTCCATGATCATTGTCATTAGTTTCATCATTTGGATTATTTCTATGATCGGGTCCACTATCATTTTCTCCATCATCAAGATCTTCATCACATTTACTTTCATTTCAATCTAATTTGTCAAGATCTATAGTGTCATAATTTTGTTTCATAGAAGAATTTTAATTACTACCATTTTCTTTACTATTTATTTCTCTTCATGATTTAGTGGAACATAACATAAACTGGTCTTCTCAAGATACATCAATGTTTTCATCATCATTTTCATCTAAAACAGATTCTTAGTTAGGCAGAGAACCTAATTGAATGACAGGTACAATAGAATATTTACAAAGAGATTTTGGATTCTCTATATCACTCCCCATTTCCATTGAAAAAAACATTCTCATCACCCACTTCTATTTCAAAATTTTCACTATTTGCATCACTAAAAACAACTAAATCGTCAGGCTCGAGACCATGATCCACCTTGTCCTTAGGTCTTGTTGGGTGATCAATAATTTTGAATTCATCAAAGAATTTGTCATTGTCCTTTACCCAACATTTCTTCAAGGGATTCCAGCTCACATTAACCATATTAAAAATAATTTTGGAAAGGAAGAAACCACCTAACATATATTCTTCTTATTCTTCCTCTTTGACAAATCCTTTAGCATATATGATGGAAAATATCATTTTATGATATATTATGGATGTCGATATTGATAACTTCATTAACATCTCATACATATGAATCATCAAAAATATAATCAGATAGATTATTTTACCTTATTTCATCATATATAGGAAATAAACATCATGATATACCAAGGTATTGAAATATCATATTGTAGGGAATAAACATGTTGCACAAAATTAAATAACAACTTATGTTCACCGTAATGTTCTATATTACTAGGTATTCTTAGGGTATCATATCCAGAAATCTATAGGAGAGACTCTTTATATTTTAATATTTCACAACCACATGGTATACCACCATTAAATTCTTGTATACTCTTTCATTAGGTACTTTTATGAAATTTTCCCATTCCCTTGAAGATAAATAAATCACTTCGCTATTAATGTAAATTATTATCATGTCCACTAAATTTCTAAAAATAAACTCAAATTTATAATAGAAATCATAAACTGACATCATATAATAAACTTGATGATTTTAGGTGGACCAGTTCATTTATTTTTGATTTTCTAAAACCATTAATACTAGTGTGTTTCTATTTGGAATCCATTTTGCATCAATTTAATTTTCGGCTTCGACAACAGATTTTTCTTGATGCGGGATCCATTATACAATATCCAAAATTACGGATGATACTTTTTGTTTCTTAGATTACTTCATATATTTTGGATTCGATTCTGCTACTCACTAAAAAAGGCCATTTGGATAGGTTGAAGGCTTAGGTGGAATAATAGAGATGGATGAACGGTTCAAGAGGAAGTAAAGGTATGAGAGATGAAGGATTTTAAGCGAAGTGATTTGATTTTATTGTTCCTAGTAGTTTTACCATTTTGGGATTCTAAATAAATAATAAAAAATTTAAAATAATAAAATATAATTTGTAAAAGAATAATAATAGTAATAATACAACACTAACTAAAAGGAATTGTGACTCATTCAATGGTGACTCATAAACAATGTCTTATTAATGGTGACTTAACAATGGTGACTTATCAATGAAGAAACATCCAGAATGACTTATCAATGGTGACTCATCAATAGAGGCTCATTAAAGGTGACTCCACAATAGTGATTGATCAATAATGACTCATCAATTGTGAATAATCAATGGAGACTGATTAAAAACAAATTATCAACCAAAATTTATCATTCCAAATTAATGTTTGATGTAATTTAATTTCTATGAATTTAATGGATTGGTGATGTTATCTACTAGTTGATGTTCACTTCTAATAAATTCTAATTTTATATCACTTATTTATAAATTAACTCACAAAAAGTGAATCCCTATATCATTGTGTTTGGTTCTAGAGTGAGATACTAGATTTTTTGAAACATTTATCACGCATGTGTTATAACAATTTATTGGTAAATGTATAAATTTGTATACATGGTATAGTAATGTATGTTTCATACAAAATGTTTTTTCATAGTAACATTCTGCGACTATATATTCAGTCTCATCCATATATAGTGCAAAAAAAATTTGTTTCTTACTACACCATGATACAAGAGTATTACATAAAATAGGACATGTTCTTCATGTGACTTTTCTATCTTACTTCAATATGACAAAATAAACATCTGAATATCTTACTAAATCAAAATCTTTTCATCTTGGATAAATAAATCCTAATTTGGTTATATAGTTTAGGTGTTTAAAATTTCTTTTTAAATCTAATAAATCTGACCCATTAGGATTTGTTTGAAATCTTGCAAAAATATACACACCAAACCAAATATACGAACAACTAGTCATTAATTAAAAAATACTACCAATCATACCTCTATAACAAGTTTTATCTTATAATTTATCAGCTTCATCATGATCTAGTTAACAGGTGGTACTCATGGGAGTATCACTACTATTAGTACTATCTAGTAGAAAATGTTTTAAAAGATCATTAGTATATTAATATTTATTTAAGATAATACGTTATGTATTTTTAAAAATCCAAAATCCACGAATGAATTTGATATCACCCAATAAACTCATTTCAAATTCATTTTAATTAATAGTTAATAATCGTTGCATAGGGAATCTTTAGTAGATCCAAAAATAATATCATTTATATAAATTTGTACAATTAAGAAATATTTTGAAATTGTTTTTATAAAAAGGGCTAGAGAAGCGATAGCTTTTTGAAACTGTTTTCAAATAAAAAATGAGGCAATCCAATCATACCAAGCTCTAGAAGCTTATTTTAAATAATATAAAGCATTTGTTAATTTGAAACATAATTTGGAAAATGTGGATTTTGAAATCCAATAGGTTGTTCAACAAAAAACAACCTCAACTATAAATCCATTTATGAATTAAATTTCAATGTCCATTTGATATAGTTGGGATGTAAATATGGTTCATAGGAATGTAGTATCTTAATGGATTAAAGTATTACAAAATGTGAAAAAATTTCTTCATAATCTATACATTCTTCTTGATTATAACCATATGAAACTAGTCTAACATTGATTTTAACTACAGTTCATGTAACATCATCCTTATTTATAAACACACACTTAGTTCCAATAGTTAAGGAATCTTTAGGTCCTTCGAAAATTTCCAAAATACTGTTTCTTTTAAATTTATTATATTCATATTTAATTGATATTACATGAACATCATCATTGGTGGTATAATTAATGTTCTTAGGTTCATGATATAAAATGAAGTCTTGGTGTTTAGTTTGATTTCATTGGGAAGTGTTGGACTCTCTACCTATAACTAGGTTACCAATAACAACATATAAAGGGTGGTTTAAATGAGTCCTGATGTGTATCTGAGAAGAGGGGATGGTAAACTCAAGATCATCATCTAGTTCAGGTTCTAGAATTTTTCTAGGTAAACTATATGATAAATTAAAATAAAATTCAGAAGGATTAGAATTGGGATTCAGATATTAAAGATAATCATAATGGTTCTTTGGGATAGTCTTATATTCATTTGGATTAGTTTCATCGAAATTAATGTTAATATATTCTTCAATTGTCATTAATCTCTTATTAAACTCTTCATAATAATTATTAGATGTTGAATACCGATGGAAAATTATTTCAAATCTCTAGGAAGAAATTTTTCCCAATTATATATTTTTATTTAGAATAAATAATTTGCAACCAAAATCAATATATTAATTAACCATCATATTTATAATATTTCATAAGATATAAGGTGTAATTTTAATAGAGGTCTAATTAATAATTGTTTTGTAATATAATTATCTATATTAACTGCTTCTGACCAAAAGTAGATAGGTAGTTCATTTTGGTTTTGCATAGTCTAGGATATCTCTTGAATAATATTATTTATTCCTTCTACCACATCATTTTTTTGTGGTGTCCTACAAGTATAATTTTTTTTATTATAACCATTTTGCAAAAAAATTGTTTTAGAGTATTTATTTTAAAATTCTCAACCATGATCACTTTTTAAGGTCTTAACCCAAAGTCCACTAAGGTTTTCCATATATTTGTAAAACTTAATAAATTAATAACAAATTCACTTTTGGGAGAAATAAAGAATACCAAAGTGTATCTAGAGAAATCATCTATAAGTACATAAACTTAATGTTTTCCAATTAGACTAGAAACAATAAATGGTATAGAAAGGATCATATGAACTAACTATAGAGGCTGAGAGGTTGAAAATTATTTCATAGATTTAAGAGACATATTATGAAGTTTTCTATTTTGGAAAGGATCACAATCTCTATCATTTGAAAATTCAATCTTTGTTAGATCTATAATTAATCCTTTACTAGTTGGTGTTCTATGTGAATGAGTATTGTAATGACCTAGACACTGATTAAATTTCCATGTTTCATTGTGAATGGAACTTATGAATTAAGTATTTTTTGAATATAAATAATTTAAATCAATAGAAAAAATATTATCTTTTATAAAAGATGTTAAAAATTGATACATTTTTATCATTAAAAACATGATAACAATTATTTTTAAATTTTATATAAAATCCATCATCAAATAAGTGATATTTTCTATGAATATTATTTTTTAGACCATGTAAATATAATACATTGGAAATTAATACTAAATTAGAATTACCAATTTGGCCATGGACTGTGATTTTCCCTTTAGAATTGTCACCAAAAGTGACATGACTCCCATAGAGTTTGATCAAATTCTTGAAGATTGAATACACACCAGTCATATGTCTAGAACATACACTATTCATATACAGTAGCCTCTATATATGGGTTTTCAAACATGTTTCCTATATAAGAAAATTTATGCAAAAAATTACTTTGGTTCCCATATACTATTGGGTCCAGTTATGTTAGTAATAAGAGATTTTGGATTCTATCATTTTCAAATTGGTTTTTAGAAAAATATTCTATTTTTCAAGAAATAAATACATTATTAGTTCTAGTTGAGTAGATATTGGAATTATATGAATTTTTAGGATAGGAACTTGATGCAATTATAGTCATTTAAAATTTTCTTTGTACTGGTTGGTAACATTTTCTAGTTATATACTATAGAGTAACATTTTTTAATGTATTTTAGTCAATGTTTTCATACCATTGGTAAAAAATTCTATTTATTTCTTTGAAATTAATTTGTACAATTTTAATTCACGGTTCTCTATCAATATTTGATCATTTTTATCTTTTTCAATTTTAAGATTTTTTTGACATTTACAGTCAAATAATGTTGTTTCTTAAGTGACTTATATTTATCTTTACAGCCGAAGAAAATCATATTCCATAATATTATATTAATATTACAGATCTTTACTAGTCATTTTTTCTCATCATTTTCATCATATTTAGAGATATATAAAATACTAGTAGAAGAAACATGAATAATAATTTTTTTTTTCTAAAAAGCACATATTTTCCATGTCAAAATTATCTTCTAGATTAATGTTTGAATCAATAGAGATATCATTTTATGCACTCCATGTTACTTTTGTGGATATCTGATTTCTTTTTCCATTATCCTCATACTTATTTTTATATTTCAATTTTGGATAGTCATATTTAATGTGTCCTTTCCTCTTACATTCATAGTACGTGATTTCATTTTCAGTGTCATTTTTTCTATCCTTTTTCCACATTCCATTATTGTCTTTATTTACTGTGAAATTATATTTTTTGAAGAACATATTATTCCAATATATTTTCTTGAATATTTATGCAATGTGGGACATCTCTTCATCACTATTATTAAATGATTATTCTTCACTGGTATATTTAGGTTGTATGTTTTCCTTTTTTCTGGAGGTTGTAGTCTTTAAGGCTGCGGATTTTAATTTTGGATCCTCTTCATCGATCTATTTTTTTGACTTTAAGATATTCTCTATAAAACATCAGCTTTCCTATAAATTTCTTGATAGTTAGTTTACTCACATCACAAGATTCAATAATTGATATAGACGTTCCTCTTCATCTTTGTGGCAAACATCTGTGAAATCTCATCCCTTGATCTTTCTCTATCACTTGTTTTCCATGTGAGTTCACGGTATTTACTATTTCCTTAAACCTGAGATACATATCTGAAATAGGTTTGAAATAATTCATTTTAAAAGTATAATTATTTATTATGTATATATTCAATCTCATTTATTAGACATTTTATGTTCCTTCATGTGAAAAAGATATGGTATCCCATATTTTAAAAGAATATTTTCATGTCGATATTCTATTAAATTGATCATGACCCAATGAACAAAACAAATCTTTCATATAATTACAATTATTATTGTATGTATCTTCTATATAATTTCTCCAAGAATTTTTAGCAGTTTGTGGTATGTCATATTGATATTCTATTAAAGTCCAAATGCTACCACCATTACTTTCTAAGTGCACTTTCAATTTATTTTCCATTGAGCATAATTTGGACCATTAAAATAAGGAGTTATATTAGTAGAATATCCTTATTTTCTATTATCCATAAAAACATAAAAAATTATTAAATATATAAATTTGAGACCATTATAATAAAACACGAATGATAGCTGAAAAATTTAATTTAAACCTCCTTTGATACTATATGTTGGTCAGAGTGAGTAACTCAAGAGAGGTGGTGTGAATTGAGTTCCTAATAAAATTTATTATGAATATTATGCTAAAATAAAGTTTCATTAAAAATAACAAATTTGTATCACACCAAGCTTTAATGGTATGTTTCCCTTTGAATAATGCAATAACATGAATTGTACGCTTCTTCGAGATTCTAAAACACTATGGACAAGCATACTAGACGTTATGAATAGTAATATCCAGTTTTTTAAATTTTATAAACATTATTTTTCAAAATGGACTTCATTTTTGAAATCGCAATATCGAAATTACCTTAGGGTGAATTTTTAGTATTTTTCTGAAAAATTTAAATATGTTATGAATAGTGAAAAACCATGTGTATTTTGTTAAAACTGAATTTTTATTTAAATAAAAATTTATTTTATTTAAATTTATTTTATTTAAAAATATATACATAATACCTATATAAGATCAATGTTATTAATTGGATTCATTTTATAATATTTTTAGATATATAAAAATATTATGGAACTTTTTACCTTCTTTTACCCACCACTTAAGAGCATTTTAAAATTCTCATAAAACATAATTTTACCACTTCTATGAGTTTAATTTAAAAAATTCAAGAGAAACGTTTAATATCAGTATGTAAAATGTGGATCAATTAGATGAAAATAATTTTTGGTGAAGAGTATCTTATGACTTTTATTTACCACGGTTAAAAGGAAATAGGGTAATTAAGGGTAAAAAGTATATCATAATTACCCTAACACCTATTCTAATTCAATTGGATAAGGGTGATTAGACTAAAACAATAGTAGTAATAAAATATCACCCCCTTTGGTCGACATGGTTTAGATTAGGACATTTATTATTATTTTAATTAGTGAAGTGTTAAAAGAGTTAAATTCAAAGATTAATAAGTAAACCATTTTTAATATAGGGTTGAACACAATATAAATTCAGATATAAATATTTTTAGAAAGATAAAAAATATTTCCTACATAATGGAATTTTATTTATAATTTTTGTAAACTATATAATATAATTTATTTATGGAACACTAATGATGTAGTAGTTACCTTATTAATGAAATATTCAAATAATTGATATTATTAATATCAAAATAAATATAAATTGAGACTTATGATGAATTCCACTAATTTTCTAGGTTACTATTACATTTTATGGTTTGTTAAATATATTTTATTTGATGTGATAATGTATTAATTTCTTTCAAAAAAATCAATTACTAAATTGTGTCAAAATTGACATAATTGAGTTTTTATAAAAAATATATATTATTAATTGATATAGTATTCTATAAAATATAAGGATAAGAAAAAGGATAGAGATAGGGTTATATATATTAATAATGAACCACTTGGAGTTCTCTTGGTAGTTTAAAGTATGTTTATTAACCATATAATATTAAAATACAAATAGACATGGAAAATGTAAAATTATTTATCTTGGAGTTAAATCTAAATTATAAGGTTAATATGGTGACATTAAACTATATAAAACCTATAGATTTAGGGTTTTTCGACCTATAACCACAATATCCTCAAAATAAACCATTTGGAGCCATTAGAAACCGAAAATGATTTTATTACAAAAAAATATTTCAAGCTTTTCTGAAAGTGACCCTGACATCTCTTATAAATGGGCGCTTTCCATTATCTTAATTTCACACCTCCAATGCCATTTTTCTCGGCCAAAACCTAAAAAATTATCCTCCCAACATTAATACCTTTATCCTAGAGGCCTAAATTTGGTCATAAATCCAACTTAAGGATCCCTTTTGATCAAATCAAAAGGAAGAACCCAAAGAAGAGGTAAATATTTCATCACCTCTTTCAAGTTCTGTTCCCCTTCCACTTCCTCTTTATTTGTTGTTTCCATTATAGAATAATAAATCGAGTATATTATATATAATTTTATGTTATTATGATAATGGTACAACCATATTCATTATTTTATCTATCATATAAATGAAAAAGTCACCATACATGTGTACGTATGGCTTACCGTCTCCACGTCATGGTGTAGTTTGTTATTCAAACATTCCATTATTTTGATGGGTATAATAATGAGTATAAATAATGTAAAAAATAAATATTAGATGTTATTTATTATGTATATATGATATAACATCCAATTACATATGATTTCACCATCAATATAATGATATTGTCGCTCGTGCGTACGTACGAATTACCGCCTACACGAACGTGATGATATTCATTGCCCATCATAATCATTCAATAATAATTTTCATTTTATGATTAAAAATAATATTTAAGAACATAATATCCTTATTGATATGAATAAAATACAACCTATTAAAAACAAACATGGCTTTCACAACCAAGCATTTAATGGAAAACTGGTCAGTCAACACCTGAAACGAAGATATTAATAAAATATTATTAACAAAGCAATATTAGAGGATCATATATGATATCATATTTATGTATATTATTTTTTTATAATTTAATAACAATGATTTAACTATTATACAGGAGGTTAACCTACCCATGACCAAGGAAAAGTACAAGGTAAGGGTTAGTTTCACATTCTCATTATTATCTGAGGTTGTTTTTACGTAAGTATATACTAGGACCTCATTATCATCCACATCAATGTTTTCTTAAAAATGTATCTAATTATTTTACTATATACTATACTATGGGTTAAATTCATTTATACCCTTATTTGAACTTATATGTTTTGAAAGGATTCTTTCTGTCATTTTCCAAACAATGTACTTTATGACCTTTTCGACAAATTTAATGTAAGAATGTTTTTTAACATGTACGGTGGGTGCGGCTATTTTCCGTCGTTATAACATATTCAAAGCTTACCTTACAAACATATAAGACTATTTTCCAAATAAATGTTTTCTTTTATAATTATGTGACTCTTCAATGGTTTCAAAATAAAAGATTCATTTCTTTCAAATAGTTTTCATTTTATCTATGTCAACATCCTTTGATGTATTTTAAACATGTATGAAGTTTATTTATTATGATAAAAATCTTACATATTGTATTGAAGTTTTTTTTATATGTTTGATTGTGGATGATTTATTTTTAAACCATTCATTGTTTACGGTTAATGTAATTACAATTCATATGATGTTTTTAATATGAATATTTATGTTATGTTTCATCCTTTTCATATTAGGATTGTATTGGACTTAGAATGTGATGGGTGGAGCCCTCTATAGCTCCTCAATGCATCGGTAGGTCTCATAAGAAAATTAGAAAAGGAATTGGTTGAGGCCTTTCCCAATTTGTTTTATGGTTTTCGCCGAGGTATTAATCATTTTTAGACGTCTTGTTCGAGGCCTTAACAAAAAGTTTCAGAATGTTCAGAATTATACATTCCCTCGTTATTATAATAATAATTATGGTTCATGTGGTTATTATACTAGTATAATAACAATGACTTTATTTTCTTTAGGCATTATTTACTCAACTCATATTCCTACCATAAAGTGTTCATGTTTATTATTTGTAAAGGATTGTGTTTGGAATTATTCATAATCCCTAATGTTTATGTTGTCTTTATCTGTATTTCATACCCTTACTAAGAATTTGAGATCACCCATTTTGTATGATTCGTTTTCCCAAGATATGAAAATGTTATTTATGAGTTACTTTCTTGCATAATCTCGGAGGCTTGGATGTTTATATTTTAATAAATTAGTGTTGTATTTCTTTTCAAGTTTTAATGTTTAACTTATGTATGTATCTTGTTTCCAATGATACAAAACTGACCCTTCTTTTGGGACATGATTTCTTGTATCATGCCAATGTTATGTAATAATGCACCGACTCTGGGTAACTGGGGTCAGGGCATTACAGTTTGTATCATAGGAAATTCAGTACAAACCTTGGACACTAGATTTAGAATAACTCTGATTAGAGAACATTATCCTAAGATTGACTATGAGTATTAGTAATGACGAACTTCCTAGAATTTTGTTACTATAGAGATTTTGTGAGTTTTACAAAAAATGAATCCATGGTTGGATACGAGTAGGTAGAGTCAGCTCTGGCATAGATGATCCTATGTATGAAACTAGCAAACACCACTTTGAGCTAGACTCGAATGGGAACTGGTGAATGACAATAGGCCTTGTTGCACTCTTGGTTACGATACTCCTGGGGGATATGCATTGGATAATTCTCATTATCATTAAAATCCATTATGAAGGATTTATGTGTATATAACTCCACAAAGATATTTTATTATCATTATGGATTATATCAATAAACTGTTCAATTTATGTTAAGTGGTTTACATGTTCTGAATTATTTATTGTGGTTCATAAACTAATCTATTGTATGAAATTGTTTAGAAATGGAGCATAGTGGAAGGAATGGAAACCATATCAACGCACGTAATCTATGTATGAATTTTCCTCCAGCAGAAGATAATTATAGTGGAGTCGGTGATGAAACTGGGGCTAATCAACATATCACCATACTGGGACAACTCACTGCGGTTATCAATAATAACCTTACACGTATGGAGCACCCTGATCCACAACATGGAGGATAATTGTTAGATCACTGCATGAAGAAATAACCACAAATATTCAATGGGGAAACAAATCCATTTTTATATGAACAATGGATTTGTTCCTTAGTGAAAATATTTCAAGCTTTGGGGAGTAACGAAAGGGGAAAAGTTGTTATAGCATTTTATTGCATCACCAGAGATGCAAATCAATTGTGGTTATTAATTCAAAACACAAAGGAGGATGAAGAAGTATCAATTATTGAATAGAGGATGATTAAAGAGATTTTCATAGAAAAATACATTCCTCATGACCATCGAGCAGATATGGAAGGGCAATTTTTGAGTCTGAGACAAAAGGAGGATGATAATGTCACAAAGTATGAAGTTAACATTACATGGTTAGGAAGGTATGCTGCAGATTATATACGTAACCCAATAAGTATGATTGATTTTTTCTTTGATGGGTTAAAACCATTTATCCGTTGAGCATTAATCTTGTAATCCTTCTCATCATATGGAGATATTTCCTCATGATCTATCAAGATAGAAAATGAATTATCTATTTTTTACGACTTTGAAGCAAAGAAAGAGATGAAGAGATATGCTGAAGACACATGGAATGTAAATATGGTAACAGGGAAAAATGGATGAGTTGAATTTCCACACTGTTATAATTGTGGAAGGAAGCACCCTGGATCCTTTCTAAAAGTAAAAGTTGTATGCTAAAAATGTTGACATAAAGTCCATCATTCTAGTGGTTGTAAGGGGAAGAAAAAGTAACCAATGTTCAATGATAAAATTGCAGGGAGATGGGACATTATGAAAATGTCTTTCCTAAGCCTCAGGGAAACATAACTCAAAAAATGACAAGAGATCAAGGCCAAGATTATGTGATATCTACTACTGAGGTTGAAGCTCTGAAGGATGTGGTGGCAGGTAATTTAATTGTTTCCCGAGTTTATACACTACTTTATTTGATTCTGGATCATCGCATTGTTTCATATATTCCTAGTTTTCTAAGAGAATATGATATTTCTAATTTGATTTAACAAGGGAGGTTTCAGTCCAAACTCCTAAGGGATATATCATTGCAACAATGTTTTTTGAATCAATCTGCATTAAGGCAAGTAAAAAATATCTATATGCTAATCTAATCATCATAACCATGATTGAATATGATATATTCCTTGTTATGGATTGGATTTCGGACCATGATGCGAAAATTTATTATAAGAAGAAGGAGGTCACAATTCTCGATGATGACAAAGAGTACCTTATATTTAGAGTAGAAACATCGCCATCTTATTCTTATCTAGATCCAACCCAGTAGATCTTCTAAATTAAATTATTGGGGAGGATGAGAATGAAATTATTATGGGTGAGGAAAATAATTTTCTAATAGAAGACGTACCTATTGAGAAAGAATATGTTGATGTGTTTCCAGAGGATTTACCTGGACATCCTCTAGAATGAAATATTGTGTTTTACATTGATTTAGTTCTTGGTTCAAGGCCCATATTGAAGATACCTTATAGAATTGCCACATTGGAATTAGTGGAACTATAGAAACAACTAGAGGAATTTAGTAATAAGGGATTTATTCACCCTAGTGTTTCTCTATGGGTATCTCATGTCCTTTTTTAAGAAGAAAGATGGATCTATGAGGTTTTTCATTGAATACAGGGAGACCAATGCTATAACAGTAAAGAACAAGTATCCCTTACCCCTTATTGATGATTTATTTGACCAACATCATATAATTCAATGTTTTTCATAGATTTACATTCATTCTGGATATCATCAGTTGTGTGTGATGAAGGAAGACCTTCCAAAAATAGAATTTCAAACCAGGTACGGGAGTTACAAGTTTAGAGTAATTCCTTTTGGATTTACTTATGCATCCTCTGTCTTCATGGATCTAATGAATATATTTTTCAATGAATATCTTGATGAATTATTAGAGGTATTTATTTATTGTATCTTGGTATACACCAAAAGATACGAAGATCACGAAAATCAATTTCGCATTATTCAAAAGACTCCGAGATGAAATGAATTATATGGGATTTTTAGCATGTGTGAATTCTGGATTTAGGAGATTTATTTTCGTGGCCATATAGTCTCTTAGGATGGAATATTTTTTGATCCTTCAAATACCAAGGCAATCCATGAATGGACGGAACCGACGAGTAAAACTGAGGTACACATTTTTATTGGTTTAGTAGGTTATTATCGATGTTTCGTCCAGAATTTTTCCACGTTTGCTAACCCATTAACCATGCTCACACGTAAACGGGTTAAATTTGTTTCTACAAAAGGGATTGAAGAATGTTTTGATGATCTGAAGAGAAGATTAGTTAATTATCCTATCTTGACTCAACCATCAGGGAATGATGTGTTTTTTTAATTATGCTTCAAAGAAAGGACTTGCTTGTGTCCTTATGAAAAATAATAAAGTCATTTCCTATGCATTACGAAAACTAAAAATTCATGAGAAAAAACTCTCCCACTGATGATCTTCAGTTTTTAGGTTTAATCTTCTCTATGAAGATATGGAGACACTATCTCTATGGTGATAAATGTGAGATTTACACTTATCACCAGATTTTGAAGTATATTTTATCACCGAAAGAACTCAATATGAGGCAATGACGACAGCTTGAACTACGAAAGGGTTATGATTTCACTATACACTACCACCCAGAGAAGGCAAATAAGGTGGTAGATTCTTTGATCAGAAAGGACCATGGATTTTTGAACTAAATGAGACTTGAAAGGGATCATATTTTCAGGGATCTAGTAATGATGTGTATGGGAATAACTGTGGATGGTGAAACATCAAAACGTTTTTCAAATGGTTTCCAAACCATCTATACTAGAAAGTATAAAGAGTTCTCAGATGGATGATGTGATGTTTCAAAATAATACTAAAGCTATAAATGATGGGAGATTGATTTACTTGGTATATGATGATGGAATTTTCACATTTGGGAAGAGACTTTGTGTTCCGGATAAACCTGATCTAAAAAAAGGAATTGTTGGATGATGGTCATAGCACCAATTTCTCTATACCCCCTGGGATCACCAAGATGTATAGAGACTTTAATGAACATTTTTGGTTGGAAAACCTAAAAATAGAGATTGCTGATTTTTTTAATATGTATAGTTTTCCAATAAGTGAAAGTTGGAAGACAACATCCTAGAGGAGTCATGCAGCCTCTTCTCATAACTAAGTGGATATGGGATGATATTATGAAAGACTTTTTTCATGAGGATATCAAAGACTCATATATGGAATGATGCAATATGGGTTATTTTTTATCGTCTTACCAAGTAATCACAGTTTCTTGCTATAAGAGAATATTTAACACTTGAACGTTCAACAAGACATTATATTGATGAAGTTGTAAGACTTCAAGGAATACCACTATCTATTTTTTCTGATCATTATCCTCATTTTACATCAAGATTCTAGAAAAGTATTCAGAAATCCCTAGATATTGAACATCGTTTAATCACTTCCTACCACCTACCAACTGATGGACAACAAGAACGGACTATTCAAACCATAGAAGACATGTTGAGATCTTTCTTAGTTGACATTCAAGGTATGTGGGATCAATATTTACCTATGGTAGAATTTTCCAATAACAATAGCTTTCATTCAAATATTCAGATGGAACTATATGAAGCGTTACATGGAAAGAGATGTCACACACCAGCTTGTTGGGATGATGTTTGTGAAATTAAACTCGTAGGCCTAGAACGTGTTGAGGAAATAATGAAAAAGGTGAAAATTATCCAAACCCACATCAAAGCAGCTCAATGTAGGAAAAAGATCGATACCGATAACCGAAGGAAGGATTTGGAATTTCAGGTAGGAGATCATGTTTTCTTGAAGTTATCTCCATGGAACAGAGTTATAGGATTTAGTAAGAAGGGTAAATTAAATCCCTGGTACATCAGACCATTTGAAATTATAGAATGAATTGGGGATGTATCTTATCGTTTGGAAATGCCACCAAGTCTATCCAAAGTTCACAAGGAGATCCATGTATCACTATTGAGAAAATACATGCCTGACCCAACGCATGTACTCACCTATGAGGATATTGAATTGAAACCTGATTTGTCTTACTGTGAAGAGCCTGTAAAAATCCTTGTTGCAAGAGAACAAGTGTTGAGAAACTGGACAACTTTTCTGGTAAATGTTTTATAGAGAAACCAAAATATGGAAGAGGCAACATGATGACCACAGGAACATATGATGAAGAACCACCCGAATCGTTTGGTGCGGTAGTATTATAGAAATTTCGAGGATGAAATTATTTGAAGGTGGGAATAATGTAACACCCCAAGAATACACCGTATGTTTACCATTGAATAATGCAATAGCTTGCATTGTATGCAGTTTCGAGATTCTAACACATCGCGACCAATCAAACAAACCATTATGAATAATAATTATCACTTTTTGAAATTTTATAAATTTTATTTTTCAAAATGGACTTCATTTTTGAATTCAGAATATTTAAATTTGGTTAGGGTGAATTTTTTGTATTTTTTTGAAAACATTCATTTTTTGATGAATAATGAAAAACATTACTTTATTGGTTAAAACTGACATTAAATTTAAATAATTAATTCTTAATTTAAATTTACTTTCAGTCAAAATAGATACATAATACTTATATATGTTCAATGTAATTCCTTTGAGTCATTTCATAATATGTTTAGATATATAAAAAATTTATTGAACTTTTTACCGTCTTTTACCCCCTTCTATGAGAATTTGAAAATTTACATAAAACATAATTTTTCCACTTCTGTGAGTTGAATTTAAAAAATCTGAGAGACACATATAATATCACTAAGTAAAATGTGTTTCAATTAGATGAAAATAATTTTTGGTGAATAGTACGTTTCGACTTTTATTTACCACGGTTAATAGTAAATAGGGTAATTTTGGGTAAAAATGATATCATAATTACGCTAACACGTGTTCTAATTCTATTGGATATATGTTAAATGACCAAAAATATACCTAGATTAAAATAAGATCCAATTTGGTCCACTTGGAGATTAGGACATTTATTATTATTTTATTTAAAGAAGAGTTAGATGAGTTAAGTTCAATGTTTAATAACTAAACCATTCTTAATATAGAGTTAAACACAATATATATTCGTCGATAAATATTATTTAGAAAGATAAAATTATTTATTACATAATTTTATGTTATTTTGAATTTTTAGGCATTAAATAATTTAATTTATTTATGACATAATGATGATGCAATAATTACATTATCAATGAAATTTTAAAATAATTGATATTATAAATATCCAAATAAATGTGAATTTAGACTTCTGAGAAATTCCACTAATTTTTTAAGTTAATATGTCATTTTAGGGTTGGTTAAATAAATTTTATTTGAAGTGATAATGTATTAATGGCTTTCAGAAAATCATATACTAAATAGTGTCAAAATTGACATAATTGAGTTTTGAAAACAAATACCATATTATTAGTTGATATAATATTCATAAAAATATATGGTTCTGAAAAAGGACATATAAAAGGTAATATATGTATTAGTAATGTACCTCTTTGGGTTTGCTTGGCAGTTTATATTATGTTTATTAATCATATAATATAAAAATACAAAGAGACATGGTAAATGTCAAACTATTTAACTAAGAGTTAAATCTAAAAGTTAAGGTTAATATGGTGACCTAAACCTGTCTAAAACCTATTGGATGAGATTTTATTTTCCCACCTCCACCTTATCCTCTAAATAAATCATTTTGGATCCATTAGAAACCGAAAATGATTTAACTATAAAATAATATTTCAAGCTTTCCCTAAAGGATCCCTCACCTCTCTTATAGAAGGGTACTTCTCCTTCTCTTAATTTCACACCTCCAAATCCATTTGGCTCAGCCAAACCTGGCCTAAATAACCTTCCAACATCCATCAATTCATCATATAGGCATTAATTTGGTCATAAATACATCCTAAGGAGCCCTTTTGGTCAAATCAAAAAAATCAACCCAAAGAAGTGGTAAATATTTGATCACCTATTTCATGTTATTTTCCTCTTCCACTTCCTCGTTATTTGTTGTTTCTATTATAAAATAATAACTCCAGTATGATCTATATACTTTTATGATATTATTAAAATGGTACAACCATGTTCAGTTTTTCCATCCATCATGTGAATGTAAAAATGACCATACGTGCGTACGTACGGCTTACTGTCTCCACGTCATGGTGTAGTTTGTTATTCAAACACTTCATTATTTAGATGGGTATAATAATGAGTATAACTGAATTAAATAATAAATATAAAATTTTATTGATTATTTATATATGATATACCATCCAATTACATACTATTTTACCCTCAATATAATGATAGTGTCGCTCGTGCGTACGTACGCATTACTGTCTTCATGAACACAATGAGATTCATTCCCCATCATAATCGTTCAAGAATAATTATCAGTTTATGATTAAAAATAAAGTTTAAGAACTTAATATCATAATGTATATGAATAAAATACACCATTTCAAAAAAATATATGTCTTATGTAACTAAGCATTTTAAGGAAAATGGATCAGTTAACACCTGAAATGATGATAATACTAAAATATTATTTACAAAGCAATATCAGAGGATCATAAATGATATCATATTTTTGTATAGAGTATATTTATAATTTAATAAAAATTATGTAACTATTATAAATGAGGTTAATCTACCCTCGACCAAGTAAAAGTACAAGGTAATGGTTAATTTTACAATCTCTTTATTATCCAAGATTGTTTTACGTAAGTATTTACTGGGACTTATTTATCATCCACATACATGTTTTCCATAAAATGTATTTCAAAACACTTTTAATATTTACTATAACATGGGTTAATGTTATTTATTCCCTTATTTGACATTATATGTTTTGAAATCAATCTTTATGTCGTTTCCCAAACAAGGTACTTTGCGAACTTTTTGAAAAAATTAAGGTATGAATGTTCTTTTAAACTTCTATGGTGGGTGTGGCTATTTTACATCAGTATAAAATCATTGATGAGTACATTAAAATATTATAATAATATTTTTAAATTAAATATTTTATTTTATAATTACTTGACACGTAAATGGTTTCAAAATAGAAATAGGTATTTCTTTCAAATAGTTTCCATTCCATTTATGTCAACAACCTTTGATGGATTTTAAACATAGTTGAAGTTGATTTATTATGATACAAATCATTCATATTGTATTGATGGTTTTTGGATATGTTTCATTGGGGATGTGTTATTTTTATACAATTAATGGTTTATGTTTAAAGTATTGACATTTTGTATGAATGTTTAAATACAAATTTTTATGTTATGTTTTATCTGTTTCATATGAGGACTATATGAGACATAGTATGTGACGAGTGGATCCCGCTATAGCTCCTCAGTGCATATGTAGGTCTCATGAGAGAATTAGACGTGGAATTGGCCGAGGAATTTCCCAAATTGATATATGGTTTTGGCCAAGTCATTAATCATTCTTAGAAGTCTTGTTCGTGGCCTTGAAAAAATGTTTCAGAATGATTGGTATTATAAATTCCCTCATTATGAAAATAATAACGATTGATAATGTTGTTATTTGACTAGTAGAGTACCCATGAATATGTTTTATTATGCAATTATTTTCATAGCTCATATTCCTGCCATAAAGTGTTCAAGTTTATTAATTGTATAAAGTCATGTGTTTTAAATAATTCAGCATGCCTATTATTTATGTTTTCTTCCACTGTATTGCTTACCCTTTCGGAGCGTTTGAGCTCTCCCATTTCTTATGTTTCATTTTCCAAGGATATTAAGGAGTTATTTATGAGTGACATTCATTCATAATTTATGAGTCTTGGATGTTTCTAATGGAATAAAATAGTGTTCTATTTATTTTCAAGTAGTATTGTTGACCTTATGTATGTATGTTGTTTCCAATAATACTTAACTGATCAGTATTTCAGAACATGATTCCTTGAATCATTCCAATATTATGTAATAAAGCACTGAATCTGGGTAACTGTGTATAACGACCCATACATTACATACATTGTTAATACTTCAAAATTGAAGCACACTTATTACAACATATGATAAAACCACAAAGGACCGTATAGGTATAGTGTCTTTAGAAATTGGGAACCATAAACAACTGGTTCATAAATCTTCTACAGTGTCTCCCATTTATTTCATCATATTTAGGGTCCCTTTTAGCATATTTGACTTAATATCCATCTTCCTGACCTGGGGAAAAGAAAACATAAAAGGGTGAGCTCAAATGCTCAGCAAGGGCAATAAAGGAAATAAAAATCATATCATATCTTTTTGAAAATCATAACCTGCAAAAGAGATCATAAAATCTTAATAAATCATAGAAGTGAAAATGAGATCCCCATAATCATAAGATAAGACTTGAAACTTTGTGTCATGCACACATAATCATGGAAAATCATTTCTTGTTAGTCATGACTCATTGCCAAGACTATCTTAGTGGACAAAGTCCCTTTCTGAACCGAGTTCACTCCTCGTTTCAGTCCTGTATCACTGAACCGAAATAACCTTCCGTTCCAGCCATGTCTATCTCATGAGATATAAAATCTTTACCCAATGCATTGGAGGGAGATATAGGTCCCACCCATCTTATAATGAATCCTTTCTTATGTGTGCCACATAATCATAAAACATACATCATCGCATAACACATGTAACAAAAATGGGATTCTTGAAACATCATGACATCATAAATCAATTCATATAAGATAAAGGAATTCATAAAAATAATTCCATCACAACATGATAAAATCAATGTAATAATAGGGATAAAAACAGAACCCTTTATTATCTTAGATGGAAAATAATTTTGATAAAACACTTGAACTCCATTCTTGAGGAAAATATCCTTTCTTCTTCAAAAACATTTTTCCTTTCATAACATGTCATACAACTTTAAAATAAAAGAAGTTGATTAAAAATAAACTTGAAAACATGTAAAGGAAGTTTCTTGGACATAATGTTTTAAAAATCCATTCATGCCGTATAAGTTAAAAAAAATATTCTTCGTACTTTTGTCGGGAAAGTCAAAAAGTACCTCGTATGAAAAACGACAAAAGATTCCTTTCATACATATTACTAAAAACTCACCGAAGGGTAAAATTGGATTTAAACAATTGTAGGTGGATGGAAATAATATTACATATTGAAGAAACATGGATGTGGATGATAAAATACACCCCAGTAAATACCAAAGTATAAACAATCTCGGATAAAAATGAGATTGTGATATTTCCCTTACCTTAGGTCCAATTTGCTTTGTATGTGTCCGAAGCTCCTGTATAATGGTTTAAATAATGTTATTGACTTATTCCAGAATCATACATATTGATATGATATCATATATGTTCATATTCTTAGCTCCTTGATAGTAATATTTCATGGTTACTTGTTACTCGGGTCTTTATTGCCTTTTGTTCTTATGCGTGTTTTGCCAAATACATTCTTATTCTTCATTTAAGGTTATAGATTCCTTATATCAAGAATGGTATTAGTGTAACATATATCATATTTATTCATTCAATTCATTTATATAATCATTATGAAATGAAGATCATGTAGAACGAGTCACATCACATTGTGGAGACGGTATTCCGTACGTACGCACAAGTGATGATATCGTTCCTATGATCGTGGAATTGTATTGGAGTATGTATATATTATTTCAGTATCAATATTACTTCATAATAATCATATATATTTACTCATTACACCATTATACCCATCCTTTTAAGGTGATGGTGGAAAATAGATTACACCACGGCGTGGAGACGGTATTCCGTACGTACGCACGCGCGGTGATTTCATTTTTCCATAGGATGGATAGAAGGTGAATTAGGGTTGTTTCATATTTATAATAACATATCAGTATGTAAGTAATACTGATGTTATTACTTTATCATGAAACAACTAAAGAAGAAGAAGTTGAAGAAGAAAGAAATTGAAAAGATCGGTAATGGATATTACCTCTTCCTTGGAACGCCTATTTGAATCCTCCACTTAGGGAACTAATATTGGTCTTTGGAGAAGACCAGGACCTCTAGGATTATTCTAGGGAAGTGGAGAGGAGAAAATGGCAGGGGTTGGCCGAGCTTGAGTGCTCAAAATTGGTGTGAGGAGGAGGGGGAGGAGGTGCCCTTTTATAAGGGAGGAGAGGGGCACCTTAGGAATATCTCAAAATATTATTTTATATTAAAGTCAAAATCGGTTTATAATGGTTCCAAAGGGTCTTATTTCGAATCTAAAGTGGGTATGGGTCGAAATCCTATCAACCAATAGGATTTAGACAAGTTTAGGGTATTATTTTAACCTTATCAATTAGATTTAACTCTAAGTTAATTAATTTAACTTTTACCGTGTCTTTTTGTTTTCTTTCACTATATGGTTAATACACTTACTATAACATGCCAAACGAACCCCAAATTGTTTATTATTAATATATATATCCTTATCTAAGTCATTTGGCCGAACCTTAGATTTTTAGGAATAAAATAACAATTAGTAATATAATATTTGATTTAAAAACTATTTTGTGTCAATTTTGACACTATTTGATATATGATTTTTGTGAAAGTCATAACAGAATTATATGTTCGAACCAAGTTGATTAAATCAACACTAATATATCATAGTAACCTAAAAAATTAGTGGAATTAATAAAAAGTCTTAAATAACATTTATTTTGGTATTTATATTATCAATTATGTCAATATTTCATTAATAAGATAATTACTGCATCATCTTTGTGTCATAAATAAATTAAATTATTTGATGTCTAAAAATTACAAATAAAATATCATCATGTAGGAAATATATTTAGCTTTCTAATGAATATTTATAGTCGAATTTAGCTTATGTATAACCCCATATTAAAAAATATTTACTTATTAAACTTTGATTTTAACTATTTTAACCCTTCTTTAAATAAATTAATAATAAATGTCCTAATCTAATCCAAGTGGGCCTAAATGGTCATATTTTATTCCTAAGTTTGTTTTTGTTCGAATTAAACTTGTCCAATAGAATTAGGACATGTGTTAGGGTAATATTAATATCATATTTACCCTTAGTTACCCTATTTACTATTAACCGCGGTAAAAAAAAGTAAAAAGTTACTATTCACCAAAAAATTATTTTTATCTCATTGAACCACATTATACTTACTGATATCAACTGTGTCTGTCGGATTTTCGAAATTCCATTCACAGAAGCGGTAAAATTAAGTTTTATGCAAAATTCAGTTTTTTAACCTACCACTTAGTGGTTTCACTATTCATCAAAAATTGAAAGTTTTTGGAAAAATACCAAAATTTCACCCTAAGCTAATTTCGATATTCGGAGTCCAAAAATGATGTTCATTTTGAAAAATAAAATTTATAAAATTTCAAAAAGTGGTTATTACTATTCATAACGGCTAGTTTTAATAGCATATTGTTGTTTCGTGAAACTCGGTATTGCGTACGACGCAAGCTATCGAGGAAGGTCGTGATTGCGTGTAAAGCAAGTCAAGCAAGTGTTGTGTAGAAAAAGATTCCTTTGATAATTTATATAACATAAAAGTCTCGGGTGTTACATTCTACCCCCCTTAAAAAGAATTTCGCCCTCGAAATTCGTCACTTTGTAACAAACAGATGAGGATACTTCTCCCTCATCATATCCTCAAGCTCCCATGTAGCTTCTTCAAGTTGGTGGTTCCTCCATAAAACTTTCACCAAGCTAGTGGTCTTGTTTCATAGGACTTTTTTGCTACGATCCAGAATCTCTATCGGCTGTTCTTCATAAGAAAGATCTTGCTCCAGCAGTACAACTTCTGAGCTGAGTACATGTGAAGGATCTGGTATGTACTTTCTCAGGAGAGATACATGGAACACATCGTGAACTTGAGAGAAATTCGGTGGAAGCGTCAATCGGTAAGCTACCTTCCCAACACGATCCAGTATTTCGAAAGGACCGATATATCTAGGGCTCAACTTCCCCTTCTTTCCAAATCTCATAACCCTCTTCCAGGGAGATATTCGTAAGAAGACTTTATCACCCACTTCAAACTCTAGGTCTTTTCTTCGGTTGTCGGCATAACTTTTCTGTCGACTCTGAGCTGCTCTTATGTGTTGTTGAATAGATCTGACCTTTTCTGCCATTTCATCAACGAGATTAGGTCCTAATAGCTTTCTTTCCCCAACTTCATCCCAGCAAGTTGGAGTCCTGCATTTCTTTCCATAGAGAGCTTCATAAGGAGCCATCTGAATACTGGAGTGAAAGCTATTATTATAAGAAAATTCCACCAAAGGTAGGTGTTGATCCCAACCTCCTTTGAAATCCATAGAGCAAGCTCTCAACATATCTTCTAGGGTTTGAATTGTTCTCTCAGACTGACCGTCTGTCTGGGGATGATAAGTAGTGCTGAAACTCAACTCTGTATCCAGAGTATGCTGAAGACTTCGCCAGAACTTTGAGGTAAATCTCGGATCCCGATCAGATATAATAGAAAGTGGTACTCCATGTAATCTTACCACTTCCTTTACATATATCCTGGCAAGCTGATCTAGAGAGAAATCCTCTCTAATAGCAATGAAGTGTGCATACTTTGTAAGACGATCAACTATGACCCAGATAGCATTATTGCCTTTGGATGTTTTAGGAAGTCCTGTGACAAAGTCCATAGTGATGTTTTCCCATTTCCATTCGGGTATGGGTAATGGTTGTAACATCCCCTTAGACTTTGGTCTCTCAGCTTTAACTTGTTGACAAACCAAGCATCGAGAGACATATTCAGCAACATCTCTTTTCATTCCATCCCACCAGAAGTACTCTTTCAGGTCCCTATACATCTTCGTACCTTCAGGATGAATAGAGAATGATGAACTATGAGCCTCATCCAGCATCCCCTTCTTTAATTCGAGGATGGGAGGAACACAAACCCGATTCCTGAACTTTATTATCCCATCACAATCAAGGTTGAATTCAGGAACATTTCTCACCTTCTTTTGTAACTCGACATCTTCTTTCTATGCCTCTTTAATCTTCACATGTATAGATGGTTGAACATTCATTTGAGAAAGATAAGATTTTTCCCTTTCCATTATAGTTCCAAGATCCATCCTTTGTAAATCCATAAATATTGGATCTTTTGTGATCCTCATCATGGATAAACTAGCATGGTCTTGTCGACTTAATGCATCTGCCACCTTGTTTGCTTTCCCAGGGTGGTAATGGATTGAGCAGTCATAATCCTTAATCAGCTCCAACCATCTTCTTTGACGCATATTCAACTCCTTTTGTGTGAAAATATACTTTAAACTTTTATGATCAGTATAAATATCACACCTTTCACCATAAAGGTAATGCCTCCAAATCTTTAATGCAAAGATTACCGCAGCCAACTCCAAATCATGTGTTGGGTAATTTTGCTCATGGATTTTCAACTGTCGTGAGGCATAAGCTATCACCATATCATTTTGCATAAGAACACACCCCAATCCCTTCTTGGATTCATCACTGTAGATCACAAACCTTTCTCCACTACAAGGCAGTGTGAGCACAGGTGCACTGGATAACCTTTTTTTCAACTCCTTGAAATTCTCTTCACATTCCTCTGTCCAGACAAACTTAACTCCTTTCCGAGTCAACTTGGTGAGTGGATTAGATAATCGTGAAAAATCTTTTACAAAACGTCGATAATATCCAGCCAAACCAAGAAAACTTCGGATCTCAGTTACTGTGGTTGGTCTCGACCATCTTTCGATAACCTCTGTTTTTGCTGGATCCACAGATATCCCCTCTTTTGAGATTATATGACCCAAAAATGCAATTTTTTGAAGCCAAAATTCACACTTGGTAAATTTGGCATAAAGCTTCTCCTTTCTCAGGGTCTTCAATATAATTCTCAAGTGATCTTCATGCTCTTCCTTGCTCTTTGAATAGACAAGAATATCGTCTATAAAGACTACCACAAATTGATCAAGATAGTCTCTAAAGACTCTATTCATTAGATCCATGAAGATAGCAGGGGCATTAGTAAGACCAAATGGCATCACTATAAATTCATAGTGTCCATACCTTGTACGGAAAGCCGTTTTTGGTATATCCTCCCTTTTGACCCTTAATTGATGATACCCTGAACGAAGATCAATCTTGGAAAAGTATTGAGCTCCGCGTAGTTGGTCAAATAAGTCATCAATGCGTGGGAGAGGATATTTGTTCTTGATAGTGATCTTGTTATGTTCTCGATAATCAATGCAGAGTCTCATTGATCCATCCTTCTTCTTAACAAATAGAACGGGTGCTCCCCAAGGTGACGCACTAGGGCGTATGAATCAGTTATCAAGATTCTCTTGGAGTTGCTTCTTCAATTCCTGCAACTCAATTGGGGCCATTCTATAAGGTGTCTTTGAAATAGGCAAAGCACCGGGTACGAGTTCTATTGAAAACTCAACTTCACGATTTGGTGGAAGACCCGGCAATTCCTCCGGAAAGACATCATCAAACTCCCGTACAATGGGCATATTCTTAATCGTGAGTTTCTCACCAACCATTTGAGATAAATAACCTTCATTTAGTGGAATCAATACCCATAAGATAGAAGAAATTTCCACTGGAAGGTTATGTTAATCCTTGCATTGATAGACGATCGTAGATTGATCTGGAATATGAAATGTGACTTCCCTTCTTTGGAAATTGATATGAGCTCCATGTAGAGAGAGCCAATCCATGCCAAGAATCACATCAAATTCCACTAAAGGAAGGATCACAAGATTTGCAGGAAGCACTTTCCCACAAACTTCGATCGGAGAAGAATTATAAACTTTTGATGCGATTGATGTGCCATTAGGTGTTGTCACGGCTAACTCAACATCTAATTGTTGAGTTAATACGGTGATACCCTTAGAAAAGTCTTCAGAAATAAAAGAGTGGTTGGATCCAGAATCAAATAAAACATTTGCTACTTTAGAGTGGATGGTAAGTGTACCTTTCACCACATCGTTATCGTACTCCACATCGCTGATAGAAATTGCATGTGACTTTCCTTTGTCTTTAGCCTTAAGAGTTTGTTGACGTCGACCATCATCACCAACCCTTGGATTTGGGCATTGATTGGCATAATGCCCCATCTCCTTGCACTTGAAACATTGAAGTGTAGTAGGTTCATTCTGTGTATCCCTTCCTTTGTTTGCATCATTAGACATCTTCTTCCCATTATCACGGCATTCAAATGCCCGATGACCTTCCTTTCCACATTTAAAACATTTACTTGTCCCTTTAAGACAACTCCCTCCATGTTTCTTTCCACACTTTGAGCATAAGGAAAAGCTCATCTTCTTTTCAGTGTTCTCTTTAGATTTTCCATTGAATTCCATCTTCCTCTTCTTATCAAACCCATGTGACTGATGGGTTACTCCAATCTCCATCTCGACTTTGAGAGCACATCGAACGATTTCCTCGTAGCTATTGAAGTCCCTTATGGCTAACGCCCTTCGAAGACTTGGTTTTAAGCCACTAAAGAATCGATCGATCTTACTCTCAGGTTGGATAATAATACCAGAAGCGTACCTTGAAAGTCTTGTAAAATTTGCTTCATAGGTACCAACAGATTCATCATCCCTTTGCTTCAGTTCAAGAAACTCTTTCTCCATCTTTGTTCAGAGA
The DNA here is from genome assembly GCA_963277665.1 of Viscum album. Lineage (NCBI taxonomy): Eukaryota > Viridiplantae > Streptophyta > Magnoliopsida > Santalales > Viscaceae > Viscum > Viscum album. Next base: position 953,344,565 of record OY728162.1, on the reverse strand, counting down.
ATACGAGGGAAGTACTTATTGAAAAATAAGTTCTTGAACTCGTCCCATTCCATAGACTCAATTTCATCCCTTTGCCTCGTATTCTTAACAAGATTCCTCCATTGATCCGCATCTCCTTCCAAACGATACACTGCTAGGATGACTTTATCATGCTCAGAACATTGAAGAACTAAAAATATCTTTTCAGTAGTACTAATCCATTGTTCAGCAACTAATGGATCAGTAGACCCGCTGAAAGAAGGTGGACGCTGCCTCATGAAGGATTCAACAGAATGTTGCTCCCTCCTTTGCTCGTTTGGAAATCCTGCATGATTCATAGCTTGAGAAAGTTGTGTGAGCATGGCTACAAGATTTTTCATTCCAGCTCCCTTATCGTTTGGTTGCTCAGGGGGACAATCATTGCATTGCCCATCGCATTCCGCATTAACACGGTTCCTTCGGGTTCCAGCCATTGACTAAAACCAAGAAGAATAGTGTGAGTAACACTAATTATAATAGGAAACCACATAATTCAAGAATAAAATTTTCATGCTTATGGTCTTATCCTAGGTTATTCATGGCCATTTCTAAGATTGTGTTCTATGCTTAGACATATCCTTAGTGTTCTTACTAAGGCTTTCACATCCTAGTTTCCAAAGGTTGGCTATACCTTTCCTCTGATACCAACTATAACGACCCATACATTACATACATTGTTAATACTTCAAAATTGAAGCACACTTATTACAACATATGATAAAACCACAAAGGACCGTATAGGTATAGTGTCTTTAGAAACTGGGAAACATAAACAACTGGTTCATAAATCTTCTACAGTGTCTCCCATTTATTTCATCATATTTAGGGTCCCTTTTAGCATATTCGACTTAATATCCATCTTCCTGACCTGGGGAAAAGAAAAAATAAAAGGCTGTGCTCAAATGCTCAGCAAGGGCAATAAAGGAAATAAAAATCATATCATATCTTTTTGAAAATCATAACCTGCAAAAGAGATCATAAAATCTTAATAAATCATAGAAGTGAAAATGAGATCCCCATAATCATAACATAAGACTTGAAACTTTGTGGCATGCACACATAATCATGGAAAATCATTTCTTGTTAGTCATGACTCATTGCCAAGACTATCTTAGTGGACAAAGTCCCTTTCTGAACCGAGTTCACTCCTCGTTTCAGTCCTGTATCACTGAACCGAAATAACCTTCCGTTCCAGCCATGTCTATCTCATGAGATATAAAATCTTTACCCAATGCATTGGAGGGAGATATAGGTCCCACCCATCTTATAATGAATCCTTTCTTATGTGTGCCACATAATCATAAAACATACATCATCGCATAACACATGTAACAAAAATGGGATTCTTGAAACATCATGACATCATAAATCAATTCATATAAGATAAAGGAATTCCTAAAAATAATTCCATCACAACATGATCAAATCAATGTAATAATAGGGATAAAAACAGAACCCTTTATTATCTTATATGGAAAATAATTTTGATAAAACACTTGAACTCCATTCTTGAGGAAAATATCCTTTCTTCTTCAAAAACATTTTTCCTTTCATAACATGTCATACAACGTTAAAATAAAAGAAGGTGATTAAAAATAAACTTGAAAACTTGTAAAGGAAGTTTCTTGGACATAATGTTTTAAAAATCCATTCATGCCGTATAAGTTAAAAAAACATTCTTCGTACTTTTATCGGGAAAGTCAAAAAGTACCTCGTACGAAAAACGACAAAAGATTCCTTTCATACATATTACTAAAAACTCACCGAAGGGTAAAATTGGATTTAAACAATTGTAGGTGGATGGAAATAATATTACATATTGAAGAAACATGGATGTGGATGATAAAATACACCCCAGTAAATACCAAAGTATAAACAATCTCGGATAAAAATGAGATTGTGATATTTCCCTTACCTTAGGTCCAATTTGCTTTGTATGTGTCCGAAGATCCTGTATAATGGTTTAAATAATGTTATTGACTTATTCCAGAATCATACATATTGATATGATATCATATATGTTCATATTCTTAGCTCCTTGATATTAATATTTCATGGTTACTTGTTACTCGGGTCTTTATTGCCTTTTGTTCTTATGCGTGTTTTGCCGAATACATTCTTATTCTTCTTTTAAGGTTATAGATTCCTTATATCCAGAATGGTATTAGTGTAACATATATCATATTTATTCATTCAATTCATTTATATAATCATTATGAAATGAAGATCATGTAGAACGAGTCACATCACATTGTGGAGACGGTATTCCGTACGTACGCACAAGTGATGATATCGTTCCTATGATCGTGGAATTGTATTGGAGTATATATATATTATTTCAGTATCAATATTAATTCATAATAATCATATATAGTTACTCATTACACCATTATACCCATCCTTGTAAGGTGATGGTGGAAAATAGATTACACCACGGCGTGGAGACAATATTCCGTACGTACGCACGCGCAGTGATTTCATTTTTCCGTAGAATGGATAGAAGGTGAATTAGGGTTGTTTCATATTTATAATAACATATCAGTATGTAAGTAATACTGATGTTATTACTTTATCATGAAACAACTAAAGAAGAAGAAGTTGAAGATGAAAGAAATTGAAAAGATCGGTAATGGATATTACCTCTTCCTTGGAACGCCTCTTTGAATCCTCCACTTAGGGAACTAAGATTGGTATTTGGAGAAGACAAGGACCTCTAGGATTATTCTAGGGAAGTGGAGAGGAGAAAATGGCAGGGGTTGGCCGAGCTTTAGTGCTCAAAATTGGTGTGAGGAGGAGGGGGAGGAGGTGCCCTTTTATAAGGGAGGAGAGGGGCACCTTAGGAATATCTCAAAATATTATTTTATATTAAATTCAAAATCGGTTTATAATGGTTCCAAAGGGTCTTATTTCGAAGCTAAAGTGGGGATGGGTCGAAATCCTATCAACCAATAAGATTTAGACAAGTTTAGGGTATTATTTTAACCTTATCAATTAGATTTAACTCTAAGTTAATTAATTTAACTTTTACCGTGTCTTTTTGTTTTCTTTCACTATATGGTAAATACACTTACTATAACATGCCAAACGAACCCCAAATTGTTTATTATTAATATATATATCCTTATCTAAGTCATTTGGCCGAACCTTAGATTTTTAGGAATAAAATAACAATTAGTAATATAATATTTGATTTAACAACTATTTTGTGTCAATTTTGACACTATTTGATATATGATTTTTGTGAAAGTCATAACAGAATTATATGTTCGAACCAAGTTGATTAAATCAACACTAATATATCATAGTACCCTAGAAAATTAGTGGAATTAATAAAAAGTCTTAAATTACATTTATTTTGGTATTTATATTATCAATTATGTCAATATTTCATTAATAAGATAATTACTGCATCATCTTTGTGTCATAAATAAATTAAATTATTTGAAGTCTAAAAATTACAGATAAAATATCATCATGTAGGAAATATTTTTAGCTTTCTAATGAATATTTATAGTCGAATTTATCTTATGTATAACCCCATATTAAAAATGATTTACTTATTAAACTTTGATTTTAACTATTTTAACCCTTCTTTAAATAAATTAATAATAAATGTCCTAATCTAATCCAAGTGGGCCTAAATGGTCATATTTTATTCCTAAGTTTGTTTTTGGTCGAATTACACTTGTCCAATAGAATTAGGACATGTGTTAGGGTAATATTAATATCATATTTACCCTTAGTTATCCTATTTACTATTAACCGCGGTAAAAAAAAGTAAAAAGTTACTATTCACCAAAAAATTATTTTTATCTCATTGAACCACATTTTACTTACTGATATCAACCGTGTCTATCGGATTTTCGAAATTCTATTCACAGAAGCGGTAAAATTATGTTTTATGCAAAATTCAGTTTTTTAACCTACCACTTAGTGGTTTCACTATTCATCAAAAATTGAAAGTTTTCGGGAAAATACCAAAATTTCACCCTAAGCTAATTTCGGTATTCTGAGTCCAAAAATGAAGTTCATTTTGAAAAATAAAATTTATAAAATTTCAAAAAGTGGTTATTACTATTCATAACGGCTAGTTTTAATAGCATATTGTTGTTTAGTGAAACTCGGTATTGCGTACGACGCAAGCTATCGAGGAAGGTCGTGATTGCGTGTAAAGCAAGTCAAGCAAGTGTTGTGTAGAAAAAGATTCCTTTGATAATTTATATAACATAAAAGTCTCGGGTGTTACACTGGGTTCAGGGAGTTACACAATTAATCAAAATAGAATATCGATATAAGATATCCCCTTTAAAATATTTCTTAAATAGTGACTAACTCTTAGTTAAAATAATTTTAAGAAATGCCATAAATTTTGAAATACATTTACATAGAAAAAAACAAATATAAACACTAATTAAGATTAATTATAAATGTAATTATATTGTTTATAGATTAAAAAATCTTGTATAAAAAATAAAAGAAAAAAATAACAAAATGACATAGTAGAATAAGAATGTGGTTCGGTATCAAGACGAGGCTTAATCCCCACCACTTGGTAATCACCTCCTACGAAGTAGATTATAAATATAATCAAATAAATGAATATCCTAGATCAGAAAAATACTCAATAGACACAGGATATCCTGGTTGAAAATCCCCCACCATAGATATACATGGGATGTAATAATAGCTCAGGTTACACATGTTTCTCTTCCATAAACATAATGGAAAACCCGATGAATTGAAACGAGACAATAACATGTATTACCCTATTAGTTTTAGGAGACAATGTGTGTTTGATAAAATAGTAACAACACACTACACAAAGTAGATTGTATCAAAAAGAAAAAATAATATTGAATATATTAAATTTTGTTCTGATATGTTGAAAATGATCGTAGTCCCCATACCAACATTAGTGAGGAGTTTGAGCTTTATTTTGAAAAATTTTAGCAGAATAGAGGATCGTTGAAAATCTTCATGAATGTTTTAGTTTATCTCTATCAGTTTATAAATAAATATCTTTAATGATTTATGAGATTATTTGTCATTGATCTCAATAGAACATGAATCTATATGCTATTCAGAATTCAGTGATTCAGTCACACATTTATATGTAAGCATTAGTGAGTAGTCATTTTAGTATCACTGTAACAAATTTTATATAGAGATATCATTCTCATATATAAATCTTCAATAGATCCAAAATCATCGGTGAGGTCTTTAAATAGGTCATGAAGGCTTGGTCAAAATATCATTAAAAATAATTATTCATTGATCCATTCAAACCAATGTACTTGGAAAACAACAGTAGCAATAATCTGGCAGTGAATCATCATCTGGAAGTATCTCAAACTGGTGGTAACAATGACTTAGAATCTAGAGGTTGCTCATCCTATCAGTAGCTCCTCTAGAAGTAACAATCATAATGCCGACTCTGTTGGTGTTAAATCTGCTAGTGGTGACTCCACCGGTGGTGACTCACTTCACTGGTGTCTTTTTTAGGATGGTAACAAGTTTTTATAGTGACTCCCGGGCAATGGTGACTCACCATTAATCAAAGAAGAATTTTCATAGAAACAATATTAATATATAAAATACTATCAAAAAAACACATGAATTATTAGTAATAAAAAATCTCGTTTTGTGATCATTAAAATATGAGAGTTTCAAATATACTCCACACAAGGAGAGTCAAAATGAAATAATCTTCTTCTATGCTAACAATATTTCTTATTTTACATTTTAAAAAATTATTAATTCCTATTCCCACAAAGGGAATCTTTTTCATAAGTTGTTATAATGTAAAAATAGTCCATCATTTCTATATCCAATATAGTATGTATGTGTTTTATGGTGTAAATGAAATAACTTTAGAATAAATGATGAATTAATTATATTTTATTCACTTATTATCAAATATGCATAAAAAAAACATTTATTCCAATTCCTTTCATTTTTGAATACCCTTATTTTATTATTTTAGGGTGTTCACGTAGATACCGAAAAAATATATTAATATGTGAAATTATTAACTAAACATTATTACCTTTATTGTATATAGCATTAATACCTTATGATTAATTTTCATGGTTGAATGGTATTTACATGGAGTGTTTTTTTATTTCATTGGATACATATTTTAACTCCACAGCTAATAATGTTATGATTTTTTATGGATTTAGGGTTTTTTCATATTCATGTGGCACACGTATACAAGATATATTAATATAAAATGGGTGGACCAAGAATTATATATCCCACCAATCAATTGGGTAATTTTTAATATCTCTTGAGATCACTATGTGGGATATGGGTGAAGGAATCCTCATCAACAATGTTATGCATGACCCTAATTCAATATTTATTCCCATTTTATAATGTTATGATTCATATACATATGTTATGTTTGAACATGATGATCAATTTTTTCACAACTTATGTCTTCTGTTTGACAATAATGTTAAGATGTATTGGTAGTGATCATTAACCTATATTTATAATAACATGCCTTTTTGTTTGTGTTTTATTCCTAAGTCTTCATGATTACAAGGGTTCCATGATATCTTTTATCTTATTCAATGTCTCCAAGATTGATTCAACGTTTATATTGTTTACTCACTTAACACATAACCACATTTATAGGTCATGATTTATTATGATTATCGTATGCCTCATTTTTAAATATTTTAATTTTATGGTATTTTATATTTTAATCATGAAATTTATTTTATGACCAAGCATCTAATTTTCTATGATATAAAATCTCATTGTAATTATTTTACCCCTTACAATTTATTTAAGATAACTCATTTCTATTGTTTCCCTCAATCGATATGTGAACATATGTGATAAATAGATTTTAATTATTTTATATTTTTTAAAAACTAATTATTCAACTATATTTTATGGTATAGTATATGTTAATTATGTATTATGTTCTTAGATACCAAAGGGATTGAACATTCGATATTGGGAGTTAGTTGAATTTCATGTGATTTGTGTAGAATTATATATATTTAGTACTAGACCTTGATATCTGGGACTAGAGGAATCTCAATTGGTATCAAATAAGAATTTGGTTATATTTTTGAATTTGTATTGTTAACATATGGGAGTAGAGCCATTGTCAGATAACCATTTTCATTAGAGCACAATTTTGTATATAACATATATGATAATATAAGATTATAATTTCCTAGGTATTTATGATGTGCACTTAGAAAAGGTAATTTTTAGGTTTACATTTTGGATTTGTATCAAAATTTTAAAAAAAATCATAGTCATTAGTAATATTTTATCAATGAGTAAAAATTTTGTAGACACAATCTTCTTAAGGGGGAATAATTCAATGAACTAGAATATTACATACTAAATTCTATTTCTAATCAAACATATTCCTTATTTAGTAATTTATAAATTATAAAATACATAAACCACATGTTAAAATATAATAAAACATAAATATATTAATCAATTTTAATAATTTCAAATATCAATTAAATAAATAAAAGTTGTAAATTTTACAAAATAAATTTCTGACACAATAAAGGGATACCTCTATTATTGGTAAAACATATATGTATTATTTTATTTCAAATTTATTATTATGATAAATTGAAAATTTAAAAATAGTTTTTTTCTACTAAATAGTTTTATATAAATAAATTTTTTATTTAAATGTTGAAATAATTTTATGAAATCATTTGTTATTTTTCTATGTTTCAGAAAAGTGATCATGTAACAAAAATGAATATTTTTCAGTAAATATAGATTTTATTTAAAAATTTAAATTCTCATAGTTAATATTTATATTCATCAAATAAATTTTATTTTTTTATAGAATTCATTAAATTGATCTTAGGGTGAATCTTTTGTATTTCTCTAAAAAGTTGGATTTGTGGTGAATAGTAAAAATATAATGGTTCTAAAAATATTGTATCTTTTATCAAGACATAATTATAGAAGTGTGGATTAAAAATATATGAAAACATTATCATGGAAAAACACTGTATGGAGTAAAATAATTCATTGAAAAAATCTTGTTGAATTTATAAACCAATGTTTTATAATCTGGTCATACGTTATATTTTATTATAATGAAAACTTTTTTTGGACATTTTTGATTAATTATGTATTCACAAGATTCTATTCAGTTTGGGATTATTTTAAAATTTAAATTACCTATATATTTTAAATTATAAACAAATAAATTTCATGGGGGTCAATAAAATTGAAATAAATTTTCATAAATTATATAATAATTTATATTATATTTCAAACATCCCTACCTTACCCTTATAAATAGAACCCTTCACCACCTCACATTTCCTCAATCCATATAACTATTATACTAAAAAAATTATATAATCCCTCCTAACATAGTTAGAAATATTCTAAAGTTTTTTATCATCACAAAAGATTATTCTATAATTCCCATGTACTGTGTCAAAGGCTGGCATCTAAAGGAAGAGGTAAATTATCTCTACCGATCTCTTTTGGGTTTCCTTCCTCCTATAACTCGACACAAATTCTTCCAACCAACATGATACAATGACATATATATCATATTTATACTTATATTTTTTCTATTAATTTAATATTAAGTTTCCTACTCCACATCATTAATTCGAAAACGAAATTATTACCCATATTATGGTGGATTCACTACCACTGTAAATGTGGTATACCATTTTACATCACCATGTCAATGATAAGTATTAATATGATATGATTTTATAGTGATGTCATAAATTACTAATTTAACACAATATTAACCAACATTAATATGATTTTATAAATCACTCAATTTAACATTACTTTTGTTTCTTCTAAAAACATCTTCTAATTTATGGTATATCATACTACAATGATACTATTTTTTTAAAAATAATACTACCTTAATTTATGGTTATAATAAAATATTTTATGGCTAAATGTGAATATAATAATTATATAATTATTTAATTCAAATTTTTTATTTGTCAATAATCATAAAATTAAATAAATAAAATTATGGTCCTTGGGGTCGGTAAAATCTACTAACTGAACTTACTAGAAACATCTATCATTTATTCATAATGAGATATTTAAGAATTATTTTATATATTTGGAACCATTTAAACATATTTAATGAAATATATATCATATTATCACACTTAAAGTATTAATGTTATCATTTTACATGATCTTTCATATTAAATAATAATCTGATGAGGTTAGGGAACCGTGAGACAATCAACCTCGAATAGAGGGGAATAAACATAATTTATTATTAAAATGATAATAAATTAACAAATAATAATAATAATAAATAAAATATAAATGATAAATTTCCATAACAAATTATTAAATATTGTTAATATAATTATTTAGGACCTTAAATACAAGCATTAAGCGTAACGCGGACTCGATATTAGGGTCTTCTTTTATAATATCCATTTTTTCAAGCATTATTCTCCTATTACATACTGTTGAGCCCTCTGGAAGATTGTTGAATTCTTCCTATGATTGCCGTTTTAATAATCACAAATCATCAATTACTTAATCCGGTTGGATTTCTCTTATATATAATCACAATCTATTAGTGAATCTGTGTATATTGGTTGGATCATGTTTTATCTCTTTGTTATTGATTTACAAGTATTCTGGAAGTCCTCTGGATCAAAGCACAACAGTCTCACTGATCCATATCAAACGACAACGGTCTCACCTATCCATATCAAAGGACAACGGTCTCACCGATCATGACACACTGATGCTGATCAAATGAGTCACCGATCATGACACACTGATGCTGATCAAATGAGTCACCGATGATGTCTCACTGATGCTGATCAAATGATTCATCGAAGATGTCTCACCGATGCTGATCAAATGAGTCACCGATGTTGGTCATCTGAGTAACTGAAGATGTCTCACCGATGCTGATCAAATGAGTCAACGATGCTGATCATCTGAGTCACCGAATATGTCTCACCGATGCTGATCAAATAAGTCACCGATTCTGATCATCTGAGTCACCGAAGATGTCTCACCAATGCTGACGCTGATGACCTACCGATCACTTGACTCACTGATAGTCATAAACAGCTATTTGAATTTCTTTATCTTTATTGAATCTAACCAATGGTCATATTAGGAATATTTTAATTCTCTGTCATTTATTAAATGTGTGTTGTTGGTTGTCAAGAAACCGTACATCTTACCTGCAAAAAGAAATAATATCTTTTTCCGGAGATCATGCGTTAAATAAGAGTTTCCTTGGAGCTGAAGAGGTGCGTGTGTGCTGCAAGAAAAAGTGTTGAACACAAGAATGAATACGCTGAGTGCTGAACCGAGCTGGTGTACATGCAAAGAGATGACTGAGCTTACAAGAAGAACTCATACACTTCTGCATACCAGAGAAGAGTTGAGAACAAAAACAAGAACATCACATAACAGCATCATCAACTATCCTTGCACCTGGAAGTCAGGGAAACGGATGATACTCTGTTTTCCAGAAAAAAACCACAAGAGGACTGAGAACTAATTCTGATCAAACAAAGTAGTCCAGAGCTGCACGAAAATCACAAGAGCCATTTCTAAACTCTAAATATTTGCCTCTGTGATTTACTTTATACATTTTGAACTGTGTGTGTTATCTTCTTTATTTTACAAACACACTATCTCATGTAATTTAACTAGAGGATCTGTAAATCCTCATTGAAACTCTTTTACATTGTTTATTTCCCACTGGGATAGTGGTAGAGGTCGTGTGACCTGAAAAGCTGGTTGTTGTTGTGTTTGTTCCCATGAATAACTGTGGTAGAGGTCTTGGACCTGGACAACTGGTTGCTGTTGTTATCCACGATCCAGGGAGTGGATCATATTTTTATAAAAGCTTTTGAGAGGAATAATTCTCGGCTTGAGACTGAACCTCTTGGTTATATCTGCTGTTCTATATCGTTCAAAGTTATTCTTTTATTCCACTGCTAAGTTCTTTAATACCAAACCTGTTTTAAATTCACTTTGATAATTAAGCTCTCATGTGGTTATATTAGCTGTAAATCAGTAAGTTAGTTTCAAAAGTTAATCAAATCTTCTGTTTTGATTAACTAGGAAATAATCAGTCCTCTGAGAACCTAACAAAACCTTTATTGTGATATAAATTCACTACAGTTTAATTCTATGTTTTATTTGGGGTATTTTAAGACAATGTTTTTAAACAGAAATTTTAATTGGTACTCAATTCACCCCCTTCTTGAGTATCTACTCCGACCAACAATTGTTATCAGAGGTTGATTTAAATATTTTCTAAAAGTTTTTTTAACTGTGAATTTAGTTGTAGTTTAATGTTCTTAAAATTTTCATTATTTCTAAAATTTTATCTCTTTAAAAAAATTTCTTTAATTTAGTTATCATGGATAATAGAGTTGAAGTGTTTCTACCAACAGACCACCATTTTTCAATGGCACCAACTATGCTCAGTGGAAAATCAAGATGAAAATTTATTTAGAAAGTATGGGTTTTGATATTTGGACTGCTATAGAATCAGAATATAAAATTCCTACTACTGTTAGAACTTCTTGGAATGAAGTTACTAAGACAACCTACAATAATAACTGCAAAGCTATGAATGCCTTGTACTGCGCTTTAGGAGATGAGGAATTTAATTGAATATCTGCTTGTAAAACTGCATATGAAATTTGGGATACCTTAGCTGTTTCTCATGAAGGAACATCTAATGTTAAGGAAATGAGATTGAACACTTATACTATTAAGTATGATAATTTTAAGATGAAGCCTGATGAACCCATTTTTGATATGTATCTCAGGATCAATGAAATTGTCAACACAATGACTTCTCTGGGAAATGATGTTTCATCAAAGGAACAAATCAAGAGAATTCTGAGATGTCTACCGGAAAGATGGAGAGGAAATTCTGTCTCAATTAGAGAATCATGTGATATTGGTGAACTAGCAGTCAAGGAACTAATTGGCAAGTTGATGATGTATGAAGAGGAACTCAAGGTTAAAAAAGAAGAAGAAGATGAACCTAGAAGGAAGTCAGTTGCTTTCTAGACTTCAACTTCAAATAACAAGGATAAGGTGAAGCTTCATGCAATAAATTAGAGTTCAAGGTGTGAAGACAGTGAGCATGCTTCTGATAGTGTTGCTGAGATGGCCCACATTGCCAGAAGATTTAAAATGTTTTATAGTAAGAAGAAGTTTTTCAGAATGTCATGCTACAAAGGTAAGTATGAAAACATGGGACATTGAAAAAATGATTGGAAGAAATCTGACAAATCAGATGAAGTTTTCTACTATGAGTGCAAAAGAAAGGGACATATAAAAGCAGACTGTCCAAAGTTGAAGTACAAGAAGAGGTATGATTACAAGGAAAATAAGTACAACAAGGCTATGAAGGCAACTTGGAGTGCTTCTGAGGATAGTTTTTGTGAATCTGAAGTTTCTGAAACTGAACACAGAAACAAGGAAAACATGTGATTTATGACAAACACTTCTGAGGTAACTTCAGAAACTCCAGCTTCTAATTCATATTATTCTGGAGATGATTCTGAATGTGATAACATGTCTAAATCTGAACTGTTTGAATATTGTGATATGTTAGAAGAAACCTGTAATGAGCTGAAAGACAAATACAAAGGTTTAAAGAAACAATTTCCTTTAACTGTTAAACATAAATCTAATCTTGATATTGAAGTAGAAAAGAATGCTCAGTTGCTTAAAGAGAATACTAAATTAAAATTATCCAATGAGCAACTCAAGAAAGACATAGAGAAATTTAAAAATGGTAAATATTCTCTTACTCAGATGCTAGGTAAGAAAATAGCACCTAGATACACTACTGGTATAGGATACCAACCTCGACAAAGAAAGATTACCAAAACTAGATTCATTACTAAATCTGGATAGAATGTAGCTAGCTCTGGAACTTCATATACTTGAACTAGTTATATTCATAGTTATGGATCTAATAAGGGTTATATTTCAAAAGCTATTGATTCTAGAAATTTTATGAGACCCATTAGAAAAATATGGGTACCTAAAGTGTTATTGGCTAACCTTTCTGGACCCAAGAAAATCTGGTTACCAAAATCATTTCCTATCTAAATTTGTTTTATAGGAAACCTGCTAAAAGAGCTCCTATAAAAAGACTTGGTATTTGGACAGTGGATGTTCAAAACATATGTCTGGAGACTTCTCATGCTTTAAAAGCTTAGTCAGAGTTGATAGAGGATTTTTCACCTTTGGTGATAATTATAAAGGGAAAATCATCCGCTTAGGCCAGATTGGTAACACTGACTCAGTATTGATTTCTAAAGTTTTATTTGTCGATGGACCTAAATACAATTTGTTAAGTATTTCTCAGTTATGTGATGATGGTTTTTATGTTAAATTTGAAAATGATTCTTGCAATGTTTTTAATTCTAAAAATGCTTTAGTTTTTTCTGCATTAATAAATGTAAATGTTTATGCTATTGATTTAAATTCTTTAGCTAAGAAAAATATTACTTGTTTAAATGCTTTTCATAAAGAGTCTTTGGTTTGGCACAAACGATTAGGTCACTGCAATGTGCATTCACTTAGAAAACTTGCTAGGAAGAACATAGTTAGAGACCTACCCAAACTTGAATTTCCAGCAGATAAACTTTGTAATCCCTGTCAAAAGATAAAGCAACATAAAGTTTATTTTAAATCAAAGAAAGAAGTGTCAAATTCTCAACCTCTCGAGTTGGTTCACATGGATTTATTTGGACCTTCAAGAGTTTCTAGTTTAAATGGGAAGCACTATTTCTATGTTCTTGTAGATGAATTTTCTAGATATACATGGGTATATTTTTTGCTCACAAAAGTGAAGCATGTTCTTGCTTTATAAAATACTCCATGTTTGTAGAAAACCTTAGTGGACTTAAGATTAAAACCCTGAGAAGTGATCATGGATGTGAGTTTGAAAACCATGAGTTTGAATCTTACTACTCACATAGTGGCTATAGTCACAATTTATCTGCCCCTAGGACACTTCAACAGAATGGTGTAGTAGAAAGATGGAATAGAACCCTGCAAGAAATTGCTAGAACTATGCTTAATGAGTATGATCTACCTATTTATTTTTGGGCTGAAGTTGTAAATACTGCTTGTTATGTTATCAACAGAGTCTTGATCAGACCTGTTCTTAAGAAGACCTCTTATGAGCAGTGGAACCATAGGAAACCAATGGTTAACTACTTCAATGTTTTTGGTTGCATAGTCATTATTTATAATACTAAAGATAATCTTGATAATTTTTCAACCAAAAGTGATGATGGATTTTTTCTAGGATACTCAACTTCCAGTAAATCCTATAGAGTTTTCAATAAAAGAACCAAATGTGTGGAAGAATCTGTTCACATAAAATTTGATGAAATTGATCCACATGAACCTAAGACCTCTCTTGAAAATATTGAAGATGATCTCTCTGTTTTGAACCTTAATTTTAAAGACAGTGGACCTGTAGTTAAAACATCCAGTTCTAGAGATTTTCCAGACCCTGCTTCTGTTGAACCTCAACCTATAGATGAACCTGAAACCTTGAGCCCTACCTTTTCTAGATCAACTAGAATTCTGAAGAATCATCCATTAGATGCTGTTGTAGTAAATCTTGATAGAGGGACACAGACTAGAGCTTCTCTTAGAAATAAGGTTGAACATCAAGCCTTCTTGACACAGATAGAACCTAAAAATATCAATGATGCTATCAATGATGAATCTTGGGTAATGGCTATGGAAGAGGAACTAAATCAATTTGAAAGAAACAAAGTCTTGAAATTAGTAGAAAGACCTAAGGACACTATAACCATTGGCACAAAATGGGTGTTTAGAAACGAAGTTTATGAATATGGAAACATAATTAGAAATAAATCTAGGCTATTTGCACAAGGTTACAATCAAGAAGAAGGAATTGACTATTTGGAAACCTTTGCACCTATAGCTAGATTATAGGCTATTAGGATCTTACTTTCCTATGCATCACATCTGAATTTCAAATTATATCAAATGGATGTGAAAAGTGCTTTTTTAAATGGTTTTATTGTTGAAGATGTTTTTGTAGAACAACCACCTAGTTTCACAAATCCTCATTTTCAAAATCATGTCTTTAAACTTTCTAAAGCTTTATATGGTTTAAAAAAAGCTTCAAGATCTTGGTATGAAAGACATTCAAACTTTCTTATTTCATAAGGATTTACAAAAGGAATAGATGATCCCACTCTGTTTATAAAAAATGATTTCAAAAGATGTGTTAATAGTACAAATCTATGTTGATGATATTATTTTTGGATCTTCTAAAACTTCTTTATGTACTGAATTTTCAATGGTTATGCAAAATGAGTTTGAAATGAGCTTAATGGGAGAGCTTAAGTATTTTCTTGGATTTCAAATCTTTCAAACTAATGATGGTATTATTCTAAATAAAAGTAAATATACTAAGGATTTATTAAAACATTTTGGTCAAGATAGTATTAAGGAAAGTGATATACCTATGAGTACTACCTGTAAGTTGGATGTTGATGAAACTGGGAAACCAGTTGATCAAACCTATTACAGAGGCATGATTGGGAGTTTACTTTATCTTACTTCCAGTCGACCAGATATCATGTTTAGTGTGTGTATGTGTGCTAGATTTCAAGCTAATCCTATATAATCACACTTACTGGATGTTAAAAGGATTTTTAAATATCTTAAGTATATTGTGAATTTATGTTTGTTTTATCCAAAAGGACAATCATTTGACCTAACTAGTTATTCAGATGCTGACTTTGTTGGATGTAAGTTAGAAAGGAAAAGCACATCTGGAACATGTCATTTAATTGGAAAGTCCCTAGTATCATGGTGTAGTAAGAAACAGAACTCAGTTGCATTGTCTACTACTGAAGCAGAATATATTGCTGCTGGTAGTTGTTGTGCACGGATTCTGTGGATGAATCACACATTATTGGACTATGAATTTTACTTTAAATTGGTTTCAATTATCTGTGACAATACTAGTGAGATCAACAAATCTAGGAACCCTGTGTCTCACTCTAGGACTAAGCACATTGATATTAGACGTCACTTTCTAAGGGATCATTATCAGAAAGGTGATATTTCTCTAGAATTTATTAATTCTGAACATCAATTAGCTAATATTTTTACAAAGCCTTTATTCTCTGAATGAATGAATTTTATTAAACAATAATTGTGTATGATAGATCTGTGAAACTGATCTATGAAACTGATCTGTGAAACTGATCTGTGAAACTGGTCTGTGAAACTGATCTGTGAAACTGATCTATGAAACCGATCTTTCATTATATTACTTTTTATTTTTGTGATTATTTAACTACTTTTATCTTTATTATGGGGACCCTAAATGATGAAATAAATGATACGTGACTATTTCTATTCCCCAAACTGTTTACCTTTCATTTCTTTCCCGCCAAACCATATTTCTTCTCTTCTCCTCCAATACGAACCTTTGAACTCTTGCTTTCCCCAGAATCGTCAAATGGCTAAGCAGAAGAGACCGAGAAAAGGATCAAAAAGTCATATACCTTCAAAGCGTGCTCGAGGCGAGTCGTGTAGTACCACTCAAAGATTAGTAAATCCGAACCTGGAAACTCGGATTGTTGCTATAGAAAAGGGAGTCAGCTCCTCCTGGCTTTTGACAAGTAAGTCGATGTTGTTAAAAGTATTAGATTCGCAAGGATGGAAATCCTGGTTCTTAGATAACACTCCTGTATACTACCCAAATCTAGTTCATGAGTTTTATATAAATCTATAAGTTACTTTAGATGGTGTCGAGGTGGCCAGAATGTCTTCAGTATTCAAATGAAAGAAAATATCTTTTTCGTCTAAAAAATGGGCTGAATGTTTTAATGTACCCCATCAGGGTCGGTATAAGGATTATGCTGGAAACATTCCTCCAAACACTGAATATTTCTCTTATGAGTTAGATTTAGACCTTTTGACTGGAAATAGAGAGTCAAGGTGAATCATAGCATTAGAGCTGGATGGTGAATGTAGACTTCTCATTAAGTTTATTCAGCACCAAATTTGCCCCAGGAAAGGAGATTTTGCTGCTGTAAGATACCAGGATGTTTTTCTATTGTTTTTACTAAAGAACCTTGAGAAGATGAATTTGTGTAGATATCTAATGGTGCACATAGATGGAATGGTGAAACCTTCTAAGAAATCCACTGCCCTGTTCTATTCCAAAATGTTCTCTTCTATGTTTAAGAATCTGGAATGTGTTGATGAAACTGATGAGATAGCCGACTCTGATAGTGATTTTGTGTTAATAATGAAATTTGTAAATGGATGAAAATAAACTGGAACCATAGAAAAAATGGTGGGTTTCTGATGAGGACAAGCTGTATGAATCTTACAATCCCACTGATCATGGAAAGAGGTCGAAGGGTTTGAGAGGCCCTGGTTTTAAATCAGATGAGGAGCCAATTTATTCTGATGATGAAGATGAAGCAAATGTTGAAAGTAATAAAGACACTGAAGAGTATGGTAAACAAGGGATGGAAGAAGCTGAAACAGAAGAAGGAAGTATGTCACCTCCTGATGATAGGAGTGATCCTGATATTGTGAGCCCTAAAAGAAGAATAAACTTTGGATCTTCAAGTCCACCTTTACCCCTACCTGAATCAGAACCAGTTCTTGATGATGAAGAAGCTAGTGACACTGAAGTTTCTAACAGTGACGTTTCTGTGAAGAATGGGAATGAAAATATAGATGATGATGATGGTGATGATAATGATGATGATGATAATAACTGACCAGTGGATGGTCTAGCTATACCTCCAACAAAAACACATCAAACTGTACCAGAAACTGATGCCAATGGCAAGAGAGAATCTCTTGAAATCAGTGGAAAAAAAAGTTATGATAAACCGAAATATACTCTGTGTGCTGTTGTCTGGGATGATTACCCTGGTTTTGCTGTTTTGGGTTTAGAATATTCTGAAGAAGAAGAAGAAGAATCAGAATCTAATGTGGTTACGATGGAAAGCCAACCAGTTGAGGCAAGGTCTGCTCATGTTGTTGATGCTGCAGGTGCTCATCTACCTAGTTATACTGTCTCTCAGTCTGATTTTGACAAGTTCAAAAGGGAGTTGCTTACTACTGTGAGAGATACAGTCAGAGAAGAGATTTCAAATGCTATTAAACCAGACCTGGCCAATACTGGTGAGTTTATTGGTAGGCACATAGCCTCTCTAAATCAGATTCTGATGGATCTACAATCTGGGTTAGTTTCTTTATCCATCGAATTTAGATCCACCATCTCTGGTATGATGGAAGTGTTGAGAAATCAGATTGAACATCTTAAGACGTCTGATCTGAGAAAGTTGAAAGCTGAGATAACTCAGATAGTTTCTCAATCTAGTAAAGGCAAAGTAACCAAGATCACTACTCGTGAGCTAGAGGCTCTAAGGAAGATTGTGCATGATGAATTGGCCACCAATAGGCAAGTTCTTGATTTGGACTCGTTGAGGAAGATGAAGGAACACAATGATCACATTCATAAGATTGTAACAGTACATTCAGCAGATGCCAGTAATGCTCAGAGAGAGATCATGGAAAAGGTTGATCACTACTTTCCAAAAATCTATACCAAGCATGAGATGACCGCAAATTTGAAAGTGTTAGCTGAAAATCTGAGACAACCTCTAGTCACTCAAGATTTTAGGACTCAAGTTAGACAGTTGCAAGATTTTACTCCAACCATGGAATGGTTCATGGAAAATAAGGATTATTTTGAGAAGGCTATGCTGTATGGTGCAGAAGTTATTCAGAAATCCAGAACTCTTTTGAAGCCTTATCTGAATGCACAAGCCACTGCCATTGTGCTTCCTACTGCTGACCCTCTCGGTGCCTCTGATGTTGCTCCAAATCAGATCTCTGTTGCTCAAGCACTCTCTCAACTTCGACCAGTTCCTCTGCAATCTTCTCAACCAGCTCCTACAGCTCGACATCAAATCACGGTGGCATCCTCTCCTCCAACTTCCAGAGTCATCTTACCACCGTTTCAAATTTTCCCAGTTCAGCCTGCCTCCAAGCCCTCCAACTTACCCACCATTGATCCTTCTGACAAGGGAAAAGCTCCGTTACACCCCCAGAAATAGTTGTGAGTTGTTGTTCATAGGGTGAACCCTGTTGTGATTGTACTGTGATGTCTTATAAACTTTATTCTCTTTTCTTTTTATTCTCCCTTCTGCCTTCTTTTAATCTCTTCTTTATCAGTTTTCCCTCCTTTTTGATTATCCCAAAGGGGGAGAAATCTGTATATCTGTATCTCTATGGATCTATGGGAGATATGGGGAGATGGGAGAAATCACTATATCTATGGATCTATGGAAGATATGGGGGAGATGCATCTCTAAAGGGGGATATTTATATCTTTTTATGGAAATGATTGCATAAGTATTTAAAGGCATAATTTCAGGGGGGAGATTTATATATCATTATGTTTTTATTCTTATTATGCATTATTATTGATGATGTATTATATTTATTAATGGCTAAGCTTTGTGATTGGCTAAGATTTGTGATTATCAGAAAGGGGGATATTGTTGAGCCCTCTGGAAGATTGTTGAGTTCTTACTATGATTGTTGTTTCAATAATCACAAATCATCAATTACTTAATCTAGTTGGATTTCTCTTATACATAATCACAATCTCTTAGTGAATCTGTGTGTATTGGTTGGATCATGTTTTATCTCTTTGTTATTGATTTACAAGTATTCTGGAAGTCCTCTGGATCAATGGAAAATGGTCTCACCGATCCATTTCAAAGGACAACGGTCTCACCAATCCATATCAAAGGACAACGGTCTCACCGATCATGACACACCGATGCTGATCAAATGAGTCACCGTTTATGACACACCGATGCTGATCAAAAGAGTCGCCGAAGATGTCTCACTGATGATGATAAAATGAGTCACCGATGTTGATCAAATGAGTCACCAAAGATGTCTCACCGATGCTGATCAAATGAGTCAACAATGCTGATCATCTGAGTCACTGAAGATGTCTCACCGATGCTGATCAAATGAGTGACCGATGTTGATCATATGAGTCACTGAAGATGTCTCAACGATTCTAGTCAAATGAGTCACTGATGCTGATCATCTGAGTCACCGAAGATGTCTCACCAATGCTGACGCTGATGACCTACCGATCACTTGACTCACTGATAGTCATAAACAGCAGTTTGAGTTTCTTTATCATTATTTAATCTAACCAATGGTCATATTAGGAATATTTTAATGCTCTGTCATTTATTTAATGTGTGTTGTTGGTTGTCAGGAAACCGTACCACGTACCTGCAAAAAGAAATCATATCTTTTTCTGGAGCTCGTCCGTTAAATAAGAGTTTCTTTTGAGCTGAAGAGGTGCGCATGTGCTGCAAGAAAAAGTGTTGAACACAAGAACGAATACGCAGAGTGCTGAACCGAGCTGGTGTACATGCAAAGAGACGACTGAGCTTACAAGAAGAACTCGTACACTTCTGCATACCAGAGAAGAGGTGAGAACAAAAACAAGAACATCACTTAACAGCTTCTTCAACTATCTTTGCACCTGGAAGTCAAGGAAACAGACGATACACTGTTTTCTAGAGAAAAACCACAAGAGGACTCAGAATGAATTCCGATCAAACAAAGGAGTCCAGAGCAACATGAAAATCACTAGAGCCATTTCTAAACTATAAATATTTGCCTCTGTGATTTACTTTTTACATTTCGAACTGTGTGTGTTATCTGCTGTATTTTACACACACACTGTCTCATGTACTTTAACTGGAGGATCTGTAAATCCTCACTGAAACTCTTTTACATCGTTTATTTACCACTGGGATAGTGGTAGAGGTCGTGTGACCTATGCATCTGGTTGTTGTTGTGTTTGTTCCCACGAATAACTGTGGTAGAGGTCTTGGACCTGGACAGCTGGTTGCTGTTGTTATCCCCGATCCAGGGTGTGGATCATCTTTTTATAAAAGCTTTTGAGAGGACTATGTCTCGGCATGAGACTGAACCTCTTATTTATATCTGCTGTGTATATCTGTCAAATTTATTCTTTTATTCTGCTACTATGTTCTTTAAAACCAAACATGTTTTAAATCCACCTTGATAATTAAACCCGCCAGTGTTTATATTAGGTGTAAATCAGTATGTTAGATTCAAAAGATAATCAACTCTTCTATTTTGATTAACTAGGAAATAATCAATCCTCTGAGAACCTAACAGAACCTTTATTGTGATATATATTCACTAAAGTTTAATTCTGTGTTTTATTTGGGGGATTTTAGGACAATGTTTTTAAACAGAAATTTTAATTGGTACTCAATTTACCCCCCCCCCCCTCTTCAGTATCAACTCCGACCAACACATACCGTCTCCTCTATATCAAAAAATTAATGATATTTAAAGTAATAAATTAGTGATTTATTTTAATTTCAATTAAAATATAATCACTTTCACTCCGTTTTCGATTTATATTTCACACACTATATTGTTCTTAAAGGTTCCTCTCCTACACTTTTCCATACTTGGAATTCATGTTTTGCATCACTCTCAATATCTCTATTAATATATTAAACATTCTTATAAAATTAAATTAAATCCTATATTCTTCCTTTTCCATCCATCTTTTCTGGGGATATTCATGCCTTTATGGTTCCCTTTTTATATTCAAGTATGTAAAACCCTATAATGTTTTTGAGGGAAGAATTCAAATTAAAAACTACATATACATGTTTTATCAGAGTTCACAATAATTATTAAATTATTAAATTATTATTTAATTTTAATATTAAAATATTTTATAATGATCCTAATATCCATATTTCAAAATTAATTATTCAATTTCTTCATTTCTATGTTTTCATGAAATGTTCAACAGAAATCGTGAAATCACTTTTTATGATTTATCTTCCATTATACTATTTATTATTGATGATTGTAATTTTAAAATTTTTTATTATATTACATATATTAATCACCATTCATTTTAATTAAAATTATTTTATTTATATTTCTATCATTCCTTGAAGAATACTTTTTTTACTTCGATGTTATGTGTGAAGAAACCAACAATTTTCCTAATTTTTTTATTTTTTATATTACATTTAATTATTTTAAATCGATGATAGTAATATTATATTTCAAAATATTAAAAAGTTCTTATTTTTTATTACACTGAATAGTATCCTTATAATAAATGGTTATAATGTCAAAATAGTCCATCAATTCTCTATTTAAAGTCATTTGTATTTGAGGTGTCATGGAAATTAAATATATATATAAGAAAAATGATCACTAATTATCTTTTTTATTTCTTTATCATCAAATATGAATAAAATAAACCTTAATAACATTGTATTTCCATTATACATACCCTTACACCATTTTTCTTATTTAATGTTGTTCACCAAGATACCCATATATTCAAATCACTAGTAAAATCACACTATAAATTGACTTATATTTATAATATATATGTAGACGCCAAAAAAGAACTCAAGGGCTGAAGAAGGTTTCAGAACAACCAAGTGAAGTCATATTTGGACTCAGGGACCCTGTTCGGAGGGCCCAGATGGGTCGCGCTAAATAAATTCGTAGGCGTGTGAAAAATCTGTGCCCCGCATGAAATGTTCTGGGATTCACAAAAGGCTAGCGATGGGGGGCGTGAAATATTTCTCACCCCAACCCATGTGGCTGACATTCCACATCGCCGCCTACGTCATGCAATTACTTTGCACCCACCTGGTTTCTGCACCGTCGGATGCCTATAAATAAAAGGCGACCCCCTTCCACTTTGAGGCTGAAGAATCTGAACCGGCTCCCGTGTGCGAAATTTGTCTTCTAAGCAGGCAATGATGGCCTTCAGGTATGGTTCTTTTCAGGCCATGTTTCCCCAGGGTCTTCCTTCGCATGAGATCCCCATGGATTAGACTGAATTCCATTCCCTTCAGGGTCCGCCCCTTGCGTGCAATCCATTCTACTAGCACGCTGGTCGACCAATTTCACACAACCCCTTCCATTTCACGCACCCCTGAAATTTGCACGTGTTCCCTAAAATTGTGTGCTCCCTGGTCATTCCGTGCAACCTCTCTTAATTGCATGCCATTGGCATTTCCTATGCGCAATCCTTTCAGTTGGGCGCAAAACCCTTTTCTCCAATTACGTGCAATCATCACTGATTTCATGCCAGTCCGGTGTTTTTTGCGCATGTCTATTTATTTCGTGCAAACCTAAAAGGTTGTGTGAAATCCCCCCGAGGCCTCTCATCTCGGTGCTCCACGGGCACCCCCTTACGCGAGCAGCCGATGCTCTTCTTATGGATGAAATTAATGGGTGTCTCTCACACCTCGGGCATCCACATCATGCACAATTTTCCTGTGTGACCTTTTAGGCTCGCACGAAGTATCTTCAAAGTCCCCTGGATGACACCGCATGTTGCATTACTTTACCTCACACTTCTTCACTTAGGCACGCTAATTACTATTACTACTTCGCATAGACATGCTAACGTGTACCATCGATGGTTCTCTCCAGGATGCCCCATTGTGATGGCGTTGCTGATGCCTTCCCTCCTACAAGGAGTAGAGTGTACCGATTATGTAAGCCCTAGGGGTGTGGAGCGCACCCACCTTGTCCAAGCTGTAGGATGGTAAACTACCAAGCACCATCATCCTTAGCACATGACGTTAAATTGTGACCTCTCCCCATGCCACACACGCACCCCCCTCGTCTTGGACATTCTCCAAGACCACTTGTCTCCATGGGGACGGGATGATATCCTCCTTATTGGAGTGGAATTTGTCTGTGGGAGAAGACAACCACATTGGTGTAATACTTTAGCTTTCCTTGCTGGAGGCAGCATCCCTGCTCCTCCTTTCATCTTCAGTCCCCATGGCCAGTGAAGGGCGTGTTGGGAAATAGTGCTTCTCCTTTCTCCAATACCAAGTCCCTCTCCCACTGTGCTTTGTCGCCCTCAGGCCTCCATCTTAGAGTAAGCCCTATCTTCTCGGGATGCTAAACATGCGTAATCCCATGTTTCCTCTTTGGACGGCTCCACACGTAAGCTCCACTCCATATCCCATGACTGCACCATTCATGACATGATCGTCAAGTCTCTGCAACCTCTTGTTTCTCACACCGAGCATGACTCACGTGAGCTTAGAGAAAGCACCGACCCTGACAACACCTCAAGACACCTCAGAGTGTAAGACCCAATCCATCCCAAACTATGGGGACATGGATCCATGTCATGGCATGGTACGTAGGAAGACTTCGTGAGTTTCAAGCCCTGACACCATGGGCCGCCTCAGAGTATAAGCCCCAACCCATCTTGAACTATGGAGACTTTGATCCACGTCAAGGCATGGTATGTAGGAAGCCTCCACGAGGTCCAAGCCCTCAATACCATGGGCCGCCTCATAGTGTAAGACCCATATCCATCCCGAAATATGGGGACTCTGATCCATGTAAAGGCATGGTACGTAGGAAGCCTCCACAAGGTTCAATACCACCACCCGGTTGTTCCAACCCCCCTTCACGTCGGTTCTCCCCCGTCCCACATGATGTTAAACTATATTCGCCATCTGAACTATGTGGACTTTGATTCCCTGTGATGGAGATACATAGGAAGCCTCAATGAGGTTCAAGACTATCACCATGGACTCATCCTGATCTCTCCCTCGAGCCCATGTGTCTCGAGAAGCACATGCCCCAACCCATAGGTTTCACTTATTCTAGGTCCCATCCATACATCCATTCTCACGGGTCACCTCCTAGGGTGTCCTATCATCCCATCGAACTAAGCAGACTTTGATTCCATGCCACAAGGATACGTAGGAAGTATCATTGAAGCTCAATCCCAAAACCATCATCACCCCATGACAGTTCCATCCCATCCATCATCCAATTCACAGATCCTTCCATCACCCATCCTAATCCACACCTACACCACCACATCCTGGTGGAATCATGCCACCCTATTCTCTATTCCATTTATCATCATTCAGGAATCCACCCACGTGTTGGCCCCAATATCTGTGTTCCCTCTAGGGGTTTACTCCCTTTGGTCCACTTTAATCAGTGTTCCGATCAGTCTAATTCATATCCACTAGACGTTAAACTTGCGGCATGCCCTATGATAAACATGGGAAGCTGAGGAAAACATCAGATACATCCCAATGGAATATGATTTCTTGGGTTCAATGTGGGATTACATGGGCTTACACGGCCTCGCGAAGCCCTATAATAAGGGACTGAAGACAGAAATTTGAATCCCCCAGTGTCAAGACATGCCAGTGGTTCCCAACATGACTACTCCCCTAACCGATGGTTGGTGCCCTGACTGGGCCCCTTGGAATGTCCTAACAGAAGCAGTGTAATTAACTGGTGTCCATTAAGATATGGCACCAGAAAGAGTTTCACGAATAATGTCTAAAATCTATGAGAGAGGCCCAAACTAGGTGACAATCTGTAAGGAGGAATCCAAAGAAGGAAGAACTGGCATCCCATTAACTTATTTCGATTAAAAAGAAGATGTCCCTAAGTAAGGGGCTGATGCCGCCCGCCTTTGGAAATAAGGAATGCGGGGAAACAGCCACACATCCTCTGTGTGACGGTTGCGAGCGCACCAATGAAAGCTTCAGAAACAGAAATGGTGAACCAAAAGTGAAATTATTCTCCTAAATATGAAGACTAGAAATTTATTTGCACCAATGGATTGGCTCTTCATCATACCCAGTCATCCGATATCAGGTCCCCCAAGAAAATAGCGGGCCTGCCATGAAACTCTCCAGAAGATGGGATAGCCAGGACGTTGAGCATTTCGTTCTACGATGTTGTTAGCGTGGATCCTTCTTTCCAGCCATGGATGATAGAACATAAATGGGGACTGGTTGTCTATTACTTTTCCTATCAGTATTAATGAGTTCATCTCACTGCTTTCAAGAACCATGTTGTTTCATCCGGAGCCTGATCACCTGCCCACCGGCGTAGGAAAAAGGGAAATATCGACGTGGCTACCCCGCACGGTTCTGCGTCATCCATGACAGCTTCAACCACTACGACTGTTGTCCGCCCATGCCCACTCTCCCCATCAGAAATTATCCAGTGAATGGTGATTAATGAGCTTGTATGCAGGTACGAGGAGAAGGGGATCATCCCCACTAGGGATA
Organism: Viscum album; assembly: GCA_963277665.1. NCBI lineage: Eukaryota > Viridiplantae > Streptophyta > Magnoliopsida > Santalales > Viscaceae > Viscum > Viscum album. Next base: position 953,318,325 of record OY728162.1, on the reverse strand, counting down.
TTGCCCGCTTGGATCTCGAGGCAGCTACGCCACACCGTCAAGGCTGACACCAAGGGCGGCGTATGGAACCGCTGCTCCCCACCCCAACATTCAATCATTTCGGGAGCTATACCCTAGAATTCCTTAACACCTCTCTCCACTACGCCGACGAGTTAGGGGATGTCTGGGTGGGTCGAATCGGAGTCTCACTTCAAGGGATCTTGGTGAGGGATCCCACCAGGATGTGTCAGTGCGACTGCCCAGTTCCCCAAACCAAGGAGTAGGTAAGCTACTCACCTGCACCACCAACTCCAGTCCATCTGACCCGACACCAACATCAGGCGCAAATGGAAGTGTATGCCTCCCATGGGGCATCAATATATGCAACTATGGTGGCCCAAGCCACCGCTGACTCAAATCCCCAAATCCTGGCATATGTTGATCAGGGGTAGTTATATGCCCGGCCTAGATCGAGGCCCCAACCGCCCCACGGGCAGGCTGGTTCGACTCTAATGGTCGCTAGCACAGGCGATGGACATTGCGGACCAATCTGCAGTAATTCCATCCAGCGTGGAGGCCTACTTTGTACCGCCACTACGGAAGGTGCGGGTCCTCCCTCTTTTCAACCTAGGCTAGGAGCTCTGCCCCACGTAGCCTTAAACCCAGGTGAGGGTCTTCCCCATGAAAACAACACTCTATATAGGAATCTCTCACGCGCTCACTACACTAGGTATGAGGTCATTCCCCCCACTAGAGACCATGGGTATAAAGACATTTCATGTCTATTCACTCGCCAGCATGGAGTTCTTCCCCATGTCTCTTTCGACATCTGCCCTAGTTCCCCTCACATTGCGGCCCACCCTGGAGGGAACTATCGTCACCCCAGCACCAGTTTGGACGAAGGACCTCCTCGTGCCAAAAGTGGGCCTTGCCCTAAAGAGCCACCAAGGGGCAGGAGAGCAGGTGGTCGCTGCCGCAAGAGGAATTCTGGGGAGGGTCGAATAGTAATAAAACTGGTTCGCTTCTCGGACTCCAAATAATAGAGCAACTCAGTGCTGGAACCCTCTCCTCATTCCTCCATGTCAAGGGACAGGGTAGGACTGAGGCGCATCAGCCTCATAATCCCAAAATGTGAGGTCCACAAGATCCTTGTCTCCAATGACAGGTATATCCAGGAGGACGATAACCTGGAACGTCCCAAGGGACTGACCACATAATCTCTATCATCATCTCTGGAAGCTCAATCTGTCTCGACTAGAGATGGCGAAGAGCTATTTTGGGGTTCAATAGTGGGAGAGCCATTGCATAGACCACCCTCGGCAGGCGCCGATGCTGTGTTAGGATCCTTGTTCATTGGTCCATTCTATCGTAATATAGCATCTAGGTCACTAAAACCCTCGTAGGAGATCACAAGATTCGGTGTCCAATCAGAAGGCTCACCGTATTCTCCACCGACCAGCCCACCATCCCAGTGGTCTGCCTCAGTACTACCACTAGTTCCTCATCCATCCCCAGTTTACGAGTGGGGAAATATAGGGCATGACCCCGATGCCATGCTATGGAGCTTCTAGAAAATCCTTGCAGAAGTCCACTTCTTCTATAAGTTTTGGCTGGTCGCATGATCGAGTTATTGTATGCCAGAATCTCTCACACCGGAGGAGTTTAAATGTTTCTTCCAGACCCTCTGGGCGACTCACTTCCATCTCTTACACTAGTGAGTAACTTATCCCAGGAGCCAAGTGCACCTTGGAGACATCGACGAATAATGTTGTCTGGTTGACCTGGCCACACTTCCCGTGGTCCAGAACCCTGAGTCACCTGGTCACCACAGTGCCCTCCAACAGCAATGCATTCTGATTTTCCATGTACTCCGCAAATTTGTTAAGGAGGCTACCCCCACGTGCAAGTCTGAGGCTGGGGGAAATACGCTACACTTCTCTTTGGTGATATTAGTCAGTAGCCCAACTTTCTTGGAGACGTTGAAGACATGCCCCTGAGAAGAGTTGTGGTAAATATGATCGATCTGTTTTGAGGGGAAAATGAGTTGGAACATTTTGATGGGAATATCCTCCCTGAGTACGTTCCGCCGCAACTAGAACCCTCATGGAGGATTACGCGTCATCAGAGGAACCTCCTAGGTCTTCCTCGGCCCACTGAGGCATTGGTACTCATCCAACATGTTAGCAAGGGAAAAGAGCACTTTAGAGCTGTCAAACACTCCAACCCGTCTGCCTCAGTGCAAAAGATGAAGGAGGACCCTGAGAAGGCCACATTGCGCAAGTAGCTTGATGAGCAGAAGAAGTTGGTCGATGAACTTATGTTTGAACACATTATAGATAAATTACCCGACTACAGTGATCCTAGGCTAGTACAGAAGTGGCAGGAACAACTACTCCTTGGCGAGATGCCCCCAGGCAACCCTGATCATGCTGCATTCACTAACAGGGAAGAAGTTGGAGATCACGGCAAGAGGGTGCGGTATGTCTCGCCAAACCCTGATGAACGGCGTGACAATTCAAGGAACCCAGCTTGGGCTCCTCCACCTGCCCCGCAGGCCGCTACACCAGCTGCTCCATGAGCCGTTGAGCCTGCCTACCACATTAAAGAACCAAACAACATGCTCGTGGTTAGGGATCCCCATAATGACAGGGACCCCCATCTATATGATCCAATGGCGGTGCTCATCACCCACCTGTAGGCATTAGAAACATGATAGGTGGTCTTCCCACCTGATGGTAAGCCATATCTGGCATGGTTGGATGATATGCCAGCATCCACGAGATTCTGAAACCCTACCTTCCCCTCATTTAATGGGACGATGGACCCGCCGAATCATCTGTCCTACTTCAACTCAAGGTGTGGGCCTATTCTAGGGACTCCAACATAGAAATAGGCTACCATGCTCCGCTATTTTCTTCAGACACTAGAGGGGATGACATTCTCCCCGTACAGCTAGCACCTCATCAGATCTATGACCAGATGGGAGGACCTCCGCATGATGTTCCTTTACTAGTTTAGCTCTAACACCTAGAAAATGAACATCACAGACCTCTTCAAGTGTAAGCAAAGGCCTAATGAGCGAGTTGGAGACTTTATCGCCCGGTGGAAGGGCACCACATACTCCATTGACATGCCACTGACTCAGAAGAAATTACTGACAATGTGTGTGGGGAATGACAAGACGGAACTGATTCCCTCCCTGGTCACTCAGAAATATCCCGAACGGTTCCGAGTCTTCTCATATAAGGCCCAGCGCCTCAAAAAAGCCCTGCAATAGGCCATCCAGGCATTTCTATTGCCCCATGTAATCCCAGTAAAGAGGGCTTCCAGAGCTGAGCCCGATGCAGTGGCCCAGATAGTGTCCCCCAGGTTTCTAGAATTTCTCCCAGTGGGGCCATATTTGCAGCCCAGCAGAGGTCCACCACCACGGGCGCAACTTCCAGCCCAACAGCTACCACCTCAGAATCGGTAGGCTCCCACAGCCCCCCGTTAGGGTCAGGCTCCTAGAACCCCCTTTCTGGACAGAAGAAATCGGACCTACTAATTCAACGTGGCCCAGGATCCTGGTTACTTCCACAGTGACTTCAAAAAGTGAATTGTACGGCTTCCTGAGTGCAGAAAGCCAGAAGAGGCGAATCTCACTGATCTCCCCAACTGGCACCCTTATCACCAGATCCTGGGGCACACCCTCAAGCAATGCTATGTGTTCATGGACCGGATCAAAGACTAGTTTGAAAACAACATATTCAGGTTGGGTCCGGCCCCAGCGTAGGAGGATGGTGTCTTTATGTGATCAGATAGTAGTAGCCATAGTGACAGTGAGTGGCAGCAGGTTTCTAAACGCGTGTCCTAGAATTATAACTACTTTATGGCATGCAAGATGGTCACCCGCACCCATGGAATTATCCGTTCATGCCTGAATCAGCATGAGCCTTCAAAATTTGCAGCCACCACTCCTATATCATCATCTCAGTTGGCCTCGTCCCAGAAGAGCTAGCATCAGTAGTGCAAGAAAAAGCAATGCCCCCACCATTGCCATAATTTTCCAACTCTTAAAAAATTTATGCCCCTAGAGAAGGGGATCCCTCCCAAAATAAACCCAATGGTGGATGTCTCTTCAAGTAACATTCAAGGGTACGCTTCTGTTAACATCGTCGAGTTGGTAAACCCCTTTATGAATCCCGATGTGGGGGGAGCCAGGAAAACCTCCCCAAAATCACCAGCTGACGGCAACGTCGGTGAAGCCGCAACCATATGAGTCATTAGGGAACATCCGTTGGCACCTCTATCTAGTCCATGCATGCTGCTGAGACCAGACAGCAGGCCCAGTGCATAACCCAACACTCACAGCCTCCTCATCCGATGTCGACAGGCCCTCCTCCACCACTATTTTTGCTATTGGATCAGGAAGAACCACTTCGGTCGTGCCATCAGCTGATTTTCCATGCTATAGGCCGATCTAATCCATCCAATCCTCATCCGAAAACAATTCTCCAGTATTCGACTAGTGAACAATAGGATATTCCCAGTACCAGTTAGCCGTCAGTTCGGCCAACAGGGCCCGCTCTGCCTTCAACTACAGAACGGCTTCCTGCAAGCATAGGTTCGCACATGGCACATAAGTATGATGTTCTCAAGAACCTCACTGACATACCAACAAGTCTTTCTATCCTTGATGACCTCTGCATGTTTCCAGATATGCGCGAAGCATTCAATAAGGCTTTAAGGATCCCCCTCCAATTTGAGGTGGAGATAACAGCTGCAGAGGCTTTCTATGCAGAAGTGAATGAGAAATCCAAATTTAATGCCATTATTTCATTCTCAGGATAGGATGAAGGCTCTCCCATACATGGTCACATCTGCTCGTTGTACATCACTATCCCATTTAATGGTGTGGAGGTCTGCTGCTGTCTCGTTGACACCGGATATGGGATCAACATTATCCTAACACGGACATTGCGGAAGATGGGGTTATCCTAGGATGACCTGAGTCCCTCAGATTTAAGGATCCTGGGATATGACAGGACAGAGCAGACCACGATCGGATATATCCATCTGAAGACCCAGTTTGGCAGCCTAGTTGTCAGCATTGAGTTCATGGATGTCTCCCAGGACACCGCGTATAGTGCATTGTTGGGCAGGCCATGGCTCCACATGCATACGGTGGTCCCCTCATCGTATCACCAATCCCTCAAGTACTCCATTTATAGTAGAGTAGGCATAATATAAGGTGAATCATATCCTTTATCCTCTTGTGATTCCCATTATTTAGACACTAACTATTACAATAACAAGGATAATCAAGTCTAGGTAAGTTGAGTTGAGCCCGTCACCACTACAACCGACCCTTGGGTAGGCCTGAATGACGCCTGCGTCTTCCCGATCCATCAGTTGGAGGCCATGACCCCCCGATATGGGGCAATTTTTTTTCATTTCTAGGACGAGGGGAAACTATTCTCCCAAATCCATGTAGTGTCGTAAGATCACTTTGTATTATTATACATACTAGGCTCTAGTGATCCCAAATCCTCACACCCCATCAGGTATCGGGATGTCCGGCTCATGGAAACGATAGTACGTCACACTTGTCTATTTCGTCAGGCTGGAATAATTCAACTCCGCCCAACACACCACTACTACTTTGATATTATAAAATGTGGGCCCTTGGGCTGGAGACCATATGGGATCGGGTCAGCAACCTTCATCGATATGGTCTCAGCAGCGTCAGAGTGCCCCGATACTATAACCACTGCTTCGGAAGCTGGTACCAGCCTCCCATCAGGGTCTGGTAACTCAGAAGCAACTTCCCCTGCAGAATATCCCTCCATAAGTGGAGAAGAGGATATAGAATATTCCCCCATTCCTTTGAGGAAGGCATCTCCACCACGGTTGATGAGTTGGTACAGGTGAACCTCAGAAGTGAGTCAGACCTGAGACCCACATTGATCAGTGCCGCCATGCCCCCCAAGGAGCAACATCTACACATAGACTTCCTTAAATAGCACCGTGACATGTTTTCATGGAGTTAAAATGAGATTCCATGACTACATCCTCATGTAGTTTTCCACCACCTCGGCATTTCGGCAAATCATCCCTGATTCAAGCAGCCTCCCAGTAAAATGCACCCTTCTCAAGGTGCCATGGTCAGGGCCGAGGTTGACATGCTCATCAGGGCCAACTTCCTTAAGGAGGTTTAGTACCCCAAGTGGTTGTCCAACATCATACCAGTCAGGATGAAGAATGGAAAGATCAGAGTTTGTATCGACTTCTGCGATCTCAACCGCCATTGTCCGAATGATGATTTTTCTCTTCCATTGAAAGAATTGTTGACCGACACTATGGTGGGTTCCAAGTCCTCTCCATCATATATGGTTACTCCGAGTAAAATTAGATCTGGATATCCCCTAAGGATGAGGATTCCATGGCCTTCAGGGAACCACAAGGTACTTTCTGTTACCAGGTTATGCCCTACGACCTGAAGAATTCAAGTGCCACCTATCAGAAGGCCATGCACCACATATTCAAGCCAATCCTCGGGACATTGGTGGAGTGCTATGTGAATGATCTAGTGTTCAAATATCACCAGTTCCAGGACCATCTTAAAGACCTTGAGAATGTTTTTGGCTTCTTCTATTCCCGCCACCAGAAGATGAACCCGTTGAAGTGTGCCTTTGGGGTCATCTCTAGGAAGTTTATTGGCTTCATTGTTAGGTACCAAGGTATCCATATTGACCCAAAAATTATCAAGGTCATCAGTGAAATTCCTCCCCCGAGTAATATATGGGATCTTCATGGTTTATATGTCCACTTGGCCTACATACGCTGATTCACTGTGAATCTGGCCGGCTAGTGTCTTCCCTTTTCCCAGATCATGAAGAAAGGCTCTGCCTATGAATGGGGCGAAGAGTGCTAGACCACCATTGAGTAAATCAAGTAGTATCTACTTCATCCTCTGGTCTTGATGCCACCCATCTCCGGGCAGCTACTGGTCCTCTATGTCACCACCTTGGAAGGATCTCTCGGCACCCTTCTCTCCTAGAAGAACAATGAGGGGATAGAAAACATTCTCTACTACCTCAGCTATATGCTCCTCAATACAGAAACCAGATACTCCCCCATCGAGAAGAGTTTCCTCATGCTGGTATTCACAGTACAAAAATTGCAACATTACCTACAACGCCATGAGGTACAGCTGGTCTCTCGGGTAGACCCGCTGAAGTATATTCTGAATCTCCCCATGTGGACCGGCCTTCTAGCATGGTGAGTGGTAATCCTACAGTAGTTCAATATCAGGTTCGTCCACCAGAAGTATATCAAGGGATAGGCATTGAAAGAAATTCTAGATGCACATCCAACTATTGCGGAACAGTCCCTGGACTTGGATTTTCTTGATGAAGCAATCCTCTCAGTGGATCCGGCCATCCCATCCAGATTGGCCAAGACAGTCTCACCAAATCCGGAGATTAGGGTATTTTTGGACTCGTCTCCCCCCTTCCCTCTCTTCTCCCTTATCCATCCATTCCCTCTCCTGGTTGTTTTATTTTTGTTCTTGTTTTCCCCACTCATCAGCTCTCTTTCATTTCCCTTGGGATTGATCTCGATGATGTCTCTCAAGGGGTTTCTGTTAATACTGATGATGGTGGTCCGATGTTGATGTCTCTGGACTCTTTAGCCCTGCTATGACCTCACATTCCACCATGCCATTCCATGTCGGACCTAGATTGATGGTTTCATAGTGGTTTTGGGATTTTCAGTTTTGTAGTTCGGCGGCTTTCCAGGTACTCCTGAGTCGGTTCTCTCTTGTCTCTAATTTCGCCCTGCCGTGTTGTTGAAATATGAAGCCCTCGGTCATTCATGTATCTTCCCTGACCTCATGTATCTATGCTACTCTCCTGGTCAGATCTGGAGTGGTGATTTCCTGAAGTTTTGGGATGTGGGTTTTGGCGGCTAAGGGTCCTTCTCACGCAACCTGAGTTGGCGTCCTTCTTTGATGGCATTCTAGTTCTCTTCCTTCAAGGTGACATCAACATCGTTTTTGTTTTTTTTGTTTTTTAGCTTTTTTCAACCATTTTTTCGGTGAATTTGGGTTGGGTTCTTCTACGATTTGTTCAGTGATGGTTTCATTTTGCGTTTCTGGTTTATTTTGGTTCTTGTTTGCTTCAGCCATCGATTTGTTCACAAAGGAGATGTGCCGCGACTTTGACTGATTTCGATGGCATCTTGTGCTCGTGTGTGGTGTTTTGGACAAAAAAGGTGATGGAGGATGACAATGTTATTGTTTGGTGTTTTGGACGTCGATGGAGTCGATGTTAGTGGTGATGACGATGAAATGGTAGTGGTGTTGTGTGTTGGTTGTGGTGATGGATGGCGACGATAATGGTTGATGGCTGGCGATCTTTTCTGGGTTGGCACTGGTTCATTGGGGAATTAAGAGGGGTGGGGCGATGGTTTTTGGTGTCTTCGATGGGCTCTGACATTCTCCGGAAGTACGGTGTTTGAATGACGACCTCGATAGAGATGATGGATGGTGATGATGATAGGGGTACTCATGATTTGGGCGGCAGGTGACTTGACTTTGGCGGATGTGGATGAATCTGTTGGTGATCTTCTCGAGTGTAGTGAAATGTTTTTAATATTAAACCTTTTGTTCTGGTTCCCACTCACCCATAATGCGGGTTTATTAAATCAAATAAAAATAGATTTTGAGGAGGCATGATCCATGGCTACATCGAGTTCTTTAAGCGGTTCCATGTGCGCCAAGTTCATGCTAACTTTGTGCATTGGCCACCAGAGCCTCTCCACACTACCAACTACTCTTGGACCTTTGTAGTCTAGGGATTAGATGTCCTATGGCCATACCCACCGACAATGGCTCGCCAATTAAGATTTATCATGACCGCTGCATATTTTTTTCCATGTGGGAAGAGGCAATTCTGCTCAAGGAATTCAAGGCCGACTCTATCGTTGACTTTGTGAGATCCAACATTATCTACCGATTTGGAGTCCCTCATGTTGTCCTCACTAATAATGGAACTAACTTCCAAGCATGTGAGTTGAAAAAATTATACACCAAGAACAACAACCACTCAAACCATACCTCCTGCTATCACACACAAAAAAATAGGCAGACTGAGGAGTTCAATAAAACCCTCTCAAACATTTTGATTAATATGGTTGGTCAGAACAAGAAGATTTGGTTGGATAAGCTCCCCAATGCCCTCTGGGACTATCGGACGATGACTCATAATTCCACCTAGGTGACCCCTAATTCCCTGGTGTACAAAACCTAGGCTGTCCTGCCCATCAAGATTCACTTTCCCTCATTGTGTACAGATGTCTATGACCAGCAAGAGCCAAATAGAGTGGATGAATTACATCTAACTGAATTGGAAGCACTGGACGAGAATAGGCTTTGTGCCCTGCACAACCTAGAAAGGAATCAGTGCAGGATGGAATGAGCTTTCAACAAGAAGTTTTGCCTCCACTCTTTCCTACAAGGTGACTTGGTGCTGGCTCTAAGGGCGCCAATGATCCCCGACAGGAAACCATTGGATCCCAAACGGGAAGGACCATTCATTGTTCATATGGTTTACCCAAATGGTGCGTAATTGATGGTGACCATGGGTGGTGAGCGTATAAATCCTCCTTACAATGCCATGTTCCTTAAATAATACTTTTCTTGACCCTTACGGGCCCTCCATGACCTTAAACTAGATTATGGTCTTGCACGAACCTAAGCTGTCGGTCTTACATGACCCAAAACTGCACGCGCGTCCCGCATGATGTTAAACAGTACGTCTTCCCACATGACACTAAACTATATGTCATCTCACATGATGTTAAACTGTATGTCATCCCACATGATGTTAATCTGTATGTCTTTCCGCATGATGTTAAACTGTATGTCATCTCACATGATGTTAAATTGTATGTCCTCTCACATGATGTTAAACTGTATCTTCAAGAACTATGTGTGGCTCGATTCCCATCCTTATGGGATACGTAGTACCACATGAACATTTAAATTTTGGGTCCATACCCTCCCAGGTTGAGCCCCTCGAACCTTTAAATTTGTTCAACGATGTGCCTAAGAGTACTCTTCTCTAGGACATGGAGTGTCGGATTCAACCTGGGTGTAACACCCCCAGATTTCATAGGGTGTTATTTCTTCAAAATAATTCAATAACTGGCACTGCACGCATCACCGAGTTCAAGCTCACCATGAATTACAAAAAAAACCGTTCAAAAGAGATTATGAATAGTATTAACTAAATTTTAAACTTTATATAATCCTTATAATTTTAGAATCCATATTATCAGTTTCTTAGACATAATGTAAGAACAAATTCATTATCAGTATTGCACTTTTACCAACTTTTAATAGTGAACCCTTTTTAAATACAATATTTTATACTTTTTGACTAAATGGGGACATCAAAAATTTAAAATGTAACACCCCAAGCTTCTACAGTACGCTTCTCTTTGAATAGCGTGTGTTGTACGCAACACCGAGTTCTAACACACCATAACCAATCAAACTAGCCATTATGAATAATAATACCTACTTTTTGAAATTATATATATTTTATATATCAAAATGGGCTTCATTTTTGGATTTTTAATATCGAATTTAGCCTAAGGTGAAATTTTGGTACTTTTCAGATACCTTTAATATTTTGATGAATAGTGAAAATTACTAAATTTTAATTAAAAACAACTTTTTTAATCAAAATAATTAATAGTGATAAATTATGGATTTGAGTGGTTTTAAAGTATATTTAGAATATATTTTTACCATTTAATATAATTTTGGCCATATGACATAATTTTACAATTAAACCAGACATAAACAAGTGTCAATCTTTTGATAGTTATTATCTCTTAAAAACACGTTTTTTGTTTTAACAACGGGAATTAATTTTAAATTAATTATTTCCACTTCTGTGTTTTGAATTTAGAAAAATGGATTCCATATTTGGAATCAGGATGTTCATATTGTGTTAATAGGTAAATTTTATTTCTATACATTTTGAATAATTACGGCGGTAAATATTTTATTTACCATGGTTAAAGGGTAAATCCGGTAAATAAGGGTTAAAAAATATTAATATAATAATAGTAAATTACCCAAAAACATATCCTAAACTTATTGGTTGATACATTTTCGACCATAGGCATCTTTGGGTCGATTTTGGGACCCCATGGATCCACTTGTAGGTGATAGGGACACTTTATTTTAATTAAGTTAAAATGAATTAAAAAATGACACAAACATATATATTTTAGGAAATCAATTTTTACATAGGGTTATATATATTGGAGTTTCGACTATAAATATTAATTAGAAATATAACACAATTTTCTACATAATGATAAATTTTTTTATAATTTTTAGAGATTACATAATTTTATTTAGTTATGACACAATAATGTTGCAGTAATTACCATAATAGTGAAAATTTAAAATAATTAATATTATAAATACCCAAATAAATATAATTTGAGACTTTTAATGAATTAAAATAATAATCTAGGATACTATGACATATTAGGATTGATTTAATTAACGTTTTTGGATGTAATCATTCTGTTATGAGTTTCACAAAAATCAACTATTGAATAGTGTCAAAATTGACATAAAAGATTTTTTTTAAAAAATATTATATTTTTAATTGATATTAAATTCCTAAAAATATAATTTTCGGACAAGAGACTTATATCCTGATATTAATATCATTAATGGACCACTTTGGGGTCGCTTCGATGTATATATTAAGTTTATTGACCATATAATATAAAAATACAATGAGACATTGTAAAAGTGAAACTAATTAACTTAGAGTTAATACATAAAGATAAGGTAAATATAAGTACCCATACCTGTATATATTCTATTGGTTGAGTGGTTTTAGACCTATTCCTACCTTAACATTTAAATAATCAACTTTGGAGCTATTAGAAACCGAATATGAATTTATTATAAATTAATATTTCTAGATTTTCCAAAGGTGCCCCTCACCCTATTATAAAAGGGCACTCCTCCTTCTTATTTATTCACACCTTCAAAGCCTTTTGGTTTGGCCAAAATCTGCCCAAATACTCTCTCAACTTCCCTTACTACAACCTAGAGGCCTTAGTTTTATCCAAAAGCCAACCTATGGAGCCCTTTTTATCAAATCAAAAGGAAGAACCCGAAGAAGAGGTAATGATTTCACCACCCTTTTTCAAGTTCCTTTCTTCTTCCACTTATTCTACCTTTGTTGTTACCATTATAAAATAATAACTCCAGTATCATATATATACTGTGATGTTATTATAAATATGGTACAACAATATTCACTATTCTATCCACCCATTGAATAACATGTCACCATACATGCGTACATATGGCTTACCGTCTCCACGTCGTGGTGTAATTGTTACTCAATATATTATTATTTGGATGGGTATAATAATGATGTGTAACTCCTGTAAATAGTAAATATAACATGATAATGATTCTGTATATATGATATACCATCCAATTATATATTATTTTAATATCAAAAGAATGATATTATCGCTCGTGCGTACGTACGGACTACCGTCTCCACGAACGCGATGAGATTCATTCTCCATCATATCCATTCAAGTATAATTCTCATTTGATAATTATTAATAGAATATAAGGACTTGATATAAATCTGGATATGATTAATATACAACCTATCCATTAAAAATATGGCTTACGTAACAAAACATATAAAAGAAAACGAGTAAGTTAACACCCGAAACAATAATAATACTAACAAATCAATGTTAAAAGATCATATATGATATCATATTAATGTATATGATTATTGTATAATTTAATTACAATTATTTCACCATTATAATGGAGTTTAACCTACCCCAACCAAAGAAAATTACAAGGTAATTGTTTATTTTACAATCTCTTCATTATCTGAGGTTGTTTATACATAATAATCTACTGGGATTTCTTTATCATCCACATCCATGTTTTTTCGAAATGTATTTCAAAACATTTTTACTATTTAATAAGAATATGGGTTAATGTAATTTATACCCTTATGTGTTTTTAAAGGAATCTTTCCGTCATTTTCCAAACAAGGCACTTTTAACCGTTCGAAAAATTTAAGGTAAGAATGTTTTTTTAACTTATACGGCGGGTGCGGCTATTTACTACCGTTACAGAATCGTAAAAGCTTCCCTTACAAGCTTATAAGAATATTTTCAAAGTAAATATTTTATTTTATAATTATTTGACTTTTAAATGATTTCAAAATGAATATTTTAAGAATTTTTGAAAGTTACTCTTTATCAAGATCATAATTTTAAATGTTTTAAAGATTTATCTTTCTAAATATTTTTAATTAATGTCCATGTTTTCAAAATGATTTTAAGGATTTATTTATATGGGAATGAAGGTTTTGAAAAGATATTTCTTTTCAAAAGTTTCAAAGTGGTATGGGACACATTGATTCAAAAATCTCTTTTAAATTACATCCTTTATAAATGTGCGACTTTTCCATGATTTCGAGAAAAGAGATATTTCTTTCAAATAGTTTTTATTTCGTCTATGTCAACATCGTTTGATGGATTTTAAGCTTATTTGAAGTTTATTTATTATGATACAAAACTTTTGTATTGTATTTAAGGTTTTGTGATATGTTTTACTGTGGATGTGTTATTTTTATACCATTCATGGTTTATAGAGAAAGTATTGACATTTCCTATGCTAGTTTTAATACGAATGTCTATGTTATGTTTAAACCTTTTCATATGGGAATGCATTGTACTTAGTAAGTGACGGGTGGAGCCCGATATAGCTCCTCGATGCATCGGTAGGTCTCATGAGACAAACTAGTGTCTTGGCACAAGGCCTTGGTAATATCTTATTTTTAGTCTTGGAACGAGGCCTTGGCTGTGGGGTTATGATAGTCTGGAATTATGCATTCCATCATTATGAAAGTGGTTATTGATATTGCATGTGATTATTCAATTAGTAGAATATCCATGTGAATAAGTAAATGGAATTATTTCATTTTAAATTTTCCATACTATGTTGATGTTCAAGTTTAAAAAACTTTTGTTTTAGTTATACATTGTCTTAAATGTTTATTCTTATTTATGAAAGTTCCCGCTATATTATTATCCTTACTGGGCATTTGAGTTCACCCCTTTTCTATGTTTGATTTTTCCCAGGATGTGAAGAAGTAATTTATGAATGACCTACAGGGATAGTGTGAGGGGATAAGAGTGTGGACTATGGAGACTATTTTGTTCTAGTTTTCACATTATGATGTAATGTAAAACATTATGAATATATCTAGTGTTTCCAAGGCTACTAAACTAATCGGTATTTCGACATTTGATCTTCTTGTGATCATGCCAATGTTATGTAATAATGGACCGACTTTGGGTAACTAGGGTCGGGGCGTTACAGTTGGTATCAGAGGAAGTTTAGTACAATCCTTGGAAGCTAGATTTAGATAAACTCTGATTAGAGCACGTAGACCTAAGATGAACATTGAGGATTAGTATATAAGAACTTCCTAGAATTTTGGTATTGTAGAGATTTTGTGAGTTTTCTGAGAAATACATTCCTGTCTTGATACGAGTAGGTAGAGGCAGCTCTGGCACAGATGTACCTAGGGGTAAAACACGAAATCACCGCTTTGAGCTTGACTCGAACGGGAACTGGTGCATGACAACGGGCCTTGATGCACTCGTGGTTACGACACTCCCGGGGGATATGCTTAGGATAATTATCATTTTCTTTACAAACCATTATGAAGGTTTTTTGAGTATATACTTCCTCAAAGGAGACATTTTTATGATTATGGATTATATCCAAAAACTATTTAATTTATGTTATGTGTTTTAAAAGTTTGGAATTAGGTATTGTTATTCATAAACAAATCTAATGTATCCCATTGTTTAGAAATGGCGCCCAGTAGAAGGAATGAGAACTCTAGGAATTCACATGATACAAAGAGAAAGAAGGATCATATATTTCATTGCCTTAAGACAGAATTTATAAGGTAAATAGTCTCGCATGTATTATCATCATATGAAGAAGTAATATCATGTGTTGATAAGATAAGTAAAGAGTTTACTGAGTCCTATGGTTTTGAAGGGAATCAAGAGAAGAAAAGGATTAAAGAGATAAAGATGGATAAAGGGAAGAGGGAAAAGAATAATTTTCCCTTATGTGATAACTATGGAACGAAACACCCTGGAACTTGCCTGAAAGGAATGTGAGTTTGTTATAAGTGTGGAGGAAATGGTCACAAAGTACGTGACTGCAAGGGTAAGAAAATGGTTTCAAATGTACAATGCATCATTTTCAAGGAGTTTGGACACTATGCGAACCTATGTCCCAGTCATCAGACTATGCCGCAAATGATGCTATTGGATAATAATCAAGTTATGATAATACCACAGATGAAGAGGAATGATTAGAGTTCTTACATTGATTATGTCATTTGAGTGTAGTATCAACAATGTACTTGTTATAATAATTATGGAGTATATAAGGATTGTAATGAATTACTCTTTCATTAAGGACTTGAGATTGTGTGGAACAAGGAAAAGTGACTCAATAGAAGGTTAAATTTTTGGGAAATATATGGTTGAGAGAAAGATAAACCATAATATGGTTCTGATACCGAGGTAGTTATTTTAGAATAATAAATGATAGATTTGGATAAATTATATTGGATATTCTTGACTACAATGAAGCTGATTAATGATTTGTATATTCCATCATTGTTGGGGTTGAAAACATTTTTGGATTGATGAAGTATATCCAACATTCTATATGGAATAATGGAGCATGAATGTAATCAATAATGATTATGGTAATTCATGATGTTTCAGTGTTTTAAAAGAATACATGATGAAGGTATTAATATTCTATTACAAGGTAAAAAGGATCTACATTATGTTTACCTTCCTTATAAATGTTGGACTGTGAGTTTAGAAAGAAGTATTTTGGATAAATTCTAGTTTGAGATTAATTTTGGATTGCCATAAAAGGACAACCCAGAGGTTGGGCACCAACCCGTCGCGACCAGCAAGGCCCCAAGAGTTGAACCCGCAACTGAAGGGCGACAAGGGTGTATCACCTACCACTGGCTCACGAGATGTCGTGGATTAAATAATGTAGTTTTTTTAAAAGATCAGGTAGATGAATTATAAATTCGTATTTTTTTTGGAACCCTATACGAATAGGATAAATAGAATATATTTTTTTATGTTCTATTATCTTTTAGAGTGAAAGATGAGTTTGTGGTAGAAATTAGTTAAAGGATGGAACTCTTCTTGTCAATAATATATATTTCTTCCTCTCTTATTCTATGAAGAAATTAATTATTATACTTTATTTAAGGAATCCTAAAACCAAAAATGTGTTATCCTAATACCCTATGTTTTTTTGAACTGATGGTATTTCAAATCATCATAGATTAATGAATTTAAGGACATCAATTTTACACTTTTTTCTGATTGATGACCTCAATCACTACATATAAATATTTATGTTTTTCCTCCAACTATATGTCTCTAATTCCCACTAATGTTCTCCAAATCGAGATCATAATTTGCTGGTGACCCTTTCATTTCTCTTTTCCTCATATGAAGACTAAATTTTAGTAACTCAATTTCTGATGTGGGTTTTTCCACAAATATATTTTCTATTTTCAACCTTTTATTTTCTAAGAACAATTTCAAATTGTGAGGATGCAATTTATTGAAGGAGGGGAGAATGTAACACCCCAAGATTTCATATTGTGTTATTTCTTCAAAATAATTCAATAACTTGCACTACACACAAAACTGGGTTCAAGCACACCATGACTTACCAAACAAGCCGTTCAAAAGAGATTATTAATAGTATTAACTAAATTTTAAACTTTATATAATTCTTATAATTTTAGAATCCATATTATCAGTTTCTTAGACATAATGTAAGAACAAATTCATTTTTAGTATTGCACTTTTACCAACTTTTAATAGTGAACCCTTTTTAAATACAATATTTTAGACTTTTTGACTAAATGGGGACATCAAAAATTTAAAATGTAACACCCCAAGCATCTACGGTACGCTTCTCTATGAATAGCGTGTGTTGTACGCAACACCGATTTCTAACACACCATAACCAATCAAACTAGTCGTTATGAATAGTAATACCTACTTTTTGAAATTATATATATTTTATATTTCAAAATGGACTTCATTTATGGATTTGGAATATCGAATATAGACTAAGGTGAAATTTTGGTACTTTTCGGATAACTTTAATATTTTGATGAATAGTGAAAATTACTAAATTTTAATTAAAAACAACATTTTTAATCAAAATAAGTAATAGTGATAAATTATGAATTTGAGTGTTTTTAAAGTATATTTATAATATATTTTTACCACTTAATATAATTTTTGCCATTGGACATAATTTTATAATTAAACCGGATATAAACAAGTGTCAATCTTTTGATAGTTATTATCTCTTAAAAACACGCTTTTTGTTTTAACAACGGGAATTAATTTTAAATTAATTTATGCCACTTCTGTGTTTTGAATTTGGAAAAATAGATTCCATATTTGGAATCCAGATGTTCATATTGTGTGAATAGGTAACTTATATTTTTAGACATTTTCAATAATTACTGTAGTAAATATTTTATTTATCATGGTTAAAGGGTAAATCCCGTAAATAAGGCTTAACAAATACTATTATAATAATATTAAATTACCCTAAAACGTGTCCTAACCTTATTGGTTGATAAATGTTCGACCATATTCCTCTTTGGGTCTATTTTGGGACCCCATGGAGCCACTTGTAGAAGATAGGGACACTTTATTTTAATTAAGTTAAAATGAATACAAAAATGACACAAGCACTTATCTTTTAGAAATACAATTTTTACATAGGGTTATATATATTGGATTTTCGACTATAAATATTAATTAGAAAGATAATACAATTTCCTACATAATGATATTTTATTTATAATTTATAGAGATTACATAATTTAATTTAGTTATGACACAATGATGATGCAGTAATTACCATAATAGTGAAAATTTAAAATAATTGATATTATAAATACCCAAATAAATATAATTTTAGACTTTTAATGAATTAAAATAATTTTCTAGGATACTATGACATATTAGGATTGATTTAATTTACTTTTTTCGAAGTAATAATTCTGTTATGAGTTTCACAAAAATCAACTATTGAATTGTGTCAAAATTGACATAAAAGAGTTTTTAAAACAAATATTATATTATTAATTGATATTAAATTCCTAAGAATCTAAGGTTCGGCCATGAGACTTATATCATGATATTTATATAATTAATGGACCACTTTGGGGTCTCTTTAATGTATATAGTATGTTTATTAACCATATAATATAAAAATACAAAGAGACATTGTAAAAGTGAAACTAATTAACTTAGAGTTAATACTTAAAGATAAGGTTAATATAAGTACCCAAACCTGTCTAAATTATATTGGTTGAGTGGTTTTAGACCTATCCCAACCTTAACATTTAAATAATCAACTTTTGAGCCATTATAAACCGAATATGAATTTATTATAAATTAATATTTCTAGCTTTTCCAAAGGTGCCCCTCACCCCTCTTATAAAAGGGAACTCCTCCTCATTTCTTCACACCATCAAAGCCTTTTAGTTCGGCCAAACTCTGCCAAACTACTCTCTAAAATTCCCTCACTACAACCTAGAGGCCTTATTTTGATCAGAAAGCCAACCTATGGAGCCCTTTTGATCAAATCACAAGGAAGAACCCGAAGAAGAGGTAATGATTTCACCACCCTTTTTCAAGTTCCTTTATTCTTCCACTTCTTCTTCCTTTGTTGTTACCATTATAAAATAATAACTCCAGTATCATATATATACTTTGATGTTATTATAAATATGGTACAACCATATTCACTATTCTATCCACCCTTTGAATAACATGTCACCATACGTGCGTACGTACGACTTACCGTCTCCACGTCGTGGTGTAATTGTTATTCAATATAGTATTTTTTGGATATGTATAATAATGATGTGTAACTCATTTAATAATAATTATAACATGAAAAGTATTTTTTATATATGATACACAATCAAATTATATATTATTTTAATATCAAACGAATGATATTATCGCTCGTGCGTAAGTACAGACTACCGTCTCCACGAACGCGTTGAGATTCATTCTCCATCGTATCCATTCAAGTATAATTCTCATTTGATGATTAATAATAGTATATAAGGACTTGATATCATTCTGGATATGATTAAGATACATCATATCCATTACAAATATGTCTTATGTAACAAAACATATAAAAGAAAACGAGTAAGTTAACAGCCGAAACAATAATAATACTAAGATATTATTAACAAATCAATGTTAAAAGAACATATATGATATCATATTAATGTATATGATTATTGTATAATTTAATAACAATTATATCACCATTATACATGATGTTAACCTACCCCAACCATGGAAATTACAAGGTAATGGTTTATTTCACAATCTCTTCATTATCCGAGGTTGTTTATACGTAATAATCTACTAGGATTTCTTTATCATCCACATCCATGTTTTTTCGAAATGTATTTCAAAACAGTTTTACTATTTACAAAGAATATGTGTTAAAGTCATTTATACCCTTATGTGTTTTTAAAGGAATCTTTCCGTCATTTTCCAAACAAGTCACTTTTATCCTTTCGAAAAATTAAAGGTAAGAATGTTTTTTTAACTTATACGGCGGGTGCGGCTATTTACCGCCGTTATAGAATCGTCAAAGCTTCCCCTACAAGATTATATGAATATTTTCAAAGTAAATGTTTTATTTTATAATTATGTGACTTTTAAATGATTTCAAAATTAATATTTTAAGAATTTTTGAAAGGTACTCTTTATCAAGACCATAATTTTAAATGTTTTAAAGATTTATCTTTCTAAATATTTTTAATTAATATACATGTTTTAAAAATGATTTTAAGGATTTATTTATATGGACATGAAGGTGTTGAAATGACATTTCTATTCAAAAGTTTCAAACTGGAATGAGACACTTTGATTCAAAAATCTCTTTTAAATTAATTCCTTTATAAATGTGTGGCTTTTCCATGATTTTGAGAAAAGAGATATTTCTCTCAAATAGTTTTTATTTCATCTATGTCAACATCCTTTGATGGATTATAAGCTTGTTTGAAGTTGATTTATTATGATAAAAAACTTTTGTATTGTATTGAAGGTTTTGTGATATCTTTTATTGTGGATGTGTTATTTTTATACCATTCATGGTTTATGGAGAAAGTATTGAAATTTCGAATGCTAGTATTAATACGAATGTTTATGTAATGTTTAAACCTTTTCATATGGAAATGCATTGGAATTAGAAAGTGATGGGTAGTGCCCGCTATAGCTCCTCGATGTATCGGTAGGTCTCATGAGACAAACTAGTGTCTTGGCACAAGGCCTTGGAAAAAAATTATTTGTAGTCTTGGCACGAGGCCTTGGCTATGTGGTTATGATAGTCTGGAATTATGCATTCCATTATTATGAATGTTGTTATTGATATTGCATGTGATTATTCGATTAGTAGAATATCCATGTGAATTAGTAAATGGATTTATTTTATTTTACTTTTTCCATACTATGTTGAAGTTCAAGTTTAAAAGGATTTTGTTTTAGTTATATATTGCCTTAAATGTTTATTCTTATTTATGAACGTTCCCGGTATATTGTTATCCTTACTGGGAATTTGAGCTCACCCCTTTTCTAAGTTTTATTTTTCCCAGGATGTGAAGAAGTAATTTATGAATGACCTACTGGGATAGTGTGAGGGGATAAGAGTGTGGACTATGGAGACTATGTTGTTGTAGTTTTCACTTTATGATCTAATGTACAACATTATGAATATATCTAGTGTTTCCAAGGCTACTAAACTAATCGGCCTTTCGACATTTGATCTTCTTGTGATCATGTCAATGTTATGTAATAATGCACCGACTCTGGGTAACTGTGGTCGGGGCGTTCCATTGGGCATGTTTCCATCCACTTTTCAAGCTTCATATTCCCCTTCATTTGGGCCCCCGTTATCTTTCGCACCTAAAGGGACCCCCAAAACAACATGGATTCTGGGACTAAGGGCACTCCTACCATTATGTGTCAACTCCATTGAGGGTTTCAGACAAAAAATTGATACAAGTACCGTGTTGTGAACATGGTCAGTGGTCGATGCTCATTTGTTTGTCCACATTTTAGGCTAACGCGACCAGATGCTATGTTGTGAACATGGTCAGCAGTAATCCTTCATTGTCACACCAACCCCTTTAGGCCTCTAATGATGGTTACATGATTCACATTACATTCCACCCCATCATGTCTGAGTGGAATCTCGACACTCTTAGCACTATCTCATGCACCTCTGCACGTCAGGCAGACAAAACTACATTACGACGTTCTTCAGGGCTCCCACAATATGATCACTAAGACCATAACTAGGATCTTCTCTAAGGGAAATGTGAGGCTTGTTCCTCATCCTAATGGTATACATGGGGTCACCCATATATCTTTCTTCTGGTTCCAGCTCAGCTGGGAGCTATCTTGTCCTTCCCCTTATCCTCTTGGCATGAGGCTCCTCTCCGATGATGATGTGTACCTTTTCCTCATTCATGTCAGGTATGAATTATCACATCGTGCACACTCCTTCAGGTCCAAACCATATGAACTAAAACTATGTTGTTGGGTCCATTCACATGACCCTAAACAGTGATTGTATCGTCTCGGCTGCACGACAAAAAAACGACACTACATTTGATGACCTCATCAAAGGGGATGTCATGTTGGGTATCAGTCACCCACCATACCATTTTTCAATGCATGTATACATCTTGATTCTTGTGGTGATGCCGTGAATTTCTACCCTAGGCCAGTCTCTTCACAAAAAAACCCAATCACCATTACGAACAAACAAGATACATCAAATACCTCTTCTTTTGGTGCGAGGGTCAGAATCGCACACCCCTTTCTAGAACTATATGAAACATGATTCTCATTCTTATGATATACGTAGGAACACCATGGCACTTCCCCATGGGCCCATCCTGACTTTTGTGTTTGGTCCCTTGACCTAAACAGTTTTCCAAGTATCACATGGTAATTTGGAATTATGTCCTCATTCACGTTAGGTTTCATAAACACCTTTCCTTGTGTCCCCTCCATTTTTTACTGATCCTTGTTCCGTATTCTATGACCTTAAACTAAGACCCTTTCTAGAACTATGTGGGGCTTGATTCCCATACTTATGGGATACGTAGGAATTCCCAGACATTTATTCTCAGGTACATCCCCAGGAATCATAGATCCCATTAGCCCCCTGGCCTAACCCCTTGGGGAGTTGTGTAACTACAGAATTTTCCCTAAACATGTTCGGGATGCCCCATGATCACATTGGGAAGTGATAGTTCCCTCACTAGAGAGGTCCTATCCCAGATTAGGAATGATATATAATCATATTAATATGCCCACCTAATGTTCTTTCACCATGGTAGTGTAATTTCAGGAGTGTTGGACTTTGTTCGAAAAAACCATCACACCACCTCACGTTTTCTGTGTCCTTCATTCGGATCTTCATCCTCTTCCATGTCTAAAGTGACCCCCTAATGGCCTGGTCCCATGACGCATTGACTAAACTACCTTCCTAGGCCAATGCCCCGGAATAATTTGCACGACAAATTTATTTAGGTCCCATGTTTCGAACATGGTCAGCGGTTGACCCTCATTTGTTGTCCCCATTTCAGGAAAACGCAACAAGGGTGCTCTATATTTAACATGGTCAATAGTTTTTCTTTATTTTCACGCCCCTCCCACAGTGTTAGAAATTTGGGTGATGTGATTCACATTTTTCATTCGCCTATGTTTGGACTGATTCCAATGCCCCTGGAATTTCCCCGCTTGTGCGCTAGAGCACATTGAGAAAACGATACGCCGATAAGTTTGAGGTACTCTTCCCTTGATTGGGCCTCCCTCTTCTCCTAGAAAATTTGGATTCGAAACTCGAATGCCCAAAGCTCGGTTGCCACTTCCATGGTCAAACGAAGTGATAGTACGAGTGTCTCTTATTTCTCACATCCAGTACGGGCCACGTGAGCTTAGGGATGGATTTATATTTGTTTTGTGATTATGGTTGAGCATGTTAAGCCAATGGAAAAGTAAATAAATTTGTCCATACATACAGTTCAAAATAATAATAATCTAACCAGTGAGGCAAAATGAGTTTATGGGTTTTGCCAAATCAGGTCACTTAGGGGTCAGCTTCTTGGATGAATATTTCCAACGCTGCTATATTCTGGCTAGTGGCCTCCAATGTTTCTTCTCACCCCCTAAGGAATCCCTCTTCATTCGCGGCCACAGAGCGCAGTTCGCTGACTCTAGCCTGTCCCTACGCCTATTCAGTTTGGAGCTCAGTTATCTGGTGACTCCCTTCCATGTGTTGTTCCTGGGCATCTTCCAGCTGGGCCCTCAAATTCTCCATGTGATTAGAATATTTTTCAATTAATATCTCTTGTTCTTTCGATTTTTCCTCAAGGCGTTGAACCTCCTCATCCAACCTCAAAAATAATTGGGTACTCCCTGACTCCTCCTGACACTGGGTGGCATCAGAGCGCTTGCTACTCTCATAAACATTCCAAGACATGTAATCAAAGATGATCAAGTGAAGGCGTTGAGAATCTTCCCCTCCAGCACACAGGAAAGGTTTCTAGGTGTGGAGTGATCCCATAAGCTTCATCCATTTCTTCTGAGGCTGACTGAGAAAAATACAGATACACCTCCACCCCTTGTGTCACGTCATCCAGCTCTCCTCGGCCGCTTCTGAGTCTGAATCATCAATTTCCTTTGGATTAGTTGGCCAATAGATAGGGAAAGAAGCCAGTCGGCTAGCATCAGGGACTTCCTTAGAGATTCCTCTTTGGGTTTAGGCTCCTCAGCATCTGAGCGACCTTCCTCTCTCGCCTGGACCCTGGTGGCACCTTCGTCAACTTCTGGCCATTACTCGACTACAGTTCCACTAATATCTTCCTCTCCCTAATCACCAATTGTTGGGGCTGACTTGGTTTGGGTGGAATGTCCTAAATAGGACAGTACGTTGGCCATCATCTCTCCTGCGGACGGATTGGTTTCAATAGCCTGGCGAGCCTCCAATTTCGTGATCACTATACAGAGAATGAGCACAAAAATCTGTTGGGTCCTCTGATGGTATGTACCAGTATCGAATCTAGGAACTTACAGGGACCTAAGGCGCCAACCTCCTATGTTCTGGCTACTACAGTAGCTGTCATAGCGGGGGATCCCTCGGTGCTTGTCAGCTCAATAATGGGCGTTATTGCCCTACCTAGTTCCACTGGCACTTCTCCCCCACCTTCTACCGGAGACAGATGATCATCACCAGTGTGCCTCTGTTAAGATGAGGAGAGTGTATTAATGATTGTAAAGAAAAGAGGATAAAAGGAGGAAGAAATACAAGGGTTGAATCATACCTCGAGTAGCTCAGTCACATCCATATTAAAGTAGACGATCTCACCGCTCTCCCGAAGACTCTCTTGGTGGGATTCCCCCTGAGACCCCTCACTATCGGGCTCCTCTTCTCCTTATGCGTCCTCTTCTTCTGTCTCACCGCCCTCTGACTCATCATTGTTGTCATCATCCCTCAACGGAATCATTTCTGGATCATGCTCCTGGACAATCATCACTTTCACCATGAAAGGTGGCTCCCCACGCCAACCTCGTTGGCATGAGTACATGTCCATTTCTATCAGGTATGCATGTCATTGATGGATGTTTACTTTGTAGACAACCCGAACAAGCCCGACTTCTAGCAGCTGGATCCCATCTCGCACTATCTTCTGCTAGAGGGCTTCGGTGCTCACCGACTTCCGCAAGGTTAGCAATGCTGAACATAGAATAGGGAAGATTGCATCATGAGAAGGTTGAAGAAGATGTCTTATTTTCTTCACGGCCCTATGGGACTCTCCTCTAGGAAACTAGGGTGTGGCCACTCCATGTGATGTCCCCGCCACTATGGTCTTGGCCTGTGTGGGCCCCATTGTCTCACGCACTTCTGATCTTCCCCCTCTGGCGGCAACCTGCCTGCTCTCTCACTGCCCAGGATCCACACTGGAGACCTTTATTTGTTGAACCTGCTTCCGCACGATCCCTTCAGGGTATTATATTGACCAATGTTCGGCATACTCAGTTGAGAGACCAGCGTCAACTCTGGTGGGATGAAAGGTGATGACGTCGCCAGAACCATAGGTTATAAACATCAGCCACAGTTGACGAAGAACACAGGGATGCCTTTTTTCTCGAACGTCTGTGTATACTTTTTTTGGCATTCCCTGGAGGCTCCCATACTACCTGGAGAACCGGGATGGCACATAAGGATCACAGAAGATCTTCCCATCGATCTGGGACACAAGCACTCCACCTCTGATGCTCTAGAAGTTCTCCTTCTCAAGTAAGCCTTGCCCATTGTCTATCATCTGGCCAGTTAGGGTGGGGAATGGGCTGAAGGTGAAGTTTCCAAGGTTACCAATTCTGATCCTCACTCCCTCCTAATTGAGTGTCATTGTCATGACCCTGACAATGTTCATCAGAGAGGGTCGCAGGCCATTTCCTGGAGGACAGAAGGCATTCTGGAGGGTGTATCTGTTGCAATGAGCCTCAACCCACCCATGGAAAAATTGGAAGGGGCCGCCGACTCTCCTAGGTGACCCCCCTCTCGAAATTCATCCCAAAATGGCATGCAGTTGAGACAACACGGGGTCTCCATGATTTAATCTTTTTTTGGCATCCATGATCCCATCCATCATCAGGATCACTAGAGGGACTCCCATCCTTGTGTCCCTCACAGGCAAGAGACACCCACTCATGAACATAGCAAGAAATCTATCATACCGAACAATAGCGTCATGCCTCTTGTTTATGATGTATCCCCATGATTGGTAGTTCTCCATTTCAAGGATCCTCCAGTATGATCTTCTCTTTCTCCTCTGTGCCGCGGTCGGACACCATCTCCCCCACCCTAGAATCGTGACTTCTAGACCCCCCTACAGAAATAGACTGGACCAATCCTTATAGGCGATGTACTTTAGGAAGTCCTTGACCCCCATCTTCTCTTTGGCCAGCTCTACTAGGTTCCATGTCAGTTTCCAGGTTCATGATCTATCTCCCCCGGTGTTCATCGGTGGAAGGAATTCGTCGTATTGGTGGACCTCCAAGGAGGTACCCCCGATGCAGTGAATTTCCCAGAGACTAATACCAACTTCCCCATTATGGAGATGGAATGTGTTGGTATCAGGGGACCAACGGGTGAACAGCTCTGGCCCGAGTTCGTGCTGGCGGTAGAAGTGAAATTACGATGTCCACACTTCCTCAAATAAGCCAATGTGCTACAGCTCGGCCCCAAATTGGTCACATGTATGGAGAACCCAGTATGCCCAGGCCCATTCGCTGGTTAAGTTTCCTCCGGATTGCAGGTCCCATTCCTGCAGCCTACCTCTGGCTTCGACAGTGATGCTCTGACGAAAGGTGCTCACGTAGAGGGTCGTGGAACTCTCCGCGACAGGGTCACCCCCAACAATGGTCCTAGTCTTGGGATTCAAAATATATACATCCATCTGCCTATTTTCTCTGGAAGGATGACCTTTTTTGGGGATGTTGTACCTAGTAATATTGTCCTCACGAGTCACTCATGACCGCGGTGTATCCACCCGAAAGCACGATAGAGGGACCTCCTCTAGAATGCTGAAGTCCCACAGTGGTAGATTGTTAGACAAATCATACTCCTTTGGGAGGGGTTTAGCATATCGAAGAGGGTATGGTTGTTAGAGACAATCCTTTTGGAACCATACACCTCTGGGATTGAAACCATTTTAGCCCTTCGAGCAGCGGCTTTTCCCACACTAACACGGTTTTCGGCCATCTTCTTCAAAAAAGTGTTTGGGTGGTTTGCACGAAATAGGAGAGGGTGGCACCTAAAATCAGCGGGTGTCATGAAAGTTTAGATTGTGGTGAAAAAAATCCTAGGTTTGTGTGTAAAATGGAACCTGATCTCGGTTGAATTATGCATAGCTAAAGTGGGTTTTTTCATGGGACCATAAAAAGTTTCGCACACAAGAGCATGTAGCTTTTCGCGCAGGAGAATTCGTGTGGAGCTTGTGACCCACAGTTGCTTTTAATAGCAAAGCCCAGTTTACACGACCACGTGAAAAGAGAATTCTGTACCTTCCTGAGTTTTTCACACCGCTTCAGATTTTTGCACGTGTGGACCCCACGGAGCCCTGAGTTTCAGCGTTTCCCTCTGAATCCAACCGTTTCAACCCCCACTGATCCAATTTCGAGGGGGGGAATTTGTAGATGCCTAAAATCACTCAAGGGATGAAGTAGGGTTTAGAACAATAAAGAGAAGTCATATTCAGACTTGGGAACCCCATTCTGAGGGGTCGCATGAAATAAATTCATAGGCGCATGAAAAAATTATGCCCCATGTGAGATTTTATGGGATTTGCGAAAGGCCAGCGATGGGGGGTGAAAAAAATTTCGCACCCCTCCCCGTGCGGCTGGCATTCTTTGTTGCCGCCTCCATCGCATAATTATTTCACACCCACCTGGTTTACACACCACTGGATGCCTATAAATAGAAGGTGAAGGCCATCCACTTCATGGCTAAAGAATCTAAATCGGCTCTCGTGCATGAAATTCGTCTTCCACACGCACAAAGATTACCTTTATGTATGGTTCTTTTCGTGCCAAGACGCCTCAAATTCCTCCTTCGCGCGAGATCCCAATAGTTTAGACTGAATTCCAATCCCTTCGGGGTCCTCCCCTTACACACAATCCATTCTATTTGCATGGAGGCTGGCTAATTGTGCACAAACCCTTCCATTTCACGCACCCCTTCCAATTGTGCACAATCCCTGAAATTGCATTCACCCAGATCATTCCATTCAGCCTCTCCAAATTGCGCGCCATTGGCATTCCCTTCATGCAATCTTCTCAGTTGCGCGCAAAACCCTCGGCTCCAATTACACGCAAGTATCACCAATTCTATTCCATCCCTGTGTTT
Source organism: Viscum album (assembly GCA_963277665.1). Lineage (NCBI taxonomy): Eukaryota > Viridiplantae > Streptophyta > Magnoliopsida > Santalales > Viscaceae > Viscum > Viscum album. The sequence goes on along the minus strand of OY728162.1, from coordinate 953,290,172 downwards.
TTTCAAACAGGTCTATTTATTTCATGCAAAACGCAAAGGTTGCGTGAAATCACCCCAAGTCCTCTCATCACAGTGCTCCTCGGGTGCCACCTTGCGCGAGCGCCCAATGCTCTTCTTATGGATTCCATTCTTGGGTGTCTCTCACACCTCAGGCATCCACATCATGCACCGTTTTCCCATGCTACCTTCTAGGATCGCACAAAGTAAATTCAAAGTCCACTGGACAACACAACCCGTTTCATTGCTTTGCCTCATGCTTCTTCGCATAGGAACACTAATGATTATTTCTTCTTCTCCTAGACATGCTAACATGGACCCCACGATGGTTTTCTACAAGACTTCCCCTTATGACGACATTGCTGATGCCTTACCTCCCATAAAGAGAGGAGGGTACCGGTTATGTAAGCCCTTGGGGTGTAGAGCGCACCCACCTATTCCGAGATGCAGGATGTTAAACTGCCAAGCACCATTGTCCTTAGAACATGAAGTTAAATTGTGACATCTCCCCATGCCCCACACGCAGGGCCACCCGCCTTGGGCATTCTCCACGCCCACACATCTCCACGGGGATGGGACCACCCCTCAAATGGGATGATATCCTCCTTATTGGAGCAGTGTTTTTCCATGGGAGAGGACAACCGCATTGGTGTAATCCCCTATCTTTCCTTGCCGGAGGCAGCATCCCTACTTCTCCTTTCGTCTTCAGTCCCCATGGGTGAGCGAAGGGTGTGGTGGGAAACGGTGCTTCTCCTTTCTCTGGTACCGAGTCCCTCTCCCACTGCGCTTTGTCGCCATCGGGCCTCCATATTGGAGTAATCCCTGACTTCTCAGGATTTTAACCAAGTGCACGCCTCATTTTCCTCATTGGACAACTCCGCGCGTAATCCCCACTCCATTTCCTGTGGACTCACCTTTCACGACATTATTTTCAGGTCTCTACTGCCTCTTGTTTCTCACACTGAGCATAACTCACGTGAGCTTAGAGCAAGCACCCACCACGAAAACACCTTAGACCGCCTCATAGTGTTATCCCCAATCCATCCCAAACTATAGGGACTTTGATCCATGTCAAGGCATGGTACATAAAAATCCTCCATGAGTTTCAAGCCCCAACACCTTTGGCTTCCTCAGAGTGTAGGCCCCAATCCAACCCGAACTACGGGGACATTGATCCATGTCAAAGAATGGTATGTAGGAAGCCTCCATGAGGTTCAAGCCACTAACACCTTGGGCCACCTCAGAGTGTAAGCCCCATATCCATCCCGAACTATGGGTACTTTAATCCATGTCAAGTCATGGTACGTAGGAAGCCTCCACGAGGTTCAAGACCACAACCCGATCGTTCCAACCCCCCTTCACATTGGTTTTCCCCCATCCCGCATGATATTAAACTATATTCTCCATGTGAACTACGGGGAATTTGATTCATTGCCACCAGGATACATAGGAAGCCTACACGAGGTTCAAGCCTATCACTCATGGCTCATCTTGATCTCTCCCTCGATCCCATGTGTCTGAGGAAGCTCATGATCCGACCCGAAGGTTACACTACTTCTAGGTCCCATCCATGCGTCCATTCTCACGTGTCACCTCCTCAGGTGTCCCCTCATCCCATCGAACAACGCGAAATTTGATTCCCTACAACTGGGATACGTATGGAGTCTCTTCGAGGCTCAATCCCAAAACCATCATCAACCCATGACGTTTCCATCCCATCCATCGTTCAATTCATAGAACCTTCCATCACCCGTCCTGATCCACACCTAGGCTGCTATATCCTAGTGGAATCATGCCACCCCATTCTCCATTCCATCGAACAGCATTTGAGAAGCCACACACGTTTTGGCCCCAGTATCGACATTCCCTCCAGGGGGTTACTCTATCTGATCCACTTTAATAAGTGTTCTGATCATTCCCATCCATCTTTGCTGGACTTTAAACTTGTGGCAAGCCCTGTGTTAGAAATGGGAAGCCGAGGAAAACCTTAGATACATGCCAATGGCATAAGGTTCCTCGCGTTCGATGTGGGATGCCTCAGGCTTCCACGCCCTTGAGAATCCCTATAATAAGGGACATAAGACAGACATTCCAATCCTCCAGCGTCAAGACACTCAAGTGGTGGCCAACGTGACTTATCCCCTAATCAAAGGTTGCTGCCCTGACCAGACCCCTTGGAATGTCCTGACAGAAGCTGCGTAATTAACTGGTGTCCATGAAGATATGGCATCAGGAAGAGTTTTAATGAAAAATGTATTAAATCTATGAGGGAGACCCAGACTATGTTACATGCTCCGAGGAAGAATCCACGTAAGGAAGAACCGACATCCCATCATCCCGTTTCGATCATGGAGTATACTTCCCAAAATAAGGAGCGGATACCGCCGGCCTTTTTAAAGTAGGAATGCGTGGCACCATCTGTGGGTCCTCTGCGTTACGGATGTGCATGCCCCAACAAATGCGTCGAAAACAATATAGTTTAAATATCATTTCTTCCTTATCTTGATTGAATTGTATTTAACTTGATATTTAATATTATCTCAGTTTATTTACCTAATCTTTAGTGGTAATTCATCACCCCTTAAGGGGTTGTATTGGATTTGTTAACAAAAAATTATAGTAGAAGAAGCATTGAATGGTGTAAAAAATATTTTATGTTTGGTTTTTTTTAGGGGAAGCATCGGATATCATGATCATTCTATTTTTATGAATTCATTTAATATATAATACATAAATGAGAGTTTTCTATGAATAATGGGATTATATTTCTGGAAAAAGCCAATGGGGTTATTTTTTGTAACCATTTGAGTTGGTGTTGGATTTTTTGAAAAATTAACTAGAATTTGGGCCTAGGTAATCTTTTGACTATACATGTTTTTAATTAAATAACTAGTGTTTGATGTTCGACATGATGGATGGAATTAAGAAGGGGATATATATTGTGTAATAATTGGATTCATGGTTATTCCTGGAGGTTTTTCTGAATCCATTAATTAGTTTGGTTATATGAATGAAGGGTTAAGTAGATGTTTCATAGTGTACATAGAAGTAATCATATTCCATGTCAGGGTCATTAAAACATTTCAACTTTTATGTAAAGGTAACATTGATAAGAATGAGGCTACACAATGGTGTCTTCACTGGGGTATCATAAATTGTGTAATGGTTGAAGAGTATACCCTTGAGTTTCATAAGGGTTATCCATGATGTTATATAAAGGTATCTCCAGTGATATAAATAACCTATAAAGTTAACCTAGAAATCTAAGAGGCTATGAAATTTTCTTTGTGATTGATAAATAGTCATAAATATTTTACCCTAGAATAGACTGATCCATGTCGAACTTGTGGTAACACCCTTATATTTTGGAAAATATTTTTTTTGAATTAATAAATCTGTTTCATAATTTGAATTTTAGGAGACACTAAAAATAGTTTATTTTATGTTTTTATAAAGATATACTTGACACCAAGTTGATCATTAACTACATGCAAAACTTATCTTGGCTTGTGGTACATGCAACACTAAGGTAGCTAGTGGTACACAAAAGACCGAGTTTTACAATCTTTTAAGGGATAACATATTTTAAAATAAAATTTTGAAAAATTTATGAATTTTAGTTTTTAAAATAAAAATAATTTTTGAATCCAAAATGTCTAAATTATCCTAGTGTTAATTTTCTTCATTTGTCATAGAAACCTCATTTTTTGATGAATAGTGAATAGTAATGCATTTTAGATAGAAACTGCCTTCTCATTTAAAAAATAAGTAATGAGGAATTATATTTTAGAATTTTTTAGAATCACATTAGACCAATTATAAATCCATTTATAAAATTAATTTTTTATAATCAATTTTACATTGAGATTGAATATACAAACTTAACATGCTTTTAAACATTTTTTTCTTTTAAAACCCATTATTTCACCCTGTCCGTGGGATATGTGTTAATCTTAATTTTCGTACTTTTGTGTTTTGAATTTTGAAAATAAAACATTAACAGTTTTAATAAGTAATATTTTTATGGTATAAGAATATCAAAATAGTTTTTGACCAAAATTACTAGTGAACTTTATTGAAATTAATTATGATGATTAAGGTATAATAAAACTTAATAAGGGACTAAACCTTAATTAAAATGTCCATATTGACCTAGAAAGTTGTCCAAAAGAAATTAAATACCAATATATAGACCATATCCCCACATGGTTATAAATTTATGGTTTATTGGGATATTATTAAAGGAAATTTCCCTATATAAATGGTCATGTAAGGAAAAATACAAAAAAGGCAGGTTTACTTACCTTTAAACAATATAAAACTTTGAGATATGTAAAGAACATCATATTTTAGGTTATAAATATACCTTTGAAGTATATGTGGGTTATTTGTATTAGAATAATTTATCTAAAATTTATAGAGATTGTATAATTACTTAAAATGTTTGATAAACACTAATTTAGTGATTATATAGTTAATAATTAACTAATATTAATGATACTATAAATACTAAAAGTGACGTTTATTGATTGAAATATAGTCTTAATTTATTTTTTTTAAAATATATAATCATATACAACTATAAAAATAATATATTTTAATTCCAATATTAGGTTGATATTTTAAATTTATCATTAAATAAATAATATCAAAATTGTCAATATTATTATTTAATAATAAATGAAATGTTATTAAATGATTTAAAATTAATAAAAAACCTATATCATAAAAAAGTTTTTTATAAGTGTTAATAAATATTAAATATGGTCTATTAATGAAAAAAAAATCTTTTATAATTATCATATTGACCCATATATTGTGAAACCATTATTAATAATGTGCGGGTTTCAGTAGTATTTTATTGTGTCACATGGGCTTGTTTTATAATTAAATTCCCAACGAGATGGAAATTTTATTTCATAAATTAAATATAATATTAATAATTTAGTCCCAGTATATTTTATATTAAATCATTTTTTATTCTTAATGGTTATGATATTTATATTCGAAATAAGATTTTTATTGAAAAAATGATTAATTGGGGAATCATAGAAGTTATGGAACCAAATTACTAAAATTCACATATTTTTGTGTAGTGGAGGTTTTAATCAAACATATTCCACCTATAATCAATTATCATTCCCTTTTAGGAACATTTGGTAAGGTAGAACACCCAATAGTGAATAAATACTTGTATTTACAAGAGTGACACTCCCTCTCTACTATAAAAATGAAAGAACTATATCACTTCATCACACCTCTAATGCCCCTTGGCCCACCCAAACACTACTAAAATTAGATCCTCAATTCCCAAAATTCATCCTAGAAGACTCCTATTGGAAAAAAATACTCAAAAAAGAAGCCTTTTGGATCACACCAATAGGAGTTACCAGATTTAGAGGTGGCTTGAAAGAGAACAATGAGAGTCAAGATACTAGGATCAATTATTTCATCTCACTTTAAATTTCTCCGAGATTCATGATATGTTCACCACCATTTTTTTGTGTTTTATTTTCTTCCTGTTAGGACCAAAAGGGTCCTAGATTCCATAAGGGGGGATGAAAAATAGGGTAGGGATATTCTTTAACTAAATTATTCATGCCCCACCGGATCTGGACATCTTTATTAGGAGGGTCACTTTGCATGAACTTGTGTGTTTATAATGATCTCTTATTTTTGCCTTTATTTTATGATTATGATTTAAATTCAATGCAAGGAAGCAATAAAGTAGAAACAATGATTTTTATATGGTTCACCTTCACTAGGCTCTGTCAAAGCAGCATAAAATGGTGATGTGCTACTGTACCAAATCCACTAAAACTCACTGCCTATAAAGTTAGGTTTAGATAACTTATATGAATAAGCACATTAAATTTATAAAGTTTAGGGTCGGCTAATTTCATTCCCATTGGGTCACTCCTTGTTTCTAAATATTTGGCCCTTTGCTGGTTGAAAGGATAACCTTCTTCCTCCTCATTTTATCACTACTCTAGAAGGGATACAATCATATTTTATGGACATGTAGGTCCGTTGTTATCACCAACGAATTAATATTTCTCTTTATGTAGATGCTCTGTCGATGTCCCACTTTCATCCACTGCTGAATACAACTTTACTACAGGTATACTAGGAAATATTGCATATTTCTCACAACCCCAGAATGATTGACGCACTTCACCATTCCTGGTGCAGTTCTCTTAGACGGCACAGAAGTGAAACTCAAACACTTACATGACACTCAATTCATCATCTCCAAACCTGGGAGACTCACCACCTTTTACTCCCAAACCAATATTGGTGCACAACTGTCAATTGGTGTGCAACTTCTGAATAACTTTATATGTGTGCGCCCAAACAAAAACTTGCAAGAAAAACCCTACTAGCTATTGGAGAGATTGAGTTCTCTCAAATTATTGAGATTCATATGAAATGAGTAGGGGTATCCCTAAATTTTTAGTCATTTTTTTCTTCGTGAGCACCAGTGTGCAAGTGTCATCCCGACGCGTAAGTCCATCCACCTAAGCCTATGTCACCCATTCCTTTTTCTAGGTAATTATGTAAATCACGGATTTTATAAAACATCTAATAAGCTCAACAAATCTCCATGTAAAGCCCATTTTGTCAAAAAATTGTTCTTTTTGGTCTGCTTTTTCATCAAACACAAAACAATGGACCACATTGTCAACAAAAACAATCAACCCAAATATGCATGAATGATGCCATGAGGGATTTGTTCGAAAAATAACCCCTGATTTAATTCTATGTATATTATTATTAAAATTATGTGTATTAAAATTTACATTTAATAATACCTATTTCATGGGTTTTATGTTCCAAATGATACTAAATTGGTAAAAAAATTGTTTCAATTTACCTTCTTGGAGACTAATGTTTTCATGCACCTAAAATATTTTTCATGGTGTATATACTTCCATTTTATATGTTATATCCTGAATCTAATTATTTTATTGATTTCTTAGGCTTTATGTAAATATATTCTCTTACATGTAGAGTATGATCTCAAGTTACTGATTTCTAAGAGTCAATTGAAGCAATCTCATCTTTTTGTTGATATTTTTTATGTTTATGCTTCCTTTGATGAATTATTATGATCCATATCTCATGAACACTCATGAATTTACTTATCCTATGTTTTTAAAATAACCTCATGTTTTTTTCCCATTTACTACACCTTGGTACTTATGATAATGTTTTTATATAAAATCTGACCATCTCTCTCTTCTGTCAGAAATCTATTGTATTTAAAAACCATGTTTTTAAAAAAATTTCAAAAAATGTTTAGAAAATATCCATGAAGATAATTTTCTAGGAAAAAAATATAAAATTATTTTTACTATTCAAATATTCATTTATATGTTTTCAAATATATTATCAATGAACAATGTGTCAAAGGTTTTACATTATAAAATTAGATGTTTTCAAAGAAGAAATGATATTTTCCTCATGAAATGTTTTTTAAATATATTTCAAAATTATTTTCTATATATATGAAAATCAATTGATGATAATCATTAACTTCTAGGAAACAATCCAAATGATACATTCATATCATTTCTATGAATGGGTTGTTCTTAATGTAATGGTATTTATGATGCATGATTCCCTTTCATGGGTTACATATTTATTAAAACCACCACATTTATCCGGTTGTACTTTTATGACATTGATTTGAAACGTATATATTTTTATAGGTTTTGATGTTATGAAATTTTAATGATACCCATTTCATTTCATGGGATATAATTTTATGTTTATAAAACCTATGTCATTTTGTTGGATAGGATATGGTGCATGTTTTATTATCTTGTGGAACATGAATGAATGATTTTATCATGAGATGGGTGAGACCAATATCTCCATTCAAGGAATTAGGTAATAATAGATGAATAATAAGTATAAATTTAATTTTTGAACCAGATTACATGTTCACAATGTTTTTCAAGGAACTGGTTTCATGTCCATAAGTTTATGTGTGAACCTAATTAGATGTTCACAATGTTATGGGTGAATAATATTACGTGGTCACAATGTTATGCATGTACCTAGTTTCATGTTGATAAGATTATGAATGAGCCTAATTATAGGTTCAAAATTTCATTTCTGAACCTGATTACATTTTCAAAATATTATTCATGGAGATGTTTTCATGTTCATTAGCTAATGCTTGATCCTGATTACATGTTCCTAATGTTAAGCATGGACTTGGTTTAACATTCATAATGTTATACATGAAACTCATTACATGTTCACAATGTTGTTCATGGAATTGGATACATTTCCTTATGTTGATGATGGGACATAATTTCATGTCCTTAACATAACGAATGAACTTGTCTCTACTTATAGACATTCACAACTTTATAAACCATTGTGTATACCACAAATTCCATGCATTTCTCTATGTTATGCTTCCCTTGACTATGCTATTTATTTCATTATGATTCATGTCTTATCAACTACCGTTATTTATTATGTTCTCTAATATATAGGGCATGATCTTAAAATGTTATTCTCCAGTTCCATACACTTTTATTTATGTTATGCTTATGCATTTACTCTATTTAAAGTTACTAATAATCTGAGCTCAGACCTTTATTTTGTTTCCTTTCCATAGAGTATGAAGAATTTCTTTAGGTGTAAGTACTAAAGGTGTTTGTCTTTAAAGTTTATTTTCATGATATTTCACCATGATATAATATTTTTTTCCATATCTCCAAAGACACTAAACTATTATGGTCCTCAGGCATATATTTTTGTAATGTACTAAATATTCATCTAAATTGATGTAATATCCATGTATGTCAAGCATGGTTTGTTAGAGATTGTATGTAATGAAAATTTTAGTTATAATTTGGAAAATAGGATGAGATTACTTTATTGATATCACTAGTTATATTACTATTAATATATCTAGGGATGTCTCTAAGGATAAGTGTAAGGATTAGTCAAAGTATTGGAAAATGTCATGGAATTTTGGGGAAGTAAATTGTGAGTGGTTACCTAGAAATACTTCCATGTCTAATCAAAATAAAGGGATGTGGATCAGGAACATATGTACCTAGGGGTAAAAACTCCAAAAATATGTTATGGGCTTGAATCGAGGTAATCTGGTATGATACAATAGGCCTTACTGCACACCTGGTTTGAAACTCCTATGGGATATGAATTGGGAATTCACAAACACTTCACGATCCATTATGAAGGATTTAAGTATAAACTCATTATTAATAAACTTGGATAAACCTAAGGTGTCATAAATTAGTAAGGATTAATTATTTAGAAATATTATATATAATTTTTCATGATTATGTGGCTTTATATATGATAAGTGTTTCTCACCCAATGTTTTCTAGTCTTAGTAATTGGGATAACTTGAAGGAACTTGGTTAATAGTTAATGTCTCAGATGTGGAAAGTATGGGTCTTATGAGAATTTATTTTCAATGTTGAAAATATCATAAAAATAATTGGGAAGTTGTAATGGGGATTGGTTATACATCTGAGGATAAAGAGACCGCAAATGATATGTGAAAGGTATGCGATGTTCGTCCAGTATTGTTTACATTAAACATGTGAAGAATGATTATATTTAGGATGAGGAACTATAATACATGATTCATATTTAATATTTTAATAATGTGGTAATGAGTAATAAGTTTTTGAATCCATAGTAATGGTTTACGAATAATTTTGAATGAATGAAGTAATCATGTGTTGGAATCCAAATATTATGTTATATGAATCTTGAAATATATAATCATTTTCAGTAATAGATTTCATTACATATTGAAATTGAAATTTTTAATGGTGATGAAGTCATAAAAATGAGATTAAATTGCATGATGATATTTTGATTTAAGGGACGGGTACCCTTAATTAATGTCTAGTGTTTTCATAATGACTTTTGGATTATGATATGCTGGATGTGAATATGCAAATTAGACGATATAGATTACCCTAGAACTAATTATTTGACAATGTGTTTTATGTTATCAATGATGATGTTTAGAACATCTTGGATTTAAAGAATATATCTAGTGGTCATTGGAATAAGGAAGAATACTTGTTTTCAAAAATAATTTATGGTAATTCCCATGTTTCATGGGAATATATGATTTGGTTATTCACATATTTGTAATGTGAAAACCAAATGATGCTTTTTGATAAATGAGGGGTCAATTTTAAGCTATTTTCATGCCCTTCATTCTAAATCAATTAATTTCCATCTTTTAGAGGTATTATGTGGATACACATTTATGGAATGTTTATGTAAAACAATAGATGAATTTTATCATATTAAAGTGTTGTATTTATATATGAGGATTTATGCATAGTGGATAGCCAGTTCAAGCTAGTTTATGATTGTGATAACTGATGATAAGTGGGATGGCATATCATGGATCTCATAATATATTAGTACTTTAGGTATGATAAAATTAAAATTAATTTTTAGAGAAATAGGTGAATTAATGAATAATAATGTGTTGTGTTGTCTAGAAATCATGAAAGTATATCTTTTAATGAAAATTATTCAACTTTAGGAAAAAGGTTCTTGAAATGAAAAATGATGCCCTATACATATGTTTTCAATAAAACAGACGGTCCCATAGGTCATCATAAATTTAGTGATTTTTTATTGTTAACTTTTTTCAAACATTGTTCTCTATCACTATCGATCAGAAATTGATAGTTAGATTTTATCCATTTCCATTTTTCACATTTCACCTACGTTCTCCTCTGTGGAAACCTAGTTATATGTGACTTTGGATCACTGTTATGGTTCCCAATTTCCCTTTTTAAGTAATTATTTAGTATTATTTTTATCATTTGGCTCTTTTTGAATGAAAATTTCATCTATTTAACCAATGATAACCTATATAAATTTTGAGGGAGAAATTCATTTTAAGTGGGTAGAATGTAACACCGTTATGTCTTGTAAAATATTTTTTTTAAATAATTAAATTTTTTGATATTCCGGATTTCATACAACATTGAAAGTGGATTATTTTTTGTTTTATTTTGTGATATAAGAAACACCATGTTAACCATTCACTGTATTCAAATCTTAGCTTAACTTGTGGTACACACAACATTGAGTTAGCTTGTAGTTCACACAAGATCGACTTGTATCATCTTTTTAAGAGAAATTATTTTATAACTAAATTTTGGAACATTTATAAATTTTATTTTGTAAAATAAATAAAATATTTTAATTTATAATGTTAAAATTAGCCTATGGTGAATTTTTGGGATTTTTCTGAGAAACATAATATTTTGATGAATAGTGAAAACTACATCATTTTAGTTAAAAACTATCAATTATATAAAAATTTATTATTGGTAAATTATTTTTTATAATTGATTAACAATAAAATTATTTAAATTAAACTTCTATTTATAAAATAATTTTCATTATAAAAAATTTTACATTAAAATTGAATATAAAAACTTAACAAACTTTGGAACGTTTTTCTATATTAAAAACCAATTATTTCACCCTGTCTACGAAATTAGAGTTAATATAAATATTCCTATATTTGAGATTTGTTTTTTGTAAATCTTACGTAAAAGGTTGTAATCTTAATGAAATTTTTTTCTAATAAGATCAAAATAATTTTTTACCGAAACAATTAGTAAATGGGATTAAAATTAATTACTATGATTAAGATATTATTAAGTTTAATAATGAATAAACCTTAATAAAAATGACCAAAATTAATAGGAAACATGTTCAAATGACATTTTATGCCAATATTTTGACCATAACCCAAAATGTTTTTAAATTTATAGGTTATTGGGATATTATTAAATGGATGTTCCTTATATAAAAGGTTATGTAAGGAAAAAGACTAAAATAGAACATTCTTTACCATTAAACTTATTACAACTTTGAGATATTTACACAAAATTATATTTTCTGTTATACATATAATTTTGAATGATATATGGGTTATTGTTTTCAGAATGATTTATCAATAATTTTGAGAGATGGTGTAGTTACATAAAATGCTTATGAAACACCATTATAATGATTATTTAGTTAATAAGTAATAAAATAAATGTGACTATAAATACTAAACATGATGTTAATTGATTAAATTATTATATTTATTTATTTATTTGATTAATTTATAATTTTAAACATCTTAAAACATAATATATTTGAATTATAATATCAGGTTGATATTTTAAATTTAATATTATATAAATAATGTCAAAATTGACATTATTGTTATTTATAATAAATGAGATTATATTAAAAGATTTAAAATTAATAATAACCCTATATTATTTCAAGTGATTTATAAATTTTAATAAATATTAAATATGATCTATAAATTAAGTAAATAATATTCTATAATTAACAAAATGACCAATATATTATAAAAACATGTCCACATTGTCTGGGTTTAAGCAATGGTTCAGTGCGTCCTGTGTAATTGTTTTAAAGTAAATTACCAGAAGACATGATAATTTTATTTCATAACTTATATATAATATTAATAATTCAGTGGATTTATATTTTCTAATAAATCAATTATTATTTTATTTTAATGTTTAAATTAATTATATTATGAAACTAGATGATTTAAAAAACCAAAAAAAAATAAAATTATGGAATCTTAGAAGATATGGAATCAGATTATTAAAATGCACATATTTTTATGTGTTGGAGGTTTTGATTGACCATTTTTATTCTATAGTTCATTATTTTTCCATTTTGGAGGATCATTAGGTAAGTTATATTACCCAATAGTGACTACGTTTTTGTATTTACAAGAGTGACACTACATCCCCAATATAAAAAAGAAATCACTATATCACTCCATCAAACCTCTCAAGCCTATTGGATCACCCAAAATCTATGAAAATAATCTTACCACTTACCTAAACTCCTCCAAGAATCCTCCCATTGGGAATAAATCAACTCAAATAAAACTTTTATCACATAAAAATGAGTTAAAAAATTTAGAGGTGGTTTGAACAAGTACAACAAGAGTCAGGACATAAGGTAATTGGATTTCATCTCACCATTAATTTCTTTTAGATTCTTATAATGTTCAGCAACCTTTAATTTGGCATGGTGTATGTTCTTCCCATGATTTAATTCTATGTATCTTATACATAAAAATATGGGTATTCATGTGTCCATTTTATTATCCTTCATTCACGAGTTTTAAGTTCTAAAACTAACCATATGTGTAAAATGTTTTCTCTCAACATGGATTCATTAAGAGTCTGATTTTATTATGAACCTAAATGACCTTTTAGGGTGTATATACTTATATATTACATAAAATATCATGAATATACTTATTTTTAGCATATCTTATGCTTCATGTAATTTTCATTTCATACATGGACTGTATGATCCCATGTTACAGAGTTATAAGAGTCTATTGAGGAAATCTCATCACTTTTTGAGATTGCTTATGATAATGCTTCCATTGAGGAACTCTTATGATCAATATCTCATTAACACTAATGATTTTACATCACCTAAGTTTGTTCAAGATTTACTCATTTTTTATTACACATTTTCGACCCTCTGGTACTTAAGATAATGTTTTATGGTAAAATCTAGATGTCTCTCTCTTCGTTCAGAAATCTAATGTCTTTAAAAACCATGTTTTTTACAATATATTCTAAAGTGATTTCAAAAAAAATCCTGAAGATATATTTCAAATGTAAATGATTTTAAATGTTTTATTATTTAAAAATCTTCCATTATATGTTTCGAAATATATTATCAAAGAAAAATGTATTGAAATGGTTTTAAATTATAAAAAATTAGTTTTCAAAAAAGGGAGAGGATATTTTCCTCAAGAAATTTTTTTAAAAGATATTTCAAAATTATTTTCTATATATGATATAATCTATTTATGTTACTCATTCCCTTCATGTAAATGATCTAATGGTTCAATTCATATCCTTTCTATGAATAGGTTATGCTTAATTTCATGGTCTTTATGAAGCCCGTTCCCATATCATGTGTTACATTTTTATGAATCCTACCTCTTTCCACATATAATGATTTGATGAATTGGATATTTAACATATATTTTTTCCATATGTTATTATGTGATGAAATGTTAATGATAACCATATAATTTCAAGGGTTATGATTTGATTTTTATAAAACCCATGTCTTTTTATTGGCCATGAAATGATGAATGTTTTATTATCTTAGGGCACATGTATGAATAGTTTTATTATGAGATGGGTGGGACCTCTTTCTATCTAAAATGTTTTGGGTTACCATGGAATACTGATGAGTATAAATTTTATGCATAAACATGTTTACAAGTTCCTAATGTTATTCATGGACCTAGTTCCACATCAATAATTTTATGCATGAATTTGATTACATGTTGACAATGTTATGAGTGACCCTTATTACGTGTTCACAATGTTATGAATGGACCAGGTTGCATTTCAATAATATTATGCATGAAACTAATTACATGTTCAAAATATTATGTATGGACCTAATTAAATTTTAACAATGTTAACAATGGACATGATTCCGTTTCTATTAGGTAATGCAGAACATGATTACACATTCATAATGTTACGCATGGAATTGGTTTCACATCCACAAGGTTATGCATGACGCTTATTACATGTTCAAAATTTTATTCAAGGACTTGGTTTCATGTCCATAAGATGATGTTGGATCATGCTTTCATGTCCTTAACTTAATTATAGAGCCTTTCTCTACTTATACCTATTCACAACGTTATATCCAAACAAGCATGACATAAATTACATGTCTTTTATAATGTTATGCTTCCTTTTTTTTTATGTTCTTTATTTCTAATTCACGAATTATGATCTACCATTATTATTATATTCTCTAATATTTGGGGCATTATATTTTAATGTTATATAGATTTTCCATACCATTTTTTTATTGTTATTCTTATAAATTATCCTAATTTACCCTTATTAAGCATCTGAGATCACTAATTTTTTATGTTTCCTTTCCCCAAGTTTTTAAAAACTATTTTAGGTGGAATTACTAAAGGTGTAGATATTTATGGGATATTTTTAATATCTTTCAACTGGATATAAGATTTTGTTTCCAATATTCCAAAGACACTAAACTATTATGATAGTTAGGCATGTATTTTTGTAATGTACATAATATTCATACAAAATGATGTTATAACCATTTATGTCAAGCATGGGTTGCTATACTGAGGATGCTTTAGGTTGTATTGTACATCACTGGAATGAGTCTAGGTGAGTATAAATGTATTTATATCCTCATAAAATGAATATGAGTTTCTCCATGTTTTTGTGATTTGATATTTATTGATGTTTAAGTATTGACTCACATAAGGGTCACTTGGTGAGGCTCTGAAAGGGTTATCAATATAAATATGATGATGTGTAAAGGTTGTGATTCCCAAAATTGGTGTATACATGATTTACATAATTTATCTCAGGGTTTCAACATTCTAATTATCCAATGAAACACAAGATGACAATAATTACTAGTTCAGTGGTTTTAATAGATATTTATTCAAGAATGTAAATTAATAGGACAAAATGATGAACTCTGTTACATAGAGAATAATTATTTCCTATTTTGGAATTTCTATTTATTGTTATCCATCATCATTTCTATAGTTATATCCCTTATAATTTTACACACTATTACATTTATGTAAGTCAATTCTTCTCATTAATGCATCAGAAACTCACGAGCGCATGATGCAGAACCTATCCTTGAGATATGGCAATAAAAATCACCCAAAATACGTTGTACTATCCCCTTTATTTGTAGTACGACCTGAAGATTGGTAAGGAAACCTTGTGTTAGTGTTCTAAGTGGTATCATATTCCCAATTATTTCCCAATAACTACAACCATTATAAAAATTCATGGATTTATGGGTTACCATTACACAAGACTCATATCACTATAGTTACTTTTACTTAGAATCCTTGATTATATTTACACAACTCAAGGGTCTCATCTTCAGTACTTATGAAAATTAGAATTTCCTTTTATATATACACCAACATAGCCTCTTGGATATCAATTATTCCTTTACATAGAAGGTTGAAAAATTGTAATACCCTTATATGAAAAATGTTTACAATTTCATGTGAAATAGAACATTTAGATAATCCTTCCAATATAATATTGAACTACTAAATGGATTTATAAAAATCCTACAAGCATCACTGTTAATAAAATGCTTATACAAAATATATATCCTTTATAATTTTATTAAACATATCAATCATGAAAAACTACATTTTCTATCTAAAATATGTATTGTCAACAATGATCCTTGGCCCATGTTTCAGTAATATTAACAAAAAAACCAATAACAGCTAAAAGGGTTTGAATAATATCCCAATTGGAATGTGTTTCCTGTATAATAACTATAATATTATCAGTAGTCATCCTTAATTTTTTTATTTAATAAGCCCATAAAAATACTCCAAGAATGAAATTTAATGCTTCTTTATAAAAAAAGAAATTAATAAATATGATTAACATCATCCAATTCTTCATCTATATCAGGTATTATCAAAGAAATACAATACAATCCCTTATAATTTCATTCATATCCCCTTTATATATTTTTGAAAATAACCTCTTAAATTTAACTATATAAAATCAGTTCAATATCCATATGGATTTAAGATTATTCTTTATCCCCCATTAATATTTTCTGGGATATATAATCACTATAATAATATCATTGTCTAATCCAAACATAATAGATTTATCGGGTCCATAAAATCCTCAAATCATGGTATCTCATGATTCTTTTTAAAAACACACCATGATAAATAATATTATCAACATCATCCAACGCTTATTCCAACAACCTGTATTTTCAAAAAGTCCAATTCTAACCCTTAAACGGAAAATAGTATCCCATTTTAAATTTTGTTGGAAATATCCTCTTAAATCACTCTATATGAAATTAGATAAAGGTCATTATGGATTAAATATGTTCCTATCCCCCTTTTCCAATGAAATATAAAGGGTATGTTCAAATGAAATTCCATATTTATGAGAGAAAAGTTCAAACATTCTCCCCTTTTATGGTTTACATTCAAATAGATATACCTTTATCAATTATTCCCTTTTTCAAAATTAATT
The DNA here is from genome assembly GCA_963277665.1 of Viscum album. Lineage (NCBI taxonomy): Eukaryota > Viridiplantae > Streptophyta > Magnoliopsida > Santalales > Viscaceae > Viscum > Viscum album. The sequence goes on along the minus strand of OY728162.1, from coordinate 953,273,025 downwards.
ATTATGGGTAAATTTTGATTTTATCCACCATTATCAAAAGGTATATTATTTTAATTCTTCATGATCTTCTACTCATTGAATTCAAAATTCAATGTGGAATGCTCCATTAATTTAATTAAATTTATCCCATATGTTAATAGTTTATTCACTGAAAAATTCCAGATAGTGTTATTTAATATAGAAACCATCTCTTTGTAATATTTCAGATTAATTTTCCTGAAATTAATGTAATAACTCAATGAAATCTATTGAGTGGTATTTCCTACTGAGCATATGTTGTGAAAAAATACTCTAAGCCTACAAATTCTGGGCTTGATGATGGAAATTGTTATTTAAGTGAATACATCCATGTTTTTCTATAAAAATCACTTTATACCAATAATACCATTGTATATTCAACTATTCCTACTCTCAACATATCCATTAATATTAATAAAATAACTATAGAAACCATTATTTTAGAATTAACACTTTAAAAAGGTATGAGAACATACTAATTGAAGGATCAATTTGTATAAAACGTTAAAACCAAACTTGAGATGCATTTATAACTTCATATATTATAGAACATTTGAGTATTATAAATCCATAGAGTGGGTGTTGAAGAAGATTAAAATTTCAACATAGTATCCACCTATGTGATTGGGTCTTGACACCAATAATTGTTTCCCCATGTTAGGGGTATCACTTATTGATAAGACCCCCCTAAATAGTATTATTTAGTATCCTAAAAAATTATTCGATTATATCAATTGTAATAAATTATAAATCAATAGACATGATGTTCATTTATAAATTTTATTTGAATATATCATATTATTTAGTGTTCCACCTCTAAAAACCCCTGGATTTCTTAATACTTTCTTCAACACCGATCCATCATGATAAGATAAATTAAATTTCATCTATATTCTATCACCATATTATAACCATATTTTTTCATTATTCATTAATTATTCCAAGACACATTATCCATACATGAAGATTCAGACCTGATACCAAAACGAGACATGAATGGCCTTATATACCACATAATGTATGATATTTTGATCATTAAAAAAGATCTATATTTTAACTCCATTTCGTGATATGTAGAGAACTACTTCCCCACGTTTTTGTCTCCCCATATTTTTGACACCTACTTAAACAATTTATAAACATTCATTATATATAAGTATTAGTGTACCATCATCTTAGTTATGTTTGGTAGGATAGTGGTTCACAATTAACCAACATATTCCCTCTCTTTTTATCCTCCGAGTCTATTTTTAGATTCAAATTTGATTAAATTTTATAAAAAATATTTATCCCATATTTTTGTTTATTTTCATTTACAACAAAGAATCACAGAATGATCTTTCATAGAAAACATTATCATCAAGGATTTTCATCCCATAATGGGCTAATCCTTATTTATCTAGGATATTATAGTACTTTGACTCTCACTAATTATTTTTATAGGATCAATTATTTCCTTTCTTTGGGATATCTCATTCATACATTCCTTTTCTATTTTTCCCACATGTGAGTTCTTCTATTACATCCCAATCATTTCCATTTACATATAATAAATTTATGGTTATTAAAAAATTTGGAATTTATTCAAATTTGTATCTTAATATATATACGTGTGTGTGTGTGTACGTGTGTGATTGTGTATATTCTCTTCAACCAGAACACGATATCTAATCTATTGTGTCTGGTAACACCACTAATCAAACTTCATGAAACACAATAACAAAAATCACCTGGTCCAAAATGATAATTCAACAGGAACTCATGTGTTCCTCCCCGTATGTAAGATATTATCGACTATTGATAATATAATATAGAACAACATGGGGACATTATTCCATAAAAATCAAGTTCAATGAGAGTATAATAACAGAATATGTAAAAAATAAACTGATAAATATTAAATAAAAGAATAACGATCAACTGATAATGTAAAATATACAGATCCTATGCAATATCAATATGGAATGTCAGGTAAATTAAATGAAACTAAACAAAGGATCCTTTTTATGTGGTAATTAGTAAATAAAATATGTTGATTTGCAACCTAAGGTCTATCTAGCCAAATCAAAAACCTACTTCTAACCAACTCAATTCTCCACCATAGGTACCTTTACCTTTTTGGGATCCCCAAAAAAAATATATACAACCAGAATGAAATGGACAAGAAGGGTTTGATTACAAAACATGTTAAGACACTTCTAATGATCCTAAATGTTAGTGAAAATGTAACAATGGTGACTTCCATGAAAGTTAATATCGTAATTATATAAACAAAAATATATCCCACAAGAAATAACATATGATTGTTACTCATTGAATTCCTCTACCTACACTATTTCCATGCCTTAAAGAACATTGATATACTATTTAACACATTCCCCTTAATGGGATTTCCAAAAAACAACCCTTATATATCCCTCTTGAAGGGATATCCCAATGGATGTTTACTAGGAATCTAAAAAAAATCTTGGTGGAATATCCCACGTGTCTGATACCAGATATAAATAATAGGTCAAACATCACATAATATATATAATCATCATATCCAGAATAATCCACATACAGGCTGTATAAGAATATGTTTCCTAAGTCCATGAATGCACAAAAAATGTGATCAATCATAAACATAGGTATCTCGAGTAATACGAACATGACAATAATCATACTATTAACCTATATAAAACATGATCTAAATTCAAGGACACACTGCCTTATTTGAGAGAGTGGTGATCAAGGAAAGGGTAATTATCCATGTCCCAAAGCAAAATTAGATCTTAGAAGATTTATGGTTTCAAAACATTTAAAATTACGGGATTGAGCCAGAATAATAAACACACCATAAAATGATAATGCATAGAAAAATCAATAAGTAGATTTTTTTTATAACTATTATCTTTGTTAAAGTATTGCATAGATGTTAAATCATCAAATTTGAATGTTGATTCTCTCAAAGATCATAAAAAACCACATTAGATCCTGCCAAACCAATTAGATCTGACATATATGTTAAATATATAATATATTAAATTGAAGAGAATATGATTTATCACCATTGAAGAAAAACATATTAGATAAGATGTGTAGGATCGAGAAGGCGTTTAGGTATCAAAGAAAGGTGTTGGAAGGGGAGAGGTGATAAAAAACCTTCAGTGGGTCTAGAGTTTTGAGAAGTAGGAAGTGATGCATATAATAAAATAAAATGGATTTGGTTCATTGAATCTTATAGAATATCCACAATAATGAAATTAATTAACAATTCACATCATGTATTCTTAGGATATTGATACAATAATAAATGTGATGTCTCATCTTAAAAAACAAAAAAAACCAATTAAAATTGTCTATTTATTTTAAAATCATTGATTTGATTTACATCATGAATATCATGTTTAGGGGTTTCTTCCAAGAATATGTCTGCATTATAAATTTCTATTAAATGTGTGAATTGATCCTATAGACAATAGTTCTAGCCATCGATCCAGTTATTCTCTAAAAACACCTATGAAGCCTCATCTCATTTATTGACACCCTTCAAATGTGATAGAAATTTAAAATATATGTACCTTGATATTGAATATATTACACTTCCCCTAATAATTAAACATGTTAATTTATAACCATGATTTAAAAATATTACAAATGTTACCATGAATTCTAAAAATATAACATATTTCTACACCTTATATAGGATCTCAACGTTTTGTTATTACCTATTTTAAATAATTTTGATTTTTATTTCCAACACCATCACTATTCCTCTATTTCTTGGTAATTTCTACTGATATATTCTTCTTATGACTCTAATTAATTTGATCATAGTGAAACATGGAATTTCTTATAATGTAATGAATTTGTGACATGAGAATATATTCATATTTTTCATCTAATATGGGATTAATTCCTTTATTTCAGCATTACCTTATGAGGAGTAATCAAATCATAAATGAAAACTATACTTGAGTTTAGGTTTACCATTGGAAGAAAATTTTCCCAATTCTAAATTTTTTTATGATCAGTTTTTCTTTTAATTTATGGATACATTTTCCCCATGATTCAAGATGAGAATCATGTTATTTCATTAAAGTCTTCCCAATATATCTCCATAATCTGATGCATGGGTTATTTTTTACCACAAAACACTATGCCCCGTATTAAATATTATTATAGAATTATAATCTTTTAAGAATATCTTTTATTATTAAATATTTCTATTCTCCTCAACAAATTTTGAATGGTGTATAACAAGCTCCTGTTTCATGACCATCAAATTCTGAAATTCCATATAATTAATAACTTTTTTTAAAAATAATCATGAAATATATATATATATATATATATATATTAGATAACATTTCCAATAATTTTTATAAATAATCATTATTTTCCCTCATGTTTGTGGATACATCAATAATTATTTTCTTGAAGAATTTTTTTCATCATATTTATTTCCCAACACATTATTCTAAATATATTAAATCGTATTCTCTTCATTAAGATTAATATTTTTTCCATTTTAAATATTGATATGTCTCCTTTTTTTGGTGGATGACATCATATTTTTAAACCGTTGGGATTTCATTATCACTAGTAGTCCCATCTTATCAAGGAATATCTTCCTCTAATACAGTTATAAAAAATCAATAAATAGATAAAAAAATTAAGAATATGAATTGTTTAAACATTCCTTTTATAGGTTATTGGATTACTCTAACAAAATACCACACCTTAGAAATATAGTTTAATAATATGGAATTCTATCAAACTTATTCTTCTCCTTTGAACACCACACCATTATGGTGGAAAATATGAATATATGTGCGACATAAAACTCTAACATCAATACCAATTGGATCATGTCTAGGAAAATAATAAAATAATAGATAACATATTATTTGATACCATTTTTTGGCGTACAAATCCTATTTAATGAAGTATTCCCATAGAGGAGGATGCTACCAAATATTGTGTCTCATGAACCCTCAAAAGATGATATTGTCTACATTGGCACAACAACTCATAAATTTGTGCTTTTCAAGTCTCACTTACCAAAAATGGGAAATTCTTCTTTCTAGGGGATATATTCCATAGGATTTATGTTCAATGCTTGAGACAGAAATGCACATTGATATGGGTCTTGGGAAGAGGAGTCACAATAAAAATTTTCTAGTCATGTCGCACCACCTATCTTTATGGTAAAACCACACATGACACACCACATCACCCTGGTTCTAGATATCTAGAGTTCAATCAAGACCATCTCCTAAATCAAAAATAAAATTATTCAATAAGGTACCAACAATAACTATGTTATTATTTTTGATATATTTTTTATTGTTTTCATAATCATGTGGATCACATATAATTGATATATTATGATGTCATTGGAGGGCTTGGAATTATATTACCCCCATAATATTTGTTAATTCTTAATATTTTTTGAGATTACTATTTATGGGCATGCTAAAGAATGCCTCATAAAAAATGTTATACATGACCATAATTCAAGACTTATTCCCATTTAATGAATTGTTGATTTATACACATATGTTATGTGGGAACATGATAATACTTTGTATTACAATTTATTTTTGGGAATTGATTATAATATTTTAATGAATTGGTTGTGATCCTAGGCCAATTTTGAGGCTTTCATGCCTTGTGTTTTTCCACATTTTTATGTCTTTATAATTAACATACCTATATGAAATTTTATCTCTTATGAAATTTCTCTAAGATTTATTCCATACTAGGATTATTGAATATAATAATATCTCAGTACATTTATAATAAATCCTTTTTATTATGAATTCATGACAATTTTTCCACATCATATTATTTCATTACATCACTTCATTATTTAATAAATTTCTCTCATGATCATCTCTCTAATTGTTCATGATATACTTTCTCACTATAATTATTTAACCCCATTTTTTCATTTGAGATCACTTATTTCTTATGCTTCCTTATTTACCCATGTGATCTTATATGATAAAGAGATTATAACTTTTTTATTTTTTGTCTAGTATGAAATATTATGTTATATATTTTATTATATAATTTTTTGATGATATATTATGTGACTAGTATGTAAAGACACTTAGTATTTAATCTTGGTAGTTAGTTATAGTTCTAGTGATTTGTGTAAAATTATGTATATTTTGAATCGAATCTGGATGTCTGGGTCTATGAATGCCTTACCCACCCAAGGAGGGGCACACCACTCTTAAATAGAATCATTTATTTTAAATATGTCCTCAACTAAATAAATTCACTATATACCATTTACATTTTTATATATGAAAATGTATTCCATTAATTAAAACAACATACATCCATGATGAAGGTCACATTTTCCACCATATTCTTATATTAAATAAAAACTAATAAACACATATGAAAAATAAACCATGTCAATTTAATGTGATCAATATATACAAAATATTGTATAAAAAATTATTCAATCTTAATAAATTATTTTAATTAAGATATTACAAATATTTATTTGAAACCAATATTAAATAAAACACAATATTTTCATAAAATAAGATTTAAGTGATTAAACCAATACTAAAAAACATATATTACACATAATTTTATATTAATTAAACATTATATTCATTTAAAATAGATAAAAAATCAAGAGTTGTTATTAATTTATCAAGTTATATATATTTAAATGTTTTAAAATAATTGAAATGACCTTTTATTTCCATCAGCATATGTTTATCCTATAGCTCATCATACAATTTTCCCATTATATTATATCATAGTGGAATACATAAAGAAATGGGTGAGTTAAAAACACTAAGATGTGGATGAAATAGGATATGCATTGTGTGATTATATTATAAGAGTAAAAAATAATATCATATAATTAATAAAATAAAGGGTCATAAACCATCACACGTAAACATTGAATATGAGACAAGGTTTCATAGAAGCATGATAATCAGGAGAATACAAAAGCATGGAAGTAATATAATCCATGTAATTATAAATATAAGGCATTTAATCATAAATAGAAGTCATGGAATACCACAAAGACATCATCACATTATGAATAATTATAACCATAATATCATCATATATAACATTATGCTAAAAATAAAACCATTTGATTTCAATATATAACAGTTTAGAAAAAACTATCTATATCACGTCCAAGAAAAATGATCTCAAAAGATATACAACATTACCCATTTGTTTAGGTGGTGTTTTATATGTCTTACCTAAGAAATAATCATAATATATGATGCATATAGGTTCCATATAAGAAAAACACATACATAAATTATTAACATGAATTGAACCCATGAGAATGAAATTGTTGGAATAATAAATTCAAAAATAATTAATCATTCTGGTATTATGTACTATTCCATGAAAATACTATATTAATGAATATTGGAAATTTATTTTTTAGAAAATAATCATTGGTCAAAATAATAGATCTCAATGTCAACGAAACATCATATGAAAAGTTGTAAAAGTTTTTATGAAATTAAATTTATTTACAAAACATTTAAGAAGTGAGTAAAAAGTTATTTATATGTTGAAATATCATAGATTTTACACAATTAAACAAATAAAAAAAATATTTTATGTTAAAATAAAATTGATTTGAAAATAATTGAATGAAAATATTCTTTATTAAAAAGGGGCATGAAAAGTTAGAAAAATTGAATTATTCCCATTATCCTATTCAATTAAATGAATATATTACAAGTCGAATAGGATCCATTCTTATCGATAGATGAAAAGGGTAAATGTAATAATGTACATCAATGAAATAATTATAAATAATATATAAATACCATAACCTAAATGGAAGAAGGATATGAAAGGGAGATATAAAGTGGTAGAGAATAGAACCTCAAAATCAATAGAGTAGGAAAAACCAAGTAAATTGAATCCTAAATTGCTTCAAATAAAATAATAAAATCTAGAATAGTAATGTTACATTAATTTATTATGTGTTTTATATCCTTATTATAATTAATTTGATCTCTTCTAATGAATTTTGTATCAATTTTTGTTTATTTTTTAAAATAATATTGTTCATGATGGCCTTTTAGATATTCTTTAGTAAGAAGTTTTAAAACTAATTAGAAGTCATTAGGATGGTCAAAGAACTCATCCAAATAGTTCCATAAGTACCAAAATATTATTTTTTTTGTTTTTATGTTATTATAAGTTTAATATATCTCAATAATTAAATATATGGTGATATTATATTGAATCGTCCTTTATATAATTGTTTTAGATAACAAAAAATGACTATGATTAGTTACATTTATTATCTTTTGTATCATGAAAATTTATCATTTAATAAGTATTAGCATGAAATTATTTGATTATTAATGTTATATTAAATCATGAATTCCATTTTTTGGAATTTTCATGAAATAATAATGGAAATAATAAGAAATCGTCCATTCTCTAAGGCACTACAAAACAACAATAGTGAATTTTTTTAAAGAGTCTAGAAGAATGGAATAAAAAATAAATAATTAAATATTATAAAAACAATAAGGTATAATTAATCTAACATGTAATGGTTACTTTTAAAAATTTTATATTTTATTGGAGGGCTATGTAGAAAATTTAATTAAGATGATAGGGTTTCGAAACACTTACATTTCTCATCGAGCCTCCAATATTAGATTTAGTGCAAATTCATTGAAGGTACAACTTTTAGAAACACTATGATGTGGATTTGAGAGTTTATAGATATATTATAGAAAATATTTGGTTATGGAAAATGTTTTCGAAGGATAGATAATTAAATGGATGAGGGTTGTAAATATAGCCACATAGAGGTGGTATCATTGAATTAATACAGATTACTTTTTTATTTATCATGAATGCCATGAATAATTTTGATTCTTATGACTTTAATTAAAGTCTTATTAACAAATATATTGGTATATTTGACATTTCATGACACTGAAAATAGAATTGAACCTTTAAATTCATATATTCAATGTAGTGAATCAAATATATATATATATATATATATATTAATTTGAATTAAATTCAACATTGGCTTATAATTTGATTTAAAAAGGTTGATATTTGGTATTTAAATTTAAAATAAATTATTTTACTCAGTAAAATCATTTCATGTCTTGAAAAATATTTTAAATTTTTCACTTTTTACTCATGTTTATATACATTTAATTACTGATTTAATTTAAATTTGAAATAAAACCATGTTAACGATTTCACATATTTTTCCTTCAAGTTGTAAAATGATGAAATAATTATTTAGAATTATAATATATGTCTTTAATTATTTTAATAATTTTGAGTATTAGTTTTTTGGCCATTTTAAACTGTTATAAGTTCGATGAGTATTCCAATGGTCAATTAAAATTTCATAAGCTAGTTATTATTCCAATAGTCAAATAATTATTACACTTACTAAGAATACTTATTATTTAATTTATTATTCACTCAGCCATTATTATATCAATTATAGTTATTAAAAAATTTAAAATCATATTTATAATGTTTTTATATTGTTATCTGCATTTGTTATAATTTCAAGAGGATACAACCCTATAGATTTTTAAATTCTACTAATGTTATATATTTGATGTTATTATCACATTGTACTATTTTAAATTTTTTGTATTGAATTTACAATTCAATATTAATGTTCTATATTGATGAATAAATAGATATATCGGTTAATTATTTCATGTATATAATTTTCACTATACATTAGTCAAAATAGAACACACATATATTTAAATATTATAATTTTTCTTATAAAAAATGATAGGGTTATTAAGTTATTTCACCTATTAAAATATTTATCATTAAAATACCGACAATAAATATTGGATCTTTTTATGTTGGTGTCTTATTTTATGAAAACTCACTACCTTTGTATTGTTGATAATTCTCTTAGGTTAGTTTGTTTATAAATTATAAATCAAATTGAATAATAATAACTAACTAACTAAAAATTTGTAGTAAATGTTATGTTTGTTATCAAACCCACAATGACATATTTTCAACACATAAAATGATTTTAAAGGATGGAATATAAGATATATTTTGAGTATGGTACCCAAACATAAAGAAATAATACCAATCATAGAGAATTTTGGTTGATTCACATAATGGAATAAATGAATAATGAATCAATTAGAGATTTTATCAAAATTCGTCCTATTTGAAGCATGTCATGGTTCATCACACTCTATTCCATAATTCCCCATTTCACCTCTAAGTAAATTCAATGATTCAAAAAATAGGTAACCAAAACCTCTAGTTATTCATAATTACCCAAACACATGAAATTTTCATAGAATAAGAATAAGTACGTAGTAAATTCAATACGATAATACACTACTCAGCCAGAAATAGGATTTCATTTAAAAATAAAATAAAATTAGTGTAATAGAATGAATGAAAAAAAATCCAACTTAAATCAATAATTAAAATAGTACTTCACTTAGAAAAATCCCTTATAATTACATTTTTACAGCTATAAAGGCTCACCCCCTGATGAAAGTCACAAGGGAGTATAGAAAAATATAATAATTAAACCTTGGTAGTAAAAAATACCTAGAAGTAACACCCCACTATCCATTTATCTTCTAGAAATCTAGTCTCTCAACACAGCAAGCATTCCTTCTATTTATAGGCAATGTTCAGGACTCCTATTTTTATTGAAAACCCCATATCTCATCCATTATTTCCATTATATCATTATAAGTTTAAATAACAAATATGAAATCACTTAGATAGGTTGAATAACCATGTGCATTAATTAACCTAAATCACCATTTGAATAAATAAATTATCATACATGAGTGAACAAGGCTAGACATACAATATTTTTATTTCTAATTATTTCTTTATTTATTATCATCAATATAATCTCTGATTATATTATCCTTCAATGTGATAAATTAAAATTCTATAGATATTAGAACCTAGAATCACATGTGAAAGGCATTTAGTCTACCTTATGTTATATCTCAAATGAAAGGTATGCTGAGAAATTTATCCATTCAATATATTTATGCAGATATGGATTTTGAACAATTGATAGTGGATTACTGTGAAACCCAAAATCCTCATATACAAGATATATTTTTGTGTGTTACTCAATAATACGTGAATATCTCATGAAAACTATAAGATTTATGAAAATTCAGAACCTCCACAATTTAATAATGTTCCCATGGTAAAACCCTCACATAATGCTAGTTGTAGTTTTAATCTTCCAAACCCTTTGGTGGAACCCAAAACCATTCACTAAAACACTATGAAAATATGTAAATATGATATATCCCTTTTTAATTTATATTGTAAGAATATAATGCAGTACAATTATTCCATTGGTCTAAAAACATTTCCCCTATAATGTTAATTCATTCCTAGGGAAGTAGAACTCATTCACCATAAACTCGAATTCTTATGCAGTACCTATTTCCATATCCATCTATCATAGTGTAACCAAAACACCATTACCATAACTATCCAATATGAAAAATCCCCCACAATATTATATTTCTATAATCCTTTCATCGTTTTGTAACTTTTTTCTATAGAACATTAGTATTTCCCCATGCAATCCTTAAACATTAGAATGAACATGCCATAACACGCACACAAAATCTTTTCCCTATAATAATAGTGACTTATGGTGCAATGTTAATGTAGATATTTCAGACCCACACTCTTATATCCATTTTTTAAAACACATATACAATAATACCTTAATTTATACACATCTATGGTTATAATTTCCTTCTCCCATTTATAATCCAAGGACAGTCATGTTTAGAGTTTTAGAGAATCATGAAAAATCACTAACAAATAAAAACTATGTATTTTAGATTAAAAGTAATAATTTTACCCATTGATAAGAAGATTATAAATATATTATGCATCCTCAATATTTCCCCAAAAATATTTATAAAATATATTATTTTAGATTTATCATAATTAATAATTTATTTCATCAACTAGTGATTTAAAAACATAAGAATATATGATCTCAAATTATTATCAAGTGTAAATAAAATAATAAATCATAAAAAGATAATTGTCATTCATAACATGATATCACAATTATAATGATTATAATCATTAAATCATTGAATAATGTAACTCAATCATAATATAATTTAATCACAAATATGTGGAAACATCATAAACAATACATCAGAAGAATATGTTAGAGATTACTCCCTAGGGCATCTATGTTATATATCATGGATTACTTCATATTACATCATCACATTCAAATGATTACACCCTAGGTATTCATCATATTCGACATAATACTATCTAGTCCCTTTTTAATGATTAATTTTACTCCCTAATCCCAAACATATCTTCTAATTAGACAATAAAATTAACCAATTCGATTGAGGGATATATCATATCCAACAATCACAACAGAAGATAACTTCTATAATAATATTTATAATCTTATATGTTCCAAAAAAAATAAAAAGAAACAGTATATAAATCATAATCATGATTAATCAATGAGAATATAGTGAGTTCCACAATCCTGTCTTAAGCCTTAACTTAAGGTTATATCATATAAGTTCCCATGAGAACAATGAATTAATATATTTTAAAATTACTAATTGAAAAACATGAATATATATATTGAACATGGATATAATAATAATTCATAAAAAATTAAATGATACCATAATATGAATAACCACAAATGTGAATCTTTTTAAGGGGTTCCCCATTGAATGATTCAAGATTTGAACAATAAATATACATGATAAACCCATTTAAAATAAATTGGAATCCAATGACTCCAAGCTTAATTATTTTTATATACTAAAAATAAATATTATAACACATATTGTATTTTCAAAGTTCTGTAAAGGGATATATGTTTTAGAAAATAATTTCTCTAATCATTCAATGTATCAGGAATCTATGAGAACACCCTTCAATCAAGTAGTGGGTTATCGGGAATTCACAATGGAATGGAATTGGATGTGAATCATGCATATACTTGCGGATGATTAAGAATGAAAAAATATTTTTATGGATCATACCATAGGTGTAGAATATAACTTTATAATCCAACTAGATAGAAAATGTTGATGGTATAATTTCTAGAATACAATTTATTATGAATATGACAGTGTTGAAGAACATTATTTTAAGTATTAGTAAATTTTCAATGAAAAAAAAAATTTACAACTGCCTCTTAAAAAATTTAAAACGTAATGTCTTATTAAACCATTAAAATAATATTTTTCTTTTTTTAAAAATATGTATTAAATTATATGAAGCCTCTTAAAAATGACAATGATGATATAATGATAAATTCACACAGAAACCTAAATAAGAGAATGATTTTGTAAAACAAATGACACATATGGAAAAATCAAATAGATTTCATTTTTAAAAACCATTTATGAAATTAATTTTAAATTAAAATCATCTTTTTAAAATAGCATCAAAATAATGAATTTTAAAACATTTTAAATCATTCATTTGATGCAAATGTTCTGAAAAATAAATCCTGATGAAAATGATTATTTTTACTTATAAACAAACCACATCAAAAAAATGATGATAAAATATTTCATTAATTATACATGAAGATAAGTATGAATTTCACTTACAACATTATATAAAATAATTTCCATAGGTGAAACATGGATATAGAGGAATAAGATTTCTGATCTTAGTTTTTGGATGATTCCTTTAAGTGACAAATTTTGAATGTAAAAGTGATCCCACAAAGAGAATCATTTTAATGAAAGGGATTAATTTCCTCAAATATAAATGATATAAAATGTATTTAAAAGAATATGGTAGAATATATGTGACTTGAAAAAATCATTTTTAAAAATAAAATTCCCGAGACATGAAAAATGAAATTGAGTTATGACCTAAGTATCTTTTTCAACCAAAAACCGTAAAAGAGAAAGATATTGAAAATGAACTTGAAATAACATGAATAAATTTTATTTCATCATCACATATAAAATGTGCATAATATACACCATATGAAATAAAATTTATTTAAAAAGAAAAATGAATCTCAATAATTGGATTTCGATAGGGAAATTCATTAAATTATTCCCCTCTTAGTTGATTACACTGTAACACCCTTTAAAACATAAATAACCATATGAATAATATTTTTTAGAAGATAATTTATCTCTATAACCCTTTTATATGTTTCATAGTCCATGTTCTTAATTTTTTAATTATGTGTCAATATGTGTCTCGTGAGTTTAAGCTAAGGTGATGATGTGTGGAGTTTGGTTATGGATGTAAAGAATTCCATTGGATGTCATGATTTAATAATTCTCCTTAATAATTATGAAAATATTTTTATTGAGATTTTATGTAGAATCCAAGATATTAATAGGTAACATTTCATTCACAATGTGGAAGACCTTGCAAAAATATATTTTCATTATGATAATGTTTGTATGTTATTTGAAATCCATGAAAAAAAATATTTTTTAATGAAATCATATAATAATATGTATTTAGTATAGTATTCTGTTGAATATTTAATGAATGAGTTAACAAAAAAAATTTCCAACCTTTGGGCCAACCAAGGAGTCCCTCAACCATATATTTAAGACCGAGGGGTAAACCACTTAAGAGTGAGATAACCTGGCCAAACAAGGGTGGTAAGATAGATGTTTTGTTGGCTTAGTGACTACGAGGAGGAATATGAGTGAGATGAAGTGCATAAAGAACATTGTGATTTTTAGATTAGTGGATTAACAAGTATGGGACATTTGGACATGTGGTCCAATGTGTGGATGCACGACCCATGTAAATCCCATGGGTGATGTTTTATTGTTTCCAACCACAGTTCCATGGGATAAAGCGGAGAAGCTCAAGTTGGTTAGCAAGGAAGTGATCAAAATTGTGTATAATAAAATGTGTGATAGGGAAACCACACTACTATTTGTACATTTTTAAAAAGATATGGATATATCGAAGCTATTTTATGGAGATGACCTATGCTATCTGATCAATATAGGACATCATCTTTAACCTCCCAGTGTTGGAGAGTTCCAATATCTCCTAATTCTATGCTTTTTAGTCCATCCTTAATTGATTTAATCTTTAATGGATGAGTTTTTATTTGGGTGAGGAATTTAACAACCATAAATGAAATATCCATATTTCATGCATGATGATAACTCATATAACATGTCACTATCGACTAAAAATGAAATTGTAGAATCCATTTGAGTTCATGGAAGAGTTTATATTTTTTAAATTATGTGGCATGTGATCTTCACTGCATACCCATGAGAAATTCACCATGATTATTAATAGAAAATTAATATACAAAAAAACACCATTAATCTCAAAGTAATATATTTTTTTAAATACCAAGATCTAAAATGTTTATAAAATTCATGACATGAAACTTGAAAGAGATTAAAACCATCATCTATGTGGTATAATTTTCATGTATTGGATGATGTGAATCACCTAAAAAATAAATGCAATCAGTTTGATAATTTCATTCCATTTTCATTGAAAGAGCTCACAAAATAGAGAATATCCAAGGAATTCCACTTTGCGAATGAAAAATGGTTCCTTGAAGCACTTAACATTCATAAAGAATAATAGATATTGTGACCTCTAGACTTATGAACCTCACATTTAAGGTTTTATGAAAAACTGGTTCCATGAAACCCATTAGGTCAGTGAAACCCACTTTAAGACACCTCGATCCAGAGCTTCTAACTTCACTATTTCAAGAAAGAATAATTTTGTGTTAACATGTACATTATTACACTTTCATTAAGATTGTTTTGTGATTGGTGTACATGGTGGTAATGATTGAGAAGAATACCATGTTAGTTTATAGGGGCTATTTGAGATGGTTGTGTACACTATTACATGAAGAAGAAAGTGAACAGTGAATGTATGAATGCTTGAACATGTGAATAGTCACTAATGATAGACCAAAGGAGAAAAATTTATTAACAACACATAAAATAATAAAGAAAGATAAAATTTCATGTTCTATGGTTTGGGGAAAATTGAGTTGAATATTTTAAAAGGAACTACACTACATTTCGAAAATTTTATCTGGCATAAAATAAAATTGAAGACATTATGTGAATCAGATGCACAAATCTAGGGAGGCCATGAATCCAACATTAGAAGGAATACATTACCAATCATACTATCACTAAGGATACTAAAAAGGTGATTAATTATATTATATAATTTCCAAAAATCTATAATGGTACTTGAAGTATACATGAGAAAGGTTTATTTTACAAGATTGTAGAGGAATATCAAATGAACTTCTTGTAGTAGATCATGAAATTAAATAAATAAAGTAGTTTTGTTATATCTAAGAGTAAAACAAATTATTTGGTTTTCAGCTATATGAAAGAAGTATCTTGTTTATAGTTTAGATTAGGAGAGGTCTCTCAGTTGGATTTGAGAGTTGGAGAAGTTAATTGTTTGATTTTGGAGAATGCCAATGTTTATTTTGATAACACCATGGGATGTATTATAAAGAAACTCTTATAAGGATTCAAGAGTTATGATGTAGTCTATTTCTAGATATATCATTATAATTGATAAAAAGATTATAGTGGACATCCCATTTTGGGGGTGGGGTATATCCAACATTGAAAGGTGTAATTCCCTCAGCAAACCCTTGTAAATATCATGTGGTGTTTTTTCTATTATCATATCATAATACAAGGTGAGACTGTGAGTTATCATTAGGTGGATCATGAAACTTAACAGGTTCAAGAGAGTGAATTCAAATGAAAATAATTTGTAAATATAAACAACAATTTCACCTGCACCCGAATCTCAATGGCCAATATGGACTGGGTATCCACTATTAGAATCAAAACATACGTACAATTTTAAGACCCAAACAAGTTCCTTTAAAGTGTATATTTTAGGAAATATTTTAGCTACCTTGGTTGAAAAAAAGTTAATCCTAAATATTCTAATTTATATTTTTTTATACTTGGATGAAGAGAAAGAAAATAATATATATATTTATATAAATGAAGAAGGATCCTATAGAAAATGAACAGACATCCCAAACTAAAGGTACTCAATGTTGAATATGTTGAAATTACTCTTTGGAATATTAATCTTATGATGAATCTAGCTAATGTTTTGATGATGAAACATCACTTAGTAATTATCCTTTTAATATTCAATTAACATCTAATGAATGTTCTGAAATTTGGTCAAAATACTATTTGTATAGGTATTAAGTGACTTTATTATAAATCATAGCTACGAGAAGAAGTCAAACTAATGTAGGTTTTACTAAGTAATAATTTATTAATTTTTTTCACTCTCATAGACCTGATACAGTCAAGGTTGAAATCCATTCTTGTTACCAAAGAACAACTGAAAATTTATATTTATGAGAATTTCATTTTTGATAAAGATTTTATGGAAGCATTCCATATGACATTACTTCTCAAAAAGAGGTTTATGAAAAAAAAGTAACATGATAATTCTTTTCAGGAATGAAGAATATTTAATGGTGAAAAAATGAAATTTTTTAATTATGATCGGGTATAACAGATGTAAATAGTTATGGATGATAAGAACTCCCATAGCATGATGTTTTTGTAGCTATAGGTGAGGTCCAAAAAATGATGAATCACCGCAAGTAGAATATTACTACATTTTAAAAAAAATAGATGAAGCCACACAAGTGTTCATTAAGGATAATTAATCTAATAAAAGATTGTGATAATCCCCCAATCATATGGAAACGTACTCTACGAAGAAGCTATCACATAACCCATAAACTGTCTTTTGTACTTAAAATATTTCAATTGCTTGTATAATATTTAAATGAAATTTTTTGAAAATAAGGATGGTGAAAAATACCAATAAACCCAGTATATAATGGTGGAGGAGAAAAAAAACATTGAGAGTTGTTCCCAATTAGTTATCCAAAAGGGTGGTGATTCCACTCAAGAATAGATTGTTTTAAAATCATTGAAATTTGGACTGACTAAAATAGAAATGAAGAGAAAGAGATACATAGCTTATTGTTGGTGTTGAAAGATGTTTTTCCATAAGTAATATGAATTTTGGTATGACATTAATATTACTGAAAATAAAATAAGTCCTACATTTTAGGGTAGAAAAGTTTATATATGATAATTCATACATTATAGAAGAAAATCTATAAAATTGATTCTACTTACAAAGAATATATTTGAATGCTCTGAATATTTTTATGAGTAATCTAATAGAATTAGAAAAGATTATGATTTCATCTACTATGTTCCAATCATGCTAAAATAAATTTATAATTTGAAGATAATATCATAACAAAAGTAGAGGTAGGTAAAAAAAATAAGATGATAATTAAGTCTTGACATGTGAATAAAAGTGGAATATTTTTAATCATCTAATCACCAAAAAATATTATAAAACAATTCTTTACAATTTACCAATTTAGAACAAACCTGAATATTTAATATATGTTTTTGGTATTTGTAAAAAAATGTTACCCTATCTATGAAATTCATGATAGTACCTTTAAATGATATTTATTTTACATAGAATGGTAAGAGGCATCAACATAAAAAAGAGGTGGTAGGTCATGTGAGTACTCTATGAAGATGGATAATTTCAAGAAATAATTCCTAGCTGATTGGAAAAATCAACTAAAATTTGGATAATAAATTGGAGGATGCAAAAAAGGCAATAATAATATATAAGTAACTAAGTGGATATAGAAGATGACGTTGAGAAGGTTATTCCAAACAAAGTTTCTTAGAAGATGACTAAGATTGGGTGAAAATAATGGCTCGGGTTGAGTGGTAGTTCTAACTAATAATGTTACCCCCAAAGAAAAGAACATCCCACATTAATATCTGATATATGTATATATATATGATTTCCTATAATTATATAGGGAATTTAATTAGACTGTTTATTCCCATTAGGGAAAAAATTGTTGGGATAAATATGTAAAATATTCAAAACATAGTGAATGTGGAAATACCGAATATCTTTGTACTGTTTTATGTTTTGGTATTCCAATCAAAAAATCATCCCTCATTATTATTTTTATTGATAATATAAACTAAGTGGGAGTGTCTTGTTGATGACAAGATGAGACAACAGGGGGGGTTATTTCTTTTCCATATAAAATTCTCAGGCTCTTTTTGAATTGTGTACTTGATTTAGAATTTTATTAATAAATTTGATTATTAGAAAAAACTTAAATTATAATTGATAGTTTATGAGCATGAATATGCATACATGGTATTTTGTGGTTATCATAGACAACCATGGGTTTATATCACTTTTTTTATACACCAAGTTAACTATATAGGTATAGATTTGATTAAAAGAAGGCTCTTTTCAATTAAAACCATGTGATATAATCTATCTCTCAAACGTGTTCAATAAATAATCACACAAAGATGAATAAAATGTTTTTATAAAAATTAATTTAGTTGAGGACCCCCACTTATCCTTTTCATTTATTTTCGAGCAGGTGTTGAAAATTTTGAGCACACAGATTGACATTAATGTTAAGAGATATTTACAAAAAATTAAAAGGTGTATATTATAAGTCCCATTGAATGTTTTTTTTGATGTTTTAATATATGTTTTTTGAGTTTAATCTTAAGTGGTGATGTTTTTAGAATTGTTATGGATTTATTGAATAGAAAAATATATCATGATTGTGAAATTCTCCATGATAATGGTGATAACTGTTGGATTATTCTTTTATGTCAAAGAAATATTCTTATGAGATAACATTTCATATAATAAGTGTAACACCACGAATATAAGTATTCAATGATAATTATAGGTCATGCAAAAATATAAATACATATATATGTTTTAGGAAGGATTATGAATTCTAGTATTTTGAATAATATTCCATTGAAGATTTAATGCACGATTTAGCCAAAAACATTCCATCCCATAGGCCAACCAGTGATTCCCATACACATATATGTTGGAAACAAGGATAAACCACATGGGAGAAACTCCACCGAGAAATCTATATGTAGTAGGAGAGATATTATGATGGCTCAATTCCCACAGGTAGGTGCAAGAGTGGGTAGGATTCCATTAAGACTGGTGGAATGTAAAAGAGAGCATGATCATGATGATGGTCCATTTGAGTGTATGGGAAATCACCTAGAAGAATATCCTATATAAATCCCATGTGTTATTTATACCATGATTGGAACCATGATTCATACCTAAAGTTAGAGAAAATAGGGATTCATTGTAATGATAAATGGGTTAATGTGGGATAAAGGATTTTTTCTATTATTCATCCATATATAAAAATTCAAGGATATATCCTAGTATTTTGATAGAGAATATTTGTTTCATCCAATCAATACATGACACCATATTATATCTCATGATGCTGGAGAGGTTGAATATCACTAGAGTAAATGAATGTTGTGACTCCCTTCATTTACCAGAGCTCCAATAGATGAGGTTTATAGAGTGAATCTTCAAGACTCCAGACCTTCAACCGCCCTCTTGCATGAATAAACATAACTCGATGAAAATTTCAATGTCTACTAAAAACGTAGTTACAGATGGCATTGATGTTCATGTAAGGGTTCATATATTTGGCACAATGAGGTATATGATTTTTATAAAATGCATGTGATTACTTAACAATGTGAAGAAAATGTGAACATGTGTAATAAAATGTTTCATTATTCTAGGTATATTATATTTGAGAAATATAATTATATTTGATGTTTATAAAATTTGTGGCATTGAAATTTTAATAGAGGATTAAAATCATCCATATTTCGACATATTTTTTAGGGATGAGGAGGTGAGACTATTCTATAAAAATATGAGCATTGAGTCCAATAAGGTTTCATCAATTTGTCATTTAGAGAGATTTTGAAACATATCATCTCTATGAATTTACAACTCATGAAGTCCATATGGTTATGTGAAGCAAATTTCATTCACAGTGAAGAATAGATACCACAACCTCTTGAAATATGTACCTCACACTAAAGGGTTTGTGAAGAAATAGATCCATGAATCCCTTATTATTTATGTTAACAGATTTAATAAACCATGAACTAGTGCTAATAACACCATTATGTTAGAAGAACAAGAAACAAGAAATAACACATTCTTACTTACAATTTTATGAATTTTGTTGAACACAAGGTGTATGGTAAGGTAGTGAGTGAGAAGAAGAGCGTGTTGTTATGATGGTTTCATTTGAGAAGGGCGAGAAAATAATTACGCAAAGAACAAATTAAAAATTTTGTTTATGGATCTATCAAAATTTGAATAAGTGACTTTGATATATGAAAAGAAAAAATGAAAAATATCATAAAAAGAAATAAATCAAGATAATATTTCACGTGCTAGTGTTTGGTGAAATTTGAGTTGAGAATTTTATAAGGGACATCATTGGGTTATGAAAGTTTTATCATGAATACCGTAATAATTAATATATTATTTTTGTCCATTTCACTCATTCAATGAGGAAGAAATTCAACATTAGGTGAAATAATTGTCCATGTATAGTTACACGAATGTAATTGATCAGATATAGGTGATCAGAGATATTTGTGTCAGGCCAAAAAACAACAAAGTTACATGAAGTATACATGATCATGTGAGAGTCAGCATGATGGTGGAGGATTATCAATAGATCATCCTAATTTTTATAAATCCATAGATATAGGTAAAAATCATTCAGTTGTTTCCAAGAGAAGCGGAAGTGTTTCATTCATAGTTTGAATCAAGATGTTTCTCCATAGAAGATAAGATTAGAATAATTTACAGTGTTGTAGTTGGGAGGAATAGAATACTCATGTGTGATTCTAGAGTATATGGTGTGGAGTTTTATAACACCGTGGGATACAGTATATGTAAACTCCTATGCGCAATTTAGAGTCAAGATATAGTGTGATCCTGTTTATACTATCTAAATTCATAAAATTATTTTATTAGAAAATCTATTTTGGGAGTATAACCAACATGTAAAGGAGTATGCCTTTAATCCAATCCATTTAAATATCATGTGATATGCTTGGTCTTGTCATATCTGCATATGATCTGAGCCAGTAATTTATCAGTTGGTGGATCAAGAAGCTTGACTATTTCAATAGGTTGAATTAAAAATATAATAATTCATAAATGTAAACCCAAAATTCACCCCCTTTAATTTCCCAATCCTCCTAGGATCTCTAAATAAAAAATTCATTATTTTTTACTTTTAATATAGTGGTTTATTATGCATACCATTACTTATAGTGTTAACACTTTTCATTTTCTTTTACATGATTCATAATGATAATGTTTTTCCTTGATATTTGACATATATTTTATCATTCCTAGATTGTGGATTGTTTGAAAATATATATCACATAATTATTTATAATGTTACACACTTATCCCATTAGAGTTTTAATTATGAACCATGAAAAGGATACAAAAGACAGACTTGTTTTGATAGTTTCTAATGAAAAAAGATGATATATTTTTAACATTATTTGATATTAATATTATAAATATAGAACTATTAAAACGTATTTTATACCTTATTATTTCTTTTCATTAATAGTATAAAACATTCCATAATCATTCACTATATAAACATTACAACATCGTTCAAGTAGGTGGCAAACCTACCAAAACATGTGTTTCATAATGATTGAATGAGTAACAGTGTGTTATAACCTAATGCCAATATATCTTTCCAAGAATCTTATATATATTATATATACTTCATATCTCCCTAAATTCATTCTTAGAACCACTATTGATATGTGGTGTTGAAAAATATAACTTTTCATACATAGAGTTGATAGTTCGCACATACACATGATTAACAAAACTACTTCCCAATAGATGGAAGATGTGACGGTATATGAAAAGAGATGATTTATGAATTATTAATTTTTCATAAAATTAATATTATTTAATTAATTAAACATTCAGTAGCATCCATGTTAGTTCGTTATGTGAAATAAAGCATATTGTTCATGGAGGCAGTAGTCTATATATAAGCATGATTAATGATATAATACCTTAATTAATGTATGTAATGAAGGGAATTTAAAAAAATTTATCATTAATGTTTTTTATAAAAAAATATAATTATTCATCAGACTCTTCTCTAATAAAATCTCTAAAAGGTTGTGATGAAAAATAAACTTTATCATGTCACGAATGAGGTAATCTACACATATTCATGATCGATGAGTTTTTTTCCCTAGAGAATGATATGTATTGAAGGAATATTTTGTTTTACATTTATATAATGTAATTGTAGTATTTTTATGATAATGTATTAATTATATTAATAATCATAGAAAATATTTGAATGAGATAAATCTATATAAATACTAATAGTAGAGTTTTACAGTTGATAGAAACATTGATTTTCCATGGAAGTATGCATGGTAATGAATGGATTAGATTAATTAAGGATGGAAAGAGGCTATACATCATGGGAGATTACACTAGATTAAAATAATGGGAGTATTTTTACCATGTAATTCCAATTGGATTGTTTGTAAATAAGGGGTGTAAGTGTGTCACTTTATTAGTGATGGGAAGGGTATCTTTGGAGATACATTAATTTATTAAATTATTTCTTTAAACTATTCCAGGATAAGGACCAACTAAATTAAAAATAATGTATTATAGGATATGATATATAAGATAATACTCATATAATATAAATTTATAGATTAATTTTAGTTATATTTATGTTTTTATTTTCACTTTCACATTATCCATGTGTACTTTTCCCCATGGTATGTTTTAATTTCAACCTTGTCAATTAAATAAATTGGAATGAATAAATATTTACAATAACACATAATTACAGTATTATAACCCATATATATTATTTTAATTATATCAAATTAAATTACTTGGATAAGTAATAGTTAATTTTAAAATAATCATGTTTAACACTTATAAAAGTTTTTTTGAGATAATTTTGTTTTTATGCATAAAATTAATGGGTGAGTAAAAATTATTAATTTCAACAATCATTATTACCTTAATTTATTTATAATAATTAAATTTAAGGTAATGTTACAATATTGACCTATATTTTAAATTAACCATAATATCTATTATTGGAATAGACAGACATAAACTAATTTTCTTTATCAAAATAACCTCTTACATGGTTCTAAAAATATTTTCCATTGGCATCCTAAGTAAAAATAATATTTTTAATTTCATAATTATATTAAATAATTAAATATTTTATCACTTAAATAATTTCTTGACCATTTAGTTCATTATTATATATTGACAAATCCATGAAAATTATAATTTTCATAAAACAACAAATTCGACTAAAATGGAGAATTTAAAAAAATGTTTAAAAATTATTAAATTTACAATTTTATATTACAAATTAAAAAATAAATTTAATTATATCTTATTCAATTTATAATAATTATATTTTAAATATTATTGGAAATTACATAATACTATGATAAATCACCTTTATATAAAAATGAACTTTTTAAACATTAAGTGTTTCTAATATTATTTCATACAAATTGTAATATTTAAATAATTATAATATGTTATAATATATATATATAGTATATGTTAGAATTATTACCTTTTAATTATGATTATTATAATTTACTAATGTATCACGACCATCGTGTTATTATGTGTCAAGAAAGATTTCAAACTTGAAATTATTTAAATGTAAAAATATATATATTGAAGTATCAAGATGCTATATTATCCCCCTCTTAAATAATATGATTCCTCCCAAATTTTTTTTAAAAAAAATTATATATTTACTTTAAAAAGATTTATATAACTTATGATAAAATTTTATATAAAATATCTTAATAAATATCTTATGGAAAACTAGAAGACAAATCTTCTTCCCCTATTTAGTTAACTGATTTATTTATGTCCCCTATGTAGTTAGACTCTTCATGTCCCACTTCACTACAAATAAAATATTTATTGCTTATATTGATATGATATCAAATGTGTTTATTCTCACATTTTTTACATTAATAAAATTCACCATTTATTTAATCATCATATTCATCACATGATATTTCTTTAGAATCTATCCTTATTTCCATTTGTGGGTTTTATAGTTCGACGATTTTTACATTTTTTATAATAGTTCAGGATATGTGATTTTGAATAATAATAAGATTTCTATTCGGTAATAATATCCCAATATTATTTTTTAGGAAAAATCACTTTATAATATATCGTGTCAATTAATTTCCTAGTTTATTCTTGCTCTATCCATTAAATTCAAAAAATAAATTGTTATGAATATACATAATATTGTAAATGTAAAATGGGAAAACTATGATCTTATAAGATTTAATTCATAAATTATGTGTATATACTAACTTATAGATCTTTATCTTAAATATTGTTTATCCACAGTCTTTTTACAACTAGGATCTCTAATCTAATTAACATTAAGAAAATAATATGTTCTAATCAATTATTATAGTTTGTAAATTGAGTTTTAATTAACTCAATAACAACCCTTGAGAGAGTCTAGCTAGGTGCACAGTCATGTACTATTCACCATGTACTAGAAAGATGACTGAGATATACCATAAAAACTCTTTTCATGGTTATTACCCCAAGATATATCTATTCCAAAACTGCATTAACTTCCTAATTTCATAACAAGGTTTTAGTTTTTAGAAAAGTCACACAATCATTACATTACTAATATTTTATGAGTTACACCTTTATTTCATCTTATACTTATTTTTTTAACTAAATTTCTCATATCATAATCCCTGCACAACATTTTATATTAAAATCCTTTTACCTAAAGGTTTATATATTGCATTGAAACTAATGTCATCCTAATCTCATAAACTATAAATTTCATTCCCAAAACTTATGTCATCACCATCCAATATCATCAAAACAAATAAAGTAATATGAAAAAATCATAATTCCAATTGTATCACCCTCAAACATTTTCTCCATTATCCTATATCAAAAACAAATAACCTACAACACTAGATATAATTCTCATATATCATTACAATATCTTCTTCACATTTTCAATTCAAGGACCATTAGGTTTTGAGTTTTTGTGAAGTAGTACAAATCACTCACTAAGAAAAACTCATTTATTTCTCATCCAAAGGAAACATTATTACACAATATAACATATTAAAAAATCAATGAAGAACCTTTAACTTAAACTGTAAATTCTCTACAAAATATATTCTTCTAGGATTAAAATATATAGTACATTCTCTCATAACATGGGTAATAGGGAATATAATAAGTGGTGATATCAAACGCTAAGCAATGATAAACATAAAAATATAGAATAAACTATGATACATGAGAATAACATGATATATTAATGATAATGATTGTAAGAATCAAAACATGGAGTAAATAAATGATTTTATAAAATAATGTAATCTTAAATTTGTGTCAACATTAGGGAATATAAATCTTAATAATATTTAAATAATTACACCAAAGTCTATCATCAACATATTCTAAGGATTACACCCTAGGAAATCATAATATTCTATGGATTACTCCCTAGGACACCATTATATGAAAATAATTACTCCCCATGGAATAAAAAGGATTATGTTTACTCCCTGATCTTATACATATCATCTCATGATACATTAGCATCACCAATGCATTCAAGATATATAATCGACCGAACTTACATAAACCAAACTAACTTACATCATAATACATAGAAGATTATATGTGATTTTAAAGGAAAAAATAAAATACACATATATCAGAATCATTATTATCATATGAGGATAATGTAGGTTTCAAAATAATATTTTAAGGTACAACTTAAGGCTATTTTATATGGGATCCCAAGAAAGAAAGGAATTAATTCATTTTAAACATTCAAGATAAAAAACTGAACATTGTCCTTAAATAAGGTTATTCATTTTATAAAATAATTCATCATATAATTCGTTTAAATTAGAACAAATAACCCACTTTGGTGATGATATTCATGTTATTTCCTAGGAAGCATTCATGATTATGTTAATTAACATGATATGATAAAACCCTAGATAATAAATGTGTAACTAATTATATTGAGTTTATCTCTTGGTAAATACCAATAAAAAAATATGATTACACATATGGTATTTATGATTTATAGGAAATTTATATATGGTTTTGATAATAAATTCCTCAATTAATTGATGTATTTGGAATCTACATGAACACCCTCTAATAACATAGTGGAATATATCGAATTCACATAGGAAAAGAGTTAAAAGTGAATTATTCTTTTACGTGTGGATGATTGGGAAATAAAAAAATAAATATGGATAATGACAAAAATTAAAAATAAAATTTCATAAGACATCTTGATAAAGAAGTTTGATGGTATTATTTGAAGAAAACTATTCACCTTTCATAAGATATAGATGAGGAACACTCTTAGAATAATTAGGAAAATTTTATTACTAATATGAATTTTCATTTTCCTTAAAAAACATTTAAAATTTAATATTATATAAAACCATGATAATAATAATTTCCTTTTTTGAAAATAAGAACATGTAGAGAAAAAGTATCCAAGAAAAAAACAATGGTGACTAAGAGATATAATCACATAGAAATGAATAACATATATTTTTTGTCAAAAAAGTCCCATAAATAAAAATTTTAATGATGCATTTTAAAAAAATTAAAAAAATTGATGTTGTTGAAAATTACCTTCATAGAGTAATTTTTAGAGAACACATTTTTAAAGCATTTAAAAAAATAAAAAGAATACATTTTAGAGAACTAATCTTGTGGAAAATCAATAAAGTCCATTAAATAAATTTCATTAAACTCACATAATAAAAAATATTATAAATAAATTCCTTAATAAGAGTTTATGATAAGTATTAAGGTCACTTTAAATATTATATAATGTAATTTTGATATGTAAAACATGGGTATGGAATGAAAAGAGTGGTGTGCATGGGATAGGGATAATTTCATTTAGTGAAATAGTTTAAAATATTATGCGATACCAAAAATAGAAAATTTTTAATTAACTTTTGTAATTTAATCATGGAAGGTATAAAAAAAATATTTAAAAAGAAAACATAGAATAAAATATTCATTTAATATTAATTCCTGGAAGATAATTCGTGATTCATAGAAAAAGAAATTGAGTCGAGAACTGCATAAATTTTGTATCCCCAAACCATGTAGATAAGTCTATTGAAATTAAACCTAGATGAACTTGAATAAAATTTATTTCATGATAAAATAAATATTTGGTGGTGTATAATCCATATAAAATGAAATTTTTGCACAAATTAAAATGTGTCCCAATAAAGGGAGTTAATGAAAAAAAATCCATTACATTATTCCCCAATTAGATGATCACAATATAAATTCCATTAGAAAACATAATTATCACAATAATATATTATATAACCATATTTATTTTTATAAAACATTTATATATTTTATTTATAATTATTTACTATGAATATATATATTTATTATAGTTTATTTCTAACATTAGGGATTAACACTTTTAATTATCATTCCCATATATATTAATGTTGATCATTATTCATTGACAAAAAATTAATAACATATATATATATATATATATATATATGGTTATGTAATATATATCACATGATTATAGATAATTTTATACTTTCATCCCACCTGAGTTTTAATTACGACTCATGAAGATGATTCTAGAGAAAAACTTGTCTCTAGAGATTTTAATGAATGAAGAAGAGATATTTTTAACATTTCTAGATGTTGATATTATTACTCCATAAACAATATAAAATATCTATTAAATTCTAGTTAAATTTCATTAATATTATATATAATTTATTAATCATTCACTAAATAAACATTACAGCATATCTCAAGTAGGTGGTAAACAGACCAAAATAAAATTGTGTCATAATTATCGAATGAGTAAGAAACTATAATTACACAATGTTATATTATAATTTTAAATTCTAAAAAATGTAATATATAACATAAATGGATGTTTATTCCATTATAATATATGTTATCTATTAGTGGTGTTGAAATTTTTAATTCAACATTTGTGGAGGTGGTTTTTTGTACGTACGCACAATTAACAAACTCATTTCCTAATGGATGGGTGGAGTGATGGTATATGAAAATTAACCACCATAGAATTATAAAGAAGAAAGAAATTCAAATTATTTAATTAATTACACATTCATAGACATCCATGTTAGGTAATTAAGAGAAAGATTACATGTCATTCACAGAGGCGGAAGTCCACACATACACATGACTAACGATCTCATATCGAAACGGAAGGATATGATTAAGGTAAATGTAAATGTGGATCATTTATAAATTTTATAAAAAACATAATCTATGGTATGTTAGTATTTAAAATTTTAAAATTATATATGAAACTGAATTTATTATATTAACAATGTTAAAAAATATTTGGGAGAGTACAATTAAAAGTAAAACTAAGAGGAGAGAAATCCTCACATTTGGAACATTGATTTTCTCAGAAACTATCCTTGAATGTAAATGGATTGTAGTAGTTAATGGTTTCCAAAATCATTTTTTCATGGTAGAGGTATCTATGAAAAATAAATGGACATAGTATCACCAAGTAATTAAAAAGTACGTATTTGTAGAGAAGGGGTGTATATTTGTCTTATTATAAATGAAGTTAAGGGTAGATTTAGAATTAGCTTTAACTTATAAAGTTATTTATTTACAATATTCAATGAAAAAGACATTAATAATTTGATATTTTGGAGTATGGGGAATGATATGGGAAAACAACCTCTTATCCACTCATATTGGAAAAAAAATTGGAGTTATTTAGGGTTTTTGTTTTTACTTTTAGCTTTACCATGTGCACTTTTTCCTACAACTTTTACGTTCAGAAATGAAAATTAATTAAAAATATGTTAATTAATTTTGATATTAGAACCTAATTAGAGTATTATAGTCGTCAATATTATGTAACGTTGAAAGAGCGTTGTCGCACGCGCTCTCAAAAGAACTTCAAAAGTGGGTTACGTTGGATAAAACTCCAAGCACAACACTCTATGAAGCTAATGTTTAGTTTACTTGGGGTAGCATAGGGGGCTAACCAAGGTCGTCTCTCAAAGGAGGAAGTGAATTAAAACATCTTATTAGAGGTATTCTAAAAATTAAATAAAAGAGAATAAAAACACTACTAGAAAAGGATGGGGGTTGTTTATAGTTTATGAATCTAGAAGAAGTTTGCTGGAAGAAGATTGTATTTTTTTTTGTTTTTAGTTTTGAAATGAATTCCGATTAAAATAACACAACAAGAAGATGTTTTTTTTAGAAAATATTTTAAAAGGCGTAATCGATCTAACTCTACCTCTTCATTTACATATTAATCATTATCATTTAAATGAATATCCACTTAATTATGATCCTCTAATTTGTTAACCCTCGAACCCTACAAGAGTTAACTTAACCACAAAGATGGAATTACTTAAACCCTAGGCTAGCTTCGGAACATGCAATCGCAGAACCCTGCTTTGATTGTTGTTCTAAGGTTAGCTTATGGTCAGTGGTTAATTAGAGCACAAATCCATTCTGGAAATGAGGATGAGTTGTGTTTAGGGATTATATTTGAACTCTACAAATTTATCCCAAGTGGTCTTGTATTACCGATTAAGCTCGCACTCTCACAATTTGCACAAAATCTCGACCTCGCGTGTTTTTGTATTAATTGTTCAATTGCTTGCTTAGTTTCTTAAAATTTAAAAACATAATTCATGGATCATATTAAGTGAATTACAGTAGGCTCAATGATTCAAAATAATTAAATGAAGAGGGTAGAAGATAGATCGATCACTAAAAATTACTCTTCCATGGGTGGCGTAATCATCGTAGAAGCGTTTTGCATGTGCAAAGGTTTATAATGGGTATAACCCAATATCGCTTCTACTCAAGAATTCCAGCCCCAAGAGGAAGATTAAGAGAAGAATAAATTTAAATAAAAAAGAGGAAAAGAGAAGAAATAAAAGAAGATAAAGAAGTTTATTACACAAACAAAACAATTACAACATGAAGGAGAGAAGGAGGCTTCGATGAGAGGATCCTTGCTTCAAGAGCTACCTCTCTTACAATGGTTGGAGAATTTGGTTGAAACCAATTCTCCTCTGCCTCCAATCTCCCAATGCACGAACCAGCCTCTCCAAATGAGAAAATCACTAATTTATAGAGTGGAGGGGAGGCTAGGTTTAAAGTGGTTTCAAGTGTGAATGCAAAATCTCGGCCAAATATTTTAATGAAACTTGCACCGCCCATTTGACCTCCAAAACGCGTGAATTGACCGGCCTTCCAGAAGGATGATTTGTGCCACATCATGTCCCCGAGCGTTCCTCAAAGTTTGGGCTCAATCCAAGCCCGTATGTAGAGAATATGGCCCAAATACAGAACCTTCTCCATTCTGGCGAGCCCAGCCCAACTTTGACTTCATGGCCCAATTGCAACAACCAAATTAACTCTTTAGCTTTAGTGTCCTGAATAAAAGTTGTAGATACTTAAGTTAGGAACACTGTTACAAAATTTCAAATTCAAATAATAAATATAAAAATATTTATCTTTGAAATAATACAGTGCACTATTAAGGGTAAAACTGGAATTTTCACCAAATTTTCAAATGAATGATCAAATCCCAAATATTTTATAAATAAACATATTTAACACAATGTGAGGAAATTATATCATTTATTATCAATAAAATATTCAATAAAATAGTGTTTTATCAACTCCCCCACACTTACCCTTTTGCACACCTGGGCAAAACCTCATATCAAGTAAACATCAATATCAAATCAAAACCAATTTTAAAACACATATATTTAAGATCAATCAATTTCACACCAAGAATAAAAAAGATATCATGCCTCATAAAAAACCTTATTTCAGGTTCTCCATTTATATCATTCAATATATTTCCACTTCATTTATCCACCCATGCACAAAACACTTACCTCGCTTGAATTTTCTCTCATCACTCAAATATCAATTTTTTTGCAATGTCTTTCTCATCCAAACTCATACAAGGGTCACCATAGGCTTGATAGATTCCTACATCGCTACCCGATGTGAGTCAAGGACATATGTTTATCATGAGGACTTTTCAGGGTTGTTCTGTGGCTTTCGGTTGGTAGGATTAAGATGTGAAAAACTCTGAGGCTGAATGAGGAGGGCTTGACTCTTTTAAAGCAAAATTGCATTAATCTAATTTTCACTTAAATATGGTCTTCTCTTCAATCCCCATAGTATCAATTCAGCTCCATCATCATGAAAAGTCATGAAAGGTTTACACCATTCATCATTTCAGCATAAAAAATGTCAATCTTCTAGAACATGATTTTCTTGAAAGCTCCAGATGGGCACAGCTTTCCACCTCAATTAGAAGCTCCAGAAAAGGCACAGCTTCACTTGTCATGAAAGCTCCAGAAAAGGCACAGCTTTCAATATAATGACTTTCTTTAGCAGCAAACACATCTCTTCAGAATTTAATTTTCCACCCAAAGTATCACATAATTTGGTGGCACAACACAAGACAGCTTCCCCCACACTTAAGCTCAACTAGATTATGCAATTTCACTTCAAGAGTTGGTTGGATAGGGAAAATTGGCTTGTAATGTGGCTTAACCTAACAGGCTGTGCATGGCTTCTAAGGGCTACAAGGATTAAATATTCAAGGTAGGCCATTATAAAAAAGGATTTTGAAATAGGGGTTTTAATACCAAACAAATGCCTCAATCATTTAAACACAAGTACCTCAAACCCTCAAGTTTTGACAGGAATAGATCAAATTCTGGTTAAATCAAGTATGGTTTTGGCTCTCTCAAGAAGTGAGGTGAATGTAAAGAATATGAAAATAATGGTTTAGAAGCCTCACAGGAAAGTGATTTCAAATATAAAGACAGTGATATTGGCATGGGATTCAAAATTCAGCGTACTTTGCATGAAATTACTAAATATTTGAACTTGAAACAAAGTCATTTCAGCATTCATTTAAGCTTAGTTTCAAGGGGTAAATTGGTTCACTTATTGATATGGATTTAAAAATGGTGATGAGAATCATTTCAGCTCAAAAGTTTCAAAAACACACAGAAAATTGTAAAATAAACACACAAAATTTGAAAAACACACAATTTTTGTTTTTGGGTTTTTTTTTAACAGGAAAACAATTGAAATTACTAAAACTAAAAGGTTCCCTATGTGAACCCGTGAGATGATATATGCACATGAAATGCAGAATTTTTTAAATAGGACAAATAATATAAAAGTGAAAGGGTTAGGAACAGCCTGATGTGATCAAGTGATGATGGGGTCATGCAGTGTGATAAAATCCACTGCATCAGTAGGATGTCCCTCAATGTATCTCTTCAAACGTTGCCCATTGACTGTAAAGCTCCTTCCAGTGTCCTCTTGTGTGATCTCCACTGCACCATAAGGAAAACATTAGACACAATATAAGGACCTAACCATCTGGAACGCAACTTACCAGGCATCAACTTCAGTCGTGAACTATAGAGAAGGACTTTCTCTCCAATATGAAACTCCCTTTGTTGGATCATTTTGTCATGAGCTGCTTTTGATCTTTCCTTGTAGAGCCTTGAGTTCTCATATGATGACAGGCGAATCTCCTCAAGCTCTTGAATTTGCAACTTCCTTTGAATTCCAGCTTGGGCCAAATCCATGTTACATTTCTTTATAGCCCAATATGCCCGATGCTCGACTTCCACGGGGAGATGACACGCTTTCCCAAAAACAATCCGAAATGGGGACATACCAATGGGGGTCTTGTATGCTGTCCTATAAGCCCACAATGCATCATCCAAGCGCTTGCTCCAATCCTTCCTATTTGGCTGCACGGTTTTCTCCAAGATTTGTTTCAACTCACGATTTGAAACCTCAGCCTGGCCATTTGTTTGGGGGTGGTATGGTGTTGATGTTTTGTGTGTCACCCCATACATCCGAAGGAGGGAAGAAAAATTCCTATTGCAAAAGTGTGTCCCTTGGTCACTGATGATGGCCTTTGGTACTCCAAACCTGCAAAAAATCTGTGCTTTGACAAAATCCACAACAACATGAGAATCGTCAGTCCTGGTGGCCTTGGCCTCCACCCATTTACTCACATAATCGACAGCAACAAGGATATACAAGAAACCAAATGAACTAGGAAAAGGTCCCATAAAATCAATTCCCCAAACGTCAAAAATCTCACAGAATAAAATGGGTTGTTGGGGCATCTCGTGTCTTCTTGAAATGTTTCCAGTGTGTTGGCAACGAGAGCATGACTTACAAAATACATGGGAATCATGGAATAAACTAGGCCAATATAATCCTGAGTCTAAAACCTTCCTAGCTGTCCGTTGGGGTCCAAAGTGTCCACCACAAGCAAGTGTATGACAGAAATGCAAAACAGACTCAAACTCATGATCGGGAACACACCTCCTAATGACTTGGTCACTACACATGCGCCAGAGGTATGGATCATCCCACACATAATACCTAGACTCACTTTTTAATTTTTGGACTTGATGCTTCTTCAAATTTACTGGGATTTCAGAGCTAACAATGTAATTAACTAAATCAGCATACCAAGGATGCTTACCTGAGATGGTATAGAGATGCTCATCGGGGAAAGTGTCCCGAAGTGGTACCTGGTCCAAGGTGTCACCCTCTAGTGTGTGAGTAAGCCTACTCATGTGGTCTGCCACCAAATTCTCTGACCCCTTCTTGTCCTTTATCTCAAGGTCAAACTCTTGAAGAAGTAGCATCCAACAGATAAGTCGTGGCTTTGCATCTGGCTTCTTTAGGAGGTACCTCAAAGCTGCATGGTCAGAAAAAACAACTACTTTAGAGCCCAATAAATATGAACGAAATTTATCTAAAGCAAATATAACAGCAAGAAACTCCTTTTCTGTTGTGGTGTAGTTTGATTGGGCTGAATCTAGTGTCCTCGATGCATAGGCGATCACATGTGAACGTCCCTCCACCCTCTGAGATAAGACAGCTCCAACCGCGAAGTTGGAGGCGTCACACATAAGCTCAAAAGGAATCTCCCACCGTGGGGGCTGTATGATCGGTGGAGTGGTCAGACACTTCTTTAGCTCATCAAATGATACCCTGCATGAATCATCAAAATTGAAGTCAATATCTTTTTGAAGCAATCGAGATAAGGGTAGAGCGATCTTACTAAAATCTCTGATGAAGCGTCGATAAAATCCAGCATGTCCAAGGAATGATCGAACATCACGCACACATGAAGGGTAGGGTAAGGATGAAATGATGTCTACCTTAGATCTATCAACCTCTATCCCATGTTTTGACACTACATGCCCTAAGACAATGCCATGCTCTACCATGAAATGACACTTTTCAAAGTTCAGGACTAGATTCTTCTCAATACAACGATTCAACACATTTTCCAAACTACTTAGACATTCATCAAATGAAGATCCATACACTGTAAAATCATCCATAAATACCTCCATGCAGGTCTCAATAAAATCAGAAAAAATACTCACCATGCATCTTTGGAAGGTACCTGGGGCATTGCAAAGTCCAAATGGCATCCTCCGATAGGCAAATGTCCCAAAGGGACAGGTGAATGTAGTCTTCTCCTGATCCTCCGGAGCTATAGGAACCTGAAAATATCCAGAAAATCCATCCAAGAAACAATAGTGTGTCTTCCCAGCTAGTCTCTCAAGCATCTGATCAATAAATGGGAGGGGGAAATGATCTTTGCGAGTGGAATGATTTAGTTTCCTATAATCAATACACACGCGCCAACTGTTTTGTACCCTCATTGGAACTAACTCATCTTTTTCATTTTTAACAACAGTAACACCACTTTTCTTAGGCACAACCTGAATAGGACTTACCCACTGAGAATCTGAAATGGGATAGATTATACCTGCCTCGAGCAATTTTTCAACCTCTTTTTTAACAACCTCCAGAAGGGTTGGATTGAGTCTCCTTTGTGGTTGCCTCACCGGTTTAGCTCCATCTTCCAAAAGAATCCTATGCATGCAAATGGAGGGGCTAATACCTGATATGTCAGCTAAGGTCCACCCGATTGCCCTGATGTTCTCCCTCAAAAGATTCAAAAGTTTTTCTTCATGTTCAAAAGAGAGATTGTTAGCAATGATAACAGGTAATTTTTCACCACTTAACAAGTATGAGTATTTGAGATTTGGTGGCAATGGCTTTAGTTCCAGTGATGGTGGCTGTTGAATGGATGGAAGCATGAGTGGCGTAGACATCTGTGCACAATCATACATATCATCTGAATGAGAGAACAATGCATCAAATCCATCAGAAAAATTAGCAGCCATATCATAATCAGAGTATACATGCTCAGAATTCGAATATGATTGGACAAATGAACCAATCCCAAGATCAGAAAGATCATGAATTAAAGGGGATGAAGTAGAATGAGACATCAAGTTGGACCCACTACTCATTATTTCATTAAGAAGTGAATAGTCCCCAAGAGATTGGGAATCAAAAATAGAGGGACTATCACATGGAGACTCAGAATGAGAGAGAAAGAATGCTGAGTGTTCCTCTGGTGGGTACTTCATAGAATCCAGGATTTTAAACCTCACGATTTCATCCCCGAATTCCATGGAAAGAGTACCCTCATGAACATTGATAATGGTCTTAGCAGTTTTGAGGAAGGGTCTACCAAGAATGATAGGGGCATGAGAACTTACCTGGTCATCTTCCATGTTTAGTACATAGAAATCAGCAGGGAAGATCATGTCCTTTACCTTTACCAACACATCTTCAAGGACACCAGCCGGATATGCTGTAGCTCTATTCGCTAGCTGCACCACTACCCTTGTAGGCTTGAGCTCACCAATCTGCAATGAAGAGAAAACAGAGTGAGGCATCACATTTATTGAAGCTCCTAAATCACAAAGAGCATCAGAGAAGTGAAACTCCCCTATGGTGCATGGGATGGTGAATGTCCCGGGATCCTTGCACTTTGTTGGCATTGCTAGAGTTGGTGTAATGAGTGCTGAGACATTCCTTCCAAGGTTGATCCTCTCATTTCCCTTGAGCCCTCTTCGATTGGTACAAAGTTCTTTTAAGAATTTGGCATACCTTGGGATTTGCTTAATGGCTTCGAGTAGAGGAATGTTGATCTCCACACGCTTGAATGTGTCCAAAACCTCCTTTTGCATTGCTTCTTCAGCCATCTTCTTGGTTTGAACAACCCTGTTTGGAAAAGGAAGTGGTTTAGGAGGAACATCATCAATCTTTTTCTTACCTTTATCTTTCTCCTTGGATTGTTCATCAGTTGGTATGGAATGTGGCTTCTCTGAAGTTGAGGTGAATCCCGGTGGAATGGTAGGTACAGCTGTATCGTTCATTTGCTTCCCACTTCTCAATGTTATGGCACTAACATTCCCCTTTGGATTTGGAGTGGGTTGGGAAGGTAGATTTCCAGAATTCTTACTTACAAGTTCATGGAGGGCGGTGGCAATCTGGCTCATTTGAGTCTTCAACTCCCTCAGCTCCGAACCTTGACTTTTCAGCTCATTCTGTTGATTAAGAACAATTTGTTTCAAAAGATCATCAGTGTTAGAGTCTACCTTGGGTTGGAGATTCCCTTGTTGCTGACTTGTTGATGTTTGAGCTTCAAATCTCCTTTGGGGTTGTTGGAAACCCTGTTGGTAAGGTGGAGGCTGCTGGAAGTTTTGTTGAAAGGGGGGCCTTTGTTGTTGTCCAGAGCCATACCTCATGTCCAGATGATCTTTCCACCCTTGGTTGAATGTTGGATCGAACTTCTTCTGGGGATATGGTTGTTGCTGCTGCTGCTGATATGGTCTCCCAGGGAACACTGCTGCACAATCTTCTGTTTCTTGGAGTTGTGGGCAACAGTCAGTTGGGTGGCTTGTCTCAGTGCAAATACCACAAGGCCTTGAAGGAGGAGGTAAAGATGTCTTTTGTGCCAAAGCAATCTGCCTTACCATAGTTGTCAATTCTTCTAACTTGGTATCAATCAAATGACTCTCAAGAGAAGAAGGACTTACCTGATGTACTCCCCTGACATGTAGTGTACCTCTATCGCCAAATTGTTGGGAGTTTTGGGCCATCTTGTCAATCAATGCACGTGCGGCTATTGGTGTCTTGTCCACCAATGCCCCTCCAGCTGCGGCATCCACCATGCTTCTCTCCATAGCTGTGAGTCCTTCATAGAAGTACTGAATGAGGAGTTGCTCACTGATTTGGTGATGTGGACAGCTTGCACACAACTTCTTGAATCGCTCCCAAGACTCATACATGGACTCCCCTTGGGCTTGCTTGATCCCCGAGATCTCCTTACGAATGGATGTGGTCCTTGATGCTGGAAAAAATCTCTGCAAGAAAAGACGTTTCAAATCGTTCCAACAAGTTACATCTTCGGGTTGTAAATAATACATCCAATCTTTCGCAGCTCCATCAAGTGAGAATGGGAATGCTCTTAGTTTGATTTGATCTTCAGAGACATTTCTAGGTTTTAGAGTTGAGCAAACCACATTAAATTCCTTAAGGTGTTTGTTGGGATCCTCACCAGATAAGCCATGAAACTTTGGAAGAAGGTGAATTAATCCAGATTTCAATTCAAAGTCCGATTCGAGATTTGGGTATGCAATACAATTTGGTTGATAGTTAATATCAGGTGCAGCCAATTCTCGAATGGTTCTATTAAGTTCATTTCCATTATTATCAGCCATTGGTTCCTCTTTTATGTTTGAATTTGAATTGCTTCCAATTTCAATGTTCTGATATTGGAGTAATTCTCCAACTGGTTGAATGTTGAAACTTCCCGTAGACTGAGAATGTCTGATTCGTGCCCTAAGGCTGCGTTCAATCTCAGGGTCAAGATCTAAGAGATCTTCGGGATTAGTTCGTGTCATAGATCAAATAAAAATGAAAAGAAAGAAGGTGGACCATAGTAAAATAAAAATGAGAAGTTTGAGTTGATGGTCCACAAAGAAGTAGGAGAAAATAAAAGAAGAGGATGAAAAATCAGATTGGGTAAAGAAGGAAGAAAGAAGAGAGGAAAATAATAAAATGTAAAATAAAATAAATACCTCTAGTTGGTTGAAATAATTACTTGCCTCCCCGGCAACGGCGCCAATTTGAAAGAGCGTTGTCGCACGCGCTCTCAAAAGAACTTCAAAAGTGGGTTACGTTGGATAAAACTCCAAGCACAACACTCTATGAAGCTAATGTTTAGTTTACTTGGGGTAGCATAGGGGGCTAACCAAGGTCGTCTCTCAAAGGAGGAAGTGAATTAAAACATCTTATTAGAGGTATTCTAAAAATTAAATAAAAGAGAATAAAAACACTACTAGAAAAGGATGGGGGTTGTTTATAGTTTATGAATCTAGAAGAAGTTTGCTGGAAGAAGATTGTATTTTTTTTTGTTTTTAGTTTTGAAATGAATTCCGATTAAAATAACACAACAAGAAGATGTTTTTTTTAGAAAATATTTTAAAAGGCGTAATCGATCTAACTCTACCTCTTCATTTACATATTAATCATTATCATTTAAATGAATATCCACTTAATTATGATCCTCTAATTTGTTAACCCTCGAACCCTACAAGAGTTAACTTAACCACAAAGATGGAATTACTTAAACCCTAGGCTAGCTTCGGAACATGCAATCGCAGAACCCTGCTTTGATTGTTGTTCTAAGGTTAGCTTATGGTCAGTGGTTAATTAGAGCACAAATCCATTCTGGAAATGAGGATGAGTTGTGTTTAGGGATTATATTTGAACTCTACAAATTTATCCCAAGTGGTCTTGTATTACCGATTAAGCTCGCACTCTCACAATTTGCACAAAATCTCGACCTCGCGTGTTTTTGTATTAATTGTTCAATTGCTTGCTTAGTTTCTTAAAATTTAAAAACATAATTCATGGATCATATTAAGTGAATTACAGTAGGCTCAATGATTCAAAATAATTAAATGAAGAGGGTAGAAGATAGATCGATCACTAAAAATTACTCTTCCATGGGTGGCGTAATCATCGTAGAAGCGTTTTGCATGTGCAAAGGTTTATAATGGGTATAACCCAATATCGCTTCTACTCAAGAATTCCAGCCCCAAGAGGAAGATTAAGAGAAGAATAAATTTAAATAAAAAAGAGGAAAAGAGAAGAAATAAAAGAAGATAAAGAAGTTTATTACACAAACAAAACAATTACAACATGAAGGAGAGAAGGAGGCTTCGATGAGAGGATCCTTGCTTCAAGAGCTACCTCTCTTACAATGGTTGGAGAATTTGGTTGAAACCAATTCTCCTCTGCCTCCAATCTCCCAATGCACGAACCAGCCTCTCCAAATGAGAAAATCACTAATTTATAGAGTGGAGGGGAGGCTAGGTTTAAAGTGGTTTCAAGTGTGAATGCAAAATCTCGGCCAAATATTTTAATGAAACTTGAACCGCCCATTTGACCTCCAAAACGCGTGAATTGACCGGCCTTCCAGAAGGATGATTTGTGCCACATCATGTCCCCGAGCGTTCCTCAAAGTTTGGGCTCAATCCAAGCCCGTATGTAGAGAATATGGCCCAAATACAGAACCTTCTCCATTCTGGCGAGCCCAGCCCAACTTTGACTTCATGGCCCAATTGCAACAACCAAATTAACTCTTTAGCTTTAGTGTCCTGAATAAAAGTTGTATATAATTAAGATAGGAACACTGTTACAAAATTTCAAATTCAAATAATAAATATAAAAATATTTATCTTTGAAATAATACAGTGCACTATTAAGGGTAAAACTGGAATTTTCACCAAATTTTCAAATGAATGATCAAATCCCAAATATTTTATAAATAAACATATTTAACACAATGTGAGGAAATTATATCATTTATTATCAATAAAATATTCAATAAAATAGTGTTTTATCAACTCCCCCACACTTACCCTTTTGCACACCTGGGCAAAACCTCATATCAAGTAAACATCAATATCAAATCAAAACCAATTTTAAAACACATATATTTAAGATCAATCAATTTCACACCAAGAATAAAAAAGATATCATGCCTCATAAAAAACCTTATTTCAGGTTCTCCATTTATATCATTCAATATATTTCCACTTCATTTATCCACCCATGCACAAAACACTTACCTCGCTTGAATTTTCTCTCATCACTCAAATATCAATTTTTTTGCAATGTCTTTCTCATCCAAACTCATACAAGGGTCACCATAGGCTTGATAGATTCCTACATCGCTACCCGATGTGAGTCAAGGACATATGTTTATCATGAGGACTTTTCAGGGTTGTTCTGTGGCTTTCGGTTGGTAGGATTAAGATGTGAAAAACTCTGAGGCTGAATGAGGAGGGCTTGACTCTTTTAAAGCAAAATTGCATTAATCTAATTTTCACTTAAATATGGTCTTCTCTTCAATCCCCATAGTATCAATTCAGCTCCATCATCATGAAAAGTCATGAAAGGTTTACACCATTCATCATTTCAGCATAAAAAATGTCAATCTTCTAGAACATGATTTTCTTGAAAGCTCCAGATGGGCACAGCTTTCCACCTCAATTAGAAGCTCCAGAAAAGGCACAGCTTCACTTGTCATGAAAGCTCCAGAAAAGGCACAGCTTTCAATATAATGACTTTCTTTAGCAGCAAACACATCTCTTCAGAATTTAATTTTCCACCCAAAGTATCACATAATTTGGTGGCACAACACAAGACAGCTTCCCCCACACTTAAGCTCAACTAGATTATGCAATTTCACTTCAAGAGTTGGTTGGATAGGGAAAATTGGCTTGTAATGTGGCTTAACCTAACAGGCTGTGCATGGCTTCTAAGGGCTACAAGTATTAAATATTCAAGGTAGGCCATTATAAAAAAGGATTATTTGAAATAGGGGTTTTAATACCAAACAAATGCCTCAATCATTTAAACACAAGTACCTCAAACCCTCAAGTTTTGACAGGAATAGATCAAATTCTGGTTAAATCAAGTATGGTTTGGCTCTCTCAAGAAGTGAGGTGAATGTAAAGAATATGAAAATAATGGTTTAGAAGCCTCACAGGAAAGTGATTTCAAATATAAAGACAGTGATATTGGCATGGGATTCAAAATTCAGCGTACTTTGCATGAAATTACTAAATATTTGAACTTGAAACAAAGTCATTTCAGCATTCATTTAAGCTTAGTTTCAAGGGGTAAATTGGTTCACTTATTGATATGGATTTAAAAATGGTGATGAGAATCATTTCAGCTCAAAAGTTTCAAAAACACACAGAAAATTGTAAAATAAACACACAAAATTTGAAAAACACACAATTTTTGTTTTTGGGTTTTTTTTTAACAGGAAAACAATTGAAATTACTAAACTAAAAGGTTCCCTATGTGAACCCGTGAGATGATATATGCACATGAAATGCAGAATTTTTAAATAGGACAAATAATATAAAAGTGAAAGGGTTAGGAACAGCCTGATGTGATCAAGTGATGATGGGGTCATGCAGTGTGATAAAATCCACTGCATCAGTAGGATGTCCCTCAATGTATCTCTTCAAACGTTGCCCATTGACTGTAAAGCTCCTTCCAGTGTCCTCTTGTGTGATCTCCACTGCACCATAAGGAAAAACATTAGACACAATATAAGGACCTAACCATCTGGAACGCAACTTACCAGGCATCAACTTCAGTCGTGAACTATAGAGAAGGACTTTCTCTCCAATATGAAACTCCCTTTGTTGGATCATTTTGTCATGAGCTGCTTTTGATCTTTCCTTGTAGAGCCTTGAGTTCTCATATGATGACAGGCGAATCTCCTCAAGCTCTTGAATTTGCAACTTCCTTTGAATTCCAGCTTGGGCCAAATCCATGTTACATTTCTTTATAGCCCAATATGCCCGATGCTCGACTTCCACGGGGAGATGACACGCTTTCCCAAAAACAATCCGAAATGGGGACATACCAATGGGGGTCTTGTATGCTGTCCTATAAGCCCACAATGCATCATCCAAGCGCTTGCTCCAATCCTTCCTATTTGGCTGCACGGTTTTCTCCAAGATTTGTTTCAACTCACGATTTGAAACCTCAGCCTGGCCATTTGTTTGGGGGTGGTATGGTGTTGATGTTTTGTGTGTCACCCCATACATCCGAAGGAGGGAAGAAAAATTCCTATTGCAAAAGTGTGTCCCTTGGTCACTGATGATGGCCTTTGGTACTCCAAACCTGCAAAAAATCTGTGCTTTGACAAAATCCACAACAACATGAGAATCGTCAGTCCTGGTGGCCTTGGCCTCCACCCATTTACTCACATAATCGACAGCAACAAGGATATACAAGAAACCAAATGAACTAGGAAAAGGTCCCATAAAATCAATTCCCCAAACGTCAAAAATCTCACAGAATAAAATGGGTTGTTGGGGCATCTCGTGTCTTCTTGAAATGTTTCCAGTGTGTTGGCAACGAGAGCATGACTTACAAAATACATGGGAATCATGGAATAAACTAGGCCAATATAATCCTGAGTCTAAAACCTTCCTAGCTGTCCGTTGGGGTCCAAAGTGTCCACCACAAGCAAGTGTATGACAGAAATGCAAAACAGACTCAAACTCATGATCGGGAACACACCTCCTAATGACTTGGTCACTACACATGCGCCAGAGGTATGGATCATCCCACACATAATACCTAGACTCACTTTTTAATTTTTGGACTTGATGCTTCTTCAAATTTACTGGGATTTCAGAGCCAACAATGTAATTAACTAAATCAGCATACCAAGGATGCTTACCTGAGATGGTATAGAGATGCTCATCGGGGAAAGTGTCCCGAAGTGGTACCTGGTCCAAGGTGTCACCCTCTAGTGTGTGAGTAAGCCTACTCATGTGGTCTGCCACCAAATTCTCTGACCCCTTCTTGTCCTTTATCTCAAGGTCAAACTCTTGAAGAAGTAGCATCCAACAGATAAGTCGTGGCTTTGCATCTGGCTTCTTTAGGAGGTACCTCAAAGCTGCATGGTCAGAAAAAACAACTACTTTAGAGCCCAATAAATATGAACG
This sequence comes from Viscum album, assembly GCA_963277665.1. NCBI lineage: Eukaryota > Viridiplantae > Streptophyta > Magnoliopsida > Santalales > Viscaceae > Viscum > Viscum album. The sequence continues at coordinate 953,228,917 of OY728162.1, read as the reverse complement.
AAATTTATCTAAAGCAAATATAACAGCAAGAAACTCCTTTTCTGTTGTGGTGTAGTTTGATTGGGCTGAATCTAGTGTCCTCGATGCATAGGCGATCACATGTGAACGTCCCTCCACCCTCTGAGATAAGACAGCTCCAACCGCGAAGTTGGAGGCGTCACACATAAGCTCAAAAGGAATCTCCCACCGTGGGGGCTGTATGATCGGTGGAGTGGTCAGACACTTCTTTAGTTCATCAAATGATACCCTGCATGAATCATCAAAATTGAAGTCAATATCTTTTTGAAGCAATCGAGATAAGGGTAGAGCGATCTTACTAAAATCTCTGATGAAGCGTCGATAAAATCCAGCATGTCCAAGGAATGATCGAACATCACGCACACATGAAGGGTAGGGTAAGGATGAAATGATGTCTACCTTAGATCTATCAACCTCTATCCCATGTTTTGACACTACATGCCCTAAGACAATGCCATTCTCTACCATGAAATGACACTTTTCAATGTTCAGGACTAGATTCTTCTCAATACAACGATTCAACACATTTTCCAAACTACTTAGACATTCATCAAATGAAGATCCATACACTGTAAAATCATCCATAAATACCTCCATGCAGGTCTCAATAAAATCAGAAAAAATACTCACCATGCATCTTTGGAAGGTACCTGGGGCATTGCAAAGTCCAAATGGCATCCTCCGATAGGCAAATGTCCCAAAGGGACAGGTGAATGTAGTCTTCTCCTGATCCTCCGGAGCTATAGGAACCTGAAAATATCCAGAAAATCCATCCAAGAAACAATAGTGTGTCTTCCCAGCTAGTCTCTCAAGCATCTGATCAATAAATGGGAGGGGGAAATGATCTTTGCGAGTGGAATGATTTAGTTTCCTATAATCAATACACACGCGCCAACTGTTTTGTACCCTCATTGGAACTAACTCATCTTTTTCATTTTTAACAACAGTAACACCACTTTTCTTAGGCACAACCTGAATAGGACTTACCCACTGAGAATCTGAAATGGGATAGATTATACCTGCCTCGAGCAATTTTTCAACCTCTTTTTTAACAACCTCCAGAAGGGTTGGATTGAGTCTCCTTTGTGGTTGCCTCACCGGTTTAGCTCCATCTTCCAAAAGAATCCTATGCATGCAAATGGAGGGGCTAATACCTGATATGTCAGCTAAGGTCCACCCGATTGCCCTGATGTTCTCCCTCAAAAGATTCAAAAGTTTTTCTTCATGTTCAAAAGAGAGATTGTTAGCAATGATAACAGGTAATTTTTCACCACTTAACAAGTATGAGTATTTGAGATTTGGTGGCAATGGCTTTAGTTCCAGTGATGGTGGCTGTTGAATGGATGGAAGCATGAGTGGCGTAGACATCTGTGCACAATCATACATATCATCTGAATGAGAGAACAATGCATCAAATCCATCAGAAAAATTAGCAGCCATATCATAATCAGAGTATACATGCTCAGAATTCGAATATGATTGGACAAATGAACCAATCCCAAGATCAGAAAGATCATGAATTAAAGGGGATGAAGTAGAATGAGACATCAAGTTGGACCCAATACTCATTATTTCATTAAGAAGTGAATAGTCCCCAAGAGATTGGGAATCAAAAATAGAGGGACTATCACATGGAGACTCAGAATGAGAGAGAAAGAATGCTGAGTGTTCCTCTGGTGGGTACTTCATAGAATCCAGGATTTTAAACCTCACGATTTCATCCCCGAATTCCATGGAAAGAGTACCCTCATGAACATTGATAATGGTCTTAGCAGTTTTGAGGAAGGGTCTACCAAGAATGATAGGGGCATGAGAACTTACCTGGTCATCTTCCATGTTTAGTACATAGAAATCAGCAGGGAAGATCATGTCCTTTACCTTTACCAACACATCTTCAAGGACACCAGCCGGATATGCTGTAGCTCTATTCGCTAGCTGCACCACTACCCTTGTAGGCTTGAGCTCACCAATCTGCAATGAAGAGAAAACAGAGTGAGGCATCACATTTATTGAAGCTCCTAAATCACAAAGAGCATCAGAGAAGTGAAACTCCCCTATGGTGCATGGGATGGTGAATGTCCCGGGATCCTTGCACTTTGTTGGCATTGCTAGAGTTGGTGTAATGAGTGCTGAGACATTCCTTCCAAGGTTGATCCTCTCATTTCCCTTGAGCCCTCTTCGATTGGTACAAAGTTCTTTTAAGAATTTGGCATACCTTGGGATTTGCTTAATGGCTTCGAGTAGAGGAATGTTGATCTCCACACGCTTGAATGTGTCCAAAACCTCCTTTTGCATTGCTTCTTCAGCCATCTTCTTGGTTTGAACAACCCTGTTTGGAAAAGGAAGTGGTTTAGGAGGAACATCATCAATCTTTTTCTTACCTTTATCTTTCTCCTTGGATTGTTCATCAGTTGGTATGGAATGTGGCTTCTCTGAAGTTGAGGTGAATCCCGGTGGAATGGTAGGTACAGCTGTATCGTTCATTTGCTTCCCACTTCTCAATGTTATGGCACTAACATTCCCCTTTGGATTTGGAGTGGGTTGGGAAGGTAGATTTCCAGAATTCTTACTTACAAGTTCATGGAGGGCGGTGGCAATCTGGCTCATTTGAGTCTTCAACTCCCTCAGCTCTGAACCTTGACTTTTCAGCTCATTCTGTTGATTAAGAACAATTTGTTTCAAAAGATCATCAGTGTTAGAGTCTACCTTGGGTTGGAGATTCCCTTGTTGCTGACTTGTTGATGTTTGAGCTTCAAATCTCCTTTGGGGTTGTTGGAAACCCTGTTGGTAAGGTGGAGGCTGCTGGAAGTTTTGTTGAAAGGGGGGCCTTTGTTGTTGTCCAGAGCCATACCTCATGTCCAGATGATCTTTCCACCCTTGGTTGAATGTTGGATCGAACTTCTTCTGGGGATATGGTTGTTGCTGCTGCTGCTGATATGGTCTCCCAGGGAACACTGCTGCACAATCTTCTGTTTCTTGGAGTTGTGGGCAACAGTCAGTTGGGTGGCTTGTCTCAGTGCAAATACCACAAGGCCTTGAAGGAGGAGGTAAAGATGTCTTTTGTGCCAAAGCAATCTGCCTTACCATAGTTGTCAATTCTTCTAACTTGGTATCAATCAAATGACTCTCAAGAGAAGAAGGACTTACCTGATGTACTCCCCTGACATGTAGTGTACCTCTATCGCCAAATTGTTGGGAGTTTTGGGCCATCTTGTCAATCAATGCACGTGCGGCTATTGGTGTCTTGTCCACCAATGCCCCTCCAGCTGCGGCATCCACCATGCTTCTCTCCATAGCTGTGAGTCCTTCATAGAAGTACTGAATGAGGAGTTGCTCACTGATTTGGTGATGTGGACAGCTTGCACACAACTTCTTGAATCGCTCCCAAGACTCATACATGGACTCCCCTTGGGCTTGCTTGATCCCCGAGATCTCCTTACGAATGGATGTGGTCCTTGATGCTGGAAAAAATCTCTGCAAGAAAAGACGTTTCAAATCGTTCCAACAAGTTACATCTTCGGGTTGTAAATAATACATCCAATCTTTCGCAGCTCCATCAAGTGAGAATGGGAATTCTCTTAGTTTGATTTGATCTTCAGAGACATTTCTAGGTTTTAGAGTTGAGCAAACCACATTAAATTCCTTAAGGTGTTTGTTGGGATCCTCACCAGATAAGCCATGAAACTTTGGAAGAAGGTGAATTAATCCAGATTTCAATTCAAAGTCCGATTCGAGATTTGGGTATGCAATACAATTTGGTTGATAGTTAATATCAGGTGCAGCCAATTCTCGAATGGTTCTATTAAGTTCATTTCCATTATTATCAGCCATTGGTTCCTCTTTTATGTTTGAATTTGAATTGCTTCCAATTTCAATGTTCTGATATTGGAGTAATTCTCCAACTGGTTGAATGTTGAAACTTCCCGTAGACTGAGAATGTCTGATTCGTGCCCTAAGGCTGCGTTCAATCTCAGGGTCAAGATCTAAGAGATCTTCGGGATTAGTTCGTGTCATAGATCAAATAAAAATGAAAAGAAAGAAGGTGGACCATAGTAAAATAAAAATGAGAAGTTTGAGTTGATGGTCCACAAAGAAGTAGGAGAAAATAAAAGAAGAGGATGAAAAATCAGATTGGGTAAAGAAGGAAGAAAGAAGAGAGGAAAATAATAAAATGTAAAATAAAATAAATACCTCTAGTTGGTTGAAATAATTACTTGCCTCCCCGACAACGGCGCCAATTTGAAAGAGCGTTGTCGCACGCGCTCTCAAAAGAACTTCAAAAGTGGGTTACGTTGGATAAAACTCCAAGCACAACACTCTATGAAGCTAATGTTTAGTTTACTTGGGGTAGCATAGGGGGCTAACCAAGGTCGTCTCTCAAAGGAGGAAGTGAATTAAAACATCTTATTAGAGGTATTCTAAAAATTAAATAAAAGAGAATAAAAACACTACTAGAAAAGGATGGGGGTTGTTTATAGTTTATGAATCTAGAAGAAGTTTGCTGGAAGAAGATTGTATTTTTTTTTGTTTTTAGTTTTGAAATGAATTCCGATTAAAATAACACAACAAGAAGATGTTTTTTTTAGAAAATATTTTAAAAGGCGTAATCGATCTAACTCTACCTCTTCATTTACATATTAATCATTATCATTTAAATGAATATCCACTTAATTATGATCCTCTAATTTGTTAACCCTCGAACCCTACAAGAGTTAACTTAACCACAAAGATGGAATTACTTAAACCCTAGGCTAGCTTCGGAACATGCAATCGCAGAACCCTGCTTTGATTGTTGTTCTAAGGTTAGCTTATGGTCAGTGGTTAATTAGAGCACAAATCCATTCTGGAAATGAGGATGAGTTGTGTTTAGGGATTATATTTGAACTCTACAAATTTATCCCAAGTGGTCTTGTATTACCGATTAAGCTCGCACTCTCACAATTTGCACAAAATCTCGACCTCGCGTGTTTTTGTATTAATTGTTCAATTGCTTGCTTAGTTTCTTAAAATTTAAAAACATAATTCATGGATCATATTAAGTGAATTACAGTAGGCTCAATGATTCAAAATAATTAAATGAAGAGGGTAGAAGATAGATCGATCACTAAAAATTACTCTTCCATGGGTGGCGTAATCATCGTAGAAGCGTTTTGCATGTGCAAAGGTTTATAATGGGTATAACCCAATATCGCTTCTACTCAAGAATTCCAGCCCCAAGAGGAAGATTAAGAGAAGAATAAATTTAAATAAAACAGAGGAAAAGAGAAGAAATAAAAGAAGATAAAGAAGTTTATTACACAAACAAAACAATTACAACATGAAGGAGAGAAGGAGGCTTCGATGAGAGGATCCTTGCTTCAAGAGCTACCTCTCTTACAATGGTTGGAGAATTTGGTTGAAACCAATTCTCCTCTGCCTCCAATCTCCCAATGCACGAACCAGCCTCTCCAAATGAGAAAATCACTAATTTATAGAGTGGAGGGGAGGCTAGGTTTAAAGTGGTTTCAAGTGTGAATGCAAAATCTCGGCCAAATATTTTAATGAAACTTGCACCGCCCATTTGACCTCCAAAACGCGTGAATTGACCGGCCTTCCAGAAGGAAGATTTGTGCCAAATCATGTCCCCGAGCGTTCCTCAAATTTTGGGCTCAATCCAAGCCCGTATGTAGAGGATATGGCCCAAATACAGAACCTTTTCCATTCTGGCGAGCCCAGCCCAACTTTGACTTCATGGCCCAATTTCAACAGACAAATTAACTCTTTAGCTTTAGTGTCCTGAATAAAAGTTGTAGATAATTAAGTTAGGAACACTGTTACAAAATTTCAAATTCAAATAATAAATATAAAAATATTTATCTTTGAAATAATACAGTGCACTATTAAGGGTAAAACTGGAATTTTCACCAAATTTTCAAATGAATGATCAAATCCCAAATATTTTATAAATAAACATATTTAACACAATGTGAGGAAATTATATCATTTATTATCAATAAAATATTCAATAAAATAGTGTTTTATCAAACGTCCCAGTAAATTATATAATAATACATATTCATATATATTAATATTTATTTGTTAAATAGTTATTTTATTTTTATGTTGATGTTATGTCTGATAGCATACCTGACATGAAACAATGCATTTTCTATAAAATCTTACATTGCACACAAATAACATATTATTAATATTATTATTTTAAGTGGTAGATGTCATCTATTATTTAAATTGGTTGGAGTGATTAGAACTAACTATATTATGTTTATAAATATTTTTGAAATGTTTTTACTTAAATCTTATAAATTTTATAGGCTTAGAATAAGAATACAATAAAATTTTAAGTAAAAAAAGCTCTCATATTTTTAAAACGTTATTTTACCATCTATTGATAGTGAATTAATATTAAATATATATTATTTTTTACTTTTGATACTTTTATATGACAAATTAAACTTATTCTTTATAAGAAGATTATCAAAATTTACTACGGCAGAATTTGTTTTATTTTTTCTAACCAAATTTCATGTTTTAATTAATTGTGAAAAACACTACATTTAAGTATAAAAATGAATTTTTTCTAATTTATTTATGTTGTTATATTATCCTTTTAATTTTTTTAATTTATATTTATGTTATTATTTATATTTCAATCAAATTTAGTCCATTGGAATAATTATTTTAATGAAATTATATATAAAAAATTATTGAAAGTTCGAACCCCAATTTTAAACGCATTCTCTCCACATATAAATGATTAATGTTAAACATAATTAATCCTCATTCTTGAATTTAATTTTTAATAATATGAATAAATGGTTTTAATATTTATGATAAATATTATCTAATTGGATCAACTTATTGTTTGGGGAATGGTAGTTTTTTGTATTTTATTAACCTCGATTAAAAGTAAATTGGGTAATTAAAGGTAAAATTTTTTTATAAATATTATAAAACATCCATAACACTGGTCATAATATTATTGGATAAGTTATTATTGATCAATAAAATTCTTCGGCCAAAATTGTGGCCTTTCGATGCGGCTTTTGTTTGATTATGACATTTATAACATTTTATTTACCATAATGACCCTGATGTAATGATCATGTATATTATTACTAAAACAATTTTAATATGGGGATATATAAGTGGAATATTTAATATAAATAGTCATTATAAATCTAAAAATATAACTTAAATCATGGTAATTTTTTTTATAAAAATTAGATAATAAATAATTAAATTAAATGTTGGCTTGATGACGATAGATTAATTTCATAATTATTAAAACATTCAAATATATGATATTAAAAATTATAAAACAAATATAATTTTACATAATAGATTCCTCAAAATAATTTGATGGATGAATTTGAAATTTTTCGGATGATTTAAAATAGTTGTTTCAAACTTCCCTTGTTGTTATGATATTTTTAAAATGTCAACTAAAGAATAGTGTCAAAATTGACAATATTTGTATTTTAAAATATAAAATATTAGATTAAATAATATAAAAAATTGTAAAATCCAATATTCTTTAAAATTGTTGAAATTGATTTTTAAATTTAATTAATGACTCATTAATTTGTCTTTTGTCATGTTATGTTAATTATTTTAACTCTCAAATTGTAAATTACATAACAAAATGATATGATTTAAAAGGGTTAAAACAAAAAGATAGGGATTAAAAAAATATTCAAACGTTTCTAATTTTTATTTGATGATTTAATTTATCCCATGAATAAACCTATCATATTAATATATTAATTTTGACCCAATTTAAATAAGAAATTAATTAATATTAATTAAATACTTTTATTTATTTCTAGAGTGCCCCTCCCATCTTCTATAATATGGAACCCACTAATCTTTATACCATAAAAATAAATAATTTTAGGCCTAGATATATATAAAAGCTTTCCTAAAATAAGTCCCCAAATTATAGAGGCCTTATATTTGGCAGAACGCCCTTCTCATAGGTGATAAGTTGTTATGAAATGGGATCATCTGAAGGAAAGGTAATGTTTTTATTTATGTTTATCAATTTCATCTATTTTTCGACGTCCTTAAATTATAATTCTTTAATGATGAACTAATAACTCCAGTATCCTCAATATATTGAGATTCGATTATGTTGATTTAATCACCTAAATCTATCACCAATTTCATCAAACGGTAAATGAACTTTCCATTCTTGAGTACGGTGAACAAGCAACTCACAAACTGATATAGATTTTTTTTCATTACCATCTATAAAGACTGGTTATTATGATGGAATAAAAATTTATATATTATAATCATGAAATATTTATCATTATAATAGAATAATATATCATTTATCTTCTTACCTTCCATGCACACAAATATGATAACATCGTTCGTGCGTATGTCTGACTTATCCCCTCCATAAAGAGATGTCATTATTTTTTAAAAACCACATCACTTATATAATTAATATAATAATATTTAAATGAATAATATTATTTTATTAATATTATATTTATAACATTATGATCATTAATTAAGGATAAAATAATATTTAAATTCTTTCAATAATGATCATTGAAAAATGAAACTGTTACTCTTCTGTACGTACAACTTACCTTCTCCATAATGGTGACGTTGTTCATTTTTCATATCCATATTTAAGGATTTATTAAATGGTATAATTTATATATAAATGTTATTATTATTTCAGTAATATTATTATAGATATTTTTAATTTATTATCAAATGTAATATTGACATTGTATTAAGTTCATTTTCGACTGAAGTACCGAATATCTTCAAAGCATCTGATCTGAGCATACATAATTATTCATATTTTATAACATGGTAATAAGTGATATAAAAGGAATAATAAATTTGGAAAAGGATATCAATAAAATATAAATTAACCTATGTTTTTTATTCTGTAATATAAATATTGTATGTGATGAGTCAGAATCAAGGTAAGTGACTTCGTCTCAATCTCTTTTTATTGAGGAATATTTTGATAATAACTGGCACCTTTGTTTGTAAAGTTTGTAATCAAACCCTATTACATTTTATTTCATTAAAAGTTTTTTCAAAGGAAATATTTTTATAAAAATCATTTTACTAAAATAAGAGATAAATATATTTTAATGTATATGGAAACAAGGACTTTTCCACCACCAGGACAATTATTTTTTATTTGGCTTCATCTAAAAGAAGTAAATATTTAAAAATAAAAATAAATACAATATTACATTTTCAGTTATTTTGGTATTGAAAAATGGTTTTAGTATGGATAGATTATATCAATATATTGAAATAATATCTTGTGATTTAAAAGTTGAAGTGTTATATTTCCTTTACACTGGTTTTATGTGTTGTGATTGTATTTAGGTTATTAGGAATGGAATATGTATATAGGTGGATTGATTATAAAAATAGGGAGGGTAAGTCATTTATAGCTCTCCAATGAATTGGATAATGATATGGGGTTAAGAGGATGGGTTTCTCCTAAGAGATTATGGTAATATTTTTCGATGGGTATTCCTAATGTATCCATGAAGGTTACTCTATATGTATCTGTGAAATCTATAATATAAGATTTATATATAAGCCAAAATACACAATTATGATTTATTATTTCTATATATTTATATGTATATCATATGATTTCATAATGTAATATAATGAGTTTATATTTTATGGGTGAAAATATGCATCTGTGAAAATGTTTTCTATAGTTTAAAATTTTCATAGACTAATGTTTTCATTCCTTATCTATACCTTTCTGAACTTATTATGCTCAACTCATGTTTTTTAAATAATTTTCAATGAGTATAATTATTGATAAGATAATGGAATAATTCATGATTAATGTTATCATGATTTTTATCACGAAAAAGAAATCATGCTTTATTTTAATGTGTTCGGTTCTTTTAAAAAAATGGATAGTAAGTAGAAGTGTCTACTTTCTATTTTTGAGTTGTTATGTAGTATTGATGGACTAATTATCTAAAACTATAAACCTGACAGTATACTCAAGTTTAACTAATATAAATTCATTACTGAACTAAAGATTATGTAACATTTATGGTTTGGACCATATTTTTTTTTTCAAAGCTCTATTTAGATAACTTTAGGGGTTAGGGTATTGTTAATAGAATATTTATAAATGATTTATTATTTAATAGTCAAATTGAAATGACATATCATTTGAATATTACCATGATTCATTATCTATGATATGTTCTTTCAGGTTTGTTTAACGTAGATGAAATGAGGAACTTGTGCTTGGATGACATCTAGAGGAAAACAACCTTTCAAATCCTGAACATGAGAAGGTTGGAATCAGATTTGAAAAGGTTGTGTATGTGATGGGTCAGTTGACCCAAGATATAAATGAAAGTGGAATTCATGCACATGATCAACCATATCAACCATATAGGAATATGACAGAAGTGGATCATTTCGTGAGGAAATATCACCCATCATTCAGAGGTTCATCTGAAACCATACAAGTTGAATGGTGGATTAAAGCACTACAAAACATTTTTGACGTCATGGGGTTTTCATACAGTCTAAATTATAGTCATTTTGTTTACCATTTTGAAGGTGTAGAAGATAAATGGTGGTCAATGCTTTATAATATCAGGATAATAGGGAGATTAATTCACTTATTTATGAATAATTTAAAAATATTTTTCTTGAATTTTTTTCCTAAGGTGGTTTGACATATTATGGAAAACAATTCATAGAATTGAGGTAGGAGGATGAATCAAACTATTCATTGGAAAATAATCACTAAAATTTAAATGTATTCTCTAAATTTTATCTTGGATATTGATAGTAAAATTAATCATTTTTACTCATGATTAAACCCAATGTATCTAATGTAATTTTCTTCTCATGAGTTAAAAATTTATGAAAAACATATTAGATGTGTGTAGAATGAGAAAACGGGGTTTATATATGATCAATTATTCATTGAAAACCAGTATAAAAAAGCGATCTATGTTGCAATCAAAAGGTAATAATTCTTTAAAAAATTGTGATGTTATGAAAATTATGTTTATAGTTTTTATAAATTCTGGTTAAAAACACACTTTTTAATGCCTTTTATTTTTTTTACTGATTCTTATATGGTAAAATGGGAAATAAGGCTCATAAATGCACTTAAAAAGGTAAATTTAGTTTTAAAACAAAATATGATATATAGTTAGTAAATTGTCTTTAATGTAATTCGAAGGGTCATTATTAAAATGAGTGTCCAATGAAGAATTTTAATGATGGGAAGAAGAAGAACTATTAAAAATGTGTGGTGAAATCCTTTGCAACTACAAAAGAAGATTTTGTACTATCAAATATAGGGCCATCATGTACATTTTTTGGTCTTTTCAAATTATGACAATGTGTTTTTTGATTGGGGGTGTAAACATTCTTTAATTTTTATAATGTTTCTAGAAAATGGGAAATTCAACCATAAGAAATGAATCCAAAACATATCATAAAAACACATGGGGAAATGTTATGGAAAAAATAAATTATAATAATATTACTTTCCTTGACAATGGAAATATCATTCCCACCAACCTTGTTATTTTTCATCTAGTTGAGTTTCATTTTATTCTGGGTTTGCATGGTATTTCTATTTACCATGCTAAGATTAACTTTAGAGATGAAGAAGTATATTTTTAGAGAGATTTTATGTTTGGGTACAATAATTATCCCATACTATTGATAGCATATTAGGATGTTGTGAAAATCTTAAATAATGAAAATCAATGTTACCTTGAACTTATTGTTGAAAACAATGTAACAATTCAAATTAATATTGTGCCAGTGGTAAATTAGTATCTTGATGTTTTAACTGATGAGATTCCTTGTATTATACTAGATTGGGAAGTTTAATTTATTATTGAATTAGTATTTTATGTTTTGACAATTTCAATACCAACTTATATAATGGCTCAAATTGATCTATTAGAGTTGAAGAAGCAATTACATGAGTTATTAGATAAATGTTTTATTCAACTAAGCACATCACCATGGTGTCTTGCAGTCTTGTTTATTATGAATAGTGATGGATCAATGATTAATTACATTGATTATAAATCCGTGAAAATATCACTACTAAAAACAAGTATCATTTCCCTTATATCTGTGATTTGTTTGATCATATATAGGGATTATAATATTTTTCAATGGTTGATTATTGCTCAGGATACCATCTTTTAAAAGTAAAGGAAGATATCTATCTAAATAATTTGTTTTATAAAAGATATGGCCATTACCGAATTTTTAGTTATGTTGTTTGGGTTGACTAATGAACCTGTGGTATTCATGGATCTTATGAATATAATATTCCATTAGTTTCTTGTCAAGTTTATGGTGTTATTTGTTGATGAAATGTTTGTATATTCTAAAAGTAAATCAGAACATGAAAGGCATCTATGTGTTTTTTTCATACCGTAATAAAAAATAAACTATATAGAAAATTCTTCAACTGTGAGTTTTGTTTTCAAAAAATTTATTTCCCTTATCACATAATTTCTAATGTTTGAATAACTATTGATCCAGCTAATAAATTTGTTGAAGAATGTCCAAGACCCATAAATATAATTTAGATTTGTTGTTTTATGGGACTAGAAGGAAACTAACAGAGGTTTATTGAAAAATCATCATGGTTATCTAGCCCAATGACTACGTTAACTCGAAAAGAATTTATGTTCATCTAGAAAAATGAATGTGATTATTTTTTTTGAATGGAAAACGAGATTGGTGAATCCTCTATTTGTTGTAATGCCTTCCAAAATTGGTGAATTTGTTATCCATAGTGATGCTTCATTGAAAATACTTGGTTGTGTCCTAATGAAAAATGATCAGGAAACTTATTATGCATCATGTCAGTTGAAAACTCATGAGTTAAGTTACCATACATATGATTTGGTATTAGATTCTGTTTTTTTGCATTAAAATTTTGAAGTCATTATCTATATAGAGTAAAATGTGAAATATATACTAAACATTAATGATTTATGTATATATTCACTCAGATAAAATTGAACATGAAACATATAATATTATTGTAACTGATCAATTATTACGACTTTACAATCCAATAAAATTCTGGAAAAGAAAACAATGTGGATAATTCTATGCATCGGAAATGTAATGCTACATTAACCATGCTACCCTTTAATTATTGATTTGATGAATTTTGTCTTGGAAGTGGTTGGTGGACGAATTTATTCTAGTTTTTAGGTTTTACTAAAATTGAATCTATCAGATATAATTTATAAATCTGAGAAGGAAGAGATAGAATTGTATAAGAAGGTATAATTAGTTCAAAAAATTATGTTTTCATAATTTATCATTAATAAATATTGTTTTTTGACATCCGAAAAATGTTATCTATTGCTTGGGATTTACAATTTAAGAAAGGGTTATAATTTGAATCTCAAAATTCTCCATTTCAATTCATCCTAGCACTACTAATATGTACAGAGGCCTTTTGGTGTAATACTAGTGGGATAGAAAGTAAATAGATATTATTGAAATTACTATAAAGTGTTAGAGTTATTAACATCTTAAAGAAGAATAAAAATTGTGAAAAGGGATTCTAAATCATATTCTATTACCATAGTGGAAATGGTAAAATATATCCATGGATTTTTATAGTAGGATTCAAAATACCTCTCTAGGTAAAAACATGGTTTAGGTTATTGTTGATCAACTAACTAATTATTCTCATTTTCTTCCTATTCGAGAAACATTTTCTATAGACAATCATTCTTATTTTTATCATAAAGAGATATTCAAGTCACATGGAGTTCCTCTCTCCATTGTATCTAATTGTGATTCCAGTTTCACTTTTATCCTTTGCAAAGGCCTTCACAAGTCAGTGGGAAGTGAATTAAATTTCGATACATCTTTTCATCTGCAATCAGATGGGCTGTAAGAATAATCATTCTAGACATCTAACGATATGAAACGTTCTTATTCAATTGATTATCAGGGAAGTTGGGATCAACCTATTTATTTGGATGAGTTTTCATATAATAACATTTTTCATTATAGTATACATATGGCACCATTTGAGGAATTATATTGAAATTTGTGTCAAACTCTTGGTTTTTTGGGATGATTTCGGAGAAAGAAGTTGATGGGAGTAGATTTCGTAGAATATATTGTTGAAAAAGTTATGATGATTTAGAGACACATGAGGAATTCTCATAGTCGGAAGAAAAGTTATGCAGATAATTAGAGGATATTTCATTTGTTGTTGGTGATCATGTCTTTCTCAATGTATCTCCATAGCAATGTGTGATGTGTTTTGGTAAGAAATGGAATTTGATTATATGGTTCATTGGACTATATAAAATACTAGATAATGTGGGATCAATTTCCTACTAGGTGTCTTCATCTCCATGCTTATCCCAGGAACAAAATTATTTCATGTTTTAATGTTAAGAAATTATATTCCAGATCCATATCATGTTTTGTGTCTATAAGTAGTTTAAATGGAAGAAACTCATTATCATGAGAAACAATCAGTCCATATTCTCAACATTAGAGAGAATGTGTTGAGGAATATGGTGATTCATAAATATATAGTGTTAGGTAAAAGTCATATAGTTAAAGAGGCAACATGGGAATATGAAAATTCTATGAGGGATAAGTACCCCCAGTTTTTTATAACTAAATAAAATTGTGGGGTTTCAATTTCCAAAAGGGGGAAGGTTTTAACATCCTAGGTAATTGTAGATTAAATCATTTTCAATCCAATTAATATTTATGAATTATATAGTAATTTTACTTAAATTTGGATTCTATATATGATAGTGTACCCAGCACAAAACAATGGGTTTCCCCAAAATCTTATGTTTCACACATGATTGAGATATATTGAAAAATAATATATTTTTAGTATTATTATTTTAAGTGGTAGTTATCACGTAGACACAATATTTTAGTGAATTAATAAAACTAACAATATTATTTTTACACATGATTATTAAATGTTCTTACAATATTCAAATAAAATTTATAGGCATCAAATAAAAATAATATGCAATTTTTAGCATAAATAGCTCTAATATTTTTAAAATTTTTTTACCGCCTTTTGATGGAGAACCAATTTTAATTCTAGTTGGTTCAATTTTATAAATTTTATATGAAAATTTTAACTTCATATTAATTAGTGGAGTATCACTATTTACTTTGGTTGAATTTTGGATTGTTTTTTGGTAATTTTAATATTTTTATGAATAGTGAAAGATACTGCATTTTTATTCAAAAATAATTTATGTCGAATTTATTTATATTGTTAGATTGTCCGATTAATTTGTTTTAAAAAATAATAATATTATTTTTTTTACTTTTAATCCAATTTAAGTCATTAGTATAATTTTTATATTTAAATAATATTTAAAAACGTATTGAAATTTTAAGGGTCTCTTTTACCCACCTTATTTAGAGATATGTGAGATTATTGTTAAAAATTATTTAGAAACTTCTGATATTGAATTTTTAGGAAATCTAAATTCATGGTGTTAATAATCATGAATATTCGGATCTAATTGGATTAAAATAAAGGAAATAATATCTTTTTTTATTTACCACGTTTAAGAATAAATCAGATAATTAAAGTTAAAAATAATATTATAAATATTATAAATCTACCCTAAAATGGTCCTTATATTATTGGATTAGTTATTTTAGAACCAAAAAATCCATGGAAAAGAAATTGGCCCTTTATATGCCACTTTGGTGGGATTGAGACATTTGTAACATATTATTTAATGTAAAGTCCAAAAATTTATAATCATATTTCTTATTACTATTTTTTTAATATAGAGTTATATAAGATGTATATTAAAGTATAAATATTACGTAGAAATATAAAAATATTATCTACATCATGGTAATTTATTTATAATTTTTATGAAAAAATAATTAAATTAAACAGTGATACAATGATGGTGTAGTAATTTATTTATAAATGAAAGATTCAAATAAATGATATTATAAATATAAAAATAAATATAATATTACATATTTTATTCCATTAAATAATTTTCAGGATTCATTTTACATTTATTTATGATTTATAGAATTTTTTCGAAATTATTTTTTATGATATTTTTTAAAATTCAACTGAAGAATAGTGTAGAAATTGAAACTATTGTTATTTTAAAATATTAATTTTTTTATTAACTGTTATAAAAAATGTAAAAATAAAATATTTAACCATATAGTTAATATAAGTATAAAAATATAATTAATCATTAAGTGGTTTTTTTTCATGTTATGGTAATAAATTTAACTCACAAATTGTAAATTTCATAATAAAATGCTAAGAGTTTAAAGGGTTAAAACAAAGAGATAAGGATTAAAAAAATGAAACCTATTATACTTTCAATTTTATAAATATATTTTTACCCTTACCCATCCTATATTATAAATAAATCAATTTGTAACCATTTGGAATATAAAATGAATTTATATTAATTAAATACATTAAATAATATCACGAGTCTCCCTCCCCTCTCCTATAAAAGTTCTCCGATTAATATATATGAATGAAACTTAAAACCTCATTTGTATTTCCCAATATCTACCCAAACAACTTCCTAGAATACCTCCCCTCATTATGGAGGCATTATTTTAAGAAAAACACCCATTTAATAGGTGTTATTTTGTTAATAAACATGACCACGTGAAGGGAAGGCAATGTTTTTATTTAAGGTTTTCTATTTTATGTTTTCTTCCACTTCTTTTATATCTCATTAATCCATGATGAAATAATAAATCTAATATCCTAAATTTACTGAGATGTTATTTTGTTAATTTCAGCACCTAAATCTATATCAAATTTCTTTTAATGAAAAATGACCTTTTCGTTAATGTGTACAATGGACTACAGCCTCACGAACCGATATAGTTATTTTTTATTAAAACCACTAAATATTGATTATAATTGTGGAATAAATATTTATATACGATAATTATGAAATATTTTTCCTTATAATATAGTACTATATAATTTATTTTCTTAAATTATATTTACCTGAAAATTAAAATGTCGTTAGTTTGTGTGTGTGAATTATCATAACCTTGAAGCGATGTGATTAATTGGTATTTATAAAATCACATGTATAATGTATATCAATATATTTAAATTATTAATAAAATATTAATAATATTATTATCATTATGTTAGTATAGAATAATATTTACCTTATTTCCATAATGAAAATTGAAAAATGAAATTGTTACTCATGTGTACTTATGACTTATCATCTACTTGATGGTAACATTGTTGATTTTTTATATCCATATTTAATTAATTTATTTAAATATATAATTGATATATAAATGTGATTATAATTTCATTAAAATTATTCTATAGATGAAGGATTTATGATCACATATTTAATTGACATCATATCAAGGTCATTTTCGACTCAATTTTCAAATATCGACAGTGTCAAATAAGAACATATGTAATTACATAATTTTTATAACATGGTAATAAGTGATAAAAAACGAATAATAAACATGAAAAAACTTCTCATGAAAGAATATATAACATATTTTTATTATTCTGACTCATTTTAAGGGACTTCATCTCAATCTCCATTCATTGGGAAGTATTTTGATTGTATATGTGACCTTGTTTTATACGGTGTATATTCAAACCCATTGAATTTTAATTTCATTCAATTGTTTTTGGAAATGAATAATATTTTATGATGATATTTACTAAAAAGTAAAAGGATTGTTTTTTTAATGTATATGGTGACATAGACAACACCATAACCATTATTTGATATTTGTCTTTATCTATAAAACTTAATGTTTTTAAATGAAAAATAAATACCATATACCATTTTCAAGTATTTTTGTATTGAAAATTGAATTTGAAGATGGATTGATTAAATCAACATTTTGAAATGATATATTGTGATTTTAATGTGGAAATGTTATTTTTCATTTATGTTATTTTATGTACTATGATTATGTTATGGTTCATTGGAATTTTTTATGTATATGGGTGGTTCCATTATAATGTGATGGTAGGTGAGACGATTACAACTCTCTAATGAAGGAGGTAATGAGACAAGGTTAATAAATTTTTTTTCTCTTAAAATATTAAGTAAATATATTGTGATGTGTATTCAAAATATAACCTTGAAGGATAATCCCTATGTTTCCGTGAAATGTATAATGAAATAATGAAATAGATGCATCAAGTAACTTTTATGGGTTTTGATTTCTAAGGAGTTTTATAGGAATCTTATGATTTCATATTGTAAGTTAAATATTCTCTGATTTATGGGTGAAAGGTATGATTTATTTTTAATTGTTTTCATGGATTTAAAATATTCATGGACTAATCGGTTCTTTAATTATTTTATATCCCGTACTTTTCTTTTTTGTACTCATAAAAAGTATATGAAGTGTTTTACATTGGGTATATAGATGGGTAAGAAAAGCAAGAAGTCAAGATTAATGGTATTAATATTTTTATATTGAAAAATAAATCATTTTCTAAAGAGTTATATTTTAGAAAAATCGATAAGGAGTAGAAGTGTCTACTTTGTAATTTTTGAGTTTTTATGTAATAGTGATGGACCATTTATATAAAACCCTGAACCCAAAAAAAATCCTAAATGTGAATGATTGAAAATTAATGACTTAACTAAATGTTATGTAATTTTTATGGTTGTGGCCATATATATGATATAATTTTCCACAAATAAAATTACTATGATATTGAAGTTTATTTTCAAAGTAATCATGCTTAATGCTGAAAATTGTTTTTAAAGAAATCTTATTTTTAAGCATAAAATATATATGTGGTATAAATTGATAATGTAAATAATTTTTTTAACATAAACTGATTATTTATAAATGATATGAAAGTTATCTGACTTTAAAATTAATGGATTTATTAATTTTACCAAAATATTAATTATTTGAATGAAAATACATATAAAAGCATTCTTTCTTAAAGTAAAATTTTACATGGTTCTAAAAATCTTTCCTAAAAATGTCATTAGTTTAAAAAATATTCTATAATTCATAATTTTGTTAACCAATTTAATATTTTATCATTAATTTTTTTTACCTTTTAGGTCATTCTTTTATATTGATAAAGACATGAAAACTAAAAAAATTAATATGCATTTTCAACTAAAATTCTTTATTTGTTAAAAATGATCAAGAAATGATATTAAATAAATATTAAAATTATAAATTCAAAAATAATTTTAGTTTTAAATTATTATGTTTCTAAAATTATATATTTTAATTTTAATTGAAAATAAAAATATAATGTTAAACTATATTAAGTTGAATAATATAATGTTAAATTGCATTTATTTAAAAATATAAAGTTAAACTGCAATAATTATATTTTTAAGTGTTTCTATTATTATTTCATAATAATTTTATAATTTAATGAATTTTAATATGTTATACCATATTTATGTATACTATTTTATCATAATTGTCTTTTAATGATAAATTATTTAATTTACTAATGTCTTAGAACCTTCATTTTAGTGTGTGTGAATAAAAATATTGAATGTGGTATTATTTAATGAAAAGAATATACTAAAATTTTTGGATGATACAATCCAGGCCCACTATAGAATTTCATATTTAAATCTTCATCAAAATAGGTCATTTATGTCTCCCAATGAAAATCATGGCACAATCAAGATGGTGTAGGCATGGTTAGCAAAACCAAGGAAAATGACAAATGGAAATTTGGACAATGTTGTTTTCTTATGATGACCAATGACTCAATAAAATAGAGTTTAATGTTAGAATGTTCTTCAATTTGGATATCATTAGTATATTTAGATGTGGATGAGCCACCTAAAAAGTCCCTTATCCCCTATCAGGTGGTGGAAAGCCTCCTTTACTCTAGTAGGTTCTGACTCATGCCACCTCTTCTCATGGTTATCCATTCACATGTTCTCTCCTACCACTAATCCCTGGAATTTAGTTAAAGATTGTTTAAATTACCTGATCTCTAAAAGTGTTCTTGGCCATGCTATCCAACTTTTTAATCAAACCCATATTTATTTATTTTTTCACTTTCTCTATTCTTCTCCATCAAAACAAACAATTAATTTTGTAATTATTTTTCAAAATTGATGGAAATATATTTCTTTTTATATCACTTTCCTCAATTCTATTTAAACATTCAACTTCAAAAAAATAATGTATCCAAATAATGACATAATAGGCCAAAATTCTCATTCTGACTAAAAATTTAATGGAATTAAATTAAAAATTATATGCATTCACAAAATAGTGAAATTAAATATACCATTATTAAAATTTTCTTATCCTAAAGAAAACAAATCTCGACTAAAATCCCAAAGAAGGCCCATGCTATGAATATTTAATCTTCAATGTAAAAAATACAAATGGTTACCAAAGTGGAATTAAACTTTTAAACCTCACATAAAAATAGTTATTTCATGTTATAACTAATAAAAGAAACCAATAAATATGGTATTTTACACCCCCACTTTTGAAATTGATGGGACATTCCATTTATGATTCATAAAATCTTATTAAAAAAAGTCACTTGCGATTTACCACCATTTGATTTGTTTTTACCCATTAATCAAGTTAACAATTTCAATGGTGATATGTTCATACATTGACTATAATCATATCTATAATCACTTATTAAATCTCAAATTTCCACCATTTAAAGATAAATATCATAAAAATTTATGAGGAACTTATATTTAAGGATCATATGACACTATAAGTTTAGGTAGGTTGGAAAATGATGTAAAATAATTAGAGCTCAAAAGAAGGTTTAGCTCTTAACGTTTTATGAATTAAAAAATTGAACTCAATTAATTACTTCCA
This sequence comes from Viscum album, assembly GCA_963277665.1. Taxonomy (NCBI): domain Eukaryota; kingdom Viridiplantae; phylum Streptophyta; class Magnoliopsida; order Santalales; family Viscaceae; genus Viscum; species Viscum album. Next base: position 953,208,025 of record OY728162.1, on the reverse strand, counting down.
TTTCGTGTAACATCAACCCCACTTAAACAAACAAAAATTGTTCCCTGCAACACCTTAAAAGAACAATAACATAACACCCTATTTATTTTTATATCTTTTCATGTTTATCAAAGGATATTCTATGGAAAAATAAAACATCAATTACCTAAAACCAAATGATATCATCAGGAAACTAATTATAATAGATATGACAAGATAATTGGTCAAGTTATGGTGATTTTTAACCCTCCCAAGACACACGCAATTTTGTAAAAATAATTAATTTTTCAATTTTTTAATTTTTGTAGACGTTTATTAAGATCGAATAAATGAAACGTAGTATGATATAATAATAAACCTCCACAAAATCCCTTGAAAATACTCACATGTTCTAATTTATGTATCATACCCATTTATACCATGAATAACTCCCCCCACATGTATACCACTGAATATCATTAAAATATGCATACTGGTGGGAAAAGATATTATTGACTTGTAATGTTACTATTACTGAACATTTTAATTCATGGATTCTAGGGGATTAAATAAGGATAAATTTTAATGTTACTTCTTACTGATAATTTTAGAACAATAAAAAAATATCAATTTTTTGAATGGGACATTGTGTAATCATATCTTTAAAAATAAAAAAAATAATGTTTTAGAAGGATTATACATCCTAAGAATCACTCATGAAATATGGTATTAGAATGAATTTGAAAAAATGTAATATAAACCTCTCAAGAATGGTAACATATAATATCAATAAATCCCTCATTGTATTATTACTAATATCTAACTAATACAGATGAATTTTGGAAATTTAAATCATGAACAATATAAGGGTTATTTTATATACATAGATAAAATCAATCACCTAAATCATGATTTATCAAATCAACACAATTTTTTTATCTCTGATCATTTAATCCCACATTATACTCATTCAGTATACTTAACATTAAAATATTAAACCTGGAATCATGGGTTTCGTAATCCATTATTTATATCATAGATTAAATGTATAGCCAAATCAATGGTTTGGAATTCAATTTCTAATTAAAACCCAAAAATATATTTCCCAAATATTAGGGGGTAACAATAAATAAAAACTCTAAAATCATAATCCCATTTTATTTAATGATATCCAAATTTGTTATTTTTTGACTTCATTGTAATATACCAAATAGATATAACAACAAAAAAATATTCAAGACTCAAGCATTAAATCTAAAAATATATTTTTGGATTCCACTCCAACAAAAACAAATTCCCAAACTAATTGACAAGAATGAATTCAAATGAAATAAATTTATAAGAAACTCTTGGTTCCTTATATAAGTTATTTTTTATGGATATTATGCTTGGCCTTGACTCTTTCTATTCATGTGTTATTGGGATGGAAAGGTGTTACCTAGTAAAGATCGATGATTGGTTAAATTTGGGATTCCCCCATATAGATAGGTTATATTACCTTGTCTAAAATTAGTTTCACATTTACTCATTGAAGTATCTTCTCCACATCAATGGTACCAGTCCACCAATGTATGGTTTATGTTGTGAACTCAAATTATAGTTCATTAACTACCCAAACACATTTTCATTCTATAAAATTTCATAGTTTTATTTTATCTCTGTTGTCTTCATCATTTTCCGAAACAAATTCCTCATTCTATTCCTATTTTAACCTCTTCATTATACCGAATTAAAAATATATCATCCTTATTATTAATTGAAAAAACATCCTAAAATTATAGATTATTGTCCTTCAATAAAACCACTTATTTCTCATTAAAAAATCATCACATTTTGAATGGTAAATTTCACTACCTCCCCAAAACCCATATATAAAACTCACCGTTTTTATCATCTCTCAAGGGCTTACCTATAACAAGAATTCACTTCTCCGATTTGTGGGTTTCCTATCCTAAACAATGTCAAACACATTAAATTTAATAAAATATTATTGGTTATCTACTTTGATAGTAACATATTAATAAAACCTTATGGACATCCCATTGTTGCATCATCTATTAGAAGTGAACCAATTATGGGATTCAGCTCCTCCTCTCCCACAATTTTTAATGTTATGTATGACAGGATTATCACACATCATACAAGATCATAGAAATTTTTTCCTTAATTATTAGGCCAAATGATAATAGGAATTAAAAAAATCAGTATATACCTTTTTCTTCATTTGTAGAATCCTGGACACTACTACTGGGCATTATCCTATGAGTTGTATTGTCCCCAATTCATAATTTTTACATTTAATGAAAAATTGAAATTTTATAAATTTTTCATATGTGGTAATGCTTACCATAACAACATTAAAGGTAATATTATTATGAAACATTTTATTCATTTTTACAAACATACCTTTTTTTTATCTAATTTTCGTTGATACATATAAATCCAAAAGGTATTGGTGGTCAATAGGGTGGTGGGGCTTCTTCTCTAGACACTTTTTCAAAATCCACACATCTTCATTCATGTGTTTATATATTCCGATGATCTACTTCCATATCATTTTTTCTTTATCCTCTATCAATTTTATTATTTCATTGTCGCATAACTCTCAATTTATAACACTAATTAAGGATATATCCTTCAACTATCCATGGCTAAAATCATATCTGTCACTTGGTGTTACTATTATTAGCCTCTCCTTTGTTTGGTTGGTGATTTTATCAACTTGAAACACCATAATTTTCATATAATTCCTTTAATATTTCTAATCATCCTAAAACATGTTGATGGACACCACATTGATTGTTAAAAAAATTACATAAGGTGTTGTTCAATTATGTGATTTTTGTTTTGATAGAAGGTACTTGTTGATCTTGGAAGTTTAGTTCCCTATATTTGTAACCATTGTTGTTTTTTTATTTTGGTCTCTATAATATAAAATTATTTAAATTATTGTAAACAAAATAATTGGAATCATCAAAAAACATACCTTTGGGTTCAAGGACATAGTTATTTATGGCGCACAACGGCAACAGGGGCCCCCGGCACAAAAGCGCACTGCGCGGCGCAAGTCGTATGGCAATATTATATTATGGCGCAAAGAAGGAATAAAAAAACATAGCACAAAAAAAAACAAAAAAAAAACAAATTCCTAAAATATTTAAAACAAACTATTAAATATTTTAAACCATATATCTCAAGAAAACAATAAACAAAAAAACATATAAAAAAAGTAAAGTGCCCCTTGATAGGAAAATAGGCGGACAACATTAACTTGAAAAAAAAGTGAAAACATAAATAAAATTGAATGGTAAAAATTGCCACTTAGGGTTCGGTTCGCGCACAAGGTGTGCGTGCGTATGCCTGCCCTAGACGTGGAGGTTCGGGTCGTCGTCGTCGGTCGGTATGGAAGTAGCTGTCGAGAGAGATGACTTGGTCGCACCGCTTGACTTGGTCTGGCAGGGGCTAGGTTGAGGCTATTTCGGGAAGAGGATAGTGTTGTGCAGTGCTGGAGGTTGTCGTTTGAGGTTTTTTGAGGTATTTTTTAATCGTGAACAAGTTAGCGTAGTTGTGCACGCCACGCCACTGTG